>OZ012663.1:5454191-8050288 GCA_963942545.1 Oxycera nigricornis | reverse complement strand
TGGTTGAGCTTTCAATAAAAACAGTCTTGCATGCTAAAGTCCACATAAAATTTGTAAAAGTCGTTGATAAATATAGACCTAGAAAAAATGTTTCTTCGCTTAAAAAGGGCCATAAATAAATTATTTACAATTTATTCTTTTCTCCAAAAGTCCATGATCTCACCTAAATAGAAGTTCTTCCATTGCTCAACCGCAAGCCAACATTGCGCTTATATCCTTTCCGAAGAAAATTTAGTTAAATTGATTATGGTTTGAGTTTCCTTCCATCATTTCTAGCAGTTTGAATGATTTATCTAGATCATGTTAGATGTTATTCCGTACCATTGTTGAAACGTCTGCGGCGGTGCGTTGTATAATCCCATTTATGAGGCTCTTCCTTTTCATTGGTAAGTTGTCTATAATCCTTTGATGTATGGAGCAACAACATGAGTAATGTTGAGGCCAAAGTGTTGGAATGATAGTTTCGTAGCTGCTACGATGTCAAATTATTAATGATGGGTTTCAGGCATGAAATGAGAGATGGATGTTGCTGGTGTTGAGGGTGAAATTTCTGTGCTAATGGAAAATATGGTGTTTGCTTTTAGGCAAATCAATATTTAGTGTGATGAATTTAAGTTGACTTATGCTTGTGGGTTTGTTTGAAACGAGTAACCGGTGTGTGGATGGATTCAGTAAGATACTTGTATGGTACTGAATAGAAGGCTTAAATTGATTGAAATTTTTTTTTGGAAATGGTATTGTTTACATTTCTTTGGGAAATGACATCAGTCAAACTTTTTATTAGTTATTTCAACGAATTTAACCATTGATTATGAGTCTTGAAAAATTAAATAGTCAAAGGAAACTAATGAACACAATTGAGAAACTAACTATGCTAAAATTAATATGGCACCAATCTCCACAAACTTTTCATAAGACTTATATAAAACAAATTAGATTAGTGCTATTTTTTCTTAAGGTAATAGTTCCGATTAGAAATTTCAAAAATTCGGTATTGCTTTTTGTTGCATTTTTCTACTTATTTCACCTTCGAAAATTACCTTTTAAAATATTTTGGTGGAAGTCGAAAAATTGTGTACTCTGTGTCTGTTAGAAGCGAGCGCGCCATTTCGGGTTTTCCAGTGTTTTCGCAGCTGCCGGCCGAATATCGTCGTTTGTGTATCCCCTCTCTCCGGATTTAGTCTATCATAATATTTTCGACTATCAAATATGTTCTCAGTGTCTTTTTGAACGTTAATAAGTATATTTGTGTGTCGACAAAATGCCACGCTATGTAAAAGGCAAAAAAATCGAAGTAAAAAAAAGATCTCATGAATTTGGCGGTAATCAACATACTACTGAAAAGTCATGAAAAAATTTTCAGTCAATTACAGTTTGGCAATAGAACGACATCCTGATAGTTTAGCGGAAATGATAAAAAGAGATGTGGGCCAGATTTTACCATCTCATTTCCACCGACGAAGTTCCACAATATTAGTTTTGCAACCTAGACTGGTGCAAGTACCTGAAGGTTCAATCTGACAACAAAGAGTTCAAACAGCATTAAATCCAGAAACACAAGAGTAGATAAAACCAGTGTTTGAAAAATTAACCAAACGGGATTTGCTTACTCGATGCCTGAAAAAACCGCAAAATAACAATGAGTGCTGCAACAAGACTCTTTGGGCCATCGTGCCAAAATATACCTTTGTTGGCAAGGATGTTGTGGAACTTACTGTACAAATTTCACTACCCATATTTAACGAGGCTTGTATGCTCCTTTTGAAAATTATGGAGATCATGATCTACAAAATAAGCATGGCGGTCTACAAATATGTGCTGCATAACGACGAGGAGAGGATCTTGATGGCTAAAAAGCGACGCAGATGGCTGCAACGGAAATTTACGAAATTTGTATTATCGGTGGTAGATTCCTGTGTGAGAAACCTTCCTCTCTAAAAACCCATTGAAATTTTTTGTTTCAGATTTGCCAATCCGGAGCTTATCGGTCCCCCATGGGAACAGTTGTCTAGACTTTGGCATCTTCTATTAAATTATTAAAATATTACAAAAAAATACTTTTTTTTTGTACAGTCAATAAGTAAAATATTTTGTAAAAAAGTTGCATATTAATATGTCAAAAGTGACGAGAAAAAAATTCCCAAACCTTCAATGCTTTGTAATCCCAACTAGTACCTTAAGGAATTCGTTTTCTGTTGGCAACTTATATGCCCATGAAGCTTTGTAGACGTAGATTATTTCTAATTTATTTAAAATTAATCAAAAACAAACCAACAGCTCTATATTTTTAAAATTTCAAATATGATTTTCAAGGATTTTTCTTATAAGATATATTTTTGGATTCAATTCAAAAAAATCACAAGATATCTAACGAACCTTCTCATTCAGATCTGATTGCATGCACATGTTATTTGCATAAAGTTTTCTCACAAAATTGTTGTGAATAATTTCACATTGATGTTTTCCCGATTTTTCCGTTCAAAAGTTTTTTCTTTGCATGATAATAAAAGCCGTGTTTATAAAAAAATATCAGAAAATTAAGGTAATCAGTTTAGCATTATCACGTTTTAACTTTCGAAAACAAATTCAATCAACACTCCAAAACTTGTTTCGCATTTATTGTAACACAGAATTCAATTTGTTCTTGAAAATACGAAATTTTACTAAGCCAGCTCGAAAATTAGACATTCGACTGGGAGCGAACATTGTAAAGTCTACGATACAATCAATAAGAAGTTACAAGCTCCGGATTAAATTTCCTTGATTTTATGTAAAGGAAATCAATGGTTGAATGAAACTCTTTCCGTCTGTATCTTTCAATTGACTGCAATTTGTAAAGAAATCTGTTCGTTAATCCTCAACCCTATCCCCGACTATTTCCCTCGACCATTTCGCAGTTCCATTGGAAATTTCGGTATAAAATCAGTTTGACTCTGCCGTTAACGAGATTTTCCACTTAGCATAGGCAAACAACCAATCAGTGCTTGCTGTAGGGTTAATGTACAGAAAAAGTTTTCTTATTAGGAACCCAGCCAAATTTACCATCAACAACTTTGTTCTTCATTCAACGCCTTCGAAGATTTCGTCGTGCAACATTTTGCTTTGTGGCCATGCGAACAAACAAAAGACCAGTATTTTGTTGGCAATATTTCGATACTCAACTCACCTTCAACGGCGTTCTGCCTTTCTTTGAACTGAATAATAACAAAAGGCTTTTGGTATTTATTTTGCATCAAAAGCTTTTGGGAGGCGGGCAGCAAAGATCCACGAAGAAAATTCGCTGGCACTGACGAAAAATCAATATTTGCTTGGACGACAGAAATTATAATGAAAGGTTTTAGGTGTCGTTTGGACTAAATTAATTTCAATCGAAAGTGAAGTAAGTCTTAGTGGAAATATTTTCTGGAAAGATGGTGAACGACGGTTGGTATTTGAATGTAATAAGTTGGTACTCTATTCCGAAATTCGCTGCCAAACTACTTTACTTGATGTACGTTAGTTTTTTCAAAACAAAAAATGCAATAAACTCTATTTCGTTCTTGGTCGTTACTCGAAGATATTCACGGTCTTTAACTAAAAATAAGTTCATCAAAAATGCTTTTGGAAAATTTCGATTGCTATGCTTGAATCATGTGACAATAATGAGGGACATAAAACAGTATTTCAGCATTCGATACTGCGAGTTCACCTGCCTGCGGTCAAAAAATACCATCAATTGCTATCGCCGCGTCACATGCAATGCTCATCGAATTTCATCAAAATAACGTTGATCCTTGAATAGGATGGCCCGTGTGAAGCTATAATGTCCTTCCATTAAGTAGATAAAGACTTATGGTGAGCCGTAGGGCGTCAGACCTAAAATGGCCCACTATCTATTGTTTCGTTGGTTGTTGCCGTCCACAAAATGAGTTTCAGTCATAAATTTTGATTGTTTCGCTGAGTGAAGGTGTCGATAAAGTACGTCCATCCAATTTCTGGGACTTTAACAAGGATACGAGCCGATAGCGAAATCGATACATTAAGTGTATTGACGTTTATACTCGTAGCATCGATTCCTGAATATATTGAACAAAACGTGAAACCGTGGGCGAGAAATCGAATTGAATAAATGTTCGTTGACCCACAGGACGGTCGGAAGGATCTCAGATGTAAAGACTAGTAAATGTTTAAATCGATGTGTTGTGAAATTTTAAACGAAATATTTTATTATCAAAGCCCAATTATCTACGGATGCAAGACAATGTTTTAGGGTCAGAATTATTTTAATTTTTTTCTGTTCTCTTTAGGATTATATAATAATGATATATATAATGATACTCTTCATTTTACACCCTTATGACTCTCTCAAAAAATTGAGTAGGTGTCAATTTTAAAATTATAATCGAAGAATGATTCGGATGTAAGGATATTTTTTCGAATGACACAATCTCTTATTCTTCATTTTTCTGTGAAACATGCCCAAATGTTCAAACTTTATTGTCCCGAACCGTTTGCGGAGTAATTTTTTTCAAAGTTGATATACTGGTGGGATTTTTCGCATCGCTAATATCTTATTTTAAAGATGAATCAACAATTCGGAGGATAAAATCTTATTGAGAATTTTAGTGGGCAATGTAGTGGTGTGTCTAGTGGTGAGCCCTATAAGCTTTCAGGGTCTCTAACTTCCTATTCAGCTACAATATTTTCAACATCTCAAAATTAAATAAACGGAATAAATTACATAAGATGCGTAAGTAATTCTCGAACACAACTATGGAAGAACAATCGTCAGGACAACATCTGATCAGCATGTTTGATATAGATACGACAGTAATGTTGATTCAAAATTTTGGTGTTAGTATATAATGTACGTTCAAAACGGATTTGGGGGAAGATAAGCTACGTTTCGGCTTCAATACATACAGCAGAAAATTGGCAATGCCTCTATGTTGATTTATTTCTCTTCGAAAATCGGTTGAGAGACATGTTTTTTTAGAAAAATCGAGAATTTGTTTGTGATTCTTGTTTCCAATGTTATTTATGTGAAAAAGAACTTTACCTAAATTTGCTTAGTATGCAGAAAGAAGAACAGATACTTTTTGTAAATAGTCATAGCATGAAATTACGGCCAATGATTTTAAATTAGCAGTTTTTGCAACTTTCCTTTATTCTTCCGAAAATTCGAAAGGTAACAGCGGACTCAATTTTTTTTAACATAAAGTTAATACGCAACCAAAAAAATATTGACCTTTACTAGTAACAGTAAAATAACTAATAATATTTACTTTTTGATCTAACTAATAAATTAATGGGTAGAGAATGCTTATTGATTTTTTAAATGTTTCAACGATGATTTCCACATAATGAAGCTTTGGTTTTTGGATTAGTGTTTTCAAAAAAATTCAACACGTTTTTCTCAAATCTAAATGAAAGCTGTAACGCTTTGCACTCTACATAATGAATTAATACTTCTAAAAAATGATACTAACATCCAAATGTTTATGATGTAGCTTCACAATGATCTGTAAACACATGGAGGTGTCTGTTACATACGTTGTGTTTAGAATTAAAAATTAAAATTTATCGGCTACGATTATATGATGGTTGAGACAATTTCGCTCATAATATTTGTCTAATTAGCAATGATCGAGCTTTGATTGTCAACAGAAAACTCCAAAATTTGGTAATTTTCTTTTTTATTCAAGGAAAAGTAACAACCAACTATGTCATCACCAAAAACATACCCGTTAAATTCCAAATCAATATCGTTAAACCAACATGTAATTTCTTCCAAAACAAAATGAATCATTATGCCTGGGAAAAGAATAGAGTTCCCCTTGAGCAAAGCAGCTTCTAATTGAAAACTTGTGTTGGACATGGCAGTTTGTCTAGTTCTTCCCGAAAAGCAAACACTTGATAACGCCAATAATCGGAGGAATCTGAGAACATGAAGCTAATGGCGAGCGAGTATAGGTCTACGGACTTTCTAGCATCCATTCATCCATCTTTGAGGTACTGGCATTCGTGGTTCACGGCAAGATAGAAGGTAACGCAACTTCTTAGATTCCGGGTTGACAAATTCGAAAAGGGGTCGTCAACAAAGTGTTTCACTGCTTAGTACGATTTTTGCATACGTTAGAGGATTTGTAGTGTGACAGGTGCCCCCTAGCAAGGATAAAGTGAATTGAAATCAAAAGTAAGAATTGAACTACCAAAGACGTTGTTCTCGTCTTGCTTGACTGGCAATCTCGGCGTAACGATATCTTCTAGTTCAGCATACACTCCCGTACTTTTTGCTTGGATGGTAACAGGAGACCGTTCGAACTTGCAGAATTGAAAATGGAACGACGCAACATAGTGGTCTACATTTTAGTGATGGTTCTAATGGGGGTAAGTACTGCATTTACATAAGTGCTGAAATGGCATTCTAAAAATATTCGTAACACATTCCAAGACTGCATTTTGTGCTAAATGGATTCCTCGTGTGCCAATACTGAATCTTTGTTGCACGGCCTGATAGCTGTATGAATGCGTTCCAGTGTTCGTTGCTTGTGTCGATTTAATGCTCCAATTTTCGCATTAAATATTTTTGCTACGTGCTATAAAATTACGTGCAACCCAGCCGAATTTCGTGTAATCGAGTAAAAATTTGCTGATTGCAAAGGTTTGGTTGGACTTGCATCGTGGCCTGGGAAGAGACATTAACACAATTACTGGTCACATGCAAGAACATTCCACATACAAATTGCATGGTTTTTCATCTGAAAATAGCACGAAAAGTCGCCTTTGTTTTGTTTAACATAAATTCCCCATTTAATTTTATTCATGACAAAATCCAATTTGTAAACGAAATGAATTTGTCCGTGTTAAATTAAGAATTACAAATTCACCAGGAAAATAAAATTGCATGGTTGTTATAA
The DNA here is from genome assembly GCA_963942545.1 of Oxycera nigricornis. NCBI lineage: Eukaryota > Metazoa > Arthropoda > Insecta > Diptera > Stratiomyidae > Oxycera > Oxycera nigricornis. The sequence continues at coordinate 8,043,389 of OZ012663.1, read as the reverse complement.
ACAAATTTCTTGGGCCACCAGCACCACGTATGTGTCTTTTTGGTGGGGTTGTCCTTCACCGCCCAGTTATCTAAATCCATGAAGACTTTTGTGTTGAAGCAGTTTTCATCAAAACCCCACACAGGTTCAGTAATAACGCAATAAACGTCTCGGGCAACGTAAGCTTTGGTGTTCTTATGATGAAGGGATGTTTGGTACTCGTATGTTGTGTGCACAAATTTCCCGAAAATGGAGTCGAATTTCTATTCGTTTCACCCAACTCTGTTCTCAGAGCTTATTTGCATATCTATTGAAAGCAAAGAAGCCGTTCGTTTGACAAACAAAACTGAATGAAATTCGAACGCATTCAGGTGAACAAGGATCAAGAAATTTGTGAGTATTCGGTTGTGATAAAACTCATTTCGGATTGTGTCGTTTAGTCTGTTGTCACGCTTGACGTGGTGAGAGTCTGTTTTGTATGGTGTATTGTATATTTTGAACAACTTTGACTTAGTTTAAATTGGACACCGGCCAATTTGGGATTCAAAAGGAAACAAATGAGTCCTTTATCTAGTCTATGGGACGGTAATTGAGATTTCAGATTGTAGGTAAAATAGCAAAATAAATATGGCTTTTTTGATTTTGCAAGAGAACAGAGCCAAATAAATATAAACTCATTCTTATACGAAGGAAGAATACGCAATATGCGGATGGGAAAGCAAAAATAACTCAAATAATTTGTGCGCTCGGAGCTATTTAACCATTTGAGTATCTGAAAGATTTTGTAGCTTTAGAAGTAAGAAAACAAATTTTTTTTTTCATAATTGAAAAAGTTGTTTCACTGTACTATTCAATGTTTAGATCACTTGAATCAATGATGCATTATGTTTTTTGTTATATGTTTTGTAGTGCCAGTTTTGTTGTTCTACTAATGAATAAATAGTGTTTTTTTTGGAATAACTTGCTATAGAAATGGAGACAAATATATTTGATATCTAGTTTTAAAATTATCAGCAATTTTTTTAATCCAAAAACATTAAATGTTAAAGAAGTTGATCATCTCCAAAAAGACTTTCTTTGAGTGAGCTCTATGAAATAACATCCGATAGCAAAAGCTTATTCCAAAAATGTACAAAAAATGAAATGAACTGATTTGGGTGAAAGTATTATATTTTTGGAAAATTATATTGAAATTCTTCTTCATAATATTTCTGAAAAGCTAATAACATTTTTACGACCTTTATTTTACTATTGTTTCTAATGAAAATATATTTCCATGAGGCATTCTTTCTGTTCTTCAATAAAGGGACTAAAATATCAATATGTAGATTGTTGAAATTCTCATTTGAAAACTACATACTCTTGCTATGCATCTGATTTTGAACATTCTTTCCTTTTTTATTTCAGTTAATTTGTCCAGCAAACTGTCAGGCTGGTGGCATCACCTCGGTAACCACCCGTGAAACCAACTCCTGCGAGGATCGAGGAACCTCCGGGCTGATTTGTCAAAGTTGCCAACTTCTTGCGATCTGTATACAGGTGAGTGGTAAATGGATGACGGTACCAGTGGAAACCTGTAACGAAGAATCTGGATTCTACTGCAACCTGAACGAGAAGGGATGCTCTAACCTGACGGGACCATGTTATCCATTCGGATTCGAAGGAAACTTCGCCTGTACAACTGAGGGTGTCTTCCCCGATCCGTACGATTGTCAAAAGTACCATATGTGCTATAAGGCAGGATCAACATTGGTTTCAGCTAATATAAACTGTGGAGGCGACCGGGCTTATTCTTCCAGGACGGGCGACTGCTCAGTGACGGTGCATGACAAAATCTGCACTGAACAACAGTATGTTTGTGAAAATGCTGGAGACAGTGGGGCCTGGCCCGGCAACAATAATATATTCTATATTTGCAAGGCAACAATGGAGAATGAAGCGAAAATTTTGTATCCGACGTTGTACAGATGCGCTTCGGCAGAAGTGTTCAATGGAGCGCGATGTGTTGAAAGGGGCGATAATGGTAATCCTCCGACATCTACTAGCGATTACCCATCCTCTACAAAGCCAACTGGACATCCTGATGCGTTTGTCTGTACGGAAAGAGGATTGAAGGCCGATCCCAATGACTGTCGCTCATACTATTTTTGCGGTCTAAATGGGGTAGCGCGGCGATTTACATGTCCATTGAATTCACATTTTAATGTGAAGACCAGTTCATGTGTTTATGGCACGTGTTGAAAAGCTGCTCGCTTGTGTGGAAATCCAGCAAAACGAGAATAGCAAGAGACCAGATTATATTTATGGAACAGCAAATAGGGATATTAATATGACATCACATTTCTCTGTAAGGCAGGATGCACTTATTCATCTACTTCGACTTTGACAAAATTTATTAAATATTTATTTGTAATTTAAAACGCGATTTTCATAAAGAAAAGGTGAATAAATATTTTCTAGAATCAACTAGATGCTAAACTTTTTGGATCAGACTACGAACCAATTTTATATTAAATTACTACATTGATCTTTGAACATGGTTCAAATGCAATATTTCAAAGATGGTGTTAACAATTTTAAAGCAATAAATGTAGACTTTCAGCTTAAAACTTAAATGATTATATTCCATTTTTATAATATTGGTTTCGCTCATCCCTCTCTTGGTTGCACTTCTACCCGTAAATTTTGAGAAGCAACGATTGCAAACATCTTTATTTTTGGCGATATTTTCTATAAACTAAATACTTAGACTTTCAATGGCCCCAGTGACAAGGTGTGGCTTCTTTTTATCTGAAACCAATTTACGTCAACTAATTTGCATACCATAATGACGTGCTGCTTTGCACACTGAATGATCGATCGTTTTCTATGATTGACGGCAAGGATGCAAGACTACGTGTTTTGTGTGATATTCAAAAGGACACAAGTGATGAATACAAAATAGGATGCATGCATAGATGATTTGAATGTGATGTGAATGCCTTGGAAATAAGTTACAAAAACAGCAACCATAAATGATTGTTTGTATTATTAACAACATAGAAAAGTAACACTTGTTTGGTGTAATTAGCAAAATATTTCTTTTTATACTAAAAAGATTTTTAAATGGATGTTTCGTCGGGCTGTCGTTGTTCAGCTTTCATTAACGGGGTTCAGCTGGAGGTTGAGATTCACTTTGAAGTTGATGGGGTGCGACAGAAAGGTAACAGAATATTCCACCTTCAGGGCATCGTTTAACACACATGTATGCACGACCATCGGACGTTTTATGGCACATGACTGGTTGAATTGGTCCTGAAATAGTAATTAGGATAAGTGAGTTTCTGGTAAACATTTCTCCATTTTGTTTTCACAACAGTATGTTATGAGAATACATTTTCAATAAATTTCCATTCATAACGTCAAAGAAAATTCAAAATAACTTCTTTTACCTGTTTTTGGAAGTTCAGGGCATTTTTCAGCCATTAAATTGGTCAAAACCTCAGGTAACGGTGCTAGCTCTTCAGGAGGCTCCTTCTTGAATGGTGCACAAAAGTAAAGCGTTTCACCACCAAGCATTATTCTCAAATATTCTACATATTCATTACGTATACGAGCTGATCGTAGTTTGGTATCGTCCTGTTCCCGTAGCTTTCTTATCCATGCCATTACTTTGACCCGATCTTTAAAAAATACGTGATAACATTTTACATTTGTGTTTGGTGATGCAAGGATCAAACAACAAGAAAAAAGTTGTATTTATAATTTTTGGGAATGATATACTATCATCATACAAAATGTTAAATATCACAATACGAGTACAGTAAAGGTATTAGTTTCTCATAAATTTTCGTCGAGACTCAACTCAATTTTTTTTTGCTCATTCAAACATCAATGACTTAAAAATATGACTTAAAGCTTATGCTGTCTTTGTCTGAGCAGTGAAAATAACTTCAAATTTTCCAAATAGTTTTTCTTGGATAGATATTTTTTGCCATAAACTACTTATGAAAAACCATAAACATTAAATCAATTTTGAATTGGTACTATTATGTTAATTTTCCAGAAGTAGTGAAAACACCATTATCCGTTATTTGATCTCTTCTAAAAATAATTAGCAATAAATGTTCGTAATTAAATCAATTTTTATCTACAGTTTGTGAATATCGATATTTTGAGTTACATTTCACTTAAGTGTGTTGATTTGAGAACTTCTAAAACAAAATAAAAAGCATAAACCCTTTTTGGCATTCGCCATTAAAAGCAAAATTTGATCAAACGTCTGCTCAGGATGTCTTATTGCCTTTGGCAAAGAGTTCTTCATCGTTATTGTTGGTGTCCGACTAATTTTATAGAAATGTCTCATTAGAATTGTCACTGTAACGTTGAAAGAAGCTTTTAAAATAATTAATACACTTCAAGGAAAATAAATGGAAAACTATGTTGGATGCTCTCGAGATTCAAAATGTGTGCAATAAAGTATGCTGAATTCTTATCGGAAGACCGGATGTTACCTAAAACTCAATAGAAAATGATAAAAGCTTTCCATTACGTGTTAATCAATATGGACGCGCCTTGTGTTTTCTTTCGAAATAAAAGATTTCCCGTCTGTCAATAACGTTTTGAATTTCTGACTAGTGTAATGCATATTTTAGTGAATTGTAAGCGGTTTTAATATTGCTGTCATTTAGATGATGAAAATTCCATTTTTCAAGCAAATCATTTGATATACACGGTCATTGTCCCGTGATAATTTCGAAATCGCTCGCAATTAAGATGGATGATTGGAAAAATTCGATTTTTATTTTAGTCAATAGAGTTTGTCTTAACCACCAAAGCTCCCACCAGTTTTAAAAACATTGCTTGAATTTTTGTTCAAAAAGTTTTGAAATTTTGGACAGCTATTTGTTGACCTTTAATCGCTGACGCTGTAAAAGCAGTCAAATGTGCAAAAATTTACTGAACAGTTGTTGTAGATAATCGCTTGTTTCTTAAAGAAAATTGACGATAGCATAAATTTATGTAGCATCATCTAGAAGGTATTAACGCCGTCCGAAAACCCTCAAAAAGTTTCTTTTTTGATAATTTTTGAAATATTTCATGTTGCACTAAACAAAAGTCAAAGGGTGATCAGTAGCGAGCATAGGCTCTAACTTCAGAATGACAGCAAATTTCGTTCTAACATTTCAGGACGATATTCTGCACATTTTTAGCTAGTTATTTATTTAAATCTAAAAAAGACATTCATGAAAGTCTTGAAAGAAACTGCCCACTGAAATTTGTAATCAAGCAAAAACTTTAGTAGACCATCAAATTTTTTTTAGCAAAAAAAAATTCCATTCCATTTTAGCAAAAAAAAATTTGAAAAACAGTCAATAGCAATTTTTCTACTTTTTGGCTTTATTTGTAAGATATACATGTGCTCGTTTTGTAGATGATTTAATTTTGAATAGACCGCATATTTTGGAAACATCTCTTGATTACAGTACGAATTCACTCTAAAATTTCAAAAATAAATCATTTTTATGACAGCCTGAAATCTCAATTTATTCTTCATGATTTATAACTATTTTGGATGTAAAAAAGTCTAATCCATGATTTGAATCATACCTCAAGATCACGAAATCTTTATTTTCTGATCAATTTTCAATTATCATATGACGAGGCGTAATTTTTTAATCTTCGATAAATTTCGAATAAATATTTTAATACTACAGTCATTCAACTGCACGACTCTTAAAAATTAGCAAACACTTTAACTTAAAATATGTAAACTAGAATCTCATTCACACACACCACGAATTTACCAATTTGAAGCTGTTCGGAGTTTATTCTAGTTCCCCAGAAAGCCATTAAGCCCACATAATGTAATCAACACGAAAAGTTTGGCTAGGCAAGGAAGACAACCAGCCAGGATGCTGTTAATAATTACATGTGACAATTTACCGTATGGATTATTAATTTTTATGGCAGAATACATAATTTCCCTGACGGCTTCAGTGAATTCCTTGTTGAGACGCTCGAGCGGCGGGACATCTTGCATTGACGCCATAATTACTAGATTCCGGGCAATTCCACAACACCAAAAATTTCTCCCAAAATATACACACAATTTTCATAATATAGATAAACACACGGCTCGTGTTTTTTTTATATTGTTGTCCTAGGTAAGATTAGGCCGCAAAACAGTTAAAGCAATAATTTCCACTTGAAATTTCTAAGGAAAGAAAGACCGTCAAAATTACGCTAGATCCAATTAGACACAATTAGTACGTTTGTCGTTTGGACTTATTTTTGGATTGTCACATAATTATTTATTTTGGAGGAATGAAGCAGGCTTCAAGTTGACAGTATTCTGGCTTAGTTAAATAATAAAAATATTTTCTCTGTGTCTGTGAGCGAAATGGCTAAAAGCTAAACAATAATTAAATTATAATAAACTATTATTAGCTATTGTAGTGCAGCTGGTGTATATGGCTGTCGGAACTATTTCCAAGCATGCTTTTATTCACCAGACATTTGAAATAACATTAAAAGATTCCAGAAGTCACATCAGTTACTTGAACTTTTGAGATATTTGAACTGAAATATACAGTGGCGGACAAAAGTCTACATACAGCACCTTATACAAGGTTTCTGAGTGATTGGAAGCTTTAATCAAAAAACCATTGATGCAGTTTTTTGCATTATCAAATATATATTTATAAAAAACAAAAACAAAAACTTTTCATAACAAACTTACAAAGAAATTCTTAAAATCGAATAAAAATGACGTGACAAAAGTCTACGTACAGTCAATGCTTGCTTGCTACTACACAAAATGTTCTGGTAAACATAAAAGCACTTTTCTAAGAACCGATTCGTTTATTTGTTGTGCAAGTGCAGCTGCTATGCTATTAGAGTGCTATTGCTAGTTTCGAAGTGTAAGGTCGAAAAAATGTCGTCAGGGAAAGAAATTTGCAGTGATATGCGGAAGTTGGTCGTTCAATACAAAAAAGACAATAAGTCGTATGGTGAAATAGCGAAACTATTAAAGTTAAAACGAAGTTCAGTGCAAACAATAATAAAAAACTTTGAAAACACCGGTTCTATTAAAAACAAACCACGATATGGTCGACCGAAAAAACTTTCGCGGAGAGACGTCAGTCTAATTTTGATGGAAGTGGGTAAAAATCCCAAAACAAGTGCTCCAAATTTGGCGGAACAAATCGCTACGATGAGTAACAAGATTGTCCACCCAAGAACTATTACGCGAGTGTTGAATATAAATGGTTTTCGAAGCAGAACTCCCCGAAAAAAGCCATTAATATCAGCTAAAAACCGACTTCTACGCCTAGAATTTGCAAAGGCTCATATTAACAAGGACATGGATTTTTGGAATCGAGTTCTTTTTACTGATGAGTCCAAATTCAACATTTTTGGATGTGATGGTCGCGCCCAAATCTGGAGGAAGAACAACACTGCCTTAGATCCCAAAAACTTGGTACCTACACTCAAGCATAGCGGAGGCAATGTCATGGTTTGGGGAGCCATAGCAGCATCTGGAGTGGGAACATTAGCATTTATTGAACACACCATGGATTGTTTTGTATATAAAAGTCTCTTGGAACAACATTTGCAGCCATCGGTGGAGAAGTTGTGCCTTGGAAGGAGGTGGATTTTTCAACAAGACAACGATCCAAAGCACACGGCTCATATCGTCAAGGATTGGTTGCTATATTACGCTCCCAGACAGCTTAATCATCCTCCCCAAAGCCCGGATTTAAATCCGATAGAGCATGTATGGGAGCTCCTTGAGCGAAAAATTCGAAAGAGCTCCTTAAAAAATAAGAATTCGCTAAAGGATGCACTCTTAGCAGAATGGGAGAAAATAACGACCAAAGAAACCGGTAACTTGATTGCCTCTATGCCCCGAAGACTGCAAGCAGTAATTGATGCAGCAGAGGGCCCAACAAAGTACTAAAACTAAAAATATTTGTAAAAATTCTGTTAAGATTTTGAGTAGAAGTAAGCAAGCATTGACTGTACGTAGACTTTTGTCATGTCATTTTTATTCGATTTTATGAATTTTTTTGTAAGTTTTTTATGAAAAGTTTTTGTTTTTGTTTTTTATAAATATATATTTGATAATCCTAAAAACTGCATCAACGGTTTTTTGATTAAAGCTTCCTATCACTCAGAAACCTAGTATAAGATGCTGTATGTAGACTTTTGTCCGCCACTGTACATGCAAATGTTACGCTGCTAATTTGAAAAATTAGTATTCTATGTCCCTTAGGGGAGGCGCATTGAATAATTCAGATCGTTAAAAAACAGTTCTAATATATATCGCTTATTCAAAAAAAATATTTTCATATATGTACATATGTATCTTTTATAAGCAGATAAAGCACTCAATCTCAAAGGAACGTACCATTTATCCATCCACCAAACTGTCCTCCTTTTTAAAGGGACTTCGAAGCAAATAACCATTCTCAAAGAAACATTAGTCTGAAGGATATTTATTTATTCACTTCATTGGTATACAGAACAATATTTCAGGCAATGGATGAATGATTCGGAGAAATAAAATTTTAAGAAATTTCACTGAAGTTTTGAAGAGATAGTGATGTTTATTTTGTGGAAATTATTCTGAGTTGACAAAGCTTTCATCCAACGTGTGGGTGAATATCAATTTAGCTGTGTCAAAAATTTCCACGGAACAAGTGTGCTATGAGTTGCTTTAAAGTTGAAAGTGTCATTTATCAGGAAATAACTAAATTGATGTCTTAATTGAGAATTTGAGCGAACGTTAAGCATGATTTCAATGAAATGTACATAATTGTGTGCTTTTCTGAGCGAATTGAGAAGTTACTACATCCTAATAGCAGGCATCATCTACCTCCTTATTTAAGGACATATTTCCGATATGCCTACAGTTTGAATATTGACACTATTTAAAACTTGAAAAAAATTTGACAGCGCAAATCAGAAAATTTAGATTTTCTGAATCAAAAATGCGTGGCTGGAATTCTTCAATGATCAAACGCGGGATAAAATTCGTTCTTTATTTTTACTGTTATTCGTACATCAGTTTTGCCTGAAATAGCTATTGTCTGGAATATAAAATAAGATAACATTTTCAATAAGCTGCCTTATATACGATATACGATGAACTTCTAAAATAAAATACTCGTCAAAAAACAAACATCATATTTTTAAACATTTGTTTTGGTCACGTTTAAGAAACTGTGCATGTCATCCATTATGACTGTCTACTATCCTTGCATGATATTTTCATTCTTCTTAATATTTTCACAATTGCTTGAAATGGTCAATACCAGCAACAATATTTGTACTTTCACATTTCAGCTTCCGAAATCAAACCACAAAAGTATGAAGCAGAGGATAACAAGAATTCTCCATTTAATATAATGGTTCCATCTCGAAATAAATCCTTATCAATGTCCATTGCAGAAGTAGTAAACATACAAATGTTATTAGTGCAAAATGATGAAGAAGAATGAAACATTTCAGCAGGTGGTATCAAGCATTCTTTGGAATGGTAGTTCTATCGTTGAGGTCGCTGTTGATTTGTCTGCGTTGGACATGTTAAAGAGAGTTACTGTTTCTTTTCACAGTAATTTTGATCCTTATATCATGGTAATAGAATTTAGTGTTACATTAGAGTGTGTAACTCATGCTTTAAACATACAGTCCTATTTACTACCAAAACTCATCAGTAACTCTTCCTTTACAGCAGCATGTTCCGAATAAAAAGCACCGAGTCATGTTCCTAGTCCTTTCGCGTAATTTTGTATAATTCTGTTGATGATATTCATTTTCGTATAAAACATACTTGATACTCGTGATTATAAATTAGTTGGCTTACAGGATTAGCGAATTTCGGATGGAATCAGCAAACATTATGCTATGTTTAAAGTAGAACAACGGAGGATTAGGAAGACTATGTCCATTGTAGCACAACAGGGTGCATTTGTGAAGGCAATGTTCTTCACGCAATGCTCATACATTGTGTTGTTGAATGTAATACTCGAGGTGTTATTTGGAAACCAAGGTCTTTCAGTCAGAGTATTATTTGAATGGGATCTGCAACTTTTAATGGCACTGTTTTTGGATAGTAGATAATTAAAGTACAGATGCTTTCCGGACTGGTGGTGCAAGCTATGCTGCTCTAAAAATCTGTTCGTAATTTTTTGCTGATATGTATGTTTGTTATTAATGGACAGAAAGAAGTAAATATTTAAAAAAATACTTCAAATTACTAACGGCGCGCATAATTTTGGTTTCATCTACTTTTCAATTTGTACGAAGAAAGTTCTACGCTATAAGTTAACATCGCAAGAGTAACCGGTAGGTATTTTAATGTCTTCAAACGGTTTTTTATTTTATTTTTGGGACGAAAAGTAATAATTTACTATACTAGGAGAAATATAAGACGTTTTCAGCACGTGTCCTTTATAATGTGTTTCATACATCTGCAACCTTACTCTTACCTTACCTGCACGAGAAGTATTCACATTTTTCACGTTGCAAAAAAAACTCCAACATATTCAACTTTGATGTAAACGATATTTTTTGCATCTGAATTCCAATTATGTTCAAGGACTTGTCATTTTCCATGCCTAATTGTCTCTTTATTGTCGTCCTTTCATGTCTTTTGTCTTCCAGTATATTATGATGGAATTTTACGAGAAAATTCTTCAAACATTTTTGAAATTAGTACACAAGTACAATAGTCGTTGGCACACTTAATGTAAAACATTAATTCAAATCAGAATAATTATGTTATGATCCAAGTGGATTTGTCGTTTTTCGGACAAGATTGAATATAAATGATGAAAAGGTTTTGAATGATGATACTGAGCACGTAAATTGGTTTGATTGAAACTGAAGGAGTTCGAAATTATTATCTATATTATAATCTAAATTTCTTTGGAAATAAATTTTTGCGGATGCAATTATTTGGACATTTGTATATTCTAGTTTTGAAATTTTACCCGTATAATCTGTCTCGTCATCAAAACGTATGGAGACAACGTTTGTGGATAAAGAAAAGAAAAATATGAAAATTTAATCAGAGCTGCACATTGTTTTCGCTTCAAAACAATTTTTTTTACTTACATGAGTTTCCGTTCTATACATCCACTTTTTAAAATATATAGTTGTATTGTCTTTCGTTCCATCTTTGAAAGGATCAAAAGCTTTCATCGTATACACAAAACTAAGTTATGTTGTAGTTCTTACATTTAACGAAATCCAACTGTTCAACGTTTTCTTCAAACAATCACTCCTACATGGCTGAAAACATATCCAAACATCCGGTTGCATCTCGTGTCTGACTGAAGAATTGATATACACATACATCCCGAATGTAACAATAAACATGTTTGCATGAAAATACACACAATATATCGCTTGCATTGAATGGAAGTTTCGGATCCAAAAAAAACCTGACTACTGCAAAAGTATTATTGGACATGTTTCCAGGGGAAACTGTGTCTGGCAAACAGGAAACTTATTAAAAATTTCCTGAATAGAAGGACTAAAAAACCTGGATGAATGTTTGTTTCGAAATGGGAATAAGGAAAATTAAATCCAACGTTTTTTGTATAGTATTAATTTTTTTCGTTTGCTGTATTGTATGTACATTATTTGAAATGTAACTTTTTGTTCCATATTAAAATTTACGCATGTATGATCAAGCACATTTAGATTTTTTCCTGGTTATAATAGTTTTGCATTGTTACACAAGGGATGCAAAAATTAAGGCTTTGAAGTAGTTTTAAATGCAAACTATTTTGCATGTTTACCGCATTTCATCTGTTCATACAAATGTGTGTTTACTATGTCTAAACTAGCTTGAAGAACTATCACATTGTTTCACAATTAGAATATAGTAAATGTGGTCCGTATTGTTTCCAATATTTATTTTGCGATTGCCTTACCAAAAGCAATAAAATGCGTAGCATAACAGACTTCCGATAAAATTGATAGAGCTTTTAATGGTCACAAACGCCATGTTTACAATTGATGAATGTGACACTTGATGTCATAAGCTGCGCACACCCAGATGTACATTCGACTGCAAGCCTGGACGTGTCCAAGCGTTTATTGGATGTTCGTCAATAAATATATTTTTTTGATTTGTCACCAATAAAAAATGGACCACGTTCATGTCGCCGGTGTATGGCCAACTAAAGTCATCTGACATTTGGTTGCAGTTCTGTTTGACAACCTTTCGCAAGCAATCAAGAAATGGAATGAAGTTGGTAAATTTCACCGTTATTAACATTAGTATCACGTTATTCTTGGCCAGTGTCAGCAACATTTTCCGCATTTGCTCCAATTTATTTCGCAAGTAGAATTTAAAATGTTAAGCAAATAGTACGCAAGTTATCATTGCATCCACAAAGGTCACCTATTGAACTTGCATTTGCATCTTTGAAATCCATGGCATTTATTGGAAGCATTGTGGCTATATATAACTGTCAATATTGAGTTCGGATATCGTTAATTAAGATATTGGCAATAATTGAATGGCTTGAACAGCATTAAGGGGTCATCCTACATTAAAACTTTCAAAAAATCAATATTTTCACAGATTTTACTAGTAAATATCGTTGAAAACGTTATACAATAAGTTCTAGAGCGATATCTCAATTCCAAAATTATTTTGGAACGTATTTAGTGAGACGCCATGAGAGAGCATTTTTCGGCACTCTGCCTGGCTTTCGTACGTTCGACTTCCTATTTGTTTTGAACATCTGCTCCGATCTGATTTACATTATTCTATATAATATACATCTGTGGGGGGACTGAAAATACCGTTATTATCTCTTTTTTTCTGTACATTTAGCTTAATATTTGACAACTGTAAACTCAACACCACGTTTTTGAGGGTGGTGTGCACGATTTAATAAAATCTGCTTAACCGATCGCTCTAATTTTGAATATGTTATTGTACACATACATGGCTATCGCATGAACTAGAACCGTTTTGTTTGAAAAGGAATTATCCGATTTTCAAGCGATTTTGCATGCTCAAAAATCAGATTTTTCGGAAAATGGGCGCCATTTTATTATTTTTTGAAACAAATTAATCGCGTTCATGCGATAGCCACTTGCACAAAGAGTATTTTGCTTTCTTTTCTTTCTCAGATCATCCAGACGCTTAAAATCATGCACAACGCCATTTTATATGCTCATTGAAAAAAATCTAATATGTATGAAGAAATTTCTTTTTTTGAAATAAGATTTTTTTTTGTAATTCTTTATGTTTTATAGACACACCTTCAAAATTACAAAACGATATATCTATTCTTTTGACTAAATTTTTTTGGAAATTTTTATGTAAGAAGACTCCTTAAATACATATATCTGCCACGTATTTGGTTTCAATAAGATGATGCTTTATCGAAAGCGGTCTCTATAATTAATATATATTTTACATTAATCTGGTATGTATACCAGCGTCGAGGAAAGTTAAATTATTCATAATACGATCGTGGTGATCATTTTTATGATATTATAATGAAATAACATCACCATAGATTAAGTTTTTATTTTATTTTACGATAGTTTTGTTTGAAAGCACTCGAAAACGTGAAAATTATGTTTTTGATAGTGAATGTTTGAAAAGTAAAATGGCATCTCCATATGATTCTTGACAATGGATCGATTTTTTTTATCAAACGCACGCCTCATTTGAAGAAACACAATTCATACGTTCAATCAATATCATGGTTGCATTGAGGTTATATAAATTAAACAAGCTATTTTATTTTGCTTCAACCCAAACTCTTCAACGAAATGCACCATTCGTGCTCACAATCTTATCATAAGATCAAAATCTATCGGTCTTTGTCAACAGAACCAATGCAAAATTATTCTAATCCATGCAATCCATCTTAATCACAAATATCGATTCAAATCTGTTAAAAGTCTATCCAGGCATACAAATCAATCTGACCGTGACAAAACATCAACGTTAGTTCCAGTACCAGATTACCCACACCTTTCTGGCTCTTTCCATCTCGAGAACGCCTTCGGCTCCTTTCTACAACGCTTCACGCCTGAGTCAATAACATTTCAATTTGAGAGTTCTCGCATGTTTTGCCTATCAATACTTCTTGAATCTTTCGCAGAGATTGCGTGTCCTTGCGCGGAAAGATAAGAGGCAGAAGGAACGAGAGTCAGAGCTCAGAGAAACATTATAAATGCAAATAAATGTTTTTCTATTCTTTTCGTTGGATAGAAGATAGATCAGATGATCGGAGGCTGCGAATGACATGGTCGAAGGATATCTTGGATTAGAAACAAGCTTTTTTTCATAGTCAAGGCAATATGGGATTGCGGTGAGTTCTAGGATTCCACAAATAAAGTGGGTGGTTTGATAGTTTCTTTATTTTAAAAGATGTTGTGGAATATGGTCTGATTTGAAGTATTTTTGAAAGTCGTGATGTATTAATTGAACTCTTTAATTAGACTGGACAATCAAAAAATCCTTTCATATTAATGAAATGTTTATGCTTTACATAATTCCACGAAGAACTATTATTGCAATTAATAAATAGCCGTGGGCGATGAATCTCCGTTTCAGCATTTCCTGGAAAAGCCTATTTGTGACACTTGTAATGTTGTTAAGGACGTGAACATTTACAGCTGTCGTGTCCAATAGTCATGAATCAGTTCTGAATTTACCAAGCCCCGAGGGCTAGTGGTTGGAACTGATGTCTGTAGGGAGGTCGTTAATGAATTGTTTATTTATTCATGTAATGTTTCTGGCAGATAAACACGTAATTGGGATATGTTTGTGTTGAAGTATAAATTGGAGATATCAGACAGATGAATTGAAATTGATTAATTAGACGTTCAATTTACATCTAGGTAAGATTGTTGTCATTTTAACACTTTTTGTTATAAACATATAATTTTAATACAATAAACTGATAAGGTGAGTTGAAAATATTTTTGATCATAGCATTAATTCATTGACTTTTATGTGTTTCCTTCTAATCATCATGAACGGATAATGTCTTAGCTGTCTACAAAGGGCCAAAGTTGAGAAAATTGTCGGTATTTAAAAGTGGGTTTTCAAAATACATCACTTGAAAATTTATTAATTCAATAAAAAAAATTGGATTTTATTGGAGGGATGCTAACGTATGCGCAGACCGTCAGTTCAGGCGTTTAAAATGTGAAAACGCAAAGGTTCGTTACATTTCAATTCCTTATTATACAAGACTTTATACGTTTTCTTGTTCAAGATTTTACATGTTTAGCATATAATCCGACATCAAATTTTTACTGCATATTAAATGTTGTTTTAAGATAAGCTGCTTATAAGAAATGCTGATTAATCTTTCCCTTCTAAATACTGTGGCGGACAAATGTCTACGGCAGAACCTTTTATTCAGGTCCTGGTTAATTGAAAGCTTTGATCAAAAATCCATTGGTGCACATTTTTTCCGGTACGTAAATATATTTATAAAAAAACGAAAACAAAAACTTTTCATAACAAACTTAAAGAAAAAATATTTGTTGGTTTAATATTTGGTTGGACCTCCTTTAGCATCAATAACTGTTTACGTCTTCAGGGCATTGAGGCGACTAGATTACCAGTTTTCGCGGATGTAATTTTCTCCTATTCTGCAATGAGCGCTTCCTTCAAAAAATTTTCATTTTTTATGCAACATTCACGAATTTTCCGTTCCAGAAGCTCACATACATGTTCTATTTGGTTTGAATCCGGGTTTCGGAGAGGCGTATTCAGCTGCCTGGGAGCGTAGTACAACAACCAGTTTTTGACGAAAAGTGCTGTGTACTTCGAATCATTGTCCTGTTGGAAAATCCAGCTCCCTCCAAGGCACAACTTCTCAACTGATGGCCTTAAATGTTGTCCCAACAGGTTCTTGTAAGCATAGCGGTCCATAGTAGTTTTAACAAAAGTCAATCTGCCAACTCCAGATGCAGCTATGGCTCCCCAAATCATAATATTACCTCCACCGTGCTTGACAGTAGGAATCAAATTTTTGGTCTCTAAAGCTGCATTCTCTTTCTTCTCTTCATATTTTACTGCGACCATTACACCTGAATATGTTGTATTTTGACTCTTCGGTAAAAAGGGCTCGATTTTAAAAATCATGTTCCTTGTTGATATGGGCCTTGGCAAACTCTAGGCGCAGGAGTCGAGGTTTTGCGAGTATGAGCGGTTTTTCACGTGAAGCTCTGCTTCGAAATCCATAAAAATTTAATGCTCCCGAGGTTGTTTTTGCATGGACATCTTTTTCCGTACCATAGCCACTTGTTTCGCAAAATCTGGAGTACTTGTTTTAAGATATTATGTTCACTTCTTTTAAAAGTGAATTAATGTTTCTGCGCGAAGCTTTTTCGGTCGGTCAGTTCGCGGCTTATTTTCAATGGAACCACTGTTTTCAAATTTTTGGATAATAATATAAACAGAACTTCGTTTAAGTTTCAGTAATTTCGCAATTTCTGAGCACGATTTAATGTCTTTTTGTAATGGACGACCAAATTTCAAACAACACTTTTTGCGATGACATTTGCGGTCCTTACAGTTCGAAACTAGCGATAAACCTATAAAAAAGTTGCAGTTGCACATATACTGAATGGCAGTAAGAACAAATAAACACATTTCAAAGAAATACAGTTAGATTTGGTTGGAAATGTTCTGTGTATAATATAGCCAGACTGACTGCCGTAAACTTTTGCAAGATCATATGCTTTAAAAAGCTTTCATCAAATAAAAAATGGTAGTTTTCAAAAACTTTGTTCTTTAGTGTTCGTAAAATTTCAATTACTTCCTCCATCATCATTCGTAATGCTTTTTAGTTTTTACATGCAATTAAACCGGTTATTGACTGCACATTCAATGTTTTTCAAGACCAACTGAAAATAAGAAATAAGTTTTAGTCTGATTGATGTAAATCGTGATCCCCCCTCCCAATTAATCCGCGTGAATATTCAATCATCCTCATTACCTACGTAATTAACGGACTCCCGTAGATGATACGGTTAATATGAACCCATTCCAATTACTGTTATGAGTACCTCTAATTATTATTATTTAAAGTAGCATTATTAACTTCCCATTATATGGGAAGTTCTTGTAATCGCCTCGAAAATCGAAATTGAAATTTTCAACATTTCTTTACGTTTTGAGGTCTATAGAGTATATATAAAGTGTTTTTAGAAAGGGAGATGTAGGTGTGTGTGTACGTATGTACGTACGTACGTAAGTTCGTGGACAATTTTTTCTACGAGCATAACTCACGTAAATAAAGTCGTATTGACTTCGTTAAGGTGTCAATCGAAGCGTCTTTGCAATCTTAAGAGCTGATTAGTTTTTGGGTTACTTCGGTCGGGGGAGTTTGGTGTTTTGCCCCTTTGAAGGTCATTTCTGTCATGCGTTTTATATCGCGAATCCAACATACGATTTTCATGATTAAGGTGTCAATCAACGCGTATTAACATTTGTGTGAATCTTTAAAATTTTGAAAAAAAAATCGTTGGAGCCGTTTTTTAATTTAAGAAAAAAAAAGTGCAAAAAATTAGGTTTTTTTTATAAACAATAAATTTTTAACCTGATGAACGGAAGACAGTGTTCAATTTTCATAAAGTTTATATATTTCAAGCAGAGCTTGTAAAAACAATTTTAAAATATTAAATAAAACATAAAAAATCTTTAACAGGCATCATGACCGTCAAGGTCATTTCAGTCATGCGTTATATCTCACGAAGCAAACATACAATTTGCATTGTTAAGATGTCAATCGACGCGTATTAACATTTGTGTGAATCTATCAAATTTTGAAAAAAATCGGTGTAGCCGTTTTTAATTTAAGAAAAAAATGTGCAAAAAATTAGGTTTTTTTCATAAACAATAAATTTTTAACCTTATTTACGGCCCACAGTAATTAGTTTTTTAAAATTTATATACTTCAAGCAATGCTTAAAAAAATATCATCAAAACTTTTTCTCATGATAACAAGAAACATTTAATAAAAAAATAAAAATTCATTAACAGTCATCATGATCTTCAAGGTTATTTCTTCCATTCACTATATCTCACGAACCAGATATAATATTTGCATCATTAGGATGTCAATCGACGTGTTTTAAAATCTTTTTGATTATTTTAACATTATAAAAATCCGTTTCAGCGGTTTTTTTCATAAAAAATATTTTTTTAACCTGTTTTGCACAACACAGTAATAAATGTTTATAAAATTTTTACATTCCTATCAGTTTTTGAAGAGAAACCAGCAAAACGTTTTTCATGATTCTGAAAAAAATCCAATTAAAAATAAAAAATCATTCAAAGTTACCATATGAAAATGGTTCTTCCGAATGATATTACCTTATATCTTTTATTCTCTTCTCTTTTATTATCTTCTATTCTATTACCTTATATCTTTTATGCTAAAGTCAATCAAAGTTTTAAAATGTTTGGATAATTTGAGCAGATTTTTAATAGTTTTTGCAGTCTTTTAATTAAAAAAAGCGGCTTAAATTTTGAAAACCATCAAAATTTCAATCAAATTTGCATTTCTGGTAATCAATTATCATCACCCATCCACCAAAAACCTTACTTAATCAATGGATCCTCCCGTAGATGATATGATCAAAAAACTTAAATTTGGAGCATTTGCAATATTTATTAGTAAAAATCTCTACCATTTCAAACCGTGAACATTTAACAATAACCTAGCAAATAAGTTATTGCTAATTCCATGCTGAAAATATGCCTCAACCAGAAGCAATCTATAAAACACTTGTCTCCGTGACAGAATCACATCATCCTTTTGTCTAGCCAGCTTCGGAAATGAAATGGATGTTGGATTGCTTACATCATTTGGGATGAGACAAAGATGTGGAAACATCAACTTGAGCAACACTAAACTGGTCACTACAGATATATGTAGTTCGGATTTCGACATGTGTGAGACGAAATGAAAGTTTAGATGGGTTCGTCAGATAATTCCTGATATGTATCTATTCAGTCTGAAAACATCTAGCCGAACACATTCCTGGCATTTAGAAAATGATGTCTTCAGAAGTGTGTTATTTAACCCAAAGAGCAATAAGCTTAAAGGATCAAATCACTATGGTGATAACAAGATATGGTGTGCAGATAATGGGCTTAGAAGATCATACGTGTTACATTGCAGGCAGGATGTTGTTGTATTATGTTAGAAATTTTTAATTTGTCGTTGCAACCTACCAGGAATAGTGTTTATTGAACTAGGATATGTTCAAATTAAAAAGTTTTGTAGGCGGGATGGAAAATATAGAAAGACTTCAGTGATGAATCTGAACATGTGAAGTGCATATCAAAGGAAACCAAAAATAATTAATTCAGGACTGCACCAGGTGATTCAGTTTGTCTTTTTAACACTAGAAATTTTGGAGATACACAATAAAAGCATTTATAAACAGTGAATTCTACGAAATAAATACATATATCTCAGCAATGTTAGATGCCAGTTCATCGAATGCTTATCCATTGCCGTTAGGACCGGTTAAATGGTTTTGTTTTCCAACTGCTTGTCAAATGTCCTTCGAGTATATCACTCCTGGCAATATATGAAACAAAAACAATGCCATCGTTTAATCCCTCGAGACTTGTTCCCAGATAAGTCAAGCGAAAAAAACGAAGAAGAATTAAATGGTGGACAATGCTCGGGAGCAGTTTCATCCAAAGGACGAGAGCCACAGAATATCAACCGACAAGGCAAAATTAGTAGGTGAATAAATTGAAAACAACATAATCGGATTGGCAGGGAATAATCGTTCCGAACAGAATATCAGCGAGAAAGAAAAGCTGGAGATTTCAGTAATCCAAGGGATAAGCTAGTCTTGGAATCGGAATTATCGAGGAGTGCTTATTTTCTCGATGTTTCGTTTTTCATCAATAAAAAAAGTGCATTTTATGATTCCTCAGTTTTGTGACATTGCATTTCGTAAAATTGTATATGAAAAACGTCCCAGAGAAATATGACGATGCCCATGTGGTTTTATCTTACACTAAATACAACCATACTGTGCGGCTGTGCGAAAATTCATTCAATAATATTTAAAACTCATAGTGGTTGCAGGCGTGGAAAGCTTCTCTCCTAAATTTTCCAGATATATGTTCCACATCGCTTTCCCATTTTCATCTCGCATGCGAGTGCAGTGCATCTTGTTGTGCGAATATTCGCATTCGCTCGGTTGTTGTTGCTGGTCGAAATCACGTGGCACCGGTTTTCTTCAAGCTGTTTTCCACGGAACTGTGTGTGTCCTAGTGGCTTGTGCGAGTCCCGCGAGAACCGGAGCTTGCGTAGTCTCACAGGATCCACCGTGAAGGGGTAGCGAACAATGATGGGTTTAAGGTGAGCATAGATAGGGTAAGCTGGGACATGCTGACACCCCTTTGGGCCACGAACGAGGAGCTGGATCGTTACGGGAAAGTATCATTCAGATGGAGTCTTATTGAATTCAGTTGATTACGTGCCATCAACAAGTGTGGATGGATTCTGAACTATCTGACTGTTGAAAATTGAGCATCGGAAAATGCAAAGATTTCAACTTGCGGTTTGACGAAAAAAACGTTTTTGGTTCAGCCAAAGTGCGAGGCTGAGTGCGCCCAGCGAAAACCAGGACGGGTCTTCGAAAATGTACCAAATTCCCGGCATATCCAGTCTTGAAGTGATAAATTGTTAAGGATGTTTAGCTCCCGCGCAATTGTACACGTTCATTCGAAGAAATTGTGCCACAGTGTGAATTAGTGAAATAGTTCCGTGGGAGATTTCAACGTTTCTCTGTGACATTCAAAAGGAAAGATTTCATTTGTTCGGGGGTGGCAAAGAAATGTGAAAAGTGAAATTGATTCAAAATTCATTGGTCCTGATTAAATGTATAACATATTGTCAGCTAGTGGTACTAGCAGATGATTTGGTTTCGATAAATCGGCAGCAAATGTTCTTAGCTAAATTTCGCAACAGTGAAATCTAAGCATCGAATTGGTTCTGAGGCTTTTGCGTTCACTCCGGATCACGCACAACGCTTTCAGCACTTAAATAAATAGGGCGCAACGATTGCTGGCGCCTCCTATAAAAACAACAAGTAATTATTTTTCTTTTTTTCTGTTTGCTTTGTGTAGTATGGTCATGAATATTTCACTTATCTTCTCGCTTTTGTTTTGCTAGTAATTTGTCATGATGACGATAAGAGGGTTGTGTTGGGGTTAAAGGTGTGTTCAGCTGGCACTGTTTGTGTAACGTGATTGATTCTTTGTCTGAAGTATGTTATGTTGAGCAAAGTCAAGTGACTAATAAACATTGATTTTCTATTGAGAGATAGTAAAAATACTGAGAATACTGAGAATAACAACATCTTCTTACTTGAACAATAAGTAAGTAACAATAAAAATATCAGCCAAATTGATTCTATTACAATATTCATTTCGTTCAACTGAAGCTATTCATGCTATCCTGTTCTTCATCCAAATGCTCTTCTTATCCTTTCATATAAGAGCTGCATACCAAATCGGTTCATGTAGACACTCGAAGATGAAATCAGAAGAGTCCTTATTGTTTTGATTGAATAGATTTGTATAATAAACCTAAAATCAATCGTCCTTTGCAAAGCAACTGTTCCCGTAATTGAACAGAAATATGATGGAAGCAATCAAATATTTCTATCCTTAAATATATGTGCATGCATTTCGAATGGATGCATGTAAAGATTGGTATATGATGAAACGCTATTTGTTGACTTCAGTCTGAAAATATGAGCTCTACGCTCGAAGGATGAAGCACGTAAATGAAAAAATTGTTTCACTTTCTTGGGGGTTGGAATTTTCTCTATAGGTACATGTAAAGGTGAGGCATCAAAAGCTCCGTAAGATTTTTTTAAATTTATTTTCAATTTTATATGAAGTGAACCTGAAGAGAGCTTTGATTTCAATTTGCATTCAATGAAAAATCAAAGAGATTACGAAAAATCTGGGAGTCCTGGAGAACGTATGAATGAACCTCGAAACCAATTCAATAATGAATTCGACAAAATGTGAAATATCCTTTGAGCTAGCTGCATTCTGTTTGCCAATATGGAAATAAACAGGGGATAATTTTGAAGGACAAAATGTTTAAAGAACGAATATTCCTCGACAAATTAATTTGAAACTTTGTTCAAAATCACGTTGATGACATGTTTCGTGTTAAATCGTTTAGCCAACTAACGATAATCAGGTATAAAACATTTTCGTATAGCCATGAAACCCTTATTTTGAAAACTACCGTTTTAAATTGAGACTTTTCCAATTTTCTCTCTCTTGATTTTTATGTATACTTCACAGAATTTGTCTGACGACAGCAAGACGTGTTTTTATGTTCAATATATAACAAATTTCTATACAAGCATATAATATTTTAAAAAACTGTGTAATTGATGTCTTAAACAAAAAGGATACGAAACTCTTCTATTACACAATCTTCACATCTTTCACGCTAAGATTGCAGCTACCGACAAAATTTCAAATTTCAAATAACTTTTGGGATAATTTTCACTACAATAGCAGATTAATTGTGTTTTGAAATTAACTACCCAAAATCCTTACTTGGTATATCATAAAATAAATAATCACTCTGAAACGCTTTGGAAATTGTAGTTGATAAAAATTTGATATATATTTTCAGAATTTAAACTGACCTAGTTCAAGCTCCTTTCGTAGTTTCCACTTATTCAACTTTTTGAGATGATGCAAGCTGAAAATTATGTTATCTTGACGGCAATCTTTCCTTTCGGGTGATTTTTTTGTTCAAAACTTGCATTCTCTACCAAATTTCACTTGAAATTCCAACTAGATAGTTTCCGAATGGCAATATTCTGCATGCAATATATGAAACTAACATCCATGCATGCAAGCTTGATAGTTCCTTATAGTCAATATGAAAGTGTGCTCCTTGACTATTTTCATTTTTATTCAAAATATATTATCATCATCATTGCTACCCATTTATTCACGAGACATAGTATCCTCTTGCTATGTATCCTTGTCTGTGTCTTGACATTTTCTTATTAATATTGTTATCAATATTGAGTGCCTTGTCTTCGATCAAAATGCATTGTTTGTCACCGCTGTGCAATCTGAAAACATCCATAAATGGATTTAACGACTACGAGACGTGATTTAATGGAGTTTTCTGAGCACGTACCACTTAAAGAGTAATTAGTTATGATTTATAGCAAGAGATACTTGACTGTAAGGAAAGACACCTCATATTTCATATGCAATATGGCAAACATTATTAAGTGCAGTCACATGTGCTCGTTTGTTGAAAAATTTAGTTCATGCTCTGTATCTATCAAAGTTTCTGTAAAATGAGGATTAATAAAGGTAATTTGAGTTCTATCTGCAACTTAATTTCAATATGAAGAACAAGTAGAACATTTAATTGAGTTGCCAAGGAGGGAATATTGTAAAATCAGTCTTTGCTTTGACTAGAATCAAAATATTCGAATAGTAATTGATTGGATTGTTTCCTAATTTCTTGAAAAATTTGGAAGTTTGTTTCGTTAAATTTGTCATAATTATGATAATTTACTTTATATGGTTTCAGGCAAAGTAAATTTTATTTAACGAATATCTATGAAAATTATTTGGTATCTTCGTGAAGTTGTTGAGGACATTTTTTGGGATGAACTGATTTGCATATTCCAACTCTAATGTATTTTTGAATAATACATTTGACCTCCTATAGCAAAGCAATAATAAAAAGCTTGACCACTCATTCACTTCCTTTTTATTTTGACCATGCATTAAATAGTAAAAGCCACATGCTAACTACATCATCCAAATCTGTAAAACTACATTGAGATTTTTTTACCTCCTCTGTTATTATGCATGAGATGAAAATTAGCTTTAGTGGATTTGTACCCAGAACAGAAGTAAGTGTCGAGTCATATTCATCTTGCATAAAATCATCCACCGCAGTCTTTCATACAATTTTATGAACCCTCGCTTTGCGCAGTGCTGAGGGAGTAAAATTTTCAACCAAATCCACGTCCTGATTGTTAATTTCAAGCGCATCTTCATCTGGAATGTGCATCGCGATGTGGACAATAATTTAGTCGCCTTCATAGCACATAAGTAATTATATGAATCCTTGTCCTTTGTTCCTGGTGGCGCGCTAATGGGATGATATCCAGCGCAGTTGGCTGCTAACACATCTATTCTTCTTTCATAAAGTCTAAATTCCAGGTTAACTATGCAGATGTTGGAAGTAGACATTTTTGCTGGGAGGGTTTTGTTGAAATACTTGTGATTTATGATCTAGATGATAGAGACAAAAATATTAAATTGTCATTGCTGCTTTACATTATCAAATATTATATACTATTATTTACATAACATTTCAAAATTTTAACCACGTTGAATCTCGAGTTGAGCTGGTGAACAGTTGATGAAGAGCGAACTATAGTGGCGGGTGATGTACTTTCTAGATCACTCTTAAGTTTCAAATTTAAAAAAGACTATGCCACATATCCTCAGAAGATTAATTCATTTAAGCACTTCATACAACGCAGACACAAATGTATACAATAATACTTAGTAGAGTCTTTTAGTGAAGTCTATTATGATAAAACTACATACATATCATTTCATAAACAAGTCACGATGGTTTTTAAAGCTCAGATACAACAATTCTGTTGAATTTTCCATTCACAACATAACGTTTCCTTTCTAAAATTAACGGGTCGAATAAATTTGACTGCAAAAAATGTAAACTCATTAGAATTGACGTAATTATGACGGTTTCAGTTTCAAAATTGCTTACGCAGAAACTGGTGTAAATTCTATATTAAGATTCTATTGAAGGTTGTCTTATAATTGATATTTTCTCCGCTGACAGCCATTTCTATTACAAAAAAATTGAAACAAGATTATTATGAGCCGAAAGAAGTTGAAAGTTGAGATAATAACAGGTATTAATATACTTTAATGGCTTTGCAAAACAACGTGGGAATTGTAAAAAAATCAGTTTGTAAGGAAAATAAAGGTTCAGCTAATTTTATTCAAATATTACTTTGGTGACCCTGAAACAGGTCGAGATCTTGGGACCTAAATCAAAAAAAGTTTTGATGGACAATGACTTTAAGGATTTTTCAAAGTGAGTTCATTTAAAGGTGATTGAAAGGGTTTTCGTTGAGACATGGAACTTGTATATGAATGAAGTGAAATGGGTGTTCAAAGTTTTCGAAAACTTTTTTTGAGAATGTTGATTGAAATGCCATTCAAAGTCATCTTTAAGATAAATTTGAATATAGTTTATCTGAATTTGAGTTGATCAAATTTACCGTAAACATTTTTAAGGAATGGAAATAATACAAAATATTTGTTTTAAATAAAGTACAACAGTTTTTTTTCAAATCGTTTGGTCACTACGCTACTGAAAAGCATTCAAAATGAAAATCTTATCGTTAATATTGACTTTACGAGGTGATGTCCTCGAGGAAAGCTATTAAAATAGTAAAAATATTGTTTCAAGTTCGATTAAAATCTTTTAATGTGCGTAGCTTTTCAATCAAAAGTGATTGAGTGCAAGTGCTAGATTTTTATAAATGTTTGCTCTTTTTACTTTATTTGAAACTGAATTGTTGTCTAGCAGATATTATATCTATTTTCAAATTAAAACGATATATTTTGATTTTCTCCCAGAGTTGTCAACAAAAGACATAAACATTACATAAAAAATTATCATAAATACTTTCTTTACAAGCGAAGCATCCTTGCAGTAAAAAGTTGAAGTTTGCCTGTTTGAAAACTAAAATATTGTAAAAGGAAATAAAAAATGAATGGCAGCAATCAAACTTCATGAAAAACTTTTCCTGACGCCAAAGAATTTTTTAAAATTCGATATCCCTTTTTTGTACGCATGTCATGGAAAAAAATGTGAAGGATTTTTTTTGACAAACTAAAAGGAATCATAATTTAATAGAATGAAATGTTGATAATGATTTTTTTCGAAAAAACTCGATCAATATACTTGAATTTTTTTAAATTTTTATCAATTTTTTTTTGGATAAAATTTTATATTTATTATATTAATTAATTAAATCTCAATTTCAATTGTAAAACTGTTACGGATTGAATGACACATAATTTTTTGATTTTTTCTGTTGGAAACCTAATTTCTATCTTTCTGTTCAACAAAAACTTTTTCGTTTCGAGATTAACTAAACCTTATTCAGTAAATTGAAGTAATTTTTTCAAAGAATAATTATTTCGCTTCCAACGATTGGTAAGTCGGCAAAAGGATAGATAAAACACACATTTCGGACGTAATTTCTCCAATAGCAGATAATAAAGGTTAAAGAAAGAGCAGCTTATGAAACATGACACCGTTCTTTCAAATGAAAAAAAATATTCTTGTAATTATGGGAAATTACAGGAAACAGATCGTTTTTGTTAAATTTCGCTCATCAATTATAGTTTTTCGTACTTTATTTTTCGTCGGATTTGCAGGCACAGTTTTTATTTTAACTCTTTAGTGTAATTTACCTTCAAAATTTAAAAATATACTACATTATAGCGTTTCAGTTTAAGGTGTAACGACACGGAATTTGACATTTTTAGTGGTTTTAGTTATTTTCAAATTATTTACAAACAATTCACTGGTGGAAACCTGATAATTTTCCAAATTAACAGTCTTCTTATATTTGTGTAACGGTATCATTGCATCTAAATACCTGATTCTTTCCCTATTTTTCCATGGGTTTAATCAAATTTTCTCCAATGATTTTTGTGCTTCTCGTTTGCACTTCTCTCTCGAACATAATTATTTTTCAGCTAAAAGCTGTTTGAACTTTATGGCCTTTTTTATCACGTCTTCAAAATTTATGATCTTGTCCGCATTTAAATTTCAACTAATTAAACATTCTAAAATGTGTTCCGGCAAACCTGCATTCTAAATGGAACATAAATGAATAATTTGATTTCATCTTAGTTGGAAAATAAGTGTTTGATGTCTCTTACTGCTCTTACTCTTACTGTTAACAGTGGAATAATTTGTCTTTGGGAATACAATGTTTTATAGTTTGACCTGTCAAATCGTTTTAATGCTGAAAATGATTTTATTATGATATTTTGTCTTAAACATAAGCTTCCTTCGATAGTAGATACTTCATAATAAAATTCATGCAAATTTCAATATCAGGTTTCCTCCCGGCTGCTACAAACTTCGCATCATACAAGGATATACTTCAAAATTAAATTACAATGAGTCCTTCGTAAAATCAGCAGACGTTCAAGGTAAATTTCTCAAAGGTTATTGAGGTCGATATTTGAACTGTGTCCTTTCAACCAAAGTTCACCTCTAGGTGTGTACGACTCCTTAAAGTAACAAACTTAAAGAATTAAAATAATTCAAAAAGCTTCCATTAGCTTCCATGAGAAAGAGGATTATCACAAAAACTCCTTTTCATGCTTGAGGGCTTTATAGGCAAGCAAAATATTTTATCATGTTCGGGTGAATAAAAATGGCGGAAAGTTGACTTTAATGAGCCCACATAAAGTTAATTACACTGGAAAGCTTTTCGTGCGACGGCGGCGTCTATTCATATCATAATCTCTTGAACCATCGGCGGGTTTGGGAAATTGGTGCTTCAGGCCACCAACATGTCATTAGCCAAACGTGGAACTACCGACCGAAAGAAGTATTCATTATACTTCACTCCCAAACCAACCGTTCACATTTTATTATAAGCATATGCCGTACTAAGCATGTCCTCTAAATGTACAATTTCGCGTTCGTGCACCTTAAAGACTTTGAAACGTTCAGATGTCCTGTGTGTAATATTCATGTTTCAAGTCAAACTACTGTGCGCGAAAAGGTAATTTATTGTTGTTTTTCTGGCGAGGCGCTTATAATAGATGGCTACCATCTATCAACTAAAGTTTCAGGACACAAAGGTAGCCATATTCAACTCCTGCTTTTAGCTTATAAAAGTTGTTTTGAGGTTTTGTTAGCCCAGCAAAGCATAAAATTTACGCCTCATGATTTAGTCAAACGATGGGCAATCAGTTTTAGTTTTAAGAACGTATTGAATGCAATTAATCAAGGAAATCCATCTGGAATTTTTGTTTATCTAAAAGATGAGTTTGATTACGTTGCAGATGATGCCCTAACGAGAATATTGAGTAGTGTCTATGGCCTATGGTTCAGCTTTCATCGTGCTATTTTTGTGCTTACGAGAGAGTTAGCTGTAATTTTATTGAATCTTTTATCATTCTCAAAGAGAAACATTTTCAGAAATCCAGTATGATAAATAGTTGTGGCGCGTTATATTCCACTAAATTGGAATCCTTCCAAAAATTCCTTATAACTTCCAAAGCTTCAAAAAGGTTTTGATGAATCAAATATCTGTATATCGCATACTTCTAACCAGTCGAATCAAACAAAATTCACCTCATTTAGACAATAGTGTTTTTCATAGCAAATTTTATGTTGCATCACTTTTATTTTCTAAAAAAAATCATTCCGAAATGATTGTTCCACTTGAACATCAAATTCATTCTTGAAAGCACTTAAAATCAACACAATTTACTTGTGCATCACAATATTCATCTTTACTTGTTTCTAACGAACATAAGTATCTGAAAGTTTCACGA
The DNA here is from genome assembly GCA_963942545.1 of Oxycera nigricornis. Classification (NCBI taxonomy): domain Eukaryota; kingdom Metazoa; phylum Arthropoda; class Insecta; order Diptera; family Stratiomyidae; genus Oxycera; species Oxycera nigricornis. The sequence continues at coordinate 8,014,753 of OZ012663.1, read as the reverse complement.
ACGTATCTCATTTACAAAAGTGCTTTTGTCTGTATAGTTGCAAAATAGAGGCGGCTGAAATAAACATTTAAATTGTATAAGCCGAACACGAATTAGCATAGCAGCCTCCTCAGCCTTTCTTTCAATTTCCTTAAAAGCTTACAACGAGGGTGATATGTGTCGTTGGAGGGTTCATTGGCGGCCTTTTATCAGACACTTTAAATGTATATCATCCTCCATTTTAATCTCCATTAAGGATCAGAGATCTCAAAGGCGACTGAACGAGTTGAACATCTCTCCCAAGGTTTTCTGTTGTGTTATATGTGTTATATACAAGTGAAGGTAAGAAGAATAAACAGCCCAATTGTATTAATTCATCCCCATTCCTTGTCAGACAAAACTCCGTGTTGGCGCAGCTGCTGTTTGCGTTTCTGAGAAAAATGAATAAAAATAATAATTGAATTTCCTATCATAAGTCATTTAATGGAGGAAAACGCAATGAAAATATTCGCCAAGAAAACACACACCAACGTGGAGTGCTACAGATCGCAAAGATTCTACAAACATGGTTCATCTCACCGAAGAGCTATAATATTGTTGAATGACACAATTGGATTACAAACTTGATTATCCGGGTAGTGTCGTTTTAACACCTCAGCAGCAGGTATAGTTTGTGGTTGGCATGAGCAAGGATTCAAATCATGAAAGGATCATCATGACAGCGAATTTTCAATTGTTAAAGAAGAAGAGTGAAGAGGCTCTAAATGAAATGCGTAAATTGAATATCTTCGAGGAAGGCTTTTGGGTGATTGGTGACAAGGCGGCTTTGAGTGGAAGTAAAGCTAAAAGCATGAACATACATATGTATCATCCTCACGAACAGGATATTAGCAATATACAAAAACTAGGAAGCTTTCTCTAAGGATACATCCATAGTATGTGAAATTCATATAAAAATATTACATTTGGAATGAAATGAAATACATAAAAGTAATTTTTTACTTGGAAAAGTACAAAATCTTACGACGGATCTTTAATCCGAATAAAAGTTATTAGACTAATTTCAATCCATACTTGGAATTCTTCAGTTGGAACTAGAATTGTCAATAAAACTTTGCATTATTTATTTGCATTAAAACTATTCGATTCATCTGATTTCGCTTTGCTGCATGTGACGAAACCATAGTTTAGGAAAAGGCAAGTCTTATCCAAATTAAAAATGCATACTTTGTCAGCATGTTAAATGTAAATCGAGAGTTATTTTCACTGATTTTTAGTATAAATTGCTTTCAAAACAGCCCAGATGATAGATTCTCAAAAACGTACGCAACTGTGGCAGTTAATGCGCATCTGGTTTTAAAGCAAGGACAAACTAAGCGCCATTTAAACAGGGTTCTATGTAAAGTACACGCACGCTTGTTGCACCAAACAAAGCATATCAATAAGTATATGTCTCTGATGCTAAGTCATTTATCCCAAAATTGGCGTTCAGCCAGTTCTTGTACCAGATTTTTCGACTAAGATCTCTTTGAAATAAAGTAACTGAATCTTGAAATGCCCAAATTACATTTGCTACACAGTAAAATTAGCTCCGCTTCAAATGTTCCACTAGATCAAAACATCGTCAATCCAAATCTCGCCAAAGACATGGCTCGAGTTCATTAAATTGCGGTTTTAATTAAAATGTAAGTGGCTATGATTTTACATATATGTATTTACAAAACTTCTGCTATCAACACAAAATGTTGCCAAAGTAATTAAACTCTCTCAAACCTAACCGCATCTTTGTCAGCACTTATCTTGAAGTTAAACTCCTTGAAGTTCGAATTGAATCCAAAACACCACAAAACTAACGCAAACAAATCGAAACCTCAACACCTAAGTCGGAGCAGTGTTAAGCAAAAACCTTTATGAGAAAACTATGACAAGTTTCAAGATTCATGTCTTAGCTAACAGACGAAACATCCTGCCAGAATTTCTCACTTCACAAAATCACTTTGAAAACATTCTTTTGAAGTGATGTTGCTGTTAGGTGTCAGGATTCCAGAATGTGACATCAAAAACAAAAATTGGAAGAAAACAACTAGTCAAAGTGATGGTTCGGGGAAGATCTGCGCTCGAAATGCATCCTGTAAGTAAATAAAGCAAACGTTGCATTCTGAAGACGATGTGACATCCTTGAAATAAACAGAATAAACTTGAACATTTTCTGGAAGTTTTTCATCAGTGTCATGTGGAAGTTCGAAAAATACGTAGATGTGTATGGAGTGGTGTAGACCATCAGCTTTAATGAACTATCACACTTTCAGGCAAAACTTTCGCCTGAAGACAGACACAGGGCAGGTTGCAAAGGATACATGCAAATAAGGAAGGTGAAAAGGCTCCCAGTTAAAACAAACATTTGCTTCAAGGCAGGGAGTGGTTGTGTTTATGCTGAATCTACAAAATCTTAATCAAAATGTGTCAGCGAGAAAATGGTTGAGTTTCAGCAAAGTCTCGGTCATTTGCATGACGACAAGCAGGTGGAAAATGTTTGTTTGTTTGGATTTTTAAAAAATTGGCTGAAGACTGTTTATGAGATGAGCTATAAGCACAATTTTGTTCATCGAATGAATGCGGAAGCTTATTGGGGTGCAAGGACTTGAAAATTGTGATCGGTGGCGTTAGTTCTTAATCTATATAACCTTCAAAGTTGAGCATATTTGATAAAAAACTTTTTTGAATAACAAGTGTTAAACTTGCTCGAAAGGCGTTCAGTACAAGCAAACGTATTACAAGTTTAATAAACACTGGAAAAATACTGGGAATCTAATAAAACGTCTACCTAAAGTCAAAAATAACTTTCCTTATCAAACATATAAAACATAAAATCGACAAAAAGATAAGTCAAAGTAATTTTCTTTCACATACCAACAATCATCTAGCTCCTGGCGATATGTCCTTTTTATATTTGTCACTAAGGTAATAGTCGGAGCAAAGACCTTTGATGCTTAATGTAATGATAACTCCTGTGAAGGAAAACATATCATGACCTGAGGCACATAATTCACTTGGAATCAGAAAATTAGCAGTCATAGTGAATTGAACAGAGAGAGAAATCTTCTGGAATATTTCCAGGGATAATTATGAATCCCACACAAGCTGGCTAAAATAATATCGCAATGGAAGAAGAAATTACGTCTCAGATTTTTTCTAGCGGTTTAAAAGAAACATATCTCGTTTTCCCAATAAATTGAATTTATTTGGGTGTTTTGAGCATCTTTTGGTGGCGTTTTAAGATTATTGAAAAAGTTGTGTTGTTGCTTTTCACCAAAAATATTATGTATTTCCTCAAATACGTATTTCGGTTTCTACTTGCAACCTTCTTCAGTGTTTTGTACACGACTGAAATTTTCCATGCATATTCTATTCTTTTTTATACATAAATACTTCAGGTCTAATTAATTGTTAATTTGATTTTATCCTAATCTTAACTTTTTGTGATCCAAGAAGGAGCATCGTAATAAACAGATGCTTACCTTAACGGTTTATGAAAATAAAAACAAAATGAATTTTCGTCGGTAAAATGTAATTTAAAAGTCTCAATGGCATTTGTGATTTGAATAATTATCTGCAGTTTTTTGAGCATCTTATTTTTAACAAGTAGTATCAAAAAAATTTTTAAACCATTTGGGACTTTTTTTGGGATTACTTCTACGAGAAACTGTGTCAAGTTGGTATCTAAAATGTAAATTCCCTAACAATTTTAACATGTAATTATTTCAGAGAAATATCATGATTTTAATTACGAGTATTTGTTTTCAACAGTTTCTAAGATGTTAGTTTTGCAAATTTGCAGAAGGGTTTTCCACGAGCGCTCACGAATATTATTGCCTTAATAATTTTTTTTTGTTTGGAAACTTTTGCAACATGTTTTGAGTTCTTGCAAATATTTCCGAAAGGATTTCCTTAAAATTGTTTTCTTTGAATTTTTAATGTTCCACTCGGAAATAATTTTTTGGAAAACGTATTATTGTCTAGAAAAAATTGAAGCTTGTTTTAATTCGTTTGACAATGGAAATAATTTCTGGTGGATTTGCCAACCAGCTGAAAGATGTTTTCAAAATATTGGCAAGCAATCAGCTCCTCGGGCAAAATTGACTTTAGGTTTTAGTGCTAATTTTTGACTTTGGCATTGATTTTTGATAATCTTTTCCTGCAAAGAAAATTGAATGTAGATTCAAACACTTGCATTTTCCAAATTTGAAGAAGCATGAAGGTTTAAATCTCAATCAGTGTTAATTTTTGGAAGTTGATGCGGCTTAACTTCAATTCAGATCTAAAATCAAAGTGATTTATTGCAAGTAATCAAAGAATCAAATGGATTTATTGCAAGCAAACCAGACTTTTCCAACGTTGATGTGTTCTGATAGTTTTGGCTTGGTTAAAAATTAAACAAACTTTCTAGGAAATAGAAAAATCTTTCTTCTGTGTGAACAGATTGGATAAAAAAAACAGTTTAAGATATTTCACAAGCTAAGTTTTACTTCACGATGCCATTAAATAAATAAATCCACATTCGAATTTCGATAATATTTCTACCATATTTCAATTGAAAAATGAAGGAACTGCCTCTGAGTTCTTAAACCAGTCGAAAAAAAATCAATGAGTCCTGTTTCTAATCTCTTTTATCTTACACAAATGGTAAAATTGAAGCGGGCACAATTCATTTTGACTTTCTCGCTTTAAAACCACACCGTTATCAAGTGGTAAAATAAACTTTTATGCATGTACTTTATCTTCAAGAGCCAATCCACTCTTCGCATACGTTGGCCAAGCATGGCTACCCATACTGGGCTACCACTTGAAGAGGATAAAGCCTCCACAATATTTGTTTCCAGGCACGTATCTACCTGGCAGAAAATTTTGAAAACGTATTTATGAGATGAGGGAGACTGATTAAAATATGCTTGAATTTGAAAGTTTGTTGGTGAGTTTGACGAGGCTAAAACACTCAAAATTTAAATATTCTGAGTATTCGTGAGCTTAGTAGAACTGTAAACTGTTTTCTGATAAGGGTTTGTCTAGATTTTATTGCACCCATTGAGGTATATCAGGAATGGGAACTGAGAATTTGAGGGTTTTGTTGAAACATTAGCTTAGTCAACAAATAAAATCAGGACGAATTGAATGGATATCTATGCGTATCATTTTTCGCTCTGATTACAAGTGAATGTTTCAGGCTCTTAATAGAAATGTGGGTCTCTGAAATATTTCGAGGCTTTTTTAGTGCCTAGAGACTTTTTAAATCGATTGTAATACTAATTCAACAGAAAAATTGTAATCGTTGTAATAATCCAGGGTCCATTGATTACGTAAGGTTTTTGGTCGATGAGGACAGATTGAATATTCACGTGGATCAATCTGTGGGGGCCTTTTTGGTCTTGAAAATTTTTGTTGGTTTTCAAAATTAAAGGAGTTTTTTTTAATTAAAAGACTATAAAAACTATTAAAAATCTGCTCAACTTATGCAGCTATTTTAAAACTTTGATTGAATTTACAACATTTTTTTTAGAATAAAAGATATAAAGTAATAGCATTCGTATGAACCCTCTTTACATGGTAACTTTTAATGTTTTTTATTTTTAATTTTTTTTACGTAATCACGAGAAAAAGTTTTGATGGTGTTTTTACAAACATTATTTGGAGTATATAAATTATATAAACATTGATTACTACGACTTGAAAATAAGGTTGAAAACTTGTTGTTTTTGAAAAAACCGTAGTTTTTTGCACTTTTTTTAAAATATTTAAAAACGGCTCCAAGAAATTTTTTAAAACTTAATAGAATCACAAAAAATCAATACACGTCGATTGACACCTTGTTCAAGGAAATCGTACGTTTGGTTCACGAGATATAACGCATGACAGAAATGACCTTCAAACGGGCAAAACAGCAACTCGAAGTTTTCTTAAAACTAATCAGCTCTTAAGATTGCAAAGACGCTTCGATTGACACCTCAACGAAGTCGATACGACTTTATTTACGTAAGTTATGCTCGTAGAAAAAAGTGTCCACGAACGTACAGACGTACGTAAGTACGTACACACACACATACATCTCACTTTCTAAAAACACTTTATATATACTCTATAGACCTCAAAACGTAAAGAAAAGTTGAAAATTTCAATTTCGATTTCAGAGGCGATTACAAGAACTTCCCATATACTGGGAAGTTAATAAACAGTTGCTGCTGCAATTCGTAGTCCTGTGTTAACAATCCAGTGTTTTCAACTACATTCTCGCCACAAGTATGTTGCAGGCGCAATTGCTCAAAATCAATAGCAATTAGAATATCAGCATTAACGTATCAATTAGTGTGTGCATTACCTGTCAATTCCCAGAGTAATATCGTACTTTTCCATTTTGAAATCATTCTTATTCGTTTCGAGTGTCCTTCCAACAGACCAGGCTCAGGAAATAGCAATAATAGCAAGAACAGCAACATCAAACGAATTTAACCATGAAATAGAACAAACATGTCTCCAGTTCAATTAGCAATCCTTGAGGGAAATTAAAGTTTTTCATTTCAAAGCACTTAAGTTCCAATAGTATACCACAAAAGAAAATAGAAAAAAATGTTTAATAGTATGGTGAGGATATTGTAAATGATTAGAATGGACAAAGTTTTTTTGTATTCGAATTAATAGGATAGCAAAAACACATTCGATTCTTCTAGAAAAGAATGAATATATGCATGCAAAAAATACTCTGACATTCTTGTAAGAAAAATAGGCTGGGAAAGTAAATAATTGATTTTAATTCGACCCACTGAAGATTATTTTCAAAATGAAGTTTTCAACAAAGAAGACAGTTTAAAAAGTTTTTCCAGTGACGTTGTAAGCCCATTTAGAAGAAATGATGGACGAGCTACGTAAACTGTGAAATGGAAAGAGAGAAAACTTTTTAAAAGTTTAAATTGATGTGAATATAAATAAATGGAGATTTAATCAAAAGATAAGAAATTCGTATCTTTTATATGGATTACTTATGCTACGCCTACAATGTGTTGAAATAAGTGTGGAATCATGCAAAATGCGACGAGACAATGAAAATACTAGATTTTGTCTACACTGTCTCCAATTGACGTTGGCTAAAAATTTATATCGCTTTTTGCACAAAAAAAAGCTCCACAGTAAATTTTATCTGTAGCGTGTCAGCAGCAGCAAATCATATTTAGCTTCAAGATATCACTTATAAAAAACACGCCACAAAATAGTTTGATGATGAATAATTCCACATCTTAAAGTCACATCAGACGCCACTGTGCTCCATTTTTTATTTGAATCAGTTCAATCACGTCAACAAATTGTTTCACATCCTTTCAAGGATGTGACACTTTTATGCCTGATCAATCACCATATTCATTAGTTCATCGTTTGTCTCGACTTGTGTTGCTTGCCACATCCTTGTTAGCATCGGAAAACCCCTCGATAAAGAGGTCATTTGTTTTTCAAAGCACTATGAAAAAACGGTTCAATTGTGTGCTTCCTCTTACTCCCAGAGTTCCGGGGGAATCCTTCAAGAGATGAAAGGCCCTCTATGCTATTGTGCATAAAGTGTGGGAGGCAAGTCACGTAAATGGATCAGGTCAAGATTGTATAGTTCGTGGGTGTATTGCAAATATCCTTTCAACTTCAAGACGTCAAGTTTTTCAATATTCCTTTTTGTCGCAAGAAATATAAAAAACAACAAAGTTCAATCGGGAAACTTTCGCACAATATGTTTTTGTTCAATCAAATTACACATAATTTCCTAGGAGTATTTATGCACTGTATTTACTTTTAAATAACATTTCAGTTGGGAATTTAATTCAAAAACCATTGAATTGGTCTGCAAAGTTATTCTGAAAATTTTTCACAAGAAAATAATCATAAAAAATACAATACTGTTGATTTCTTCATAGAAACATCCTCTACTGCCCATTGGATTCTTAAGAATATTTACATAATTTGTGGCTGCGTCATTTAGAGTACACCCACCAACAAAGCAAATTGTGTTTTATTCGTTAGTACGCTCGTAATTGAAAAGAATATTGTCCACGGAAAATATTAAATAATACAATTTATTTTTTGATACAAGCATTTCTGGTGACTATTTCAAAACAGAAAGAGAATATCGTCACCATTTCAAACTTATTGTAATATTTAACGATGTTTCTAAACTGAAATTATTTGACGTTTTTCTGTTAACAAAATAATGCCCGCAAATCTTAATATAGTTTCGACTACCCTTACTGTTACGTTTGGTAATTAGAGACATGTTTTGTGAGTGTCTTATATAGGAAATAGAATTTCAAATTGCTCGATCATAAATTGAATTTCAATTGTGGACTTTGTGTATCTATCTTAGATTGAATCGTAGGCGTCTTCGTATTTGTCCTTTTTCGGATCCCGCATCGATTCCCGCATAGCATAGACTCTTGTCACTTACAATTTATTGTTTGCATTAAGGACACTGTTTCCGCACTGATTGTGATGATGAACGGAGGCACGATAAAAACGGACGATGAAAGTTGATTGAAAACCAATTACTCCAGTAACAGTGCTGGGTGAAAATACTCATGTGCCTTGTGCACGAAAAGGATAAAAGTGGGACGCAGGAAGTGTGTTAATTAATCAGTGGACCAGAAATAATATTTGGCAACCTGATTCGCCACATTGTCAATAGCAATTCATATGTACTCATGTGGTTACTTCAAGTGTGACGCTCTTGAATGGGGATGAAATAGTGGTGAAAATGAATTTGATAGGGTAAAACCTTAATGAAAGGTTTTTGTTGGAGCCTCTTTCAAATAAATTCAATTGTTTGATCAGTGCGTTGTTGAGTTCTATAGCCTATATTTACACTATTAATGGAAAGACTCTGCAGTTAGGGCATTAGTGTCAACATGTGGAACTCAGATATATCGTTCACAGATTCTAAAACCTGACAGTAATGAATAAGTTCTATTATATTCATTGTAAATTGAAACCCATATGAGCTTGAGCTAAAGTGCACAATAATTAATTGATAGTTTACTTATTGCTGTGGCAAACTTAGGCAGTACTAGTTGGTGTTACAAATGTGAGATATGGAATTAGCGAAATTTCGGTACGAAAAACATCAAGAATCAATGAATTGAAAAACTGAAGAAAATCCAAATCTAAAATCATTTGATTTTTGATAGAACCATTTACATATTTTAAAAATAATTTTTTTCAGTAATTCTTCACTCATCTGTTTTTTGAAAACGTTATTTATTTTATTATTATGATTTCACAAACATCGATACAAAGCGTTCATTTCAAAGCTATAATTTTTGCAATATATCTTTTTCATATTTTTAATTCTAATAACTTTGGGTATAATTTGAAATTGAATTTTCGTGGGGTTTATAAGATTTTGGCTGGTTTATACAACGGAAGAGCTTTGTGTATTGAATTAAGCGACATTTGAATTTCCATCGAAAAAATGTTTCGTAGTTTTTATATGCCAAATTGAAATTGCGTAACTTTCGACGCTACATTATATCAAAATCGTGTTTTGTTGGTCAATGGAAAAGAGAAGGAAGAGATTTTTTTTCAAGAATTTCTAATCCAAAGCAACTTAACCTTTTCTATTCGAAAAATTTAGAAATATATTCTAGATTGCGTTTGCTGATAAATCAAAATCTTGATTAATTATAAATATAGGCAAAAATTACCTTAAAAAATACCAGTGATTTTTTAAGAATAAGTAGTATTGATATAAAAAAATTTTGTTATCGTATTTATTGTCAATTGCTTGACTTGTGAGAACAAATTTATATTTATAACTTTCCTGATTGCCGCATTTTTAACAATCACAACAATGTAGGCAAGCATAAACTGAGAACTCAAAAAGTTGGCGAGAATCAATTCAAAACTCCAAAATTTTCCAGTTTCAGTAACTGCATATGTGTTTATTGCCTTGGCCAAACAATTTTTTCTCGAAAAGTCTATGTTCAGAGAGAATTCTTCTGGATTGGTTTTCATTATCGTCGAATAAATGGATCATTTTATATTTTAACAGCAATTATTCCATGTTTTAAAATTGCGAAATTGGTAATAATTCAACTTATTTCTCCTTAAATGCAGAAATAAAATAATTTATTTGTTTGATCAAAACCCAATAAATTTTTGATGCAAATTTTCTGGTTTTATGAATGCCTAATTTGAATTGCGCACCCTGAATTTGGATTTTTTTGTGTGATAACACTCTCGTAGTGGTCTGTACTCTTGACACAGTTTTTAGGACCATCCGATTGCCAAGAATGGCAATGGCTGGAATCAAATGTGAAAGCAGGTATTATTTTTTTGTGGAAACAGCTTAGGAACATTATCATGTTCATACATAAAAAAGATCGCAACAATCAATGGTTTATTGTAAATAAATACTTATTAGGTATGAGTACTGCCAAAAAATTTTAACATAAACTTAACAAAGAAAAGAAATATAAAGTAGTTTCTGAATTGGTTATAAAGTTGGCCCAATTCTCATTCTGATTTACGAGTATATGTTATTGATAAGTTCTTAAACATATTTGGCTTTAAAATTCTGCAAACCTTTCAATCATAGTCAGCAAAGTAAATTTTTAAGATTAAAAAAATAGCAGCCGTAAATCGTATCGTTGATGAATCCCTTATATTTAATTGAACAGAAAATAAATCAAAGTGTTATTTGTGCGTAGTGTCTAGAAATAAGTGACATCAACTTCACAGAAAATTATCTATTCTCTTTCCTTTCAAATGTTTTTAGAAAATATGGAAGTTGCAAGGAAACCATTTGAAATCAATTGGAATATTTATTTCTTTTCAAATTTGAAAATTGATTTGAACGTAGAGATTTTATAACATGATTTAATCAACGCGAAAAATTGTTAGTTACATTTAAGCATCACAATTTTTGTGAGCATTAGGTAAGTTTCGAAGGACGTTCAGTATTAAACACTATTTAAAGTGTAAAAATCAAGGACATGTGTCTAAACGTTTCGATATCGAGATCAAAGCTGAAAGAATTTTCCTTGCCAAAATACGTTTCCATATTTCAACTTGAAACGATTTCACTGTGTCCGTGAGTTCGAGCACGGATTACACAGGATAAACATGCCGATTCAATTTAAACTGGACATAATCGTCTTTATTTGAAATACGTACTGAAAAACATCTCACAAATGTATGAGTACTTGTTAAGTTATTCGAGGAAACAATTGAAAACACATCATATTGTTAAACGGACCACGTGCCGATTATTTTTGATGATAATCTTGATGAAATAAAACGAATATTTTTAAAAAAAAATCTTGGAATATCTTTTCCGTATCTGTAGTAAAATTAGCTTTTACGGATCAACGCTTAGAATGGCCATGAATTTTACATTTTTCTGAGAACAGTTCTGTTCTTCCATAAAAAAACAATTTTGCATGCATGGATTGTTTCATCCTTGAAATTTTAAATTTATATTTCATATTTGAAAAAGTCTTACGTTCTAATTACTTATAAAGCTCATCATCACTCTCTGTGCTCACAAATATGATTGATTGCAGCCTAGATTAGCTTATCTATTCTTTAAAATCACTCAAGTGTATTTGCAATTTATTTTTAGTCTTATGGAAGTTTTCCATTGTTCTGCAATTTACAGCAGATGCTCTGTAATAAATTATTCTTTTCTCTCAACATTATCTAAGAAAATACGAGGTACGGGAGAGTTGGATAGAAGTTAAGTTCCTGGGTTAATTGTACGTATGATGTAATGTTCAGTTTAGAATGGATGAAACTACTCTACGAGCGAAACTAACAACAACAACGTACCATTCTCTAGTGATGAGAGAGAATACTGAAGTTAATCTAGCCTATATGTTAGCTATTAAAAATGTCGGATCGAATCCCTTGTAAACTCTTACAAACGTCTGGAGAACTTTTTGTGAGTTGAATTGCAGCATTATAACGAGTCAAAAACCAAATAAACTGATCTTCTTTTTGCTAAAGTTATACAACTTCAAAACTTCAGTTACATAGAAAAACTTTCAGCAATATACGCAAGAATTCTTTAAAAGTGTCCGGTAAACTTTGTACAAACATGTAGCACCATCTGTCCACATTGCAGTCCTTTTAAACGTGACCGAACGCGTCCCAGCTTAGAATAACAACCAAACAGAATGTCAACAAGAATGGTTTGCAGATGTTTATGTCCTTTACTGCAGTCACTTTGGTGTGGCACCACTAAGAGAATTAAATTATCACCACAATCATTGTGGTCCTTTTCGTAAACAGCATTACCGTAAATAATTGGATTTGTTTCCGTTGTATCGGAAAGTGAGTTTGAATGGGATACAGAATGAACCGATTCAGGATATAGACAATGCGATTGAACTGCTGAAGTTAGTATAGTTAGACATGTTTAATCTGAGCAAACATAGTTCATGGGTTGCACAAGATAACAGAATATTGCACCGAAAGGAAACAGTGGGGCTGGGAATAGTTGATTGATTCTAGTTCGTTACCGATGTTAATTTAGATTTCACACTAAATTCAAAATTGAGCTTTGATGTTGTTTTGGGGAAATTGAAATAAATGGGAACGATTTTTGGAATAAATAAACTATTTATGTTGGGCAGAACTCTTTAGATGCTTAGTTTCTCTTATAATGTTTGGCTCTATTAGCCTGTATATTTGAAGACTTGAAGCATAATTTAAGTATGCTTCTAGCACAGAGGTGAAATATATGAAGTTCTGTGAAACAAAGTTATTAATTTAAGTGTTTAAGGACAATAATTGTCAACTGTGAGTAATTCACATTCGATCCAATTTTGAACATTCAAGCTCTCAAGCCGGTCCATGTAGTCGAGCAGTATATCTAAGGTTAGGTAAGCCATGTTTTTATTTTGTTCGCGATAATTTTCCAAACGGTCTCTATATTTTTTTATATAAAGCTTTACCCTCATCATCTTTAAATTTTTCGGTTTTCCTTGCTTGCAAAAAGCGAATCATCTAGCCACCGCGACTGTTGTTCACGACTGTAAAGTGGGTGCTAAACTATTTATTTCTTTTAACCGCTTAATTTGAAAGCATCAAATATCCCTTTCGATCATCTAGATCGGGAAAACTAAACCAGTGTTTTTGTCTCGTTAAATGTTATTTTGATATATCGCAAGTTCCTTTCCAAGGAAGCGAATTTCTAAAATATCCATTACAGCGCCCAACGTGGGCTTAAGCTTTGCACTCGATATTCTTATGACAATTGTTTCTAAAGATGAAAACTAATGTTGGATTTTCCCTGATAAGGAATCCAGCAGTAAGAAATCTATAGAATTCTTTACGCAATCTTAATATTTTATGAATGTTTTTCACTGCCAAAAAAAGAAACTCACCATAGAAACTGCGTAAGTGTAGGCGTTCATTCTAGCTTTATTACAATATAGTATATGTATGCACTTCACAACATGATTCATTTTCCGTCAACTGGATAATCTTCCCAGCAAATCAAAATTATTTTCCATAGTTGTTGACTCTCCATCATTTGTTGATATCATCTAAATGTAATTTAGCATCAACAATCCTTTAAAACAAAGACAATATGAATTTTCTCTCTTCATCAATATTTCGCAGACAACATCATCTTCGAGTTCCAGCAGCATTCCTCCTGCAAACAGTGATATTCCTTTCAAGCAATTTTCATAATTCTCCTGTATAACATTGTGTCAATGATAAATGAGACGCATTAACAATTCACGCAATTCACGTTCTGTTCATCTCAACTTTTCGTAACGACCAGATTATAGGACTGCTTTTATTCTTGTCATTAATCCTGAAATTTGATGGTTTTGAATATTGCACCAGGATAAAGCATGGCAGAAAGAAAGGATAATTTTCGTGGGGTCGGTAATTCATGTGAAGTAATTGATCTTCTCTGGTTGAACACCGTAGACATTAATGCAGGAATGGCTCTAAAACGATGATAGGACGATGTCAAAAACAGTTTTCGTCCCTTAACACTTGAAGGTTTTGCATACGCGAACGGAAATGTGCTTGTCTCGATTAAATGTGCATTATCTTAAAAGCTTAGCCTGCGAGAATGAAAAACTTGTTGTTACTTACCCATTTCCGTTGGTGCAAATATCCGGGATAAAGTCGTGCACGTGGGCGGTTGAGATTTCATCCTTGAGCCAATACCAGGATAGCTGTGATGAATGGTTGATAGCTGAACGGGAAAGAACATTTAAATATTTACAAGATGGTTTGATGAATGAGGCATATGGTTTTGAAATATTGTTTTTGTTTGATGGAAGTTGGAATGGTTTCTCATGAATCGAAGTGATTCACGTTGAATTTTTAGGTACCAAGTAGGATATTATAAACATCTGGATGCTTTGAATTGATGCTAAGTTCGAGAAAATTTCACAAATAAAAGCCATTTGTATGAATTAGAATGGGCATTTAAATTTACAATAGGTAGTAAATCGTGTAAATTTGTAGTTTATGATAGAAGAAGTTTATCTCTAAAATGATTGATGCTATCTTTTGCTGCAAAATTTTGACCTACAACGTGGCCGAGATTTTATCATGAAATAAAAAAAAATATTTCATTAAAGTAAGAAATAGGTCCCACTAAAATTAAAACTACTATTAGGATATTCTTTGGAGAGAAATTAATCCATTTTTAGTCTTTAGAGTATAAGAGTTATAAGCTTCACAATTTAGATTACAGCTTGATCTGATATCTTAAAGGATAACATCACTGTAGAGGTAAAAAGGCATTTTTTGGGAATTTTTTTCTTAAAAACCAAACAACACATTAAAATTTGGTAAAAAGATTTAGAAAGATCAAGCATTTGACATCTCTTTGAAACAAAATGGCGGTTCTTTAGCATTTCTCCAGAAACGCCTTATTTTTTCATGGCTTCGTGCCAGGATCGTTTTCTCTTGAAAGCTGATAAAGCGTAAAAAATGCCGGAGAGGTATGTAGGATTTTTTTAAACTTAATTTTTAACAAAATGACGTCATTGTGAAAAAATGTAAAAAAAAAACGCTCGAAAATTGTTAATAAAAATTGAAATATGCAATATTTAAAAAAATCCTACGGACTTCCTAGCAGACACTAGAAGTTTTGAACATACTGTAAGTATTTCAAGTAAATCGAACAAAAATTGTTTGAGAAAGGAGTCCGGTCAGTTTGAAAAACGATGTTCCGTGATAATCGCATTTAAAGTTTAAGTTATTGAAAACCATGAATAAATTTGATATACCTTTAGTCTGAAAAATACGTATTTCAGCGTTCTCTGCTAACGTTCAACTATCAGAGCACGTGTACAGTTTTCAAAAATTTATATTTAAAATTGTTCTAACTTTCAATACCAACAACACCCGGGGATATGCTCGGATTGCGCCCCGAAAGAGCAGTGAGAGCCGTCGCGCTAATTAAAATATCGAACACTCAGAGATTTTTTCACTATATGAAACTTTGCTACATGATTTCTATGATGATATGGTATACTTTAGAGCAACAAAAAAAAATTTGATTTTTGGAAAATCCAACAGTGGTTTCTCCCCTTAAAGTGCCACCAAAAAACCCGAGGAAGCTGCAGTCACTTGGAAGGCAATACCTGCCCAATATTTTTATGTTCTATAGTTTTTGAGCTATTTTCATCCTCGGAAAAATGCATTGAAATTTAGATATCACCCAAAGTTTGGATATCATCCAAATTTCTGATTCAAATTATTGGCTTGAATTCGCTCCAACTACTTACTTTAAGGATATGAAAGGTCTGTAACTTCAAACTAGAATAACGGAATAGTGAAATAAACAAAAATATTTACAATTATTTTCAATGATTTTAAGTCGCGGAGATCTGTGATCATTATTTTTATAATTAATTAATTCCAAAAAATATATTCATTGCTGAATAAATTGCTCGAATTGAAGACAATCTCATCTTGGCTACATCAATAAGACCTCTCCAATTTTATTAAGTGATGAATAAGTCCATATGTTGAATCAGGTAAAATTTTTTTTTTTGTTAATTAATGTTCTCTGAGAGATTATTGTCTTTTACCAAGAAAGTTACTTTCAAAGTTCGATTGTAAACCGTTGAGCTGGCTTTTAATAATTTATTCCATTTTAATTTAAAAATTACAAAATATTTCAACCTGAACTTAATTTTCTTCTTCTCGTATTACCGCTTCTGGAACTATTCCCAAAGCACGTAGATAGTTACTCCTAAATAAATCGTGGATACGGCTAGCAGGTGTGACCTTTAATAGCTTGGAAAGATGCATTAACGGTAGATTACAAACTGAAATGGATTTTTTTTTCTTGGCGTAGATAATTTACTACAGCATTTCTCCGTTGTGAAATTTACCAATGCAGCCTGCCTTCATCTTACATATTGCTGGATTTATTGCAAGCAAGATATACAATTTGGTTCCGGCACTGCCAATATAGTTCTTCCTCGTAAATCAAAGTAGATACAGTAAGGGGAAAACTCAAAATCAATATTTAATCTTCTGTAATATACGGTATGTTTCTGTTTAGTTTGACTTTCGTTCAAGTGGAATGTTTTCTTAAAGAAATTGTTGGAAATTACTTTTTAGCAATAATTTGTAACAGTATATTATTTGTACCCAAAACTATGCACAATTTATTACTGGGCAAATAAAATATTTTTACATTATAAAATTTTTATTGTATGATGGTAAGTTTGCTTTTATATGCATGTGCCTGGACAAGAAGAACTTGCCAATAATTGTTTTGTAAACAATTTTGTCGATATTTGTTTGATATGTTATTTTCCTGAGATTATTGTCGTATATTTCCGATGAATTGTAGCAAACATTATAAATTGATTTAGCTTTATGACTTCAAAACCCAAACACAGATTGTTTTCACCTTGTCAATGCATAAAAATGCGATATTTTGTCCCCCGTTGGGTAAGTTCTTGAAAAATGAATTTTTCGTAAACGCTTATTTTTGGTTTTGAAACCATTGTAATTTAAACTCACCCACTTGTAATTTCATTATA
Source organism: Oxycera nigricornis (assembly GCA_963942545.1). Classification (NCBI taxonomy): domain Eukaryota; kingdom Metazoa; phylum Arthropoda; class Insecta; order Diptera; family Stratiomyidae; genus Oxycera; species Oxycera nigricornis. The sequence goes on along the minus strand of OZ012663.1, from coordinate 7,997,717 downwards.
ATCTCATTTGAACACGAAACACATTCTAGCCTGAAGCAATCTGAACTACTATCGTACGACTGTCCTTTTTTGCTTCTTTAAATATTCAGAACTGCAGATGCTTTCACAGGAAATGAAGTCTGAAGTCAAGCACTATTCAAAATTCTCTTTGGCTCTGAACATGTAAAGTCAAGCATTGGAAATCAAAGGAAGCGTAGGTAATTACTTATTTGATGTCGTTTGGTGTAAGAAGCAAATTAATGTCCTAAGGATATTTTCGGTGTATAAGATAAGCGGAAACAACTAGATTACATATATATCCACTTTTGGAAATGTTGTCTTATCAATGTTTTGCTTAAAATACATGAATTTATGTAGGAAGGTTTTTTTTTAATCTTATTTTAAAAAAAATAGTGTCTATTAGATTTTGGATATTGCAATCTACCTCAAGAAAAGCGTTTAAGAGAAAGATATAAACAAAGTAGAGTTAATCTAAAAAATATTTTGAATGTGAGCAATTATCTAACCAAAGCATTTTCAAATTGATCGATTTAAATTTTTTTGGCTGCTGCGAACTCTTTCGCAAACTTTACAAACATTTGATGCATTTGCAAGTGTATAACATTTTTTAGACCATAGTAACCACCTACCTTAAATCCTTACCTGCCTCAAATGTAATGCGATTCATTTCTTCTTCAGATTGATTACTATGTAATTAATCAAGGTAATAAATGGTCTTTTAGAATTTTTTTTACCACGGTTAGAACGGAAATGAGCTTTGTACATTTACACCCACCTGTTACTGTAGCATGACGTGAATTCGTTTACCACACTTTCACCGAGAATGACGACGACTATATCCTGCAAGCAGCTTGAAAGCTATCCAATAAACTTCAAGGATATCAATAATAGATGGACATTGCTGAAATGTTTTGTGTATTCCTGGTCAACATAAGCACTTAGTGGTGGAAGTTGTGGCATTTAAAGATGTATTCCAAGGTTCTTTAAGCAATCAGAAGGTGTGTTACTCAAAGTAATGAAATAAGAAATTACGGGAACTGCGGTAATTGTTGCTAGTCAGAACACGATGTAGAAAATATATGTTGAGAAAATCGAAAAGACTTGCTAGACTTACGTGGCTAAGAAACGAAAACATGAAAAAAAGTAGGTCTATAGGATGTGTTGGCCAAACGCCTGTGGATAGATCCAATAATTTTTGTCGCATTTTTTTCCAGAAATGTAACTTTAATTTTTATGATTTTCTATTCAACAGAACATACTGACAACATTTGCAGACAAAGTCTATTCAAATCTATTTTTTGCCAATGAAAAGATAAATCCTCAGTGATGTGAGACTTTGACCATCCAATAGAAATTCCATAAATATAGACTTCAGCTCCTTTTCTTGGCCTTGGAAAAGATGAAACCCAAAGAAATATGGGTTGAGTGTAATGAAAAAGCTTCTAGCAGGAGAATGATGCTGTAAATCATATCTACGAAGGCAATAAATCAGTCCCGAATATAATTTTCAACAGATTGTGCTGTGATTTGAATATAGAAAAGAAATGGCTTTTTTAGTATTGTGAAAAGATCTCGTCTGCTGGTCAAGGCGAATGTAAATAAGATGCTTGTATTGGTTTTTATTGTGAATAATGTCAGAATAAGCATTGAAAATTCCAAAATTTTCTTCCGACAAAGAAACTAGAACAAGAAATGGATCTATGTGTTTTGCATCATAGTTTTTCTCTAAAACGAGTAACTTTTGTTTATGTGATGAGATTTCAATCATCTTCCTGTGAGCTATGTTTGAATTTTATTACTCCTGTTGATCTTTTAAACTTCAACACGAGTCATGCAAAAACTTCACCCTTACTTCTATGCATTGTACACATCTCTATAGTGATGTGCATTGTAAAGCTAATTGAAATCTCTTCTCTTGCTAGTCCACAAACTTGGTATTCTTTGAAACGTCGAGACCATAAGTTTGTCGATTTTCCATTCTTCTCGTGGTGAAATTGCCTCTAAATTGGGTATCAGCTTCACGACCGACTGAAATTGAAAATTGATTAAACATTATGTTACAGCAAAGATCTACTCATTCAGATCCATTCAACTCTTCGCCAATACTCCACAAACCGTAGCAAGCTGAAGTAACAGCCTGCTCACATCAGAGTATATCATTTCAATTTCGGCTTACCTACATATTGAACTTACACATGATGAAGGTAGCTGTAAGGACTCCATTCATATTCGGAGCTTTACTAGAGACGAGAAGAAAAACATATACGAGTATGATCCGTTCGATGAAATTGGAAGGTGAAGACAATTTACATTCAAGCCAAATATACTTGTATGTTTCCTTGAACTCGTGCTGCTTGAATTGCCTTTGATTCTCGCTTATCTCATCTTTCGCTAAGAATTAAAAACAAGTCCTTTTGCTCTTGAAACAAGCAAGTTCAACAAGATTTGAGATTCTTTCCAATAATTGCATTTGACATAAAAGGAAAGAGTCATCAACTCGGGACATATTACTTGAAGAAGAGCATTCTTCGAAAGGAATCCACTTTGTCATTAAGATGTTTTATTTTGATGAAATTCGCCAGGATATTTAGCTTGTCACTAATATGATTCAGGCATATTCTCATCATAAACATCCACTGAATATTCTTTCAAGTTTAAACTCATCAGAACAAATAATAACATTCTTTTTATAAGTACTTTGTGAAGTGCGTTTCAAAAGGTTATATTTAGTTGAATTTTTTCCTTACAAGTTCTGATCCACTCCCACATCACTTTTTCATGCTAAATATTTTCGTATGTAGCTGGTATCGTGCTGCTGCGTCCATGACAACCTTTTTGGTGTGCCTATTTATAAAAACATATTTTGTTCATTTGCATGTTTTGTCACCTACACATTAATAGTTTCTGATTTTAGGAATACATGAAAATAACAGTGCGCACTCATTTTGCGTTAGTATAAATTGTTGCTATTTTTCCCATTGTGGGGGTGTAGAGCATTCATGGGGCCCATCTTCCATAATGCATGCTAGAAGCTAGCTAGCTTAAAATTACTTTTTGAAATATATGCAAGTAACAACATTCCTTGCCTGTTAAATCATCAATTGTAGATCTAACTATGCAAAAAATTGGGGGAAAGTCGTTTTCATCGCCAAATAAGGTAACATTGTTTCAAAACGGAGTATACAATTTTCTTCTAACAGCAATTTCTGAGAACATACATGTCTGACATTGAAGTAGAACACGAGCATATGCTTTTCCAAAATACATCCTTCCAAAGAAGATGGAATTCATTCATATTCCAGACATCACACAAACACTTGCAGTTCACTAAATATTTAAGGGATGATTCTGCTTTCTGGAGGGCTTTTTGACTAAATAATCTAACTTTGCATTGAATCAAGGTTTTTCTCCACAAGAAAACTCTTCTATATATAATAACGATTAAAAAACCCAAATACAAACACTCGCCAAGGACTAAGAAGGCAAAGACAAAAAGTCTTGAACGGAAACGCAATGAAGCCTTTTTCGGTCCGCAGCACATGAACGACATGTATTGACATCACGTCGCACGAGCCTTACGACTGATAGGATATCCGTTTCCTAGACACCACACCTTCAACTGCTATGCTTTCTTTTCTATTTTCCTTGTCTACATGTCCTGACCCTGAGAATTTCCCATTTTTCGGTCGGGTCCATATCATTTCTGAAGATTTTTGATCAAAGTTCCTATTGTTGTGAAATTCAATTCGACCTTATTCAAGTTGACTTATTTACCATTTTGTGGAAATTCTAAGCACAACGTTTTTTGAATTCTGGACATGTTTTCCTCAAATTCTATTAGATTCGCCAAATGAGGGAAAGTGTCGAAATACAGCATGGTAGGATCGGGAGACCACATGTCAGCAAATTGACATTTGATGGAAAAGGTTCTCATCCTTTCACCTGATGTATGTTTTCCATGTGGTTTTTGAAGAAGGATTGGCAAGGGTTGAAGTGAATTTTAAGAGTAAATGAAAAAAATTGGGTATGAATCTGTATATTGGCTTTCAAAATGTTGGGCTCGATATCATCTTCTCCAAGAAAAGCCTTAGATTATTTTATTTTGATTGAGCATGTTTTATGGCGTAAAATAATTATCCTTTACAGAATGAAAACAATCAAAATCAAAATTTTGGGATAAGTTTGCGTTAAATTTCTTTTTGCAAAAACGCGTTCAGAAAAAATCATTGATTTCAGTTGTTTCAATTTTGTACAAGAACATGGTTCTCAACAAGTCTTGTTTATCGTTTTCAGGAAGTTGTTTGAAAATATTCCACCCTCAAAATAATTGTTTGAATGTGTTTTCTGAACAATTTTTATTTAAAATTTGTAATGGATACTCATGTTGAATATATTTTGGAATTATATATGTTGAAAAATTATCATCAAATGTGTTGTTTTGTATGTTTTAATACAACGTGTGGCTGTATTGTCTTGAAATTTGAAATTTGAAAAAGTTTCCTTCAAAGTCCATGGTGCGGTCACATTTATTGATGTATTCGCTACTGAATTTTGTTTATCTGAATGGTTTCCATACTTTATTGGTGATTCTATCTGTAATCATCAATTTGCATCAGAATCATTCAATCATAAATCATTCATGACATGAGTTAGTCCTAGTTTCAGAATATATATTAACAAAATATGAACACACCGTCGGCAAAAGGTCAAACATCACTTAGTTCTGCTGTTCAATTATTGAAGCGGACGATTAAAACTGAAGTAATGAAGAAATCGTTTAATGTTCGTGTGTTTTAAAATCCTGGAATTTATTTTAATATTCCTGGATTTTATTTTGTAGGTCACTAGCCAGAATTGCATCTCGGTCTGATAAATGCACAGGCTTGAAGTTAAAGATAATCATGTTATGAAAAACAAATCACTGAGTTATTAATACAAAATTCAAGAACAAATTCAAAATTTGCTCGTTTAATCAAAAGACATCTATTGCTGCCCTTTTGAGGCATAATTGATGCTACTTATAATAGCCTGCTTTATAATTGCTGTTAATTGGACATCAAAACTGGTGAAACGTTGCAGCGTATAAATCAATAGTCGAGAACGTAATCTTACTTAGCATATTTTAATTAAAATATTCATTTCAATATCCTGCTGTGAAACAAGTCGAACAAGAAATTCAATATTCCAATAATTATTCAACTTAAATCCATGCCCAAAAGCGTCAGCTGAAAATTTTCTACAAATTCAAAACTACATGACTTCGACGAAAAGTAATAAAGTCCCAAAGCCATAAGGTTTTTCAAGCTTACGGACTTTAAATTGACGCAATTCGTTTTGATGGAAAATCCTTGAAATGAGAAAACTTCATTGAGGTGAATGTCCTGCGGATTCGCGAACACGCTAGTGCTAAAATAACGAAGTGAAAAACATGAAAAAGAGTTTTGCCTAGTGAATCGACTTAAAAACTTTTAATACAAGCATACGTCCACCCGACAAGGAGGATCTCGGGATTCAATATACATTTACTTATAAGCTTCAACATTTCATTCTCTTTTTTCTTCGAGCGTCACTTCGCATTCTCGTCTATGAATTTTTTGTTAGCTTTTTGTTTCACAGCTCGCGCAGAGTTCGTTGATGAATTTACACTTTTCATCCAGTTGCTGGAAAAGCTAATGATGGTTCGTTACGATGCTTATGAAGTGATGCTTCTGGGAAATTTTGACGTACGCCCACTCCAGTCGAATTTCATAATGTATGGAGGTCAATCCCATTGATTTGAGACCCTTCGAAAGTTTCTATCGACGGGACTGAGTCCTTGCCAGAATGTAAAAGCGTTAGAAATTTCGATGGTCAGAAGAGCCAATGGCAGGCAAAAAGTTGCACAAGCATTCACTAAAACGTTTAGGGTGTATGCTTTCTCGTATTCAGATCTGATACAAGGACACCCGTTTTCATTTGAAAAGGGTGAAATTGAAAAACAGTTTTTCGAGATTGAAAAACATAATTTTGCTTTCAGCACTCGGTTGTTATTTGCGTTGACATTTTTATGAAAACAAGATTTCGCCAGATATGACTTTGTCATGGTGACGGCTGGGAAGCCAAAGGTCGAAAGGATGCAAGCAAATTTGGGTTGGAAAATGTTGGGAGAAATTTTACGGATTCTTGGATTGAATTGGATGACGCTTTGAAATGTTGAATTTCTGTTGCTTAGCTTGATTCGTCATTGAAGTTTTCATAGTTTTGTTACTTTACAATATTACAAATATGATATGTGGCCGTGAAAACTATAGAGTACCGCTGAAGTATATTTGGGAGCCTTCAATTTATTCGTGAAGAATATCCTTAAATGTCTCATAAATTAATCGTTATATGCATAACTCTTATATATCAGCTAACAGCCCTATTTGCAATAATTTAAGGAGCAAATCGGGATATTTCATTCCAATTGTTCGCACAGCATCAATGTCTTTTTTAAGCAAAACAAGATATGGTAGGCAAATTTCAAGAAAATGCCATTCTAATAAATTTCCAAGGACTTAAGTAAAACATGTCTACCTGCTTTGCCAGTTTCAATAGGCATCAACACGAGACCAACATTATGTGACCAGAGAAACATCATGTGGGCCCTATAAATTTTATTTCAGCAATTTATTAGCGGGTTCATCTTGTAAGTCGAAATGACATAAATTTCCACAATTTTTTCATGTTGGCTTGATACAGTTTTGCTTCAAGGTGGGTGGTTGATATAGTCGTAGTTGTTGTTTATTCGTTTATCCAATTTTATAGTGAGAGGAAAACGAAAAAAGGAACTTAATTAAGGCAAATTAATCCAATGCTTTCGATTGATTTTCCATAATGCAAAAAAAATAATTTTCAGTTAATCATTTCATTCTTTTTAACTGCAATGCAATTTTAATAAACACCAAAACTTGAAATTATCGTTTGTTAAAAAAATTAATGAATAGATATTTTAAGATTTTTTTTACAAGCCACTTTCTGCCTATGACTCTTGTCGATTTTATTTTTTCACACCCCTTTATATTGATGGAAAATGACTTCAAATTAGCTAAAATTCATTAATTGAAAAATTCAGGATAAAAATCAAAAGTCAGAATCTGGAAAGGAAAAATGAAAAGCATAAATATAGGTCTTTATCAGAATTATCTTCTTAAAACATTTGACATTCTGATAAATTCTCCCACATATTTTCACCCACAGAAAATACCAGTTCCTAGAAATTCACTTTGCAATCTTATCAAAACTCTTTTCAACTGTCCATGAACGAACAGATAATCACAACGATTCCTTTAATTAACTCATTGATACACGGTTCAAAGTAAACAGTGTACTTTCGTTCATCTGTTATGATTCTAGGAAAAGTAGTCAAAAGCAGAATCTAATAGGTACATATTGTTGGCCTCACAATTTCTTGCTGTTTGGAATTGTGTTGAAGTTTTCACATGCTTTCCAATCCGTTTGGTGCAAACATTTTCGACTTAATTGAAATAATTTTGGAACAAATATGCGGCCAAAGAAGGTCGAAAGAAAAATACAATATCGTTAATTGAATGAACTTGAAATGAGTTTTGAAACTTTGCTGTCTATTGATTTTTGGCTAACGTTTTAAAATCATTGAAAAATTCTTTTACCCATATTTAGGTGACGGAATTTTTAAGGAAATTAACGCATGCCCAAAACTTTGAGATTGTCGGCCGTATTTAATTATTTGCTACGAAATTAAGAGTGAAAAGTCTTTACCACAACGAATTCAATGCAAGTTTCGCTGGAATAAATATTGAAATAAATTTCTATTATTTTTTGGAAAAATGACAAATTATTTATTAAGAACTGTTTTTTCCCAAATTAGAATTTTTGTTGGCCTTAAAAATAATCACAAGTAGGATAACGTCGGACCCAATTACAGAGCATGCACTGAGAAGAATTAAGTCAATTTTCCCGTTGCAAACGCATTTTCTACCTGAAAGTAAGTATGTAATGTAATTATTCATGGAAAATCTACATAAGTGCATGGACCATAAGAAACAAAAGTAAGTTTAACGAAACTCTATGATCAAATTATGAATAATAGTTCCTTAATTCCTAAAAATGAAAAAAAAGATATCTTTTTCTTGCTGCAAGTCATTACATAGTTCTCTCATCGTTATTCATTTTCTTTGAATGATTAGGGACGGGTTATTTGAAACAAAACGATATTTAACGACTGTTTGAAAATGTTTTGTCCATAACATTAAGTTTCCGTAAAAATAATTAGTTTTTCGATACATTTTCGACAAGTTTTATATCGAATAAGAGGAAGACATTTTAATTTCATTTCGCACCTCAAACTCCAGCCAATAGTGCAAACAAAAGAAAGTGCATGGGATTGTGTAGTGATTTTTAATTTCTTTGTGTCTTTCTTACGCCATTAAAATGAATACTTATTGAGTACGTTTTTTTATTTCAGCAATTTTAAATAAAAACAGAACGACAAAATTTTGGATGTTGATTAACTTTGTTTTATAATATTTCCACTTCAATTTAACATTTTTCCGAATCAAACCGGTTATTTTCCGAATCGAGTTAGTAATTTTTCAAATGAAAATTGATCTAAAAAAGTTCTGATTTGAATTCGAAAAGCATCACTTGATTCGCAGAATCATCAATTTGATTTAAAAAATAACCGATTTAAAACATCTAAATTGAAAGATAAATCTTATTTATTCGAATAATTGATTTAGTTTTGTTGTTTCTGAAGTTACGGAACAATGTGACTGTGAAATAACGAATCTGTTGAATATGATTGTACGAACCCATTTCCGTTTTGTTATTCGGTATCAGTATTAATGGTTTGGAAGTCTAAATGAAATCTCCTTTATGCGTCTACTTATTCAGGCATAAAATTTGGTTGCTGCAAAACAAAATTATTTATATGCAGTATTTTTCTTTTTAGTCACGCTTGCGTTACATTCTGCTGTAAATCAATTTGGCTCCTAATTCACAGTCCATGAGTTACCAACACTTATAACCCTTTTAAACATTATTATTTTTCCTTCGAATTGACTTCTCATGCTTAGCCCATATTGTAACATAGACATGCGAATAGCGATATATAGCTAGTTGCACCTGATACCACCTATTATTCAGTTTCGCACTTGGCATTATTTGTTTACCAAGTAAAATTACGCTGCATCTGCACACTGCATGCATCTGTGCAATCTGTGTGGTCTAGATTCGAGCAAATAAGTATGACGATGCTTTTTCACATACATAATTTTTAAAATAACATACTGGCGAAGGACAAACATTAAATTGGATAAGTGATAACCAATTTCCAGGTTAAATCGTTTCTAATGATGGATTCAAGTAACGATATTTACACTCAGCGTCGTGCGTCACTACTTTATACCAAAATTATTCCTCCTGGTATGACAAAAATTACCAATTTAGCAGTTCTACTCAAATACCTCAGATACTAATCTTCTAACTTTCATTCACTGATATAATTATCATTGGACAACATCATTATCATTTCTGCTGACTCGTAGTATAATTTATTCGAAACATTTTGCCGATATACTTTGTCAGCACAATATGAGTCTTGAGTATTGAACAGGCAAACTAAATAATCTGTATTTTCATTGATTTTCTTTTTATTTATTTTGCTTATCATTACAATAATATCAGATACAAATGTAGTACATAATCTCTAGAAACGTAGCATGATTGAAACACAAAATTTGTTTGTCGGAGACAACTATTTTGTTAACACAATGTCTATTGTTTTGGGGGTAAATAACTTGGCTGGATAACTGCACTCATTCAGACATGACAAATGATGGTTAATTGTACTTATTTACATACAAAAGACCAAGTATTGTAAGACAAGTAGCTTGAGTTTCAGAAACAAAATGTTTTAAATCGAATATTATAAAAAACTTCACGTTGCAAGACAACCCTTTCCAATTTAAGCTGCAACGTATGAAATTACTTCCTAAATTTAGACTAGCACTACCTTCTCAAATTTTCGTAAATACAAATATAATACCCTTTTTCGACTCACAAACAGCCAAAAAAAATCCGCTATTGGTACAACTTTAATACAATAATACTTTCGACTCAAACTTCCCAGAAAGACCACAAAATCAAAACATTTTACCATGAAACCCATTATTGGAATCAAAATACTGAAATCAAATATTAGTATCTAAAAAGTACCATAATTACAGTCAGGAGCGAGATTTTTTTTCGAAAAATATGGACGTAACCGCTCTCCGCTTTCCGTAAATGAAACTCACCGACCAAATAGTTTTATTTCCTTGTTTTAAGGTTTCACGCAAAGATTCTTCAAGTCCAGTGAATGAAGCTTTAATGATTGACTCACTTGAAATTCACTAAGCTTACATAAGTGGAGTATTTACGCGTAACAGTGATGCCTAACATGAACTTTTGTGCTTATGACGCGGCGGTGACGACGTTGATCGCACACCTGCTGTATCTTAATGTGTGGTGACATTCGCTCACTGAGAGCCATAATGGCACAACTACAAAAATTGAGATTTTTTGCAATTGGCTTGGCCGGTATTCTGATAGCGTAAATGCTATTTAAATTGAAAATGGCTCACTAAATAGAAGGATGCAAATAATTGGTAATGAAAAATTTTGCTGCCTCAAAATTTCCATACTTGAATTTTGTCACAGTACAAGCCAGTCATTAAAACTGCTATAAAAATTCAAGTATGGAAATTTTGTCACAGTACAAGCCAGTCATTAAAACTGCTATAGATGATTTTTGGTTGCTCTTCCAAAAAAAAAAAAATTGCGAATGCTTTTTTTTTCCAGAAAATTATTTTATATAAAAATTCAACCGCTGATGACATTTTTCAAACGTCTTTGCAGTGTCCAAGCTTATAATTATATTTTCATCACTTAGCCCTCATCCCTTGCATTTATTCTTGGAAAACGTGGCCATGAAAGACAAGATAATGAACGAGAAAGATGTTTTGTGCGTCAAAAAACTTTAATATTGATAACGCTTTTCAATAACAGGACACTTTTTGTAACTTTAAGGGACGGTAATTGTTAATTTCCAACCTTTTATCATTTTCTGGACTGTGAGAAAATTTCCAAGTGGTGTAAAGTGCGGATGTTTTGCTTTATATAATAACAGAAAGGTGTTATTTTAAAATCATATTTGATTTCCGGTTCAGTTAGAAAAGCGAGAGTAGAATGAAATAATATTTTCGGTCACATTCTCCGTATTTTCATTTTAAAACTCAAGAATTTGGTGCAAATTTAACTCACATAATGTATAATTGATATAATAGTTTCCATGCAAGGAGCAAACGGAAATTCATCTTTGAGGTAAAATTTACATACAATATCGTTTTTTCTATATATTTGAGAGTCTTACAAATTTTAGTGAGTTAAATGATCCTATTTAAAATTTTAATGGCTACTCAAATCTTACCTTTGATTGTAGGGTCTCAGACGCTGTGCACCGAATCAAATGAGAGTTTTTCATAATCCGAATATTAAAAGTTTAAAATTTTGAATAAATAACGTGAAATGTAGCATTGATAAGTTACTCAGTTTCTCAAAGAATTATGAACCTTCAGTGATTACAATTTACAAACTTTACATAGAAGCTTAAACTCTACACTTAAAATATTTATTAAAAACCCTTTATTAAATCACATTTATTAAAGCACTTTTCGGACATTTTTGCACTGAAACCAGAAATAAAATTGACAACAGCTCGTTATAATTTTTATAATTGATCATTTTAAATACATTTATCAATTAATTATTCATTGGAAATTTTTGAATCTCTGACAATATACATTTAATAAAGCATCATAAATCAAATGGAATGTAAAATCGTGGATTTTCATGCACTATATTGATTGGTGGTTACTGTCATCAGGATTTATCTTCCTTGTTTTTGCTAGATTAATGATCTTTTGGACAAGGAATACTGAGCATTATTTGATTTTTTGAATGTAAGTTCGTTTTAAAATTAAGTCAAAAATTCAAATAAAGCTGTTCAGTAAAATACATTTTTTTTCTGTCAGATTCGTTATTAATTTTAATCTGGGCAGCAAGTAAAAACATTAACTGTCTGTTGAAAATTTTCCTACAAATAAACAATTTATGACTCCGAGGCAAATTGTTTTGAAAATATTCAACTTGAAACAGTTTTTTAAACACACACAGAAAAATGTTTGAAATGTGTTCATCATTTCAAACATTTTCTGACTAATGTCATCAAATTTTATAAACCCAAATCGCACCAAAACAAATTGTAACCCATGTTACAACAGTACGACATCTTCATCATTTATACCTTCATTTGTATAAAATTCCGCTTGGAAACTCCACATCAATATCCCCGAAGGAATGAATGTCTCTCTTCGAACGTAACACGAAAAAAAACAGATACGATACTAGTTTGCGACAATTTGTGTTGATGTAACGCAAAGAACAATTCCCATTGAATACACGGAGTACGTGGATATCATGCGAGCTTGGAGACAATAATTCAGTCGAAAAAGATACCAAAGTCAACAGTTAGACATATATTTACCTCGAAATGTCAGCAAATACCAACTTTTATTCTTAATGTCGACATATATGGTTCTAGAGGGGTTGATCTTCCCGCAAAAAATAAATCGCATAGTAGGAAAAATATGTGTTTTTCTTTCTCGCAAGACAATGGAAACGCTAATGGTACAATGATTGTGGATGGGCATATTAAGTTGACATGTTGCTCTGAGAAAATGAAAAGGGTTCAAAATGATGTTCTAGCTTTATTTTCAGCTGAAAAGGTTCTAAATAAATAAAGCCATTTGCTAAACGTGTGGGATTCAAGGCAAGGAGGCTGTAGTGGCCGATTTAGGTGCTCGTTCAAAAGCTTCAGAGGGGAAGAACCAAGCGAATTGTTCGTGATAGATGAATTCCTCGTTTGAAAATTTGTTTTGATAAAAAAAAACGGTGCTATATTATAATTTGTTGGTGTTGAGCATATCGATTTAAGCTTGAGACAAAAATGCATGCAGCCACTACATTTAAAACGATGTAAAAGTATGACAAACAAAATGCTGAGCAAACCCTTTCATCTAGTTGGCAAAAACAGTATAAATAATACAATGTACAACGTTTGAGTACAGTCATATATCTATAGGACTATATCAGTCAAAACTAGAATCGTGAAAAAATGTAAGCCCCGTTTTATTCAGCAGCATGCCAGCGAATGTTCTAGGCAAAAATCTGATTCGCAAAAACCGTAGTCACACCTTGCCTAGGGCATTTTTCCTCTTCAAGAAATCAAATGTCCTTGCCTACTATTCTACATTTTTACAGACACTCAAAACATTCCTGAACATCTCACCTTGCACGTAAAACTCCCTCGTACTCTATCACATTTTCCCTTTCGCAGTACGGTGCACTTATATGGTAATCGAAAAAGTTCCATTCCCTCGCATGCCTTTTGCAGGAAGTCAGAAATTTACTCCTATCTGATCGTCCCACTTCCGACATACACGACTCAACGAAATCCTTTCGTACACTTTGCACTTTACTACTTCGTTCAACTCCATTTTTCCTATGCTCAATTTACGGGAAAAATCGGTTTTCGGTGGTTGGACGGTTTGTGATTTTTTTTACGTAGGTACTTGGGAATTTCCCAAGGAATCGTTTTGCAGCTGTTATGATGTAAATAGTTGCGTGCAATTTATTTTGTGCGTAATAGGGAAAATAAAGTCGACAGGATGTGGCATTTACGCTGAAGTATGGTTGCTTGTAGATTCAGGATATGTGAAAAAGCGGAAATGATGTGGCAACTTGCTAAAAATACACAAATTGTTGCTAATGGTTGGGAAAATCTAACCCAAATTGAATGGCTTGTGTCGTTTCTGTGAAACATTGAGTCCAGGAAAATTCAGAATGAATAATTGTAATATGTAGTGGTTTCTTTGGAGTTTCCGCCGAGCTTACTTCAATGTAATTTACTCTAAGTTTGGCTTTGTCTAAGACTAATATCTGTACAACATATTTCGAAAACGAAAAAGACTTTCAATGGTAGAAGTACTTTATCTAAAAAGATCTAGCAAGGAAGTTCCATGTGTGCAAAGAAAAATGTTTTTAAAGTTATAAGAAGAGAAAAATTCTTTCTCTAAATTCTTACAAAAATCCAGCCTTCGTTATTATTTGTATGTCAGAAAGTTCACCACTCAATCACACACTTAAAGATGAGTACCAATTCAAACGCTTTCAACCGCTCCCTGTGCACTATGTTAGAACATCTGATAGAACTTATGGTGCACCAACCACTCAATGAGGATTCTATTATACTAAGCTCTGGGGTCCATGTGTTAGTAAGATTCAGTGGAGGATCTTGTGCTCAGCTATAGCCAACCACAAATCCATTACTATGCCTCCCTGGTTGCATTCATTAAATAATCAGCAGTCGCAGCAACTTTCAACTTTGCCAGTTCAAGCGTTTCGTGTCGACAACGACGATAAAGACGTCTACATCACGGAATCAGGCAATACCTCCTGTTAGCCGAGAATCATCTCCATCATATCCATATATAGGTATATATTGTCCAAATTCATTGCTGCGTGATCTTGAAGGAATGAGTGAAGCCAAAGAACACTTCACCTAAAAAGTTCCTCTCAGGACAAAATCGATTTCTGTACTCAAAATATCATGCTTCACCCTTTCGTCCTTTCATTCATACTTCGCAACAGCTACCTATCTATCTGGTGGCCACATCTTCTAACCGAGCTCACCAGCCACCTTCCGACCCTAATCGTCTTTCATCCTGAGACACATCCGCGTCGCTAGAAGAAGTGTTCTTGCACCTTTTAGATGTAAGGCTACTTGAGAGCAAGGACAAGAGGCTCTGTGTCACATTTTAGCTTATGCATATAATATACAGGGGTTGCTGGCTTTGTGTCGAATTCACCAGATCCGTTCCCGTTGTGTACAAAGGTGTTCTTAACTCTCGATAAAGAACGCGATTATCTCGCAAGTACCCGAGTCTTTTACATTGTTATCAGCGAACAGCTTTTGTCTGCATAAATTATAGGACAAAGGGGCTTTTTTTTAAATTTCTGACACAGGGATTGAAATCGGGTGTAGAGTTTAAACCTTTTGTTTGAAAGGAAACACTTTTACAATATGATGGCTGATGGGAAGCGTTGATTTGCAGGAGTGGCCTGGGAGAAAGGACATGATATTGAAATTAATCTAATCTAAAAAATTAGTGTTAGTATCGTTTTTAAGGATATGCAGACAATGGAATCGTTTTGAAAAATTGAAAGATGTAAATAGGTTTAGGGATTGTGTAGAATCTGTTGATTAAAATGTTCTTGAAGCGCAGACCTCTTAAAACATATTGAATCATTCTTCATCTAAAAAATTCAACATTCCTCAAATGAATTAAATTTTAAAGTAGCAACATTTTGTTTGCATTGAAAAAAAAATCAATTGAATTTAGTTCTTTAAGGATTTAAAACTATGATTCGTCACGTCTTATTTACATAGTACTCCGTAATCAAAACTTCTTGAAAAATTTCAATATAGATTTTTGTAAAAATCTCTAATGTTCCTGAAATAGACATTAGTGCTAAAAACAAAATTTTGCAAAGATCTGATAGCTGGTTTTTAGAATATGACTGCTTGAGCAGTCAATGTAATCGCTTCTCGCACATATAACATTTTTCGAACTATTGGGACTAGCAAATTGCACATTTGCCAATCGAGAACAAAACTCAAACTCCTATTACTATTTACATTCCTCAATTTGTAGTGTTGGTATAGAATATATTTTTGGAATTTATTATTATTATTATTATTATTATTATTATTTGCAATATTCAAAAAATAAATACCTAGCAAGCACATCTAATTGAAAAAGAAATTATTCACTCTAGAGTTTTTTCGATTGGAATGCAACCGCATATCAGTTTGTTTTATTTATTAAAAACATGCTTATTTCCATTCAACGCCTGAATCTTCCACGCGAAACAACAAACTGAATTTTCACTTGCTCTTCTTTTCACTGAGAAACTGTAGCAAAAAATTTATTGACTTAGTTTTTCTGACCCACATTATTGGAAATGCTTGAAATCGGCAAACTACATGACCCAGCAAAAAATTATTTTGAAAATATTTGAGTAAAGTATTTATAGAAAAACTCTCCGAAAACTATTTTTTGTAAAATTTGCATCTATAACCAAAATTAACACACAGATTACATAATTCTAAAATTTAAATTTTCTCGTTCAAATCAAAAAAAAATTGCGTACATTTTATGCAATCTACAGCTCAAAACTCTGTTATCTGCTTCAACCTATTTGCATGAAAATATGTAATTGGAAAACGTTATGCAATTCTGCAGAAATAATAAAGAACTTTGAACTTTGTATTCACATTTTTAATTCACAATAGCAACAACTTTATTGTTTTTTCCCATTTACGATTTATTTTTGGGATATAATTTCCTAAATTTTATGATACGGAAATATTTGATGAAACTTCTAAACTATGACGAGATAGTCCGACGACAATTTGCCGACAAGTACCATTGGATGATAATTTTTCAAAATTAATAATAATAAATGATTTAGTTTTGCTGTTTTTGATTTAGCCGAAACCATTTCTATTGTTCTCTTCATTGAAATCATGATTTGTTTTTACTATTTTAGTTCTAAAAGAGTCTTGCGCATATAAAAATATTCAAAAAAATATATACATGATATGACAAATCGTTTTAAGTAAGTACATTAAATTATAATTTTTTTGAATATTCAAAAAGAGATTTTCTTGTTTTTTCTAAATTCTTAAGAATATTTTGATATAAAATTATGTCGATTGGAATTTTTGTTTGCTCTTTGAAATGTTTATATAAAATAAAAATGTTCGCTTTGACTGATTTGACCTTTGTACATCATATACTTGCACTCATAGCTTTTTTTATCCAACTGATATAAATACAATATATTTAAAAGCTATGTCATTATTAACTAAAGTGTTTATTTTTGACTGAAAATAATAAGTTTATTATAGATATGATGAAATCGATTTAAAAAATCAAAACCCCATTAATATTTTTTACGTTTATTCCAATTTGTTTGAAAATTTAGAGCGAAAAACGATCAAATCTATGATTTGTTCTGACGTTATCTTGTTTTATAACATACAAATCAACTTTATGTTACACTAATTGTGTGAAGTACGCCTTATATTTCCATGTCTTAATCTCTCTTGCGAATGGCAAAAGATCTTAAAACAGTCAAACAATTCATTCACCCCATTCGAAATCCAACTGTTGAATTGAATCTGGAAAGACCGTACCAATCTAAGGACTCTCGATAATTTCGCCAATCTACGTTCACATTGGAAAATTCTACTATCTGTTCCAGAGAACACGTCACGCTTTAAAGATGAGCATTTCATCGACGGTCGCTTTTAAAGCCTTGGACTGGGAAGCACAAGTACGCTAAAGTAGGATTTTACCTTTGTGTGTCCTTCTTGGTATCGAAGTACGTAAAAATACGGTTTATGCTGCTCAGTGTCTTTCTCGATCTTTGGTAAAGTATAAGGTTAAGAGGTCATCTGCAGGAAAACCCCTTAAAGATGATTGTACGTGATTGTAATCAAAATTGCGACCACGACGGCGGCGATGTCGGGGAAAGTGAATGGGTAATTGGGGATGGATCGAAGAATGGAGTACTTAGTCGAATTGCTGACATCGTAAATGCTCTAGGAAGCTGGTCTTATGTGTGGAAAATGGAAAGGACGAACTGCTATCTAATGGCGACTGGAATGATAGTTTGTCCAAAGCACTCTATTTTGCGAGGAGACGATTAAATAAATAAGGAAAATGCTGCATACATGGTCTGGTAAAAACAATTATTACAGCTTCGATTTTTCAGTGTTCAGATATTACCCCTTGAGGTTCTCGTGCACAAGAAAAAAGAATAGAGATTCGTAATCGCATATTATGTTTGCTCATATATCTTGGATCGAAAAAGGTTTTAGCATTCATAAGCTGATACCAACCTTTTTTGAAAATCAATTTTCTTCCAAAATTCACGTCTAAGTTTGCGTTCAGCTTTTCCACCATATTGAAGCATCAGAACCTTTGGTAAAATAAATCTACCTTCGATATTTCTGTGTTCTTTTATTCATATAACTTGCTCCTGGCTAAAGCTAAATATACACTTAAATCAAGGTAACGTATCCTTTGAAACATGACTTAACTGAATTTAAATCAACTATTGCTTCTTACCCAGGATATAGTGTATTTTTTATTTCTCTGTGATTTTATTTCTGAGAGAGTATAGCTTGAAAGTTTCATCGCAATTTCATGGACATGAACATCAGAGTCGTGGGACTATCATTCTCTGATTTTCATCCAGCAACATCTAATACACATTACAACTATACATTGCGTCCTTTTTAAACCATCCTTTGCAAAACAAAGCTCGTTGCTGTTGCCTTTAATCTTGTCTCCAAAGGCATTTTTTCTTTACTTGTCATCATAGTTTACCATTTTTTGCAATGGATAGGGATTTATGTACGTATATATGTTTGTATCTTAAAGTGCAAGGATATTCTGTAAATGTTCAGGGGATTGACAACGTCTTTGACTGAAAGGAAATATTATCATGTATCTATGTATGTTGTAGCTTATGAATCATGGCATTGTAACTAATTGAAAAAAAACAATTGGTCGTTAAAAATTACTTATTGCTTTATTTTCTATTTTGACTGTTAAAGTCAAATTAAAATAGAAGAAAATTTCGTGAAACAAGTGAAATATATACTGAATTTTAATCAAACTATTGTGCTTATTAACAAAGAACTTGAATTGATACTTATTTCATAAGATTTTGTAGGTTTCAAATAATAAATAAAAGTCACTTTCAATTTATTTATAAAAATGTTTGCTTTCTTCAAGGAGTTCGATCATAGAATAAAGAGAATGTGTAATTTAATTCAAAAAACTTTTTGTGAAAAATGGTTTAATCATTTGACTGTTAATAGATTCAGCAAAGAATAACTTCCTGAAAAGTTACGTTGATATAAATTTTTGCATCATGATAGGTTTCAATTCAGATTGATTCAAGAATCAAAAAAGAAAAGAAGGGGAAATTAATGTGAAAATTATTCGGTTTATTTCATTGCAGGCAAAAATTCATATCTTTAAGTCAACACATTTGTCATGATAATGTTGATATTCAATTTGAAAAGAATGTTTCTAAACACTTCTAATTTTTTTTTTGGACACTTGCTTTTCTATGCAACTGACCATGCAAAAATGGATACAGCCACTAGAGTTTAGGAGCCGGAAAGTAGTCATTGAGAATAAAAATCTTTCTTGGAGTTAACTATTTAGCTGAAATGTAGGTTTTCCAATCATTTTAGTGCGGGATTCCAATGAATATCAATTTCCGTCCATCGTGACGCTCCAATTTCCGCTATCAATACAAGACATTCAAATTGCCCAATCATCTTCACAGGTTAAAAGCCCAAACATGACTCGAACCCAGCGAGGGGTCTAAATTGATTTTGCGGTAACATGATTCCATCATGATTCGGGACGTTTTTCAATCCGCTCTCGCCTACTCATCATATAGTCCCGAAAAATATTCAAACACTTCCGTCTTGTGATAATCTTTATCCCGGGTCAAAATAAAGGCAGGATGTCTCCGAAGTCCATTTTTCGTTCAAAGCAACCTTCACGCCCCAAAACCGCATTCACCGATGGCTTCTATTATCTTCACAAAATGGATGGTAGCCACCCGAAGTGGTATTCATCGTATCGTATTGCCGCCTTCCTTGCCAGCCATAAAAGACGATATAATACCGTGATTTACGATTTCAAAGGACATTTCACTCGAAACCTAAACTTTGACGATTATCAAACCGGAGCACATTTGCATTTGAACTATAGACCTTCTGTGTTAACGTCTTTCATTCGACGATCCTCCATCCCATGCTATATCATCCTTTGGTAAACATGCATATAGGAAAGGTTTCAAAATGAACTGCTTCTTCGCAAGTCAATAAAAGGAGCAACTAACGCGCGACTTATTGGACTCGTAATATTGAAAAAGTTTTCGGGAAATGACTGAACCTTTTTGACGCTACAACCGATGGTGGTGTGCGGACAATGTTGCTAAGACGAAGGCGAGTAAATAAATAAAATTTTTTTTCGCTTTCCTGTTTATTTTCCGCTTGAAGTCCTAAGTTTTCATGAATTGGTTCGCGGCTAGTATTAAAGGGCGTTTATTATTTATTTTCCACTGAAGAAATATGCACAAGTGGAAGCGGGTGGACTTTAAGTTGAAAGTCATATTGGGAATAAATTTAAAAAGCCGCGAAGGACATTTGGCGGATAAAAAGGTTCAATAACTTTGATTGGCCATTTCAACGAGGCAAAACTCCAAATTGCCAACTTAAGCCTTACGTTGTTTCGAAATATTTGATGTTATTTTGAATCTAATATATAAATGGAAGTACACCGCATAGCAATATGATTGGTTTGATTTGTACATGAAATTAGATCGCTTAGTCTCAGCTTCAAGTACTTTATATGTCTGTAAAGCAAAAGTACTGCAAATTTTGTGTACTAAAATCCTACGTAGTCAGGTTAGCTAGTTTTTCATTATGATGACGATATCCGCTCAAGAGGTTCGTCATAATGAAAAACTATCTACGAGTATTAAAAGCTTATCAAAAACTTGAATCAGATTTTTTTATGAATGAGTGAAAGTATTTTTTTGGCAATATTTAATGTGGAATTATTTTAAAATCTTTATAAAATGAAACACTTTGTTTTTTTTGACTCACAAATTTTATTATTAGCACGACGCGTTCCTTAGATCATCTTCAGGTTACATAAAATGTACAATATTTCTTGGTTTTATTCTTAAGTAATTAATGGTTGTAGGAGTAGTGATTGGAAGGGAAGGGTAATATCATTTAGCAGGTTTTCCTTTCTCTTTGTGGCCCGCCTAATCTCAAGGCATTCCAGGTAGTCTAGCTTTTTCCCTTTGTTTATTTTATGTAGGATATTAAGATTGTTAATGCTAAAATTATGACCTGTATCTAAAATATGTTGGGCTAACCCAGAATTTGGATTTACCTCTCTAGTTGCTTTGATGTGCTCATTGTATCTAATTTTAAAGCTCCTACCTGTTTGTCCTATATAAGCTGCATCGCAATTATCACAGGATGCACGATACACTCCTGAATTGGAAAGGAGATCATTTTTGGTTTTGTTCTTAAATAGCTTTTTTTTAAATCAATTCTAGTAGAAGGAATGCAGGATAATTCAGTGTTGTATTTTAAATATTTGGACAATTTACTATTGATGGGGCCTACGTAATTAAACTTTCTCCATGATTGAAAATTACCATCTTTTTGAACTGGATATATTTCTTTAATAATTTTCAATTTACGTTTTTTGTTTCTAAGTCCTAAAATGAGTTGCTTAGGGTACCCATTATTTTTGGCTATATTTTCAATAGTATAAAGCACCTTTTCCAAATTTTCTTTGGAAAGTAGAATATTTAGTGCAGGATTTATCATGGAATGAAAAGAAGCTAGCTTAATATTTGATGGATGGAACGAATTATAAGGAAAGAGCACATCTGAATTAGTATTTTTCCTGTAAATATTAAATTCTAATTTTGATTTTTTACGAGTAATGGTAAGATCTAAATGGTTGATAGTGCGGTCTATTTCTTTTTCCATGGTAAATTTGATGCTTTTATTGGGGCTATTTAAAACGGTTAAAAATTTATTTAATTGACGATCTGACGTCAGCATTATTTTTCCAATTCGGTTTCGAACTCTAATTTGAACTTGCAATGAATTTTTTTGAAAGCTATATATAATAAATTTAAAGACAATTAAAAAAGACTTTTTTCTTGAAATATAACATTTTGGCAAAGAAGTATAAACACAAAACGATTTTTTGATATTTTGGTCAAACAATGAAGTCGTACACAAAGGATTTCAAAAGAGAAACAAAAAAGGTTGGAATTTTGTAATTGTTTTAATGTAAGAATTGAAAGAAAATCATATATAACAAGTCCCAGTGCAACTGAAAAATAAAATAAATGTGTAATAGAAATAAATAAAGTAACCTTTACGTTGGATTTTATGCATCATTGCAAACTTTTACACAGACTACCTGAATAAATAATTACAAGTGATGTGTGGAATAAAATATCAAAATAGATACATTAGACCCAAAATTAAAAATCAGGATTTGACCAGGAATCGTCATTGGAAAAAGGTTTTGATTGTTGATGAAAGATAAAGATCCAAATTTCTATTTCAGCAGGCTGCAAATTTATTGTTTTTATAAAATTAATTTAAAAAATAATCAAAAACATTCACCTTATTTTTATTGAGCGTGGAAAATGCTATTTTGAGCAATTAATTTAATGTTTTTATTATTTTCGTGAAAAACGTGATTTTTTTTTAAAAATCTATTCAAGTTCTACTCAACTCTGCATTAGAATTTCAATTTTGTTTGGTATTCCATTCAATTTCTATAATTTTGCTTTTCAAATTTTCTTTGAATTAATAGGTTATTGATTTTAATTAGTGAAGAGTTTAGTTGTTTTATCTTATAATGTGAATCATACTTCCAATAAAATCCATTTAAAGATGAGATAAGCTTTAAATGGACTCAAGTTTCCAAAATAATTCTAAATGCAAACAGCATCTAGCTTGGATTTTATTACATCTCTGTCCTTACTACTAACTTAATTTGTCGAAATAAAATAGATGACATGAACAGCATTCTTACAAGGACATTTTTGCTTCTTATGTGGCTTGTGTCCGCCTCAAGGCAACAACCAGGTCAGACAAATTTGATATAAGACTTGCGGTTACTATTACATTGAAAGAAAGCTTCGCATATGATGTTTGCTCCAAGCAAAAAGATAAACATAAATTAATTCTTGAGACATTGCCTGAGACCATGGCATTTTAGATTTATCTGAAAAATGTTTGATTATTTGGCGATAAATGAGAGAAAATATTAGTTGCCTTGTCAATGAGAAAAAAACATGGAATTGATATGACTAGCTATTCTTTGCATTTATTTTATATTATTGGATCTCTGACACGCTAGTGTCTGTATGTGTAAGAATTGGTCGACTAAGTGAATTTGATTCATGCGCAATGTAATCTGAAGGAGAGATGTTACAGCTCAGACTCAGCTCTGAATGTGTTAAAATAATTTTCTGTGAACACTTAAAACAAGCAAAACTATTATTTTAAAGATTTATAAGTATCGTGAGCGAAGCATCATTTTAATCCACCCAACGCCACATAGTTCCATTCAGGCTAAAATTTCAGCGTTTGTTAGAAGCTTTTCTTAGGGCCTTCAAAGCACTGTACGGCAAAATTCAAACAAATTTCAATTTGATTATCCCATGGCTGAACCGACTTATTATTATTGTCTGCATTATTATTATAATAAATTAATGATTATCACAATGGTTTACCGTCATTAAGATGGAGTACATTACCAAAGTGTTTTGAAAATTGAAGAAGAAAAATTAGTTTAAAAATCGATCGCAAGACTTGCAGTCAACATTTGAATTGAAGTAATTTCGAATATTTTCATTAAAATCATTTGGAGTTGTTTCCAAAATTATTGTTACGTGAAAAAAAATGATTTGCAAGAATGTTTTTGGGGTGAAAGAATATAATGCCAATCAAAAGGAGTCACAGCAGCTTAAAGGTGGATTTGAATTCTTTAAAATTAGCCTTCAATCTGCAATCGATTACCATCTCTAATGCACATAGATAGTCCTCCGTTTTTACTTATCCTAGTGTTTTTTTCAAGGATATGGAACGGAAACCTAAGCATCCATGAAACTAAGCCATCTGTTTACCTATAGGCTACCCACATTTCCTCTTTCCGCCATGGAGCGTTGATGTTCGTCCGTCATACATACTATCTATTTTTCATAAAACTTGTCACTCGTCACAACTTGCTCAAGGTTGGCCTCAGACACATCTCCACCCCAAGCTCGAATGCATAGCCTCCACATTTAAATGATGACCGTCCAACTTCACCCTATTGTTTGCCTCATCTCCCCATAATTCAGTTTGCTAGTGTTGCTTTTCAAACTAATTTCCGTCGTTTATGCTTTTAGCTCACCCAAGCCCAGCCCCCGCAGGATATCCCTGAAGCGAACAGTTTGTTTATTCGGAGCGTAACATCATCCATTCCATCTTTTCTTGCTGCCAATAACACACACACACAAACACACATAAGCTTCAAGGTCATGTGGTGCATTAGTCATATAGTTTGCCGTAGTCAGATATGTCCTTTCCACATGCTCAGCCTCTCTCACATCAGTTAATGGCATTAAACCACAATTATCGTCGAGTGCGAGTCCTTTACAGTTGCCATTCTACTGTCGAGAAGCTAGACCACTAACCAAACAGGATCTGTGTGTTGTCGGACAGCCTTCCCTTGAGTATCAGGGCTAATTGGAAAGACAATGGCGATGGTTAGGCCAAGTCAGAAGACTCGGGGTACTCATGTTGTATCTTTACATCTGTTATTTATTTCATCTTTGTCTGTTTGTCTGACCTCATGTTTGGTAATTTCAGGAAATTATGTTCGTTGTCATAAATACTTTTCAATTGATATGTGAATACCCTCAGGCGCAATATGAAGCGATACGTGAGGAAGCCATCAGTTCCTGGACTCAATAAAGAGGTTGCTATTTATCAATCGTTATGCTCAGCTATACTTCGCCCGAATTTTCGAAACTTAATCTTTATTAGCTAAGTGTAATATGCTCTGCTCAGATAAGAAGGCAATCACAAAACTCGTTAAAATTTAATGGCGGAAAGTCCTTATTGCCACGAAAAAAATTCTAGCATATTAAAACCTTTCTGCCACAACAGGATGTAGCCATCGATACCAGCCACATTCCATCCGCTGGCTGTTATGATGTGGTGGAGCTTATGATCACTGGATTTTCATCAATTTAACAGTCCAAATTTCACCTTCTTTGCACCCCATCGCCGACTAGTATGTAGTACTTAAGGCCAGCATTCTGATCCTAAAATCAAATTGCGCGAACCAATGTCGCGAATAATTACCCCGTGGCAGAGTTTCTAGACATGAACGTAGCCGATACTCCTTTGCCGTGTGAAGGCGGGTCTGCACACAGTTAACAGATGCTGTAATAACATTCTGGCTCCACAATGGAGGTCTCCTACTTATCCCGGAACGACCCCATATCCGGGACTTATAATAAATTGAATTTTGCGGGGCGCACATAATCACTTAATTAAGTTTCAGCTCACGGTGCAAGCGCGACTTCAACATGTTACACTGGCGTTAAATATGAAGAGCTGGAGTTCTCATTAGCAGTTTAATTGCGACATACTCGGCGATTTCTGATTGAAAGTAGGTCCCGATTTATCCAGCCCTGAAAAGTGATGTAGCACTTGTGAATATGAATCGCGAATGATATTTCAAGGATGAAAGATTCCTTGAGTACTCATCACCATATTTACGGTATGCATGAAACTGTGGGTAAATAAAAATGGTTGAAGAGCCATCAGAAGTGTCTAATTGCTGTTTTGGGAAGAGCTGATGAGCTGTTGGCACATAAATTATCAACCGAATTATAATGTATTTACATCGATATAGCGAAGTCAAAATATTGAATAGTTTATTGCTGTAGTAAGTTTCAAGTGTTTTGAAAGCTTGATACATTTAAAAATCACTGAAATGGGCTGCAAATCTAAAAATGATCATCAGAAAGGAATCTCTCTGTCAAGAGATTTGTGTTCATTTTAGCACTTTGAACATTAAATAATTTGAATGCCTTTGAAAATAATAAATGGTGGAATTTTCTCTCTTTGGTATTTTCAATTTAAGTTTAAAGGCAGATTTTTCCGAGAATTTGAATTTTTGAAAAAAACAAATGGAAACATATCGTAGCCAAATTTCTAGAGAATACCAAGCTTTTTGGTGGAAACGTATCAGAACGTCGTGATCTGCATCACAATCAAATTTATTTACATTTCTTATCATGTGGTTTAATAGATAAGTGTTAATTACAATTGATTTCATTATAATTTAATATGATTTATTTATTTATACCAAACAACAATTGAATTATATGGAATATATTTTAATAAGGAATTAAGCAGTCATTGGATTCTTCAGATTCTGTGATTTTCCAACAAACTTGAATGCAAATTTTAGGAGCTTTGAAATTTAAATGTGTTGAAATCATAATACATTACCTAAATCATAATATACTCGGTGTTAATAAAAAAAAATTAAATGTATTGCGATCACGTTGGATTTTGTGTTGAAAAGACGTTACTACACTCTAACACCTTGCGCGCATATAGAAAAAATCGCTATCAAAAATAACTTAGTTAAATTTCTCGTTGTTGCTTCTCAACATATACTACAGTTTTTACTAGAAGTTTCGTTTATTATAAATACGATTTTTTAACGAAATCAGTTTAGCATATCACATCCAAACTGTATTGCAATGAATCTGTTTAAAATTAATGTTAACCAGCCAACCTCCTTCCAAAGTACACACAACGATCAATTGTTATCACAAGTTTGAACAAACATAAAATACAGTGAGAAGATGTAGAAGAAAACCCAACAATCAACACCACCTAGTTTGTTTGATTGGTTACTATGGTAGGTGCTTGTTTATCAACAACAATCTGTCGTTCAAATACTAAACAATAAATATTTACAATAGGTATTGTGGGCTGTGAACTTATTGATTTGTCCAGTATTTTTGAATACAATAAAATATTGTTTACTCATCGACAGGATTCAGTAACCAATAAGAGGAAAGTTGAAATAAAATTCTTTAACGTTTTACTGAAAGAACTACGCTCCAATTAATTGCGAATTTTCGAAGCTTTTGCAGAGACAGTGCTCTTGCATTCAAGATTCATCGATTTTTAAGTAAGTTATGACATTGGACAAAAAATATAACAATGTAAGACAAAATCCGCACACGAAAGTCATCTTACTCGGAAAGACACACTAACTGGCGCAACTGTATTCAAATTTGGGAACCAAAGAAAACTCAAAAATCCAAACAAGAATATCAACAAAAAGACTTAGTTGAAAACAATAATTGGTAAACTTGAAGGAAGTGTTATGCGGAAAGAAACGTAATTTGATCTTTTTTTTGGATCAAATGTCACATCATTTAGAGGCTTAACATACTTTCAACACTTGCCTGAAACAATATATTTTGTTATATTTTTTTGACATGCAAATTAGTTTATTCAGTCACCTTAAATTTCTGGTCTTTCGTTGGTTCATCTGAATTGTTCAGGAAGCAATTTTGAACGAATTTAATAAACCTCATCTTTAAATCGATGTTTTTTAGGCATATCCTGAAGAACAATAGTAGAGATGATGAATAACATGATGATCCTTCCTCATTTTATCAAGTCAAATTAAATGTGTTTGATTAAGAATGAGCATTTACATCGGAAACTACAAATTTACATTCAATTTTTTTTTCAACACTCAGAAGTCACGCATCCTTTCTTGTTGTCCCATCTACACGGTAGACCACGTTACGAAGAATAGTGTGTTTATACCAGAATGTATTTATCGTATTTATTTTATCGCATTTCCTAAAGGTTTCCTGAATATTATTGTAGCCAAAATGATAACAAACATTATGCGGACGATTAATCCTTTTTAATCACGTGAATGGTGGACAATGGTCGACACACATAATTCAAGTGCAGGCACGCGAAACCAAATGCCACGCCAACCAACCCCGATAACATCCCCATTGTGCTTGCTAGAATGAGAATGGCAGTCACGGTGTCCTGTAGCGACAATGGCTATAACAAAGGTCGTCAAGTTATCGTTGGTTCACGCCATGTTATTTTTAAAAGGACATAAAACTTTCAATTGATGTGGCAAATGACAAGGAAAAATACGCTAGCCGAAGAATGTTTTTTTTTGCAGAATAGGTCTCAGCATCTGCTCATGACATCGTCCGTATCTCGGCAAAGAATATATTTATGTTCCGACTGAGAAACGATCACGAAACAAATGTTTGAAAACGTGACATTGAACAAATGCATTTCCTTCCTGGATGTCCTGCCGTACTGAGTATTAACGAGCAACATAGCGAACAACGTTGTGGAATAAGAGCTTAAGCCACAGGATACAAATCGTTTTGTGCAACATTCCGTTCCAGAACTGAAAAAAATATTCCTGCAAATTGAATGCATTCTAGCAGCGTCATATCTAAAATAGATCTTGTTCACGCTGCAAGGATAAAATATCATCGCTGCAAATGGCATTATTTCGTGATAGTGTCAGATTGTTTGCCTAGATGGAGGAAATTTATTGTTGTCCTAGTTACATCCTCACCGTATGCTAGTTGGGTGTGTACTTACATAAACTGTGATGCATGTTACTCTTCCTAATTAACTTTTCCAGAACATAGAGTGAATGCTAAATTTTTCATAATTTAAATTCATTTTGAATTGATGAAATCACCACCTATCCGAAAGCTTCAACACGAACGCATCAAATAATTTATTTCAAAAAGATAGTATGTATTCTAATTTGACCAGCTTGGATTATACGAATACCATCAGAGCAGGTTTGGGTCATAGTTTTCGAACGATCTTTTTGAGATACTATTTCAATTTTAAAAATGAATAACACCATATTTATGGAAGAGGTATTTGCAAAAAACTTCAAATTCACGAGAACATTCTGAAAATTATCTCTTGAAAAACATAAAACATCAATGCTGCATAAAAAATGAAACCCCAAACCGATTCGTTTCAATTCAAGTATGTATATTAATTTGAAAAATCTTCGGGTGCTTTGCCTGAAACAATGATTCTGCCCAATTCTATAAACTGGTTGGTTGCACAACCCTCTTTTTGACCTTTTCGTCCATTTCTTTTAACATGGACATAACTTACAGCCATTTGTTTCACCATACGATTTCCCACCATTTTAGGTGATATTTTATACGTAATTGTTGTTTTGAAAAGATAAAGTTGCAAGCAATATAGTAATTCCTGGCGGCCATAAAAAACGGAAGCATATCAATTAAATAGAACTTTAACTTCCGAATAAAAATTTATGTTCCTGTTCGATGGAATCCCAGCTGAATGGCGACACAATGGACCTGGTCATGAATGTATACCGGGATGGTTTCAGCACATAGTGAATGATTGATATGGAACGGAATCAATTGACCTTGTACTCACATACGTGAGGACATATTTACATATGAAAAATAGTCCTTTTATGAGAAAGTGATGAAGATTAATAGATTTTCCGAAGTTATTGAATTTATAGGTGATTGGATGTCCTCGGATTTTTTTGGTGTGCAGAACAGCATCATCTATAGTAGTTAGTAAATGCAATATCGATACTGAAGAATTAAAAGGAGGCCAATTCCATTTGAGAAATTTCAGCTGAAGTGAATTGTTATATTTCAGAGCCTGCATGAATATATGGTATAAAGTGAATAGGTTACGAAGCTTAAAACACAATTTACATAAAAATGACACGTTCAATAATTTCGTTGTCAAGTATCGATTTCAATACTGAAGTGAACCAGTCGAAATGTGCAATTGTTATTTTCGTGTGGTGTTCGAAGAAATTATTTTCCGACATTTCAAATCCAAATCCACAAAAAATCATTGTAAATTGAAATCATTCAACATCCTATCGAATTTTTCACCCAACTTTTTTTTGGAGTCAATCGGATTGAAAATTCAATAAAAATAAAACTCTGATTTTAGTTGGAAATAAATTAAATATCAGTTCATTCCAAACCACACAACCTGCGTACCTAGTGGAAAGATTTCACGTTCCCATTTTCAATCCAATTTAGTTTGTTTCGCGAAATGTTCGATGCTCTTCGAATTGTTTGGCTTTCCATCATCATATGCACCAGGATTGTACGTGTCCTGCAAGTTCCATGCGTATTTACTCTGCATTTCAAACTTTTCACAATGAAAATATTGACCAACCGAGAACTGAGTTCATCAAATCAAATTCGTTGAGCGAATAATTTGAAAAGATAGTTGACAACAGTTTTACACACCAAACAAAATTGAATTGTTTTTTCCTAGATTCGTTGATTTTAAAGTAAAAATATTCGCATACAAAAACTTTTTGGAAACTATGTTGCAGTGCTGCCTGACGTAGGTTGATGTGATTTTGGGAGTAATATTTGTAATAGCACTGCTAGATGTTAGCCATTTTGGGTTACATTTTAACGACCATAATCAAACCGTAATAGTAAGTCGAAAATTAACAAACCGCGAGGTGCGACCCTTGAGGTCCACACGGTCAACTTCCCAGTAATATCTACATAAACATCAACAACATTACAACAATGAGAGGTATTCATAGCAGTAACAGGAATGAGTTAATATGAGTCATATCGTCTACGGGAGGGTCCATTGATTACGTAAGGTTTTTGGTCGATGAGGACATTTTGAATATTCACGCCTTTTTGGTCTTGAAAATTTTTGTTGGTTTTCAAAATTTAAGCATTTTTTAATTAAAAGACTATAAAAACCATTAAAAATCTGCTCAAATTATGCAAATATTTTAAAACATTGAATTTACAACAATTTTTTAGAATAAAAGATATAAAGTAATATCATTCGTATGAACCCTCTTTAAATGGTAACTTTGAATGCTTTTTTATTTTTCATTTTTTAACTTCCCAGTTCCCTATGGGAAGTTATTGTAATGGGGTCGATTTTGCGAATCCCAAATTTTGACATATCTCCACGTTTTAAGGTCTCTAGAATCCAAATCCATCGTTTTTAGAGAGATGTCTGTGAGTGTGTATGTACGTATGTGCGGATGTGCGTATGTGCGTATGTACGTATGTGCGTTCGGAATAATTTTTCGTCTCGATTATCTCAAGAACCAAAGATCGGATTGACGTGGGACCGATTTTAAACGACGCGCAATTACGTAACTTAGAACTGAATGATTTTTCAGCAAAATCGGTTGAGCCGTTTTTTATTTAGGATGAAAAAACTGAAAAAACGACTAAAAATTGCTTATTTTTAAACTGTTGATATGCACTATAAATTCGTGCAGATACCAAATACCTTCATAGTAATGTTGTTATTATTGTGCGTTTTAGCAAAATTGCGATCAAATTTGTAAAAAATGTTATTTAAAAAAAGGGATTAATTTATAAAATTCCAAACTTATATTATCAGGTTTGGGTGAATGGGAGTAGAGACGCTAATGCAGTTAATAATTGGATATTGTTAAAAATAATTCAATATTGTTAATAACAATCAAATAATATTAGTTATAATCTGATATTGTATATATAAAGTTAATTATAATTATTCAGTAACGGTCAAACATTCTTAATAACGAATGATTATTGTAAATACTAAATAAATACCCTCAATAATAATTGTGGATTCCGAGGCCGAGATGGTGAACGAGGTTGAGGATGAAGTGGAGGACAAGAATGATGACGAGGACGAGGTTGCCGAGGCTTTGGTAGAGGATGACCAGGTGGTGGAGACGTCTTCCTCTACCAAAGCTTTTATGGTTAGATAAAAAATTGATAAAAATAATAAAAGTAATTATATTAATTTAGAATAATAATGTTTTTTAATAGTAATTATTAATAAAAGCAAATTATAGCTTTTCATTCACCCCACTGGGAAGTTAGTCGTGTGGGCCTCAAGGGTCGCACTTAGACCACATTATTTTTTTTCATAATTTGCCAGTTTCTCTTCAAAACCTGATAAGAATGTATAAATTTTATAAACTGGTATTACTGCGCTGTGCAAATCAGGTAAAAAAATATTTTTTATGAAAAAAAACTATACTTTTTTGCATTTTCTTCTATTAAATTAAAAAAAGGCTGAAACGAATTTTTATAATGTTGAAAACTTCACAAAGATGTTAATACACGTCAACTGACACCTTAATGATGCAAATATTATATCTGGTTCGTGAGATATAGTGAATGATAAAAATGACCTTGAAAATCATGATGACTTTTAATGATTTTTTATTTTTAATTTAATTTTTTACGTAATCATGAGAAAAAGTTTTGATGATGTTTCTACAAACATTATTTGAAGTATGTAAATTTTATAAACATTGTCTACTACATTTCTCAAATCAGGTTAAAAATTTATTGTTTATGAAAAAACCTAATTTTTTGCACTTTTTTTCTTAAATTAAAAAACGGCTCCAACGATTTTTTTAAAAATGCAACAAATTTACACAAATATTAATATGCGTTCATTGACACCTAAATAATGCAAATCCTATGTTTGATTCGCGAGATATAACGCATGTCAGCAATGACCTTGAAGATCATGATGACTGTTAATGATTTTTTATTTTTTATTTGATTTTTTACGTAATCATGAGAAAAAATTTTGATGTTGTTGTTACAAGCATTGCTTGAAATATATAAATTTTATAAAAATTTAATACTGTCTTTAGTAAATCAGGTTAAAAATTTATTGTTTATAAAAAAAACCTAATTTTTTGCACTTTTTTTTCTTAAATTAAAAAACGGCTCCAAGGATTTTTTTTAAATTTGATAGATTTACACAAATGCTGATACGCGTCGATTGACACCTTAATCATGCAAATCGTATGTTTGGTTCTCGATATATAACGCATGACAGAAATGACCTTCAAAGGGTCAAAACAGCAAACCCCCCCCCCCCCGACCGAAGTATCCCAAAAACTAATCAGCTCTTAAGATTGCAAAGACGCTTCGATTGACACCATAACGAAGTCGATACGACTTTGTTTACGTGAGTTACGCTCTTTGGAAAAACTGTCCACGAACGCACATACGTACGTACGGACGTACGTAGGTACATACACACACATACTTCTTTCTAAAAACACTTAAAATATACTCTAAAGACCTCAAAACGTAAAGATATGTTGAAAATTTCAATTTCGATTTTCGAGTCGATTACAAGAACTTCCCATATACTGGCAAGTTAATAAAATAGCGATAAACCGGAAACTGCGGTTTTTAGTATTTTTTTGGTTCTCTATTATATTTTACCCGATATAAGTTGTGAAGCTGTTAAATACTTCCTAAACATAAACTGCCCGAATAATCCTGAACAGTAGATTGTTAGTAAGTGTTTACATATTAATGTTTAGTAAATAATCCGAAATGTTAAGAAAAAAGTCCCTTGTAACGAATTTCGAGACAGAATAGGGTCTTATGAAAATCGAATCGGTGTAATAATAGACCAAATAGACAATGTAAATACTACTGAAAGTTCAGAAAAAGTCCAATGTTTTTTGAAATTTTTTTAAAATGTTATGGTGATATAAAATGCTTTTGAAAACGCAACTTACAAATGTTTTGATTTTGAATTTAAAATTCTATTTCATCTCATTGGAGTTTGGTGTGCGAAATAATTTGTACAGGGCAAATTTTTGGATCTTTCAAAAATCATTTTCAAAATATTATTTATCGAAATTAATGTAATAAAAATAATTCTCGAAAACGTTATACGGTAAAATTGGCAATCATGTGCATTTTATTTACAAGATATTTTTAGGATAAGTGCCATCAAAGATTTCAATCATATAGAATCAACCAACAAGTAAAAATTTACTTTTAAAAACAGTATTACGAACGTACCTAATAAATATTCTGGAGAAAGTATGTTAAAACTTTACTGGAAAATATATTATACATGTTTTTTTTAAATTGTGTATGATATAGTTGAAATAAAAATATTATTAGAAAAACTTTACGTCAGAAAGTGTTCAAATAACAAAAATATAAAAAATATTCGAATATTTCTTTCACTATTGTTGATTATTCAAATTTATTGTAGTCTTTTTTCAAAATACTTCAGAGCAGAACTCTAAAATTTCACATCTAATCCTTATATAATTGACGGACACTGCTTTATTCATTATAAATATTCATAGTTTATAGTTTTATATGAATATTTTTCGGAAGTATAAAAAAAGTATGTCGTCTTATTTGATAACAACTCTTTCAAGTTTTGAAAATTAGATAGAAAAATGAATGAAAATTATTTCAGGTTTTTTTTTTAGTTTTTATTTTATCATTGTATGGCATGTGCACCGATTGCCGTTCTTTGCTGTAGCCCAAAGTGAAGGCTATCATTTGTACATGAAAACACTAACACTTAGTAAATTTAACAGGAAACATATCAACCCATAATTTGGAGACATAATTTTTTTGTCGTGAAGTCATTATTTTGTGACATATGAAATCAGCTCAATGAAACTTTAAGGCCCCGTAGCTGCAAAACTGCAGCTATAACAAAGAAAAAAATTTAATTCACACAGATAGAAAACTTGATTTTAAACAAATAGTAATACATAATATTTTACATAAGCGCAATGGTTTTAAGATGATAGCAACAAGTTTTAATTCAAAATAACGCCAAACACCGACTTTGTACATGTGCAACCTTCGGACTCAAGACTCACGGTACACTTCTCTACTTATTTCCCGTGCAAACCTTGAGTGTAGAATATTTGCATTATAGACATAAATTTTCCATTAATTTGACTGGACTAATTGCCTAAGGACCACATTTCGTCTTTCCAAGCGAGTTTTGCTGCTGTGCATCTACTTAAACCTGTTCAAATCTCAAAATCACAAAAAGAACCTCGTACCGGTATTTTTCCATAAACCTTCTTTAAAGCAAACTTGCATAATTATGCAACATGTTTTCATTTCCAAGGATTGTCTGAAGTGACTTTGTAGCCTCGCATCCACTTCATTTTCATTCCAGGCAAAAATGGGAGAGTTTCGATGTGCACGGTAAAGTTTTCACGGTAAAATCATGAGGAATTTGTGATATCCCGCCTTGTTTGTGCTGCTTCCACTATTCATGCTGATAACTTTCGCCAGCATATAAGCTCGAAACATTTTCACTCACATTCGTTCGGGTGAAAGAGGTCATACGCTAGCGTTGGCAGCTAATTAATAAATTCATCCCCTTGCGGCGCTTTTGAACGTTTGAGAAACTGCATTTCCACTAGCTTTTCCGGAAATTTACGCAGCAATAGAGAATTCGCAGGTTTGTTTACTTTTTGTGGATGATCTGCGGCTGCTCAAGCATGTGCTAAATCTACCGTCATTCGCATTAAGAGCTGCAGTTTATGAGCCCGTGAAAATTGTACGAACTTGTTTTCAGTGCCGGTCGTATGTCAGGGTGGAATTTTGAATGCAAAACTCACAAAATGTGTGGTTTTGCCAAAATAATTCCGATATTTTCATATGTCGTATATTAACCAGGGTAAGTAAATTTAATATTGAAACTGTCAGGACCGATTCCAAAAATCTGAATGGAAGCCTGAAAGAATGACTGAAGTTCTAGGACGAATTTTTATATTCATTCGAAATAACTAAAATGAGCACTCTCATTACTCGGAATCAATAAAAACTTCAACTCAAAAATTAACAAGAAAGATTCAAAATGCAATTGTAGCTTGAATGAACAGACCGCTGAAACTCATGAAATTCTATAAATAAAACAATTAGCCTCAGGTATAATCTACTACAAATTAATTTTCTCCCAGTTTCTTAACTCCAGAGTCTCCGTGCAAGCCATCAAAAATCACATAAAAAGAACACTTTAACTAAATAAAAATATAACGACTCCTGATTGAGTTGGTTTGAGAAACAACACTTACAACTCAGAAAAACTACTTCTCTAATTAGTGTAATTTATTTTAATGGTTTACTCATTTCCATGCTTCGCTACCCAGCCGTATAAAAAATACTGGTAAAGAGAGTCGCCGACTTCATTATCAACTTCCCGCTCACAATGTTTGAGTATTGATTGTCGTTTGCAGATAAAAAAAATCTTTTTTCCACTTTGAAGCTACTTTTAAGATACGTTCTTGAAATGCGGAAATGCTGTTCTCCTTCCATCTGAAAAAGTGATTCATCTTGGCTCGTGTAGCAGATTCGAAAAAGTTTCATCGTCTATCCTTATGTTATACAGAGTTTGTATTTTACATCCGGTTTTCGGGTACTTGAATAGGCCAACACGGATCGTACATAACGAAAAAGCGGCAAACATAAACTTTATTCAAGAAATTCATGTTTGTCAGTCATGGATCATTCCAGACCAGTGCTCATTTACGCGTCTTCGCCAAACAAGCCACTTGAAGATGCTCGTTTTCTTACATTTCATCCAAGCAAAGTCAGTCGACTGAGAAGAGAAAATAAGAGCTCCTCATCTTTTCATTATAATTATAGAACGCGTCAGAGGATGTCTTCAGGATGATGTCTCACCAATGGTGCAAGGATTATTGCCTCGTCAAAGTGGCTAAATACAAATTAAGATCTATGAGGCAGCTGATGTGCTTACATTTTTGCAAACGTTAATTAGATACAAATTAATTGATGGTTGAAAGCTGCCGTCTAGTATCTGAGAAAGTTGAAAATTTCTTTAAATTTTTTTTGGACGTGAAAGGATGAGAAGAATTACGTTAACACAATTGTGAATGATGAGCATCTCTGTAGCCAAGGTACGAATTTGCTGTTTTGTTTAGGCGCGTATCCTACTTATGTAGGCCATGTGGCCAGTTACGCTCAGTGCAAGGAGTAACATTTCGAGTATGAAAATCATCTTTGGAGCATGGTGAAACTATATACACTATATTGTTAAAGTCTAGAACGCTCCTGACAAAATAATACATGGAAACTCATGTGTAAAGATAGCCGCAAATGGTATTTATATAATAGTAGAGCGATTGAATTTTATTCAAACAGTTCACTTTAAGAAAATAAGGCACACATTCCAAAACTGTATATTTTATTATGTTTATATTTTAATTTTTTTTTAAATTTTTTTTTCATAAGTTGAAGCGTGAAAATTGATTGAAAAATACTCAAACAAACAAAAAGTCCTAAAATAAATACTACCCTTTAATCAACAACTTTGTACCTGAACCTGACGCTCAAATAGTAGTGTTTGATCCTAGATATCTCCCAAAAATAAATTAATATGGCTTCAAAAGTTTGGCGAAATATTTTTGAAAATTTTTCCATTGTCGTTCCACGCCGAAAATAAAAAAAATAGATTTTGCTCAAACTTGATTATTGAAGGCATTGAATTATTTAAAAGTGATTTATCTTAAACGAAAATGTTTTCTCGACTCATGAATACTGTAATATTTCTTTTCTTAAGAAAAATGTTAACTTTTCTCTTGACCTCAGTCTTTCGGATGAACTGAAAGAAATTCAAAATAATTTTCAACTTTTATCAATTTCCATTGTTTAGAAATGATTTAAAGAGGAATAATCATTTCACATATTTTGATATATACATTTTTTGCTTATCATTTGATAAAAAGATGAAATGTTTATTCCTTAGCAGCTTTGCAACTTTATTGACTTAAAATTAATTTAATTTTCTGCTTATAAGCAGATATTATATGAAAATATCATGGTTAAATTTATATTACAATAAAAGAATTGAATATACTTCAGTGTATTCGTTAATATGACCATTTCGTTTATTTAGTTATTGTATTACAATATATATAAAATATTATTGAATTAATTTCGATTGATTTCCCTTCAGCTGCATTTATCATATAATTAAATTTCATTTTTTTAAATAAATGCTATGATGATTCAGCGCAGACCAGCAACCCTTGGTGATAACCACCATAATCATGTATTTCTTATCAATTTAAATAAATTTTCCATTAAATATAAATTCAGAAGAATTATCAATTAAATATAAATTCAGAAGGTATATTAATTAGAACTTAATCGGTTTTTTATTTTAGAAAATGAGTATATAGCTCACTTAAGTTTTTAAATAAAATCAATTAAAATGTAGAATATTTTTATTTTGTAGTTAAACTGCGAGAACATTCTCCGATTGTTAACTTTAGACATTATTTCATTCTTTTCAATCAGCCAACTATCAAATATTCCCATAAGAGACGAAATGTTTACTTAACTTTTCTGACTTGAGTTACAACAGAAATAACTGCCTAAATGATTTGTTAATCAATGTAGTATGAAACAATTTCTTTCTAAATTTGAAAAATGAATCCATTCTAGATTTCAAAATCGTAAGGCTGAGAACTGCTGATTTATTTATTCTATGTGCAAATGAGAGTTGAATCATATTTATGTTAGATAAAATGATTTATTTCGAAACCAGCCAGGTCAGATGTCGCTAAATACAACAAACTAATTAATATTGTTGACACTTTTTCCAATCAAAAACAGATGGTCTATCACTTTGTTCTTACTCGTTTTTCAATAATATTATTTGTTTTCAAATCTGAATTTAATTATGACTTGATGAAAATAATTTCTTAAATAAACATGTGGAGGTCCTTATAATAGAAGTAATACGATATACTTTCATACATTTTTTAAATAGAAAATCAAACTCCTTCAACTATAGACTCTACTCATTTCTGAGAAGAATCAACAGTTTTTAAATCAAATTCAACATAAATAAAATAATGATCTTCGCAAAAAATGGCATTTGTAAATACTTGATCAGATGACACCTAATTTTCATGCAAAAAACTATTTAAAGTCTAAAATGAGATTGTATATGTACGATATATTCTCTTGATCACAAACTCTTTCGAAGTAAACATATGGAACATTGATGGGTTTCATAATGGCGTTTTTAAGGAAATAAGTTCTTACTGTCAATCACCATCAACTGTCCTAGTCGAATCTCGACCTTCAGCTCTTCGTTCTTATTTTCCATTATTTTCATTCTTATTGTTCAAAAATTCTCAGTAGTAAATCATCAATCTTCGAAACATTCACTTGAACATTTCAATTTAATATATCAACTATGACACACTCACCAATTGAACGCCCACAACAAACGTGCAAACTTGTGAGTGCCAAAAAAATTATAAAATATTCCATCGCAGAAATTCTTCCCACATTTGATGATGATTCGTCAATTTATCAATGAAATTTTCAGAGCGTGAATGAATTTCCCATAAATTGTTAGGTCTATACAATTTATGATCAATTCTATTTCATCCATTGAGCACTCAATGAAGTTAAAGACTCTTCAGAAATCTAGAACAAAACAAAAACAAACCGAAATCCCTGTAAATTTGGAGTAAAAATGCAGGATTGCCTTTAAGCTATTCGGCGCTAAATAAAAGTATAATAAAGTTAAATTATCTGGGCGCCACATCAAAATCTCTTTCTGAGATTCTTCCTGATGGAATTCAGACTTTGATTTGCTGTAAGGTGGAAAGATTTGCATGAACTTTATTTGATTGCATCTTATTCACATTATCATGTTGTAGTATCAGGATGCATTATCTTAAAAAAATAATG
This sequence comes from Oxycera nigricornis, assembly GCA_963942545.1. Taxonomy (NCBI): domain Eukaryota; kingdom Metazoa; phylum Arthropoda; class Insecta; order Diptera; family Stratiomyidae; genus Oxycera; species Oxycera nigricornis. The sequence continues at coordinate 7,958,300 of OZ012663.1, read as the reverse complement.
ACGATTAATCTCATCAATGATAAAAAATCTAATTTTACTAGGCCCTCTTGAAATCAGTGACTAGACATAGTCATTCAACACATTAAGGCAGGGTTAGTTTTTTTTTGCTTTTTTTACTGTTTCAGTTTCATTACATTGTTTGAATAGTTCAGCTCTTCAAGAGTATTCAGTTAAAATTTGAGAAGCAAAACTGACGGAGATACAGCCATTTTAAATATATACTCTCCAACCAGTTTTGCTATTATTATCAATTTTTCAACGCGTTTTTCTCATATTTAGTTTTTACAAAGTCAGTGATCACTGCAACTCAAAAACTACTTATCTGATCCTTTGCAAATTTTGTACACTCACTAAATATTGTACATAAATACGAGGTATTTATTCCTATAATTTACTTTAAAGTAACAAATTCGCCGATTTTTATCAGTAAATTTTCGTAAGCTCAAAAAAAAATTATTTTTCACTTCTAAAAATTGAAGAATCAATAAAATGACAAAAACTTGATGTTAGTACCACGAAAAACTCATAATCTATTGAAATCTTTTTGGTTTTGAGTCAACAGATGATCCAGCAAGAAGTTCTAATGATCACCACAAGGCAACTTATTTGGAGTGTATAGGAAGATTTGCTGCCAGAGGCTCAATTCACAATATTTTTTCACGAAATGTTTACAGGATAGAAATGTTGCACTACTATGTCATTAACTTAAAAATAAACGGGTGTTTAATTATATATTTTTTTTAAAAAAAATCCCTTAAAAATGTGTTGAAAATGTTGAAAATTAGCCCTCCCTCCTTACAGAGCCTTTCAATATTGGTAATATTCTTTCAACTCCTACATATGTTCTTTCAAATAAAACGTTTTGAGGAAATAATTTGGCCTACATCGAGCTGTGTAGTATCCGATAGAAAAGATGGTAGAGAAATTGTTGAATTTCTTTCCAGCTGACTGAAAAAGGTCTAAATATGAAATTAAATCAAAAAAACATTTCTGAAATTTAAGACATAAAATGTTAACTTGTCAAATACATGACGTCGTCAAACTACTTGAAACACTTATTTTTAATAATCTTGTTAAGCCAATTGTTTACCCACGACAATTTTGTTAGACATGTTAGACACACAAAATTAACAATTAAACTTGCTTCCTTTTACGAGTCAAAAGTATTCACAATATTTTCCTCTTAAATGTTTTTAACAAAATTTTGATTCATTCGATATGATAAACAACATGAGTTTCCATCTCAAACATAGCAAGGCTACACCAATTTGGAAGTTTCCCAGAACTGGTTCGTCTTGTCGTAGCTGAATGTGATACGCTACCTTATTTGAAGCCAGACATTATCCTTGAAATCCTGTTGCTATGGTATGCTATGGTATGTGAAATCATAGTTAAGTTAGAAAACTGCTTTGAAATTTATAATTTACGCTGAAGTAGGTAGAATATTTTTCTCGCGTATTGAAAACTAAATTTTGAATTGAAGCATGTTATGTAAAACTAAAAAATACAAGAAAGTTAATGATATTAAATAAAAAGTTAGAACCAATATTTTTGTATGCACGTGCAAAGTTATTGATTGATCCTTAGAACTTGCTGAATAATAATAGACAATAATTCGTAACCCTTCATGGAAAGGATACAAATCAATATACTAAATTTTTTCACCGAGTCTCTAAATTGGTTTTCGAGGATTTTAATTAAATTTTTAGCAATATTTCTGGTTATTTCTAGTGGATGTTGAATACAATTAGCTGCGCATGTTTAATGATCATATTCTTTTTGGTTCCTAATTTTTTCTAATGAAAACTTGCTTGAACCTTAAAAACATTTTTTAATCCATCATACTCTGTTTTTAATTATGAAACATAAATAAAAATCGAAACACGTTTTCCAAATTGAAAGGGATCTCTCACCACCTTTGAATATTATGGACATACTTTTGTCTGAATTTAGGATGTCAGCACTAAATATCCGATGCAAAAATATTCGATCGCAAAACTAATCCTCACAAAAAAATCTGGTTACCAATATATCATTTAGAAAATCATTCCGTTTAAAAATGTCCGGTTCCAAAAATAGTATGTCGTAAAACTGTGATTTTGACGCCCTCCCTAAACTGTTAGTTTCAGCCGAAAACAATTTATGGTTTTTGAGGCCAAAAGTTTACAAATTATATGTTAATTTCAAGTTGATTCCTCATTTTGTCAATGAGTTAGAAGTCTGTGACAAGCAATCGGACAAAGTTGCCACAAAATAGGGTTCCGTCAGACTATAGTACAAAACCCTAAAAACTATTAAAACAAATTTAAACTTAAATAATTTTACTAGGTTTCTTTTGGATTGTCATCGTCTATTCATTTTATTTACTTTGTATTCCTAAATTGTTTTTTAAAATTTTAATATCGACTATCGATAGACAGGATATTTTTGTTCGAGATCATTTTGTGACCAGATATTTTTGTAAGGAATATATTTGAAGCCGAATATTTTTGCGCGAATATATTGGCATCGGGTATTTTTGTATCAGATCAATAATCCTGATAAAATGTAATACCGTTCACTATTTTTTAAAGCACTAAATTTAATTTTCATGCAAAATGTAGCCAACTTCATATGCTGACAATTAAATTGAAATCCTACTAAAATAATATTTTATATGGTGATAATCAACATTAGAAGCACTTTATCATCACATTAGAGTTTTAAAACTAAATAAATGATTTGGTATATAAAATTTGAAAGAAAGCAAGTTCAAGAACACCTCTTGCAAAAATAATAACAACCGTATTTGATGATTTCAAAGAAATTCCGACATTTTTTTGATTTTGTAATCAATAAGCGATTGATTTTATGTGTGGAAAGACAACAGTCGAACGATTTTGAGATTAAGTACTGGCAAAATATTCTTTCGACCAATTCAGGAACCGAAAATAAATTGATACTCTGTTAAAAGTCTTATATTTTTTTATCATTATTTGCTTAGGTATAAGGCATGTTCAAATCGAATATATTTTTACTGTTGCAAATAAATCAGAAATTCAGTGCTAAATGATTCTTTTTGAACGTTGGTAGTTTCGTTGATAGTTTGAATGAAACATAAAGAAGTTAACAGAAAGTAAATAACGAGAGAGGAATATTTGTTTCATCTTTTCATGAAAAAATATAGTATTTCATATCAGATTTAAAAGGAAAACTTATCTGGTATTTGTATTGGTGGAAATCATTTCAGCTTTTTATTTAATTTAATTTTATGTATAAATCGTAAAAAATTCATGCACAATAAACAGTACAGCAACAAGAATATTTCTATTTTAATTGAATCCCCATGCCACCCAACATTGCTGGCTTCTTACCGACGTCATCTTATAAAGAAAGTTCGACCGAGAAGAAGAAAAACAGAGAAATAAAATGACGTAATTTCCTGAGTGAATAAAATGAACAATAACACTGACACCTTTCAAAGATATCGTTTAAGACTGTCGTCGTTGAATTGTCTTGCATTTATTGCAAATGAAATTTTCCGACTCTTGCATACAAAACTGGCAACAAACGATGTCCTTGAATCAGTTGATGTCAATGAGCATCGTAAAATTGGTATAAACTCAACAATGATTGCTCCAAGGAATTTCATCATTGTACGGAGACAATAAAGTCATCCTTCATGATATTACCTTTCACATTCCTTGCACTTTTCATATTCATTGGAGCTACTTTTTGATAGCTAAAGTAAGTTAAATGAGTTGCCGAGGAGTGTGGACACTCTTTTATGAATTCTGCTTGTGTCCTTGCTGTAATTGATTTTCTTCAACGCTGCAATGATAAATAACCATTCTACTGTTGGAACGAATTCCCCCACTTTAAAACGGAATGCTTTCTACTTCAGACTTTTAGTTAACGTCAACCAAAATGTTCAATGTTCAGACACATCCTGCGGACCAAACAACCATTACATTTTCCTAACGTGTCCTGGTTGCATGTTTGCGTCTCCGGAACAGAACAGAATAAAGTATGATTTAATTTCTAGTCAACTTCAATTTGGCTTTGGTGGACGGATGATTGGGTGACCTCCTTCCAGCCCCTAAAGGAAAGTGGATTAAACTTTCGCAAACTGCCAGCATATTGCGAAAGTTTGCACACATGTTTGTTTGAGTGTTGGGAAGTGAGTGTTGCGATTCTGGGTTTGGGTGTGATTTCGCCCTAATTAAATCATGCTTAGCAAAACTCAAAGTGGCTTATTTCTGGACTGTTTGCCGAAGTTTCTCCACGTCCAGTAATTGCGTTACTGGCTGCGGTTCCACGAAATATTAATTATTAAGATTGTTTGGACATTTAATAAATCAGTTAGATAGATTTGATTGAGAGATCTATTGAAAGTAATTGATCAGTTAAATCTCTATGGAAAATGATTGCATTGCATTCACAAGGAAGCTGTGTTTTGAAATCAATATTGACATTTTCTGTAATCCTGAAACATATCGTAGCCATCCATTTGGCAGCATATTATTTTAATGTCGAAAATTTGCTGTATGAAATAAAGATTGAACATAAATAAATATTTCATATTTTGTATGAATTCGCTGATTTAAAATTTAATACCTATATATAATACAGCAGCACCCTATAAAACAATATATTTCAACTTTCAAACACTAAATATATTTGGAATGAAAAATTAACACGACATAAAAGGCTTACCAGAGTAGAAACAGGCTTTGAGATCCTTGTGGAATCACATGATTAAGCGAGATATATACTTGAAAAAATCAACTTCGAAGATATTTTCGCTGAAAATTCTCAACAACTGAAGTTGAATTGTTCCAAGGGCTGTTGTGAATTGAATCTAATTTTTGGCAATTGCTGACCATGATCGCATGAATGACTTCACTATTGGAACATATACGCCAGTTGACACATATTTGTACACCATTAGCCCGACTTTTTAAACTAAAGTGTTTGCGCCCAATGTGGGCCAAAGTATGTGAGATTTAGAAATCTTGGTTGTTTTTACATTCTGCTGGAAAATAAACTTTTGTCGATTTTATTTTACTCAAATTTTATATGATTTATTCGTGTAGAAATATTCGCAAAATAATAATAATTTATAGTGCTGCAACTGTTTCGAGCGATTTCAATATATTTTCTATTTTCAGAAATTGACTACTTCATTGATGAGGACGCCAACACAACGCTTGTCATCGCTAGTACAATGACAGAGACCAACAAATCCGTACCGCAGTATTGCGGTAGTACCATGGATCGGTTTCATACTGCGTGAGTATTCTGTTTAGTTTAATTTAGTTTTGGTTCTTAATTTTCAAAGATACTTTGTGGAAATAATGAAAAAACCATAATATATTTTAATGCTTCTTTATTGGCTTCGACTCGAGTATATAAACATCACATATTGATGTTTTTCGTCGTCTTAATGAATCATGTGAATCTTGTCAAAATTTTACTTGGACTAGCCAATACGGTTAATCACAAAGTCGCAAGCCAGGATGGTGTGCAAATGTATCCTAACATCTCTTTAATCTTTCTCCAACATGATGTCAATCTTCTTGTGTTATTACTTTTCAGATATGTGCCGATGCATGGCTACGCCTCGCTGCTGGTTTGCATTCTGGGCAGTATAGCGAACGGCCTCAACATTGTCGTTCTCACACGCCACGAAATGCGGTCGCCAACCAATGCCATCCTCACAGGACTAGCCATTGCTGATCTGCTCGTTATGCTTGATTACATCCCCTACGCCTGTCTCGAATACATTCTACCCAACATGAACTATTCACGCGAGGAGCGACTCACTTACGGCTGGGCCGTCCTTGTCCAGTTCCACTCCATGTTCACGCAAATTTGTCACACTATTTCGATTTGGCTGACGGTGACGCTGGCAGTGTGGCGGTATATTGCCGTAGGATATCCGCAAAAGAACAGAATCTGGTGCGGTATGCGAACCACCCTGATTGCTATATCTGCCTCATATGTGGTGTGTCCATTGATTACAATACCACTATTCCTAACGTTCAGCATCAAAGCGGACGTGGAGCTGCTCGATGAGGACGGCAATCAGTTGAAAGGAAACGGATCCCTGGGCGACGGACGAAACGTAACCCTGTACAAGGTCAAGCACAGTGAATTAGCGCTGAACAATCCACCCCTGCTACAAGCAAACTTTTGGATCTATAGTGTAGTCATTAAAATCATCCCTTGCATTGCCCTCACCATACTCAGTTTAAGGCTAATTTGCGCCCTCTTGGAAGCGAAACGGCGTCGGAAGCAATTAACGATGTGCAACGCGAATGGGATGAAGCAAATGGTGAATGGCAAGGTGGTGGAGAAGCCACGAAAGCACAGCAAAACACTAGAAAAGGAGAAGCAAACGGATCGAACTACTAGAATGCTCCTTGCAGTGCTTCTGTTGTTTCTGATTACGGAATTTCCACAAGGCATCTTGGGGTTGCTAAGTGCTCTCCTTGGCAATCCATTTTTTATGCAGTGCTACATGAAATTAGGTGAGTAATATTTCTTTTCATTTTCACACGTCCATTTGTCTCTACATCATGTTCAACTTTCGTTGATTTAAAAGAAAATTTTTGAGAGTATACCTTATTTTATCAAATACTTTTGGAAGAAAAATCAATGCAATTCATGGTAAATTTGTGGTCTCAGAAGACGTGACATGGAACTTTCAAATTCATTGTGAAACGCATATTATTTTCCCTATTTGAGTGCGTAACCAGAGAAAAAAAGATGAAAAAATACTGCGCTTTACAGTCTTTTCCTTTCCAGCCCAATGTTTCTAGTAAAATATCTAAGCGCAATTGAATTCGATTTTGTCGTTTTGCGCAGTCATTTTTATTTAAACGGCTTAGTTTCATTCTTTTCAAATTTACATACACTCGACCTTTGAGAAATACAACACAAATGCCCAGCATTGAATTCCCATTCAATCAAATAACCTTTCAAATCAATGCAGAGGCCTCTCGACTTTACTTGAAGGCTTTGAAATACTTTCCGCATCCATTTCCATCTCTGAAATTTAATGATTGAATAGTTCCATAAGAGAAATCAGTGCTTTCGTCACGACGCACAGTATCACCAAGGGCACTCTCATTTTCAACTCAAGCATGCGAAAGATGAGTTCCTTTTTCATAATGGACGTCGTCTTTGTCCCGAAACAATAAAATACTTATTACCGAAATGAAATGACGACGCAAACAAGAAGAAAAAATCATAAATATACCTGCGAAGCCTTGAATCGATCCTCGATAGCTATCCAACCATTTCCAATCGATACCATCCAGCTTCGAATGCTGAGTCCTGTGGCATTGTCTTGTAAACCACTGAGAAGGATCATATCCTTGCGTCATTCGTATTCCGCACCCATCGCCCCAGCGATGTATTTGAAAATAGGTCAATCTTTTTAGAGAACATTCTCAAAACATCGATTAGGAGTGCAGAAGGACTTCGACTTGAACTTCTTACCCTTTCGATGTACCGAGCCGAAGCATCTACAAAAAATGGGAAAATGTGGAAATGGGGACGAACTAGTGTGGAAGCGGTGGCTAAACATGATGACAAGTTTCAATGGGTTTTAGTGATTTTTCTATTCTTTTGTTTCTGCCGGTATTGATTCGGTTTGAGCTTCCTGCGGGACATATTTTAACAAATTGTTTACTGGGGGCATATTTGGAATCTGGCTTCTGGTTGATATGCTTCCTCAATGGATTAAGTAACTTGGTTTGCCTTTGTGACATTGTCGTTGCGATCGTTATTATTTCAGTTTAATTGATACATGGTGCGATGCCAGATGAAAGATTGTTTATACGTTAAAATTAAGAAGTTTTTAGTGTTCAACGTCTATAAAAGATCTTAAACAATTTGTGTCCAAATTTTTTCCAATATTTAACATAATTCAATTGGCCATCCAGAAAAGCTGTTGACTAGTTTGTTCTATCAAACCAGCTTTGGATAATTTCCAGGTGCTTTCCAAAATTATTTCAATTTTGCGAGGAATAAGAATGGTTCAAGAGCTGTTTTACAAACCTTTTTTGTTTTCAAGTTTATTCGATTTGTACTTGTATTCAGTCTGCAATACATGTTCGAAAGACATACATGATTTATTCTGCTTTTCTGATCAAGGGAATTACTAAGCCACTTTGGTAAATCATATTTTTGAGTAATTCATCTCCTCAGAGATGATGCTTGACTTTTAAAGGCTAAAACCTCGAATTTAAAAACAGAAGCTTACCTGAATTTTTTTTTATTGTTCCTATACAATTGTTTCTTCAGAATCTAGATTTTCTCCCCAAAAAATATTGAAAGCCAATAATTGTGTTCAACCACTTCTGCATACTCAAAACCAATTTCTTTTCAACCAGTTATTCAAACGCAATCGTCCTCTTTAGTTTATTACTCCGAACAACCATTTGCTTTTAAGTCTTTGCAATGTGATTTTCGAGGAAGGCCCCGACAAATTCACTGAAAAATACTTAAAATGAGGTTTGTTTACAGGAAACCCTCCCTTTCGGCTTATGTCTTAGGATCCAATTTTATTTTTTTCCAATATTTCACTGAGTTTTTATACTTTATGTAAATTTCTCGTCACTTTTGTGGAAACGTGAAATGGTCATACCATCTTGTACGGTAACTCAAATAGGAGCCAAGCAAACGCCTTTATGGATACTTGCGGAGCTCATCAACATATTTTTCACATCGATAGCAGTGTTTATCGTCGGAGTTTTATTGCAAGAAGACATGAGGCTTCTTTGAACGAGCCTGATCAGGACGCAAGGATACAGTTGAGAGCTGGTACACAATTTCATGCACTTGCTGTACAAGGAGGTATCCAAGCATGCCATTGCTACGCATGGTACGCGATTTTTTGTTTGATTGGCACTGATTGAAAGTGAAGAAGGGAAAGGGATGATTTTCAAGTAGACTTGAATTGGAGAAAATTGTACTCATAAAATAGCCAGGAATATAAATCATCGGAATACACTAACTTTATTGCTATTTATGATTCACATTCGGAATTGATTTTCTCGTATCTGTATTTACTATTAAGAGATGTTAAAAATCAATTCATGGATGTATTGATAAGGGATGCATCCGATACCGATATAGCGGCGATTCTTCGGGTTTGCCGATATATCGGCATCGGCGATATTTTCATAGCCGATTCACCGATACTTTTCAAATTTCGCGCTTTAAAAATGATGTAATGTAAACGGCCGTTTTGGTTCGTCTATTTCGTTGCAAATGAGTCTCGAACTAACTGTGCTCGGAGAATCTCCGCGCATTATTCAGTCTCTTTGTTTCGCTAGGTTGACTGTTGTCGCGCGTAGTATTTTTCCATGCAAATAAAATTAAGAATTACATATCGCATTTAGTTTGTTTGTGTATATCATTTATAACCAGTCGTTTGAGTCAAATAAAGTAGATCTAGATAGGAGTCATGTCAACTTCAAAACACAAATTATTGGAAAACATAAGAAGTCCGTCGACAGAAAGGGAGAATTCATCGCAATCGAAACAAATAACGGCTGACTTGGTATTGGCTCTTAATGAAAAATTTCATGGTTTGGAAAATGAAGAAACATATTGCATAGCCACAATACTTGATCCTCGTCACAAATCACGAATATTTCAATTACAGTCTACTATTACTACGGCAAAAAAGCGTCTTGTTCAGTTACTTGATCTAATGTAGCACTGCATTCCGAAACTATTTCAGATACGGTCACACCTACATCTAGTACTGTAACAGTAAGTTCTGAGATGCATACGAGTGGTGGGCTTTGGAGCGTTTGTGAAATTATTATTAGAGCGTCCGAGGAAGATGAGCTGCGAGAATCTTCATTCTACTCCTGTGTTAGAGCAAATATTTTGAAAAATATTCTCTGAAGTATTAATGCATGCATGTTATTGAAATGTTTATAAAAGATTATAAATAAGATGAAATAATGTGAAGAAAGTGGTACAAAAAATATGAACGAAAATCAAAATCTGGTCCCTCTCATTATTTATATTAATGAAAAATTAAACATGATTTTTTTTAAATAAAATTTGAATGTTCAAATTTAAGAATGCTTAATGTCTTCGTATAAAAATTTATCAATGAAAAATATACTCTGAAACCTCAACCATAGATCTTCCATGAAACAGTTTTCCATTTGAGTCAAAAATACATGAATTTTCTTCAAAACTTTTCACCTAACGTTCATTGAGATTTATTGGTTTTTCGTTTGTTTTCATTGTCATCGCCTGGCTGATAATTTATTTCCAACCTTAACCATTTATCATTTCAATGTAACTATTGTTGGTGTTAAAGCAGGCACTGGGGGAGAACTTCGAAACCACCACATGAATATTTCTGGAATCACAGCATTTTAGCCCTAACTTGTCGACAACATTATAGTCAATCAGAACAAACAATATTTTCTATTATGTTTCAATCAACTTTCCCACGCCCCTTTCGAGAACAGTCAAAAAAGAACAGATAAATATATAAAAGTCCTGCAGAGCCACGGCAAATGCTTCTTGCGAAAATATAATTTTCCAAATGCGAAAATATCAATATGAGTGGTTTCTCCTTTGTACACCTTCCATGCCGTGAGTATCAAGAAAAGTGTGTACTTGGTTTAAAAGGACACTTCAACTTTTCCTATAAAACTTTTATCCCCCGGGAAAATTCGATTCTTTCTTGTGGCCATGCAGCGTTTGGATGGCGTGCCTGAGGTAGAGGAAGAAATGATAGTGTACGAAACCATTCAAGTTGATTTTCTAGGTTGATTTGGTAATTTGAAAAGTTTCAGCAGCAGCTCAGGATTAGTGCTAACGAGAACCAGGATGGATCTGTTCAGCTCCGTTGGGATGAATCTTTTTGGGAAAATGGTTCGTTAGAACGATCTTATCGCAATAATTGGTGATTTTCATCTCATTATTGAGAGAGATTCCACAATGATTGCGGAAAGAGGGTGAGACTAGGTAAGGAAAAAGTTTTGCCAAGTTTTCGCTCCATATTTTTTTTGTCAATGTGATAAAGCAGTTTGTCGTGCAGGGGATGTGACAAGACAATCAAATAATTTTATTTTTGCATTTAAATTTTGGAAGATGATTGAGTTGATATACCTGCAATTTATCCATAAGTATGTATATACTAACTGCAATATTGAACACATACATTCTTGCGGCAGAAATGAATCGTGAACTTTTTAATCAAACCAACCTATTAAATCCATTTAAAATGTATTGAGATGTCTCTAATTATTTGGCAGGTGCAATCAATGAGGACTTCACATTTAAGCCACTTAGACCATGTGTTTTTGTCTAAATGTTTGTGCTACTGGTTGGCAAGGAACATTTTCGAACGCTGATATTCTTTTTCTTGTATCTATTGAAAAATTTGCTTTTGTTTTATTTTTTAGTATCCGTTTTCAGCTCATGGGAATAAAAACATCTTCAATGAAATGTGTTGCAAAGATATAGTCGACAACAATCATTGAAACAAATAATCATTAAGAAAAATTATGATAGAATATTTTTCTTCCATTAATTCTTTTCAAATACATATTTGCGAATCCATATTTCCATAATTTAGTTTGAACATTTTGGTAGGTAACCAAGACTGAATTTTCAAACACACACCATAACAGTTAAAATAAAAACATAAGATTGGAAGGCATTTGAATCAAATTAGAAAGACGAATAAACATGAATGAAAACTTTCCACACTACACCTATACTATGAACCATAGATGAACCAAACATGCTTCCAACCCATTGTGAACTTGATGTAAATGATTCCCATTCCTTTTTTATTCACTTCATCGTTTAGACCAAACGTGCTTCGCATCTAAAGATAAATTCATATTTACTGCACCCCATAAATTTGCATACTTAATACCCTTCTATTGTGTGCGGGCATCCTCAATAAAACCGACCATCAAGCATTGTCCTCCTCCGCTCATCATGGCAGGTTTCCCTATCACGATTTAGTCAAGTTCATTGCTAATCATGAAATAATCTTTCACATTGTAACTGATAAAAATCGACCCACGTGAAAAATAAAATCAAGTGTCCTTAATTGCTTCGCACATTACGAAACTCAACGTTAGCATATGCACATGTGAAAACTCAGCACCCTTAAATGGCCCACGCTTTTCCTGCCTTATCATATCAGACAATCGATATTTCAATGATGGCACAATAAAAAGTCCATGAAGCATTATTATGTCTGACATTCACACATGTAGCCGCCTCATGTGGGTTCCCACGGTCATTATCCGGGCTGCACGAGTTCTAATTGATTTTGTGAAATTACAACATTCTCGCTGCGTGTTGGCACACAAACACCCACTTAATTGCGAGGGTGACTGTTGCGTTACATATGCTAAGCGAAGCATCCTGAAAGCCACGTTCTAGCCCCAACAGGTATCTGCTTGAGGCCAGCAAAGGGATGAACTTTAAAAGGTTCCCATATGGACCTCAACACAATGCAGCATGTTGCCATGGCTTATTTATGTTAATAGTTGTTTAGTGCACCTCGAATCCAGCCTGGAGTGGGAGTGCTTATGGTTATTAACATAACATGTCCTTTATGTTGGTTATGCCAGCCCCAAAATAATATCATATCAAATATTTTTCAATTGAGAGCTAATTTGATAGAAAAATAAATCATGATGAGGTCTGCTCTATACAACGTACGTTTTAAACGTTTCCTGCTCAGATGACTCAGTTTAGAGAACTTTTTAAACAGTATCAACATGGTTTAAAATATTCTGTTTATATAATAATATAATGAAGGATTTATAGAGAGACCGAGTGTGGTTTGATCCAGCTCATGACAACCTGTTGTCATTTCTAAATTTACTTCCAACTTAATGAATCCAAAAATGGAAACTTAATGAATCCAAAATGAAATGAAATTTCTATTAACAGGTGAAGTTATGGATATCCTTGCCTTACTCAATTCGGGTATCAACTTTATCCTCTACTGTTCGATGAGCCGTCAATTTCGCTCCACATTTAATCTTCTATTTCGGCCGAAATTCATTGATCGCTGGCTACCAGTAGCGCAGGACGATGAGAATGGTCCCGGTCGAACGGATGCAGGACGCGACAACAATGGTTTGACCACACAGGTGACGCAAGTGTAGCATAAATCTCAGCGCTGCTATCCCGAGGAACCGAGTCAAACTGCCACCAATTGCTTGGGTTGTATCCTTTGCAATTTGAAAAATTCACAACACAGTAATACAACGAAACAATGTTCCTTACTCTAAAGGGAGAGCAGCGCCTATTTTTCGTTTTGTTTTGCGAAATTTGTTTGAATTACTTCGAATTTTCGAAAATTCCAATTTGGCATAATTGGAAAATTTGAACTATTATTAATATATGCAACACAGGTGAGATCACACGATGTTTATAGTGTAAGAACATAAACAATGGTTTGTATAAAATTTGAATTATGAATTTATCTAAAAATAAGTGTAAAAATGTGTGAATTGCTGAGATTTTAGATAGACATAAAAAATGAATCGGCTGTTGGACCATTTTGTTAGATGATGATTGAAAACAAAACTTCAAAATCAAAAAGAAAACGAGGAAAACTATTTAGAATATAGAATAGGTTCGCGTTGTTCGCATTGCAACTTTTTTTTAAAATTATTACTGTGAAAATAAATACGTACATGAAAAATACGCATTCACATAAAAACTTTGATATCTAATCTAAGTGGAATTTATGATTTATGTTTGAGAAAATTGCACATGGAAAAGTGCAAAAAACATTACGTTGTCTTTTGTAAGGTAAGGTAAGTCCTAGTGATGTAGACATAGATATAATTTAAGGACATGGTTTGTAGTTAGTGTTTTAAGAATATGTTAACTGGAAAAAGCATTTTGATTGCTCTCTTTGAGAAGTTTTTGAAATCTGTACTAAATGTGAAATAATATTTAAGTAATACAAAATATAGTTTAATAGAATTTATAATCGAATGGGTAGTTCAGATTGTAAGGCATTTTATTACCATGCACCAATACTAGATGTTAACAATAATTTGAACTTGATGTTGATAGACCGATTGCAGAGCTCAATGGAAAATTGTGAGGCTGTAGATGCTATGGAAACAGAGAATTTTATTTATATTGTGAATGTTCGATGAATGCTAGGCAAAATTTCTTGAAGGATACCTTTGGAGCTTGAAAAGAACACTGAACGTTGAAGAATAACGTGTATAAACGTATAACGTATAACGTGTATAACGAATAAAAAGCTAGAAAGATTCTTTTCAGAAAACATTCAAAAATCGTCTGAGCGAATGGAGTTTCAAGTTTAAATTAAAGCAAGAGCTGTGCCCTAGTTCCTATTAAGCATTTTACATACTCGTGCATAGTCTATGCACTCATATTGAAAACCACCCCTTTTAAAAGCAATTTACTCGAAACCATCACGTGGATGAATTATCATAGCATTTACTTTTATATTGGTATCTGCTAAGCATCATATGACGATAACAGATTTGTTGATTAGACACATTTATACTCTTTGTGCAGTCGTATAATTCAAAGCTTTAAGTTTCCACAAAAGTTAAATTTGACGGAACCTTTTGATGCTCAATTTAATCCTGTTATCCTCTAAGACGATGGTCGAAATGTAATTTTATTCATTATTTGCAAAATTAAGAATTTTGGTCATTCTGTCAAATCAGCCCAGAATGGTTATGCCAACATTAAACTTTTTAAAAATCAATTAAAATATTATATTGGCTTAATGACACTTTATTTTCAGTTGTCGGCAATTCTCGAGACATCTTCTCGCTTCTGTCCACTATGAATATTATCAGTGAAACTGTCATAAAATCTAAGTTTAATTTATCATTTTATTGCCTTCCGAATAATAAAACCATCACTTAAACAAAACTTTAATCTCCAAATTATAATCCTTTTTCATCGCCATGTTCCCCGCCATTTGGCATTAAATTCTTCAATAACGATTTTATCATTGCTGCCCAGCAGCCGTAGCCAAAATCTTATTTTCACGTTAATAAAATCGTCCTTTTAATTACATACCGATACGACCGTTTCCATAGCTTTTACTTTCCACTTGGTGCTATGACCATTTTATACTTAGCGACCCAAAAAGTTTCATCAAATTAAAAAGCTGATTAAATCTTGAGGGTCCACCGCAATGGCATCCCCGTCTTACATTGAAGAGTTTGGGAAGCGATATTTATCCTGGTTGTGTCATTTGAGACATTTTCGGTTTTCTTTATTTAAAATACTGCAAATATTTTTACCCAGACAAAAGTGGAACTGGTTATCAATAACGCCGAAAGAGATGAGCGAAAAGGGTCATCAAAAGCTATAGAGAAGGATCACAGGAAGCTTTAGAGTAGCATTCAGTTGAAATAGCGACAATAGATACAGGAGAGAGGATGGAATGTTTTCATTATTTATTCCTATTTTTCCCTTTTGTTGGTAATCATTTCATCCGATTGTCGTTATCTTATTTAGATAGGATGAAATTGAATACAGATAAGTAATTATCGCACAATTTGAAGTGCCCAATATCATGTTTTCAATATTCTCGAGTTCTTGAATTTTCTTTCAAAAGAAAAAAGGATTCATTTCGAGCAACTTCTCAGGCGTATTTGAAATAGCCACTCATCCCATAGATACTTTTTTCAATTCATTAAACATATTTTAGATGTTGTTTTGCATTCGATAGTCAGCTGTATGGAAATTTGGTGACGGACGTGCTAAGGAATATAACAAAAATGTGCTTCGAATAATAAACGCTGAGACAATGTTGTTGGGTTGACAATATCTTCGCATTCTGCAGGCGACGAAGTGTAGATACTTTGTCGCAAATACAGATATTCCACGATTTAAATGGGGTCACTCGAGTAAAGCACGTAAATATGGTTGTCTAGGATGGTTATCGATACGCTTATGCCTGTTCGAGTGGAACTTAGCCTAAGGACGTCGCTTGTAAGACATATTGATGTTCTCAAGGACAATGGGTTGGTCAATGCTGAGACAAATCTTATAACTTTAAATGAAACATAGCCACCATTGAGATTGTTTCGTCTGAAAGGCAGGGATATATTCACAATTAAGATATTCCAAAGTTAAATGTTCAAAAGCACCTGGTTCATTGTCATCAAGCTAAATCTTTTCAAATCCGCTAGACCATTACTACCCAATAATATAACATAACATATTTTTAATTGCATAAAATCGAGGTTTCACTTTCAAATATAGTGGACTAACTAGCTTCACTTTAAAATGGTTGGCATCCAAGCAGAGTTACATCTTCTTAAAAAAGTTAGATTTGGACATTAAAATTTGTATTGGCGAGCTTGGTCTGATTTTTAATGAAAGCGAAATAAAGATAACAAGCCGAAACATCTTTCGAAACTATTGTTTAAGTTTTTTTCAAAATGGGTCTATGCTACTTGATGAACATTTTTTTGAAAACGCAATGAAACTTTCGAAGAGCGCCAGTTAAATGAACACTACAAAAAAATTTGGGATAATTTTCTCTGATGTAATTCCATTGTGCTCTTCTATTATAAAACATAACAAACAAAACTTAATTTTTTCTTTCTATCAACAACAGAATCCAAGCATGACTTTAATGCCATTGAAGAAAATATCTTAAAAATTAGAACACAACCGGAACGGGTCGTGAAAAGATCGTAAAAACAAGATCCTGTTTTGTCACCAAAAATAACCTGTTCTAAAAACATAGCAAACGAAGAAATAAAAACATTAAAAACAATTTCTTCCACTCTACAGCTTAGCAACTTATATATTTTGGGACAATACTACCAAACTAAATACGTGAACAATAAAAATGGGTGGAAAAGCGCATAGAGCCCCATTGGTTTTCCATCCATTTTTTCCTTAGGAAAAATTATAAAAAATTGGATGCTACTAAATTAAATTAAAATAAATCTCTAGGATAGGATTTAAAATCAATGAAATAAATTCCAAATTCATTTTAATTATTGTCGCAGGAATATAATTGGCTGATTGTCTCGAGAGAGAAAAACGTATTAACAATATATTCAATGATAAGTCCAGCACGTTCTTTCAATGAGAGTATTTCAAATATAATAAATATTTGAATTGAAATATTTTGAATAAATGGAATGAAATGAATTACTGTTATATTTTCTTTGTGCTTAAGTCAAATTGAAATCAGGTAATAATAAAGGATTTATCGAGAATTTATTGCATGCATTAACAATTTATGTATGTAAATGATTGTAATTATGTAAAATGAAAAATGAAATGGAAATATTTTACGAATTGTACAATATGAAAATTTGCTTTTACTAAAATCGTTATTTTTATAATAAAAAAGAACTTAAAATAAACATAAATTTGTTCAGTGTGATTTCATTAGTGTGATTTCATTTCAGGGTCAAAAAACAGTTTTATTGTTTCAGAAAATGAGTCTGTGAATCAACAAGAAGCTCGAAATTAAGCCTTATTCTTCTTCTTTAGTATAGGAACTACCAAAAAGCATACACTTTATCTAAAACTAAAGTTTCTGTCATAAATTATTTAACTTTACCAAATTCCGCTAAATTAAACATGGTTAATGTCGGATCTTCTTCACTTGCTTTATGAAATATTCTTCAATTCAAAATAATTCTGATGAATGATTGGTGCAAAATATCATCAAAAGTGCTTTAAAATGTAAAAAATTGGTCTGGCTAACTAGTGATAGAAGCTATGCAAATAATTCCGTAGATTTTATGAGGTTTCAATTTTCATTCGACAAAAGATACCTATGATATTTCCCGAGACCATAACACATTTACTTTGAACTAATAAATCATTGCAAAATTCACCCAAATCAAAAATTCCATGTAAGTTAAACACTGTGAAAACTATTCAAAATCTGCGCAAATTATGCGAATATTAATAAACTTTCATTGACTTTACAACAATGTCTTTAGAATAAAAGATATAAAGTAATATTATTTGTATGAGCCTTATTTTACATGGCGACTTTGATTGATTTTTTATTTTTTATTTAATTTTTTATGATCATGGAGAAAATTTTTGCTGGTTTTCTTCAAAAACTGATAAGAATTAAAAATTTTTATAAAAATTTATTACTGCGTTGTGCAAATCCATGTTAAATTTTTATTTTTTATGAAAAAAACTTAATTTTTCGCATTTTCTTTTATTAAATTTGAAAATCGCTCAAACGTTTTTTTTTATCAAGTTGAAAACATCACAAAAATGTGAACACACGTCGATTTTCACTTTAATGACGCAAATATTATATTTGGTTCGTGAGATATAATCAATGAAATAAATGACCTTGAAGGTCATGAAAATCATCATCATAATACTGTTAATACGCGTCGATTGACGCCTTGAGGGGGTCTACCCTCTTATAGCAGTGTAAAAACGGGTTATTTTTATTAATTTTTTAGATAGGTTTAAATTATAAATATTGATAAACGAGGGGTTACACTCAATAAACACACTACCGAAATACAAAATAAAACTTTTTTTATTTATTTATGTGGGTTTTTATCAATGAAAATGCTGGTTGAAAAAATATCGAAATAACGAGAGGGGTGTGCGCTGTTGATGAAATTTTCGACATGGTTGGTCTGAAACAAAAAAATCAAATAGTTTTAGGTTCAGTTGTTTAATAGTTATAGCACGAATGGGGCAAAATTGACAAAATGGCGGACATTTTTCGAAAAATTACGAGAAAACATGCTTCTTTATCACCGTTTTGGCCCAAAAAACATTTTAAATCAAAATTTTGAGAAACTTCCCATTCGCGCTATAGTTGTAGTCATGTTTGGTGGAAATTTGGTGCGAATCGATTCAGTAGTTCTCAAGATTTCATCAACGCGGCGTCGAAAAACGTTGTTTCGAGAAAAGCGCGGGTAATGTTTTTTCAATGAAAAATCGCGCTCGGGTGGCCAAGTGAAAATTGCCCAAAAATACAGTTAGACTGCTTCAGTCTTCATAAAATTTTAATATGATATTTCTGTCTATATATACTTCTCAAAAATGCAATAAAAAACATCGATTTTTGAAAATTATAAAGAGGGTAGACCCCTTAAAGACGCAAATCCTATGTTTGGTTCGCAAGGTAAATCGCATGACAGAAATGACCTTCATAGGGTCAAAACACAACCCCCCCCCCCCCGAACGAAGGGTCCCAAAAACTAATCAGCTCTCAAGATTGCAAAGACGCTTCGATTGACAACTCAACGAACTCGATACGACTTTGTTTACGTGAGTTATGTTCGAAGAAAAAACTGTCCACGAACGCACGTATGTACGTACACACACACATACATCTCTTTAAAAACACTTCTTATATACTCTATAGACCTCAAAACGTAAAGAAATGCTGAAAATTACAATTTTGATTTTCGAGGCGATTACAAGGACTTCCCATATACTGGGAAGTTAATAAATAGCAATTACTTGTTATCACAATACTTTAGTTTACTAAAAATTACCAGAAATCTACGAACTGTCTTCCAGAAATTTTTTAAAATGCAGAAGGAAAATTTTATGATCATCATCCGGAAATAGCATATAATGTAAAAACACCTCATTCAAAACTGATAAACCGATTTTTATTTCTCAGGCAATGTTTATACATATTACCAAGCATCAAATTTAAGCATATATGGAACTTAGTGTTAGTGATCTGAAATAAAATAAAAATTTCTTGAGCAGTACGTGAGTAGCAAAACAGAATATCAAACTCAACTATTTAAAGAGGACCACTATATCTCAATTTAATCGAATCAAACATTTCAATCCCGATTCCTCAGCGCCGATTCATAATCTGCACATCATTTGTAATCTGAGCCAACAAAAATGATATCGTTGTATTCGAGATTCGTGGATGAATTCCATAAAACATATCCTTCGGGCTACACAAATCCTCAACATAGGCTTGCTCCAAACTTGAGGAACTTCGCATATCGAAGGATGTTATGTGGGTGAGAAATAATACACAAGAGACAATGAACACATTGCGTCAATTTGCTAACGTTGCTGACCCCAGGGCCAATAATTTACCAACGTCGTCACGTCGAGGTCCTTGCAGGCCGGTGGCAACGTTCTGCCGCCAAATTACCATATTTTGATCGAAAGCAAAATCTAATACTCTACGAAATCGTCAAATGTAGACGTCCATCATCGACACTCGACAAAACTCTCAAAGTACTCAGTAAATATCTGGAATGAACTCATCAGAAAACGGTTCACTTATTCACGGCTACGGTTTTCCAGATTTGGAATGGATTTTCGAATGGGGGTGGAATGAGCAATAGAGTTTCCACATTTTAATCGATTCTGAGTGCGTAGATAGCATCCCCAGGGATTGAACCATCTACTAACTTTAATAGCGGGTATTTTACACATTTGCAGCAATCATGTCCAAACGCTTACCACAAGATTTTATTTTTTTAACTCCTGCCGAGATCGTGCTTTGCGTCGAACAAAAACATAAAAGATTTTTATTTTTCATTTATCTAAGAGCAGTTTCCTAGCCTCCGTCCCTTTCGGTGGCATGTAATTTTTATTGCCCCCAAATAAGATTCGGTCGTTCATAGAAAGCAGAAATTGTTGGATCAAAGCAATTTATTATCTTGTTTTATAGACGATTTTTATAGCAACTCAGCGGGTTGTGTGCCATGATAAGATGGAAATGGGTTTTCCTATGATTAGTGCGCCACGTTTAAAGTATCTGTTACGAGTTGAAGTTTGCGTGAAGATGTTCACTGATATCAATATGTTCGACGAGATGGTGAAATTGTTGTTGAAATCCACGAGACAATGATGATGAATCAAGAGCACGTTATCAAATATGGGTTATTTATGGTGTATTGTTTTAAGGTTTGTAATGATTGCGCTTTTCAGAGGAAAGTCAGCTAAACGATAAAAGATACATCATAAATGAATGGAATTCCATGAAACACATATTTTCAGCCCAATAAAAATCGTGTGAAAATGAAAAATCAACAGATTCACCAAAATTTTGTCTTGGAAAAATTTAATCAAACTAAATTGTCTGAACATTATCAGCGTTTTGATTCGCATCAATTTCTTAATCCAGCAAATAAAACACCTTCTGCACCTGCGATAAAATCCCAAAATTCAAAAGAGAGTTTACCAATTTCAGTATTTTTTTACTTAGGTTTCGAAGTTCAGTAAAATTCACGATGTCATTTTCACGTGAGTGCAAAAATTTATCCTGGAATGAAAATTCTCGACGCTTTGCCGTTGTAATTGGAATGAAGTAAAAGCTTTTGAATCTAATTAAATGGGATGGAAGGTTGTACACTACGGTTGGCACTTCACAATATTTTAACGCGTGCAGTGGTGTTAGTAAGATTGCCAAAAGTAAATAAATTCCAATCGATGTAAAAAATTGCTTATGGTTTTCTAAAAGACATAACTGAAAATATGCCATTATGATGGGTCACTGAATTATTAAAGCCCTTATTTCTGAATAATCGTCACATTCACTCACGCTTGTATTTCCTCGGTAGAAACAATAAAAAAATGTGTTGTGAAATTTTGTTTACATAGATTTTTCCTTAGAAACATTATATTTAAATAACAGTAAACAGATTACCTGAAGTTTAAATCGTTTGAGTGAGCATTTTGAAAAAAAATTGTTGATGAAATTTTTGGCGAAACATCAAATTGTTACGAGACTTAAGTTGAAATTTTCTATCGGAAACCTGTTTCGATCTACATTTTCCCTGATTTAGTTTTAGAGGAACTATTTCGCATAATTGCCTTTAATCATCATAACATAATCGAGAGTATTTGGTAATTGATTTTCAAGTTTTTGCAAGGTATTGTAACAGGTATGACCTTGCTAAATGTTAAACCAAATGTTTTTTCATGCGACTCGTTTTCAAGTAGTTCGTTCTAAGTGATTGTGTTGGTAAATTATTGAAATCAATTAAATGAAAACAATTTAATAAGCCTTGATAAAATTCTTCCAAAAATTCACATCAATTTGATAATAGTCTGTTATAAATTTCTTTTTTTTAAATACGATATACAAATTGCATTTGTTTTAGTATTCTCAAAGATCAAATCAAAAAATTCACTTTATTGCAATAGTAAATACTATAATTTGCCAATATTTTTCACTTATGTTTTCGATAAAATATCAACAAAATAGTTCCCACTTTAAGGTGCCTATTTCCATATTGTTATCACACTCTACCCAGTATCCATAATACGATGTAACCACATCTAAAGAGTATTTTCGACGTGTTCCCTGATTTTCGATGGCAAGGATGTGTGACATCAATTCATGCGCAACAGCTGCCTGAGGGATTTCCTATTGATATGCAAAGCTTAGTAGTTGATGATTCCACTTTTAGCGATTCAACAGATTGAACGTTGAGATAATAAAAAAAACCCTTTCTTCGAACCCACATATTGAAATGTACAACACTTTGAAGTGTGCGCCTCAGCAAATTGTGAACACAACTTGAAATCGTAGATAAACATCGAAATAATGGAGTTTGTTGGGGATAAGGTGAATTATCCAAGGAAATGAGTCAATGGATTACAGAATCGTTATGCTTTATATCGTTGCCGCCTTGATATCTCATTCATGTTGTATAATTGTAATTGGTTCCACTGATGCTTTTAATCCATTTAAAATGATACACTTAAAGTGAAACAATATCCTTTCACCTCAACCGAAAATCATCCAAACTTCTAATCCATGCGAAGGAAGTGTTTTGTTCCAATGATTTCCATTGCAATTTCAATACGTAGTTTAATAGAATTGCATGCTTTCACAGAATAATTGTTACATCTAAACAGGACTTTAAGCTCATTTTCGACGGACACACCTTATGTATTTCTACTTTTAAAATAACAGCTATATATCATAGTCCATGTCAAAGATATCAAAAGGAGTTTAAGATGATCGAATTATATTTAAGAGTTCAGCAAAAAAATAAGTGGAAGAGTAAGCGTTTCACCATGGAATCAGTATCAATAATCAAGATATTGCTGTGTAAAATAGTTCATATCCATAACGAAAGATCGATTTCAAGTCAAAAGCAAGCTAGCACTCATAGATTATAGATATAATAGATTATAAACATTTCTGCTGAAAATAAAATTGAACCAACTCAATATTGTCAAACCAAAATTCGTCACATCCAACCAACCGAAAAAGTTTCAAAATTACGAAATTTAAAAACTTTTAACTTCAGGATCAATACAACGTTATCGTTAAACTTGCTTTAAAATTTTTATATGGTTAATAAGTCCCTCAACTTAATCTTATGGAATGCTCAGAGTATCAAAAATAAAAATATTGAATTATTTGATCTTGCACATAGTAATAATGTAGATATAATCGCACTTACAGAAACCTGGCTGAAAAATAGCGATAAGCTTCTCGATGTTAATTATAATATCTTTAGAAATGACAGAGAAGGCTCTCGTGGAGGAGGAGTAGGACTTTGTATTGACAAAACAATCAAATGCTCACTGCTGCCTCTTCTAAGCACCAAAATTATTGAAACGATCGCCGTCAAACTAACAGATTCTAATATTACAATAATAGCTGCCTACTTTCCGGGTACTAAATTAGATGCAGCTAGGCTTAATATGTTCTCTGAGGATTTGAAACTCATTACTAGGACCTACAAAAAATATATTCTTTGCGGTGACCTCAATGCCAGACACAGGTTTTGGAACTGTGCCAAAGCAAACAAAACTGGGAGAATTCTACTTGACATGGCCTCCCAAAGGCAACTAAATATCCTGGCACCTGACAAGCCAACCTTCTACTCACCCAACGGCAGGAGTTCCACCCTAGACTTATTAATTACTGACAATGAGGTTGACGTGTCGAAACCTACAGTATTGCAGGCTCTATCATCTCCTCATTTACCGGTTTTTAGTCAAATCAACAATATTCCCTTGTCCCCAAATCAAAACACGGAGTCCTTCTGTTTCAGAGAAACCAACTGGCGAATGTTTCGTAAAACACTAAACGAAAACATCTCTCTTAGCAAGCTTGACTTGAGATCTGTCATCAACGTTTCACAAATAGACGAAATGATTTGCCAGCTAAACGATGACCTATGGCACGCAATCGAGCTATGGACTCCCAAGAAAATAAAAGCGCAATTTGTACAAGCACCAGTAATAGATATAGAGACAATGACTTTAATTCAAAAAAAGAATACCCTGCGACGACAGTGGCAACGAACCAGAGACCATCGTCTCAAACTACAAGTTAACCTGCTTGTCAAGATGATCAGCCTTAGAATTACGGCCATCAGAAATCAGACATGGAACTCCTTGCTAGCAAGTTTCGACCGAGGTTCATCCTCCATGTGGAAGCTTCAAAAAATCCTCAAACGAAGACACACTCCTTACTTTTCCCACCTCATTAAGAACGATGGTACCTTAGCCCACTCCGATCTTGAAAAAGCCGAGCTTTTAGCTGATGTCTTTCAAAGTTCGCATACGCTTACCCAAGACATGAGCAGTAAGACAACTGAGGATATCGTCGATAGTTCAATTAGGTCACTCCCCTCTTGGTTCGATGTGCCTATCAATTGTTTCTGCAAACCCAAGGAAGTCTTTAAATTTATTAAGCGGCTTAAAAACCGTAAATCTCCAGGAGCAGACCGAATTCCAAACATACTTCTGAAAAACCTCCCCAATAAGCCAATTGTTCTAATCATCTTTATATTTAACTCCTGCTTCAAGTTGGGGTACTTTCCAGCAATCTGGAAAAAAGCGACCGTCATCCCAATACTCAAGCCTGGAAAAGACCCTAGATCTCCCAGCAATTTTCGTCCCATAAGCTTGCTTCCTGCGCTCAGCAAAGTCTTCGAAAAAATAATTCTTGCTAGAATCGAATCAATCATCGCTGAAAAGAGGCTGATCCCAAACGAACAATTCGGTTTTCGACAGGGCCACTCTACTATCCATCAACTGAACCGGGTAGCCCATTGCATCACCAATGCATTTAATGAGAAAAAGTCCGTAGGGATGGTCACCCTTGATGTCGAAAAAGCCTTCGACTCTGTTTGGCATGACGGACTGGTGTTCAAACTTACACAATTTGCATTCCCAGTTTACTTGATAAAGCTTATACAATCCTTTTTATCGGAGCGATCATTTGCTGTGAAAATTAATAAAACCCACTCAACTTCTCGGCGCGTCCCAGCAGGAGTACCCCAGGGAGCAAGCCTGAGTCCAGCTCTGTTCAATATTTACACTGCCGATATCCCCTCGAACTCCAGGTGTGACCTTGCAATCTTTGCAGACGACGTGTGCATTTTCTCCAAAGCAAGTGATCCTGACTCAATAATTCAGTCCTTGGAAAGTGAACTAGATTTGCTCTACCAGTTTTATTTTCGTTGGAAAATAAAAGTAAATCCCGCGAAAACTGCATCTATTTACTTCACCCGGAAACGAAGTCCCTTAAATCTTCCAACGCGATGCGTTAACTTCGTTGGGAAGGCCATTCCTTGGAGTGAAACTGTTAAGTATCTAGGAATGATTCTGGATAAGTCTACCACATTCAAAAATCACGTAGAAACAGTTTGTACCAAAATTCAAATGGCCATAAAACTCCTGTATCCCCTCATTAACAGAAAGTCAAAGCTTTCCCTGCATAATAAGCTGCTTATCTACAAAGTTGCATTTCAGCCAATTATTTCATATGCAGCACCCGTTTGGGGACAATGTGCAAATCACCATAAAGGTAAGCTTCAAGTTCTCCAAAACAAATGCCTAAAGATCATCCTAGACAAACCCTGGTACTTCTCGACCATACGGCTGCATCAACTGGCTCAAGTCCCGACGATAAAAGATCTCGTCACAAAGAGGCATAATGCATTCCTCAAAACAACAGCAACGATTGATAATCCTCTGCTACTGCCTTCTAGGTCATCGCTACATTAAGTAAATATCTAGATGTTTAAGCCTATTCTTAAGTTAGTTCTAGATTAGGCTAGTTTCTTAGGTGTAAGTATTCGCAAGCCAGGTTTTTTATACGTTTTTCCTAGTAAACTTGATAATAATCTTAAGCAAAACTTATCTGCAAGTCTAATTGTAAGGAACTATAGATGTAAAGGCGGCACCATAGTCTGAATCTCTAGCATAAGTCTCTGTAATACTACAAAATTGTATCTCGACAATAATAAACATTTTATCTAATCTAATCTAAAGTGAAACAATATCCTTTCACCTCAACCGAAAATCATCCAAACTTCTAATCCATGCGAAGGAAGTGTTTTGTTCCAATGATTTCCATTGCAATTTCAATACGTAGTTTAATAGAATTGCATGCTTTCACAGAATAATTGTTACATCTAAACAGGACTTTAAGCTCATTTTCGACGGACACACCTTATGTATTTCTACTTTTAAAATAACAGCTATATATCATAGTCCATGTCAAAGATATCAAAAGGAGTTTAAGATGATCGAATTATATTTAAGAGTTCAGCAAAAAAATGAGTGGAAGAGTAAGCGTTTCACCATGGAATCAGTATCAATAATCAAGATATTGCTGTGTAAAATAGTTCATATCCATAACGAAAGATCGATTTCAAGTCAAAAGCAAGCTAGCACTCATAGATTATAGATATAATAGATTATAAACATTTCTGCTGAAAATAAAATTGAACCAACTCAATATTGTCAAACCAAAATTCGTCACATCCAACCAACCGAAAAAGTTTCAAAATTACGAAATTTAAAAACTTTTAACTTCATCCACCACCCCTAACTGATCCACTTAACACCTTTGAATACATCCTTGCTCAGTAATTAGTTCAGAAAACAGAAACCATTCGTACAGAGTTGTTTGTACATATCCAACTTATCCTCTGCACAAATCATCTGTCAACAAAATAAAGGGACATTTTTCGGAGCGTATTTTCTGAAAGCACAACTTTTGGGGTAGAAAACTCATTTTCAAATTTCCATTACCACTGCAGGCGTGTGTATTTATGGAAACTTTCATTTGTTGTATTTTGCCATTCACTTTGCCTCACTTCACCTGAAACACGACGACAACACCTTGATCCTTCGGGGTAGCGTCTTTGAAGAAAAAATGAAGTTGTATGCAAAGCCGTCTGAATAAAAATAATGTGCTGATTCTGCACTTCAGACAGGTGCTATGGGAATATCCTTCTAAGTGAAAAACATATAAAGTAGGTCAAACAAATGATATTAATCAACCCCCGTTTTCTTCCCTTATTTTTATTTTCACATGAACGTAATATTTTCTTCAGATTTCAGCGATAACTGAATCCGTTTGATATCACCTGCCTTTCTCACTTTTTCCAATAAATTACAACCCTGTTTGAGCTTCAACTTAAACGACAGGGATATTTTCCTTATACACTGTTATTTGACTTACTACCCTGCCTTGCCATTTTTGCAACATTGCAAATTTTCGGGGGAGTTAATTTGGCATGTTAATGCTGAAAGTATGACACAGCCGAAAAGAGTGTTTCATATCGAGTCGTGTCGAAACTTTGCTGATTTGTTAGTCAAAAGAGGCATCGTATGATTTGAAAGTGTTTTTCAGGAAGTTGGTCCTTGTTTGGTGTGATCTGAGCCAAGACGACGCTACCAAGTTCACTCTTTCCGATAACAAGACTTTTATGTTTATTTCTGGAAAAGTTTTCTATTGAGGAAAATTCTAAAGTGCATTTTGATCACATGTGCAGTGACAGCAATACATATCTCGTAGAGAAATACAATGTACAAAACCATTCTTGGATGTTATTTCAAAACTGGTAAAGAAGAGTTTGTATGTAGAAGACACGGTGGACATGTTTCAGGTGATCAAGCCAGGAGCTTAGTCATCTACATGAAAGAATAAACATTTGATGGCAAGTCTATAACTCTTTTGATAAGAGTTAAACTTTCTTAATAAGTTAAGAATTTTTTTTGAATAATAATAATGATAATAATGAATAGTGTAGAAGTATAAATTTACTCAAAAAACACAGTCAAAAAACGTGCAAAGACAACCAAAACTGAGCGAAGAAATTTTCCATTCAAAACTTTCGCATGACGTCAACTTTTGTGGCCTTTCTCTTCATTGATAAAGGAGAATAATCAAAATTTTGAATGTTTAAGAATTCAACATAGCATAAATCAAACTGTGAGTTCAATCTTTCATGATTGCAATGCCGTTGATCTAAATTGAAAATTGTGTGTTTTCTTTTTTGAGTGTGATATTTCGGAACTATTTTATCAAACCGAATTTTTATCAGGCCCGCTTTCTTTTATGGACTTCTTTTTTAAAAACCTTTTGAGAAACAAGATAGATTCACTTTCAACAAATAATGCAATTCTCGAATGAAATCACACATTGGAAAATCAAAAGCCAAAAATGTTTACACACACTAAACGAAAAAATAAATAAAATATTATGGAAAGTGATAAACTACAAATATTTTCGCACTTAAATTTGTATAAAAAACAGCTTAACGCAATTTACTTTATTTGTTTTGGAGACGAGCTTTCATGCTCTTAATTGAAGGACTTTTCAGCTGAAGATTCGATGAGTAATTCTTTATTAAAAAATCATACTGTTTGTATTTTTCATCATTCTCCTTCAATTCGCTTTCAGTTTTTCGGAGAAAAACATTTAATCAAGAGACAATTAATTCCAAAATGTTTTTCTGGTTCGACAGCAACTCGGCATCTGAAATAGGTCAAAGGGATTTTCTCGCGGAAGGACAATCTTCAGCCAAGGTCTTGTTTTCATAGCCCAACAGTAATGCTAATGTTTTAGGGCTTCCTCAGCATTCCTGAGCTATGTCGCTTATTAAACAGAATTGAAGCAGATTTTTGTTTTTATACTTCGCTCACATTACAAACTCTTATCTGTTAGTAATAAAAAGATTAATGTCGGAAAAACAGCAGCACAAACGTTTTCCAACAAAACTTTTGTAGACATGTAGTAAGCAAACATGAAACAACAGCCAGACACTACTTAGCTATTAATAACATCGTTGCCATTTTAATTAAGCCATATCAGTTCAAATTGTTGGTGCTTTTCTTCGAAAATCCAAAAGGATCTCTTCTGATATCTTTGTTCTGTAATCTGTCGTTTGCATTCGCTATTATTATTGAGTTGATATCCTATTAATCTTACGTCCTTAATTGTACTCCGGCAGGAGCACCGTTAAATGTCATCAATAATGAGTTTTGATAAATTACACGACAAGGATAAATGACTAATTGCGTAGTTGATAATAAGAAAAACATGCGTCACTCAAATGCTGAGACGGAATAATATTTTAAATGTGTTTGTTTAAGAATACAAGTATTCATCCTATTTCGATCCGAGGATACAATTGAAAATTAAAGTTGATAATGGTTTTGCGTTGAAACCAAATTGAATTAATCATTTCCCTGAAAATTAATTTTCGAGTTATCAAAAATAAAAGAATGAAAGTTTTCAATACCAAAAGGGGAAATTATATACCGAAAATTCAAAAATATAAATTGCCAGCCACTCTTGTTTAAATTTTCAAAAATTAAAAAAAAAGTAATTAGGAATTATTATAACATTGACAAGTAAATTGATTTAAGAGTACCTTTTCATTTCATTCAAGTTATGCCTTGAACCTCAACTATTTTTATTGAAAGGATGCAATCAACGTCTTCTCGTAAGTTTACTTCAAATTTCGGGATTAACAATTGAGCTACTTCTAGTTTATCGATTTTCATGAAACTTTGCAGCTTTAAATAATTCATATCTCAAGAAAACTTGAAACCTTTACCATTTTGTATTGCATTATGCATATTTTAAAATTGGTAATGTTACATGAACAAATTTTACGAAATTCTTTAGGGTCGATAGCATCTTTGTGAGGAGCTCAAATACTCACATTTTCAGTTAGCCTAAATTATTCATCACAAAAACTATTGATGATATCTTCTCACGATTTGTTCGAGTTTATAGGAGAATTTCAATAGTAAACTCGAATCGGAGATCCAAGTTTTAAAATAAATATACACAACGAATCACACATTTTGGTTTTTAATTGGCATCATATGTGTGTTTAAAAGTAATTATCTACTTGAAACATGCAACTGTAATTGTAAGAAATGTTAAGTTTTTACAAATATTTGGATTCTTTCTATTAATTGAATTGATTGTATTTCTAAACACTTCGTTTCGGAATCCAAAACCACTTGCAGTCAATTTTTCCCCGACATATTTCTCCAAAATATTGCAGTGAAATGAACTGTAAACAAGCTACCCATTTAACACTTGTTTTTTAAAAAGAAGGGATACAGTTCACATACAATACTAGTGGTAACTTCACTGGAGACATTTTCAGCTATGCTTTCCAAATTTTTCCCATGTCTGCTCTTCACTTTATTTAAATTTAGTTTTCATAGCTCCACCACACTTACTACCGTTTTCCTTTATTAACCACAAAGAATTTCAAATTTTTCCCTTACAGCAATCGATCCCAACCAAATAGCCAATGGGCCTCAAACATTCAATTTCAAACGAAACAAATATCCTTAGATTTGTGTTTTGCCGAAATCTTACTGACGAACGACAATGGGGAGAGTTTTTTTACCTGGAAGAAGTATGAAACGGCGAGTGAATTATAAACCTGGGATCGACATTCTACGCATTCATTCAAAACTTCGGCCCAATAGTTCTCTCCTCTGAATGGTCCTTAAATGGAAACCATAAAACCTTCGGAGACTCAACCTTGCCACAAGCATTCCACAATGAATTGAGCTCGGAGGAAAACAACATAGCCAGCAAAAGATGGAACAGTGGTTTACAGCCTGGAATTATTAAAGATATATATCTCTTAGGATCCGGCAGGTGGTATTTGCAGTATCTATAGAAACGGAAGCCAAACTTTGATTCAGTCAGAGATCCATGAATTTGGTATTTAATTCCAAACACACTTTACCCTCTTGTATTCTAAATCAAGGATGTGATTTGGTGTCCATCAAAGATATTTATCGGCTCGAAAGTTCAATCGAAACTTTGGGGAAGATATTTGTTCAGGACGATATTTTTCCTTAATTGGCGCTGTCAGGATAAAGTTCTGGTGCGTCACATTACATCGTAGCTTGTTTAACTTCACTTCAAAAACCACAAATGAAATTGGTCTGTCCAACAGACTTCGAAAAACAATAAAATCTGGAGATATATAAGAGAAATATACGAAGGATATCCAAATATGCCAGTGATTTCATTGTGAGGACTGCTTTGCAATTAAGAGTCAATAGCAGCAAATCTAAATGATGTTTGTTTGGATGGTATTTGAATGATATTCACATTCAGCGTCCAGCATTACTTTCCCAGCAATTTACTTTAGTTGGCATGGTGTTTTGTGAAATGTTTTCCCCTAAAATTTTCTTTTTTTTCGGGTATTTTTGATTTCGTCGGATAGGTTTCAAGCTACATCACTTTTCTTTAACTGAGATATCCAGAATACATGTATTGATGAGAAATATTTTCAAGGCTTCTCTATTCGTATTTAATGACTTCAATTCCAAACTATAATTTTATAATTGTTTTGCTATAGACAATTTTCAGGTGGAAGATCTGTTGCAATAATTGAGGGATGTAAATTTTATAATTGTTTGCATTCACTTATTTTGCTTCACAACTTTTTCAATTTATTTTCATATAAGTCGCCCTATACTGCTTCTTAAATTTTCTACATTGCCTGAAAATTTCAATTATTTCAATATCCTAAACAATTTATCGGAACACATTTTTATTGAAACATTTGCTACTCAGTTTTGTTTTGCCTTCATCTGTATTTTATAGGCCTAATTTTATATTTATACCTTATTAAACATAAGATTTTCTGACTTATAGTGTTTCGGAACTATATCCTCAAGTCGGATATAATTATTTCAAAAATTCATTGTTTCAGAAATGTCTTTCAACTATGCTAAATTATCAAACAAAGCCATAAATTTGAAATTTTTACAAGCATCAAATTTTTTCAGCAATGCTACATTAATATTTCACAATAAAATAATTTTTTTAAAAATTTCGACTTTTTTCTTGATTTTTTTGGCACAAAATAAATTTTAATAGCTTAAAAGTTTTGCTGTTTTTGTGCTTTGGAAACTGATATTTTTAGAAATCGAAATATTTTCTATTTACTTTCCATTGCATGAAATAATTTTACGATATGTAAAATAAACTTACTGTAGTTGAAAATTCAATAAACGGTGTTTACAACATATCCTGCATCATTTCACGCGATAACAATCCGAATAAATATATTTGAAGTGTTTTTTTCCATTTCGCCGAAAAAATATAAAAATTTTGCATATTGAATGGATTTCTTTCCAGTCCAACAGTCAAAGTTTGTGAATCAACAGAAAGAAGCGAAAATTCAACAACATTTTCATGCATGCATATCATTTGTATCAGATACCAATTTCTAAGAATTTGGGCTCGCAACAAATTCTAAGAAATCGACATAGACTTTGTATAAATAAGACAAATCTTATAAAAGGATTTCTTACATCATAAGCATTACACTATTCGATCAAAGGATTTAAAAAATAAAATATGTGTTTTCCACACCGAAAAATATAACGTTAGCAAAAAAGAAATGTTTCTTCGTGAATGAATCTTCCAAACAATGGTTAAACAACGAAGAAAGAGACAGTGTTTAAAAAAATAATCAACTTTTTGAAAGATGTAAAGAATGTAATAAGATTCTTACAGCAAAACTTGTCGAGCAAAAATAAATATATATAGTATAAAAAGCAAACATTTAAAAAGGCTATTGGACAAAAAAAATTAAATGATCAAATCAAACGTTTTAACAGAAAACCATAATATTTAATCATAATTCACAAGAACGTTTACTTTTTGGAAACAACGATCCAAGATCAACAATAAACGAAGAAATTACTGATTATCAATTCACGAACCTGACTTTATAGATCTTTGAATAAGTTAACTGTCTCTATCAAGGGCGGATACAGGGGGGGTCATGGGTGTCATGGGTGTCATGACAACACCCCCACCCCTGAGCCTAGGTGAACTAGTGATTTTTACGATTTTTTTTGCAATATTGTCTTCTTTAATTGTGATTTTCGAGACAGTGACCCCCCTGAGTCAAATGCTGGATCCGCCCTTGGTCTCTATGTTTGACTAAATACATTCATTAATAAATTTATGTTAAAGATTTATATATCTTAGGGCTTGTATGCGTGTGCTGGCTACTATTCAGAAAATTTTCAAAACGATTGCTGCACGCCGTGGGATATGCTAAGTGGAAAATGTATTCAAACGAACAAATGACTTTATGTTATTCGAAGTTGTTCAAAACGCATTCTTATTCATAGTGTAGCCAATACTAAACAAAGCGTCACAATTTTTTTAGGGTCCAACAAGCCATTAAAATGTTAACAAAGCATATCCTCACCTATCACTTACTTTTTAGCATACAATATTTCACTTGATTTTCAACCTTGGTCTCCAGATTGGTGTGTAACAGCAGAAAATCAAATACTAACACTCCCAAACCTCAATTATACAGACCACTGAGCGAAAGAGAATTAAAGTTAAGTTTGCTTGCTATTTGTATGTTTTGCATCCTCATTCCAGGAATAAATGAAATTCTTTTGCAAATTGTTTACAATAAGGAAGCTTCCAGAGGATTCAATGGAAGCCACATAATGTAGTTAATTGGAAATAGAATTACGTAGCACGGAGAATAGATCCCACAGAAGCATTGCTTAATGAAAGCCAAAACCTTAAACAATGAAAATGTGTCCTGCTTCACGCTTGTAACATACGTACTTATATCCATATGAATATAACGTGCTGAAAAATTCCCTGTCTCATTTTCTGAAATAATTTCATTCGGACATATTTAATTGGATTTGCAATCAAACCCACATTCAATCGAATGATTTTCCAATAAATTCCTGATATACACGAACAAACTCCTCGCAGTTTTTCGAATTGCCATACATCGTCCATCAAATATCCTGCAATTGATTATTTTAATTTTCGTATGCATGCTTGTTTAGCCATATGGGTTGCGGCTTGTAAGTTCAATATGGCAATTAGTATAAAATTTACACGGCTGTTTGGAAAATCATATTTCCAATGAATTCGCATTCACTCATGTGTGTAAACATGCTTGATGATTAATTATTATTGATTTATTTAGGGCGGTTCATCTTCTGTATGCTAAATGAATGAAAGATACTTGTGTAGAATTTAATCCGTATAGGGCGTACCCAATTGACATTTTTAAGACTTATTATTCTCCGAAATTTCGTCAATATAATTTTTAAATTTAAAATTGCTCGGAAAAAAACATTCAATACATAAACCTAAAACTATGAAAAAAGACTTGAATGTAATCTTTGACTGAATTCAATCTTTAAAAACATGAGAGGTTTGTCGCATTGTTGAATCTTTCTGGCTCACTGAGCAGGTTTAAACTATCTATGGCCTACAGAAATTCACTGCTTCAAAGTAAAAGACATCAAACAACAAATACAAAGAATTAAACATGTGCAACGTGTTCCGGCTTTTTTTCTTGTTTGGAACAGCAATACTAATTCCATCCATGGATTAAGAATCTTATTCTTAATCCATAGATGGAAACGTCCTCATCAAAGCTTTGCGAACAAAAATGTATTTAATTTTAATCGAGTTCAAAGTACGAGCTCTTTGATACAAATATTATTATACGATTGTATGAATAAACTAATCGTCCTTTCCACTGTTTTTTATTAAATATCTTGAGAGTGACTCAACTGTAATGGCTCACTTTAATTATCAACAATAAAAAATTTCTTGTTATTTTAAAAGTGCGATGTCTTGTCTCATTCCTGTTTAAACTAAAAAATAGATGGCTGAAATATATTTACCAAAGATTTGTAATTTTGTGAATTTCATGATGATGCTACTAAATGCCATTAGTTTCTTGAGAAAACAACTAAAGGTATACACAATGGTATTAAAATTTCTTTCTTACTATGATGAATGTAAAGCCAGTGCCACTTAAAAATTATTCGCGCTGCTTCCTACACTGCACCGCATCTGATAGACGTGAAAACTTACTAATAGAAACATTGCTGAAAACTTTAAAGGTTTTTTTCTCAAAATCTGAAGGGTTTCGCCGTCTAATATTTTAGGGATCGAATATCCTTGGCATCTTCTACTTATTTGCTAAACTCCATCCAGATTTGAGTGGACTAGGTCATGGCCTCTCCTTGTTATTTGGAAAGGTTATACTCGATTTGAACAATATTGACACAATATTATTACAATTTTAACTATATATTGAGTTAAATAATTCTAATAACATCATGACTATCTAAGGCTTTTCAACTCATTACCAAATATCTCCTACGAAATTGATCTTGTAAATGGATTCTACATCGAATTGAACCATGAAAAGGTTGAGTGCGAATCAATGTTGATTAGCATTTCAGACGCTATACTCTTGGTATATCCTTACTTTGACTACTAAACGGTTCACGATGTCAATATTGACATGAGCACTTGATCAATATGAAAATGGTCTCCTCATCGTTTCAGATAAATAGGCAATCACTACTTCAACTGCAAAGTAATCGACCATTCCTTGACTTGTTGCTATATATTTAAAAATAAAGTTCGATTTGAAAACGACACAAACTTGAGCTATCGAACACTTGCTAATCTTAATAAAAAGCATTCACTCATGAAAATTGTACTTGCTTCGAAATAGATTCAGATTAGCGCAGTTGATCCTCTAGGAAGCAGTTGTCGGAGTATATTTATATGTAAGCAAATTATTAGTTGCAATTGTGGTGTAGTCCATTTGATGTTTAATAAAATAACGTACCTATATTCCATGGAAATAGTCATGATAACTGTCATAAATATGACACAGAATGATGTGTTAGGATTGTAGTAAACATAGATATACGTGAACACGATTGTTTCCGGACCCGGAAAAGTTCGAAGCATTTGAATCCTCAAATATTTTTCATTTATTTTTATATACACAATTGCCTGAAAACACAAAATATTTGACGAAAAGGAAATCTAAATTGATAGTTACCGTTAATAGTTTATCGTAATGTTGTTCATGCAAGAAATAATTAAAGTTTTAACTACACTCAATCGATAGTTTTTAATACTTCTTCAGAATAAAATAGAGACTGGACTGGACTGGTCTTCTATTTAATTAAACAATATTTATAATTACTTTTGATATTTTTAAATGGAACAACCAACACTAATGTTTTTGAAATTTGATATACAACGGGGCCCACATTCAAGTTACTATGAAAACGAATTGACTTTCTATTTTCAATTAAAAATTGTGTAATAGGCTTCATTATAAACCGATGAAAGATAAATCTGTTTTAATTAGTGCTAATATAAATCTGCAACATTATTATTTGCCAATATTGCGCCTGCAATACACGAAACCACGATGCGATTGCATGCCTCAAAATTAATTATAGCCACAATTTTGAGTTTATATAATATTATGGACCTGTAATCAGCGCTATAAAAACCATTTCCACTGAAATTTCACCAGTATTTTCATAGGCTCATGATGAAAATTGATTGAAGAGGCAGCTGAATGAAAGCATATATTGTATGTTTTGCCATAACATATAAATTTGTAATCGCCGCGTAATTGTGTTAAACATAATCAAGAAATCATATTGGAGAGCATTTACAGGTTCGTAATTTTAATTATTGGTTAAATACCCAGCTCAGTGACTACA
This sequence comes from Oxycera nigricornis, assembly GCA_963942545.1. Classification (NCBI taxonomy): domain Eukaryota; kingdom Metazoa; phylum Arthropoda; class Insecta; order Diptera; family Stratiomyidae; genus Oxycera; species Oxycera nigricornis. The sequence continues at coordinate 7,921,496 of OZ012663.1, read as the reverse complement.
AACTGCAACGTAGATGACGGCAACTTAATTAGTTTCAGAATAATAAATGTAAGCCACACATGTCCATTAGGGAGAGTCCACTAATTACGTAAGGACAACTTACGAAATTTTTGAGCTCTCTTTCCCCCAAGTCAGGCTTCGTGAGATTTCAGAGTAACCCAAATACTATTGAACATCGATTGTTTATTGCACATTAGATGTTGTTTTAAGATCAACTGCAAAATAAGAAATGATTGGAAAAATGGGGAAATGCTACAAAAACAATGTTTACGCAGCACTCATTGAAATTTCGAACGTAACTGCCAAAAATGCAGGCAACGTGACAAATTTTAGTTCAGTTAACGCAGAAATAAAAACCGCATTCAATAATCCCTAAATCAATATTTTACCAAAAATGTATTTTCTTTTTTTGCCTTTTTTTCTTTCAAACGTCTATATGAAAATAGCCACTTACGTAAGAAAAGCCTTAAACAGATTAAGAAATAGGTAACAAATCGTAAAATTCATCAGCATAAACAGAATAACTATTACGGTTAAGTACTTTAAGACAATTATTCGACGTTTTAAAATATCACCGACAAAAAATTATACAACTTTAACAATGGGAAACATCTTACATGATAAAAACACAAACCTACAAATTACAAACAAATATACAAAGAATGCATAAACAGGAGAAATTTTTCCACCCTTTATTTGACATAATTTTAGCAAAGATGTTAAAAGCAACATTGCCTATTTAGGCGAAACTACTTTAATATGCATAAAAACGCAAAAAACTATCTCTAATAAGTCAAAAACATGAAATTCAAATTTAAGAAACAAATAGAAAAATATGCGCAAGTCAACTTAACCCCACGAAACTTAATAAAGATGTGAACCGTAATTATAGATAAATAGAAAAAGGTTTTAGTTTTCTTTGAAAAAAATTCAAGCTTAAATATTTAATGAGAACCTATTTAAAAGTTTTTTTTTTTGGAATATATTTTGCATTTTTTTTCAATAGGAATGAGAAAAGAAACGCGTGAAAAGATTTGTTGATGAGTCAACACTAATTTCTTATCATTAATTCAAGTAAGCTTCTATTTTCGAGAAAATTTTCGCAGCAACAAATTTGGGGGAAAATTTCGTCTAGAAAAAGTGAAAATGGTAGTACTGAAAATGATGTACAGTGAAAATATTGATCCGGTTAGGTTGTTAACCCAGTTATCAATGCCTGCTTTTTAAACCTACTAATTTATCGATTTGTTTCCATTTTAAAAATCACAAAACTTTTTTTGATTTTAAAGCCTAGTATAGATGATTTTTTTATGAAATCAAAACAAAGCTACAATGAAATTATCAAATTTACTGAATATGAAATAGAAAGCATTTATTTTCAATAACTATCTTTCAAAGATTGCTGCCGTTTTTTTATATAATTACATCAAATGAGTATTAAATTAAATTTGATTTTGCGAACTTATTTCTTATCACCGAGCACCTAGCTTTATATTGATTTCACTTAGCATTTAAACATCATCTATCAATCTTACCATTAATTTTCCTGCGAAAAAATGGCCATCAGTTAGATGGCTATCACTCGTAAACTGGGTGCCTTGCATCACCAGAAACAAATCCCATGTTATTTCTGTTGCCAATGTTATGCAATGAACATCATTTCAATTTACGATCGTATCATTCCTATTACATGCATGTCCTTATTTGGGCAAATTAATAGCACGTATTACGCAAACCAACAATTTTATGTGATGAATTTTACTACAAGGATCGTTACCCTGGCTAAGGGGGATCTTACCTTTCTTTTGGTGTTTCGACATCGTTTGTGAAAAGCATTCCATTAAAATTTATCTGTTGAATTTTTTTTTCTCTCAAAAAAAAACCACTAAAGTTCTTGCAGAAACACTCGAAAAAAAATTATTGGCACCTTCTTTCAGCAGCATCGTTCTGTATCACATATGACAAATGCATATCCACATACGAATGTCGTATAACAATCAAAAAAGCTTTCCCAAGGGACAATATGTGAGTAGTACCTTAAGGATCCAAGAAATTGGAATATATGTATTTGCAAAGTTGGACCCGAATAAACACTACCCGTCCCAGACCTGGAGCTGTCTCACTGCTCGTTTGATTAACCGAATAAAGGTAACGTAGCCCTCATATTGACTATTTCATCATATTGGCCACGTGAGAGGAATCTGATGTTATTTCGGGAGCGATAAAGTTCCACAAGCATTCAATTGAATTTTCCACTCTGCCTTGTGATGTATTTCACCTGTCAGCAAAAGGAATTTCAATTACAGCAGCAAACCATAAAACACAAGTGAAACCTAATGTTTGATTGAATAGTTCCAAGGAATGAGGAACAGTTCAGAGAGTTTGGGATGATTTGCTTAGAAACCCTAAACTTGCGAGGGTACGTCAACAAAAGACAATTGTACTGATGTAAAACAAGATTCACCGAAATCATTATTTGTTCGGGATTTTGAATCAACTTTGTCGGATCTGAATCATTTGCGGAATATTAATAGTTTGATTGAAGATACAACCGATATTTTCGACGGTGAATGTGTGAAGGTGTTGGATTCAAATTATGTTTTCTTGTGGAACACGTGTCATTTATCCTCCTAAATTAACTCCCACTGAAAATCCTTTATAACCCTTTATTTGTATAAAGCATTCATAAAATTCAGTGTCTGTTTGCAAGCACAGCTTTTAATCATGTTCCAATTAACTCGGTCTGGACGAAATGGAGATTATTCTATTTCATCAACTTCCATAGATTCTTGGAAAACACTTCATCAACTTCCGTAGATTCTTGGAAAGCACTTTTTCGAAAATCCTTCACAACAATTTTCTTAATGATCAATTTTTTTACCTTTTCACATAAAATATTCAACGTTGTTATGATGAATATTTACATTACAAGATGCTAGATTGATGATGCAATGAATAGGCCCTCGTCAGATTAGTTTGAATTATGAATGGATCTCCTGTGAAAGATTCAACCTTGATTACTTGACCTTTGATTACTAAAAAGGTTCACTTCCATCTCACTATCCAAGTGGGTTGTCAAGGCAATTCGAAAGAATTGCTTAATATTCTGAGAAACAACAAAATCCAAAAAAAATCAGGTAAATGAAAAATAAAGGATAAATGAAGGGAATGTTATTCTTTGTTAATATGAAAAGGATTCTTTTATCAAACTGAAAAGCTTCTTGTTGAACTTTACAGAATGTTTGAAATAACAAACTTGAATAATTTAATTTTCATAGTTACTCGCGAGACTTTGATTTTCAGAAAATCTGTTTATATCCATATAATCTTTCCATTAAAATGTAGTATGAGAATTCTAGGAATCCCATATACATTTTGCTTATCATTTGAACACGTGGCAGCTCATCTATGCCAATTGATGTGTTCGTAGAAGCAACTCATACGAAAACTGTTTTCGAGCAAATTTTAATTTAACTGATGGAAGGTGTTTAAGAATATGTTATATTTACTCTGTGCTCACGAATTTCAATTAAATTTGTAGCAACTGGAACAAAAATGATGTCAATTTGAATACTTTCTTTGAATTCAAAGTATATGTTAAATATTTGAAATATTAGAACCAATAAAAATAGTCTTTCGAGCCTTTTTCTTACTATTTTTGCTTTCCACCTTTGATTTTTTATGGCTTTTATGCTGAAAAGACTGAACATCATAATCAGCTTGCACTAGAAGTTACCAGCATTGTCCAAAATGTGCAATATATTCATTACATGAATTCATGTATCCTGATCGAAACTGTGGCTTTTGTTAAATCATATTTATGGAATCGTAAACGATAAAACTCACTACAATGAATGGTATTTCATTCTATCTATCCCTAAATATTTTGATACTAATAATATCTTTCACAACACCTATCATACAAGTTTTTGTACCCCTGTTGCATAACTTTATCCAAACTGGTCTTCCTCAATCAAAAATACATAGGACTATTTTCCAGTACCGAACATTTTCCCAATTTAAATATATTACCTTTCACCGTTCAAAAATACAAATGTCTTGCTCTAATCCAAAGATAACCTAACACCATAAAAATCTAATAGAAATTTAATAGGACTACCAAACTAACACCTTTAACATTGTCCTCGCAGGAGCAATAAATCCTTTTGAGTAAAATGGAAAAGGTGGCTCCGAATAGCTACGAAAAATGTGCGTCCAGCGTTTGGCTATAAAGAGTGTTGTGGCTCACAACGAATCCTGCCTGAATGATTCCACAGTCGCCAAGTGGAAAATTTTCGAGAAATTTACCAGGGAGAGACATTAAATCTTGATGACTGGAATGGGTTTTATAGTTAGAATGTGAGCACGTTAAGTCTATAAAGTCCGTGGATTAGGCTAGAAGGGATGAGTTGGGTGATGGAAAAATTCAAAAAGGAAAGTGATGAATGCCCTCATCAATTCCAAATTCAATCCTCCAGCAACCGATCATGATTCTTGGTCGAAGTAATTTATTTGTGGCTGTAAAGTAGAAAAGTGTTTTGTAGGATTAAAAGACCAATTTTATATATTTTGATTACTAAATTACCTTATTATATTTGATTATTTCCAAATATTGCAATTTGAATTACTACTGCACTAATTTCAGCTGGATTTTATGCCAATTTTGCATTCAAAACTATAGGAAACTGTATGACAAATAATGCCGTCTGGGCTTCAAAAAAATTTTAAATTTAGTGGTAGCGAGTACAGCTATGAAAGTTATTTGAAGCTCATCTCTTTGAATTAAGATTAATACTAAGACCCATCCTGTTATTTCATATAGAAAAGCGCCCAACTTGGTCGCCAACTCTTTGACAATTCAAAAGCAATAAAAATATTTTACTTAAAATGTACATGAAAAAATATTTATTTGGAATTAATGATGCAGTCTAGAAATGTAAAGAAAAATATATAGAGCTCCAAAATAGTATAAGCGAGAAGTAATCACTGAAAAAACAGTAAATATCCAAAAATATCCAAGCAAAATTGTTTCTTTCTTGTTTGAATGACTTTTGAATACATGTCATAATATCCATTATATATGTATACTAAATATGCTGATTTTTAGGCATCTTGAAAATCACATTTGGATTTCATTTAGTGTTTTATATGTCTATCAATACTTCTGACAGTCAAAGTATTCGAAAAATTGTAAAATTCAATTCACTTTCATAAACAGAAAACGTTGATGGGGTAAAACTTTTTGTCAACAATTAAAATCATCATTTTACCGTTGCATTCATCATCTAAAATACATTATTTACTTCAAAACTCATACTTTTAAAATATCTGTTCAAATAACTGCAGGAAAATTTATTTTAAATCTATCTATCAGTTCGTGGAAATTTCATTTATTCGATGCTTTCTAAACTTCTCCGAACTTCATATTTCGTCAAAATTGGCATCCAAAGAATTCCATTTTTGTGAACGAACTGCTGAAACGAAACTTCACGGTTAGTTAACTTTCTTCCAAAGCGTTCTTCACTTTCAAACCACTTTCATCATTGTTCTTGTCTAAAAAAGCATGAACCAATGAAAAAAAAAGTTCATTTTATTCATGCAACGCAGGAAAATTTACTCGAAATCTAAACTGAACCAGCCAAGGCAAATAAAAACTCGACGTAAAGAAGCGCTTGCTCTTTTTCAGGTGAATTATTCGCAATTCAGGACTCACAGTAATTTGAAAATAAAAAAAGATTGGCTAGCAGAGTTTTCTCGCTAAAAGCAGCAGGTGTGTTGCGAAAAATCTGCTTCATTGGTTATTGAGTGATGTGCTGATAAGGTAAATAATGCGGAATGGTGCACAGATAAGATTTATCTGGAGCGCCAATTTTAAAGGTATGTTCATATTTCATGCTTCTAGCAAATTATTTCTTTGATTAAATTAAATTTTACATTTGAACCTCTTCTAAGGACAACAGTCGGGAAAACGGAGAATTAAAATACTTTCGTAATAGACCATGCTGCTCTACTATTTCAACAGTTGATATCACTTTCTGAAAGGAAAATCAATGCTTAAATTTTCAACAATCCAAAAACATATAAACCAATCGAATCAAAACATTTTCCTTCAATAAACTTATCTTCAATTGAATAAATCTCCAAAGTAATTTCTGCATTAAGTTATGTGGTCAAAAAATTTATAGAATAACATTCCACCCACCCAAAAGTATCCTTGCTGCTCTTTGTGTATGCTTCGCAATGCTAAGTATCAACAATCTATAGAAACATCATCTTTTTTGCAGTGGGAAAATAAACATTGAGAACAGACCAGACAGAAATATGTTATAAAAGATTTATTTATTCTGTAAAGGAGCTCAGGAAAAATCATGTTCTAAAAGAAGACTAAATCCACAGATCCTGTTATGAAAAGACTTACATTGTACGATGGTACATGTATAGCTACATTTCTGAGAAGCTATTGAAAGGGAATCAAAAACTTATGCCATGTTTTATGTTTTCACTTCATATTCTTACATATGTATAAGTATGTCGAAGAAGACTTTAGTTTTAAGTAATACTAAGAAAGCACACTAAACAGTAGTGTTCGCATTCTACTGATATACCTATCTATATTACTCACATCATTGCATAGAGCAACAATAAAAATGTGTTACATCACAGACGAAACGGTCTTTCACCCCTTCTTAACCATCTTCAAACTATGTTCTCTGTACCGCAGCAAAGCAAGCTTTTATTTCCGCTCCATAATGGGATTATTATGCATCAACAAAATCATGGAGACAAAAATGTGCAATATATTCTGTGGATAAATGTGGAAAGTTCTTACGAAAGAGATTCATCATGAGAAGGATGAAAGGTGATTGCCTTGGCGAGAATCGATAGAATACTCGTTGTAAATGTAACTTTACTTTTTCTTATGATGGATGGATTTCAAGATAGTATTTGGGTCTGACAATATTGAAGTATGTATCATTACGAACACACCAAATTGTGGTGAACGATTTAAACCTTTCGTAACTGGAGTTGTTTGTACCATATTTAAAGGACTTTTGAATGACTTTTGTTTCAAGATTTTTTCTGCTTCTATCAAACACACTTCCTTTTATCGTTCTTTATTCAGTTATAATTATGTGCTTTATTTCGAATAGATTAATTACGCCCAGCCAGCTTGGATCATATCATAAGTTGTATTAAACTCGTTTTTAATTTCATATGAATAATTTGTCGGAAAAGCGACTAACTAACTCTTGCTGAAAATATCGGATAGCCTCCTACTGTTTCGGCGTAGTTATTCCTATGTCTAAGAAATCAGTGAAAAAATTTGTCAGCATCTGATGCAACCACCACAACACTGCACGTGATATAGCCTTCAACCCCATTTTTTACGCCTTGTCGCGCATTCAACATTAAAATCAATTTATCCAAAAAAATTCTGATTCGAAACATGATTGCACTTACATTTGTATGTATACAAGCAACACAAAATATTCCTTTATTGCTTCAAGGATATTTATTATTTTTTCCTATCGAATCGTAAACATATAATTAGATACAATACAAAAGAATATCGGAGAGGGGTCTTCCAGCAATGCATGCCGATATCAAAAACATCAAGCTCTTTGAATTCCAGACTACAAATAGGGAATCTTTTCAATAAAATTTCCCATTTCAATGATTCTATTCATCATACTCACCTTTCGCAGATACATTCCAAAGTATCTGATGATGCATTAAATGCGCCGTAAATTCTGTAGCCAAGTAACAGATTATACAACGTAATATGTATTTAAACCTATCTGTATGAATACATACATATATGAATACTTTTTGTGCCGTTCTACTGATAGTCCAGTCAAATTAATAATTTTTTTGCTGAAATTCCACACTCAAGTTTTGCTAGTGAAGTTGGTAGAAAAATGTTCTAAAATCATGAAAACAGATTGTTGGCTAACTAGTCCTTTCGTTTAGGGCAGTGACATCTGCCGCAGTGTCAATCCGAAACTATGAACGTACAATATACAACTTGAAGGAAGTTTCATTGATGACTTAACAATCTATAATTTTGTCGCAAAAATTCTTTCCGTAGAACCAAAAGTTTCTTTTATATAACGAAAAAACCAGTTCACAAAACCTTTTAAAAAATGATCAAAAAATACAAAGCTTACAATTAATGCTATTTAATTAAAATAGATAAGAAAATTATAATTTTAATAATATAATTAATTATAATTTATTAAAATTATTTAAGTTTATCAACCGTTTACAAAATATTTCTTAGGTGATTCACGATGGCGGCTATCTCCGACCATAAACAAAACACCATTTTAATTTTAGGCTAATCAAGAACACTTCTACTAACTTTTCATGCAAAAATTGAGTGTAGATTTGCAAATTAGCATTAAGGACATCAATTTTCCTGTAATTTGACTGGACTATGACTTAAATCAACAAAAGGATAACACATACAATACACGTAGCTGAGAATACCTTTTCAAGTATTTATTGTATGAAATCGTCAAGGGTTTGGCGAAAAAAACGAGGAGAGCGGCATGCATGCAAAAAACCTCATTGCTGCTATGGCGACGTGAATCGAGCACACAATGAAACCTGATCTGAGGCTATTCAAGCCATTTTGACGATCGTATTCAGCAACAGGAATTATTGTTCCCTTGGTTATAACAGATTATTTGTTGCTCGCTGTTATTGTATTTATTACTATGATTTCCAATTTTGCTATTTTGGTTCGATGCGCATTAAAAATATTTCATGGCTTGGGTTTCCAAGAAATAATCCTTGAACACTAATCTCATGGTGGCGTGGAAAATAAATAAAGTTTGTATCAGATATTTTCAGGTACATTGTATGCAACTAAGGAAGCAGTTGAATCCATCGAGATTATTCAACAAATGTCGTTTGATTAAGTTTCAATCAAACAAACCACTAGTTCTTTTCAAAAAAACTAACTTTTCGACTATATATAACCGATCAGAAAATTTTGTCGGATCTTCTCAAAATATTTCCATGGAACTCTGATTGACTTGTGTTTGAGTATTGGTAAAGTTTGTCAAAACGACTTATTTATGTTTTTGTGTAGCCGCAGAAGACAGATAGGTAATGAGGAAGATATATATATATATATATATATATCCATATATATACACACACATATATATGTGTATATATATATATATATATATATATATATATATATATATATATATATATATATATATATAAGTTCAATAAGTTCAATGAAATAAAATTATTAAATTAGGCAGATTAGACAGACAAGTCGATCCACTTTTAAGCGGCAAGAGTTCAATATAATCAACTATTTTCGAGTTCAACTGCTCAAAGCTCTGCCTCTAAATTTCTTAATCCATCCATGTATGCACAGCAAATGGCCAAATAACCTTTTTAGTATTTATACTGATAAATTCTTTGATTTCAATTTACAGTCACAAAAGTCACAAAAGAAATTCCAACGATAACAAATATAGTAATCTTTTCGAATTTCCCCTCCATTCTTAAACTTTGCGCACAGTATTTCCAGATCAAATTGACGCAAATAAGAACCCGAAACGACTCCAACCAATCCAACTTCTTTAATTTAAATTTGCATCCACCATGAATAGGACCAAATAAGAACTACACTTTTGTGCCATTTTTCTAAAGTTCTTATCGTTCTCACTGAAGTCAAGTTTCTTGACTTCAAAATCATAGCTGAAAGGGATCATTACCACGACCGAGTCACAAAAACTGTACTAGACATTATCTGAGGGATGTATCTAATTGGCAAGAGACAAATGCGATGTTACTGACAAGTTTCCGTGCCCAAATAAATATATGTCATTCTGGATTTGTAATTTACGAGAGCTTACTACAAACACAAATGATATTTTCTTTTCGTGTTGCTTTCAAAGCACTATCATCTCCATCTTCTTAGACAGTTGCGTAGCTCGAAGAGAAAATGTTGCCAATCGGTGAATGCGAGCACAGGATGATTTGAATAGGGGTATTCATAAAATACAACCGATTTGGAGGAAACTAGATAGAATGGTTTTTGCCCCTTTCTGGGGATGGCAGCAATCGGATGTAAAAACTTTCTTCGTTTCTTTCTAATTAAAAGATATCTCATTTAAGGGGGAAAAGCACATTATGAGGCCAATTTTTACGATTTTTCATGATTTTTTTGAAGATGAAAGAAATGATTAGAACCAATTGTAATTAATAGGTTATTTTACATATATTTTGAACTTATCTCATAACTTGCCGTGCATTCTGGAGTCCACAATTTTAATGTGAAAACAATCCAAGCAAGTTTTTTATATTACCGATATGTATAATTCCTCGATGAACCAGAATTTGAATGAAAATTGAAAAAAAAATCGTGCTTTTGTCATGAAAAAACAATTTAAATCGAAATTTTTTGTCCCTATTTCCCCAGTTCAGTTAGACGCAAATTTAAAAAAAACAATTTTTTTTTGGCTTTTGAAGATCTGGGAAAAATTCGACGAGAAACAATGCACGCAAGCCGGATAAATGCGTTTCGAGAAAAACGCAGTTAAAAACAAATAACCAAAAACTGAGTATTGAACTGACTTGTGTATTACTCCTATAAACACAGTGATACCAGCCGAAATATATCTTCTTGTTTGTAATACCTGCCCAAATACAGACAAAGTAAGATAGATTGATAGAAAGTGAGCTCGTGGTCCCGTCCAGCTTGTCTAAGATCGCTTCATTCAATATGTCTTGCGGTATACTCGAGCAGGCTTCGTTTCTTGCCCCGAAAATATGAGAAGGACTTCGAATATCGGTCTCAAACCGTTTGAGCTTACTGTTGAATAGCTAAACTTTCGATTTTTGCAATAAAAACAGTGGATTTATTTAATCTCTGATGTCTGATGTGATTCCCCCCTTAATTCATTATTAGGAAAACACTTAAGTAGTAATTAACTGGGAAATCTTTTTAAAATTAGTCTCGGCTCGTTTGATATCTATGAAATGAAAATGCACCTGGAGCAGAACTTTCTTAAAAATTATATCGTCTGTATAATTACGTACACACTTAACCATAGCTCAGATCACCGTAACAAGCATTTTTCAAAAGACTTTTTAAACGAGCAGAAACCCTTAGCCTGAAAAAGAGCCCTTAGCTCAGTGAAAATAGCTATTCAGCATTTGAGAGATTTCACTTCGTATAGACGTTGACATATTGAATGCAATAAATTTTCCTTTATGCTGGGTGCTTGATGATTTGAATTTATCTTCGTCTTTTTCACATGATTGGCTGGTTCTATCGTTAACGATTTTCCAAGAGTTTATCTTATACAAATGGATGATAGAGCATACTCTATAGAAATTTATTTGGTCGAGAAATTAGAGTTATCTTAGAAATGAAAAAAATTGGAAAGATATTTTTGAAAAATTTAGATCTTATCATATCTGGTCGTAGAAATTTTGAAGTTATTTTGAAAATCAATGCTTATTTCAATACCAGATAATGTAGAAAGCCCAAAAACTTTATTTAATAAGCAATCCATTAAAAAATTATGTAAACAAAATTACATTCCAAGTAAGCTCTACTTTAGGTTGGTGCATTTGTCTGTTGACTAATGCAGAAAACTTTAGGCAATTGAAAACTGTTGATAAGAAATAAAAGTGTTATTTCATGTGTATACACTCGTTTGTCAATTTCCAACGGTTTCAACATGACGTCGGCGATTGAAATAGTTTAATTAAACGTATACTGAAAATTGTATCCATATGAAAATTTGTCAAGTTGCATAGGAAACATGCCGTGTATGATGAAAATTTTAAAATTTAAATCTTTTTTCATAACATCATGCCATTTGAATCCAATTAAATGTTGTTGATTCGAAGACTCCATGCGTATTTACACGGTTAAATAAAATTTTCAATGCAGAATTGAAGTGAAGAATCTTCTATATAAGAACAACAGATTATTATTTTGGTCATCGTAGCTTTAAAAGGGAGCATATAAATAATATTATGAATTGTAATTTTTTTACAGTTTATCAACTTGTTTGTAGTGGTGAAAGTTACCAGGAAACCTTTATTAAGAATCAATCAAAGAACTATTACTTTCCAATTTATCAAATATATAGACTTAAATTCTATCAACAAACTGTGACTCTTTTAATGGTAACATGATAACTTCTGAATAAGTTGTGCTGTTCTTTACTTTTCTACAAGCAAAAAATCATTTCAAACCATATTTTTGCTGGTCATTATTTTTCAATATTTTTTAACTGATTTGAATTTGCCATTATGAGAGCTGTATAGTTAAAAAAAATTGAATAAGTCTTAAGCAAGCTTAAGCACAACTCAAGTTGAATTATTAACTTCCCAGTTCCCAGTGGGTAGTTATTGTAATGGGGATGATTTTGCGAACCCCAAGTTTTGACATATCTCGACGTTCTAAGGGCCCTAGAATCCAAATCCATCGTTTTTAGAGGGATGTCTGTGTGTATGTAAGTACGTATGGACGGATGTGCGTTCGGAATTATATTTCGTCACGATTATCTCAAGCACCAAAAATTTTATTGACGCGGGACTGGTTTTATTCGACGCGTAATTATGTAACTTAAAACAATAGCAATAGCGACGCTAGAGCAGTGAATAATTATATATTGTTATGAATAATTTAATATTGTTAATAATAATCAAATATTGTTAGTTATAATTTGATATTATTAATACATTATCAATTATAATTATTCAGTAACGATCAAACATTCATAATAACGAATGATTATTAGTAATAATAATTAAGTACCCTCAATAACAAATAATAATTGCTAATTCTTTATAACAAAAAAAATGTCGTTGATAATAATGAAAAGTGTCTGCAATAATGTTGACTAACGATTGTTTCAAGAAATTGAATGTGAATTGAATAAGATAATAAAAAAAATCATTATTTCTTTACTTACCCCACTGGAAATTTAGTCATGTGGACTTTAAGGACCACACCTAGACCAAATTTTTAACAATTTGTAATTTCGATTACTTTTAGTTGAATAGCAGCCAAAATTGATCTTAAAATGTTCCAAAAAGCTCGTAAATTGAATTTTGTTGATACTATATTTCTTGGCTTCATCATAATTTTTATTCCCATCACTAAGTATGTCGTAGAGTCTCATTTTACCCTGTTAAATTTGTTAAAGCCCCCACCCCTCCGTTTTAATTCTCTAATGAAGCTAAAATTATTACTTTCCTAAAATTCAAATCATAGAATTTGAGCATTTCCCAAGTGGTTTGGACTTCCCCCAATTAAGTTTGACATTTTCCCATAACATTTTGAACTTTTGTCAAGTAATTTGTATTTTATCAAATTTGAAAAAAATTCCGAACAGATTTAGGTTTACGATTTACCAACATATTAGAGGTAAAGCATGTGGAAAGGTTTAGCTCGCACGATCAAAACTATGAATTTTTGAGTTGATAGTCTTTTCAATGTTTACGAAATAATATCTGAGATCTTTTTGGAATTTTACATTTTGAGATATAAGAGAAAATATGCCTTCGAAAAGCCAACGTTACTTATATACATATGTTTTATTCATACTTTACATTTTATCGTCTGAGGTACATAAATCTTTTGTTAACGTCTCCATCGTTATATATTATATTTATCTAATTTGTTTGATGTATCACTGCAATAGTTTTCACCACATTGTCTACGAAACTTCTATATTAAAAACCACATCCACAGAATATCTTTCAATAAATAATCTCATCAATAATTCGCTCCAGGCATTCTTCATCCATAAACGCCAGAACTACTGCCCTATTAGTTTGTGGCAGAAAAAAAACTAGCCGATCTTAACAGCTTAATTACTAAAATTGCTATGGAGACGACGTGCCGTATAAATTCCACACAGGATCTATGTAGTGGAATTATCAATAACTCTTCAATTTTTCGAAAGGATAGTTAAGGATGATAGTGTACACAGTCAAAGTTTTAATGTATTCCGAACAAGCATAAACTTTGTTTAAATATGTTTCGAGGTCCTGTTTACAATGGCCAGGACCAAATTATGGAGAGTTTGAAATTCCGTGGTCATATGCGATACGGAAAGCATAGAGTTGATAAAAGAATTGCTTTGAATATTTGAAAGGTTTTGTTTCGACTGGCAGAGTTGAGGTGAATTTTAATGTTAGCTTCTGAACTTTTAAATTGAACATAGTAAAATGTGAATGAATAATTAAGTTTACATGTAATTGATATTTCAACATGAGGTAGTATGGCTTCTTTTTGCTATTCATTTAAAAATCGAACAACGCATAATATTGTTGCAATTATACTTGTGACCATTTATTGCCCAAAATGTTAAATTTAAGCAATCCGCACAAAAGAATGGATACTATTGATAAACACGGGCGATTTATTGCCAACTTTAAGCACCCTAATGAATTTCCTTTAGTTTCCATTACAGTATCTATCAAATATTCTAGCACACAAAGCTCCTAAAACTGAAATCATCCAGAATCTACTTTTCATTCACTCGAACATCCCAAAGCTAATGAGGATACAAATTCACTAGCCAACTCAACAAATTTGACGCAAAGCAAAAGTTACACTCCGTTCCAAGATCTGTGTACAAGTGCTCCAGAAATTAATTAATATAATCTCAATTGATGCTACTTTACTCGTTCATTTGGAATATAACGCTGCCAGCTTCTCAACATAAGTTGATTTATTACCTTCAATGAGACCTTTCAATTCCATGTTATTTCCTACTAGCTCTACAAGCCTGCGAATTTTGCCCGTGGCAGCTATATAAGTGGGCTTTAATTTTCCACATCAATAATTCACTTATAAACATTGATTCCAGGATCGTCTAGCAATGAAATAAGGTCCTTTACTTTCATTTATCCGTCTGTTGAAGTCGGCACTGATGTAGCTTAATAAGAGTCGGCGGATAATAAATACAGTGAATAGGTGAACAAAGTGACAATCTTTGTATTATAATTATGAAAATAAGTCTTAGCGTGAATAACATTAACATTTTCAAAGGTCAAAATTTTCACTGTCCGTAGTAATGAGTTCAGTGTTTTTTGTTGAGAAAAATAGCCAACAACTCCTTATCTTCTACCACCTTCTTCCTCTATCAAGAATGTTTCAAATACTATTGCTTTATTGTATTTCATGGTAATACACAGTACCACCAGGTGCACTTCTAGACCATTTCCATCAGGTATACTTATTCTCATCATTTACAAAACTACGTATATATTAATGGCGCAACCTATGTTGTTGGCCCTCCTTCATCAATTTCAGCAATGTTATGCCATTTGGAAATCAACTTATTGGAAAGATTAAGGACCCCGGTTTATTGGATCGTAAACTATACTCTCAAATTGTGATAATATATCAACTTTCGTCCGGGCTACATTCGTCTCGTCTGCTTATAACATAACATGTTGTAGAAATGGCAGTGGGAACAATAGGAAGTAAACAGTGCTTTGGTAAATAGTGGCAATAAAATGGGGGTCGAGAAGCTTTGCAATAAAATTGTTGAACGTCCTCAATATAAATGCTACGTGTTCAAACGTAAAATCGGTATGAAATCTTTTATCTTCGAAAAGTACTCCTCGTTGAAATGTTTCAATTTACAGTTTGATAGAAATATCCACTAGTCATTTCGAATCTTTGAGTTAATTTTTTGCTATATATTTAGTGATGTGAAGCTAAATAAATTTTTTCAGTATTTATCATCGTCCAAAGACCTCTGACTTGACAATAATTCCGGCATGCCGAGAAGCAGGAGCTGATCGGTATCTTTTGAAGATTTCCACCTCCCAACGCTGAAAAAAACATCTTCCATTCATTTAGACTTATATTAATGATCGCTTATTTGAAATTACTTCCAATTTCTTCCAGTCTTACTCAGAACTAAAACTATTCCTTATAATTTCTATCTGAAAATATATATATTTTTAGGCACAAAATTGCGCACTATCCAGCATAAAGGACATGGCATTCAATCCTGTAAAACTTCTCTTTATTCGAAGCACTCTTCAAATTTTCTGCATAATTTTATTGTTTACCGGAATAACACAAATATTATGGATTTTTTATATTCTACTTAATATCCAAGCCTTGCATAATTCAACTAAACCATTTTTCTGTTCCACCAAAGATTCTTTCCCAAGGAAAATCCTGCATTAAATGGCACTTCTCTATTCCTTATTTCTTCTATTGTCCTTACATTTGTGTATGATAGTCTCATATATGTAGCGGAGTTGAATGATGATACCCATAACGAAGTGTATTCAACCGCAAGCAGCATTAAATTCGTCCTGAAAAGAAAAATAATATTTGTCTGGTTTTATTGTTGCAATAAAACGAAGGGTTTTTGCGGGTTACCGTGGTCACAGCTCAATGTACTTTTGTTCAACCAGAATGGTTGGTAAGTTAAAAAAGCACTAAAATGCGAATATAACTACCAAATCGGATGTATTAAATAAACACATTACGTTGGGCACAGGAGAGGACATAAGCAGCAGTGATGAATGGTAGATATGAATACAGCTGATGTGTACGTGAAGCATTTCAACTAGCTATTAAAGTAACAATCGAAACTACTCACAAGATTAACTCTTAGATTTATGAACAAATTTATATTCTTAATCACAAATATATGTAATTTAGCTAACAAACAATTATAAATATGTAGTCCATAAATTCATGGAATACATCCGGAAGTATCTTTCATATACTATCTGCGATGAAACTGATATTCATCACAATATTCAATGTCTTCAATTTTTTTTTGACTTAAATATTCGATAAATTAATAACGATCCCCAGTGGGTCAGATCACTAAACAACGTATATAATTTTAAAATTGGCTTGCTCCCAAGCCGGAATTTGTAGCTGATTTTCCATTTAATAGAAGTAACATTTTCCCATTCTTTACAAACCTGAAACCAACACACAATTGTAGTAATTGCCTTTCTGAATTTTTTCTTACTTCTATGGTGAAAGCTTAATGAATTCCAGTAGATAGTATCAGTTTTAAAAGCAATTATATAGTTTTCCTTCTGCAATTTACTACTCATCCTTCTCCAAACTGGATCCTTTATTTCCTTTGCACTCTTCAACAGCATCCTGTGTGAACTCTACAAAATGCCCATCACTCATCATTAGTTATTCATATCACATTAAAAATTAAGCAAAGGACTTTTTCAGAGGTAGCCATGAATAAATAACGTCGTTGAATCGGTCATTTAATAATACTTTAAAGAGATTAATTAAGTGGCGTTCAATTATTAATATGGCAGAAGTTCAAGTTAAAGCGACATTGCCCTTTTTGGTTTCTGTGTTATTTTGTGCTAAATCAATTGAAGTGCTTTGATCACAGGTTTTGACTTACTTCATTGTTGAAAAACTTTGTAATGTTCACGGTTATGTAAACTTTGCATTAAAGGACTAAACCAAAATTCTTTGTCTTCATCTGCAATTAAGTTAAAGGACGATGTATTTTTGAGGAAACCGCATACTTAAAATATGTTAAAAAGCAATCTTCACTAATTATTAATTCATTTTATAGAAGAAAAGCTAGAGATTCAAAACGAATTTAACACAGTTTAGTGAAATTTTATTTGGAACTAAAAATGCAAATTTTTACTATTGAAAATATGACTAAATATTCAAAATCTGTTATTGATCAATAATAAAAATAGTTGTTTTTTATTTGGGGTTTTATTGCCTTTTTGTTACTTCCATCTGTGGCTTAATAATTATTCTGGATTTTTTATAACAAATTGAAATATCAACTTCAAACTGTCTACCAACATCATTTCGCAGATGATTTCACCATATGCAATTTTAATATACAATACAACATAATTTCAAATAATATTCTTGTCGACTTTCCTAAGCAGGTAAAATTTTACTGAAATAAATTCATATTTAAGTAGGCCACTCTTTATTTTGTTCCAATTTCGCTCCAAACAACATTGCCTTATGAGCACTGGAAAGTAATCCTGGCTGTGTAGGTGCACTGGAGTGTAGGCAAGAATACTAAACCTGTCTACCCAGTTCAAAGATCTTTACTTTCGATCCTGAATATCAATTAGTGTAACATGAAATAACAAATGGGGTACCAGCTTATAAAAACACAATGTTCATTATTATAGAAGCTCATTTTGTGGAAGGTTGAACTGAGTTCTAATTTGAAATATCCAAAGGAGTTTTAAGCTGAACGTAGCTTCATTTGAATTCCAAAAGGATGAGAGCTGCAAATGCTGGTAGATATTATCAAGGATACGATAATATATTACCAGAAGTATGTAAGTATCTTGTCTGAAACAACAACGAACATTTTTCAGAACTTTATTTTCGTAATTGTTAATTATTCTACGAAATCGTCAAGAAACTGCAACAACGATACTTCAAAATAAAAAAAAGGATTACACGATACAATATTTATTTTCATGTTCACACACAGTTTTTCCTCTAGTAAATGCGATATTTTTCAATGATGATTCATAATTCAGTTGTTCTGAAGAATATGAATAATGAATCAGAGAGCTCCTCGCCAGTCTAGTATACAAAATTTTCGAAATATTCACGAACTACTAAATTGTTATTTGATATAAATTTTGAATGAAAAATTGATTTTTAAAGGAACAAAAATTTAGGTACATATCCAAATTGAATAATATTTCAGAGACTTTACAAATTACGGCAATCTTTTGTTTTTTAGTTGCATGCCCAAAGAACTGAATATTGGTAACACTATTTGTGACATAAATTGATTGACGATCTGCTTTATAATGCACATATGAAGCTTTAAATAAAAATTATTTGTTCATGAATGTAGCTCAATCATGTTAAACTTTCGAGTAGGTTAAATGTCAATATTCAATTCGAAACATTGATAAAATCGAACCTATCAAATAGATGAATTGTTTAAGCATAAAACAATTATTGTTATGTTTTTTTCCTGGAAACTCCAAAAACTACAATTTTCTCCCAATAATTTTGAATAAATGAAATCAAGTGATTAGAACTATGAAAATTATCCCCCAAAATTATTTTCAATCCGAATATAGCTTAAAAGTTGGTTGCCAGCTACACCATCTCCAACATGATAAAAGTATCCAGTCTTCACTAGATACAGATGCAAATAATATAGTACACAAAATGATCCTGAGATAGACAAATTGTCGGGACTCGTCCTGTACTAAATAAAACCCATGAAAGGGTTTCACCACATCCATCCGATACACAAAACTTTCTATATGGATATTTAAGTTGGAAACTTATCCTGGAAACTTTTCTCCTAAATTAAGTTGAGCCGGTAAATAGAGCAATCCATGTTGTCGTAAAAAAAACTACTTTACAACTGTAGTTAGCTCTATGATATGCTCGGTACTAGGCGGGCAAAACATTGACAAGATTACGTGAATATCCTTGACTCTTTGACTAGTCTTGTGATTAATTTATATGGAAATAAGTCCTTGTCAGGATGTTCACAATAAGCTAGATTGTGACAAAAAGTTTATGCGAGATGGTCTGATGTAAAAATTTTCCAACAGATTTGAAGCCAAGTCGGTGTAATGTTTCACTTATGGCATTTAGTATATATTGCGTATCTTGAATTTTACTTGTTAAGTCATAATTGCATATGTTGTGTATGATGGTAGTTGACAAATATCTGTTTGTGAAGAATTCAACGGCAAAATGTCTGCCAATGTGTCTAGCTTGGAAAGTTTTTAAAGGCAATTGAGTCTACCAAAGATACTTTAAAAGGCCACTTTGTTCGATAGAAATACGATTCCTTCACAATTCTAACAAAAGAAGGAATCAGACTTGCAAACGTTGGAGGCATTACTTTGAATAATCGGTGATTATATGCTTGAAGTATTGATGTAAACTAATTACAGCAGGAACATCGTTAGCTAGGTTTTTAAAAGTAGAGATTTTCTGATAAAACGTTGCGAAATGTTAGAGAATGATTGAACAAAGTGAAATAAATCTCAGAGAAAAAGATAGTTGAAGAAGAATAAGCAAAATTCTGAATGATGTAGTTTTCAGTAAATAAACTATTCGGAAAATCAGGATCATTATCATGACATGAAGGCAGAATTACAGCTTCAGTGCCCAAAGTAAGTACTTCATATAGCCTGGGATATTTTTTTATAAAGATTTATATTCGTAGCTAGGTTGGTACGTTATCTACACTAGCTAAAATAAAATTAATGCTTCCATTGATGATTTCAAAAAAAATCGGTGGAAAAAGCTTCCAATGTATCAGTAAACAAATTTTTTCTAGGCTTGTTGGATGTTTTCACGGGCATCTTACATAATCCTGAATTTGATTATTTGAAGCGCACTACATCTTAACTCATTTTCTGAAATTATGCTCTAAATGAAACCAAACTCAAGAGTTTTATGAAGTAAAACGATTTATCCTGTATTATGTAGGTACTTTATCAATAATCATTTTTCGGGCAGATGCTAAAACATTTATATTGCATTAAAAGTTTTTATTGTTTTCGAGTTCATGCAATCGTAAGTCTCTAGGAAAACTAGTCAACTTGAAAATGTCTTTGAAAAATATCCAAGAACAATTTGGCTCTTAACTTTATCTAAATTCAAGTGAAATCATTCGATACGTTCTTCAAGTGAAACCATTCGTTCACAATGATCAAAAACTAAACGAAAAAGAGCTTGAGCGAAGTTAAGAGTAGTCTACGGCAAGAATTTTATTAGCTTGGATTCATTGTTTATTGTAGAGGAAAAAACAAAGTTCTTGAGAGGACGTTGACTTCAATCTAATCTTACCAAGTCTTTGTTTTTCAAATATATCTAGGCTACAAATCGAGAAAATTAAGAGCATTCTGTGGAAAGACGTCAATTTCACGTTAGGACATCAAGCAAGAAATATTCCTCAAACTATTCTTCCAAATGCAGTTGTGTTAAAAATCTGCACAGATAAACGTTGCATAATATATTTATCCTGGATATGATGCGTACTCAATATTGAACATCTGCTCGAACGATTCAGAACTAAATAACCTTCCAAAAAAGTCTCTGAAGCATATTTCATATAATTTGTTCAATATTTTCATTTCTCTTAACTTCCAACTTTCATTGAGTTAACATTTACAAGAGAAATTTCAAATGTTCCCAATTCGACCTATGCACACGAATACCAATGCCTAAAGTGCTGCTTTATTGACTTTCATTACAAACCAACTACTTTAGTTCTCTACCAAAAATAGTATACTTCCGGCGAACATTTTCAAAACTGGCAACTTCTATAATAATCCTCTTTTATGTAGTTTCAAATTATCGCGAGTGAAAAACTTTCACCACCCCCGAGAGGTATGCATCAAAATCCAAAAAGGATTTGAAGTTTCAAGTTAAATATTAATCTCAAGTTCTCGCTACTTCAAGAATTTTCAATTCATTTAAAATGCCCAAACGCAGGTTGTTTGAATTAAAATATTAAAGGTGTGGTTTTGTTCGCACAAGTCTTGTACATCATGAAATTGAAAACTAAAGTTTCATCATGTATGTAAATTTCCAATTGATTAGTGAGAACGTGATTACTAGGAATTTATTTTACATAAAATTAAAATAACGAGCCAGGAAAACATTTCTAGTTTTAATGACGTATTGAAAAGTTCATTTATCATTAATTAGACTGTTTTAAAGTCAAAACTATACTGCGATGACTCCTAAACAAAATATGTTATTTGTTTTCTCTGATACTTCATAACCAGCGCAATTCCTCCTGCATCCTTACAATTATTTGGTTTTCAAATTTTTCAAGGGTTTTAACGGTTTTCACTAGAATACAAATCCCATGATAACTAAATTAAAGATTTCAATCGCGCACCTGGCAATGGTAGAATTTAATCAATGGAATAGTTATTTACCCACTCGATATAATTGTGTTTCCACTTGATCCTTTCTCAGCAAATTGCTGGTACTACAACATAGCAGTTTGCAGAGCATGAATATTTACTATGGCTGTACTCGCGTTTGCTAGTGTCTCATCGCGACTGAATAGAAAGTTTGTGCAGACTCTTTGTAAGTTTGAGAAGTTCTTCTTTATCATGTTTCACAATGAACTTTCCCTGGTGCATTTCCATTTATCAAATTAGTAGTGTTTGGTGAGTTCCATTAAATATTCACTTAGTTTTGCCCATTTATCAAGAGGATTAGTCCAATGATTGTGGTAATGGTTTCTTGGCTTGGCGAAGAAGCGTGCTGTTTATGAGGTTGAAGTTGCAGATAGTTATCTATTACATGAATATTTAATCATCAAAAATTTAAAGCCCGTAATAAAACGTGATTTGGATAAATTTTCTCTAAAAAATTGTGCACAGTTTTTACTGGATCCCTGTGCATAGTATATTTCTGACACACTTCAAAGATTTTTTCATGATAAGAAAAGTTATTCCATTGCAATACTTAATTAATTTCATCTTATAGATGGGTAACTGAATGATTCATTGAGTATAATCCTTGAAGTCAATCATTATTTCGGTTATAGTTAAAAACTTCAATAGACTCACGGATGCAGCATGATGGAGAGACAAATATTCGTTCGCTTATTATCAATTACAAAATCAAGAAAATACTCAGAAAGAGGAAATCGATAATTAAGAAAGTTACCTCAAGTGATATTGACTTAACTACTGGACATTATAATTTATTTCGCAGAACATTAAGAATCTTGTCTCGTAGACATGACTAAGTACATTAAGTGCTTCAAGTTTCTTATGGAAATAAAACTGGTTCTTTAATATGAACAAGTTTTGTCAGACTCTCTACAAAAGAATATACATTTTAAAACTATGTTTACTTCTTAAATTTTAGGAATTCATTTAAAACTACTAAGCTCACCTTTGAATTGTTCAAGTTATTTTTGATTGAATCGATGATACCGTGTAAAAACTACAGACAAACTGGTAATTCTCAAAACTGTTGAAAAATTTTTGAAGAATGTTTTCAAACCAATTAATTGAGTTGCCAAAATTATTCCAAAAATTCAAAATGAATTCACAAAAAAAAAACATATATTTGAAGGGGTCAAGTACGCCCTGCACTTTTGAAGAATTGTTTTTTCATTGATTATATTCAGCAGACTTTTAAGAAACTTTGCAGAATAAAATCATTCAAAGATGAGAAGATGAGAAATTGGAGAGCTTAGAATATTTGAAAACCAGTATTTTCGAAACAAAAGGTTTCAAACTTAGCGATTCGAACAATTTGACATTTAAAAATGAATTGTTTTAC
Source organism: Oxycera nigricornis (assembly GCA_963942545.1). Classification (NCBI taxonomy): domain Eukaryota; kingdom Metazoa; phylum Arthropoda; class Insecta; order Diptera; family Stratiomyidae; genus Oxycera; species Oxycera nigricornis. The sequence goes on along the minus strand of OZ012663.1, from coordinate 7,898,200 downwards.
AAATTTTCAATACTCGAACTTACAGTAACTAACGATTTCTCATGCAATGGTTAGTTTTAAGGAGAAATTATTTGCCATAAGTAGCAGATGAAAAATTGAAATAAAAATTCTGTGTGAAATGTTACTCATGCTTCAACAATTCTAGAAATAAAAAATATCAGCATTAAAAATAATTTAAACGAAAAATTTTAATTCATGAGTTTAAGGATGCTTACTATATATTCAGACAGACAGTAAAATATTTTTATGGCCAAGAAAATCAGGCGGCTGTGTTTAAATCAATCAATCAATCAAACAAAACTGAATCAAAATAGATTGAAACACTAGTTCAAGCTTTTTGTGTTGAAAAAATCTATTTCTGAATTTCAAAATCAGGGTCTTTGATTACCACAGCTTTTCTGAGTTTTGACTGGATAGTAAACAGTAGTAGTAGCAAAAAGTAGCAGTTTTATAGCGTCCTATTTGCTATACAAAATTATTAATAAATAAATTAATTTTGGCCACACCTGTTAGGGTAATATCCTTTGTAATTGTATGCTGAACATCTGCGCAGCTTACTTGAGAGTCATCATTACCACTTAAGTTCGTAAAATGTTACTGATAGGGTATCTACTCCTTAAATCTAAAACTAATTATGTGCGATTCTTCCAAAGCAAAACTTCAGCAAATTCAACTCCTGCATATATCATTCGGGTTTTCCTTCAACATCTAGAACAATATATCTACATGAGGCTTAGTGAAGCGTAGCCCTTGGCAAGCGTTCAATAAATTGTTTATTATAGCCACATATGCTCGGAACACCCTAAGCAGTAATTGCATTTCTTCACCTGAACACATCCAACATTGAATTCCTCAACAGTAACAGATTGGAGATGTAGGTGAGACGTTTTCCAAGAAGTCCTAAATCCCTTTTATTCTTGCCCATGACAAACAATTGAGTAAGGACTACATGGCTTCCTTAAAATACGTGTGAGTACATTTCTCGAAAGTCCACATCATTCACCGATTCTTGGCTCTTCAGTAACGTCTTCAAGTGAAAAGCCATGGCAACCTACCTGCAATCGCTGATTCCTTTTTGATTCGTTTTCACAGCGACTTTGATACTATCATCTATAGAATCCTAGACGTGTTCATTTTGCGAGACACACTGAATTTGGTGTGGTTTGGGCTCATAAAAGACAGACTCACACTTGAGACTATGTTGCTACAAGGAATGAAAAAGGAGGCATGGTGTAGTGAATGCGTCCGTTGCGATTGTGAGGAAGCCCAGAATTAAATCATGGAATGTTACGGAATGATAATTTCAGACAAGGATGTATGACAAAAACGAACTCGAACAGGATTTCATGACTTTCGGAATAAATCATCACAAGAATGTACAGAGCGCGAATGATTGCTTAAGTCTTGATATTCTACTGATGAAACATACGAGAACCAATAAATCATGCAGCGTCAAAGCAATTACTCACTCCGCATGTCTTCGAATTAATGTATCTGCCGAAATTAGATTGGCAAGATAAGAAGCCTTTCGCGATGTTGAATGCTGAGTGCTGATGAATAATAAAGCATACTTCAGATCGGAAAGAACTGATCAAAATTCACATCATCTTACGTGGGTTGATAGCAAGGGACAAAAACACGTCAAGCATTATTTGGCTAACCCTTTTTACTGCAAAAATAATAAATCGTAATATTTTCGACTCGGTATTCAAGTAGATGTTTCATATTGATGGAATCAAACCTAAAACAAATGAATACTTAATGAGAGCAGTCTTTTCATTCTCCTTTGCCGTGGGCACAACCATTTTTTAAAGACAAAAGTGCCTCGGTAAACAATTTTGAAACAACAATCCTAATTGATATTAATGGAAACACATTTTATTACGACTTGAAAAGTCGAAAAACCAACAAGCTTTCAATTAAAAACAGTTTAGGTTGTCCATTCGGATGTTTCGTTTACTTGGCGCAAGGACCGTTTTCCAAGAAATCACTTGTATGATGTAAACTTATCAGAGTGAATTTGAAATGATGTTTTTCAAAACAGGAAATTGAAATAATCAATAATCTGGATTACGAATAAAATAAATCAGTAAATTGAATAACAATGGTTGTTCGGTTGTACTAAATACAAGTGATATGATAAATCAAGAATACAATTCGATAGCATAATAATTGTCTGATTTTTAATTGCTACTATTTAAAAAAAAAAGTATAAATCGTTTACATGGATGTACTCCCAAAAAATCATTTGTGAGTGGAAAAAAAACTTGAGCGGCGCAGATGTAAGAATGTTTTATTGTTGAACCATTTGAGTTTCATGGAAGACTTGGCTTGGAAAACTTGGCTCTTAAGTGAATCGCGAGTAACTCATATTGAGACTAATCCATGTAGAGTTTAAGCGTTATGGATTGCTATTATTTACATACTGAAACCTATCAATAAAAAACCATAGCGAATGAAATGAGCAGAATGGATAGATGAATTTTCAGAAGATTGTATTCCAATTGAAATTTAAGAACTAATTAATAAATCGAGGATTTTTTTCATTTTACACTGCGATATTTCTTCTGCTGAATTTCATTAAAAAAAATCTCAAACAAAAACTACACAATTCAGTACCGCCTGAAAGGAAAACTTTTTTTATGAATACCAATAAAGCTGCAGCATTAACATTCATCTTCGATTGTATTGAAATTGATCATTGCAACAGCTTGAAATGTTAACTTATGATTTAAATGTGATTTTGTTTAGAAATGAAAAAGCCAGGCTATCGAAGAAACTTGGCTCATTGTCAATCCCTATAAATTTACAAATTCAAATATATTTCTGTAGCTTCTTCAACTATGACTTTATAATAAACTAAAATACGACCTTTTTTACATGAAAAACTGGAAACTTCAACCAAACAACAATGACGTGGAAATGAAGAAAACAATTTATCTAATCATTACATGAATAAATTTCCCATGATTGCTATTTTCGGTATTCGGGCAGTGCAAATGTTGTTTCATCATCAACATAACCAGCACATCATCAACTATACTTCAGAATACTTATAATTCCGTTTGGATGAATGGAGAGACCTTCCAGCACATTTTATTAGCATAATGAAAAAGCGATAAAAAGGGCATATTTTGTCTATGGTAAAACGTTTTTCGCACCAAGACAAGATGTATGTCTCCAACGTTCTTCTTCAGTTGACGCTTGATGACATCGTTTCGCAAAATTCGAATATGTAAATTCTCCCGAAATTCACCTCCCGCGAAAGACGCGTGTCCTGACGGCGTGAACGTGTAATATTCATAAATATATCCTTGCGTGTTCACGCACTCATTCCTTGTCAATTAAGATTATATGTAAGGCAAGTGTTTTTCTTTCCGCAGCTTTCACTTGACTGAATGTCTCATCGGCGAAATAGAAGCCATAGATTCTCCTGAAAAGGGATAAGTTTGTAAGGGATCCGTCGTAAAGAGGTTAAGGATGGAATGGATGTGAAATGTAATCTACCCAGCAAAGGTGGTATAAATAAGATCAGGCGTTATTTGAGATTTATTATCACGAGTGTCTGTAGAGATAATATGTGATCTAGTTATTACTACATCAGAATTATTCCCTCACCTTGGGGATTAGCACTGAATATCTAGGCGAGGTATCCGAGCTGTGGCAAGGACCGCCAAAATAGCAATATACATTTTCCACGAAGTGCGTGTGGTATCTCAATCGTGTCATCCCTAGGGTATATATATATAAGTTGCGTTGCAGGGTGTACAAGCATTTCTTAACAATTTCTTTGACTCATAGCACCGGAAATACGCAATCAAATAGTACTTGAGGGAACAGAGGTACATGCTCGAAGAGAAGCCTACCATTTCAAGTTGAAAATTAATTAACAATCAGTATTTTTTGAAAGTCCTAAAAATCTTTCTGGCGGATATTCACTTGTCTGAAGACTAAGGATTGTCGATTAACAAGCCGAAACTCTCCGTATTTTGATATTCCTTTGCTACCCTGCAGCTCTTCCTCACTCCAGCTTACCTAAAAGATTAAAGGTGAATAGAGTTCTGCCTGAGAAAGTCGGGAGTTTGGTTCCATCGTTTCGATAAAAGCTTGAGCTCTCGATCATAAGCAGCTTTCTTCTGGGAAATCAAATATACCGAAAGATTTTCCCGTCAGTTTTCGGTTTTTCTTGTAACATGCCTGATCCTAATGTCTGACGATGAATGCAAAACACATCTCTCTCCGTTTATCCTGGAAGCATTAAGATATCGTGTTTTCCTGCCTCTACTTCAGGAAAGTGCTTAGCATCATTGCAAAGAAATCTGTCTTATTTTATTTGACTCGGATATCGGCAACGACACCATAGTAACACGTCAAGTGAATCGAAGACTTTCCAGGCATTTTCTTCTTATTCTTTTCTAGATATGTAAAAACGCATGGTGATACCACTTGGGAACCTATTTTGATAGATTCAATGTTTAGTCGAGCGGCAATCCCCGTTGCGGTCCATGAAAGATTGAAAGAGTTCAGAAGTGTTTCATTCGAGCTTTCTATCTTTGTTCTTGGTATTGGATACTACGAGTACGTGATGGAAGGCTTTAGTATCATTGCGTGTGGTAAGTAAACCTAGTATGCGAAGATGCCTGTAATCCCTTGAATAGATGTTTTCGACGTGTTGAGAAGAAAAGCAAACATTCGCGCTGAGCCGCTTTCGAGTTATTTTAAAGAAGTTGAAGTGCGTGCGAGTGGATGGTTCTCCTTTTGTAGTTGAGCATGAATTTATTGTTGAAATAGAATTTGAAGACGATTCCATACAAAATGTATTTCTGAAGTAGATTCTACATTTTATCATCTCAATTTCTATGCGTTTTGAACTATATTTCGTGGAATTTCGTGATGGGAATCTAACCTATTACGGATTTTCAATGATTTTGCATTGAACACTCTTGCTATTATTTTTGATGATCAAATATAAAAAAGTCACTTATTTACTGTTCTTCAACGAACAGCAAAGGAAGATGCGTAAAGTATCCAGCGAATTCGTATTTTAACATTGTACAGCGGAACATTCGAGGCAAGTATCCCCGCAAAAGCCAGAGGGCTGTTCAGCAAGATTTCATATTGATGATAATATCAAAAGCAAACTCTCTTACTATAATACATAGGAGGGATATCAAAGTAATTGTCTTCGCAATTTTTTTAACCGTTTTATATTCCAAAAATAGAACTTAAAGGCATTTAAAATTGAGTAATTTAGAAGTATCTTTTATTCAAAAGAGGTTTCAAGTCGATGTGATGCCAGCCAGATATGAACCATTATATTTTTACCGATATTTTAATATTTTTATAGTTTTATTTTTTCTTACCAAAGTTGACGATGAAATGAATAAGAACGAACTTTATAATCATTAGTAGCAATCTCAGATCTAATCAAAAAATGACTTGAAGCTAACACGCAAAGAATGCATTTGTTCACAAAAAATATGAAAATAATATTTTCGTACACTCCATTCAACGATTGTTTAAAATCGAAATAAACTAGCGGCAACCAATTAGCTCTACAGAAACTTCTCATACCAGATATTCCAATTGTTCAACAATACAAATTACTCATCCCGATTTTCGCAATGCCAAAACTATAAACATTCATTGACTTTGTAATTCATTAGTAATGAAGAAGGGATTAAACGCCATATTCTGCACTACTAGAAACTTCCAAAAATATACATTTTCAACATTTTCCGATCAATACACGAAAGCTTGTCTTGACTGCTGCATTGAAAATATCGAATTTCCCTTGATTCCTATTTTTCCTTGATCCTCGAACAATATTACCCTCACGGGATGTGCATCAAACACATGAGAGTAAGCATGTTGTCGGAAAAGTCAGAAAACTTGGGTAAACGGGAAAAAATCATATGTTCAGCCACTGGTATTTTAGCCGCTTCCTTTGTTTTCCTTTGTTCTGTAATTCGGATTCTATAGACAAAAGGATCACATGAACTGATGTATGCTCATAAATATCCTTGCGGAGAGAATGTGTACATCCATGATGCGATTACTGGTGCTTTTGATATGGTTAATCGAATTTTGGTATACACGACCAACAAATATGTCTCTTGATATACGTTTATGACTGACTGGTCACACGTATTGTGTTCATTTTATTACGAACCTAGTACAATATAAAACTGCTGTTGCTCCTTTGGGATTTGGTTTTTGTGTTTTTAGAACACACATCTATTTGTTGTAGTCTTAATATAGGACAACACATGTAAGAATTAGGAGCTTCATGGGTGAGACTACAATTGTCAGTCAATCATTGAAATGTTTGTGTAAGCATATTGGATATTTTCAATGCATTCTACTATTAATCTGAGCTTAGGAATTCATTTTTCACTGTCCAATTTTTTGATCAAGATAATATTTACAAGATAAGGAATTATCAAACTGTCTGCTAGACCGCAGACAGCTGTCTGCTGCTAATTTTTTAGAGTTTTATTTTATTATTTTCTATTAATTATTAACTTCCCAGTATATGGGAAGTTCTTGTAATCGCCTCGAAAATCGAAATTGAAATTTTCAACTTTTCTTTACGTTTTGAGGTCTATAAGGTATATATAAAGTGTTTTTAGAAAGAAATATGTATGTGTGTGTGTGTATGTACGTACGTACGTACGTATGTGCGTTCGCGGGCAGTTTTTCTACGAGCATAACTCACGTAAACAAAGTCGTATCGACTTTGTTAAGGTGTCAATCGAAGCGTCTTTACAATCTTAAGAGCTGATTAGTTTTTGTGACACTTCGGTCGGGGGGGTTTGCTGTTTTCACCCCTTGAAGGTCAACCATATTATACGCTATATCTCACGAACCACACATGCGATTTTTATCATTAAGATGGCAATCGACGCGTGATTCTGTCAAATTTTTAAAAAAATCGTTGGAGTAGTTTTTTAATTTTTTGAAAAAAAGTGCAAAAAATTGGGGTTTTTTTCAAAAACATCAAATTGTTAACTTGATTTTCAACACGCAGTAATAAATGTTTATATAATTTATATACTCCAAACAGTTTTTGTGAAAAAACTAGAAATTTTTTTTTTATGATGACAAAAAAAATTAAATTAAAAATAAAAAATCATTAAAAGTCATCATGACCTTCATGGTCATTTATGTCATTCATTATATCTCGAGCACCAAATATAATCTTTGCATCATTAAGGTGTTAATCGACGCGTATTAACATTTTAACGATGTTTTTAAATTTTAAAAAAATCATTAAAGCCATTTTTTTCATTTAATAAAAAATATTGAAAATTAGTGTTTTTTTCATAAAAAAATTAATAAATAGTTAATAAAATAAACAGCATAATAATAAATGTTTCTAAAATTTATAAACTTTTATCAATTTCTGTAGAGAGACCAGCAAAATATTTTCTCATGATTTCAAAACAAATTGAATTGAAAATAAAAAAAACCTTCAAAGTCACCATGTAAAAAGGGTTCATACGAATTTGTATACCTTAAATCTCTTATTCTAAAGACATTGTTGTAAAGTCAATCAAAGTTTATTATTATTTGCATTATTCGCGAAGATTTTTAATAGTCTTCACAGAACCGTGTTTTAACTTTAATGAAAAAACTGCTTAAATTTTGAAAACCAGTACAAATCAAATCAAATTTGCAATTGTGGTAATCAACGTTTTGAATGGTAAAATGTTTTGTAGTCAACACTTTTTAAGATCATATGCTTTGAAAAGCTTTCATCAAATAAAAAGTTCTAGTTTTTAGGAGTTTTGTTCTTTAGTATTCGTAAAATTTCAGTTACTTTCTTCATCATTTGAAATACATATATTTTACTTTTTACATGCAATTCAACCTATTTTTGATTGCATAATCAATGTTTCTCAAAACGTTTCATTGATGTAAAATCGTGAAAAAATACAAATTCAGTGATTATGCCAAAATGCTGGCAATTTTGACCGTAACTATTCAAAATGGCCATCACGCGACAAAATCTCTTAAGTGAGCGTAATAACAAAAACTGCATTCACTTTTGTTAGCGCTGTTTTGTTCTTCAAGTATCGATATGAAAATAACAAATAACGTAGAAAAGGCTTTGTAACCTGTCCCCCTTCCGATTGATCCACGTGAATATTCAATCAAACCAATCCACGAAAATCTTTACGTAATCAATTGACGCTCGCGTAGATGTTACGATGAATATTCAGTCATTCCAATATCTTTTATGAGAGGTAAATTTTTATTATTAAAATTAATTTTATTTCCATAATTATTATCGTGTTTAATTTTTTTAATATCTATGTAGATATTACTGGGAAGTTGACCGTGTGGACCTCAAGGGTCGCACCTCGCGGCTTGTTTAGAATTTTATTTGGAAATATGTTTTCCCAAATATTAATGTACTCTAGGTGTAAAAATCAAAAATATTCGAAAAAACAAAGCTTCAGCAACAAATCAAAGGGGCTTGGAATTGTTGAAAATCATGTTCCTATTTTCAAAACAAATTTATCAAATCCAAGATCATATGAATGTGCCAAAATCAATTTCTTCCACCTCAAGATACATTTAACTTGACTTTATTATCTACAAATATCAAACTAATGAAAAGGAAAATCTTTGTTGAATTTCGAAAAATAAACAAAATTTTGCTTAAATACCATTATCAGAGAAAAGAGTAAATATTTTTCAAATCAATTTCCTACAACCTCCTTTCGTTCCCTTTTGAATTTGTTGTCTGTTCACAAATCCACGGAAAGTTCTAACTTCATATCCATTCGAGTCCTTAAACTAACACATTTAAATGTGTGCACAAAGGTGTGAAATGTTATTAACAGCATGATTACCTACTTTTGTTTATTCAGAATTAAAATATCCCAACAATATTATCGTCAAGGCTGGTTGGATTTGTAGGTTTGATTTTCCTGTTTGCTCTTATCGTTTATATTACTTCTTGGTTCGAAATTTACTAGAACGAATGGCAGTGGAGGATCCTTTTGTTTATATTGTACGTAGTTAGAAAGGTGAGTTTATTCGTTTTGAACGTGCACTGAGCAAATACTCTACGTCGGATTGATTGACTCGGTAATTATTGACAAATTCAATTCAGTATTTTCAGAAAATTAAAAACTAATTTAAAGTATTTTCAAGAATGTTTGAAAACGAAGACACGTGAAGCAACGTTTGGGAAAATATGCTTAGCAGTTTGCGTTACAAAATTGTTGACTATATCAACAAATACTTGTCAGTTGATTATAGTTTTTATATTCACAAAAGGATAATAATGGCACTCCACCCCAATTCTAACCTTCACCATTTTTACGAAGTTGTTAGCTATTATGTAGTGCCAGAAGGTGGTGCTAGCAGAAATAAAATGCCCTACAAAAGAGAATAAGAGCTAATGTGAATAAAATATTGGTAATCAATTTTCAACATGATTATAATGATGATTTATCAATGCGTTTTTCAAGCTTGAAACCCAATAACTCAGTCAAAAAACAACCTATCAAACTACTCAACTACTCCAATTGACTCGATTGATAAAAACCATGAATTTTCACTTGTGTCTCTCAAATAGTATACAGTTTTAGAACACTTCTCTTATACAGTGCTGTGCAAAACTTAAGCAACTCACTACATGTCGGAATGAAATGGAAAATTGCAATCAAAATATAAAGATTTTTTTCCCTTTTTTGTTTTCAATTTACACGTTAGCATGTTGCTTTAAGCTCTGCAATAAAAAAAGTACATCAGTATTTTAACTGTTCTTTAAAAAAACCAAAACAAAACACACCAACAAAAAGGCTGTGCAAAATCTAAGCAACTTTTAAAACGCAGCTACGATTCCCAGTCAGAACAAAAAGTAACGGGGATTTCCCGATGTTTTTGTTTTTTTTCTGGTGCTCGTGTCAATTAGATCAGTAAAGATCGTCTTCCCTTTGGGTTTAGTTGTGTCTTAAAAAATAAAATTGAAAATGCAGCGTAATCAATACGATAATAGATTTAAATCAAATGTAATTTGGCTATATTATTCCGGAAAAACGCAAATAGAGATTGCCAAATCGTTAAATATAAACAAATCTTTAATTTCAAAATGGATTACGAAATATAAAAACACGGGTAGTGTGAAAAGAATAAATTTTGGTGGTAGGCCGCGTAAAACTACCATTAGAGATGACTTACAAATTTGAAAAATGATATAAATAAAACCGTTTATCTCGTCAAAGGAAGTTGTTAAAGAGCTAGGCTTAAATGTCAACTCAAGCACTGTTCGCAGACGGGCAATTGAATTCAATCTAAAAAGCTATACAGCTTTAAAAAACCATTGCTCATAAAAAGACATGCAAGGAAAACTGCTCGAACAACACTTTTAAACATTTTTATTTTACTATTTATATCGTTTTATATATCATTTAGGCTTGAATTTGCTAATAACTGTCTTGACTGGTCAGTTGCTAAATGGAAGACCGTTTTATTTAGCGACGAATCCAAGTTCAACCTCTTCAATTCTGATGACTTATCCCCTGTGAGGCGTGAGAAGGGACAACAACTTAATCCACACTTCTGTAGGAAAACAGTGAAACATGAGGGAGGAAGCGTCATGCTCTGGACATGTTTCTCAGCATTAGGTTTTGGTCCATTTCATAAAATAACAGAAATTATTTACGGATTCATATATAAGGACATCTTAGAATCTAGAATGTTACCTTTTGCAGAGTGTAATATGTCACTTCGATGGGTGTTTCAACATGATAATGACCCAAAATACACATCGAAGTTGGTAAAAAAATGGCTTAGCTCTAAAAGTATTAAAGTTCTTGATTAGCCGGCACAATTGCCCGACTTGAATCCTATATAAAACTTGTTCGGTATATTGAAACGGCGTATGAGAAAAGTACAGTTTGCAAACAAGGACCAATTGTTTACAAACCTAAAAGCCGAATAGAAAAAATTAACATATCAATTTTAAATAATTTAGTTGAATCACTGCCTCGCAGATGTGCCGCTGTTATAAAAAATAACGGCTATTACACGAAATATTAATAAAAGTTGCTTAGGTTTTGCGCAGCCTTTTTGTTGGTGTGTTTTGTTTTGGTTTTTTTAAAGAACAGATAAAATACTGATGTACTTTTTTTATTGCAGAGCTTTAGACAACATGCTAACGTGTAAATTGAAAACAAAAAAGGAAAAAAATCTTTATATTTTGATTGTAATTTTCCCTTTCATTCCGACTTGTAGTGAGTTGCTTAAGTTTTGCACAGCACTGTATATATGTATACTACTAATTGTTGTAAAAACAATTGATATTGAATATAAAACAAAAAAATCGTAGAGGTTCATTGTTTGGTGTTCAAAAATCCGGAAAAATGCAAAACTTAACCATTAAAACCTTATAATGATTTGTTCAACGTTGTAATAAATGTTGAGTAAATTTTTAAACGCGCTTTTAGCACATTTTATTGATTGTTTACATTCATAATCAATTTAATGGTGTCGATATTTAACTCTTCATTGCTGATTTCTGAGTTTCCACCAATAATTTGCTCGATTTTTTCCAATATGATTTCAAAATGATTTCCATTTCAATACTCTGAATGCCTTTGGCACCATTTATAGGAAGTATTTATCATACTACGTTTTGGAACATGAAAAGATCATCATCATTGATTCCTAGAACATATAAACACATGTCTCGTATATATTCATGCTGCATTTAATAAAAAAGAAGACATTTTCATTTAAATCCAGGTGCAAAACAACTAATCTTTTCAGTCATTATTTTATCGCAGCGAAATTAAATGTAAAAGTATGCCAACCCGCTAGATAAATAATGATGCCACCATAAAGGACATTTCCAAGCAAATTCAGCCCAAAATGGATAACATTACATCGTTAACCGCGCATACAACACTTTCAAGGACATTACGCACCACCAAAAAATTATCCACAGTGGAAGAATTTAGCGTGAATTCGTGCAAACCAACAACTTTTTAACTCTTGCCCAATTGCGATTTGGAAGGATGAAAACTTCGAGCTGAATCCCTACAACGATGTTATGCTGCTTTACCTTTTTTTTCGAGAGGCTATTAAAGAGTTTATTGCTATGAACAGAATGGGCAAAAGCTATGCAAAAAGATAGAATGGTTGAAATATCTTTGGGTGAAGAGATTTAAGATAGCGCTTACCAGGCATCCTAGGCTATCAGGTTGGTTTTAAGAATTCTAGGGAAGCCTTTAGAGGTAAAAAAATGATTGAAATAAAGGAATTTGTTGGGATAATGTTTAAAACATGATTTAAGAATTTCAAAGTAGTTTTACCGATTGAAGAAGAGAGTCTTGTTCTATTTCAGTAAGACGTTGTTTGATATGGATTTTTTCTTTGATTTGTAGCATGTGTGAAGCTTATGACTAATTGTTGTAAAATTAAACGTTCAATAAATAAGCTCAATTTGAGGCTCAGCAATTGATACCAATTATTAAATAAAAAAGTAAGAACTCTTTAGTTTAGTTTTCCTTTGATGATTTCCTATAAGATTTTTTGAAAATTTTAAATAATCTGATTTCAAAAACACGAGAAAAAATGAATCCATGCTACTCGTTTAGTCTTTATTGGCTTCAATTTTTACCTTTGACAATTTTAAATAAGTTTTGTTAGCATCAAACACTCTAAAATCATAGGAACACAAGACAATTAATTATAAACGTGAGAAAGTTTCTCTGCTAATCGGAATCTATTATCTTTTGCTACTTAGTAGGTATCTGCCCCTTATCCTTACACAATAATCGATACAATAGCTTTAGCTAATGATACTTGCCTTGAACAGGACTTGCTTTCAAATTAATCGATTCTTTCAAACAAGATTGTCTTCCTTTCTCTCCAACTCGCTCGCGAACTACTAAAATATCCAAGAATATTCACAAAACAGACATTGTTGGTATTAATCTGTTGTTGGTCGTTCAAAATCCAGCAAAAGGTTCTTCATTTGCATTAAATAGACAAAGAATTGTTGATATTAAGCGAGATGACAAATCACTAGTATAACTTGCACACAGCGAAAATGATTTAAGGAAATATTCTGAACAAACCGAACACTTTCTGCGATTGTTCTAACTAATAATACTGTATTGGAAGTATCAAAGGATTTTATGGATCTCGCAGAAAGCATTTGCCTCGTCATTATCCACCACGATTTCTATTAATGGTTGATATTAGTGTTTTAGTCTAAATAGAATGAAACAATACCTTTTTGAAGTCTGCAAATGATTATGCAATTTCAACGAGTCTTTGGACATGCCAAGGACAATTGGCTTTGATGTTTGGGGGAAAATATACGGAATGTAAGCAAATAAGAGCATAATTCGTAAAATTCTGGAACTCATATTACCAAACTTATGCGCACTACTGATTTTCGGTATCATATCAAATAATCAAACTTATTTCTAAAATACTAGCAAGTCGTAAACCAAGTCGCAAGCAATCCAGCAAATTGCCCTTCTTTTTCTTTTCAAATTACTTCCTTGTAAATAAATCGAGCGATGGCAACAAAATCCTCCAAATTCAAAAACATTTAGTGCCGAAAGAACTGTAAGAAGGCGACACTCTAATGCAAAGCAATTCCAACTGCTAAATCTTTAATAGCTTCATTTAGTACTTAATCTTCAGACACTCCCCAGCTACAAGCTTTTATTTCTTTAGCTACAAAGACTTATCCTTCTTCCAAAAAAGGATTCATCGATGACACTGAATGGATGGTCGATTAGGTTTCACTCCTCAAACTTTATTATGATCCTTACTGTGGGAGGCACTTAATTGGCTCTAAGTTATTTATCGAGTAGTCCTTGATTGAAAGCAAAGTTTAAAGGCTTGTCTCACGATTAGGTCTATATTTCCAAAAGTACGAAGCGAAACTGTAAAAACTCCTTCACGCACCCGAGAGTGAGATGGAAAATTCAACTTAAGATTTCAGGACCAAATTGGATACTTGAGTGTGCCTCCTCAATCTGAGAAATGGAATGGATGAACGAATTTTCATTTAGATCCAAGAAATCAACACTAAATGAAAGGATTCGCTTTGCAGGATAGGAACTACGGAATTTATTCCAATATAAAAGTTTTATGTATCGTGCAATTTCGAATCCATCTGCAAGGATCAAGTGTATGAGGAATTGATTGGCTGTGAAAACGAGCTGATTTTATAGTTTGCCACTTACACTGTTATTTTTCGATCCTTTACTATATTCCAGATTGAATTTTCATTGCTTGATGTGTCTGCGATGAAAATGTTTCTTGTTAGATAGTGATTTAAGATTAGCTAAATTTATAGGGCTGCTGAACATTAAAAAGGTTATGTATACGAGATATTTCCTCTTCGGTTTAGTGTATGTTGAAACCAAAACAGTGGCCAATCATTCAAAGAACAACACAATCCTAAGATAAAAAATCTCTCTGCATTGCTCTTGCAAAGTGTTTGAATATTCTACAAAGTATACCGAAAGGCTAGGCGAGAGGAAAAGGCTTGATAAATTTAGTCCCTAAAAAAGCGATGTGAAAATGTGTAATTTATGCAATCTACGAGTAATATGAATACAGTCTAGAAAATGCAGCCGCATGCACTGTATGTTTTGATCGCAGTTTTTGTGGACAATAGAGCATAGCTAATTCAATCTAAACCGAAGCAACTTCCTTAACTGTACACATTGTAACGATTTACTGAAAGTTCTGCGATGAAATATGAAAGTCCTTGCACATAATTTTATGATAATGCTTTGGTCCGTCTTTAACCTAGCCAATCTTCATTTTCCCAAAAGACAACACGTACAAAGATGAACCCATTTGCATAGATTCATACAAACACTCCCTTGTGACAAAAATGAGTATATGAAACCCTGACCCAATGTGTATTACAAGTATTCTGTCCCACGAATCGTAACAACAAAGCCATGCGTATAATCTAATCTCTACAAGATGATGGGTTCATTCGAGTTAATTAAGAAGACGGATATGGATCTAAGAGATAATGTGTTGCCTGACCTTAATTATTCCTACGCAGGTAAAAAAAAAATTGATGGACTCCGGTGTAATTTACTTCTCTGTTGCACATGTGCGAGACTGATAACTGCTAAAGCATTTGGGCATTTAATATCTTGAACTTCTCTTGCGCACCTGGGAAGGAAAGGCTTCCAGCCATCCTTATTTCATTAGTTAAGCACGTGACCTTTATAAGCGGCTAAGATATTCTAAAAAGGATGCATGACATGGTGTGAACTTTGAAATTTGAATTATATCTTGTACATATGTATGTAGATCAATGCTAGAATAGCCAATGAATTTTTAATTTTATTTTCTGAAAAGTAAGTTTCATCCGAACCTTCACATGGGCATAATTTTCCATGAATCCTTAATGTGAGGCAACTTTTGAAACCCTGTCTGACTCGTACATTTCAATCTTTATTTCAAGAGTCATTCGAAAATGAAATTGTTCAATGACTAGTGAAACCTCCGACAACTATTCGTGGAGCTAACGTTTATCACTTAGTCCCGTGCCATGTCACTCAATGTCTCCTTTTCCATTTACACATATGTAAGCTCAACAACGGCAGTATGAACCCTTTCATTTTTCATTTTCCTAACAAAACTTTTCCCCATTCATGTTTCACTCTATTCACCCGAATATATAAACAAATTAAAAATACACGACATCAACTTGCCCATCGTGTCAAACATACTAAATACATCATATAAGAAAACTGCAAACTACGGTGCAAATAGAATGGATTTGTATGCTTCCATAAGGGACGAAAATGGATGTGCAAAGAAATGAATTGACTTCTAAAATTGGAAACAATGTAAACAATTTGCAAAGTTTACTTGGACGTTACGAGTTGTGGACGGGGTACATCTTAAGTAACGTGTGTTGCCCTGTCATGAAGCAATTCGAAGGATGAATAGTAAATGGAGGATCTACGTCGCATTTACCTCAAATCCGTCCTATTTTTAGCCTGAAGAACTTATCATTTGCTAAACACACAACAGTTTCAACTGGACGTGATAAGGAATGCATGGATTTTTCATGTTGAAAGGGGTTTTCGTGTTAGACATTTTCGAATGGGATGATTATTGAATAATTTATGTATTTTTATTTTCCCGTTTCCTCCACTACTAAGTAAAGGCATAGAAATGAACACAACTATTTTTTATTATGTTTGAGAAAAATCGATCGTTTTAAAGATTCCGGCTGGATCAAAAGTCTTGAAATAGAATAATTCTATCATGATAGTTTTTTACTCTCTCTTACCTTGTTATTATTTTCGATTGAGAGGAGTTTCATTGGCTTTACTTAGAGAGCTAATACCTAAGTGTTCAATTACGGTACAGGTCACAGTGACCCAAAATAGTCGTAGAAATTTTTTATAATTTATCATAACAATGGTGCACGGCATTCTTTTTATGAAGATGAAACTGATGCATATTTTATTGATTGCAACTCTGCTGCGGAATGATTTTATAAATACAAAGCTTTGATAACATGCAAACGCTCTATTTACCTTCATTTTGCAAATACGATACCACTACGAAATCGCTCGATCTGAAAAATTGTGGACTTATATCTTCTCCGCAACCAGCTGAGATCAAAACTAAAGTCACTATTAAGTTCAACAAATACACATTTTATTTTTTCTGTCTTTCTGTAGCCAATTTGAACATTTTGGTAGCAAACAAAAATGTACATCCAATTTTTTCATATTATTTTCAAGTCTCAACTTTTCTTGTGATCTTTATGTGATGACAGTTGGACCAGTTCGGCCCGTGAACTTGGGAAGATTTGAAATTTCTAACGCAATATTAATTAATGGTTTCAGCATTTCACTTGCTTGTCCAAGAACATTGTCCT
This sequence comes from Oxycera nigricornis, assembly GCA_963942545.1. Lineage (NCBI taxonomy): Eukaryota > Metazoa > Arthropoda > Insecta > Diptera > Stratiomyidae > Oxycera > Oxycera nigricornis. The sequence goes on along the minus strand of OZ012663.1, from coordinate 7,881,294 downwards.
TTTCGTATGAGTCGATATATAACCTGTAAATAAATTTTAGTTTGTTGCTTTGTGCACTTTTCAAATTATAGAATATTTTTCAAATCGTTACCTAACAGTTGCCCCAGAGCTTCCAGTTCCACTCAACCGCATAACAATTCTACTACCATCGTCAAATACAATTCGCAATCCTTGTTTCGTAGAAACCGATTTATCAACCGGATCTGTGTAACCGAAATTATCGGCGACTTTGACTTTGTAAGTTTTGCCAAGTGACGCGAACTCACGCCCAACAAACGCAGGATCGGTGATGGTTTTCTCCATGCTGTCAATCATTTGATTGCATGGATCCAATTCGCATTCCTCATAATCATATCGTGTGAAATAGTTTCTTCCATAAATGGACCAATGGTTCTTCAGGATGTCTTCAATACTTTTGCCAGTGTGCTCCATAATTGAGAGCCACGCTAGGACAGCCCAAACACCATCTTTCTCTCGGATATGATTGGAACCAGTGCCGAAACTTTCTTCTCCACACAAGCATAAACGACCAGCGTCCATTAGGTTGCCGAAATATTTCCATCCGGTGGGAACTTCAAAGACTTCTTTTCCAAGACTTCGTCCGACTCTGCAGTCAATAAATAAAAACAGATAATCATCCCCATGTTTACCATACAATAGCCAATCTTTGCACTTACAGATCGACAGCCGATGCAGTTGGCATACTTCTTGCAAATCCTTGAATGCCGTTCTTTTTAAAATATGGCATGCACTCTAAATAATGAGCAATGACTGCCAAAGAGTCACTAGGTGTCACAAAGAAAGCATTCCGCCCGATTATCATGTTGCGATCCTGTAAAGTTCAATTCAATTAAGCCATTTCGCTCGATAGCGTCAACAGACTTACACCGTCACCGTCAAAGGCAGCGCCAATATCGTAATCTCCTTTCGCTACAGTATCCACCAAATCCTTTGCATACGTCAAATTCGGATCAGGATGTAATCCACCAAAATCTTCTAGTGGTGTTGTGTGCACAACACTTTCGGCCGATGCACCCAAACAGTTCAGGAATATATCCCGCACATAAGCCCCCGTAACGCCATTCATGGAATCGATCCGCAACTTCAGCGCCGTCCCCGACTTTTTGCCACTCACAAACTCTCGTAGTTTCGCAAAATCAAATATCTCCTTCATATGGTTTACGTAGTTCTCCACGCAATCTATGACATCCACAACAAAATGGTTACCACCAACCTAAAGTAGAACAAAATGTGGCTATAAACAATGTTAGGGTGCTTCCTATGATGTGGTCGGACTTCAATTTCATTCATTCCAGGATGGAATTGGAAATTGTGAAATTTTGAGTATGCAAACGGGAAAGGATTAAGGATCAACGCATTGTTACTCTCCATGGAAAGTGTTGTTATTTAGAGCACAAAAAGGACATGCAACGCCATTATCCAATGCATTTTTACTTTAGCAATTAGACCGAGAAGAAAAAACCATCAGCATACGACTGTCGATCAAACTATTTCCGATTTCTGCTGCCCAACAGAATATACCTCATAGCTATTTGTTCCAATTTTCGAGATATCGATTTCGAGTCCTTCCACTATTTTGTACTGCTTGATGGTTCCAGATAGCTGGAACATGCTGTTGGTTAGATTGTCGGGAGCCGGTCCTCCGTTCGAGCAATTGAACTTTATGCCAAAATCATTTTCTGGACCGCCAGGATTATGTGATGCAGTGAGAATGATACCACCTAATTGTGATTAATAGAAAACATAATAAATTTAATATTTACTGCGATTTACAACAGCCTCAACAAAATGGACTTTTCATTCAATTACGTTTATAAAAATTGGTTGAATATTGCAATGAACATTACCAAATGCTTTATTTTTGCGAATAAGACTAGAGACTGCAGGTGTAGATAGAATGCCATTTTGCCCGACAAGAAGCCTGGATACCTGAAAAATAAGATAAACATTTTTAAAACTAATGTCTAGATAAAGATTTCAAGTGATATCGAACATGCCTTTAAAAATATGCTGAATTGAAATAAACTAAAATTGAATTGTAAGACAGCAGAGACACATTAAATATTAAAGAAAAAACGGGAAATGGAACTATCCAAAAATATACATACATAAAATTTATTTTTTAAATTTTCAACTAAAATATGTTTGGCAAAAAATTGTTATCAATTTGTTTATCGCTGAAACTATACTAACGTCGATTAAACATTTTCTAAGAAATTGAATTTTGCAAAAAAAAAAAAATATGTACTTGGCATTTTTGCAATGATTTTTAAAACGATGCTAGATGGAAATCTTTAAAAGAAATAAGAATTTTTTTAATGTGGCATTCATTCATTTAAATTTATGGAAGTGCTAAAGTGCCTAATTTAATGTCAGAGCTGCGTAAAAAAATTAAATTTGAAAATTTGAAAACGAATATGTGTATTATTTTTTCATCAAAAATTTAATATAGAATTCTTTAGAAAGAAAATTTTCAAAAGTACGCAAGGATTTGTTTATTAAAAACTGAAGATCAAACTTTTGTTAAAGTATTTCAACGATGCAATTGTACACTAAGTTAATTTAATGTCCTTTGTGCAATCAATCTGTATAATAAAAATGAAATTTTTTTAGAAGTTCAATTGTATTATTAATTTGAATTTAGGACAATGAAAAAAGTGAGGTTCTGAAATTTGTTCATATTGGGCATATTTGTACTTCTAGGGTATCTGAACGTGTACACATAATATTTTTTTAATTGAGGTGAAGTTGTTAAGATATGGGATTCTATAGAAATCACCTGATTCCCGAAAGGGGTTCTTTCAAATTTTATTTTCATATTGAAGTAAATAATAATTAAATAATAAATGTAGCGTTTAGTGTTCTTTTTGATTTTCAAATGAGATTCCAAATTTGAATTTTTTTCTTCTAATTTTAAACCGGAAATAAATATTTCAAATATTTTTTTAATAACTTCGACCATTTTAATTTTAATTTTTTTTATTGCAAAATAAAGCTCAACGTCTATAAATGTTACCATGAAAATTGCAGATTTGTATCTAAATTAGTTTAGGAGATACATCAATTAGAGTACGTACATGTCCTTCAAAACTGAGATTGTGTTGTATTGAAATTAACCACAAAAAAACATTTTGCTAAGTTCCACAATTTTTTGGTTATGGTTCAAAATGAAGTAATCTTTGAATAACAGCATAAAAAATGCACGTATACAACTTAAGCTAGGAACTTAAATATTTATGAAATAAATCAGAAAAATTTGAGGAGAATTGCCTCACAAAGAACTGAGAGACTAAACTAAAGTATACTGATCAAAACATCTTTATGTATGTATCTGTTCTTTAACCCAGTTCCAAATAATAGACTTTATTTTATTCCACTCGCTAAATTTTTGAAACTACCAATTTGATTGAGAAAGGTCCCAATTTGAAGAGAAATATTAAGGTGAAATATCCGTAAACTAACCAAACACTAACAGTTTCAATACATACTTGTACATAGTATAAAAGGCTGTTCTTCAATTCTAAATCAGTCTGAAATCACCCCGTGATCAATGTCACATCATTTTATTAGCTTAACCTGCTTCTGGAGTAAACCGACGGTATGAGTACATGATTTAACCATACAAAAAATTGAAAATTATTTTTTCGTTAAATTTTATAAAGCAAAGTGTTTTAATTGCTAAAATTCATCCCATAAATTCGTTGAGAAAACTCAGTTGCTCCTGCTTTTTTTGAAGAGTCGTCGCTTGTATACGAGTATATTCCAAGCAATGGATTGAATATAAACTCAGCACAATTAACATAACATCCAACCACTTACTTAATTATGTAAGCAAGACATTTGATAAGCCCATTTATATACTATCTGCAATATTCAGCGACGTCATTTATTTAGTTCACCCTTATTTTATCATCACATAAATGGAGGTAAATTACCTAACAATTATATATGCAAAAAGGCAATGGTTACGAATTCAACATTCCAAACGATTAGCAAAACAAACATTGGGATTATCATTGCACAAAGCCGCTGCTTTAAATAATACTATGAATGATGAATGTTGATAAGCCTGCGACATGGTTATTCTCCGCCATTTCAGAATATTATCATTTTGTAAATATCATCATAAATTTGTAAATCAGTCGCAGATATTTGAACTTTGCATTGTTTGGTCTAGGAGAGTTACGTATTAATTAATGCGCCCATGAGTGTTTCAATTGTTCTTGTTATAAGTTGTTAATTCAACATATTAATTTATTACGTGAGATTAAACTATTATAGAAAGTTTCGGTGTCTGAAAGTCGTTAAGCTGAAAGGACACGAATAATTTAAGAGAAACTGAAATAGACAGAAGAAATATAATATCTAGACTTTCTCACGAAAATATTCAATTGCTTTACGATTTTATCCACTTGTTCTATGATAAGTTGTGCAATATAAATATTTACCTATGTATATTCAAGCAGTGCCAACACTTCGCTAAGTCTAATGGCATCTGAAGAGCCACTATTTTTATATGTAATTGACTTTTTATAAAAACAAGATACACGGTCTGAATTTATTCTTAAAATGAAGAGAAATTGTTTAATTCGGTATTAGTTTTATATTTCTCTATAATTGAAAGTCTTTTTTAATGTTCATGAAAGATTTAGATCTAGACGCGTTGGTTGACTCGAGATAGTCAGACATATTCAGGTGGCCAAGCCATAATTTAATTTGGTACACGGTTAAAAAAAGGGCATGATCTTTCTTTGATCTTTCAGAATTTTAGACATTGTCGAAAACGGAAGTGAATCCTAAAAAACCAGAAAAATGTAAAGGCTTCAGACTTACAAAGACTCAAAGGTGCACTACTTTCGTGGATTTGTTGTCGTCGGTAAAAGCATATTATGTTGATATCCATTTTACAGACCAATTTGACTCTTGAATTCTTTAAGTAAAGTCCTCGACAAAATTGTAGATTCCCGTATCAAAGAATTCTTATTGCAAAACGAAATCTTGGATAGAAACCAGTACGGGCGGGCAAAAGCACAACAGATGCCATTCCGAATGTAATTCGATTTGTGAATGAGTACTTGGATAATAGCCACTACGTTGCAGCAGTTTTCGTGAACCTAAAGAAAGCCTTCGACACAGTTACACATTAAACTTTAATCACCAGGCTCGGTGAATATGGAATTGTAGGAAAAGCAAATAAATTAATAGGCAGTTACTTGACGGATAGATTTCAAAATACACTAATTGGAGGTGTCAAAAGCCAAACTGCTGAAATTAGCATAGGTGTTCCGCAGGCCTCAATCCTACGTCCAACGCTATTTCTACTTTATATCAAATCCATAAAAATGCAGACCTTGTTGCGTAAGTGGTTATGTACGCAAATGACACTGTGCTCGTATGCTCAGGTAAAACTAAAAGTAAATACAGACCTGGACAAGCACTGGTACTCGCTTCTACAAAGTAGACTGGAAATAAATGCGAGGAAAACAAAATATATTATTTCCAAACAAAAGAACAAGACTGACATACGACCACATGTAAAAATCAATGACACCAAGCTCCAAAAAGTAGAACAAATAAAATATTTAGGACTTCTAATAGACGAGAAACTAACATGGACTCCACACATAAATGATCTAAGGAAAAAATTGGCTGTCTTCATTGGTCTTCTACGTCGCTTCTACTTCTTTTCAAAGAAAAAAATCCAAATTATGTATGCGAACCTCCTTTCCAAAATTTCCTACGGCATGTTGAATTGGAGTCAAACTTCTAAAGGTAACATCACGATCATCTCCAGACTAGTAACCAAGACGTATAAAACCCTTTACAATCTCCCTATGCCAACTCCAACGAACGAAGTTTACAAAACAACCCAAGAATTGAATTTGCAAGGCATGATTTCCATGGGAAGAGCTAAAGTCATCATGTGAAATTAAATCGAAAAAAACACTTACAGAATGAGAAACATGAATAATATAGCTATCGCATTTGCCAGAATTGATCGGCTAAAAGAAGACCCTTTCAACAAAACAACTAACTTTTACAAAAACTGCCGGAAAAAATTAAAAACATATCGAACCTATCTTCCCTTAGAACGACACTAAAAAAATACCTCCTTCAGGACCAACTTTCGAAGTCAGTTACAAGTACAATCAGCTTCCACTAAACTCAAAGCCAAACATGTAATCAACATGAAATAATTCATAAACATAAAGTCTGAACTATTAATCTAACTAAAAGGATACTAAAATACACAAATTTGGTACTATCCCTTATTCCGATTCTTATCGTCTGGGAAGTACTATGTACTGAAATTTAAATACCGAGAATTACTGAAAATTTACGGAGAGAGTGATTGAAGGAGACGGAGGTGATTTTAGTCGGTAGAAATCTGGCAGGAGCCGATCGGTATATTTTGAATATTTCCACCTCCCAACGTTGATAAAAAAAGTTGCTTAAACGTTGTATCGTACGATTTTTGAAGTCACAGGCGACAAACGATCAAGTAATATCTACCAAATGGAGCAATTTTCGAAGGAGTTTGACTTTTCAATGTTCTCATGTGAACACGCTTTTTTTAAAATCATAAACTTTTTTCAAACGATGCAAAATGTTTATTGAAAAATAAAAGCATGCTTTCTAAATTTGCCAACTATCGAATTGTTTGGGTTGGTGTTACCCTGAAAAAGTCTCAAATAAGAACAATAAAGCCAACACAAAAAATGTACTCAGTTTAAGTTTTATTTTTAGGGAAAGTCAAGTCATTTTACGCATCCATTATTTATTTCGTTTTCTTCATTGGTTCGAATTTATCTGAGAAGTGATGTGTTTCACAGATGTTGTCACTGTAAATTCTTGATAATATCCAAGCATTTCGTTTTAAGAATGTAAATTTTTTTTGGAAGTTGTTAAGCGTCAATCAATTATTGTTGCTGGCTCTATATTGAAACGAAGGTAAAAAGTACCAAAGATTAGCTAGTTCACAAAAAAAAACAGGAAATATAGTTTATTCTTCCAGCGTTAGAATAAGGTATGAAGAAGAATTTTCAGTTTAAACTCATATTTTCGTTGATGAAGCTTGTCTTTTTTATTTCTGGGTAAGTGTAGTGCATAACAATTTCTTTGTTTCACTAGCTTTGAGTATGAATAAAGAGAAGTCCAATGTATCGAAGCGCTGTTGTACCTTTTAAACTGTGATAAGTTCTTGAAAGAGATTCTCTTACTTGAATCTCTTCGCGTTTTCAATTTCAAAACTATTTTTTGAACCGTTAATCCTTTTTCGACACAAAACGAATTCTTTTTTCGGTATTCACATACACACCCTGAAATTTCGCAAGTTTTTAGAGTGAGTACTTCTAATTTTGCGGCATATTCTTTAATCGATTCCGAAAAGCATGCATCGATACGATAGCTACAAAATAAATATAAACCGGAAAAAAATGTGACCAGCGACATATGTTTCAAAGAACATTCCCGGTAGCTTCTGAACAATAATCAACATTATTAAATTTCCACGCGTGTCTGAGTAGATGTTTACTTTGGAACCAAACTGTTTACATTGCAACAAGTGTTCTGAAAATTACGATTTCTGAGTTACGAAAATTCGCATAATTCCGGCGGAAACTCTAGTCTTTAGTGTTATTTTAGAGAGACTTGAATTCAGCGTTGCACAAAATGAAATACCAATTCAATTTTTAACAATTTTCCATTAATCTGAAATTCAAATCAGATTTTTTGCTTAAATGTTAATTGTTTGAAATGAAATGGAAACCAATATTTTTGCAATATCACAGACATCCAAACGACTGACTAATAATAGCATCACCGACGCTTAAACTACGATGCAGAAGATTTATACGTGAAATTGAGCACGGAAAGAAATGGAGAAATGCACCCGCGGTTAAGATTTTTTCCTGCAAGGCATATCGTAGCGAATGAGAATCAAATTGTTTCGAATTATTTCGTAGGGCTCGGTTCTTTAACTCAAGGAAATATTCAGTCAAGTCAGAAAGAGTTTTTATTGCCGCGAACAAGATGCACAATTTTTGCAGCGGGCAGTTTGTTTCGAAGAATGTCCATTCAAAGAATATCAAAAATGGTATATTACGGATTTGGGAAAAGTTTGAGGCATATTAAAGCAGGCTCACCCCATTGCCAGCGCAGATTTTCGCAATCAGCTCCACCGCCTGCTTGCAATAGTATCGTCCGTCGCCGCCCACAACCAGAACACTTCCTGCAATCGCAGATCCGTTCGCATCCAAAATGCACTGCACGAAATTCTCAGTGTAGTTCTTCTGCGTGAAAACTTTCACCTGAAATTAAAATTATCCATTTCGCTGGAAATCGCTTTTGCATCAACACAATTCTACCTTTTTTCGTAGTCCACTCGTCCCCGGCTTTTGACCCTCGTACGGAGTCGTCTGCACTGTAACCGCCGTCAAAGCCATAGCGTTCAAACTTATTTGGGAGCGTGACGATCCGGAGGTACTTTTCAATCCGCACAACTAACTATTACCGCTCCAGCAAATCCCCAATCAACTGAAAAGTCGTCCTCACTGCCTTCTCGCCGTCGACGATAAGACAATTTGAATGTCGTCTGAAGGACGTCCACTACTGCGCCGGCTGGCATCAAATCGCATAAACCAAATAGCAACAATAATTTTTGTATAATATAATAATTTCTAGTAGCACATCAATATGCAGTTTTAAATCTCTAGAAAATATTTATGGCTTTCATTGCCTTTATTTTTCAGACTATTTTTAGATTGCCTTATCTTCAATTTTTCCATCTGACGAGAACCATGCACAATAAAACTTATCTGTTGATTGTACACCCATTTTTACAAGTGTTTTGCATGCGAGTATTTATCAGAAACTGTGTCCAATTTGCCAGAGAAACTTTTTAAAGTGTGCTCATTCTGTGAATATTTTGTTTCAGTATCAGAGTAAATTGTACAGGGCAACGAAATTGATTTTTTTGCAAATATTTTCGCCAGCAAAGGCTGACGAGTGTATGGTGGCGAATATTTCTCGTTCAATGGTAAAGGAAATGTTTTGCAACTGAAATCGATCTTATCACGGATAAATTTAGCTACTTATCATGCAAAACATATTGGGCAGGAAATGTTTAGTATGTTTATCTAGCTTGACTGTTGATTTTTTGTTTGAGGGATTCTAGAATATGAAATATGACACAGTTTCAGTATTAAAGTCGCTATAGAATGAACTACAACAAAAATTGGATGAAAAACCACCCTCTGCCTCTAAAAATCTGCTGTAACTTTAAATATTGTGAGCCGATTTTTTCGATTCGGAGTATTAATATGTGTAGATTAATGTGTTAAAATTTTAGAACGATCGGAGGAATGCTTTTTTTAAATCGTGCACACCAACTTGAAAACGCGGCGATTCACTTCCCGCTTCCACGAGTTTCAAAAAAGGAACTCGATATCGCAAATAACAAGATTTCCACTTTGCCTTTTCTTCACAATGGCTGCGCTCGACCTCCCTTTCCTGGGCATAGTAATTTACTCCGAAATATTTTATAAAACTTTCACAATCAACGGAGAACTGTAAGAAGACAAATTTTATTTCTTACGTTGACGCTGGATGACAATCGCCCCGTGCCTTGCTTCGATCGAAAAGTTACGTTAACGCTACCAACTTCACTCTCTCGGCTTACGGAGGGGCTGAAATCCTCACTCGACAGTTGCAGGTAGGTCAATGAGAGCCGCCTTTGGCGGGAGGTGGAAGACGAGGCCGTAAGTCTATATTAAATGAGATGAGAGAGATGAGAAGCGAGACAGACCCGATTGCACTGCGGTTTCCACTCGACCCACGAGGTACCGCATCCGAGCGTTAACCCCCATCCCGGAGGGTTTCCCCGCAAGTACGTAGCAAATAAATATGCTTCAAGCAGCTGAGATACTTTACTTTTACTTTTTATTATTATTTTCAAACAATTCGCTACGTACTTGCAGGCCTATTGGTAAGTAGATGATGATGATGATGGCAATGATGATGGTGGTGGTGGGTGGTGGATGGGTGGGTGGACTGCCTTCGGGAGAACTTTGATGCCGTCTGCTGCCGGCCAATGGTCAAAGTTTTGTTCTCCTTCCGCATTCCAGCTAATATTGGCTTTATGTATCAGAACATCTACGTGGTTCCTGAAGGGAAACCCGCACTTCTGGCACTCGATTGGGAAGATTTTTTTATCGTGGGGACCATGCAGGACATGACGGGACAGGGAGGATTGGGTCGCGAAATCCTTCTCGCAATGGAAGCAAGTGATCGAGGGTCCGTGGAAGCCAGGGGTGTGGTGCTTATTGAAGTGATGCTGTAACGAAAGTTTCAGCAGGAACGTCTTGTCGCAAGACTCGTCTGGACAGGAAAAAGGGAAGGGTCGGTGTAGGCCGGCATGCTGCTCTAAATATTGGCGGCGCGAGAATTGCTTCCCGCATTCCTCGCACCGAAAAGGTTTGGAGGTGGAGTGCACGGTGGCAACGTGCCTGTTCAAAGTGGATGAAGAGGAGAACCCCTTGGAACAGACTGCACAAATGTGCTTGGAGCGCTCGCATCCCAGCAGCTCGTGCCTGTATGCTTGGTGGGCGCAGTATTGATGCGAGCGCCTATATTGGTCCTTCGGAAACGTTTTTGGGCAGTGTTGGCACGCGAACGGATGCACCACAGGCGGCGGAGATGCTGCGATGCTGCGCAAAGGGGAAGGGGATCGGCTGCCGGATGCAACGGGGGATGTGGGGCGACGGGGGTGTCGTCCTTTGCGGTGTTCTGTCTGGGGGAGGCTGCCCTGGGGCGGTGAGGGAAGGTTTGGGTGCTCCACAGCATGGTGGACGCTGAGGAGCGCGGGAGTACTGGCAGAATGCTTGCAATAGGGACAAGGTAGGGCTTGGCGGGGAAAGTGCACTCGTCGCAAATGGTCGTGTAGACTTGCTTTGTTGAGAAATACTTGGAAGCACTGGATGCACTCCGAGGGAGCGCGGTCGTGCACCCTTGCCTGGTGCCTGGTGAGGTTGTCAACGGAAGTGTTGCACTGCGTGCAAAATGGCATGGTTAAACGCTAAATAATTCACTACGACTACCTGAACTATGTGGATTTCGAATACAGACGGATCAAACGATCTTCACTAAAAAGTTAGTTGTGGGGGGGGGTTTTGTCGCTTAAATCTTAAAGTCTTTATAAACCTGCAAATTTTCAATACTCAACACTTTCCGGATAGTCTCTGCAATTCCTTCGTTATAAACTCCTTTTCTCGCTTGGGGCTTTCCAAAAAGTGTAGTTCACAAATCGAAACAATTTTAACCACACTTACAATTCCAACGAATTTGTGACTTTGACGTAACAAAAAGTAACGGTCAATATAAGAATATCCCACAATAGGGAAATAGCGACGAGGGAAATGTGCTTGCGCAGCCTAGCTTCCAACCCGGGCTTTTCGAGCTGCACAAAATGGCGGCTGGTGCCTTTAGCACTGCCGATCCGTGCCTTTAGCACTGAAAATCCACGAAAATCAGTGCTAAAGGCACGCATCGGCTGATCTAAAGGCACCAGCCGCCATTTTGTGCCACTGCTGCTAGCAGTGACGCAAACCGGGAACATCCCTGGTTGTAAGCTATGCTCACAGTTCTAAATCACTTCCAATTGTTGTTGTAATGAAAAAACCGTTTTTCAATTCTTTATTTGGTTAATCCGACTGGCTGCTTGTCGGCTTGTCGCATGTTAACAGTGTGGCAAAAACTGCCAAAATACAGAAGAACATCTATTGCTTGTTATACCAACACCATTATGTCAAGCGTTCGGCGATTTTTTCATTCATAACTTTCGAGAGGTGCTAACCATTTCAAAGTTCTTCGGGTTTGCCATTTGATAAGGGCAAATTGTTTGTTGTGACTTGTCTTGTTGTCAGTGTAGTCCACAGTATATAGAATAGGCAGTAGGCAAACTCGGCCTTCGGGAGCAAATTTTACCCGAAGCATCTGCCGAATGCTCCCGAAAATTGTCGTATCTTATGTGCTGCCAGCTGTATAGAGAATAAAGCATTTTGGCGGACTTTTTGAAAATTGTTAATCCAGAACCATTTTAGAGGAAGGCAGTGTTATGCGTGTTCAACAATATACCTACCCATATATGTATATATATATATATATATATATATATATATATATATATATATGGCAGTCTGCCGTGCTAAGGCACTTTCGTCGATTTTTAAAATGAAGAGTTTCCCCATTATAATTATTTTTCTGACGTTTCATCATTGAATTCGGTGAATCAAGTATTTTCCCACACGATAAACGAAAATAATATCCATAAACGATGGCAGCACCGTAGCGCGTAAATCTTCCCCACCATATACCGAATAACAGAAACCATGGAAACCATATGCGAAACCATGTGCGTTTCGTCCGTGGTACCACGGATTGTATGGAACGCTTGTTGATAGGAAGCCAACATATGAAACATTATCTACTGTCTTTCCATATACTGTGGTGTAGTCCATGTCAGAAGTTTCGTCAGGGCTGTGCAAAATGGCGATGGTACAGTTGTGCTCGAAATGGACTAGCGCAGATTTCAAATCGCGGGAGCTGACGGTTATTTTGAAAACAATTGTTTTTGGGTGTGCTTAAATATTGGCGAAATAAGCAAATTCGCGGATAATGAAAATTGCAAAGCAGCTGAGGATCCAAATGCTGATAACAGCAGCGGGGGCGGGACAGAAACGTATCAACAGCAGTTTGCTAGGAAAATACTCCTTAGTTTTCAGATCTGAATACTAGAATTTCAGTACGAGTGCAATAACAGTAGTATTAATTGGAAGCCAGTGAACATCGCAGTCCACCCCCCCCCCCACACCCGAAAAAGCTAGATCAAGTGTTATATGTATGAAACGAATAAAGTGATTTAAAATTGTCCAAATTGCTTGAAATTATATTCCTGCATTTCTATTCTTTACTCTTTGGTCTTGCAATCATTGCATTGCACCATTAGTTTAGAAAATAGTCCATTTGTTATTTGGAACCTGGCGAGTCCCAATAATGCTGGATTAAATCTACATCCAGGAAACAATAGGCAATCAGAATGCCCCGAACAGCCGTGCTGGTACATTGCTTTCCATGGTTGAGTATTGAGTCGAATTCTCGCGTTTTGTTCTTCGTTTCGTTGCCAATGTGCATTGTTGCGAATTACACTCCCTTTTCCGTGCTGCATTCATATTCGCGCTTTCTTGGATACGGAGTCTCCTTCAATGGTAGCACGCTTAGTCGTTTCTATGGTCAACATTCCCAAACTCTACTGCCTCTTACATTCCAAAGGGGGCGAAGTCTTCCCTCTCCCAAATCGTACACAAAACTCGACAATCATCTGCTACATATTACATTTATTAAATAACAACACAGTCGACACTTTAATACAAATCGCATTCAAATCATCAATTCCGCCGCCCGCAGAACGCTCTTTTCCGTCTTTGGAGAATATTATCAATATAAACATTAAATTCAAGCGGTCATTTTGTAGTTGACCACGGTGTCGACTTTGTGCAGGCCCGTCGAGAAGGACCTCAGCTGCACGGCTTGGCTGTTTTGGATGCACGCCGCCTCGGTTTCGCCCCACTCCTCCGGCACCGAGAGGTCCTTCACGGTGTGGATCAGGACGTCGAACGAACAAATGCAGTCCAGCAGCGGCAAGTAGCTCACGGTGGCCGATATTTGCCGCATCACGTCCCTGATCTCCTGCTGGATGCGCTTCAACTCTTTGCTCGACGTCGGATGGTCCGAGTCCTGGTCGGCGTCGTCGCCGGTTTCGTTCTGCACGCGAAACTCCCAGCATTCCAGGACTTCCTTGGTGTGCACGTTGGTGATGATCATCGCAATTTTCTCCAGAAGATGTTTCGCGAGCCATTCTGCCGGGGATGAAGGAAGCATCCGTTAAAACGATTTAAAAACAAATGAAAAGCTGAAAAACAAAGGCCATGACTTCGAATACGAAATCCAGCTTAAAATGCGACCTGGATGCACATCAGCAGCATACCGCATTTCCCCCAAGTGTATTTTAAAATGATTTATAAACCTGTCCCGCCAAATTACCTTGCGTTTGCTGCAAAACGGTCTTCAGGAAGTCCTCGATTTTGTTGTCCTTCGACATCAGAATCGTCAGCCCGTATTGCTGCGTGCTGACAAACGTTTCGGGCGGATAGATGCCGCGTTGGAAAAGTATCGAGTTGATTCCGTAGTCTGAAACAAAACAAAATCCAGTTAATTAATTCCAAACATCATACTTTCAACCCGACCAGACTTACTTAAATACTCGCACACGATGGCCGCTGAGCCCTTCAATGTTATTGAGTTTTTCGTGGCTTGTGCGTTAGTCGTCATTGCTACGTTATTTCGAATAAAGTCAGTTGTAAAATGCCTCAAATGGAAAATAATTCACTTAATTGAAATTCGTAGCGCACCGTTGGCCGTTCAGTTATTTTACTTGAAATGTCCGATTGACAGCCGACAAAACTGAACGAAACTAATTCGATTGAAACGACACGCAGCGGCGACTAGAAAACCTGAAAAACTGAACGTTGGGAGAGAAACGGTTCAGTTCGAATTCAATTAGTTTATTTCAATTGGCGGCAAACCAATAACAAACAATAACTACAACAGTTTAGCTGAATTACATTTGATTTTGTAAGTTATCAAGCTGTCGATAAGTCTTTTAGTTTAGCTATTCAATTTCTTCTTAGCAGCTAACATATTTGCAGCTATATCAAAATTCATATTTGATTATATCCTCGATCGCTTATAATACGGTCGATTCAAGCAATTTGTTTAATTTATTAGGAATTTTGAAAACATCCGCAAATTTTTCTAATTTATTACAGTTTCGAGCGGAAATCATTTTGACTTAATTTAATATGATAACTCTTTATAATTTTGTTAAGGTAAACCCAAAAGCATTGAATAAAAATGAATTCGTACATAGCACACGTTCACAATTCATCAGTTCTTGTAGTTCTTGTAACAATATCGCAAATATTATGATGGGTTAGGTAAATTTATGGTTTATAACTTATTCAGCTTTAAATAAACAATGATTATGACAGAATTATCGTATCCAAGCTATCAAATAAGGGAATGTGATTTACAAACCAATTGCACATCTTTTCTCTCTGATAAGAGTATACTTATATACAGGGCAACATTTGAATCGTTATCATTTTCGTTCAAAGGTTTTCAGAAGCTTTTCTCTAGTTATTGCTAATTGGTTGAAAATAAAATCATCAAAAATCAATTACAGCTTAAATAATAGCGATTAAAATCATTAAAAATATTTTATATTTTAATAAAAAGATTTGATTTCCAGTTTCATTCTCCAAAATTGTTTTATTTGTGGAATAAACGTCTGATCAATTGGAAGACGCTTCAGAGTATTTTAATGCTTTGCTACTTCTGCAAATATACTCTGCTATGCGTACATATCGTTTCGTGATCGTTTCATCAACCTCACTCCAATCTTAAACTTAGTATGACGATAATTATGAAACGCAAGAGGAGCCAGCACGTCGGATTCTGAGGTTTTATTCTTCATTAAATCTAGCTTGTTTTTCGTTTATTTATTGTTTATGATGAAGATTTCAAAATTATATTATTAAACAGAAAACAGGATGAAATCAATCCAGTTTTCCACTGGTATATTATATTTTTATTGCACACTTAATAATTGATTCAAAGAAGATCTTGTTGGTGTTTTGCAATTTTTACATTTGTAAAATGCTCGACTTCGTTTCACAGTACTATCTAATGTATTTATTGTCAGGACGAAATATTGATATGAATTGATTTGAAACTTTATGATGCATTGAAAATCAACTGTTTATGAATACAAATTATCTGGAAATTTCAATTGTAGAACTATAATTCAAGATTGAAAAAGTACTTGAATAATTTCTGGTTAAATCGGCTACCTTTTTTAAATTCTTCAAAAAGTATTGCGAATTCCATTCAATTCGAATCAGTTGATTATAGGACGACTTTCTACGCCTCTGTAGCATATTTTTAAAACTCAATACGTTGTAACGCAATTATTTGCCATATGTTCTTTAGGTAAAAAGCGCGTCTCGAAAATCATTTAAACATTGGCCACTAAGTCTAGTAAACATAGAACTGTGAAAAATAAAATTTCGATTGGGAGAAAGTAATGAAGTCTTTTCTAACCTTACTTCAAATAAAATTTCATGTTGGGTTACAGGTAAATAATGCTCAATTGAAAAAATTAAACCGTGTATGCTAAAAAAATACGTTTTAATAAATATCTCTTGATCTTACTTTGCTGTTTGTTTTGTGATTTGAGTTTTAGAATATCTAGAAGTTCTTGTATCCTTTAAGGTTTGAAAGTTCAACAAATTTCAACCCATACCATCAGATAAATTTCAGAAAAAATAATAGAGCATAAAATATATATCTCATCCTAGTTTTGTAGTTTCTTTTTGTTCAACTGATATTTACATAGCATTTTAATCAAATGATGATAGGTGTATATTACTAATCACTGATTATTCACAAAAAAAGTAAGTGTGTAAACCCCCCCTCCCTCGGTAAAACTTTATTGTGAGACTTTACACTAAGAAATGCCTGAACAGGGAACAAAAATGTATATAAAAGATTCTTCTTTGAAAGTGAGTGTCGTTCGACTGCAAGACGATGATCATTATATTTTTCATTGTTGATTATGTTTTGGCCATTAAACAATTGCTTTGCAATGAAATGTTTCAATTAGCAAATAATGATACTCCCTAAAAATTGGAAGGAAAAAACTAGCATAAATGATATTTCTTGAAAATGATATGTTGCAAAACCACCAAGCAGTTAATCAAAACAATAATACAATTGCAACTTAGAATTAAATGCTTTTTCTTCTTTATTTATATATCCTTTGACTGTATACATATTCATATAAAATGACGAACAAATATAAATTAAAATATGTAGGTAATAAAGAATGAAACAATATATATATTTATAAATTTATAAAAATAACCTTAAATAAATTGTACATCTTTGGCTTTGCGTTTAAATTAATTTAAACAATTTCATAGTTTATTTACATGATCTTAACAAATTGTTAATCATTGTTTTCGTACCTACTAAATATGTGTTTTTTTTTCTGTTTGAATATATTTGTAAGTTATTTTCCATTGGTTTCATTTTAGAGTTATGCAATGAGGATAAAATTTATGAAATTTGTGGAGTTGCAAACTATTTATTTATTTTCAATGAGTTTTTAAAATTTCCATTCCCTGTGATTCGTCTGATAGTGAGAGATTCTCATCGCTTTCATCTGACATTGTATCTGTTGGACTGTCGGCCATGTATCCGGTTACAGTTTGATCTAAAAATAAATAAGACGTTAATTGAATTATTTGAATTGAAAGCAAGCATTGTAGATTGGTTGAATTAGACTATTTCCGATCCATAAATGAAATGCAACGTTAATAGAATATCAAAAGCATGTTAATAATCAAATTACTTACATTATTTAGATTATCTACACATTCATTTTAATCAGTGATGCATGTAAGTTCGTCCGTTTTCTGGTCGTTTTACTCTGTTCATTTTGGTTCAAAGCAAAATTTTCACAGATTTCGTTTCACTACTGTTTTCTATACAAAGCGAATTCATAACTTGCAAAGATGCCATTCAATCGGCGTTTGAACGAAAACCAGTGAGAGCGCTTTAGTACCAATTGGAAGACAATCAATAAAATACCAAAAAACAAAATAAAATAAAATCAATCTGGATGTGAAACAAATCTCACCATTTCAGTTGATTTGTCAATATCGACGTAGCAGCAAGAGATTAAATACCAAGAAATTAGACTTTCCAAGGAAATTAAATGAGAAAAATATGAAAGGAAAACTAAGGCGAGGATTGATTATAAATGAAAAGCGGAAAATCAAAAAGACAATCAGCCATGTGAATCCAATTAATAAGGAGAAAATGTCTGTACAACATTAATTGCGAAACAACCATATGCTATTAGTTTTGATTTTTGTTTGTGTTTTTAATGTAAAAAATAATAATAATAAAGTTTCCATTCGTTTCATTCGTATTAGTTGCACTAGTGATTGTTATTCAAATAAAAGTTTCGTTATTCGTATTACAAATGCTAGCCTAGATTAATCATAATCAAATAAATACATTGAATAAATTCAATAAATAGATTTCTATACAAACGCCTTACACACTATCGCCAATTATGCGAGAGGAACAAAACTATTTGCAATAAATTAAAATTAGATTTGGCTTTGTGTGATATGCTTAAGATACAAAAAATTTTTTTGGTACAAAATATGTTACAATTTATCGTTATTATTAACATACAAAACGGATTATAAAATTGGCAAATCAAAATTGTTAATTGGACATTTCAATAAATAATTATTGCTTTCTGTGCGTGTTTAGTATTTTTGGATGAAAATATTCATACAACAAACAATTTGGCAAACATTTTGCATTGCAAGGCTCGACAACCGCTTTTCAAACATTTGTTCAAGAGAAATAATCAATTTTGCGAGATGAATGTGCAAGTTTGGATTAAAAATTGATAATAGTCTATTGTAGTTACGTTCGGTTTCAGGATTAACCCGACCAGTCAACAAGTCACGTGACACAGGCAAAAATAGGATGGTTTTGACCATTAGTTAAGTCTCACAACATATAAATATTTTCTTTATTTTCGAAATACTTTCTAGCAGTCTTTATCTGTGCATATGAAATAGTTGTTCTGTTGCTATTAATTTGGCAAGGATCGATCCTTCGCAAAAAAGCTAATTCATCAAAAATAATTCGCAGAGTAGACTCTGTCTGATCGTTCTAAGAAAGTATGATTCGTTGTTGACCCTTTGTAAGCATCAAGTTTGAGGTATTTTGTGAACAAAACTAACTACTAATGGAATTCAGCAGCTCGTTCTTTGACGCTAACAGATTCATTAACAGACGAGCTGCACCAAGCAGCAAGGCTTGCTTCCAACACGGTTAGTGAGACATGAAACTCGAAACATTTAGGCATGCATCAATACTATTTTATTATTAATTTTTAGCCTTACACACTTGATTTGTCTTTATTTCAACAAAGCAAAAAAGTGTTTTTGTCAGACGTGAATACATCTTGCATGCGAATTAAATTGAACACAACCTGGATGCTTACGTTAGGATTATTTCACAGTTAATTGTTATAAATTCAACAGTGAATTGATGCAAACTTGATCTGTGTCTTACAATTAGTGTAAAAAAACAACAACAAATTATACAACGAATGGCTGAATGCATGTGTTCAAACTAAACTAAATCGAAAATTCACAATAAATCATTAAAATAAATTATTCAAATAAAACCTAAGACATTCCTTACAAATAAAATTCAGTCTTACCTCCATTTTGTGTATATTGTACAATAAATTGCTTAAATGATACAAAGAAACCATATAATTATTATTTACTTTCGCCCTCGTATGCAAGAGTCCCCTCTTTTGAATTTTTCATGTTCCAGGATCAGATACATGCGACCAAAAATGAAAATGTATAAATAAAGTCTACAGACCTGAATATGTTGCTGAACGCAACTACAATAATTTTTGATAAAAAAAACTTCTTGCCAAGCATCTTTTTCTACGCTATTGGCGCATTTTATTTTAACCGCCAGCAAAAGAAAAGTATTCAAGATACTGAGAGTTCGCGCGCGAAATTCGAAAATGAAATCAGGGGGTGCGGCAATTTGTTGTACTAAATGATTTTCAATTTGTTATTTTTTCGTCTTCATCTATTTGATTTTATTTTCGCACGAGTAATCTGTGAAAAATGCTGGAAAAAGCAACACACTTTGCAGAAATTCAACTGTTTACATGAATTCATCAAGTGTTTATGGTTAGTTGCGCATTTTCGCCGAAATTTTATTAAAGCTTGCCTATTCACTTTTCCTTTGAATCCTCCTGATATTAATAAGTGTCTGTAAGTGCTGGTTTTTGTTTGAATTTAATATAAACTAAATAAAGATATGATGTCTGCGTTTCAATTGAGAAATATTTTATATATTGTGAGGTGAAACATTTGCAACATTTTTTTCTGTTGGTATGATAGTTTAGTAGTAAGTCATATCTAAAAGTGAACCAAGCATTTTTCTTCCAAAAAATCATTCACCGTTGAATTGCGACAATGAATATATGATTGTCATTCTAAATTCAATTAAAATCAATCATTTCTCTCTCAAGTGTGTTTATTTTAAAGGCTAAAAGTCAGTTTGTTCAATGTTTAGTTTTATATTACTTTTTGTTTCCTCATATTTAAGTTGTTAATGATATAATTTAAAATAGCAGTCAATATTTACATAAAAATAATAAACATTTGTTTCTTTGACTCTTAGTTCTCCATCAAAAAGTATCTTAATTAAATAAATAATAAATATAAATAGAATAGGAATTTAATTACAGAATAAATCCATCCATAGACTGAATATGAAGCAATGTGAAGGAAAAGAAAGAGATATTTCTGTGTTCTTCAGGTAGTTTGAAATTCAATTTTCACGATGGTGTGGAAATGTTTTACAAATCGATTCACATCTATTAACTGTTTAAAAATCCACAATCCTAAAAACCAACACGGCTAGAAAACGAGCAATATTCTCCAAAATCAGGTGATATTTAGACAATTATACTATAATACAATTCCAAGCATGTTTGGTTCAACTATTAAGTAACTTTTGATTTGTTCTCTCTTTCTTTTCCGGGCATAAATTAGCATTAATTGTACATAGGATTTGTAACTAAATTGAAAATTATATTATTGTCGAAGAGAATACTCAAAGTAGTGCCGATAAAGTATAAGAAATTCTATTGACACAGAGATGATAGGAGGTAAAAGTATGTTTGATATTGGCAAAAACTTTCTATAGCACCATTGTTTAAACTAAATTGAAGGAGACATTTTTTACTGGAATTCAATACAACCTTGCGTCTGAACTGAATATGTTTTAGTTATGCCTTTGCTCTTTTATTGTGTTGTTATCGTAATTTTTATTACTATTATGAATTATTCTTTGATTTCGATTTGAGAGAAACAAAAATCAAAATTTCATAAATTTCAATTTGCGTTCTTAATTGGAATGTGTTAATTCTTTCTAAAAAATAGTAACATTTTACACGACCGTAAAATTATTTATATTTTTCGCTGATGTCCTGTACACCTGCATTATTTCTTTTGTTTTATTTAATTTTATTTTAGTTTCGTAGAGAGGTAAACAGTTTTTGGTGTTTTTTATTTTCAAAAAAGGCAAGACAAATTCTAGATATTTTGTACTGTTCGATATGAATATTGCCTTTATTTCGATATGATTAAGACTTAATTTTGATTTCGCTGCACATGCGAATAGGGAAGAAGTAAGTTAAATATTTTCATCCTTGCGTATAACTAGATGTTTAATTTATAAATAATTTTTTTTCTACAAAAAAGTAAAAACGATTGATATTCACTTTGGTATCCAATCAATTCTTTGGATTACAATCTCACTCTTGGTTACGATGACACAATCAACGCAAAACCAAATAAGCAAATAAATTAATGATACAATACTGTTGTTAACTCCTTGCCGGTTGTTTTTAAAAAATATAAATCTGTTAATGTTTCTTTTAAAGACTTTGGATTGAAAACGTTTGCTCGTTGTTGTGTTTGGCTTGAAATCGATATGCTGTACAATGATTTTTGGTTGGATACAATTTTATTAATCCGTTTTGCTTCACAACGAAATTTATAAATAAAATTAAACAACTGATGCTATAGAAAAGCCTATTTTAGCATTTAGATTGCCCGTAATATGTAGATCGGCCACATATGCTTGACGGATACATACTCAGTGATACGTTTGTAGGTCTCTTCTCTTGGCAACGATCGCCTTCGAATCCTTCTGCACATCTACAATTGAAGAATAGATACATAGATATGAGTCTTTTAATATCCTGCAATCATTGGGTGTAAGGCTAGCGTAAATAATATTTGTGATAACTTGAAACTCTAAAAAATGATCAGGAAAATAACACGATTTCAAAAAACTTTAATTTCCAGTAAAAACTGTGGATGATTCCGAAATTTGTCCACTAAACTTATTAGTAATGTCAGAGGTAATACTGTTTCGATAAACTTTGAGTGGTTGGTATAAGAAATGCAAAATGTATTATGCATTTAAATCGAATCCATCCAACCATCGTGCATAATTCTTCCAAGGTAGCACAAAGTAGTGGAACACCTACTATGCATGTTTTGTAGTAATCGCATTAACTTAATCTTTGAATAAAATTTTATTACTTGTTAACATGGTTGGTTGGTTGGTTGTAGTGGCAGCCTCCTTTATCCAAAGATGGCTCACTTAGGCCACTATAGTAGGCCCATTGTGATAACACAAAAGATTGAGACGGCACTAGAACCTACAGGATGACGAGAGCCATTTAGATTCTCGTATGAAGTTGGCTATGCAGGTAATATTAAAATCAGCTACTTTCTTGAGGCTGTTCAGGAAAGGTGAGCCTAAGGTTTGCATGCGTTTCCTGGATAGTGCTGGGCATTCACACAGAAAGTGTTGGATTGTCTCTTCCTCGTCTTCCGATCTGCAACTTCGGCAGAAATCGTTGAAAGGAACACCCAATCTTTCTGCGTGTCTGCCAATCAGACAGTGCCCCGTCAGTACGAATACGATGGAGCTCAAGGTTTCGCGGCTCGTGTTAAGAAGCCGCTTGGTGCGTTTGGAGCACAGTGCGTGCCAAGTTTGCCTGGTTGTCCTACAGGTTTCTTCAAGTAGCTAGGCCTTATTTGCAGCCTGCATGTAGGTATTGCTTGAATCCTGGCTTTATGGAAGCTAGAGGTTGGCCGACTTGGGGTGTAAGTGTATACTCTTGGAGCTCAGTGCCAGCTCGTGCTAGGGCATCTGCTTCGCAATTTCCCGGTATATCATTATGCGCCGGTACCCAGCAAAGAATCACTACACAGTGAAGCGACATCACGTTCAGTTGTGAGCGGCATTCCATCGCAATTTTAGATGAACTATGCACGCTGGATAATGATTGGATGGCAGCTTGACTGTCAGAAAAGATGTTTAAATTTCTTGTGGAAATTTTCTGACTTCTCAGCCAGTCAACTGCCTTATAAATCGCAATGACCTCTGCCTGAAAGACGCTGCAGTGGTCTGGTAATCAGAAGGATAGTTTCAGGCCTAGCTGTTCTGAGAACACGCCACAGCCAACTCTTCCCTCCATTTTTGATCCATCAGTGTAGATTTCGACCGATTCCTGTATCCCATCTCTTTCTGTGGTCCAGTCCTCCCTATTCGGGATGACTGACCTGAAACCATGGTGAAAACAGGGAATCGGAGATGCAAGGTCCACTTTCCCTGACGTTGGCCCATCCCTCCGTAGTATTGTGGAGTGACCAAAGTTATCCTCATGCCATAGTCGCAGAGCTTTTAATCGAACAGCAGTGCACTTGGCCTGCTGTCTCGTAAGTAGCTCTGTCGGAAGCCAATTTAATAGCATAAATAATGCCTTTGTCGGGGTAGTCCGTAGAGCCCCGGTGATTGCAATAGCTGCAATCCTGCTGACCTTGTTTAGCAGATTTACATTTGATGATTTCGCCATAGCTGGCCACCAAATAACTGCGCCATACAGAAGGATTGGTTCCACTATCGCAGTATAGTGCTATGATACTTGTTAACATGCTGAAATTATTATTAATACCGATCAGATATTATGGTAGTCTGAATAAATCAAGCAAAAGTATAATTTGTAGCAAAACGTGCGAAAGCATAAGCTTGAATAACTGTACATCTACTAACAGTTTGGCTATCAACTATTCTGGTTTTGCGACAAAATCCATTTTCGAATTCACATAAATAAATTATGGTTTTAATAAATCGCGCATTGTACCTATTGTCAAATTGTTTTTAGATATGATTGAAATTAATTCAACAAATGAAAACATTTATTGTGTTTTTTTTCGGTTGTTTATCCAGTATTAATTTTTATGTAGAGAATGAATGCATTGAGTTTACACTTCAATCATTTTAAAACCCAATTGATTGTTCAATTGATAGCTTTTCAATTAATTCGTAACCAATACAAGCGGAAAAAAGCAATAAGTAATTTGAGATTCACATCGATTTGGATATTTAATTTAGACCTAGGAGTCATTTAAACAGTTCATTATCATCATCATTGATCCTCATCTAGCACTTCAGAAGGATGAGTAATAATTCGAGGAAATTTTGTTGTTTGTTCCTCAATATTACTGAGAAATAAGAAGCAATGAAGTAAATAAATAAACTTCGACTAGACACTCTTAGAATGAACACAGTAGGTATCACGAACATTCATCTTAATACTTATCCGGGGTTAACAATAACATCAAAGGATGAAATAAAATAAAGAATATACTCTTGCTATCAATATTTCTGATTTATGGAGACAATGGGAATTTGGAGCATAAAACTACTTAACTTTGGCTAGCCAAATAATCCTACCGAAGAATGATAAAAATATTGCATGTCTAACTATTTTACCCCCAAATTTAAATCCTACAATAGCCTCGGCGGTAAAATACACGTTGGCAGCACTCTTCTCCACTTGAAAAGTGTTCGAAAAAAAATTCCGACACTTGACGACACGTTGCTCTGGAAAATCTTTTGCTTTGCGCTCTGGAAAATATCATTCACACCTTCATTTTTACATTTGTTCATCGTTTGAAGATGGCAAATCAATTATGCCATCCAGGATTATGAAGATATTTTATGTAGAGTCCAAGGATGCTTTCGTAGTTTCTAGCTCGGCACTTAAATGCGGTAGTTGAGATAAAGCTAGCTAGCGTCTATACTGCACACTTTATGAAAACGAGGTTTATTACGTTTGATTGAGCATTCATTGTGATGCATTGATTTTCGTGATTCTTTATGAAAATCCTTCAGTCATTTTCACTTTTTTTTGACAAAACTACATCCTTATAGATTTCTGGTTTTCAATTTCCGTTTGGGATGTATCAACCCAAACGGAAATTGAACAAGTCAGCGTAGATAATTTTGGCACTATGACTACTTCTTTAATGAAAATCCATGTCACTTTCAAATGAGTTTGAAATTCAATAGATGGAAAATATTAATATTATCTTTCCCGCGCGTTTTTCCTTTTTTTTTGTTGGGTCGTGTTGATGGCAATTTTTGACGCAAACTAATTAGATGTTTGGCATACGCACAGCTTTTATACAATGTGCAGAATAGAAGGAAAAGTGTTTTTTGACATTGCCAATGTTTTTGTCATTAGCATCAGAGCTTGATTGTAGATTCATTGAGACAATATTTTTTTCTAGTTTTCGCGAATATGGGCATGCAGGTGTATATTGCCTGTATCCTGCGAGTCCCCATTCGAGAACAAAATACAATATGGGTATTTGGTGAACTGAAAATGAGTTCAATTTGTTTTTCTCCAATAGCCAATAACAATTTATTTTGATTTTCTGACAAAAATTCGCAAAAATTATTTAATGTTCCGATATTTTTGAAAAAGAAAGTTTAAAGCAAAATTGGAGTTGAATTTCAGTATCTCACTAAATTTAAATTGTTTTCAATTTTCGAAAACCCACTTCGCAAAAAACCAAGCGTGACTTACTACACTGTTCATTGTTCATTCTAAGAAAGTAAAACTTTGAAGTTGCTATGTCCTCTACAACACTTCTACCTTCACCATGCGTAAATAATTTGTCTACCTTAAATTTTCTTACAGTCTCTTCAACAGCCATTTTCCCAGGAAATCCTTCTTTTAGATTCGAGGAACAATTTAGGGAAAATGGGTTGAATTTCACTTTGATTGTTTGTTTGTTCTCTCGAATTAGTATATACTGGCAACTGCTCTCAGCCATACGATTGAAATAAATCATGTTTAAAGAAGTTGAAACGGATCGCTTGGTGTTCCAAGTGTGTGATCTATTTATAAAAAGGGTCTCAGAAGAACCTATCACGATGTTTATGAGGTCCTAATGTGTAGTAGTAATGCGAGTAGTAAGTATTCCAGGGTAAGATGGCGCTGTGATAAGAGGTTCAATATATCTTTTACAAACAGTGAGTCACAGTCAAAATCGTAAGATGTGTTACACACCTAATTAACATCTCGTATTTCATCAGAAGTTCTGATTCTGTTCTATGCAATAATCCACGCTTCAGGTTTTGCTTGTAAATATTCTGATCGAATAGATTCCAAAAACATCCTATCATATTAATTTCTCACTGAGGAAGAATAGAAGAAAACTTGTTGACATTTGTATAGTACACATTCTTTAACAACATGGAATGTATGCTTTGGGTCATTATTGGCATAAACCTTGAAATCTTGCAGAATCCAGAATTTTTCAGGAATGGTTTTTAGTCCCGTAAAACTGTCCAAATTTTGACGTAAGCCGTAGATTTTGGACTGGCAGGCAATTTTTTTACAATGTGTAGGCAATGGTATATTTGGGTTAAGTTCAAGTTCCTGGGGTCGCATCTTCAATCCGCTGGGCTCCATCTTAAAAACAAAAGAAAGCGAAACATCTCCATATCTCAGAAACCATGGCTCCTACAAGAATGTTGTGTATGGCAAACTTGCGTTGAACCAAATTTGTAGCAAGTCGTGCATACATTACTTTTACGTGGTGTCAAAAATAAAAAAGTTGCAAGTCAAAAACGAAACTCAAAACGAGAAGATTGTCTTTCAAGCGCCACAACTTTTTGATTTTCACTTTTAACGCTAAACGCGTTTTAATATTTTTCTAAGACAATTTTGTCACAAATCGTTTGCGGTATTGATCGTTTCAATCACTGTTGTACATTGGAGGGAGTTATTCCAAAGGGAAGAAGAACTCCGCGTGAAAAACGCGTTTTTAGACTAAATAATCAGCTTCCGCTGGCAAACCCCCAGAAACTCACGGAGCATTTTGGTAGGCAGATTTTGGTGCAATGTGCAGTATGTCTTACTGTCACCTTAAATTCAAGTTTCTGGGGTAGCAGCCCCAATTCTCTGGGCTTCATCATAAAAACAAAAAAAAAATGAGGGACAGCCCCATACTCCGAAACCATGGCTCCCACAAAAAAGTTCAATATACCAAGCTTGTGTAGAATTTAATTTGTAGCAAGTTGTCTACACATAACTTTAACGTGGTATCACGGTCAAACTCCCATTTGACTGGACTATTTCTTTTTCTTTTTTCGAAATATTAATGTAAGCCCATTCATTCATTTTGGTGTTTAGAAACTCTGAATTATTAGCCCAAAAAGCGGATACACTCCAAAGAATTGATTCATCCCTGCAATTAGTTGTGGAGCACTTTAGAAAAGATTTTTCAAAAAAAAAATCATCATTATAAACGGTTCTTCAAGAGAGACAAAAATTCTGTTATGGGCTTTTCTCGACTTTTCGGCTCAAATCAAACACTTAACGTTTTGTTACGTATTGTATTTGTTTGTCTCACTTTCAGCAATTTATCGATGTTTTTTTTTCGTTCAGAAAAAGGTTTAGTACAATAATTCACTTTTCGCTCGTCCTTTGCTTCATTTCGTAAGATTATGCAAAAAGTGTGCAGTTTTGTGTGAAAATTGCAATAAATAACTACTAGCAAAGAACTTTGCCGTGTATGTTTGTATTTTAATAAATTGGCATTGCGCAGCGAAATCGCGTTAAGCAGTTTTTTTTCTTTACGATATTGGCTGTGACAACAGTGCCGTTTTGGGAAGTCGTTTTTAGTTTTTCGCAGCTAGTGATAATTTTTGGCTTATAGAGCAATTATTATGCAGGTACATATTTTAGTATTTTCAAAATGAAGCGGAAAAGTTGAAAACCTACATTTTTATTTAAAACTGACAGTAGTTATTACTTGTTAAATGACAAAAATATCAGCAACAAAAAAATTGAAGTATTAAAACGTCCCTCCAAAGACTCCAAAAGAGATTTCGTTATTAAAGTCAATCATGTTAGCATTAATCATCAAAAATGGGGAAAATTAATCATAGTTTGTGGTGTTGCATTAGATTACAGTATTTTAAATGTGATACATACGCACACGATTAGCAACTGTTCCAACTTGTAAACAAGTAGCAAATCGATTTACTGATATTCAGAAACACACCAAAATTATAGTTCTTAAGTCGACCTGCACTAAGATGGGTACATATAACTTCACTTACTTAATTACTCAACTGGAAGCAAAGGAATTGCTTCGAGGATTGTTTCAACCAATAAAGATTGAAATTTGTCCTGAATCAATAAGTGTCTAAGCGACATGAACAAATTTACCATTTTGCACATTTCAGTGAGATACGATTTGCAAGACAAATTCCATAATGAAACCATAGAATTTATCTTCCCGATTTCAAGCCAAATAGGACACGAATCTGAGTATTTTTTAGAAACATCCCAGACTCAGCTCTATGTTTTATGTATTGTGTCCATAAAATGCAACAGTTCTTCAGTTCCAACAGAATGTCTTCTATGCGTGTCAACAACAACAAAAATAGAATACGAAAAAACCCAAAACACTTGAATTACACTGGCATTTGACTGAGTTTTCCACAATTTTCCTCTAAAAATAATGGACTTGTGGTTCAATTGTGGCTCCCTTCCACACCACGAAGAAGCAGCACCAGCCCAAACAGACTGTGTGTCACATTAATTTCGGAAATAGAAGGACGTAAATGACTCGTGACAGAACAATTCATTTGCTGGTAATTGGTGTAAACTTAAAATTTGTTATAATGTTACATTGGGCGATGAATCACACGCACTAAGCTTCATAGAAATGCTAGAAGTGGTGGCCATGTGGATAATTTCCAGAGATTTTTTTTGAAAATTTGGCTTTTCTTCGCAATAGGACAATGGCAACGTGTTGAAGATTTTCAGAACAAATATAACGTTCAATTAATTCCACTAACCCTTCTGCCATTTGATTCCTGCAATGAGATATGCATTAGCTTGCAGCACCTTTAGGGGCTTCGCATACTTCATAGATATTCACGTTTTTACGAAGCAATGCAGTGTCTTCATCATATGCATTTGATGTGTAATTAAGCAGCTCCCTTCGTCATATGTGCACCGTGGCGACGACAAAAGATTGACATGCCTCAAGTAACATACATTCACATATGAGATATCCACGTATGCCCTGGTAGCAGCAGAACGTACAACAATTTCAAGATGATCATCATTGTCGTTTCGTTGTTTTTCCACAGCAATGCAATTATCACCGAATTGTGGCGATATGCCTCATTTGCCACATATGTTACATGTTTGTAAAGAAGCACAACAACCCATAATTTGATTAAAGTGTTGACTCCAGCGAACGTGCACAGCAGTTAAAAGGCCAGACCAGCCTAGGCCAGGAGAGGCGAGGCGTACACCGATAGAATTACTACTATTAATTGACTATCCGATTAAGATGTTGGGAAGCATTCTGCTATTGATAGTTGGATAATTGAATCAAACCAAAGAAATCATCCGTTATGTAAGACATTTTTCCATTTTCTTAAAGAATCTGGCGAAAATATGTTTTAAACCAGCAGATAGTATCACCAATACCTAAATTTCCATTTCAGCACACAAAATAATGTGACTTCACTAAATAGCATTTAATGTCATATACAAATTTAGATAACCATTCAAATTAATATAATTTTTTTCGGGATACTTACTTGCAATAGTACTGGCTAATGTCGCTGAAAAACCTACAAATGCCTCCATTCAAACAATAGGCTTCCATTGAAGTGTCGCAATCCTCTCCAGTGTCGTTATGGCTTTCTGGAATGAAATTCAAAAATTACAAATCTCTTAATTTAAATCAATAAAAAAATCAATATATTTAATATCCAGCAAGACGCTTCTCATCATAGGCTAGAAGATCATGTTGAAGAGTAGTTTGAATACTTTTCAAGACACTAAATATTTGTGTCCGAAGAAGACAAGTTCCCCCCGGATGTGGTGAGGATTTTGCGGAAGATGATACATGGGGAATAAGGTTTAATACCCACAACTTGGGCAGGATTTTCAAGGATTCAGCGTAATATTCATCCAATAATCGATTTTTTTTTGATTACTTCGGTTCTCAACGTGTTGCAGCAAATCAAAAGGGATACCAGTATGTAATAAGCGACCCATGCAATCGAGATGTAACTGATACCTTCGCTGTATTGCGAGGGCAAACCTGGCTTAGAAAACACATTCTACATATACCTGAGTTGCAGTGAAATTTTTAAACAACTGAAAAACTATAAAAAATGAAGCAATCGTCTTTAAAAATTTTTTTGCTGCTTTCCGGTCAAAATTAGCTTTGAATTATTTGCCTCAAGTAAACAAACGTTTTTAAGTAGTTTGCAAAAAAAAACAGATTGATCCGAAGTGATCCGAGTGATCCGAAACTTGCACACCATAAAGCACATATGTAAATATAGTTCAGTCATATTCCAAAGCTCAAATACACTAGAAAGTTGAATTCAGTGGTTAGCAAGTCAATTGAAATTTGAAATAATTTTCACAGAAATAAACAAATCACGAAATATTCTTAGATGTTCAACAGCACATTGTGTTAAAAAAAGGAACCAAAATATAGCTGCAGATTACGTCAAAATGATTTTTCGTTCGATAATTTAAATATTTATTGCAAATAAGTTGATTAAAGAATAATTAAAAAAATCAGAATAAACAGTTCATACTTCTATCATAGAGTGAAAGCAATCGTCTTAGTTTACAAAAAAAAAACCTACTGATGAGTACTACATTTCGGTGCAACCGGAAGGCCCAAGAACGATTCATTTCTGCCAAATCGTTAACAATGTTATACTGATTATATGCACCATAATACAGAATAATTGGGCAAGTACGAACCGGACACGCGCACTAAAACAATCGTGCTTCTTAAAACTAATTTAGTTTATAATTTTTTTTCAATTTGATAATAAATGACTTCTAGTATTTTTTGTTTAACAAGTAGAGGCCAAGATCTCGACATCTCAGATTTGGATGAAATTTGGCACATAAGTAGAAGACGTCAAGGATATTCGATCCTTAAAATATTAGACTGCAATACCCCCGTTTTTGAGAAAAACGATTTTAAAGTTTTAAAGATCGTGGCCTCTACTTGTAAGTGCAGAGTACATATGTATGTAACTTACAGCTTGTTTCATGGAATGTTTTTTTTTTGATAGCCAGCAACAAAATATGGCCAAAAACGATGGTTTTGACAAAATGTTAATCTCGATTGAATTTTTTTTAAAAAACTGTATTTGTGCTCTGCTAGATAAGCGATTTTCAATGATACTCCAAGAATGTTTAGAATTACAATAAAATAAAATCTACCCCCTATATTTGTGTCTCCTTCAGACAACGTTTTTAATCATTTTCATTAGTTCGTGCTCAAACCAAATGTTTAACATAGGATAAGATAAACAAAATTTGTACATTAACTTGGAGACTGCACTTTAGTTATTTTCATGATGTAAAGCTTCAATCATTTCTCGTTCTGGGATTCAAGTTGATTCTTAACAATCAATCAAGAAAATTGACTTACCTCGTCGTCCATATGCTTCAATTCGTATTGTCTTCTTTTCTATTCTTTTACTAAACATATTTTTCGCTCGGCATTCGTACAGACCAGCTGTAGCATTCGAGAATGACTTAACAATTAGTTCGGATCTTCTTCTGTTGCATCAAAAGAAATGGTAAAAGAAATATACATACATAAATGATTGATTCCAGCAAATTTGAAAACACTACTGTTACTAACAGCTCATAATAAAATTGTAAAATCAAAAGGAATGAAAACTACTCACTTTGAATTTAGAAACTGATACAGTTGTCGACTTTGTTTTATCGACTTGTCGTCTTTAAACCAAGTGATTTTCGGTGGTGGATTCCCTCTAACTCTACACACTATCCGTAATTCCTCCTTTTCACGAACTTTATTCTGTCTGTTCGATGTTAATAGTTTAATACTTGCAGCTTTGCCTGTAATCCAATTAAAAGAAATAAAATTAATTTTTGATAGTTTTATCAGTATAGTTCAAAATACTTAAACTTTAATTAATCGAAGAATAAATTTATAGGCAAAAAATGTGTATTTTGTAAATAATTTCGACTATATTACCACCCTTAGATGTCTAATGTCGTTTATGCAAAATGAGGTATTTATAGTTTTTCTTTGTAGAAAGGAATGAAATAAACTTTTTGCTTAACATGAGGACCGCCGTTTGCTAAAAAAAGATTTTAGGACATTTAAAAAAATCCTCCTTTAATCAGGTGTTAGTAATTGTTTAAGTTAGGATAATAGGATATTAATGAAGCAATATTTGACATAAGGATCCAATATGAAGAAGACGATGCTGATCGAAGCTTTGCAATGGCAAATGATCAAGAGTAAGAATCATCTATGGATGAAGAAAAAAAAAAAACAATTGGGGACATCAAATAACAAATCGCACAAAAATAAATAATAATTAACCATTAAAAAAACTTCGGACTTAATTTTAGCAGCAATGGGGTCTTAATTTTAAAGAAATATTAACTGAAGAACATATTTTTTAGAGACTCCTTGCCCTGAAATATGTGCTAAAAGCAAACATTATATGTTTTTCGGGCCCTAAAGCTATGACGTCAAAATTCACTAAAATCGAACTTAGACTGCAAGTATTGTTTCTAGCCAAATTTCTAGACATTGCGCAGAATAATCCAAAATACATGTCTCAATATTTTTGGAAAAGTATCATGATTGAAAAATACTCCTAGACAACATAGCGCTTTAATTTAATTTCGTTCTGAATTTAAGTTGAATTTATTTATATCCTGACTGTGAATCATCATCATTTAAATGGTGAATATCTCTCATTATTGATGGACTGACGATTGACAAAGAATTTCATCTTGTATTTCTACACGTCCAAATCATTTTTTATCGCTAATAGTGTGTGACTTAAGGTGTCAATGAAATCATTTTTTCGTCGGGAAAAAAATCTTGTCTAGACATACAGCTACGAATAAATTCGTTAATTTGCTATTTCGTGGCGGGATTGTTGAAAATATGTTTTAAATTAAATAAAGTGAGAAAAAACGAAATGATATATGTATATGCTTGCAGGCTTGTCTGTATGCATGCATATGCATGTTTAATGTGAACATGCTGAAAATATTTTTATTAAATATATGTACGGATGATTCAAATGAGTGGAAAATTTTGAGATTTTATAGTTCGTTTCGGTTAAGTTTATAAATTTTCCTCTACTGATTTTTAATATCAACTCTTTCATGTACGTAAACGGTTGGTCCAACATTTGTAAGATTGAATAATGAATTGAATTGTGACCTCACAAGACTTTACTACTTTGTATCCATGGTTTAGAAATTTGCGGATGCGATGACTGAAATGTGTACTCTTCCTGAAATCTTTTTTTAACGATTTTACGAATCTTATAAATTTGACTGTGTAGCAATAAAGGAAACGAAATTAGTTACATATATGACTGTTTGAACAGCATAATTTTGTAGAAAAGCATGAATACGAATGCTATTCAAATTGTTTTGATAACTTTTTGTAACAAATTAATATTTAAGTCATTCGTCGATATATCTGTCAGTTCAATATTCAATTTTCACTTATTTGAAAACTAAACAGACTCGACAGATTACCAAGGGCGAATGGTAAGCATGGGCAGTATTTACATTTTTATCAATTAGTAGTACATTAATTGGCAAAAAGAAAAATTAACGTTAGCTCGACATCAATTTGTTTTCAAAACATATTCGTTTCAAAAAAATTCGAATCAAAACAGTTTGAATTCAACATGTGTAAATTGTTTAAGAACTTATTTGAAACGAAATCTGAGTTTATAAATTCATGAAATATTTCAATATAAACTTGAAACATATGCTGACGATCTAATGCTATGTGCATTTTGAATAAATTTGACCTCACATAAAAACGTAAATAAAATTGTACCACCCAGAAACTTAATTTGTGTTTATTGCAGCATATATATATATCACATTTCAACAGAAAATTCCAATTACAAAAATGTGAAATAAAAACTAATTTATATTATAAATTGAAGAGAATTAGAAGAAGTTATTTGGATAAAACATTTTCCAAGATTCGTTTAAAAGCTGCAATACTGGAGGGAAAGGATCCAAGCTGAAGCCTATCGTAAGATCTAGGCAAACGGAGCAGCGGAGAATGAAAGTATACTTCCGTTCTGGCGAAAGGTAAAGTAAATACATATATCGGTAGAACGAGATGGTCTTGTACAGAAAGCACATATCTAAATACGTTCTTCGCGCAGCTAAAGACGGTAAGTTGAGTAATGAAAGGCGTTCTTCATAGGGAGTGTAATGGATATTGAATTTAAATACGAGAACGTGGGTAAATTTACGCTGAACTGATTCGACAAGGTTTATATAGGACTCGAAATAAGGAGACCAAATTTGGGATGCATACTCCAGAATAGAACGTACGATACTCACAAGCAATTAGACAGCAGAGTAAGGGTTGGTAAAAACAACGGAGTGTCTTAACACAAAACCCGAAAGCTTTGAGGCTCTGGTAACTATATAATGGATGTGAGCGTTAAACCTTAGCTTCGGGTCGAAAATGACTCCAACCTTTTTCAATGGGATTGAGTCAATACAATACAAAAAAGAGATGGGCAGAGTCTTAAGAGAGAAAGTCAGAGAGTGACACTTAGTAATGTTAAGAGATAGGCAGTTAGCTTGACACCAAGAATCAGCATGATAAGATCTTCTTGAAGAAATTCGCAGTCTTCAAGATTTCGAATCACCCTAAAAATCTTTAGATCGTCAGCATAAAGAAGAAGACAGGGAGAGTTAAACGCAGAAGAAAGATCTTGGCCCTCTGCTATCTGCTATTTATATAAAAGAATGGACCCTTGTAAACACTCACGATTGGGGATGAATAAGAGTAGAGTGTGTGCCTAGAACAGTGACACGACAAGACCTACAAGATAGATAGGAATACAGCCACGAAAGAAGGGAGCCTGAGACACCATAGTGCTCAAGCTTGCGACAAAGTATGAAATGATCAATGGTGTCGAAAGCCTTTGAGAAGTCAGTGTAGATGCAATCAACCTGAAAATGATTGTCAAGAGACGTAGCCACAGTGTTAGAAAGAACAAGTAAGTTTGAGAAAGTGGACCGTTTAGGGAGGAAACCGTGCTGCTCAGGGACAATAGCGTGGCCTACAGCCAAGTAGAGATTGGAGTGAATAATACGCTCAAGAATTTTTGGGAAAGCAGATAAAAGGGATATAGGACGATAGTTCGTAACGGATGAAGGATCACCAGATTTCAGGATAGATACGGTGTTGACCGTTCTCCAACACTGGGGAAAACACCTGAGCTTAGGCTTAATTTGAAGATTATCGAGAGAAGAGTACTCAGAGATGATGATAAAGATTTAATAAAAAAATTAGGGATGCCATCAGGACCCGAACCAACATTGGTGTCCAGGGAGTCAATGACAGAGTTTACCAGGAGAGGATCTACAAGTATGGCCGATATCACAGGATTTTGAGAGTTGCTGTCAGGGGAGAAAAAAGTTGGAGTATTAGGTGAGAACGTAGAGGAAAAGTATGTAGCAAAAAGCTCGTTGATATCCACAGCCGATGAGGCAAGGATATTATCCCAGTGAAAAGAGCTACGAATAGAAGTGGATGATTTAAGGGATCTTATAAACGACCAAAAAGGTTTGGGATTATTAGAGAGGAGGAGTAATATATATATATATATATATATATATATATATATATATATATATATATACATATATATGTATATAAGAATTTGAAATTTTATCCTACAAAAAATGCATCGGAAACAAAATAAAAATTACGATCGACAATTAGACAATCTAGTATTTATTAGTGCATTTTTTTATCATTTAAATGATCGCCAGGAAAGAGCATGAGATTAATTTTAGTTTCGACGATGCACGTATCGTCTATAAGATGTATCCAATTTGTTTCAATGAACTAAAGGACTAGCCCAGACTTCACAAGGAATGTGTCAAAGAAGGAGCAACATGCCATTATTATTCAAGTGCCTTTTAAATTTGGTTCAAGATGCTTTTGTTATTACAGAAATCGAAAATATCAGATTTGAAGGTTTTATTCCTTAAAATATGATTTTGATTTGAGTTGATTTTGATTTTTTTAACCGCTCAACTGATAAAAATCACGTATTTTCCTACATCAAAATCATTTATTTCCTAGCAGGAAAACTGATACGAAAATTTGCAAAAAATTTATCGCCGTTCCGCATTTCTCGTTGCAATCGAAAATAGATGTATCAGATTCGACTCAGAAACAATTAATCTATCTAAAAATACCCGGAAATCACTGCATAACGTATGATGAGATTTTCATGAACATGTAATGCCCGATGACGATCAGATACGCTTGAAGCTTCAATTAGTTGGTGTGACAGACAAGGTCCTTGTACTAGTCGGAACTCTTCTACGTATTCCACACCACGCCAACAATTAATAATTTGTCGCTTGCCGTTTGAATTCAAGCCAAAAGAATATCGCGATCCTCTCGATTATCTGCCCAATATTTCAGTCGACTGACTCAGAGCCGAGGATCGCTCGGGCATATTTGCATCTCTATTATATGTGTTTCGTGGCAAAATAAAGAAATCAAGACAACGCGGCAAAAATGCATTTAAATAAATGCTGCCGCCGTATGCAACTCAGTGTCAGCACGTATCCTTCATATTTATCACACACCAATTTGGCTGGGATGCAAACACTTGGCATTTGCCTGCATTTTCGGCAAGAAATGGAATAAGTCGACAGAGGAAACAAATGCAATTGACTTGAATTTCTTGACGTGGTTACTCGTTAAAATAGAAATGGGTTCTGTGTTACTAAGGACGAAAAGAAAGTTATTGTCAAGTTGAAATTCGCTTTTGAATTTCGCAACAACAATGCGGCATCAAAACATCTTTCCAGATATTTGTTCACTTTTATATATGTACATGCATCTAGAATATAAATAAGCTGGTAATTTTCGGCAGCTCCCTAACAGATTGGCTTCCTCCCGTCCCTGGTCATTTGTCTTGCCAAATTTTAAGAGGCGAAATAAATAACTACAGTCGTTGGCATAAGCGCGAAATGTTTTTTGCGAATTCTCAACTAAAATATGTATATAATTGCCAGCCAACATACCAGCTTCATACTCATTATTCCACACAGGGGCCATTCATAATGTCCTTATCGCTGAACAAACTGGAATAGCATATGCTTACCGCTTCCTTCATTCGGGCAATTGACTCTTGGATTCGGCTGACATGTTAATTATCGAGCAATTCGATGGTCCACTTCACATCTAAGACGAATATCATAAATTCCTCTGCGCAACGAAGAACATCAGGTGGCGCATCTCAATGGGGTGAAAGTTTATTGAGGATTTGAAAGTTACAAGCTTGGAGCAAGCAGATGAAACTTAACGTTTCCAGATAAAAGCTAACGATAACAAATATTTATTTCATTGTTTCCTTATCTACAGACAACTCTATGGAATGCCAAAGACATCAGCTGACCATTCAATTACTACATAATTACCAAGAATTTGAATGATAAGTGAATACTAATCGTCACAATAAAACTCTCACATGTGCATTCAACATGAAAATATCTTAATTGTTTGAGATTACCCGAAAAAAATTCCCCTGAATTCACCTCAAATCAACACAATTTGTTCGAGGTCTATAAATTCCAATTTGATAAGTTCACAAATCAAAACTGAACCCATAACGTCATCACTGATTACTCTGTGATAAGTGATTTAAGAAAGCTCTTAGCGCAAGCGGCACAGGTGAAATTAATCAGAGGGTATTGTATTTTAATCATTGTTAATTGTGTCGGCCAACCATTCATTTTTTAACATCGAAAACAATCGTGAAGAATATTTCTCTATCTTGAAATTATCGTCTTCAGGTATGCAGAACAGATAACAACAATTCGTTTTCAATGTTTTATAAATGTATTTGATGGTGGCGCCAATTTTTATTAGCGAACTTCTCACGAATTAGATTTGATATTGGGATGTATACTTTCAAATTGGATGAATTTGAACGACTTTTCCTTTTCGGGTAATGTTCATGTGAGGCTTATGTTATTGTTCGATTAGATTAGATTTTAATCGGACAATAATTTTTCATAATTCTGTTCTTGTTCATGTGAAAATTTTAGATTTGCTTAGCAACAGATTTTATCATATGAACAACCGAATTGAATTCTGATCATATTCGGAAGAAAACTTCAGCAATTAGTTTTGTTTGCATTTTTGACTTAAGGGGTCTTTTAAGTTACAATTTTTCAAAAAATCAAAAAAAAAATTTTTTACAGATTTCGTTAGTAAATTTCACCAATAATACGATTTAAAAGGATTCATAATGACATTCTAAAATATTTTTAAGCGTGTATAGCGAGATGTCGTGAGACAGCATTTTTAACGCTCCGCTGTGTTTCGGTATTCTCGACTCCCCTCTCCCGCATTACGAAAATATAAGCATGATCCACGTTTTGATCAAGAAGCTCAAGAAATTTTAAAGCCAATATACCAAGATTTAACTTCGAATAATTTATTAGAAAAGTATTTCGTAATTCGTAAAAAAAATAACCCCAATTCTCTCGAATTCATGTTTTTCAAGCTGACGAACACGATTTTAGAAAAACTACTCAACCGATCACTCTGATTTTTTAATATGTTGTTGTACACATATATGGCTATAGCCGGTAGCGGAATCATTCTGATCGGTATCAAATTTTCCGATTTTTACTCAATCTCCTTCCCTCAAGAATAGGTTTTTTTTAAAAAATTGGCCTCCATTTTG
Organism: Oxycera nigricornis; assembly: GCA_963942545.1. NCBI lineage: Eukaryota > Metazoa > Arthropoda > Insecta > Diptera > Stratiomyidae > Oxycera > Oxycera nigricornis. The sequence goes on along the minus strand of OZ012663.1, from coordinate 7,842,333 downwards.
TTATTTTAAATGAAAAAAAATCATCCCGGTACCTGCCATAGGCACTTAAATAAAGGTTGATTTGGCGTTTTGGTTTTCCCCCAGATGATCCAGTCACCTGAAATCACGTCCACCGTCGTTTTTTGTTTAAAAATAACGATAAAAAAATCTAAAAAAAAATTTTGTATACCTAAAGTACCAATTAACATATATACAAATATATATTCAAAATGACATTTCTTGTCTTTCTATTGAAAAAAATGGTTAAAATATTTTTTTTTGAAAACGTAACCTAAAAGACCCCTTAAATTTATTTTTAATTTATGGTTCAAGCTACCATAGCTACCATCCAACACATTGTTTATATGTTTAAACTGCACTTTATTTAGTATTTAATGCAACAAGACGATCGTTGGCTTAATTTATAAAAAAATTCTGTAAGACTTTAAAAACATGAACATGAACATCTTTTTTTCGAGAAAATACAGGTTATATTTTTGCTCCCGATCTTTTTTTATTTATTTCTATCAGTAAAAACCTTGATATACCACGAAAAACATCGGGGCGGTTGAATATTAGAAGCCCCAATTGTAAACAATTTCTTAGATCATTTGTCAAGTCACTCTTTATTATTACATGCATTAAAAAGGATATAATTTCAGCTGGAAAATTCATCGATTCAACACCATTTCCCAGTTTATTCATTGAATTTATTCATGGTTGTGGTGTGCTTACAGTTGATTGAACCAAACTTTATTTGAGTTCAATCAAATGGACTTTCATTTACAACAATTGTTATCCAAAAACACCATGTCATTGTCATTTTTGTTTATTTTAGCTGTATCAACTGCTTACTCTAATTGTTATCTTAGAGCGTACGCACATTTTGATTTATATTAGCATACTGTTCATCTTTGCCTATTTTCTATGTTTTAAAGTCTATCTATTTATTCTGGTACCGCGTAAATTTTGTCTATTCCACACAAATATTGCAAAATGATAAAAAAAAATCTCAGCTCTGCAGTAACATAAACTTCAGACATAAAAAGATTTAAGACATCGACTCTTTTTTCTAAAGACTTTTTAATTGCACTTTGATTACGCCTGCGAGCTCTGATTCTTTTTCTTTAGCATTTGTCTTATTGCTGGTTTGTATTTAAGTACTTAGCACTGGATGAAGTAGACTTGGTCGCATCAAATGATCAACGAACAATCTCGTCATGGTTGCTATGGTGGTGCATAATAAAACCAATTCACACTTGCCCCCATGAGAATGCGGAGGACTGGAACAGTGGAGCTGATGCCAAAAAACCATTTGTCATTTTATGGAAACATCCCGCGATTTGTGGGAAACGACGAATTATTGTTAAATTAACTATGGAAGAGTTAGAACAACAGAATTATTCGCTTTTGGTTTGTTGACACCGACAGCAAACCATTATGTGATTGAAGCATGATCGTGATTTATTACAACTATATTCGTGTAATTGTTTCTCCAATTTTCTGAATCATTTGCATTTCGGATTCAATGCAATCAGGCAGCCCGAATTGTTAGCCGATGAAAAACCTGAAAGTTTTTTTAATTTTAATCTCACTTCCGTGTAAAGTCACGTTTTTAGAACAATCAATCCAACAAAACTATTTCTTCTTTCACATCTATCATCAGCGCACATTTGTATTGACTAAATGAAGAATCTAAACAAGCTAGAAACACTAGAGTAGCTTTGAAAGTGTACTTGATCATTGGACGCTTTGCTTGCGCTTACACTGCACATCTTATTCACCCATTAGTGTAAATGACTCAGATCAGTTATATCAACTTGAACATATATTCAAATCGATTTTATTTTTAATTGAGTTTACTGATGCACATAAGGTTTGATGCTATTTGAAAATAGATCACGGTAAGTATAAATCGCACATAAATAGAATGCAGTGGAATGGATCTGATCAGCAGACATAGTGGATGCCTCACAATACATTGATGTGTGCTGAATCAAAAGATATCCCACAAAACATGTGATGATTGCATCTGTAGAGGCATGGTTTCATAGATACTTATTTCTTTTAGGATATAGAATGTGTGATGGGTTTTTTTGTAGAATGTATAATTAAAGATTAACGATTTGTAACATTTGCAAATTTCAACAAAATGATCAGGTAAATTAGAAGCGATTTGCTTTTGCCAGAATCAATGAACACATTTGGGAAGGGCTAAGTTAATTCAGAACTTATAGCGATTTTTGAATTTGTTTGAAAAATGTTCAATAAATACCTACTCAATCGAATTTTTCATAATAATAATTTTTGACTCATTCATTCTATGTTTCTGAAGAAGATCAAAAAGGTGGGGGGGGGAGGTTAAATATACGAATTAGAAGATTATGAAGGGAAAAATGATCCCATAGTATCCACTCATTATGAAGACATTGTAGCTGAATGTGGTGAATGCTAAAAGATAATTATCATTAGGAAACACAAATTGCAGAAATTTCTGCCCTACTTACATCATAGAGACGTAATCACCAAAAAGATATGGCGGAGTAGATTTAACAAGATTCTTAAATATGGATAATTGAATAAAACGGGCACAAAATCAGCAAGAAGCACGGTCGATCAATTACACTAAAAACTTGAATTTTAAAAATATAATAAGATATTCCGTAAACAGCAAGAACGGGATTTAACCAATTGGATACCTAACGTGGAAATAAAAGATAAGTTAGACTGACGGAGAGACAGAGCACCACAGGAATTATTTCAAATTAATCACGGCGGACTAGTAAAGAAACGAGCAGAGATTCTTAAAGGATAAAATTTAAAGCTACTTCACTATATACATATTTGGAAAATGTCGTTTGAATATCAAATTTAAATTCACACGACCAAGAAAAAAATAATTTAAAAACATTTTCACATATCACATGCTCAACGATTGCTTTAAATTTGAATATTTGATAAATACTGATAAATCACAATATTTCACTACGAAAATAGGCAGAAAAATTTTCTTTGATATATTCTGTGTACTTACATTTATTCTCGGAACAAATTACTCTTGAGTGTTACCATAAATCGTAGACAAGTGTATATATATGAACAATTAAATATCATGAAAATAATTTGTTGTGCTCTATTATTTTGCTATTTAGTTTTTTAATTTAGGTTATTCGCTGCAGTTTTAATACCATTTTTCCAAATATGAAATGTGCGATAAACTTCTCGATAAATTTCAAATATGCATACTTCATGAAAAATTCCTTTCTAAGCTTTGCTGCTCAAACACTTTCATTGAGCTATTCAATTTTTTTCCGGCAGGGATTTAGGTTCCATTCAGGATCCAAAACATCTTTATCATTGTTAATAAAAAAATCGATTAAATCATATCAAATATTTCAAGCACAACCAAGTCGTTAGGATGAATTTCACAAGAAATGAAATCATAAATCGGCGTCTAGTGTGAGTGATTTTCACCTGATATAGGCAGTGGTTTGATCACACTCTTCAATAAAACCAAGACTATATTGCATTTTCTAGTGAAATCAGATTGTATCTAAGGTGAACATTCATATGAATACATTGTAGTAGCTTGCTGTTAGGTTTTGTAATCTGGATCACTATTTTAATCTTAAACAAATCAAAGATATCTTATCAAAAATACATTTGGATTTGCCGCAGCAAGCAGTGTGAAACACGTTGGCTTCCCTTAATTTTTGGATTTGGTTTATTATTATCATAGAATCCAAGGTTCTTACACAACAATTGATTTTATTTTAAGGAATTAAAAAAATTTGATGCTCCATTTTCGACAACTGTTTAAACCGGCGTGGTTAAAAATCTAAACAATTAAAACAACATAAACTCATCAACACCAGATTTTTAAATTCCCACTATAAAGGAAGTTCTTGTAATCGTCTCGAAAATCAAAATTGTGAGTCTATCAAATTTTTACAATAAATGGTGGTGCTATTTTTAATTTATTAAAAAAATGTGGAAAAAATGAAGGTTTTTTTCAAAAACAATAAATCTTTAACCTGATTTGCAAAACGCAGTAATCAATGTTTATAAAATTTATAAACACCAAACAGTTTTTGTACAAAAACCAGCAAAGTTTTTTCTCATGATTATGAAAAAACTTATATTAAAAATAAAAAATTAATAAAAGTCAACATGACACTCAAGGTCATTTATTTCAAACACTATATCTCGCGAACCAAATAGAATATTTGCATCATTAAGGTGTCAATCGACGCGTCTTAACATTTTTGTAATGTTTTTAAGCTTATAAAATCGTTGGAGCCGTGTTTTAATCTGATAAAAACGTAAGTTTTTTTCATAAAAACATTTTTTTAAATTAATTTGTACACCACAGTAATAAATATTTATAAAATTTATAAATTCTTATCAGTTTTTGAAGTGAAACCAGCAAAACCTTTTCCCATGATTACAAAAAAAAATAAAAATAAAAATAAAAAACCATTCAAAGTCATATTTAATCATCCCCCTTACCTACGAAATCATTGGACGCTCCCGTAGATGATACGATTAATTTTAACTCATTCCAATTTTTAAAGTTGTATTATTTTCATAATTATTATTGTGTTTAGTATTTTCAATATTTATGTAGATATTACTGGGAAGTTGTCCGTGTGGACCTCAAGGGTCGCACCTCACGGCTTGTTGTATTTTCAATTCGAACCTGACTGGTTGGCCGATTGCATCATACTCAATACTAATACTAAGATTTGTACTTAGGAAGGTCAATAGTGATCAAAAAACAATTTTCAATTTGAATTGTTTGTGTGCGAACTTAATTATTTTTTTATTATTTTTACCATTCTAAGATTTGAAATGTTATAAACAGAACGATTCGTATCAAAAAAAAAATATATAAATATTTCTTCCGAAAACTAGTGCAGCTGCGATGTTTGATAATAATCAGTCGGCCAATATTTTTTTAAACGTGAAAATCTTTACTTCGCTAATAAATCAGTTTCCGTGGAAATAAAAATATAGAAAATATTTCAATCATGGGCGTTAATTTATTTTCTGCATAAATATCAGAAAAACCATCGAAAAAAACCTTAATTAATTTACATTTAAATCGTCTCACTTTCTCATCATACTTTTCTTTAAATTTCTGCAACAAAGTCAACGCAGCCCCAAAGCGAAATGGTCAACTTCCACGTAAATAAGTAGGCACTGAAACGATTTATTGATATTACTGTAGCATGCCGAATGATATATTTTTTCAAAGAGACTTGCATACAGCATATAGAAGACTTGAAACCAAATTATTTGCGTGCGCAACATTCATGATGTATGGACCGTTGAGAAGTTACTTTATAATTGTGTTTTTTCATCAATAAACTCAGGGGTATGAGACGAATATGTCGCCATGAATATAAAATTGATATATTCGTTGGTTTTCATACAATGTTGCACTTAGGTTAAGTTGAATGCATACAAAATAAAATTTTACCATATACTCAACTGTACTGGATTGATATATGGAACTTCATTTACAAATTTAATATGAGACAAGAAGAAACTTCGAAGTATATCTAAGTACAATTTCAGAGAACTTAATATACAAGAGCAGCTTATGAATTAGGTTTTACGATGGTCACACTATGCCTCCTTATGAAATAATATCTGCCATGTTCTAGCGGTTGGTGACCCAGAATATCTGGCCAGACTTTCTGTAATTTTCAGGACTGGACTGCGTAATATTCTGTCGCACTTACTCTTCTCACTTGCATATTTCAATACAATTTACTACATATTTCAAGCAACAATTCATGAATGGATCATGTCTTCCCGTTTACTTCATTTTTCACTCCCGCCACCCTTTTTCTGAAGACTTACAAACACAATGATCGAATTGTCTAACAATTTTATAGCTGTTCTAGGATTCTGTGTCGCGTACTATCTTTATTTTCCTTTTACTTTGCCCAAGAAAATGGGGAACACTTTATACGCATTTACAGGCAAGTTGACTGACCTCAAAATGATCTTTTTGGCGCGATCGATGCTCGTGCCAATTGCCAAGTGTCGCCGACATTTTACGACACCACACCGATGTTCATCGTCTTGTCAAAATACCGAGCCGAGAATGATCTGTGATGGCGAATAAAACGAACAGGCAAAGAACATACATACATAGTATGCTCCACCTCCTCCTACAATATTGCTGGCTATGGCTACGTCTACCAGTGCCACCGATGCGACAACATGGCCAGGAGATTGCTCATCGCCAGCGTCATATTCAGATAATGTCACCGCGCTGCGAGATCCTCGCGACTTTAGACAAATCTGGAGCTTTTCGCTTTCATTTGAATCAAGCGCCAAATTGAAGATCATCGATCATTTTGACGCGCCCGCGTTGATCATGCCAAACCTCGTGCCAAGTAGCAGCTTGACGAACTCTACTCAAGAACTGTGATTCCACCACAAAATAGATGCTGAAGACAGTCTGACGCGAAAAGATGTGGATCAGCTTGCAACTGGCATACTTTTTGGTAGTGAGTTCAATCTATGATGACCCATCATTGATTCAAGGTGGATCTCCAAAGCGTGGTCCTTTCAACAATGAGCGAGTAGTAGGAAGTCGTTATTTAAGACCTGGATGCAAACAGTTTCTGGTAGTTCCACGATTCAAAGAAACTTTGCAGAACAAGCTTTGTAACCGTTAATGAATAGGCTCACAATTTTGCGTCAAAAATTGCTATTGACACTGCATCTGAATTACTCAGTCCAGTGTCAATTAGTTCATAATAAGCCGCGCACCATATTATCTTAAAATTAATCTCGAAGCAATCAAAAAACTGTGAAAATAATTCGAAGAGAATATCTTTCGAGCGAGGTCACACACGTTCGCATCTATTGATGGCAGAAGAGCCTTCAGTATCTGAATGATCGCAATGTGAGCCGAGCAGTCATCAAAAAGATCAACATGTCCGCCTCGAAAGATATTGTGGTGCTTAGATACTCGTACTTACAAGACGTTGAGGCGTCTTGCGTCCAAAGTCGTTGTTGTCGTCTTCGTAGTCACCAAGGCAGATGCTGATTAGAGAATCATTCCTCGTGTGGTAGAGTTAGAGCGTCTTTTATTGCAGGCGAAAGAACTGCTACTTGGATGTCTACATAGTGCGGAGGAGCAGATTTACAGCGGGATTTACAGCGGGTAGAGTTGGGCATGGCGAGGGAAAAAGTATATTTTCATGCATATCGTATTCTGCCTTCGGCTCCGTTATCGTACCGTTTTCTCCACGAGACGTTGTGTCTATTTCAGGACGTTCGACTTTTCCATTTTCTTTTGGCTTTTCGTTTGTTGCCAATCGACGCCATTAAGCTACATAGGTGCGTAAGAATGGCATGTGTGTGTGTCATATTTATTTGCTTATCGTTTTTCAAAAAGTTGATTAGAAATTTTGGCAATGTTGCAAAGACATTTCAATCAACTACATTTCTAAAGTTTTTCCTAGAAGGAGTTACATTAGAATTGATTGAAAGAGATGCAAAATTTTAAGTTTCTTCACTAGAATTATGAATTCTATTGCAAGGAGAAAAGTTATTTCGAAGTAATAGTTGTGATACCTTTTCAAAACTTACATTAAACTTATTTCTTGATGGGACATAAACGTTTCATAAATTTTTCTGATCTTAACCAATGTTTCTTTGCTTCCAAGCTCCACATCTGAAGCCAATTCATTTCGATAACTTATTCCATATTAATATGATGAAAAAATCCCCGTCATAAGCTAAACCAGAAAAATTTTGGCAAAAATTTAAAACTTTGCTAGTTGATAGTCCGTCAATTAGAAAAATATGTGTTATTTAAAAATAATGTATCCACACACTCATTCTTAAGAAATTGATAAACGATAACTCAGCGATTTAAGATTGTAAATTGATACATTGTTAACATTTTTTAATTTTTATTTGAAATAAAAATATAGAATACGCAAACAGTTGGTGTTTTACAACTTTCAATAAATCAGAGAATAACATTCGAAAATTCTACACAATACTTATCTAGTTTATGGTCCGAATCACAATTTGATATGATTTGAAAAAGAATTCATAAATATTCAATGTAGATCGTCAAATTTTCCAGGAGTTTCCTTATAATATACTATCATATGTACATAAGTTTACGGAAGTGGTAAGATATAAAACAATTATCAATGTATCAATAGTAAAGATAAGCAGCTGGAAATCTGAACATAAAAATGGAGCATTCATTTACTGTAGAATCGCCTCTGAAGATCAATCAAGATGGATGTAAAACTACTTTCAAGAATATACTTTTACCGAGCGATGACTAAGAAAGCGAAGTAAGGTAGGAGTTTTCAAAAATGAATCTACGATAAATTTTCCTTACACTTTAGTATTGTTTTTATTCAACCAAAATTATATTCTTTGTCAAAAGATGAACATTAAAAATGCATTGAAGGGTACTTACTTGGAAACATTATTCACCACCTCAACATTATTACTACTTAGATTTTCAACACAATTGACTTTTTTTACAGCAAACAGAGCTGATGTGATAAATTACTTATTTACTTTGCTACCATTTCAATTTCATTATAAATTATCACTGCAAAAACAGCATCAACAAAAAAGCTAAAACCATTCACTTTGAAAATTGAAAAGATTTTCACTCAAATCATATTTTTTGTTCGATTCGGCAACTGGAATTTGTATTAATTTTCTTTTGTTTATTTACTTTAATCTGTACGGAGCATTTTCGCCGCTTTGGTACACCTATGATTCGTTTTTGCAAACGTCCGATTTACGATGGATATTTCTTAATAGAATAAATAAAATATTTAAGTAGGTTTTCTTAGAAAACATGGACGAATCATGCTGTCGGAGTGACTGACATAAATTACGGGAAATGTGTTGTCTACCGCGTCGAGCACGGTCAGAGATAAATAGTCCTTGTATCTTTTGTTTCATCTAATAACATTGAGAGGCGTTTCAAAAGTCTTATCTGTAGTGCTCTAGAGGAAATTATCATTGGATCTGACTCGAGGTCTAGCGTGAAAGCGGTCCTGGCGCTGGGAAGGAAATGTGTGGCGTGGCCTCAGCGAAATGAGTAATCGTGCTGGTCTGTTTGACTCCACTTTGGATGACATTATCAGAAAAGTTTCCAATTAAGAGGCTTTTATGAAATATAATGGAGTGGCGCCCCACATTATGTGTTACTGTACGTATCGCAATAACGACATCATATTTCACGAAATCGCCCAATATTGGTCGAATTTGGCAGCTTAAGCACTCAATGTTGGTGCGATCGTCGGAAAACGGAAGCGTAAAGATTAATGATCGTTACGCGATCGATAGACGATCGTTTGAAATAATCAATCGATGGATATAATGTGTTGTATGGATGAATTGTTGGGTCAGATTGCCGATCTGGTCGGTCGTCAATTGTAAATAAAATAGGGAGCGAATACGCATACTAAGCTATTTATATCTCATTTCATGGAGGAGATTTGGAAGATCGTCTGATCCGCGCTGCTTGCCCCGATTCTACTCAGCTCTGCACTAAACGCACGTACGCAAACCTAGCAGCTCGTCCACATGTCGGGTTCTTTTCATGCATTAGAACTATATGTACATATATCTGATTACTTTTTCAATAAAAACGAGCAGAAAAAAAGATCGTTGCGAGTGAAAGATAAAACGAAATTCACATAAACTTTTGGTAGACGTGAAAGATGCAAAAAGGCGCCAATGTTGCTGAAATTATATAAGAATTTGCGGTAGCGCTACAAGCTTTTTGCCGGGCCATGTGGTATACGGTGTGCAATGTATGATGGTTTGATTTTACGCGCTACTATTTTCAGGTTGTTCAACTGTAGGTGTTGGATTTAAAGCAAACGAAATGTTAATGTCTAATCTTGAAAAGAATCTATTCAAAGGTATTTGGTCAAATAAAATATTTCTATCTATCTATACAAATAGAAATTTGAACACTTCTTCAGAACATGGAACAAATGAGCGGTAAAAAAGTTTCCATCACTTTTGGATGCTTGATTTACATTGCTCTGTTAAATAAACTGTACTGAATACACAAATAGATATTTTAAGTATTTACTTGGAGAGTTTGGGATCAACGAGAAATTTGTTGAATTAGCGGAAAATGATGCGCACTATTGATCGTATGAGTACTTACTAACTACTACCTATTGTAATTTTATGGGTTTCAATCGGCAAAGCTCAACTCGAGGTCGATGCATAAATCTGATATGATTAACATAACAATTTAAATTTTATAGGTGCAACATTAAGGTTTAGTAACCAGCAAACAGGCTTGACAGATGGTATGGCTGGTGTCAATTAATGCTGTTTTACTCTTTTACCTGTCTTAGAAACCATGCATGCATTCAGTTAGTGAAATAATCCTGTAAAATATATTCTGTTGCTTTCAAAGTGAAGATAAGTTGTGGATACATCCCTCCCGTTTATGTAGGCAAATAGTTTACTAAAAGCTTCTGGGAATGATTACTGTACAAGTTGCAGCATGGAAAAAAATTGATCCCCGACTTGCTAGAAAATATTTTTGAGTTAGTATTCTTCAACTACTCACATATCATTCAAGACTGAGGAAGTACTTTTCCATCTTATTTCTTAGTATAAAGCACGCCTGGATGAATTTGGGATGCGTCTTTGACTTTGAAGCCACAAGGCTCACATGAAACAGTTTCGATTTTCATAGATACTGTCAGATTCCAGATGGATAATTTTTTCAAGCTTTTTAAAGCAACTTAAGGTGCGTTTTACGAATTTCTATTTTTCGACGAGCTTGAAAATAATATATTTAATTTCTATTTGTATGCATATAACGCTCATATTTTTGGGTATGATACCTATTTAATTTAGTTCGTGTATACAAAATCAATTATTGCTTTTTTCGTCATTGCCAAATGTTTTAGAAGCAGTAAAAAACTTTTCTGAGTCAAAGCAGTTTCTTTTGAAAAAAACATTTAATAGCCTTTGCGAAAATTCAACCCAAAATAGTTTTTTTTAGTAATATATCGAACAATTGCACCATTTAAACAAAGAATTTCTTTGACAAGCATCATTTAGCTCTTGATTAGGAATTTTATTATGAGATTTCCCGGATACATTCAATAATGTTAAGATTACGTTAAAATCATCTTGTACATGAATGAATATATTTTTGTATTAAGGTGGAGGTATGGTCAAATTTTTGATTTTTTTTTTGATTTTTCGTTCTATTGTATAGTCTTTCAAGGGTTTCCCATCAAAATTTTAAGTTGATCCGAGTAAAATTAATGAATGTACAATATAAGTATATTTCATGAATTGACACGCGAACAGGATAACATTCGTATTAGCTGAGCTGATCGAAAAGCTGCAAAAGAGTGCAAAGAAGGTCGAGTCCTTCGAGACCACAACAAAAATACGCTGTAGACATCCTTTCTGAAAGCCTTAAACTTTATGGACAATTCTGTGTGAGTAGAGCGTTTTCTGAGACACGGAGACACGGAATTCAAAAAATTAACTTAACACCTATTCTGTAAATATTTTACAAGGTAATGCTATTGAGATGTTGTATTTTTAGATTATAATTTTTTTAAATAGGATTTTTTCCGATTAAAACTCATAACTCCGAAAATAAATTTTTCTTTTTTTTTAGCTTCAAAATTACACCAAAAATTAAATAAACAAAATAATTGAAAAAAACTTAACAGCGTTACCACAAGAAATTCATTAGCTAACAGAATCTTTTTGGTTTTTTGGTTTCAGATCATCCAGGTATTAGTTATGTTTCTCATGGCAATTTACCTTTTTTCGGACGTCTATCTGGATGTAGAGTCACCGGCTTATTTTTCAATATTTTTCAAAAAAGAAATTACTGGATACTGTTTAATATATGTACTTTGGTATATATTGCTAAAAAAATCTTAGAACTATGCTTAAAAAATCAAGAATCAACCATACCTTCCTCCCCTTAAATGAGCGATTCATATCGGCCCATTTAGATAATTTATGTTGGCCGATAAAAATTTAATTTATTTGATTGTTTTTTATTCAGTTGAAAATGTATAGTGGAATATCGAAAATTTCAATTTAGCGAGCGAAAGTATAGATTATTTTTGAAAATTTATATTGAATAACCATCGTTGGAGTATTAAAGCTATCGATGTGCATTAGTTCATTTATGAGGGCACTTGATGAGCTTTCGAAAAAAGATCATTCAATTCATGCAACTTTACGGGTATTCAAATATTTTAACACTACACCTTTCCCCTTATTAGTCATTTTCTTTCTATTTGAAAAGGTGCCGAACTCATCACCCATTAAATCGTCATTTTTAAAGTTTATTTAATGCACAGCTTAATGTTAACAAGTTAACCCAATCACAAACTCCAACATTATTGCGAGATTTAAAAAGATGTTTAACGGCTGACCACGTATTAAATCTGAAGTGATTTGTACTCTAAAAGCCTTGTTTCAAAATTCGATTCCTTAAATTCACTGGCAATTGGTTCATACACAATCTGACCACATCCAGGAAGTCATGACACCTCTTTATGTTCGAAAGATGTCTATGCACAAGTAGTTATTCGAATCGAACTTTTATTCGGAGCACTCTGCATAATTTCGTGGTTAAAGAATCTTAAACAAATAAATATAAGGAAATTTACAATTTCCTCCAGCACTAAACAGTCTAGTGAAGCTCATCTCATCAAAACAAATTCCACACTATCAATCGTTTGATTATGTGTAGTGTTTCCTCAAATCGCTCCAAGCCATAATTAGAAGGAGCTCATAGTCCATATTCATCAAATTGCATAATTCTTTTCTCTATGAAAAATAAATAATCAAGTCGGTGCGTTTTTATAATTGACTTCCACACCAGATGCCTCTTACAATCAGCCACGATACTCTAATGATAAATGCTTGCATCACCGGGAATCATATTCGAATGTCCGATTTTTCCTGAAGATCTTGAAAAATAACCCGACTAAATCTTATCGTTTTCAATTCGTGTATGAAAAAGGGAGAGAGTGGCGATGGAAAAAATAGAATTCGAGGTGAGGAAAAATGTGTGTCAACTCACTCGCGTACGATGGAGACATTTCGTCTAAAATTAATCAAAAAGAAAACCGTGAAATCGTGAAGACATATTGTGTATTGCTCACTTGTTTGACGGTAGAAAATGATTTAATCCGAGCCATTGGCTTTTCTGCTACATATTGCTTGGAGAATTTGTCAGTCAACGGACAGGACTAAAGCAACTACAATTCCTCGCGGTGGAATCATACAATTTTTTTAAAAATATTTTCAAAAATATTGTACACATAAAAATTTCCAGTCTTTTTATTTTTAATTTTGTTTTTGAAAAAAAAACCAAATTCGTATTGTAGAGAATACTATCCGATCTTGTCTATTTAGTGGAATTGAATTGCAGAAATGATGTAGATAGGAAGCTTTTAGCAAAGTTTGCAGAATTTATGATTCGACCAAAATTTAGGAATTCGAGAGCAGTTTGATTCTTTTCGTTATATGAAAATAAATAAAATTATCAGACATTGTTCTGGCAGCTTTACGAGTGGAAATTAATGCTCGAAATTTTAACTTCCACGGGGTTAGAATTGTGACTTGAATTCGTGAAAAATGAGACAAACATAAACTAATATCTGCGAGTTCATTAAATTTTTGCAACTTTCAGTTTTTCATTTTCGTTCAACATAAAAAAATCAAGATCCATAACCTGGTCTTTTTATTAAATTTTATTTTAGTTTATAAGTTAGCAGAAACTACTTATGAGTGAGTAATGACTACAATCACCTGGACATAGTATATTCTGTGCAACTCTCTTTGAAAAATTGTTGAAAAACGCTGCTCAATTCATTGCTGTAATAATGAGGCTTGGAAATGTTTTCTATAAGATATCATTCTAGCAGACAACTTCCATTTTTGTGATGTCGCGCTCATTTCACTTTATAATCATCTTTCCACACATACTAAAAGTCAGAATTGTGATGCTGAATTTGGAAAAAAAATATCTCCTCGTAAAATAACTATTTAATCGTTACAATCTCATAATTTTGTCTATTGTTTTTGTGTCAAGGCATTACACATCGTGCAGTCAAAATACCCCATATCCACATTATCGTCACGTTGAAGACCACCACCACTACCATCATCATTCTCATCATCATTTTGCTTCATTGAAAACCCCAAAATCTTTTCTACGATTATCTTCTCTCATTTGTAATGAGATCTGACAGTCAAAATTTCATGCATTTTCTTCGCATATTTACCAGAGTGAAAAAATTAATATCATTTGAATTTAATTATCAAATCATCGTAGTTGGGAACAAGAACACTTCGCTTTAAGAAGATAAAGAACACGAAGTTGAAGTTGGGCGGGAGGAATCGCACATGGTTTACACTTTTGGAGCAAATTAATGTTTTTCGCACTGATTTCGAAAATTGTAAGTGCATTGACTTGTGCTAAGTATCTTCCGGCAAAATCTATTATGTGCTAAGTTAACGGCTACTAAAGATAGTTTTATTGGAGCTGGTTTTGTACACTTTCAAGCCTTTTAATTGCACAGCAACGCAATGTAGAACAGAAGTGCAGGGATTGTGTTGGAAATACTGAGATGAAATTTTTGGTTTCATAGATACAATAAATCAAAGACTACTTTAAATCCCAACGATACCGTGAAGTTTCGAGGTGACCTTCACCACTTTGGGTATGTTCAGATGTACTTGATTATTAAATACGCAAATCTATCACGTAATCAATCACATTGCAAAGGAATGCAATTAATGTATAGCAATGTCGTGGAATCGCAACTAATTAACCTAAATTCAATCGACGGGCACATCATCATGTCCCGAAATTCCAGCCATAGCTTCGGGTCGACATTAAGGGATCATTCTAGTGTGCAATATAAAAAAAATCGATTTGTTTTTTTGGCGGATTTCGAAAAAATACCTTCAAAAATAACGTGGTAAAATTTTATATCAATCGGAGCGAATTATATCAATTTCAATATTATTTGACCGCGTCTACGGTGTGCGTGTCTCGTTCCTATACTTATATATACACTTAGCTGTTTCCCCTTTTCACTGATTCATAACTATGTATACGATACACAGCTAAAAGAATATCTATATGGATGTATATATTTTGTATTTCAAAAAAAAAATTTGACCCTGAATTGTTTCTTGACAACAATTCTAACGTTAGACTTGTTTTAATTACAATATAAAAAGTATAAACGCGTATTTTCTCAAAAGCACTTTTTTGGACACGATGTGCAACTTTTCTCAAAAACTATTCAACCGATTTTCTTTAAATTTTGATCAAATATTTATTACATATAAAGTTATCGTTGGTATTTATAATTTATTAATATTTTTCATTTTCATATATTTTACAAACAAAAAACTACCGAAAAAATAGGAGATTATGCAACGCTTTTGTTTGAAACGTCACCATTTTTTGGTTTGCAAAAATAATTTTTTGAGTGATTTGTGCGATTGCCAATGACTAAAAAAACTAAATCTTTTTGAATTTCATGTTTCAGATAATTCTTTATCTCTAAACCGTGCGCACCGATCAAGTAGCGAAATTTGAGATGTCTATGCAGATGCCGCCATTTTGTATATATATGGAACCTCTATTATCCGGCCTCCCATTAACAGGCACCTCTGTTAACCGGTACACCTTGCCGTGGCAATTTTTTTTTCATTTCTATCTCAGTTCATATAATTTGAGCGAACGAATAATGTCGCTGATTAATGTTCATATCAAAATCAATTATTTAGCGTTCGGTCATCGCATTTCATAATGTGTTGTATTTATTTATCTTTTGTTGTTTATTAAGATGTTGAATATGATGGAAGTGAATTTACAGTTGATGACGTTGCTGCTGCTAAGGATTTGCGTAAAGATTCAAACATTCATAAGTTCATAGAGTGGTATGAACAACAGGACGATGCCAATTATACCGATTCAATGGTTCTCAGAAAATGGTCAATTTTGCTATGAACAAATCCGAATCCTAAGTTACACACATATCAAATCAATATTTTAATTCATTTTGTTCCACACTTTTAAATATATACCAAAACAATAATATAATCAATTTGCACTGTATTTTTCATAATAAAACGGTAATAATATTGAATTTATGGTTATTTTGGCTTATTTTACGAAAACCTCGATTATCCGGCATTTTCGATTATCCCGTGCCCGCCGGATAATAGAGTTTCCACTGTATATACATTTATAGTACAAAACCTAAAAACATTTTTTTTTATACAATTCAAATGTGTATTTATTTAAACCAAAAAGATTCAAACTGACATCTATAATGAGAATCTTAAAAACTTTAATCAAAATAGCCCTTTTTTCGCGTTCACACTAGAATGATCCCTTAAATGAATCTGTTTTGTCGAATACTTGTGGTGATTTATCGATAAGACGTGTTCATTATAAGTCTTATTAAATCGATATAAAATTAAATCATTGGATTTAGTTTGATTAATACCATCTTTTTGAAATTTAATTCCTGACAACCATGTCCTTGTAATATACTGAAATTTGATCAAGTTCTCACAGTTAACGCGGAGTTGAAGAATCACTTACACTTTGGTGAACTGTGATGTACACTGCTGAAATGTTTTATGGATTAAAAACATTAAAGATTAAAAAAATCGTTTTACGTAAAAGAAACACTTGTTTGATTCATAAATAAATTTCTTCACCGGCAATAATTTTTTTGGTTGAAAAATTTAATATTCCGTTACTTGAACAAACTTTCCTGAAGCAGCATAAAAGAAATATGTGACAAAACCATCGATCCACAACTAGTAAGTTTCCTGCATATAAATTCTATCTTTAAAGCCATTTTTAAATCTTATATAAAGGTTGCCCGTTTCAGAAAATAATTTATGTGACCGGGTTGGAAATTTGCCCCATAATAATTACTATAACAATATGAATGTTGTATCAGAAAAGAATAACTCTATGTTCTTCAGCAGAAACTGCTTACCCGGAAAGCTTGTTTCTCGGAAAGAAATTTACAAAAAATTGGTCCCATGCTGAAAAAACATCATCAGCATCAAAAATTTCGCACTGCGTCTAGAGAAAATTAATTTTTCCTGCATTTAAAAAAGATTTTCCAGACCATTGTTTAGTGTCGGTATGAAGAAAAAAATGGTGGTGTATTTGACTGGAATATAAAATATTACAAATTTTACTCGGAACCTAGTTTCAAGGGAATTCTAAAACTATTAAACATATCGAACTGTTTCTTGGTTTCCTTGATTTTTTCGGTTTAAAACACTTCGTTTTATATTATAGTTCTGACGGATCCTGCAAGCTGATAAGGAAATTAAAAGAATTTTCTTGAGCTGTAAAAATATTTAGACAATTTAAAAAAAAACTGAATTCGAAAAATGTGTCATGTGTTTATTATTCAGATTAAAAAATATACAATCCCAGAAAAACAGTTCAATACATTGAAATAAATTTTTAAGAATCAGCACAAAAAATAATTTGTCCAAAAAACTGCACCATCTTCAAAAATACTAAATTGACTAGCTCAGGAAATTGTCTGGTACAAATTGCTTACTCGATGATAAAACAGTTAAGATGGACCAGAAAATTCTAGTAATTAGTAATTGTAAGATCAGTAATACCTTTATCTAAATTCCAATCATTTATTCTAAGACAATGCACCAAACTTGCATTCTCGGCGACCTTCCACGATCTCTCCGTCATTGCTACCTCGGCTCAAACTCCTATTCCCACAATGCTACAATCATAGTCATGACTGAATTCACCTAGAATTCACATGCTAACTCCTCAAGCCTTGATTAAGTTTAACTAGAAAATTTACTTACAGCACTCTACACTCTGAAATTCATGATTTTAAACTTCTGAGCGCGGGTCAATGTAAGTTAAACAAAGCATTGAATATTGCCTTTGATCGATTTGCAGAAAAAGATCTCACGTGTGTGTTTAGATACGTCTGATCCGCTATGCCACCAGCCACGATATGGTTAATCAGCTGTGTGTAAACCGGGATAGTAGAAAGATCGTAGAGGTAAGAGATGGTGGATAGTAGGTACCGGCAAAGATACAGGTAGTGTAGCGAACTGTACGCGATTCAGCGGATCGTGATAGTTTTATTAGAAATGTAGCGCGGCTTCGATGCTACCTCCAATGGGGCCTTCATCAATGCTTTTGCTAGTGTTATTATTATGATTGCTCTCTTTTTCCGTTTATGAACTGTGTGTCGGCATTGCACATGTGCAGATAATTCTCACACATCATTAGCTGTTTATTAGCTTTCAATTGCAGATGTTTAGCTCTGTTACATTTCGATATTGTATTTGAATAAACATAGTTGTAGCAAACAGATGTTTGCTTTTTTAGAAGATGCTAGTCAATTTATCCTAACCAAATATTTTTATTCTTTAGCTAGCTAGGATCGTTCTCTATAAATCTAAGGAAAGAATATCAGATTATCATATACACTAACCTACTTTTTTACACTTAAATATTCAGTTGATTAGTAGATTGCTCTCCTCCCATGCAATCTGTCCTTATTTCCCATACAAAAACTATAATTCATAATTAATCAACAACAATTAATTAATCTGCGATACATTAGATACAAATCAATAGAACCAGCATCTAAAGATTATCAAAATTTCTACAGACACCATTAAAATTTTGAATATGGAACCTGAAACCGCATCACATAAGTGTAAAAAATTGATTGTATGACAAATAATTTCATTTACAACCATTGCCAATTTTATAAACAATTTCAGTAGCCTATTTTGCCATTACTCAAAATATATTTACCGTGAAATATCATTAAACTCATCGCCAACGTTACGTGGAATCGAGGCGTCGTCGTCGTCTAATTTTTTACGCTTTTGGGACAGAAACTCGTACATGTATCTAGATATAGTTGGATGTATGGTTTTTCATTGGGTGCTGCCATAATTGACATATGACATTTTCTGGGAAATTCTTGTTACAAGAAGTACACTAATAAGCTCCGCTGGTTCAATGATATTGGGTTTGTAATATGAAGAAAAATCATGGAAATGCTGTCTAGTCATTCAATATTCTGAAATTATCTCAATCTATTTCAAATCACATTCGAAATTGAATCGATTGCTCCTTATTTTTGAGAAATGTTAGCCAGTGCTGATACTATTTTCAAAATTTTGATAGGGGATATTTTTCTGAAGAAGACTCCTATATAGTTTATGTATAAGAGTATGTGTGCATAAACCAAATTAAATGCCAAACTGACGAAAACTATGAAAATAGAATCATATTTGCAGAAGATTGTCTCCTCACCCGGCAATATTTTCCGCTCTTCAAGTTCAATGACACTTCATGTGGTTTCCTTACTTCAACTGCAATTACACCCCCATTTGATGATGGTAGCGCACCTTTTTGACTCGACTGAGAGATCCGAGGACTCGCAAGTCTAAGATCCTCCGCGTCGGTGCGACTGTGCTTGCGGCTCGTGTTTAGGGAAAAGCGCGTACGTGAACGTGGAAAATTGAGGTGCAATATTTTCTCGTAGTCAGACGATTAAAAATAAACCTGGAGTGTCTGCGTCTGGCGGATTCGCCCCCGATCGGAGTGTTACGATCGCCATGTCGGCTGGCAGTAACCTCATTTTTATTTATTCTTTCTCAGAAAAATCACTCAAACTTTCCATTTCATTTCATTTCATTTCTTTTCATTTTTCCCTGTTTTTTGAATTTTTTCTTGAAAATAACATTTCGTAGCACAGCATCAATTTTCGTAGACGTTCCATAACGCTATTGGGCCGGCATCGTACACAATTTCGTTTGACTCGGCATTTTTTCATGTGTGAATCTCTTGATTAAAAACTCAATTTATTTTGGTTGAGTTCGATAGGGAAAGCGTGGGGTGTCTTTCGCGAAAATATATATGTATGTAAATGAGCTGAAAAAAGTATCACACGTCTCGACTATATATATTTTCTAGTGTTTCTTTTCTTCGGCAAATAACATAGTCGATACTATCCAGCACCATGCTCGGTACGTATTCCAATATTTTTGTAAAATATTTTGATACTTTAAGCCCTTTGAAATATTTTAGAGGTGAATGGTATTCTCACATGAATTTTTTTGTGATGAATTATGCGTAGCTAGTCAGAAAATTCGAGCAGGTTGAATAATTGCCACACATCAAATTCATTCTAGTCAAAATAAAACGATAGTCAATTTCATAAAATGTTTGATATTGCCAGAAAAAAAGTTTTAGGAATTTATTTTTGAATTCTTGAGAAAATTTTGTCATCAGGAAAATAATGATCTTTGAAAAAAATTCTGTTGCGATTAGATTCAGATTAGATTTGGTGATGGAAATAAGCTCTCCATTGAAGCGTTTGAGCACACTTTGGTGTGTTTATATTTATAGCAGATAAGTAGGAGAATGAATCATCTTGGATCACCATGGGAACTGAAATCGGATGAGTCCCCCAGTTCAGAGGCTCCTTCTATTAAGTTTCTTCGGAATAACGTACAAAAATTTTAAGCCAAACGTCCATTTTTTTATTTATGTAGCAAACTAGACGTAGTTAAATTGAAAAAATGCTACATGCAAACTTGACTATGATGCATTATATGAAAAAATATTAAAAAATAAAAAATATGATTATCAGTTCACTTTGAACACCTACATTAATAAACGATGTCTGAGCAACAGTATTCAAATTTTGAAATATTTATTTGGAAGCGATTTTTCAAAGACAATTCAGGGTGGCAAGAGTTGATTTAATCTGCCCAAAATGAACAAATCTCCAAGACGGGAAAAATTCGTATAATGCTCCGGATATTTGAGAAAAACGTTCCGTAAAACTCACACATTGTAGCAATTTTCATGAAACCAATTTTTTTTAGCATTATTTCGTCAACTTTGCTACAAATATTTTATATTTTTTACAATAAAAAATTCCACCGAAAACATAATGTATATACAAAAAATTGGTGAAAAGGTTTTTCTCACAGAGATTTTTGAACAAATTTTAACGTACAAAGTATGTTGACAAATTTTCTAATTTTTTTTTTTTTTTGAAAATATGAAGAAATGAACGAATTTTAACGTACAAAGTGTGCTGACAAATTTCTTATTTTCTTATTTTTGAAAATATGAAGGAAACAATTTTGGTATCTACGTGGAAAAATTTTAAATCCAAATTTTTCGCAATTATATACTGAAAATATATCAAGTTAATTGTTTTGTAAAGCAATTCAATGTAACGTTTCACGGTTCAGACACTGAATAAAAAACGATGCATACGTTTCTTATATCGAATCTGGACAATTTGTTTAAATTTTGATTTTAAGTCAATTTCCTGAAGCAAAATATATTCACTTGATTTTGAACTTAGAGTTATTTGCACAGTTTTTTGAGTCGATTTTTTTTAAATTATTTGTTTGTAGATTTGTACCTTATATATTCTTTTTGTCAATTTTGTTTTCATTTGGTAAGACTAATTTTTACTGTCTACTACACTGATTAGTATTTTTAGAAGAAAGTCGTTGCATTGAACCGAAAACTCGACTAGATTGTTTGAGACCATTCACTATTCAACAATATTGAATAAAAGTGTGTTTTTGAAGATGAAAAACTGGCTGAGTTACAGCATCCAAAACTGAAATTATTTTTACTTCGTGGTTTGAGAAATGATATTGAAGAATTTTAAATCATTTTGCTTATGATGCTGTGCTTCAAATTTCGTTGAAATGTACAAAACACGCTAAGCGCTACGTTTTCCCTTTCAAATATAAATTTCGCCCATTTCAAGACTATAAGTATCCTGAAACCTGCTTACACTGTTTGTGTCCCTAATTCATTTGAAAATAAATTAGTGTAAAACCTGTGCTCAGTTGGAATGGCTACTTACTACATTTCACAAGATGCCATGCTTCTAGCAATTGCAATCAACTAGCGCCTTGTATCTTTTCGAGCGAGGCAATGTATCTTTTACTTTGCCTGTGTACGTGTGTATCTACATATTCGCGCGGACGTTTGCTAATGCAGTGTTTTGCTGTGGTAATTTGCAATTCAAATTGCCACTAAAATTCCCACGAGATGATTTGAATTGTTCGACGAGAAAGAAAGATTGTTCCGCACTGATATGGGCATGGATGTTACTTGTTAGTTTGTAGCTGTTGCTGTTCCTGTTGTTGGTTGCCCAAGCTGTTGTAGGATGGAAGTGATGTATGACAACTTCACCTCCATACGCCGATTCTATTGTTACTCGGCTCGACAACAAAATTTTAATTTCTTATTTCAATCTATTCTATCATTCCTTCTCCTTTATTTTGATTTTTTATATATATAACATACACTACACTTTCTTTGTAATACCAGATAAGAATTGCGGAGTTTCTTGACATGCATTTTCAAGGTGATGGAATTAAGATTAGAAAAAATGAAGTGGTACAGAAATGAATAGAAATTAGAAGCAGATGTGTTTAACCATTTGCATGCGGTTTTCAGGAAATTTAAATTGACCTGTGATGTCTGAGAGAAAATTAATTTAATTTTGTTTGTTTTCAGACTAAGTCTGTGAAAATAAATCAAATAATCGATACACGATTCCACATGTTTTACACCAAAAGAGGTTTATGAACGACTACTTTTCCCAATAAACCAACGCCGAAAATCGACGTGCACTTCGTCCAGGGCTGACAAAACGGCGATAGCCTTGGAAGAAGTTTGTCACATATACTCTTTGATTAACACGTGAACTGATATTACGACTGTAGAAAATTGGAGACCGAAAATTATTTAAGTAGAGTGTTTCAGAACCTGCGAATGAAAGTAATGCACATTTCATATCTCCAGTTGGAAAGGTTTCATAATCGATCAAAACGAATCTTTGAGCCCCAATTACTAGATAATTGTCGATCACGGGTAGCCATAATGTTAGCCGTCTATCGAGTAAATAAAATAAAAAGCAAATATTGCGCAAATCTAACTACAAACTGCATTTCTAATAACAATAAGAATTCGAGTCATTTTTTAACTAAAAAAATGTGCGTATTATTCGGATCAACGACGTTCCATGCGATACAATCACACTTGCTTTTTATAATTAAACGGCGATAAAGTAGCATTGAGATAGTGACGATTTCTCTACTTCGTATTTCAACTATAATTTATTTCCGGAAATTCCAACTGCATTCCAAATTGTTATTTTCTGGCTGCACGCTTACCATTTTTTTCGGGTCCAATTAAAAGTATGAAAAGCTTCAAGATTAAACATACAAACGGACATATTTGCTGTTTATGAAACGTGTCGAAATTAATTTATCAATTTATTAAGCTATATGTTAACTTGAATTGTCGGCAGAATCGATTTGTTACGACTTAGATGTCATTAACGTTTCAATACTTTCATATTAAACTTGAAGGTTTCGTTTAGCAAATGTTTGTGCGAATTGCACGTACATTGACACAGTAATTGACATATTGCATAGTAGTTGTCTTAAAAATTTACAGATAAATTGGAATTGTTGACGGTTGCAATAGTAAGGTTTGAAATTCAGGACAGGCACGTGATACCATAAATACAAGGTGTTTACTCGAAGACGTACCAGCAATTGCGTATTTCGAAAAGCGTCCAATGCTGCAACGGTTATTTATTGCCTGCATTGTTTTTCAAACTTCAGGAACAGTTCATTGGAAAGGACTGAATCATGTTTCAATCCAATTTTCAAAGAATTCGTGACGTATTAGCTGTTTGTCGGATTTCTTGGATATTTTCAGGGCGAACGTGAACTGGAGCTCGTTTACTGCGCATTTATTTTGTACGCTTGTTGAACTTCGGCTTGGAAGAAAATTTGCATTCTGCTGAAGTTTATAACTCTTTAAGTTAGCTGCACTGCTAGGCTAATTAGAAAATACAAAAAAACAGTTGTTGTACCAAAGAAGTTCTGCGCTACTACTTTAGAAACCATTTAAATCTGAAATACCTACAATTTAAAGGCATCATCTAAAATCGCTCTCATTTTACCATCAGCACGAATTATCATTCGCCTACATCAAGCCCGGTTTCACTCATCTCTTCAGATTTCATCTTCATCAAGCGATTGCGGTTTTCCGACTGTAAATCTCTTTTCAATCTATTTGTGGCGCTTTCCAGACGCCATGTCATGCACAAAGTGTAGGTAACTCAAAGAATTACGCAAAATTTCTAAGAATAAAACAGCATAAAAAATTACAAACGTATTACTTTCAACAGTCAAATCATTTATAAATTTGCGAAATTTTCAAATGTGCCCAGCAACAAACCGCACACACACACAGATTGCCTTTGGCTTTTCCCAACAGCTCTGCGTTATCGAAGGATGTTTGGTGTGGGCGAAAGTTGGCTAGTAGTGCGTCCGACTATCCAATAGTTCGACTACCGATTGTACTTAACAACCATAATTTTTCGATACTTTCAATTAACCCCCGAACGATGATAGATTAATGGCTACCATAGTCTCCGGGCGATGCCGGTCTCGGCCTTTTGATCTTCATCATCATCGCCCGAAGTGGCTGCCACTGAACTCTCCGGACGTCTTCAGATTCAAGAAGTCTGGCCAAGATGCCAGCTAGTTCTTGATCATGAATTAAGTTCCGCTAATAGTATCCATCCAACGGAATCGAGTGAATAGAAGCGATCAATCCGCACCACTTTTGCAAAACTTTTGCGAATAGCAAAGGTGTTCGCATGACTTTGGCAAAGCACATGCAGGTTGAAAGAGCGTCGCTGAGGTAAATGGGGATCTTAAGAAGTATATCGTTTCGATTTTTATGCTAAGTGAATCAGTTAGGTCACAAATCAAAATCAGCTAAGTGAACAGCATGGCCACTTTTTCCCTCAAGCCAAAAAGTGAATGTATGCTTGGCCTCGGAGCAAATACACGCAGGGGTGGCTTATTAATAAATTTTGTCAGTTTGTTTAGGAGGTCTAAAGTTCTGGTGTCGACGGATCAAATTCCAAGTTCGAAAAAACACTAAACTACACTTTATCTAAATATTGTCTTCATATGTCGAAGCACTCAAGCGAATCATGTGACTGTAGGAGAAGTAGATATTTCATATGACTTTCACCCTCGAAAATAAATGAAATATGTCTTCTTTTATTTCTGTTGAATGTTGATTAACCCCAAAAATAGCACAATTCTGTTGAAGCTGCTGTCATTCTAGCGAACGCGCAAAATATCTAGATCAAAGTGTCGCCAAAATCTCTGAGTCAATGGCGCTGGCCTATTTCACCATAAATCGTGAAAAATTGATTCATAAACGGGAAATCCAATATCATTCATCGTGCCAATAAATAGTTATGCAATAGAAGTTTATTCATGAACAACTTTTCCGCGTACGAGTACAAGTCACGCTGCACATTAACGAAACACTCATATCAAACAAACCTTGCACTGATTGTAAGCGGCATTTTCTTGCGAGCAACAAATAATAGAAATGATCGATAAGATTAGAAAAATATTCGGAATTCCAGGTGAAAAAAATTGGCGTATTGTGTTTACCATGTGGAATAATGGTAGCTGTGACGTGAGATTAACAAAATATCTATTTTATTTTATCATTTTCCCTCCAGTAATTGCCTTAATTAACTTTCAATCGAATACAAACTATTTTTAGTCTATCCATTTTTCGACATGATTTTCCAGTCATTCAACGAAAATGCTATTTTCCTTTGTGCGGAAACTTCCTTGGAACGACATTTTCACCCAGAATTTTCATTTGAGCTAACGTTTATGACATTCGCGCCTTATAGACTAGGATTTTTTCAAGTTTAGAACCAAATTGTTCATAATCAAGGTTTTGTTAAAGTTATTTTTACACTATAGCATCTAGTGTTTACGGAATCATAGTTTGCCAGACGTGTGAATTTTTCTATTTCACTTTCTTAGGCATAAATTGTTCGCCATAACTTTATGAATCACTGCATTTCTTATTAAATGACATTCGGTGCTAAAGAAATGTGTCCCAGTTGATCAGTCTACCCCAGCCCACAGCATTTTCATTGTACCTGGTTCTCATTGTCATCCACACATAATAGTAAAGAAGATCATGTAGTGGATTTATACTCAAGCAGTCGGACCTAAAACTTATATAGAAAAAAAACTAAATTTCAATAGATAAAGCATATTAAACTTGAAAGCTGTATCTAAAGCCAATTTAACAATTTCCCTTTGATTCCGAATTTAATTTTGTATTTGATGCTAAAGAAAATTAATTGATTTTATGACAAACATTGTATTTTTATTTATTTGGAAAAAATAACCGCAGTCACCAGAAGATCAACTCTCTACAGAATCTAGATCGCCAAAATATTTGCATTGAAGAAAATTTAATGGTATTTTGATTTTCTTTAGTGACCCACACACATGTCAATAAAACTATGGATTTCCTTTGTTGCAAAGAAAATATTATTACTGGAAAATCAGCAAATTTTGTTTACTTATTGACCAACAGATAAAATAATCCACGATGTATTAGCTCATTGTATTTAGAGCTCGACATTTAATCAATTTTTTTAAGGATTGAATTTCCGAATTGAAACCTACCGTTCGAATATTGATGATGATACATTATCGCAACAATAAGTAAAGTGATTTAAATGTGTTTTTGTTAATCAAACCCATTTATATTATCTAAGCATAAATTTCATAAATTTTTCAAGTTGATCTCTACATTAAGATGGTAGTCTGGGTCTTTAAAAAAACGATTTTCTAAAAACATAATTTTTAGGTACTACATATGTGTGTGTAGAATTAGGGAACAAACTTTTATTTTGATCGGTACAGTCAAGAAATATACATATACAGCGATACATTAGAGCGTGTGTGAGCGCGCTCAGCAGATGCTGAGACTTTAAACGCGTTTTCCTTGAAACAACGTTTTTCGAACTGGTTGACACGATTTTGAAAAATCTATATTACCGATCGGGCTGAAATTTTTACCGAGTATTCAACACATGTGTCGTTTTGCTCCAGACCAGATTCAGAATTTTAATACAAATTTTAAACGACTTTGTTAAATAATTTAATTGCAAAAAACGGGTCAAAAATTGAAATATCCGCCATTTTGTTTGTTTTTTCGTCCAAAATGTTAAATTCTACTACGGGCTATAGTAAATCAACATGCCATCCGGATTTTTTGTTTCAGATGCTCCAGTGAAGAGATCATTTCAACCAGTTTTTGTGGGTGCCTCCGTGATACCCGCCATTTTGTAAATAAAAATGAAAAAAAAAAGTTTTCTTAGAGTTCAATAGTTGCTTGTTGATGTACAAAAGTTTTATACCATTTGAATAAATATTTATATGAAAAAAATTATTGAAATTCGGTTCAAAAGGCGCAGACTGCCCTCTTAATATAGTTTGCACTATCAGATTTATTTTCAATTTTGAATACAGTTTTGTTAATTCTGTATCAAATATTGTATTTACGAGACTAAAAGCAATTACTGTATTAGAATTGACCCCAAAAAAATTACAGCGTACTTTTATTTGTTTGGATCTTATAGTTCCTTTCCAAACTGAAATATTTTAGCTTGTATTTTCAATGCATATTAATCTATTCTCATTAGTTTAATTTTGGGAATATGTGTTATTTAATGAATTAAGATAATTCGTGTTAATGCCATTACACAAACCACTTGTGTATTTTTTAACTTCCCAGTATATGGGAAGTTCTTGTAATCGCCTCGAAAATCGAAATTGAAATTTTCAACTTTTCTTTACGTTTTCAGGTCTATAGAGTACATATAAAGTGTTTTTAGAAAGGGAGATGTATGTGTGTGTGTGTACGTACGTACGTCTGTACGTTCGTGGACAGCTTTTTCTACGAGCATAACTCAAGTAAACAAAGTGCGATCGACTTGGTTGAGGTGTCAATCGAAGCGTCTTTGCAATCTTAAGAGCTGATTATTTTTTGGAAAACTTCGGTCGGGGGGGTTTGCTGTTTTGCCCGTTTGAAGGTCATTTCTGTCAGGCGCTATATCTCGCGAACCAAACAAGGTGTCAATCGACGCGTATTAACGTTTGTGTTATTCTATCAAATTTTTAAAAAAAATCTTGGAGCAGTTTTCAAATTTTTAAAAAAAAAGTGCAAAAAATTAGGTTTTTTTTCAAAAACAATAAATTTTTAACCTTATTGTCAAGTCTTAGTAATCAATTTTTATAAAATTTATGTACTCCAAACAATGTTCGCAAAAACGTTATCAAAACCTTTTCTCATAATTACGTAAAAAAAATAAATTAAAAATTAAAAATCATTAAAAGTCATCATGATTTTCAAGGTCATTTTTATCATTCACTATATCTCACGAACCAGATATAATATTTGCATCATTAAGGTGTCAGTTGACGTGTATTAACATCTTTGTGAAGTTTTTAACATTATAAAAATTCTTTTTAGCCGTTTTTTTAATTTAATAGAAGAAAATGCGAAAAATTATGGGTTTTTTTCATAGAAAATATTTTTTAACTTGATTTGCACAGCACAGTGATCCAGTTTATAAAATTTATACATTCTTATCAGTTTTTGGAGAGAAACCGGCAAAATTTTATTCCATGAATTTGAAAAAACTAAATTAAAAATAAAAAATCATTCAAAGTTACCATGTAAAGAGGGTTCATACGAGTGCTATTACTTTATATCTTTTATTCTAAAAAAAATGTTGTAAATTCAATCAAAGTTTTAAGATATTTGCATAATTTGAGCAAATTTTTAATAGTTTTAATAGTCTTTTAATTAAAAAAAATTGCTTAAATTTTGAAAACCAACAAAAATTGTCAACACCAAAAAGGCCCCCACCGATTGATCCGCGTGAATATTCAATCTATCCTCATCGACCAAAAACCTTACATAATCAATGGACCCTCCCGCAGACGATATGATTCATATTGACTCATTCCTGTTACTATTACCTCTCATTGTTGTAATGTTGATGATATTTATGTAAATATTACTGGGAAGTTGACCGTGTGGACCTCAAGGGTCGCACCTCGCGGCTTGTTTTTTGATTATTTATTCCTAAACAATTATTATTTAGTTTTAAAAAAAAGTGTCGATAGAGGATCAAATTGTATTCATAGTTTTTATTTAAATTTAAACTTTCCCTTCAATATTTGCTATAATTAGGCGAAATGCCAACATATACATCTGCTTGATATGCCAAAAGAAAATTCAGCATCGAACAAGAACTAATGATTTATATTATCTTTAACAAGTTTTCATTGCATAGTGAATGCTCAATTTTTTTTTGAACATTTCCAGAAGTCTTTAGGTATTTAAAATCAATTTTATTACATTAAACTCTATGGGCCTGTACATTTAATCAATTCTCAAGTTCTAGGGAGTAGTTGCCTACCTCTGCAACTCCCTTGAATATCAGAACGGAATATCGTCAGCTCATAATAAACGTTTTCATTCATAGACTTTGCAAACTTCCTGTATTGTCGAACTTTTACTTTTGCAAGGATATCTTCTTCAACTTTAATGTGGCTGGGCAACGAAATCCAATCCAATTACAATAGAATCACTTTTATGTTTAGAGTATTGCAACTTGCAGTACTGTTTCGTCATTATTGTCCGTCATACCTACGTACATTTAATTTGAAATGTTTAATGTTTTCATTTTCCATCGAATTTCAATTTTGACCGGGATGATTTCAGCCAAATACAATACATACGAAAAAATTTCTTAACGGCCGATGACAAATCACTCAGATACAATAAATTAGGTGAAGGCGTGCAAATAAACATCCTGCGCCGGCGACATTAACGTGATATCATATGGCGCGTCAACTATATAAATACCAAGGCGTCTTGTCGCCTTGCACATATATACACGTATACCCATATTCACCCACTACTCCCCGTATTTACCCATTTTCAAGCCTAATAGCGCCAAAGAATTTCGCGACAATTGAAATGCCTTAGTCAATCAATCAAACTTTTTTACGTAGATAATCTAATCGAGGAGCCTAACGTGCATTTTCCACAATTGTTTATGGTCAACTGGAGCCATTTTTATGGTAAATTCGTCAAATGATTCGTCAAGTCTATTCCGGGAAATGCTAGAAGGCCCATAATAAAATATGATGGCGTTCGGCTCCATATTGTTTAATTGAATTTCACGGGAACGAATAAAATTCAAAATTCACGAATTGGCCAGGTGAAATTTTAATTTAATATACATAAATGTGTACATATATGTATGAACACAGTCGCAATCGCTACAGATTACAATTGAGCACAGTGAAAATTATGAAATCAGCAATGACAAGATAAGTTTTTATCATTTATTTATAATATTTGGGCCTGCACAGAATTATTCATTTTGACTAGGCCAAATAACTAGACAATAGTGCAGTCTCCGTTCATCAAGTGCTTATTGTTTATGTATGTAGATACCTACATATGTACATGATTCACGTGCTCGGTGAATAAATTGAATGATCAGCACCAATGCTAAAAATTTCTAAATAGTCTGCACAGAAGGCATTTTCGACAATTCCACAAAGCCAACCGAAAATCAACTAAATTCTAATCACGAAGATATCATTGCCGCATCTAAGATGGTCTGCCGCAATCTAGCGAAAAATAAGCATAAATATTTATACGACGCGACGGTGTGAACATTAAGCGTTTGTTACTCTGTTCTGGTAGCATAATTCGAAATACAATTGGAGTCAATAAAAATAAAATACACATCAATCACATCCATATTTGGTGGAAGTATGTAACAAAATGAATTATGGCTGCTCGCGCAACATTAACCAGTGTCCATCCATTTTCAGAACAATCGTAATTAAATATTTCTGTGCACGTAGTGTTGCTTGTATTCATGAAAAATGATTATGATAATTAATGAAATGGTGCATTTTGAATACAATATGCAGTTTGCGTAAATGAGTCGAGCATAAACTTTTACGATAGTTCACCAAATGACTATTGAGCGTTGTCTTGCATTCGCAATGCCGTTAGTTGTGGTGAAAGCTTGCTACTGAAGACACGTTCTATTTTAAATCAATGAGTGCTCAAATCAAGGAAGAATTACTCATTGTAGCAATCAAACCCAGTTAAACAAATTCCAGAAAATTGCAAGCAGTCAACCAATGACGCTAAAGATGAGGGGAAAACTTAAGAAATCTAAAATACCAATGAAAGTCCTTTTTAGAGTATGATCGGTGGGGTAATGTATGCTGCGCCTGTTCCTAGCACCTTATTAGGTTCAGAACAGGCGAAATTTAAGCTTATAAGCCCAACTTTCTCGTATCTTGTTTACTGGACAGCTAATGAAAAAGAAATAGTTGAATCCAGCGGAACACAGGTAGCATGTCCACAGTACATACATATGTAAATACAGATTCATATTTGAATGAGTGGTTCGATTTACATGGAGTTTGTGCGTTTGTTTAGTGTTGATATAGTATGGTGCAGTATTCATCGTAATCGGAGTAACAACTGTTCTTTGCTTCCTTTCAAGCTATTACAGATTGACAAAATTTTAAGACTTTGGTGTTGGAAAGACCGTTTTGGGGGGCCACAAAACCTTGGCTATGAAAAGCGCTATGCACTAAAATTGAATATGTTTTGATGTCTCCATTAACCGATATCATCCCACTGGAGCAAAAATGCACTAGCAACTTTGGATATTTTTACAAGGCATACCATGGTATCGTCTAGGCGTTCCCAAAAAGACCCATCGTTGGACAAAGAAAGAACCAACATATTCTAGGCAATTAGTGGATGTGTCGCAAGAAAAGTTGGAAGCCCTGTATAACCAATTCGGTGTGTTTTTATATTATCAAATATCTTCCTGAAGTTGTCTGAATTGTTAGGGCAAAAATCACCAATCGAGTTGATCGATTGCTACTGATTTCGCTTCCTTATTCTCTCTATTCAATGGAAAAAATATATTGCCGATGCCAAACGCCGCAAAGGAGTATAATAAAAATATGAGGGACGTGGACCTAATTGACAATGGTACCAACAATTACCACATTCGACTCCGTGGAAAAAAGTGGTATTGGCCGTTGCTTACCAACGCTTTGGATGTAGCAATGGTGAATGCATGGAAACTCCATTGCGCTTTTCGACGTAATATCGAAAATGGATCCATAATGCACCAAAAGATTTCCGCACCAGTATCGTTGAACTCCTCATCAAGGAAGAAAAAGGACATAATTCAGCTATTCTGCAAGTGCCCAGTGCTGACTGAGAAGATCAAGTTGATCACATAGTTCAGAGAACCCATCAAACACGGAAAATGTTGTCGGAAATGCCATAAACACACGTTCTTTATTTGCAAGAAATTAAAAGTACATCTACATCCCAAATTTTTCATACAATTTTAATAAATATGTTTATTATGAATCTATTGTATTTCTAACGCTTTTTCCTTCAGTCAGAATAATTTTTGTGAATTTAAACAAAAAAACATTTGGATCACATATCATCCCATTGGTGCAAAAATCCACCAGTGCCCTCTGGCCACCAGAATTTTCTTAATTAGACTCTAATATGCAAATCCTGAGAGGGAAAACTCATTCCTGTGTCTGGATCATACCTAGGGATATAATGGGTTAAGCTGTGAAAGTATCGAAAGATCCTATCGTAGGAGCATTTCATCTTTTTAGGATAGTACCATTCCTTCTTTCTTGGTAAATTCAGGATTGCTTCTAACCTTTACGTTTCTTCTGAAGATTGTCTACAGACTGGAAAATATAACGATGAGGTTCACCTTTCACTTATTCATTTCTGAAGTATAAAAATATAACTTTCCTTAGCTATAACAAGAGGTGGCTTGGGACCTAAGAAGTGACTTATTGAGTTTCAATTAGTTTACGTAATGCGATCCGCTCCTATCCTTTCCATATGCACATGAAAGTGACATCTCGGTCAATTTAATAAGCTTTGACTAAGTTTTACTTGTCAGTTTGGACTAATGTGTCAGCTTACCTGAAAGATTCCTGTCGACTAGTGGAAGGATATCGTAAAGTTGGATCAGTATTTCATATTTATTTTATTTAATGATCCTTTACAATGTTAAACTCCCCTATAAACTCGCCGAGTTTTGTTTGGCGATGTGACAAGCTTCAAAAAATTTATAGTTTCGCTTTGATGTAGGTTTCTAACAAATGTCGAAAATTTGGCAGCGCAAAAAAATCAAATGCCTTAACCAAAATATCCAAATTGAATTCTTTGTCGGTCATGAATTGCATGTAATGTTTTTCAACTACTCTCAATTTGAGTAGGTGGGCAATAAACCATGTTTTTCAAACATCGCCCACAATGTCTATTTATGAAGTGGATTCCCTCAAAATAAATCTTAAGATAATTACGCATACTTTTCGTATTATGATACATTTATTGAAGTTTTTAGGAAGATCCGTATTTATGTTAAAGTTTACGCCCCCTTTTTTGTTGAGAAATAATTCAAAGAACAATTTGAGTTCCGTAAACTTTTCAACAAAGCATACTTTTGACCAAAGTAAACATCTTAGACATTTCGTTGGAATACCAAAATTCCAGTTATTGCTTCATTTCAGGCGATGATCAGTTTCAAATTCACAGAATCATGAAATCGTCGGATTCTCGCCTGGAACAATGATTAATCTAGTTCCTGGTGCATCAACAAATACTTATAGATTTTATTTACTATGCATGCAACCTGATAAGTTATTTTCGACGCCCCCAAATCATACAGAAGATGGGGATGGTGATGATGATGGAGTACTTCAGTGCATTTGTGAAATTACTCCCAGTTTTGTGGTCAAACTTTGATTTTGGCTACACACCAACAAACTGTTTATTTACACGTCTCCGCATTGATTCTTGAAGCACACGAGGACGTAGAAGTGGTGCTGATTTGAAATAACAAATGCGTTGAGGAGAATAGAAAACTGGTGTGCTCAGTGACGCCGTGTAAACAGTTTTTGATAATTGGTGAAAATTGCTGAGTTTTATTTTGAAATAGATTTCGACTCACCACGCTATTCAACTAACTTTTTATGAAGCCAAGCGTGAAGTTCATAAATTGATAAAAGTTGATTGAACTTCCTGCTTAGGCTTCTATTTTTGAAGAAGTAGCAGTATCAGCATAATTTGCATCTTCAGGAGAGGCGTTTGTCATATTGCTGGACATAAATTGTTGAATCATCTGCTCTGTACCTTTGAAGCTCCATCAAATTCCTGCCGAAGTTGGCGCAAGTGACTCTTTTAAAATTGTTGGAGGAACAATTTGGCTTCTTAATTTATCTAAATTTTCAATGGTTCATATGTGTGATCATGCGGTACGACCATCCTCCAAAGGAAACTCACATTTCCATGGCTCTCGGCACAGCGTTCTCGAGACGATTTCTCGAAGACGAGGGTGAGACCAGCCAGCCAAGAGCACTTTATAGTTTTAGGACAAAGTTACCTAGGCTAAAAATAAAAACACATAAATTAGAAAAATGCTCTTGTACATCAAGCGACTGTCAAAAATAGAGCCAATGTGGGGCCCAAGGAAGACGGCTGCACCCCGCCAACTACCGGCGCTGCCGCTCTTTTGACATACATTGATGAAGATGTGACGCGACCAGGACGGGCACGGACATTGTACGCGGAGCATGTTGGCGCAACCGAAAATGACATATCTTTCGGAAATCTACACGAAAGTAATAAAATGTCATCGTGTACTTCTTTTCCTACGTCTATTTCTAGAGAGCAACATTAGATACATTTGTGGTCGCTAGTTGGAAGCGAGCCGATTTAGATTTTTCGGCTGGCGGGCCGAAAGCAGCCAAAGAACGTGTGTAATGGGCTCACATGCAATTATGAATGGTAGACAGAAAAAATGAGCTTTTTTGGTCGATAATAAATGTTTCAAAATGATTTTAATGAGATTTTCGGTGATCTTGTTGGATGACCTCCTACACAACATGGATGAAACGGAAAATCAGCAAACCGGTAGAAAAGAAGAGATTAGCTGATGACATAATTGCTAAGCCAAATATCCCCAGGATGGAAACGGAATTCCCATATTTCTATTA
Source organism: Oxycera nigricornis (assembly GCA_963942545.1). Classification (NCBI taxonomy): domain Eukaryota; kingdom Metazoa; phylum Arthropoda; class Insecta; order Diptera; family Stratiomyidae; genus Oxycera; species Oxycera nigricornis. The sequence goes on along the minus strand of OZ012663.1, from coordinate 7,807,218 downwards.
GAATTATTTTTGCATATTTTGTGTGACCATAAATTCTGAAATTCAGTAGAAAAACCACATCACATCACAGGATATTCAACGTAGCTTAGCACCTATTTGAGCGGTAAAAATACTTTTAAAGACTATTTATTGAAAATTTGAATGTATTGGTCGACGCCAAAAAGAGGACACAAGCACTTGAACCACATTTGATCCAGAACGATATGTCATCCAAAAATCCTCTGTTTTTATTTTGTCAAATCATAAAATGTTTACAATGTTTCGAATTTCTTTGGATCAAAATGTATTGGTGGTCTAGGATTCGAATACTTCGCAATCTAATTGACCTTGAATAGGTGCGCAAATATCAAAATTATCAGTAAAAAGAAATATGACTTATGAATTTTGCTTCATCTGAAAATCAAAAAAAAATGCAAAAATAACTAACCCTTAAAAAGAAAAAAAACCCTCATATTTTTCAGTATAAAATCGGCAGCGTTTTATATTTTTTCTAATAAATTTTTCGAAATTTGATAATTTCTTTTTATATTCATCAGAAAATCTGGAAAAGTTTGAATTTTTTTTAAATTCTCGAAGCTTATCACTTTTTCGTTCTTTGAAAAATAAATATCTGTACCTAGAAACGACACAAATATTTGTATATTCACTAAACCAGTGCTTGAGAAGGCAGTAGAAGAAAAGCACGTTGGCAGCAAAGGTTTCGCAATTAATTGAGACGTCGGCTTAAATATCCTGGTAAGGAGATCTTATCGAAATGGAAGACGAAATTCAGTGAGATGTACTGGAAGCAGTTGCATTTACCATATTCAGTATGGGAATATACTCAGACAGCACAGCACAAATCAAAAACCTGTGTTTCTTTTAAAACTTCTAAATTGATGTATGAATTGAAAAACGAAATTGAATTTCACTAGAAAAATACATTCTTCACGACGAAGTTCATTCATTTTGATTTAAATACAATGGATACGAGCAACAAATATGAAATATCTAATTTGTTTATTTTTCGGCATAAACTCTCGATATTTTTCAGCTTTTAGGTAACCTTGACATTTTCTCAATAAAGTACGGAAAGCGGAAATGATGATAAAAATTTCGGGCTAATGTGAAATGCTATTCACAGTTGCTTATCTTATGAAAGGTCATAGAAAAAACTGCATTTTCCTTGGATTTATTGATTTAATTATAACTACAAAATGTGCTTCTTTTTATCCACCAAATCACCAGCATTCTTTTATCTTTTAGATATCGGTTTTCGATTTGTAAATGTAGAAGAAGTGAGTTTCAAGTTACAAGATACATTATAAACTTCAAAACACATATTTTCAGTGTGTTGGAAATATATTTTTCAGGGTTTATATACGAAAAATTACAATTTTTAAAAAAATTCATGATGACCGTCTAAGCCTAACCAGGCGTAAAATAGGTATGATTTCGAGGGTGATTATATAATTGACGGAAAAAAAGGAGTTTGACAATTTTTTCACTTTATATCAAACTTTAAATATGAAATCATAAGATTTTACAGAAACATATTCAAAATTTCCACGCAAAACATTTTTTTGTTGTTGAATTTTCCGCAATACAAAAATATTAGTTCCGAACATCCAGAATATTATGACACCATGAAATAGAATATGTTTGAGTCCATTATTTCCGCTAAATAAAATTAATTTTTGTCACTCAGCGCATGATGTGTGTCCTATAGAAAACAAATAGCCGCCGAACAGAAGGAAAAAAACGCATGCGCCACCTTTGATGTTTATATACATTGGCTCATATATTGGGACAGTAGCCAGCCATGATCGCATTGGCAATGTGTGTTAGAAAATATTATGTACTAGATAGCGATGAAACAAAAATAAATATACATTTCAACGCGAAATCGTATGCACTAGATTAAAGAATGGATTTGGTTCGCAGACATTTTTTTTATAGGCTCTACAAAATAAAATTACAGTTTCGTCATTACGATACATTCAAAAATTACTGAAACATTGAAAAAATTTAAGGCAATTTTAAGCAACAATTTGGTAATCGTTTTTATCGCAAACTACATATGTACATACTTTCAAAACTAAATAGACCAGTCGTTTTTTTAAAATGACACGTGAGTTTTTGTCCAACCAATATGAACAATTTAGTCGCCTATTTGCAAAATAAGGATTACAGAATATGGTCAACCAGAATTTGAACCAATTCTCAAAAAACCAAATGCGAGGACCCGAAGAATCACAAAATGGCAAGGATTCGGAATTCATATATTTATTTTTATCAATTCAGACTGGGTATTAATATTGACAAGGAAGGCAAAAGGATAATTCATTCTAAACGAGGATTTTTTTTGCAAACCTTCTTATTGGTTTGCAAGATGAGATGGAAACTCTCAAAACTCTCCACAATAAATAAAGTTTGTTCATAGTTCGGAAAATTTTACCAGCAAATTCTTAGAGTTATCATGCTTCCAAGATGAAACGATTCACTTTGGAAGCTGTAGAAAAAAAATGCGTTGGTATATGCAAACTTTGCGAAATAATTAACAGATATTTATAGTCCTCTTCGATTTTTGAGACCCAAAATATTTGAAATACATTGTCAAACATTCATAACAACTTAGGAAAAGTCTCATATTAATATTCTGTCGGAAATGCAAACCATAGCTATCGATATGTAAAAAAGGTACAAACAAGGTACTTTTCAAATTAGCACCATTGAAAAAGATGAGTTACTTGGAAAACTAACACTATTATGAAATCAAAGCTGATGTGTCCAAATAATTGTGCGATTAAATGTTAAAACAGATATATATGACTCGACTTTCACGGCGATTTGCTCTATTCTTGGTGATTTTAAGTGCCAATTAGATTAGACACTCGGCGACTGAGTCCATTCAAATTTTCATCAGCAACAATTTCGATGTCTTTTCTATGTTTCCGGTTAACAAAGAACATAACGACGTCAGCATCCAACCGGGACAAGAATCGAAAGATTAATAGGATATTCGCGCGAAAACTACTCGGACGTACTTACATAGGTGCTTCATCTTTTACTGGTTTTCACTAGTCGGGCGTCGATCATAAATGCGGCAAATGGATATCTGATTCGGTTCTATTCAAGGTACGAGTACATGATTAAAGGATGAGGACAGGGTCGATTTGAGATTGATTAAGCATCCAAGATAATCAAGTTGTGTAATGAAAAGAAAGTGATTGGTAATCATTTCATAGTTTATAGGGGTTTGCTCGTTTCCAAGAAATTCTTTTGGCTTGCGTAATTTAACTCAACCACATTTATCATTGTATATCGATTAGAGTGATTACTAGCACATTGCATTTGTTTCATTTTTGAGGAAAAAGAGTCATGATCTGAATGCAATTTGATTTGCTAGAATTTCTATTTTGCCGATCAGGAAGAGTTAGTCAGCTTATCGATTGGTGTTTAGGCTTAGATTACGAGATAGTAAAAATTGATGATCAATTTTTAATGTTTCGCCAATGAAGACGTTAAAACAACTAATAGAATATTTATACTTCTTCACAGTAAATGCTTGTATTAATACATTTTCTGGCACTGACATACAATGCATTCACTGAACTAGACTCCAAGGGTGAAAAACTATATTTTACAGCACGGCCAATGTCAACAGTATTTTAAAAGATTTTTTTTCCTCAATTTCAAGCGGAAAAACCTACATTTAAACACTCATATTAAGTAAGTGCTATTAAAATTGAATGCTACGCTAAATTTACTCATAATTATTTGTCATTTTTCTTCAGCGGCTTTTCTTTGCAATCTTCCCGGTTTTTCTCAACTCAGTGCGACAACTAAATCGCAAGGTATTCCATTCTCAAGGTTACACTGTCTTGGACTGATGAGTGATTCTTATCCACGTAATCGTCTTATGTGCGAAAAGATGTCACCAATGGCAGCTATGACCGGAAGTTGTAGTTTTACGCAAAATAAAGCGAGAAAATCTACAAAATTATCTCATTTTTTCGTTACTTTCATTCAAAAACCAAAAAACAAACAAACATATACGTGTGCATGATTTCCGACAGCCAAGAAAAATGAAATGAAGAAGCCACAAATGACCAATGGAAAGCAGTGCAAAATGAAAATTGAGGGAAATTCAACAGAAATGAATGAGTGAGTGAATAAATGGATGGATGAATAGATACTATTATTGGCGGTTCTTCGGATTAAGTGAGTGCGGTTGCGATTTGGTAACAGGAAGAGGTGAGTGTTGACGGTCAAAAATGGTAAGCCGATAAAATTCTGGCATACAATTCGGACGTATTTTAAGCTGTTGACAAATAACCATGCATAAATTTTTAACGATGAAAAGGTCAAACATTTTAAAGATGTTTAGTCCGTGTAAGATGACGAGTTACCGATGGATCATGTGCATTCTTATCTTTAAGCAATGAATAAGGTATTCTACGGCACAGTGGAATGAATCAATACACCTAGCTTTTATTCAACAAAACAAGCGATAAGATGAATTTTTCCTACAAGTATGATCAAAAATGGAAAGATGAGTCATAATTAGTGGAACAAGTAATTTTTACAAGCTATAGATGATTATATTTTGATAAAACAGAACTATTTTTGATCCGATTCCATTGAATTATTCATATTATTTTTGTTGTTTATTTGCTGAATTAATTCGTTTTCACAGCCACAACGCCACAGAAGATTGACATCTCATTTAAATTCAAACAGGCATTTGATCATAGCACAAGTCTACAAATTACCAACAATTGTCTAACACACATTCTTGATGTGTCTTCAGCACTTTTTCGGTTAGACATTGAAAAATCACCATTGGAAGAGCATTACCCATGCTAAATATCATGGGTCAAACAAACAGTTTGGGTAATGAATTTTTAGTGAAATAATTTTCTCAGAAAACAATTCGACAATTTTGTCGGCAAACTTGATATTTTCTCTCAAAGGAGCGCAATAATTTATGATGGTAGCTCGTATGTTTTAAGAATCATACCATATATGTACGTGAAAATATTTCAGATAGCGCCTGATTTCAGATTGTGGGAAAATGTTTGATCTTGTTTTTTTGTGAAACAGACGAAGCGAGAAAATTCAAAAATTTGGAAACCTTAAAAGGTTCTGGTCTAATTGGAAAATTTATATGTAAGTTTAGTTGTGCTAAAAGACAAACGCAAGACACTTTCAGCTCTGTTATCTTAAATTGTAACTTTTCGGTTAAATATGTAGTGCTCGACTTATTCAGCTAGATTGGCTGTAGATATGATTAAGGGTGATCAATTTGAATGGAAATTGCAAACATAGTCGCCAATCTTTCCCCAAGATGAGTGTGTAGAAAGAATAGTCCGCGTAACACCCACCGAACTATTGTCGCAGCATCTGCATCGATTCCTTCGGGGTCGACAAGCGGCCCATGACGACGAGGTGTACGTCATCACCACTATCACTCGATGACTCAGCCAGTAGGTACTTGATGGCCAATTTCATTTTTACGACAAGGATCTGAGGTGAATTTTAAATGGCATGCGAGCTCATTCGAGCTTGATGTCATTTTGTTGGGTCATTGTCGTTGTCGGCGTTGACAGGCGAGGCATCCCACCCACTACGGGGGTGTGCATAGCTGCAAACATACATTCACACCAGCCTATATGTTCTTCAATCCGAAAAGACAATATTCGCACAATTTCCCAATTTTTTTTCGCAGCAACGGCCAGCCAAATAAAATAGAACACGATCACAATTTTTTACGGCAATTTGGGCATCGCATCGTCTTGGACAGCTGGTGCCCATTTATGGGATTTTCTTCAGTTCATTTATTTACGCCCATAGACTCGGTTGGGGCATACACGATCAAATGAAACGATCATTTAAATAAATAAGACCCGATTTGGGAGGCAGAGCTTTTTTCGGCGTTTTCCAGTAATTTAGAGGTTTGACCGGCAGACCACATTGCAGATCTGTTTGGCGATCTATTTTGCACGCTACGTGATGGAAATATTCTTCCACTTGAATGCCGACTGAGTGAGTGCTTGTTTCCAGCTGAATTTATGTTCGAAGAACACAGCAAATCATCGGATAAGTGAAACTGACGTCATGATCAGTCTACGCCTAGCTAACTTACGGATTCAAGTGCCTGAGGATTCCCCAGCTTTTTTGAGTGATTGAATCATTTAAAGTTATGACCAGCCAGGCTCTTGAATTTGGGTGGCATACAGGCGGGCCGTGAAGACAGTTCTTGTAGGTTTTGCTAGGATTACGGAAAGTCATCGGTGGATTTTTTTTAAATTGACAATATTCTGGATTTGGCTGAGAGCGTTTTGAAATAATCTATTAGCCGCTAGCTATCCAGAACTGCATCATCACATCGCCGATCAGGTTGGTCTAGTCAACGTATCGACAGATGTACAATAAATTTGACGAGCTGGCGTTGGCTGTAATCGCCATTGATTGGATGTATTTGAATTTCAAATATTTGATTCTGATCAAAGCTACTCACATATCCATCCCGGTATTGTTCAAATCCTATTTGTTGATGTGAGAACGCAATTGGTTGCGTAATGTTTAACTAATCCGATATTGATCGTTGCGGCGTGATCATTCAGATTAATTGGACGATATGGAGTTTCTATGGTGCCGAAACGGAGTATCTAATGGCCAGCAACACACGTGTATACATGTTGCAGGCTGCCGATGATCAAGATGATGATAAAATGCATGTGCACTAAATAATTAGCTTGGACGATTGACGGCAGATAGCCAATAGTTAGTAATATTGACTACCTGGTAGGTTGTAATTAAGTTCTATTTTTGAAGCGATGTGTTTTGCGCAATAATAACAAAACGGGAAGGTATTGACTCCCTATTAGTACAGTAGTCTTGGGAACTCAGTTGCAGCAATTCCTAGTGGTGATTGCAACAATTGAGCAATTTAGTGATCTTCACTGTAGATTAGTTTAGAATCGTTTTCATGGAGGCGTATTGATTCTATCGAAACAGTATGACGTATGATTCTAAAATGGCTATCGCATATAACACATTCTATAAATTTTGAAGATTTTACTGAGCACACTTGTTGTTTTAAAGGTATGAAACGTGGCGCGATTCATTATCTAATTAACAAGAAGTTTTTAATAGAAAATGCTCCAGATTTTTATACGGAATAGTTATATTTGAAACAAATTAGAAAAATTTGACCTGAAAATATTAATTTTGACTTATTAACAAAAACGTTAAATAAAAGAAACTGAAATTTTGCAACAAACCAAGAAAACTTTAAAAATTAAAAACAATCCTTTTGTATTTCTTGTGTAAGATCCGTTGCAATTAACGAACATTTGCACCATGTCAGAAAAAAAAATATTGCAAATAATCATGCTAAAAATAACACTAGTCTACAAAAAATTTACTCATTTTTGGGTTCATTTCATGATTTTTTGTTTGTCCTGCATCAAAACGAAAAAAAATGAAAGTTTTGATTTGTAGTGAATATAAAATAGGGGACTTTATTTTGGATAATAGAAATTACGTATACTAATCTCTGGCACAAAGCTTATGTTCTCAATCATCAAAACCCTGCAGGGCACAAATTATAACGTATTCTAAATAAACTTCGACTTACGATTATATTTCGATCTGTACCCACTGATATTTTGTCCATTTTAAAGATAGCCTCATCAAGATTTTTTGTTTCAGACCTTCTCAGGACCAAAGCAGAATATCCTGACTATTGAAATATCAAAGCAGCATCAATCAATATTAAGCGTTCCTAATAAGGTTCACGTCAGAGGCAGAGCACAATTGTGATTTGAATTGTGGTTTGCCGCAGTTGGTGACATTCAGGCGCACTGCAAATCTCAAACTATCAATACTATAATAAAACACCTAAATAAGTTTGCTGTACAATTTAAAGGCTCATAGCAGTGACTCAAGGTTTTTTCATCAATCAGTTAAAGAAAATTTTAAGGTCTGTTGTTTAAGAACTTAAAATTTGAGAGAAAAAAATTCTGGATGCAAAAGATAAGACATTTCATACTTTTTTCCGTAGAATAGATGGTATTGGAGGTATCCAATATAGCGTCCAATGCAGAACTCCTACAAAATCAACTTTTTGATTTTATACTTTGCATGCAATCCCATCTCACTTCCCTGTATGCATTACCAACTTCAAATCGTCATTAATTTCACTGGCCTATAATTATCATTCGACCTTTCGTTCACCAACTTCCTCCATGGATGAATAGGTTAGAGCAGTTGGTTTCCCGTTTTAGCATGTGTGACTGAGCTAGAGGTTCAATCTCTGATGACGACGAGTAATAGTCGGAGTAAAGAATCCTTCTTCAGCTGATGAAAAAAAACACTACAAATGAGACAGAAAATAATCGGTCCTGCTATTATTTGCGCCTGTGTGATGCGGGTCGCATCAAATTCTACTCGGGTCACATCAGACAATTTTGGTCAGGAAAACTTTATGAGGTTCACATTAGCCAGTCATTTTCCCATTCCGAAAATCAGGCAATCGTATTTGGCCTTACATCGAAATATCTTTTTCTATCAATGACTTCTGGGAAGAGGGGACGATGTCTATTGTTATCCAGTGATGATTCAATATCTTTCGAATTACCCCGTTCAATTCGATTCGATACAATCATTGATGACTTTCTTGACTGCGATGTGAGCTTAACTGATACCGCAACCTCTCCCGGCTAAATCGATTAGCCACTCGCTTTCGGCGCTACCAGCTTCAGCAAATTGTGCGTGCGTACGACAATTACGTGTATTGATCGCGATCTACAGCAGAATCAATCTAAAGGTCGCCGTTGTTTACTTTACAAATCGATTATACAAATGTCAATTGAATGATTAATCGCATGTGGTGCCTGTGGCAGTGCTCGCGACCACATATTGTCTGGTGTCTGCTCAACAGCGAATAGCGAACGCGAACACCACCACCACAAGATCGGTCAGAGGAATGGAGATCGTGAACTATGCAAGCACGTCGAGAGTGTCTGTTATCTAGCAGATAAAAGCTAGCCTGGCTGCAGTGCTAGATAGTGCAGTGGTTTTAGATAGCGGGCATGCGACAGACCTGGCTGCCCCCTCGCGATGGATTGACCAGATTCCGACTTTCTGGACCGGGGCGCCGATCGCGAGATTGCTTTGAGGCCACACAATCGAGCGGCGACCTCTAATTCGAGTCAATCCGTTTCTGATCCAGTCACACCAGCAGCAGGTGGTGCTCGAATTGGAATTGCTAATCAATTCTTATCGCCTCCTAGATCGCAGGGTGGTGAGGTCTAATTGCAACTATGCCCTCAGTGGATTATACCATATGATATCTGAAGATCGCTCGCCATCCTTTCGTACTACCAATGTCCTTGCAAGGCTTCGCAAATGATACCATGCAATTTTTTCATAAACGTTCATCTCTGTCAGCAATGAAACCATATGCATATCTGTTATGATAATTGACCTGCAACGTCTGAACATTGAATTTGCTGCAGATACAATTAACAGCTCACCCTGTTTAATTCTGATAAAGATACGAATCGTTTGTCTAGTGCTTATCGATTGTAATGGGCACAACGTCCATGAAGGTCTTTGATTTTATTATTTTTGAAAAGAAATACACTAAGTGAAAACGCAAGTCCGTTTTTCAATTTGTTGAGTTCATTCTGTCCATTTAGTGCAAAACAAAATAAATTTTGTGTTCTTTAACTAATTGTGACATTGATTTGTATTTTACTGATTGCATTGATTTTTATACTGAATCGATTATCGAATTGTCACGAATGGCGAGAATGTCCTAAGAAAATGAATTTGGCATGATACCAAGACCTCTCTATATTAAGCATTGATTGACATTGAAGGTTTGTTCGAATTTCAAGAAAGAGTGGGACTTCAGCAGTTATGTTATGTATATTTTCAGTTACCTTAACTCTTTGTATGGTTAAGAGCATATATTTCACTCTAACTGTTGGGGGTAGATGTGCGTTAAGTGACTTTTGATTATCTTTAACGGCAACAGAAGCTGGCAGTAGAAACCTTAGGAAATGTAGCATCTATACGGACATCCAATTGGAAGTGACAGTTTGTGCAGCCAGGCTATTATTCCAACTTTCGCAAAACGCTGTCAGTTTTTTAACTAGTTTATTTAAAGAGCAACAAAAGTGAAATCGCTTTCATATCATCCTTTGTGTATTTTTATATTCAAATAAATGACAGTGGGTAATATACTTCCAGCAATATTTTTATTTGTTAAAAATTATTGAGAAATAACATGAAAATTATAAAAATAATATTATAATATTAAAATTTTCATTCTGTCGAACATCACCAAAAATTTGACTAATCAATTAAGATGAAACATTGTTGATATTTTCTCGAAACGACGTTTTTTCAACTGGCCGCTAGTTAATTTTCAGATCTATTCAACCGATTTTAATAAATCTTAGTGCGTTTAATTTATTAACATGTTCCTCAAGACAATTTACTTCAATTAGAGAAAAAAATTGGAAAACAAAAATTTGGCGTGCAAAAAAACGACTGAAAAAGAGGGTTGTTTTTTCTAAAACAAAATTTAAAGCTCCGCAAGTTTTTTTCACTCAGTTTTTCATAAACAATGGTGAATTGTCACGTAAGAGAACTTAGTCTTTGAAGCACTTTTTGAGTTTTCTGTTTGAGACTTGCAAATTTTGAGATTAACTGTCGGCCATGCGATAGAGTAATTTTCGAGGTGACAGCTTTGGCGCCCTCTATAGAATCGCTTTATAATTAAATTTAAAAAAAAATGTTTTTTGTGTTCTCAAAAGATAGATGCTGTGTTCAAAAAAAAAGTTGCACGTTCATATTAAATGAAGAAGTTGAGAGAAAAATTCGCTATTTTTTGGCCTTCTAATGTGGACTAGTATCTTTACAACTATTCACCAGACTTCTACCTCAATTTGTCTCTATTTGCATAGCGTCGTGTTTGAGGCAGCTACTATGTCTAGCATTAGGAAACATATCTTTTTTGAGTTGCATTTGGTTGAAATGAAAATAATTTTATATTTTTAAAAATAATTGTAAATTATTCAAGTGGGACAGCTTTTCGATCTCTGCTTTTATTTTCCCATCAATTCCATGATAAAATATTCGCAAAACGTTAAGCGTCAAACATCATTAACAATGTTTGTCTGGCCTTAAAGAATCTAACAGCAGCCAACATTTATTTGCAATTAGAAGCACAATCAACTGGAAGGTATGTGGGACATAAACATTGAAAGTAATTCAAATGTTTCGAATAGTTTCCTATGTCTGGACCCAGTTCATGCTTGAATTCACTTCCGCGCAAGTCATCCAACTAGACTCGTTAGCTTCAACATGTATTTATAGATAATATGCTCCTAAAAATTTATATCTAATAAAAAATATTTTACTTTATGATACATAATTGCACGTCTGCGACTCTGAGACCCATTAAACAATCCACATACTAAAAAGATGGTGTGCTGTTCAAAATCATGTCTAACTCCTGTGATATTGCTCTGTCGAATTAAAAATAGGACCTTGTTTATATTTTTCAAGAGTGCAAGACGAAACACTTAACCACTGTGCAACATGAGAAATGTTCCAAGAGTTGTACACACACGAAATCTATTTGCGATATCTGTTAAAAATCGAAAGTGGTCTGTCTTGTGATAAATATCTATTGTCAATCGTTCGCTTGAAAAACAAGCTGTTTTCGACAAAAAACAGGGTGAAATGTTTATTCTGCACGTATTGGAATTCGATTTTTCCCGAATCGAGTGGATGAATTCGAATTATTCGATGTTTGATGCGCAGCCTAAACAAAAGTCTGGGCGCGCACTCTTGTGATCTTAATTTGAACAATCTCAATCATCTTGGTCGCATAAACAATGGAGCCAATGGCCTCTTTTTTCAGCATTAACTCTAGGATGCTGATGTGTGTCCTATGTTGTTTGTATTTCATTTGGATAGGTGAATTTGATATTAGTTTGTGACTTGAGTGGAGTCGTTTCGGTCCATATTATGTTCCCGAAAAGGAATGCGCGACTTTTTGCGCGACTCTCCACCTACGGCGGCTAACATCTCGCAATCATATTTTGCTGGCGTTCAATTTTTTTCTGTAGATTTTTCAGACGCTAGTTTGTCACGAGCGAAGCAATTGCTCCCAATAGCGAAACGCTTCGCATCTCGAATTCCTCCACATGTTCCCGAGCGGTGAACTATCTTCAATTTTAGGATTAATTTGACGGAATGTAAGCAAAGGTGACTGTGTCGCTGTACCCGGGACTAGCCGGCGGTATGTTTAATTACTGCCAACACCACATGTAGAATTATGTATGTGGGTTGAGATTATGGAAATGTTATAAGTTCGTTTGCGAGGCCGTCGTGCAAAAAATTATTTGGAAAAAAGATCAAGCGCGATCGGAAAACAGACCACCTAGAAATCGCAAGCTTCTTAATTAGGAGCCTGAACTTCCTTGGAACGGCCGGCGTAGCGTGATTGCGCGATCTCGAAATCGCACCTAGTGATAGCGATCTCGGATCAGCCAAGACGGTTTGTTAGCCGGTGCTGAACAGATAGGAGCATAGCGAAACTGTACCATCGGCCAAAAATAAAAGTTTCGCACGTTGCTAGCATATGTACATACGAGTATGTAAGAGGATCAGACGCTGTAGCACTATGCCAAGTTCGACATACTCGCAACGAAGATAAATTTGGGTAGAGGCTCTACGAGGCTTTGCTTCAGATCGTCTAGGACATGAACATGAGGTCGATCCGGCGGCCTAAATAGATTTGTGAAATTAAGAAAGTTGTAGAACATAGATTAGCGACACTGGCCGCGTGTCATAGGTGGGATTGAATACTGTCCACGAGTGCGACACATTTTTATCGACATCCAGCTGAAGTAGGTCTTAGTTTCTGGTAACACCAAGCAGTTCATGTTTCGTTTACGTTCTTTGCTATACTATGTACATACATATATAATTCAGCCTGAGCGAAACAAATGGATGTGTTAGTTAAATAGTAAATAAGACCTAATAATGCCATAATATGTTAAGTGTTAAATTAAGATTATGGCTCCCATCCCCGAAGGGGATGAAAGTAAAAAGGATCGAAAGAGGGGGTTCCCCTACTACTATGGCATAAAAAGTTCGCGGCGGTTACGGCCCCATAAGAAGTTATGGGGGCTCCTCCATAAAAAAATGGTTATTTCGCCTATTTCCAGAGATCATAGTGCTACCCCTTTTTTTTATACATTCATGGTAAGAATGACATTCATCAAACTTTTTATATTTTCTTTAATTTTTTGTTATTTTTTTAAAAAAAAATTTCAAATTTATTTACTTTTTTCGACTTCTAAACAAGTCTAAATATTACTTCCCAGATCAATTTTACGGTTTCATATGATCTCTGGAAATTAGAGAAGACACGAATAGTGATTTTGCCGAATACCGAATATTCTGCTAGGCTTTCGGTCGAAGCACCGAATATTCGGCGGCCGAATGAAAACTGTTCGCCTAAATCGGACAGCAGACCCTTACAAGTGGTGGTCAGGAAACGCAAAGCAGTTTCCAAGCCTAGCAGAATTTGCCAAGATTTATTTATCATCCCCCCGGTAGCAGTGTATATAGTGAGCGGCAATTTTCGGAAGCAGGTATAATTTACGAGGAAAAGCGCAATCGTTTGCTATCAACAAATGCGTAAAAAAATGTTTTCATTCATCATAACTTACCACTGATAGATTTTAAGTATTAAATACACTGATTTTTGTTAAAATAAAAAAAGAGTAGTATTTGCTACGCATTTTTTCATTATTAACTTCCCAGTATATGGGAAGTTCTTGTAATCGCCTCGAAAATCGAAATTGAAATTTTCAACATTTCTTTACGTTTTGAGGTCTATAGAGTATATATAAAGTGTTTTTAGAAAGGGAGATGTATGTGTGTGTGTGTGTGTACGTACGTACGTACGTTCGTGGACACTTTTTTCTACGAGCATAACTCACGTAAACAAAGTCTGATCGACTTTGTTAAGGTGTCAATCGAAGCGTCTTTGCAATCTTAAGAGCTGATTAGTTTTTGGGATACTTCGGTTGGGGGGGTTTGTTGGTTTGACCCTTTGAAGGTCATTTCTGTCATGCGTTATATCTCGCGAATCAAACATACGATTTCCTTGATCAATGTGTCAATCGACGCGTATTAGCAATTTTGTGAATCTATCAAACTTTGGAAAAAATTGTTGGAGCCGTTTTTTAATTTAAGAAAAAAAAGTGCAAAAAATTAGGTTTTTTTAAATAAACAATAAATTTTTAACCTGATTTACGGAAGACAGTATTCCATTTTTATAAAATTTATATATTTCAAGCAATGCTTATAAAAACAACATCAAAACTTTTTCTCATGATTATGTAAAAAATTAAATAAAAAATAAAAAATCATTAAAAGGCATCATGATTTTCAAGGTCATTTCTGTCGTGCGTTTTACATATCTCGTGAACCAAACATACAATTTGCATGGTTAAGGTGTCTATCGACGCGTATTAGCATTTGTGTGAATCTATAAAATTTTTAAAAAAATCGTTGGAGCTGTTTTTTAATTTAAGAAAAAAAAAGTGCAAAAAATTAGGGTTTTTTTATAAACAATAAATTTTTAACCTGATTTACGAAAGACAGTATTCAATTTTAATAAAATTTATACATTCCAAGCAGTGCTTGTGAAAGCATCATCAAAACTTTTTCTCATGATAACAAGAAACATTAAATAAAACAAAATAAAAATCATCAACAGTCATCATGATCTTCAAGGTCATTTCTTCCATTCACTATATATCACGAACCAGATATAACATTTGCATCATTAAGGTGTTAATCGACGTGTTTTAAAACGTCTTTGATTATTTTAACATTATAAAGATCCGTTTCATCGGTTTTTTTTAATTTAATAGAAAAACATAAGAAAACTTAGGGTTTTTTTTTCACAAAAAATATTTTTTTAACCTGATTTGCACAACACAGTAATAAATGTTTATAAAATTTATACATTCCTATCAGTTTTTGAAGAGAAACCAGCAAAACTTTTTCATGATTATGATAAAAATTTAATTAAAAATAAAAAATCATTCAAAGTTACCAAATGAAAGGGGTTCTTCCGATTGATATTACCTTATATCTTTTATTCTAAAGACTTTGTTGTAAAGTCAATCAAAGTTTTAAAATGTTTGGATAATTTGAGCAGATTTTTAATAGTTTTGCAGTCTGTTGATTAAAAAAGCGGCTTAAATTTTGAAAACCATCAAAATTTCAATCAAATTTGCATTTGTGGTAATCAATCATCATCACCCATCCACCAAAAGCTTTACGCAATCAGTGGATGCTCCCGTAGATGATATGATTAATATTAACTCATTCCTGTTACTGCTATGAATACCTTTCATTATTATTATTTAAAGTAGTAGTATTTTCAAAATTATTATTGTGTTTAATATTTTTAATGTTTATCTAGATATTACTGGGAAGTTGACCGTGTGGACCTCAAGGGTCGCACTTCGCGGCTTGTTTATTATTCGGTATTCGGCCGAACGGTCCGCAATATTCGGCCGAATACCGAATAGTAAAAAAGGAGCCGAATAGCCCTAATACCGAATAGTAACCGAATATTCGTGGCAATTATAGAAATAACCTATTTATTAATGGGGGAACCACCATAACTTTTTGGGGCCTTAGTCGCCGCGAGTAGTAAGGAAACCCCTTCTTTCGATCTCCCTACTCCCATACCCTGCGGGGATGGGGGCCATAATCTTAACCTCTTCCCATGATATTCTTCAAATGCTACACGATATAATATAAATTTATAGGCCAGGAATGAATTTCGCTTCAGAAAATATAGATTTTTTCATATTTTAATTCCGAAATCTACGCAACCTCTATTGCGTGACCCAGCTCAAGGCTAACCGTGCAAATCAACAATTCAACTGAATATTACGCTGTGCGGCTCATAAATATTTACGGACTATTTTCCCAGGCCGAGCAACGCCATGCAATCCACTGCACTCTCGCCAAATGCATTGATAATTAAAATTGATTTTATTGTGCACAATTTGCACGAGTATTCACCAATTTATCCAGCCATCGTCATGATCACAGGATAATTCTGAATTATTAAATGGCAGCCTGATTGAATTGACGCAATTCCGGGATGCGAGTGGTGTGAGCCTTGTATGTAGGTAAAATCTGCAGGCGCACAAGCACAAGCATCTTTTTTATCTACGAGTTTTCATTCGAAACATACTATAATTTCGAGTTCACCTGAACTGTTGACTTGGACGACGGTCGGCCAGTTGATCGCTTGATCAGCGGATTTCTGCACTGTCGCAAAACATCGAGGCAAATAGCTTTCTATAACTCCTTTTTTGGGACAAATTGCGAACGTAACATTGCATTGTAGACCATGCGTTCGCTAACGGCAAAACAATAACAAAAAGACCAACGTCTTAGCCAGAGGTCTGTACTCCTGCCGGAGCTAAGATGGGCTACGTGCTGCAGGTGTTATCGAGCTTCACATTCGTTGGTTGGTCAGAAGTACAGGTGGCTCCGAAGAAGTCCTTCTAATGCGCCCAACTTAGTTTCAGGCTAGCAATTAAGGAGTGAACTTTAACAAGGTCTCAGCAGCGACCGTATTGACCCTTTGATGGAAAAATCCACGCATCTATTCAAAGCTTCAGGC
Source organism: Oxycera nigricornis (assembly GCA_963942545.1). Classification (NCBI taxonomy): domain Eukaryota; kingdom Metazoa; phylum Arthropoda; class Insecta; order Diptera; family Stratiomyidae; genus Oxycera; species Oxycera nigricornis. Next base: position 7,790,483 of record OZ012663.1, on the reverse strand, counting down.
CAAGACACTTCAGAAGTAGTGCAGGAGTGGCATTGGCAACACCACCAATCACTCTGCTTAACCGTACATTATGCTACCACCAGGTACTACTTAAATCTTCGCGGTTTCGTAGTTTTTCGCGCTGAGATGCTTTCGTTTCGTTGCGTTTTGAGTCGTTGCGTTCGACGCACTACTACGATTACTGCAATCTGGCAATGAGTAACGATATCTGTTCACATATTACTATCAACCATATTCCAAATATGATTAGACCGGACGAGTTTTCACAAATATAGCAGCCGTGCTGAGAATAGTTCAACTCGATGTCGAGATAGAGATTCCCATACATTCGCTGACATCATAGCCATGATAATGGTGGATTGCGGTGGCGGCTTCAGCTTCAACTTCAGGTTTGGCTCCGCCGACAATCGTCTACTTCAGCTGCAATATTTTATTCATACACCCATTGCATTTAATGTTGTCGCTAGTAATTACGGCAGTAAATAAACTCTAATAAAAACATAAGTTTTACAGTAAAACTTTATGTTGGTGCTATATTTCGACCTTTAAGGGCAATGTTGACAGTGATTATGCGTTCCGCAAATATTGCCTATAATTGATAAGATAAACAAACATTTTGAGCTCTGTAACGAGTTGCGAGGCGTGTTTGGATGATAGCGGCAAATAGTTTCTACTTCTTCAATATTTGATTCTACGCAATGCATTTTCTCATCCTTTCCAATTATTTTTGGCAAAAAATATTACAGCCGATCGATGACCTTTAGAGACAGTGATTTGATTTTGATTTATAACGTTCACTTTCAGTTAAATAAAGTTGTAAATATAAATCCTGGCCATGTAAAACGCGATTAAATTTAATAGCTCAAAGGTTCCATCAATCGACGTTGGTTCTGGTTTGCTAGTGTCAGATTAAGTAGTCTGCATGGATTAATAATTGGAGCCCTTGCTTCTTATGCACCGAGTACCAGGTTCGAAGACTCTTGGCGTTAAGTAGTTCTCGGAAATGGAATTTGACGTCAGACAATCAATTAATTCAGCGGCAAATGAGGGCCTGAGTCAAATCAGAGTAATAAACACGGACGAGCGCGTTGCTGAACATCTAACCACGCAGCGTTTCGTCCATCAGCTGAATGAGGTAGGTCTAAAACTAGCTCAAGGCCTTGGATCATTGGTCATATTTCGTCCTCTATCATACTTCGGTGGCTCTGTGACTTTTGAAAATCTTCAGAGAACATATCCCTCGTTAAGGAGAATTTTGATAAGCATTCCGGATCGCAACTAAACCATTTTTTGTGATGTTGATTTTCATATTTCTGACTTAGATAGAGATTTTATTACTGTGTATATTTTTTCGATGAAAATTCTGATGATTTTTCATAACAATTCGTAGTGATTAAACGTTATTTCAAAATATCATAGAAATACTTTGGTAGGTTTTTCATAATTTGGCACGAAAGTTTGTTCTGCAAAAAAAAATTGAAGATAATTGTTTCTATGCTGACTTTTTTTATAAAAATTTATTCTGAATTGACATAAGGAATTTGGCATTTTTTTAATTTTATTTACTTTATTTTCAAAGACAGAATTTCACACTGAATTGTCTGATAAGAATCATTTCGTATCATTTATAAAATTAAAGAAAAGTGGTCTAAGTGCGACCATTGGGGCCCACACGACTTACTTCCCAGTGGGATGAATAAAAAAGCTATAATTTGTTTTTATTATTAATTACTATTATTAATAATTACTATTAATAAACATTATTATTATAAATTATTATAATTACTTTTATTATTTTTATTAATTTTTTATCTAATTATAAAAGCTTTGGTAGAGGAAGATGCCTCCCCCATCTGGTCGTCCTCTACCAAAGCCTCGGCAACCTCGTCTACCTCCTTGTCCTCCTTCTCGTCTTCCATCTCGGCCCTGGAATCCACAACCATTATTGAGGGTTATTTGATTATTATTAATAATAATCATTCGTTATTAAGGATGTTTGATCGTTCCTGAATAGCTATAATTGTATTTATATTTACAATATCAAATTACAACTAATAATATTTGATTGTTATTAACAATATTAAATTATTTATAACAATATCCAATTGTTATCTGCATTAGCGTCACACATACCAAACCTCATAATATAAGTTTGGAATTCTTCAAATTAATCTTGATTTGTTTTTAAATAACATTTTTACAATACTGATCAAAATTTTGCGAAAACATACGGTAATAATAATATTACTATGAAGGTATTTGGGATCTGCATGAATTAATAGTGCGTTTCAACAGTTTCAACATTAAGCAACTTATTGTCTTTTTTTAGTTTTTTCATCCTAAATAAGAAACGGCCGTACCGATTTTGCTGAAAACTCATTCAGCTTTAAGTTACGTAATTAAGCGTGATGAATGAAACCAGTCCCATGTCAATATGATCTTTGGTTTCCGAAATAATCGAGACGAAAAATAATTCCGAACGCACATACGCACACCCGCACGTACGTACATACACACACAGACATCTCTCTAAAAACGATGGATTTGGATTCTAGAGACCTTAAAACGTGGAGATATGTCAAAATTTGAGATTCGCAAAATCGACCCCATTACAATAACTTCTCACAGGAAACAGGGGAGTTAAAAATTATACTCATAAATTATTCAGTGTATTCAGATTTGTCGTGATTTTCAAGAGAATATCTCAAGAACCGTTTTTATAAAAATAAACTCTTTGTAAATTGCGGTAAAATAAATCAAGATTTAAAAATTTTGTTGATAAAGTTCTAAGCCTTTAACCCGGAAAAAGTTATGAAAATGTTGAATTTAATACCCTGCAAATATTTTTCCAATAATTATTCTCCTTCAAATTTATTTCGAGATTCTGTTCTGAAAATGTTTATGTGAAGGTTCACTTCATGTCAATGAATTCTCCGTGCTAGTTTTTGTCATCGGCGGATTAGAAATTACTTGATATGATTTTATCACAGTTTTTGACCTCTGGAGATTCAAAGTGACTTTTAAATCAACGAAAGCTTAAGCGCCATTGATTTATAGAGACATGCTCACCTGGCCGTACTAAATGGAAAGTCCAATGCTTTGAGGAAAACCCGGAAGCGACGTGCACAGCTTCTACAACCTAAGCTTCTTCAAAACGATCGAAACATGATAACACTGCATACAAGCATATTTACATGGCCTTGGTGAGCATCATATTTCCCAATAATATCTGCAATTGTTTCATAATCATTCACACTACCTGCAACAGGCAGTAGTCGTGTTCACAAAGCTCCATGTACATCGCCAGCACGTCTTGAAACAGAACAAAATCCTGCATTACAGTAATGCACATTGAATTGTCTCAGCTGTCGACTGTTCGCAAAGCCTATTATTCGTTAACAGCTTGTTGTTCACTTGACTATGACCTGTGACGAGCCGCACCAGCACATTATGTATGTATGTACATCACCTGGCAAGCAAGCAAGCAAGTAAGTATCTTTCGCGGCCACAACATCTGTATCTGCTAAATGCCCACCTCTTATGATCGTGCCTCTAAAACGCAACGGTTACGCCACCGGCGATAATTTAGCCTTGCAGGGCAGCGCCACTTAAGATCTTCACTGTCTTATCCGCGTAATTCTTGGCTTAATCCTCTTAGCATCTTGTTTGATGTCGCTTAACCCCACCCCGGCCGGGCGCACTTGCTCGCGCCGGGTGCCAGATTGTTATGATGCGAAGCTACACTTGTGGATGGATACGCGCGTATCTACGAATAGTGCAGCCAGGCAAGGGTCCATTCCAAGTTGGCAGGCGTATTGTCTTAATGAGTCACCAAGTGGATTGCATGGGTTGGGGCTAGGAAGCGCAAGTGGCCCGGAAGGTGTCTCCGTGTGAAGCCTGCATTGCCTTAACATAAGTGACATGGAGCTCCCCGATGCAATATGCAAGCAGAACTACACTTAAGTATTACGTCTACTTATCCATGCCATGCGCAGTCCCAAAAATCCTCAACCAGTATTTGCTTTAATAAATTAAAAAGCGTTCCAAGTTCCGCAATGAATTTATATGTGTATCTACATTCCAAACTAATTATTTCCACTTTTTCCACTTCAATTTCTTAAAGAGTCAAGCCACCTCTGTAACTCCTGCTGCAGTTATAACAATAGAACCACTACCTGAGAATCTATGAACGTTTAGCGTGGGAATGTATGAAAAGCATTATTTTTGCGCATATTGACTCTAGCAATTAGATTTATTTAATATTTTTGGTTATGCACTGGATGATGGCGATGATCTCAGTGCGAAATGATGTAATACAACAAACTGTTCAGTGCAAAGGGTCAAGAGCAGCAGCGCATGTGGTATTTTGATTGCAGAAATGTTGCAGTTATTTTGCATCGATCGCAGCAGATTCATGGCTTGAGTGTGCAATTCAGGCTGAAGAGATTACGGTTGCAAATGTGATCAATTTAGATGCTATGACACATGCAGATGGATGTCGGATCATTTGTTTCCTTGAGATAGCAATTGCACAAAAGATAGATTGATTTTAGCTGATTTATGTGGAGTAGATTTGGCGGCATTGAATGAAAGACAGTTAAAGACTTTTTATATGATGTTTCGCTGATTTTTTGATTTTAACTTGCATTTTAGCTACATTTCTCAGGCCTAGTCTTCCTATCATCATCGCGTAGTTATCCTGAAGCCGCTTGGAAACTACATGTCTATCTGTTTTTGTGCTCCGTTCGCAGTTCCTACCACCCGAATCGATTTTTGGTTAAACATTTTCAGTGAAAGTGTACTCTATATAAATGTATGATACGCTGGTCACGCATATTTCATATTGCACAGTGGCCACAAAGCCACCAAAAAACAGTTCAATTTTCATCCAATCTCTTTGCACAACCACAAGATGTTCATGTTCTCACGGAAATACCTGACTTTACAGAGCGATGAAAATTAATTAGGAACCTCGCTGCTTCACAGCTTGATGGCATTGATCGAACTTTATTTTTGGAGGAGGCATCGAGGTTCATAGCACACCACCATGCAAAAACCAAATGAAATCAAATCCACACACTGCTTAGCGAGAAGCCAACAAAGATTTGTTCGGGAGAACATGAAAAAGAAATCATCAAGCAATCAGATAAAAAAAAATTAAATCGAAATCAAACCGATATTGAAAGCTCCAATTGAATGGACCCGGTCGACTCACTGGGAAAAGCAAATCAGACAAATATAATTCTTGTACATTCAATTCTCCTTTTTTCGTGTTGGGTCGGTTTCTTGCTCAGCAAATACAATATGTACATATGACCATGGAAAAAATTATCAAATTTAACATCTCACTCCGATTAGTTAAGAAAATTAATTTCATTTTTCGGAACCGATACGAAACGTAATTTGCACAATCATCGTTCGATTTCGTTCGTCAAATTAAAGCAAACAATAATGAATTTGTTTCTAATTCGAAAATTTACGGGTTAATTTAATAGAAACATTCGATAATCGAAAGGACTACGAATTAAGTTATTTTCAATTTTGGAATTGTGAGCGCGACGTGAAATGATCATTATTATGTTAGCTGGCTCAATTTTAAGCAAATGCTAGCATAACTTGGTCATGTCGAATTGCTTAGCAATTTAAATTTTTCAGTAGTTCAAAACTGTTTAACCGTAGTCCTTGCCTAGCAGCGTCAGGATAAAGTTTCGAGAGATTGACTGCTCATAATTCAATATCGTAGCAAATTGAACTTGCATATGCATTTGAAAATCTGAAATTATTTCGAAATATACACAAGTATGCATCTTCACATTGAACGCAAAAGTATCCTCATAAGTTAAAAGTCCTTGAATGCTTCTAGGCGATTGGATTAGCAGCTACAAAATTGTGTCAATCAAGCAACATCTTGCGGCAGTCTTGAGGAGTCTAGAGAATCGAGAGTAATGTGTTCACACTGCACTCTTATTCAATAGCCGTACTCAATAAATTAGTCACATTAAGGGGGCGGCCTGCGTCTATTTTAAAAAAAATCGATATTCTAAAAACATCATTTTTGGATACTACATACATGTAGAATTACTATTCAAACTGTTATTTTGTTCGGCAAAACCGAGAATTATATAGATATATACAGCGATACAATAGAGCGTGTGTGAGCGCGCTCAACAGGCGCTTAAACTTTAAACGAGTTTTTCTCAAAACAACGTTTTTGACCTGGTTGACACGATTTTGCAAAAACTATTTAACCGATCGAGCTGAAACTTTGAGGGGTTATTCATCACATATATGGTTATAGCCCGTAGTAGAATCATGAATATCAGTTGTCATTTGACCACCTTTTTAAACAATATAACCTCAAAAAAATTGGTCGAAAACTCGAAAAATCCGCCATTTTGTTATTTTTCACTTAAAGTTCTTGATTTTGGTACGGACTATAGCGAATTACTTATTCTTAAATATGCATTTTAAATTTTTGATTTCAGAGGTTCCTGAGTCGAGAAATCATGTCAACCAGGAAAAAAGCAGGCTTTGTTGTGGCAACCATATCTGGGCCATATTGTATTATAAAAATTCAAAAAAAAAATTTTACACTTTAATATGTATTTTTGCATTTGTGAAAAAATGTAGTTTAATAATAAAATCAACTGTAAAAACCGAAAAAAAGGAGATGCCCCCTTAATGAAAAAATGAAAACACGTGTAGATATTTCGCGTTATCAATTCATTAAAATGTGCACAAGCGAAAAATGTTAGTTTCGGCACGAGTTGCTATTTGACACCCCACGCAAGCAGAGTGTGGATGGTAAACCGTGCCATAGGTCAGGGCAGCGACAAGCAATTGATAGATCCTTACGATACTTGCTATGAGTCGAATAAGATCTACATGAATATCTTTCACCATCGAACAGAATCATTCATGCAAACGTTTAGTACTGCAGCACGCGAAGTAAAACAGATGAGTCAAGTGAAGAATATACAAGGGAATTTTTTTTTGAGTTTAGGGGTAATGAAATATCGATATATGATTGAATGGAGTGTTAGTATAAGGAAACATTGAATTGTTGAGTAGATCCATGTTTAGCAAATCTTCTTTGGTGGTTTCAAAAATATTCACCCAGAGATCTAGAGTTGCCTGAAATTGTTGTTTGTGTAATTAGTACACAATTTGATTTTTTTTCACAAATCATAGTAAACAAACGTACCAGATTCACACGGCTATGTTGTCGTAAATGAAAGTTCCATATCGGTAGAACCTAATTTACTCGATTTGGGTCATTTGACATGAGCAGCGTTGCGGACTCAAGGTTTTCGCAACTACTCAGACTTATTTTGTTGAATGTCAATCGTTACACAACATTTAATAAATCTTTTATCTGAGTATAGTTGATAAAACTTGAAAATTTCATTTGCTACACCTTTTTTTCGAATAAGAAGTCCAACCACTGAAGCATGATTTTTTGCTTTATGAATGTGATCAGTAACTACGGCATTTTTGACCAAAAATTATCGATCTTGGCCAAACAATTTCAAACAAACAGCACAAAGCCTTGGCGATGAAAGCTGGAGAAAAAAAAGTTCCTTGAATTTTTTTCAAAATTCAATTAAAATTAATTTTCTTCATAATATCATCATCTATTTCTGCCTTGTCTTTATTTTGCCCGTTTGACGATTTTTCCACCGTCCACTTTTGCTTGCATTTAAACAACACTTTCAAATATAAATAAGATAATATGTGTGGCAAGAAACTACGTATGCTAGATTGAGATTAGGCGATCCACCTAAAATACAATACAGATGTAAAATTTGTCTGGCTAAATTTCTTAGACTACATGAAACCTCCTGAGAAAACGCAAAATTTCTTTACTTGTTCACATTGTCACTTGCACGTCGTGTTGTTGATTAGCATAATTCCTGTTACTACGTAAATAACAACACTAAAATTTAAAATATTTAATTTGGCCAGACGTGCGATACGTACCTAATCAAGATAGATTGTTGACTCTTTTCTTCAAGCCAACCAAAAAATTAGCATAATGACTAATCATTTCCACATGACATTGAGCCTACTTGTGGTGTTGAACGCCAGCCAGGACGAATGCTTTATTTTACATGTGTTTGATTTTCTAATTTATATATATATTTTTAAAAATATTTACGCATAGACTGTGCCCAGGAAAGATAGGTTCACATGCAGATACAAATGCTAATAGGGAGCATTTTTTATTGGTTTTCTGCAAATTATCTTCAACTATGGGCGGACGTTTCATATATGCAAAGTTATATTTAGTTTCGCGCAGAAATGATATCTGACGCTTGAATCTTGAATGAGTTATTATACACATACATATATATATATATATATATATAGATATGAGTACATAAGAGTTTTATAATTGGTGTTATCGATGTACAAAGACCTTAAAATGTGATGATAATAATAATAACGTCATTAAATTTGCATGACGACAACAGAAACGTTGCACTTCACGAATCTGTGTATCTGTAGTTGATGTTGTAAATTTTCATTTTTAGCACAAAATTTGTCTTTGAAAAATATTTACTCTCTGACAAATTAGTCATTTGTGATGCAGAAAATGTTTGGTGGTCTTTTTGATTAATTATTATTACAGCCGGGATCATAAATTTGTACTATGTTGGGTGAATTGTTTGCGGAAATCTTGGAGAGGAAAATTTTTAACAAAAATGTCGGTGCTATTCAACATTTCTCTGCAAATTCAATATATTTAGTAAGTTTTTGCATTGATGCGATAATTGTTATCAAAACGTGATTATCCATCAGGATGTTGTTCTAGCACACTTATAATATAGATGATATAAAAATTTAACAATAAAAAGAATACAGTAATGCTGCTTCGAAACAGAAAACGGATTCATTATATGCTTTCTGTACAAAACTTGGTTTTTTAGGCACTATCTAATCGAGTTGACTTCCAAACAATTTAATGTGTTTATTACAAACAATTTTTTTCACAATTCAGTTCTTCCCCGTACTTAATTGAATACATTTATTATCCAGTGAACAATCTCGTTCGCCATATCGAGTCTATAAATCAATTGCTGAAATTTCTGCACCTTACTCGTCTGTTACTCCACACATCTCTTTCTCAGAAGAACGCAGAAAAATAGCAAGCCAATATTTAGTACAGAGTAAAAGCTTATGTCCATTTTACAGCTAATCTGAAAAGAAACTTTTCTATGAAATAACAAAACCATCTAAAGTTGCCAGAAGCTCTCGTCCTCGAATTCGTTCGAACCACAATGAATAACAGAGCAATATTATGTATCCAACAAACGTTTCTTTCGTTTCTAAACGATCTTTCCAATGCATGATCATCAAAGTCCCGAAAAATCGTTACATTGTCCTCATGAAACATTTGAGAAAGTCGAATTGGACCATTCTTCTAGGCTTTTTTCTATCTTCGATCTGTTAAGATGCTAACGGCGCCATCATTGCCACCGTCAAAATTACGCACACCAATTTGATTGTGAAATTTGTTATGATTTTGGCAAATCGATTATGTCTGCACTTGGTATGGAAACACATACCCACCGATCGGTGTGGAAAATGATCATTGGAAAACTCAAAATGTTTTCGGGCCTCCCCAATATCTTTCTGTCTGTTTGGCGAATGCATTCAACAATTTGGTCGCTCGCCACCCACATGCATGTTTCTTATGAGTAAACACAGGTTTGCTTTATTGTTCTCGATTGTTGCCAAGATTCAACAAATTCCTGCTTACTTATGAGTTCAAATTGTATTCAATTGAAAATCCAGCAAACATAGCGCATTCTCAATTTTATTTGGAAGATCTAGACCGTAGGAAAATTATTGTTTCAGATAAAATCGTGTGATGCAATAAGGAAAAACTTCTGAAGGAAATGTGCAGTGAGTCTCGGTAGGCAGACCCTTTTTGGTGGAATATTCTTGATGAAATGGATTTTGTAATTTTTTTTGAAAGCCTACCAATTTAGAGATGAATATTAGACCATCAAAAGATGATAAGCTGCGAACGTTTTGATGTTCAATTTAATAGAATTGAATTCGTTTTGTTTATGTTCCCACACATTTTGTGGAATCCAAGAGAATATTCATTTGTAATTTTCTTATCTGTGTAAACTAGAAAATATCGAATTGAATATCTAAGCATGCATTTCGATTTAAACAACTATTTTCAGTTATGCTCCTCAATGGAGTTTTAATTCGAGACAGCTTGAAGATGTTGCATGCACACAATTAACATCTTAAATTTATTGAAATACAATTATACGTAACTTAAAAAAATCTATTTAACTAGAAAATAGGCAATACTTTCTTGAACTCGGAGTGCTGGGCAATATTGTGGAACTACGCGTTTAAGTTTCGATAAAATAATTTCGAGGGTTGAAAATTTCAAATATACAGTAAATCCATCGAAGGCAACTGCATGCAACATGAGACTCCTCAAAAAGGGTTACGTTTAGACATGTAACATCCAATTTTCCCTTCATAATAAACCACACTTCGAAAATATTTAGACCACACATCACATCAACGTGGATATCTTATCCTCAGAATTTTTTTCCGCATATTTCGTCCTGACCTGTATCAAAATGGTAGATGAAATTCGAATAATTTTGAGAGGAATATTCGTATTTTCGTTTTCAAAAGAGTTACGATTGAACTGATCAAGTATTTTTTGAATACTTGCCGCAAAAGAAAGTTCTATAACAGGTTGTCAAAATTCGGAACAGGCGATTTCGCGTTGAAAACTTTATTCCAAAGAAAGACGTATAGATCCAATCACAACAGCGAGCAGCCAAGCAGCAAGAATTAAGGTCTGCATTAATGCAATAAGAAGCCATATCCTGGAAAAAATCCGTATGGCAAGGAAGGGTGCAATTTAACAACTAGTTAGGTGTCCTATAAAGTTTCCGAATTTGCAGTTATTGCTGAAAAAATGAAACAATGCATGGACGATTACGCCGGTGAGAGCCAGCAGTCGTAAATAAAAATGACTCTACCTGTTTTCTTTGGCATCAAAATTTTAGGTAACATATGTTATTATGCTGAATAGCAGGAATTATTCAATTTTATTACTTTAGGGTTTCAGAAAAACACGCATCGAATGTATTCAAATAATCCCTGTGATATGCGCCCGATTCAATTGTTCAAAAAACTTAAAATAAATACATAAACTAAAATCCAGGCCGGAAGCAGCTAGACAGAATAAGATTAAATTTTCATAAGTATTCAACCATTTTTGGGAAAGGCTACTAAATATATGCAAGTACATTTAAAAGGGCATTTGATATGATTTGTGTCCTAATAGCTGTTTTTCATTCAAACATTTCCAATTTTCCAATAACATATGCAAAAAAACTGTTTGCTGTATTTATTTTTGTTGGAGAAATTATTTTTAAACAACCTTCTCGAGTTTTTCTCAAAAACATAGTTTTATTTCCTTCCCCAAATTCTTAAGGCCATTCTTAATTGTTGTGGACGTTTCAAGGGTCTTACGTATTTGTCAATTGATTCATGGCAAAAACATAATGAGCAGAAGCAAGGGTTGAAATTTGTGGAAGGTTGGCAGCTTCTTATTCTTTATTTGCAAGCACTAAATATTTAGTTTTTTTTGACAAGATAAAATTAAAGTTTTGGTTTAATAGTGTCACAAGTTTAATCTCATCAAATGTTTTGTTATCAGCGAAAAGAAATCATGATTGAGCTATTCAATTTGCAAAAAATGGGATAGACTCAAAAGTTGACACGATTTTCTTCGTGCAAAATGGCTCACTCACTTAATTCAATTGAATATCTGCAACTTACCAAATTTTTCCTGCGAAGCATTTTTCACAAAACTGTACAACGATCCATTGCTCAATATGGGCTGGCCGAGGATCACGAACTTCTCACCGGCATACTTCAGGAATAGTGTGTAGTTGCGTCCGTTCTGCAGGTCGCGTCTGATTAATCCACGCTCCCGGAACTTCTCTTGGTAGATGTCGCACTCGCCGGATGTGTTCAGAAAGGTAAATTGTAAACGAACGAGATCAAGTTTGCCTATATTATGCTTTTGTCGGTTTTTGAAGATCTGAGTGACTTGAAACGAGACGGAAAAGTTCCCTCGACGGTTGGGACTCATCGAGCGCACTTTGCCCTCGAGGACGAGCGGCGCCAGATAAGCGAGTTGGACAGGATCACGCGCGGAACAATAGCGCTTGGGCCGTCGACGCGGGTGATGCGATCGGGATATCCGTGGACGCCGAGAGTTCCTGCCGGTGTTTCTACTGCCAGAATTGGAGATCAGCTTATTCTCATTGGGCTCTCCTTCACCGAGTCCGGAAGGAGTGCGGGTCTTATTGCTAGGACTATCGTTAGTGCTATCCTTACTGTTACCGACGTTAGTATTGCTAAAAGTAGTGGTAATTGTAGAAAAAGGAGGACTGCCCCTGGCAGCGTGGCTGCTGTTCATGGAGACAGGCCTGTGTTGATCGCGGATCTGATCCTGCTGGGGTTGTTGTTCGAAATGGCGATGACGTCGCTGCCGATGTCGCTTTATTCGTTCTTGACGGTCGTGCTTCGCTTGCAGCCAATCGGGCGGCGGCCGAAACGGATCAAAGCCAAGTGGCTCAGACGAATATTGCGGAGAAGGATCAGATGGCTGCGAAATTGCACTGCTTTCTTGGAAGCTCTTTGCTCGACTATGCAGTCGTTCGCGGGGTATGCGTCTCCTTCGCGACTGGCGAGACAATAGCTTCGCCCGGTCCTTGTCATAGCTTACAATGTGGCTGCGATGATCAGAGTGGCTAACTTTTTGATCTGACTGGCTGCTAGATACTGGCTTAAGCCCCCCAGCTGAGGCAGAATCGTGAAAAAAGGCCCGGTCGTCGTAGACCGACCTACTATCTTGACTATTACTATTTAAATTAATTATCTGACTATGTATATTTGGAACATTATAGCTGAGCTGTGCTGTGTCAGCGTTGGTCCTTATAAACACCGTGTACGGTGACATCAGCTGCTGGGCTTCATCTGGACGAGTAGGCAGGTCCTGACCGCGCGGATCATACCGCATCCGCGGCGATCCTTGGAGCTGGTAGTTGTTTGGATGCACACGCCTTTCGTTAGAACTATATATTGTCATGGCAGGATTCCAAATCAAATCTCGCGGTGCTGTATTTCCTGACGACGTTGGGGACGCCGTTGAGGGCGACCGTGCGTTCTTCACTAGGTGCATCGTTGAGGCATTCTGACAACATATAACCAGCAACATGATAATAACGAGCCACAGGTTCATTAGAAATTTGGCCAAACTGCATTTGCGCAATACTCGCGCATACATGACGTACTTATGATCGCCTGTTTCGGTCAATCGAATTCGGAACAGCTGAGCTTCGTGCTGGGATCTGACGCCTTTGGCAGCCACGCCAATCCTGAATGTGTTTCTTTTTACGTTGAGTATGGCAAATGCTCTGATGGGGGTGGGTAGGTGAGCGACCTACCTGAGGTTCTGTGTCATGTAACCGCGATACCGGCTGCAATCGCTTGTTGCGATCGTTAGATCGTCAACTCCAAAGTACCTGTTGGGGCTTCCTTAGTTGACGCTCTTTTTAACCCGTGATCTGGTCGAACAATGCTTGTAGCCCAGCCACATCAGATGCAATACACCCCGCTTGGTTTTTTGTAGTCCTCGCGCTTTACAGTGGTATTTGTAGTGATTGCGTCTGATCTTCATTGTTCCAGATCTAGATTCTTGGCAGACGTGATCGGTGGAACCAATTCGTTCTGGTGATCACAGGTGCTAGCTCCTTTATCCTTTCGTCAAAATCGATTCGCAGTCTATCGTGCGGCCGGTTTTCGAAGTATGTTTTCAACTTCGTTGCACCCAAACACGCCTCCTTGACCAACTTTATGCAGAGTCTCTTTTCGTGATTTTCGCTGGTGTGTTGCTCCTTGCATAAACGCCTCGACGGGCCCCCGTTCTATCTTTAGGGTCTCGCGCGGCACTTTCAAACGACGACGACGACAAGCACAAGAAGCACCGCCGAGTCAGCCTGAGTGACGAAAAACAGCGCAGAGTCGAAGATGTGAGTTTATAAAAAGATTACGTAGACAAGATCAGTCCTAGACGACGCAGATTCCGTCTGAACTTATTCTATTTCTGCGCGCGACTCGGCGTTGCTCCAACCGCTCGAGGCGATCCACGATGTGAGGACTTCAGGCCTGCTGTCTCTGCGTCAGTTTCTGGTCGTTTTGGGAATTGTTGGCGCTTTCTTTTCGGGTGGCAACGAGAGCTCCACGCAAGATCGCGCCTCGCGCACACCTTTCGTCGCCTGCGCTCAGGGACGTGCACTGCCAGCGCTTCGGCGAAAGCGTTCCAGGACGATGTCACCGGTGTGGTAGCGCCAAGCGGGCCTGCCTGCGCCCGAGCAACTTCTTATTTTGGAGTATCTGGATTTCAAGCTGATCGGCAGATACTCTTGCTGTGACCCTACTCGCTTCTGGATCGTGCGGTCCTCAGCGAAATCGGTGTTTATTTGGGACGAGCAATGCGTGCGTAGCGCGGTTTTATGTTGGACGGCGCGAAAGACAAAAAATCGAAAATCAAAGGTACATATGATGAGAAAATAGGAGCTGATCCGCGCTGCACACACGTCACTCGCGACACACGTACACGTACGCTTTTCTATTTTTAACACTCGTTCAAACACTTTCCTGCAGAGAAATGTGCTTTTTGGACTCGAGAAAGCCGACTGACTGCTGATTCCTCGCGCCTCGACTGAAAATCGGCGCACGCATTCACCACTTTCCTGCGAGGGGCTCAGGCGTATTACACTTCATACAGAATTCGTGGCAACAGGGACCACGACCGAAGGGACTGAACGGGACACGACACGCGACTGATCCTGCGATTGTCACGAGGTCCTGCCAAATATCACGCAAAACTTCAAGGGCCTATGTGAGTGTACTATTGTACATGTTCGGAGGGAGTGTCTCAAAATTAATGTGGATCAACTCTGGGGAGAGCCGCCGCAGATTGCTTGCTAGCTAGCAACTAGCGCTGCGACTGTTTAAGGATGCGACAATATATGTTGGCGTCCTCGTCACGCTCATCCCGGCATTTCACTTTCGAAACCACACACAAAATGCCGGCTTAGTTCGAATCAAGCGTCCGCAACGAAATCCATTCATTCGATGGCACCGTAAGGACTCGGGGATTCACCTGCGCACGTTGCAACCGTCGACCGTTAACTAATCGCAAGTGAGAATAATTTTTGCTGGGAAGCTGGCAATCGAAAATCTTTTTCGCAGACGGGGAATCACCGCTCTTCCGACACTATCGCGCGTCGACTTACACTCTTCGCGACTTCCTTCCGGCTTGAATCACTTTTAGAATCCTCGCTCGCCAGGGGCTCGTCGTAGACTACGTCCGTCCGTGGGAATCGCTGGCAGTGCACCCGCCAACAGCGCGGCAGCAGCGCTCTGTTAACGCGCTGTCGTGGAGCCGGTAGATAGCGGATTGCTTCGGCGATGCAATGCGTCGTCGTGCGTCGAAACTGTTGCCACACTTTATTTAATTAATTTTTCAAGTTTGATTTCAGGAAGATTTAAATTTTGTACAAAATTGATTTTCCAGCAAGGAAAGGTATAATGGAAAATTTTAACACCGAAATTAGGAAATACGAGGACCAACACAAATACCACAGTTTTGTAAAATTAATGTCGAAAAATGCATGAAACAACAGAAAGATATGCATTTCATTTCAAAAATAACAATTTCAACAAGCCGAGAGGTGCGACCCTTGAAGTCCACACGGTCAACTTCCCAGTAATATTTACTTAAATATTAAAAGTACTAAACACAATAATAATTATCAAAATAATACAACCTGAAATAGTAATAACTAGAGGTACTCATAACAGTAATTAGAATGAGTTAATATTAATCGTATCATCTACAGGCGCGTCCATTGATTACATAAGGATTTTGGTGGATGAGGTGTTGATTGAATATTCGCGCGGATCAATCGGACGGGGTGCAGGTAAAGGTTATTATTTTTATATCGATGCTTGAAGGACAAAAGAGCGCTAGTCAAAATGAATGATGCAGTTGTTGCATTCAAAATTGCCATCATTTCGGCATAATCACTGAATTCGTAATTTTTCACGATTTTACATCAATCTGGAAAAACATTGAATATGCAGTCGACAATCGGTTTAATTGCATGTAAAAGGTAAAATGGATTACAAATGATAGAGGAAGTATGTAATTGAAAGAACAAAACTACTAAAATTTATAATTTTTTATTTGATGAAAGCTTTTCAAAGCATATGATCTTGCAAAGTATTGACTTCAAAGCGTCAATTACGACAAATGCAAATTTGATCTAACTTTTAATGGTTTTCAAAATTTATGCAGTTTTTTCATTAAAATACAAATAAGGTGCTGTGAAAACTATTCAAAATCTGCTCAAATTATGTAAATATTAATAAACTTTTTTTTACTATTGTTTGTGAAATTAATTATTAATTAATTTTTGCATTTTTTTAAATAAATTAAAAAACGGCTCCAACATTTTTTTTAAAAAATTCGATAGAATCACACAAACGCAAATACGCGATTGACAGGTTAACCATGCAAATCCTATGTTTGGTTCGCGAGATATGGCGCATGACATAAATGACCTTCAAAGAGTCAAAACAACTAAAAGATTGCGATTGCAAAGTTAAAACCGTTGTTGATTTTAGGAGTTAAAGTGAAATTGTGGAAAAACTTCACACCTATTAAATGACTTCTAATTGGAATTGAGGCACGGTTTTACAAAAGGGTACAGTTCCAAAAAACTGAATTTTCGGGAATCAAAAAAAACAATTATACTCTTGGCATTTTCATTTTTGAAAAATTGAATTGTTGCTAAATTATCTAGAATGTAGCGAGATTGTATTTATCTATCAACATGATTCAATTACCTGTTCCGTCAGATGGGAAGTTAACTATGAAATTGGGGAGGTTTCGCAAAACGGTACACATCCGATTTCTATACCGTTTTGCAAAACCATTTCCGCCCTAGCTTAAGAGGTGGGTTTTCTATTGATGCTATTTGATTTAATTTAATTTAAATCTCACTGTTATGTAATGTTGTTGACACATTGGTATCAATTTTATTTATAGGAAAAGGATATAAAATATGTAACATTTTGAAAAAAACAATAGAAATAGTACCGTTTTGAAAAAACTTCATGCTTTTAAGGCCGGATTCGTCCCGTTTCGACAAACCGGAACGTCACCATTCGATTCCTCGTGAAATTTTACATGAAAATCGATATCAAACTCGATTTTTTCGATTTTGGCGCTTATACCCTTTTGCAAAACCGCGCCTCAATTGATATGTTGCTGGTTACACAAAATTTAAAAATTGTACAATTTTTCCAAAAATGTTTTTTTTTGCACGGCACATCGACAGGTGTTGGCTACTCTATGCTAAATATTTTTGTTTTAAACACAAATAAAGTTAAATGTGGCCAATTTTTATAAACCGTTAAACTATGGCGATTGCATTTATATTGAACGTAGGAGTTGAGTATTGTATTGCTTGGAAAATCGTTAGATAATGCAAATATTTGAATTCGAATAGAAAAGTTGGGACTTTTGCAAATGTGGGAGTTTTTGTAGTATGCAGTAATAATCAGGAGGTAATAATAAACATACCTTACCGATATAAACTGGAAGAACTGTACTCAAACTCGCGTTTAATTATCATTGAATGAAAATAAGTTTTAGCTTGGCATTTTAACGAGACAGTCAAAGATTTTTATGATCAATTGTATTTATATCTATGTATATAATGCAAGATAGAAGAAAAGCTCGCAGATTTGCGTTTCACGTTTCCAAATAATATTTCTCTTTCAATACTACATTAATGATTGGCTAACTAAAACATCGAAAATAAGACCTAAATAGTATATTAATTATTATGTACATAAATACTATAAAACATAAACCAGATATTTTTACATTGTCATATTGCGTCAATTCCGAAGAATTATCCAAGTGCACAGCTAAAGCCTGCAACATAAATACATTTTCTTTCAATTTGAAAAGTAGCAGAAAACACAATTCAACGAAAGCGGTTTAGGAAAAATGATACAGATACCCCGCGAATGCGCACACATTTCGAAACAATCTAATTGCCCAGCATAAATAATGTGTGAGAGGTGGTACGGCATTCGCCAGCATGGGTCAAACCTGATCCCTCTCCATCACCAACGGCCGATACCACGGATCGAGTACCGTAACGAGGACTAGCGAGGAGAATGCAAGAAAGACTCACTATACAAGCACTAGCAATAAGCACTAGCACTAGTATCGGCAAGATCACCTCGATTGCCTTGTACCCTTTTGAGGCGTGTGCCGAAATTGGTAATTGGACTGCATCATCATCATCATCATCGTGATAGAGGCCGTTATCATGTCGCCACGGCATAATAAAGCCACGCATCAGATACTCGTACGAGCGTGTATATCCTACACAGTATCTGGGAGATACAGCGCGGGCATAGCGACACGGCAGTGGAATAGCTGGCAGCCACTTGACTTAGCCAAATACAGCTACTACTATTTATGCATTTCTTCGCCAACAAGGACTGCGACTGCTTTTGATATCTTTAAACGCGGACTATTGTTCAACGTCTAGCCCAGAAAGATTTCGTCAGGGCGAAGTGTGCCGTGGAAGGCTGCAGGTTGGTCAGGCGAAACCGCCTCAATTCGTGCTCGGATCCTTGATCAGCAGTTGAGTTCTGCGAACATCCCCTATACTAAGGCGCGCAGCTACAGTTGAT
Organism: Oxycera nigricornis; assembly: GCA_963942545.1. Lineage (NCBI taxonomy): Eukaryota > Metazoa > Arthropoda > Insecta > Diptera > Stratiomyidae > Oxycera > Oxycera nigricornis. The sequence continues at coordinate 7,771,640 of OZ012663.1, read as the reverse complement.
CCACCCCAACGTGCATATATCGTCCGAAATTCCGCGCACAGATACAATCCACAACAAAAGATTCCTCACATAAATCTCCCGATAGTCCTCAATATTGGCGATTTGCCGCCCTGCCTGCCCTTTGCCTGCTCAATTACTTTTATTTGACCATAGTCGACTCCCAAACAGGATAATATAATGATGATGACAATGATTATGTTGGAAGTTTCCCAGGTTCCTTCGCAATGCAATCTTTGCACGATCGATCGATCGATGAGGATCCATCGGCAACCAAGCCCAAGAAGTCCAAAACCAAGATGCAACCAAGACGAAGACGAGGAAGACCAACACCAAACCTAAGATGATGGTTGGTTTGCAACGCGACCAAGGCACAGTTGAAGCCTTTGTGTCTCCTCCGTCCTCCGCTTCTTTGTGATGTCATCATTTTTAGGTTATGGGAAAAAACATTTCACTAAGAAGACACAGAAATATTTCAATTTTGCACTAATTTGGAAGGCTCTTGGCGAAAGAATGCGACAACCGTGAAACATATACACTTCGCGCTGCAATGGGATCTTGGCGAAAAAGAAAAGTTCATCGTGAACAAGAAAAGTGCTCGAGTGCTACCAGATTGTAAGGATTTGTGGCGAGATCGATCCTGTGTTCAGGTGGTAAAGCTTATTTTCACTAAATTCCTTTTATATTACTCGAAAGGATGGTCTTGTTGCTAGATAAAATAAAATTTTGGATTTCTTGCCATCCTTTTGGAGAATACGTTACATTACACAATAATTTCATAAAGTACTCCAAAACAAAATTTCAAGGAATTTTCATTCGATTTTCATTGACTGTATTCAGTTGTGTGTGCTGTGTGATTTAGGGAAAAAATTCGAGTCAAAATTATTCTCGGACAATTTTTGGTTTTCTCAACAAGTTTCCGTCATTGGTTTTAGGCACCGCAAAAATTTAGAAAATTAACAGAATTAATTTTTTCAAATTTTAAATAACTTCATTTATGTTGTGAATATTTTTTGTGAGAATTCTCAGTACTTATTGTGAGTTCTAAAATAATCGAAACAATGCAATTGCCACTATAGTTTCATCTTCACAGTATTTGTTTATTTACTAGACGTTTGGCATACCTTAGAATTTTTCTCAAAGCATTATTTTCAAAAATTTGTCACTATTGTAACAATTGATTCTCTAAAATCTCTGACGTAGTATATTTTTCGCCAAACACTTATGTATTTGGGATGCCTGAAATTTAGTATTGCATGTTTATCAATATTATTATATTCCACCTTTATCACCATCATTCATCTTCATTTTTAAAAAATAAAAACCAATGATATTACTTTGACACCATTACATAATTATTGTTTAGAAAAACTGCGAAATGTTTTGCGGATCAGAGGACACATTTCGAATAAACTCGAGCACTACAATCCTCACAAAAAAATTTTGATTTAACGACCATTAAGGAATTTTAAATAGTATTTCACGAAATAATTTTTTTTATAAATAATTAAGGAATATTGCTTAGCTTTGCGTAAGTAAAAAGTAAACTTTATTTAAAATCGGTTAGTATTTGAAGTTTTCGTCTTTCTATATTGATCAGATTACTGCACAATTTTCATTCTCCACGAATATTCCGACGGCTCCTGAGGAAATATAGGCTTTGAACATGAAACGACCGTTGTCATGACTTACGCGAAGCAGCAAGGATGTTTTTCATAAATAAAAATCTTTGTAAATTCTTCGGCGACACGCGAAACGCCGAAAAATATCAATAATCCCGGAATGCATACATGGCATCACCTGTGACGCAAACATTGCCAATTCGCAACGAATCGATGGGATTTTCCGATCGACTTGAGAAAGGAGCCCGACCATGCTTCACCATATTGTGACAAGTTCAAGTCTAATTTAAATCAGGTAGAGGCACTCCGGTTGTTGCCGCAGCCGCTTCTTCATCCACCGATTTCCTTATTCTCACAGAAATAACTCCAGCTATGGTCTGGCCGCGGTATTCTCTTCATATGGTAAACATTCTGCATATTATAGTCGTAGATGTGCAGATAATGTGCTATCGGCCGAGGTATTGTGATATGCTGAGAAGGAGATTCCAGTCCAGGTTTCGACCTTACCTGCTCGAACGTATGTATGGTACATGCATACCACGTATGTTGGCTGCAACTCCGCGGAATACTCCACGGCCCGTGTTCCGTCTGCAACCGGTCGATTGCGGTGTTTACCTTTAGCATCGCTACCGCCGGAGCCCTTCCTAGATAATAGCGGAGCAGGGAGGGAGTGCACCCGATCACGGTGTGGTCGCTATAGTTCCCATTGCCGTAATCATCATTATTATAATCAGGAGGCATCTACAACGGCAGTGCGATCATCATAAAACGCAACAAGATCATCATCATCAGCAGATCATGAAGATCATTGCAGAAGCCGCGTTAGCATTGCCAGGAGCAGGGCCCGACATTGTGCGCCAAAAACTGCCAACGATCTGACTATTCAGCTCCTGCTCGTATGCTTCAAGGGCATCTGTATGAGTTGTCACACCGATCTCGGATCCTTTCGATTAACTCCTTTAAGCTCTGACCTTCGATCGCTTGTGTCCACGCAAAGGAGACACAGCTACCATCCCCGCGTTTTCTCAGAGCTATCAGCAAAACAATTTCGTTGAGGTGACTGTTAATGCATTGGAGGCCCACTAGAAGCCAACCGGTCAGCAACTATGGGACAACTAGCTGCATTATATGCAATGCATGCGATCGATTCCCCCGTAAGTGGACGAGGATCTACTTGAACCGGCCTTCACTGCTTCTTACTACGATCTTTGACTGCCTTAAAGAAGCGTTTTGTTTTCTACAAAGAAATTCCGAGCGATTCGCTACTGCAGACAGATCGACGTCACATCGTAGATGCGTGTAATTCACCGTGGCCATCGAGGAATCAATAGTTGGGAAGGTAATGGTGGTATGCCACAGGTTGCGACAACAAACACAGGTGTTATTGCAGGCAATGCGAATTTGCAGCCAGAAACATTCGCATTTGATTCGAAACTATTTGAAGCATTCGCTGGCTGTCCAATTCAAATTGGATTTGTGTTGAGTGAATTTGTAGCTAATTTATGTGAAAATTATTGCAGACTGGTTGATCGAAACTAGCTGAAATTAATTTGAATTAATGGTGACCATTCTTCGTAGATGCAGCCAGCTCCTGAAGGCAGATCTCACGAACAATTAATAAACGTTACTACTAACGGTATGGCTTTAAATGATATCCTAAAATGATGATATTTGCTCCTACTTGTTTCTTCTTCAATCTTGAAACTGTTTGCTGTTTTTCGGCCTTGTGGTTCGAATATTCGCTATCATTATTTTCAATATAAATCTTTCCAGAAAAAATATTTATTCAAAGTAATTCTTTGTTTTTAAATATATTAAAAAAAAACAAAGTCAGATTTCAATTTTTTGGTGTTGGTCAAACAATTTTATTTAAATAAACACTTGCACTGTTTTATATTCAAAAAAATATATGAAAATTATTTACAGGATAGCAAAAAATGTAATGTGTAATTTAAAAGCACCTGAAATTATCGAAAATTATTATTGTATTAAATTATCATGTTATTGTTGCTGTATTTAATTCTTATGAACTGGATACTCAGGAATTCATGCATCCTACAAACTGATTCTAAGAACTTCAAGAGAAAAGTTTGGTACTGATGCGCTAAAAGAAGGTATAAAACTCTGAGGAAAACCTTTTGAGAATTTTTTTTGAAAACTACTTCAAGTACTATTTGACGCAAAACTATATACAAAAAATTATTTTGTTAGTAAAATATTTCTGAAAATATTGTATTTAACCATGCAACAAAATGCATCGCATTTTTGGCTAGTACCATGTGGAAAATCTTATTCCACGGAAACTTGTATGAAAATAAACAAGACTACCCAATTGAAAAAAATTCAAAAAAAAAAATTTAGGAAATTCGTGAGCTACAAGCAATTTTCAGCAAGGAATTACTTGAAATCAAAATTTTCCCATAATATTTTGCATAATTTTAGATCATATTTGAATATTTGGAAAATCAATGGAAATTTTTCGAACAGACGAATTTAAAATAAAAATCAAAATGCGTATTCTGCTGAAAAGCATGCTTTTTGATCTATCCATAAAAAATTACTCAATTGAAACTTATTTTCTCTGTCTATGATCTACGAATAATTAATTTTCTATCAACACCCATCGAAATGGCAACAGACAATAGAACCTAGTTCTAATAGATTTTTCACGAGAGGTTATCCTATTTGAGTTGAATTCTAAGTATCGCATACATAAATATATATTCCATGCTAGTTATATCGTTCATTGCTGAATCAAAACGATATAACGTCGTACACACACAATTATTCGTGTTATTTTCTTATATTCCCATAGAATTATTATTTAATGTCAAAAATAAAAATTTGACCTTACTGTTTAAAATTCAAGAAGAACTGCAACAGTCTTTATGAGAAATAAACTTCTAGCATTCGTATTTCTCACTATATAAACACTTTGTTAATTGTCCCTCTGAATAGATACATGGCTGCTATCTTCTATCACCATTATTACTCAAAAGCAGCATTGATCGAAAATGATTATAAATGCCCCTATCCGAAAAGTGAAAGCTGATCAAATGAAGAGACTAGCTTCATTTTTAATGCACTTATCTTAAATTTCAGAACGACAAAAATCCAGTTCCAGCCAACTCAATCACGAAGGTAAATCAACATACTGCATTTAACATTCATGTTGCAGAATGCATTCTTGAGCATATTCGGAAAATGCAATTTGTTGAAGACAACATTTTTCGAAGATGACCCTCTTGCACAGTTCCTGCATTCGTTCTGGTCTCGTGGCCACCGGCTCAGCCAAAGATACGTAGCGAAAAGTTAATAAGTTATCTTTTCTAGTTGTCTGCCTTAACGACGTTGACATTGCCGCGCGACATTATTTGGTTAAGTATAAGAGTATTTAACCTGTTTTTGCGAGAATATTACTGATCATACAAATGTTCCTAAGAGGAATATTCGTTGATTTGGGAGAATGATATTCGGATATTTTTACGGCTTCAAGAGCTACTTTGCGTGATTAAAGCAAGCACTTAAATATTCAATAAACTTAGGTTTGGCAGACGAACAGGCGTTGCATAAAACTTTCTAGTTATGTTTAATAAATTGTTCATAGCATTTTTTTGGAATGAAGAAATGAAAATAAACAAATTGAAGAAGACTGACAAATTCGAAAATCCATCAAAAATTGTCCACACATTAGTTTGTGTTACCAATTTATTACTCGATTTAACTGAATCAATTATCATGAGTCTTAAGTCAAAAGACACTCCGGAATTATCTTATTCACTTCAAAGAAATTTAACAAATGCCTTAAAAACAATACAAAGCATTGGAGAAAAAATTATTAGTTATCACAATGAAAACGCAAAATTTTGGGTTATGTTTTATATTCCGACAATTCATACCAAAATTCGTAGTTACACTTGCAGAACTTATGAAACGAAATGATTTGAAATTAATTTAAAGTTAATCCAAAATACTGCGTTGATGCTAAGGATGGGTAATATCGACACAATCCTCTAAAAGATTTGAGCCCACATCACATAAAAATCACAAACCATTCGATTTGATTTGTAGAATTGATCATACTTATTATATTTGTTTGTGTTATAAACATCGCATTTCGAAGAAACATAAGCAAAAACTTTGGCTGGAGATGATCAACAACTTGATTTTTAATTACAATACATAGAATAGTAGTCATTGGTTCAGTGTTAGTGATGAAGCTTCTCACGAAGTAGCACTCTCGAGAAGAACAAAAAATGTAAATGTTTAATAAATTAATTTATCCTGCTTTTCCATCAAAAATATTATAACAGAAATTTGTTTAAGATTGGTTCCATCGTCAATATATTTCTTTTAAAAATGTATCCAATTTGATTCCCTAAACGTATTCATTAAATTGAACCTAGACTCAATTTGATCCGAGTGAGTTTGTATATTTTTACCTCTTGAATCAAGTTTTTTCAAGAAGCAATTAAAAAATTGATTCGAAAAACTAGTGGATTTACATATATTCAATTTTTTATCAAGGTTGCATAGAAATCTTTAACAGTGTAAGAAATCAAATAGGAATAAATAAATAGCAGTAATTGCATACAGGACTGAAAGCAACTAAACGACCTTCCCTAAAAATTTGTGCTGTTAATTTTTTTGCATTAGCAGAACTCCGATGAAAGAGTCAACCGCTTATCTCTGCATTAAAAACTATAGATATTAATGAAAAATTTATGTGAAATCAAACTGCATAGCAAACGCCAATTATCTAAATAACAGTTTTTCTTCATATGAACACTGAATAAAATTCTCAAAATATGTTTCGATTTTATTTAGGACGAAGTCATGACCAAATATTTCTTAGCAGCAGTCCAACTGACTGTAAAACAAACATTTTACACTGATGATTGTAGTTTACAACTAAATAATTTCTTAAGACACTGAAGACGTCTTCAAGTGCGGAATTGTGCTTGTTCTTGTGCCACAGCCAGTCCATCGCGATCATATTTCGGAACGAGCGCGGAATATGCACTGTGGGCGCCCGTGCGTGAGATTTTATGGCATTTCCTCACAACAGCCCCCAACTAACTATTGTATGCCTTGGCCAGTTTGCGTCAACCACCCCAGTCCTGGTTGCAGCGAACCTGTAGTTCCTTAACATTGCATCAACGCCAGCCAAGACGCCGCACCTAGCTTGTTAGGCGAACACCGCCGGACTTAACGGTGAGAAAATGCCATGTAGGACGGAGGGAAGGTGTGTAGTTATTATCCGGTTGCTAAAACAGCCCGAAACTACTATCAATAGAAGAATTATCCACGTGTGAAGCAACCTTGCGTCAGCGACTTTTCAAGTAGCACGTCTTCGCCAACAATGGGCCTCCACGGTGACCGCGAACAAAGCTCCGACTTAGGTACTCGTACATAGTCTGCAAGCGGTTTCGGAAAAATTTTCAGGTTGACAGAGTTGAGTTATCATTCCAAGACGATGCGAACTTCCGGAGTGTGTGCTGCTTCAATTGTTAGTCCCTCTGCCAGCGGCTGGCTGTGACAGACAGACAGACAGACTAGCAGGCTGCCCGGCAACCGATCTGGTCCTAACTACGAGTACTATGGCTGAAGACCCGCTCCGACCCAGGAGCTACGTAAATATTTTGATAGTCATCAAAATAAAATTAGTAGCTACCCATGTGAAGCTGCTCATTCATTTCATTCATTTTGGTGAAAAATGTTCTTAAACAATTAATCAGAGAACAATAGATTATTCAGTTTAGATGCGAACTGTCATTTATGATTTGATGATTACGCCTGAAGTAATTCATCACTTCCAACGATTCAGCTTCAGCTTGAACTTCCCGCGGGTCCGTAGTGTTTTGTTAACTTTTTCTTATGAATTAGAGTATCACGCTTTAAGCTTTGAGTTGTTGGGGGCACTCTTGCGGGCATATTAAGAGCTCATGTTGAACTGGGCCTGTTGCGTCCTCTTTCCATTTTAGTCATTTAATTAATTTGCTCACAGATAATAATTACGAAAACAATGAGAAGCAGAAGAATTCACAGTTTTTAATAGAAAATCTACAAATGACCCATGAAGACCGGACAAACCAAAATTATTTGTTTATTCCGAGTTTGAGATACTCTGTTGATTTTCATTATTTCATGCCACACATTACGTCTGATATTTTGGAAAATTACTTCTCCCCAGTGAAAAGTAATTAGGCAGCAACTACACAAACTAGTTCAGCTGTTACTCTTATGAAATAAATCTGCAAAACTATATCTTCTTATTTTGCTCCCACCGCAAACATTTTTTCACTTTTATTTGTATGAAATCGAAATCGGGAAGAAACAGAGCTCACCAGCCTGGCAACAATGATGCATGGATACAACAATCTTTAGATACCATCAAATCCCCACAACATTGAAAAATTCTTCCCACACCTACGCACGATTCGATTGCAATCCGACCACATCGGACCATTATAAATGATATGAAATTTAAATTGGAGATCGTTAAGACCTGAGAATGATGGTAAAGGAGATCAAGGTGACTTTTCTGGTAGTTTTGTAACCCTGCCTCGGAAGGAGAGGAAGGGGGTGTAAATGTGAGATGATAAACTAATATAACTTTACTATATTTTCGAATTTCCATAAAAATATTGTTGGAAGTTTTTTTTATATACCTCACATTATAAGTATCTACTTTAAATTACAGATAGCTGTTACAAGCAAAATATTCAAGAGACGATAATTTTCAAAATTTTGATCCTAATTATTCGACAACTTCTTCATAAAACTTTTTTTCGACACATTTTAATGTACGTTTGCTTCCAACAAACTGCCAATATTTGCTGTAGAGAAATTTTAAAACAAATTTTTTGCTTCGCGAAAAAAAATTAGAGAATTTTTCGCATATTTGGTCGTGTGCTAATAGTAATGACAATTCGTATTTTTTTGCTTTTTAAACATTTAATGTTCTGAGAAAAAAATCGGTGGAATTTTGAATAAACCACCAGGATTTATGAAAAATGCAATTAGATATGGAATAAAATGTGATCAAGCCAAACATAGTTCAGAGGTAACCACCCATTTTATAGATGCGTTGCTTTATTTTCAACATATAAACATACGTGTAAATTTTCATACAAAAATAAGTAGCCTTGGCAGACGACTTGAAAATTAATTGTTATTTACCAAATATTAAAATTAAATTAATTTATTTTTTTATTCATATAAAATCTTTAACATATCAGCTGAAATGTTAAGTTCGTAGCTTTCATGCTCCGGATTGATATTCTGAACATAGTAAAATTCGCCTATATGTGCAAGTACTGTATATTAAAACATATGCTCTATCGAGTAATAAGAATCCTGTGTTTTACTAAAATTGTGGGAATTTAGAATGCTTGATTCTAGTGAAGGGAATGATAAGATAAGTGGAAAATAAAATTTCAGACTTTTTTCGTCGATTTTTTTTCCATTTGGATGATTTATAATTAAAGCTTTCAATAATGCAGCCTATTCGAACATTTCCAAAACGGCGCCCAGCGTGGGCAATTTTGTGTGAAAAATGAAAAATAAAACTCATAGCAGATATTTTTTGGGCAAAAAATGAATGAACACATAATTTATTTGGAATAACTAGATCATCTTACTTATCCAAAAAAGGAAGACATTACTTTTAATAGTTGACTTATGCAACCATCAAGCACTATTGAAGGTTAATTACTGAAAGGAATCATGTAACCGATACCGCTAAATTAATTGTTCTGGTATATGCTGGCTCTACCGAAAACCACAAGACAATATGTGAATAAACAATCGAATTTTACCAATTCCCGGCTGAATGTTTACAACACGGTTATGAAACTCCATCATTTCGTTGCTGGGACGCCAAATGTGCTGACGCGCTGTGTCATTGACTGCTCATTTTTCGTTACGCTCGGTCGACGCGACTGCCACTGATGATGATTTTTCCAGAATAAATCACCCATTCAAATTCCAATTTCGCCCATCACAATGACATTTTTATTCCAGAAACAAAAAGTAGTTCATCCTGGTCCACTGACTGTATCTATCGTCCTATGTATCTTGAATGCGTCTTCTACTAGTTCTTTGACAGTTTCTTTTTGCGACCTGGTCTGATTCCCGGTGTGTGTGCCTAAGCCGGAGCCTGCACCACTCTGTAAGTAGCTTGTTGAAAATTCATGCAAAACTGATTTATTGACGATACTCAAGTACTCCCACTCCCCCATTCACGTGTTCTTTTGTAGCTTCATTTCCATGTCGCACAAGACAAATTGCGTGAAAAGCACATACTCGCCAAATATCGTGAATTGAGCAGGGGTGGACTCAATCAATGAATGGAGCCCACCATGCCTAAGTCTTCTTGTGAACAAATTTTGGTGAAGTGGCGTCACGCCGCAACCTCACCGCCCTCCACTGCGGTGACAAGATCATGATAGGCACAAAAACGAGCATTTCTAATTGGGACCCCAGCTTTCGTGCAAACGACAAAGCCTGGCTTGTGGCGCACCGAAGCTAATCACCCTGCACGGTATCCAGGGGGCTGATTGGCAGCCAGGTATTGCTCACCCGCGCAAATAGGTACTCGTCGGGGTCTTATTAATTGCTCGGTAATTGATACGCCACAGGTAATGAGGCATGTCAGGCTCGAGCCAATGGCAAATGAGCCATCGATTTGCGGATGCGACTCTTAGTCAAGTTCAGTGCAAACGGAAGGAAATGCGATGAATGGACGACCTGGCCAGAAGCTTGCTATCTATTGCTTGGAGGCAAACGTTTCCATGAATAGCAGTTCACCTGATGCGCAAGTCAATCAAAGAACAAATTCAGTGTGTAATAGAGATTACACAATAATCGGACCAGTATTGCGAAAGACCTTGATTATCAGAACTAGCACTTGAATGGTGGATGATAAATGAATGAATGTTCAGAGCTGCTGCGTATTTGTTGTAAGATAATAACCCACTGTTTTAAACTTAAGAGCATAAAACATACATAAGATATTTTTATCAATTTCGAAGACTACATTTTCAAAAAAAAATTCAAATACTGATCACTTCGAATTTGATATACATATTAATTGTTCTCTAACACTTGACCAAAATGAATCATTTGAATTTTATCGTTACAAGAGATTTTACCGTATCACGAAAATTTCCCATAGAATTTTTAATTTATCAAATCTGCACCAAGCAACGTGAAAATGTATCCAAATAAATCACTTGAATATTTCTATTTTGAAGCATTTTTCAAAAAAGTTGTGTCAACGACATTTTTCCGCATAGAACCATCACCATTTTTGTGAACATTGTGACAATTCTCAATAAGTAATGTCCAGACTAGGTGTATTTCTGTAAATAATTTAGTCTTCAATTTTAAAACGAAACGAGTTTATTAAGTTATCCTAGTATATTTTTTTTTAAATTTATTTGATGATGTGTTTCGTAGAAACGTTGATGCAGTGTTTTGTTTTATCATTGAATGTGTCAGCTAAAAACTGTTTTGGCAAAAAAAACGCCCTTTCAATTACACTTTGTTCACTCTTTGACTAGTCAAAAGCAGAAATTATTTTAGCGATAAGTAATGGAATTTTAAGGTAAGTCGGCAACATTTACTACTATTGAAGACATTTTTCATTTAAGATTAATGTATCGCTGTCAAAGTTTCTAATTTACATTTTCTGCTTGTGTTTTGCATCCTTTTTAAGAAATGATTCTTTTTCGAAAGATATTTTGACTTACCGTTAGAAATTTTGAAAAAATACAATTTTATTTGATAGGTTTACATAGCGACAAACTCACCCATTCACATTTTTTAAAATAGGTCTACTTGATACAGCATCATGCTAATATATTTTGCAAAGAAACATTGTTTTATTATATTTGGTCTTGGATGATTTCTTCTCCTGGTTGTCGACATTAAAAACAGCATTTTAGCTCACACTCAGCACATTTTGCATTCAAAAAATAATCAAACATCGAAAGTTGTTGGCATTTGCAGGACCATTCAAAAGTCGAATATTTTATTTGAATAGCATTTGCACCGCGACACAATTTATTGGTGCCTTTTTGGAAGGTGCTCGCTATGTCCGATGTGCAGCACCTTCAGGAATGCGACTCAACAATTTATTGACACCTATAAATTACGAAATTGAGCACTGACTCCACAGAAAAAAAACACAAATATTGCAATGTCGGACTATCGACCCTTTTCGTGGCGATTTCAGAATTGCTTGTTGTCCATCCTGATTTTTTATTTGTGCAACGCGAGCGAAACGAATGGGAAAGTTTTGTCTGCGCTTTGCCCACCACAACGGTTTAGAATAAAATTTTAGCAAGGTACACAATCCACTCAATCCGCCAAACTACATGCCGTCCCATCGCGCGGGACCTGTGTGTACCTTCGTATAACCTGATTATAAGCACGATAAAAAAGCGATAAAATGCCTGGGAATCTGACTTTTATCCGAAGGAAGATCCAGTCCAATCGAATTGAATCCGATCGAATCTCGGTTATATGGCGTCAAGATAACTCGACCGCGATAAGATCAATGGTCCGTCGAGGAATCTGGGATCCCACAATCCAGTTGCCAGACCCGCCGACCATCGTTAGCCAGTCGGCGGGTCAGTGTGTCCAATCTTCTCCTTGCCCTATTGCGAAAGAAAAAAATCACCGAGAAAGGAAGCATTTATAAGTGCTGTGAACGAGATAGTACCAACGCCCATAAGTCAAACTTGGGGCGTCAAAATCGATGGGGACATTACGGGGCTAAGAAGGTGCGAGATGCTCTTAATTGTTTCGGGTAGAGAAGTGGTGGGTTAGTTATGATCTATTTCACACTGGGAATATAGGAACTGGGACCCCAATTTTGGCAACTACCCTACCCACATTAAATGAATTCGGGGTCTAATCAAGGACTATGTACGGTAAAATGGATACTTTCATTTCAATAGGTGACAGCGAAAATTAATAAACTGACCACTAAACCCATCAAATCTTCCATATATTTCCGGTGAGCATTCACCAGAAATCTTTTCCTCTGACTCTCCTATACCCCAAAAAGATGATCATATTCTGCACGATTTAGTATACGATTTCAGTGAAAAGTAATGAAAGCAGTTTTGGGATCGTCTACATACGTATGCGTTTCAAGGATTCGCTCTGTGGCTCGTTCGAGGAATTCGGATTTAGCAATGAGTCGGCGTCGACTTTGTCTGAGGAGCTGCGAACTGCCAAACACTCGGGCGTGTGCGTGTTGCCTGCATTTTGGCTTATTGTCGCCCAAACCGTCCTAATCTTTTTATCTCCGAGCAATGCTGCATCCTTTCAATTATACACCTACCTTGTGACATGTCTTTAGATCTTCGCGCGAGCTTCTTAAATTCTTTCGCGGTTGTGCTAACGAGGGCCGAAACAGTGGTCGGCGAAAATTCTTAGAGCAACGGCGCCGTCGTGGTCTGACCATCACTTTAGTTCAATATAAAATTGTGTAGTTGAAACATAGGTTGATTTTGCCGATAAGGAAGAATGATCACGAACAGATGTGGTCCGGATTTGTGGAAAATCGCAAATCTATTCAAACGTGTCGCTTCCTTTTTAATAATTATGATGAAAATCATTCGAATTTCCTTAGTAGGATCTACTTTCTCAATGAGCTTAGTAAGCACAAAAGGTATTCCATGAATCTATCGCACAATTTCTATTCTCAGTTTTGAATCTTCTGCACAATGTTCAAATGGCATCCCCAAAAAAATGAACGCAATTCTTTATAAACATGCCAACACACGCTAAGGAATCTGAGGAATTCCAATCAAAACTATACAGCCTCGTTAATTCCGAGACCTTTTGCTGGACACATCCAAGCGATCGGGTGGTCAAACGTTTTCATTAGCGCCTTGAAATATGATCACATGACTCAGACGTTGTCTCTTCCTTGTTTTTCGCATTTGAATTTTTTTCGGCTCCAAAACAACATTGCAATATTAAGATGAGTCCGTTTTGAAGATTGGCTTCCTATTTCCCGCACTTTCTGATCCATCGTTTGGGTCAATCAATATCCCTAAAATTTTCAGAGAGCTTTCAGCGAAGCTGGTATCCTTGGTCAACTTATACAAAGTTAGTCTCGTTACTTAACGACTGTGGTGAGATGTTTTTTTTTCATTATTCTAAATAAATTAAAAATTAATTTTCAGATATTTATCTTGTAGGCGATGGTTCGCGGTTGAAATTTTAGGAATTCTCAGGTAGTCTTCAGAGTAGACGCATACCAGGTTGGCTTTTATTACTGGACGGGTGTAAGGGATCGTGATATTTGGAGATTGAATCATGTTTTAATATCTGGAAGATATTTAGAACATAAAGTGACGATTTTAAGATTCTTGTCGCGACACAAATGCAGACGCCGATTATTTATTTGATTGAAATTTCAATTAAGAACGATATTGAGAAGGTGCGACATTACGATTGGACGTTTGAATATTTTTTTTCAAAACGATTGATGACTCGAAAGACATTCATGATGTATGGAATTTTTGATGATGATATGTGTGAAATAAGGAAGCAAGTCGTGCGTCGATCGAGATGCAAAAATCTGGCTAAATTATGTTCAAATTCTGCGAAGAAGAATTTGTTGTTTTAGAAGGGAAATTCTCTTTATTGGCAAGATACTCCGAAATGGAACTTAAAATTAAGTGTGCTCTAGAAAGTAACAGTTATTCTATTTATTTTATGTTAAAGATCAAGTATAGATAGTAAAATGAGACAATTTTTGATCCTTTGCATTTAACATTTCAATCGTAAAATGGCTGTCGTCACAATATTTGCATTATCTTGTGGTTTGTCCGTACATTTTATTAATCTTTATATCTTTCTGTAGGTATAGGTAATACGCTTGTATTGATTCAAGTTGTTTGTTAAGACTCCATTTTTCAATTGTCTTCCTCAAGTTTGATTTTCATTGAAATATCTCGGTCAGTCGTGAAAACTCATTCAATAGTGAAATGTCCCCGGATATTTCACACATGCTCGTATTTGTTCTTAATACCATTCTAAAGATGTTTACAGTTCGATTTTCCTCCTATGTGTTCTAATTTCACGGTCACGACTCTGTCAACGATGGTTAATTCTTACGGAGGTTTTCATTCACGAAAGAAATTCAGGAAGAAGCAATTTCCAAACCGACAAACGCATTATCATGAAGAATGGAAGATGGTCAGGTACACTTTCATACCATTGCGGATATACCTGAGCACGCAGGACTCAGAGGACAGGACATAGCCAAGCGCAAATAAAACTTGCCGATTCATTGAGAACTATTGTCGAGAGTCATTCACACGATCGGTTTGACTTTCCAAATTGGTTTTTCAATGTTTGGAAACGTGCCTGAAGCCGCAAGTCGGTTCGATTCGCTTGTAATTGGTCGCTTTTGTATTGGTAATGGAAGTGATGGTGTTCATAATTTTCTTTCAGGTGAGATAGGAACTAATATTCAATGGTTTTATTTAATTTTCACATGGTTTTTTATCATCTAGAATGCATTTTAATACGCAATTTGAGTATAAGAAAGTTAATGTTTGATGAAGATGTTGCATAACATAAAAAAATTTATGTCGAATTAAGATACGATTTGTGTCCTTCCGATACTCCTTCTTTAAACTTACATTTGGAAATCATTGTTCAATCATCTTGATTTCGCAGCCATGTCTGAATCAAACGCAAATCGTTTTCATCGTTCTTATTCGAAATGAAATTGCCAAATTGAAATTGTGTGTTTCAACATCTTTCAGGCTTTCAATATTTGTTGTTCATAGTATAGACAAATTTATAACAACCGAGATACTTTCTCTGCTGAAATGTTACTCTTATTATTAAGATCAAAGTGACATTATTAGTGCAACTTCTTTTGTGGTTTCCAAACAATCCTAAGCCAATTTGTTGAAGTAATCTCCTGAACATCCAGGTGCCAACAATCATCAGCACATAAAACATATTCATATGCCGAAGCTAATTATATATGCTCAACTTTAACTACGGAAACAAAACATTCTTAATCATAAACCAACATCCTATTTGTGTACAGAAGCTGTCAAAATATAACTATCTTAAGATGCACATCGTCAACATTGCAGATGCACAATTATGCGATAGAGTAACATCTGCCTGATGACGGATGTCGTCACATTCAACTCTGGGCGTCCTGGTTTTTGGCGTGGACGTGATGCCGCAGCATATGGACAAATTGAGATAAAAGCATTGAATGCTGCCGACTTTATTCAAAAGGACTCGCTATCCTTCGACGAGGCTCAATGAAGCAGAGCACTGTGCCGCAAAGCGTTAAAATCTTAATATGAAAATACCATCAATGGTAATTGAAATAGGTATGTTATGTCATTACAGTTAAGGGTGACCGATGAGGTGCTTCCAATTTTGAAGAGTTGTTACTAGTAGCGATATTATATATTTTTTCGACATTTAAAAATAGTGTCAGCTGGCTAAGAATAGGATGTTATTTGCAATCAGTTAGAATGCTTGCGTAAGAATACTACGTATTGTAGAAAACAGATTCAAAAAAAAGTTTGACCAAAATCTATATTTCAAATACTTAGATGCGTTAACTAATTGCTTAAATATTTTTTTATCGTATTCTAGATCTTTGCAGTGGATTTAAATTTGAGAGCCAGGACTTTCATTGGCAGTGGAAATTTTTCTTTCATTTTTAAGGTGCAATCACTTATGAAAGTGTTGTTCATGTTCTGAGCTGAATCCAAAATATAATGGTAAGATTTAAATATTTGAATTTGATGATAGGAATATAAGCAAACTCGTTTAAAAAATGAATGAAAACCAGCCCACAAAAAATAAATCCTAGCTTATTATTCATTCGTTGTTTTTCACCTTCAGCTACTCAAAATAGCCAGAACGCTGATAACTCCCGATTTATCAACATCCAACTTTCCAGCCAAACACTCTTCCGAAACCATTTTCCTTGCCATAGATATTCCTTTCTTCATTCTGCTCCTGTTCACATATTTGCCCATACGAATCTGATTGTTTGCCAGTTTGTTTGTGGCGCGTGCTCAAATATTTAACACCAACTCTCAAGAACATTTACCCTCAAATTACACAGCGTTTGACTTCAAGGATCATTCAAACGCGCAAAGCATTATCCAATTCACTAGTAGCGACTGAGAGTTGCTTGTTAGCATATTAAATAACGTCTAACAAGTGCAATCATAATTTGCAGCCACGACACACCGGAACGGTTTACACAAGCGGCAGATTTATTTGAAGATGTGTGAATGTAACAATAAGCTTGGTACAGGTGAAATGAGCAAGGTGTGTTTGCTTGCCCGCCTGCTTGGATTTTAGTAAGTTTCAAAGAAAGCAAACAGTTAGCACCTTGCGTATTCAGTTTCAGCAAGGAAGAAGACAGTAAGCAAAGAACGCCGACAAATCTTTGCGGGATTAGCATGCAACTGGTGAAATTTGACGGAGGTGTTAAGAAAGGTTTCTATTATTAGATTTAGTTTGAGGTACAATGCAGCAACGTTTACGAAAATCAATCAATTTTTTATATGTTCGCATGAACAACCAATTCATTTTAGCTATAAAAATACAATTTTGGACTATTATCTACTCGAAACAGAATTCTAGATGAGTCTATTTTGTTACATGTTAAACCTGTCGGCGTTGATCTTCGTCACCACTTAATTTTCGAGGCCAAATCATAATTTCAAAATGCTATACCTCCAATAAGGTGGTCTCTCCTATTTCGAAATAATAATCTTATCGCCATCCTGCTATCCCGCTGTTACAATTTATCCTTCCCTCGATCACTACACAACACTCAAATTTTAGACATGCGTGTACAACGAGATCCAAAAAGATGCCGAAATGACCATTACAAAGTGAGCCTTCCAACACCATAACGATCTGATTTTCTTACCTTCAGTTCTAGACGTTCGTTCGGAATGTGTCAGAGTCTGGTATTTATGTAATTAACCATTTTTATTGGTATACCTCAGCGAAGATGAACATGAAGATGAAGACGTCGTTCATCAATACCAGAAGTGATCTATTTTCTATCACAATAGATCCAAAAGAATCCAGATTTTATGGGAGAGTGCATGTGGCCTGGGCTGCGGTAACAGGCTGAGTGAATGTTCACTTTATATACCATCAGGAGGTTGTTTTCATCGTTTGCATGTATCATGTTGAAGTTCTATTAATTTAAACCCTGTTTCGCAAAGTCTGTCTCAACTTCTCAACTTACGAACAATAGAAAATTCATAGTCACAGCTACAGATCATTTTCAGACGCCTTTGCTAAAAATTTCCAGCGTCTAACATTGTCCCCGTCAGGGAGTATCATCTATAATTATCAAAGCGAACGATGAGCTCGCGATGAGAAACGTTGTCTAATGACGGGATGGGAAAGGACATGACAACAAAGAAAACCACCTTCTTTAGCGAAAAAAATGTACTTAGGACACTAACACAGTCGTCAGCCGAAATTGCTTTGCAGAGGACCTGGAAACCAAATAATTGACCATTGATGTAGGCGGTGTCTTTATTTTGACATTTTCGTTATTTATGACCATCTGTTAGTATTTTTATTATTTAATTTAGGATTAAAATATCTTCGGTTGGCTACCAGCGTCCGTCCATGCAATATCGCTTTGGTGGCCGTGGCTTCCAGTTAGAAGATCAACGAAGATCTATTGAAAACGAGAGTTTCCAGGCGTTTGTAAATTATAAAAGGCAGTCAAAGATTGTTTCACGAGATGAAGGTGAAGATTGATCTGATTGCTGTTGTTGGCGATGGTATGGTGGATGGATGATGCCGAAGTCGATCCCGAATCCGATGCTAGCTGTGAAGCGCTGAAGAAGTTGTTAGTTTGAGAAAAAAGTGTACTTTACCACACACCAGGCTGATGAGGTGTAGGTTATTGTTTAAGGGGGCGTTCGATGGGCTGGTGAGGGTTTTTAGAAGATATGATGACTGATATAATTGATTTGGCTGAGAAGTAATGAGTGGCTGAAATCAACAAAGTTTGTTTTCTTTCAAAAACACAAATCGCATCATAAATACCTGCGAGCCTGGGAAGGAAGCACGCTTAACATTTTCCACAGAGAGGTGCTACTGTGAAGTAATTAGTAAATTTTTTGTTCTTTTGATAAACAGATCAACCATAGCAACATTTTTTTGAAAGCAGATGGTGGACGGATGATTTTAAAGAAAAGTCGTTAAATGTGCTTCAATCCGTAGTCCAAAACGAGATCATTGGTGAGCTAAATGGTACATAAGACATATTAAAAATGCTTTGAAATCGGAGAACGATACGATTGCGTATATATATGTTTGTTTCCAGTTTGCAAATAATAATAAATCATCTGGGAGTATTTTGGCTATGCTGAAATGAATTTATTCAAATTCAGTTAAACCTATTTGCTAGAATCAGGCTTTTGTGATCAAATTAATTAAAATACACAAGCGTTGGGACCATAGTCCTACCTTTAGAGATGATTTCATCCTTCGATTTAATGACTTTATTTTTCGAATCACTTCTTCTCAAGGATACAAATTCCAAAGACATTACGTTTCGCCACAGTTACACACAGTCGTCGCCAAATTTTAGTTCCCATCCTACAACATTTCTTTCATTGTAGCCGAACAACCCTCTTAAGCAGAATGCCGGGACTGCACCTCACGATGTTCGGCCACACTCTGTCTTGATTGCCGGACCAGCTTTGTTAATTTCTTATTTACCCGGGCTAAGTGATACCCAATTGAGCCGAAGCCCCCAGAACATCATCAGCCTGTCGACAATGACTAATCTCAAGACGTTAATTAATTGTGATCCTCCTCGGCCTGCGATAGGATTCCTGGTAATGACAAGAGCTTTCTGGTTGCAATCATCTCCGCGGTGAAATATTGACTCGTAAATTATCGGCCGATTTGGTGGTTGCGCGGTCTATGCCACGCAACCGTGCGGAATGGGAATGTTCGGCCACGGAGGAAACCTCAAAAGAACCAATAACTACCTCATTTTATTAATGGGTGATCTGCTTGTGATGTGAATCCGTACCCATCCCATGGCCGTCGAATAGGCTGGATGAGGATCTGAAGTTGGGACGGGATATCTCCGGGATTGGATCGAATTTTTATAGCGTGACGCCGCCTACAGTGACGACGCGACGGTGGCTTCAGCTTTTTATTGGCGGCCCAAAGTGTTAATTAGATTCTGTTAAATGGAGCACCACTAAGATAGAGTTATTTATGTTATTACCGGATTCGTTAGTCTCGCGAATTAATCAATTTATTTGAATAAAAACTAGTGGCAAGCATGCGGTGTGGGATACATTCCGAGCGTGGCGGGACAAGGAATCCCCCGTAGGTATGCGCGATCGCACCGAAACCGCACAGGTAACGACGACTTATAACATTGGTTGTTGCACAGCACTATAATATTGGTAATGGTCTTTAATCTGATCGGAATCGTTGTCATTTATCAGCTCCAAATTAGATGCAGATCGTGCAGAATTATGCAAATGTCCCAAATATCAACCCGAAACGAACGGATGAATCACGAGAGCTGGAATTTAGACTTTTATCTTTCGGGAAGGAAACAGTAGCGTGATTGCTCAACGAAATGATTAGATAGATTTGACTACGAACTGTTCTTGGTGGGATCTGATGAGATACTTCGTTGCTGTAATATCAGATGGAATGATAGGGGTGAGATTGCAGAAATCTAAGTCGGACAGCATTTGTGGGACAAAACTGATAGTCAGCTAGGGGGAGTTTCATTTGATAGGGCTGTTACGATCCTAAATGTTTAGTTTCATTTGATAGGGCTGTTACGATCCCAAATGTTTAGGCACAAAGTTGAATACGGAAAAGGATTCGTGAGAGTTGCTCTAGTACCTATCCATTTTTGAATTCTTGTTTCTTGTAGCCGATCTTTATATTCTTGTTGACGAATTTTGATGATTTCTCGTGTAATCCCTGACCTGATATATGTTATTTTTGAAATATGCACTTCAATCATAGTGTGTACATATACATATGTATATTATTTTCCAATCAGCATTGCTACGACCACCCAAAACCATTACGAGCCATGCACGGTCACTAGCCAAAATCTCATGATGAAGCGTTTCACGTCCATCTTTTTTTTCTATCTCGAAAAGTTAAATAAACTACAGTACAACGCCCTCTTGTGTTGACCGTAAATAAATTTGCGTTGGAAATACAAATCCATAATGCCACAAAACTTGGCAAGGTCTATCGTTTAGTCTACATTCAACCAACACATAATTGCAATGAAAGTTCAAAGCCCTACGCTGCAAGCGACCATAAATTGCTCCGCTTCACCGTTGCGGAGGAAGAGTTTCTCCAACTATTCCAGGCAGTGACCAATTTATGATACAATCCTTAAGCTTCCCTGACGCGAAATTGTCCTTTTCCTTATGTCCCACGTTGGCGGCAGTCTCCAAGCAAACAGGACGTGTTGCCTTGTTTGTAAAGTTTCCACACACACACTATTCTTCTACACTTTATGATAAAGGCAAGCAAGCGGGCAGTGAAAAAGAATCTTTCAGATGGTGAGAGGACATAAGAAATGCTTGCACGAGTTGCCTATGGCAACTTGAAGCACAGACGCCGTCCTGACGCTGCTCACCGTAAAGATGTATGGCGCCAATTCCAAGTTGATTCTATCATTCCCCATACCCTCCCTAACTTGAATTGTACTTCTCCAGCACTAAACTATAACTTAACAATGTCTAGTCGGAGTCTGGGAAGACCAACGAAAGGACATCGTGGCAACGTTGATCCTTCTCGAATTCAACATTTATTTCAAATTTGCAAGGGTTGCCAAGTCCTGCTCGGAACTAATTATTTTTAAGCATAGTAAATTCGGCGTGAATAATTAATTGCCTCATTTCGACTGTTTTACGGTTGCAAGAGTTCGTTGATCGTGGAGACACGCTGCCTGGGTGACTAGATGAGTCTAAAGGATACTGAAGCTTAGATGATGGAACTTCTTTAGGCTGTAGCCGAGTTCTCTCTAGCTAACGCAATTTTTCGTAGATTCCATGAAATCTGCAACACCCGAATTGGTGTTGAGTCTATTGCTAGGACGACTGTCGGCATTCAGTGACATGCTACAATAACGAGAATATGCTTTCTTGTAATTCTTCAACAACGAAAAAACTATCTTTTGCTAGTTGGAATACGATTTGATGCTTTGTTACCATCGAATCGACCGTTAATACGCAGGGACTGAGAACACTTCATTATTATACGTCCACAACCATACAAGGATTATCTGCGAGGACATTTCAGCTTTTCATACAACAGATAATTTAAAGACTGCTCTAGCTGCCGTTATTGCAAATTTATGCTGAATACTTTGCCCTGATCCTGTCGACATGGACAAGTGTCGGCATACTGATGGATGGTTGATGCCAATGAGAGACAGAATAAAAGGATTTTCGATATATATTCCAGTCAGAAGAATAATGTTTCAGACGTTATGTCTAACGCAATGTAAAGTTGATGACACACAATGAATACGAATATGGAAATGTCCTGGTGCATATTAGTAGGCAACATTGTCGAGGTTATTTTCAATCATAATGCGAGCACATTCCTTGGTTTTCGTTCCGTTCTATACTCATTCTATAGGACATGCTGCAAACTAATGAGTTTGTTTGTCTTCGAAAATATTTTACGGCTAAAACGAATGGATTTTTGCCTAGTGATGAAAAACATGCTAGCCCGGCGAGAGCGTTACGATGTTACGAGTCAGCCGTGAAGAACAAAGTGTCGTAAAAGTTGATACCAACTTTGAATGGTATTTGTGTCAGCAGTTTTGTGTTGCAAAAGGTTATCTACGAAAGTAAACAAATTTGCAACATCGATAAAGAAGACGTTTTTCATAAAATTACACAAATTCCGGGCTTTGCGTCAGAAAAGAAAATTTATTTGATGGAGGTTGTAATGTCCTTGCTGTTGAAGCTAATGATAATACACGAAGGCTGTAAGCCATGATTTTCGATTGATCAAGTGATGATAACTTTTGTATTTTCATCTGCTTCTAGATGTACGCATCGATCGTAAGGATGAGACGTTGAAAAAGTGCTAACAGTTGCAAAAGTTGTGCCAAGATGTACGTTGTGTTACACATAATGACACAACTGGTATCATTTTAATTCGTTTGGGTGATGTCCCTAATTTGGAATATTCTTCTTAATATGATTTCCTTTTAGTTTTTGTATTTCATTTTAGTTTTTATATTTCTTTTTCGTTTCAAATTCTATTGATTTTGTGCTTACAAGTTAAATTGTTCAAAATGATGTTGTTTTAGATTTTTCATCCTTGAATTTATAATTGACTGGATCGTTAATTTTCAAGGTTTAATGCAAAAACACCATGATCTCTAGAGCATCCTGAAGATTTGGGTGTGATAGACGCGCAAAAAAAAACGTTTCCATACCAGGATTTTTTGCGACACTTAATACTGTTACCAATTCATCGACATAATACTCAACACGTGATGTGGGGATTGGAAACTTTAGCGAGAAAATAAAAGTTACAGGAAAAAGTAGGCAATTTCATAGATACATTAAATACAGTGACTTAGTCCCTGATACATCGATTGAGATCAGATTGTGCAAGTAATATTCCACAATTTGATAAAATCGAACATGTAAGATGGTTTTCTAAGATATCAACAAATCACAACATACCCAAACTGTAAAATCTTTGAAGACCTATAACGGAATGTTTGATTCTAAAATATATATAAAAAGGGTAAATGCAATCCACAAGCCTTTGACTTTCTTTCTGAATCTATGTAAGTTCCGGCAACATGAACTTCTAGGTGATTTTCTATTTCAAAGATAATTATACTGGATTCAATTAATTTTTGGCAGTAATCCAAACATCAATTTTATATTAGTTATTTAGCATAGGCTAGAACCTCCTAGTCTAGTTGACAACTTCGCCTTCTAGTGTGCTTTTTGGTTTGCAAGTCACTAACACTATTATTGCACATTAGTGGATGTTCTTAGGTTCTAGATTTTATGCTGGTTCATCATTAATGTAATGGGCGTGGTTTCCGGGTTTCGGGTGGCATCCTCTTCAGGTGCTGTCATTTACCATCCGCCACCAGACAGCACGACCACGGTTAGGCTTATTGATGGATTAAGCTCGTTGTACTTCAACTGGTTTGTATAATTATTTCTTTCCGCGAAGTATAACGACTGTCAATTTCTTTTTCGTATATCTGCCTACGTCGCTATTCTATATTAGTTATTTAGCATACCCCGAAATCATGCCCATTAAATTAATGATGAACCAGCATAAAATCTGGAACCTAAGAACCTCCACTAATGTGCAATAATAGTGTTAGTGACTTGCTAACCAAAAAGCACACTAGAAGGCGAAGTTGTCAACTAGACTAGGAGGTTCTAGCCTATGCTTAATAACTAATATAGAATAGCGACGTAGGCAGATATACGACAAACAAATTGACAGTCGTTATACTTCGCGGATAGAAATAATTATACAAACCAGTTGAAGTACAACGAGCTTAATCTATCAATAAGCCTAACCGTGATCGTGCTGTCTGATGGCGGATGGTAAATGACAGCACCTGAAGAGGATGCCATCCGACACCCCGAAACCACGCTTCCCATTAAAATCAATTTTATGTCAGGTAATTTTCTAAAAACAGAAGTACATATTTGTTTAACATTTTCTTACAGCCTGCTGGTTTTTATATTTTCTGCAGCAGTATATTTCAAATTGAATGAAAGTGGTTTCTAGAATCACATTTTCAGACAAAATGTAAAACATAATTAGTAAAAATAAATAAAGCATGTTTGAAAATGTCCTGTCGCAACTTTAACAGCCGTATTCCTTAAAGGTCTCGGAAAACCTATGAGCGTTCCAATGATTTTGCAATTTTTTCAAGCTGAAAATATAAAGTGCCGTCAATATATAAACGGTATCAGCCCATTGGCAAATATTCTAGCAAGTCGTCTATGAAAATGAGCCTCATTAACGATCAGTGAATCCAAACGACTGTAATCACTCTCAACCCACCATACCTTGAAGATTTACTACCACCACACTCCTCCCTACCATCGTCAGTTCAACGAAATCAAGCAGAAATCGACTTGGGCCAAATAAAATCATCAGAAAAGAAATATGCAATGCGCGGGCTCGTTTTCGGATAAGAAATGCCGCGAAATTCTTCAAGCGCCATAAAAATGATTACATTACAAAGCATTCTGTGTCGGATTGCAGCCGCGAAACCCAAATAATGCCACGCCACAGCCAGAAAAAACTAAAAAGGTGGAAAATATAGCATCGGCACCCGACCATCTTCAATAATCACCTGTGTTGCGCCCTGTTGTTTCTGCGCATGGTGCGATTATTTATATGGCTGATCTGCTTAGTTGTTAGTCGGCCCGCGGATAGTGGATTGCGGATTGCGGATCGCGAGTTGTGGCCCCGCGGCATTAGTTTAGTGGACCGCGCCGATCATCTGTTGATTATTGCCTTTAAACCGCCCTGATCGCCAGCCATTTGAATATCAGTATTCCATTGTGATTCGGCATCCTTTGTTATCCTCCCCGGGTCCGGGACAGGGTCCAGCCAATCTTCAATATCTGCCCCCGTCGCAGCGCAGACCAGGCGCAAACTTGCCGGCTAATAACGCACCGACATGGGTCTTAGAAAATAGCCTATAATTGAGACTGTGGGGCCTTTCATCAGTTTTTTTCGACGAATCTAATAATTCAATTCGCATGGATAGTTAGCGCAACATGTCTGCTCCCGGCAGGTACCTTGCAAATTGACCCATCACCTTGAGCCTGCAGGCAAAGTCAATATTGGAATCCTGGACATTCGTTTTACTTCACTTCACTGTACCTACCATACCTCCTCGCTTCGTGAGGATGCCGGGCTTCTTGGGATGTCCATTTAAAGGCTATTCCTACTTAAATGAGTTCTTAAAATTACACATCTCGGGTCTTGTTGTCTTGCTGTATTTTCGCACATTCCACCGCGATCGGGAACATTGATGCCTCCAACTCTTGGACCCGATTATTATCGCCAAACAAGGTATTTTAAAGTCGCGCATTCGATCACAGTATCGTCCATTGAAGGCACGATACTTTTTAGGACCCATGTCGGGAAAAGTGAATTAAATCAATGGACAAGCTGAACTTGACCGACTTACTCAAATCAAAATTTATTGAAAGAACATTGCTTCTTATGTTTCGGTAGTTCTCCTGTAAACTAATAACTAGAAATCCATTTAATAAATATTATTGAGGTATCGACAAAAACGAACCCTGGAATACTCTTATCGTTAACCAGACCCTTCAAGTTATTATGGGTACCACTGATTGCCTCGATATCCTCAACTGCTGATGGCTTCTCACTGAAAGTCGCAGCTTCTTTTCGATCGCCGAACTGCGGTGGGTCGTTGCGATTGCAATCAAGATCACAAACGACGCTGATGGGATCCCCAACTGCCGCACCAAACAAAATTTGGTCATTTTTCAAAGGCTGTCTTCCACGAGAATGTTCAACTTTTAATTGGGTTAGTTAACCATCCGCGAAATTCCTAAAGATCACAATTTCCATTAAATGCACCGATCAGCGTACAGTCCGGTGCGAATAGGCAGCCTTCAAAACAAGGATCGGAGCGATATTTTCAGGGCGAGTTGGTTTTACGCTATTGGGGTCTTGCAGCGTCTCCGATTCTCTAGCAAACCAGGCAATTCTTGCACAGAACGGTCAACCAAAAGCGCCGTCCATATGCAAATCAGCGCTCCAGCTAGACAACAAGGAGGCAAACAAGGCCGCACATTGAATGTGCTCTAGTGCGCCAGTAACTGATTTTCTTAAAAGTTTCTGGGTAAAGTCGGTTGTCCGAGTTAGGGAACGTCTTGAGCATGTTTCGCGTCGCAACGAAAAGACGGAGTGTCCAGTTGAGGCGAATCAATTTGGTCCTTCAATAATCACGAAGATGATATTATCGATAATGCAGCACTTGTTGGTGCATTTTGTGGTAGAAGTTCATAAAAACTCTACCAGAAAATACGCAAATCTTGCTGCGTAAATTATTTGACATTGACGACCAACGATTATTTCAAGACGGTCCTGAATCGATTCATTTCCTTATTATTCAAATTAAAAGATCCTATGAAGCAGGCATCGGTTCCGTTCAACGCCGTTTGGCAACACTCCGATCTGAAATAGTCTGGCGAGCAGGTGACCGCTTCCATTTTTGGGGGCGCAATCAAATTCGTTTGGACATCAACCAAAAATCCTTCGGCGGACGATTATGAACGCATCAGAGCGTGTTACTTTGACATTGGGGCCGGTCCGGGCCTTCCATGCCGCCTTGGTCGTTCCGCCGGAGCTCGCTTTTTCTTACTCTTGTTCGCCGAAAAGAAAGAAATCTGCTTCTTTAACCGCGCAGCATCCAATTTTGAGCTGCTCTGCGAGCTCCAAAACTTTGTACACCTCGGCGGTGGCTTTATTATTTGCTCGATTTTCGCTCGTTTTCGTTGCGCCGATCGTCTTTTCTCTTACGTTCCTTGTTTTATTAATAAAAATGTTAAGAAGCTGCTTTTGGCATTTCAGGCTGGAACTTATGCCCACCCATCTTGGTGTCTTTGAAGTACCTTGGGAAAAATTCTTGTTGGCTGCAAAGAGAAAGAGCCGAGCATTGTGAGGTCTTCCTCCTTCCGTTTCTGATATGGATTACCGTCAACTACATAATTAATTTCAGTTTTGGTTGTTTTTCTCCGGCACTCCACCACGATCGCGGAGTCTTTGGAGTGATTTAGCGTTTCTTCTTTTGGCTTGATTTAAATTGACATTCTTTGATGATATCAATAAGGAAAATTCACACGATTAATATTCCATGTGAAATGATCAAGGTATTTTCGATTGCTTCGTGCGATTGTACACATTTGAAGGGAGAAACGTTGAAATCGATTCAAGTGGTAGCCATACTGGGTGATCTTGACCAAAAATTGTTGAAAGTCGCTTTATCGCGGAAAAAACCATCCGAAATATAGCGTAATCGCAATACTTTGTTGCTTGTACCAATAGCAATCTATTTCAGTGAGCCTGGCATTTTAGAATCGACTTTTACTCAAACAACTTACACGGATAATTTCAACAAATGGGTCATAAATGAAGGCTTTGTTGGATATATTGCTGGCAAATATATTATTTACTTGAAATTAAACTATTAGCCGCCTTAATCAGAAAAATAGCACAACATTAAAAAAAAAGAATATTTTGGAGCAATCCTTTATTGATTATCTACCTGGATATTGAAGATTTTCCTTGCAAGGAAAATTACTTGCAAGTACGTTTGTTAAGACTTTATTTGATGCTGAAGCTGCTAAGAGTTTACCACCACTAATCGCATCTAACGCATCAATCACGGTTGAAACCGAAGCTTAAATGGAAAAAATACTGCATACAAAGAATATTAAGCCATGAAATCGGAATGAAGAATAAAGTTGAGCACCGAATAAATTAAAACACATCAACAAATATTTTTTATTCACAAAAAAATCCCGTCTGAACATTTTTGATTAGAGACTTTTATAAACCGAAATCAATCTGATATTATTTGCTTTCCTAAATAGTTGTTTACATGAGACTTATCATAAGAATGACTATTCAATTGCTATTTATGACAATTTATTTGAATTATTCATTGAAAATTTTTTGCTATTAAACTCTCTCGGCCAGTAAGAGTGAAACATTTGGTTTGATTTTATTATTCGAATTGTATTATTGTATTTGAATGGCTCTTATTGTTGAATTATCGAAAGCTTAAACTGCTAAAATTACTTAGCACTGCGTTTTGGAAAAATTGAAACATATTTTGAAATCATTCATCATTATTTTCATCATAAAGAGCAAATTTGAGTTAGTTTTGTGCTACTTAAATCGATTTTTTTATTTCACAAGACTTGATTTGGACTTTTCATTTCCGATTTTACCAAAAGTTGATGATTTAAAAAGTTCTGAAAGCTATCGGTTTATCTAATTTTGTGTTAAAGTCTCAAATTTACATCACCCGTGTTGAACTGAAAATTGGCTATAAAAATTACAAGCAGCATTGGACATGCCGTTGAGGAGAAATTAGGCGTACAAAAGGTAAATTAAGGGGAAAATCACATTATACGGTTCGAAAAATCGAATTTAGCTATTCAAGAGTATGCTCAAAAATTTTGAGACCGATATTCGAAGTCCTTCTCATATTTTCGGAGCAAGAAGCGTATCGCGTTCGAGTATACCACACGGCCTATTGAATGGAGCGATCGTAGACATATGTATTTTTCCTGGTATCCCTGTGTAATATAGGAGTAATACACAAGTCACGTCTATAATCAGTTTTAGGGTAATTTGTCTTTAAATGCGTTTTTCTCGAAACGCGTTTTTCCATCTGGCATTTTTGTTCGATCTTCAAAAACCAAAGATTTTTTTGAAATCTTATTGAATTTTCGTCTAACTGAAGCTAAAATAGGAATAAAAAATTTGGTTTAGAGTTTTTTTTATGATAAAAGCTAGAAAAAAATTTCCTTTTTTTCAAACGCGTCACAAATTTTCATTCAAAATATGATTCATCGAAAAATTATACATATAGTTAATGTGAAAAATTTGCTTGAATTGCGTTCACATTAAAATTGCGAACTCCAGCGGCATGGACGACCATGAGAGACTCGGACGACGGACCTCCTTGAAGAACAGCTTCTAACTTTGCGAGTTTTGATGATAATCACTTGAAAAAAATATGAGATGTAGTCAAAAAATGTATAAAATAACCTATTATTTTCAATTAGTTATACTCATTTCTCCTTCTTTAAAAAATTTCACAAAAAAACGTAAAAATAGGTCCCGTAATGTGATTTCTCAACTTAAGTGAAAAGGGTTGGCTATCATTTAATACTTTCAAACCGTTGCAGTATATTGACCAAAATTTACTTACCATCATTTGATGCTCAGTATTTCCTAAAATCCAGCTACAAATTGACACCAATGTGTTGTGTTTTTCCCACCGAACCACTCCACTTTAATATGCATGTTTCGCCACATCCACTATTTTTCTCAACTAAATACATATCCCAAGTCTACCACCAAGTCTGCAATTTTTTTTTTGACCCGGCCGAAACGAATCTCCATAAATGCAAACGATATCTGTAAATAAAATCGTAATTTCGATAATTATGTCAAAATCGGTTGATTTGCACCCCAATTACTGGTTGACCAGAGTTGCGTCGCCGGAGATCCCGCGGCCCACCATGGTAGTTAGGCAGTCCCAAATTAAGAGATAAAACTTTCTTTGCTTTCTTTGACCAGTTGTAAGATCGCGGCAAGTAAGTACCGCTGCTGCTGCTGCACGAGTAAGGCCACACATGGCAAGCTGTTGCCCACATTTCAAACAACATACCGCCGTGATGCAGTCGATCGGCCCAAGACAAGGAGGAATCTGCAAAGAAGTAGTGCTGCTTTCTTTTATTTTCAATTGTCTTTCTGGTGCATGTTGAATTTGGGAGTTGAACGTGGAGGTTCTTCCTGAATTAAAAGTAAATGCTTCGCTAATAAGCACTATCGGAATTCTCGGCACATTGTGTAAATGGTTGCGACTACAATGTAACAACGAGACCGGCGTGTGAAAACATACAAGAGTTAGTATGTGGCGTAAGTTATTTCAGAGTTCAGCAGACGCAACGATTCAACAGGTTATTTTTTGCTCTGTTTGCATAATTTTTCATCATTTGAATAGATACGTTATCATACTTCCCAGAATCTCTTTGGATTAAACGAATTGATATAAACTTGCATTTCGTAAAGCCACACGCCTGGCATGTTTGCAGGATATGCTAATGTTCCCAAATTACTGAAAAACACTTTGTACCTACGTCTTTCAGTTATTTAAGTAACTATGGTACATATCTTGGCAAAGTCGTTCAGCGTAGATTACTTGATGTTTGTAATGAATAAGTATTGGAAATAGATTTGAAGGCCATTTTCATTTAAAGAAAGGGTGTAGTTGAGACTATCGGAGAAAGTTTGACCGTCACAATGATTTAATGGTAGCTATTCGGTGTCCATAAAATTGGAAAAAAATCTGGTATTCCTCCCAATCATTGGTTAAAGATTCCGTGAGTTCCCACTCCAACTGATACTGATTCCCAACGCATCTATCGATTTCGATGACATCCTCAATCTTCTGATTAATGATTTTTAGATCTTATTAACGAATTATCGATCTTCGCGCAGGACGTTAGCTCGTTTCGGACTCAATTAATCTCAGTTACTGCTCGTAGAGATCATCAATATTTGGATATCCATCAGTCTGGTATGTGGTCCTTGGCCCCTCTTCACGACATGTTGGTCACACGTCGCCCGGGACGATTCCTTTGATTTGTCTTAGCCCGCATGGCTATTTGTGCAGTTTGCGGTTTTCAACCATCATTTGAATGATGCCGCCACGTTGCGTCGGAGTACGATCTTCAGTCCTGGCCAACCGCAACGATTTATCTCAATTTAATCGATGCGGTTTGGCCAATTTTTCGGTTTATTCGTTTATTCTGTCGCTGGTGCACGGTGTGCATTCGCCGAATCGTATGCAACGCTCGAAAACGCCACTGTGAAATTGGATGGCATGGCAATCATGCAAACAGGATTTCATCTTGGTAGTTTCTTATATGTAAAAAAAACATTCTCATTTCTGGCCGATATGTTAATCCATCCAGGCGGCAAATAACTAATGGAATTATGACTTGGTTCGCCGACTTTCTCACTTCAATAGTCGCGTTGAAGTTGCGGAAATTCCTTGCATACTTTATGTTCATCAGATGGTTTTGCTTACCGCCTGTGTAATTTTTCGTGTTAATCATAGACCCTTCTGAAAGAAACACCTGTCTGGCAAGTCGCCAATCCATTCGTGAATATACAAATCTAGAATGTAACTGGGCTTGCGAATCTTTATAAATTTTCTCAACAACATAGTAAAAAAAGATCCGCACACCAACTTTTTGTAGTCAACAGAATCCGCACTTGGTTTGTCCGGAAAGATTCTTATTTATGCGTGGGATAAGTACAGGTGACCGTACCTGGGCAGCTCCTACCAAAGACTTCAATCACGCAATCAATAAATCGGTGGTGGTGGTGCTTTCTGTTGAACGACATTCCCTGAATTCTAATGGGGTTTTCCCACAAATTCGATCTGGGAACATCGACACCATTCAATCGATATTTAATTAGGTCGGAATGGTTCTGGAAACCTTTCGGGGAACGAACGATGCTTGATTAGAAAGGTATTTCACATGCCCCGAAAGATGCTTGCGATAGTCTTCCTAGCTATCGAAACAACTCCTCAATGAAAATCCCAATTACCCAGCATCCCACATGGCGCTTGCAACGCGCCGCGGCGGTATTGTTGCAAGGGCGCTTTTATCCTAAAACCGCAATCTAATTTGAACTTAATATTCTACATCGACACCGTGGTTGCAAAAAAAACACGCAAAGTCATGGTGGTGATCCGCCGGCGCGTTCGAGGTGTAAACAAAATTAAACTTCTCTAGCGCCAGTCGCGTCCGACCTATTTACCTTCCAGCACAACTTCATTTCTTACCGCCGATGCCGATGCCGATGCCAACGCCGACACCATCACCTACAGCAGCAAAAGCAATAGTAATAGCAACAATGTCAGCAATAAAAGAGTAACAACAATAGGGGCAAGTGTCTGGCAGCCCGGCACCAGCAACAATGCAAATAACCAGAGTCCGCCTCACACAAAAATCCTGCATTGAGCCATCAATCAAAGGTGTGATGGACTGTGGAGCGCTCCAGGCCGCCAAGTTGCAGCCTCCCGTGGAGAGCTGCCAGCGCCGAGCTGGTCCACGCCAATGGAGGAAGCTTCCCAAGATGATCAGCAGCCGCAGAAGATCCATCTCTAGAATGTAGACGTGCCAGCTTCGGAACCCGCTCAGTTGGGCAATGATGAGCGAGACCGTGGAGCTCTGAGTAGCTAGGACTCTACCTAATAGAACGGTCTAGGCGGAAGGACAAAGATTCCGTCAGCATCCATCCGATCCTTCGAAATAAAATGATGGCAACACTAGCTTCCTCACAGTGCTGATGGATCCCAGCAATGGATCACCTGTGTCCGCTAACCTGGGCCCGCTGATTCAATAATAAATATAATAATTCGCTGATCGTGGCCAGGCGTTAGTGGAGCTAATCTGCACTGCTCCGCATGCGTTTCCCACGAACACGAGCGCGAATATTGCACTCCTGCCCAACTGCATCGGATTCGGAATTGAAGTGCAAGGAGCCAAGGAACCGTGGAGCCAAGGAGCCAACGAGACTGCAGCCATTGCATAAAGAGGTGAAAATTTGGTAGACGTATAAATCACGCCGCCACATCGCCTCATTACAGCCCCGACTGTTCTTCTTGTTCGTCCATCTCCCTCGCGAGTACGCAGGCCACGGAGGCTGGCTCCAGCGGCAGCAGCCGTGAATTACCGCCCGTAAAAGGGAATGACGGCGAGATCCCCGGATGAAATGTGAGGCGGCAAAGCCTGAAAGGCGCGAAACTCAAAGGTTAAGCACGTGCACGCCAAAAGGTCAAACTACCATCATTGCGGACGTGAAGATGATTGGAGTCGGTGGCGCTTGCAGCAACTTCTTCATCGTTCGAATCACGTCGGTTGTAGGTGTTGTTGACTTGGAGGCTCCTTGGAGCTTGCGTTGTTTTGTGAGGATAGAAACGATCCTACTGGTATTTTCACGATACCGTCGCTACTCTATGAGATAGTCTAAATGGATTGATTTCATGGATTTATTTCAAGTTTACGATTTTAGATATTTTCTGTTAAACTAAGTCCTAAACGCCATTTTCACGGGCGATCCGGCTATTTTGTTTTTCGATCAAAATAGAGATATTTGTTGCTGAACAAGTCAACACAAAAGAAAACATAAGGTTATTTCCAATATGTCCATGTTTTTTCCATAAGAGTATTTTTTCGTGATCATGCAAAAATACAGGAGCGGATTTAAGTACGGCGAATGCATTAGCAACACACGGAGACGATCGCATATCACAACAAGCCACGAGGTGCGACCCTTGAGGTCCACACGGTCAACTTCCCAGTAATAT
This sequence comes from Oxycera nigricornis, assembly GCA_963942545.1. Classification (NCBI taxonomy): domain Eukaryota; kingdom Metazoa; phylum Arthropoda; class Insecta; order Diptera; family Stratiomyidae; genus Oxycera; species Oxycera nigricornis. The sequence continues at coordinate 7,737,788 of OZ012663.1, read as the reverse complement.
CTACATAAACATCAACAACATTAAACACAATAATAATTTTGAAAATAATACTACTTTAAGTAATAGCAATGAGAGGTATTCATAGCAGTAACAGGAATGAGTTAATATGAATCATATTATCTACGGAAGGGTCCATTGGTCTTGAAAAATTTTGTATATCCAGTCAAAAATAGGTTCAATTGCATGTAAAAAAAGTAAAATGTATTACAAATGATGATGGTTATTGAAATCTTACGATTACTAAAGAATGAATCTACTAAAAAAATACAATTTTTTATTCGATGAAAGCTTTTTAAAGCATATGATTTTGCAAAGCAGTGACTACAAAACATTTTACCATTCAAAGCGTTGATTACCGCAAATGCAAATTTGATTGAAATTTTGTTGGTTTTGAAAATTTAAGCAGTTTTTTTTAATTAAAAGACTATGAAAACTATTAAAAATCTGCTCAAATGACGCAAATATTTTAAAACTTTGATTGAATTTACAAAAAATTTTTTAGAATAAAAGATATAAAGTAATATCATTCGTATGAACCCTCTTTGCATGGTAACTTTGAATGATTTTTTATTTTCAATTTAGTTTTTTTCAAGATCATGGAAGAAAATTTTGCCGGTTTCTTTTCAAAAACTGATAAGAATGTATAAATTTTATAAACATTTATTACTGAGTTGTGCAAATCACGTTAAAAAAATATTATTTATGAAAAAAAACCTAATTTTTCGCACTTTCTTCTATTAAATTGAAAAAAAAACGGCTGAAATGAATTTTAATAATGTTAAAAAAATCACAAAGATGTTAATACACGTCCATTGACACCTTAATGATGCAAATATTATATCTAGTTCGTGAGATATAGTGAATGACAGAAATGACCTTGAAGAACATGATGACTGTTAATGATTTTTTATTTTCAATTTAAGGTTTTTTGTAATTATGAGAAAAAGGTTTGATGATGTTTTTACAAGCACTGCTTGCAGTATATAAATTTTATAAACATTGATTACTGTCCTCCGTAAATCAGGTTAAAATCTTATTGTTTATGAAAAGATAACCTATTTTTGTGCAATTTTTTTCTCTAAAATTAAAAAATGGCCCAAACGATTTTTTTCAAAATTTGACAGATTCACAAAAAAGTTAAAACGCTTCGATGACATCTTAACGATGGGAATCGTATGTTTGGTTTGGGAGATATAACGCATGATAAATAAGACCTTGAAAAGCATGATGACTGTTAATGATTTTTTATTTTTTATTTAATTTTTTTTGTAATCATGAGAAAAAATTTTTTTTGATGTTTTTACAAAAACTGTTTGGAGAATATAAATTATATAAACATTGATTACTTCAATTTGAAAATAAGGTTAAAAATTTATTGTTTTTGAAAAAAACTCTAATTTTTAGCACTTTTTTTTAAAAAATTAAAAAATGGCTCCAGGGAATTTTTTAAAAACTCAAAAAAATCACATAAATGTCAATACGCGTCGATTGACACCTTAACCATGCAAATCGTATGTTTGGTTCGCGAGATATAACGCATGACAGAAATGACCTTCAAACGGGCAAAACAGCAAACCCCCCCGAACGAAGTTTCCCAAAAACTAATCAGCTCTTGAGATTGCAAAGACGCTTCGATTGACAGCTTAACCAAGTCGATACGACTTTGTTTACGTGAGTTATGCTCGTAGAAAAGTAGTATGTACGTACGTACGTACATACACACACACATACATCTCCCTTTCTAAAAACACTTTATATACTCTATAGACCTCAAAACGTAAAGAAATGTTGAAAATTTCAATTTCGATTTTTGAGGCGATTACAGGAACTTCCCATATACTGGGAAGTTAAAAATTAGACGGCATGTCAAAGAAGCCGAGAGATTCAGGTCAACAAAAATGTCGAGTGAAGCAGCGAAATCAGCCGTGGCCAACCACATGGTTATAAACAACCATACGATCGGATGGGATGACCTTGAAGTGGTACAGCAGGTAAAGGACTACCGAAAATTGGATGTTTATGAGAGTCTATGGATTATTAGACAACCCAAAAACTTGAGACTCAATGAAGACGCAGGCAACGGGTATTCAAAACTGTTAGATCTAATTAAGTAAAACTGGATGATAGATATGTGTATGAGTGGCTAAGCGTTGAGGACTTATAATTAAGGCAAAAAATGTATACCATAGTAAAATAGCACTGAAGAAGAGGGAACTCTCACCCTTGAAATATATATATGTTATTATAATATAAAATATTTGCGTTTGGAAAAGTTTTACTTAAAATAAATTATTGAAATGGCGCAAAAACACCGAGAAAACGAAGAATTTAAAAATTAGAGTTGACTGCGGCAGAGCACATGAAAGGATTAGATTGAAATGAAAGGATATCATTTATTCTGAGATAAAAACCCTAGTGCTTTTCAACTTTTTAAAACTGGAAATGCCCAGTCCTCAAGATGAGGACAATTTGAGAGCATTAAAGATTATGACAGAACGAGAATTAAAAACTGTCTCTCCAAAGGAAGGATGAACATGGTAATCAGATCCTTTAAAAAGAGCTGATTTCAACTTCGTTAAATTGTATGATTTAGGCAGACAATGGTACTAAAACAATATTCCGATATGCGTTCTCTAACGACGAGATTGGAGTGGATTATTATTTTATGTAGAACACGGGATAAAAAAAAACATCTAAATAATTAAGTGTTCAAACAGAATCAAAAAAAGTCTCGTTTAATTCAATAAAAACTACCATAAAAACTTATTTCATCGATTTTTCAGTTTCCATCCTTAAAATTTCCAACCAAAAAATGAAATCATGATGGTTTAGCATGTTTTTTGAAATATTTGACAAAAATCGATGGAAATATATTACAAACATGGTTCTGTGCTAGTAGTAACATTTCAGATTTCAAAAATATTTGAATGCACGAATAGAAATTGAGTCCCTAATCGTTGTTTTGAAAATTATGAATGTATTTTTTGAATTGACTGAACAGCAAATTTAGAAAATATTTTGCTTTATTTTTAGTTTTGAAAAATATATTGGCTTGACTTTGCACTAATTATTTTCTAAAAAATTTATTACTCGTAAAAATTATTCCTAAATTTCTAGCTTTATCAACAAGCTTGATTTTAAGCTTTGCAATTTGAGGTAAGTAATTTTGATAAATACTTTAATTGCATCTGTTTCTTCACAATTGAATTTTGCACATATAGTTGGTGTTGGCTTCATGAATATTAAAGTCCTTGCTATCTGATGGCCATTGATTGTCATCTGCTAATTGTATGGTATTCAAATTCCATTGCATTATATTTAACATATCAACGAAAAATTAAAGCTATTAGTTATGCATTCGAGAAAATATATATTCTCAATAACGTCCAAACAGTACAGATAATTTTTCAAACTTGCTGTTTCCAAGCTATAAAGATAATTTTTAAAACATATTTTTATATATTGAGTCGTTAATATAGTACTAAACGTTCAATACAAATTGTTCGAAATTTGTTTTCCTTTTTGAAAATTCTAGGTTCATTTTATATGTTTTATAATGTTCGTTTATATTGTTTTGAAATGTGATTGCAAACAAAGGAAGCATATTTATTGTAACTGCTAACTTCATGATTGAAATTTTCTAAAAAATATATTCAATTTTAAATTTAAATGATACGATCTAAGGAATGAACTATAGTGGGAAATTTAATTTCCGGGATTAAATTGAATTTTTCAATGAAGAAAATCCCAAAACAAATCACACAATACATACACATCCATACATACAAAAAACACTGGAAAACCACGCGACCAGACGACTCGATAACCGTAAATCAGTCAATCCCGGAGGGGAAAAGCGAAAAAAGTGTTTGAATCAAACTTATAGGCGCAAACCTATTATCAGATGCATGAACCACAATTCGATGAAAGGATGTGGCCCACGGATATACCGTTTCTCAAATCGCGGACTGAACAGCCTCCACCTCCAGGAAAGTGTCTTCGGACAAACCGCATCACAATCCAGGAAGACGTCTCGGGTTGAACCGCATGCAATCCCTGAAAAGCGTCTCGGTTTCAACCGCACGCCAATCTTGCAAGGTGTCCGGGTTGACTCGCATCGCTAATGCATGTTCTTATAACCCTTTTGATTTATTCTATTTATACTAAAATTATTACTGTTGATAATGAAGAAAATTAACGGAAATCAATGAAAAATGTAGGGATATCGAAAACAAGCCCCCTGGAATTGAACCAAAAATTAAATGCTGGTTCATGCACTAGGTTTCCGCGCACAATAAGGTGAAAATCCCCGGAATTCTGCTTTCATTTAACGGTAATACAGGCTTTTGAGAATTTCGTCGATAAGATATCTGCTAGTAAAAAGCAACGATTCAATCCACAATGATTCGATTCTTTGCTAAGGAAGAAATTCGAAATAAGGATGAATTTCGGATGTTTTTTAGAAAAATAATTTAAAGTTAAATTTCTTTGATCAACATCAAATCATACGGGCGGGGAGGATAGGTTAAATGAATTTTTGGTTGTGAAAATGAGTGAAAAATGATAGAGCCACTTTCAGTTTCGGCAAAATTGTAAATTTTTTAAATTTTTCTTTTTTTTTTAATTGGCTAATGTTTGTGTCAGACTTCACATCTTCTTGGTTCCTAACACTTAGGTGCCATGAAAAGTTTCAATAAATTTTAGTCTTTACCTTAGAAAACAATGTCGAAAAAATAATAATATATATAATAAAATAATAATAATTGTTATTTGTTGTATGCGCTGTAAAAGTTTTGGATTGAACGTTAGCACAACAGTTGTAGACTAAGTGAGGTTCGATCATATTATTTGCATCAACAATTTATTTTTTACAAATATTTATTGTTTATGTATAAATATGCCATTGCGATCATTAAACCAACAATATTTTTATTAGTTATTAAGAAATCTTAAATGCATCTGATTTCCCTTTAAAAGCAAAAAGTCCCAGTTTTATGGAAACAACTTCAATTTGTTTTAAACTTTAAGCTGTTTTCCATTAAGATGAAATTATTTAAAAATTGCTCGAATCATACTAATTTTCATACACTTCGATTGACAAACCAGCAATGTCTTTAGAATAAGAGAAATTAGGTAATGTTAATCATATCAACGGTTCAAGATATGTATAAATACTCAGACAACAAATTATTTTTTAATTTATTGTAGTTATTACGTATGCTAGGTGGAAAATGAGACAAATTCGAAAGCACCCTAAAGAATACTTCAAATTTAAAAATTGTGAATTTAAAAAAAAACTAAACTTTATTTAAATATAATCATTAACTAATACATACAAATAGGATATTTGAATTGGAATATCTCTTCCCATGATTCTTCTGCTTCATAAAGTTGTCGAAGCAAAAAATTAACCAATCTTAGGATGTTATCAATTATTACTAAACTAGATCCTCCTTTAAACTTAATGGTCCACATTTTTTCTGTAATATTTCAAGGATGAATAGTTGAATACGCTAATATCAATATATGTGCCACCATCACGATTTCCATAGATATTTTACTGAAATTCACGGACACTACCGTCTATCCAACCTTCCTTCTGAAATTTCTATCCGTTCGCCTCCTGTCCATCATCTTTCATTCTGCCAAAGAATTGATTACAAGCAGGTTGCCTGGAGGCAACCCACAAAACGTCTAACGGATACCAGAAATCACAAAAACACACTGTTTCCTCCCATAAATCCTAAAGTCCTGGAACTTACTTACTTTATGGTCCCTGCAGCGGAGGTGTGTCCTTGGTGCAGTCTGTGCGCTTTTTCTCCTGTACTGAATTCGATCTCGACTTCGATTCCATCAACGCAACGCAACGCTCCAAGTGATGATTATACGAAACCTGGTTAGGTCTAAGGCTCTACCGCTAAATGCTAACGTAAAATAACATGAAAAACATCCCCCATCCCTTTTGGATGCGGGAATTGCGATTCCGACACTTTCCAATTTGATGCCATGAATATGAGATGAGGCTCCTGTCCCGCATTGTGATGATAATAAACTGAAACAAGAAGAGTGCCCGCGGGATCACAATAATGGAAACATGAGCGATTTAACCCCATTGGATTGTTTTAGAGCCGCTAGAAAATGGGGTTGGTTGCTGTAATGCAATGTTTACTATTCAATTGCGGGTTACTCAATTTATGGTGGCCATAATAATTATGGAGAATATTGTGGTAGGATATATTCCTTAATATTTAAATGTTAAATTATCGTTATAAAGATTTACATAATAAGGACACAAGAATGCTCCTTCAAATAAAATAAAATGTTTTATTGAAGCAGTACAACACAAATAGAAAAGTTCTTTTGATTCGTTTGTAAATGTATTTCAGGATTGAATTTTAAATCCCTTTTAACGATGAATTTTCGTTGAGAAAGGACAGAAAGTAGTTTCTATTCGTATTCTTTTAGAAAAACTGGTTACTTTCAAAGGAATAGGGTAAAATTAATGATAAATAATATAAAAATTTCTTCTGTTGAATGTTTTGAAACCTGAACATATTTTTTTTGTTATAATTTCAAGTATAAAAATAGTTTTGAACGTTTTATTAATTTTCAGATACTTATTTAAATAGATTATTAAATCTTATTATTACTATTTACAAGCCAATTATTTGAAAATATCTACTTTTTACATGTACTTCTTTGCTTAATTTAATCAACTGATCTAGTTTAATAGAACTGCTTCTGTCTCTCTTCCAATGACTAAATAACATAGTCCTTGTTTTCACAAATCAATTAAAATGCCGTACTCTTTCAAATTTAACGAATAGTATACTAAGTAAGTTCACCATTACAGCCTCTAACTGTTTCACTTTCTCCATATCGTTCTTCTTGCAGACATCCTTTAGCACAACTATATCCTTTCAGTGTTGGCCCCTTTTCGCTGACAGGTGTAATATTTACGCCTGTGAAAACAATTGAAACATGCTATTCAATGTGCATTAATACGTGTTTTCCCAAGCTCCATTGCGTTCTCGAAATTCCATCTGAGTTCGTTCATGCAGAAACAACCTGATAAGAACAAAACGATTCGTAGCTAGCTGTTCGCTCGTGGCGCTAGGCGCAAGGACATCTCCTCTTCCAATCGGCCGACAGACATAAATCGAAATGAAATTTTAAAATATCGCGCAATCGGCTGGGGAGCTATGTGCAAACGTTGTACATCAAATATGTATTCAAATTTGAATGAGGGCCCATACCAGGATCTCGCATTGCTTTCGCATTGGAATCCGAGAAGGAGTCACAAATTTGCAACCAACTCGATCGTAATGACGCGCTAACGAGACGCGCTGCAAAAACAGATCATAATTACATTCTGTTGATAAAATGCAATCAATAGCAGTTTCAGCTCAGATTTCGGATTCGGATAGAATGGAACAGGTTCAAGGATTTTCTCGGTCGATTTGGGATTGCGTGTTCAATGTCCAGGAAGAGGGGTGCATTTGTGGCCTACATGAACTGAACAAGGGTTGCTGGGCTCTCGGATGAGACCGAGGACGCGGTCGTAACTGCAATGAAGCTAAGGACCATATTGTCAAAGGCTGTGATGAATTTTAACTTAACATATGGACTAGTGGTCGCTGTGGGGTATTCGCTTTTCTTTCGAATCATCAAACAACCCCTCTTGATTTGCGGACTTCTTCCTGCAATTGTGCACTACTTTTCAGGGTGAAGTGTGATTTTTGCAAGGCAAGAAGTTGTCGATTAAAAAATATAGGGAGCAGGAGTGGGAGGATGGTATCGCGGGTCGATTCTTTTTATTCTATCGTTCCTCATATTGTATATATAAGAACATTTTCCATTCTTTGCTTGAGATAATATATATTAAAAATAAATGCCACGAGTGAAACAATTTTAACCTTCTTTATTAGCCCCCAATCCAGATTGTTGCCTGATTGCCAAACCATCAGAAGATTTACATAGAATGATCCAATACAACTACTGAAACTCAATATAATCCGCCCGATTTTAAGCAACCCTACACACTCACGAAGCACCACCATATCAACCAACTGATTAACCCTCAGCCTAGACAGAACTAGCTCAAAACCATTGACGAGGGGTTGACTCTGCAAAGTCATGACGACATTCTACCAACAATAAAAGCGCGTATTCTTCATCCCCTAATTCGAACGCAATTCGTAAATGGGCTTAGGTTAAACCAACACCTGTTCGAGTGGTATTAGGGCGAAAATTCCTATTTGAAAATGCAAACGAACGAATTGAATGTACTTAGGGGATGAATAAGCGAGCTCGAGTCTGCTTTACAGTTTAGCATTGCGTTAAATTCGTATTAGGATAGGATTTAAGGAGATTTCACCATCCGAAAGTCCAGCCCTGCGTGAAGATTGTGGGTGAACAACGAACAGCCAGTCGATGTATTTGCAAAAGAGCTGTACACTTGAGGTTTTAGCGTATTAGGTTGAGGGTTGAAGAAACAGTGGATCAGGTTGTTGCTGTCAATCTTTTGAATAGTCCAACCAGTCCGTATCCGTAGCTAACATGTGGTTTTTCCGGAACATATGGCTCGAAACTTTTTCCGCATTTTCTACTTCAAACGCTCCAATTAGAGACGTTGTTCAGCCTAAATGGATTATATAGTAGTTCGCGGCTGGTATGATGGTGAGCATTCATAATTCGAGAAAGGATTCTTTGTTGGATCGGTATACGTAGTCGGGCTCGGTAGTAAATGGTTGGAAGGGAAGAATAGATGTTTGACATGATAAAAAACTGTTTTGACTTTGGCGTTTTGACGAGAATATGCCAAATGACATTTTTGCTTATAGTTATAATATTCATATTTAGGGGTAGAACTTATCATGCTACAAGATTTTGTCCATATAAGATGAATTACTTATTGAAAATATAAAGATCTTTTAACGAAAAATGAATCTGTGTCAATATAGAAACGATTCTTATTCAAGTTGCATTGGCGAATCAAAAATTTGACTCTCTAGAGATTGTCTCCTGATTTTGGCAGTAATTAAAATCTTCCTAATTTACTTGCTGGTTTGCGAACCAAGCAAATCTAGATAATTTTTTTTTGATATGCGAACAAAATTGCTCTTAATAATCAAGTACAATCTCGCAGAACTATACACATAAGCATTCCAATTCAGTTGCTTAAAATACCTTTCTAAAGATTTGTAGGATATAATCTTAAATTTATGGATACGTGTTCTCCCATAACAACTTTGATTTATCAATATTTTATCAACGAAATTTGACTCACCCAATTGAAAATTCAGAATACATTTTTACTAAAAAAAAATCTTGTTTAAATACGTTGAATCAAATATCCTAGGTGTTTCTGATAATCAAGTAAATCATTTTAAACGATGAAGATAATCGTGTGTTTCTATGTTTTTCAAAAAACTATTTTTAAAGACAATTTCAAGTTGTCCACATCGGTATTCCTTCAAAAATTGAATTAGAAATGCTTCTACTTATATAAGAAACATCCAATATGGCATACTTCCTTGAAGGTTGCAATTCATGGTCGCACAAAACATAACCATCTTCAAAGCCACCAAACTCTTAGTACTATTCTCAACTCAAATTGTGCACAATCATATCATAAAAGCATTCTGAAACAATTCATATTTTTGCCACATTGATTCATCAGTGTAACTCCTAGCTCCGTACAGGAAAATATGAAGCGTACACCCTCCAGACTTAACAAACTGTCTTATGTTTAAAGTCAACTAGGGGTGATGAATTTAAACTCTAAACACTTCCACCGAAAAAATGACGCTCAGCGAAAGAAGCAAATTTTCAAACGTTGAGCAAATCAGCATCAATTTTGATTACTTCGTTGCAAATCATTATTTAAATAAATCTATCTCCATGATAAATTCCCATGTTGATGTTCAATGCTTGCGTTCTGCATTTATTGAAAATGCTTCGCGATTTCAAAAGGCGATTGAATAAATTCGATCCGAATTGGATTAAGGGTACTCTTGAATGCGTTTATATTTGAAAAATTGCAATTCGAACATGTTTGGAACTAGGAAATAAAAAAAAGCAAAATGACTGATAATGTTTTCATACGCCACGAAAATAAAAAAAATAGATTATGTAACTCACGTTTATTAACATCTTTCACATACTAGGAAACAAGGCTAATTCGACAACAAGTTTTTTAAAGTTTTTCTCTAACATGCGAGTATGGTTATTTTTCAGACGGAATTTCTGTCCTACAAACTTTCGCGTAAGGCTCTCTATCCCGAGTAAAATTTGAGATGTGGCCAGCGTTGGATCTTCATGGGGTTTGCCACACTTTGGCCGAAGCACAAATTCCACTTCAGTTTTTTAACTTTAAGATTTTTGGGTTTCAGACAAGTTTCACTTCAAATTTCTTTTCTGGACGCACAACTATTTATTGTTCATAATAGAATTCGTTTCAAAAATACTTTTTCAAAATAATTTCTTCCAAAATAATACTATGAGATTTTTTTGCTCCATTAAGAAATTTTTCCAGATTTGTTTGTTCTCTTGATATTTTTCAGCTCTAAGCTTAAAAAAAATTCTATTCCTTAAATATCAGGTACTAGAAAAATATTTTCTTAAAGAAGAATATAATCCTACCAAATGATTATTTTTAGATATTCCACAGTAAAACCTCCCTTAAATTCAAAAGCTCCAATCGAAGTAACTACATACTTCAATATGTATACGGCAGCCTCACGAACATTCAAAAAGAGAATCCAAAAAGATGAAAGTCAAATTTTGGTAGAAGCCCACATAGCCACTGAGTCATTATTTGAATAATATAAGACCTGTTTTTTTCCTCCATCCGTGAATTGATAAAAGACTAAAACTTTTTCGCGAATCATTATCATATGTAATCAGTCGAACGGCATAAATTGAACAAATCAACAGGAAAGAAGTGTTTGATAGATTATCCTTGAAATCGATGAAACGAAATCAGACAATTCAGCGAGGTTGGTGGTAAAGCTACGACTTTCAAAAATAGCTTAGTGGATGAACATAATTTTGCCTAATATTTATCAAATAAACTCCTTATTTTGGCTATCAACAATAATTTTCACATTTCTCTCCAATAAATCTTAACAAACAAATAATAATGTCAATGTAAAAACACTTTTTGCACCATAACTTTAGTTGTTTGTTTTCACAGTAGTTTTGTCCTCTCTATCTTTTTCGTCTCTGTATTTTTTATTGTATGTATCTCATGCACTTTTTTACAATAAATCAATACAAAGGACAAAAGTTTTTTTAACGGATTGACACCCATTTATCGTCTGGAACAATTCTTGTGATGTGAATGCTTAAAGAAATGTAACAGCCGCCCCACATTGGTGTATCTATATCATAGTATTGAAGGGAGAAAACAATGTGATTAATTCAGGAAAAGTTTCAAGTGTATAAGTTTATAGAATTTGTTTAGTGGATGAAGGAGGCTAGCCATGTCTATTTTCTATTTTGGAATAAGGGAGTACGACAGTTTAATTCAGAAAACATCCTATTTTGCTCTTGTTTGTTGTCTAGTGTTTGTACTAGACGGGATAGTATTCAAAAAATTAGAGTTGCTACTTTCTGCTGCATGAAAATGTACCCCAATTATTTATGTTGCCTATAAAATACTATTGTTAGTTTTCAATGTTTAATTTTTAATTCAAATATCTATTTCCAATCAATCATATCTTTCCAGGGCTGAGATTTTAAGATTTTAATTGTGAGACGAATCCTGAAGTACTCAGCATAGTTATCAAAGATGAGACGATGTTACTGCCCATCCTCACGTAACACTCTTGAAAGCTTCGCTGAATACTATTACGATAAAGGTTGTAACCATCTTATCCTTTCAGCACCTTTAAAGTTCCAGTCTGCTTAATTACAGAGGTGCTAATCACTGCAACTTAGTTAACAGCAACAATTTTCATGCTAACATACATTATAATGAGGCTCCCCCAACTGAACCTTACTTAAAATTCATTAAGGATATGGACGTCTACACTTCAGACTCTCATCACATTCAGCAAGAAATTTCTTCCTCATGGTCGATCATATAGCACACTGTAAATACACACATCATCCATCTAACGAGCGTGGAAAGTGTTTGTTGGGTCCGATTTGGGGATGATGCCATCGAATTGATAAGGGAATCTCAAAAGATTTTCGTATTTGGATCACGTTCGTAACGGAGCATGACAATTTCCTAACACTTAAGAACTGGACATCTTGACGAAATGGATGGGTTTAGTTGATTTGAAAGTAAAACAGATTTTAGGTTAGTGTTAACGCAATCGATAAAGACAAACTTTTTGAGACACCCCATACAAACGTGTGTGAAGATTTTAGTTTTTAGAGAGCAATAACCCCGAAACGATGTATTTGAGAAAAGATGCAGCTGAACCATTTGAAACCTGATGTGGTCCACAAATGTATGGATTTATATAGATACAGTAACAATTTGCAGCAACAAAATATAATTAGCACCACTCATCTTCATTTAGGTACTAAAAAAATCACTGCCACAAAAGTGTGCCTGCCACGTGACCCGAGTGCAACCCCATTTGCAGCCTCTTCGTTTTAACTTTACCACTTAGGTATATGATTCGATCCGATCCAACTCGACCCCTATTTGTAAACCAGTAACAGGAAAGATATTCAAACTTTCATCTTGGTTAAACTTCTCTCTTTCGGAAGATTCATCTCAAGATGATTTGGTTAAACGATTTAACTGAGTAGAAACACATTTCGCGAATTATATTCGAAACAAAGATGTTTTGTTCCACATCCAAAGGTTTGTTGGTACTCATATCTAAGCTGTACAACGAAATGGAAATGAAATAAGAAATCATTTATACTCGAAGGGTGGTTGGACAGTGGTGACTGCAAGTATGGATGTAATAATAAACATTTAGGATTTAGGGACTGTAGCTGTAGTTCATATGTTAAAATTTCATAATGCAGTGAGGATTGGAGCTGAGATTTATAGCCATTCTAATCTAATCGTTTTTGGGTCCTCACAAAAACCATTGGGTGAAGTGCTTGGAATGGTTTTTGAGCATATTCAAATGATAGTGCGAGTGTGATTATTGAAAGTGGAAGATTATTGAAGAATCATTCTAAAACAGTGGTCAGGCTACAAAATAAGTAAGATGATTAATGACTTTTGCCGTCCAGAAAGACTGCTTTAAGCAAGAAAACAAAGTTCTAAAATGAAGTAATCAAGCAGTTTCTCAAAAATCCTACAACTTGGCGGATAGATACACTAAGGACTCTCTCTACGAGCTCTATCGAATATCAGGCATACACTTTAAGTAGGCAAAATAGTTCGAAAGTTTATTTCAGAAAATCATACACCAATTGAAATAAAAACCCACCTTTAAAATTATTTCTTAAAAAAAGTAAGTTAGAAATGACTTGAAATGTTTTCAAAAAAAAATTTATCAAAAAGCTTCACTAAATTGATGGTGCCAAATGATGCTGAAAATGTCTTGAATCAATAATTCCAAAAAAAATAGATTCTTCAAAACAAATTTAACTCAATGTTTCAATTAACAAATGAATTTCAAAAAACTTTTCAAGCTATCGATACTTCTATCAACAAATATGGATAGATGGAAAGCTGTTTCAACCATTCATTCAACAGGAATCCGATTCCGAAGATCCCCAATGCAGGCATTTTTGAAACAACTGTCTTATACATTTGTAAAATTGCCACAAGACAATCTAAATAAAAAATGTTATATGTTGTGTTCATTCTCCTTAGTCTTTGGACGAAAAAAAAACTCTCAACAACCGCAAACAAAACCTCAATTCCATTTCGTTACAAAGGAACTGATATTAGTCAACATATTGACAAGTGCACGTATGCTATTTGAATCGCCCTTTTTGAAAATATGTCAAGAATTCATACATTGCCTTTACCTCCTACCCTTCGCTCTTAAAAATATTATATAAATGAATAGAAGGTTGTTTTGACTCTAAACTCCTTCGTATTTATGATATACCGCACATTGTTCATTGCAGTCCCTTCAATTCAATGAAAGGAAGATTTTATAAAACGCTAGACTAGGCGGGAAGGACGAGTCCTTCTCGTTTGTACATGCACTTGTTCCAGCTCTCCCATTAACCAAACAATACGTTTATGACTAAGCAGTAGTACTATGTAGTACAACTAGTGCTCGTTCAAAGGAATATATATTCATGGTACAAAAGAGGTCCATAAGTTATCGATGCAACCAACCCTCATGGGCGCTGCGGGACGTACAAGAATGAGAATCAAATGAAAACGACCCCTTAATAGAGTGATATTTGAGGAACATCTGTGCACTTTTTTATCGCAATTTTAGAGGATTGGGCTGAGTGTCGACTTATGTGATTGATATAGCAAACTCACCTGATTTTCAAAGTGTATTAAGCTGTGTTGAAAATATTCTAAAATGTATTTAGCAAAGATTTTCTTACCTCAATATTTCTAAATCTTCGCAAAAAAATGCTGAATACAATTTCTGCAAATCCGATATGCTCTCCGCGTAAAATCCTGAACTCCCAACTTAATTTTAAAATTAAGATAAAAGGATCAACTATCATCCCCGTCTTGTTATTCTTCCGCGACTAACCAAATAGTCCTAGGAATGCAAAGAAATCACCACCTATATTGGTCGTCTTTGTACACTGCACTTAATTTCATTGATGTAATCAGTCTGTCAGGATCTTCGTTGTGCCAACGAACGATGCAATCGTTTTAAACTGCATGGACCAGTTTTAATTGCGTTCGAAAACCACATCTAAATAGGGTGCATTTGCGAATATGTGAACATATGCAAGGATATCGGCCGGAGATGATTCCCCTGAGGATCTGCACCAGCAGAAACATGTCCTGAAAAGGCATTGCGCCTACTTGGAACAAGTGAATGAAATATGCAGGATGACAACAGCATATGGTATCTAAACCGTAGAACATTAGATATTGAGGAACCCTCAAGATCAACAGCCAGGAGGTATTCGGTTTGGTTTAGTTCAGTTTAGTTTGGTCACGACAGTACTATTAAATTTTTCAAAAAGAAAATAGATTGGATGTGTAGTGTAATCAGACTGTATTGAGGGTTGTTTTTGTTAAGCATGTGTTGTTAGGAATTTTTATTTGTTTAGAGGATTTTCGGAAGATGTTCTGGTGATTTTAGGAAAGTAAACTCAAGACCTTCGGCACTCTAATATTCTAGATAAACACTTTACCATATTGTTTAAAAATGTATAAGGTCTGGTGTTTTCTGGATAATTTCAAATGTGAAAAAATCAATGAAAAGGAATCGTCTAGCACCTCTTGAAAAAAAATCAACCACTTTTCCAAAATATTATTCAAAGTTCTTACACACTTTTCTGAAGCTAAAACATTTTGATACTTTTATAATGGACGACACTTTTGCAGATTCTTTTTGCTTTAAAATTTTTACTCAAGTTAACACCCCTCCCGTAATAACTTTTCAGATATTGTTTTCGACAGAATTTTCCTTTGCAAAAATTCATTGTCTACAAGAATGTAGTTTCCGAAATGTAAAGTTTTGAATTTTTCCACCTAAAAAAATTGATGGCGTTGAATTTATTTACTTAATCGTAGGAAAACTTTTCTTTAGAATACCAATGATTATTTCACCCGAAAATATATTCATCAAATGTTTTAGTTCAAAATATTCCCAGCTATTTGCTTTGAAAAATTAATACTGAAAATTTTTTCTTCATAACATTTTATCTTTATGCATTTTTCCAGCTAAAATCCTTTTGGCTTCGAAATTGTTTCCTATCAAACGTTTCCTGTATATATTTTTTATCTGCTAATTAAAAATAATATTGAGTTAACGATAAACAAATATTTGCTTCGTGGTTATGAACATTTTTGCACTTCGAAAATTTTTGTTTCGGAAACTTGCCCTAAAAGCCCTAAATATTTTTCCATTTTCGAAAATTGTCTACTGAAAAACTTAGTACTATAGCAGCTCAGTTTTTTGCAATTATTCAAGCCTCAAAAAAATCTCTGATTAATTATTTTAGAAAGCATTTTTCCGTGAAGCTAAAAAAATTTGGGGATCGAAAATTTTACTCGTTATAATTCTCCGATGAAAATTTGAAGGTACGATTTTTTCCAAAAATATACCAGTCTTAGACATGTTTTCTTGCAAAAAATTTTCTTCAGAGTGGTAATAGTTTTGAATTTCTCTCTCTATGACATTGTTTACAAATACTTTTGCAGAACTAATAATTTCAGAACTCACTGCCGATAAAGCATCCTTCAGTACCCAAAAGTAGCAAGTGAAAGTATGTTCTTAATCCACCCATTCAGTTAGATCCATCTTTACATCTACAAGATATATTCAATCTTAGTATTCTCCACCGGCACACACCTGACTGCGTTGCGTGTTATTTCACTTAATTCTAATTGTTCGTAATTATTATGGAAAGCAGACGAGAAAATTGAATTGTTCCGAGAGAAATATCCTGTTAGTTGCTAGCTACCATACGCCCGTTTCAAACCGTCTTTCTTGTGCTTGTATTCACATTATCCTGTTTAATGTTAACAACTCCATCTCGTTTCTCTCGAATTAGATATGCAGCCCAGATAAGCTGGCAGTGGAGCAACTTAAATTAAAAATTCTATTTGTGGTGAGACAACGTCTTCGGTGCAAGTGTAACACTAACAGCTTCCATTCTTGCAATTATTTTGCTTTCCGTGTTGTGATGAGGACGCGGCAGCTAGTGCCAGCCCCTCAGATGATTTCCCTGATTTCTTTGGGTGATAAGAAGTTCGACGGGCAATTTCACGGCTATTGAGCAACCACAGTCTGTTGGGAATCAGGCATCCTCATGCATCATCTTCAGCGACGTCTGTATCGTTCACCCTTAAACTTGACATATGAGATTGCATTGAAGGGTAAATTAAACATTTGCGAGTAATTTCCAAAAATATGAAGCCAAGAAGAAGGTTTTATGGGACTCGCATGTGTCGAGGAAGGGTGATTAGCCGATATTAGAGCAACCTGCTCTACGAAACAAAGGAAAACTTTAACTTTGGACAGAGATAATACAAATATTTCCATGAGTTTGAATATAAAGATCAAATATGGAAAATGTTGACTTCATCCTACAGAACTTACCACACGGAATTATCTACGGTGACGAGAGTTTCATGTCTAAAATTCCACGTCTTAGATTTTCCGTTACATCCCAAGTGTTTCATTTATTCGAAGCTTTCAATGGGCTCAGCTGGAAAGCTTAATACACCAAAGGTATCCTCACACCATTTGTGATTGTCCTTTTAACGATACCAACACATTGTTGCCATCCACCAAAAAACATACTTCCGAAAACCATGAAAGCCTGCCATAAGCATCCGTTCACAGAACCTTCGTCTCTGTTCATCCTACAACTCCATTTCACGGAGAGAATCTTTCCATTTAGGATAAAGGACCGCCCCAACAAGCCAGTGGGAATACCATAGAGACAAAGTTCAACGATTGCTGCTGAACAACCCAAATCCAACGTGGCAGTGGCGTTGCAAAAGTGCGACTCCTCCCTGCTAAAAATCTGGCAATGTGCAAAAGAGAGTCCTTTCGCCTGCACCCACGGCACGGTGGGCCAGGAGGGTTTCTTTTAATAAAAGTGTATCTGTTCTGAAATATGCTTGAAGCAGGCAAACCAGATGGGCGGGAAAAAGGTTTCATATGTATTTCGAGAGTATGAAGTTATGTTTTTTTCAGGCAAGGCTCACTGGCAGGTTGGGTAAGTAGTATTGCCCGAACGCTCTCCATTGGATTATTGGCTTGTATATAGGGAGGAAAGACAATGACTACAAAAGTTGCGAGGGTGAAAACTCATTCGAAAATTCTACTTAAGGACGAACAGATTGCCGCGTGATCGTAGTTTAAATAGAGACTTCGTTCGATTAGTAGTGAGGCAACGGGCCTTCTTTTGGATATTGCAGATGTAATTCATAAAGAGACTTGGAGTGTTGAACGTTGGAAGTGTTTTGTCAATGAGCTCTAAAATTATTTCGATTGCTAGTTAAAAAACGGTGCATCTTAATTCATGAATAGTGCTGTTACTTATCTGTGAAGCAGTCTCTAGTTGATTTAGTGGAAATGACAATGGACATTGCCAAACAGCAACGCGGCTCGGAACCAAAAATGGTTTCGTCCAACAGTGAAATTACCGCTTCCTCCAAAACCAGCCTGAAGCGATCTTTTGATGTTGCGTTCCTGATGATGCCAGATGAAAGGATGCGGCAACGCAGAATGGATAAGCTGTCCAGATTTGAGCATACCGCAAAGTTTATTCCGGCCGATTTATCGCCGCGCCCTGAATTTTCTCGAGGAATCAGTCCGGAACTGTTCAACAATAGTGAAATAAGAAGATATCCGCAGATCAGTGTTAGATCACCTCGCATATATGACGATCCAACCATTTTACCTGAGGTTGAAATGCCGCGGAGTGCATTTACAAAAGTATCACACGGTGGGTTGGAATCGCACGTACCACCACCGCTCAGTCCTGACCAAATGAGTTGTCCATCGATGAGTCCTCCGATCTCGACCACGCCACCAAGAACAAATGGCTTCTATGGCAGCTTTCGACCGGAGTATCAGTTCAACGGCGCATTTCATTCTGTTGGTCCAGTACAAGCTCTGGCCGTGCAGAATAGTCGAATCAAGCAGCAATTCATGTATCGACCCCTATCCAACCCCAATACACCACCGGAGCTAATTCACGGGTACCTTCCACCACCTGGATTTCCATTCGCAGCTCCTGGTCATCCTTTTGTACCCCAGCCAGACATCACGGGAATGGTTCGGAATCCTGCTGCCGCAGCGATCCTTTCTACACTCATCACACCAACCATAGCCACCACGTTCACGATGACCGCGCAAAATGTCTGTGCCAAGTGTAACATCAGCTTCCGCATGACCAGTGATCTTGTCTATCACATGCGATCCCACCACAAAAGCGAGGTCGCGTCCGACCCTAATCGACGAAAGCGGGAGGAGAAGCTCAAGTGTCCTGTTTGCAATGAAAGCTTCCGAGAAAGGCACCATCTTACGCGGCACATGACCGCCCATCAGGACAAGGCCACAGATCATGCTGACCCCGCCGATCATCCTCAACGCCACAAGTGATGAGCGTTGCTGCTCGTTAGGACGACATTCATAGAAAATCCAGTTTAAATGTCCCGAAATGTGATATTATTTTTAAATATTAATGTAGATAACATTGTGTTAAATAATTTATGAAAATTATGATCGAAGACGATCATTAGTGACGTGTTTTGGAAAAAAAGAAAGAAAGAAATTCCACACAATAGTGTATGTTAGCAATGAAAACAACCAAGTTAAAGTCCACAGTAAATTATTTTGGCAAACGGAAAACACGAATTAAAAATGTTTAAAACGTAGATGTGCAATAGAAATCATACAAGATGAATTGAGTATTATGTGAAATATATGGATAGATAAATATTTGATCGAAAATAAATATTAACCAAATATTAAAAATATTTGTCTCGTTATTTTCACAACATTTCTATGCAGAAAGTACTTTCCGTGATGAGTCATTGCTAAACAAATTTCGGAAGCCATCAGTGTTCCATAAGTTTTTGCAAATGCTTTTAGATAACTTAGGCTAACTTAGTCCATCAAATTTTGATCACTTTGTTTCGATTATTCCTCAAACATTCTTTATAATTTATCAGTAGATATTCGCCCATCAGCTAAACATTCACTATAAGATCTTCCGACAAAACAAGGCAAAGGCCCTTTGCAGACACTCATAAACTTCGGAGTATACTTCGTTGGAAGAGTGCTTATTATTTGATAAGCATTTCGTAACAATAAACGATGTTTTTACAAGGAATTTTGATCTTTATTGCAGAAAGGAATGAATAGCACAAGAGTAAGCCTTGTTTGCTGCTTTTATTTGCCAAAGCAACTCATCCTTTCACCCCTGCTTTCTGAACATACACTTCATGTTATACAAAAATAAAGACGTTCTCTAATTTATAATCAACTTTATAGTCGAAATCGACATATAGGTATTTTACATATTTTTTTTAGTTTGAAATACTGGAATGAGAATTTGGGTTTTTTTTTCAATTTTTGGCTTCCATTTCGAAAGCCAGGAATGTTTGTTTAACACTCGAAAAAATAGTTTTGACTTTGTTAAGCCAACGCTTCCGTTTGCAAAGATTTTTATAGTGATTGACATTTTCTTAAGGTACGATATTTCTTTTGAAGTTGTAAGGAATAAAAGCACGAAAATCTCCTATAAGTGGCTGTTGTGGGTCAAGAAAGTATTCGGAAGAAAACAACCCGAACACGGTTGCACAACAGGCCCAGTACTGGGCCAGTGCTGGCTGAGCACCTCATAGCGCTGGCCGAGTCTCGTTCGCAAGTGCTGGCCCAGTAACATATAAACGCTGGATGATAACTACGGGCGGACGTTGTATGCCAGTACTGGCACTGGACTGTTAACTCGTCACGCGAATATCTTCCAAAATTCATTAATACACCTTGAGAAGTGCAGGGTAAATTGTTCACGAAACTCGCCGAAAATTTTTCTTCTGCGTTATTACTCGTAACAATCGTTTTGATTGCTTTATCGGCACCGTTTCAGGGAGACTACTTTGTGTTATTATTAATATAACGAACTTGCACTGACGCTCACTAGTGAACTTCCTTCAAATCGTTTAACATTCTGCTTGTATCCTGAATTGTTATATTTCAGTAATAGCTCCAAGCATTGGACCAGTACCGATCACCAGTGCTGGGGATTGCCACTGGGCCAGCACTCGAATGCAGTACTGGGCCAACACTCAACCAGTACTGGGGCAGCACTGGCAGCTGACCGTTGGCCGTTCGTTGTACGCCGAGGCTTGGCCGACGCTTGGCGTTGTTTCCGCTGCTGGCAAACCCTGCTCGGGAAGCTGCAATTTTTTTCAAATTAAAAATTCTAACAGTAAATGCTCGCAAATATTTTTCATATTTTTTAATAGTTTACCTTCAAAATTCTTCGAAAGTAGAAGTCGATTTCATTATGTTTATAATAAATTTTACGTATTATTTTTAAATTTTTTAGGTGAATCTATATAAATAAAAATGAATCGCCAAATGTGTTGCTAAGCGCAAAACTCGAGAACGCCTCGACTGATTCGGCTATTTTTTTAAAAGTATTTTCCTTAAGGCACAAGGGTGGTTCTTACGGAGAGAAAAATTAAAAAATTAATTTTAATTTTTAATTAATAAAATTATTTTTTTCTATTGGACTGCGATAGACCAATAACTTTTGACAGAACGAAGTCTGTCCGGGCAGCTAGTTTTTTAATAAAATTAATTCTGTCATTTTTACATAGACGTTGTCGTTGATATTTTAATCTAATTTTTACATCAGATATTTGCAGTAATATTTTTCATTGATTTGTTTGAAGTAAACTTAAAAAATGTGTGTAGATAGATATAAATCTTTTGCGAAAAATTTTGCGTTAATTTTTCGGGAATAGATCGTAGAATTCTTTTGAATTATTTTTTCAAGAATGCGTATATATTTAATCAATACCTTTCTTCTAAAACAAGAAATGTGGTTTTATCGTATCAACGGCACTGTTGAAATAATTAAAATAACTCTTATCATTGATTTCAAAGACCAGAACTTATTTTATCATTTGATAATTGGAAGTTGTAAAAATTGTGATGATTTTTCTCTCGAAAGTTGTTTTCATAAAATATTTTTTGGAGATTTTAAATATAATTTTTTAAATCTTAAACCGTCTCGTAAAATTTACTGAGTCACAAACTTCACTAGAAAATTTCACATTGAATTTCTTTCTTGTCTTCTTTTAGTAACTATTTACGGATGTATAATATGCTCAGCAGCCATTTTATACGCAATGATATTTTCAGTATTAGCATAAATTTTTTAGTTACTAATGAAGAAAATTGTGTCTTGGTTTTTAAATTTGCTTCTACAAATTTTTATTAAATGTAAATTTAGTCATTTTATTAACCAAGAAACGAAACTTCTAGATTTGAATCAGGGAAATATTTTCCTTACTGAATTTTTCGATTTAAATTTAAATAGTTTTTAACCGTGAGGCTATTAAATTTTCGGACAAATGCTTAAATTTTTCTTTCAAATTATCGGATAATGTACACATTTTCAATGTGGATCTACAATTGTTCCTGAATGTGTGGTTAAGCTGGATACTACAGCCACTGACTGTAATTCCATTCAAAAAAACTCTCTTGGCATTCATTCTGGAAAACTATCGCTCCTTCATCTTTTAAAGTACAATCTGCTCCCTAATTAATTTCTCCACATGCTACCAAAAATCTCCTACTTACTAATTACCTTTCTCATTAGCATCTTTTCTATTGGAAAAACGGAGCGTATCGAAAAGGATCACGTGCAAAAATATGTTTCACCAAGTTAGTTCTGCGATGTGAAAATGTTGAACGTATGCATCGTTTCGCTACAGCCACACTTAGTTAGTCAGCATCATGTTGAGAATCGTGTTTTGTCCTGAATCGCATTATTTTTGGCAACATCTCTTTTATTATGTTGTCCATCTTCCATAAAGGATGGGAGATGAATTAAATTATTTTTGAATAAGGATGTGCGTACTAGTACCTATGAGTAAAGTGATCGCTTGTGCTTGGCACGGGAAGTGATTTGAGGAAGATGTAATTTCACGAAAAGGTATATAATTTTTCTTTATTTTTATGTCTGTTATTGTAGGATAGCGAAAATTCTGAATATTGAACTTTATTCGTTTCAGTCAGATTTTTTTGGAACAATGTTCATCCCACAAACGATTTTGGTATATAGCGTCAGTAAAACAATTTGGTCAATTTAGGAAAAATCTAAATTTACATTACTCTTAGGTAAAATGCAACTCCATTTCATTTTAAAAATATCTTTATCACTGCCAACAAAATTCAGATGCATCTATGATACTCAGTAATCACAGGATCATACTTATTTGCACCGTCTACCTACAGGACTCTTTTCACAAAACCATCAACGATACCGTGCCATTCCCATGAGAACCATACCACCAAACACATTCTTCAAAACTTTTAGTTACTTTTGTCCTTATGCTTGATAAGGACCTTCCCTAAAGATCTTGGATGCATGGAAATGATTCTCTTCAAGACCGAAACCAATTTTACTGAGCGTATCAAATCTTACAAATGGGGTGACACGCTGCAAAAATATTGTCCTGAATGATTTGAACGGGATGCTAAGAGCAACTCGAAATGAGCCACAACGAATCCTATTCCGAGTTTCGAAGTCAAACTGATATATCAATTCAGTAAATAGTGTGAGTGATGGATGCGAAATATTGACTTGGAAGCCAAAAAGGTTTGGTTTTCACAGGATATGTGGGGGTTAAATGGCGGCGACAATGTCGACACATTCAACGGTGCATTTTCTATTCAAGTGGAGCTAATTCAATAATACTTTTAGCATATGAATGGAAGGGTGACATGAGAGATGCGTAGATATTACAGGATGATTCAATTCAATTATAACGAGTGCATCCTTAGTACCCGAATATTCGAGTGTGTGAATATATGAAGACATATTAATGGGGGATTAGTGTCCAAAGTAAATTTATATGATTTTTTTGGGAAATTATGGAGTTAATGAAATTATTCGATGATATATAATGACCGGTTCTAAAGGGATTGAAATGGTAATAGATTATCGTAATGGTTTTTAAGCTAGTCCATAAATCAAGAATGACATTTTTAACTAGATTCTCGCAAGAAATGCACAGCGACGTAAGAAGAATAAATAAAAATAAGCATTGTATTAATTTGCATCATTGAATTTGCCCACAAATCTTCAGCAAAATATATATAAATTCAAACTTATTACGTATCTGCAAGCTCAGTGTGCACAGAAAATTTTTAAGAAACTTCTCTGATCCGAAGGAACCAACTTTACACTTGACACCAGTAACATAGTCATCAATTATTTTGAAAATATCCTTTTTCGTCTGGCAGCAAGCCACTCTATTCATTTTTACAATGATAATATTTGCTGACCAAGTCAATAATTCAACAACGTAAAAAACTGAGTTTTAAACTTGATTTTCTGAGTAGGTTTTAATTTTATAGAAGAAAAATATTCGTACCCTGTAAAAATAATCGAGTTAAATCTAATAACAGTCAAGTCAATTATTGCAAAAAGTAATCATTGTCTCAAATATTCATATACTCAGCCATCGAAGATTGAAAACAAATCGGGGGAAGGGAAAATACCTATACTTATATCAGAAAATAATTGATACTATCAAGTCTCACTGCAATGTGTTCATTTATCAAGCGTTGAAAGGGTTCTTGTGGGTGAACTCAAGTCGTTTCATCAGAATATCTTGAAGAAGAGACTCACATTACTCGTGGGAAGTATTGAATGATGGTTAATGTATGCAAAACAATATTCATTATTGAGCTTCAAGCATTAATTTGCAAAACTTCGCTGCCCTCTATTTTTGGCGTATCATAAATAGTTTCCAACCACCCCTAACTACTTCGTAATAAAAACATTTTAGAACTTTTTCAATGCAACAACTGCACTGAAGTCCAAGTTCAATTCAACTTTAATGCATAATTTAACTTTATCATAAAACACTGCGGTGAAGTCATACTCGGTTTGTGTCCATGCAACAACGTAACGACTTGTTCCCAAATACCTTAAAATTTTATACGCCTGTGCATCCAGTTTCACCATTCGTAGTCCTGTTACCATTGCTGGCTTCCTCAAACAACCACGAAATTAGTTTTTCCAAAAACTTTCGCTACAACTTCTTTCCTGCTTCCTGGCGATGCTTCCACTTGAATTACGACAATCCACAATCACAGTTCCTATGATAAATTTTATTTAACACTTTTACACCAACCAGCAACCACATAATTTTCGCCATTAGCTAACCAACGAGTCGTGCTACCCCCATAGCCTCCGCGTTGCATTTTGTCGGCGGTGAAGCATTATGATAATGAAAAGGATGCACGAGATGTCGAAAGGTAGGCAAAGTTTCAGTGGCGTCAGGACTTTCAAATATTAGCTAGTATAGATGTTGCCACGGTATATGTTCAATGCGACTTTTATTGCATGGCCCCGAAACAGGTCGAAGTGGCCAATGAAAATTGCATGGAAGGACTGCAGAGAAGACTTGCAAAAACAGCTCGAGAGTTTCGTGCACAGAATATCCTCAACTGCTTGAATTAGTGGATCCTGAATAATAACGGCCTTCTTATTTAAGGACAATGGTCGGTAAGGGACAGTACTTTTAAAATGGGGACAACACCGGCTTAAAGAATACACTTGTCCACTAGTTGGCTACAGTCGAGGAGAGTTTAGTATTACAATAGTGAAAACACGGACAATCATTCTAAAGTAGCAAGGATTCAGCCTATCATAATGTGATCACTATGAAAAACAGAATGAGCTTAAATAGAAAGTTCAACGTTTCAAGTGATAAATCTTTCTAGTCATCTTTCCTCTATCCAATCATCAACCATTCATCCTCTGCAACGCAGTTATACTCGTCCTAAAACGATTCGCCTCACACAAATTATCCTTCGTTTCCAACTAGAAACAACACACAAATGAAAATCATTCTCATTGTTTCGGGGAATGGCAAGGACGAATTTCAGTTCGGCAAATAAATTTAATTTTATTGTTGTGGGTCTAATTTTCCGGAATATGTGAATTTATGTTTTATTTCCTTTGAAAATATGCAAAATGCATATTGCCAACAAGCGAGAAACATATACCCGGGCAGCTGCTCCGGACATGCTTCACGTACACAATTCGCAGTGTCCTGTGGAATGTGGCGCGTAGTATGTTTGCTGCTTTTTATATACAAATGACGTATTGTTTGTCGCTACCGGTGGACTGCCAGGACATAAATCAGAAGACATAATTGAAAAGACTAGACTGAAATGTGGTAGTTGAGGTGCAATTTGATGTTGTACATATATAATGTTCCAAACATACGGTGATGGAAATAAAAAAATAATGGCGAATAAGTGTTTGTGTAGAAAAAATTTTATCTTTGGAAAATTAAGTCAATTAAGCAATTTATAAAACCTGCAACAAATGTATTCTTGGAAGAAGTTTCCAAACTATAACGAAACCAAAATCTTGCGAAAGGTTTTTAAAACGGATAAGTACCGCGAAAATTCCCTTCATCAATTACTGGATCACTGCTTTTATAATAAAGTCATATTCATTTTATTTGAATGATCTTTACAGTACATATAAAGATTTTTTGATGGTTTTAATTTCGATAAGACTTCCATGGCATAAATGTGAGAATCTAATAAATGAGTAAATTTACTAATTTACAGAATAATTTAATACATTGTGGACGAAACAAGAGAACTCTCGTTTTTGATGTTGATTTCATTTATTGAGTGGAGTGTAATGAAGAACGCATTTGCTATATATGGTATTGAAGTTGATAGTCTCATTTCTTTATATTACTTTTAAATACAATGAATATTTAATTTTTAAGCATAGTTTTAAGGTTTATGCGAAATATGTTAAGTAACCAAAAATAGGAGGTAAATCCAGCAATTAAGCTACTGGTCGGCAATGTGTCGATATTAATATTTCCATTTCTACTTTTTTCTCTAGAAATTTTAAACATTATTTTTTATCTTCCCAAGGTGAAATCGAAGTGATGAGCTGAATTCAGTTCAACAACTAAAACAAAACTTTGAAAAAACAACAGAAGAAAATTTTTCTTCTTGGCTATCATTTTCTCTCAAACCCTTTTGTACCCATAAATTTTTCGTTCTATTCGTACACTATCAACATAAAAAGAATGGCCTAAAATCGATAGGAAAAACCCCTGAAACCACCGTTTGGCATTTCCATATTTGCTTCGACACCGCAATCGTTTAACTTTTCCAGGCTTTTTATGAAAACAAGTTGGCGAGTCATCTAGAGGAAATTTATGATATGTAGACGATATTTCCTTGTGATTTTTTTCAAGTGAAAGCCAAAGAATATGTAGATTGGAGAGAAGAAGCAAGGATACTTTGATGGAAGTATATATTCAAAGGTTTTTTTCGGAATAATATTCGTTTAGAAAATTAATAAAATTATTTGAGACACATTCACTCGGTTTAATTTTTAAGAACAATCAATTAAAAATTGAAATAAGTTTAGCAATGACCCGAAATTCAAGGCCGATATTTACATCAGGACAAGACATTACATTATTCAATTATTAATCTTTGATAAGGAAAAAAAGATTATTAGTTATTCATGCCATCCCTTCTTTCTAAAAATAAAGAAGCCTTAATATCGAAAATAAATATTATGATCAAAAGGGTAATTGATTTTCTATCTTTTCTCAACCACATAATAAAAGTCGCTCCAAAAGAGATTCACGTTTCAAATCTTCAGTAAGCTTTTGTGATATTTACTTTCATTCTAATTTTACATTCAGGTACAGAGAATATATAGTGTGTTCCTCGATCTATTCGCTAACTAGCAAAGTCCACCATATCAGTTACACTAATATTTATTTAGGCCCCACTAAAAGAATATACTTCATCCACTAGCTCTCCCTACCCATCCAGCTCGAACGATATGGTTTTCAACAAATTGAAATTCAGAATGGTTTTCAGCTATGGCATATGTGACAGTTCAGACTATCCATTCATCATCTTTGTGTTTAGTTGTCCTTTATTTCGGCTTATTTGATTATGTGATGGTCGTCCTGATACATGTTCCGATATTCGAGAGGGATGAACTGTTGGACATAGCAAAGTTTCACCGATACAATCCACCCGTGGATATTGCAATTTAGCTAAGTGGCCATCTTTCATTTTAATAAATTATTTAGTAATGGAATGGATAAAGGTTAAATCTGTTGAAGGGATTAACAGATCTTTCTTATTTGAATAAATATGTGTGAATTGAATGTAGGGTGACTAGGGGTCGGTAATTGATTATTATCATTATTAAAAGTGATGAATATGGAGTAGGCTTATTGCTGAATTAGCAGCATGAGTGTTGTAAATAGAATGTGTTATGAAATTGGCTTATACAAATGGTGCGTCGCCTTCTAAACAGCAAACGATTTGCATCCCGATACGCATGTGAGGAAAGTATTCGAAAATCGTTCCATTTATGCTGTGAGATTTAAGAAGATATTTATTTAATTTTGTCGGCACTATCTGATTTGCTGTGCAAGAGTCTTTTACATTGTATTTAGAGAAGTTCCTCATATTTTCTGCTTAAATTAAATTTGTTTATTCGGTCCTTCACGTAGCAGAAGTATCTGTTAAAATATTCATAATCAAATCTACAAATTAGCAAGCAAATTCGTATACTAAACAGTATTTTATTGACAATCGACTGGAAAATATCAAATTTATTCCGCAAAATAAATCCATTCTTATTCGACAAAAAAGCTAAATCAAAAATAAAAAAATTACCTGCGATTTTTCCCACGAGTATTATGCAATTTCAATCCGAAAATTCATCTCAAAATTTCTTGTGAGTAATTTAACACCAAAATTTCTTCAGAATTTGTATTGTAAAATTCTATGTGAAATTTTATAGCTGATATTATTTTAAAAATTATTTCTTTAATAATATTTATTTTTGTTCCTCCACCATTCGACATTTGTGTACATTACTATGCCTTAAATAATTAAGCGTATTCTTCGTTCTAAAATTTTAAACTCTTCTTGATAGTTATTACAAATATTTTTTTTCTCATGAATTTTGACAGATAGTGTTTCAAAATCTAATTATTAATTTTTGAAACACCTAAACTATCACAATAAAGTAATAAATTAGTAAAGATTTGAACCTCCTAGTCTAGCCGACTACTTTCGCCCACTATGTAGTGTGCTTTTTGGTTAGCAATTTACTAACACTATGCTTGCACATTGATGGAGGTTTTATATCCAGATTAAAGGCTGGTTCCATAATTTTATGAAGTGGGGAAGTGTGGTTTCGGGGTGACGGATGGCATCCTCTTCAGGTTCTGTCATTTACCATTACTATACAATAGCGACCAAGGGCGGATACAAGGGGGGGGGGTCATGGGGTCATGACCCCCCCCCCTCCCCTGAACCGAGGTAAACTAGTGATTTTGACGATTTTTTTGCAATATTGTCTTCTTTTATTGTGATTTTTGAGGCAGTGACCCCCCCCCCTCTGAGTCAAATGCTGGATCCGCTCTTGATAGCGACGTAGGCACATACGAATTAAAAATTGACCAGTCCTCCCTATTCGGGATGACTGATCTGAAACCATGGTGAAAACAGGGAATCGGAGATGCAAGGTCCACTTTCACTGAAACCTTAGAAATGAGTCAAACTCAACCTTATTTAATTTCAATTATATATCAGCTATCAAACACACACACATTAAAAAAAACTGTGTAGAGTACTTCTTTACTATAAAGTATTGGACTTTAGATCCTTATTTTCAATTTTCAATTAACATTTATTTTCTAAATCTTACTTAAATTGTTTGTAGTATCTTCCAACTCAAATAATCCTATTTATTTGCAAACTCTTGAACACACTTCTTTATAGCCATTATCAAAACAATTTATCCACTCCCTATTAAAAATTATAAATTCAAAACAAAATATTGTCGTATATGTCTGCTTGTTGTATTTGGACAGTTTCCAGGATGAAATTTCCATTTTAAAACAATCACGAATGAAATTTAGCATCTGTGATAAGAGCTTTCATGGACTTTGTTAGCAAATAAAATTATGCATACCGAAAGTAAGCACATTAATTCTGCCATACTAGAGTCGTCACATTGTGCTCTTGTTGTGTGAATTTCTTCCTGATTTCTTTTTAGATGCAGCGCAACAAACTATAGGAGAGGTCCACTCTGTTTTAACGGACGATTCTGACAACATTTATCTGAAAGTATTTTTTTGTAAGAAATTTTATATATAGTGTGTATATATGCAAAAAAAACTCTGATGGATGTCTAAAATTACTTCAATTAAACTTAATACATGTATGCATAAAGGTCCTATTGAGTCAGCGCTTACCTACCTATTGTGGCATGTTAGATTTCATGCCAATGGTGAATAGTTGTTTGTTTTCAGCCAGTGGCTCTTGATTTAATACTTCAACGTTCAGTTTGAAATAACCTGATTTTGAGTGCAAAAATCCACATCAAAAATACTCTCTTCTGCGTAACCATAGATATTCAACAACGAAAATAAATACATCAATTCAGCATTGTAAACGATAACATCATTATCATTCATTTCATCTAATCACTCCATCATATCCTAAATTGATTTCCTCACTAATAACCGCAATTCACTCCCTTCATGATCATCTCCAACCGCTTTAATAGTCCTTTTATTCTCCACACATCCTAATAATCACAGCTACTAAACCATCACATTTAGTAGCTCTAGCACACCATCGCCACCTCCGACTTCATCACCCAAGGACAAACACGAAACTTGCACTCCGAGCTTTAACAAATTGCCTGGGAAAAGGACACGTCTCCCCATTTTAAGTTTCTTCTTCTGCATGTTCACTTGAATGTTATTTTTAGTGTTGGGGTGAAGTGGAGTGGCTTGCAGTTCAGTTGAGTCCTTGTCTCACCTTCTTGTGCCATGATGGAGCATGTACGGACGATTAAGCGATTCATCCCTGCTGCATGTTTTGCTTGGTAAACCCTTCTTTTGTTTGCCAAAGCACAGCTCCATTACATTCACTGGATCATAGTCTGAATGCGAGCGACCCCCGAGGAATGGAAAATTTTTATTAGCTTAAACGCTTTTGCTCACTTGTAAATGGGCGTTAAGAATTTTGTTTGTAAAATTCACGGCAATGTTTGAAAAAGTTGGTAGAGGGTGAAAGTAAACATTTTCATGATTTTCCTATCACCTGAGGGTAGGCTGCCCGGACAATTGAAAGAAAATGAAGTTAAAAAGTTTGCTTGTTTTTGCGGACAAAGGTTTTTACTGTGATTTGGAATTGTTGCATTTTCAGATGGGAAAGAGATTTGATGGAAATATGCTTGTGTTGACAGAACTGTGATTTATGGCTAAAATATCACAATTTCCTATACCGCAAATATTTGCTATATCTACCAAAAAAACTGCTTCCAAGGATCATATACCTAAAAAGTTTCTTGGTGACTAGTTTGTAATAAATTTAAGAAATATTTTTTGTGAGCTTGCAACAAACACTTGATTAACATAACTCTACAGAATTAAATCACCAATTAAAAAATACAACCAAATAAAATTTCTTCCTAATTTCCATAAGGCTTTCAGGTGCTACATGCTTAGGAGCAAGGATTGTAGTTGAAGGAAGGTATATATTTTCATTTGATATTTTTGATAAAATATTCAGTATAGTAAATACCTTAAAAATGAAGGGAAGGCTGCGTTTGGTATCTGGCAGTTTTAATAAGGATTTCACGCAACTTCCATCAAAATTCAATTTGGATTTTTGAAATTCGAATTGAATCATTTGAAAATTGTTCATCTGGTTTGTAAATTTCTAAAAACTTTAAATAAATCATGACTTCTTAGTTCCTTCTTGTCGTATTGAAATTGTATACTTTCTTCAATAAGGCGCTCATTTCAGCAGTATATAATATTCGGATTTCTCATTACACTCTCATTTGACTCATTTCAACAAACATAAAATAATATAACATCTTTTGTACAATGCTAAAGCATACTACCCAACTATGAATACATGTAACTCCAAACCACGTTTTCATTACAACTGTATCTCACGTCTTAGACATTTTCTTACCAGAATATTTTAAACCATAATAGCAAATTACTGAGTTCGTCAAGACGTGATTGCGATAACGAATTATAAATTACTATGTTATGTAGGTTGCGCATTCTATACAGAATCCACTCTTTACAATAGCGCCAATCTCGTCCTACTTCCATCGCCAAATTGAAAAGAATCCTTGAAAGGGTGTTTTTGCGCGTTCTTCCAACTGCGAACAATAAGAAAACTAAACAGTGTCGCTGCTTCCAAAGTTGCCTAGGCGTGATTTAGATAAGAGTGGATCCATTAAAATTTATTAGTGTAATTATGCTATCACTAAATACAAGGCTGACAAGATGAAGCTCTCAGTGAAAATTCATTATAAAAAAATTGTGTCCCCATAACACGAATTGCGAATTTATATATTTATTTTATTTGGGAGAGTTCCAGCAAAATTTTGTGATAGAATAAAAGCATCGTTCAGAATTGTGCCAACTATAAATATCAATTAATCGTCAATTTTGTTTGTGAATTCAAAATTTAGTATCAATAATGTTTTGTGAACATAAAATTGTCAAAATCGTGAACTTTATCACTGATTCTTTGTCGTTTTGTTTTCGGCCTGGCGTTGAATGTAAGAAAAGGGGATGATAGTGTTACTAGATGTGTTGCCAGTCTATTTTTTGAAGCCATTTTTTTCGAATAGCTTCGAAATAGTTGATACTGACATAGCATTTTATGCATTTATTGTATTCTGTTAATTGTTGATCCAACCCAATGAAATTTTTAACTATACTTTCTATACAATTAAATGGCACTTGTGCATTAGTCATATTCTAGTCGTTCTCACTTTTCTGTTTATATTCACACGATCACCCAATCCGGAAAATGATTGTTGTGGATTTCAAAAAAATAGTTCGGAAGGAATATGCCTTAGATATATCGATTGGTTTTTCCCTGAATATTACGATAATATGACCAAAAGTAAATATAAATCTATTAGACGTAAACTAATTGACAACCCTGCCGCTGCCAAATTTTCTCCTAAAAAAGTACTAAAAATAAGAAAACAAACCAAAAAAATATATATGAAATAGCGATTGCACCACATTGGCGATGGAGAGTATTGGGGGAAAACTGTAGTTTTTATAGAGCCGTATTTCATACTTTATATCGCTCTCGTACCATAACTAAAAGATATTCAAATTCAACCATTTGATTATGCAAATGACTCTGAGACGACCCTTGGCATACGTGCCCTTCCAATACCATGAACTTTCCGCCAAGAGTTTTCTTTTCAGTTGAGAAAACTCGACCGGAACACTTCCAGACCCGTAAAATACAACGGAATGAAGAGACTGAGCACAATGATAAGGGTGGACCGAACGGAAACCCATCCGACTTTAGTGCATGAAGTGGAAAGTATTCATTGCGAAATAAGGATTATTTATGATTCCTTTGCATGATTCCGAAAGCCGCATGTTTCACGATAGCGTACATGAAAGAAAATCTGTATTCGAAGTTTTATGCAAAAGATGTCTTGAAAGTTTTACTGCAGCCAAAGCTTTATTTATTAGCTTTGAATTCAACTGGCGGATATCTTTGATGATTTTTCATTGAGAGCTATTATTTGCATCTGAATTTTCACTAAAAAATTTGCGGAAGTCAAGCAGTCAATAAAAGAAATCTCTACATGATATGCTTTCCAGTATTCAATTTAATTACAGTAATTTTTCTGCAGGATATTGATTGTGAATTTTTCCCCACTTCTAGAATTATAAAGAAAACTTCCTAGAAACTAAAAATATTCACTAAACGTTTTCAATGAAATTAATTTCATCATAAAATTTAACAAAAACATAATTTTCAAGAAAGAAGATTTTAATCTTACTTCTTCGCAAAACTTGGAGATAATTTAAAAGTGACAACCTTGCTGTCAAATTCTTTAACAAATATCAAGAAGCTATTGAAACATTATTCATTAAAAATATTTGCTCAGTATGTTCGCAATAATTTTATCATATAAATTTTTGTAACTTAAACTTTACTTTAAGATCGAATGGTAGTAGTGGTTAAGGTTTGAATATAAAAAAACATTTTTAAGGATATTTCTTTGATTGGAAAGGCTTCCTCCTGTAACTTCATACAATTTTTCAAGAAATTGTTTACTGAATAACTGTTAAATATGTTTTGGTTTATTCAGTGGAGGTTTTTCTACCAAAATTTTGGAGAATTTACGCGCATAGAAACAAGTTTTTTTTCTTTCATCATTGCTGAAGATTGTGTCTAATTTTCAACAAGGCAGTATCTTGGAAACCTTTTGTTCAAAAATTAGAGGTCAACGATACATATTCGGAGAATTTCATGGACGACAATTGACATAGGTGTCTATTCTTCATCGATTTCTCGATTTGTTCGTGGAATTTATTTTATAGAACTTTTCCAGTAAATTTATCATAC
Organism: Oxycera nigricornis; assembly: GCA_963942545.1. Taxonomy (NCBI): domain Eukaryota; kingdom Metazoa; phylum Arthropoda; class Insecta; order Diptera; family Stratiomyidae; genus Oxycera; species Oxycera nigricornis. The sequence continues at coordinate 7,703,502 of OZ012663.1, read as the reverse complement.
AATTGGTATCATACAAATTTTTCTTCCATATCTTTAAAATATTGGTAGGATTTTCTCAAAGAGTTTTTACATGCTAAATAAAACATTATTTTAAGGAATGATTTTCGGTGATATTTCCAAATAAATACTTAAACAAAGTTTATTGTTAATAAGGTTCAACTGATACCTGTTTCGAAAGTGTTTTTGAAAATAAAAAGGAACCAATCCTCTCTTCATACTAATCCTGGCTTTCTTAATAACTAGCCTGGGAAAATAAATTGTTTGAATATCTATGGAAACACATAGTACAAAACAATATCTAATTAATTAAGAGATTTTTTTACCTTATATAAGGTCTCATGTTCCGGCCGATTTTGAGTGTTGTTTTAGGAATTTTTTTATAAGAATAAATAATAGAATCGTTTTAAATTTTTTATATGTGTTCATTTAGTTTTACATATTATTATTATTATTATTTTGATCAACAAAGTTGACATCTTCAATTTGCTGGCGCATGTTATTTCGGCACTTGTAGTTATTTGAGACAAAAAAAATTAGATGGAAATTGCTTTGTATGCTTGTGGCTTTGTCCCTAAGTAGAATGGTACAATTTTATGAAAAAATAACAAAATGGCGAACTCTATAAAATATATATGTAGATTTTTGAAATTTTGAAACGATTCTATTATTTATTCTTATAAAAAAATCCCTGAAAACACGGAATATGAGACTAATATCTTAAACTTCAACTTGTTTGATTGGGATAAGCGGTTTACAGATTAACTTAAGCATCCACTGTGATATATACACATTACTAGTTATTGCCTTCATACGATTTATTTGAATTTTGGTTCGTTGAAATTTCATTATCCTAAATTACACTTTGGTGAGATTGTAAGTACTTTGAAAGAATATGTCCATATTATTTATTTAGTACCGACTTCATGTTATGTTAATTTATGCTATGTTAATTACTCAAATGAGTTTAAATAAATAAATTAAACAATTACAAAAAAAACGTAAAAAATTTTCAAAGTAATTTTCAAATAAATAGTGAATGCGACTTTTTGATATTATAAATTTTAATAAAACAGTTTTCGGTGATCTTTAACATGAAATTTTCATCGTTGAGTTTTTTTCGCGGTGATTTCATTTCAAGAAATTATGCAAATGAAATTTATTTCAAATTACGTTTATTTGTTGTTATTTCAAACGGAAGTGGCTATACGATATTTGAAATTATTTTCATGAAATGCAGCAAAAAAAATAAAGCAGGTCTTAAGATTAAAAACTATAATTTGATTTTTGTTAACATATTACTTAAGGAATATTTGAATTCTAATATTCAAGCTTGCAAGGTGACAATCTGAAAACTTTACAGTACTTGGATAAAACTTCATAAATATAATAAAATGCCTCTGCATTACTTTTGTTTATGTTCATCACTAAAAACAAATCATCGAGAGACAGAGTTCAGTTCATTCGATGCGAAAAAATACATTTAATAGTGGTTGCATTGAAAAATTAGCAAAATTAGCAAGCCTTTCAATTGATAAGATTTGATTAGTCACACTGATTTTTCACAGAATTTTGTCTACTTATAAATATAAGTCATTGATAAACTGGCCTTATTGGTTATAATTATTTGAAATTAGATCTCTTCTCTAAACAGAAAATTTTCCAAAAAATTTCAACAATCTTGCAAAGAAATATTCGATAACATATCTAAATACTAACTGGACAAACGGAATAAGAAAATTCTGTTTGTTAATACCATTTTGAAATAAATTTTTTTCAAAGCAGTTAAAATCATTTTTTTGTTTGGCATGAAGAGAAAAATGTAAGGTTGTCAAAAAATAATCGATGTATTTTCAATAGGTGTTCTTTGAAATGTCGTTATAAACATTTGTATTTAATCATCAAACATTTTAAAGTTTCACTTTGTATCATAAATCAATCAAAAATACTCTTTTTAAGTACCCGATTTCAATTTATTGCCTCTCCAAAAGCCAGAACAAACTTTCTTACTACTCTATTTTAAAATCAAGATTTTTGCTTCCAACATTATAAAATTTTCTTTCATACGTTTTACCATCCCTCACATCATTTTCTACGTCACACCAAACCTCATTTTAACTGCCAATCAATTCCACCAAACAGGACAGCTCATCTCAAAAACTAAAGCTACACATGACTCTTGCGGTATATCTGCATATCTACATTCCCAACCGCCCTAAAGCCTTCAGAACTCGACATCCAACCAAGACCCATAACACTTACACCTACCCCCATTGCCGGGATGTAAGAAAGCGAGACCCGTATCAAGTAACTTGCTCTCAAACTTCTTCCGATTATTTCGACGACGAAACATAAGCAAAATTCGAAACCTTTTCTCATTTCACATATTCAAATCTCGATACCGACCAGAGATTCAAGATTCACGAAAGCAACATGTTACCCACAGTTGTTTATATGCCATCATATGTGTTTCTCCTGTCCATAAGGACATGCACACATTACACATGTTCCTTTTTTGTTTGCTCAAGGGGTGGAAGATGGCTACGATGTGTGGTATATAACCACAAATCAGCTTCGCACACATGTGGATCGGAATAGTCCTGTCGTTTTGTCTGGGCTTTCTTTCAAGTTCATAAGTTATATGTACTGAGAATCCATATGCAGAAACCAAACTCGAAATCAATATGTATCCCGAATACGCTCACCGCATGCCCATCCTCTGCAACAGAAACGAGGACCCAGAGAAATGGAGGACATTTCGGCAACGCCCAATTTTTCCTCCATATTTTTCGTCCTTTACATAAGCAAGCTCCGCCTCAAGCCACAGTACTTTTATAATGTGGAAAACAGCAGTTCCAAATATGTCGGACGTGCGATTCAGTATGCTTCTCTCTTACTCGGCCAGGAGGATTCAGTCAGTAGAGGTGCCGTACATGTTTCAGGAAGATTGTTCTTCCCTGGGATACCCATCCTACGATTTCGAAGCTTCAATTAAACTTTCAGCACTTAGCTGCCTCGAAAATTGTCCACAGTGCCGCTCCGACTAGAGCTGACAGCAAGTCTTTTATCCAAATCGTTATTCGACAAAAGGATATTGTCAGTCGAAGTTTTGTTTAGCGAACTTATGTGTGCTGCAGTTCTCGTCCTCGTAAAATGAATTCCTTGACTACAATCACCATTCGACCCTACCACTGTGGCGTTCTCCTGGTCTGCAAAATCGTACATATTCGATAGCCACAGAATGAACTTTCGGTGGTTTCCCTGGGAAACTCCATCCGAGTTTTTGCTCTCCCGCACAATTGTTAGCATAATAACAAAGAAGTTGACGGCATTTCTATCGTTTTAGTGAAGTTCCATAGCCAATGATAGTTTGGGAAAGTAATATAAGAAATTGAAAATGGAGAAAGTTTTGATTAGATTGTTGGACGGAATGGGAAAAATAAGCTCGTTCGGGATACTATGGAACGACATCTATTATGACTGGAGATTTGGTTTCCGTATGGAAAGACAATCAAAGTTTTACTTGAGTTTTGAAAAGCGATGTGAATTATTAGTTACAAAAACTGAACTCAAACTGAACATTTAACGATAAATTTTTATTTCCATAGTTTCCCAAAAGCCTCTTGTAACTATCTCATTGGTTTATTTCATTATTCTTGAAGAAGAAAGTATAAAAGGACATTCATCAATATGGATATGGATCTGAATCCTAAATTTTAAATTAGATAATGGTTAAACAATATGAAAGCGACTATGCTCAAGAGACAACAAACAGAGTGACACAAATTAAATGCGGAGAACTCTTCACATACAAGGTTGATGGGAAAGAAGAGTCAGCCCTAACTTTGCTGTTAATATCCTTCTGCCAATATTTTCTAATCAAGCAAAGATCTATTCTGTGATTTGTCTGGCATCTTTTCTTCTTCTTCTTTTCTATAGATACCTGTCTTTTTATAAAATATTCTGACATATTATATATTCTTTTATTAATATGTGAAGTTCTCACCAATTTTTAAAATTAGTTCATTGCTCCTAATTTTAAATTAAAGTTCACATGCGCATTTATTTACTTGATTGATCTGCTTAGTTTTCATTGATACTTATGTTAATTTCAACCAGACTAAAAAATGGTCATTACTCTTATCACAACACAAGGTCATCATGATTTTTTTCTTTCACCGTCCCGATCTAGAGTATGTGTGAACATCAAGTTCATATTTTAAGTGGCGTCAAATAGTGACTCATTCCATAGTAAGATCTATCGCTTGTAAATTTATCAATTAATGATAATGCAAAATATCATTTAGAATTTTCGCCATGTCATTAATATGAATGTGGATATTGTGTTTTAATATAATGCAATACAGTTTACATACATTATTTGGGGGGGGGTGTCTTGCATTTTTTTTAAATATCTTAATTTATATATTAAAATAAATTCTTTCTAGTAAATTTAGTAAACAAGTTTTATTAACAAGGTTGAACAAAATATACCCTTTCATCCTAAAAATCTGTCTTATTTCATCCAGTTAAAAATTTATTGGCAATTAAACTCTACAAAAAGGAGTACATGTTATGTAAATTACTACTGAAATAACTTTCCTCCCACACGATCAGAGAATTTTTCCAGCCAGATATTCTTATTTTATACGTTTAATTCAAAAACGAATTACCCGAACACGGTTGCACAAATGGTCCAGTACTGGGCCAGCACTGGCTGAGCGTCTTATAGCTTTGGCCGAGTCTCGTTCGCCAGTGCTGGCTCAGTAACATATAAACGCTGGATAGCAGCACTGGCCCAGTACTGGCATACAACGAATTTGTTACTCTGACAGCAGTCAGATGACAAAATGAAATTGGCGGCGACAAGAGCCATAGAAATTTGAATGAAAATATTATTCTCACAAGAAATTCGTCGGCCGGCATGTGAAGAAGACGAGCCGGAATCCAATTGATATGTGAGTGAGTCCATAATACAAAGCAAGCGCTGTAGCGTTGAAGCCATAAAGACAATTAAGAGTTCACACCCAAAACCACATTCGAAAGCATTGGAAACACACAAACCGTCAGCCGAGCATCGATGAGATAGTGAGCGGGCCGCCGTCAGCGATTCTCTGTCGTACAAAGAACGGCAGTGTTGGCTGAGCGTCCGCTGAGCGCTGTAAAATGGCATTGGCCCAGCATTGGGGGAGCGCTGAAAATGGCACTACTCGCTGATTGCTAGCTGAGGGTTGTAAATTGACGCTGACCCAGCACTGGGGAGTGCAATTTTGAAAAGAAGACATTTTTATTAATATCAAAGCACGACTATCACGAAGATGTTATGTCCGGCAAACATGGTCAAAATGCAGTTTTATAAAATTCTGGACTATCAGATAGAATTACGAGTTTCGAATGCCGAAGAAATAGGAGCTGTAATAAAAATCACACAAACGACACTTCTAGTTCTTGTAAAAAGCAGTGCGGGTGTAAAATTAAATAATGAAAAATTGTGTGTTAGGTAGACTACTTTGTGTTCGTTTTAAGAATAAAGGATAGTGTGACCTTCGCCTGCAACACATTTCTGCCAAATATCAGTGACTACGAAAGGGAATACTGTTCAGCCTTCAACCCCAAAATTAACGTTTATGCATTCAATCAATATGAACTATGAGTTCAACAAGAATTGCAAATAATGCAATGATTTCAGAATTTGTTTTTTAAATTCATTTTGCATTTCAATATTAATGCAATACTTTACATTCGCGCATCATAACTACGCAATACTTAATATAACGAGCTTGCACTGAAGCTCACTATTGAACTTCCTTCAAATCGTTTAACATTCTGCTTGTGTCCTGAATTGTTATATTCTAGTAATGGCTCCAAGCATTGGGCCACTGTCGATCGTCAGTGCTGCACTCAAATGCAGGCTGTTTGCTACTGGTTATATTTGCACTGTTTTTAACTCATATTTTATTCGCAACGGGCAAAGGGGTGTGAAAGTTGCGGCAAACTAAATTTTCGCCATATTTGCCATACACAACATCTTCGTGCCAGTCATACTTTTCGATACATTGAAAAATTGAGTGTGCGTCTTCTTTTCAAAATTGCGGCCATATCCACCACTATTCGGACAATTAGCACTTTATTTCCGTATGTCGAATATCTATTGTATCAAAGCATGTCATAATAAAGCGGCATAAATGACTTTTTTTATTTGCAACGCAGACTGAGTTTTATTTTGCAGTAATGATTCCAAGCACTGAGCCAGTGCTGGGGATTGGCACTGGGCCAGCACTGGCAGCTGGCCGTTCGTTGTACGTTAAGGCTTGGTAATTTCAAACATTAGGTATATTTTCTCGCTTTGCAAACAAAATTTTTATGAATTTTGTCTAAAAATATATTCGTGACTATGGTATAAGAAAGCTACCGAATCTACTTTCATAGACTAAAATAATTATCAAAATGCACTGCAGTCATAAATCACGAATTTTTCATGAAACAAGCTCATCAATCCAAACCATACTCCAGTCCGATAATAACAAGACCAGCATTCACTCGTCACAAGCAAGATATAAAACCTTCCATTATCCCATAAAGATTCGCCAAACGACATAATTTATCACAGAATTTTTATATTTCAATTTCACTTGTCTTCATCAACATCGCGAATAACGGATGCAGATCACAGAAATTCAATTTGCCCCAAAGATACATTAGCAGTAAAAGTGACTTTGACTCAAAGTCCCCACACTAATTAGCGTTTCCCGTTGTGTCGCGCATCTTCTTTTGTCGAACAATCTTATCTGATCAATTTGTGAATTAATGGTGGCCCAAGTTATCACAGTGCCGAGTGTCAATTTCCACGGCTTATCACAACGACGCGACGACTACGCCTGGTTTGAGTTGATTACCGCGTTAGGATGCTCCGTTTAGGGTATAATTTACTGCCACCCTTCTCGAAATTTCTCTCGACGAGCAGATGAAATCGCGGATTCTTAATGAGGCAAAAGAACCTTGGAAAAGTGTTGTGGGACTCGTTAGTCCACCACTACCCTGAGGTAGGGTAAATTGGGTTATTGGAGCTGCCGAGAAGAATATCTAATATATATTTGGAAATTGACTCAGACTCTATACCATTCTGACTTTTCGGCCAAGAAGTGGGTCAGCATTTTTGAATAAAGTTGAGCTGTTTTCCCAGATCTACGAAGATCTACCTCTGAAACAATCAGAAAATCTCAGGCACATTCTAGTATGCAATTCATTTTGTACCCGCTTTTCCCGCAAATCTGAATCTTTGGCATCTCTAACCTAAACAATTTGAGTGGATACAAAAGATACTCTTAAAATTGTATACCTTGACAAAGATTAAATTTCTCGCAACAGCAAAGAAGTAGGAAGGCATCATAGGAGTTTTCATTTAGAGCTTTATTGCTTGTGGGAATTTTCTAGCCAAACAAAAGGATATAATGCTTCGTGCCACAAGGTTTCTGATAAAGTTATCCTGAATTGTGAGATATGTTTGCTCCACACGCGAAACGTGTAATTAAATTAAATGGTGCAGAAACAAGATTGCACGTTGAAAATAATGTAACCGACGAATTATTGTGTTGTGTAACTTACACAAGCAGATATTTATAATATTAAAATTGTGGGTGTGTATATTTTTGAGGGGCATTGCATTATATCGTGTAAACATGCTCCAAAATATATTTCTTTCGATTTTGAAGCAGATTTTCATACTTTAATCCACAAATCCTATTTGTCCTCAATATGAACATAATGCTGTACATCATGTTTGTAATAAATAAAAAAATTTGTTGCTACTTCAATTTGAATTGATTTAATTGGTTGATAGCTACGCATTTCACCTGCATCATAACAACTGCATCTCATTACCGAAAGGAAATTTGCATGTATGATATATGTACTCGATTGACTACAAAATTGAAATTCTACACATATGTTTTTGATGACAACTGTATAACGTATTAAACCAGGTCACAGTACCATGAAGAACAGTTGTGACAAGCCTTAGTAGCTAAATACCATCAAAGATTTTATTTGCTGCGATGGTTAACTTAGGGAAAATTAAGGTTCCAGCAATTTTCAAGATGTTTAAATGAAAGTAAATATAGTATTCTATTGCTGGTTTTAAAAAAACTAGAGTCGCAACGTTCTCTTATTTTATTTTATGAAAATGAATACACATTTTCTTCTTTCTAACGACAATTTGACTTACTTTTAGCTCTTATAAGTCAATAATATCATTTGCACTCAATACGATTTCTCAAATGATAAAATGCAATATCAATTGCCAGCCAATTCAATTTTCTGGCTGGCAAAATTGCCACTCAATTTCAATTCTTTCCTTTGTCCCTTGCGGACATAAACATGTCCCAAATATTATAGCAGCATTCATGCAATGCTCAGCTCCTCGGGAAAAATGTCCAAACTCACTTATGGGTCACTCGCTTCCTGTCTACCATAGACAGACTTAAAAAAATATGATTCACCCGGAAAAATTCTGATATATAGCATCCCTCCATTTTTCGGGGTCAGCTTCATGAATTTGATTTTCTGCTACGACTATTACCGGAATATGGATTCGACTAAAGTATAACACTTGAAAAGTAAATTAATAGTAAAAATGTTACTCCCTCCAATGCTGCTTATGCTATTGGCGTTCTTCCTCAGGGTGTTCATGTAATAATCTAGCATTTCCTACAGTAGATACAAGTACTATGGTAAAAATATCGACAAGAAAGACCAAAGAAGAAAATGAGCTCCAGAAAGGGAGTTGAATTGATGGAATCGAAAAGTTACCCCTTCTCCGCAAGTCCATAAAAACTGATTCAATCGTCAGAATAGCTTGGGAACATTCGCCCAAACGCTTTCTAGTGTGCCATATTTTTAATCTCAGATGATGACAGTCGTAAAAACAAATTGACACAATAAAATGCTTCCCGCAGTATGCGTATCACAAGAGTCCTTTCTTGGCGCCTTTGCCTGAATTTATGCTGAGAACAGAATGATGAAGATTCTATGGATGCGAAAAATGTTTGGTTTTGGATGAAATGTTTTATGAATATATGGACATTAAACTGAATACTGAAATTTTCATTAATGATAAAGGTAGCCAAATACACCAATAAAAAATGAAGTTCTACGCGCATTTTTTTTACTTTCAGTCCGCAACGCTAGCATATAGTCTATTCTAGCTTTAATACCACTCATATTAAAGGTCATATTTCCACGAAAGGACAGAACCTCGCCACAGAATGGCTCATATCAAAAAACAACTTTCGGGTGTGGAAGATATGAAAATGAAATCTGGTAAACGTTAAGACGACTGACTCGACCCGGTATGCATATGGATACGTGTTCGAAATCCTGGCGAGAAAGAAATATGTCGTCAACGAAGAAAAAGTACGAAAACAGATTTTTCTTTTTCCGCTGTCGTTGTCGAACTTTGAAAATCCTTTCGAAATGGTCTTCACATGAGGACTGAGCAACAGCGATAAGGAATATACGAGGCATGTGTTTGATTGTATGTGCGCATAAGGAAATCCTCGGCGCCAGGACATTAAGCCGATTGTTGAAAATATTGCTATACACTTTGTACGGCAATTGGTCCAGTTCACATATACATATATGTTATATTGGTGGTTCAATAGGGAAAGTGTTGACGATAGTGGTGGCTCTGATGGAGGATTCTGGGCTATTATTCAAGATTTAGAGGAGACTTGGTGACAACATTTCAGACAATCTGCTAACTGGGTGAAATTTTTATAGTGGTAGCTTTGCACTGGTGAAATATGCTTGGAAGGATCTTACAACGGTTGCTGCTCATCGTCAACTTCACGGCAAAGTTGTTAATGTACATAGTTAGCGTCGCTAAGTGTTATCCTTAGCAATTAAACGAAATTTGTTTAATCCCAGCTAACGAGTCTAGGCTATTACCTTCCGTCAATTATGCAACTAAGCTGGAAAACCATCTGACTTGTGAAAGTGAAGCTGTTTTTATGTAATAAGGTGTGATGCTGTTTGATGACTGGCCACAGCGCTGAGCAAAAGATTATCCTTTTATGGATGCAATCATATTGCGGTGATGATTTTGTCAGCATAGTGATCGTAAATTTAGTGCAGATTATGCAAACATACGTTGACTAGCGATTAGTGATATTCAGTGCGAAATCTTTGAACTATTTCTCGAAATTGAAGAAGGTGTGAAAGCTGTTTGGTTTAATCTTGATTTAATAGGGGATCCCTATTATCTATTATTATATCCCTCAGAAGCTGAAGGATCACGTCGCAAAGGATGTCATCAGCATGAATTGGTCGTCAAGTGTTCCTGTTTGTTGAAAATTTTGGATCCACATTAACGGTTTTATGCATGGGTGGTGCTATATAAAGCATCACATAGTCGATCTGCTTCACTTGGTAAAGATCAGTCAATAAATATGGGCAAAATGTGAAAGTAGGTATCATAATTTTTAATCAGTATATTTATTAACTTTCCAATTCCCAGCAGGAAGTTTTTGTAACGGGACCGATTTTGCGAATCCCAGATTTTGACATATCTTCACGTTTAACGGTCACTAGAATCCTAATCCATCGTTTTTAGAAAGATGTCTGTGTGAATGTGCGCCGTGAACCACGAGTCAACAATTGCCAACCGAGAACGATTTGAACTTTGGAATAGTGTGATTTAACCACCAGCTTATGGTGATTGGAAAATAACATAGCCCGGGGGAACGGAACGCTCGAATGCGTTTGGTTTATTTTGATTTTATTAGGAACATTTGGATGCCACTTGTTGCCACTTTTCAACCTTCAAATAAAAATTAGATCGAAAGCTGTATCCTTTTATATTGTTCACCATAAATGTACATATAATATAAGTTACATACATATATTATGAAAATAATTCGAAAACGTTCAAAATGCATTCTCTTCAATTCAATGGAGCCAGAGATCAAGAAAATGTATGAATATCTCAAAATAAAAACCCCACAAGTGTCTCAATCGTTAAATTGATAAAATAACAAAACTAAAATTTCATACGAATATTGATCGTTTAATTCAAAAGCTATCAATTTAAATCCACTTTCAAAACCATTTTTCTTCAGAAAAAATGAAACCGTGGAACTGAAATTATGAAGATAATAAAAAACATTTCTTATTTTCTGAAAACATTGATTTTTTAAGAAAAACCCACTCAAACATTGCAAAATACGATGAAAGTTTTAAGTAATGTGTCTCTAAGTTATCAAAAACTACCCCTAGTTCATCTCTCTCTCCATCAAAATAGACCCTGAAAATTCCATTATCATTGTCCAACTTCTCACACTGCCTTAAGCTTGTCCCTAAGAATATAATCTCTCTTGTTTGTTTAACCCTGTTCACATTATTTTTTACGGTTTGCTTATTGTTGGACAAGAACTCCTTTCCGGTTGGCTGGCAACAGACCTAAAAAGGGAGGACGTGGAACAAGTGCCTGGAAACAATGATAGGATATTGTGCTGATTCCACCGAAACATCATCAACATCAGGACGAGAACGGGGAAAAAATAATCTGCCACAAATCCTTTATTTAATTTTCCGCGATTCTGAACTTGTTAAAGTGATTTATCAGATGATGCGATGATTTTTTTTGTGGTGTGGTGGTTGTTAATGTTGATCCTGTTAACACTTGCCTTGATTTTTTTCTAGGGTAGTCAAGCGATTTTTTTGTAAAGTGGACAATGAATATGGGGATTTATCAATGATCGATTCATGGATGTTGTGTCATAAAAAATGTATGAATTATCTCGGTACAAAGGAGTCACAATGATGAACTTTGATGATATCTTAAGTGATTTGCTGAAATTATTGTTTCCGAAATTCCTTGATTATTTGAAAAAGTTGATTATACTTCTGAAATTTAAGTTTTTATGACAAATTTCGGCGTCTGAAGGAATTATTTGATAAACCGGACTGATTGTGATGATGATGATATGAATATCAATAAAATATGGAACTGTGCTTGGCAGAACAATAAAGCCACACGGAAGGGATATGCATATTTTTATTTTAGGGCTATGCATGACGATAAGGATGGATATTTGTCACATCCTCCCAGCCTTTCCTCAAATCTTTGTTAGCATACAGTAAAAAACCTTCATACACTTCAATCCAGCCTTCATGAGATATCAAAGAGTAGGAAATCAGATTTAATTAATTTCCGGACCTGATTTTACCCGAACAACTCAATCATTCTCTCGATACACAAACGAACAACAACAAAATCATCCTGTAAAAACCACTTGAATCGGATGGACATTGATTAATCTCCATTCAATTGACCCGGTCGCCTCATGTGTTTCCTTCAAGAATAACAAATAACTTTTCATGTCCTTAACGATTTTCTGATTGATTTCCTTATTCTCAATCTCCCTCGATAGTGTCGCCAACGGCAAGCTCACAGGCGATTTGTATTAGACGAGTGGTTCGAACTTACCAGCTTCTACCATATGTATAGAAATGAGAAATGACCATAAGGACAAAAAGGAGCGGAAACTATCAACCCTTTCTTCTTCATCAACCCTATTTATCCTTTGGATGGAGCTTTCTTCTTTCAAATTCGAAATATTCATATCAAAGATGACTGCATCAAATCGAGCATCGTTCATTACAAGTTGCAACACAATACGCAAGGATAATCATAATTAATAGAAATTTATTATCCTGATTGTTTGCACATCAGTTTGTTTCCTTGTGATAACTTGATCGGTAGCGTGAATGTGTGAAAGACACGTGCCTTTATTTGCTGGCAACATGATAACCACTGCCGGGTCATAAATTAATGGCCGGCACGTGCTGAAGAAGTGACCCATTTTGAAGTGGAAACGGAACGCGTGATGCAGATACGATGAAAGAAGATGTCACAAAAAATTATTGGGTAATTCAGGAGGATTAGATGAACTGAGAAATAAGTTATGAAATATTGACAAATCGAAAATTTATTTTAATTTGGATGGTTCAACTCGTCAATAATGCTTTGAAATCTATAAGATTTTATGAACGGAGTTTGATCAAAATACAACTCAGATAAGCTCGATATTAACTTGATCTTTATGATAATATTGTCTTGACGATTTCTACAGCAAATATCTTTAACAATTAAATAATCGAAACAAACACTTGCTCTAATGGCGCAATTTTGTGATATAGTTTCTTCAAAAAATGCTATAAAAGAAGTGGAAAATAAACATCAACCAACTAATTGTTTGAGATAGTAATTCGAAATTGGCTGCATTGTTTGAAATGATTTTAAATAGGTCTGATACAAATTTCATAAAAAGAACTCTCTAAAAAGTTGCTGCTTAGATATCCTTGGTGAATTTTCGGAATGTAATTAATTTTAGTGTAAATTTTCATTTATACAACTATAAAAGCCGTTTAATTTCAAGAAGTAAAACGACGATTATTGTAAAATAGATTCCGCTTATTTAGATATAGAGTATACCAATGCATTTCATTTGCTAAAATAGATTATATGTTTTAGATTAAAAAGTCCATTTATAACAAAAGAAAATTTAAATTGATTTGAATATATTGCCAAGATCAAATTATATTCAATGCGTCACAAACAACAGGCCTGTATGCAATAAGGCATACATAGAACCTAACTCTTTATTTACTTCTCTCAAAAAACAACTTGAACTTCAACCACCAATCATCACCACTAACAATCACCAGCATTACTTACTTAATTTCCACCGGTCCACACCGAAACCCATTTATTATCGAATTATCACCTTGAACACAAATCCTCTTTTGTGCTGATTATAAAGAGCCATTTTGATTTATGCTACCACGGCCTCGCCAACTTGATCCTTTCTCATTCGCTTCCTCTCCGGACTATCACGATAAAATAATTTTATTTTATTTTTGATAAAAAAAATATTTACGCATCCTGGAAAATACGTCATGAGAATCGAGGAAAAAGCTGGGGCCAATGATAATAATATCCAATTGAAAGGATGAAGTTTTTAATTCCCTCCAACATTTCGTCGACTATTAATCAACATCGTTATCAGATTAATCCCAGATTAAAAATAGACAAACATTCGTTTAATGCTGCAAGGGATGGATGTGTAGTTATGGTGAAGGATAACGTTTTCAACTAGGGGAATAAGGTAGACAGCTCTGGATGGAATGTTTGACCAACTGGAAATCGGAAGACATGTGTGAAAGATGGAGGACAGCTTCAGAAAATGAAGAAAAAAATATTTTTTGGAACAAGGAATCTCTACATTGTTTTCAAAGATTTATTCAATCTTTTTAGATTGACAATAGTCCGCATTTATCGATACGACAACCACGTCATTACAGTAAGTGAAATCAAGTAGTATTAATCGTTACCTACCATTATAAATATTAACTGCTTATTGCTTTTGTATGAATATGTTTTGCAACAACAATAAAACATATGATTTTTTATTTAGTAAGAAATTTTGAAAACATCTGAGCTTCCAAAGCATAAATTTGATTGTAAAAAATTGAAAAAAATATCAAGTTGATTGATTAAAATAAAAAACTGCTTTACTAAAATTATTGAAAGTCTGCTTAAATCATTCCAATGTTCAAATGATTTGATTGACATCACAACAACGTTTACAATAAGAAAAATTAGATAATATTATTCGTATCAACCCCAGGGTTACCAGGTTTTTCTCACTCTTCGCCCCCAAAAACTTCAAAAAAACCCCAAATCGGACGAAATTCTTTGAAAAACCCCCAAATAATTTTAGAGCAATCTTTTTTAGAAAGTTCATACAAAAAACATTGATAATTAGCAAAAAAATTTGTCAAATAACTATATGTAACAAGTAAATTTTCATCTGTATTTCATGGTGAGTTAAAGTCAAAATAGAACAAATATACTTTCGAGACTTAAAATTAACACAAGTTGCAGCATAATGAAATTAAAGAAAAACTTTTAATATATTTTTGGAGTTTCATGTGTAATTTATTGAAATATGTAAAATTAAATGACATTCTTAAATTGTAAATGGGTCGAAACAAATAAATCTATAAAAATTTATTTAAAATTTCAAGATAAAATGGGACACGCACCAGCATGATTTGCGTTGCCTTAACGAACTAGATCTGACTTCCCTTTTATAATTTGAAGGGTGTTTACCTACATACATTTGTCGTTTGATTTTGCCCATCAGGGGAATCCCAGGAATTTCTGCCTCACATTCATGAATTTCATGGTATCAATGATAATTTGCTGGATATGCCAATACTTGAAGTCTTCGAATGGCACAATAAAAATTATTGTTAGTGTGCAATAAGTGAATCAGATTTCATAAATTACATTTTGCAAACAATTGATTAATTTGATAAAACCCCCATTTCACTCCCAAAATAAAAATATAATTAACTGACCCCCAATTTCTCCCCAAAGGTATGTAAAATACCCCAAAATGGGGGTGAAAACCCCCAACTTGGAAACCCTGATCAACCCTTTATTTATAGTGAGTATTTATAATTTTTTGTTTTTATATTATTTTTTGTGGCCATGAAAACTTTTAATCATTTTCCTAATCAAAACAGTTTAAAGCATTCATTTTTATAAGCATTGATCGCTCAAAGTGCAAATCAGGTGGAAGAAAATATTTTTTAACCGCTTTTTCTCCATTACATGAAAACTTGACCACAAATTTTGCGGTTGTTTCATTCATTTTATTTATTACTCTTTTGATATGAAATATTTTGGTATTGTGAATAATTTGGCGAACAATTACACAATTCAAAACAATGCCGCTTCACGGGTTGAAAATGGTATTTCGTAATTTTTTTTGTCAAGAGCAAATAGTTAAATATTATTGGTTGCCTAAAACGATAATAAAGAATGAAGAAAAGGGATAACCACTCGGGACTAACCGCACAGTGGCATATACTTACCAATTGTGCAACAATAAAAAAGGACGTCGCAATCAACAATTAGCAGCAGACTACTTATGAGTTAATACACGTGAGTAAATGGCGCGAGTATGTACAAGGAATAGTTGGTCTTCAGGGTGGCTACCTGATTTTCAATATAGCCCGGCACATGATTCCTTGATCGCAAGTAAGATGAGGCAGAAAGTTGTTCCTCAATAGGCTCCTGATTCTAGGATTGTTCTTTAGTATGTCATCGAGATTTCGTGTGGTATTTTAGAAGACCGAAACAATTGATAATTATGAACATTTTCATACTGGGAAAAATAATTGATAAGAAGATATGTACATAACGAGAAGCAGAAACGACTTGGTATATTATCCACTTCTCAACGTTGAAAAAAATCTACTCGTGATATTTTTAAAATGTTCAACCAAAAAGTAGAAGTTGATGACGAGAGGTATTTCTTACGAAAGTTTTCGACTTGAGGTATTTTATTATTAATAGTATGAATCCCTACACGATTGTTGATTCGTCACAGTTTCGATAAAATGAACAATTCAGTATAAACCATACAACTAACACGTTACCGTGTTGTAAACTATTTTCAAATAAATCACTTCCAACTTTGAGTCCGAGTAACTATCCGAATTCCCACTGGCATCCCAAATTCTACTCTCATTGTCTCAACATTTTGTAAAATGGACGCAAGAAGTAAGGATTTAATTCATGGATTGTTTGTTGTCCTTGTCGGTTGTGGGGACATAAGCCGATTTCTATTGTATGGGCAGAGAATCTCTTACAGGCTGGATATTATTGTTGTTTTCATTAGAAAACGACTACGGTTGCAGTGTAACCGATATGATTTGTTAGTTGGGCGAATTGGTCGCCTCCCACTCAAGGATGCGGCAATGAGACGAGATACAATTATTTCAGAATAGGTGTAGAGTGATATCGCCTTAAATTAAATCTGCTTTGATATTTATGATAAAATGTTGGAGAGGCACTTATGAGGATGTAACAAAAAGGGTCAAAAGTAGTAGATAAATACATCTTAAGGTATAATTGGAAAATTTATTGTTTTCGTCAAACGGTATGCATGCGTGCTTTTGGATTGAGTTCGAAGCGGATGTTCTACAGAAGTAAAGATTATGAGAAGAACATCGAAAATGTAGCAAGGAGATAGAACGTATATCTATGGATAGATGTATGGTTGTAGGAAAGATAGCTTTAAATAGCATATTTATTATAAGAGCTAATTTCGTACTATTAATTTTTTCGAGGCTCATATTTATACAATGACAAGATGTTGTTTCTCTGTACCGTAAAATTTTGTAATCATTGATTACACCATGCTTTCTTCTTTTTGAAATCCGATGATTAACTTTTCTAGTAATAAAATCAACACAGTATAAAATTGAATTCAAACGATTTTGTTGATTTAAAAGGAATTTATGAGGAAGGTCAGATTCTTTGATATTTGATTTAATTTTACCTTCTTTCAAACTCGAACTCTATCAACCACTGAAACGATATCACGCTATCAAACAATAATTTATCGAAGTACAAGAGATTCTTATGATACTACGTGATGGGGTCTGAATTACTACTACTAAAATTTTTGAAGGCCGTCCATTAATGCCTGCTATCCAAGATGTTCTCAATCTACAAGGTTTCCACTCATCCTATGCTTTGATCTTATCGAATCGAGTGGCCACAATGCTTCAATTTTTAGCCGCGGTTAATTTGACCAAGCAATCACTTTGGATATTTCTCGTTTGTCGGAATGAACGTCTATCTTTCTGGCTGTGGCGACTCCATCTTTCATCACATAATGTAAATAAACACTTTGAATATCCTTTAACATTTTTATTAATATTTTCACTAAAATATTTATCAATTTTTTATCCTTGCAATAAAACAACATTTTACGTAATTCATGTCATTTAACGAAAATATGGAATATTAACTATTAAGTCCCTCAACCAAAAAATAAGTACGATTGCCCCTCAAAATATACTTCGACCCAATAATACTGCGCTAGAATTATATCAGCGACAACTTGCCACCGATTTATATCTCAAAACAAAACGGAATGTTAAAAATAATCATGTATAAATACGGACGTCTGCTAAGTCATTCTTCAATGGAATTCTCGATACGTTTTCGTCGACTTTTGGCCAACGACAGTCTATAAATCGCGGCCAGATTCACCATTCCTTTGAAGAATTCGGCAAACACTTGAAATTGCGGCCGCTCCATCAAAACACTATATTATTTCTTCAAGTCTGGAATCACGTCAGGATCTACAATCGATTGATTGCCGACGGGATCGAGTGAGTTGTTCGAGCCCGTGCCAATGCTTGTCGTTGATTTGATGGAGTTGTCTGTCATTGGCAGTGGTTTGGCTACGCCTATTCGGACGATTCCTTTCGGTGCTCCCTTCAGCGCCTGAACAGCTTGATCCAGCGATGCATTCTCGAGATTTATATTGTTGACGAACAGCAACCTATCGCCAGGGATCAGACGACCATCTAATTGAGCAACGCCGCCCGGGACCAAGGAACGAATCACTATCAGCGTGTCGTTCGGATCCAAAGGATCTTGATAGTCGAGAATGGAGAAGCCTAGCCCACGTTCACCCTTGACGAGTTCAATGATTTGCGGTTCTGAGCTCCACATCGCCAGTCCGGTCAACGGCTCTAGAGAGCGAGATTTCAATTTTGAGAAACCATCATCCGGAACGTTGCCTGCGGTTGCCAAGCTACCATCCGATTTGGCCTTCACCAGTCGGTCGGAGGCCGGGAGCAGGTTGTCCAAATGCTGAGATCCTCCGAAGCCAGCGGTTTTCGTCAACGAGTCATCGTTGAATTGAATGAATTCAGTTTTACCACGACCGCAAACCATTCGCACGTCCTGAGGAAGTTCCTTCAGAATCGCCACCACCTCCAAATGGTTCATCCCAAGCAAACGCTGTCCGTTCACCTCAAGCAGTTCGTCACCGGATTTCAAAAGTCCATTTTGGCCCACGGGACCTTCCGGAAGAATCGAGCGAATGTAGTGATGTGGTCGCACCTCCCTACCCCCCTCGACGTCAACTGTGCCCTCTAGAGAAATGCCCAACCCACTCGAGGCTGCAAACTTCTTTATCTGCGCCACAATTATTCGCATATCGGATCCCACGATTACTCGCCATTTGCGAATGATCCCGCCCTCCATGTCCTTCGTCAATTCCGGCTCGACGTAGTACTTATGCTTGTTTATGAGAGCTGAATTTTTTGCATGCAACAGGTTGTCGTCGTCTATCATATCTGTTTTGGACTCGGACAAGCTGAGGGACGTGTCGGCGGTCAACTTGGCGTTCTCCAGGGAGTCCCGCGCATTCAGCAGTTTCTTTCCACTGCTGAAAGTATTCAAAGCCGTCTCCTCGAACGGCTTCTTCCTTTCGGTTGGCATCGGCAACTGCATGGCCAACGCGTCCATTTCCTCCTCCGGTGATTGTATTTTCGTTGTGCCGATCGCACCGCGCAGTTGAGTGCCTACGAGCGGAGCCGACGGAAGACTTCTGGCCGGAGTGGTCGGCATGCCCGCCTGCTTCAACTCATTGGCGGCAATGGCTTGCTGCAGCTGCTCGTATTTGGGACCACGCAGGTCTCGCTCCAGCACGAGTTTCACCACATTTCCACTGTTCTTCAGGATCTCGACGGCTTGATGGTTCGAAAAGCCCTGAAGCGATTGGCCATTGACTTCGATAATTCTATCATTGACGCGTATGCGGCCGCTCAGGTCTGCCGCACTTCCGGGCGAGATACTCTTCACAAAGATGCCCGATAGCTCCTCCTTCTCGCAAATGTACCCGGCGATAGTGATACCCAGACCATTGGCGTCTTTGATCAGCTCCACTTGGAACTTTTCAGTTTCGGGGAGCTCTAACTCATCGAAGTCAACCGGGGCTGCCATCGGCGGTCTGTTGGCGATAGAGTCCTTCTCTCCGAACAGAAAGCGTTTCTCGGGAACCTGCAGTGGTGTCGAGGGCGTTGATAGATTGCCAAATATCTCTGGGTAGCCTGCTGCAATCAAGTACCGCTCGAGCTGGTTGGGATCTAGAAGAAGGGTCGACGGGACGATCGCGCAGCCGCTCTCCAGCTCGTACTTCGGCTTCACGTACTCAGCGGGGCGGGCTACCACCAAGCGAACATGCGTTCCGGACTGCCGCAGCACCGATGCCACCTGCTCCGAGACCATGTCGTGCAAGTTCACGTCGCCTATCTGGAGGATATGATCGCCACTCTGCAGACGGCCGTCGCGATCGGCCACTCCTCCAGCCAAAATAGTTTTCACAATAACGCCCGAGGATCGTGCTCCGATAATCCCGAAGCCAAGCCCCGTTCCGTCGTTGATTAGATCGATGGCTTGGATCTGCGCCCATTCCGAGGACAGCAGGTCCGTGCCATGCTTGGACGAGTCGCTCACAACGGACTGCGGGCGTTCCTCGTCGGCGGTGCGCGTCAAGTCCGGGTAGGCACGAGGCTTCTTCAGAAACATCCCTTGATCGTCGAGCGCTTGATCTGCAATAGAGTCGTGTTTGTCCCGATCAGCTTTTACTGTGTGGATCAATAACATACCTGTGCTGATGTAGCTATTGCTCGCCGGGCTGTTGGGACTACGCGGCGATAGCTGCGCGGAAGGAACCCGCTGCTCGTCGGGGTACTCTGCTTCATACAAATCCGCAGCACTCGGCACGTTCAGAATCAAGTTCCCAGTCACATCAATGTCGAAGTCGTTGGGCAGCATGGACGGGTGCTGCACAAGCTGCGAGTTCAGCTCGGACAGCGAGTCCTGCACTTGCACGATCGACCTGAACACAGGATCTTGCAAAATGTCGAGGATCGTCTTCAGGCTATCAGCCGTGCCCAATTGGAGCTTGGGATCGTCGGACTCATCAATCGTCTTTTTGACCGCTTCGATTTGCTGTAAAGCACTTGAAATATCCGCATTCAAATGCATTTTGCCACAGAAATTGTTTGCCAAATGCCACAAACAAAAACGACAACACCTTTTTTCACGACAATTCAATTAGTGAGATTTTCTTTCGAACTTGCAGCCTCCGAAGAGGCTTTTGGTAAAATACAATTGGCACAATGGGATGTGTGTAGCGTTTTCACATTTTCAGCGAAAGTTTTTAGGCAGTGAACATATCACACAGCTCAGGAAATTGTGGCAATTGTGCACAATTCCGAATGCAAATCCACTCCCCGTCGAACTTATTCTTTGACACGACGTACATGTCAGCTGTGGTCCATGGTAGCAGTGGAATGTAGTTGCGATGGGATGTGATGTTTTTGGTGGATATAATTGGCGCGATATTTGAATCTCTTCGATACTACGAGGGGATCTTTTCGATCCACTTACAGTATTTGGCTGCCCAGAATTCTGTAAGTGGCTGGCGTTCATCGTACACGTACAAGCCACTTACAGTTGTTCATGCCATCGCGTCTGAAAATATTGTATATTGCCGTAGCGAATGAGGAAATATTACAGTCTGAATAAGATAACTTTAAATGACGGCTACCGTTCGAGACGAAAATAACATGTAAATGAACTGCAAAATATCAATGTAGCGAAAATGGCAATTTCGTCTGGAATTTCTAGCTATTAACCGAGAACGACAGACGAATGGAGCATTGAATACGATTTTTTAGTAAAGCTCAGTACATTTCCAATCTCTCCACGATACTCGTCTAAGAATTGTCAGCTACAGTTGAGTTATAGTTTAAAGTTTAGTTTAAAAAGTAAAAAACGACCTGGACAAGTATTGGCATTGGCTTCTACAAAATAGATTGGCATTAAACGCGGGGAGAACAAAATATATGATTTTCAAACAGAAGAACAAAACTGACATACAACCACACGTAAACATCAACGACAGGACCCTCCAGAGAAATGAAATATTTATGACTCCTAATAGACGAGAAACTAACATGGACTCCACACATAAATAAGCTAAGGAAAAGACTGGCAGTCTTCATTGGACTTCTACGTCGCTTCCACTTCTTTCCAAAGAAAAATCAAGTCCAAATTGTATATGCGCATCTCCTTTCGAAAATTTCTTACGGCATCTTGAATTGGAGCCAAACTTCTAGAGGTAGCCTCATGGTCATCTCCAGACTAGTAACGAAGGCATATAGACCCATTTACAACCTCCCTATGCTAACTCCAACGAGCGAAGTTTACAAAACAGTCCAAGAATTAAATTTGCAAGGCATGATTTCCATGGAAAGAGCTAAATTCATACATAAGAATTTACACCGCAATGAATACACCACCGTGAAATTAGGTAAAATTGAGGCAAAAAACAATTACATAATGAGAAACATGAATAATATAGCTATCGCATTTGCCAGAACTGATCGGCTAAAAGAAGATCCCTTGAACAAGGCAGCTAATTTCTACAATACACTACCGGACATAGCGAACCCAACTTCCTATAAAACGACACTAAAAAATACCTCCTTCAGGAACAACATACGAAGTAAATTACAAATACAATCAGCTCCACTAAAGTCAAAGCCAAACATGTAGTCAACATGAAATAATTTATGAACATATAGTCTGAACGATTAATTTAACTAAAAGGATGCAATTTTGGTACTATCCCTTATACCGAATTTTTATCGTCTGGGAAGTGCTATGTACTGAAAATTAAATACGAAAAATTACTAAAAATTGGTGGAGAGAGTGATTGAGATAGACGGATGTGGTTTCAGTCGGTAGAAATCCGGCATGCCGAGAGGCAGGAGCTGATCGGTATCTTTGGAAGATAGATTTCCACCTCCCAACGTTGAAAAAAAACATTGTTTTGGCACCATTCGAGATTTTGATAATTACCTGGTTTAAAATCATGTCGTTTTCCTAAATTACCTCCGAAACGTAATTTAGAAAAAAATACTAATCAAGCAAGGTAGTAATCGATTTATGCTTTAATATATATATATATATATCACTAGGTGATTTATTCAAATTCATGACATTATTGGAAGCAATATCCCATGCAAACACAGGCTTATTCCGCTGCAAGAAAAATAAATCGAATTCAAACAGGCGAAAGAAGTAAGAACTGCTTGAAAAATATTTTCACGAACTTTTCTTTTGATTTCCATGGGAAATATTGTAATTCCTGAGATTATCTTCATTCGTAAGAGCTTTTTTAAATATTGTGGCATCCATTAAATTGAAACCACAACTGTCCTGCCCGCAAGCCAGCCTAGAAGAATCTCAATACATACCTGTGTGATTGAGATGAAGACACGCACACGACTTGCAATTAATCTCAAATCCGGGAAAGAATCTCTTCAGAATACAAAGAAAACCAAACCAATTTCCTATTTTCAATAATTTATTGCGTACTAAAACGTACTCATCATAATTTACATGTATGAAAATCAATTTTTCGTTAATCTGTAACAAATCAATCTTCACTTGGTAGTTCGGTTAATCAAAACAATTTTCTCCAGTCGCGTATCACAGTCACATAAAACACACACACATAATAGTTATTCCTTACAACTCGATGTTACTGCAGATAACTCGGAACCTTTGACGGAAGCGGCGTGGTAACCACACGCAAGTAGAAGAAATTTCAGCTAAAACTACTTAAAACTAAAAACCGCTGACGCGTTCTCGCATTCGCACCACGATCGATTGCGATCGCCTGTTGTCCTTATGAAATAGTTAGGTTTGTAGGGTATGGGGCCCGACGACTGCAGGTCTTGCTACAGCAGATTGTTCTTGGAAAACGAGGACTGGCTGATGCATAACTTCAATTACTACTAATTTTCAACGGTCCATCTGAATTGGCATCTTCCGTCCCGCCCGTCGTCATCGTCTGCCCGTGGCTAAAACACAACCTACTTCTCGATGGCAGCCAGGTGCCTAGTTCGGCAGGAGATCCCGAAGGATGTCCTTTGTCTCGTTGCTCACCTTGTCGGGGAACTTGATGTCGAAGCCCACAACCAGGTCTCCCCGCCGCGACGGCTCCTTGGGGAAGGGCAAGCCCTTGCCAGATATCCGCCGCACGGTCGTCGGCTTGATCACCTCGTTGTTGAGGTTCAGCGTGACCGCGTCGCCGGACAAAGTCGGCACTGGGACAATTGTTCCGCACAGCGCCTGCTTCAAGGACACCTTGGCGGTGTACCTGATGTCGCTGCCCTCCCGCTTGAACGTGGGATGGGGTTTGTCGCGGATAATGAAGATTATATCTGCCGGGATCTTGCCGGGCAGCTGGTCGCCCTCGCGCTGGAACGTGATCTTCGTGCCGGCCTTCCATCCGGGCTTCACCGAAATGTTCAGCACCTTCTCCTCCTTGCGATGTGAGCCGTCCGGCTGCATGGCCATGCGCGAGATCTTCATCTTCTTCACGCAGCCACGGTCGACCTCGTCCAGGCCCACATACAGGTCGTGCTCGATCGGCGGGTCCTGCTGTTGGCGCTTGCGCGTGGGCGACGCGTGCACGTTGAACGACTGCGAGCGAAATGCGCCCCCGGGACCGCCTCCGCCGCGTCCTCCACCCATCCCCATCTGTGTATACACGTCATTGTCGTCGTCCATGAAGATGGGCCCTCCCTCGAACATCCGCTGCGGGTCGCTCCCGAAGAATATGCCGAAGGGGTCTGCCGACCCGAAGAACTGGGCGAATGTGGCCCGCGGATCGCCGTGGAATTGGTAGCTGAACGAGTTGCCTCCGCTCTCGTTACCGCCGCCGGGAATGCCACCCTTCAGACCCTCCTCGCCGTACTGGTCATAGATGTCGCGCTTCTTCTTGTCCGACAGCACCTCGTAGGCCTCCGCCACTTCCTTGAACCGCTCCTCGGCCGAGGGGCTCTTGTTCTTGTCCGGGTGGTACTTCAGCGCCAGCTTGCGGTACGCCTTCTTGATCTCCTCGTCGGTGGCGCCCTTGGCGATGCCCAGGATTTTGTAGAAGTCTTTGCCCATCGTACGAACAATCTGCAACAGAAAAACAAACAAAGTTAGTGAACTTGCGCTTCGCTGGGACCGTGAACTTGGCACGTCACTCCCGTGACGTCACGGCGCACGTAAGCAATCGTCACCGAGCGCCATGGACGAAAACGCCGAGGCAATCGCCCAAAATAGGCCTACGACGGGCGAAGCAGACCAATATATCATATGCAGCTGGCACACGACCTCGCACTCGCCTAATCTGGGGTAGCTCGCGGCTGCGGGCCCACGCCACCCCAGATCGCCAGGCCAAATTCGCACGGTGACGGAATGCTCCCATGTCGGTGCACTTTCGAAAACTTACTTTTACGCAGCAGTCGCGGTCGAAATTTTCCTTTGCCAATTACACCAGGCAGAATTCACTTTGTTCACTAAACGCTTCGCACGCCGAGATGCTTGGATTACAATAAAACTCTCCGAAATGTACTTAAAATTCACTTCTTTTCACCGAAGAAACTGAAACAGCCTCACGTCAACTGCAACTTTTTTCACGAAATGTCATCGAGCGCTGCGCGCTCCCGTTTATATTTATAACATCGGCGTTCTAGAAGTTTCTAGCAGTTTCGAGAGCATGGTGCGCCAACTTTGTATGTGCGTCTGAAAATTTCCACTCACACCTAGAAATTGCTGGTAGATTCTTGCAGTTCGTACACACTAGCGTGTTTTCATTGTCACATCAAACATTTTGATTTTCTTTAACATTGATTTAATAATCAAATAAAAAATTAGTTTTTTTTAAATAACTTAATTTTTTTTCTGGTTTAATTATAAAACATTGTTGTGAACTTATCAACTTAAATTATAAATAAATTTAATCACATTTAAATAAAACATGAATACAAACAATCATCAATATCAACAATACTTTGCGAACAGCACGGCGTCGCATTTGGTGTATTTGTCCATTATGTTCAATGTATTGTTGTTGATTTGTAAAATGCAGCCCACATTTTTTACACTGCATGATGTTATCTAACGGATTGTACTTGTTTAAATGCCTAGACAAGCTGCTAACATTTTTATAAGACTGTAAATAGAGGAATTTATTTTAATGTTTATTTTAAATTAAAATATCTTTTAGATATCAAAAATTAATTACTTTAAAACAAATAAAGCATTCATGTAGTGGCTCATCATTTGAATTATTTAATTCATGTTTTTTTCTGACGAATTTTTAAAATTGAGGCACGCGTGTATTCCTTTTCGCATTTATCGCACTTAAACAATTTTGATTCATCGTGTAGTGTGCCGTGTTTTTCAAGACTATCTTTGCGTGTAAACGTCCATGTGTTCAGTCATATACGCAAACAACAACGAACAGTACAGCGAATATTTGAGATTATGCCATACATAAATACTGAAACACACTACCGGACAAAATAAAAATACCCCAACGAATCCAAAGTCCTTCACTAAAAAAACTGAGATGAATGAATGAATCACTGAATTTGTATTTTCTCACGATTTTACATCAATGAGACTAATAATTATTTATTATTTTCAGTTGGTCTTGGAAAACATTGAAAATGCAGTCAATAATCAGTTTAATTGCATGTAAAAAATAAAATGTTTTACACTTAATGATGGAGGAAGTAATTGAAATATTACGAACACTAAAGAATAAATTGACTAAAAACTACAATTTTTTATTTGATGAAAGCATTTCAAATCTTATAGTATCTTGCATAGTATTGACTTCAAAGCGTTCATTACCACAAATGTAAATTTGATTAATTTTTTTTCGTTTTCAAAATTTAAGCAGTTTTTATATTAAAATTAAAACACGGTACTGTAAAAACTATTCAAAATCTGTTCAAATTATGCAAATATCAATAAACTTTGATTAACTTAAAAATAATGTCTTTAGAATAAGGGTAATAAGGTAATATCATTCGTCTGAACACTTTTTACATGGTGACTTTGAATGATTTTTTTTAATTTAATTGTTTTTTTTATGAAGTTAAGAACATCACAAAAATGTTAAGACGCGTCGATTGACACCATAATGATGCAAATATTATTTTTGGTTCACAAGATATGGTGAATGACCATGAAGATCTTGATGGCTATTAATGATTTTTGATTTTTAATTTTTTTTTTTTTTGAATTCGTGAGAAAAGATTTGCTGGTTTTTTACAAAAACTGTTTGGAGTATATAAATTTTATAAAAATTGATTACTGTGTTTTGCAAATCAGGTTAAAAATTTATTGTTTATGAAAAAACCAGATTTTAGGCTTTTTTTTAATAAATTAAAAAACGGGTTCAACAGTTTTTCAAAAAAAATGATAGAATCACAAAAATATCAATACGCGTCGATAGATACCTTTACGATACAAATCCTATGTGTTTGTTTGCAAGATATAGTGCATGACAGAAATTTCCTTCAAGGGGTCAAAATAGCAACCCCCCAACCGAAGTGACCCAAAAAACTAATCAGCTCTTAAAATTGCAAAGACGCTTCGATTGACACCCCAAAAAAGTCGATACGATTTTGTTTACGTGAGTTATGCTCGTAGAAATTCCAATTTCGATTTTCGAGATGATTACAAGAACTTACCATGTACTGGAAAGTTAAGGAAAATATATGAACTATTAATCGAATAAAAAGAATTCTAAATCCCACGAATTAGGAACTATCTATTATACCGATTCTTATCGACTGCGGAGTACTATGTACTGAATTCTGAATATGGACAATTAATGAAAATTGATTGGCAGAGTGATTTGGAGGAGACGGAGGTTATTTTAATCGGTAGAAACCCGGCATGCCGAGAGGCAGGAGCATAAAGTCTATATATAAACTAGCTGTTAAACCTAGAGTAAAAAGTAAACTGTCAATTCATAAAGCTTTTGAGTAAGTATATGCTTGACAAGTGTGTTTCCTACAGTTGATCTCTCTTAAATTTAGTTTCAAGTTTCATTGCCCGACCAAAAGTTTTTCCACTGTCTATTGTATACACTGTGAGCAGGAGCCGATTAGTAATTTTTTAAAGATTTTCACCTCCCAACTTTGCAAAAAAAACTTCTTGCCCGTTTGTCGATTGTAGCGCCATTTGACAGACAGACCGCTATCCTCAAACTCACCACAAACTCTGATTTGATATATTTCTTGAATTGCGCGGCCGACAAGTCATACGATTGCGGCTGTTCCGCGAACTCTAAAATTATTTGAAATGATATTCCAATCGTTTACGCATAACTCGAGTATATCTTTTTGCAATTCTCATAATTGCCGGGTGCAGATATAGTTGGAGTTTTTAGTTTTCCATTTGGGTTCTGGACGAAGTGGTGAAATTCTGGAAGGTTTCTGAGCTTTGACGTTTCGGCTGTGTTTTTCTGCTCGCTCGTAGAACGGGCAGCTGTCAACGAAAGTTAAAAAAGTAGTGTGAAAAATTTTGATTCTGCTGTTTTGTTTTCGCTTGTGAAAAATTCTCGTGCCGGGCGTGAGAGGAGTGTTCCGGATTTGTAGTGACGGCGAGGAAAAGGACCGAAGACCGCAAGGATTGTATTGGCGAAGGCTCTACTTATGTAAGAAATTAATGCACAGGCGATATGGATGATGGAATGAAATGTACGCCAGATGGTAAATAATTGTTTTCTGCTTTCATCTATTCCATTTGCTGCATGGTGCGACACGGGCAGTTTTCTGCAAGTCCGCCGCTTTGCAGGCTTGACGCGGCGATAGGCAAAAACTTGGAGGAACAATATTGATTTCAAGATATTTTACAGGAGAATGCGCTGCGACATGCAACAGTGTCTAGGCGACGCAGCATAGCACGTACAAATCGTCTCGTTGCAGCGAATGTCGAGAAAGTGTCCTGGCAACTTGCCTGCGCGGCCTTCGGAACGTATTCTGGCTGCACCCCTTGGCCAAGTTCCTGCTGCTGATGTCTCGCAGTCTACCCTTCATTGGGCGCTGCATTAAGCAACACCATTTGAGGCGTAACCGAATCTTTGCACACTCACTGACCGGAAATCGGCAGCGCTATATGGCCTGCAAGTGTTCGTTATTCGTTATCAGGGCTCTTGCAATCGCTCCTACCGCTGACTAACTCTTTTGATTATGACTGTCGGCGCGTTATGGATGATTCTGTCGATTGTAGCGATCATGTAAACACGCATTGTCATGTGAACTTATCAAATGCCTATGCATATTCTCCAAGTTTCGATTCCTAGGTCAAAAAACCTCCAGCCAGAAATAGAGTTGCCGGCGCATGGGCGTTCGCAATCGATTGTTTACAGTGCAAACATTCACATTAGACCGGAGCGAGGGGATATCGTGAACAAAATGCAGTTCTCGATTAGATTAAACTTGCGCTTGCTTGCCTAACGGTTTCACGCTTCAGAAGCAGTCTGGCGTGCAGTCGTCCCTAGTGCAGTTTTCAAACAATCACACCAGTTGTTTAGTAAGCATGATACTAAATCTTGATTGGAACTGATGCACGGTCAATAAAGAAAGGTGCTCCTTCGCCGACTCACCCTAGAGCAGTACAACCGCTGTGATCTCTAGAAGGAATTACATCTCTATAGCCTCAGCTTAAAGTATTTTGTACATCTGAGAAGCATAAGTACTGCAAATGTTACGTATCGATGTCATACGTAGACCGACTAGCTGATCTTCATTTTGATAAACCTCCTGAGCGGTGGCAATTGCATAGTGTCTCTTCCAGAAATGTTCCTTTCTCTGGTTTGATTGCGTTGAAGCCTGTTCTTATGAACGACTTCTTGGCATCTGCTAAAACTGTTCGGAATCCAAGTTTTAGATGACTTTCTCCAGTTGAGAATGATTCTTAGTTTCATAATTCTCAACAATTGCTGGATGAGGTAAGCCTTGTTTGTTTAGGTGGTGTATCCTGAAATCATCCAGAATTAATAAATTTGAGAACTGGTTCAATATTCCTTCTTTCGAGTTTTATAGGATCACGTTCGTGCTGATGAAGACGTCGCGTTGCGTCTTCACATGTTAAAAAATATCCCTTGTTCCATTATTACGATGAGAATCTAATCCTTTTTATGTACTCTTCAAATCAAGTCGAAATACACTTCCTAGCACGTGTTCGTTCAACTTAAGCAAACGTCAATATCGAAAACATCCCTCAATTTCGCAAGAGCATCAGGCAAATATTTTCGTTCCACGCTCTATTCGCCCGCAACAGCTAATATTCTGTCCTAATTTCGAGCCTGTTCTCTTCGGAGATTAACTATCGGCCGTCTGTATCGTTTGATCGTTTTACGCCGGCTAGCTGCCAACTTACTTTAGTCAGTTTACATTGGGCCTTCGCGAGAATTATCAGCGTGGATTCTAGAATCGTTGGTTGGTCGCCGTGACAAAGTAGCAAAAATCTCGTCAAGTGCCGTTTATTGGAAGACGTCGCGGTCGTCTTCGTCGTGACCGCGGTCACCATTTGAAAAGTTCCTGTCGAGGACTGCAAACGATTTCGTAATAAAATCATTTTTCGGTGCCTGCAAGCCCATCAGGATATGTAATTAATGCACATTAATTGTGTTCTTTCATCATTGATCATTGCCAAATAACTATCGAGTCGATACTAAAATCCTAGCGAGGTAAAGCCATCTCGTTCTCACTATGAAAAGTGCTTCCAAAAATAGATATCCAGTGCAACATTTCGAATAGTGGTGTCGCAATAAATTGGATAACATATGCATCTTTCGTTGAAAGTGCGATTCTACCCCGCGCAATGTGGAAAATCCCTTAGAGAAATAGTTGTACACTTGATGAGCAAAAAATATTGTGCATTCTATTTTAGAAATGTTGGTACAACGCGTGTTCGATTCTCTGCAAAAGAAAGATGATTTTGCTTGGATTCATCATGTGTGGCGACGTCGACGACTCCTTGGAATATAATTTGATGTGATTGAAGAATTCGCCGAGTGTTTGGATCACATTCGTTTCGATTGGACGCTACTATTTATAGCGAGAGGCGCAAAGAAAACAGAAAAGAAAAAGGCCGCCGAAATGCTTGAAATTTATTTATAAAACGCAACGTCTTCTTTGAATTTGTGTCGCTCGTCTACGACTTGAGCCAATGAACACACCACGGAAACATTTGCTGAGATCTACACGATATTATATGTAGCTTGGTTAATGCTTCCCTATTCCACTTGCCTTTTTATTAGGTGCTGTATTAATTCTTTCATTTTATTATGACATCAGGCGGTGTGGCAATGAGGTTTCATTAGGTTTGAATCGGGAGCGAAACCTTCCTAGGAATTTGATCAAAAGCCGGATCAGATCTTTGCGTTAGTTCATCGGACTTTGAACCGAAATAAAAAAATTTAAAATTTAAATTTTTCTTCATTGTGGTAGATTCAATGTGAATGCTTCGCGGCGGAATGTGATGCAGTAGGTTCCGAATGTGTACTCGATCGTATCGTGGCAAAAAGAATAGTCCCTTCCACACTGACCAAGGCTGAGCGATCTTCTTTCAAATTGTTAATCTATCCAAATGTTGGCGTTGATCGTTTGTTTAGCTGTAAAATAACGTAACGCATACGAATTTTGAATTGCTAAATTTTAATAGGATCGCATTCCTAAACAGTTTATTCCTTTTTTCATATACATATATTTTTTTGTCGGTTTTGTGGACACTAGCCGTATTTTGAAATATTCTTCGGAATTCCGTTCGACTAAAATCAGGGATTCCTACTCACGACCTTGACTTTATGCTAAATATGCGAGCTATAAGTTTTACCTTTAGCACCTCTCTTTAGATCTGAACTAGCGCATCACACATATTTTCTAAATGTACTTTTCAGGGATTCTCAACAACTAAATTTCATTCAATGAATGTCAAAACAAACTGCACAGTGGTGTAGGTCATGATTATTTGTTTCGTCTATATCAAACTGTGAAAAGGCGACTGACCTATCAAGGCGACAAAATTTGACTTGTGAAACTCTTTAAATTCAAATATGTCATTGAAGTCTCAAGGGCTTGGTATAATTGTGCGAAGACAACGATTGACAGAATAATTTTATGAAACTCCAGGTCGAATATTCTCATTTTAATCCCTTTGAAATTTCATTTCTTATCGATAATTAATGAAAATCTTCCTACCAATAGTTTTTGCGGCATAAAATGGAGCTGACATCAACGAATCCGTTTAATAATTCCCAGATGCTAATGCGAACAGTCTTAGCAAACATTCTGATAGCTTTTGGATGCAATTTAAAAGATCACAAGAAGATAACTATATCGCGCGGATAATTAAAAGTGTTTGAATCGAGCAGCAATTTTGAATTTCGTAAAACCTACACTTTTTAAAACATTTAATTGAATATTATAAAAAATTCATTATCCTCAAAAATTCGAATAGAACATCGAAAAATCAAAATTTTGCTTTGGTCGAAATGATCGAATCTCAATATCACGCGCAATTTCCACTTAATTGATGTGACCCAACCGGCAAAACCTCATATTTGGTGATCTTTAAAATTGATGTAAACACACTGCACATGTGGCTATTTTCATCATTTTATTTGGACACACTCACACCCCCTCCTCTCATCAAGATATTTTCGTACGACTTTTCATTTCCTCATTAGCTGAACTGCGGGCGGGCGAAAAATAAGAAGAATTTTCAAAGGAACAAAAAAAAACTACATAATATCCAAGAAATTTGTTAGATGATTCATAAATGGGTTAAGCGAGAAAACGAGAGATGATTGTTGTTTGTGCTTGCCTTAAATACGGCCAGGAGTGGAAGGGAGAGGAGTTCTTTCTACTGGGCAAATGTATTTTTGGTAAATGGTGTTAAGATGGAAAGAAAATCTAAAGTGTGGAGCACTAATCTCAGCAAGTAAGCAATTCAGAGCATTGAGCATTGAACAAAAACGATTGTTGTATTGCACGATTGTTGATGGATTTTCGTCGTTGCGATCAGTGTTTTAAAAATAATAGAAATTCCAAGATATCATTTTCAGATATGATATGCCATGTCAAACGTATTCTGTTTCGAAACTCTTTCAGTTTGTTGAATGTCGCCAATTTTTCGGCAAGTATTTGTGACAACAGCAGAAATCCTATTGACTTGTTTTCCTAAAATAGATTTAAAGATATTGATTTGCACTTCACGTTTAACAATTCTTTAGTTTAGCCGAAAACTTAAACTCGGTGTGTAAGTTAATATCAGGATTTACATTTATTGCGTGATTTAAACGCAACCAAATCTCACCAACAGGATCTTAATTTAATGTGAAACGAGCAATATTTCATCTCTAAACACACAAACAGTGAAATTTATCCAAGAATATTGGCAGAAACGTACGGTAAACATGTACAATTCTAGTCGAATTATATCACATTTTTAATGGAAAATCACATTGGTGAAGGGCTAAAACAGCGTGAACAGTCCCTTTTAACGACCATCGATTGAAAGTTTCTTTCAGTCATAGATAATTGTTTCTCATTCTTTAATATTTTCCGAGAAATTTTATACCAAAACATCTATGGTTCTTTTTCATCTCCATCCCGATATGAATTCTTGGATAGAGAAAAGGTGTAGCATCATCTTCAGTTATGATGAGCTTGTGATTGTCTTTCTCCATCAGAAAGAGGAATGCCAATATTCTCGTAATTTTTTTGGATTTTTCTACTTATTCGAGTCATTTTTTTTATTATATTTCCGTTCAAAATCCGCAGAAGTGCCGCGTTTATTTGATATCTTCTCACAAGATTGAAAAACGGTTGAAAGCTTTGCCATTCACAAGTACAAAGGTAGTTAGAAAAGTCCGGACAAAGTTAGGGAGACTGGAATACTGGTGCGAGACGGGGCTATTTTCAATTAGCAGTATATCTTCGAGGAACTCATACTGGGTTACTCGCATATTGGTCTATTATTTTGTGTTCAGCGCTCGTTTGAGTCGGGGATGAAAGATAATTTCGTGTGTCGAGAAAGAAATGATTCATGATTAGCAAATCGCTCAGGAGAATAAAAAAATCTTGGTAAACAATACTGTGAATCTGCACCTTCAAGTAGTTTCAAAAATTTCGGAGTGACCATATGAGCACACGAAACGCTATACATTCTGGACGCCCATGTTGAGGGGACTACTCCAGAAATCGTTGATAAAGTCCTTGATCTCCTGACTTGCGGCATGTTAGTGAATAGGCATGAGATTGTTAAAGTTGTTGGCATCTCGAATACAATAAATTACGTAAAAAATTTGAAGAAAAGAAACTTTCCTTCGATATGTGTGCCGCGGTGTCTCACAGTTGGCCAAAAATCGGTATGGCTTTGGAGTTCTCCAAAGTTGCTTAAATTTTAGCACGAAATCTTCCAATAACTCTGTCACATATGACAGTTTCTCACTATTAATTTTTAAGGCTCCAATGCCATTACGATTCTTGAAATGAGTGGTAGAACCGCAGCTTCCACGCAATTCATTAGGATTTTCGTTGAAGTTTTCATGGAGAAATTTTGCTTTTCCTATAAGAATTTTCATGAATATTGTTCATAATCCAGTCGCAAAGAACTTTTTCCACTTGAGGTTACTCTTCAGATAATAAATTCTACCTTTTTCCTGGGCGTACACAGTCAGAATAGTTAACTTTTTGATTTTTTCCGGTTTAATTTTCGCAGAAACACCGTCTAACAATAAATTCTCTCCAAATTTCATTGTTTTCTATTTCGTCGCAATTACCGGCGGTCGAACGCAAAGTTTCGGTTGCAATAATCGAAAAATCGTAATCTGTACTGTATTTCGTTGTATTTATTCACGATTGAATCAAATAATTTACATAAAAATTATAAATGAAGGATGAAATTGTAAATGTCGGCAATTTAGTCTTTTAGTCTTATATATCAAATGACAAAAAAAAAACAACGAAGCAACAAAATTATTGAAAAATATGACTCTAAATAAAAACTGTTCCGGATGGCCACACATCGCTTACTCTTATTTCTATTAAAAAAAGAATAAAACAGCTTCCATGCATCTCATTTAATTAATTTTGGCTTAACACTGAAAACAAATGAATCTTTGATTATTATTATTAAATCCCAAACTAATATCGATTACAGAAATGGTAGGGTTAAATGCCGACTATACAAAAGATGAACAAAAAACAATATGCAGGGTGATAGATACCTTGCCGAATTCCAACAACGCGAAAATCAGTATCGTCGTCCGATCCTCGTACACAGTCGAGCAAGTCTATGAAAATATTGAAACGCAATTCAATTACACATCATTCGATTTGAAGCTCGTAGCGAGCGATGGTTCGGTAAGTTTTTTGTTTTTAAAATCACATTAATTTCAACAAATTCTGATTTCGTACTTTGAATGCATTTGAATTCGTTTCAGGTTCTATTGAGCGATAAACGCAAATCGTTGCTTTACGACGTGCCGGGATTTAAGAAAAACACTAAAAACATATTTTACATAATGCCTACCGAGAATTCTGATAAGCAGTCCGATACGAACGGTTCGAGTCCGAATTCAACCACGACTTCGAGTGTAAAATTCGTGCATACTAGCCCAAAGGCTTCGTTGAATTTCACACCAAAATATCATCAAACGGAGAACGTAAGAGTCAATCAGTCAATTTACGTATGCAAGTGAATTTATTGAAAAAATACCATACTTATTATCCAGAGAAATATTCATGTATCGAGCAATATTTGTTATTATATCCAAATCAATCTCGTTCTCAGGAGGATGCGGCAAAGATCGACTGCATTTCGTCTAACTTCAACATCATTGTGCCGAAGGCAGCAATAGATTCGAATTTAATATCTGAATATTTCCAATCACTTAGTCCCAGTGAACCAGATGCCGCACCGCCCGTTCCTATGGATACTGCATTACCAATAACATACGAACCAATGATGAAAGATCCAAAGATTAAGCTAAAGTTATATTCGTGTGAGTAGCTCTTGCGATATGCACTAGAAATCGCTTTCAGGGTGACGATATATTAATTGTGCCTTTTGCATGTTAGCCCCGCGTTCAACATCACGATATGTCGGTTTAGTGAACCAAGCGATGACGTGCTATCTAAACAGTCTTTTGCAAGCACTATTCATGACGCCTGAATTCCGAAATGCGCTATACAATTGGGAGTTTGATGGCATCGAGGAAGGCAAATCGATACCATATCAATTGCAGAAGCTATTTTTAAACTTGCAGGTAAAAAACTAGAAGAAAACGTTGTCAAAACATTCAGAAAGACTTCTGTGTCATTTATAAACCATTTTTCGAATGCGTTAAAACAACATTTAAAAGCTCCAGACATAGCAAGTATACGTGTAACTAATATTTCCAAATTCGGTTTTCTAGACCTCGCAAAAGGCTGCTGTCGAAACCACAGATTTGACACGCAGTTTTGGTTGGGACTCGACAGAGGCCTGGCAACAACACGATATTCAGGAGCTGTGTCGCGTGATGTTCGACGCGCTCGAGCAAAAGTTCAAAAATACAGATCAAGCCGATCTAATCAATC
Source organism: Oxycera nigricornis (assembly GCA_963942545.1). Lineage (NCBI taxonomy): Eukaryota > Metazoa > Arthropoda > Insecta > Diptera > Stratiomyidae > Oxycera > Oxycera nigricornis. The sequence continues at coordinate 7,667,106 of OZ012663.1, read as the reverse complement.
GCTTGTACGAAGGGAAAATGATTGACTACGTCAAATGTTTGGATTGTTGCACGGAGAAGTCGCGTGAAGACACATTCTTAGATATTCCTTTGCCAGTGCGTCCGTTCGGCAGTACGGTTGCGTACAGCAGCATCGAGGAAGCTCTGAGGGCTTTTGTCCAACCCGAAACCCTTGACGGCAACAACCAGTACTTTTGCGAGAAATGTAATAAGAAATGTGATGCACATAAGGGGCTAAAATTCAAAAAGTTCCCGTATATATTGACGTTGCATCTGAAACGTTTTGATTTTGATTATCAAACGTTGCACAGGATCAAGTTGAATGATAAGTAAGTTTGTTTTTGATTTTTCGTTACGGATCTCATTGGAACGATGTGATTTTATTGCCAGAGTGACTTTCCCGCAAACACTCAATCTAAATGGCTTTATAAACGCGACGGATGTAGAAACATTTGGTACGAGCCACTCGCAGACCAATGGCTTTGTTAGTTCCGCTTCGTCAGAGCACGACGCCACAGAGAGTCTAGCGAAATGCGACGATAGTAGCACTACGGATAGTGGGGCTGCCATGGAGGAGGACAATTGCAGTGGGACTGCCACAACGGCTAGCTCAACGCATAATGATAACGACTTACAGGTAAGGAGACTTCTGAACGATAAAAAAGTTGTTTGGCAAATTCAATCCACCATTATTACTTGAATGCCGATTGTCATTGATCATAAACAGGAAGATGACGAGGGAATCGACATGAGCTCAAGCACGGACCATCGCATGGCGCTAAGCAACGAAAGTGGCCCTTTCATCTATGAGCTGTTCGCCATTATGATACACTCCGGCAGTGCATCTGGCGGTCATTACTACGCCTACATTAAAGATTTCGACAATAGTGAGTGGTATTGCTTCAATGACCAAACCGTGTCACCAATAACCCAGGAAGATATTCAGAAGTCGTTCGGCGGCGGATCGTTCAAGGCCTATTACTCTAGCATTTATAGTTCCAGTACGAATGCCTACATGCTGATGTATCGGCAAATGGATCCGAAACAGAACGCCACTACCATGAAAGTGTCGGATTTCCCAGAGCACATAAACTCGCTGGTGAAGCGACTGGACGACAAAGAGGAAGAAACCAGGCAAATAAAAGCACGCGAGCCCGATATTATTAAACCAAAGGTATATTTCTATAATCCAAAATTGAAAACGATGAAAGTCACCAAAATTATCACGTCGAAACTGTATCCACTCGAAAGTGTGCTTGAGACTGCCCACACTATGCTCGATGTTGGAAAATTCGCACCGCTGTCCCGTTGTCGCCTCGTCCTGTACGAACAGCTCGGCGAAGAGATAATGTACAGCTTAGAGGGGCGCGAAATGGAGCCAATGGAGAATTTCGCTGATAGTAATTTCCTTCTAGAAACTCGTGCTGATGACGAGGAGTTTGAAAAATACGAACCGAATGGTGTGAATACGCGTGTGTATAAAGTTGATATGAGAAACAGCGAAGTGGATGGTCCTTATTTGATTCGGGCGATCCGGAATAGCACATTTGAACAATTCAAAAAGATTGCGGCGAAAAAAATGAAACTAAAGTGGGACGAAATGGTTCTTGCAATTGAGAGATACTCGGATGACGCGATACTGCCGCGAGACTCCGAAACGGGCACTTTCTATCCACAACGAAAAATATTTGTGACGTGTATGAAGGATCCGACACTGGAGGAACGTCATCAGTTTTTGACGGTGGCTAATTCGTTTAATCATCTTATGTACCTAGATGTGATAGTGCCTAATGCCGACAATGGTAAGTTTTGTCGATTTCCCCTGATTCTTTGTAAGACGAGCACCAAACTCGCTTGAATATTGAAAGTTTTTTGAAAAAAAGTTGTTGCAAATTTAATTTAAAGGGTGTTAGATTAGTCGGCAGCAAAGCAAAATAAGTTACAAGTTTCTGTCCGGTTCAAGTTTGCATTCAAAACCGTGTTAACATAAATTATCACAATATCAACAATAACATCTATCTTTTGGAAAGCAAATCTATGCTCCTTGACAATTGTGATAGTTACATCTAAACTACTTCGCTTTCTTACAGAAACCTTGCAAATGTTGGCAATACCGCAATATGTGCCGCGATCTCAGCATCCAAATACGCCAAAGCAATCACCGCCTGAAAACAGCAAGCAGCTGGAGGCCGGAGACGTGGTAGATGCGGTTATGATGAACACCACGACGAACCTTTCCTCGACAGAAGTCAACATCATCGGTGCTAGTGGGGATTTCAAGCGAACATCTCCGTACCCAGGTCAGAATGCAGGCGCAGAAAACGGATGTAGCAATGGTAGCTTGGGAATGGGCGGCGCTGAAAGCAATAGCGAAGATAGCAGTCTCAGTGATGGCGATAGGACGCTCGTTGAGTCAGCACCTCACAATCTAAGTCATTCGTCGACGCCTAGTCACTCGCCGCAATTGTCCAGTCCCGAGGATGAGAACGAGGACAAACTCATCATAGGCAGTCGAGATCTATCCAGCCGGATGAGCGACGACGAAGACGGCTTTGAGGCTGACAGCGACCTGTACTTTCGAGCGTATCGTATGGTCGACGACACAGAACAGCCTAATGGCTTCCATCAAACCAATGGCAACGCGTCCGATTCCGAAGACATGTCATCGCACCATGCAAACCATGCAGAAGCTGCACCAAGCGAATATACACTTAAGGTCCTTGTTGATACTCGCATGCGAATCGGCACATTCAAGCGCAACCTCGAGTCGCACGTCCGAGTACTTTCCGATTATTTCAGGATTGTTCAAAAGCAAACCAACGACTTGAAACACTTCTACTTAGACATGTCGGAGAAAATGCGGTGCTTCCGAGACGGCGATAAAGTTCACATCGAGCTGGGCAGGAATCTGAAAAAGGGCGAGCTCAAGGCGAAGCTTTACTTCCTAAAACTGAGCGAAATCACGAACGAAATTGGAAAATTGGATCCAATATGCGAGCGAGTGTTCCACAAAGGCTCGTTGTTCACTGAAGTCAAACAGGATCTGATTGATCATTTGCACAGTCTGGACAGTAAATATCATACGCTCACGATGGAGAACTGTCGATTGTGGGAGCGTAGTGCGAAGAACCCATTGCGTATATTGAATACAGGGAGTGTGCATACTGTCTGTGATTTGTTTTTGTCGGCCGGTTGTGAGGTGAGTGAGTTTGAGACTAAGTTTTGAATCTTATTAATTAAATTTGTGCCAAGATTGTACTGCAAGAATGTGAGGATGGAGTTAATCCGGTGACAGATATCGAAAGTTTAACGCTTTTTGTGAGAAGATGGTATCCATCTGCATTGAAGTTGGGACCATTCCAAGAAATCACGTTGGAAAGTAAGCAAACAATAATTTATGAAAGAGTATTTAATAACGTAACGTATATGTGTTACATTTTGTGTGTGTACAGAAGATGCTGAAATCCGCAAAAAACTGTCTGAAATTTCTGATATTCCCGAAGATAAAGTCGCTTATGTTAGGGTGAGTAAATTCTTGGCGTTTCGAAAATATTTAGTTTTGAGTTAGGACGTTCGATTATTGTTGAATGCATGCAAGAAAAATGAATTTTAATCAAAATTACATTTATTTTACGACAAAATCTTAAAACAAAAATACAACCTCGTATTGTCTAAGCCATAGTTTGTGTGCATTATCGTTCTTCAATTCACAGATGAGCAGTCCATTTCCGGCCACAAACATTTCGCTTGCTAACATCAATAGTTCAATGACGTGGTTTACAAATCCTGCGACAATGGAAAACTATCCAATTTCAGTGTCACACTGTGGTTGCGTATATTTCTACAAGTAAGATTGCACTCTTAGTTCAAAGACGTTTTCCTTGATGGTATATATAAATCTAGGAATAATAGCGAGCCTCCGAAAGAGATGAGTTCCGAGGATAGACGCGAAATCCTGTCGTCAGAGAAAGCGCGCCTGGAACGAATTGGTGCCTCAACAACGTCGACGTATTCGCCACGTCGTGAACGTGCTCTTAAAATTTATCTGGACTCATCGCCAAAAGGCCGCGACGACTAGAATGTGAGGGAGGGTGCTGATGACGGAGGCGGCATCGTGCAGCTTCAAATGGTCATTGTGTAAATATTCGGAATGCGTTTTTTTTTAAATAAAGTTTTCGGATGGAAGAGATGAATCGCTGCGCTTCAAATGAAAATTTAAAGGCTATCAACAATAACAAAATTACTGGTGGAGAAAGAATGTAAATCTCGACATAAGGAAAACTTTAGATAATTTATGAGACTGTACCCGATTTGCCTATTTATATAGAATTTCTATTTATCAGAAGATTGAACTATCGCGAAAATCCGCCGCTTTACAAAAAATATATTGCATGCATTGAAATTCGGAGAGACAAAAACTACAATTTGGAGAGACAAAACCGACAGTTTGGAAGAAACTCATCAAACTTGTTCAAACGATGCGTAAGAAGACGGAGAATCATTTCAAACTCCATCACCATGGGATTCATTTTGAAAGAAAGATCGCAAACCGTCCATGCATTCGCGTTTTTGGTCGCATTGAAAACAATTTTCGTTTTGTCCTGTTCGCAGTTTGTCCTCTTATTCTCGAAACTTTTGCTTAAATTAGTACTTTGACAAATCCCAAAGTAAAATGAATTGGGGAAATGCGAAAAGAAATTGTTAAATTGAATTATTGGCAAAGAAGCAACCGTAATATCTACCTGGTATCTACTTTGTATATAGAAGTTAGGCATAATATTATGTGCATTCTATCAATTCATTCAATTTGTTTTGTAGATATCTTAAAATGTTATATGATATAGACTTGTCTTGAAATTGAAGACGTGCGTGATTTTACGAAAAATATCCAAAATTATGAATCACTAATTGTTTTCTTTTTGCCAAACCTGTTCGTCTTAATTTTCCTTACTGTTATTGTCATTGCAGATGAATCGAATTGATAGAATTCATTTGGTAAATTTATATCTGTACTAAATGTCTTTTTCTGTAATATTATTTGAAACTCTAAGCAGAGAATAGTAATTATATGATTAGAATATGCGATGATCATAACTACATTTTATATGTTTCGTAAGTTGAGGGAATATTACTTGGTTATTGATTTATTTATCGAGAATTGAGAAAAAATGTAATTAACTGGCTATATTATCAAAAAAAAAAAACAAATAAATAAAAAATCTGTTTATTATCACAAAAAAAGTTAAGTTAAGACAATTTGTTGAAATTCAATGTGTGGTAGATTCCAATGACGTCTTCTATTCTGTACTGTTCTGAAAACAAAAAAGGAAGTGCGTTTTGTTGATTTCCGTGTATGAAAATAAAATGCGAGAATGAAAAGCTGGAAACAATAGTTAGTATATTTCCCCCTCTTCGTAGGTTGGTTGGTTGTAGTGGCAGCCTCCTTTAACCTAAGGCCCATTGTGATATCACAAAAGATTGAGACGGCACTAGAACCTACAGGATGACGAGAACCATTTCGATTCTCGTATGAAGTTGGCTGTGCAGCTAATATTTAAATCAGCTACTTCCGTGAGGCTGTCCAGGAAAGGTGAGCCTAAGGTTTGCATGCGTTTCCTGGATAGTGCATTCACACATAAAGTGTTGGATTGTTTCTTCCTCGTCTTCCGATCTGCAACTTCGGCAGAAATCGTTGAAAGGAACGCCGAATCTTTCGTCGTGTCTGCCAATCGGTACGGATACGATGGAACTCAAGGTCTCGCGGCTTGTGTTCAGAAGCCGCTTGGTGCGTTCATTAATTTCCATTCAAAATCCGTATTTTCGAAAAAAATCAATAATTCGGCATTTTTCGAATGCAAACTAAAGCCATATTTCCTGTTCGTATTTTCCTCTACATACGACACAAATATATTCAAGTTTTTGCTGAAATTAACTTCGGAGTACAAGGTGATAAGTCTTCCCCTATACAATGCATGGTTATATGAATCCCAAGCGGAATTGCATTTATTTCAGACATGCATCGAACAGAATACGGTTTGAGTGGGGTTTTTCGTTAGATATTATTATATTACCGAGTACAAAGCAAAAGAGAAAAAAATACTGAGCTACTGAGAATATCGACTTTCTAGGTTGCGTTCTAAAAAAACAATCAGCGCATTTCAACAGTGTTGGACCGAGACAGCTGGAGGCAAAGTCTTCAGAACACGAAAATAAACTTTTGAAGGCAAACGAAACTTAAGAACATTTTCATAAAAAGTCGCTACTGAATGAGAAATGAAGAAACTTTTATTTTAATTTCAAACTAAGTGCCAACTCTCATTGGTAGAATTTTCATGTTATCTACATTTCTTGAAAAGAATGTTTCTTCAAAATGAAAGAAAATGAATAAAATCTCCTGAACCCAAATCATACTATACCAAAGTGAATAGGTCTTCTACTTTTTCGTCCCATCGCAACGTTATTCTTCCTTAAAAAAAATCTGAGAATATTAAATAAAAACAAATTTTATTAGTTTAATTTTCTTGTTATTGCAAATGATCAATTTCATTTTATGTCACTTGTTTTTTCATTTATTTACAAAAATAATAAACTTCTAATGGGTTTTCACATCGCATCGGTCTAAACATTTTTTTTCTTAATAGAAACAATAAAATATTTAATTTTTCTCTTCTGCAAAAACAAGTCTTAGATCACATAATAAAAGTCTCCTACACACAAATACATAAGTGTATAGTGTTTATATTAATTCAATTGAATGATATTGATTCTTAAGAAAATGAAGACTAATTGATAGAATAGATATTACAGCTAGAATCATTTCTACATTATTGAAACAGAGTCTTTTAATCTTCCTGTATAAAATGTTTATAAACGGCTTTTAATTGTTTTACAACTTTCGTTTAATTTGACTTGTTTTATTTCCCATTGTTTTATTTTTTGTTTGTTTGAAATATATTTAATATTAAATTATTTCCTTATAATAGAATCTTTATTGTGTATTTAAATAACTTCATTTTTTTACAGTTACTATGAAACAGAACAATTTCTTAAGTAATTTCGACTACTAAGACTACAACTATTTCTAATTAAATTCATTAAAAATATGTTTTTTGATTATTATTTTCTTTAATTTTAAATATCACGTGTACTTGAATTAAGCTCGATTATTATCCTTATGCATTATCCTCGATTTTCTCGATTGTATTTGCATAGAAAAAAACCTTGATAGTGACAATAATGTCGTGCTTAAATGTTCATTTATTTTGTCGTTTTTCTTCTGTTCTTTAAAATGGAATTAATAGCAATGTTATCAATCTTTAAAAAAGAGAGCTTATAGCAAAATAAATTATTAAACATAATCTGAGGGCACTGTGGTAGTGCTTTCATTGATGGCCGCCAATCGGGGAGGTCTTCGTGTGACGGTCAGACCTCCACTACTTCCACTGGAATCGCCTGATATATCCCAGTTTTGCAGAGGTCCTGACAGCATTGTCAGTCCAACAACTTCGTAAGCTCGATCGTTGCCAACTGGAATGGCTGTAACGGACAAATCCGAATAGTATGCACTACTTGGAGCTGATGACACCATTGGCACGTCCTGCTCGTGAGCCTGGAGAATGGAAAGGATGTATTTAGTGCTTCATTGCAGTGGGGAGGGGCAGATTGTACTTACCTCTCCACATTGACTATAGGCAGTGTTTTGATATGACGGGTTGGCTGATCGCACTGACTCCCGATCTAGTTCGGCATATAGTGCTTCACCTACCCCAACCGGGCTGTAGGCATCGTCCATGTGTGTATAATGATTTTCGGCGGGTGATGATGATGGTGGACCGATTTGATCAGGTCCTGTCGATGACCTTCGCGTACTTAGCCAATTCCAAACGCCGGAATTGCTAGTTGGCCTTCGTATACTATCAGCTGGATGCTTTATTGATAGGTTGGATCTACCCGCTTGGCCATTCGAACGATTATTTCGACACCACCATGGTAAAGGTCGCCCACCTGAAACGAAGGTATGATAGATATAAATTATGAAGTTTCCTTTTGCGATGGTCGGCGACTTGCAACTAAAATTTTTCGAATCAAATAGTTAATTGTTTTTCCTCTACTTTTTATGTCGTTTTTCTGCTTTTATTGGATTATTTTTAACTTGAAAATTCAACACCGTCAAATATTGGAAATTAGTTTTGGGGTTCAGAAAAATCACAATTACTATTTAAGTCCAAAACTCGTCAAGTACTCATGTCATTTGAAGAGTTTCGAAATTAATAAAACAGCGCCCAGCGTGGGCACTTGTCGCTGGTAAATCATAAATTAATCATCAATCAAAGTTTAAAATCAATCAAGAAATGGTCGAAAATGTTCCAATAGTTTAAATCGGACGCTTTTGTAAGGAATTATTTGACTTTCCACTCCCAAAAAAACTGTGATCTTCATATAAATGGAGAGACATGCTCTCAAAATATTTTTTTTAAAGATTCTTTGATTAATAAAGAAGAAGATAACTTAATAGCCAGTAGAATGTTCAGGGATATCACCATAAGTTATTAAAGGTGACAAGTATTGTAATAAGTAAGTGGCAGCAAAGAAGGAAGCAAAAAATTATCATGAGGAATGCACACACAGCTTTAACCCATGCAGCTTTGATCCTTTGCAAGGTAAATTGATAACAAAACGACATTTCAGATAAACACGACAAGATTTCAACTATCTTGCCATCCTTCTCGCCCACATGAATCAAAGCTAGCTAATACACAACAAATTAATAAAATTAATTACCCCCATCGCTTCCGATAATGCATAACCGTTGTACATACTCGAAAATGTGCACTGGATCGTGAAAAATCATGGTGGCAATATCAAAGTAACTTAGACACCTTGTCACGACAATTACTTGTGATATTTTCTTAGCGTCCGACATTTTACAAGATCGCGAACTAATAATCTCTACGTGAAGGTATAAATGCTCAACGATTTTAGTGGAACTTTGATCGTGAACCGTTATGCTAGCTTGATCCATCTAACGTTTGGTATCCACCACCACGTCTTTGGGAGTCCATTAGATAGATAGATTCCTGGGGATCTTTGGTGTCATTTGGCTGATTGTCGGTCAGTTAGTCGAGCCATTAAACCAACATACTTGCTTAACTAAATGTTAATCTTTATCTCATAAATTTGAACCTGTGTGTATGCAACTGACGTGCATTAACATTCACTTCCACTTCTGATTTTGTGCCTAGTTGTAGTTAGAATGCAACACAGACAGTGTGAAAATGTAATCTTGCGACAAACTCGATAGTTGGAAACGGAAAATTTATCCTAGTCAGTAAAGAGGTATTTTTTGTAATAAGGAAACTGTTTTATAAATCATTTTTCATAACTTGCGAGTATATTTTAATAAGACCAAATTTTTAGCAAACGATTCTTTAGTTTTTAGAACGATGTAGATCTGATGATTTTTCAATTAAATTTTCGCTTGCTTGTAATCAAACTGCAAGACCAAGAGAGTTTTATTAAGTTCCAGAGAAAGCGGAAAAACTCTGGTTTTGTGAGAAAACAATTTCAAAACATGACTAATTCAAAAGAAAATGGATTGCTGCATTTTATTTTCAGTTTTTAGCACTTTTAGAAAAAATCAGGTTCTTATTTCCAGTCAAACTAATATTTGAAAATGCTTAAAAATGGATCCATATTTCCCAGTAGCTTTAAATAAAAATATTGAACATAAAACACTTGAACATAAGGACACATTCGCATAAGCGGCGTACATAGGACGCGGTTGTGTCATGATTATGATTTGATGCACTCTTGAAGGCGGTTGAGCGATTGAATTGCGAAATATCGGTTATATTTTAGTGATCGGTAAATCATACAAGATTCACCTCAAATTTTTCATAGAAAATGATAAAATATCCCATCACTTTGAAGGAACATTTTGTACTACTTTTAAAAATATCGACGTGTGTAAAAGGCGTAAATATCATTTATCAATCACTATGGGAACTATGGACGCCCGACATGTCTCGGTATCTTTTGAAGATTTCCACCTCGCAACGTTGAAAAAAACGTTCACAGGTGATGTATTAAATTTAACGATGAGCCTATCTAAATCCGGCAAATAAATTTAATGTTTAATTTTTCACTGTTTATTCGATACTACCTTATTTCTAACCAATGCAAAATTTGAACAGTCAAATGTGTTTCTCAAAATTTTGGTCATTTTTGAATTTTAAAAATATTCCAGAAAAAAAGGAACTTCTACGATTCTGTGGTCATCACCAATTAAAACGAATTGTTGGGCCAACATCAGATATATCAGATGGTTGTTTATTGTGCGAGAAACTTATAAGCCTGAAATAATTTTCACCCCACCAGGATGATGTTGTTACTCCTGTATACGTTTTGAGAATATTCATATTTATACCTATCATCGTATCTAGTCGTGAGAAGAGTTTTTTAAAGCTTAAGCACCATAAAACCGGCACTGTGCATTCGAACTGAATTTTGAAGAAGATTTTAGGCCTCCTCAGTTATTTCATTACATCCATTTTAATTTTACAAGTATTCTCATACTTGAATTTTACTCTAGGGGATCAATATCCTTTAAAATCAATAGCTCATCAAAATTAAAGGCCCCATTTCGAATATGGGTCACACCCATAGCACTTGAGTTTGTCGAAAGGGAGTCATTATTGCGTTAGTACGTGCTGTGGTTGCATAATTTTTAGTTGACATCAATGCTATTGCTATCCACTTATAATTACTGAGTGAGCAACATTAACATTAATGACATTCTTTGTTTATATGTTGGTTTCACATGCGATACTTTTTAATGGAGAGTATTTAGCGAGCAAATTAATAAATAATAATTGTTGGTGAGCTGGTTGATGAATTTCAATGCCCAATAATTATCTATTTTTTGTTGAAAATTTGCAATTGAAAGGTTTCACATCGAAATTTCATTGAATTGGTATTGAAGTGTGTGTTGTTTGGAATAGAAAAATATTAAATAATATCATTAACTATTAATTAATATTATATTATGCTCTTATCTATTTTCATTGTGATCGTGGTATAATTTTTGTTTTTCGTTGTGAGTTTCGAAAAAAATTAAATCCTTTTAATATGTAAATCAGTATATGTAAAATTCTGATTCCGAATTTTTTAGTTCTTTATCATTCCTTTTTCTGGGATAAACTTATCAATTTTCAACATTGAGAACTTTTAAGGTTTTATTTGTTTGCTATAAATTTGAATCGGAAATTTTATTGTACAGTAATGGACAAGTAATTAGATAGAACATATACTATTATTTTTTAGTAATTTTGTCTCTGAATCGTCTCGTCTCAATATTACTGCGATCAACTGTGTGATACATAATATTCAATTAGGAAAAAAGATACATATTTTCCAAGTTAACTAGACCACCACGTCTAACGATATCCATTTAACACTTAGCCTCCATTCAATATTTTTACTTTAAAAAGAACGGCTGGCATCGAATGTCCGTTCGAACCGTAAGCACTGTTGAATCAATAAATTATAGTGAATGACCCGGGTCAATTATCGATTGCTCTTATCTAATAACTAATAGCAGAATTTTGTTAAGATATATTTGTAAAGGTGTGCACAGCAACGGTTCGCGTATTACTTACAGTATATCCATATCTATAAACAGCTCGTACGTTTTCGTACATGCATATATGGGGCAATGTGAACAAACGAGCATAGACAGCTTGACGCAGTTTCTATAGATAATTAATGTGTTTCAGGTAGAGTCCTTTGGTGACCTGATAACATTTTCTCGAGTGGCAGCTACGTGCATACGGATTCAGATAATAGTTTTCCGATAAATGCTATGTGAATTCGGCTATAATTGAAGATATTTGACTTGGACTCAAGTGCAGTGGTCGTTAGTCTTTTGAATTTCAATGCCTCTCAATTGAATTAAATTTAATGGTCCTCCTGGTAATTGTTTGCTGATTTTTTCCAAAATTACTCAAATGAAATTTTAGTTACACATATTTAACATGATATTTAAAATTCCTGAACCAACATTTTTTATCGAAGTATCCTTAAATAGTTTAAGTTCGCACAATAATTGCATCTGTCCTCTACATTTTTCATGCATAAAGCTAGTAAAAATTTGACATGGGTTACAAGAAAATTCAATAAAATTGAATTAAGTGCAAAATATTCATGGGTGTTCGCGGAAATAATTTATTTATCTCTTGCAAAACCTGTGAAATATATCGACATTCTCACACCTTTTGTCAATGTAAATAACATTTTGTTGTTGAATGCATGTTGAGTGCATTCGATTGCATTTGATTATTACTGAATATCTTTCTAAGTATTTGCAGCCTGGCATTTGTTTCTGGTGAGAAAATTATGAATCAGATGTTATTTTAAGTTGAGTAAGGTTTCATTGAAGGATATTTGAATCTTTTACATGTTTTTTCTTACATAGTAAGATTTTGAAAAGCTGTGTTACTTTGATTGTGAACTCTTGTTTCTGGAAAAATTAAGTTTGCTTAGGTTGAAGTTCATTTCAAAGAAATATTATACACTTTTTTATTGGAACCAAACGTTCAATTTTCACCACTTAGAAAATTAGGGTTTTTTATTGTGAAATTTAACTAAGCTGTTTAAACTCTAATAAATTAAACTAAACTAAAAATAAAAAATTAAACGATTTTTTTCCCAAATACAATATTTTTTGAAAAGGAGGAACATTTTAGATGTATATAAAGTTGGCGTGAAGTTAGTTCTCTTCTAGAGTAATTAAATTAAAATGATATAAACTTATTCAGTCCTAATTTTCACTGGGGTGGACACTTCTCTCTAATTTCTAAAGATAAGGCAAGCTTCGGAACTTTTGAATAAAAGTTTACAAAATTTGTGTTCGTAAATGTTTTTAGAGAAAAAAACCTGACCAGCAGGACCAGAAGGACATTGGAATTGAATGAATTAATAATTTCATACCAAAATGCAATATTTTTTTTAAAGATATGAGGACCAACTAGCAAAGGTAACCTTTCTCAAAAAATACATATTAGTTTTGAAATATAAAACTTAGTTAGAAGTTCTGGCGAGTAAAACATGATCAATTTTATCAATTCCAACTTAAAACCAAATATTTACGTAGACTATTGTGACTTTTTTGCCTTTTCTGATTCCAAGTTTGAAGCCTTTTAATTTTTTTATAGCTTCATCTTAATCTCATTGAACACTTGATTACATTCCCTTGTTAAATTGTTATATTGCCAAAAAATGTACTGCAAAATGAACGTTATTCGAATGTTGTTAAATGCGTCATGCTAGATTTACGATACACACAACAATTCAAGATTGCATAATTTGCACGATTAGTTTCGGGATGTTGAAGATATTTTTCTGATTATGGCTTTACTGGAAATTGTAATGAAGTGTTGCAATGAAGAAGTTACCACACAATGTTCATATATGTTTGTATTTGCTATTGTGTATGGAATTCGGTCGAAATAAATACCAGAAAGAAGGTACAAGGTGATGATTGAAACATGCATGATGAGGTTCGTGGTAAAACCATTTGTGTGTGGTTTATAAAAATTAGATGATTTTTAAAGTATACCATCCGAATGAATGAATTTATTATCACTTTTTAGATATTATAAGCATGTGTAAAAGAACGTTGTGCACAGGAAAGATGTTATTTAATTTCCACAAATCAATCTTGTATGATTTTCATATCTTGCAAAGTAGTGAAACATATTCTCGGAAACCATAAATTTCAGGTACGTTCAGCCATCACATATCAACAAAAATGTTTTTATCAAAAACCTGTTAGCAATCATAGATTCAACGGGGCTTCCATGTGTATGTACATATATAAATATAGCATTCTGGATTATTTCGCAAAAGTGTTAAGGTATAGATACAATTTGAAATGATAAGATATTACGAAGCCTAAGCACAGAGTTATTTTGGGGCTTTTCGGTTCAAATATTTAACAATATTTAACGTTTTTATCAATTTTTCTCTCTTACATACTTCAATATGTTTTTTGTCAAGTTGAAGATAAGCCAACAGAAAATTTGGTATTTGTCTACCTCATTTAAGTAAATATTTACAATTTGTTTTGAAATGATGTTTTAGAAGTATTTTAAATTGATTGTTACCGAAAAATTTCGTGATTTTTCTCATAGCAATTCTCTAACTGAAACTGTGACGCAATAACTGAAGCATAATTTTGTCTCTGCAATTGTACCTTTTGTTTTTGTCGATTGCAAAGAACACGTTCAAAAGTTTCACATTTTTAGTACGCTTCATTATTGTACGAATCATTTTAAAGGATATCCTTTTATGATTAAAAATGCAATGTTATTTTTTTTGTAGTAAATAACGCAAAAATATTTGATTTTGTGGATTTTTCATTCATAATATTTTTCGATGCCTACGAAACAGCACTAGTTTAATGTTTTTGTATCGACATCCTGAGGTAATTATTGTATTTGACTACAATAGCTACAAAGTTACGTTTCAATTAACAAATCTGTATAAAGTTTCTTGATATTCGGTCTCAGTGATTTCTGATCAAGATTTTGACATTAGATGTGATAAATTTTTCTAAGGATAGGGATTTCTTTATTCAAGCACTGATTTCGAGACAATTAAAGGAGAAATATTAAATCTGCATACCCTACAACCCAAGTGAAACCAACTGAAATGAAAACAAATTCTAATCATGCTAAACAGACGCGAACAAAGTTTACTACATAGCTTACTACTGATAGAATAGTAAATTTATATGCAAATGTTTGTAGTATGCTATTTCCGATTCCATTTATTTATGTATTTGCTTTTCAACATATTTTTTTAAAAATAAAATGTGATGAAATCGGTTTGGTTTAGGATATTTAAAATTTTTGGAAGAAGGGGAGGTAAAATGAATATAGTGGTTTATCGTATGGACGTCATGGAACACTTTCTGCACATACTCTATTATTTAGCACGTTAAAGATAAACCGTGAGATAAAGACAAAGTGTCCATAAGTTCGACAGAGATTGGCTTCGTTTCATAAAGAATCTATAGAAATTTAACTGCACTGTTTTGTCAAGAGTGTTAGTGTATAGTGTTTTATTTTAAATACTCTGGAAAAATAATAAAAATTTATGCAAGCTGATTTTAATAGAATAAAACCCACATTTTTTGATCTGGAACAATCGAACGCGGTGAAGATCGAAATATTTTGAAAGAAATATCTTGCAGATTAGATCTGATTTGCGCTATTCCGACCATAATAATGGTGATACACACTTGATATTGACAATTTTACACATGACCGTTTGACACGAATTTTTCAGGATTGATTTCGCAAATAATTAAAAATTTATTCGTTGTGTGACAAAAGAATAAACTATTATCGTTAAATTGACCTGTAATTCTTTAGTTGAGCCCAAAACTTTATGAAGACGATTTTTTCTTGATCAACTCCTACTTTGAAAATCGATTAATGATTTCATAAACATTTTCATACCGTGAACCAGTATAACTAATCATTTAAAAAATAAATTGATAATTTAACAAGCGATCGATTTGAAGCTACGAAAATAAATAAATTGATTTCTTCCTCGGGCAGTAAATGCACTTTAACAAATTCTTTTGAAATCTCTGTTGTCTGATGATTTGGCAAAACGGTGGGTCGGGTGGCGTAATTCTCAGCTTGCGTTAATGTAGCATCTGTTTGCACTATCTGAAAAATTAATTAAAACCCCATTTCTGGCTCCTGACTTTTGTCCCATTTATATAACCGCAGCTCGATTGTAGTTGAGCAGAAAATTGGCTACAACACGATCAACATTTCTTTTCAATATTAATTTATTGTCCGATTAAATCACTGGCCACTATCGGGTTACCGTTAAAGCAAAAATCTCGCTATCATTGCACATGTGGATGCACTAACTCCCATATGTGATTTATATCACCGGCAATATTATCACAGTCTGCACATTGTGCTAGAAAAGCAATTAAAGGTTCAATTTTGTGCGCAGGCGTTTTGGTGACCGCCTTCGCCAATCCGCGACGGCCAAATAGTGCGACCTCACATGTAATTCAAACTCCTTGCCAATATGTTTGGTGAAAGTTTTCGGAGTTATCTGCGCGAACAATTTAATTAAACTGACCCCGAGTGGGTCTTTCTTCCGCGTGTCCACGAAGGAAAGG
Organism: Oxycera nigricornis; assembly: GCA_963942545.1. NCBI lineage: Eukaryota > Metazoa > Arthropoda > Insecta > Diptera > Stratiomyidae > Oxycera > Oxycera nigricornis. Next base: position 7,650,900 of record OZ012663.1, on the reverse strand, counting down.
TGGCCATCGAAGCGCACAAGAGTCTCTTCGCGGATTAGATTTCAGCACGAGGATGACTAGCTGATGATGGTGTTTTTATTTCATCTTTCGGATGCGTAACTTTTACCAATTTAGGTAGCTACAATTTATTAGTTATATGATTGTTAATTGTCGGTATTCATTAGCTCAACACGGATCACGGTTTATTTGCTAGAGCGTTGCGCAAGACTGTGCGCTTGTGCATAGAGGGAGTTAGATAATTTTATAGTTCGTGCTAGTTTTTCAATAGTGAATGATGGAGCTGCCAGAGTCTATTGCTGGAGATGCTAGCCCAAACACAATATTTACTAGACATAGACATAGAAGTCAAAATAAACAATTCAATTCACTATTAGATAATATGAGAAATTTTCAAGAATGACAAGGACTTAGACATGATAACAGCTTGGATTGCCTATATTTTAAGGACAATTTTGGTTTGAATGAAATTCTGAATTAAAGTTAGACAGGTCGATGCAGCTTTGCTGGGTTTTTGAAACTCAATTTGACAAGCTATTATATTAAAAATTTCCATGAAATTTATGGTATTTATTAGATTTCCGTGTCCACCCCAAATTTGGTGGTAGGCCAAAACACACCAGAAAAAGTTCTGGTAACACTTCAAAAATAAATACCCTTAACATTTTCAAACTTACTTAACCAAGTCTTTTATTTGAATGAGCAATACCTGTAATTAAACAATTCTTTACAATGTGCAGTTTATACAAAGCTATCTATCGAAAGGTATCTTCATCTTCACTAGCCTAGGTTTTTAGTTAACTCCTTCTTTGGGCTTCAGCATTCCGTAGTTGTATTCGTAGTTACTCTAGCACAACATATGTTCCAATCCAATAGCATCGTCAGCGTATGCAACGATTTGTGGACGAGAGTGTAATGAATGTAAAGACGTTATGCCGAGCGAAGATGGTAGATGATGATGGTGAAGCTGAAGTCATTTCCGGGTTTCCTTGTGGTTTATGCCCTTAAGACATAACATTTTCATTTATTTTAAGTTGATTTATAGGGATTGAAGTGTTTGAATATATATTTTACACTATGGTGGTGGTAATTGTTAAGAAGTGGAACAAGTAACAGTTTTTGAGAAAATTAGTAGTGTTGTGAAAAGTGGTATCACTTCTGAGTTTTTAGTTTTGCATAAATTGATAGAGAGATGGGCAACATATGCTTCATTTTTATGTTATAATGCTGTTATTTTTTATCCAAAATGCATAACATTTGGCGTTTCACACATGAATTGAAGACTCCATGATGCCTATTTAGAATTCAGGCCTTTATTGATGATGAGTTAGAAAGGATGGATACCTAATGTCGCGATCGTCTTGAAAAATTCGTGAATTTTTTTAGAGGAAATAAAAATAAATAATGTCTGATTTTAACTGCAACCACCTCGAAAAATATTCGTCAATTCGTTTGAAACTTTAAAAAGAATATAAATTATAGAAACTGTAACAAAACATTTTCATGATTGATTAGGTAATAGGTGACATAAATTGATCTACGCTTAATTTTAATGCTTAACTACTGCTTTTAAATAAGCCGCAAAAGGAGTTGAGTTCATTTCTTTGAATATATGAAAGCCAGGATAAATATATATATATATAAATATTTAATTAAATAAAATTTTGATTTTAAAATCAATTAAGTAAAATTTAGAAATAGAGTCCGTTTCATATTTGAATATTAAAAATCAAAATAGAAATTTATCACAAAAATGATTTGAGTTTCAAAAATATATGAATTGAAATTCAAACATAAATATGTCATGCTACCTTTTTGGCGGACAAGATGAACAAGGATACTTTCAGAGCAGATTTGATCATAAAAATAAAAGTAAGTAAAAGTGCAGATAATAATGAAGAATTTTTCGTGTAAACAATTCTGAATTTTTTTGGAATGGAACCAAAAATAACGAATTAAATTGAATCAGCGGAAATTACGTGGAAATAAGACATAATTCAACAAAGCATTTCGTCAATTTTATCTACATTCTGACACCATCGAGGAGCTGATTGACAATGGAAAATACCTTAAGCCTGCTTAAGCTTGAAATGAACACTTTTCTTCCATTGTTTACCCATTGCTTAACAACCGCTAAAGAAGCCTTGAATATCACCATTTCATATTTCTCATTAGGACAATATGCTTTCCATTTTATTTATTTGTTTCCATTTCCAAGTTGGTGAGGGTGAAGCCTTTCACAATCATATTTCAAAAGCAAAGCAAATAGGAGTGATTGTGATCTTTTTTCTGGTTCCAAGTTGAAAGTCATTAGCAGTATAAGTTCTAAGCCTTATCGATTAGTTTTGTTGAAACTTTTTCTTTTTCTTTGGTAACTGTGAACGACAACGTGGAAAGGAGCAAATTGAATAGATTACAAAGCATTTTGTAGACTTTGAACGACGCTTGGCAATTCATTGGCTACTTATTTTCTAATAAGATTAGAAAGTTGATTTCCTTCCAGTCGTTTTCGCACTTCGGAAGAACGAGGAGTTAGCAGTGGTGAGTAGTATGAGAAATGGATGTTTAACTAGAGAATAAGGAAGTCTTTAAGACTATAAGATCCTTGAAACCAAAATGAGCTCCTTGGAAGATTATACTTTATTATAGACTTGGAAGTCCAACTTGAAAGGCCAAATTATTACTAAATTATTTCATTAGTTAATATCTTATATTTGCTATTCGTAGTGTGAATATTGACACGTCTATGGGTTACTTTACATTTAGAAAGTTTTCTACTCTATATCATTGAATTGCTCGGCAGGTTAGGTTAGTCTTCACAATATAGAATATTGTGTTACCATGAAACTTTAAGCGAACGATTTGTAAACGTGATTTTAGCTGGGTATGCGCAAATATGTGGAAACAATTCCACGTAGACTTCATAAGAAGATTAAGTCACTAGTCGCGAGACATTTAATCCTTTTAAAAAGTTTCCTATTTATTATTGTAAGCACTTACCATTACTATTTGCTGATTTTAATCTGAAACGAAATGAAATGGATTGTTCGATGAAAATCAAGAATTTTATTTAAAAATGAGAGATTTTGATGATAAAAAGGATTTTATTGAATTTCAATGTGATAAAATAATTAAATACTGATTTTCTCTATTTTTTAACAATAAAATGAAAGAGAACCATAAAATCAAAAATGTATTTTATCAAAAAATACACCCCAAATCATGTCGTTTTCTTATTGTGTGCCTACGTCAAATCATTGCACACGCAGTTTTTATTCCCAATGAACATTATGGACTCATTTTTATAGAAGCTGTTATTGAAGCATTCAAACTATTAATTCTATGTACTTAAAATGTCGTTTTTAGGCACGAATTCAGAGAACATTCAAAACATCTATAAGGCAATTTATTCGGCATAGTGTTTTAGCAAGACTCAAAATTGTTGTGGTTTTTTGTTTTCATCATTTTGTGCAAGATGGAAATATCCATAAAGTCTTCCTTAATTTTATGTAAAACCATTTTATTAGCAATTGATATTGATTCGTTGACGAGGAACAGCGTGCACCTTCATATTTACTTGAGATTGAAAAAGGTTTATTCACATTCTGAAGCCACTTCAATGTCCTCTGAATAACATTTGATGCATTTATTTATTTCGATTGCTCATTGAAATTTGCTGATTTTCCAGAGGAAACATTGTTTTCCAATTACTATAAACCACAACGATACGATCGGCGGATGCATGACGATAGAAACACCTACATATTCGCGACTGCTTCGACTGAGAGTATCTTTTCTATTGAAAATGTCGACAAAGACAATTAGATTGTTTTCGTGTAGATACGCTTAGGCAGGCGTAGTATCTTTCATGTGATGTTTCATATAAAAAATATCAATAGGAAGCAATTTCCTATCATTTCAGGTCATCCGTCGAATTTAGAAGGGATTACATGGGTTTAAAAGCTTTGTGAATAAATAACCGACGACGAGTCATGTCTTGCGAAAGACACTTTTCCATGACAATTGCAGATTTGTAAGAGCAACAAAATCACTTGGGGGTGGATAAAGTGTCTTGAAACGGTCAATAGCAGCTAATTTAATTGTCTGGCGAGCACGCGTCCCGGCCTGGTACGTGCATGTAATGAAAAGAGGATCAATGATAATCATTTTGGCACGCAGAGTGGGCATACGGACAAACCTGCAGGCAATTTGATGGTCCGAACGTGTAGGCGTCCAATATGGGACCTAATCTGCACTCGATTAATAATTCCGATTGCGATTCGATGCATACAAAACCTGCTGTTGGTGGACTTGTACTTCTTTATTCGCTCGATGCGATCATCGGCGACTAAATGGCCCAAGCAAAAATCAGAATACAGATTGAAAAATTATTAACTCGCTTGTTCCGATGGTGAATGTGATGTGGATCGATTTTAATGATGGTGACATGAATGGATTTCTAATGTGAATCTATTTGTATTTTATGCAAATTCCCGAGATTTGGTCATGAAGAACCATAGTGTGAATGTCGAAACTCAAATTCGCGATTAAATTATCGCATTAAGGTATTTTGACTTGATTTGATCACCAGCTTCATATTTTTTTCCATGAATATTTCTGGGTTTGAATTAAAAATTATATTATTTATTTATTAATTGATCATCGTGTTCTTGCAGTCAGCTTTTAGTAAACAGAAAACGTAGAAATTTTAATTAAAATCTTTGAAACAAACTTCCCGGAAAAAGTCGAAATCCCTACAAAAAAACGTTTTACCAAGTTTTTAAAAATAGCTATAAAATCATTGAAATCCAGGACAAAATAAAGGAAACAGCACAAAAATTTCGTTCAAAAAGATCAAGATCAAATTCATGCAGAATAATTTCAAATTAATTTTTCGAAAGTAATGTTTTACAAAAAACATCTATGTGGAAATTTTTAAGACGACAAGAAAACAAATTATTTCCATAATATGTTGATCTTAGAATGATATAATGACAAATTTTTCCAAACTATCTTTTTAAACTCAAACGAAACCATTTCGAATGTAATTGACATGATAAAAAGATGAATTTTTTTCAAAAATTTATAATAAATTATTCTGTTCAACGATTTCAGGCGATGTGATAAAGAATTTTACGAATTGAATTCCGGAAGAATTTGTTGGGATGAAACGTGAAAAGTTGACCAGCCAAATATTCCAGCCCATAATTCAGCGAAAAAGGAAGAAGTGAATGGGAATGTGTATGATAAAATCAAACATTTATTGCTGAGAATCAAAAATAATATTTATTTACTCTGGTTTAGGTGCTTAATGAGATTAATGCCGCCATGAAAATATGAGCGTGCAGATATTCACAAGGATTTCGGCTTTTCTCTCCTCTCAACGAAAATAAATATATAAAATAATTAAACCGAACGATGACACTATTTTTTAAGTAATATATGTACGTTTATGTCATTTGTGAAAAATATGGTTTCTGAAAATTCACAAACGTTAACAATTGATTGAGTCAAGTAGATATTTATTATGATTCAGCAGCCTTACACCATTTGTATTTCGTATAATCAGTAGAACTTAAAATTTCACAAAAAATATTAATAACATGTAAAAACATTTTAAAAATTAGGGGTCCCGGGAAATACGTTCCATAAATAAGCTAAAAATTTACCTTCTATTGTCCGATATCTGGTTAAAAATCAGGTAAATCCAAATCATTGAAAACTGCAAATAAAGTCTAACTGTTGGGAAAGATTTGAAATGTTTAGTAAATCATTTTCATATTCCCATGGTTTTCAGATCTGGGAAAAATATACCCGGCCTACCCTGGCGACTATTCTTGAATACTGAGTAAATTTGGAAGATGCACCCTTAAGCATAAGCTAATGAGCTATAAACTACATGTCAAATTATTTAACGTCTTAGTTTTTTGCGAGAATATAAATCAACTAGAAAAGGAATACATATACATAAATAAAGAAAATACACGAGAAAAATTGTAAGAAATATAATTCGAAACAACAGGATAAGTCTGCTCCTTAGTAAATAATTTAATCGCATCATAAAAAGGCTGTAAATAATTTAATCGCATCATAAAAAGGCTAAGGATTTTTTAAAAAATAATTCTCTTAATTTATCGTTCATTCCATGTTTACTTTCGTAAAAATCACACACATTGTCTGCTATGATTTTCTCTATTTATTTTTAGTTTTTTATTCTAAATTAGGGTATACATGATTTGAAATTTCGCTGACAACTGCAAAGGTAAACTGATAAATTTGAATCAAATTCGTGATGGAAAGATTCAATCGTCAGAGAAAAAAGCTATGGATGATCTTGCTACAAAAAAATACTACCAAAATGATTGCACGATACAAGTCTTCGATGAAAAATACTTCAAAAATGTTAATCAAATATACGTGAGCCCTATTTCATGAAGAAAGTGTTGACTCTCGATAAGGTTTTCACAAAAAAGAACTATTGTTGCTGAAGTAATAATTTTCACTTAAATTTTTGATACTAATGGTTGGTACGATAATTAAGGAGAGGATGAAATAGGTTCCTAAATACGTATTTGAAATCGTAACAATCAAAATCGTGTGTAAGGTTTCCAAAAACCACACACTTTTATAATTTGAAAGCCTTTGTTTTATATAATAAAAAAAGTTCTTGCTTTAATTGTAATTATTTCCGTCTGTAGTTTTATGAATTTTTCAGAGCCATTAAAATGAGAAAAAGTATTATTATAGTTCCATTGAAACTTTGTATGATTCTGAAATATATAATTAGGCTTAACGTAAGTTGAAATGCTTGAAATTTAATGATTCACTCTAAATCATTTTCTTTAATTGCATACGAAACACTAATCACTCATAAATTCATTATTTTAATTGCCTTTATGAATATTTATTTACAAAATGTTACGAGCGAAAATTTAAAATGGTCAAAAAAGTCTGCTGCACGTATCCTTTGGAACTTTGCCTAATCGAACGGGTGACCAAATATGTGAGAAACGACCGATTCGTGCTAATTAAAATACAAATCGAGATACGTGCATAAATAACAAAGATGCCTTTACATGGGCAATTTACGAGCCATTCGCCTAAATATATTTGACTGTTATATGCTCGTTGTGTTGGCCGTGTTGTCGCTTCAAGTTTCCACTTTTGTGCCGAATTTTCGATTATTCCTCGACAGCTTTTTCGCCCAGCTCGTTCGATTGTGTGCGCACGACATTCTCCATACCAATCGGCCATAAATTCATTCAATTAATTGCTATTGGGGAAAAATTCAATGCAAACTGTTGCAAAACGCCCGATAAATTACATCAAAATGGACAATTGCACGTGCAGTTATGGAAGAAACCTTTTAATTTGCAGCAACACCGGATCGGGGCGAACCAATCTCTTCACTGCTCACCGCAACAACTTTGGTCGATTGGTGCGGTTTTCTAGCCTTGGAACAGGCTCTCTGCAGAAGAATGGCATCATGCTGAGCCGGGAATGTGATTCTAAATAAAATTGAACAAATTATGGACAAATATCGGTAGAAAAATTCAACGAACAGAAAAAGGAGCATCGAATTGCACATATACGCAGCCTATTTAAAAATTATACTAAAAGCCCTATAAATTTCGGACAAACGTTCGTACAGATAAGACTTTCGAGAGTTTGCAGACATGCTGCCAAATGGTTAAGTCAATTAAACACTCGATTGCTTTTAATTAACGCGTTGCGTCATAAATTTATCCGATGGCTAAACCAAATTCACATGGCTCGGCCGAATCTGCATCCTTTCCGGTGTTTGTAGGGCTAAAAATCCACCGTACGAAGCGGCGGCTTCTTGTATGTTGTTGCACTGCCAGGATTGTATCTATATAGCGAATAAGATACTGCTATCTTATTACGATGTGCACCCCAAAGTTTGCATTATTGCACCGATTGATCGATATCGACGAAGATGGCATTGTTAACGGCTTTCTATGCATACTCATGTTCACCTTAGCATCACGTGCATGTAAATGGGAGCTGCCATGATCTGGTGATCTTCTAGATACAATCAATTGTCTTTCGCGAATAGATGTTATTACGTACACATGCTGATCTCTGGGATCGTGCAACCTTTCGTTGCGGTAGTTTACACTGGTTTTGCGAAAATATTTTCCTGGTACCACTGCATTTGCTACAGAACAGGGAGTTTCTTATGATTTAATTCCAACTAAAATCCAAAAAATTAATCTGAAGCTTGCCTAATTCTTCCAGCTTCAAACTAGCATATTGCTCTAAATATTCCGAATATCTTTTGGACCCATTCAGACAAAATTGACTTGGACTACTATTACTGACTCCAAGTGCCCTACCCGTTTTTCCGCCAAGCAAAACAGTTTTCTGGTTTCCGTGATTCGTGTGTGTAGAACATGAGAAAAATTTGCATTTTGCAAAACGATCAGCACAATCCATACTCGGCCAAATTGGCGATAGATTCAGCAAATTTTCAATTGCAGAAAAGGTTAATTGTAGCAGCCGGATCTAAGGCTGCTGGATCACGGCATGCGGCCAAGGAATCTAGTTCACTTTTTTCACGATCCACCACATGTAATCGGCGAACAAGTCGACTTTGCTGTAGTTGGTACTCGTCGACGACGTGGCCAGGATCACTATATTGCAGAAACACAACCGATTTTCCCATTGAAAGTGTTAAAGGTTAGTGTGGAGAATTTACGAGGATTGTAAATTATAATGTACACGATCGCATAATGCTTCCATGGTCGGTTCTTGTGTGTGCACTCTATAAAGTTATCTAGATCTCACCAGCCGATCGATTGTACGACACGCATCTTCCGTGTTTTTGTATGGGATTTTTGCACCAACTTGCAATCGATAGATACATCGATGGATAGATAGATATGCAGATCTATCGCTAAACGAACCAGATCGTAGTGTGTTTGAGATAAAATCGGAATAGTTTTTCCCGCTATCAATCGGAATGTGTTTGTACGCCAGGAAGAATGTATTAGAGAAGTTGAATGTGCATTTAATTGAAATGAATACTCGTTGAAGTTTTATTCATATTCGCTTGGAATTGAGATTCAAAGCTTTAATTGGCACTTGCAGTTTTTGCCGCCGTTGGAAATCGTGAAAATTGCAGAAAGCGTCTTAGAATCAGGAATTCAATAAGATTGAACCGATCGCTGAGACAATTTGTTTAAAAATGTTCATTTGAATTACGTGAACAATGTAATCAGCCACTTGATTCAACGGTGCTTTATGGTTATTCGAAATTATGCAATTTTCTAGTAAATCCAGATTTGCATAAAACAAAACCACAGTGGTCTAATGTATGTCATGTAAGTGTATCTAATGGTAAATTATTGCCAAAAAAATTAACATGAATTGATTGCGGCAAGAGATTGTATCTGCAAGAAGCAGAACGTGAGATATTACCAATGATAGCACAAAGAATCAAATAAATCCACTGAAGATGGCAGCAAATAGCTGCCGAAATACGTATTTGGAAAAAACAAAGAAATCATCGACTTTAAGGAAAAAAGTTTGTTTTTATTCAAGAATGAGTTTAGTCGATGCAAAAGAGCTGATAATTCACGAAAAAAATCCATGTAAAATTTTTATTAAAGAAATATTTTTGAAAACCATCTCCAACTTATTTCAGGATAAATTTTAAAGCCATATAGTAAAATGACTATGGTGAAAGATTTGCTCCTAGTTATTAGAAGCTTTTCAAAAATTAACAGGAAATTTTTATGATTTTCAGGAAAATTTGGGAGTCGCTTTGCCTTCAATTAGAATAGTATTTCCTAAGAGTTTTGTTCAAAAATCAAAATTAATGTTCAAAAATAAAGAAAAAGTTTTGTAATATGAGTCGCATTTCCATTTAAGAGATTTTATGCTAAAATTATTCACGATTGGCTTGTCAATAGGAGTGAAAATTGCCGGAATTTCGGACAAAATGCCTTGAAATGTTCACATATTCAAGTTCTCATTAAATATCACTAAAAATGTGGCTCCAAGATAGTGGAACCTGGGCGGGTTAATCAAAATCATATTTTATTTATATCGCATTTAGAGTTTGTAAATATTTATTTAATCTTTTTCGCCAGATATTCGACGTAGCTCTGAACGACTTTCAATGCACTTTCGTGACAAATTCATTAAAGTGAGATCAGACCTTTGGCTGCTTTGATTAAATTACAAACACTCCCAGTTGCATTAAAAAAGGATCATAATTGCATCTCGGCGGTGGCGATGACTGCGAACTCAATTAAAATTTCGTGTTACCTTTGCCCGTTTGGCAAGCACTCCAGGGCAAGCATCCCCTCATCGCAGCGTGGCTGGATGTGGAGCTGCAGCACAACTTCTTTTTATTAGGCGCGGATGGTAAATGCTGTTTATCTTGGATCCATGCAACACGAGTTTCACAACATACTTGGAGATGTGGTTGTTAGTATGTTTGCAGAAAGGAAACTGGTTTGTAGATTTTCCAAGAACTTGTTGTCTCTAATTCCGACATGAAGAAGCGAACAAAAAAGTGTAAGAATATTGAAAAATAATCTGGGAATTTTAAGAGTACTTTATCAAGCACAAAATAAATATTGATACTTTGAAAGAGATTCTTTTTAAGTTGAAAATTATCATTGATAACATTCATAATCATCCAAATCACTTCCTACATCTCTAGAACCCCAGAAAATCAGGCGCAACACTCAATAAACCACGCAATTTGATTTGTTTCCGCCTTTCCACCTGAGATTAATGTTTAATTACTACACATTTCATCGTTCTATATCTTTTCATGTTGGTTGGCAATCAAATGAAATGATTGCCTACAATTTCGCCAGATAAGCGTGCACATGTGTGTACGGTAAATGTACAAGGAAAATGAAAGAAATTATAAAAATTGCGTGGAAGTAATTCATTATATTCACATTCAAATTATTTCCCCCGGGCCCAAGAACAATCTTCATGATTGTGTTGATGCAACGGTTTCTAAAACATACACACTGATTCATAATTAGCTGGAACTAATTAGGGAACGAGGGAACGGAATTCGATAAACTTTTTTTAAATGCCATAAGCGGAAGTGCATTTTATGGTATTAATTGATTTGCTTTAATTTTATGGTTAATAAAGTTGTTGGATGAAAGATTCACTGAAATAATTGCCTAGTGTTTGATTTTAGATATAAAAATCGTATTTTTTATGCCAAAATATATTTAAGTGAGATGATGCTTTCGAAAAAACAGTGGGTAAATTGGAATTTGTTCATAGCATTAAAATTGTTGAAAGATTTTTCATAGATTTATGCGTATTATGCCCTTATTTGAATCTTAGGAATTTGTGTAAGTGTCGATCAGTCTGTTATAAGTAAAAGTAACAGATCACAGAAGAGATAAAAAATGTATTGACCTCATAGAAAATCTCATACGAATATCTTACTTCGATAAACTGAATTGAAGTTAAAAGATGCTAGGATGCCCATATCAATTGGTATAGAAAATGGGTAAAATTCTACCAGAGCGAAGTTAGAGCCCACTTGGCAGTTCGCCGAATCATAAGCAACGAAGAAGATCCGAATCTTTTAAATACACGGTAAATTGTTGAAAGCAATTTTATCTATGATTTTCATAACGGAGGGTCATTTATTCAAACAAAAAATTCGTTAATCGCATTGAACATTAACGATATCAAAGTTGAAGTGGAGTAGATAGTGTTGAAACACAAAGCGAACAATTAGATGATGTAGAAGGTTTTGTACCGAATTTTAAGACGACAGACAGGGTAGCAAAGAATCGTCATCCAAGAAAAAAAAACAAAAAACAGGCAAGGTCATTTAGACAGCGATGAAAATCGTAGGAATCAACCAAAATACTATAAATTAAGACAAAATGATCGATAACCTATGAACACCATGGCGACGTCTCCTCAGGAGAAAAATGAATTTACTATGAACCCAACGAAATGGACCAATCATTTTTTCCTTCGCTGGAACCACATTTTTTCGTCCCGTGTTTTCAGTAGAAAACTCGTGCAAATATTTTCCAGAAAAAGGAGCACAAACGGAAAACAGATACTGACCGATAGTTCTCTCGATTGGAACTATCCAAAATCTTGAGCACAGACAATAGTTAGTTTTGTTTCCACCGAATTGGTAAATTTTGCTGAGTAGTTAATAGGGATCTTATGGAAAACATTAACATTTCGTTTCCTAGTTTAGATGAATAAATTGGTCTGATTATCAAATGCACCATCAATGCTAAATTACAAGTTTTGCGTAAACTGTTATATATTAGAAGTTATGAGCAATGTAAGATTATGGACCGGAATTTTGGGCCAAAATTAGCGCCAAAATAACAAAGTTTTGAGAAAAAATGGTTTGATTTTATGTCAAAAAAACCATTGAAACTGAAGTAACAAAAAGACTATCTGACCAATTTCGAACGATTGTAAAATTTTCGTGAGATTTTCTGAAACTTCCAATTTTTCCAGCGATTATGGTTTAATTTGAACAATTTTGATGGTTTCGCAAACCCAAATGCCTTTCAGTTGTAGGTTCTGGATTCTTTTGATAGCTTGATTCCGTAATTTTTTGTCCAATTTGAAAATATTCGAAATTCTTTCTGAAATAAGATGCTAAAATAACAGGCCCTGACCACTTCACGTATGCTAATTTGAGAAATAAATCTAGGGAAATGATGTCGCAATGAAATGGGTACTTTAAAGGTTTCTGATTAATTCATGAGTTTCCTTGACTTTCTAGGAAATCGTTAGCATTGATCTAATAAATGTCTACAATGTCGCTCAAATGAGTCCGACCTGCATTAGCGAATGAATTAATTGTATTCTCGGTAAATCGGGACCATTTCCTTTCGACATAAAACACACAATGACCATTTTACATGATGTATTCCATCCAGACTATCACCAAATGTTCTAATTCACCGATCACGAATAGGCGTTTCGCTTCAGGAGGCAAGTACATGCCCGGAAAATGTAATGCAAGTCAACCGTGGTACTCCAACAGCGAGCAACCAATAAAATGGTAGAATTACAATTATAGTGTTTAGAATGCGTGAATAAGAGGCGGGCACTTGATGTCTTCCATGGCTGTTCTCTCATATGTATATATGTATGTGCCACCTCACCATCATCAATTTATGGTTCCAGTTTTTGCATTCATTTACATGAAACTAAAGAGTCGTCAGATGATTCGGAGAAATGGCCGTAATTTATGCATGTTTGACTACCTACGATCGTCACTACTCCACCTAGGTGTGTTTAGTAAAGGAACTTAAAAGTGCTAGAAATAATGTCTACAATTTACCAAATGGTTCTTTTTTTTGTTGTTGCGCTTATGTACTTACCTTCTACACCTAAGAACTATGACCATTATAATAGCACCTATAAGAGCTGATATGACTGAAACTATAATTAAGGTGAGCGCCCATCCTAATTCGCCGGCAGCTTCTGGAATTGAACAAAAAAAAAATAGATGAAGGAAGCATACGTTAAAATGGTGTAACGAAATTCATCAAAAATATTCTTACTTAAATTTGTAATTCATTGAGAAAATTGCGGTAAGTCATTGAAAATGGTTATCTTCGATGTAGACAATAAATAATGAGCTTATTTCCGAAATTGGAGATGTTTGGTTGTATTTTACACAAAATTCCATTGTAATATTTTCACGTCACTGAACAATTTAATTAGGTCCTAATTTGTTTTTGCTATTTTTTAGTTCTATATGCATACCAACTTACAACTACCGCTAACAAAACAGAACCGACTCTTGGACTCTAGCATCATTTTCGAAAGAATCTTTAAATACTTGTTTAATGTTCTGTTACAAACTTTACCAACTTAATTTCTCTTCGTCTTCCTCCATTCTAATTAATGACTTCGAATACTCTTGCCAGTGAAAATTCCACAATTCCCATTAATCCATGATTGACTGCACAATAAGTCTTGGTCCTACGCCAAAACATTTAGACATTTAATCAAAACAAAAAAAAACGGCAACGTCTCTTGAGAAAATCACGGTCTTTGTTCGGTTTGGGAAAGCTTGACTAGGTTACTGTAAATGTTTTCATGAAGCGGTTTAGCTTAATGGACATTTTACGAGGCTAAGAACAAGACGAGGCCAAACAGGCAGCAAAGTTCTTGAAAAACCTATAAGATTCGTGTCCATTGATTAATGATTGGACATGGCGAATGTGACAGAGAAATGTCTTAAATGGGTTTCTACAATTTTGCATTTCGATATGGATAAGCTACGTTTGAAGTGAGCGTCAGAAGCTGAGGTTGGACGTATCAGGTTAGATTTTTCGGTATTAATTGAACGTATGTGTGATTGATTGTCCAAATTTTCACATATTGGGTTCTTTTAAGTAAAATTTTTCAAATGCAATTAAAAGCTCATATAAATGGTTTTGAACGACAAAGAATCACTTTATATAGCAGAGGTTTTTTTACTGGAGTAAAAAACATAGCTATCAAATCATTAAATCATCATAAGGTCATATGTAAACTTTCAACTTTTAAAAGAAAAATATTAGGAATCTAAATTCTAGAATACAACATGTATTCAATGATTCTATTTTGCACGTACATAGCACACAGCCTAGACATCAAAAACATACCGAAATGGAGAGTATTCTTGTATTATATTCGCATTTCTACTTATAGCAATTTCCCTTTATTTTCTTTGAGACATTTCAATTTTCATGGCCAAGAGCACTGTCGCCATGAAACATTTCACATAAACTTCTTGCATACCAAAATGCAAACATATAAATGTCAAACATACACATTTGGCTCTTTAAAGTCTTCACATAAAAAGGACATAAATCGCATTCGTACAACTGAAGAATATTCACTGAGAGACGAGAAAAATATCTAGAAAATTTATAAACTGTTAAGACGTTCATATCGTGTGCATTATTACAAAGCGTTTACATTGTAATTCGTTTTCTCCACATGAAACTATACTATATTTATTAAAAGGTCATCATGCGTTCATGGCAGCGTACCAGCAAACCTATATATCGGCACAAACATATCGTTTGCTGAAAAGAACTTTGCGAAGGTGAATTGTACGTTTACATTTCATTGTAGGACAATTTACAACCGTAGGTTGTCCGAAACGGTGCCTGTTTGCCGTGAACGGACGACGATCGTACGGCCCGACACAAATGGACGACACATTAAAACAATCGAAGTATTGGAACAGGGAAAAACACTCACATAACGCGGGAATTTATAGTCCATAATGGCCCAATAAATAATATGTGAACGTCTTGCGGGAATATTTCTTTGGCAACAGCAATTCGCCGTGCGACTTATGAGAAATAGATGCGCGAAAAATTCGCGAACAGAGTGCCGGATCTGGATGTATGTATCTGCATACGATTGAGAATATGCAACGCACCACATATTGAATGGGACCAGAAAAAAGAAACAGCGAAGGAATAAGCTTTCCGGTGGGATCCATAATTCTAGTGGCGTACCGAAAGGGTCTTTTCCTTAAAAGTTCTTTAACTCATCTTTTTTTCTTGCCTACAGGTGATGCATCCATTCTAGTCTGTATTTTTACCATGTCGGAAGTCTGCACAATAACTTCCTATGGTCTTCAATGTGGCTAATCTCTTTCCGGGCACGCTTCAATATGAAACTGATAATACCCTCGACCTACAGCAACTCTGCCTTGAAGAGTGGTAACCCTACAAACGTCGTGATGTATCACCATCTTAAGATGGATCTCATAAGTATCTTATTGATTGTTTTACTTCATCACATTAAAGTCAGTCCTGGTACAATCACTGACCTTTCTTTCACTCGGCAGGCTCGCGTTGGCATCCCGTCCCATCTCATTGCATACCGTCGTTCGATTTTCGCCGCTCAACAAGCCTTTAATATTATAATTACACGAATCTGATAAAGTAATGAGTCGTTCTCAGGTCATCGAGATCGGGGCATACCATTGCAGAACGTACACGAATTAAAATAAATTGCACGGATGATTCCGATGCGATCGCCATTCCAAGATTGAATGAGCAGAGTTGGGTACATGAGCGGACCACAGGTGATTTATATAGATTTATTCGTCCATTGACCATTGAGGACCATGTGTTTGTTGTTCGAACGGAATTCTTAGTGTTTCTGGGCAGATGTTGTTAACACAGCTCCAGTATGTTGATCGTGGCAGGACAGTCAGTATAAATATAGAAGCTACTTGAAAATCGTATACAGTGGAATCCACTAAACCTTCATCTGATCAAGATTCGTTTGGGAGACTAATGGGGGTGTTGCATCACATGTTCGATTTTCTCTCTCTTTAGGATCAAAATTCGAATAGGGATTGTTAAAAATTTAATTTATTTTCGTTAATGCTAGAACATAAAGCAGTCACATCTTACAGCTTTCGGATATCGACAAAACAACATTTTTCCATGCTTAAATTGCATGGTCAACCTGCAGAATGCTATAAAACATTGAAATATTGTCGTTGTCGTCGACAGCATATTGTTTTATTGTTCGCTCTGTCGCACATTGCGACGCTGCGCCACCAACCAATTCTGCTAATATGAATTGCACTGGTCAAATAATTAACGTCTTCTTTAAAAGTTGTACAAGTCGCGTGATGATTTACAACTTCGACACTGGACAGGAGGAGGCAGGTTGTGGCGACAACATACCAAGGATGTTCGATGTCGAACTCGAAAAAAAGGGGAATTGATTGACGACATTGTAACGTTGTCGTGAACTCGCCGTTGTCCTATGGTTGTTCATTTCAGGGGTCCCCAATTCCAACGCCACAAAAGGCAATTCCAAAAGTCAATTCTCAATTTAGCAAAGTCTTTGCTTGTTCATTTTTTGTTGGTTTTTTGTGCATCAGGTGAAAAAAAGTTGAGTCTTTTTGCTGGTTCGGTTGATTGAACATGAAGCCAACTTGTGGAGAGATAAAGTTGTTTAGGCGGATAATGCGCTATAAAAGTATTTTATGGACTTTTATTTGAAACTACAACGATCAAAAAGTGAAGAAGGGAAGAGTTTAGTCTGGAATTACTAGCTACTAGCCTGGAAATAAGTATAGTAGCAAGATAATTTGATTAGGAATGGTATTAACAGAGACAATTAGAGCTTAAGAGGATTTGATTTTGGAAATAAAACTCGTTATCGCTGCGACATGACGACTCTCAGCAACACTCGCGGCTCATGGTAGAATAAAATAGTTAGAATTTTGTTGCAGTCTGTAGATTTCTTATAAAATAGTTGAATCGATTAAAGAAAAACCATTACGAACAGATCGAGAAAGAAAATAATTAAAATGTTCTAAAGGATTATTGTGAAACTTCGGTGTGCAAACTTGATTCAGCAAATTTCACAGATACGTATTCTTCCTTTATCCTAGACAGACATTTACTAAATAAGAATTGATAATTTTTTTATGCATCATAGTACTTTTTCATATCTTATTCTGTGTCTTTTTGAGCTGTGTTCTGAGTAAACAAGTTTTATTTCAAACGATGTTAAATGCATGCAAAATTATTTTAAGGAATTCTGAAATGAATTAAAGTTATTAACGAAATCTTTCCTAGTAGTAGTAGTTTAAAAGTAGAAACCTGCATGTTTCTGTGATCAGAAGATTCTCACATTTTTTCCGGTAACTTTTCCTTGGAATTTGAAAACAAAAAAATGTAGTGAACCATTTAAATCAAATTAGAAGTCAAGCATTTTTCGAAGATACAAATGGTAAATGATCGGTATAGAATTTTTCAATTTTTAGACAAATCAAAGAAGTTCAAAATGTTCTGTTCCGGCTTTTCATATTTTTTGGAGAATCATTGCGGCTGAATATCATCTGTTAAATATAATTTTGAAAATATGTGAAACTATATTATTTTTAATTGTTTTTTGAGCATCAGATGCGGCTGCTTGAAAGTCTTAAAAACATTCTGTGACCTTACAAACAGAGACGAGTATTTTTTCCACAACGAAAATTTATTTTTTGTGCTATTGTATAAGCTTGGAAAAAGATTAATTTATTAAATATAAATCTCATAGTTCTTTCCTTTGAAAAAGATATTTTTGAAATTATTGACAAATTATTTGAAAGGACTATTTTTAATTTTTACACATTTTGAAATGCTCTCAATGGAAATCTGCATAAATTAATTTTCAGTTTTTTAACTTCAAAAATAACTTCAAGTTTGTTTTTTAGGGCTTGAAATTTGCCCTAAATGGTTCTTGGAATCATTCTTAAACCCATTAATTAATTCATGGGTCAAGATTTGATCAAGTAAAGTACTGATAAAATTTTTGTGCATCGTCACATGCTATTTGTTTTTCGCATGAGAGTTCTACTGGCGTCTCCTTGTCTCGTCTCTTCTACAGACATACGATACTTGCACGATGGTTAAAAAAATTATGAAGAATCCAGTATATTTTCTTAATTTCATGGTATTTTTATTCGAATTTTACACACCGAAGGAGGTAACAATGAAAATTAATTAATTGCGACGAAATTCGTCTTTCTTTTTGTTTTGTGGAAAACGTCCAAATTTTTGCTAAATTTCAAACTTTATTATAAAATCATTTTTGCTCTGTTGTCAATTATAGAGGAGTTTTTGGAATATCACTGATGCAATGCACATTTATTTTGACTATTTCGAACAAATCCGCTAGATTTTAAGCTTTATAGAAAATATTGAACTGGTGTCAATTTAGCTGATTTATGGAAGTAAAGATTAGGAAAATCGAATAACTTTAAGTGGATTTTGGAACAGTTCAAGGAGAACGTTTATTCTGTTAGTAAAATTTCCTTATTATTTTTTTCCTTGTTCAAATACATTTTGCATTGATGAAAATAATCGACTAAATTATAATCTGGTTTTCAATTTCGTTTTCCTAATTTTTTAAAATGACTTGCAAGTATTTTTATTGATTTTGTATGCAAGTGCAGAAGTGCAAATATCCATGAAAGTATTAATATCGATTTTAAAAATGGAAAATAAGTTATTAAAATGATATACTGCGAGGATGTTCAAGTTAGTTTTCAAACGAGCAAAATTTTGGGTTTATCTTTCGTTCATTAGTAATTTGGGTTTTTTCCAAAATCAATTCCGTTTACCAAACATAATTGAATTAACTCAATCAATAAAATCTTAAAATATCGTCAAGAAACTTCTCTTTAAACTCAAACCAATAAAAAATAGCCCAAAAACATTAAAGCTCCTTTCCCATGAAAATAATTCAATTAGATTACAATCCCAGTCAAAATCAATGAAGAGCATAAATATCCAATAGTGTACTACATATGAGTCTATCGACAGATATGTATTTATAGTATCAAGTTACGACAAATTCTCAAGAATTTACTGGAAGCAATGAATGGCATACGTCTCGACAAAGTTTCTGTTTTCAAAAATATTTTCGATACTGTTGGGAGTTTTCAATCAAATAAAGATGCGGTTCATTGTATCCTACGTGATACAAGAAGTGTATGTAAGCATCGCATACATTTAAGGATGTCATCAGCCAGGACAGGTCACTTTACTAATGAAACTTGGTACTATCCCTTATACCGATTTCTTATCGTCTGGGAAGTACTATGTACTGAAATTTAACTACGGAAAATTACTGAAAATTTGATGGAGAGAGTGATTGAAGGAGACGGAGGTGGTTTTAGTCGGTAAAAATCCGGCATGCCGAGAGGCAGGAGCTGATCGGTATCTTTTGAAGATTTCCACCTCCCAACGTTGAAAAAAAAAAAAAAAAAAAACTTCGACTTGAAATCTTACCGATTCTCCACAGTTATTTCAATTAGTTGCTCTATATTATCTCTGTAGTTCTACATCAATGGCAACCAAAATTACGGTTGATGAAACAGACAATCTTGTACTGGTGATGGCTAGTAATATTTACTTAAAAATGCTATACATATGTACATACATATGTAGGTACTACCTCAAAAGTGAATCAAACCAATTCTTTTGGGGAAGTGATTCAGATTTTAATGCGGGTTCGCCTTTCGCGGTAGCTTAACCACTACATATGTACATAAATAATCAGTTTGCCATTAGCTATGTTTCGAAGGATTGCAACGTGGACGTGAGAGTAAGATTAAAAACAGAATTCTGCTTCCACGGCAGTACACCATAAAATTAGTAGCGATTACATTGCTTCCATGTTCCCTAACCAACAAACATTAACACAAAAGAGATATACATACATACATAAGTAGAAAGGCGCTCATAAATTGTTCAGTGAAATACGAAATACTTAATAAAATAATTTTACCGCTGATAAGGAAACTAATATTTTCTTCACTTTCGCGGTAAAGCCATCGTTACAAATCACCACAATCAAAGTTATTTGGCATGAATATCAACAAATTTAATGCATTTCTCACGAATCAATGGCCAATTTGACTAAAATATTATATGTAATTAAATTTACACCTTCCCTAGCATTCAAAAAAATTATCTGTGTGTGTAACATATGTATGTACATATACATGTATATTTGTTTCGTAAACCATTCGGCCACCGACTGAAATTCAAATCTTGATGACACTTTCCATGGAAAATATCAAAAATGCCTAATTTATAGCGACGGACGTCCAAAAAATATAACAATGCTATGGCATTTCTTCTGAAGAAGAACACCAAAATGCGACCATGTGAGGTGGTCGTAAAAAGTCCAAAATGTTGATTAGGAGGGAACGAAGAACGATAGATGCTGATATCGGCATCTCAAAAGACTAAACCAAGAAGGTGGCAAACAATGAAGAAAATGAAGAAGAACTCATATGTATAAACATTAGCTACGCGTGCATAGGTGTATGTTATGCCAATATATCTATACAATGCTCAGTAACATACATGGTTGGTTAATGCTGAACGGATGGACGCAAGTTCTTTTCCAAGGAAAACGTTCTTTAAACAAAAGACCGTTGTCGATGTTCTACCTACATATTGCTTTTGGCAGCAATAATAATTAAGACGTTCTTCTCGATTCACGCTACAACGATTGAACATCACAACGGCGTGTATCTTAGCCGGCATTTTATATGGATCTATGTATGTATCTGTTTCGTTGAATATTTAATGTGAATTTCGAGGAGAAGACTGTAAAACCGATAAGTTTGATTCCAATTGTGCTGAGGACGAGCTACAAGCAGGAAGTAAGTTGCATTTGATTGGTTTTGTTATATCATTTATGTACATACTGGGTGGTTATTGGTGATGGTAACCATGTCCTCACCTTTTCTATTTGAAAATTTTTCAGAAAAAAATTCAAAATGTTTTCGGTTCCAAACTTTACAAGTTTAAATGTTTATGTTTAAAGATTCGGGCAGATCAATATAGTATGTATGCACGTATGTATTTCTAATAGGAAACAAGGTTAAGAGTTTCTTCGAATTTCGTCCTGAACCTTATAAATAGTTGTCAAATTCAGCCGGCAATAGCCTGGATTTTTTCACTAAATAATGTCTAACAAGGCTTCAGGGATTTTAATTTAAATTTCCGAATAAACTTTATCTTCAAAGCAGCAACAATTTTGTTTTGAATTATTAAATATTCGTGCAAATCGGAATCAACTCCCATCGGCAACTTGTACTGTGCTATGCTGTTTCAAGTGGTCCAATATTAGACTCCCAAAAGAACAACGAATTAATTTGGAATCCAACTTCTTCATGTTTGTCTTCTTCACTTTGATATTAATTTACATATCTAAATTTTCGCCTGGAGGTTTTCCACCAAGTGTTATTTTTCTTTTGTTCTCCAGGAGCCCCATTTCCATCATTTCAATATTCAAATCTCAAGTGCATATTGCTCTTTAAGATTTTCGTTACAGCAAAACGGCCCTGGCATATTACAGTTTGGTGTACATTATTCAAGACTTCCTCGACTGCTTTTCATCCGAGGCGGCTAAGACAAATTTTCTTGAAGAGAAGCATACATTCATTTCGTTAACGGTGAAAGGAAGGAGGTGGCGACCAAATGAAAGAAGTAGTATTTTATTTTGGACTAAATACGCCTACAGCACAAAATCACTTCTGGTTTTCAGTAATGTTCCAAGTCATGTTTTTAATTTGTTCGAAACGAAGACGAGCTAATTTTCGTGGTTGGTACAGATTGTTCGTCTCCTTGTTCTCAAGGCCTAACGCGAAAATTGCTGTTGGGCTTGGGGTTCCGAGATAATGTGGGTGGCCGTTGACTGATTTTCAGATTTGAAGACAAGTATGTAGAAAGTGCGGATGATGCGTTGAATGTGTGGACACGAAAATAAGGTGTTATGAATTCATTTGAAAGTGCTTTTGTAGAGTAATGGCAACGACTACAGCAACTGTGCTAAAATTAGCATATTAATTGTTAAAATGTTGGTGTTTTTTTCAATCGAGATGCGAGGCTAACAAGAAAAACTACACAAAACAAAAAACAACAATAAGAGGTGTTCGAGCAAGGTGAAAGTGGAGCTGGCAACGTGCTGTGCTCTTTTAGCGTGAATGGTATTAAATTATGGGGTAGTAGGTGTGGCACTACTATCTCATTTTTCAGTTAACTTTGTTAATTTTAGAAAATTCATCCAATTTATTTTCGTGAATACTTTTGATAAACTGAAAGTTGTTGCATTCTTATTTAAACATTGAAATTTTGATTAAAAATCAACAATTGATCTCTTTTGGGTGTAAGCGAGGTGTGTCAGCATTTTCATTTTATTTTATTTTCAAATTTTTAGTTACTAGTTTAAATTTTGTTTTCTAATTTAATTTTTATTTATACAGGTTAAAACGATGCAATTGCCCATTTATAATTTAATGTTCCTCTAGCATACAAAATTGATTAAGATTTGAGCTTTGGTTCTATATTCAATAGTTTTGAGGTATATAAATCTATCACATCATTTATCTGTAGAGCTCATAAAGTCAATAAAAAACCAGTCAAATAGTAAAGATAAGCAATGTTAACAGTCAGTTTCCATATTAAAATAGTAGCCATTCAAAGCCACTTAATTTCACCATTTCAAATAAACAGGCACAACTACAAAACATTTGATTTTCAGACATAACATTGAGTTGATGATTTCTACATGTCTATTAACTAGTCACTGTGCTAGTTTCATGCTAATTGAATGTGAATAAAGTATAACTTTAAGCGACCAAAATGTGTTACGAGCTCTTGATAGTATACTTTTTCTCATTTCCAAAAAATGGACACTTACGCCAAGACATTGAAATGCTGAAAGCGCAATTCTCTTCAGATCACCGAAATTTCATTGAAGAGTTCTTGTGGACCGACTACCTTGATGAGGCTATTTTTGCAGATTTAACTCAACAAAAACGCCGTAAATAGATTCATACGCAACTCACATCGTATCTATGCAAAAATAAACACTCGTCCAATGGCAATGTAATAACATTTGTTTAACAAATTTCCGTGAAAAAAAAGTGTTGAAAAAAAGCCAATGCAAGTCCATGACATGTCAGTTTTCGCCTTCAGCAAAGGAATACACAATGCCACACTATCTGCCAGTGTAGTTATACTAAATTTATAGGTTTTTCCCATCCTTTGGTCAGACTTGACTCTTGTTCGCAGTATTGATGGAGTGAGTATCTTTGGTTGCCACATTTGAATGCATGTAAGATCGCCAAGTGCCACTCACAGCTAATCAAGTCAATAGTTGCCTGTTGATTAACAACATAAACGAACATCATAAATGTTGACAACTGAAGACATCCAACACTCAGTGGTTCGTCTAGTAGAGGCATCACTCAGCAATTGGCTGTTTCACTCAGCACCACTGTTGCTGGCTGTGATTTAGAAAATTTTGGCTCAAGAACTTTAGCGGTGTGGTGAGACCATGCAGTTTGTTGGCAAGTTGGTCCATCAAAATGTCAAAGATCTCCAAGAAGATTGGTGCCGAGGAGCCGCACGGAGTGTATCTGCAGAAGAGATAACCATAAAGTCAACGAGTTTGCATGCCTCGGCCAGATATCGAAGCACTTAAGAGCAATCTATCAGATGTCATCAAGTCAGATACTATGTAGTATAAATGTATCTTAAATGAAACGAGCGATGCAAATATCTTTCAACGTATTTCACATTAAGCGGATAGATATGAGCCGCTTAGTTAAAAGGCCAACCGCGCACGGCTACTTCCTTTGAATAAGATGCGCGCGTGACCGGGGAATGTTAAAATGTTCTTGTGCAACTGTGAAATCGCACACCATATCCACATTGAATTTGATAGCATAGGTATGATTTTTAAATAGTATGTCATTGCTACAAATTTTATTTGCCACAGAAATTATTTGCAACAGAACTTGTAAAATCAGTTCTAGAGAGTAGTGTGTACACTTGATGAGCCATAATGGAATAAAATTTTCATAAAATAAGACCATTACTCGTGAAAAATCCAAATTAGAGTTTGATATTTACGGAAAAAAATACTTATTTAGATGTGCTCATTCCTTATAACTCGTTCCATGCATTAAATATTAAGCTAGCTTCTTTTCATTCCATGATAAATCGTGCTCTTAATATTCCACTATCCAAAGAAAATTTAGAGAAGGAACTTTATACAATCGAAAATATAGCCAAAAATAATGGATACCTGAAGCAACTCATTTTAGGCCTTATACACAAGAGACGCAAATTGAAAATTATAAAAGAAATGTATCCAGTTCAAAACGATGCTAATGTTCAATCTTGGAGAATTTCGTAGGCTTCATGAATATTAAATTGTCCAAGTATTTAAAATTTTCATTCATTCGACTAGAATTAATATTAAAGAAATTTTTTTTCAACAACAATAGCAAAAATGATCCTCTTTCCCTTTTAGGAGTGTATCGTGCATCCTGTGATAATTGCGATGCAGCTTATATAGGACAAACATGTAAGAGCTTTAAAATTAGATACAATGAGCACATCAAAGCAACTAGAGAGGTAAATCCAAATTCTGGGATAGTCCAACACATCTTAGATACAGATCATAATTTTAGTATTAGCAATTTTAATATCCTCCATACAATAAGCAAGGGAAAAAAGTTAGACTACCTGCAATGCCTTGAGATTAGATGGGAAGTAACGAAGCTAACTTCACTGCGAGTAACGAAGCTAACTTCCCTTCGAATAAACGATGCTAACTTCACATCAAAGAACAGGACGAAGTTCTCTCTCTCTCTCGATTCCAAACAGCGTGCGCGACTGGACGTGTTTCTGATCTCCCGTATTTTAATTCAATAAACTAGTCATTCTGAAAAGTAGCGTTTCATTCAATTGCTGCAATCTTGTGTAGAGTCAAACCGAAAACCTGCTGAATGAAATTACCCTTCCCTTTCAATCACCACTCCTTCAACAATTAATTATTTAAGAATAAAACCAGTAAATAGTTGTAAACTGTATGTAACCTGAAGATGATCTAAGGATCGAAACGCGTCGGATTAATTAAAAATTGTGAGTCGAAAAAAATCAAGTGTCTTATTTTATAAAGATTATAGAGCTTGTAAAATTTAATTCATACTGAATTGAATGAATTTTGTTTTATTATGAAGTTAAATGATGGCTTTTTGTAGCTGTTTGGTCACCAAGAATGTGTAAAAAAAATCAAAGTTCCCAGCACAATGAGAAGACATGAAATCTTTATGAATTAAATAATTTCTGTCCCTTAAATATTCTTTATTTTCTACCAACTCATTTTCAGAAGTAATTGAAATTAACTTTCCGAATTTCCGGTTGGGGATCTTGTTTTGTCTCAATAAATGGCGTCGATTAAATAAAAACAAGCGATCGAATTTGTTAATAATGAGGAGTGTGTTCTCTTACGTTTTTTGTTGAGAAGTTTGAAAAAGGTGAGATCTAAGGCATAGTTAAATTCATCAAGCAGTTACAGAAGTGTCTCATTAAATGCCGCTTTAAGCGCGTTCCAAATATATTTACACTTTTCCAGTAATGCAAATTTCACTCATTTTGTAAATAAACTACCGTTTCTTACATTAGGAGCTACAATCAAACATGTATCATTGTATTTTGTCAAAGATTCAATGGAATCTATTAGACTTTCGATTTCTTACTGGGCCCCAAAACACCTGCACCACGATAAGATTCCAGGCTCGAAATTTGATCGGAACGATCGCTTCCATTTGAAATTTAAACTAACAATCGACTTCGGTCAACTTTCAAGATCAACTTCTTGGGATTGACATACATACATACATATGTATGCATTGTATCTTCCACTGAAGAATGGTTCTTTTCTTTTCTGTTGAGTTCGACATTTATCTTGGTTTTGTTATGGGATCTAAATACATATATATGTATCTACTTAGAAATCTTCCATACACGGCAACATTGCTGTTCATTCTTTGTATCCGATGTTTACAAACACTATCGACAACAGTGCAATCATCATCATCCCAAGAAAGATCTTCTAGATGTTTGTATCTTTTTTTTCATCGAGACAAACCGAACTGGAATCAAACTCAGTCAGTTAACATTATTGCTACGAAGCTGCAGGATTTTCAGTTTGATTCACTGCAACGATAGAGTAAAGAAGATTGTCGTGAGGGTTGAAAAATCAAAGGTACCGCTCTAATGAGTCACAGTTGAGGACACACTGCTATGATCATTCACAAGAAATTTTGTTGGCGATTAATCTTTGGAAAATTTGCAAACCCAGGCGACGAAATAGCGGATGAGCGCCAAAGATCAAAAGTTGGTGGTCCATTACCCGGGACAAGTGGACCTTACCAACAGTTGATCGTATCTTTATTATTTACCTTTTGGGTTCTGATTATCTGAAACTGGTTTAGCGAGAGATTTCGTCAATTTCATAATGTTGTGGCTGAATTCAGCAAAGACTTTTACGCCTTTTCCTATTGTTGTTGTTGTTGTTTCAATAACTACTAAACAGAGTGATCCAATTACATAGTAGCAAATTAAAGCTATGAACAGCAGTAAAATTAATGAATAAAATAAATCTAAAAAATTAAATTAATAATTGAAATAGTAAAATAGGATAAACATAAGAATATAAATTGAAAGTAATAATTAAGAGGAAAAAATATTGCTATGCATTTGCGAAGCCTAGTTACATCTGCCTATTTCTACAATTGATTCTTTTGCCAACTTATGAAATCAGTTGAGTGCGTGGTAGTGTAAGATTTCATAGTTACTATCCATGGTCGCTAATCTTATAACGAATTTTCTCCTCGATAACCACATTGGCGACCACTAACACCATTTTGATTGACCGTCATTACCGACCTATAAGAAATAGAACACCAACAGGCATGAAACTTGGGAGGCATTTGGTATCTTCACGATGTCTTCAGGGAAAACATGTTGAGCCGGAAAACTTGATGAGGCTCACGAAACACAATTGAGTGTGGTTGTGTGTTGTAATGTTGCCGTGGATGTATTCAAACAAGTTAATTTGTAGGCCCTCGGCCAACCTGACGATGCCATCACTGTGAGCTAAATAAAGAGATTTACAAGATTATAAAAGAAAAGAAGTAGAAAACCTACCACGCCAACAAAAAAAAAGCAATCTAAAAATCAGGTCCAATACAGAAAACTGGAACTCTTTTTATGGACGATAGTGCGCACGTTAATTTAGATATAATTGGGAATGAAAAAAAGGTGCATTGCTGATGATCGAGGTTTGTTGGGGGTGCATTTTGACAGTGTTTTGCTGTTTGAATATTTAATGTAAAAACTGTTGTTTAAATGATTTAGAGTTATGCGTAGATTAGCGAGTAATTGTTCTTCAAGAAAAATGTTGAAACATGATTTTTTAAGAAGTTTCGCCAAAGAATCACAGGTTATTTGAGTCCATTGAGAAACAAGCCGTGAGGTGTGACCATTGACGTACACACGGTCAACTTGCTAGTAATAACTATGTTCATAAGTATTAAAAATATTAATCACAATAATAATTATGAAAATAATACTACTTTAAATAATAATAATGTACCTCTCATAAAAGTTATTGGAATGACTTAATATTAATCGTAACATTTATGGGACCGTCCATTGATTACGTAAAGATGTTGGTGAATGAGGTGTTGATTGAATATTCACGTGGATCAATTGGAGGGGGGACAGGTTACAAAGCCTTTTCTACGTTATTTGTTATTTTCATATCGATGCTTGAATTACAAAAGAGCGCTAGCGAAAATGAATGCAATTTTTATTATAACGCCCACTGAAGAGATTTAGTTACGTGATGGCCATTTTGAATAGTTGGCTGCAAAATTGACATCACTTCGGCATAATAACTAAATTTGAATTTTTTCACGATTTCACAGCAATGAGACTAATAATCATTTCTTACTTTCTGTTTGTCTTGAGAAACATTGAATGTGCAGTGAAAACTATTACAAATCTGTTCAAATTATGCAAATATTAACAAACTTTGATTGACTTAACAACAATGTCTTTAGAATAAGAGATATAAGGTATAGTCATTCGTATGAACCCTTTTTACATGGTGACTGAATAATTTTTTTATTTTTTTTTTTATTTTTTTTTGTTCTCATTAGAAAAGGTTTTGCTGATTTCTCTACAAAAATAGATAAAAGTTTATAAATTTTATAAACATTTATTAATGTGATGTGCAAAACAGGTTAAAAATTATTTTTTTATGAAAAACCCCTAATTTTTCGCATTTTCTTTTATTAAATTAAAAAACGGCTGACGCATTTTTTTTTATAAATTTAAAAATATCACAGGAATGTTAATAAAATTAATATGTTGGGTAGCGAAATATAGTGAGTGACATAAATGACCTTGAAGGTCATGATGACTTTTAATGATTTGTTATTTTTAATTTAATTTTTTTTGTAATCATAAAGAAAAGTTTCATCTGTTTTTTAGAAAGTTTAGAAATATTGATTAGTGTCTTTTGCAAATCAGGTTAAATATTTATTATTTGTGAAAAAACCTAATTTTTTGCACTTCTTTTCAGTAAATTAAAAACCGGCACCAACAATTTTTTTTAAAAATTTGATAGAATTACACAAATGTTAAGACGCGTTGATTAACGTTTTCAGAAATGACCTTCAAAAGGTCAAAACAACACATTTGCCGATCGAAGTGTCCCAAAAACTTATCAGGTCTTAAAATTGCAAAGACGCTTAGATTGACCCCTCAACGAAGTCGATACAACTTTGTTTACGTGAGTTATGCTCGTAGAAAAAACTGTCCCCGAACGCACGTGCGTACGTACATACACACATACATACATGTTTTTCAAAACTCTAAAGACCTCAAAACGTAAAGAAAAGTCGAAAATTTCAATTTGGATTAAGAAGTTAATAAATAAATAGTACCGCGAGGAATTTCTGCACAGGTTGGATTCTTTTAGGCTATTTCTTTTTAAATATTTTTTCAAGGCATTCAAAACTTAATATTTTTTAAACGTCAAAATGTTGCTGCATTGGTGGCATTGTAATCAAAAAGTTTCGATGTGACGACTAAACTTTTACGAGTCTATATTTAAACTAAATTAAGTATGCACGACCATTTCTCCGTTCTATGCAAAAAAACCTGAATTTATTTTTGCAATATTACTCAAAGTCTGTTCTGAATCTGCAATCTGCAAAATGGTCCTACTATTGTTTACATCTCAGTTGAAAAAAATATCGAATCGCACGTCTGGAAGGCTTCTTGAAATAGCTTAACCAACGTCAACCCCCAGCAGTTTATTGCATGGCTTCATTATTATTATTGTTATGAGTAGCGCATTTGTGTAAACAATAGCTGCTTATAATTAAAATGCAACTGCTTTTGCCAGAAGTCGGTTTGGTGGCCGTTTGTTTATAACGTCGATGACGATTAAATGGTCGTTTGCTTCACGCCAGACATTGTTTGGTAAACAAATCGCAAACGTTTGTATGGTAATTTCAGTATGGCATTGACGTAGACGATGGAATGATTCTGTGTTTAGTTTTTATAGATCGAAAATGATACCATTCGATTGGAATGAGCCGAGATTGTTACAGGAGTAATGATCTTGCATAGTATTTTGAGTTATAATGTTTTTTTTCTTAGGCAGCTGATGACTAGTATTAAAATCCCATCTTCCATCAACCACACATGAATATATGTATGTATTTCAGAAAAACGTTTAAATAAGACCTACGACTGATCAATGTTCACGTTACATAGTTGCTAGTTCTACGAAATCCCTTCTTAAGATGCACCCCAAACATTAATTCCACTTTAAAGCCCTTCCTTATGTCCATACGTACCAACTGCATTTGATGCAATGTTAAATGAAGTGTTGCAAAATGTGGCATTAAATTTAATGCATCCTAAGATACAAAATCTACCACAAGTGCACTATTTTTGGCTTCTGAAGCTGAGGCTAGGTTAAAAATTGTCCACATCCTGAGTACACAAGTTACTCTGGAGTAATGCAGTGCTATTAAAATTTCAAATGTACACTCAATGACTGACTACCACCCAGTTGACCTTTTACTCATTAATTATGTCATGAGATGCTAATTTTGGATGAATTCTTTTTATTTTTGTAAAGCAGAAGCGGCACAAGGTCTGACACAAGCGGTGATAAGTTTTAAGATGAATGAATATGTGAACGAAACTGTCATTGAAACTGAATTTTTAGCGTAACTAGCTACAGTAGGGATATTGATGAATACTTCAATAGAATACACCAGCACTCGATTGCCTATGAAGTGAAAATAGAATCATAAATTTCAAGTTCATTGCATGTTGCAAAATGTTGAACAACAATAGTTATTAGAATTTTGCAATTTCAAGGAAAAAATATTTCAAGATACCACTGTAGCTTGTTCGCATGTAATATCTGCATCATCACAAAGATAGGCACGCATCCTATTAATAGTTTATTTTGCAATGAAGTCACTGTGTACGATGCTGACGGCAAGAATGATAGCTAGCCATCAGTTCCATGAACAACTCAATTGATGGGTTAACATTTTATATCCTCACCTTTCCATTTATAGGGCTTGATGCAGTCATCAGTTCGAATACCTATCATGCATCAATTTGATGATCTATTATTTTTATCGGTACAAAAGATACATCTGAGCACATCGCTCTGCACGTTTGTATCTATAAAATATCCTTTCGTGAGCATTTAAACTGCATAAATTTCATCATTAACATCATTCACATGTACTATCCTTCATCCTTAATTAAATCGATATCGGTAGTTGGAAGAATCTCAAACAATTTAGATGAAGTCCCACCTAAGGCTTCAAAAGAATAATTATTCTACAGATAGTGAAAAACAATCATAAAAGTTGAAGTCATGAAAACGGTCGTTAATTAAGGGAAGATAAATGGAAAGGTTTTTAGGGGGCGGTTCGTATTGAGTACATATAAAGCACGAGAATATCTAGACGTGCTCACATATGAACTCATATACTGCACATATGCATCAGAGAAGTTTGTTTCGTTATGATAGAGTGGTGGAGCAATAATACGAGATACTCTGAAAAATTGAAAAAAATACACATGGGTGATAATTGCATTAACTGGGCGTTGAATATTCCATGATGCTTGGCCAAAAGTGTTCCAGAACGAGCTGGTGAATTTTATTGTGCAATTTTTTTTTGTGAAACTTTCGTTTCAGCTGCTGAACGATGTCTAATTGAACATAAAAAAGTTTTTCACGGGTTAACTACAAATTGCTTCCAGTCGTGCATCCTTTGGACTTTATGAGATGGAAAGTTTAGTGGTAGTTTTCTCGAAACTGAACGTTGCAGGAAAGTTTGAAATTGCTTTAATTATTTTTGGTGGCTTCATTTTATGAATGATGTAATAAAACTAACTGCACCTGAATTTCAGCTAATTATTATTGACTAAGTTTCGTAAACTATACTCAAAACACATGCAATTTTTTACTAACTGTAAGATATCATTCAAAAAAATATGCACTTTTCTAGTGGTTTTGTTTCGGTATGTTGCGCAATTTAAGACCTATTCAGATGGAAAGGGTAAGAAGAAATTTTGGTATCAGCGCAAACTCTCCTAAGCAACAATATAGCCCGAATTATAACCTTTAAAATATTTTATCACCAAAAATCTCAGCTTCTATACACCACTTCATTTAGTTAATCTTATAAGTTAAAGCTAGCTTCCAGCTTCCATAAGATGATCTATAAATTTTGCCGTTTTTTTAAAGTACAAGGAAGAAACGTTAAAGACGTAAAATCTGTTCAATTGTTTCAAATTCAGAATTGTCCACATGATTCGGTGCGGCCAAGTGAAGCCATCCTATTTTTAAGAGTTATGCTCACATCAATGTAAACCTATTAAAATATTAAAACGCATATATGTATGTATATGTTTGGTTTTCCTCCAAAAAAATGAAACGACATTCGAATCCGTTTACAATGAACCTGAATGAACATTTTATTCATTATATTCGAAAACTCTACAAAATCATTCATTAAAATCATTGAAATAACGATGAATTTCAGACGATCTCAAAAAGAATTTATGTAAAAATTTCATCCTTTTAACACAATTCAATAAAAACATGTGTCAAAATTTTGACAAAGTTTACTGGTGTTTTATTTTGCAGATTTCCATTATATGCTCTTAAATGATCTGTACTAATCAGTTCAGTTTATTTGGAACGTTCATCATGATATGAAAAAAGATTTGGGAAGCGGAATTGAAATGAAAATTTGACGAATAATTTAGAAAACACGTTGCATATTAGACAGTATAGTTTATCAAGACTTTGACAATGTAACTCCTGCTCAATAAATGCTTCCCTTAGAATAGAATTATGATAAAAATATTCACAATAGAAGAGCAAAATCGGAAGACCTTAGAGCGAATTTGTCAATTAAGATACTTATTACTTAATAGAATTTTCAAAATATCGCTTTTTTACATTTTTCGATTCTTTATACCTTCAAAAATAATTCTCCAAAATATCAAATAGAAATTCGAAGCCGATTTCGAGGTATAACGATTTTATTGAAGCGCGCTCTCGACTCCTCGCAGGTGTATACGCAGCTTATATTTCCCTTTCTCTAAAATACCGGTTAACCTTTTAAATGCAGTTTTGTGTAGATCTAGGCCTAGGTCTACTTCTTTATGTTACAGGCATTGCAATTTGATTGATTGTAAGTCATGAAAAACCGATTCTTAAGACATGTACAAAAACAGCAAAAAAAAATTTTAGACGCATTTTTTTGAAATCACGTTTTTTTAACTGGCGGACAGTTAATATCCAGATTTGTTAGGTCAATTTAAATAAACCTTGAAGCATTTTCTTTGTTTTTGTTTCTTGTATGATAATTTACCACACTTTGACCAAAAAAATAAAATAAGGCTTAAGTATCTGAAAAAAGGTCCCAAAAAATCGATTTTTGAAAAAAAAATTAAACGTCCGCCATTTTTCAATTTTTCCAAAAACTATCACGTAAGAGCACCTTCTTTTTTAAAAAAACCCTCTCGAATCTTTAAGAGTTGTATACTATAGAAGAAGTTTGATTGCCATAAATATAAAAAAAAGGTAAAAAAAATTGTGGATAATGTGTCATTTTTTAGCCTTCTAATAGGCAATAGTACCTTAAGTTAAAAGTTGGATGAGGAAACCTCAAGCTAACGTGCTGCGTATTTAAAATAAATTACTTTTGAATACACTGTAGTTTTTTAGCCGGATTGTACCCAAAATTTTCAGTCATAAATGAACCGATAGAATTAATTAGGGGATATTTGACAAAACTGAAATCGTGAAGTAGAGACTAAAAAGTGTACCATTTTAATTGCTTTGATCATAGCCTACACATTGGATCGTCATTTTGACACTTAAGTGAGACGGTTAAGTGTCAAACATCCTTTTTTTTCAAATGCCGATTGAAAAACCAGTAAAAACCCTTGATTAAACTCTTTTGGAACATTTAACATAAAGTGGAAAGATCACATTTCTTAATTTATACATTTTGTGGGTTTTAAATATGAGGAAGTCATAAAATTAAAACGATTGTAAACAACATTTTAAATAAAATAATGAGAACTGAGAACAAATATTTTTACTTCTACTGCAAAAGTATGTAACTTTTGTCTAGAGCATCAAAGGAAATGGGAATCAAATTACTT
Source organism: Oxycera nigricornis (assembly GCA_963942545.1). NCBI lineage: Eukaryota > Metazoa > Arthropoda > Insecta > Diptera > Stratiomyidae > Oxycera > Oxycera nigricornis. The sequence continues at coordinate 7,616,779 of OZ012663.1, read as the reverse complement.
GAATTTTGGTACCTTACATTTTCAGTATTTTTTTAGTTCAAACAATATTTTTTATTTCCTATAAAGAGTTCCAATCATCATAACTTTCTTGAATTTGACCATAAAAATTATTTCATGATTATTGACTCCACGAAATCAATAAGAATATGCATGAAATATTTATTGCAATAAATACCTAAAAAAATCGGTTTCATTGTGCATCATAAAATCAATATTCATTTCGCATTACGTTGCGATTTTTTTATACCTAATAAACACGATGCATATCGTGAATCATTAAAAATATGTATACAATCCACAGAAATCAAATGGAAATTTAAATCAGTATTATGACAACGATTTTTTATAGCTGACTCTTCTTTTCGAAATTTCATTGATCATTGTTGAAATCCAGATTGATCAAATATTTTTTTTTTGCAAAATCAGATGACACAAAGATATTATCTGGACCTTATGCAAACTGTTTCGTTTTGATTTGTTTGACTAATGAAAAGGTGAATTTTTTTTTGGGAAATCGGCAGAGTTTTTCGTTAATTAATGTTGATAATGATGTATAAGATTTCTTAAACTTTATGAAAGTTGGATGAGGTTTTGTTGCATTTTTGTTTGATTTGTTTTGATTGAAAAGCGAAAATAATGAACAACAGTTTTGTTTATGAATTTTCCCGAATTTCTTCAAGATTTCTAACGTTCCCATCCTGAAAACCATCTTCAAATATAATTTCACACTATCAACGATTGCATAATTCACCCAAAACAAAAATAAAACGAGGCAAGCATACCAATAACATCGAACACCTTAATCATGATCACGTACCGCAGTTGGGCAACAGATAAATGCATCTTAAATTTATGTATCTTTGCCGCTCTCATAACTATGGGAACATCACACACGATCTCGCATGGATAGAGTTAGACGAATATGCTTGTATGCCAGTCCCACTGGCTTTTGATTTTTCTTGTTTGGCGGCGGTTCGCGTATCTTTTTTCCGTCTTTCCGGGGGAATTCAAAAAAGCTTCAGAATGGTTTCTCTTTGACGAAGATGATCGTTTGATCTTGTCTGGTGTTTAATGTTGTGTTGACCCCTCCCCTGGCCGAATAGGTTTCGTTGATGAAAAAAAGCTTGCGGTTTCTGCGGCAGTTGGATATTGTATCATTTTGAAATGGGCGTTCCAAGATCACCATATACAACAACACTACAATGGGTAGTGATCGGAGCGTCGAAAGAAGTTGATTTTAGAAGAATTTATGTGTGATTTCGGCGAGAAAAACGTGTGTGTGAGATATTTTTTTTGCGCATATGTGAATTTCGATAGATATTTATAATAATTCTAGCAGGTTTAGATTGTTTGTGGTATTTTTCTGATTGGATTGAATTATTTCGTGATGTTTTTTTTTGGAAATTAGGCGTTGGGTAACAGGTGAATGATGCACCTGCTTTACATCGTCATGAGTTCTGATTGATTGGGGAAAGAATAATTTGATCCCAGGCAAAAAGTTATTTGACGAGAATTGGTTTCAATTTAAGAAATCGAAGAACAATAAACCTACGAACTTTATATAGTAAACCTAAATTATTACAACGAGGAACGATTTCTCTTTTTGGCACGCATAAATTATTGAACTGCGATTGATTTTCGCTACTCTGATTACGCAACAGTTATCGTAATTTGGATATTATGAAATCTGTTTCAGGAATTTTTCGATCAAAATTTTATTTTCAGAATAATGTCAAGGTTTTAGTAAAAAAAAAATCGAAGCGAAATTGTTAGAATCGAGAGTTTTGTGGACGAGAAGAAAAAAAAGGATTTTCAAAGCAACACTTCTCAATTCTCTTCTCTTTAAAGCAAATTTTTTTGAAATTGGTCTGGCAAAAATATTTCGGCCTTGATTGAGGAAAACGGATGATAAATTTATGATTTTATGATTCGTTGACACCAAGTTTTTGTATAATATCTATCATTGAATTTGCTTCGTAGTTTTATCCTGCCGATTGGCTTTTTTAACTTCCCAGTACAGTAGAATCTCGAAAAAGTTAACCGAAATGTCCCAAGGGTAATTAACTTTTTCGAACTATTAACTTTTCTAAGTGGTTTTCAAAATTGAAAAAAATACAATAATAAGTATAGATTCTCGTAAATAACACGCTAAATTTATTTCAATGACTTAGTTTTCATCATTACAAAACAAAATTGTACCGGCTGGTTTATGGTTCTCAGTCACTCTTGATCATTTTTGAGCGATATATTAATTAATTTTTGTGGAGTCGTTTGAAGAAGCAGTCGAGACTTGTTTGTTTCTTTTCTTTTGTTTAATAGCTCTTGATCATTTTCGTACGCATATGGACAAGGTCTGCCACCTGATTTGCATCGTTATTGTTTTCAAACAATTTTATCAAGATATTGATGCTTTCAACATGTTCCAGTAGCTCACTTTTGGTTTTTGAATATATTCCTCGATAATTGACCCGTCGTTATCATTATCGGAAACTTCGAAATCATCGTTATCTTCCGCAATTTGATCCTTGTTCCAATTTTCAATGACATCAATGCTGATGTCAACATTATCACCCACCTTCGACATCAACAATTGAACTTCTCGAAGTGTATCCTCGTAGGCACTATTTGATTTAATCAATTTAGACAACGGAATCTCGTCTTCACTATCGTATTGATAGGAGCCAAATTGCTCCTTTAGCGACCGAAAAAAGCGGTTGGTTTGAAAAATTCATACGCTCAGAAAAGTTAACTGAAAAGTTAACTTTTCAGAGCGGCACGTGGAAACTGAAATTCGGTTAACTTAACCGAGCGATTAACTTTTACGCGAGTTAACTTTTTCGAGATTCTACTGTATATGGGAAGTTCTTGTAATCGCCTCGAAAATCGAAATTGAAATTTTCAACATTTCCTTACGTTTTGATGTCTATAGAGTATATATAAAGTGTTTTTAGAAAGGGAGATGTATGTGTGTGTGTACGTACGTACGTACGTTCGTGGACACTTTTTTCTACGAGCATAACTCACGTAAACAAAGTCGTATCGACTTCGCTGATTAGTTTTTGGGATACTTCGGTCGGGGGGGTTTGCTGTTTCGCCTCTTTGAAGGTCATTTCTGTAATGCGTTATATCTCGCGAACCAAGAATACGATTTGCATGATTAAGGTGTCAATCGACGCGTATTAGCATTTGTGTGAAATTATCAAATTTTGAAAAAAATCGTTGGAGCCATTTTTTAATTTAAGAAAAAAAAGTGCAACAAATTAGGGTTTTTTTTATAAACAATAAATTTTTAACCTGATTTACGAAAGACAGTATTCAACTTTTATAAAATTTATATATTTCAAGCAGTGTTTGTAAAAACAACATCAAAACTTTTTCTCATGATAACGTAAAATATTAAATAAAAAATAAAAAATTATTAACAGACATCATGATCTTCAAGGTCATTTCTGTCATGCGCTATATCTCGCGAACCAAACATACGATTTGCATCGTGGAGATGTCAATCGACGCGTATTAATATTTGTGTAAATATATCAAATTTTGAAAACAAAAATTTTAGCCGTTTTTTAATTTTAGGAAAAAAAGTGCAAAACATTAGGTTTTTTTTCATAAACAATAAATTTTTAACCTGATTCGCTAAATTTTGTAATCGATGTTTATGAAATTTATATACTCCAAGCAATGTTTCTAAAAACACCATGTCATGATCACGAAAAAAATTAAATAAAAAATAAAAAATCATTAACAGTCATCATGACCTTCAAGGCCATTTCCGTTATTCACTATATATCACGAACCAGATATAATATTTGCATCATTAAGGTGTCAATCGACGTGTTTTAAAATATCTTTGATTATTTTATCATTATCAAGATCCGTTTCATCGGTTTTTTTAATTTAGTAGAAAAAATGAGAAAACATGGTTTTTTTCATAAAAAATATTTTTTAGCCTGATTTGCACAACACAGTAATAAATGTTTATAAAATTTATACATTCCTATCAGTTTTTGATGAGAAACCTTTACAACTTTTTTCGTGATTCTGAAAAAAATTCAATTAAAAATAAAAAAATCATTCAAAGTTACCATATGAAAGGGGTTCTTCCGATTGATATTACCTTATATCTTTTATTCTAAAGACTTTGTTGTAAAGTCAATCAAAGTTTTAAAATGTTTGGATAATTTGAGCAGATTTTTAATAGTTTTTGCAGTCTTTTAATTAAAAAAAGCGGCTTAAATTTTGAAAACCATCAATATTTGCATTTGTGGTAATCAATCATCATCACCCATCCACCAAAGGCTTTACGTAATCAGTGGATGCTCCCGTAGATGATATGATTAATATTAACTCATTCCTGTTACTGCCTTTCGTTATTATTATTTAAAGTAGTATTATTTTCAAAATTATTATTGTGTTTAATATTTTGAATGTTCTAGATATTACTGGGAAGTTGACCGTGTGGACCTCAAGGGTCGCACTTCGCGGCTTGTCTTGTTTTAAATTTTTTCATGGGTAAATTGATATGTGGACAAATTGTATGTAATGTTTCCAGGCTTTTCTTTAAAAAGCGTTTTTTCTGACTACTCGCTACAAAAAACATTTTCGAAAACGGTAAAGTAAAATGATTTATTTACAGATAATTTATTTATAATTTTCATTTTATAAGGTGAGCTTCATAACTTAAATGGTTAAATAAAATTAATTTTGAAATTCACGTTCACATCGTCCCATCATTTATCTGTTGTAAATCAAATGCCATCCATCCTAATTGTTCTTTGAATGTCCTCAATCACTTGCAATCAATATATGAAAATTAATATCGGGAGAGTCCTTTATTAAATAATTTATCAGTGTTTGCATAGCTCAGTCATATATGAGCAAACACACTAGAAAATCATTTTGTCGGAGTGATGACATGTTGGTTGGATTGTTCAGGCTTTGATATGTTATCCTTTGAACACGAATTGGCTTATCTTTTTGAACATGAATGAACGGAACTAATTGGGTGGCATTGAATCAATGATAAATGATGGTGTCCTTAATGTGAAGTCGAATCCTTGCGTGTTACGAACACTATAGTCAAGTGAAACTTCAGTTTGAATTAGCAACTGCTTTCAAGAACACGGTATTTCGGAAAGGTCAAAATGTAAATTAAAACAAAGATATTGTAGAGATCATTTAGTATATAATAGTGCACAATGTATCAAATCAAATAAAGCCTACAAACCTCAATAACAGCTTTGATATTCATCTCAATTTGCCAATCATATTTGTTCGCCTTGAAAAGGATACTGCTAGTAGCTATTCCCTGATATCAAATCCACTTTATCAAAACAGGACCAAATTATAAAGTCAAAGTTGAATAGGGCACGAAAAGTCGTTCTCATCCATTTGAGCTTTATTTATATAATTGCTTCATCAGACTTATGGTGCTTGTACACTATCATGAAATTTAAACAGTTCCGTATGGACGTCCTATTCGTCCTAGTTATGCGCTTTGTGGAAATGTTCCCAGCTTATGACTTCCGACGTAGATTAAATCGTATGCGACCGATTCTAATGGATATTTGAATATATCCTGGGCTGCTGCTGGTGTTTTCAGATTATCTAGCCCCGATGTTGTTGACTACGCTGTACTACATACACAATTATCGTGACGTGACATGGCAGTTAGACTTGGCCTGTTTGGGCTAAGGGAAAGCAAGGACTTCCGCTTTGACATGGGATATGGGTCTTTGGTGGAAGTGTAGTGCGAAAGGATATTTTATGTTGCCAGGAGTTTAATATGTGCTGAAAATATTTCCAGGTGAAAATTGAAATAACTTAAATGGTTTGGATTGATATTTGGCCATTAAGTGAAGAATTTAATTTTGATAAGACTCTTTTAAAGAGAAATCTTATAATGCTTTCGTAGGATGTGTTGTTTAAGATCTTGTATCTTTGAAGGAGTATTTGACACTTAAGCGGGCACCAATAAAATTCTACGTGGTTTTGTTTGGCTACATCAATTTATTAACTGCTCGCCACTTTTACGGCAAATCTCGTGCATATCACCTCAAAGGGACAGCTTTAACATTCCTCACGTGCAGAATACAGAAATTTAACCCCTTCACCCTTGCAGTTGAGCCAAGCATATCAATTTAAAACCTGGCAGGTGATTATTACGTGATTGTGTCTTGTACGTATGTTTGTTGTCATGCATTGTTTTTTAGCTGCAAAATGGTTGGCTTCGCCTAGAAACCCAGGCGCCATGGTAGACAACCCACATTCAAAATAAAGATAAAAAGTACACTTTGAAATTTATTTTGATAGACATATTAAGGCAATTTCCATCCGGGGTTCGTGCTTACCACGGAGGACATCCAGGGAGCAAGACGACGGTCTAATGTCTCTATTTTGCCAGTTTCAGTGACATGGTGTCGTGTTGTTTGGCTCATTTTTCGTTAAATTATTTTGTGTGGCTGCTCGCCAGTTTCAGTCTTAGTTCCGACTGACTTTTAATCTAAATGTAATTAGTGCAAGCCAATTTATCAGAGAACAGTCGGTGGTGACTTGATGCACATGTTGTCGTACCTCGAAACTAAACTGGAAAGGTGATTATAGCAGAAAATATAGCATGGGACATGTGTGTTTTTTTTGTGGTTTTTAGCCAGCAACAATTTAGGTAGTTATGATGTCTATTTAATAGCAAAAGGTGTTTATGACGTGACCTGCTGTAGTATCTAATTCATATCTGTCTTTTTCCCCGTTTTTCCTACAGTTAATATCGCCTGAAATTAAGTTGTTTTCAGCGAGAGAAATGACCTAAGCGATATGTTATGGTCATGTGCATCTTTTGTGCGAGGGCTAATATGGGTTTGCTGAATGAAAAGATGTGTATCTGTTGGTTTTTTGTTTGGGATTCGGATACTAATTAAGTTTGTCGCAGATGACTATCTAAATAGTGTCATGTTTCTAGGAAATTTCATGTTTTCGAGGCAGGTGTAATTATAGGATGAAGGCGGGATTTGTTTGGATTGAAATGTTTATGGATATCCAAATTTGGAGAACTTGATTGCTAGTTTGGGAGATTTATTATCCTTCTCAAAAAGGATTGAAGATTGAAACAATTGCTTATAGTTCGTATGCATGATGAACAATGGAATTTGCACGGGTATTTCGAATTTCAAATAAAGAGTTAGGAATAAATATTTTCAACGAACAAGCTGTATGTATTTACTTTAAATAAAGTTTTAGCAGATCATTTCAACAACAAATTTCAAAAATATAATACCAATTCAGAAAAGATAGGTCAGGATATCATTCTATCGAAAATGTAATGGGTGATATGGGTTTCTATGAGTAATTTTTCATCAGAATTTGCTATAAGAAAATAATGAAAAGAAACCGTTGTAAAAATTACTTTTAAAATCAAAAATTTTGAAAATTTTTGCTAAACATTTTTATTCACAAATGGTCCAAAAGAAATTCGATAGAAATATTGTACAAACGAATAACAAAGTAAAATCTTACAAAAATATTGTCGCTTGAGAATACAATAAGCTTTATATGGTACGCTGCAAACATTGCTATTTTAGCTGATTTTTCAAAAGACGTTAACATCCAGTAAAAAGTTTACACTAACTGCAGTAAAATTCTTTCAAAACATTTCACCAGAAAATAATCATTTCGTGATGAATATAAATGCTTGAAAAATTTTCAATTTACTTTATCAAATCATGAGAGCAGTTTTTGATGGAAAAGAGTCTTTGCGAAAGTTTTCCAAAACTTCTATGGAGTAAAATTATTAAAAAAAAGGGAATTATCGAAATCCCAAACAAAAAACAAAATATTTGCATGAAAACCTCCAAGCAATAATTTAATTGCGTAAAATAACAAAATATAATATGTGCGACATCCTTTGCCTGAGAAATTGATGACAATTACGGTTATGATTTTCAGAGTTTGAAATTGCAAAGTATTATTAACCCTAGAGTAATAACCTTCTTGGAAATAATATTGAAGATAACCCTATGCCCTAGAGGCGCACGATGCTCGATGCATACTTCTGAAGGTTTATTTTATTTCAAACAATTTTCTTCTACTCAATAATGAAGATTGTTTCCTGATTTATAAATTAAACAAAGTTTTTATTTTTTTTATTTTGGGAAGTTATGATTACTTTTCTACTTATATCTAATAATAGCGGCAGTGATATTACGTTTCTTTGGGCGCCTTTGCGACGTGGGTTATCACTCTAGGATTAATTACTCACATTTCTATTGAAAACGCGATCGATCCAAGAAGATTGACTCACGGTCAAACCAGTCAAACATTTTTGAGAAAAATGTTACGTGAACGGAAGCACTTTAGGAAAAATGTTTAAATTTGTATTTCACAAAAAAATCCCTGTTCATTTTCATGAAAGGAGTACTATTTTTTTTGTTTTGAAATAAGTTTACAAAAATATTTAAAAACTTCATTTTCTTACTTCGTTTATTGAAGAAGTGGTGTAGATTCTATAACTTCAAGACGATGCAAATGATGGCGAAATGTTAAACTTAGACCATAATCAAATACTTTTAGCAAATAATTGTGTGTTAAGGAAATTAAATAACTTGTTTTGACTATTTTCAAAGCGGACAAAAATTGACAAACATTGATTTTGGGTCAAAATTCTTTCAACTTTTTTGTGGAAGTGCTTAGCAATCAATATTCACAAGCTGGTATTTTGTTGGGGATTAATTATTATTATATTATTGAATGTACAGTTCTTCTTGAATATTTCAACTATTCATCGTACATATGGTTACATTAGATAACTCCTTTTTTGTCAAGAAAAATATTTTGTAAAATTCTAGTTTTCAACAACTTTCAAGAACAAACACTGCTTTTTTGAATTTTGAATTTATTTTTAGTTTCATAAATAACTCACCTATGGAACCGTCCAGTGAGTAGGCATTACGTTGCCATGCCCATGTACAAAGATCACATGTTGTAAGGCCATCCGATGCCACCGAATCATCGAGAAATGGTGGTCGCGGTGGTGGTGGTACAAATCGACCATTCCACAGCCCATTTTCACTAGCATCAAATGCTAATGGTGAATCAAAAGAATCCTCCTCGATGGCATTTGACCACCAATCGTCATTTGTAATGTAGTCCTTAACACTATTACCGTCTGTCGACACAGAATCGGACGCACTCGATATGCCTAGCCTATCGGATTGTTCAGTGGTGGTGCCGAAAGTATCCGATCCGGAAGGACTCGGCATCCGTGAAAACATGTTACGCCACAATTGTCTGAAAGATAAACGATGGCAAAACATTACATTTTTCAATCAATCAAATACTTTTTGATAGTCAACGTTCAACAGTCATAAATAAACCGTATGACTAGATACTTTTCAAAACATGGTCCCAATCAAAATATGATTTTTTTTTATAGATTCCAACAATTTTACTGACGCTATAACATCAAACAACCAGTTCTTGATTGCATTGTGTAGTCAAAAATACATCTATAGGAAAAACATTAATCAAAACGACATTAAATTAAAAACATGTCGCCGGAGAGTATCTCACATAAAGTTGGTCTCTTTTCCGAAATCGGCAATAAATCTTAAACATTTTGAAAGAATCGAGAATTTTTATCGACGAATTCTCAACCCACACATGCAGCAAATTTATTGATACGATGATCCGTAATGAGTTCGGTTTCCTATTGTATTTCGAAGATAAATAGGTTTACTGTTCTGTTATATTACATACATATGTCTTTTTTTGTGTTCGCTTTGAATGATGGCGCATTCAAATTATTCTTTTGACTCATAGCTAACGGCTGTAGAAACATGCCATGGAAACTTGACTAGTTTACAAAGATCTTAATTGTTTTCTTTTAATCTAAATTGCATTCTAATGACAAGCGATTTGGTGTTACAAAAGCGCTGCATGGTCAAAAGAGGTCAACATTAATCATGTGGTGACAAAATATTGTCAAAAACATTCTTTATGGTGTTTAATTAACTCAGAGATCACAATTGTAAGCTGTAATCATTTCTAGTGTGATATTCCCGCTTAATATAATTGTGGGGTCAGATTGAAATCTATTTTTCATTCATAATTGCAGTGTAAATTATTTCAAGTGCTAGAAAAATATTGAAATAAAATTTTCGCTACGAGCTCACTTACTGTATATCTTAAGAGCACAATTAAATAAATTACTTAAAAGCTCAGCTATCATAGCTCTCCTTCAAGTTTGGATTTTCATTAAAGAATTATCTTTCATCACAAGGAGATAAAACTATTTGCATTGGATAATGGAATTGAGTTCAACATTTTCATCAAATAAAACATAAAATTAATTAGACGTATTGAATGAAGCTCTAGGGGCTTCATTCAATATTACTACTCAGACAAAGTAATAGTTGAGTATTATGTGAGTTTTGAGTATGAGTGGAGAGAAATAAGCAGTTTTAAGTTTTCGACATATTCCCAGAATATTTAATTCACTTACGAAGTCCATCCAAGGCAAATATTTGGACTTTCATACAAGCAAAAAGTTTATTGGGAAAATGTGTGGTAATCGTAATTGTTAGTGAAAATTTTACTTGATTTCCATGAGAGTTTTAAGTGAAGTTTGTTTCATTGAAAGCATATAGTTTTACTTGACTTGTGAGCACTCAGAATTAAGTCTTGAAATCTACAAGGTTTGAGATAGCGTGGAAGTTATTTACATTATCATGTTTCCTTTTATTTTATTAATTATTCGCTATTAATACTTCATTCTTATTTGAGTAGTCGAAACACGTTTTATTTATTTATAATATTATATCTGAAGAATTTTTTTTAGATCAACTGATTATGATTTGTATTAAATTGTTTGTTTGGCGAAATATGGTTAGTTTCTTTTTGCTTAGGATCATTCATCATGGTTGATTAGTAATAGTGCGGGTCATGCTATTAGGATTCTCCTTGATTTCATTTGAAATTGAAGTTAGTAGCGTTTCTACTGCATAATTCATGGTAGTTTCTTTTCAAATCGCTTTTGATTATGCGCACGTTACAAATAGTGAGGGTCAAATTCAAAAGCCTTTTTGGTACATTATCATATGACTCCAACAGACATTTTTGATTTCATTTCATCTGAAGATCAATTCTTTTCAATTTCCTATTCTGAGAACCATCTCAGAAATTATGTAAATTAGTTTTTTTTATAGGTTTTTTCGAATATGCTAATATTCATGCTGAGTGCACTAGTGCAGATCCTCTAAGTTAACATAAAATTGAACTTCATACAGGTGTTTTTATTTTCTTTTGAATTATTTATTTTGCGCATTGGTAAGCTTCAAAATAGGGACAACATTTTTCCAGAATTCTTATTTTTAGCGTCTCTGTAAATCGGATCAATGTAAAACACTTTGCTAAAGGAGAGATAATTTTATCAAGTGATTCATCCCACTAAATTAAAAATTATTAGCACTAAAAATATTTTTTGTGGCAGAATAATTTTTTTGAACTTTTCTTCAGGCGCTGATACATCGTTCATATTAACAGGTTTTTTTCTTCCTTTTTACGTTTGGCCCGCGTATTACTACTTGCATGTTGTTTTGCAAAAACAATTTAAGCATCGCTACAATTTTAGAGTGAATATGTAATGCTTCACTCAAATTTTTTAAAAAAAATAGAGGCACATAATTTTCCACAGCACTTCGCTAACAACCTTATTTCTGAAAAAAATTCTAAGCTTTTCTCCATTTACAATATTTCTCGTTCATGACCGATTTTTCAAAAGCCACTCCAGCTCTCTATCCTGTTTATTTGGTCATGAAATCTTTGTACTTTGTCTGGAAATTATCTTTTCTTCATCCATCGATGCAATATCGCTTCCATGGATCACGAAGAACTCAAGAAAACCCACACATGAATTAATTGAATTTTCTCAATTATTTATTCGTTTCTGTCGACGACAAGAAACAATTCAATTTTTCAGTTTGATTTTTCATGAAACGTTACGATGCTTTGTTGGACTGATCCATCAGATGTTTCCAGGATGTTTGAGATCTGCAATGGTTGATAGTGTTGCTGACTATGGAAGTATTGCGAATGTTAAATGATCCCTGGATTACATTAATTTTTAAGTACCCTAGGAGGATACCTTATAATGATTCCTGAAAATGGCATCTTGCCAATGGAGTAGGTATAAATGACTTGTTTTTTTGGAAACTGATATATAGTGCGGTACATTTTGCATCTAGTATCTGAATGGCAACTTTTCCAAGGCTATCACCCGCTGTATAACGTGAACCGAAAACTCGAAGTCTTGAGCAAGGTCCTTATCACAATTGTAAATCACTCCTCCAGTTTACGAATTGTTCATGGGATGATCTCAGATAAATCTCAGAACATCTACTAGCACTCGCGTATAAAAAATGATCCCGGAAGGCGGATGAACACAGTCTCGTCAGCCGCCGAAGGAGGACCCGGAGACTATACATAAGTGGCAAACAAAAGCATGAGAACTGTCTTTGGGTTCATTTAATAAATGGATACCAGAATGCCGAGCAGAAAAGATAAGGCTTCTGTCCCGGGATCTGTGATCAACGCCTCCACAATGTTCTGCTTTGGATACGCAAGCGGAACCTCAACGCCTCCTCCTTCTGCTCAAGACTAAGCTTAGCTGAGATGAGCCAAGCCGGAGCTCCTCTTTCGCGGGGCTGCTTCTTACATGTCAACTGTTCTTCCTTGGCCGGTTGAACAAAACCCAGACACCCGCATTGTTGTTCGTATGCTAATCAATTTGGTGGCCTAATGATTGTCATCGATAGACATCTTGAAAATTTATTAGCCGCTAGTTGAGAACTGTCCTGATGGCCGGCGGATGATCGATTTCGGGTCTTGTTTTGATTCATTGCTGCGTTTGTCGTCAAAGGCTCCCTCCTCTGACCGGTCTGCGTAACTCTACTTCAGGCCACTTCAGTGATACCACTACGCATTGGTAAGTGAAATAATGTCGCAAGAGAGTGAGGTCATGGTCCGATGCCACAAATACGTTTTGATTTATTAGGCCGGATGGCAATTAGGGAGTAGCATTTAATGATGAAGGTGAAGACAGATGGTGGCAACAGTCTTTGCCGGGTGAATGATAGGAACCGATGAGGTTCTGTGCAGATTGGACATAATTTCTGGGGAGAACATTTTTGAGAAGGTGAGACATCGCTTCCTGAAGCAGAGAAACATAGAGGCATTCTTTCTTGCGGTGTGCCACTGGTAGCAGAAATTAGTGCCCACATGCCGATGTTTTACAATAGAACGCATTTACTTTATCTAAACGAGGGTGGTTGACTAAAAAAACTCTACTTCTACGAGGTTTGATCAGAGAAGAAGTGAATCTAGACAAACCTGATCTTGATCCGTGACAACTTTTAGAAAGATTAGGGTTTTTTTAGCCGTTAGGCTCAAACAAAGTACCTATTTGAAATTTGGGCTTTAGAAGGATCCAGCCCTCAAACATTTTCTGATTTCACACCCAAAGTTCATATGGTGGTTTCGACTTTTACGCTTTCTGGGAAAATGTAGTGGAGCTCAATTTTGAAAAAAAATTAGGAATTCTTGATTGGATCGATCAATATGATACAAGACCAATTACATCAGATGTAGATGTTTGCTAGTTGAAAATTGAATGCTAAAGATGTTTTGAACAAGCAAGCAATATCTTTCATTTGAACATCGACGTTTTTCTTACAAAAAAATCAATCAACTATGTTTTCTTCTTGGTCAAATATTACAATTTCATCTACGAGGTAGCGAATTCTGTTCAGTAAAAATTTTGAAATTCAACTAAATCCTCTTTTCACGAATAAGTCCAACTTCAGCCAACCATTTCAATCATATTTTCCTTGATTTATTTCATCATTTGGATGAAATTTCATTTAGGACAAAAAGTATCATGAAGTGCCATCAAACGCTAGATTTATCCAGAGTTGATGCTGAAAAAGCCACGAATAAAATTATGTTTTGCACAAAACGATTTGCAATTGAAATTGCCGGAGCAAAACTAAATCATTTGGATTTTCCAATAGGGAGACCATCATGTTTATATGCACCATTCAAAGGATCAGAGTATGCTTTTATTTTGTTCTGAATTCATACGGAGAGGAGTGACTGCATCTGTAGCGATGATGATGGCAACCAGAGTGTATTTTGCATGTTAAGTTTTTTCGTCTGGTCCTGCGAGGCATCACAAATTGCATCGCATGCACTGAAGAGTTGCATTTCGGATTGCACGCAAATAAATGTTGCACTACACGACCAGCACTGGATCAGAAGCGCGGAGGGAATAAGTCTATATAAGCTGAAGCAAATGTACTTCACGCTCTAGGTGATAATGCTAAGAGCATTGAAGTAGAGTATCCTGTAAATGTTCCTAGACGAAATGAGTCAAGCAGGCAAATCGCCGGTTTAGGGAAGACGGTGTGGCGGGCGATCCTGACCTCATCGAGCCCATGACGGTTGGCTCAGTCTGCGGTATAGCTCGCGTCACGTTTTGCTTCGGTCGGGAAAAGTCCTTGCGATTGTATTCTAGCCGTACTGGAGTACACGCTAGACGCAGAGGGAAGTCTTTTCATCATGTGGAACAAAGCTTTTTGCATTGAATGAGCAAGTGCGCTCCATGGACGGAGTGCAGACATGAGGCTCATCACGAACAAGTGGATATCATAAGGACCAGCCATAGTGACTGCAATAATTAATTGAACATGGATGTTTTGAATTGGATTAGTAGTAGTTTACACTGCCAATCGAAAGAGAATGCACTGAATTTTCGTAAGTTTCAAGAGACTCCCTTGTCTAGCATAGAATATATTTGAGTGACTTTGAATTTAGGACATGAATTGCGGTTTCAGAGTTCGAGAAGTGAAACTCATAAGACAATTGCTTCCATAAAAGTAGTTACTGGCGTTCCGCAAAGCCACTTCATTGAGCCTAGTCAACTCAGTCACCAGACTTAATTTAATGATGCTTTTCACTGGTTACACATTGAGTTGGTATAATTGCTTTTAATGGTTCTCTCAGATTGGCTCAATTTATACTAGACACAATCATACATTCTATAAAGATACAAAATTGACACTGCCTGTAACTGCATTTTAAATTATATTTATACCGGTGTGGAATTCGCAGGACTATCACCATCAACGTACAGGTGTGATTTTAAAATATTTCCTACCACCAGACTGGAGAGGCTCAGTTACGCATTTGAGCGTTAACATGTAAACTGATTCCTGCTTGGAATACCCATAGCGAAATTCGAGTGCATATCATCAACAAGGACGCAACCCAGTGGATTAGCAAAGCAGAAAATACAAGTGTATGGGACAAAAAGCACATTTGGCATGATGAAATTCAATTGCACCGAGGCAACACGTCGCATGTGTGCAGCAAGTGTGAAAAGAAGGTGTTGAAAGGCACAAGACTCCTTTGGCCGAAATGCGCGGTAATGTTCTACACCCTCGCGCTCATTATGTTCCAAAGACAATCCTTGAGTTTTTCTTGCTTTTGCTCGGTTCTTTTGTTCATGCATTTACCATTCACTCCTCTATCTTGTTGATGCATTCACAATAAGGGTGTACGGATTCGCAGCCGAGTCCTCAAAACCTTTTGTCAGCTCCAATTGCGACTGCCATGGTTCGCTATTATTCGCTACGATTATCGTCAAGGACGATGGACTTATGATCCAAAAGAAACCTAATAGGAGTGAGTGAGAAAATGACGCTATTCAGACAGACTTTGAATTACGGCACAGTGAGATTGCAAGAGATGTTGGTAGACTGTAAAACCACTTTAGCATATTACCGATACATTTGCGATCCGTTTCAGATTCCTTTCAAATAGTATCAGCCCAAAAGGGTGAAACATGAACAGCAGGCAGTTCAACTGATTCGTTAATTCCGCTGTTCGACAATGAATCACAGCAGCCGCAAGGGTTGCTGCTGAACTTTACCACTTCACATAATGTATTGCACGTACGGGAACGTGTCTAAATTAATTGCATTTTTCCGAATAACACAGAATGTGGTGTCTCTTCAATGAAGGGTTTTGTAGAGGAGAAGAGGGTTATTTCACACGAAGAACTGTACACCCATACACTTGAACATTTCTTCAAATAGTTGAAGGTTCTGAAAGGTTGATGGTGGAAAGAAAAATATGCATGGTCACAATAGTGAAATTTTCAACTATTCGATATTCATTCTCAGATGTGTTCGAGGGGTTGTCTGGTTGAAATTTAGGCAGAGTTAAGGAGGTTCTAGGTTTTTTGTTCCTTCACATCAATAAAGTCATCCTGTAAAATTCTGGCCTTCGGAGAAAGTCAAATTCAGACTGTTTTTTAAGAATCCTTCGATATTGAAAAGAGCGCGTGCGGAATTGTTCAGCTGAAATATTGCTTGTTTGCAGAACAGCTTAAGGATAGATGGGGTTACGCTCGAAGCATTTGATTTCGTCGTCGACAGCTCATTTCCGATTTCATTGTTGACCTGCAACACATTCTGTCGCAGATGTCAACGCTTCATTAACATCAATCCTTCCAATCAACTACCATTTTCTTTGACCTTGCCGAACAAACTTTCAACGCAATTTTATTTCCTTTAAAAATCAAGTGACCTGAATAACTTTAATTCTATTTAGGTACATACCCTTCACATAAATCACATGAGTTATCAAGACCACAAGGCAAGTATGTTTAACGCACAAAACTCTCCAAGGTTGGATCATAATCAATCTTTTGCCGATTCGACAACATCAATCATAATCAATTTCGATGAATTTAAATACAATCTATCTAAGATTTTCCTAAAACAATTTTTACGTGTCATTTTCGTGCCGTTAGAGGCCCCATTCCTTTGCAAAGATAAAGCACGATTTATCAATGGATTGCGCTGGAAGATATTCCGAGTAGCTGAAGGGATTGCTAACAAGTTGACCGTAAATGGTGGAAAGTTAGCAAACGTGCGCGAATCAGGCAGAAAAAAATGTTAATTTTTCGATTTGTTTCGTTAGTAACAAACTGAGCATTGCGTTTATCAATAATTAATATATGTTACTCGGTTAATCGATGAGGTGTCTCTGCATTGTTTGAAAATCAATCATTGAATGGTAGCTTTCTTTCTACATTGAAAATACACACCATTTAGAAACTTCAATAGGAAGGGATTTCGCTAATTATTTCAGATGAAATGCAAAATTGAAAATTTTCTGATGGAACTTGTTTCGGGCACGAAAAATAAAAAGTTGGCGACAAACAGTCTTTTAAAACCAAAAAATTGGATATGCTGCAATAGGATAGAACTTTGTTTTCTTTACTTATGACAAAGTCATCATAGGTTTTTACCAAATTGTATTTTAATAAAGTGAAAACATCAGAAATATTCTTCTGAGCAATTTCTCATCCTCCTTTCCCTGTTTCAGAAATTTTCGAACCAGAGGTTTAACTGAAGAAAATTTCAATAGACCAGACACATTTTACTAATTTTATGTCTCTGAAAATTTCGATTCGAAATTTTTCTCTTACTTTTTTATATAAATAGTTTTTTGCCAAAAATTTATTTTTGAAACTATTTGATTGAAAAATTTGTCCGATTTTCTTTACGACTGTTTGTTTAGTAAATTTTAAATTCAAAATTATTGAGCATTCAATTGCTCCTATCAGCAATCTGTGCATCAAAATGTATTTCTTCATATAATCCAAAATGAGCCTAAATCAATAGAGAATTTTCTGTGCAAAAAATTGCTGCGCGTATAATATTTTTAAGTCTTTGTGTGCATGCTTCAATATCATTTCTGTCTCTGATCGATTCCATGTCAAGTGGGAGAACTTCGGAACTTGACCCCTTTTCGATTTGGCTGAAAATTACCCGAATTACACAAATGTATAAATAAATTAAACATATACACATTTATTTAACTAACATTATTTTTTTACAAACATATACACACACCTAATATGGTATATGCTTAATTTTATAAAATTTTCATTCAATAGAGAATTAAATTGAGTTTTCATTGGATAAAGAGTAAACCGACCTTTTTTAACGATTTTTCGTACTTTTTGTGCTGTAGAGATTGCGAATGTTGAAATAGCCAACAAAAAATTATGTCATTTGGCATCTTTTGACGGGTTTTAAATTATTTTTGCCCAGATGTAATTTTCACTATGAATTTATCAAAATTTTACCTATATAACGGCTTTTTCGCCCTTGCACGATTTTTTGAAATTTTTCTGATTTTGAGATCGTGTTCAGCAAGTTATTTTACGTCGAGATATTTTTTGAGAAAATTAGACCGTTTCATAAAAATAATGCAAAAAATACTTTGAAAATCCAAAAACAGTCAAAATCCACCCTGAGCGCAGTTTTACATATTTTGAGCTAAAACATGGGGAATCTTCATGGCTTTACATACAGAACAAGTGGGTAAGTTTTCAGCCAAATCAAAAGGGGTCAAGTTCCGAAGTTCTCCCACTTGACATGGAAGCGGTCCTCTAGTTTTTAGCATTTTGCTTCAACGCTTCGTGACCTACTAATAAAAATATTCTCACGTTGAAATTCTTGTATCAACTATAAAAAGCTGTAGTTTAGTTATTTTCCACTACGGAAAGGCCTTGTAAATTTTCCATGGTTGATTTGTGGACTCAAAAATTGTCGCTGTACGAACTTCGAAAATTCTTTTGCGAAAAAAAAAATTATATAACATATTTGCAAAAGCTCGCAGTGAGTGTTTAAACAATTTTTTATGGCTGAAAAACTTTTCTCGGATAAATCATTACATCAGAAATTTCGATGTTAGTAGAAAAAATGCATGGCTCCCATTTTAAGGCAAGTTTTTTTTGAGTCGGAATGTTTTGCTTCAAAAATATTTCATGTAGTACATTTATTTGTGTCTGGTGCTCTTAAAATGTGAATGGGACAACATAGAAATTTTTTAAAATATTTTCTTTCCTAGAATTTGTTTTCTAGAAGAGTTTGCGACTAATTAATAAACCTCTATTCATATTTAAGAAAAGCTATCTGTTCAAACAATCATTTTGATCGGCGCAAATGATTTGATTGAAAAATTGTTTTTTTTGTAGTTTACGTCAAAAATTTCAGGATTATTTTTCTAGAGTGTAAACGAGTTATTCGAGCCTTTGTGGTGGGTAATTTAATTTATATATATATATATATATATATATATATATATATATATATATATATATATATGTGTGTGTGTGTGTAAATATATATATATATATATATATGTATATATATATATATATCAGTTATGCTAACAATAATATTTGGAATTACGACGGTTTTATCATAGCTAAATAAAATTGGTTTTGCAACAACGATTCATCACCAGACCAGACAGGCTTCTTATATTTTTTACAGTCAATTTAAAATTGAATATTTACAATGTGAGACACTCTTTGTCTTGTGCTTCCTTGTAAATGAAAGTTTTAAAAATATTTTTTCGAACGTTAAATACTTAGTTACATTACTTTTACAAGCCTTTAAAAATTGAGAGTGTTCCTTCATTTTTCAATTTAAATTCTGCATGACTTTTGAAAAGAATGGACATAAAAGTCTTAGCAAATTAAGAATATTTGTTTTTTCAGTAATTATTGAACTAAACCAATTAATCTAAATGATGATATAAGTAATTGATTTCATCTTCACAAAATACTACGTGTTCGCTGAGGAACACCGAACGATTACGGTCGAAAATCGATTATGAATCCAAATAAAGATACACAAAATTAAAAGGAAGTTTTTCTAAATGATGATTCAGAATTAAATTCATTCTTTGATAAGTAAAAAAATAAAGCAGCTTTCAGGGCGAACACTTCTTAGTGACATTTTCGGATTTCCTTTCTTTCTTTCTTTCTGTTGTTCAAATCTGTTAATTTCAATATTGTGATTAAGCACTCCAATCGCGGCCAAAAGTGCCTGTAATTTGAGGAGAAGTCTTTAATAGTTTAAATATTTCCCTTTATAGAAAATGATTTATGAGTTATATTCGAACGATAGGGAAAACAACTCTTACGTGAGTGCATTAAGAAGAGCACATGATAAATTATTGGGATGCCTTCGCATTCATTTGACTGATTAACTTTCGCCAAAAAATCAATAAATCAAACAAAAATTTTGCAATCGATGCCAACGTCCTAGACTTTTCCTTACCAACCCCACATCACTTCGCGTGCATGTTTGCAAGGTATCTATCAAAAACTCAAATAGATTGAAGCTCAGCTGAGTCCCATTCATGCGGAGCGCATTGCAATACTTTATCTGCACTGTTCAGATTTCGGATTTCAGATTTAAAGATATTTTTTGTGGCTTCGGGGACGTGACCTGCATAATAACTTTATTACAACGTGCCGCACATCTTGCTCGCATCCAAGTAGCGATTAATGCAAACGATATTGTTCACGGAGAGCGCGCGGTCGAATTGGCGCAATTTCACTTTCATTTCATGCTGAGAATAACGAAAAGATACTTTTGGCATTGCAGCGCCGCCATGATCCATCTATCCATCCGTTCGTGCTGGAGCCATGTTGCATTCTATCTATGCTGCGACCTGTTGCTGGCAACATGGCTTTGTTGGGCAACGATTCGGCGTTGCGGCTCCATGGCGCGTTTGATCGACTCCAACCGAAAGTCGTGTCGGGCGCATCAATGAACAATTAATTGTTTTCTTAATGAAGGCCTCTCGGACGATCGAAGATGGCTTGATAAATCGACGTATTTAGTATTAATCGCTTGTAGTCGAACCGATCGACCCGAGATAACAAGGCGATGCTGGTTTGTAATTAATACCGGTGTAAGTTCGCTCAATAAGCATTACAAGGACAATTATGTAAGTTCCAGTTGTGAAAACGAGAGTCCCTTGCTTGGCTGTGAACTACTTCACAATTTTCGACAGCAAAAACTGTGCGACGGCTCGTCGAGATGAATTGCGTTCGATTTCATTCTCATTCGAATTCATTTCAAGGAATTGGAAATTGATTCTAGAAATGCGAATAGCTTCTGCTTAGAATCTCAAACGCATGATGTCTACCCGGACAGACTGTCTGCTGTACGAAGAAAACCCTGGAAACAAATCCTGGGAAATCAGTTTTATGAGTCCGAAGAATCGGTTTGAAGCCTACACAATAAAATCAACATCACATCAAACAGTTTATGGTGCATTTAGGCCTATCAGGCTAAGTACCTTGTCCACAAGGAATCCTTCATGTTCTTGTAGATATTCTCTACACGTCTGGGGCGCGTAAAAATTAATTTCAACAACCAGCCATAAATCACAGCTCATCTGTAAAACAGGCGATGAAGAAAGATTGTCAGGAAAACTGCAGCCTTTATGTGAATGATTCAAAAGGCGGTTGCATGGAAGGGTTGTCTAAATACTAATAGTGTCTTTAATTTTATGTATTCGAAGAACAAGACACAAGTGAATCGTTAACATTCGAGTGTAAATCCTTGTCTGCTTCGTTGCCGGCTCCTTTTTATGGCAATAAATACTTTGACATATGTGGTTTCATCAAATGAACACACACACACGTATATTCTTTCGAATGGACATGTTCATTTATTTTGAATTTCACCTGCTCTGCAGATGCAAAACTTAAAAATGTCATTATCGTGTTGTTCCTCACCTTTGCTACGAAGACAGGAAGGGTTAGATCCTTCTGTTACCCTTTCTTGGATGATATGTATGTATATCTTTAGTCTGATCATAAGGAAATCATACGTGAGTTCAATTAACGGTTTTAATCAATTTTTGGGGTCATTTAATAATATTTGATATCGTCAAAAATTGGATTG
Organism: Oxycera nigricornis; assembly: GCA_963942545.1. Lineage (NCBI taxonomy): Eukaryota > Metazoa > Arthropoda > Insecta > Diptera > Stratiomyidae > Oxycera > Oxycera nigricornis. The sequence goes on along the minus strand of OZ012663.1, from coordinate 7,594,940 downwards.
TAAGTCTTGAAAAACTAGACATTGTTGTTCGGAAAAGTTTCGGGAATACTAATTTCCGATATAGATAAAATTTAGAGATACTTAATTCCTTTTTTAATGAGCATGGCTATGATTCAAAAATTTAGAGGAAACACTGACGAAATGATATAAAAACATCAAGAGAAGTTAAGGTGGGAAATACATGTAACTGCTAAAAAATCGATTTTTTCTCTTAGATTAAAATGATCCAAATAATCTAAGAATACGCCAAAAAAAGTTTTGAAGCGATATTCGTATCGAGTTATAGTCCGTTATAGGCAGCGCGGCGTACCCCAGTAATCCGAGCACACCTGCCGCGCGTCTTTGTCTTCTTTCTTTCCGGCGCTATGGGCGGTTCTCTAATTGTATATCCCTACCATATTCTTATAAATCTGAAATTCTAAGGAAATAGCACCTTAGATCGCTGACTAACGCGTTAGTTATAATAAAAATTAACAATCAATGGTTTTTATCTACTGCAAACTTTAAACGCGTTTTTCTCATTAAAGTGGTACTTTTTCAACTTCCGTACAAAATATCTCAAAAAATATTGAACCGATCAGGCTCAAATTTATCTTCTCGTTGAACCTACATGCTTTTGTAATTTTTGAGAAATAATTTGGTTATTATTGTTTAAAACGCGATTTTTTGGACAAATAATTGATTTTTTTGTTTAATCTAAAATTAATATAAAAAATTCTTTTTTTTTATAAATTTCATTGATCAACTTATGATTTATACATCTCATTTACAAATTTTTCTTTTTCTGAATGTTGCAGAATCTCCAGAAATGGCGTTAAGTTGTACGAGACATTTTTTTCATTCACTCGCATCGCCGCCATTTTGTGTTGAAAAATTATAAACAAAATATGTTTAAGAACTTTGAACCATGCACTTTAAGGATTTCATGTTGAAAATTTTCTGAATAAACAACATATATTTTTTAAGTCAATCTGAAATTAGCATTTTTTTGAAATTTTATATGTATTTTCCCCCTTGAGAAAAAAAAACATTCTCTTTCATAGATTCATGTACAACAAAATAAATATTGCAAAACCAACTGTGAATTTTTTTTTGAGACTCCAAAACAACTTTTATATGATTTCAAATAACCACGGATATTATATGACAAATATTTGTTTCACAGCTGCAGTACGACATTTCAGATGGAATTTGAAAAAAATATTTGTTTACGAAATTTTAGAAAACAATTGTGAAAAAAAAATTGTTTTAAGTCTTGAATAAATTTTTAAATAATTGACGCAAATTTGGAAACTACTAGTTTTCTCGGAGCAAAAGTACTTTAAACTGCGCAAGTTCACATATTTGTTGTAAAAAATTTTCGAGGATGCAAAATTTTAGAAATTTTTTACTCTGGCGCTCCGATTCTCTAAAATTAAAGTTATTGTTGATACCTGATATGACTTTATAAAATTGTTTTATTCCATATAGTATTTAGTTTATAATAATAATATGAATTTTAAAGTTTCAAAGACCATATTTATAAACTTCAATTGCCAACGCATTATTTGTAACTGAAAGAAAACGTTGCATATTTCCATAACGAAAAAACTTTTTTTGTCGTTTTTTATTATCTGACCTTTCGAAAATAAAATCAACGATGTATAATTTTTGGAAAATTTAAAACAATAATAAAGGTGCAAAAAGAATAGAGTATTTTCCTATTCTTCACCAAATTATTTCAAAAATGGTACGTTCCTTACCAAAAATTTAGCGAATAATGTTTCAACAAGTTAGATTTAAAGTGCCAGTGAACTGATATTTTCATTAAGAATCCTCTAAGAAAAATCAGATGAAAATGGGAGTATTTGGAAAACTAAAAATCATTTAATTCAGTCTTTCTGCCAGTCTGTCTCCAAATTTCTTGAAATAACGATAGCTTGGATGAAGGTGTACTTGTGCCGAGGTAACCGGAAGAGTTAAGCAAGAGTTGAGTGGCTCGAAGTTGATATTAATATTTTTGAATATGCTGAAATAGCTTCAATAAACCTCGAGTTTGATATTTACTATTAGTTTCCCACAAGCAATGCCAATTAAAAATGATTAGAGATTCATTTATTTTGGTTAATTTCTTCAAAAATCATCTGTAAGTAATAATCGTTGAACAGACTGTAGAGTTTTTGAAAAAAAAATGAATACTTAAGGCCTGCCTCTCTTGAATTGTTAAAACATTTTCATATCAAAATTCAAATCTTTCACTACTTTTTTTTCCTCGAACTTTCTATAGTCCATTCTTTTGTTATCAATCGTTTTCGAAGTTACATGCCATTCACTTCCGACAAAATGAAGCATGAAAAAGTGTAGCACGGGTTTATTTATGAAAGCGATACATTTTCTCTATTGAATGAATGAATGGATTTGTTGGCCACCCAAACTACAATCTGCTACCACTTTTCACAATTTTATTGTTGCATAGATGGATCGATAGATGGATAGAGGATGATGAGGACCACCGCCACGATACGACAACCAGAGGAAATCAAACAGCACTCTCTGTCAAAGAACTATTGATCTCTTGAAGATCAAATACCAAAAACACTATATTTGTGTTTGGAATTATGAGGATGGTATGGAGCTCAGTCAAGATGGAACAGACCGTCATCACCATCACCACAATCGTCGAGCGCGTCTACCAAGGGGCACTTCAATTTTCGAGGAGGTGTCTTCGACGGCAACGACTATAGTGGTAGTGAAAATTATCATTAAACATTGTTTCCTGTCGTTCAATCGCCAGCTGTAGTATCATCAACATTTTTTCAAGACATTCAAGATGCATCTTTAGTATCACCACGTCGATTTTAACCCTTGTCAGAGATAGAAGATCTGAATTCGTTTTGATAATTTTGATTTCTTGGAGATTGGTTGGGCAAGAATGGGATCCAGAAAAGGCAAGAATAGGATCCATAAAAAAATATATACATAAAAATCCACAAAAGCTATTTTTCACTGAATTTCACGCAAACTTTCAAACAATTCTTTCTGACTCCGGGTTAAAAATAATTTCAGCTGTAATTGTCACAGCATATCTCTGCAACATCGAAGTTATACGTGTCGCGATCATCTCATTCACAAAATCACTTCAAAATGAAAGTTAATGAAATCACTCTTATATGTACATGCCAATGCCTATAAAATAACGGTAGTCCAGAAAAGCGGCAGATTTGATGGGTCTCGAACGATCGGTGACGATCGAAAATATGATCAATCATTTTCCACTTAAGATACTCTCATTGATCCATCGACAAAGACCTGGCTGGACGGCCATCCGTTTCTTCGACATCGAACGCAAAAAATATTTTTAGTGGCAAGCAAGAAAAAAATAGTCTTCAAGAGGTGGTTGCCTGCAATTTAATCGAATTCAATCTTAAACTTCATTAATTACGAGTTATTTTTGAAGATGATAAACGGTGACGATCGTGTTGATACTTTTTCTGTTTGCCGCGTCGTCAAGGATTCAGTTATGTTATGTAGAGTGAGTGGACTCGGAGGATCGATCCAATCGATCAAGATAATCGCAAATGACGTATCTTTGTGCGATTAATGATGATCACCTGGATGGGTATTTCGATTATCGGATTTTTTCGGTGAAAATTGAAATCGTGATCTTTCGAGTAAGCTTGGAATAATAACAGCTACAATGAGTTTAAGTAGTCGAAATTTAAAGATACATTTTAAACTAGAAAAAGATGCATACATTCTAATTGTAACAAATTGTTACATCAGTTATAGAAAGTTGCGTGTTCTCTTGATGAGCCATTATAGAATAAAATCTTTTTTTATTAAATGAAACACTTGGTTTTTTTGACTCACAAACTTTATTATTAGCACGACGCGTTTCGATCCTTAGATCATCTTCAGGTTACATACAATGTATAATATTTCTTGGTTTTGTTCTTAAGTAGTTAATGGTTGAAGGAGTGGTGATTGGAAGGGAAGGGTCATATCATTAAGTAGGTTTTCCTTTCTCTTTATGGCCCGCCTAATCTCAAGGCATTCCAGGTAGTCTAGCTTTTTCCCTTTGTTTATTTTATGTAGGATGCTAATATTGTTAATGGTAAAATTATGACCTGTATCTAAAATATGTTGGGCTATCCCAGAATTTGGATTTACCTCTCTAGTTGCTTTGATGTGCTCATTGTATCTAATTTTAAAGCTCCTACCTGTTTGTCCTATATAAGCTGCATCGCAATTATCACAGGATGCACGATACACTCCTGAATGAGAAAGGGGATCATTTTTGCTTTTATTGTTAAATAGTAATTTTTTTAAATTAATTCTAGTCGAATGAATAAAGGATAATTCAGTATTGTATTTCAAATATTTGGACAATTTACTATTGATGGGGCCTACGTAATTTAACTTTCTCCATGATTGAACATTACCATCTTTCTGAACTGGATATATTTCTTTAATAATTTTCAATTTACGTTTTTTGTTTATAAGTCCTAAAATGAGTTGCTTGGGGTATCCATTATTTTTAGCTATATTTTCAATTGTATAAAGTTCCTTCTCCAAATTTTCTTTGGAAAGTGGAATATTTAGAGCGCGATTTATCATGGAATGAAAAGAAGCTAGCTTAATATTTAATGGATGGAACGAGTTATAAGGAATGGGCACATCTGAATAAGTATTTTTCCTGTAAATATTATATTCTAATTTTGATTTTTTACGAGTAATGGTAAGATCTAAATGGTTAATAGTGCGGTCTATTTCTTTTTCCATAGTAAATTTGATGCTATTATTGAGGCTATTTAAAAAAGTTAAAAATTTATTTAATTGACGATCTGTACTATCCCATAAGCAAATTATGTCATCGACATATCTATACCAGAAGAGTATATTTTTAGAATGGGGATTAACTGAACTCAAAATAATTTTCTCTAAAAAATTCATGTATATATCTGCTAGAAGTGGAGAAAGTGGTGATCCCATTGGTAAACCGTCTTCAAACGAGAAGTATTGACCCTCATATCTAAAATAGTTCTGATCCTTACAAATTTTGTACAGATTGAGTAGTTCATCTGCTTTTCCCTTAGGTTTAATTTTCCCAAAGATAAGGTCTTTTACTACCAGGTCAAGTTCTTTAATGGGAATGGAGGAAAATAAATTTACTATGTCGAAAGAAACTAAGGTAGAATTTTCAGGAATTTGGAAGTTTTGAAGTTTTTGGGTCAGTTCTTGGGAATTTTTAATAGAGAATTCTGACACAAATCCTGTTTCATCTATAAGGGTTTTGTTGAAAAGTTGGCAAATTTTATAAGTAGGTGCATTACAAAAGGAAACTACAGGTCTAATAGGAATATTTGCTTTGTGAATTTTCGGTAGGCCATAGAGAACTGGAGCAGAAGGGTTCATTGTAATATATTTAAAACTTGACTTAGGGTCCAAAATGAATTTACAATTTTTAACAAAATTTCTAACCCCTATTTGAAATTTACTTGTGGGGTCTTTTTTCAATGCAATAGGTTTAGTTTCATCTATAAAGTCTACAATTTTACTTTCATAATCGTTTTTATCAATTAAAACTATTGAATTACCTTTATCAGCTTTACATATGATAATATTATCTTCTAAGGCTTTTTTCTTTAATTTATTCAAAACCTTACCATTGTCGACATTATTTCGTGGCCGAGTTCTCTGGTGGCTGCTCCTTATTATATCGGCACACACTGCTTTCACTTCGGTTGGACCATGATATATTGCAGCTTCCACATCAATGGCAAGAAATTCAAGATCCTTCTTTAATGTTGTTGATGTCGGAGTCGGTGCAAATTTAAATCCTTTCTCTAAAAGCGATTTTTCTGCTGCATCAAGATTTTTTGAGGACAAATTCACCACTCGTGGGTAAAACTGTTGTTCCATTGTAGTGCTGGGCACTGAATTTGTAACGTATTTCTTTTTCTTCAGAGCTGCAAGTTTTCGTCGTTGACGTATGTAGCAGTTGTGAGCACTTATTTCGCTTGCTCTCCTATATTCGCTATCCAAAACATCGAATTCAACTGGATGTAGATTGAATGTAAGCTCTGAATGGAGTACTTTTAATTTCTCCACAATTGATCCTCTTGCTGCATACCAACGATGAATTTCACTTTTTAGCCAAATCCTTTTAGCCATTTCAACTGCTTTACGTGCACTTTCCGAATAAATTTCCGATCTTGTTGCCAAATGAATATAGTTTGGTATTAGCTTAAGTTTTTGGCATTGGCTATTGAACCAAATATGATTATTAACTATCTTAAGTTTTACCAAGAAACGTTTGTACATTACACACTTTTTTGCCAAACTAGCACACTTAATATCAGTTATAGAAAGTTGCGTGTTCTCTTGATGAGAGAGGTAAATCCAAATTCTGGGATAGCCCAACATATTTTAGATACAGGTCATAATTTTACCATTAACAATATTAGCATCCTACATAAAATAAACAAAGGGAAAAAGCTAGACTACCTGGAATGCCTTGAGATTAGGCGGGCCATAAAGAGAAAGGAAAACCTACTTAATGATATGACCCTTCCCTTCCAATCACCACTCCTTCAACCATTAACTACTTAAGAACAAAACCAAGAAATATTATACATTGTATGTAACCTGAAGATGATCTAAGGATCGAAACGCGTCGTGCTAATAATAAAGTTTGTGAGTCAAAAAAACCAAGTGTTTCATTTAATAAAAAAAGATTTTAAATTGTTACATACTGAAAAATATCGAAAAATGCTATCTATGGATATATTTGTATACAATTCAAAAATTGTGCAGTGTTTTTGGTTTGAAAAATTTCACACTTGGGTAATATTATACACGCTTGTATCTTACGAAATTTGAAATGCGTGACATCATTCACTTCATTTCAAAGGGTATAATAATCAAAGGACACTTATTTTGATAGTCAAATAATTATGGGATCTTTTTGAAAAGTTTATAGGCAAACAATTTTCGATCGTCAATTTGTTTTCTTCTGGTCAACAATAAATTTGTTCATTTTACGAATTTCATGTTTTAAAAGGCATTAATCATTGCCAATAAAAATTTTAACGAGTTTTACTACATGATTTAATTGATTGGGATGGTAGATCGTGAAATTTCAAGTTATTAATCCAGTTCGTCCATCAAAAATCGAGTTATTGGAAAGGTTGGCACAACTGAACATTTTATTGATTATGTTTCTTTGGGTGGTCTGCAATCCTGACCAAATTTTTTTCAAAATTACATCCAAAATGTAAATATTTAGTTGACGATAAAATTAACAACATTGCAGATGTTAATGTTTATGACTGCGGTGTTTTGAAGCTTTCTCAGTAGGGAGTTTGCTTCAAATGGATTTAATTGTTTAGTTTATCAATAAAACAAAAAAAAACAAATTTAATCACAGCATGCAAACTGAAATTAAAAATTGCGCTTTTCAATCAAATACAGTAAGTCCTTACTGCTGCTGCATTTTTAAAATATATACGGGGAATCGATGAACTTGATGGGCAAAACAAGTCATCAATTCAAAGAGTTGATATTGTTGTTGGTCTGAATAAGCCTCATTTGGAATTTCTACTGTATTTATGTGGCATTGCATCATATAAACATTCTTTCGTTCTTACGACTCTTACACTTTCAAAATAGGCGCATAAGTTTCGTATGTCTGCACAAGCGACGAGACAGTAGGCTTCCTACGCCCGTAAGTTTCCTGTGGATGAGTTATAAAGTCAAGTACATAAGACGATTATGTTTGTGTTCGTTGATACCATCTTAAATTAGTATTGAAAGCAATAATTTCTTCAACCAGCAATTACGAACGCTATCCTCGGCATTCTTCACTGCCTTTTGCGGAATGCTTTAAAAGACAGTTTTTCTAAGACGATTAGGCACATTGACACCTTTGCAAAATTGCAGTGAGCAAGTGAAATACCAGACGCACAGTATAACAGATATAAGCGCATGTGCTATACAAACAATAAACACTGAAATTTGCCGTCACCATTGTCTTTATCACAAAACATGCAAAAGATTCTGAAAAAACTTTTTATATCCAAACAATACCGTCTACAATATATCCTGCAAATATGCATGCATATCCATAATAGCATCCCTTTTGCTACGCCCTCTGTAACGGGTGAGTGGATATGTATTTAAGAAGGAGCAAATTATCCTAGTCAGAGTTATTATAGCAGGCTGTAGATATTACGTACATAGTTTTAGCGAAAACTAGGTGGACCTACATTTAAGTTGACTGCCTCGGAACTTGAGAGCAAGTACTATGTAGATGTATTCTACTTAACATTAGGAAAGTAAACGGTACTTGTACCTAGACATCATGAGAGGTCCTTGACGTATGAATTCTGTTTTGATGCTTTGTAGCTAATGCTCAAAAGATGAGATCAAGGAACTGTCTGGTGGAGAATAGTGGTACCATTGGGAATGCTGCCTGGAACAGATTCAGGTCAAGTAGAAACTTTTTTGAATTTTAAAGCTGACCATCAAAAAATACATTTTGTTTTATGTTTTTGACGCGTTTTTTAAGGAAAAATGAAAAACGTTTTTAAAAGGATGAACATCCGTTTGTATGTAGATGAATCAAATGGCGAAAAGGCAGAATTGAAGTAGAAAACAATCGATTCTTATCATTTGGGATCGAGTAAAGAGGGAAATGTTTGAATGGAAGGATTTTTATTGTGATTTTCAAATTGGCAAGGCGTTTGAAATCCTATTCAATCATCGGTTAAGAAAATACGGATGGTAAACTCTGTGAAATTTTTTGGAATATACATTCATTGAAAACATATAAACTTTTCGACACATCATTGGAGAGCCTACGCAATTGTTTCTTAGATTAACCTACCATTGCTTTCAGTTATTATTATTTTCAATTAAATATACACATCCAATTTTGCTTGTAGCCTGTTATTTTGTCATTTTTAAATTCTACATCAAAAGCTCAAAATATCATTCAATAAAAACATATCTGACAATATAGCACGTGCCGCCAATGAGGATTTTCTAAAAATTCTATGAATAGATTTTAAATTAGTGTGGCAAGTATGGTTGTTGGAAAAGTGTAATGCTGATGCCCAATCTTATCATTGCAAAATATTTTGCTTTCATTGAAAGTTTTACTAATCTCAAGCTACTTATTTATTTATATCCCTTTGATTTGATTTTCTAAAACAATTTACTGAATAAAACTATTATAGTTATATATATGGTTCCCTACAAATTCAGTCGTAGCTTTTTCTAAGCGAAAAATCATTAGCCATCTGTTTCAACCGACAGTTTCGATCAAATTCAATCAATTCTCCCGATAAACAGATACCATCTAAATCTTGTAAAACTTTCGCTTCAATCATTTCACGATGTTACCAGACAATCCACGTAACACGTAAGGAAATTGCCACAACACAATTAGATTTAATGGTGCACCTTCCCGAAGGGTTTCGACGACGACTCGAAAAGACATTCCATCGAACAAATTACCTTATTACATTGAAATCATGAAAACCCGTGTTCAATCGATGCAGACAAAATGAAAACCAGGAAAAGTACGGAAAATTGTACAGTAAACACCTCGCAAAACAGGGAATTTGCAATGAGTTCTTCATAAGTTTTTTGCCGTCTTCTCTTTCGTGATTTTTCGCCGTGAGATTTTGCGAAACGATAAAAATCATTCAGCCAACGAAATTTGCAAATCAAAGAAGCAATAAAAACGAAAGAAAACTCACAAACATTTCCAACTGTGAAAATCTTAAGCCCTATTTTTTTCCTCACAAAGTCAGGCAATCCATTGAGGAAAATCTTAAATTTTTTCGCGTGGTATAGTCCCCAGGAGGGAAAATAGAAGTGGAACTATGTTTCGTTATTTCCGCAAAGTAGACACGAAAATCGTGTCATTGAAGTTAGACAATTTTCTTATCGTTGAGCATTGTTGATTGTGTTTTCGTTACTTTCTATTTCAATCGCGTGTACTAGGGAAAACTCCACAAGGACGCCACGATGGTAGAAAAATCCTTCAGGCAGCGCCACTTCACTTTCGCTGTTTGTGACTAGCGTGGTTGTGTGCTTGTTTCAGTTAATGCGTAGGGTTATAAATTGTGGGGTGGATGGGTTCAAGGGTACTTCAGATACACGAAGACCGCTTAGTGGCTGATTTATCAACGCGAAAAATTTGCACACCTTGCGTAACGAAGTGGAGTTGCAGAGTGCGTGAATGTAAGCACTCGAGTTACATTACTGACGACCGGCTGACACTTGGCTGTGAAATAAATTGGACACAAACTTTTCTCATCCAAAATGTCGTTGCTAGATTCAGCATTAATAGAATATTATCAGAACTATAGTGTTCTTACTGACTGGATGCAGTGTCAATAAGAAGATTCTTTTCTTTGAAAGAGATTTCAACGCCGTTTCAAGTACCAAGGCTCATTCCATACCAACATGATTTATGCAAAGTTCTTTTATATTGGTGGCAAAAAATACCTGTTAGATACTCTATTCCGTCTCCTGTTCATCACAACGAACTCATTATACGTCCATGTAATGAAACCAGGCAGCAGAAAACAGGATACGTGGCAATTGTGTGGCGTTGTAAGTTTCGTGCATATGCATGTGCAATATGTCCTCGTGCCAAACTTCCAGTCAAGCAAGGGCAGGTTGAACGTGGTTGAATGCATAAGTGCAAGTTGAAAATTTCCTGCCAGCCTTGCAAAAATCCACTCAGACGGCGTGTAAGCCTTTGAGAGACGACATTACACTTAACATTTCATGCCTGCATGCAGACGTCGACGTGGTTTCCGCCCTCGTTTCGAGAAGCCCTCAACAGCTTGACTGGGTGCATCTAACAACTACTCATAAAAACAGCTTTGCGACTCAAATTCAAGGGAAATTATCGTTGAAATTAAAATAATAGCACGCCTGAATGCTTCGTTTTTCTTCTATCCGACTGCCATGGTCGTCACCAGCACCGCCAACGTCGTCATATAGGATAAGTAACACAGGAAGTGTGAAGGTGTCGCACGACAACACCAATCACCCCCATGTAATACAAAGCGCGGGAGAGAGGGTGAGTGCAACGCTATACTTCTTAGCTGAACACTTTCGTGTAATCAATAAAAATTGCGTGAAATTGACACCACGATATCTATTCTACTCGACAGGCGCCCGCCATCAGGAGTATCGAGCCTTGCTCCCAGGTTAGAGTTACCAAGTCCATCACGTCGACAGTTTACAGCGATAGGCTTGAAAACGATCGATTTGATCCTGGTTGCTTCATATTTAATTGGTAACACCCTTTCAGGGAACATCTTGACCAAAAATGTGTTTTGGCGATATTCGCGGTGAGATGGATGCATGCAATAACATCCAAACACACCGAAGGACAAACCTAATGGAATATAGCTCCTTTGCCCGTAGACATCGGGTCTGGCTGTTAGGCGAAAAGAAGCCATAGGAACTGGTCGATCCTGGTTTTCTCGAAACAAGTAGTGTCAGTAACTTTAAATGGATTCGAAGGGAGCGTACAGCGAAAAGGATTGGGTTACACCCCATCACCGCAACGTGTTCCCGGAATAGTCTTCCAGTTGCTGACAAGTCCGTTTCCATTCTCCTTGGGTTGTTTTTTGGTAGCTCCCCCATCCTTGGTTAAATGCGCCTCTAATGGCAAATGGCAAATGGAGAATGGCCAACGCTTTCTGTTTTGGTCTCTGATTACACAATATCACGACGAATTGATTTCAAGTGATGGATATGAATACAAACGGGTTGCGATTGAACGAGTCCACAGTGGAGAGATCCTTAAAGTGATGTACAATGTTGAACGATATCCCTGAAGTTGTTTCTCGAAATCTGGTTTCTGGTTCAAGGTGTGAATTCGTTTTTTCCAATGATATCTGATATCTTGTCTGAAGTGCGGTTTTATGCTTCATGGTTGATGATTAGTCCAAGCATGATTTTGCTATTGATATTATTTAAAGCGATTGGAAAAGCAGTGGATAGGAAGTCTCCCACAAGAGACCAATAGATTCGGTTGAATATAAAAGTTTTGCCAACATAAAATATCGAGATGGCTTAGCGCACGTATTCAAAACGCATAAGATATCACAACTAAATTTTGAAAAATTTACGGCTTTCGACGCGATAAAATATCTCAGAGATAAAAACTTGAACAATTAAATTCGTATGCATGGAGATTTTATAAAACTAAGGGAATTCGTTATTCTATCAGCTCTGAAAATTTTCTATGGAAATTTTAGCCAGAAAATGATAAAAAAATGTAAAGTTGGTATCACCAATAACAATATAACAATATAAACTATTTTTAATGAATTCCGTCATTAGAATCACAGTCATACTGAGAAATGTTTTCAATTTTTAAGCCAAACACTTAAGAAAATTCTAATTAACTACCTAGCTATCGGAAAGTTTTTTCTGCATAGCTCCTGTTTGGAATAAGTTTACGTCTTCAAGAGGTATGCAAAGTTAGCTATAAAATGCGACAAAAAAAAACGTCTTATCCATTAGTATTTTAAGATCACTCTTGCAAAAACGTCTTCAAATCAAGAAAAAGTGCCTAGTTTAATTGTTTGAAAATACCTGTAAATGTAAATATTCGGTACTAGCAAAGGAGAACAATTCGTCGATTGCAACAGTGAAATGAACGGTTTTTAGGTACAAAAAGGGCCTACCTGTTGCTAGAAAGTCTGGATCAGGTAGAAAAAAGGTCCATTCGATACAGATTTGAGCCGAAGGGTGAAGAGGAAAATTTTGCAAAGTTCTAACACATTCATTCGAGATATGGCTCAAAAAGTGCAAACATCGAACGCAATCATTCAGATGATTAAGAAGCATTATAATTTTAGATCATATAAAGTCTAAAAAATATCCGACCGATCCGAGGAAAAGGAAAAAGAAGCGAAAAATCGGGTTCGAAAGCTATACAAGGATTACCTGACAAAATTCGATTGGGTTGTGTTGGACGATGAAACATACGTGAAGACCGATTTCGCACAATTGCCTGGTCAGGACTTCTATACAGCAGGATCAAAGGGTAGTGTTTGTCCAAAACATAAAACCAAAAAAGCACCAAATTTCCCAAGCAGTATATAATTTGGTAGACCAGATCAGATCAGAGATATTTGTAGCGAAGAGTTCCATCAACTCAGCAGTATACGTCGAAGAGTGTTTAGAGAAGGGATTATTATCAAGAAACACAACGCATTTGTAGCATTTTGACTAGATTTAGCTACAAGTCATTATGTTCGATCAACAATGAAGTGGTATGAGGACCACCACATCTCCGTGGTACCGAAAGCAGCTAACCCTCTAAACTGTCCAGACCTTCGACCAATTGAAAGATATTGGGCTGAAATTAAGAAAACATTAAAAAAAAAACACAATTGCTAGAAACGAAAAGGATTATCAAAAAAAAAGGGAAGAAACGCATATAAGGTGGTCGATGACATCGTTGTACGGAACCGGATGCGTGGAATTAACGGAAAGGTCCGAATTTTTTTCCTTGAAATGAATATTTATTGAATTTTTATGTAAATGTTAGTTATAATATAATAATTAAAGACAAAAAAATAGTTCTATGAAGCAATTAATACCATTTTTAGAGACAAAGGTCAAGTTTTTTCGATACACTCCTTAATCGGAGAAAATTTTTGGCGTAAAACCGTTAATGTAGTCTGCAAAATTTTGAACCAATATTTTTCACGTTTGTTTTTTGTGAATATGGAAAACAACTCAAACTCTTATCAAATGCATGAAGAGAGTCTAGAGCATAAAATGTTATCTAAAGTTTTATTTCTATACTTTTTGAAATTAATATCACGAAACACTTTATTGCTTTCACACTTACTTGTGTAGGAAACACATTAAGCAAGCGCTTTGCAAACAGGTACAACCTCTGACTAACTCAATATCTTTCCAGCAACGCAGCTCTTCTTCTCAGCTCAAAATCTTATCTAAAATTTCAGCACTAATGCTTCGATCCATTACTTCATTCGCTACACAGGTCTTAACATTTTCCAGCAATCACATTGGTCTGAACCGTTGACATTTGCGTGTGTAAATTAAATTTTATTGGAGGTGCATTGAAGCTTATCTAAAATTACTGTTGAAATTAGCCACTGCCTCGAGTCCTGTCTATCAGCGGTTGCGATCGCCGTACCAGCGATTTCATATAATACCTGTAGCACTGGCTGTTACCTCTATTTTATTTTATTTAATTTTCACAAAAATCCATACCAGCACAATCAACTCCAATAAATTATCAACCATTTGCGAAACTTGCTAATACGTTTCGGACTCATTACTATTATCACTTTGCGTGACTCGGCGGTTGCCTGGAATCCTTCTTCTCAATCTCCATCGTCATTCCCGCCAGCAACTTACCACACGTTTTGTTCTGGGTTTTGCTCCTTAAATTGACACACCGGCTTCGAGTTGAATTTCAGGCATTGCCAATGAAATTTTAATTAAGTTTGCATGTAAATATGAAATTTATGCGCCGTCAGATCAGTCGGTGATATACCCGAGCTAATTCAATTTAGACCGCGTGCAGAAGTTATGTATAGGCGTTACGGATTGGCCGGACGACCTCTGCAATTGCTCCAGCACCAATGCTGGCTGGATGCGAGATCTTAATGCCTGGGTACAAATACATGTCTCTCTTTCCGCAGGCATGGTACCCATTGGCGCGCAAGGAAGCTTTTAATTTGCAGGCGCGTTGAGATTTATGAGATTCAGTGAACGTTTGTGATAAGGACATGCAGTGGAGCAGCGTGGAATTGTAAGACGTGTCGTAAGTTAGGTCATATCTTTTGGTATTTGTCTTACGAAATTGGCTTGAGGACGTTTGGTGGCGGAAGCATGAGCGCAATACGTTTTAAGAGGGTTGAAGGAAAGACGAGCTGTTCTTAGATATGGATTTTTTGAACGACGACAATCCATAGATGGGAAGCAAACTCATCCAAAGTTTAAGGTCTTCGTTCAGTCTCCGATTGTTTAGGAGCCATTGTTCAATTTTCTGAAGCATAAAAAATAATACTTTCCAATTTTTTCTCCACGCTTGCAGAGATTTTAAAAACTTTAGCCGAAATAATTTTGAGACTTTGAGAGTAATCCGAATGTAAAATTGTATAAAATCCAAAAAGACAAAATCTCGACGATTACCATCTTTGAATTTATCCTAATTTAAAATAGTGCTGTGCTATTTATGTTTGGCAATATTTTGCACAATTTTCAGAGTCACATTGTTTTTGTTTTTAGATTTTGCAGCCAATCCAATTCAGTTTTTGAAAACTATGAAAATTAAAATTAAGACGACTAAATTCATTTCATATACAAATGCAGAAAACATTTTTCTAGTAAAGCAAACCAAACGAATTTCATTAATGGAGTTGCCAAAGAGTACAAACAACTTGCTACCATGGTTGACATCGAAAAAATTCATCGTTTGTAGGGAAGAGAACATTCACTCCTTTCAACGCCAGGCCAGACAGAAAGGACATAAAACAACCACACACATCATGTGCACACACCCGCAAAACAAAAAGCCCAAGTAGATGCATTCGCCGATAGTTTCGTAAACGTAGTTGCAGTCGTTATTTTGTGCGGTGGAAGCATCAGGATGATATCTCAGTATTTCGGTGAAAAGACCGCAAAGAAAAACGACTTTGATCACTTTCCGAGATGAGATGAGATGAAATAAGGACGACACCAAAGGAGCAAACAAATCATGGGTTTGAATTTTTCGTGGCCAATGCCGTCTGAAAGTAAATACATTTTTTTCGTATGTTAGATTTGGTGGCACGATGTTGGAACCCTTTCCAGGGATGGAAAGACATGAGCTCTTTGTAGTTCCTACCAGAAATGGTTTTGTGAATCGTCTGCAGGTCGTTACCACATGGATCCGATGTTAATGATTCGTTATCAAAGGCAAAGTTAGAATGTATCGAAATGAGTTTTACCGACTGAGTTACTTTTGATTACACAGACTGCAGCTCCAACCAAGGAGCTAACAAGGATTAGTTTCCACTTGCCGGGCTGAAATTTCAATTAGGCAGTTCCAACCAAGATAGTGCGTCCGGGCATCCAATCAAGTGGTTACCGGCACTGGCCAATAATGGCACATTCCTGCGATTGCTTCCATGAACTCTCCCTGTGGCAACCTCGTTGATACTTTCATTGACTCGCCAAAATATATTGGGTCCACTTTTTCGTCTTGTCATCTTATTAATATTTAAATTTGATTCGGTTTATATATGGATATTGGGAAAAGTCGATCGGTTGGCCGGGCATCGCGGAGCCCATGAAATGATCCGGATTGTCTGTCTGTCTGTCCGTCAGTGAACCTTTTTGAACGAAGAACGAAACGAAAAAACAATTTTCATCCGTACTACGTGTGAGGTTTATGTGGCAGTAATTACAGGTTTCGCGGATTATGAGAAGACCCGCAAAATGCCCGAAGACGAGCAGGCGACGCTTGGCCAACATACTCAAAAGATACTTTGGTAATCGAACCGGCAGTGAACCGACAGACAAACGGACGGACAGACGGACCAGTTGGACAATGTCATTATTTATAATTGGATCGTGAAAAAGTATTTTATCCGTATCGTTCTTTTTGGGGTTCTCAACGAGTCCAACCTTGCCGCCTTGAATTTTTCGTGATGACGACGACCAACAAGGACAATGCTTAGTTCTTACGGTTGAAACATTTTTAGGACCATTGATAATTGGTCGACAAATAGAGGAGCAGTCAAGCGTCAGATGGTGGTAGAAGTGTTCAGGAAATTAGGCAAGCGGATAGACACTATAATGGCTTTATTCTGGAATTGTCTTTGGCGGAATCGTGCTCGCCTGTAATTATGAAGTTGCGTAAATTAAGCAATTTGATACGAAATTACAGTTATTAGAAATCATATATCGATGGTGCAAGAAATGATGAAGATCGTGCCTAAGTGAGTGGAGAGAGATCAAACATTTGCTACTGGCGTTTCGGCGAATGGAGTTGTCGGGCACGCAAAACGTGGAAAAATCAACCAATTATTTTTCCACTGAATGGGTTCATGAATAATTCAGGATGATATAAATCGTTTTAGCAGTATGAAAGACCACATGTTCATCAGTCGAAAAAATTTCAAAAAAAGAGTAATATTAGGTCTAGCTCGTGACTTGCATGAAATATGCGGGAATACATAATAAGTACAATGAAAAGATGACTTCTCCCCAAAATACGAAGGTGATGTGTAACCATTTGAAATTGCTGATCATTCCCAACTCCAGAGTCTGTGAAGTCAAATATTAACGTGCGTGAAATAGTGATATATACGAAATTATAAAACACCAACCAAATTTGGTTTTTTCCACACACATTTGGATCGAAGAAGTATCAACATACATAGTAACGAATTTCTTTAATTGTTCTCAGGCTCTGCTCTCATGTTCGTTTTTTTATTTGTAATTAAGAAGCAACTTCGACTAAGCGATGCATAAATTTTAAGATTTCTGCAATACTATATCACAAAAACTATTCAATTATTTTGTTGTAGAATTTGTTCAACAAAACTCAGTAAAACATATTAAAAATCTTCTCAAACCCAAAGAAAATATTTTGATACATTGTCAACACAAACCCAGCGGAATTTAATTTCTGGAAGAGACTATTTAACAAAATATATTTACAGCCATTAAAAAAAATTGAACTTGAAAAATATTTTCGTTTTAAAATATTCAAAACTATCAAAATTTAATGTTATCAAAACGATCTATTTTTTGTGACTACAAGACTATTTAAACTTTAAATTTTACAGGAAATACTCAACTGAAGAATAAAAAATCACTCAAACTTTTAAATTTATATTTTAGAAAATTTCACGGATAAAATAAATCCATGATACACCATTTTTAAAGCAAATAAAAAAAGGGTTGCGCAAATATTGCAAAAATAACGTTACAGGGCAATTAATACATATTTCGCAAATTTAAATAGAATATCCAGCTTTAAATCTAACGAAAATTTCTTTTTTATTCTATTTTATTCTTTTTATTTTCTAAAAAGTTTTTTTCCAAAATAACGATTATTTTTCTAGATAAAACATCACTTCAATGAAATTACTATCTATAGCTCTTTGTATTTTGCATAAAATCTATCCAAGAAATAAAAACAAGAAATAATTAGAGCCTTGGAGACCCATAAAAATTATGACCACATTATTTCTCTACCAATAAATGATTAGAGGGAATTCGCAGAAAATTAATTTTGGTAAAAACGACAAACAAACTATTTTTAAAAAGTTACTTTTTTAAACGTGCAAAGGATGTTGACAATATTTGCCTACTTCAATCAAAATATTACTGATATCCTTCTTGAAGAGGAATGAAGGACAAATATTTTTCGGACACTTCTAAGAAGCTATCGATTCTTAGATATCGAAATGTCGTGTAGGAACTCAACGCTGTCCAAAATGTTGACATGTTCAGAAAATGGTTCTCCGTGCAGCAGCATAGAATATTATTTGGAAGCATGATTTCGAAATGATATTCGATATTATATATTTGTATACATACAGATATGTTGAATATGTAAGTTAATTAGAAATAAAAAAGCGTCTTGATGCTTTTTTAATAAGTGCAAGACAAAAGTCTTGCGTCTTTATTCTATGACTCTAGATTACAAAAAGAACTTAGTCTAAAGTGCGCTTATCCTATTTATACCCTAAAAGCGCTGACTGCGCGTCTAACCGATTCCCTTTGTTCAGTAGCGTGTGTCTTATGTTTACTTCCTAATGCGCTGACTGCGCGTCTGGCCGATTTCCTCTGGTCATGCTTGTAGTAATGCATCGTTGCATTATTGAATGGGAGTGTCGTGTTAACTCTTCCCCCTTTGAAAACGATGGTCCACTATCGTCAAAAATAACGTAAGTTGAATCTTAGCTGAGGTGTGCTGTTAGTTTGAACTAATGATGTCTTAACTTTTTCTGGAGTCTGCTTTTTTGCTTTTTCTGGAGTCTGTGTAGAAGAGGAATAGATTTTAATATTTTGGTTTTTAGAATACAATTTCCAAAATTTAGAAGTATGATTACTATCACACTGGCGAGTCCATAGTTGGTGAATTGGTAGCTATTCCTTTCATATTGTAGAAGACTGATTCTTTTGGAGTTATTGATGTGAAGATCAGTCGTAACTTCCAACGATAATGGTTTAAATTCCTAACCATTCTGGGATGTTTGCAGAATTGTAAGGAGAATTTGTAGAGCCGATTCCTCCTTCTCGAAGTATGTTCTTTAATTTGCCTTTATGGTCGCATTGTCAAATTTGAACAAAAATGAGCCATTTAGATTGTATGTGAGGAAACCAACGAAGTTGTTTAGGAATAAAATTCCAGGAAGAATGTAATCGATGGTTGGAATTTTCTCGTTGCTGATTTTATTATAATTCGTGTTGACGCTTTTCATTAAATTAGGGATACAAGATGTATTGCTTATTTCTAGTAAATTAGAATCTTTACAAATAAAGAAATGATTATAAGTTATGCAATTACAGTTTCGAAAATTGTATCTGGGCATTTAATGATTTTTTCAAATTGAATCGCGTTAACTAAATTTCCCTTTTTTACTGGTTTTGAAAACATTAGAGAATTTACATTGCCAGCCAATGAATTGCATAGTTAATATTAATAAGTTCTTCTTTCGCAATTTTAAATTTAAATTGAATTTGAAAAACAATGTTGTTATTTGCTTGACTACATTTTTTAAGTAAATCTTTAATCTCGTTATTTATTTTAGTTATCGTATTTATGCGGCCATTGTACAACTGGTTTATAATGACTCGCTTACATTACACATTAGAAATAATGGTAGTGAAATCCTCGTGATCTGGGTTGCCGGCGAACAATTTCCAGGCAGTACTTATAAAATCTAGTGGTATTTTTACTCCGCGAAGCATGAAGTTACGGACGACGGTTACTATTTGCTGTAATTCATGTGATAGGTATTTTGCAAGGGGATGATACTGCACTATAAAAAAAATTTAAAAACGTATGTGCTTGCGATATGATTATACTAGTCCAAATCGATTCATGTATCAGCTTAAAGTTCCTATTGCGAATTCTAGTTTGTCTACAAGAGGGGTCACTACTTGCGAGTTCGGGAAGTCCAGAATTTGTACTTTCGTACCGCCTAAAGATGCATCTTGAAACAATCAATTACGGATTTTATCTTTATGGACTATTTTACCGGATGCTGTTAGTATGGTGGTATGTCTGTTTTCTCTGACAGTTTCTTGGCGATATCTAGGTGTAAGTTTTGATCCCTTTCGCTTATTTTGTCTAACGAAAACTATTTCTCCTATTGGGTAGTCTTTAATTGGCTGCCTTGATTTATTGTGAAACGTTAGGTCCTGACTTTGCTTATTTTTAAGTTTTTCAATATTTGCCAACCGGATGTTTTCTAGCTCTTCGGGAGAGGCATTAGGGAAGCGTCCAAAGAACAAATCTACTGGTTTTTTTCGAGTGACTGAGTGGATTGAATGATTGTATTCATTCACTGCTCTTTCCAGCAATTCATCGAATGTACAAGAGGGCTCTTCTCTTTTAAGGCACCTCATCGTTTCTGTTAATGTCGAGTGCCATCTTTCGACTTGCCCATTTACTTCACTCTTATATGGTGGCGTCTGGAACGTTTTGATTTTAAGCTCATCTTCCATCATTGACATTAAAGTTGGGGAGCGAAGAGCTCCTTCGTTGTCAATTACTATATTTTCCGGCACACAGAAATAGAAAATAATGTCTCTCAAGGGACCTCTGATATCTTCTACGGATTTAGACGAAATTTTTTTTGCTAAAGCAAATTTAGAAAATTTATCGATTGCAGATAGAACTCGATGTTTTTCTGTAGCAAATAAATCGACGTGTATCGTGTGCCCTGGATACATTGGAATGGGGGTTGCGTTAATGACAGTCTTATTTGGGTGTCTGTCATATTTGCACTCTTTGCATATGGTACAACGCTTAACTATTTTTTTAATTTTTGATGACATTTGGGGGAAATAGAAATTTTCCAATAATTGGAGACGATTCTCTTCGGCGTTCCTATGTGCTCTTTTGTGTACTCGGAGTATTCTCTCCTCTTGCTCTACTGCGTTTGGGATATCCTCAACCATTTTTCTGGTAAACCTTACTTTATAGTTACGGAAATGAACAGGGTAGATTCTCTGGATAAGGCCAAATGTACCTTCATCTGTAAGTAATCCGTTAAGGATGCTAGGATTTAAGTATCTTTTAAAAAGTTGCACTATATCTTGCTCTGTGAAATTTTGCTGGATGATAATGTGTCGAGTGTAGTGTTCGAAAGGATTCAGAAGTTGGTAACTATTTTCGTCTCCTACTTTTAGAATAACTTGGTTTCTGAAAACGTTAATTGGCATCTCGATAGAAGGGATAAGATCCTGTGCCGAGCTTTCGGCACTGTGCTCCGTGGGAGTCATTGAGTTTATCTGTGAATTTTTTGGAGGCCTGGAGAGTGAATCGGCAACAATATTCGCCTTACCTGGCTTATATTGCAGTTCATAGTTATATTCCTCTAAAATAGCTTTCCAGCGCTTCATCTTAGAATTGTTGTTTCTGTTACTTAACGCATATGTTAATGGCTGGTGATCTGTGAAAATCTTCACTTTTTTTGAACCGTAGAGGAAGTTTCGTAATGCGTTAAGTGCCCATATGATCGCGAGCATTTCCTTCTCGTTAGTTGCGTAGTTCTCTTCGGTCTTATTAAGAGTACGCGACAAAAAGGATATTGGTTTGTCGTTTTGTGACAATACAGCGCCGATTGCGAAGTTCGAGGCATCGGTGGTCAGCTCGAATGGCTTACTAAAGTCTGGATGAGCTAAGATTACCTCTTTAGAAACGAGACAAGTTTTTAATTTAGTAAAAGCTTCAAGTGCTTTACTATCAAGAACTACGGGCTTGTCTTTTGAAACATGCTTGGACACACGTCCATCTTCCCCTCTTAAAAGGTATGTCAAGGGTTTAGCGATTCTGGCATAGTCTCTTATAAACCGCCTATAATACCCTGACATACCAAGAAACGATCTGAGCTCCTTGAGTGTTGTCGGGGGTGAGAATGAGGCAATAGCTTGTGCCTTTTTGGGGTTACTTTTTATTCCCTTGATACTGACAATGAATCCCAGGAATTCTACTTCTTTTTGAAGGAATTCGGATTTGTCAAGATTTATTTTCATGTTCGCACGTTCTAGGGTCTTGAGTACTGCGTCAAGATTCCGAAAGTGGTCTTCTTCATCTTTACCGAAAATGATAATATCGTCTATGTAAATATGACATCGCTTCCCAATATGATCTCTTAAAATATCATCTAGAGCTCTTTGGAATATAGGGGGTCCATTCTTTAAGCCGAAAGGAAGGCGTAAGAACTCATATTTACCATTATTTATTGAAAAAGCCGTTTTCTCGATGTCACATTCTCTAAGCTGTATCTGGTGAAATCCACTTTTCAGATCAATTATTGAAAAGAATTCATTTCCACCTAAATTGGAAAGGACTTCGTTGATATCTGGGATTGGATAAGAATCTGTGATTGTGATAGAATTCAATTTTCTATAATCAAACACTAACCGAAATTTCTTTTCACCGGAGGAGTCCTCTTTCTTGGGAACGATCCATACTGGAGCGTTGTATGGTGATCTTGAAGGTCTAATAATCCCATCATTTAAAAGTTTTTTAATTTCCTTTTCCACTACGTTCTTTAGTGCTTGTGGATATGGGTATGACTTAGAATATACTGGATCTTTTGTTGCCGTTCGAATTTCTCCCTTTACATTTGTCGTATAAGTTAATTTTTCATTGGGTTCGGCATACACGCTAGAATGTGTTTTTAAAATTGATTTAAGTCGCGAAATTTGCCTTTCCGTCATATGAGTAATCCGAAGGTTCAAATGATTTACTGTTTGGGATAGATGCTGTTTCAAAGGGATGTGAAGATTTGCTTTTAAAGACATATAATTGCTGTTAGTGTGAATAATAGCTTGTAACTTTTTCAAGCTATCATTTCCGATTATTCCCGCGAATGTTTCTAGAGTGGGAAGTATGAAAAATTTCAATTTTTCTGCGAACGGGCCGAATAGATTGACATATGCATGGTGCGTAATATTGATTGCACCACCAACTGAGTTAACTATAAAAGGACTTTCGTTAGCAATAGGATTACGAATAAGTTTAGGCTGGATATAATTTTTATTAGAGCCTGTATCTATTAGAATTTTTAAGGTTTGACCGCTCTTCGCCGTGTATTCTAAATACGGAAGCGAAGAGCTCACAGCTCTAAAAAATTAATGTTATCAACTTGCTCTGCCTGTTCGGACTCGTTAAGATCTAAAGAGTCAAGATAGTCCTCAATAGAGATATCCGCATCTGTTCCTGTTATGACTGTTTCTGTTATATCAGGTTGTTCCATTTCATATGTTTCACGCACATCTGAACTATACCTAGTTGGTTCTATATTAAAAAGCCTTTGAACTTTATTGGGTGTTTTCACTTGCTGTGATGGTAGTCTTTTACTAGGGAACTGAGACTTTCTAATCGGAGGTCGGTTTTGGTAATTTAACGCTTGGGATCTTATAGAGTGATCAACATCCATTGGCTCGTATACTCTCGGTTTTGGAGGCAATGCCCTATAATTGAGGTTGCTACTCTGATGCTGCATTTGCCTATGAAACTGTGGTACCTGTGGAGCACGGGGATCGCAAAGAAGCTCGGGATGAAAGTCGTTTCTGCCTACATTATTGCCTAGATTTTGCCGCGGATAGATTTTCCTTGTCGACAAAGGAAGTGGAACGTGCGGAATTCGCGAGAAGCGTCTATTCGAAGAGTTGTGAGCATGCTGTGTTCGATAATTTACATTTTCAAGCTTTAGGCATAAATGCAAAGCCTGAGGGAGGTCTACTGGCTCTTTGATACTTAAAAGACGTGGTAAGTCGCCTCTAAGGCCTCTGACGAAAGTATCTAAGGCTTTCTCACGGTAACACTGTGTTAAGCTGCTCAACGATTCGTGCCCTAACTCCATAGCGGACAATTTGTTCAAAATTAAGGAAAGATGATGGTAAACACTTTGATAGAACTCATGAATAGTGCCTGCACCTTGAACAAGTGTAGTTAATTGATATTCAAGTGTTCCCAGGTCACGCTTGTCTGCGTAATGCAGAGTGAGGCATTTGGAAATTTTTTTCCAATTCAAGGGGGTGTTGTAGGACTCAAGGGCAATGTCTGCCTGTCCTATTATCTTATTCCGTATAACGGAAAGAATGCCATAGTACTTAGGTGTACCTCTTAGGTGTTCGTAAATATGGAGGATTCTTTCAACACTTTTCCTCCACGAACTATATTCGCTTGGGTCACCCGAAAATGTCCTTAAACTTTTTACGACATCCGGTATCCTATCCATATCGGATAGGTTCCTTTCATTGTCGACATTTATTTCGACATCTAATTCATTATTTATATCCGTCGCGGGATTCATTATGGAGCTAAACATTTGCCTACCCTGTGTTTGTAAAGTTTCAGACACGACTCTAGTTATGAGTTGAATTAACTCCGCGTTATTTTCGTTCGACGCAACCACATGGTGGCTCGGACTTCCGGAAGTTTCAACCCGCAATACCGGAGAACGAATTAAATTATTCGGGGTGGCCATAGTTTAAATTTTTAGTAGATTTAATATGTCACTTTTATATTTGGCAATCACTTTACTTCGCGAGGATTTCACTTTACATTCGTTCGATAATTTCTTTAGATTAAGTACAACATATTATTTCATGAATTTCAACTCAGTTAATATAAACAAGTAACTAATTTCTTTAGTTTTTCAAATGAAATATTAATTTTGAAGTTAAAAAGTGAATTTACATTAGCTGAGTTGCTACACTTTCTTAAACGTTACTTACAGGATAATTAAAATTTCGTTAAAAAGCTGCATGCTCCAGGTTTTTTGGTTGTGGACCGCTCTCCCGCAAGTTGTGTTGGCTTCTTCCTTTTCCTCCAAGTTGGTTACTAAGGAGCCTTCTCACACTAAACACGCCGAATTCTCCTTGTTTGATTTTCGCAAGGGTTTTCACTGAGCACACCTATTGCACCTAGCTTGTTTTTCGCGAGGGTTTTGTATTTTACGGGCTTGGTTTTTGTCCGTGCACAAAATTGCAAAAAAAGGCGCGCGTACTTGACTCGTACCGTGAAAACTATTTATTATTTTAACGCGCGTACTTGATTTTTGTATCGCGATAACTTTTTCCAAGACGCGTACTTGGTTTTCGCCGCGTATCTTGTTTTTCAGCGTGGCGGAACGCGGTCCCTGCTCGGGCGCCAGTTAATTAGAAATAAAAAAGCGTCTTGATGCTTTTTTAATAAGTGCAAGACAAAAGTCTTGCGTCTTTATTCTATGACTCTAGATTACAAAAAGAACTTAGTCTAAAGTGCGCTTATCCTATTTATACCCTAAAAGCGCTGACTGCGCGTCTAACCGATTCCCTTTGTTCAGTAGCGTGTGTCTTATGTTTACTTCCTAATGCGCTGACTGCGCGTCTGGCCGATTTCCTCTGGTCATGCTTGTAGTAATGCATCGTTGCATTATTGAATGGGAGTGTCGTGTTAACTTGTAACTGATGTTTCATGCTCTCCAAAACTTATTCCAGCGATTCATTGGGAATTTCAAGTATCTTGAAGGCTGAGAAAATTGTATTGATTCAAAGAAATTTCAATCACGAAATTGAGACGTTCCAGGAATCGAGGATTGAGCTTGATGTGCTTGCCAGATTTCTGGGAAATAAATATCAATGTGTATCTTTCGGCAATATTTTGAATAGATTGCTCTCTTAAGGTGTTCCGTCACACTACCTCCGCACGTCCAAAAATATACAAAACGTTACAAAATAAATGGACCGTCATAAACACACGCCCAACACATACATATGTATGCTAATCATAATTAAGCATTCGCTCGTATCATATGGTCATACATTATAATTTAAAATACAAATACGTGCAGGCATGTATGTGTTATACATGATGTATATGCTCTTACTCGGATCCTGACTGAAGTGGTTAGCGAAAAACACCTCCCCAAGCGAAATGCAAATGAACAGGTTTATTGCTAATTTGAAGGCGGATATCAAATATGTATGTATATTTGATCATAGTTCGAATATCTCTCATTCCATCTATTCACTGCTAAGATACATGCATACATCTAAATGCATTACGAATATGAAAACATCACGCAGATATTTCTAGTTGATTTCGCATATTAAAAGATACAAGCTGGCGATAGGCTTGCTCTCTCCTACCGCGGAATCGACTGCCATCGATGAACTTGGCAAAGATATTGATCGTTGAACTAATTTTCATTTATGTTAATTTCTCAGAAAGAGAACCGTTGCTGATGACTACTCGACCATCGGCTGAAATAAATCCGCGGTCGTTTATGAAGACTTTTGGCCGCTGCTTCGCCATCTAATAAAGATATGAGGTCCGTATTAGCATATAGATAAAACTTAATTAACGCGGAAGGGAGACGATTCATTCCGGTAATCGAATGTATTTAGTGTGTGGATTAAAACTCCTCAGTTTTTCATTGGCAACACTAAAGCCTATTATCGTTATTATTATTTGGTTACGTTCAAGTAATAAATAAAGTATTTAGCGATGTAATTTCGTTTACGAATCGGTGATAAATTCAAATAAAGTAAAATCAGGTAAAGTATGGTATTTTGAGATCTTTTTGGCAGTAATTCAATTAATGAGATGATAATTTGACCGGTGGCCCGTTTGCTGCTATCCGAGGTGACGAACTGAGTAAGATACTTTTAATTGTCAATTAACGAAGCGGATATTGTGTATACCATTTTATAGACTTGATTCGATCGATGGAAATTATTGAAGATAGATCGTTTTGCAATTTATCCATGGTGGCTTTCGTGGTTAACTTTGCTAATTTTTGGAATATACATATACAAGCTCACATTGTCTTTTGTGTTTGTCAGTTGATGCTTTCAATGTAACAATTTGCTCGGAAGTTTAGAAGTCGGCCTTATACAAGAATTAATGTCAGTCAATTTTTAGATTGAGTTCATATCTCGAAAAAATTTGTCAATGGCAATTTGACTACTTTTCTTCTATGACAACGTTATTATGCAGGTACGCGAAAATTTTGAAGCAAGTTTTTCAAAAGAAATTATAGTTATAGTACTAAACTGATTTAAAACTCGCTTAACATTTTCTGTGCAGAGAATTTCTATTCTAAAGCGAAAAAATCGAACGGGCAAGTCCTCATGAACATGATGCGAAAATATTGTTATTCGAAATATTACAAGTATTGAGAGGGAATACGTACCTACTGTGTTAATGTTATAGTTTTTAAATCTTCGATGAAGGAATCTGCTTAATCAATAATGTTTTTAATTTAAGGTACTAGCACACTTTATAAATTTCAAAATAATATATTTTTTTTGTATTTTTCGGCTCCTTATAACTTCAAACTGGTCCACGGATAGAAGATCAATCGATGGTAAATATTTAAAATCGATTTTTCAAAACGTATTTATAACCAAAATGAAAAAAAAACTTTAAACACGTTTTTCTCGAAACAAGGATGTTTTTAAAACGGCGGATGGATGGTCTCCAAATCTACAGAACCGATTTTAAAAAACCTTGGCGCGTTTTATTTGCTAGAGTATCCTACATCGTAATCTGCCACAATATGACCAAAAAATTGAATTTTTATTGGCGTTTTCCCACAAGCCCGCCATTTTTTTCAACAGATTTTTGTTGAAAACGGTGGTGGATTACGATGTGAGAGACCTTACTTCTTAAAATCCCGTTAAAAATTTTTGTTTCAGACTAACTTATTCCTAGATTATCTGTCCACCGTGATGAACGATTTTCTTAGAACTTAATTTCAGCGCCCTCTATAAAAGGGGGGTACTTTTCAAATACGAAATAATATTGTATGAAAAATTCATGTTAATATGTTATACAGAATCTGAGAAACAAATTCATGAAAACTGGTCTTTTTCGCCTACCAAAGTGCACTAGTACCTTCACCCAAAGTTTGTGTTGGAAATTTTCGCAGAAATTTAATTTAAAATAAGATACTTTAGAAGTAGCTTTATTTCACAAAAATCTTACTAAAATTATTTTTTAAATGTACATCTGGGAGAAATCTGTAAAATCATAGCCTCAAAAAGATTTTGAAAAAAAATCCGGAGGCAAGCTTGCATATCAAGAAAAACTTCTTTCATGAATGGAATTTGGATTCGGGGTGATGAAACATTCTCACGAAAAATTTCCTAATAAAATCTTTTTGAAAATGTTGATGTAAACGTTTAAGTGGCGGTTTTTCAGCACTTTGATTCAAATTCAACGCTTCAATCGAATTTAGCGAAGCTAAAGACTGGGACTAGTATTTGCAACGTATTTTCCCACATAGCTTAACGTCTTCAATTGGACTCGATTCAGTCTTGGATGTTGTATAATTGAGAAGCCATCCACTTTGTTGTGAGTCTATTGCTTGGTTCTCCCCCGGCTTATTGCCTTATTTGCGCTTGTAGTTATCTTAATAGAGCAATTCTAGTCTTCAAATTCTTAATGACTTTGCATGATTCTTCTATTGACGTCAAATTGGCTGTTTCTTCAGTCGACATCCCAACAAAGGCCATGTTTATCAAAAACTGATCCGTGCCATACATAACATAACTATTATTCAAAATTACAGGCTCACTGTTAAAGATCCATCAATCTTTCTTGTTTGTTACCCCAATTCTATTTTCTAGTCTGTGCACTGGTCGCCACACCACACCACGCTTCCACGGATGATCAAGTCATTACCATTTGGTTCGGAGCCTCGAAAATCAAAATAATTTACACCTTAACAAACCATAACTGGAGATTCGTCTATTCACGTCGGCGAGCCTTGCCGCGCGGTCCCTGCCATCTTCAATTGATCTCCACCTTTTTAATCGGCATCATCTGCATAATATACAGCCCCCATTGTTAATCACAGCCAATAACATCCGTGACGCCTGTAAAACCGTGTATCCAATGTATCTACATACACTATCTGGGTTCCGATGAAAAACTCTCGCTTTTATCTTTAGATCGCGTCGGCGAGCATATTGCACGCTTCAAGCCAGGCAACAATAGAAAATCGGAGCCAACATCTCAATTTGCTCGCCGGGGTAGCTTCAATTTCCCGCTGAACGCTTCAACTAAATCGGCAATTGTCGATCAAATTACTTCTTTAGTCAGGAGAGACGGCAGGAAGAACCGCGGCCAAGGAGTCGTAGTCGCGCAGATATAGGTAGTACATAGGTAATTGGTAGAAGCGCGAAGGCACATAACGTGAAGAAAGTCTTGCAACTGTTGTTCTTCTTGAACATTTGGACCATTAGGTCTTCCCGTCGTCGTCCATCGTCGTGATTGCTGCCTTCACGGACCCAACCGTTTCGTGACTTTTTCCCAAAATCTGGGTCGCTGATGATTACCTGATTGCTTTCCAGAAAATCACTTCCACATGTCTTCGTGGTAGGCTGGCCGACAGCTCATCTGCAAATAACTAACTGTCCAACGGAGAACATGTGATTATTTGGATGACTGGCACATTCAATTGGACCACTGAGCGATAGGAAATGGCGAATGGCATGTTTCTCTTGTTAGGCAAAAAATAATTTCACTAGAAAACTGCCTGAAGAATCGACCGATCATCAAGCTAATGATGATGGACAAATCGATTAAATTTCACTTGCGTTTTTCGCGGCGCAGCCACACATCCGATTTTCCACAAACAGCGCGTTTGTTGCGTGTTACAATACTTTCGTGCCCTTTGAATGTGGTTTGCGCAGAGCAGCTCACCTCGAAAAAAAGAATTATCCTAGAGAAAAATCAAACTGTGACGATTATAATACAATGCGTGAGGTGGCCATTTGCTCCACGCCCGACCCTCAAAGATCGGCTTAAAGATGTAATTTGGTCTTCCCGAAAAAATTAGATACTTGTTAGATTCAGCCGTTGCATGAGTCTAGTTTGTTGAGTAGGTACAGCGTCATGCTGGGGAAATGGCCAATCCAGCTCTAAGAGGTTGGACCATACGGAGTCTATAAATTGGAACCGCTGGATCCGCGCCTGAATCGAGGATGGATCCCTAATTGTCTACTAAGAATGAAAGTGAACACCAGCTCAATTGGTTGGGTAGTTCTAACGATGCCATGAAATTTTGACGATTCGATCCTAAGTGAGATAATTCTTTAGCTAAGACCGTAACGTAGTTAACGTACTTTCGAAGGTCATTTCCATCTGGAAATGTTTACTGAAATATTCGTCACACAACGACCCTCGCTTCTAAATCACCAGTCTGAGGTGCCCCGAAAAGCCTGAATTTAGGGCAATCTGCCTGCCAACATTTTCGGAGGTTCTTCTTCGCCAAAACATTATTGCAATGCCGCATAACCACTCCCCATGGACGCTGGCCTAGAATGCAATTGCGCCTCGTCTATGATTATCATTATTTACAATTATTTAATATATTCAACGGTAAATTAAAGATAACAGACAATAAATTAAACACATTCGTGATGGATTGCTCGACTAGGAGAGGCAATACAAAACCTGGGCATCTTGCATAGATGTTGCAAAACTGCGCGAGGCGCTTGGGTCGCTCCTCCTTGAAACATTCTGCATGCATAGGTGTAGTGTGTGTTGTCTAATGAGAGGGCTCATGGCGATGGCGGAAAAATGAAGAAAAATTGCATCTTAGATGACTATCAATTTCGCTTTTCAGGCCATGCACATTCTCTTCATGTTCAAATGTGTAGTTATGGAGATATGAAGTAAAGCGATTAAAGAAGTGATGATAGTTTATGAGCATTCACTTGGAATATGGGACGCAAGTGAGCAATTATCAACAGGATTCGAGATGAAATCATTCTAGTTATTTGTAGCTAAGTGAATTGACTCCAGCAGCATTAAATTATCTGTACATATATGTACATGTATGTAAAATGCTAATGCTAAAACCTAAATTTTTATGATTATTCTTGATCAATTGTGTTAAATTTCGGAACTTCTAAATAAACTGCTTGGGTGCCATGGCTTCTAAATTTCACTGAACGCTAAGAGTGCCAACTTTTTCCAAAACCAGTGCTCATCTTGGGTTTGTATTTTTAAAAATAATAATACTGAACTAAACAGGCAATGGATGGAATCAATCAAGAGTTTTCTGTGGTCAAAATTTGGAAATTTTTATCAACCTTCGATTATCAAGTGAATACTGCTTTCATCACAATGATTTCAAAAATATCCCATAAATTGCATGATTCAAAAAGTGAATGAAATTATACTAGGAATATGTTTGAAAACACAAAATACAAACTACTTTTTTGACATAGTATAATTGCCTTGATTCGAAAAAAATGATTCACGTTAACAAACGTTTATGATTATTTAGTGAATTTAGAGAAACACAAAATTTGCATTATTTCCATTATGTTCAATTCAATTTGCAGTATGTTTCAATTCGAATATAGTATGCATTAATTTACGTAAAGGAAACAACTGAAGCTGGTCTAAGCTTATAGCTAACTGTTGTAATTTCATATAAAACTGGTACTGTTTAAGTGAAATCTAGCCTTTCAAATGAAAATCTCGTAGAATTCATTGGATACTGATATAATTCTATTATTTGTAAAATCGTTCTCCAATTTCATATTTGCTGAAGTGATCATCAAAATGATTTATTTCAATTGGAAAACAGTCACATCAGCTCAAGAAACGAAATACTGGAAATTAAAAGTTGTTTAATCAAAGTTTAATGATGAAAATTAGTCTAAAATAAAAGAAATATAGTCTTAAGAATATAATAAGCATCAAAAAATGATCATATTAAATTTCAAAGTTATCCAAGTATGATAAAGTATGATCTTATCAATGAAAATAACCATTGGTTTAATCAATTTGAATAATGATTTTATTAAATTGAGAGTCGATAATTCTAATTTACAAGGCAAATTGAATTGATGCGTTGCCTTCTTCAGGGGGCATCTCTAGTCTATTTTATGGATAAGTCCAAAAAACACTAGTTTTGCGTTCAGTATACATTCAGAAACAGAGTTCAATAGTATATTCAAGTCTGCTTGCTCTAAAAATATATTTACAGCGGATATTCTGAGAAAGGTGCAACGGGGCACACACACAAAAAAATATTTTAAACGCGTTTTTGTCAAAACAACGTTTTTTAACCTGGTTGACACGATTTTTCAAAAACTATTCTACCGATCAAGCTGAAACTTCGAGGGGTTATTTATCACATATGTATATGATTATAGCTCGTAGTAGCATCATGAATATCCGTTGTCATTTCACCAACGTTTTAAACAACATAACCTCAAAAAATAGGTCAAAAACTTGAAAAGTCTGCCATTTTGTTATTTTTCACTTAAAGTTCTTGATTTTAGTGCGGGCTATAGCGACTTACTTATACTTAAATATGCATTTTGAACTTTTGATTTCAAAGGTTCCTAAGTTGAAAAATCATGTCAACCAGGAAAAAAGCAGGCTTTATTGTGGCAGCCATGTCTGGGCCATATTAGATTGTGAAAATTTTTTTTACATTTTAATATATATTTTTGCATTTGAGCAAAAATTGTAGTTTGATAATAAAATTTTCTGTAAAAAAAAATCATGAAAATATGTGCAAAAGACTAGAGATGCCCCTTAATGCAGAAAATAATTAAAATAAATTAAACTTTAATCTAAACAGCGAGATATCATCAGAAATTTTAATTCAAATAGAAATATGTTTAGATTAATTCAGATTTTTTCTAGGCATATAAGAAAATGGTATTTGTTATGATAGTCTCATAGTTTTTTTCCAGAATTTCGAAGAGAAAACATTGAATTTATTTTCGCAGAGCAAAGAGTGAAATTACTTATAGAAAGATTTTCAGAAGACTGTAACCAGCAAAGCCAATTCTTTGCGCAACTATCCAAATTATAATTTTAAACATTTATTTTTAAAAATTGGAATTGTTCTGATTTCAATTTTGAAATAGTTGAAGATAATGTATTTTCTATATTTGGTAATGAAAAATAGTTTCGTTAGGGGTTTATTATATATGTGGAATTAGGAATTTTTTCATTCACTTATAAATTTTGGCTTGTTTTCGGCCATTTTAATTTTTACCGTAATTTTTTATTTCCTAGTTATATAGAAAAATAGAATGCATTTTTCTGAAAAGATTCATTTGGCATTCAGGTTGAACCAGAATCAAGAAGTTTAATGGAAAACTTCGTTTTAAGGCATTCAGTTTCAGGCCTTTCATTTAATTTGAAATATTTTTTTTTTAGAGAAAAACTTACATTAATTTATTTACTGTTAAAAGTATTGATCATCACTCACCTGAAAGGAAAAAAAAATATTTATTAAATATTAGCTTTATTATTAGAAAAGGTCTTTTAAAAATTTAAAAAAAAATCAAAACAGTTTCAAATTGCGGTGAGAGTTTAATTACTTATCAATGGAATTTCGGTCAGCAAATTCTTTTGAGAAGTCGATTTCATGAGAAAGCCAAACATTCAAAGCTGAGTTCATCAAAAACAATTCATCGTCAATAATGGATCTTTGCGACATTTCAAGAAACCTTCAGCCAGCTGCCATTTAGTCATGCATGATTCTGACTTCAACTCCAATGCTCAGCTTTGTATTCCGCAAATTATTCACGTCAACCAACAGTTCATACAGAATACACAAAATATTATAATTTTAAAGCATCTAAGTTTTCCCTTCACGACTAAATTATCTTGTCTTCAGGTTCGGTCAATGTATTCATTTCGGGCTGGCATCACCGCAGAACCTTTGCAATGATCGAAAATATTCATAAACAGAATTTATATCAGCCGTAAAAGGAATGGCGAACAAATGCATTTCTCAGCGAACCGTTCGCTTATTGATTTTCAAATTTTCGAGTTAATTTAAAGCTGGAATGCAACATTACATGCCGGACGATGCTGCAAACCTGCTGCTCTACATGCTCCCGGTATTGAATGTTGCCGGCCCGCCACTATATATACGGGCAGACTTGGGCAACATGGAACCGGGCAGCACAGAGAGTACTTAGTTACATGAAAAAATCACCTGCCGGACATAAAAACTGAATTACATCCAAAGAAAACCAATTTGACATGAAAAAAGGAGCAAAATTATAAACGCAAACGAATGTAAGGAGCAAAAACAATAAAAACGTCTTGAAGACGGCAGGCCGCGGCTGTTGAGTGGCTCATCATCTGTTGCCGCCGAAGTGAGGCAATTGTTGAAGACCTGGACGCATTGCAAGAACTGGAGTCATCGTGGTACCCAGGGCTGCAAGGAATCCTCAGTAGCCGTGGTAGGCGAGCTGCTGCTGGTTACCACGAAGAAGAATTGAACGCTGCAACGCTGAAATGAAGCTGACTCTTCACGGGTGATCATTAATATGCAATGAGACATTGTATTCCGATGAGGTACGAGACGTACAGGTACTTGGCATGTCGCGCGTTCCATCTGAAGAAGTGCTTACGATCGCTGCCCACAAAAATCTGCTTTACCTTCCGAGATGCGGAGCCAAGCAAAAACTTTTGTCGACAGATGGGAAAGAACCGGAGGAGGGTGGCCGTTTGGCATGTAGTCTTGAATAGTGCTACTACCCATTTTTACCAAGAAACTGCTAAAGTTAATCTCGACTATCCAGAATCTCCCAAAAACTTCCAGGTATGAAGCAAGTATCAAAATGACCAAAAAGTAAACATTTTCACCGATTCAGCTCACACCCAGGCCAGCTACATTGTATATTCTTGGATCATAAATGCAATCAGGATCCTTAAGCTTAAGATACCACCTGACAACACTCTCCTCCCTTAAAGGATGCGGGCGGAAAATCTCAACTAACTACTTTTCAACGTCTCATGTCAACCTCACATACCTACATAGTGGCCGAGCGAATATTCGATTCTGCCCGGCCAACGAAAAAGTTGATCCTTGTTTTATACATTGTCTTCTTGCGACCACTTTGGTGGAAGCTACAACAATCGATAGGTAGGATGGGTGACTTCGATGTCACCTTCATCGGGAAAAACGTGAGAAAAATTCAACATTTCACGATTATCGGACAACGATGATGATGGGAAACATCACCAAGGTGTTGGGTGACCATCATACAAATATACATGTACGTTGCTTTTTGTCCGTACCAAGAAGGATATTTATTGAAAGATTACGACCGGAAGACAATGTTGAAAAATTACTTAGCACGTAGTCGATAAATTAGCTGAAGGGAAAGGATGCTTGACGGGCTACAGGTTGTTTCTATGGAATTTCGTCTAGGATACGTTTATGTGGAATATTGCTGGTGGGAATGAAAGGATAATAAGTAAAAGTATGTTTGGCATACTAATATTTGTAGTATTAAGTATGCTTGTATTAAGAGTAGGCTGTACGTGGTAGTTGTACAAATTATAATTTATTGTGTTTGGGTTTGATATGATTTGGAAAAATTTACGAGGATTATAGGATGGAATCAATTTTTTATCCAAATAAATTTTTGTTCAGAAGGACAATCAATTCTTCCTTATGAATGAGTCTCGCATGTAGAAAATGCTATAAAAATGACATCAGCCGGTGTATCTTGAACACACAATAAATTGTTAAGCGAAGAATTCAGGTGGTATATATGTAGGTGCCTAATAATTTCAATACCGACTTTTTGATTCTCGGAAAAATTAAATGATGGAAAACCAAATTAACTTAGATGATCTCCATCAATGGCATTTCAACACAAAATGAGCCTTGGCCTATATCGCCTCCAGCTGCTTCGGTCCCACGACCGTTTTCTCCAGTTTGGTAATCTTAATAGCGATTTATCTATTGAATCCTCCCATCGCGTCGCTTCCAATCCCTGGGTCTTAGTGTTCTGCCACTATTTTTGCACTCCTTATGGCCGCCTCATTGAAATCTGCACACCTTTGAAAAGATCATCAACATAGTTAGTTCGTTAGGTTGAGCATTACACTCTTCAGCTTAAAAATATCAATCATTTTTCCGAGTCCTAATTCACATATGATTTTAGCTATGATTTTGAAAATCATATATTTTCCTTGATCTTCAGGCCAATTTTAGTTTTGAGGCAGAAAGCAAAACCGAATCAGTTAAAAGTCCTTAAATTGTATTAATGAACACATGAAAAATATCCATAAGGTGTCGGTCGTGTCTTCTGCAGTTTCGAAAATGTACTTTTGTATTTTCATATTCTGACCTTTGTCGACCATTTCCTCCCTACTTGTTAAAAAGTCCTTGTTGATTTACCCACATCATTTAAAATATTTTGACTGAAAAATAAATATACGACCTAATTCATTTTTAGTTGAACTTTTTCAATCAAGAAAATACCGATTTATCATCACTAGTTTTTAACCAATTACCTTTCAATTTATGATCGTGTACCATAAAATACTAAAATTCTTCATCCCTAAAAGCTTCATCAGAAAAATTGGCTCCGGTACATAATATTTTAAACTACCTACACTCAATGGACTCTTGAACCTGATCCTCATAAACACAAATAATTATTGACAATCATTTCAATATTGAAATCCATTTAACGGTTCAATATTTTTATAGCATTTAATTCATATAATACTTCCCGTGAAAAAAACCTCTTTAATCAATTTCAAGCCCACAGTTTTCTTGTCATAGTCCTCCGCCACCATAACTTCCTGGGTCCATTATTTTCTTCAGCCGTCCCGAGAGAAATTTTCGACTGTTTACCGTCGTGTAGGTCGGTTAGCGAGAAAAACTGCAAATAACTTTCATAAATCCGTCGAATATCAAGGAAATTTATTGATCATAACCATATAGTGCTCGAATTATTCATGTGCATACCTATAGTTCGAATGGGAACATGCCCATAGGTCATAAATATTATATGCTGTACATTGTATGGTGCGTCCTCCCTCTCTCGCATATTATTTTGGTTTATTAACGTTCCCATACATTCGAAAAAATATCCTTTGGCACGATAGCGGGAGCAAAGTGAGTTGTTGTTAGCTATAATATGGGTAACAATGGTGTTTAGTGGAAACGACAGCTTGCGGCGCAAGTGTCACATAAAATATGAAAATTGAATGCTTTCAAAAATATGGAGGAAATTATCAGGATGGCCATTTCCTTTAATAATATGTGTCGCCGGGTTAAGGATATTGACATCATAATTAGGTTATGTTTGAGCCTCTGTCCTTGACGGTGGATATGAGATTCGTGTGATGTGCGTATTTTTCAGCACATCACACGATGTAGAAATGTAGAAACATATTCCTCATACTATTGACTTTGAAAATAGTTCTGATCAGATTTGAAACGAAAAACCCATTGATCAAAAATTGCTTCACTCATGGAAGCGCCAGCTTATTCCATCTTAATCAAAATTCAAAGCGGTCTCGAACTAACTTCCACCGTTTCCTCAATTCAAATTGCCACCTCCAACCAAACGAGGACCAAAAAACTGATTTTCTTTTCTGTCCCAGTTTCTAGTCTTCTTCCCAAGGGTCCTATTACTTGAAAACAAGTGCTCATTTCAGCCAAGTACATTTCACAGAACGGCACACGGAAAATTACTTAATAAATACGTGTCGGTGGTGTGTGCAAAGTATTATTTATGATTGGCGATAAAAAATGGGAAAAATGTTGGAAATTACCACGTCAGGCGATGTGTGAAAAATATCGATTCGACTATGGAAATAAAAGGCTAGAGGTTCCCATTTGTTTGCCAAGAATATTGATGAGAGGAGATTAGGGGTCGTGGATGATTTGTTTGTTGCGTGATAGGTGTTATTTTTCCCATAATGCCAATTTGCTAAATCATTTGAACAGCAAGGAGGCGATGAGACGATGCTCGAAAGCAGTTTTGCAAGCTACTGCTATTTGGAGAGCTTGGAAGTGTTTATGCTAAACGGGTGAGATTTTAGTGGTAAGTTGTTACGGAACTCAAATAGGGTTGTTTTTATAGCCTATTTTCTGATGTTGTTAGCACTTTTCGATTCTTTACAGGTTATTCACTGACGAGTCAGGTGTTATTGATCGTTACTATATAATTTATACTAAACTACGCAAATGCTGGTCGTTGACTTTTCCACTGTAAACAAATTCAAGCAATTTTGAAAAGCTTATATTAATGGCAGTGAAATAGGAAATAGGAAACATACATATTTCTTATTAATTGGAATAAATTTTCTGAGATAGATGTTATTTTGAAAATATTTGCTTAAAACTGCTTATCAAAAATTATTTTCGCAATCATTTGCGTGAAATAACATTCAATAGACTTTTCAAAGAAATCTAAACGAAATATTATGCCAAAAATAGATCAATTTGTACGAAAATTTTCTTGAAAACATTATCATTAAAAATTTGAAAGAAGTTTCTGATAATTTTGTCAAAATCTTGTTCAACTTTTCATATCAAACTTTCGAATGTGTTTCTTTTCCTATTATTTTATTGACATTTAATTGAAATTAATTGTTTTTGTGTGCCTTATAATTTTTTTTAGACTATGAACCGTAGATTGTTCACTAATTTTTTTGATTTTTACCATAACTAAATTTTTCGGGTTTTGTTATTTCTTTCCGAAAGTTGTACTACTCAACGTCATCGCTACCAGCTTTCTGTTGCCTGAAGTATTCTCATCCACCTTTGGCCAGTAGCTTGTCGCTTCCCAAAATTTATATTCAATTTCGGATTTTGAATAATGTTGCTGCTCAAAATATTTGCTGTCGAATTTTGCTTGCAAATAGTTTTCCACATTTCTCGTTTTCCGAAATTTGATTTGTGTCTTAAATTTCCAGTCTTAATTTGACGGACCTATCGGATCATGCAAAATACATAATTCTTGACA
This sequence comes from Oxycera nigricornis, assembly GCA_963942545.1. NCBI lineage: Eukaryota > Metazoa > Arthropoda > Insecta > Diptera > Stratiomyidae > Oxycera > Oxycera nigricornis. The sequence continues at coordinate 7,555,946 of OZ012663.1, read as the reverse complement.
AAATTTGGAAAGGCCAAAGATTCGGATGATCAAGAGTTTTTTGTTTAAAAATTTGTTCCCGCAATTATTTCCTTCTAAAATATTTCTGTTTAATTAAACTCTCCATTCCCTATGATTCTTGGGCAAAATTAAAAGTTATTGGACTTTTATCTGTTTCTTGGCAAAAATTTTACTACTGAACATTTTCAGGTCTAAAAGTTAGATGGCCCAACTTTTGGTGTAAAAAACAACAGCAATTATAGTTGAATTGTTTGAGTATTTTGTACGCTTTATTTTTGATGCCGGAATGGTTTTCATTTGAACATTCACTTTTTCTATCCTAGGCTTCATCATTTTTATCTTGAAACGATTTTGTCGCTTCTTTTTGGTTCTATTTCGGTTGCTCAGATATTTTTTTTCAAGCTATGATGCGGATCCTTTCACCCACGATCTCATTTCAGGTGTGCAGTTTATTGATCTTATTTGTTTCTAGTTTTCAGTTCATTGCTGGTGGTCTAATTACTGATTGAACATTTTTGGCTGTTAATTTTTCTAGATCGACATTTTTGTCTACGAGATTTAATGATTGGCTGAAAATTTAATGGTCTTCTTTAACTGGTTTTTTTATGCTGCCCTTCAGGCCCAAAATTTGCCTACCGAACATTTTAAAGATTTTTTTTTAAATAGAGAGCGGCTTCATGTTTTTATATAAATACTGTCGCCAATTTGCTGCCAGAAAAATTATCAATATTTTATTGGGTTTAATTTTTTACTGGCTATCGTTTAGCTTCTGTGGTGGCGTATGAACTGCATTTTTATCTTACTCAGGCATTTTCTTCTTGACTTGCTTCCTAAGCTTCTGAAGAACCATCATGGTTAGTTTCATAAGAAGATTTTGTAATGAAACTTTGAAACGGTTTTACTGTAGCAGCTTTTGAGTTTCTTCCTTGAAAGTCCTCCGATGCATTTAGGCATCCAAATTGACTAAATTAGTGATTAATCTCTCAATTATAATTCCTTTCAAGTTACTTTGCATCGTTACAATGGCTGTAAAATAAACAGGGATTGGGGACTTTCTCAGCCAGCACATAATTATGTGTCCTATTTCGTATCCTACCCTAGAGCATAGTCGGGCATATATCCAGCGACGTTCCACACATTCCCAATACGGACATGTGGAGTTCGCTGGGCCACTGAAATCCACCATCGTTCGCTAACAATGTCCGAGCGCCCAAGCTAATATGGTAAATACAGCGACCAAGTTTGTATTCAAGTTCAACTGCAGCACCCAAAGCCAAACAATTGACCAATTACACAATTTCAAAATGCATGTAAACTCATCACATATGCGAAACATCAGAAATGCAACAATAAAGCAAAATTCCCTACACCGATGACAATGGTCCGGTGGAAGCAAGATGAGGGGTGTGGGTTACCATTAGGATGTTATTTTGGTGGCCCTTTCCTGGCTTTATCCTGAAATACTTGGAAAAAGAAGCAGGTGAGTCCTTCAGCGAAAGCAGGTCCCATCAAGTCTTCCCTGTGAGAACCTTGGTGGAATCCTTAACGAAGGAATATTATGGTCTGAGGAATCATTTCTTTACTGGCAACTCCTGCTAAATATTGAGTTTTGAATTCCAGAACATTGTTCTCTTGTATTAGGAGAGCCAACATCGTCCTCATGAAAAGAATGAAGTGTAGCACGGATGCTAGACAACAAGCACTAGATGGTCCTGTTATTAAATATTTTTCCACTCGATGTAGCAGTGCTTCGATATATTCCGATGTAAATGAAGGCCAGCCTGCCTACCCAGGGTTGCAGCAAGTCGGTGTGCCAAAGGAGGTGCAACACAGGTTTTCAAATGCATCGCATTTTTGCATACAAGCGCTCTAGGAGATGTTCTCCTTGGATACACGGTGCATGATTGGCGAGGCTGCTGCTGTTGTACCTTTGCAGCAACGTTCGATCTGCAGTCAATACTTGTGGCGAGGAAATTTCTTATTCATGATATTCAAGCGAAACAAGAGCCGCGACTAGCCAGTGGCTGGCCACCAGCGTGGCAATTCACCTCGACAGGGGCCCCGATCATCGAACATCCTACATGGTAGCCAATTTCTTTTTCACATCTTGTGTATTTCGTGGACCAAACGGTGTCCAGTCAAGTTGGTAGGCTAGATGGGTTGCTTTCCTCTTCGGATGCAACATCCGCTTAAAGGCAAACTAGGAACAGTCAAAGGTTAAAGAGTACTAACACTCTACTTTGTTGCATCTAGTTTTTCCACAGGAGTAAGGCATCTTTAGTATGAAGAAAATAATCATAGAAACTAATAAGAATACTTTTTCTGAAATTGGCTCATCTAAAAGAAGATGCCATTCGATGCTTCCATCCTTGAAAGGACCTCATTGTGAAATTCTAATAACTCGTTTTGATTTTTATGTCCTTCGCATTTATTTTCATGAAACACTGCACGTCAATTATCCACTCAGGGATCCAATTCTTTTGAACTCCACGAGGACATTCATAAGTAAGTTTTTAATCCGCTCCTTTCAGGCGATTGTTTGTAAACGTGTTGTATTTCACACTTTTTGCTGTGTGACAAGCAGAGCACTTCGTTATTGACCACGTTCACTCATTCATTTTGCAGCAACCCATTAGTATGCTGTCGTGGACCTGGACCCTGCAAAAAGGTATCAAGAGCAGGTGAAAATGGGGAAAATATTTATTCGTTGCCTAGTTCGTCGGCTTGCATTGCGCCATCAAGTTGATGGACTGTTCCACAAAGTGCTGCATAAATACGGGTTTGCCTTTAGGTCAGTTACAGCGACCATCGGCAAGCACGTGCACTTGGTCGCTTCTTCAGGAAAATGGAAAATCTGAAAAAGCGACCGGGCCTTTTACGTACTACTGCTTTTAAAGAAATTAAAATAGTGCGGCAAGCTTAAAAATACTTGGTCCGAATGGGTTTCGGAGGAAGTGTACCGTACATGAGGAATGCAAGACTACTTCCAAGTCAAAGACTAGAATTACTAATTGTAAACAGTCTCGTTGGGTTTTGAGTGATATATTTTTTTGTTATCCTGGAATGTAGTCGTAGTGAGTAGTTCAAGCGTTGGAAAAATCCATCATGGTCTGGTGAGTCGTCTTTGCCGGGCGTTTGATCTGAAAAAGTCCGTTTTAATGACCCGCCGTGAATGTTTGGCATGGAGTTGATGTTGCATGACTCTTCAGTGATGCATATATTGATTGGCTGGAACCTAGTTTTTATGGGACCATTTTTAGTGAGTATGATGTGCTCAATCTAGTCAATTATGTTTAGCTTTAGACTTGACTTTCTTTTGTGCGAACTTTGACCAAAAAATGTTGAAAAACAGAAAACGATTTCTGTTTCTAAGCACCGGTCTGAGAGTCTTTTTGTGGATAGTATTTTATATAGCAATATTTTATTACTTGAAAATTCACAGAAAAGCTGTACTAATCCGTTTGAAAAAAAATTATGGACCATCAAGAAAGCGTTACATTTCAGACACTTATGATTCCTTGGTTGATTTTCCTTCAAGTAACAGTTGATGTGAAATTTAAGTTAATGAATCAGACATAAATAATAATCAGGGCCGTTTAGTGGTAAGAGCGTTTACCTCCTATGCACCGAGTACCAGGTTCAAGGCTCGTTGGCAACAATTAGTTTTTGGGAATGGAATTTGGTGCCAGACAATATATACATACTCGTAGTTCAATCAAATTGGACACCTCAGTCAAATCAGAGTAAGAATAACTTCATCTTTTAGTACAACGTTTTTATAGAGATGATCTTAACATTATCTCAAGGCCCTGACCAAATTTGAGCTATTTCGTCATCGATTATTGTGGTAATTGACAATATCAATGACTTTTTCCTGCAAAATATCCCAAAAAAAATTTTTTGTCGCATATTGTGAGAAACACTTTTTATGATCATAAAAAAATGTATCTTTGAAGTCATTTTCCATATAATTTTCGCTTTTTCTGTCTCAAAGCTTTTTTCTACAATGAATTCATTCTCATACTTTTGAAGAAAAAAATATTTCTTTCTTCAATTATCCGAAATACTTTTGATGCGAATTATAATAAATTTATTATTATTTTTTATCCCACGTTAAAAAAATTCATTTTGAATACGTTTCATGTACTTTTTTGAAAATATCATGTGACTATTGATTCTTGCGGCTGTGATGCGGATTTTTTCTTAAAGAAAAATCATGAGGTAAAACGAATGAAGCAAAAATAAACGTAAAATTTTCATTTGTTTCATCAAAAAAATGGAAGATTATTTAAATTCAGTAGTTTTTTCTTCAACATATTCAATTCAACCATAAAGAGCAGAAGATACGCTGAGAAACAGGAGCTGGTCGGTATTTTTTGAAGATTTTCACTTCGCAGGCTTGATCAAAAAATATATTGGGTATTTGCTGTCTGCACAGCGAAAATATTTTTTACCTTTTGACAGAAAGTATAGTATGAAAATTAAAAGGAATATTAACGCTAAAAATATTCATAATAGAAAATATAGTGCACATATATAAAATTTCCATCAAACACGAAACTTCATGATTAATTTTGGAAAAATTTACAATTATTTGAAAAAATTTAGAACTTTTTTTACTTTAGATCTGGGTAAGATGACATGTGTCGTTTTTTTACTTTGGTGGATTTATTTTAGCGCTTATCATATTTATTCGCTTCAAGGTATTTTTCCAAGAAACGGATCATATATTTTCTTAATCAATTTGGATTGAAAGTGAAATCAAAAAGTCATAAGATTTTTTGAATCTTTATCAAATGCCACTACATTTAGCTGAATCTTGTAATTACTGTAGCCGATTTTCTTTTTTCCTTATTCCAACAAAATGAACCACAATATTACACTTTTGTGACAACCGTACTTCTAGTCTAATTTTGAAGCAACAGTTCAAGTTTATGCTTGACTTATTTTGAAAACAAGACTTTATCAAGTGCCATGATTAAATGAAGGAAAGACACTTTCTTCGTATCAAATGAATGAGTAACTACTTTTTGTGTATCATTTAGGGTGAACACATTCATTTTCAAGAAGATTCTACTGTGTTCTGTGTTCCATGAGAACTTTCCAATATGTTGCATTACTTTCGATATATTGGTTAGAGATGGCTAGTCTTTCACATCGCTTTACACCCAACATCTCGACCTCTGCTGTCAAAATACCAAGCAATGAATCATTCCTTTTGAAAATGTGTCCGGCAAGGCAAAGGTGTGCCCATTATTTTCAGCTCAACAGCATTCGATTATCTGCCATAAACCTTTCTAGCAATTCAAACACGTTCCGAAAAATAACCATTCCAGTTTCGATATTATTACATTTAAACTCTTGGTGACTAAACAATGAGCATTTGAACAATCTAGTTCTTTTATGAAATCGTAAATATTGTGGGAGCTATAAAAACAATGCATTTTATTGTCCGGACAGACAGACAGACAGTAGCCCCGGCATATATCTCTCTGGCGAATTGCTGAATGGTAGCGTATTTTATTATTTTACAGCACGCCATATAATAGAGTCGAGGGTTTGGTTCTACAACCTCATACGACTTTGCCAGGACAATTTAATGGTTTCACATGAAAGAACACTGACTTGAAATGAAATTCATAAAAGAAAATCATGTTGACAGATATTTTCAAGTTTAATGAGGTCGCCAGGACCGAGTGGTCCGAATCTTATGGTTGCAGCTCGCCAGGTCGCTTAGACCTGAATTATCGATCATAAAATGTATCTTTTGTTTGAAAATTTTATTATTTCAATTAAACTCTGCTCGCAGGCAATAAAAATTCTTGATACTATCAAAATGGAAAGTTAATATGTGATAATTGTCGTTTTATTAGATTTGATGTCCTGCAGAGTTGAAAATGCGTTTTTTAGATTTCAGGTGTGAAATGCGTTGTTGATGGTTAGTGGGTCACCCATCACAGCAGGTGGGGCGTTTCTCGATATGATTGTCAATGGGATTGGCGTTGATCGATTCCATTTTGGGTTATTTATTGTTTTGGGTGATGGTTTTGGTATATTCGCACTCGTTTTGCTGCATCCTACAGCCATCAGATCTTTGGGATTTCTGTTGCTGCACTTCGAGCAGAACGTCAACCCGTGCATACCTGTTTATCAATGTAAACCACCCGGCAAAGCGCATTTTCGAATTTCTTGGTCACTTGGTCAACTTTTTTCGGCCGTGCGTTCCGTACAACCCAATTTTGGCCCGCTTTACAGCTCGTAAATTAACTCCGGTTGGCATTCATGCAACGCAAGTGCTTTTTTGTAATTTGTTGCCATCCGACTGGACATTTGATACGGCGAAGAGACGCCGCAACATTGCTGTCCTAATTCATTTTTATTGTTGGCTTTCTTGCGGTGGGTCACGATCTTACAAGCAAAGTGTGCTGGCTCCACCTTATGTTGCCGCCATCAGCCGGTCACCATCGCCGTCGACGTCTCCAAAAACCATTTTTATTTCACCTCTTTTAATTCAATTTGCCTACATACTGTGCGCTTGTTTTTCTAGCCATCGTATCCGTGTTTACTAGCGCTACATTATTTTATGAATTTTTTCGGGGCTCCTTTTGCTTCTCATCTCAACTTTTTCCACATCGTGGCTTTCATCTCACGTTGGTTTGCTTCTAAATTCAATCTGCATCTTAATAATTCAATGGCGATAATAAAATTATATTTTCAAGCAATGACTGGGCTAATTTGTTTTCTTTTCGGGGCCTTTCACTTTTTTTTATTCGCCGCATGGCAATCACCAGCGTCATTATGATCCATTCAAGTGTTCATCGGCGAATGGCCTGAATGTAGGCACATGGCATGTGCAAATAATGGATCACCTCATAGTCATGCACCGAAACCTTTCTAAACTATTGTGTGTCGAAGCCTTTTCTCCTCGAGAAATAATATTTTGATATTTTTTGATTCTGAAATTAAATTTTGATAGCCTACTCCTCGCGATGTTGGTTCAATGTGCATTGAACTTGTATAACGAGAAGCCCATTGAACTTCGTAACGTGTGTAATGAACATCTCGTTGGTAATGGATGCTGATGTGAGGCTGGCTCCTCTGGAGGGTTGCCATTGGTCACGGCATCAATAGCTGCTGGCATGCAATTAATTTTCATACGAGGAAATTCAATCGAAAATCACATTAAGTTTCACCACTGGCCGGAACTAGCGAACTAGGCAACTAGCAAATCCATTTCTCCCCATGTACGAGAAGATGATTTAAGTGCTATTCATTTGGTCTGTACTCACTAAGAATGAGCAGACGAGCTTAAGAGTACCCTATACCTATGTATATGAGAACTTTTTATGCCCTTAATTCGCCAGCGGCAAATCGACAACCCTACCCCACTAACGCATCACCATGTATAGTGGGTGGAAATATAAAAGCACCAGCAGGATTAGTTCACCAATTCATCAAATGCAAAATATATGAAAGCAGCAAACGGCATATCCATGTACCTGAAGATACACAACACCGTAGAATTAACTGTCTAAACTACTTGAATATGAATAGGTTCCCGGGCGTCCTACAAAAAATCCTTCGTCTTCGGGCTGGCCTGCGTTCGCCGCTTTTGTTGGGCTGCCATTCACAAATGCGAGATCTTTTTGGCAAATGATTAACCGTTTTCAATAAATTACAAGTTAACAATGCCGAGGCTCAGAAGGCGCTTGACGATGCTGTTCCTTCATCATTAGATAGCACTTATGAGCCAAAGTATGGGTATTTCGATTACCATTGATTCGTACGTTGTTGCTGGACGACGTGGCGTGGGCATGCATGAATGCATGGTTGGTTGAGATTGGGACCAAGAACGGACTTTTTTCGGGGCTGATGGTAACCAAGCTGGTCGCTGTCTACGCTGAATCAATCCAGGGAAAAGACTTAATTTTTGGTTAGCTCGCTCCGCCGCTTTATAACATTATAAAGCTACCTACCGCAAAAAAATCTGTACCTCATCAACTTTTGATCCTCTTCATTATTGTTCGGAAGACAAGTGGAAGCGTTTCGAATGGGCACAATATAATATAGGTAGTCAACGAGTGGTGGATGGAGTAGGTCTTCCTCGTCCCATTGATCCATATGGGGTATGTGTGTTAATGGGAAACCGTTTAGTGGTAGTTGCTTAGTAAATATATGAGCTATTAGCGTTCACCTTGTCTAATTCGGCGGAAAACTAATTTCTTGTTTATGGCCGGGACGTAATTCAGTGAGAACCAAAATAAGCAATATCGTCAATACTTTAAGTTTGATACCATGCATGTACTCGTGTTCACATCATTAGTTTTAGAAAACACTTGCACCGTCATACTTTGCTAATTAACTACGATTCTAATGAGAATTTTTCGACGAAAATCAAGTGGCCGTGAAATAAATTCGAGTTAGGATCATTCGAGGACACATGAAACATAGAAATTGGTCAATTACGAACAAGGCAGGCAGTCGGCAGGCGTAGTGATTCATGAAGTGAAGACGACTGATTTGTTTTTCTCGTTTCAATTTTCGAGGAAAATCACCTGCGGCGTTAAACGACGTGAGATACTCTTGTTTGCAAAGATTTGAACTTGCATTAGTAAAGATTAACCCTTGAATTTTACCTCAACGAATTGTTGCTACTGCAACGAAATGCTACGCAAATTGGTAATGAACATATAAAGAATGAAGATATTTTTCATCATAAAACTTATTTCTTTGAATTTTCTATATTTTTGACGAGTACTGTAAAGACCTGTCAAGCTGTATTTGCGCTAATTTTAGACAATACATCTGCAAATGCGGCTGCTACTCTGTAAAATACAACTTTGTTGAGAAGCAATTGATTTTGATTTTTCATTCGGAAGTTGCCCAAAAGCATATATATTGTGTATGACAATTTTCTTCACACCTACTCTCACCCCTGCCTGGAGCAACGGATTTCCACAAAGCCTGTTTTATTTCTATCTTTTCTCCCGATTCAAGGCTAAGCGTTATCCTTATCATAATTACGAGACCAAATCTAGTTGTTGGTTAAAGCTTCAAAATTTAAATGAAAATAGTCCTTCAGAGCCAGATCACATTTGAGCGAAACATTTGAGAAACATAGAGAAGAATTTTGCAGGGATATACAAACATGTGCTGTGTTTAAAGCCAGGGTAAGAGTTAAAAGTCTTTAAAGTGCCTTAAATACAAAAAGGATCAAATGAGCACGCAATCATACGAGTATATCATAAAATTCGCTTAGTGCCATTGTGAGCAGATCGGGTAAATAATACATGTAAGCTATATATATCTATATATTTCAAACCATTTACAATTACAAATTAAACAATAATACAAATAAACTAAATTTGAATTAGGAAAAGAATTTGAGAATATTTCAAAGTGTTTCGTTGCATACCTACCCCCACAACGAAGAAGTCTTCGATACTAGAGTATCCATTGATAAACCTCATTATTCTATAATCCTTAATGAGGCCAAGATGCACATTCATAAATATCTTCAAAAACACATTTCATCATTTCATAGTAGGGTTAAGTGAAGTTTAAATTGCAAATCTTTCAGCATATCATATTGAATCCGTGCTAAAAATAAGTCGACCTTTTATATTTTAATGATGCACAAATTTTCGAGGATAATTTTATTTTTTACTTCTAATTATTTATCGATGCATAAAAGGCCTGTCTTCATATTTTATATTCTCTCCTCAGTATATTGACACCCTGCTAACACTTTTTTCATTGATCTCCAACCAGGCGAGAAAAAATAACGAGAACGTTCAACGGTAACATTCATAAGGTAAGATTCAACTAAATTTGCATAAAACATTCTGCACACATCGAAATGTTGAAATTTTCCAGAAAATATGTAAAACTTGAAAAGATACCAAATCGACATTAAATCCACACAAAAACGAGAGAAATTTGGATGACAATAAAATGTAATAAAAGTTGATTTTGTCGTCCGAAAAAAATCTTATCTGAAACACGAAGATATTTTAACAACTGCTTCATTAGGATTCCCCTGTGCCGAAAAAAATTCAGTGGATTTTTAATATCAGCAAATATAATTTATTTTCCTGTTACCATTCGTGATGAATTTTTATAGTGTCACCAAGTGAAACGCAACAATGAGTGGGCGTTGTAGTTAAGATAAAACTTTTAGCTACTACTATTTACGAGATACATGTTTTAGATTTGGCTCTGGAGGTTTCTTTTCGTTGTGGACTCTTGGTACTTTCATGGTGGACCAACTTGTCTAAAACGGTCGTTCATGCGTTCATTAACTTTTTTATTTGATCATAAAAAATTAGATTTTTTCGGAGTCAAAATGTTTGGATTAGCAAAGAAACACAGTTTTCGGTTGACGATTTGAAGAGTGTGAAAATGAAAATAAGGAATGGGTACCTCATAGTATTGAATGACGAGCGATACCTACTTGTGATTTGAAAAGTATATCCTGAGACAGCTTCTACATATGCTTTGAAATAACGACGAATATAGCCTGAATTGTCTATAACTCCCTGACAAATGATAAAATTATCTTAAAATTCATGATGTCTGAATTAAAAGTTCAAATTTAATTCATTCTTAGTGAAACATTGAATAAAACTTTCTTATTTTTTAAATAGCTGCGAAAAAATTATTCTTCGTCACAAAAAATATCCCGATCCTCGCCAATAATTATACATACATCGTTTGCAAACATACAAACAACTCATTGACATTGGACACGTTTTAATAACGAGTGGTGCTATCTTTTCTTCTTTTTTAATTTCTTCACTTCTTTCAAAATATCTTAAGTGGTTTATATGTAAATTTCTCAGTTTTTATAGTTTTTTCGAACGAAAAAAATAAGTAATTACTTTAATTTTATTGCTTGTTCGCCCTCTTAACATGGAATAGTTCTCAAATATGCCAGAAATGACGATTAAGTCTCATATTTCTATGTGTTTCAAGCTATTCAGGTGTTCTTTTTGCATACGTTTCACTATAGAGTGAAATTGCAAGATGACTTGGTAGGTATATCATGTTGGCTTATTTTCATTATTTTGGTTTTTTTCTTGTTGCTAGAGATTAGTAAGTATCAATTTTCTAGGAGCTCATAAAAGTAGGATGATGGTAGGTGTTTAATGTCTTCAGAAAAGTTTCGTCACTTTGAGACGAAGCTTTCGATTTGGAGTTTTCATAATTTGTGCGTCGTTAGGCTTATTCTGGAACGTATCATGTTCAAGCAGATTAATTTTCAGTGAGTTCATATAAAGGGAAAACTTAAGCTATTTAACTGTCCTGAATAGCTTATTTAAGAGTATGGTCTTCATTATAATTTATTTGTGTGTGTACAACACTGAAACATATAATCTGTTCATTTGCATTATATAAAAAAACTGTTTTTGAGTTAAAAAATAATGGAAGTTTTGCAAAATTCTGCGAAAATCAATTCCATTTTAAATTCACACATCAATTCTGATTTCACTGCCAATGCTTTGTATCACTTCTTTTTATGGATTGAACATTCAAGTGAATTTATGCGACAGATATTCAAATCTATTCCAAAATGTACTGTAATTTTACAATTGTAATGCAAAAAAAAAATAAAAAAAAATATTTTACCCCAGACATTGATTTCATCCGAATCAGGAGGAAACCACAATTCAGATTTTATTGGAAAAATGCACCACGACGTTGATTCATCGTTTTGGTATAGTCAAACAGCAACAAAATATCGGGAGATTTGCAAGCGACGAGCTTAAATCCAATTTAATGATTTGCAATAAAAATGAATTCAATGGAAAATGTGAAAATAAGAAAGATGCTGATTGCCACAGTTGCGGCATGACTCTTCATGCATTGCGAATAAATTATGGACAAATTTTAACACGACTGTAATTTGCGGATTAGTGACGGGATTGTGGACATTTATGTTGGCCAATGTCGATTACATTGTCAAATTAATAAAGGTATTTCATATTGTGAATCCGTTTCAGAATAAAGTAGCAAATTTGGTTATTGAAGAGAAATGAGATACACAAAACTATGAACTCAGGTATGAATGTGAGTCATGGGCTTGTGGTATGGATGGATTAGACCGATTGGGTCAACAGCAATAACTCTATACGCCTTTTACTGATAAGTGAACGCTTTAAATCGGTGAATAGAACTGTTCCAAACCATTAATTTATTTTACTTTTTCTAATATTTAGAGACTGGACGAAAGATTTTTTAAAGGTTCTTTTCTTGTTTTATAATCAAAAATTCGTCTTATTTAAGGTAAAAATTGAACGCTCTTTCCAAACAGTCGGTATTTCGAAAAACGGTAGTTTTTCATAAGTTCCGTCTTTAGACTATACTGTTTATAATCATTAACTGCTTTCATTTTAAATTTTTCATCACTCAAATTCAGTTTACAGTAGTCGTTGTAAGGTACCAAAAACATAAGTGCTTTCTAAAAAGAGTAACAACTTCAAATACATTTAATTTTTTTTAACTCTTATTAGAAAAGAATAATAAATATAAACAACAAAACAATTTTTTGGGTTGAAATATATAAAAAAAAACAATTTTTTATTGCGTAACCTTAAAACAATAAGAAATAACTGTTGGTTCAGTGGAAAACAATCGTTCAGCATGTTAAACAGTTTTTAATAAAAACGCAACATCAGAATATTCCATGTCTCATGAAAAAAAAGGACGTTACGATTTTGATGAAAACTCATCATTGACTCACATTAACAGCAGAAAACGTTCGTTGATTGGGTCATTTATAGCCTGAGATTCAGAATGGGCGTTAGTAACCATGCTTACAAATAACTAAGAACAAATTAGAATAAGAGAAATTACAAAACAGTTTCGTATATCTTGTTTTCTAGAAAAAACAGTTCATTTTTCAAGCAATTAAGGTTTAGAACTTTTTAAACTCTTGAAATGATTCAGAATATTTGAAGATGGTTATAGACAAAATATCAAAAGATACTTCTCCATCGATTTGTTTCTCTATACCAAACGTATACCTATGTAAATGATTTATTGATGTAATGCTGAAACCTAATGATCTGATGATTTTTTAAAGAACTCAATAGGATTATAGGGTTCGCCACTTGGATACCTCTATTGATCCAGACAATAAACCTATCGCAGGACAATATGCGCAACGTTGAATTCTATCTTTTTCCAATTTGTTCATTTTTTCCGTACAGACCTATCTTCCGCAATGAATAGAATCATTCAAAGCATGGCAATTCGTCATGACTTTTCTGTTCTATTCAACATCCGACTCAATTACGATCGCTCAAACATAAATAACAACAAACATACATAATCTAGGGAACAAAGAGTCGACGATTGAGAAATCCTATGCATGAGCCAACAGAAGAAATAGACATCCAGCGCAACCACACATCCTATTCGCTGTAAAAACTCACCCTATTCAGTCCAAAAATAGCGTCTAATCAGGCTTATAATGAATACCAGTTGGTATTATCTGCTAATCCATTTGTTACAGTTTGGATTCCGGGGAAAAAAGAACAGAACCTCTGAATTGAATCTTTCAAGTCAAGATATCAGCATGATGCCCATTAAGCACTTGTTGCTGCGCTGTTCTTGTACATATGTTGGCTGTTCTGTTATTGCTGCCTCAACCTGAACCAAAGCCAAAAAGAAGTACTTGTGCAAGCCGAAGCAGACCTCGATTAGGTTGAGAATTCTTTGGCCGCGATTCCTTCCTCCGAGCAATTGAGGAGTCTGAGGAGGAATGGATAATGTCGTTGCGATACCACACTTACAGCGTACATCCACAATCCCTTTCGAGTGTATTCTTTCCGGACGCCGATTTTCTTTCCACAAGGTGGAATACTTTGGGAGTTAGTTTTCCACGAGGAAAGCCGTCCGTTTCGTGTGGGTACCACTTGAACGTATGAACAAATCGTTGCGATTTTGCCGGGAACGTGTACCGATCGATAATGCGGAACTAATTTCCAATGTATTAATTGGATTGTCCAGATTGCAGTCCCGCCGTGAAGGATGTGCTTGCGAATATAGAAATATAGGTCCCATTAATTGAGGGCAGACACTTTCTGACAAACCGAGTGTCCCGCTAAGTGCCAGGGCAAGTTAATTGCGAAATATGGTTTTATGACTACATATCTACGCTAGAAAGGACATTTGCCCTCATCCTTTAGTGTTGGCATTTGGAATCGCTGAAGAATTTATCTCAAAATAACTGCAGCCGCTGCCAGTGTGGAGTCGCTGTTCTGTTCCTTTCCGAGCAATTAGGTTACAATAGGCTATAAATTAGGCAATTTGTACTTCAGATACATTCTTTTTCTGCATACCAGACAAACATGCAACAAATAACCCTCTTGTTATTGGGAAAATAGGGGCCAACTATCTATTTGCATACAACACCAATTTCCGCGGACACGTTACAAAGTACCCCCGATTACGTTAACTGCCGAGACAATGGTCAACCTGCTTGCTACCATTATCCTATTATTCCGGCGATTTGATGAATAGACCGAAAGACGTTCGCGTGAATGCTCAAGCACGCAGACGGACAGGAGCTCTTTCACATGTCACAACATTTTGTTTAACTCTAATCCGAGTTTCCACCTCAGCTTCACATCAGGTTGCGTGGCAATGTCAGCACTAAATTATTGGAAATTCAAGCCGGCTTTATTGAGCCACCGAACGAACGGACAAACGCACGAATGAATGTATGAATGAATTATTCGTGGGGTCGGAAAACATTTCCGCACCACGTTCGTCCATTCACCGAATTTCCATCACATGTGCTAGCAATTAGATGTTGTAAAACGATTTTACGAGCCTAACGAGCCACCACGTACGGACGTTAGAAAAGTGAGTAAGTTGTGCGGGCGCAATGCTTCATTGAATCCAAATTAACTTCAATCGACACCATCAATTGATGGAATCGAGTTGGGCTAGCTACTAGGTTTTCAATATCTGTAAATATTCGACGACTACTTAAGACACTTTGAAAGTTTCGAAAAAAGACACCCCAAATCGGTTACTTCAAAGCATCGGATTG
Organism: Oxycera nigricornis; assembly: GCA_963942545.1. Classification (NCBI taxonomy): domain Eukaryota; kingdom Metazoa; phylum Arthropoda; class Insecta; order Diptera; family Stratiomyidae; genus Oxycera; species Oxycera nigricornis. Next base: position 7,540,885 of record OZ012663.1, on the reverse strand, counting down.
AGATCAAGACATATTTAAAGATACTTTTTAATACTGGGGATTTATTTTAAGGAGATTCTACGTTTCTAAGAAAAATTAGGCAGAAAATTGGACCAAACAGTGAATGATTCCACCAATTTGCAGTACTTGTTTTTAGTTGTCAACATATTCAGATTTTGAACTTTCTAAAGATCGAAGAATTGTACAAATATGCAATTTATATTATGATGTGTAAATTCTTTTGTAGGATTGACTTACAATTGAGAAGGTTCATATCAAAATTTTAAATTTTTTGGATTTTTTTTATTTCATTGACCCAAAATCTAGTTATTATATTTTGACCTTTAGAGGTATGATTGTGTCGAATCCTTAATATATGTAGTTGGAAGACTATTCCACTTTAAATAATTCTAGTAGAAACAAACGCACCACGTGCATCCTCAAGTATCGAACAATTAGTTATGATGCATTTGTTGCGCTTTGTTATGGGCCTATCCAATTATTATAAGAGTTGTTCATGCTGGGTAAATATCATATTGATTTTCTACTATCTCTTTGATGGTTTCTTTATATCTTACTTATTCTATCTGTTGCTCACAACTCCTAAATACGTCAACGTCGAAAACTTGCAGCTCTTATGAAGAAGAAATTCGTTACAAATTCAGAGCCCCGCAATACAATGGAACAACAGAATTTGTCTTCAAAACATCTTGATGCAGCTGAAAAATTGCTTTTAGAAAATTTAAATTTGCACCGACACCAATAATATTGCAGAAGGACCTTGAATTTCTTGCCATTGATGTGGAAGCTGCAATATATAATGGTCTAACTGAAGTGAAAGCAGTTTGCGCAGGTATACTTAGAAGCAGCCACCAGAGAATTCGGCCACGAAATAATGTCGACAATGGTAAGGTTTTAAATAAATTAAGGAAAAGAGCCTTAAAGAATAATATTATCAAATTTATCATGAAGGTAATTCAGTAGTTTTGATTGATAAAAACGATTATGCAAGTAAAATTGTAGACTTTCTGGATGCAGCTAAACCTAATGCATTGAGAAAAAAACCAACAAGTAAATTTCAAATAGTGGTAGGTTTTGTTGAAAATTATAAATTCATTTTGGATCCTAAATCAAGTTGTAAATATATTTCAATGAAACTTTCTGCCCCAGTTCTCTATGGTTTACCTAAAATTCATAAAGCAAACATAACTATTAGACCTTTAGTTTCCGTTTATAACGCACCCACTTACAAAAATTTGCCAACTTTTCAACAATACCTTTGGAGATGAAACAGGATTTTTGTCCGAAAAAATTCCCAAAAACTCCAAAACTTCCAAATATCTGAAAATTCTAGCTTAGTTTCTTTCGACATAGTAAATATATTTTCCTTCGTTCCCACTAAGAAATGTGGCCTAGTAGTGAAAGACCTTGTGGTTGGAAAAATTGAAACTAAGGCGAAAGCAGACGAAATACTCGATCTGTACAAAATTTGTAGGGATCAGAATTATTTTAGATATGAGGATCAATATTTCTCGTATGAAGGCACTTTACCAACGGGATCACCACTTTGTCCACTAGTACATTTATAGATGATTTTTTTAGAGAATATTATTTTGAGCTCAGCAAATCCCCATTCTAAAATTATACTCTACTGATATACATAGATTTGTCGATAACATAATTTGCTTATGGGACAGCACAGATCTTCAATTAAATAAATTTTGAACCTTTTTAAATAGCCTCAATAATAACATCATCATTTAGTATGGAAAAAGAGATAAACTGCGCTATCAACCATTTAGATCTTACCATTACTCGTACAAAATCAAAATTAGAATTTAATATTTACAGGAAAAAGACTTATTCAGATGTACTCATCCCTTATAACTTTTTCCATCCATTAAATGTTACGCTTCCTTTCATTTCATGATAAATCGTACTCTAAATATTCTTTTTTCCAAAGAAAATTTGGGGAAGGTGCTTTATTCTATTGAAAAAATAGACAAAAATAATGTATACCCTAAGCAACTCATTTTAGGTCTTATAAACAAAACAAAAACGCAAATTGGAAATTATCAAAGCAATGTATCCAGTTCAAAATGATGCTCATGTTTAATCTTGGAGGAAGTTAAATTTCGTGGACTCCATCAATAATAAATTGTTCAAGTATTTAAAATACAACTCTGATGTATCGTTCATTCATTCGACTAGAATTAATTGAAAAAAATAGTTTTTAACAACACAAGGAAAAATGATCCCCTTTCCACTTTTAGGAGTGTACCGTGCATCCTGTGGTAATTGCGATGCAGCTTATATACGAAAATTAGGAAGAAGCTTCAAAATTAAGTTCAATGAGCACATCAATGCAACCAGCGAGGTAAATCCAGATTCTGGGATAGCCCAACACATTTGAGATACAGGCCATACTTTTAGTATTAGCAAATTTTAATATCCTCCATAAAATAGGCAAAGGGGAAAAAGTTGGACTACCTGGAATGCCTTGAGATTAGGCGGGTCACATAGAATAAGGAAAACCTGCTGAATGAAGTTACCCTTCCCTTCCATTCCCTACTACTTCAACCATTAATTATTTAATAACAAAACCAGGAAATATTTGTAAATTGTATTAAACCTGAATATTATCTAAGGATCGAAACGCGTCGTAATAAAACTCAAAGTCAAAAAAATCAAGTGTTGAATTTTATTAAGATTTTATTACATTATGGCTCATCAAAAAACATACAGCTTTCTAAAACTGTATAATTCATGTTTTTCCAAGATAGCAATTTTATATTTTATCAAGTAATTTTCGGAAATTGTTTCATAGCAATTGCGTTAAAAGTATGAACATCGACTACAGTCACCTTTCCGCATCTAATATATAAATCCTTTCTCGCATCTAAAAATCTACTCACTCTCATTTTCAATCAATCAATTTGAATTATTGTCGCAACGCGATCAAAGCTATCAAAAAATCAATCACTTCGTATTCGAACAATCTCATTAGGAATGTGACAGGACGTTAACATTTCCTTAGAGCCATCGAGACCATTGACGAGACGATGGCTGTATTGGTGTAACATTGCGTCCTGCCAGAGTGCTATATAGCCCACAAAAACCACAAGTCCTCAAGATGTGTATATCCACATGTAACGGCGCAATTCAATTAAATATCTAGCCAAGAAGTCTAGCCAAAATAGTACAGGCTGTCCATTCTGTACAAATCGTGCTGTCCGGCGTTCAAAGTTGCGCCAATTTAATTTGCATAAAGTGATTTTGCGAATTGATTGGAAATCGAAAAAATCTGATTATGTAAGTGTAATGTGTTACATATGTTCATACGTGAGGATATCTATTGCAAGTCATCGATCACAGTATGTTGTATGTTGTCCGGTAATTGAAAAGTGAAAGGATTGCTGATTTATTCCTAAAGCATTGTCATATCGAGCAAAATCGTTTTTTGGATCGGATTGCCCATAAAACAATTTGACAATGAGTTATCATCATTTTGATGAGTAAGAAAATTTTATTTCACATTACGATTAAGTGTTTTCTGTAACAAATTGAATACTTTAAAACTAAACAAAAATTACAGAATCTCAATATCTAAATGACCGAAAAGAAACATTCACAAAAACAAGGATTTCAGTGTTGGTATAAGTTTTTCAAAAATTTTTGGTTTAAAAAAATTCGCCTTGAATGAATTTAAAAAATCTAATGAACAGAAATCAAATAGGAGCTCTGACCACAACTTGTATTTCATCCAGGCCAAGCGATAGTTCAATGGTAACCGAAAAATATTGCTCAAATTAATGCAAACTGAAAATTTATCTATCAAAACATTTTATAAATCACAGCAAACACTTTTGATTCTATTCATATTCATGTACTCTGTAGGAGATATCTGAATCAAATATTATGTTTATAATAAATATCACATTATCAAACCGTTCAAATTGAATTCTTATGTCTTCATTATTTCGTTCAAAAGTATCCTCATACTCTGGATCATCAAAAACAACCAAATATACGCGGGACACAAAGAATTCCGAATGGAATTCACAAAAATCGTATACATACATATATTTCTTGGATATAATTAAAAACCAAAAAATCCATACGAATGCTGACAAGCGTTTTGCTTTCAATATTTTATAGATACATTTCTGCTTATAGGTTTCAGGTTTTTCATGTTATTTATCTCAGATATGCATTTGACGCTCGGGTTTTCGTAGTTAATAACTCAATTTTGGAATTTAAATATTCTACATAGTAGATTGGATAGAGAGAAGCAACTAGGAATTCCTTTGGCTATAACTATGTCTAGAATCGTAGTCGAACCCACTATTTTATGTGTATATGATGGCGGCATTCGTTCAGTTTAGTTCAGATATTAATAACGCCGAGAGTATCTTTTCTTGACGTTAAACTTGTTTTTGGTGCATAAATTAGCATGATAATATCGGATGTGTTCTGAAAGCGCATTAGATATGCCATGTTATGAAATGGTTACTCGTTTTTGCATCCAATATGGAGGATAGTGGCGTGAAAGAGTCTTGGGACGTAAAATAACTTATTTAATATTTTCAAAAGTGAGCTCTTATTTAAAGGTAATTAACAACTAAATTATGTCTATTTCTTAGAGAGCAATTGTACTAAATCATTTCAATTCGCACATTAAAATAACTACGAAAATTCACAAAAGAAATGATTTATGGCAGTGCAAGCATGCGGAAACGTAAAGCTTTCTTAGTTTTGGAGTTGAACCATATCGGTGCAAATGATGTTTTTTTTGACAATTTTATAAAGAAAATGGGAACACATTTTTAAAGATTTACTAATATTGGTTCAACAGAATTATCAAATCAACAATCTACTGATAAAGGCTAGCTGGAATAACCACCGGGCATAGTCATGTCATCCATTCACTGAAGATTTAATCAAGAAAAAAATGAATCTTAATTCTTCGTCTGTTCTATTTAATAAAATCTCTACCAGGTGTCCATAGCGAATTCTCTTTGATAATTCAAACTTATATTATCAATGAATCTCAATATCATTCCCAAAGTATTTTTCCACGCTTTTGATCGTTTCATATCTGAGTATCTTCAAAAATAAAAACATCATGATGGAAACCTTGAATTGAAGATACCAACATACCACAAGTGCCCTCAATGGAACAAAAAACCTCTGTATCTTTCGTCACGGCCACGATTAGATAATTTGATCAGCTTGAATTTCTTCCATTATGATTGCTTAATCGTTTCGCAATGATTGACCTGATTTTCATTCAAGTTTATCTATTTTTAATTTTCCTTCTTCTCGCCAGTGAATAAAAATGCAGAATTACTTGCAAATTTGACACAATATTGTAGTCATGGAAATGTTTGGCTTCTTGTGTATGATAAATGTCGTGTCATTTTGGCCTAATTTATTGAAATTCAAAGCGATTGATTGGGAAATCTGTTGTTCAAAGGTGTTTTTTCACGCTGCAGTTTATGGTGAGAAAAGTGAAAATTAAACCAGATTTCGTGAAAGCTTGTTTGAATTTTTTTATTTCTGTTTAAAAGTGTATTTTGTATTCTCTAAAAGCACCGAATATTTAAAGGGGAGGTTGAAACTAAAAAAAATATTTAAAAAGTCTGAAGAACTAATTAGGTTGCAATTTATTTGAAAATTGAAAATTCTCTTAGAACCAAGCAACTCAAAAAGATGAAAAGGAAAATTATTTTTGATGCACCTTATGTAATGCAAATATTACCCAAAAAATGCCACAGATTTTAATACTTAGAAAATTTTCAATTTTAAAATTATTAGGCACCTAAGTGTTGTGTACCAGTCGCTGAAAATCATGAAATAAAATAATAAAATAAATAAATTATATTAAAATATATATATGAAGTAGGTATCCCTCAAAAAATTCAATTGAATTCTGGATAAAAATCAGACTGAATTTCTGGTGGCAACAGATTTTTTCATGAAGAATAAGATGATCAAGCGTTTTAAGAAAAAATAGTATACAATGATAAAATCAAAACCATTTTTCAGGACTACTCATTTACGAAGCCCATTATTCTGAGGTATCATTTTTATGTAATAAATTGTTTGATTTTAATATTGAAAGAAAAAAAAAACATTTTGGGCTTAAGAAACATCTCAAAGTAACCTTTAAAAACCATTCTAAGAATTTTCAAAGCAGACATACTTGAAGAAAATGTTTTAGAAAAAATAATTGTGCAAAAATGATTCTGTTAAATAATTTGTTTCGAACATATTTACATAGACATGGCTGAAGTCAACGCTGATAAGTGATTTTTGTTTGCACTATAAAAAATACTTTCACAAATCGTATCATGTCTTTTATCGTGATTTTTCTTAAAATGCATGTTTAAAGAAGCTTTGAAGCCTGTAGTAGAAGTGTATATTTTTCTTAAATCCTAAACTTTACTTCACAACCCTTTAACTTATAACCATCTCCCGTCGCCATTCCTGCGTCAAATTTGCTTCCTTTGAGTACGTGACACGCACTACCTGGTTCACTTTCAAATCTATTCCGACTTCTTCCTGTCAGCACAAAAATTCATAATTAATCGAATGACGATATCAAAACCCATCTGAGCCCGTTTCCAGATGTGGCGACATCAAAACGGGAAGCAAGTTTGTGCCGCGCCGGAGCCATTTTGAATGGCAATCTGGAATGCGGTATAAAGGGAAGAAAGATATCGCTACTTCACTTGATTCTATATTAGTCGCAATCGCAATGTTTAAAAATAAATTAATTATATGTGCATACGCATGTCTGAGTCCTGTATCAATCTTTCATTTTTTCGCTTAAGGAGATGTGGAAGACGTGCGTAACGACGGAATGTGATGTTGGTACCTCTAGCGAAGCATTCTGGTCCGGAATAGTAATGGATGGATTCCCACAGATACTGTTCTGCGTGGCTTCCACCTCCTCTTCATTAGTCGGCGAGGCAGCCCCCTCGCGGTTAAGGTGATCCGATCATAATCAACAATTTTCAGTTTTCGAAATTTCTTGGCTAGGTCGGCCGTTTCGGACTTTTCTGCGGTTACTGCTGAACATTATACGATTCCCCATACTGCCAGAGACAGGGCGGCAAAAAAATTATTAATTTCCCACTGGCTCATTAAATTTAATAGACTCGTTCGCTAGTTATTACCCTTTATTGCCTAACTTGTGTACAAACATCAGCGGTTAGCACTAGCATCTGCCAGCCCTGCCAGTTTTAATCTATTGCATGCAAAGGCCATTAGTGTCAGGGAACGAGCTCATCTATTTTTTCGAAATTCCATCGCTCGCCCGCCACATTGTTGATGAGCAATCTCGCACTATAAGCATATTCGTCTGCAACATGCCCCGGGAATGATACTGCACCATTAGTAGATACTTATCCGATGAAAATTCAAATAAAGATAGAACGCGATGTTCAGGAAAGGCGAACCTAACGGGGGCCACAAAATCCATGTAGGTGCTACTCAAATTTGTCACTTACATTTCGGGTGGCATGTAATGTGATTAGTGGGTCGAATTATCAGGATTAATTTCTGGGAGACATATTTAGATGAGTAAAACTATTTATTTCATTGCCATGTTGCTGTCGGGGATAAGTGGTGTCTAAAATTGGCATTTTATAGCGCACGAATGTTTCAATATGTTGTTTTGAAAGCAAAGACGAATATCCTAGTAATCGGCTCGAACAAATTTAGTTTTTAATGGCAGAAATTAAGAAAACGTGGGGCATTGAGTGTTAATTTGGAATATAGTTTCTCTCGTAAGGCAGTCGAACGAAATTGATGTTATAAGATGAAAGAAGGTGTTGAAAGATAAACGTATATATGTTTTACACTTTGTGCCCCAAAGAAGTCAGAAGTGTTGGAATGGAAGGTGTTTCATTGAATTTCAAGCAATCTTCTCCAGAATATCCTGAAATTTTGCGGTCAAATATAAAGGTATAGTATCTAAATTTTATGCAGAATAGAGCTACTGAGCATTTTTGATGGACTTAAATTGAATTTCACATAAATAATTATCTATTGATATCTTCAACGGTTGGTTCTACAAGCAAAACCATCAAAGATTTCCTAGTACCCAACCGAGATTCTCAACTCGCTCCCACATTTCGTTCGGCGTCCAGAACGTTGCAATTTATCTTGAATAGTTAATCGCGGCAACCAATAACAAGATTTCAACTGCTATTTATTACTGCCATTACTCTTTGAAACGTTCCAAACTCACCGTCATAAATTAGCGTGCAGTAGCCTATCATCGAAAATCTAATTAAGAACCAATTACTCAAATGTAAATGTATCTAAACAAATTGATTTTTTTTCCTTTCTGGCTACTTGTCCAATGGCACTACACTCATAAACACCCGTATTGCGGGTACGGGTGCAATCCGGGTCTTGGTTCGGACCCGGTCTAGGTGGGTTCCAGCCGACTTTGGCCTCCGCGACTTGGCCAAGTCGATAAGAAGCGATTTCTTTTATCAAATAGGAAAAACTATTGCATTCACTTATCAATTGCTGTAATTCCAATTGCAGTTGCAGTTTTTCAACTTGAGGAAACTTGCGACCAAGAACGAAACCGGCTTTCGAGCCAGTGCTGAACATGGCGGGCTCTGATTTGTTGTGGCATTCCAAACCACTTTGCTCTAGCGATTTCCGTTTCTAGGCAACGTGTGGTTGAAGCTGGTTTAAGCTGTTCGGGCTACGTTTTTGCAGAGAAGAAGTGGTGCTGGAGGTGAGTTGATGCCAAGACTACACGTGGAAAACATGATGATATTAATTTTATAATCATTTATTATTGCCACATGCACAAATGAACGTGGAATTAGCAAGGGTGATGTTTTTGAAAATATTTGATTTGGTTCCAAGAATACCAAAAGAAAATGCATTCATGACCCTGAAACCTAAATGAACCTTACGTAATCAGATTTTGGCATTATTTTTGAAAATTAAAGGAAATGTAGCAGACGCTGTAAGATGATTGAAAATAATTGTAATTCATATGAAAATTTATGTCTGAACAGTGGTTCAGATACCTTTACCGCGATTTTCACAACGCAAATAATTCAACACGTGAAACTTTTTATTGCACTGCCATTCGTGCCAGGAGACTCGGTTTATTTTTATCTAAAAAAAATCTAAAATCTGGATCTAGACTTGGTTGACTGAACATAACCAAGATGCTTGATGTTAACGAGATGCCGCCGTTGTAACGATTTATATCCGAGCTAATTAAAATCGCTACTCTAAGACTCTTCTTCGAGTCTTCTACTTCCACTTCCACCTCCTGGACGTTGCGTCTTCCACTTTTCTTCAGGTACAACACGACAGTGAACAATGCCAAGATGTTGAACGAAGAAATGTTACGATGAAAGCCAGCATGAAGATGTACCGAAAGCCACCATCGCGTATATAATAAATCGCGAAATCCGGTGCAGTTTTAAGATTGATGTCGGGTTTGCTGTTGACGACACCGGCACCCGTGGGAAAAACGTATTGTTGCATAAAGTTGTATGTTCGTATTGTTTGTTTGTCGTGTTTGTGTTGTTGTCGAGATCCAGGTGTTTGATGTCTTGCTTGGCTGAAAGTCGAAGGAGAACAGAAAAAGTTTGCCAGGATCAAACACCAAGCAATGACGCCATGTTTTGCTGTGTTTTATACTTAAATAGAAATTTTAAGAGGCAATTGTTTTTTACGAATGCTGTCTGCTCTAATTTCTGGTTAAAAGTTTGCTGTCTAATCTTTTGTGCAAGTGAAAATTGAAGGGTTTTCAAAATATATGCACAGTTTTGTTTTTCATCTATTTTTAAGGACCAAAGATTGTATCCTTCTCGTTTAATATCTCGTAAGTGTTCATTACGAATGAGGCTGACTGTTTGGATAATGTTGGTTGAAAAATAGCTAATAAGGCTTCAATATTTTGTGATTCCTTGCAAGAAAAGTACAGACGTTAATTGTACTGGCTTAACAAAGCCCAAAAAGTCATATGCGTCCGAGTGTATAGTACCAAAATACCCATAAAAGACGGCGAATTTAAATGTTTACAGATAAAGATTGCGTGGAAAAATGTTCGCAATTTAACTTATATAGAATAATATTAGAATGCTCTGAAAGTAAAATGCGAGGATGCATACAGAAAAACCTTAAATATATTTGTGTACAAGATTTTTAACATTTTACTATCGAGGAGGAAAACAGTACCAAAATTTGGCTAAACCATGAGAGTAAGATTGACATATTTGCTGACACAAAAGCGCAGGATAATGTTTGTATTGTTTGAAATTGTCAATGTATCTTTTGCATTTTTTAAATTCACTGACAGGAAACTTTGGTAGATACCAAATTAGTATTGATTGCAAAATAGTTACTAGCCTTTCTTCAATAAAATGTATTGTTCGAATTGGTTATCGAGTCAGGTATTATCTCGTTGCGTATAAGATCGTATTTCATTTTTTTTAAACAACCCATTTTTATCATTCACGGCAAGCCAAACCCACAAAGCATTTTATGCATCATAACCTTTTATGTTTTCTTGATTGCATAGAGAAATTTTCATGTTTTTCAAAAGAAAATTGGGAACTGTTCTAAATATAAAAGCAACAATTTTGCAAAAGTTTAGAGGCACTGATTTTTACAGAAACAGTTGAGGAATAACTCATATAGCAATAATTCACTTATCTTCACTCTCAAAAAAATCCGAAACATTAATAAAAAAATCGAAAGGTTTAAAATTTAAAAAAAATCGATTTTTTCCTACTAAACAGTCCATTTTAGAGCAAAGTTGGTTGTGAATATAAGTTGCGTAATCAAATTTTCTTTGGGATATGGTTGGTTAAAAGTTTTAAAAAATTGTAATTTTGCGTCAATATAGCAATTAATATAAAAAAGGAGAAAAGGCCTTTTTTTATTCAATTTTGTACACCACTTAGAATGCATTTAGGACCTTCATAGTCCGCCCAGAAATTTTTTATAATATAAAAAAACAGCATACCAATTTCCATCAAATCGATTCAGTAGATTGCGCATAATAAATTATTTAAAAAATACAACATTTTTGGAATCTTGCAAGTGAGAAACTAAAGCATATATAAGTTTGAATGTTTTTCCACATATATAACAGCACTTCACCGATCAAATTCATTTTAAAAAATTAAAATCGGATTATTAGCGCGGCCTCAGAAATTTTTGCTAAGCTTGGTAATAAACTCTAAAATAATGCTGGTCGGCTGCGGACTCAGTCGATGGAAGCATGGCTCCAACGACTGTTTTGAGGCAAAAGTAAAAAAAATTAAATTTTTAACCAACCATATCTCATAGAAAATTTAATTACGCAACTTTTATTTTCGCGCAATTTTGCTCTTAAATGAAGCTAGAAGTGAGAAAAGTGGGAAAAAACCGATTTTTTGAATAATTTTTAAACATTTCGATTTTTTATTAATGTTCCCGACTTTTTTTCTGAGGGAGGATAAGCCAATTATTGTCACACGAGTTATTCCACAATTTTTTCTGCAAAAATCAGTGTGCCCCCCCCTCCCTTCAACAACCAGCACATAACAGATCAGCCCTGGACTATAGGGTAGTAAGTTTTAATTGTTGTTCACCACTAAGAAATGTGAATCGAATTGCATGAGACTTATCACATCTCCAACTGAAACTTTGCCTCTGTTTCTCGCCGGTAAACATATGAAATTCATCATAATATACCACCATCAAATTTTGCTGCTATCCGCGTCACACAATTCATTCCAACCCATCATTGTTTCCCCAAAAAAAAAACACCTAAAAAATCTCCATTTTACAACTTTATTACTGTTAAAACATCTGATGGATTGTTAAATTATTCATTTGATTAGTTTTTATTGCTACGCTTGATAGTGTTTAATGTTCGAATTGATTCAAATCCAACCATTCTCTTTTTCGGAGCGCATTTCAAATTCAAATACAATGTCGAGTAGAATAATGAATACATTTAATGTGATCCATTCGAAAAATGCGGTTCGCTCACCTGTATTATGTATTAATCATGTCAGTATAATATATTTCGAAGCTGTTTGGAATCAAACGGGCTTTGTTGAAGCGAGAAAAATATAAGAAATATTTAGATTGACACTATCAAGTCCGGGATATGTAAATTTTGCTAGAAATATGTGAGATAGTTTTTGGAAATTCCAAAAAAAGACTTAAAAATAAAATGCGTCTCGAAGGATTTTGGTAGGCTTCTGTGCACCTCTGTGATCAGTTGTCACATGAAATCCAACTTAGAACTTTCTAATTTGAATCGAATGATACGTGATGACAAATGTGTTCGAGTGAAATGTTTGGAATTTAGCCTCTTGATATTTTATGGCTCCATCTGGAGAAGTGGAACCAGTTTGCAACAGAAAAAAGTCATCTTTGAGTTGAATTTGAGTCGAAACCACTAATTCAATTTTATTATTTAGCTGCAGACTTGAATTCGCATCCAACATGCTAAATTATTCGTGATGCCATAAATCTAGATCGAGTCATCTTAAGTGACTACATCTTTCTTTTTCGGCATAAAAATGATCGAATAGGTGAAAAATATCTAAAAATTATACAGAATCTGATATCTTGACGAGTGACACTTTTTCAATGGTGCGATTGTTGTTTCTCTTTCGAATTGGATGCTAATACATCAAGCGACAGCAAACAAGCAGGCAAACAAATAAACAAACAAAAGAGCTTACCACTTAAAATACCTTTAGGAAGATTGTGTTTGAATCTTAAGCAACTACACGTTTTTTTCCTGAGTGTTCATTATGGGATGCCTGGTGCGACTCTTCCAACCAGATTCGACTTTAAATCGAATTTCACGGTCATTGACCATCAACAAAATCTTTTTTAAAGCCAAATAAAAGGTAGACAATCAAAATAATTGAAAGAGTGCCCGGCCGATTGCATTGAAAAACTTTTTCGCTAATTGTACGTTTTTTCCTGAACCCTTAGCCTGAAGTACACCGGCATTGTGCGTAATTCCTCGAGCCGACCGTTGTTAGGTGCTTCGCGTAACATTTGCCATAACATTTACCCCAGGAATAAGGCTCGGCCTGAGGTATGCAGCCAATCAATCAAATTTTTGTTCATCTAGTCTCGACTAACCTAATGTTGGATACCAATTCGGATGGTCTTCGAACGGTCGAGGGGGATTTGTTTTGGAGATTCTATGCGTCCCACGCCATCATCGACTCAGACCATTGATAGTTGCACAGAGGAATCATGCTGGGCTAGCGCCAGGTTTGCATCTTTTTTGAGAAAAGTCTGCAACTTGAACGCTGGCTAAAACGATTGCTGATAGGAAATTGGGCGGAGTGAATGGTTCTTGTTCTTGGTGTCTTTGCATCCAAAGGAGGTGTGCGCCATTGTTTGGCTAGGGGGAGCCTTGTTATGTTTGGGATATTATTGTTTTGATTTCAGATTGGCAAATTAGATACCTGCTTAAGGTCTTGTTTCAACAAAAGCGAACAAGGAAGAAGCTTAAGTCGAACCACGTTCGCTACTTTTGCCTCGTTAGTCGGCAGTTGAACTTCAGGTAGTTGCAGCATCCAATTTACAGAGCCAAGTACATATGCTAATATTTTATGTCTTGTAGCGAGATCTGTGGGATGGTAATACAAACAATTTGAAAAAAGAAATGTTTTTCTATTCAATTTCGATAGCAAAACAATTTATCAAAAGTGGCCAAGAAGTGTTTACATCACTGCAAGTATTGATTGAAAAATATACCCATCGATTCATCTAGCAATGTTCTTTCGTTAATTTGATTCATAAAATTGAAAAGTCAGGAGCAATAGGACTAGAAAACCTTCAAATTTTATTGCTCAGAAGTTGTGGATCAAAAATTGAATTTTCTAATTTTGAAAATTATTTCATTTTTTCGACATAAAGGTGTATCTAGGTCCACATCCGATCTTTGATAAATTTATGACTAAGTTGAAAGTTTAATGTAACTTTTTAGTACATACAGATTCCTTGTTTGAGTCTTGATTCATTATTATTTATTAAATAAATTTACAGTTACTAACAGTGATACAAAACCATATCTGTTTGTTACTGTTACGTTAGTTTGTTTGTTACTGTTACGTTAGTTTAAGCTTTCCTGCAATGATTGCTAGTCAACCAACGACATTAACCAGTAAGTTAGCAATGATTGCTGAGCGCCTCAAGACGAGAAGTCCTGCTGGAGATAGTTTAGCTTATTGTTAATGCATACATGTATGCCCTTAAAATTGAATCCCATTCATCTCAATGCAAACAAACAACATGTGAAATCATATTCATTCATCTTTACTGACGTCCTGTAGAGCAGTTCCCCTTGTGCAAGTCATTTATTCCGTGGCTATTTACCTTAGTTGTTATGTTACGGAACGAGGAAGGATGTATTTGGATACTGTTGTAGAGGATACATATTTTTCTTTGTATATGCTTGCTTTTTATAGTATCCCGACAGAATGTAGTCATCATTTGTTTTTAGACACGGCAAACTTTGCAGACTTAAGTAGAACTCTTGAGAAAATCAAAATAATAAACAGTGGTAGATTCTCGGTTTCGAGCTCTAACCAGAAAGGGTTGCCAAGTATAGTAATATTTAAGGAGAAATCTCATAGTAGGTTCTATTTAATTTTTGAATTCAAAAAATTTCCGTAATTCTATGTTGAATGGCTTCAATAAGGATTGAAAGAAAGATCAAAAAACAAAACAAATAAATATAACAAAATATCATTGCTAATTGGCGTATATCTGCTCTTAATTATATTATATTTCATATTTGTTTAAACATTTTTTCTATTAATTTGTTTTTCAAAAATTACGAAGATGAGTTTTTATTAGATTATTAAAATGGATTTGATTAATTTTCTACAGTTTTTCATTGGTCTCTAGAAAACGAGCAGCAGCTTTAATCGATCAGTTGTTCTAAAAACTGAAATTACTTTAACTATTTATTTCCAATAGGAAAATATTGAAATATTTTGCGTTATTGAGTCAAAAAATTGTGTGGGTAAGCATTTCGTTTTTGCCTTAATATTGTTTGCGAAATCTACAAAATTTCATACAAAATTTACCGATAATTTTGGCAGTTTGAAATAAAACTTTAGGATTTTAATACGTAAACATAATTTTAAGAAATTTGGCGCTGGCTTCCATTTGACTTGAAATTATAATCAATAACAATTTTTTTTCGAACTTAAACCGTAGCTTGTCTAAAGTATGAATGTGGTTTTTATAAAAAAAAATTTTTTTAAACAAGCTTAATAAAAAATCAAAGCAAGATTAATTTGATGAGGATATTTTAAGGCGGTCTAAATTTTGTCATTTGTTTTGACTGTTTTGATTTGTTTTGAGTGTTGACGCCACAATTTTTTTCCCTGTAATTCACGCATAAAAATATTTTTTACATTACTTTTTCGAAATTGAACTAGACCTACTAATCAAAAGCATAACAAGTTTTCAACACGAGTAAACAGTAAAAATTTGAAGTTTTGTAAAAGAAATCTTTAATATTATTTTTGAATTTATTGATTCATCAACAAATGGGGTTTTGGTTTAGCACTTATGCACCTATATTTTGTTTCAATTAGTGTTAGTGAATTTTTACTAACATAAAATGAAAAACGTGATTAAAAATATATTTGTAGTTTTTATGATTCATGTTTCATCGACAGTTTTTTTTATTTCAAGAAACCTCGAAAAATATGACTTCCATCCTTCGGAAGCAAAAATATGTATTACTTTATGTTTGATTAAGTTTTTCTTATATTGAAATTTTATGGGTGAGAGGAAGAGGTCGTTAAATCTAATTCGTTGTTTATTATTTCTAAAAGCCTATTGCACCCGAAGTCAGTAAAAAAGCATTCGAAAATTATCTTGTACCAAACTTGTTTCGAGCAATCCCAAACCGATTTACGTAAATTGTGACTCGTTTTCACGCCTTCTTTAATTTTTTTGAAAATGATCAACCCTCAAACCAAAACCATACGCTTAAAATATTTTACTTGTGTGCGACTACTTTGGAGGACGAACGATACATAGAAGTTTTTTTAATGGATTGATTTATGCCCATTTTCAGATTTAACTTTCCTTGTCTTGCTAGACTGAAATTTCCTCAGCTTTAACAACTGTTCAACTTAGGAAACCTTCACAGCAAGTGGATCGTTGGCGAAAATCAAGATTAAGCTGGACTACGAAATTGGTAATTTTGATCCACATCGTAAAATCCAACGAAACTTCCTTAAGTATTTCTGTATATTCCATAAGAAATGTAAGAGTTTTCTGGTTTACTTATTTCAAGTGGATTTCAGGTATCTTTTTTTTTTAATTTTCAACCCTTCTTTGTACAATATATTTTGGCAACACAATTCAGTCTCTCTTTCCACTAGAATTGTAAATAAAACAATCCCTACAGACAACTAAAGCTCAAAACATAGTATCCAAAACGATCGATCCAAACGGCCATCATGACAGTGAGTTTCAACTCAAGATGACTTCTGTCTGTCTGTTGCTATCTTCTTTGTCCAAGCAATCATTTGCGGAAAAAGGAAAAAACTATAAATGTATTTGTAGACATATGAAAGTATCAGACAGGATTCAACCATATTCAGGAAACAGTTGAATCCTTGGTTTCCTTTAAACTTCAAGTTCAGGTGATATTCCCGCATCTTATGTGAAGTTGAACATGTAGGTATCACTACGAAAGGAGCCACTCTAGAAGCGTTCGAGAAGGACCCTAAATGGACTGGCCTGAGGATGGATACTTTTCGTTATTTTCCGACTGGATGTTTGAATGCAACACCTACACGTGTGTTGTGCTTCCTACAGGATGGTGAGAGGATGTTCTTAACATAGTAAGGAGATCTAAATACAATTGTCATTATTGTGTATCCTGTCTTGTAGTTATTTCTTGCGGAAGTCTGTGAATTTTATTATTGTAAAGAGATGAAATCCGGGGATATTGAACTCTAGTTGATTCAGGTGGAACGATCAAAATATTAAGGTTTTTGTCAAGGGATGAGTGAATATCATAATAAGCTGCATAAATGCTCAAGGCACAAAAATATTCTGGTATTTAATTCTGTATAATTTCGGCAGTCTTTTTACTTGGCAAGTAATTATTCATTTAAGGGTGGCGAAAAAAACAGAAGCAGCATTAAAGTACCTATAATTAATGCGACTGACATGTGTTCGGTTCATAAAAGGTAGATGATCGCCTCCTTGCAAGAGTTGTTTCAAGGTTTAACAATGACGAAACACAAGCCTACATCCCAAAATGTCGTTCATACCGCAATGGAATGCATAAGTAAAAACTCCTGTCGCATTCGGAACCATTCGAGGTTTCAGCTTGTCCTGAGAAGTCTTCTCAACCGTTCAGTCTACGACGAATTAATATTTTGCTAATTATCACGCAGAGTTGTCTCCACGGCCGTCGATGTGTGGTCAATACCCCTGGCTGTCGTCTTAAAGACGAGGATGGAGACCTTTGGAGCACAGCCCGGTACCAGGTTCATTGGAATTCACCGGGCCAAATAATGAGTTCTTTCTCGATTTCTTCGTGGATCGCATGTAACTTTCGATTTCTTGGGTTGCGCCCAAAAGTATTTGTTGTACGACGGCGCGGGTTGATTATACAAGAACAGTGTGCGGCTTGTTAACGACGTTTTTTTTTCAACGGAATTGATTAGTTTTAATTTGGAAAAGGTGAAGAAGCCAAAGAAATTCTTCATTTTAAATGTGCGCCCTGCCATTCGTCTTGTTCGACTAAAATCTGATCGTCTTCGTCGCTGATCTGAAGAGATAAGACTTGGCTACTTTTTTTTCTCAAATGATCACACAAAACAGGCGATTTGTCTTTTTAAATGGTTTGGGGCCAAAGAGCCAGTTCTGTGAAATTGTCATCGACAGTAGTCTTGAAATAGCAGGAAATGAAGACTAGGCTAGTTTTTATAGTGAGAATTGTAGCTGTAATAAATCAATGAGAACTCGTCAAAATCGCTTCAAAGCTAACTTTTTTGTATTTCTGTATAAACCAGATGGTAAGATTGCGTGATCACTTTCAAATTTTCCAAAGGTCTTGAGGTGTTTGCCTTCGGCTTAGAACCATCAGTGCTAACTAGATCAAAAGCTGATTGGGCTTAGTCACATATGAAAATTCTTCAGTTCTCAACGAGCTGACGCAGCAAAAAACTCTTCAGATTTGCTGATGGACCAACACCTCTTGCGGTTCCTGCACTAAAAAATGCTAATATCAGCATCTCTCAGCGATGGATGATCAACAGATTGTGGGTAAATGATCAATGATATGTGTATGTATGTATTTTTAATTCGTCATCATTCCCCATTGATTTTGCGTTAAAACGTTTCACGTATCATCTAAACGGTGTATTGACCAGATATTTTTTCCCATTGCGTCAACAAGAGATTAGATTATTGTTGTCGATCCGATGTCCAAACAGTTGATTTATGCTTTTTAAATGACCAATTTAACGATGCTAAGTGGGCTTTTATGGCGTACTTTACATCCCAATCAACTGTTTATTTAGATTTGATTAACCATCTGATGCGATAATTTATGCGATTTCAAGATTTATTTTGATTAAAAGGATCATTTTGATGGTCAACTATCTCAAAGTTATAATGCAGAAAATAAAAAAAGCATCTCTTGCGTCGACAAGAACCAGAAAGAATATCCTGTTCTTGTTGGCTGGGACATAATTTTAATGGGAAGCAAGTTAATGACACCATTATATTGCTGATTAAATTTATTGACGTGATTGAATGGGAAGAATATTTTTGAAAATATTGGAGATCTCGTCCTTTCTTGTGTTTGAAATTTTAACGTCAGCAGTTAAAAGATAAAGTATTTTTGAAATATCCTAGAAGAATGTTCTTATCAGTTTGGAAAGAATTTTCCAAATTTCATTTTCAACTTCTCTAACAGTGAGGTGTTGTCACATGTAGTGGTGTTAAAAATAGATAAGATACTACAAATAAACATGTGTGTGAAATTTTTTATAAGACCTCTGATCTGCTTAAGATTAGCGGAAAATTAAGCGCTGTGAAAAATTCAAGGATAAATCCCTATCGGCGAATTCGAGGAATTCAGCATGAAACTTATTTTCGAAGATAAAGTACATTCCATTAAATAATTACCGAAAGAAAAATTTCTAACCACTAGCCACACCCACATCACAAGAAAGGTAGTGTGAAGTGACCATTTACGATGCGAAAATGGAGAACTCTGATCTTTTGGAGCTAAATTTTGATATGAAAAGAATCTCTGGCTTAAGGGGGGAGTTAGGTTTTTTTGTGCGTTTTTTTATTCTTTTATTCGATATTACAACTAGTGTTCAGTTCAAATTTAAGGTCGATTAGAGTGAAACTGACGAAGCTACAAAATCTTAAAACTCTGCTCTTCAACGCGTTTTCCAACACTTAGCTTTTTCAAAGTCGGTGAACGCTCTAACTCAAAATCTATTTATCCGATCTTTTTCAAATTTTATACACTTGTTTTGTACATAAATCAAGAGGTAACCACGTCAAGGCATTTTACTTTTAATGATTATAATTTGTTGTATAATAGCAAATTTATCGATTTATTAATGAAATAATTTTAAAAAATCGTTTTTTTACTTAGAATCGATACTAAAAATTGAGAAATCGTTAAAAAATATACCTCGACGTGGTTACCTCGAGAAGCTCATAAATTAACGATTTTTTTTTGTCTATTTTGTCATCAGATGATCGAGTGATGAGTTATGCTGTGCACCGCAAAACTACTTTTTTTTAGGTGTCTACGAAAATTTGCTGTCAGTGGCTCAATAATCAATGTTTTTGGACCAAAATTTTAGAGAACATTCTTGAATAATTATATCAATATGTAGGGGAAAGCGGGGCTACCCCGTACATCGAGGTAATGCCGTACACCTCATTTTGCCGCTACGTTTTGAAAATATATGAGTTTAGTCGGTGCTGACGCCGTGCGGAAGTTACTGTAAACTCAACAGACTGAGTTATTTCATACTCTATGTACGTTACGCGTTCAGTTATAGAAAGTCTTGTTTTGTTGGTTTTACTTACTATTTTTGATCTGTAAATCTGTAAATTATGTTCTTTCTCAAAATAATAAAGTGACTTTTCTGTATAGCCTGATGGTTTATTTCTTGTAATAATTCCCTGCTCTTACAATATGTGTGGTTGTACGGTATTACCCCATCTGTCGTACGGAGTTGCCCCGACACTCGATGTAATCTCGTAAAATGTAGTTTTTTCTAAAAAAATTATTTAAAAAAATCTGAAGTAAAAAATTAAGTATTTGTAAAGAAAGTTATAGAAAAATAACTAAATTAAGTATTAGTAGTAAAAATATTATTCTTATCGCCATTTTAAGGGAGAAATAAACAAACTGGCTTAAGGTTACGCCATTACCCCGCTTTCCCCTACTTTATTCAGAAATAGATTTATACATACTTACAATATTTTGGAAACAAATTTTTAAAAATATGTATAAAATATGCAAAATTAACCATATTCCCCCTTAATACATTTCGCAACTTAAAAATTCTTTTTAAAAAATTATTGCCGTAAACATCTTACCTTTAATATAATATAAAAAAAGACATATGATGTTGGCTTACGCGAACAATTTGAAGCAACACAATTATAATAGAACAATTTTTATAAAAGGAGAAATACTAAAAAAATCGATAAAGAAACTAATTGTTAATGAATTAGTTTTGAGAGCAAAAAGTTTAAATTGAAAGCCGAAAAAATTCGAATTAAATAAAAAAGGCGACGAATATTTGAAAGAAAAATATTTTCAAGACAAAATGGTTGTATAATTGGCCTAACATTTACTGACATTTAAGGTTTTGTTTTGATTGACTTATTAAAGTTCAAGTTTTCCAGTTTAATGTTGTTGTTTTTAGAAAAACCCTACATTTTGATGCCTGTTAAATTTTTTTGAGCTTTGTGAGAGATTTGAGGTGTTACTATTTGTCTAATAATTTCATTCTTTCAAATCCTCTCTTATTTATAAAACTATCAAGTTTTTATGTGGTTCAACACAGATTTTTGATGAATTGGAATATTGCAGGATCCGTTATTATTATAAACCTGATTTCATTGGGTAAAACCATAATATGTTTAATATAAAACCACCAAAACTATTTTCACATATATTCACATCGAAGACTACTTTTGCATTTAACAAATTCTTTTAAATTATTTTTGTTTTGAATTTAAAATAAAAATGCTATCAAAATTTCACTTAAAACTTTCGACGCATGACTGATAATCTCATTCTAAGTAAATAACATTTTCAAACAAAATGGTATGAATTTTTACTCTCTGTTTTCCAAGAACATCATCTATTCTCATAAAAAATGTGCGAAAATTAGATGCAAATTTTATTTTGCTTTAAACACTGCAATTTCTGTTATCTTCATTCATTGTAAATTTCTTAAGAAAACGTTTATGGTTCTTGAAAAATAGCCATTCACTGAGCTTGCTGAGTTTCGAACGAATCGATACACATTTGTATGACAATTGTTCAGCAATAAACTCGAACATGATAATCGAATACATCGAAAAAAGCCAACAAATGTTACAATACTTTCAAATGTTTTATAAAAATAATTTTAATAGCAAACAGCAGACGGATCTAGCCATATGATCGGAAAAATCCGAAAACACTAGCGGATACCAAAAAATCAAGCAATGTGATAAAACTCAAACTGATTTTTGCAATAGTTTCCTTAAAAAATCTGCTCCTGGGACAATCACATATCATACAGATGACGATCTTCACATGAAGCACTTTTCAAATGATTCTTGCAATTGCAATTCGAGAAGAAAAAAACAATGTTTTTATAAAAAAACTGCCAGAATCAAAAATCAATCTATCCGTGACTGTGGTATGATAATGGCCAGCTTTATATTCACTTCCCTTATTACTGCCCCAAACGAGTTATTTGCTAATCTAAGATGCGTTTTGAAACTTACGATTGGGATTTCTACTGAATGATTTTCGCCAGGATTCAAGTTAACTCAATTTTTTTCTTCAAAAATATCATCACAGACTTTCTCATGTGTTCAGATGAGAGCAATTGCGAACCATTGACGATAGTACGTAATTTTTTCATTGAAATTAATGCTTCTCTATCTCAATAAGATTGAGCATTGCACTTATTCTAATTAATCAACACTTGTTTGGCGAGTCACCGAAGTCGTCGTCGCCTATCAAAACCCATGAAATAACATCTTGAAGAGGCAAAAGACACCACACATTCACTTCACACTTGTACAATTCCACATCAAACATCACTTCTCGTCGTCATAATTATCAGCATAACAATATAAAAACCATTTCATTCTGTTTTGTCACCAATTAAGACCGTCAACAGTGAATAATGCCACGATCACATATTCTTCGTCAGCCCGAAATGACCGTGGTGAGTAGCACCAATTGCAGACCCACTACCATCAGAATGAGGATCCCTTGCGGCCGGAATGAAATAATTAACATTTGTGCTTGTTGACCTCGACGAAAGGACTATCAGTCTGGGAATATAATACGAAGAAAAATAGTTAGGATTAGAAATGTGGGACGACCTGCAGAATTGGTTTCCGTTTGTCGTCCCGAAAACACTATCGCAACGATGGCACACTATCTAGATGCCGGATAACAATGGGATAGGTGTGCGTCAATAACAATGGGGTTGAATGGTTTTGTGGCAAACAATGTTTGATCAATGATAACGGCGACTGAAACGGGCACCTTTCGGCGGAAGGTGCCATTGTAATTTGCCTCCTTCGGAACGAGGGAGGGTATCATCATCAAATGTAGACACGCATTCTATCGGCGTTGGCCGTGATCCCAACGTGCAAGCGCTTCGAGCTAGAGATACTATCGAAGACGGTGGTAATAAGGAATTAGATACAACTCATAAGTAATGTAGCCGGGCCGACGATAACATCGCAAGAATCGAACAATGCGATGGCGAACAGAGTGACTGAAAATGTAGGATGGTGTCCTACTTGGCGGTGAGGCGACTGAGCTGATTCCACTAATTAAAAGAGTGAAAGACGACTGATTCCCAATCAGGACGAATTACTACGGAACTCACCAGACTTCTGTTCGTTGATTGGAATCTTTTATCCGTTTTGATAATCCTTGAACTTTTGCGTGGCCAGGGAAGGTGATTTATCCATTTGTTACTATTCTCAACAAATCACGTTTCACTCCACTCCACTTTACCCACTTGACACCCTCTCACCAACGATTGTAGTTGCACAGAACCTGCCTGCGGCGATCTAGCATTCACACTACCGTCTAACGGATCTCGCACGTTGTCTGCCTTCAATCCCGCCAAAATTTGGTGAAGCCCGAAATCGATTCCGGGGATTTCCCGGATTTCGTCGTCCACCACGAGGAGGACCAGGCGACCTTCCAAACACGCTAACTCTTTCGGGAAGATTAGCCAGGCAACCTTCGACCACGTCCGACCGTTAAATGGGGTGCTCCAGCGACGTGCCAGCCCGTGCGGAAATTCGCGAACTCGCGCTCATACCTGTCCGTGGAAAGAAAGCGCCAAACCTGCACTGAACGGTGCATCCACGCTGTCGTTGCCGTTGACCCAACCGCAGCACAACTGAGTGCTGGTGTACACTGTTGCGGAGTTGTCCTCCTCCGGCCAAACGTTGCCAACGGAGCCCTACCATGACGCAACGGCTCTCGGTGCGGGACGGGTTTTTTGCTAATCCTGGGTTGTCGCGTCGTTCGAGTCACAGCCGGACCAGGACCGACCACAAACAACTCCAAGAATGTTGTTTATAACCACATACGTAGAGCAGAGCCTGGAAGCCCCATGGGTGAGCCCCACTACACCCTCCATTCAGTACGCTCTAATTTTCCAGTTCGACTCTCTCAATAACTTCTCCAGGCATTCAATGTGGAACTATCAGGTCTCGCTCTGGAATTTTGCCTCCCCTCCGTGGGGAAGCCTTCCAGTATAACTGTTTCTGCACATGAGCTTCCATGACCCGGCGTCTGTCATTGCTCGGATTCCAGAAGTGTTAGCCGTTGGGTGTGCTGGCGTTCATTCCGATCAATTTCATTAGAAGCGTGGTGCTGACTACTATACTACCGAGTAAATGTTCTTCACGATGACCCCATCTTCGGCTACAGCATCGCGTGGTAAGTATGTCAGTGCTCCATCCACCTCCATCGCAATTATTTATTAACTTGCCGCCGTGGTCGGCTCTAATTCTTTCGCCAACCTGCCGCCAAAATTCAATCGGGCGGTCGGCAACGTCTTCTTCGGCTAGCGGCACATCCACCCGAGCCTTTTGATAAATTGTCATAAATTAGTTCTATTGTTCGTCACAATGGGCCATCGGCTGAACTGTATATGATTACATAATGACTTCATTATTTCAGTCCGAAATGATAGGCGAGATAATAATCTTGACGGCTTAATGGCGGGACGCGGCCTCAACCTTTTCCTAGCGCAGGTTGACTTGACCAGCGTGCGGCGAAGAAAGGCTCCTAGCGACCGGACTGCGTGCCAAAGACCCAGAATGTCCCGAAGACGCCGAGATGGGTCCGCAAACCATTTGTTTCTGTCTGGTTTGCATGCTCCCTGATTCGGTGACGAACTCCACCGTAGCGCGAAGCAGATTGTCCGAGCAGCCAAGAATGGTCAACCACAATTGAACCTCAGCCCGAATGGGAATGGCGCAGCCACACTAGAGTTATCTGCAGCAATAATGGTGGCTAACAAGTTCACAATCCATGCAACAAATCCACCCGAAAATGAATTACCCATGCTATGATTTTTTAAGCGCATGGGACCCAGCGTCGGTTTGGTTCCCTGGCGAATCAGAAACGGCGTGACGTCGCCAGGTCTTATTGTGCTGGGGATTGTCTAGAAGAACGCATCCGGTGGTCAGCATTGCGAAAAATTAAGACATCACCTGAATTGGGTGTTGGAATCATTGCTCAGGCATAAGTTCGGGTAGATTATTAATGGATACTTAATGGTGGCTACCTTGAAAAGTCAAAAGTACAATCAACCTCGAAAGCAGAGTTCGGCCTTCTTCATTTGGAAGATTTGCGAAAGCAAACATTTTCGATGGTTCTAGAAAGGATGTGACCCAATAAAGATTCGAATAGGATAACTTACTGAGAACTGAAATTCTTACAATTCACTTGTTTACAATGGCAAAGAGTCCTGAAAAGAGCTAAGAAACAAGTAGTCCTGGAAAGACCTGAGAAACGATCAAGCACTTTTCCCCCTCTAAATCACAAAATGGAGGAGAATGAAGGTTTTATTAGTAAGAAATTGCAGATGACTTAAGTGAATTTGGGGAATCAGCTCCGAACAAATCCTTACGCAGATAAATTGGAAGGAAAGCGACGCACAGAGCTATTCTTACATAAATCAATTTCCAGGTGTGAGAGTCTTTGAATATAGCTTTCAATTCCGCGTCGGCTGAATTAAATTTTTTCCCGGTAAGATTTTTTTTTGGCAATTGCATGCAAAATTAGCAACAATGCTGCAGATATTTTATTGCAATCAGTTTGCAGATTGTTGCTCGTTTATCCTTCAAGCATCTATTTGTTATATGGGAAGTTCGAAAATCGAAATTGAAATTTTCAACATATCTTTACGTTTTGAGGTCTTTAGAGTATATTTTAAGTGTTTTTAGGATGTATATATGTGTGTGTACGTACGTGCTTCCGTGGACAGTTTTTTCTACGAGCATAACTGACGTGAACAAAGTCGTATTGACTTCGTTAAGTTGACCGTGTGGACCTCAAGGGTCCATCTCGCGGCCTGTTTATTTTGTAATGTGTTTTAAAGTATCAATTAAAGCTATTGAAGTTTATTCCTTCCTAAAATCAGCTCAAAATTTTTGTAGAAAATTCCAATCACCTACCTTACCATTTTCCCCTAGGAACATTAAATATCATTTCTTTTTTTTGCAGTTTAGCTTAAAACAGCATCCAGCATGCGGATAATAATATTGTTGTTGGTTTGCATGACATCTAACGAACTCTTACATTGGAGTAGGAGGTAATTGATTATCTTGAAAGAGGTCAAAAACGATATTTGCGTAATTTATTGACGCTTCGTGAACGAGATCAGAAAATATTAAAATTCTTGATTCGTTGTGGCTTGAAGCAGTGGCGTACCCAAGGGGAGGGGGTTTACGGGTTCAACACCCCCCCCCCGGGTAAACAAGTTTAGCCACGTAAATGAAACCAGACATGCAATCGGGCTAAAGTCTGCCAGAATTATTTTTGGACGACTCCAACTTTGACCGGTGAAAAGTATCATTAAGTATGATTACATAATTATATCTTCATATCTACACCGAAGCACTAGCAAACGTACCTAGTCAAGACTTCAAAAATATGAACCCCCCCGTTATCAAAATCCTGCATACGCTACTGGCTTGAAGGCAATAGAAAGACAATAAGTCTTCCGAAAATGTTGGATAAAACTCTAACAAACGTTATTTTGATCATAACAAAATACCGAACCATGAATTTCCTCTCTCATACATAACTTTTAGAAGAAGACACTGGAAAAAAAGGTGCACATTCCCAAAGGCGTGGCTAAAAAGGAGGAGCATTTAGTCAGGAGTCATTAAAAATATTGATAAAACGTTTTGCTAAAGAAAAGTGCTTTAGCATACTGTTTCACAAACAATATGCAAAATGCAATAGTAGAACCTTGATACTGATCCTAATTAATAATAATAACTTACCTTGGTTGCGAAAATAATTTTAACTTGAGTTTTCCAAAATATATCAGCGTTTGACCAGATAAACGCTTGAACACCATCAACCGTTGCTATCAGCCTTTTTTCTAGATTCTACCATCTATTACACAATCCGACTGGTGGAAGCTTTATTTGGTCTATCACTTCTGAAACCACTCTCCCCTTTCAATTTATCGTTGTTTCAATGAATTGACCTTTACCTATTTCTAGTTCAATTTAATAAACTCCCAACAAACCACAAACGTGAATATCTCTTGAACACATTTCGTTTTCGGCGTAATCCCCCGAACCGTTCTATGCTCGTCGGTTACAAACAACCTTGCCTTTGAAACCGCCATTTAACTTTTGTTTTTCATCTTCTAATCAGAAATCCATAGACTTCTTCTCCTTGGGCCATTGTTGTGCCGAAATCTCATCTTGTTGCGAGCCGACAAAACATTCTGTGTAAATATTTAGCTGGAATGTGTATAGTGACCGCATATCGACCGCAGCCATTTTTCTTCTTCTGAATAATTCTCTCCACTTGATTGTTGTCCGTTTGTCTGTTTATCCATCTTCTATCTGTATCTTTTGAGGTTTGCCTTATTGAATCATTGATACTTATTTTGATTTTTCTTAATGGCCGCGTATCGTATTTTCGGTGGATATCAACGACTTGGCCTCGGACTGTACGCCCGCCGGAGTCAGTCTTATTATTTGCCGACTTTTCAAGATCTTTTGGGCATTGAAGGCGCTTTAAGAAGTGATTGTAGTAGTTCGTGAGCTGAAATTCGTAACACTTGGATCGATTTTCGAGGATGAACCGATGGATGGATGGCCATGTTTAGGGGAGGTCATCCGGTGGTGAGAATCACTGGACTTTTAGAAGCTATGGACATGGTTTACTGAGTTTCCTGTGCAATAACTTGGACTTATCATTCATCAAAACGATAACCGACGAATGAATCTCGGCCAAAGTATTTCAATTCTTGATGAAATTCGAATTTCTTTTCCTCCAAAGCATCTTCCGAAAATTGACTATTTTAGACCCCAGTATAAAAAACTCAAATAAACTTTAAAAATATTTCGGTAATCTGATTCGTTCCTTTCAACCCTGCCAATAGATTTTGACTGAAATACCTGTAACGAAATAAATGCAACAAATCCACTTAGTTCCCATTCGCATGGTTTTTGGTTCGCTTACCTTACACGTTCTAATCTTCGAGACGCGTCTTAGAACCTTCGAAGCTGGTATACCCACCCAATCCAAGATCTGCTTCGCAGAGACACAGATTCATCACACTCTGTCGGCTCAGCCAAAGTGTCAATCTCATTACCGAGGATTAGATGGAGTGTCATAAGTGATCGGTGCTATTCTCTTTCCCAGCCGCCATCACCACCAGCATCATCGCGGCCGTGGTAAATCCAGGTCCAACTCCGACCCGGCAACTTATTTATTATTTATTTGTAGAGCAAACACAGCCCGGATTTTAGGTCCAAGGAAAGTCACTCCAGTCTAGTTGGCCACAAGATACTTAGCCGAGGTTAGACCGCGGCATTTTGGTCGATCCTTTGATGCTTCCACCAGACACACTTCTGCTTGTTTTCTTCTTCTTTCTTTCGAAATGGCCGTTGTCTTCGTTTGCGATAAGAAAGACATACAAACATTGGTCCGTCGAGGATTTAGTTGTGTTTAGAGAACAGCAGGTGGTGGATTAGATGCGACGGTTCTTTGTGGGATCCTTTACGCCGCATGGACCCGTGACTTGGATGATGGCAATGGTAAGTAATGGTCACTAGTGGATTGTCTTGTTTCGCTTTGTTTTCTTCTCCGCCTTCCGGATTGGTGTTAGACCGACAAATTAGATGGTTATTGGGGTTGCGTGCGTAGATATGCCTTAGAACTTTGCTGGTGTAATAATTAATGTGTGATTTTGATTAGTTCTCACCAAAAAAAGGTGAAGAATGTGCCAGCACTGTCATGAATATGAACAATTTTATCAGAAAAGCTGTTGAAGTAAAAACACAACTAGAAATACACAAAAATTCAAACCCGAGAGAATCTTTCTCTAGATTGAAATCATGGAACTTTAGCAATCATTATTTTTATGAAGGCCCATTGGAAGTGAGAGGAAATAGAGATGTGGTCTATAATTAGAGCGGCTAGATTTCATTTCAAACTTTATCCCTTTTTAGCATTTTGAATTTTTTATTGAAGATCGATCAGAGCGCCAAAAAGCTTTTTATTGGTTTAGTGATTCAACAGCTTTGAATAAATGAATATTTTGAAACAAATATCACAAAGTCTAAAACGTTTGCATTTTAACCTATAACTTGCAGTTATAACAACAAAAATTATTCGAGCTGCTGAAAATATATAATAAATTAACAACTTCCAGTTACTTTGCTAAAACTGCAGTGAAAAATTTCAAATCAAAATTAAAATTAATTTCTTAAATTTCAGGAAAAAAAATTATGAACAGAAATTACGCAGAATGAAATAAGGAAATTAAACTTACAATTTAAATTTAAATCGAACTTTTCTTATAACTTTAAAAAGGATATGTTGAAATATGAAAACAAACAATTTGATGACTTCAATTCAAGTTAAAATAGCAGCGCCTTAGTTGTTGGGAAGGTTTCTGTAGTGCTTTAAATTAACTAAAGTGCTACAAAAATCATGATAATTAATTTTTTTTTAAAAAAAATCTTCGTAGAATTATGGAAAAAAAATTAAAGAAAAAAAACTGAAGGAATTTTATGTTTCTCAGTTTATATAATATTTTAACTAAAAAAACTTTTTTGAAATATAATAAATGATAGTTAGTTTGAGAAAGTAAATTTTACACAATTTTTTTCGAATATGTCCAAAAATTCCACGAAGCTTGTCCAAAATGTTGCTGAACTTTTTTTCAATGTTTTTTTTGACCTATTGCGACAGGTTTGATGCAAAAACTGGGTAAAAATTTATGCTTCTATTTTTATTAAAGTTTTTGCAATTTATTCTATGAAGACTTGTAGCTAAGCCCGACAAATTTACAAAATTTGAAGAAAAATGTCTTAAAAAAACTTCAAACTCCTGTACGACTGGAATACTTTCAAATCTGTCTAAATATTCAATAACAAATAAAAAGCAAACGTGTCTTAAAAACAAAGACAGCTAAACATAAATGTAAATAATTTTCGTGAGAATCTTATTAGTACATTGAAAATTATTGCAAAAAATTCAGTGATACATTTTGAGGCTATTTCAAAAAGTCGGCCAAGCAATTTTCGAAAGCTGTTTACAAGATTTCTACCAAAATCTAAGGTTCGGAAAGCTTTACAATTAACTATTTCGAAAGTTAATACCAAAAACATGACTTTCAAAACAGCGATAACATGAAGGATCCATTAAGTAAAAAATTAGGAAAATTTCCGGAAGAAAAAACAAAGAAAGGAAATGGTTCAATGTGGCGGAGTACTAAAAGGATATTTATGAATGCTTTTAAAAAATAGCTCGTGTACTAAAGGAATACTCATCGATGCATGAAGACGTATAGAAATTTAGTAAAAGTTTTGGAAAAAAGTTTCTCCTAACAATTTGCTTTGAATTAATTATAAGTTCACTATCACAAATGCAATGAATAAAAGATATTGAAATGAATATTTAGTTCAAACCTGATTTGTTCATAAATATAGTTATAGAGAATTTTGTATTGAATTTCAAAGCGAAATTAAAGTAAGAACAACCTTGAGAAATATAAGCAATATTATTTCAATTAAACATGATCTATAAAGACTTTTGCGTAGTGGAGATCCGCATTGCAAATTCAAGATTATAAAATACTGAGAATATTTTTTGGGGCAATTCTTAAAATTCTAAAGAAATGGCTTTCCAACATTCTTCAAACAAATTTTAGAAAATAATCAAGCCGGTTTTTATCTGTTTTTTGTTAAGTAGTATTTATTTGGAAGTATGTTTTTGGTTGCAGATCAGAGGAAGAGGAAGAAACCATTAAACACTTTCTGTGCGAATGTCCGGCGCTGTCCAGGAAGCGCATGCAAACCTTGGGCACACCCTTCCTAGACAACCTCACGGAAGTAGCCGATTTGGACATTGGCTGCATAGCCGGCTTTATTCGAGAATCTGGATGGTTCTCGTCATCCCGCAGGTTCTAGTGCCGCCCTTATATTCTGTGGTATCACAATGGGCCTCTCGTAGCCTAAGTGAGCTACCTTTGGATAAAAGGGGGCTGCCACTACAACCAACCAACCAACCAACCATGTTTTTGGTACCCGAACTTGGTTGATTTGTTCCATGAAAAAAGGTCAAAATCGATAAACTCTATACATTAGACAATCGTCCATGATTCAGGATCAAAATCTTCCACAATTGTGCACCCGAAACCCGCAGAAACATTTTAATTTCGCATCGTCCCTGCATTTCAATTCAATATTCCTGGAATCACTGGCAAACAAATTTAGCACCATGTTCGAACGAACGATGATCACTGTCAATGCTGCTGAAATTACCCATTTTCTTTGGCCGACACGGATCGCGGAGACTTCAAGATAATTTCAATCAGTTGAACGCTATCCGAAAAGGGCAAACCAAACAAAAAGATTTGGCAGAACTCTTGCATGGTCCTCCGTGGTCCAATAAAACCACCAGCCGAAACACAAGCGAGGTGTTCAGCACCGAGATTTTTCAGTTAACCTGTGGCCGATCATTGATTTTGAAGCCTGACAAGAATGGAAAAAATGACCCGCAGAGTGATTTAGCGCGAAAACGTTCAGAAGTTATTTAAAATTGATGTCAACTGTGTCTTTTGCTGTGCCAATGTTGCGTGTGTGTTTGGATTTTTAAGACCCTCGGACAAAAAGAAAAGTTCTTCAGGCCGCTGCGGTCGTTGAAATTGGACAGACCATGGACGCAATCAAGATGATGGTTGAAATGAATGGCAAAAGTGCAAATTTGAGGAAATCATGTTCAAAATTCTCAAAACTAATTAGTCATGATCATTGGGAAGCATCCACAACAATTCAATTCATAATTGAAAATCAAACATTTTTCCTGAACGCGTAAAAATTAAATCTCTTGCAAAAATTCAATTACCTCGTGTACAGGTAACTTTAAACTCACCAGTCGATTATGTATGAATGTGAACGTTACGAAAAAGAACCTGATTTCAATTTCTCGTCCTTTTTCAATGTTTCAGGTGAAATGACTGACTTCATGTGACACCAATGCGCTAAGGTCCACGACGGTCTACAAATTTAGTCGCCCGGGCGATAATTCTTCTTCGAGTGACATATAAATTGCTTATGAAAATTCGGCAGTTGCCCTTTTTGCCCTCTTGCCGATTTCCGAACGATATGTATCGCAAGTATCAGATTGTTGGAGACCATTGAAAGGAGGCAGAAAATAAATAAATAAATCAACAAAAATTAGGTGCGAGTTCCCGGTAAGGCGACAAGTCTTCAAATATTCGGAAATTATTCTTTTTTGAAAACTTACAATTTGTCGACAAAGGCTTCTATGTGGAAATAATGCAAAAGACTCAAATATAACTATTGGAAACTTAATAAATGAATTTTGAACTTTGTCAACAATAAAACGCAAGAATGGCTATTTTCAAACAAAGTCGTACTATCTCTTGCTTCAATAAAAGGAAAACCTCGATAGAAAGTAGTTCACAAGTAAGAACTACTTGTGCGAAGTTCTTGATCTGACAAAAGCATATGCAAATCAATATCTTTTTCAAAGATTGTCGTGGACACGGGCAACAAATAAAAAAACAATTGGAAAGACTTCTTTCAATCTTTTCTCCTACCAAAGATTTGAAGTCGCAACATGCTTAGGTGTGACTCCTGAGTAACACGCCACCACCTAGTCCGGCATGATTCCCGACCACAATCTACATTCAGGCTCATATACATATGTCGATGACGTGTGACTATAATTATAACTCAATTTTCGAAACTGGAAGATATTTATTGGAATTTTATGCAGATGCAGTGATATCGATATCTTTTGTTATATGCCGTTGATATTTTTATGGTCAAATGTTTTGTCTCCTATCAGATTTTTTTTCATCAGTTCTTCGGAATTGGTGGATGTTGAGATGGAATCTGGAAAGAAAAATGATAGAAAAATGTATTTTTTTGATTTTCTTGAGAATATTAACAATCTCATAATTAGCTTTCCTTGTAGCTTCATTAATGGAATCAGACTCGCCGCGGTCGCCATGCAATATGAATCAATCGGGATAGTATGGAGGGAATGAGTTATAGCGACAAATCTGCCATTTAATTTGAATATTGGCCTTAACCGTTCACAGGTTTCAAGTTAATCAGGCCTAATGATGTGGCGGCCAAGCCTAGTGATAATACATTTAAACGCCGACTTCTAATCGAGGACAGTTTTTAATATCTTGTTGAATACTTTCCAACGCCTCGTGCGGTGTCATTGATATCTTCGTTTGATGTATGTTATTTCTTTCGCTAATTACGGCACTGCTTTAGGGAATTAGCATAGTGACAGTTTATGATTATATGCTGGTTTTCATGCTTAGCTATGCTTGTTAGGAGTACACTTTTCAGTGGATGTAGGGTAGCTTTAATCTATTGCGAATCCAGGAGGACAACAAACAAACATTCAAATGTGAATAGTTCGATTCACGGAACCAACTCTTTCACGTTTGTTTGAAGGTAGGCCATAAACGATTTGCCAGCTCCAAACATCATCAATTTGAACGTGCACTGAAGTGACACATTCTAAGAACTCACCAACGCCACGTACTCGTCTACCTTACCTTGGAAACATTTTCCCCGGAATAAAATTCGAAAATTGTTGAAATTGTTCACATAGCCCGTGAACCATGGAGGTAATTTATAAAAACAAATGTACCGCCCCGATCTTGTTCAGTTCAATTATTCCATTCTGCGACCATCTCGCTCCTTCTTCGCCCATTTATTTAGGTTTCCTGTGGAACGTTGCCGAAAATCACCAAACGGCCAGCAAACCAAAACGAAAACGAAATCAACAATAAAACATACAAACCAGAAACAATTTTTCCACTTAAATTCCAGGTGAGTGCAATAAATAAAACCGGGAACATGTCAAGAAATGTTTCCACAAAAAATAAGTGAAATAAAAGACGCAGCGCCAAGAGGAAGACCAAGTCGCAGAGAATTCCAGCCAAGTCTCAATGCCATGTACAGATGCAAGTAATTAGAATTTTTGATTAAATTAATTCGTTTATTTTCTAGGGGTTACTTTTATGGCTATCCATGTTGTCATTCGGCTACGTGATATGGGATCGCGGTCGGTGCTCACATGTGCCATGTAAATTTTTAATTCGTCCGCACTCAAAATTAAAATGAAAACTAATCCGGGCGGGAAGTGGTCCGGGCTCGGCCAGTGGTCAGGCCGTGCCTACTTGCATTATTTTCCGTTTTCGTTAATGAAATTTTAATGAGATATCAGTGAAAAGTGAGTGAAATAGAACGGCTACTAGATATGATGGATTACCTCCTGTAAGACGTGGTAGTTTTAGGACGCCGTACGTATTGTTTTCATATTCGCAAGATTCAACCGGCGGAGAGGGTTAATTAGTTTCGGATCATTATAAGCGCTGACGAGAGTGCAGGCTCTTTGGGCCGATCCATTCCAATTGTTTTGATCGACATCGGAACTCGATTGGGCGCAGCAATCGTCCCAAAGTATGACTTGCCGATTTTTTCGTCATCCTGGCAGCCGGTGAATTCATTATAATTTTTTGCCAGCCAAACGAGTGCTAAGTCTGCACACTTCTTGTTCCATGTCGCAAAATGATGAGCTGAACAGCTTAAAATTTTATCTGCTGCTGTTGTTTCAGTTTTTTTGAAATTTCGGCTTACTCCAATGATAATAGGTAGTGCGTTAATTTAAATTTTCTCTTTCGACGTCGAACGAACCAAACTGCAAATTTGTCCATATTATGGCAGTGTGGATGGTATTTAGCATAAATTAAACGCAGGTCAATGATATGGTACAAATAGAAAGACGACGTGGATAGATGAGTTGACGATTATTTATTGTATTAAGGTGATATTATTGTAAGCCTAAAAAGCGCGTGATCAAATGATCAAATGCAAACGGGAACGTTTCAAAGAGACAACTTAAGCTGCGCCCTGATTAACGATCGTGACTAAATATTGAAGTGTTTATAAAATAACACTAGACTAACGACACATTTTCAATGAAACCAGAGAATATAACGTCTTCCGGATTATTCATCACGTAGTGCCAACTTGTCTAGTTTTCGTGGATCTATCAACATTTTCTAGCAACATTTTCTGGCAACATTTTCTAGCAACATTTTCTAGCAACATTTTATGGCAATATTTTCTAGCAACATTTTCTAGCAAAATTTTCTGGCAACATTTTCTAGTAACATTTTCTAGCAACATTTTATGGCAATATTTTCTAGCAACATTTTCTAGCAACATTTTCTAGCAACATTTTCTAGCAACATTTGCTAGCAACATTCCCTGGCAAGTTTTCTAAAAACATTTTCTATCAACATTTTCTATCAACATTTTCTGGAAACATTTTCTAGCAAAATTTTCTGGACACATTTTCTAGCAACATTTTCTGGCAACATTTTCTGGCAACATTTTCTGGCAATATTTTCTGGCAACATTTACTAGCAACATTTTCTAGCAACATTTCTCTAGCAACATTTCCTGACAACATTTTCTGGCAACATTTTCTATCAACATTTTCTGGCAACATTTTCTAGCAACATTTTCTAGTAACGTTTTCTAGCAACATTTTCTAGCAACATTCACTGGCAACATTTTCTAGCAACATTTTCTGGCAACATTTTCTAGCAACAATCACTGGCAACATTTTCTAGCAACATTTTCTAGCAACTTTTGCTAGCAACATTCCCTGGCAAGTTTTCTAGCAACATTTTCTAGCAACATTTTCTGGCAACATTTTCTAGCAACATATTCTGGAAACATTTTCTGGCAACATTTTCTAGCAACATTTTCTACCAACATTTTCTGGCAACATTTTCTAGCAACATGTTCTTGCAACATTTTCTAGCAACATTTTCTAGCAACGTTTTCTAGCAACATTTTCTAGCAACATTCACTGGCAACATTTTCTAGCAACATTTTCTGGCAACATTTTCTAGCAACAATCACTGGCAACATTTTCTAGCAACATTTTCTAGCAACATTTTCTGGCAACATTTTCTAGCAACATATTCTGGAAACATTTTCTGGCAACATTTTCTAGCAACATTTTCTACCAACATTTTCTGGCAACATTTTCTAGCAACATTTTCTAGTAACGTTTTCTAGCAACATTTTCTAGCAACATTCACTGGCAACATTTTCTAGCAACATTTTCTGGCAAACATTTTCTAGCAACAATCACTGGCAACATTTTCTAGCAACATTTTCTAGCAACTTTTGCTAGCAACATTCCCTGGCAAGTTTTCTAGCAACATTTTCTAGCAACATTTTCTGGCAACATTTTCTAGCAACATATTCTGGAAACATTTTCAGGCAACATTTTCTAGCAACATTTTCTACCAACATTTTCTGGCAACATTTTCTAGCAACATGTTCTTGCAACATTTTCTAGCAACATTTTCTAGCAACGTTTTCTAGCAACATTTTCTAGCAACATTCACTGGCAACATTTTCTAGCAACATTTTCTGGCAACATTTTCTAGCAACAATCACTGGCAACATTTTCTAGCAACATTTTCTAGCAACTTTTGCTAGCAACATTCCCTGGCAAGTTTTCTAGCAACATTTTCTAGCAATATTTTCTGGCAACATTTTCTACCAACATTTTCTGGCAACATTTTTTAGCAACATTTTCTAGCAACATTTTTGCTAGCAACATTTTCTAGCAACATTTGGTAGCAACATTTCCTGGCAAGTTTTCTAGCAACATTTTCTAACATAATTTTCTGGCAACATTTTCTAGCAACATTCACTGGCAACATTTTCTAGCAACATTTTCTGGCAACATTTTCTAGCAACAATCACTGGGAACATTTTCTAGCAACATTTTCTAGCAATATTTTCTGGCAACATTTTCTAGCAACATTTTCTGGCAAAATTTTCTACCAACTTTTGCTAGCAACAATACCTGGCAAGTTTTCTAGCAACAATTTCCGGCAACATTTTCCGGCAACATTTGCAAGCAACATTTTTGAGCAACATTTTCTGGCAACATTTTCTAGCAACATTCACTGGCAACATTTTCTAGCACCGTTTTCTAGAAACATTTTCTGGCAACATTTTCTAGCAACATTTTCTAGCAACATTTTCTGGCAACATTTTCTAGCAACATATTCTGGAAACATTTTCTGGCAACATTTTCTAGCAACATTTTCTACCAACATTTTCTGGCAACATTTTCTAGCAACATGTTCTTGCAAACATTTTCTAGCAACATTTTCTAGCAACGTTCTCTAGCAACATTTTCTAGCAACATTCACTGGCAACATTTTCTAGCAACATTTTCTGGCAACATTTTCTAGCAACAATCACTGGCAACATTTTCTAGCAACATTTTCTAGCAACTTTTGCTAGCAACATTCTCTGGAAAGTTTTCTAGCAACATTTTCTAACAAAATTTTCTGGCAACATTTTCTAGCAACATTTTCTGGCAACATTTTCTAGCAACATTTTCTGGCAACATTTTCTAGCAACATTTTCTGGCAAAATTTTCTACCAACTTTTGCTAGCAACAATCCCTGGCAAGTTTTCTAGCAACATTTTCCAGCAACATTTTCCGGCAACATTTTCTAGCAACATTTTTGAGCAACATTTTCTGGCAACATTTTCTAGCAACATTCACTGGCAACATTTTCTAGCACCATTTTCTAGAAACATTTTCTGGCAACATTTTCTAGCAACATTTTCTAGCAACATTTTCTAGCAACATTTTCTGGCAACATTTTCTAGCAACATATTCTAGAAACATTTTCTGGCAACATTTTCTAGCAACATTTTCTACCAACATTTTCTGGCAACATTTTCTAGCAACATGTTCTTGCAAATATTTCCTAGCAACATTTTCTAGCAACGTTTTCTAGCAACATTTTCTAGCAACATTCACTGGCAACATTTTCTAGCAACATTTTCTGGCAAAATTTTCTAGCAACAATCACTGGCAACATTTTCTAGCAACATTTTCTAGCAACTTTTGCTAACAACATTCTCTGGAAAGTTTTCTAGCAACATTTTCTAGCAACATTTTCTGGCAACATTTTCCAGCAACATTTTCTAGCACCGTTTTCTAGCAACATTTTCTAGCAACATTTTCTGGCAACATTTTCTAGCAACATTTTCTAGCAACATTTTCTGGCAACATTTTCTAGCAACATATTCTGGAAACATTTTCTGGCAACATTTTCTAGCAACATTTTCTACCAAAATTTTCTGGCAACATTTTCTAGCAACATTTTCTAGTAACGTTTTCTAGCAACATTTTCTAGCAACATTCACTGGCAACATTTTCTAGCAACATTTTCTGGCAACATTTTCTAGCAACAATCACTGGCAACATTTTATAGCAACATTTTCTAGCAACATTCCCTGGCAAGTTTTCTAGCAACATTTTCTAGCAACATTTTCTGGCAACATTTTCTAGCAACATATTCTGGAAACATTTTCTGGCAACATTTTCTAGCAACATTTTCTACCAACATTTTCTGGCAACATTTTCTAGCAACATGTTCTTGCAACATTTTCTAGCAACATTTTCTAGCAACATTTTCTGGCAACATTTTTTAGCAACATATTCTGGAAACATTTTCTGGCAACATTTTCTAGCAACATTTTCTACCAACATTTTCTGGCAACATTTTGTAGCAACATGTTCTTGCAACATTTTCTAGCAACATTTTCTAGCAACGTTTTCTTGCAACATTTTCTAGCAACATTCACTGGCAACATTTTCTAGCAACATTTTCTGGCAACATTTTGTAGCAACAATCACTGGCAACATTTTCTAGCAATATTTTCTAGCAACTTTTGCTAGCAACATTCCCTGGCAAGTTTTCTAGCAACATTTTCTAGCAATATTTTCTGGCAACGTTTTCTGGCAACATTTTCTAGCAACATTTTCTAGCAACATTTTCTGGCAACATTTTCTAGCAGCATTTTCTGGCAACATTTTCTAGCAACATGTTCTAGCAACATTTCCTGGCTAGTTTTTTAGCAACATTTTCCAGCAACATTTTCTGGCAACATTTTCTAGCAACATTTTCTAGCAACATTTTCTGGCAACATTTTCTAGCAACATTTTCTGGCAACATTTTCTAGCAACATTTTCTAGCAACATGTTCTAGCAACATATTCTATAAACATTTTCTGGCAACATTTTCTAGCAACATTTTCTACCAACATTTTCTGGCAACATTTTCTAGCAACATTTTCTAGCAACATTTTTGCTAGCAACATTTTCTAGCAACATTTGGTAGCAACATTTCCTGGCAAGTTTTCTAGCAACATTTTCTAACATAATTTTCTGGCAACATTTTCTAGCAACATTCACTGGCAACATTTTCTAGCAACATTTTCTGGCAACATTTTCTAGCAACAATCACTGGGAACATTTTCTAGCAACATTTTCTAGCAATATTTTCTGGCAACATTTTCTAGCAACATTTTCTGGCAAAATTTTCTACCAACTTTTGCTAGCAACAATACCTGGCAAGTTTTCTAGCAACATTTTCCGGCAACATTTTCCGGCAACATTTTCAAGCAACATTTTTGAGCAACATTTTCTGGCAACATTTTCTAGCAACATTCACTGGCAACATTTTCTAGCACCGTTTTCTAGAAACATTTTCTGGCAACATTTTCTAGCAACATTTTCTAGCAACATTTTCTGGCAACATTTTCTAGCAACATATTCTGGAAACATTTTCTGGCAACA
This sequence comes from Oxycera nigricornis, assembly GCA_963942545.1. Classification (NCBI taxonomy): domain Eukaryota; kingdom Metazoa; phylum Arthropoda; class Insecta; order Diptera; family Stratiomyidae; genus Oxycera; species Oxycera nigricornis. The sequence goes on along the minus strand of OZ012663.1, from coordinate 7,501,161 downwards.
TTTTCTAGCAACATTTTCTACCAACATTTTCTGGCAACATTTTCTAGCAACATGTTCTTGCAAACATTTTCTAGCAACATTTTCTAGCAACGTTCTCTAGCAACATTTTCTAGCAACATTCACTGGCAACATTTTCTAGCAACATTTTTTGGCAACATTTTCTAGCAACAATCACTGGCAACATTTTCTAGCAACATTTTCTAGCAACTTTTGCTAGCAACATTCTCTGGAAAGTTTTCTAGCAACATTTTCTAACAAAATTTTCTGGCAACATTTTCTAGCAACATTTTCTGGCAACATTTTCTAGCAACATTTTCTGGCAACATTTTCTAGCAACATTTTCTGGCAAAATTTTCTACCAACTTTTGCTAGCAACAATCCCTGGCAAGTTTTCTAGCAACATTTTCCAGCAACATTTTCCGGCAACATTTTCTAGCAACATTTTTGGGCAACATTTTCTGGCAACATTTTCTAGCAACATTCACTGGCAACATTTTCTAGCACCATTTTCTAGAAACATTTTCTGGCAACATTTTCTAGCAACATTTTCTAGCAACATTTTCTGGCAACATTTTCTAGCAACATATTCTAGAAACATTTTCTGGCAACATTTTCTAGCAACATTTTCTACCAACATTTTCTGGCAACATTTTCTAGCAACATGTTCTTGCAAACATTTTCTAGGAACATTTTCTAGCAACGTTTTCTAGCAACATTTTCTAGCAACATTCACTGGCAACATTTTCTAGCAACATTTTCTGGCAACATTTTCTAGCAACAATCACTGGCAACATTTTCTAGCAACATTTTCTAGCAACTTTTGCTAGCAACATTCTCTGGAAAGTTTTCTAGCAACATTTTCTAGCAACATTTTCTGGCAACATTTTCCAGCAACATTTTCTAGCAACATTTTCTAGCAACATTTTCTAGCAACATTTTCTGGCAACATTTTCTAGCAACATTTTCTAGCAACATTTTCTGGAAACATTTTCTAGCAACATATTCTGGAAACATTTTCTGGCAACATTTTCTAGCAACATTTTCTACCAACATTTTCTGGCAACATTTTCTAGCAACATTTTCTAGTAACGTTTTCTAGCAACATTTTCTAGCAACATTCACTGGCAACATTTTCTAGCAACATTTTCTGGCAACATTTTCTAGCAACAATCACTGGCAACATTTTCTAGCAACATTTTCTAGCAACTTTTGCTAGCAACATTCCCTGGCAAGTTTTCTAGCAACATTTTCTAGCAACATTTTCTGGCAACATTTTCTAGCAACATATTCTGGAAACATTTTCTGGCAACATTTTCTAGCAACATTTTCTACCAACATTTTCTGGCAACATTTTCTAGCAACATGTTCTTGCAACATTTTCTAGCAACATTTTGTAGCAACGTTTTCTAGCAACATTTTCTAGCAACATTCACTGGCAACATTTTTTAGCAACATTTTCTGGCAACATTTTCTAGCAACATATTCTGGAAACATTTTCTGGCAACATTTTCTAGCAACATTTTCTACCAACATTTTCTGGCAACATTTTCTAGCAACATGTTCTTGCAACATTTTCTAGCAACATTTTCTAGCAACGTTTTCTAGCAACATTTTCTAGCAACATTCACTGGCAACATTTTCTAGCAACATTTTCTGGCAACATTTTCTAGCAACAATCACTGGAAACATTTTCTAGCAACTTTTGCTAGCAACATTCCCTGGCAAGTTTTCTAGCAACATTTTCTAGCAATATTTTCTTGCAACATTTTCTGGCAACATTTTCTAGCAACATTTTCTAGCAACATTTTCTAGCAACATTTTCTAGCAACTTTTGCTAGCAACATTCTCTGGAAAGTTTTCTAGCAACATTTTCTAACAAAATTTTCTGGCAACATTTTCTAGCAACATTTTCTGGCAACATTTTCTAGCAACATTTTCTGGCAACATTTTCTAGCAACATTTTCTGGCAAAATTTTCTACCAACTTTTGCTAGCAACAATCCCTGGCAAGTTTTCTAGCAACATTTTCCAGCAACATTTTCCGGCAACATTTTCTAGCAACATTTTTGGGCAACATTTTCTGGCAACATTTTCTAGCAACATTCACTGGCAACATTTTCTAGCACCATTTTCTAGAAACATTTTCTGGCAACATTTTCTAGCAACATTTTCTAGCAACATTTTCTGGCAACATTTTCTAGCAACATATTCTAGAAACATTTTCTGGCAACATTTTCTAGCAACATTTTCTACCAACATTTTCTGGCAACATTTTCTAGCAACATGTTCTTGCAAACATTTTCTAGGAACATTTTCTAGCAACGTTTTCTAGCAACATTTTCTAGCAACATTCACTGGCAACATTTTCTAGCAACATTTTCTGGGAACATTTTCTAGCAACAATCACTGGCAACATTTTCTAGCAACATTTTCTAGCAACATTTTCTGGCAACATTTTCCAGCAACATTTTCTAGCAACATTTTCTAGCAACATTTTCTAGCAATATTTTCTGGCAACATTTTCTGGCAACATTTTCTAGCAACATTTTCTAGCAACATTTTCTAGCAATATTTTCTGGCAACATTTTCTGGCAACATTTTCTAGCAACATTTTCTACCAAAATTTTCTGGCAACATTTTCTAGCAACATTTTCTAGCAACATTTTTGCTAGCAACATTTTCTAGCAACATTTGGTAGCAACATTTCCTGGCAAGTTTTCTAGCAACATTTTCTAACATAATTTTCTGGCAACATTTTCTAGCAACATTCACTGGCAACATTTTCTAGCAACATTTTCTGGCAACATTTTCTTGCAACAATCACTGGGAACATTTTCTAGCAACATTTTCTAGCAATATTTTCTGGCAACATTTTCTAGCAACATTTTCTGGCAAAATTTTCTACCAACTTTTGCTAGCAACAATCCCTGGCAAGTTTTCTAGCAACATTTTCCAGCAACATTTTCCGGCAACATTTTCTAGCAACATTTTTGAGCAACATTTACTGGCAACATTTTCTAGCAACATTTGGTAGCAACATTCCCTGGCAAGTTTTCTAGCAACATTTTCTAGCAATATTTTCTGGCAACATTTTCTGGCAACATTTTCTAGCAACATTTTCTGGAAACATTTTCTGGCAATATTTTGTGGCAACATTTTCTAGCAACATGTTCTAGCAACATTCACTGGCAAGTTTTCTAGCAACATTTTCTAGCAACATTTTCTGGCAACATTTTCCAGCAACATTTTCTAGCAACATTTGCTAGCAACATTTTCTAGCAACATTTTCTGGCAACATTTTCTAGCAACATTTTCTAGCAACATTTTCTGGCAACATTTTCTAGCAACATATTCTCGAAACATTTTCTGGCAACATTTTCTAGCAACATTTTCTACCAACATTTTCTGGCAACATTTTCTAGCAACATTTTCTGGCAACATTTTCTAGCAACATTTTCTAGCAACATTTTCTTGCAACGTTTTCTAGCAACATTTTCTAGCAACATTTTCTGGCAACATTTTCTAGCAACATTTTCTGGCAACATTTTGTGGCAACATTTTCTAGCAACATGTTCTAGCAACATTCACTGGCAAGTTTTCTAGCAACATTTTCTAGCAACATTTTCTGGCAACATTTTCCAGCAACATTTTCTATCAACATTTTCTAGCAACATTTTCTACCAACATTTTCTGGCAACATTTTCTAGCAACATGTTCTTGCAACATTTTCTAGCAACATTTTCTAGCAACGTTTTCTAGCAACATTTTCTAGCAACATTCACTGGCAACATTTTCTAGCAACATTTTCTGGCAACATTTTCTAGCAACAATCACTGGCAACATTTTCTAGCAACATTTTCTAGCAACTTTTGCTAGCAACATTCCCTGGAAAGTTTTCTAGCAACATTTTCTAGCAATATTTTCTGGCAACATTTTCTGGCAACATTTTCTAGGACCATTTTCTAGCAACATTTTCTGGCAACATTTTCTAGCAACATTTTCTGGCAACATTTTGTGGCAACATTTTCTAGCAACATGTTCTAGCAACATTCATTGGCAAGTTTTCTAGCAACATGTTCTAGTAACATTTTCTGGCAACATTTTCCAGCAACATTTTCTAGCAAAATTTTCTAGCAACATTTTCTAGCAACATTTTCTAGCAACATATTCTAGCAACATTTTCTGGCAACATTTTCTTGCAACATTTTCTAGCAACATATTCTGGAAACATTTTCTGGCAACATTTTCTAGCAACATTTTCTACCAACATTTTTGGCAACATTTTCTAGCAACATTTTCTGGCAACATTTTCTAGCAACATTTTCTAGCAACATTTTCTTGCAACATTTTCTAGCAACATTTTCTAGTAACGTTTTCTAGCAACATTTTCTAGCAACATTCACTGGCAACATTTTCTAGCAACATTTTCTGGCAACATTTTCTAGCAACAATCACTGGCAACATTTTCTAGCAACATTTTCTAGCAACTTTTGCTAGCAACATTCCCTGGCAAGTTTTCTAGCAACATTTTCTAGCAACATTTTCTGGCAACATTTTCTAGCAACATATTCTGGAAACAGTTTCTGGCAACATTTTCTAGCAACATTTTCTACCAACATTTTCTGGCAACATTTTCTAGCAACATGTTCTTGCAACATTTTCTAGCAACATTTTCTAGCAACGTTTTCTAGCAATATTTTCTAGCAACATTCACTGGCAACATTTTCTAGCAACATTTTCTGGCAACATTTTCTAGCAACATTCACTAGCAACATTTTCTAGCAACATTTTCTAGCAACTTTTGCTAGCAACATTCCCTGGAAAGTTTTCTTGCAACATTTTCTAGCAATATTTTCTGGCAACATTTTCTGGCAACATTTTCTAGCAACATTTTCTAGCAACTTTTGCTAGCAACATTCCCTGGAAAGTTTTCTAGCAACATTTTCTAGCAATATTTTCTGGCAACATTTTCTGGCAACATTATCTAGCAACATTTTCTAGCAACATTTTCTGGCAACATTTTCTAGCTACATTTTCTGGAAACATTTTCTACCAACATGTTCTAGCAACATATTCTGGAAACATTTTCTGGCAACATTTTCTAGCAACATTTTCTACCAACATTTTCTGGCAACATTTTCTAGCAACATTTTCTAGCAACATTTTTGCTAGCAACATTTTCTAGCAACATTTGGTAGCAACATTCCCTGGCAAGTTTTCCAGCAACATTTTCTAACATAATTTTCTGGCAACATTTTCTAGCAACATTTTCTGGCAACATTTTCTGGCAACATTGTCTAGCAACATATTCTGGAAACATTTTCTGGCAACATTTTCTAGCAACATTTTCTACCAACATTTTCTGGCAACATTTTCTAGCAACATTTTCTTGCAACATTTTCTAGCAACATTTTCTAGCAACGTTTTCTAGCAACATTTTCTAGCAACATTCACTGGCAACATTTTCTAGCAACATTTTCTGGCAACATTTTCTAGCAACAATCACTGGCAACATTTTCTAGCAACACTTGCTAGCAACTTTTGCTAGCAACATTCCCTGGCAAGTTTTCTAGCAACATTTTCTAGCAACATTTTCTGGCAACATTTTCCAGCAACATATTCTGGAAACATTTTCTGGCAACATTTTCTAGCAACATTTTCTACCAACATTTTCTGGCAACATTTTCTAGCAACATGTTCTTGCAACATTTTCTAGCAACATTTTCTAGCAACGTTTTCTAGCAACATTTTCTAGCAACATTCACTGGCAACATTTTCAAGCAACATTTTCTGGCAACATTTTCTAGCAACAATCACTGGCAACATTTTCTAGCAACATTTTCTAGCAAAATTTGCTAGCAACATTCCCTGGCAAGTTTTCTAGCAACATTTTCTAGCAATATTTTCTGGCAACATTTTCTGGCAACATTTTCTAGCAACATTTTCTAGCAACATTTTCTGGCAACATTTTCTAGCAACATTTTCTGGCAACATTTTCTAGCAACATGTTCTAGCAACATTCCCTGGCAAGTTTTTTAGCAACATTTTCTAGCAACATTTTCTGGCAACATTTTCTAGCAACATTTTCTAGCAACATATTCTAGCAACATATTCTATAAACATTTTCTGGCAACATTTTCTAGCAACATTTTCTACCAACATTTTCTGGCAACATTTTCTGGCAACATTTTCTAGCAACATTTTCTAGCAACATTTTTGCTAGCAACATTTTCTAGCAACATTTGGTAGCAACATTCCCTGGCAAGTTTTCTAGCAACATTTTCTAACATAATTTTCTGGAAAGATTTTCCAGCAACATTCACTGGCAACATTTTCTAGCAACATTTTCTGGCAACATTTTCTAGCAACAATCACTGGGAACATTTTCTAGCAACATTTTCTAGCAATATTTTCTGGCAACATTTTCTAGCAATATTTTCTGGCAACATTTTCCAGCAACATATTCTGGAAACATTTTCTGGCAAAATTTTCTACCAACTTTTGCTAGCAACAATCCCTGGCAAGTTTTCTAGCAACATTTTCCGGCAACATTTTCCGGCAACATTTTCTAGCAACATTTTTGAGCAACATTTCCTGGCAACATTTTCTAGCAACATTCACTGGCAACATTTTCTAGCACCGTTTTCTAGAAACATTTTCTGGCAACATTTTCTAGCAACATTTTCTAGCAACATATTCTAGCAACATATTCTATAAACATTTTCCAGCAACATTTTCTGGCAACATTTTCTAGCAACATTTTCTGGCAACATTTTCTAGCAACATTTTCTGGCAAAATTTTCTACCAACTTTTGCTAGCAACAATCCCTGGCAAGTTTTCTAGCAACATTTTCCAGCAACATTTTCCGGCAACATTTTCTAGCAACATTTTTGAGCAACATTTTCTGGTAACATTTTCTAGCAACATTCACTGGCAACATTTTCTAGCACCGTTTTCTAGAAACATTTTCTGGCAACATTTTCTAGCAACATTTTCTAACAACATTTTCTGGCAAGATTTTCTAGCAACATTTTCTGGCAAAATTTTCTACCAACTTTTGCTAGCAACAATCCCTGGCAAGTTTTCTAGCAACATTTTCCAGCAACATTTTCCGGCAACATTTTCTAGCAACATTTTTGAGCAACATTTTCTAGCAACATTTTCTAGCAACATTTGGTAGCAACATTCCCTGGCAAGTTTTCTAGCAACATTTTCTAGCAATATTTTCTGGCAACATTTTCTGGCAACATTTTCTAACAACATTTTCTGGAAACATTTTCTGGCAACATTTTGTGGCAACATTTTCTAGCAACATGTTCTAGCAACATTCACTGGCAAGTTTTCTAGCAACATTTTCTAGCAACATTTTCTGGCAACATTTTCCAGCAACATTTTCTAGCAACATTTTCTAGCAACATTTTCTAGCAACATTTTCTGGCAACATTTTCTAGCAACATTTTCTAGCAACATTTTCTGGCAACATTTTCTAGCAACATATTCTGTAAACATTTTCTGGCAACATTTTCTAGCAACATTTTCTACCAACATTTTCCGGCAACATTTTCTAGCAACATTTTCTGGCAACATTTTCTAGCAACATTTTCTAGCAACATTTTCTTGCGACGTTTTCTAGCAACATTTTCTAGCAACATTTTCTGGCAACATTTTCTAGCAACATTTTCTGGCAACATTTTGTGGCAACATTTTCTAGCAACATGTTCTAACAACATTCACTGGCAAGTTTTCTAGCAACATTTTCTAGCAACATTTTCTGGCAACATTTTCCAGCAACATTTTCTATCTAGCAACATTTTCTACCAACATTTTCTGGCAGCATTTTCTAGCAACATGTTCTTGCAACATTTTCTAGCAACATTTTCTAGCAACGTTTTCTAGCAACATTTTCTAGCAACATTCACTGGCAACATTTTCTAGCAACATTTTCTGGCAACATTTTCTAGCAACAATCACTGGCAACATTTTCTAGCAACTTTTGCTAGCAACATTCCCTGGAAAGTTTTCTAGCAACATTTTCTAGCAATATTTTCTGGCAACATTTTCTGGCAACATTTTGTGGCAACATTTTCTAGCTACATGTTCTAGCAACATTCACTGGCAAGTTTTCTAGCAACATTTTCTAGCAACATTTTCTGGCAACATTTTCCAGCAACATTTTCTAGCAACATTTTCTAGCAACATTTTCTAGCAACATTTTCTGGCAACATTTTCTAGCAACATTTTCTAGCAACATTTTCTGGCAACATTTTCTAGCAACATATTCTGGAAACATTTTCTGGCAACATTTTCTAGCAACATTTTCTACCAACATTTTCTGCCAACATTTTTTAGCAACATTTTCTGGCAACATTTTCTAGCAACATTTTCTAGCAACATTTTCTTGCAACATTTTCTAGCAACATTTTCTAGTAACGTTTTCTAGCAACATTTTCTAGCAACATTCACTGGCAACATTTTCTAGCAACATTTTCTGGCAACATTTTCTAGCAACAATCACTGGCAACATTTTCTGGCAACATTTTCTAGCAACTTTTGCTAGCAACATTCCCTGGCAAGATTTCTAGCAACATTTTCTAGCAACATTTTCTGGCAACATTTTCTAGCAACATATTCTGGAAACATTTTCTGGCAACATTTTGTAGCAACATTTTCTACCAACATTTTCTGGCAACATTTTCTAGCAACATGTTCTTGCAACATTTTCTAGCAACATTTTCTAACAACGTTTTCTAGCATTATTTTCTAGCAACATTCACTGGCAACATTTTCTAGCAACATTTTCTGGCAACATTTTCTAGCAACATTCACTAGCAACATTTTCTAGCAACATTTTCTAGCAACTTTTGCTAGCAACATTCCCTGGATAGTTTTCTTGCAACATTTTCTAGCAATATTTTCTGGCAACATTTTCTGGCAACATTTTCTAGCAACATTTTCTAGCAACATTTTATGGCAACATTTTCTAGCTACATTTACTGGCAACATTTTCTAGCAACATGTTCTAGCAACATATTCTGGAAACATTTTCTGGCAACATTTTCTAGCAACATTTTCTACCAACATTTTCTGGCAACATTTTCTAGCAACATTTTCTAGCAACATTTTTGCTAGCAAAATTTTCTAGCAACATTTGGTAGCAACATTCCCTGGCAAGTTTTCTAGCAACATTTTCTAACATAATTTTCTGGCAACATTTTCTAGCAACATTTTCTGGCAACATTTTCTGGCAACATTGTCTAGCAACATATTCTGGAAACATTTTCTGGCAACATTTTCTAGCAACATTTTCTACCAACATTTTCTGGCAACATTTTCTAGCAACATTTTCTTGCAACATTTTCTAGCAACATTTTCTAGCAACGTTTTCTAGCAACATTTTCTAGCAACATTCACTGGCAACATTTTCTAGCAACATTTTCTGGCAACATTTTCAGCAACAATCACTGGCAACATTTTCTAGCAACATTTCCTAGCAACATTTTCCAGTAACATTTTCCGGCAACATTTTCTGGCAACATTTTCTAGCAACATTTTCTGGCAACATTTTCTAGCAACATTTTCTAGCAACATTTGCTAGCAACATTCCCTGGCAAGTTTTCTAGCAACATTTTCTAGCAATATTTTCTGGTAACATTTTCTAGCAACATTTTCTAGCAACATTTTCTGGCAACTATTTCTACCAACATTTTCTGGCAACATTTTCTAGCAAGATTTTCTGGCAACATTTTCTGGCAACACTTTCTAGCAACATTTTCTAGCAACATTTTCTAGCAACATATCCTGGCAACATTTTCTAGCAACATATTCAGGCAAAATTTTCTGGCAACATTTTCTAGCAACATTTTCTAGCAACATTTGCTAGCAACATTCCCTGGTAAGTTTTCTAGCAACATTTTCCAGCAACATTTCCTGGCAACATTTTCTAGCAACATTTACTAGCAACATTCACTGGCAACATTTTCTGGCAACATTTTCTGGCAACATGTTCTGGCAACATTTTGTGGCAACGTTTTCTAGCAACACTTTTTGGCAACATTTTCTAGCAACATGTTCTTGCAACATTTTTTAGCAACATTTTCTAGTAACGTTTTCTAGCAACATTTTCTAGCAACATTCACTGGCAACATTTTCTAGCTACATTTTCTGGCAACATTTTCTAGCAACAATCACTGGCAACATTTTCTAGCAACATTTTCCAGCAACTTTTGCTAGCAACATTCCCTGGAAAGTTTTCTAGCAACATTTTCTAACATAATTTTCTGGCAACATTTTCTAGCAACATGTTCTTGCAACATTTTCTAGCAACATTTTCTAGCAACATTCACTGGCAACATTTTCTAGCAACATTTTCTAGCAACATTTTTGCTAGCAACATTTTTGCTAGCAACATTTTCTAGCAACATTTGGTAGCAACATTCCCTGGCAAGTTTTCTAGCAACATTTTCTAACATAATTTTCTGGCAACATTTTCTAGCAACATTTTCTGACAACATTTTCTAGCAACATTTTCTGGCAACATTTTCTAGCAACATTTGGTAGCAACATTCCCTGGAAAGTTTTCTAGCAACATTTTCTAGCAACATTTTCTGGCAACATTTTCTAGCAACATGTTCTTGCAACATTTTCTAGCAACATTTTCTGGCAACATTTTCTAGCAACATATTCTGGAAACATTTTCTGGCAACATTTTCTAGCAACAGTTTCTACCAACATTTTCTGGCAACATTTTCTAGCAACATGTTCTTGCAAAATTTTCTAGCAACATTTTCTAGCAACGTTTTCTAGCAACATTTTCTGGCAACATTTTCTAGCAACATATTCTGGAAACATTTTCTGGCAACATTTTCTAGCAACATTTTCTACCAACATTTTCTGGCAACATTTTCTAGCAACATGTTCTTGCAACATTTTCTAGCAACATTTTCTAGCAACGTTTTCTAGCAACATTTTCTAGCAACAATCACTGGCAACATTTTCTAGCAACATTTTCTAGCAACTTTTGCTAGCAACATTCCCTGGAAAGTTTTCTAGCAACATTTTCTAACATAATTTTCTGGCAACATTTTCTAGCAACATTTTTTGGCAACATTTTCTAGTAACATTTTCTGGCAACATTTTCTAGCAACATTTTCCAGCAACATTTTCTAGCAACATGTTCTAGCAACATTCCCTGTCAAGTTTTCTAGCAACATTTTCTAGCAACATTTTCTGGCAACATTTTCTAGCAACATTTTCTGGCAACATTTTCTAGCAACATTTGGTAGCAACATTCCCTGGCAAGTTTTCTAGCAACATTTTCTAGCAACATATTCTGGAAACATTTTCTGGCAACATTTTCTAGCAACATTTTCTACCAACATTTTCTGGCAACATTTTCTAGCAACATGTTCTTGCAACATTTTCTAGCAACATTTTCTAGCAACGTTTTCAAGCAACATTTTCTAGCAACAATCACTGGCAACATTTTCTAGCAACATTTTCTAGCAACTTTTGCTAGCAACATTCCCTGGAAAGTTTTCTAGCAACATTTTCTAACATAATTTTCTGGCAACATTTTCTAGCAACATTTTATCGCAACATTTTCTAGCAACATTTGCTGGCAACATTTTCTAGCAACATTTTCCAGCAACATTTTCTAGCAACATGTTGTAGCAACATTCCCTGGCAAGTTTTCTAGCAACATTTTCTAGCAACATTTTCTGGCAACATTTTCTAGCAACATTTTCTGGCAACATTTTCTAGCAACAATCACTGGCAACATTTTCTAGCAACATTTTCTAGCAACTTTTGCTAGCAACATTCCCTGGAAAGTTTTCTAGCAACATTTTCTAGCAATATTTTCTGGCAACATTTTCTGGCAACATTTTCTAGCAACATTTTCTAGCAACATTTTCTGGCAACATTTTCTAGCAACATTTTCTGGCAACATTTTCTAGCAACATTTTCTAGCAACAGTTTCTGGCAACATTTTCTAGCAACATTTTCTGGCAACATTTTCTAGCAACATTTTCTGGCAACATTTTCTAGCAACATTTTCTAGCAACATTTTCTGGCAACAGTGTCTAGCAACATATTCTGAAAACATTTTCTGGCAACATTTTCTAGCAACATTTTCTATCAACATTTTCTGGCAACATTTTCTAGCAACATTTTCTTGCAACATTTTCTAGCAACATTTTCTAGCAACGTTTTCTAGCAACATTTTCTAGCAACAATCACTGGCAACATCTTCTAACAACATTTTCTGGCAACATTTTCTAGCAACATTTTCTAGCAACATTTTCTGGCAACATTTTCTAGCAACATTTTCTAGCAACATTTGCTAGCAACATTCCCTGGCAAGTTTTCTAGCAACATTTTCTAGCAATATTTTCTGGCAACATTTTCTAGCAACATTTCCCAGCAACATTTTCTGGCAACTATGTCTACCAACATTTTCTGGCAACATTTTCTAGCAAGATTTTCCGGCAACATTTTCTGGCAACATTTTCTAGCAACATTTTCTGGCAACATTTTGTTGCAGAATTTTCTAGCAACATTTTCTAGCAACATTTCTCTAGCAACATTTTCTAGCAACATTTCCTAGCAACATTTTCTAGCAACATTTCCTAGCAACATTTCCTAGCAACATTTTCAAGCAACATTTCCTAGCAACATTTTCTAGCAACATTTCCTAGCAACATTTTGTAGCAACATTTCTTAGCAACATTTCTCCAGCAACATATCCTGGCAACATTCACTGGCAACATTTTCTGGCAACATTTTCTGGCAAAATGTTCTGGCAACATTTTCTGGCAACATTTTTCGGCAACATTTTCTGGCAACATTTTCTAGCAACATTTTCTGGAAACATTTTCTAGCAACATTTTCTAGCAACATTTTCTGGCAACATTTTCTGGCTACATTTTCTTGCAACATTTTCTGGCAACATTTTGTAGCAGCATTTCCTAGCAACATTTCCTAGCAACATTTTTTAGCAACATTTCCTAGCAACATTTCCTAGCAACATTTCCTAGCAAAATTTTCTAGCAACATTTCCTAGCAACATTTTCTGGCAACATTTTCTAGCAACATTTCCTGGCAACATTTTCTAGCAACATTTTCTAGCAACATTTTCTGGCAACTATTTCTACCAACATTTTCTGGCAACATTTACTAGCAACATTTTCTACCAACATTTTTTGGCAACATTTTCTAGCAACATTTTCTAGCAACATTTTTGCTAGCAACATTTTTGCCAGCAACATTTTTGCTAGCAACATTTTCTAGCAACATTTGGTAGCAACATTCCATGGCAAGTTTTCTAGCAACATTTTCTAACATAATTTTCTGGCAACATTTTCTAGCAACATTTTCTGGCAACATTTTCTAGCAACATTTTCCAGCAACATTTTCCGGCAACATTTTCTAGCAACATTTTTTAGACACATTTTCTGGCAACATTTTCTAGCAACATTTTCTAGCAACATTTGGTAGCAACATTCCCTGGCAAATTTTCTAGCAACATTTTCTAACAATTTTTTCTGGCAACATTTTCTAGCAACATTTTTTGGCAACATTTCCTAGCAACATTTTCCAGTAACATTTTCCGGCAACATTTTCTCGCAACATTTTCTAGCAATATTTTCTGGCAACATTTTCTGGAAACATTTTCTAGCAACATTTTCTAGCAACATTTTCTGGCAACATTTTCTAGCAACATTTCCTGGCAACATTTTCTAGCAACATTTTCTAGCAACATTTTCTGGCAACTATTTCTACCAACATTTTCTGGCAACATTTACTAGCAACATTTTCTACCAACATTTTTTGGCAACATTTTCTAGCAACATTTTCTAGCAACATTTTTGCTAGCAACATTTTTGCCAGCAACATTTTTGCTAGCAACATTTTCTAGCAACATTTGGTAGCAACATTCCATGGCAAGTTTTCTAGCAACATTTTCTAACATAATTTTCTGGCAACATTTTCTAGCAACATTTTCTGGCAACATTTTCTAGCAACATTTTCCAGCAACATTTTCCGGCAACATTTTCTAGCAACATTTTTTAGACACATTTTCTGGCAACATTTTCTAGCAACATTTTCTAGCAACATTTGGTAGCAACATTCCCTGGCAAATTTTCTAGCAACATTTTCTAACAATTTTTTCTGGCAACATTTTCTAGCAACATTTTTTGGCAACATTTCCTAGCAACATTTTCCAGTAACATTTTCCTGCAACATTTTTTCGCAACATTTTCTAGCAACATTTTCTGGCAACATTTTCTAGCAACATTTTCTAGCAACATTTGCTAGCAACATTCCCTGGCAAGTTTTCTAGCAACATTTTCTAGCAATATTTTCTGGCAACATTTTCTAGCAACATTTTCCAGCAACATTTTCTGGCAACTATGTCTACCAACATTTTCTGGCAACATTTTCTAGCAAGATTTTCCGGCAACATTTTCTGGCAACATTTTCTAGCAACATTTTCTGGCAACATTTTGTTGCAGAATTTTCTAGCAACATTTTCTAGCAACATTTCTCTAGCAACATTTTCTAGCAACATTTCCTAGCAACATTTTCTAGCAACATTTCCTAGCAACATTTCCTAGCAACATTTTCAAGCAACATTTCCTAGCAACATTTTCTAGCAACATTTCCTAGCAACATTTTGTAGCAACATTTCTTAGCAACATTTCTCCAGCAACATATCCTGGCAACATTCACTGGCAACATTTTCTGGCAACATTTTGTAGCAACATTTCCTAGCAACATTTCTCTAGCAACATTTCCTGGCAACATTCACTGGCAACATTTTCTGGCAACATTTTCTGGCAACATGTTCTGGCAACATTTTGTGGCAATGTTTTCTAGCAACATTTTCTGGCAACATTTTTCGGCAACATTTTCTGGCAACATTTTCTAGCAACATTTTCTGGAAACATTTTCTAGCAACATTTTCTAGCAACATTTTCTGGCAACATTTTCTGGCTACATTTTCTTGCAACATTTTCTGGCAACATTTTGTAGCAGCATTTCCTAGCAACATTTCCTAGCAACATTTTTTAGCAACATTTCCTAGCAACATTTACTAGCAACATTTCCTAGCAAAATTTTCTAGCAACATTTCCTAGCAACATGTCCTAGCAACATTTTGTAGCAACATTCACTGGCAACATTTTCTAGCAACATTTTCTGGCAACATTTCCCAGCAACATGTCCTAGCAACATTTTGTAGCAACATTTCCTAGCAACATTTCTCTAGCAACATATCCTGGCAACATTCACTGGCAACATTTTCTGGAAACATTTTCTGGCAACATGTTTTGGCAACATTTTTTGGCAACGTTTTCTAGCAACATTTTCTGGCAACATTTTCTGGCAACATTTTCTGGCAACATTTTCTAGCAACATTTTCTAGCAACAGTTTCTAGTAACATTTTCTAGCAACATTCACTGGCAACATTTTCTAGCAACATTTTCTAGCAAGTTTTTTAGCAACATTTTCTGGCAACATTTCCTGGCAACATTTTCCAGCAACTTTTTCTGAAAACATTTTCTAGCAACATTTTCTGGCAACATTTTGTAGCAGCATTTTCTAGCAACATTGTCTAGAAACATTTTCTAGCAACATTTCTCTATCAACATATCCTGGCAACATTTTCTGGCAACATTTTCCAGCAACATTTTCTAGCAACATTTCCTAGCAACATTTTCTAGCAACATTTTATAGCAATATTTTATAGCAACATTTCTCTAGAAGCATTTCCTTGCAACATTTTCTGGCAACATTTTCTGACAACATTTTCTGGCAACATTTTCTAGCAACATTTTCTGGCAATATTTTGTAGCAGCATTTTCTAGCAACAGTTTCTAGTAACATTTTCTAGCAACATTTCCTAGCAACATTTTCTAGCAACATTTCTCTAGCAACATATCCTGGCAACATTTTCTGGCAACATTTTCCAGCAACATTTTCTAGCAACATTTCCTAGCAACATTTTCTAGCAACATTTTATAGCAATATTTTATAGCAACATTTCTCTAGCAGCATTTCCTGGCAACATTTTCTGGCAACATTTTCTGACAACATTTTCTGGCAACATTTTCTAGCAACATTTTGTTGCAGAATTTTCTAGCAACATTTTCTAGCAACATTTCCTAGCAACATTTTCTAGCAACATTTCCTAGCAACATTTTCTAGCAACATTTCCTAGCAACATTTTGTAGCAACATTTCTTAGCAACATTTCTCCAGCAACATATCCTGGCAACATTCACTGGCAACATTTTCTGGCAACATTTTCTGGCAAAATGTTCTGGCAACATTTTGTGGCAACGTTTTCTAGGAACATTTTCTGGCAACATTTTCTGGCAACATTTTCTGGCAACATTTTCTAGCAACATTTTCTAGCAACAGTTTCTAGTAACATTTTCTAGCAACATTTCCTAGCAACATTTTGTAGCAACATTTCCTAGCAACATTTCTCTAGCAACATTTCCTGGCAACATTCACTGGCAACATTTTCTGGCAACATTTTCTGGCAACATATTCTGGCAACATTTTGTGGCAATGTTTTCTAGCAACATTTTCTGGCAACATTTTTCGGCAACATTTTCTGGCAACATTTTCTAGCAACATTTTCTGGAAACATTTTCTAGCAACATTTTCTAGCAACATTTTCTGGCAACATTTTCTGGCTACATTTTCTTGCAACATTTTCTGGAAACATTTTGTAGCAGCATTTCCTAGCAACATTTCCTAGCAACATTTTTTAGCAACATTTCCTAGCAACATTTCCTAGCAACATTTCCTAGCAAAATTTTCTAGCAACATTTCCTAGCAACATGTCCTAGCAACATTTTGTAGCAACATTCACTGGCAACAATTTCTAGCAACATTTTCTGGCAACATTTCCCAGCAACATGTCCTAGCAACATTTTGTAGCAACATTTCCTAGCAACATTTCTCTAGCAACATATCCTGGCAACATTCACTGGCAACATTTTCTGGAAACATTTTCTGGCAACATGTTTTGGCAACATTTTTTGGCAACGTTTTCTAGCAACATTTTCTGGCAACATTTTCTGGCAACATTTTCTGGCAACATTTTCTAGCAACATTTTCTAGCAACAGTTTCTAGTAATATTTTCTAGCAACATTCACTGGCAACATTTTCTAGCAACATTTTCTAGCAAGTTTTTTAGCAACATTTACTGGCAACATTTCCTGGCAACATTTTCCAGCAACTTTTTCCGAAAACATTTTCTAGCAACATTTTCTGGCAACATTTTGTAGCAGCATTTTCTAGCAACATTGTCTAGAAACATTTTCTAGCAACATTTCTCTAGCAACATATCCTGGCAACATTTTCTGGCAACATTTTCCAGCAACATTTTCTAGCAACATTTCCTAGCAACATTTTCTAGCAACATTTTATAGCAATATTTTATAGCAACATTTCTCTAGCAGCATTTCCTGGCAACATTTTCTGGCAACATTTTCTGACAACATTTTCTGGCAACATTTTCTAGCAACATTTTCTGGCAACATTTTGTAGCAGCATTTTCTAGCAACAGTTTCTAGTAACATTTTCTAGCAACATTTCCTAGCAACATTTTGTAGCAACATTTCCTAGCAACATTTCTCTAGCAACATTTCCTGGCAACATTCACTGGCAACATTTTCTGGCAACATTTTCTGGCAACATGTTCTGGCAACATTTTGTAGCAGCATTTCCTAGCAACATTTCCTAGAAACAGTTTCTAGTAACATTTTCTAGCAACATTTCCTAGCAACATTTTGTAGCAACATTTCCTAGCAACATTTCTCTAGCAACATTTCCTGGCAACATTCACTGGCAACATTTTCTGGCAACATTTTCTGGCAACATGTTCTGGCAACATTTTGTGGCAACGTTTTCTAGCAACATTTTCTGGCAACATTTTTCGGCAACATTTTCTGGCAACATTTTCTAGCAACATTTTCTGGAAACATTTTCTAGCAACATTTTCTAGCAACATTTTCTGGCAACATTTTCTGGCAACATTTTCTTGCAACATTTTCTGGCAACATTTTGTAGCAGCATTTCCTAGCAACATTTCCTAGCAACATTTTGTAGCAACATTTCCTAGCAACATTTCCTAGCAACATTTCCTAGCAACATTTTCTAGCAACATTTCCTAGCAACATGTCCTAGCAACATTTTGTAGCAACATTCACTGGCAACATTTTCTAGCAACATTTTCTGGCAACATTTCCCAGCAACATGTCCTAGCAACATTTTGTAGCAACATTTCCTAGCAACATTTCTCTAGCAACATATCCTGGCAACATTCACTGGCAACATTTTCTGGCAACAATTTCTGGCAACATGTTTTGGCAACATTTTTTGGCAACGTTTTCTAGCAACATTTTCTGGCAACATTTTCTGGCAACATTTTCTGGCAACATTTTCTAGCAACATTTTCTAGCAACAGTTTCTAGTAACATTTTCTAGCAACATTCACTGGCAACATTTTCTAGCAACATTTTCTAGCAAGTTTTTTAGCAACATTTTCTGGCAACATTTCCTGGCAACATTTTCCAGCAACTTTTTCTGAAAACATTTTCTAGCAACATTTTCTGGCAACATTTTGTAGCAGCATTTTCTAGCAACATTTTCTAGAAACATTTTCTAGCAACATTTCTCTAGCAACATATCCTGGCAACATTTTCTGGCAACATTTTCTAGCAACATTTTCTAGCAACATTTCCTAGCAACGTTTTCTAGCAACATTTTATAGCAATATTTTATAGCAACATTTCTCTAGCAGCATTTCCTGGCAACATTTTCTGGCAACATTTTCTGACAACATTTTCTGGCAACATTTTCTAGCAACATTTTCTGGCAACATTTTGTAGCAGCATTTTCTAGCAACATTTTCTGGAAATATTTTGTAGCAGCATTTTCTAGCAACATTTTCATGCAACATTTTCTAGCAACATTTCCTAGCAACATTTCCTAGCAAAATTTTGTAGCAACATTTCCTAGCAACATTTCCTAGCAACATTTTCTATCAACATTTTCTAGCAACATTTTCTAGCAACATTTTCTGGCAACATTTTCTAGCAACATTTTCTGGAAACATTTCCTTGCAACATTTCCTAGCAACATTTCCTAGCAACATTTCCTAGCAACATTTCCAAGCAACATTTCCTAGCAACATTTCCTAGCAACATTACCTAGCAACATTTGCTAGCAACATTTGCTAGCAACATTTGCTAGCAACATTTCCTAGCAACATTTTCTAGCAACATTTCATAGCAACATTTTCTAGCAACATTTCCTAGCAATATTTCCTAGCAACATTTTCTAGCAACATTTTCTAGCAACATTTTCTAGCAACATTTCCTAGCAACATTTTCTAGCAACATTTTCTAGCAACATTTTCTGGCATTATTTTCTGGCAACATTTTCTAGCAACATTTTCTGGCAACATTTTGTTGCAGCATTTTCTAGCAACATTTTCTAGCAACATTTTCTAGCAACATTTCTCTAGCAACATTTTCTAGCAACATTTCCTAGCAACATTTTCTAGCAACATTTCCAAGCAACATTTTCTAGCAACATTTCCTAGCAACATTTCCTAGCAACATTTCCTAGCAACATTTTGTAGCAACATTTCCTAGCAACATTTCCTAGCAACATTTTCCAGCAACATTTTCTAGCAACATTTCCTTGCAACATTCCCTAGCAACATTTCCAAGCAACATTTTCTAGCAAAATTTCCTAGCAACATTTCCTAGCAACATTTTCTAGCAACATTTCCTAGCAACATTTCCTAGCAACATTTTCTAGCAACATTTCCTAGCAACATTTAATAGCAACATTTTCTGGCAATATTTCCTAGCAACATTTTCTGGAAACATTTTGTAGCAGCATTTTCTAGCAACATTTTCATGCAACATTTTCTAGCAACATTTCCTAGCAACATTTCCTAGCAAAATTTTGTAGCAACATTTCCTAGCAACATTTCCTAGCAACATTTTCTATCAACATTTTCTAGCAACATTTTCTAGCAACATTTTCTGGCAACATTTTCTAGCAACATTTTCTGGAAACATTTCCTTGCAACATTTCCTAGCAACATTTCCTAGCAACATTTCCTAGCAACATTTCCAAGCAACATTTCCTAGCAACATTTCCTAGCAACATTACCTAGCAACATTTGCTAGCAACATTTCCTAGCAACATTTTCTAGCAACATTTCATAGCAACATTTTCTAGCAACATTTCCTAGCAATATTTCCTAGCAACATTTTCTAGCAACATTTTCTAGCAACATTTCCTACCAACATTTTCTAGCAACATTTTCTAGCAACATTTTCTGGCATTATTTTCTGGCAACATTTTCTAGCAACATTTTCTGGCAACATTTTGTTGCAGCATTTTCTGGCAACATTTTCTTACAACATTTTCTGAAAACATTTCTCTAGCAACATTTTCTAGCAACATTTCCTAGCAACATTTTCTAGCATTATTTCCAAGCAACATTTTCTAGCAACATTTCCTAGCAACATTTCCTAGCAACATTTCCTAGCAACATTTTGTAGCAACATTTCCTAGCAACATTTCCTAGCAACATTTTCCAGCAACATTTTCTAGCAACATTTCCTAGCAACATTCCCTAGCAACATTTCCAAGCAACATTTTCTAGCAAAATTTCCTAGCAACATTTCCTAGCAACATTTTCTAGCAACATTTCCTAGCAACATTTCCTAGCAACATTTTCTAGCAACATTTCCTAGCAACATTTAATAGCAACATTTTCTGGCATCATTTTATAGCAACATTTTAAAGCAACATTTTCTAGCAACATTTCCTAGCAACATTTCCTAGCAACATTTCCTAGCAACATTTCCTAGCAACATTTTCTAGCAACATTTTCTAGCAACATTTTCTAGCAACATTTTCTTGCAACATTTCCTAGCAACATTTCCTTGCAACATTTCCTAGCAACATTTCTAAGCAACATTTCCTAGCAACATTTGCTAGCAACATTTCCTAGCAACATTTTCTAGCAACATTTCCTAGCAACATTTTCTAGCAACATTTCCTTGCAATATTTCCTAGCAACATTTTCTAGCAACATTTTCTAGCAACATTTCCTAGCAACGTTTTCTATCAACATTTCCTAGCAACATTTCCTAGCAACATTTCCTAGCAACATTTCCTAGCAACATTTCCTAGCAACATTTCCTAGTCACATT
Organism: Oxycera nigricornis; assembly: GCA_963942545.1. Classification (NCBI taxonomy): domain Eukaryota; kingdom Metazoa; phylum Arthropoda; class Insecta; order Diptera; family Stratiomyidae; genus Oxycera; species Oxycera nigricornis. Next base: position 7,479,906 of record OZ012663.1, on the reverse strand, counting down.
TCCTAGCAAAATTTCCTAGCAACATTTCCTAGCAACATTTTCTAGCAACATTTTCTAGCAACATTTTCTAGCAACATTTCCTAGCAACGTTTTCTATCAACATTTCCTAGCAACATTTCCTAGCAACATTTCCTAGCAACATTTCCTAGCAACATTTCCTAGCAACATTTCCTAGCAACATTTCCTAGCAAAATTTCCTAGCAACATTTCCTAGCAACATTTTCTAGCAACATTTCCTAGCAACATTTCCTAGCATTATTTGTTAGCAACATTTTCTAGTAACATACCTAGCAACATTTTCTAGCAGCATTTCCTAGCAACATTTCCAAGCAACATTTCCTAGCAACATTTCCTAGCAACATTTTCTAGCAACATTTTCTAGCAACATTTCATGCCAACATTCTCTAGCAACATTTTCTAGTAACATTTCCTAGCAACATTTCCTAGCAACATTTCCTAGCAACATTTCCTAGCAACATTTTCTAGCAACATTTAGTAGCAACATTTCCTAGCAACATTTCCTAGCAACATTTTCTAGCAACATTTCCTAGCAACATTTCCTAGCAACATTTCCTTGCAATATTTCCTAGCAACATTTCCTAGCAACATTTCCTAGCAACATTTCCTAGCAACATTTCCTAGCAACATTTCCTAGCAACATTTCCTAGCAACATTTCCAAGCAACATTTCCTAGCAACATTTCCTAGCAACATTTCCTAGCAACATTTTGTAGCAACATTTCCTAGCAACATTTCCTAGCAACATTTTCCAGCAACATTTTCTAGCAACATTTCCTAGCAACATTCCCTAGCAACATTTCCAAGCAACATTTTCTAGCAAAATTTCCTAGCAACATTCCCTAGCAACATTTTCTAGCAACATTTCCTAGCAACATTTCCTAGCAACATTTTCTAGCAACATTTCCTAGCAACATTTAATAGCAACATTTTCTGGCATCATTTTATAGCAACATTTTAAAGCAACATTTTCTAGCAACATTTCCTAGCAACATTTCCTAGCAACATTTTCTAGCAACATTTTCTAGCAACATTTTCTAGCAACATTTTCTTGCAACATTTCCTAGCAACATTTCCTTGCAACATTTCCTAGCAACATTTCTAAGCAACATTTCCTAGCAACATTTCCTAGCAACATTTCCTAGCAACATTTGCTAGCAACATTTCCTAGCAACATTTTCTAGCAACATTTCCTAGCAACATTTTCTAGCAACATTTCCTTGCAATATTTCCTAGCAACATTTTCTAGCAACATTTTCTAGCAACATTTCCTAGCAACGTTTTCTATCAACATTTCCTAGCAACATTTCCTAGCAACATTTCCTAGCAACATTTCCTAGCAACATTTCCTAGCAACATTTCCTAGCAACATTTCCTAGCAAAATTTCCTAGCAACATTTCCTAGCAACATTTTCTAGCAACATTTCCTAGCAACATTTCCTAGCATTATTTGTTAGCAACATTTTCTAGTAACATACCTAGCAACATTTTCTAGCAGCATTTCCTAGCAACATTTCCAAGCAACATTTCCTAGCAACATTTCCTAGCAACATTTTCTAGCAACATTTTCTAGCAACATTTCATGCCAACATTCTCTAGCAACATTTTCTAGTAACATTTCCTAGCAACCTTTCCTAGCAACATTTCCTAGCAACATTTCCTAGCAACATTTTCTAGCAACATTTAGTAGCAACATTTCCTAGCAACATTTCCTAGCAACATTTTCTAGCAACATTTCCTAGCAACATTTCCTAGCAACATTTCCTTGCAACATTTCCTAGCAACATTTCCTAGCAACATTTCCTAGCAACATTTCCTAGCAACATTTCCTAGCAACATTTCCTAGCAACATTTTCTAGCAACATTTCCTAGCAACATTTCCTAGCAATATTTTCTAGCAACATTTCCTAGCAACATTTCCTAGCAACATTTCCTAGCAAAATTTTCTAGCAACATTTCCTAGCAACATTTCCTAGCAAAATTTTCTAGCAACATTTCCTAGCAAGATTTCCTAGCAACATTTTCTAGCAACATTTTAAAGCAACATTTCCTAGCATTATTTGTTAGCAACATTTTCTAGCAACATACCTAGCAACATTTCCTAGCAACATTTTCTAGCAACAGTTTCTAGTAACATTTTCTAGCAACATTCACTGGCAACATTTTCTAGCAACATTTTCTAGCAAGTTTTTTAGCAACATTTTCTGGCAACATTTCCTGGCAACATTTTCCAGCAACATTTTCTAGCAACATTTCCTAGCAACATTTCCTAGCAACATTTTCTAGCAACATTTAGTAGCAACATTTCCTAGCAACATTTCCTAGCAACATTTTCTAGCAACATTTCCTAGCAACATTTCCTAGCAACATTTCCTTGCAACATTTCCTAGCAACATTTCCTAGCAACATTTCCTAGCAACATTCCCTAGCAACATTTCCTAGCAACATTTCCTAGCAACATTTTCTAGCAACATTTCCTAGCAACATTTCCTAGCAATATTTTCTAGCAACATTTCCTAGCAACATTTCCTAGCAACATTTCCTAGCAAAATTTTCTAGCAACATTTCCTAGCAACATTTCCTAGCAAAATTTTCTAGCAACATTTCCTAGCAAGATTTCCTAGCAACATTTTCTAGCAACATTTTAAAGCAACATTTCCTAGCATTATTTGTTAGCAACATTTTCTAGCAACATACCTAGCAACATTTCCTAGCAACATTTTCTAGCAACAGTTTCTAGTAACATTTTCTAGCAACATTCACTGGCAACATTTTCTAGCAACATTTTCTAGCAAGTTTTTTAGCAACATTTTCTGGCAACATTTCCTGGCAACATTTTCCAGCAACTTTTTCTGAAAACATTTTCTAGCAACATTTTCTGGCAACATTTTGTAGCAGCATTTTCTAGCAACATTGTCTAGAAACATTTTCTAGCAACATTTCTCTAGCAACATATCCTGGCAACATTTTCTGGCAACATTTTCCAGCAACATTTTCTAGCAACATTTCCTAGCAACATTTTCTAGCAACATTTTATAGCAATATTTTATAGCAACACATCTCTAGCAGCATTTCCTGGCATTATTTTCTGGCAACATTTTCTGACAACATTTTCTGGCAACATTTTCTAGCAACATTTTCTGGCAATATTTTGTAGCAGCATTTTCTAGCAACAGTTTCTAGTAACATTTTCTAGCAACATTTCCTAGCAACATTTTCTAGCAACATTTCTCTAGCAACATATCCTGGCAACATTTTCTGGCAACATTTTCCAGCAACATTTTCCAGCAACATTTCCTAGCAACATTTTCTAGCAACATTTTATAGAAATATTTTATAGCAACATTTCTCTAGCAGCATTTCCTGGCAACATTTTCTGGCAACATTTTCTGACAACATTTTCTGGCAACATTTTCTAGCAACATTGTGTTGCAGAATTTTCTAGCAACATTTTCTAGCAACATTTCCTAGCAACATTTAATAGCAACATTTTCTGGCATCATTTTATAGCAACATTTTAAAGCAACATTTTCTAGCAACATTTCCTAGCAACATTTCCTAGCAACATTTTCTAGCAACATTTTCTAGCAACATTTTCTAGCAACATTTTCTAGCAACATTTTCTTGCAACATTTCCTAGCAACATTTCCTTGCAACATTTCCTAGCAACATTTCTAAGCAACATTTCCTAGCAACATTTCCTAGCAACATTTCCTAGCAACATTTGCTAGCAACATTTCCTAGCAACATTTTCTAGCAACATTTCCTAGCAACATTTTCTAGCAACATTTCCTTGCAATATTTCCTAGCAACATTTTCTAGCAACATTTTCTAGCAACATTTCCTAGCAACGTTTTCTATCAACATTTCCTAGCAACATTTCCTAGCAACATTTCCTAGCAACATTTCCTAGCAACATTTCCTAGCAACATTTCCTAGCAACATTTCCTAGCAAAATTTCCTAGCAACATTTCCTAGCAACATTTTCTAGCAACATTTCCTAGCAACATTTCCTAGCATTATTTGTTAGCAACATTTTCTAGTAACATACCTAGCAACATTTTCTAGCAGCATTTCCTAGCAACATTTCCAAGCAACATTTCCTAGCAACATTTCCTAGCAACATTTTCTAGCAACATTTTCTAGCAACATTTCATGCCAACATTCTCTAGCAACATTTTCTAGTAACATTTCCTAGCAACATTTCCTAGCAACATTTCCTAGCAACATTTCCTAGCAACATTTTCTAGCAACATTTAGTAGCAACATTTCCTAGCAACATTTCCTAGCAACATTTTCTAGTAACATTTCCTAGCAACATTTCCTAGCAACATTTCCTTGCAACATTTCCTAGCAACATTTCATAGCAACATTTCCTAGCAACATTTCCTAGCAACATTTCCTAGCAACATTTCCTAGCAACATTTTCTAGCAACATTTCCTAGCAACATTTCCTAGCAATATTTTCTAGCAACATTTCCTAGCAACATTTCCTAGCAACATTTCCTAGCAAAATTTTCTAGCAACATTTCCTAGCAACATTTCCTAGCAAAATTTTCTAGCAACATTTCCTAGCAAGATTTCCTAGCAACATTTTCTAGCAACATTTTAAAGCAACATTTCCTAGCATTATTTGTTAGCAACATTTTCTAGCAACATACCTAGCAACATTTCCTAGCAACATTTTCTAGCAACAGTTTCTAGTAACATTTTCTAGCAACATTCACTGGCAACATTTTCTAGCAACATTTTCTAGCAAGTTTTTTAGCAACATTTTCTGGCAACATTTCCTGGCAACATTTTCCAGCAACTTTTTCTGAAAACATTTTCTAGCAACATTTTCTGGCAACATTTTGTAGCAGCATTTTCTAGCAACATTGTCTAGAAACATTTTCTAGCAACATTTCTCTAGCAACATATCCTGGCAACATTTTCTGGCAACATTTTCCAGCAACATTTTCTAGCAACATTTCCTAGCAACATTTTCTAGCAACATTTTATAGCAATATTTTATAGCAACATTTCTCTAGCAGCATTTCCTGGCATTATTTTCTGGCAACATTTTCTGACAACATTTTCTGGCAACATTTTCTAGCAACATTTTCTGGCAATATTTTGTAGCAGCATTTTCTAGCAACAGTTTCTAGTAACATTTTCTAGCAACATTTCCTAGCAACATTTTCTAGCAACATTTCTCTAGCAACATATCCTGGCAACATTTTCTGGCAACATTTTCCAGCAACATTTTCTAGCAACATTTCCTAGCAACATTTTCTAGCAACATTTTATAGCAATATTTTATAGCAACATTTCTCTAGCAGCATTTCCTGGCAACATTTTCTGGCAACATTTTCTGACAACATTTTCTGGCAACATTTTCTAGCAACATTGTGTTGCAGAATTTTCTAGCAACATTTTCTAGCAACATTTCCTAGCAACATTTTCTAGCAACATTTCCTAGCAAAATTTTCTAGCAACATTTCCTAGCAACATTTTGTAGCAACATTTCTTAGCAACATTTCTCCAGCAACATTTCCTGGCAACATTCACTGGCAACATTCACTGGCAACATTTTCTGGCAACATTTTCTGGCAACATGTTCTGGCAACATTGTGTGGCAATGTTTTCTAGCAACATTTTCTGGCAACATTTTTCGGCAACATTTTCTGGCAACATTTTCTAGCAACATTTTCTGGAAACATTTTCTAGCAACATTTTCTAGCAATATTTTCTGGCAACATTTTCTGGCTACATTTTCTTGCAACATTTTCTGGCAACATTTTGTAGCAGCATTTCCTAGCAACATTTCCTAGCAACATTTTTTAGCAACATTTCCTAGCAACATTTCCTAGCAACATTTCCTAGCAAAATTTTCTAGCAACATTTCCTAGCAACATGTCCTAGCAACATTTTGTAGCAACATTCACTGGCAACATTTTCTAGCAACATTTTCTGGCAAAATTTCCCAGCAACATGTCCTAGCAACATTTTGTAGCAACATTTCCTAGCAACATTTCTCTAGCAACATATCCTGGCAACATTCACTGGCAACATTTTCTGGAAACATTTTCTGGCAACATGTTTTGGCAACATTTTTTGGCAACGTTTTCTAGCAACATTTTCTGGCAACATTTTCTGGCAACATTTTCTGGAAACATTTTCTAGCAACATTTTCTAGCAACAGTTTCTAGTAACATTTTCTAGCAACATTCACTGGCAACATTTTCTAGCAACATTTTCTAGCAAGTTTTTTAGCAACATTTACTGGCAACATTTCCTGGCAACATTTTCCAGAAACTTTTTCCGAAAACATTTTCTAGCAACATTTTCTGGCAACATTTTGTAGCAGCGTTTTCTAGCAACATTGTCTAGAAACATTTTCTAGCAACATTTCTCTAGCAACATATCCTGGCAACATTTTCTGGCAACATTTTCCAGCAACATTTTCTAGCAACATTTCCTAGCAACATTTTCTAGCAACATTTTATAGCAATATTTTATAGCAACATTTCTCTAGCAGCATTTCCTGGCAACATTTTCTGGCAACATTTTCTGACAACATTTTCTGGCAACATTTTCTAGCAACATTTTCTGGCAACATTTTGTAGCAGCATTTTCTAGCAACAGTTTCTAGTAACATTTTCTAGCAACATTTCCTAGCAACATTTTGTAGCAACATTTCCTAGCAACATTTCTCTAGCAACATTTCCTGGCAACATTCACTGGCAACATTTTCTGGCAACATTTTCTGGCAACATGTTCTGGCAACATTTTGTAGCAGCATTTCCTAGCAACATTTCCTAGCAACAGTTTCTAGTAACATTTTCTAGCAACATTTCCTAGCAACATTTTGTAGCAACATTTCCTAGCAACATTTTTCTAGCAACATTTCCTGGCAACATTCACTGGCAACATTTTCTGGCAACATTTTCTGGCAACATGTTCTGGCAACATTTTGTGGCAACGTTTTCTAGCAACATTTTCTGGCAACATTTTTCGGCAACATTTTCTGGCAACATTTTCTAGCAACATTTTCTGGAAACATTTTCTAGCAACATTTTCTAGCAACATTTTCTGGCAACATTTTCTGGCAACATTTTCTTGCAACATTTTCTGGCAACATTTTGTAGCAGCATTTCCTAGCAACATTTCCTAGCAACATTTTGTAGCAACATTTCCTAGCAACATTTCCTAGCAACATTTCCTAGCAACATTTTCTAGCAACATTTCCTAGCAACATGTCCTAGCAACATTTTGTAGCAACATTCACTGGCAACATTTTCTAGCAACATTTTCTGGCAACATTTCCCAGCAACATGTCCTAGCAACATTTTGTAGCAACATTTCCTAGCAACATTTCTCTAGCAACATATCCTGGCAACATTCACTGGCAACATTTTCTGGCAACATTTTCTGGCAACATGTTTTGGCAACATTTTTTGGCAACGTTTTCTAGCAACATTTTCTGGCAACATTTTCTGGCAACATTTTCTGGCAACATTTTCTAGCAACATTTTCTAGCAACAGTTTCTAGTAACATTTTCTAGCAACATTCACTGGCAACATTTTCTAGCAACATTTTCTAGCAAGTTTTTTAGCAACATTTTCTGGCAACATTTCCTGGCAACATTTTCCAGCAACTTTTTCTGAAAACATTTTATAGCAACATTTTCTGGCAACATTTTGTAGCAGCATTTTCTAGCAACATTTTCTAGAAACATTTTCTAGCAACATTTCTCTAGCAACATATCCTGGCAACATTTTCTGGCAACATTTTCTAGCAACATTTTCTAGCAACATTTCCTAGCAACGTTTTCTAGCAACATTTTATAGCAATATTTTATAGCAACATTTCTCTAGCAGCATTTCCTGGCAACATTTTCTGGCAACATTTTCTGACAACATTTTCTGGCAACATTTTCTAGCAACATTTTCTGGCAACATTTTGTAGCAGCATTTTCTAGCAACATTTTCTAGCAACATTTTCTAGCAACATTTTCTACCAACATTTCTCTAGCAACATATCCTGGCAACATTTTTTGGCAACATTTTCTAGCAACATTTTCTAGCAACATTTTCTGGCAACATTTTCTAGCAACATTTTCTGGAAACATTTTGTAGCAGCATTTTCTAGCAACATTTTCATGCAACATTTTCTAGCAACATTTCCTAGCAACATTTCCTAGCAAAATTTTGTAGCAACATTTCCTAGCAACATTTCCTAGCAACATTTTCTATCAACATTTTCTAGCAACATTTTCTAGCAACATTTTCTGGCAACATTTTCTAGCAACATTTTCTGGAAACATTTCCTTGCAACATTTCCTAGCAACATTTCCTAGCAACATTTCCTAGCAACATTTCCAAGCAACATTTCCTAGCAACATTTCCTAGCAACATTACCTAGCAACATTTGCTAGCAACATTTGCTAGCAACATTTCCTAGCAACATTTTCTAGCAACATTTCATAGCAACATTTTCTAGCAACATTTCCTAGCAATATTTCCTAGCAACATTTTCTAGCAACATTTTCTAGCAACATTTCCTAGCAACATTTTCTAGCAACATTTTCTAGCAACATTTTCTGGCATTATTTTCTGGCAACATTTTCTAGCAACATTTTCTGGCAACATTTTGTTGCAGCATTTTCTAGCAACATTTTCTAGCAACATTTCCTAGCAACATTTCCAAGCAACATTTCCTAGCAACATTTCCTAGCAACATTACCTAGCAACATTTGCTAGCAACATTTGCTAGCAACATTTCCTAGCAACATTTTCTAGCAACATTTCATAGCAACATTTTCTAGCAACATTTCCTAGCAATATTTCCTAGCAACATTTTCTAGCAACATTTCTCTAGCAACATTTTCTAGCAACATTTCCTAGCAACATTTTCTAGCAACATTTCCAAGCAACATTTTCTAGCAACATTTCCTAGCAACATTTCCTAGCAACATTTCCTAGCAACATTTTGTAGCAACATTTCCTAGCAACATTCCCTAGCAACATTTCCAAGCAACATTTTCTAGCAAAATTTCCTAGCAACATTTCCTAGCAACATTTTCTAGCAACATTTCCTAGCAACATTTCCTAGCAACATTTTCTAGCAACATTTCCTAGCAACATTTAATAGCAACATTTTCTGGCATCATTTTATAGCAACATTTTAAAGCAACATTTTCTAGCAACATTTCCTAGCAACATTTCCTAGCAACATTTTCTAGCAACATTTTCTAGCAACATTTTCTAGCAACATTTTCTTGCAACATTTCCTAGCAACATTTCCTTGCAACATTTCCTAGCAACATTTCTAAGCAACATTTCCTAGCAACATTTCCTAGCAACATTTCCTAGCAACATTTGCTAGCAACATTTCCTAGCAACATTTTCTAGCAACATTTCCTAGCAACATTTTCTAGCAACATTTCCTTGCAATATTTCCTAGCAACATTTTCTAGCAACATTTTCTAGCAACATTTCCTAGCAACGTTTTCTAGCAACATTTCCTAGCAACATTTCCTAGCAACATTTCCTAGCAACATTTCCTAGCAACATTTCCTAGCAACATTTCCTAGCAACATTTCCTAGCAAAATTTCCTAGCAACATTTCCTAGCAACATTTTCTAGCAACATTTCCTAGCATCATTTCCTAGCATTATTTGTTAGCAACATTTTCTAGTAACATACCTAGCAACATTTTCTAGCAGCATTTCCTAGCAACATTTCCTAGCAACATTTCCTAGCAACATTTCCTAGCAACATTTTCAAGCAACATTTTCTAGCAACATTTCATGCCAACATTCTCTAGCAACATTTTCTAGTAACATTTCCTAGCAACATTTCCTAGCAACATTTCCTAGCAACATTTCCTAGCAACATTTTCTAGCAACATTTCCTAGCAACATTTCCTAGCAACATTTCCTAGCAACATTTTCTAGCAACATTTCCTAGCAACATTTCCTAGCAACATTTCCTTGCAACATTTCCTAGCAACATTTCGTAGCAACATTTCCTAGAAACATTTCCTAGTAACATTTTCTAGCAACATTTCCTAGCAACATTTCCTAGCAACTTTTCCTAGCAACATTTCCTATCATCATTTCCTAGCAACATTTCCTAGCAACATTTTCTAGCAACATTTTCTAGCAACATTTTCTAGCAACATTTCCTTGCAACATTTCCTAGCAACATTTCCTAGCAACATTTTCTAGCAACATTTTAAAGCAACATTTCCTAGCATTATTTGTTAGCAACATTTTCTAGCAACATACCTAGCAACATTTCCTAGCAGCATTTCCTAGCAACATTTCCTAGCAACATTTCCTAGCAAAATTTTCTAGCAACATTTCCTAGCAAGATTTCCTAGCAACATTTTCTAGCAACATTTTAAAGCAACATTTTCTAGCAACATTTTCTAGCAACATTTCCTAGCAACATTTCCTAGCAGCATTTCCTAGCAACATTTCCTAGCAACATTTTCTAGCAACATTTAAATGCAACATTTCCTAGCAACATTTTCTAGCAACATTTCCTAGCAACATTTCCTAGCAACATTTTCTAGCAACATTTCCTAGCAACATTTCCTAGCAACATTTTCTAGCAACATTTTCTAGCAACATTTTCTAGCAACATTTCCTTGCAACATTTCCTAGCAACATTTCCTATCATCATTTCCTAGCAACATTTCCTAGCAACATTTTCTAGCAACATTTTCTAGCAACATTTCCTAGCAACATTTCCTTGCAACATTTCCTAGAAACATTTCCTAGCATCATTTTCTAGCAACATTTCCTAGCAACATTTCCTAGCAACATTTCCTTGCAACATTTCGTAGCAACATTTCCTAGAAACATTTCCTAGTAACATTTTCTAGCAACATTTCCTAGCAACATTTCCTAGCAACATTTCCTAGCAACATTTTCTAGCAACATTTCCTAGCAACATTTCCTAGCAACATTTTCTAGCAACATTTTCTAGCAACATTTTCTAGCAACATTTCCTTGCAACATTTCCTAGCAACATTTCCTATCATCATTTCCTAGCAACATTTCCTAGCAACATTTTCTAGCAACATTTTCTAGCAACATTTTCTAGCAACATTTCCTTGCAACATTTCCTAGCAACATTTCCTAGCATCATTTTCTAGCAACATTTCCTAGCAACATTTCCTAGCAACATTTCCTTGCAACATTTCGTAGCAACATTTCCTAGAAACATTTCCTAGTAACATTTTCTAGCAACATTTCCTAGCAACATTTCCTAGCAACTTTTCCTAGCAACATTTCCTATCATCATTTCCTAGCAACATTTCCTAGCAACATTTTCTAGCAACATTTTCTAGCAACATTTTCTAGCAACATTTCCTTGCAAAATTTCCTAGCAACATTTCCTAGCAAAATTTTCTAGCAACATTTCCTAGCAAGATTTCCTAGCAACATTTTCTAGCAACATTTTAAAGCAACATTTCCTAGCATTATTTGTTAGCAACATTTTCTAGCAACATACCTAGCAACATTTCCTAGCAGCATTTCCTAGCAACATTTCCTAGCAACATTTCCTAGCAAAATTTTCTAGCAACATTTCCTAGCAAGATTTCCTAGCAACATTTTCTAGCAACATTTTAAAGCAACATTTTCTAGCAACATTTTCTAGCAACATTTCCTAGCAACATTTTCTAGCAGCATTTCCTAGCAACATTTCCTAGCAACATTTCCTAGCAACATTTAAATGCAACATTTCCTAGCAATATTTTCTAGCAACATTTCCTAGCAACATTTCCTAGCAACATTTTCTAGCAACATTTCGTAGCAACATTTCCTAGCAACATTTTCTAGCAACATTTTCTAGCAACATTTTCTAGCAACATTTCCTTGCAACATTTCCTAGCAACATTTCCTATCATCATTTCCTAGCAACATTTCCTAGCAACATTTTCTAGCAACATTTTCTAGCAACATTTTCTAGCAACATTTCCTTGCAACATTTCCTAGCAACATTTCCTGCCAACAATCTCTAGCAACATTTTCTAGTAACATTTCCTAGCAACATTTCCTAGCAACATTTTCTAGCAACATTTAAATGCAACATTTCCTAGCAACATTTTCTAGCAACATTTCCTAGCAACATTTCCTAGCAACATTTTCTAGCAACATTTCCTAGCAACATTTCCTAGCAACATTTTCTAGCAACATTTTCTAGCAACATTTTCTAGCAACATTTCCTTGCAACATTTCCTAGCAACATTTATTATCATCATTTCCTAGCAACATTTCCTAGCAACATTTTCTAGCAACATTTTCTAGCAACATTTTCTAGCAACATTTCCTTGCAACATTTCCTAGCAACATTTCCTAGCATCATTTTCTAGCAACATTTCCTAGCAACATTTCCTAGCAACATTTCCTTGCAACATTTCGTAGCAACATTTCCTAGAAACATTTCCTAGTAACATTTTCTAGCAACATTTCCTAGCAACATTTCCTAGCAACTTTTCCTAGCAACATTTCCTAGCAACATTTCCTAGCAACATTTTCTAGCAACATTTCCTAGCAACATTTCCTAGCAACATTTCCTAGCAACATTTCCTAGCAACATTTTCTAACAGCATTTCCTAGCAACATTTTCTAGCAACATTTCCTAGCAACATTTAATAGCAACAATTTCTAGCAACATTTCCTAGCAACATTTCCTAGCAACATTTCCTAGCAACATTTTTTAGCAACATTTGCAAGCAACATTTCCTAGCAACATTTTCTAGCAACATTTCCTAGCAACATTTCCTAGCATTATTTGTTAGCAACATTTTCTAGCAACATACCTAGCAACATTTTCTAGCAGCATTTCCTAGCAACATTTCCTAGCAACATTTCCTAGCAACATTTCCTAACAACATTTCCTAGCAACATTTCGTAGCATCATTGCCTAGAAACATTTCCTAGCAACATTTCCTAGCAACATTTCATTGCAACTTTTCCTAGCATTATTTGTTAGCAACATTTTCTAGCAACATACCTAGCAACATTTTCTAGCAGCATTTCGTAGCATCATTTCCTAGCAACATTTCCTAACAACATTTCCTAGCAACATTTCCTAGCAACATTTCGTAGCATCATTTCCTAGAAACATTTGCTAGCAACATTTCCTAGCAACATTTCATTGCAACATTTCCTAGCAACATTTCCTAGCAACATTTCCTAGCAACATTTCCTAGCAAGATTTCCTAGCAACATTTTCTAGCAAAATTTTAAAGCAACATTTTCTAGCAACATTTTCTAGCAACATTTCCTAGCAACATTTTCTAGCAACATTTCCTAGCAACATTTCCTAGCAACATTTCCTAGCAACATTTCCTAGCAACATTTCCTAGCAACATTTCCTAGCATTATTTGTTAGCAACATTTTCTAGCAACATACCTAGCAACATTTTCTAGCAGCATTTCGTAGCATCACTTCCTAGCAACATTTCCTAACAACATTTCCTAGCAACATTTCCTAGCAACATTTCGTAGCATCATTTCCTAGAAACATTTCCTAGCAACATTTCCTAGCAACATTTCATTGCAACATTTCGTAGCATCATTTCCTAGAAACATTTCCTAGCAACATTTCCTAGCAAGATTTCCTAGCAACATTTTCTAGCAACATTTTAAAGCAACATTTTCTAGCAACATTTTCTAGCAACATTTCCTAGCAACATTTTCTAGCAACATTTCCTAGCAACATTTCCTAGCAACATTTCCTAGCAACATTTCCTAGCAACATTTCCTAGCAATATTTCCTAGCAACATTTTCTAGCAACATTTCGTAGCAACATTTCCTAGCAACATTTCCTAGCAACATTTCCTAGCAACATTTTCTAGCAACATTTCCTAGCAACATTCCCTAGCAACATTTGCTAGCAACATTTGCTAGCAACACTTCCTAGTAACATTTTCTGGCAACATTTCCTAGCAACATTTTCTAGCAACATTTATTAGCAACATTTCCTAGCAACATTTTCTAGCAACATTTCCTAGCAACATTTCCTAGCAACTTTTTCTAGCAACATTTCCTAGCAACATTTCCTAGCAACATTTTCTAGCAACATTTTCTAGCAACATTTTCTAGCAACATTTTCTAGCAACTTTTCCTAACAACATTTCCTAGCAACTTTTCATAACAACATTTCCTAGCAACATTTTCTGGCAACAGTTTCTAGCAACATTTTAAAGCAACATTTTCTAGCAACATTTTCTAGCAACATTTTCTAGCAACATTTCGTAGCAACATTTTAAAGCAACATTTTCTAGCAACATTTTCTAGCAACATTTTCTAGCAACATTTCGTAGCAACATTTCCTAGCAACATTTCATAGCAACATTTTCTAGCAACATTTCCTAGCAACATTTCCTATCAACATTTGCTAGCAACACTTGCTAGCAACATTTCCTAGCAACAGTTCCTAGCAACATTTTCTAGCAACATTTCCTAGCAACATTTTCTAGCAACATTTCCTAGCACCATTTCCTAGCAACATTTCCTAGCAACATTTCCTAGCAACATTTCCTAGCAACATTTTCTAGCAACATTTTCTAGCAACAATTCCTAGCAACATTTCCTAGCAACATTTTCTAGCAACATTTCCTAGCAACATTTCCTAGCAACATTTTCTAGAAACATTTCCTAGCAACATTGTCTAGCAATATTTCCTAGCAAAATTTCCTAGCAACATTTCCTAGCAACATTTCCTAGCAACATTTCCTAGCATCATTTCCTAGCAACATTTTCTAGCAACATTTCCTAGCAACATTTCCTATCAACATTTTCTAGCAACATTTCCTAGCAACATTTCCTAGCAACATTTTCTAGCTACATTTCCTAGCAAGATTTCCTAGCAACATTTCCTAGCAACATTGTCTAGCAACATTTCCTAGCAACATTTTCTAGCAACATTTCCTAGCAACATTTCCTAGCAACATTTCCTATCAACATTTCCTTGCAACATTTCCTGGCAACATTTCCTAGCAACATTTCCTAGCAACATTTCCTAGCAACATTTCCTAGCAACATTTCCTAGCAACATTGTCTAGCAACATTTCCTAGCAACATTTTCTAGCAACATTTCCTAGCAACATTTTCTAGCAACATTTCCTAGCAACATTTCCTAGCAACATTTCCTAGCAACATTTTCTAGCAACATTTCCTAGCAACATTTCCTAGCAACATTTCCTAGCAACATATCCTAGCAACATCTTCTAGCAACATTTCCTAGCAACATTTTCTAGCTACATTTCCTAGCAAGATTACCTAGCAACATTTCCTAGCAACATTGTCTAGCAACATTTCCTAGCAACATTTTCTAGCAACAGTTCCTAGCAACATTTTCTAGCAACATTTCCTAGCAAGATTTCCTAGCAACATTTCCTAGCAACATTGTCTAGCAACATTTCCTAGCAACATTTTCTAGCAACAGTTCCTAGCAACATTTTCTAGCAACATTTCCTAGCAACATTTCCTATCAACATTTTCTAGCAACATTTCCTAGCAACATTTTCTAGCTACATTTCCTAGCAAGATTTCCTAGCAACATTTCCTAGCAACATTGTCTAGCAACATTTCCTAGCAACATTTTCTAGCAACAGTTCCTAGCAACATTTCCTAGCAACATTTCCTAGCAACATTTCCTAGCAACATTTCCTAGCAACATTGTCTAGCAACATTTCCTAGCAACATTTTCTAGCAACATTTCCTAGCAACATTTTCTAGCAACATTTCCTAGCAACATTTCCTAGCAACATTTCCTAGCAACATTTTCTAGCAACATTTCCTAGCAACATTTCCTAGCAACATATCCTAGCAACATCTTCTAGCAACATTTCCTAGCAACATTTTCTAGCTACATTTCCTAGCAAGATTTCCTAGCAACATTTCCTAGCAACATTGTCTAGCAACATTTCCTAGCAACATTTTCTAGCAACAGTTCCTAGCAACATTTTCTAGCAACATTTCCTAGCAAGATTTCCTAGCAACATTTCCTAGCAACATTGTCTAGCAACATTTCCTAGCAACATTTTCTAGCAACAGTTCCTAGCAACATTTTCTAGCAACATTTCCTAGCAACATTTCCTATCAACATTTTCTAGCAACATTTCCTAGCAACATTTTCTAGCTACATTTCCTAGCAAGATTTCCTAGCAACATTTCCTAGCAACATTGTCTAGCAACATTTCCTAGCAACATTTTCTAGCAACAGTTCCTAGCAACATTTTCTAGCAACATTTCCTAGCAACATTTTCTAGCAACATTTCCTAGCACCATTTCCTAGCAACATTTCCTAGCAACATTTCCTAGCAACATTTCCTAGCAACATTTTCTAGCAACATTTTCTAGCAACAATTCCTAGCAACATTTCCTAGCAACATTTTCTAGCAACATTTCCTAGCAACATTTCCTAGCAACATTTTCTAGAAACATTTCCTAGCAACATTTTCTAGCAATATTTCCTAGCAAAATTTCCTAGCAACATTTCCTAGCAACATTTCCTAGCAACATTTCCTAGTAACATTTTCTAGCAACATTTCCTAGCAACATTTCCTAGCAACATTTCCTAGCAACATTTCCTAGCAACATTTTCTAGCAACATTTCCTAGCAACATTTCCTATCAACATTTTCTAGCAACATTTCCTAGCAACATTTCCTAGCAACATTTTCTAGCTACATTTCCTAGCAAGATTTCCTAGCAACATTTCCTAGCAACATTGTCTAGCAACATTTCCTAGCAACATTTTCTAGCAACATTTCCTAGCAACATTTCCTAGCAACATTTCCTATCAACATTTCCTTGCAACATTTCCTGGCAACATTTCCTAGCAACATTTCCTAGCAACATTTCCTAGCAACATTTCCTAGCAACATTTCCTAGCAACATTGTCTAGCAACATTTCCTAGCAACATTTTCTAGCAACATTTCCTAGCAACATTTTCTAGCAACATTTCCTAGCAACATTTCCTAGCAACATTTCCTAGCAACATTTTCTAGCAACATTTCCTAGCAACATTTCCTAGCAACATTTCCTAGCAACATTTCATAGCAACATTTCCTAGCAACATTTTCTAGCAACATTTTCTAGCAACAATTCCTAGCAACATTTCCTAGCAATGTTTTCTAGCAACATTTCCTAGCAACATTTCCTAGCAACATTTTCTAGCAACATTTCCTAGCAACATTTCCTAGCAACATTTCCTAGCAACATTTTCTAACAGCATTTCCTAGCAACATGTTCTAGCATTATTTCCTAGCAACATTTCCTAGCAACATTTTCTAGCAACATTTCCTAGCAACATTTCCTAGCAACATTTTCTAGCAACATTTCCCAACAACATTTCCTAGCAACATTTGCTAGCAACATTTCCTAGCAACATTTTCTAGCAACATTTCCTTGCAACATTTCCTAGCAACAATTCCTAGCAACATTTCCTAGCAACATTTCCTAGCATCATTTCCTAGCAACATTTCCTAGCAACATTTTCTAGCAACATTTCCTAGCAAACTTTTCTAGCAACATTTCCTAGCAACATTTGCTAGCAACATTTCCTAGCAACATTTTCTAGTAACATTTCCTAGCAACATTTTCTAGCAACATTTCCTGGCAATATTTAATAGCAACATTTCCTAGCAGCATTTCCTAGCAACATTTTCTAGCAATATTTCCTAGCATCATTCCCTAGCAATATTTTCTAGCAACATTTCCTAGCAACATTTCCTAGCAACATTTTCTAGCAACATTTCCTAGCAACATTTCCTAGCAACATTTTCTAGAAACATTTCCTAGCAACATTTTCTAGTAATATTTCCTAGCAAAATTACCTAGCAACATTTCCTAGCAACATTTCCTAGCAACATTTCCTAGCAACATTTTCTAGCAACATTTCCTAGCAACATTTTCTAGCAACATTTCCTGGCAACATTTCCTAGCAATATTTTCTAGCAACATTTCCTAGCAACATTTCCTAGCAACATTTCCTAGAAACATTTCCTAGCAACATTTGCTAGCAACATTTCCTAGCAACATTTACTAGCAACATTTCCTAGCAACATTTCCTAGCAACATTTCCTAGCAACATACCTAGCAACATTTTCTAGCAGCATTTCCTAGCAACATTTCCTAGCAACATTTCCTAGCAACATTTCCTAGCAACATTGCCTAGCAACATTTTCAAGCAACATTTTCTAGCAACATTTCCTGCCAACATTCTCTAGCAACATTTTCTAGTAACATTTCCTAGCAACATTTCCTAGCAACATTTCCTAGCAACATTTCCTAGCAACATTTTCTAGCAACATTTTCTAGCAACATTTTCTAGCAACATTTCCTGCCAACATTCTCTAGCAACATTTTCTAGTAACATTTCCTAGCAACATTTCCTAGCAACATTTCCTAGCAACATTTCCTAGCAACATTTCCTAGCAACATTTCCTAGCAACATTTTCTAGCAACATTTCCTAGCAACATTTTCTAGCAACATTTCCTAGCAACATTTTCTAGCAATATTTCCTAGCAACATTTCCTAGCAACATTTTCTAGCAACATTTCCTAGCAACATTTCCTAGCAACATTTCCTAGCAACATTTTCTAGCAACATTTCCTAGCAACATTTTCTAGCAACATTTCCTAGCAACATTTTCTAGCAATATTTCCTAGATACATTTCCTAGCAACATTTTCTAGCAACATTTCCTAGCAACATTTCCTAGCAACATTTTCTAAAAACATTTCCTAGCAACATTTCCTATCAACACTTTCTAGCAACATTTCCTAGCAACATTTCCTAGCAACATTTCTTAGCAACATTTTCTAGCAACATTTCCTAGCAACATTTTCTAGCAACATTTCCTACAAACATTTCCTAGCAACATTTTCTAGCAACATTTCCTAGCAACATTTCCTAGCAACATTTTCTAGCAACATTTTCTAGCAACATTTCCTGCCAACATTCTCTAGCAACATTTCCTAGCAACATTTCCTAGCAACATTTCCTAGCAACATTTCCTAGCAGCATTTCCTAGCAACATTTCCTAGCAACATTTCCTAGCAACATTTCCTAGAAACATTTTCTAGCAACATTTTCTAGCAACATTTCCTAGCAACATTTTCTAGCAACATTTCCTAGCAACATTTCCTAGCAACATTTTCTAGCAACATTTCCTAGCAACATTTCCTAGCAACATTTCCTAGCAACATTTCCTAGCAAAATTTTCTAGCAACATTTCCTAGCAAAATTTCCTAGCAACATTTCCTAGCAATATTTCCTAGTAACATTTTCTAGCAACATTTCCTAGCAACATTTTCTAGCAACATTTCCTAGCAACATTTCCTAGCAACATTTCCTATAAACATTTTCTAGCAACATTTCCTAGCAACATTTCCTAGCAACATTTCCTAGCAACATTTCCTAGCAACATTTTCTAGCAACATTTCCTAGCAACATTTCCTAGCAACATTTCCTAGCAACATTTCCTAGCAACATTTCCTAGCAACATTTCCTAGCAACATTTCCTAGCAACATTTCCTAGCAACATTTCCTAGCAACATTTTCTAGCAACATTTCCTAGCAACATTTTCTAGCAACATTTCCTAGCAACATTTCCTAGCAACATTTCCTAGCAACATTTTCTAGCAACATTTCCTAGCAACATTTTCTAGCAACATTTCCTAGCAACATTTCCTAGCAACATTTCCTAGCAACATTTTCTAGCAACATTTCCTAGCAACATTTCCTAGCAACATTTTCTAGCAACATTTCCTAGCAACATTTCCTAGCAACATTTTCTAGCAACATTTCCTAGCAACATTTCCTAGCAACATTTCCTAGCAACATTTCCGAGCAACATTTCCTAGCAACATTTCCTAGCAACATTTCCTAGCAACATTTCCTAGCAACATTTTCTAGCAACATTTCCTAGCAACATTTTCTAGCAACATTTCCTAGCAACATTTCCTAGCAACATTTCCTAGCAACATTTTCTAGCAACATTTCCTTGCAACATTTCCTAGCAACATTTTCTAGCAACATTTTCTTGCAACATTTCCTAGCAACATTTTCTAGCTACATTTCCTAGCAACATTTCCTAGAAACATTTTCTAGAAACATTTTCTAGCAACATTTCCTAGGACCATTTCCTAGCAACATTTCCTAGCAACATTTCCTAGCAACATTTCCTAGCAACATTTCCTTGCAACATTTTCTAGCAACATTTCCTAGCAACATTTCCTAGCAACATTTTTTAGCAACATTTCCTAGCAACATTTCCTAGCAACATTTCCTAGCAACATTTCCCAGCAACATTTCCTAGCAACATTTCCTAGCAACATTTCCTAGCAACATTTCCTAGCAACATTTCCTAGCAACATTTCCTAGCAACATTTCATAGCAACATTTTCTAGCAACATTTCCTAGCAACATTTCCTAGCAACATTTCCTAGCAACATTTCCTAGCAACATTTCCTAGCAACATTTCCTAGCAACATTTCCTAGCAACATTTTCTAGCAACATTTCCTAGCAACATTTCCTAGCAACATTTTCTAGCAACATTTCCTAGCAACATTTTCTAGCAACATTTCCTAGCAACATTTCCTAGCAACATTTCCTAGCAACATTTTCTAGCAACATTTCCTTGCAACATTTCCTAGCAACATTTCCTAGCAACATTTTCTAGCAACATTTCCTAGCAACATTTTCTAGCAACATTTCCTTCCAACATTTCCTTGCAACATTTCCTAGCAACATTTCCTAGCAACATTTCCTAGCAACATTTCCTAGAAACATTTTCTAGCAACATTTCCTAGCAACATTTCCTAGCAACATTTCCTAGCAACATTTCCTAGCAACATTTCCTAGCAACATTTCCTAGCAACATTTCCTAGCAACATTTCCTAGCAACATTTCCTAGCAACATTTCCTAGCAACATTTCCTAGCAACATTTCCTAGCAACATTTCCTGACAACATTTCCTAGCAACATTTCCTAGCAACATTTCCTAGCTACATTTCCTAGCAACATTTCCTAGCAACATTTCCTAGCAACATTTCCTAGCAACATTTCCTAGCAACATTTCCTAGCAACATTTCCTAGCAACATTTCCTAGCAACATTTCCTAGCAACATTTCCTAGCAACATTTCCTAGCAACATTTTCTAGCAACATTTCCTAGCAACATTTCCTAGCAACATTTCCTAGAAACATTTCCTAGCAACATTTCCTAGCAACATTTCCTAGCAACATTTCCTAGCAACATTTCCTAGCAACATTTTCTAGCAACATTTCCTAGCAACATTTCCTAGCTACATTTCCTAGCAATATTTCCTAGCAACATTTTCTAGCAACATTTCCTAGCAACATTTCCTAGCAACATTTTCTAGCAACATTTCCTAGCAACATTTCCTAGCAACATTTCCTAGCAACATTTCCTAGCAACATTTCCTAGCAACATTTCCTGACAACATTTCCTAGCAACATTTCCTAGCAACATTTCCTAGCTACATTTCCTAGCAACATTTCCTAGCAACATTTCCTAGCAACATTTCCTAGCAACATTTCCTAGCAACATTTCCTAGCAACATTTCCTAGCAACATTTCCTAGCAACATTTCCTAGCAACATTTCCTAGCAACATTTCCTAGCAACATTTTCTAGCAACATTTCCTAGCAACATTTCCTAGCAACATTTCCTAGAAACATTTCCTAGCAACATTTCCTAGCAACATTTCCTAGCAACATTTCCTAGCAACATTTCCTAGCAACATTTTCTAGCAACATTTCCTAGCAACATTTCCTAGCTACATTTCCTAGCAATATTTCCTAGCAACATTTTCTAGCAACATTTCCTAGCAACATTTCCTAGCAACATTTTCTAGCAACATTTCCTAGCAACATTTCCTAGCAACATTTACTTGCAACATTTCCTAGCAACATTTCCTAGCAACATTTCCTAGCAACATTTTCTATTAACATTTCATAGCAACATTTCCTAGCAACATTTTCTAGCAACATTTCCTAGCAACATTTTCTAGCAACATTTCCTAGCAACATTTCCTAGCAACATTTCCTAGCAACATTTCCTAGCAACATTTCCTAGCAACATTTCCTAGCAACATTTCCTAGCAACATTTTCTAGCAACATTTCCTAGCAACATTTCCTAGCAACATTTCCTAGCAACATTTCCTAGCAACATTTTCTAGCAACATTTCCTAGCAACATTTCCTAGCAACATTTCCTAGAAACATTTCCTAGCAACATTTCCTAGCAACATTTCCTAGCAACATTTCCTAGCAACATTTCCTAGCAACATTTTCTAGCAACATTTCCTAGCAACATTTCCTAGCAACATTTTCTAGCAACATTTCCTAGCAACATTTCCTAGCAACATTTCCTAGCAACATTTCCTAGCAACTCTTCCTAGCAACATTTTCTAGCAACATTTCCTAGCAACATTTCCTAGCAACATTTTCTAGCAACATTTCCTAGCAACGTTTCCTAGCAACATTTCCTAGCAACATTTCCTAGCAACATTTCCTAGCAACATTTCCTAGCAACATTTCCTAGCAACATTTCCTAGCAACATTTTCTAGCAACATTTCCTAGCAACATTTCCTAGCAACATTTCCTAGCAACATTTCCTAGCAACATTTCCTAGCAACATTTCCTAGCAACATTTCCTTGCAACATTTCCTAGCAACATTTCCTAGCAACATTTCCTAGCAACATTTCCTAGAAACATTTTCTAGCAACATTTCCTAGCAACATTTCCTAGCATTATTTCCTAGCAACATTTCCTTGCAACATTTCCTAGCAACATTTCCTAGCAACATTTCCTAGCAACATTTCCTAGCAACATTTCCTAGCAACATTTTCTAGCAACATTTCCTAGCAACATTTCCTAGCAACATTTCCTAGCAATATTTCCTAGCAACATTTCCTAGCAACATTTCCTAGCAATATTTCCTAGCAACATTTTCTAGCAACATTTCCTAGCAACATTTCCTAGACACATTTTCTAGCAACATTTCCTAGCAACATTTCCTAGCAACATTTTCTAGCAACATTTCCTAGCAACATTTTCTAACAACATTTCCTAGCAACATTTCCTAGCAACATTTCCTAGCAACATTTTCTAGCAACATTTCCTAGCAACATTTCCTAGCAACATTTCCTAGAAACATTTTCTAGCAACATTTCCTAGCAACATTCCCTAGAAACATTTTCTAGCAACATTTCCTAGCAACATTTCCTAGCAACATCGCCTAGCAACATTTCCTAGCAACATTTCCTAGCAACATTTTCTAGCAACATTTCCTAGCAACATTTCCTAGCAACATTTCCTAGCAACATTTCCTAGCAACATTTCCTAGCAACATTTTCTAGCAACATTTCCTAGCAACATTTCCTAGCAACATTTCCTAGCAACATTTCCTAGCAACATTTCCTAGCAACATTTCCTAGCAACATTTCCTAGCAACATTTTCTAGCAACATTTCCTAGCAACATTTCCTAGCAACATTTTCTAACAACATTTCCTTGCAACATTTCCTAGCAACATTTCCTAGCAACATTTCCTAGCAACATTTCCTAGCAACATTTTCTAGCAACATTTCCTAGCAACATTTCGTAGCAACATTTCCTAGCAACATTTCCTAGCAACATTTCCTAGCAACATTTTCTAGCAACATTTCCTAGCAACATTTCCTAGCAACATTTCCTAGCAACATTTCCTAGCAACATTTCCTAGCAACATTTTCTAGCAAAATTTCCTTGCAACATTTCCTAGCAACATTTCCTAGCAACATTTCCTAGCAACATTTCCTAGCAACATTTTCTAGCAACATTTCCTAGCAACATTTCCTAACAACATTTCCTAGCAACATTTCCTAGCAACATTTCCTAGCAACATTTTCTAGCAACATTTCCTAGCAACATTTCCTAGCAACATTTCCTAGCAACATTTCCTAGCAACATTTTCTAGCAACATTTCCTAGCAACATTTCCTAGCAACATTTCCTAGCAACATTTTCTAGCAACATTTCCTAGCAACATTTTCTAGCAACAATTCCTAGCAACATTTCCTAGCAACATTTCCTAGCAACATTTTCCAGCAACATTTCCTAGCAACATTTTCCAGCAACATTTCCTAGCAACATTTCCTAGCAACATTTCCTAGCAACATTTCCTAGCAACATTTCCTAGCAACATTTCCTAGCAACATTTCCTAGCAACATTTTCTAGCAACATTTCCTAGCAACATTTCCTAGCAACATTTCCTAGCAATATTTCCTAGCAACATTTCCTAGCAACATTTCCTAGCAACATTTCCTAGCAACATTTCCTAGCAACATTTCCTAGCAACATTTCCTAGCAACATTTCCTAGCAACATTTCCTATCATCATTTCCTAGCAACATTTCCTAGCAACATTTCCTAGCAACATTTCCTATCATCATTTCCTAGCAACATTTCCTAGCAACATTTCCTAGCAACATTTCCTAGCAACATTTCCTAGCAACATTTCCTAGCAACATTTCCTAGCAACATTTCCTAGCAACATTTCCTAGCAACATTTGCTAGCAACATTTCCTAGCAACATTTCCTAGCAACATTTTCTAGCAACATTTCCTAGCAACATTTCCTAGCAACATTTCCGAGCAACATTTCCTAGCAACATTTCCTAGCAACATTTCCTAGCAACATTTCCTAGCAACATTTTCTAGCAACATTTCCTAGCAACATTTCCTTGCAACATTTCCTAGCAACATTTCCTAGCAACATTTCCTAGCAACATTTTCTAGCAACATTTCCTAGCAACATTTCCTAGCAACATTTCCTAGAAACATTTCCTAGCAACATTTCCTAGCAACATTTCCTAGCAACATTTCCTAGCAACATTTTCTAGCAACATTTCCTAGCAACATTTCCTTGCAACATTTCCTAGCAACATTTCCTAGCAACATTTCCTAGCAACATTTCCTAGCAACATGTCCTAGCAACATTTCCTAGCAACATTTTCTAGCAACATTTCCTAGCAACATTTCCTAGCTACATTTCCTAGCAACATTTCCTAGCAACATTTCCTAGCAACATTTCCTAGCAACATTTCCTAGCAACATTTCCTAGCAACATTTCCTAGCAACATTTCCTAGCAACATTTTCTAGCAACATTTCCTAGCAACATTTCCTAGCAACATTTCCTAGCAACATTTTCTAGCAACATTTCCTAGCAACATTTCCTAGCAACATTTCCTAGCAACATTTCCTAGCAACATTTCCTAGCAACATTTTCTAGCAACATTTCCTAGCAACATTTCCTAGCAACATTTCCTAGCAACATTTTCTAGCAACATTTCCTAGCAACATTTCCTAGCAACATTTCCTAGAAACATTTCCTAGCAACATTTCCTAGCAACATTTCCTAGCAACATTTCCTAGCAACATTTCCTAGCAACATTTTCTAGCAACATTTCCTAGCAACATTTCCTAGCAACATTTTCTAGCAACATTTCCTAGCAACATTTCCTAGCAACATTTCCTAGCAACATTTTCTAGCAACATTTCCTAGCAACATTTCCTAGCAACATTTCCTAGCAACATTTCCTAGCAACATTTTCTAGCAACATTTCCTAGCAACATTTCCTAGCAACATTTCCTAGAAACATTTCCTAGCAACATTTCCTAGCAACATTTCCTAGCAACATTTCCTAGCAAAATTTCCTAGCAACATTTTCTAGCAACATTTCCTAGCAACATTTTCTAGCAACATTTCCTAGCAACATTTCCTAGCAACATTTCCTAGCAACATTTCCTAGAAACATTTTCTAGCAACATTTCCTAGCAACATTTCCTAGCAACATTTCCTAGCAACATTTCCTTGCAACATTTCCTAGCAACATTTCCTAGCAACATTTCCTAGCAACATTTGCTAGCAACATTTTCTAGCAACATTTCCTAGCAACATTTCCTAGCAACATTTCCTAGCAACATTTCCTAGCAACATTTTCTAGCAACATTTCCTAGCAACATTTCCTAGCAACATTTCCTAGCAACATTTCCTAGCAACATTTTCTATTAACATTTCATAGCAACATTTCCTAGCAACATTTCCTAGCAACATTTCCTAGCAACATTTTCTATTAACATTTCATAGCAACATTTCCTAGCAACATTTTCTAGCAACATTTCCTAGCAACATTTTCTAGCAACATTTCCTAGCAACATTTCCTAGCAACATTTCCTAGCAACATTTCCTAGCAACATTTCCTAGCAACATTTCCTAGCAACATTTCCTAGCAACATTTTCTAGCAACATTTCCTAGCAACATTTCCTAGCAACATTTCCTAGCAACATTTCCTAGCAACATTTTCTAGCAACATTTCCTAGCAACATTTCCTAGCAACATTTCCTAGAAACATTTCCTAGCAACATTTCCTAGCAACATTTCCTAGCAACATTTCCTAGCAAAATTTCCTAGCAACATTTTCTAGCAACATTTCCTAGCAACATTTTCTAGCAACATTTCCTAGCAACATTTCCTAGCAACATTTCCTAGCAACATTTCCTAGCAACATTTCCTAGAAACATTTTCTAGCAACATTTCCTAGCAACATTTCCTAGCAACATTTCCTAGCAACATTTCCTTGCAACATTTCCTAGCAACATTTCCTAGCAACATTTCCTAGCAACATTTGCTAGCAACATTTGCTAGCAACACTTCCTAGTAACATTTTCTGGCAACATTTCCTAGCAACATTTTCTAGCAACATTTCCTAGCAACATTTCCTAGCAACATTTCCTAGCAACATTTTCTAGCAACATTTCCTAGCAACATTTCCTAGCAACATTTCCTAGCAACATTTCCTAGCAACATTTCCTAGCAACATTTCCTAGCAACATTTCCTAGCAACATTTCCTAGCAACATTTTCTAGCAACGTTTCCTAGCAACATTTCCTAGCAACATTTCCTAGCAACATTTCCTAGCAACATTTCCTAGCAACATTTCCTAGCAACATTTCCTAGCAACATTTTCTAGCAACGTTTCCTAGCAACATTTCCTAGCAACATTTCCTAGCAACATTTCCTAGCAACATTTCCTAGCAACATTTCCTAGCAATATTTCCTAGCAACATTTCCTAGCAACATTTCCTAGCAACATTTCCTAGCAACATTTCCTAGCAACATTTTCTAGCAACATTTCCTAGCAACATTTCCTAGCAACATTTCCTAGCAACATTTTCTAGCAACATTTCCTAGCAACATTTCCTAGCAACATTTCCTAGAAACATTTCCTAGCAACATTTCCTAGCAACATTTCCTAGCAACATTTTCTAGCAACATTTCCTAGCAACATTTCCTAGCTACATTTCCTAGCTATATTTCCTAGCAACATTTTCTAGCAACATTTCCTAGCAACATTTCCTAGCAACATTTCCTAGCAACATTTCCTAGCAACATTTTCTATTAACATTTCATAGCAACATTTCCTAGCAACATTTCCTAGCAACATTTCCTAGCAACATTTTCTATTAACATTTCATAGCAACATTTCCTAGCAACATTTTCTAGCAACATTTCCTAGCAACATTTTCTAGCAACATTTCCTAGCAACATTTCCTAGCAACATTTCCTAGCAACATTTCCTAGCAACATTTCCTAGCAACATTTCCTAGCAACATTTCCTAGCAACATTTTCTAGCAACATTTCCTAGCAACATTTCCTAGCAACATTTCCTAGCAACATTTCCTAGCAACATTTCCTAGCAATATTTCCTAGAAACATTTCCTAGCAACATTTCCTAGCAACATTTCCTAGCAACATTTCCTAGCAACATTTCCTAGCAACATTTCCTAGCAACATTTCCTAGCAACATTTCCTAGCAACATTTCCTAGCAACATTTCCTAGCAACATTTCCTAGCAACATTTCCTAGCAACATTTCCTAGCAACATTTTCTAGCAACATTTCCTAGCAACATTTCCTAGCAACATTTCCTAGCAACATTTTCTAGCAACATTTCCTAGCAACATTTCCTAGCAACATTTCCTAGAAACATTTCCTAGCAACATTTCCTAGCAACATTTCCTAGCAACATTTCCTAGCAACATTTCCTAGCAACATTTTCTAGCAACATTTCCTAGCAACATTTCCTAGCTACATTTCCTAGCTATATTTCCTAGCAACATTTTCTAGCAACATTTCCTAGCAACATTTCCTAGCAACATTTCCTAGCAACATTTCCTAGCAACATTTTCTATTAACATTTCATAGCAACATTTCCTAGCAACATTTCCTAGCAACATTTCCTAGCAACATTTTCTATTAACATTTCATAGCAACATTTCCTAGCAACATTTTCTAGCAACATTTCCTAGCAACATTTTCTAGCAACATTTCCTAGCAACATTTCCTAGCAACATTTCCTAGCAACATTTCCTAGCAACATTTCCTAGCAACATTTCCTAGCAACATTTCCTAGCAACATTTTCTAGCAACATTTCCTAGCAACATTTCCTAGCAACATTTCCTAGCAACATTTCCTAGCAACATTTTCTAGCAACATTTCCTAGCAACATTTCCTAGCAACATTTCCTAGAAACATTTCCTAGCAACATTTCCTAGCAACATTTCCTAGCAACATTTCCTAGCAACATTTCCTAGCAACATTTCCTAGCAACATTTCCTAGCAACATTTTCTAGCAACATTTTCTAGCAACATTTCCTAGCAACATTTCCTAGCAACATTTCCTAGAAACATTTTCTAGCAACATTTTCTAGCAACATTTCCTAGCAACATTTCCTAGCAACATTTCCTAGAAACATTTTCTAGCAACATTTCCTAGCAACATTTCCTAGCAACATTTCCTAGCAACATTTCCTTGCAACATTTCCTAGCAACATTTCCTAGCAACATTTCCTAGCAACATTTGCTAGCAACATTTGCTAGCAACACTTCCTAGTAACATTTTCTGGCAACATTTCCTAGCAACATTTTCTAGCAACATTTCCTAGCAACATTTCCTAGCAACATTTCCTAGCAACATTTTCTAGCAACATTTCCTAGCAACATTTCCTAGCAACATTTCCTAGCAACATTTCCTAGCAACATTTCCTAGCAACATTTCCTAGCAACATTTCCTAGCAACATTTCCTAGCAACATTTTCTAGCAACGTTTCCTAGCAACATTTCCTAGCAACATTTCCTAGCAACATTTCCTAGCAACATTTCCTAGCAACATTTCCTAGCAACATTTCCTAGCAACATTTTCTAGCAACGTTTCCTAGCAACATTTCCTAGCAACATTTCCTAGCAACATTTCCTAGCAACATTTCCTAGCAACGTTTCCTAGCAACATTTCCTAGCAACATTTCCTAGCAACATTTCCTAGCAACATTTCCTAGCAACATTTCCTAGCAACATTTTCTAGCAACGTTTCCTAGCAACATTTCCTAGAAACATTTTCTAGCAACATTTCCTAGCAACATTTCCTAGCAACATTTCCTAGCAACATTTCCTAGCAACATTTCCTAGCAACATTTCCTAGCAACATTTCCTAGCAACATTTCCTAGCAACATTTCCTAGCAACATTTCCTAGCAACATTTCCTAGCAACATTTCCTAGCAACATTTCCTAGCAACATTTCCTAGCAACATTTCCTAGCAACATTTCCTAGCAACATTTCCTAGCAACATTTCCTAGCAACATTTTCTAGCAACATTTCCTAGCAACATTTCCTAGCAACATTTTCTAGCAATATTTTCTTGCAACATTTCCTAGCAACATTTCCTAGCAACATTTCCTAGCAACATTTCCTAGCAACATTTCCTAGCAACATTTCCTAGCAACATTTCCTAGCAACATTTCCTAGCAACATTTCCTAGCAACATTTCCTAGCAACATTTCCTAGCAACATTTCCTAGCAACATTTCCTAGCAACATTTCCTAGCAACATTTCCTAGCAACATTTCCTAGCAACATTTACTAGCAACATTTCCTAGCAACATTTCCTAGCAACATTTCCTAGCAACATTTCCTAGCAAAATTTCCTAGCAACATTTCCTAGCAACATTTCCTAGCAACATTTCCTAGCAACATTTTCTAGCAACATTTCCTAGCAACATTTCCTAGCAACATTTCCTAGCAACATTTCCTAGCAACATTTCCTAGCAACATTTCCTAGCAACATTTTCTAGCAACATTTCCTAGCAACATTTCCTAGCAATATTTCCTAGAAACATTTCCTAGCAACATTTCCTAGCAACATTTCCTAGCAACATTTCCTAGCAACATTTCCTAGCAACATTTCCTAGCAACATTTCCTAGCAACATTTCCTAGCAATATTTCCTAGCAACATTTCCTAGCAACATTTCCTAGCAACATTTCCTAGCAACATTTCCTAGAAACATTTCCTAGCAACATTTCCTTGCAACATATCCTAGCAACATTTCCTAGCAACATTTCCTAGCAACATTTCCTAGCAACATTTCCTTGCAACATTTCCTAGCAACATTTCCTAGCAACATTTCCTAGCAACATTTCCTAGAAACATTTTCTAGCAACATTTCCTAGCAACATTTTCTAGCAACATTTCCTAGCAACATTTCCTAGCAACATTTTCTAGCAACATTTTCTAGCAACATTTCCTAGCAACATTTCCTAGCAACATTTCCTAGCAACATTTTCTAGCAACATTTTCTAGCAACATTTCCTAGCAACATTTTCTAGCAACATTTCCTAGCAACATTTTCTAGCAACATTTCCTAGCAACATTTCCTAGCAACATTTCCTAGCAACATTTCCTAGCAACATTTCCTAGCAACATTTTCCAGCAACATTTTCTAGCAACATTACCTAGCAACATTTTCTAGCAACATTTCCTAGCAACATTTCCTAGCAACATTTCCTAGCAACATTTCCTAGCAACATTTCTAGCAACATTTCCTAGCAACATTTCCTAGCAACATTTTCTAGCAACATTTCCTAGCAACATTTCCTAGCAACATTTTCTAGCAACATTTCCTAGCAACATTTTCTAGCAACATTTCCTAGCAACATTTCCTAGCAACATTTCTTAGCAACATTTTCTAGCAACATTTCCTTGCTACATTTCCTAGCAACATTTTCTAGCAACATTTCCTAGCAACATTTCCTAGCAACATTTCCTAGCAACATTTCCTAGCAACATTTCCTAGCAACATTTTCTAGCAACATTTCCTAGCAACATTTCCTAGCAACATTTCCTAGCAACATTTCCTAGCAACATTTCCTAGCAACATTTTCTAGCAACATTTCCTAGCAACATTTCCTAGCAACATTTTCTAGCAACATTTCCTAGCAACATTTCCTAGCAACATTTCATAGCAACATTTTCTAGCAACATTTCCTTGCAACATTTCCTAGCAACATTTCCTAGCAACATTTCCTAGCAACAATTCCTAGCAACATTTCCTAGCAACATTTCCTAGCAACATTTTCTAGCAACATTTCCTAG
Source organism: Oxycera nigricornis (assembly GCA_963942545.1). Taxonomy (NCBI): domain Eukaryota; kingdom Metazoa; phylum Arthropoda; class Insecta; order Diptera; family Stratiomyidae; genus Oxycera; species Oxycera nigricornis. Next base: position 7,448,375 of record OZ012663.1, on the reverse strand, counting down.
CAACATTTTCTAACAACATTTCCTAGCAACATTTCCTAGCAACATTTCCTAGCAACATTTTCTAGCAACATTTCCTAGCAACATTTCCTAGCAACATTTCCTAGCAACATTTCCTAGCAACATTTCCTAGCAACATTCCCTAGAAACATTTTCTAGCAACATTTCCTAGCAACATTTCCTAGCAACATTGCCTAGCAACATTTCCTAGCAACATTTCCTAGCAACATTTTCTAGCAACATTTCCTAGCAACATTTCCTAGCAACATTTCCTAGCAACATTTCCTAGCAACATTTTCTAGCAACATTTCCTAGCAACATTTCCTATCAACATTTCCTAGCAACATTTCCTAGCAACATTTCCTAGCAACATTTCCTAGCAACATTTCCTAGCAACATTTTCTAGCAACATTTCCTAGCAACATTTCCTAGATACATTTTCTAGCAACATTTCCTTGCAACATTTCCTAGCAACATTTCCTAGCAACATTTCCTAGATACATTTTCTAGCAACATTTCCTTGCAACATTTCCTAGCAACATTTCCTAGCAACATTTCCTAGCAACATTTCCTAGCAACATTTTCTAGCAACATTTCCTAGCAACATTTCGTAGCAACATTTCCTAGCAACATTTCCTAGGAACATTTCCTAGCAACATTTCCTAGAAACATTTTCTAGCAACAATTTCTAGCAACATTTCCTAGCAACATTTCCTAGCAACATTTCCTAGCAACATTTCCTAGCAACATTTCCTAGCAACATTTCCTAGCAACATTTCCTAGCAACATTTCCTAGCAACACTTTCTAGCAACATTTCCTAGCAACATTTCCTAGCAACATTTCCTAGCAACATTTCCTAGCAACATTTCCTAGCAACATTTTCTAGCAACATTTCCTAGCAACATTTCCTAGCAACATTTTCTAGCAACATTTCCTAGCAACATTTCCTAGCAACATTTCCTAGCAACATTTCCTAGCAACATTTCCTAGCAACATTTCCTAGCAACATTTCCTAGCAACATTTCCTAGCAACATTTCCTAGCAACATTTCCTAGCAACATTTCCTAGCAACATTTCCTAGCAACATTTCCTTGCAACATTTCCTAGCAACATTTCCTAGCAACATTTCCTAGCAACATTTCCTAGAAACATTTTCTAGCAACATTTCCTAGCAACATTTCCTAGCATTATTTCCTAGCAACATTTCCTTGCAACATTTCCTAGCAACATTTCCTAGCAACATTTCCTAGCAACATTTCCTAGCAACATTTCCTAGCAACATTTTCTAGCAACATTTCCTAGCAACATTTCCTAGCAACATTTCCTAGCAATATTTCCTAGCAACATTTCCTAGCAACATTTCCTAGCAATATTTCCTAGCAACATTTTCTAGCAACATTTCCTAGCAACATTTCCTAGACACATTTTCTAGCAACATTTCCTAGCAACATTTCCTAGCAACATTTTCTAGCAACATTTCCTAGCAACATTTTCTAACAACATTTCCTAGCAACATTTCCTAGCAACATTTCCTAGCAACATTTTCTAGCAACATTTCCTAGCAACATTTCCTAGCAACATTTCCTAGCAACATTTCCTAGCAACATTTCCTAGCAACATTCCCTAGAAACATTTTCTAGCAACATTTCCTAGCAACATTTCCTAGCAACATTGCCTAGCAACATTTCCTAGCAACATTTCCTAGCAACATTTTCTAGCAACATTTCCTAGCAACATTTCCTAGCAACATTTCCTAGCAACATTTCCTAGCAACATTTTCTAGCAACATTTCCTAGCAACATTTCCTATCAACATTTCCTAGCAACATTTCCTAGCAACATTTCCTAGCAACATTTCCTAGCAACATTTCCTAGCAACATTTTCTAGCAACATTTCCTAGCAACATTTCCTAGATACATTTTCTAGCAACATTTCCTTGCAACATTTCCTAGCAACATTTCCTAGCAACATTTCCTAGCAACATTTCCTAGCAACATTTTCTAGCAACATTTCCTAGCAACATTTCGTAGCAACATTTCCTAGCAACATTTCCTAGCAACATTTCCTAGCAACATTTTCTAGCAACATTTCCTAGCAACATTTCCTAGCAACATTTCCTAGCAACATTTCCTAGCAACATTTCCTAGCAACATTTTCTAGCAAAATTTCCTTGCAACATTTCCTAGCAACATTTCCTAGCAACATTTCCTAGCAACATTTCCTAGCAACATTTTCTAGCAACATTTCCTAGCAACATTTTCTAACAACATTTCCTAGCAACATTTCCTAGCAACATTTCCTAGCAACATTTTCTAGCAACATTTCCTAGCAACATTTCCTAGCAACATTTCCTAGCAACATTTCCTAGCAACATTTTCTAGCAACATTTCCTAGCAACATTTCCTAGCAACATTTCCTAGCAACATTTTCTAGCAACATTTCCTAGCAACATTTTCTAGCAACAATTCCTAGCAACATTTCCTAGCAACATTTCCTAGCAACATTTTCCAGCAACATTTCCTAGCAACATTTTCCAGCAACATTTCCTAGCAACATTTCCTAGCAACATTTCCTAGCAACATTTCCTAGCAACATTTCCTAGCAACATTTCCTAGCAACATTTCCTAGCAACATTTTCTAGCAACATTTCCTAGCAACATTTCCTAGCAACATTTCCTAGCAATATTTCCTAGCAACATTTCCCAGCAACATTTCCTAGCAATATTTCCTAGCAACATTTTCTAGCAACATTTCCTAGCAACATTTCCTAGACACATTTTCTAGCAACATTTCCTAGCAACATTTCCTAGCAACATTTTCTAGCAACATTTCCTAGCAACATTTCCTAGCAACATTTTCTAGCAACATTTCCTAGCAACATTTCCTAGCAACATTTCCTAGAAACATTTCCTAGCAACATTTCCTAGCAACATTTCCTAGCAACATTTCCTAGCAACATTTCCTAGCAACATTTCCTAGCAACATTTTTTAGAAACATTTTCTAGCAACATTTCCTAGCAACATTTCCTAGCAACATTTCCTAGCAACATTTCCTAGCAACATTTCCTAGCAACATTTCCTAGCAACATTTCCTAGCAACATTTCCTAGCAACATTTTCTAGCAACATTTCCTAGCAACATTTCCTAGCAACATTTCCTAGCAACATTTCCTAGCAACATTTCCTAGCAACATTTTCTAGCAACATTTCCTAGCAACATTTCCTAGCAACATTTCCTAGCAACATTTTCTAGCAACATTTCCTAGCAACATTTTCTAGCAACAATTCCTAGCAACATTTCCTACCAACATTTCCTAGCAACATTTTCCAGCAACATTTCCTAGCAACATTTTCCAGCAACATTTCCTAGCAACATTTCCTAGCAACATTTCCTAGCAACATTTCCTAGCAACATTTCCTAGCAACATTTCCTAGCAACATTTCCTAGCAACATTTCCTAGCAACATTTTCTAGCAACATTTCCTAGCAACATTTCCTAGCAACATTTCCTAGCAATATTTCCTAGCAACATTTCCTAGCAACATTTCCTAGCAATATTTCCTAGCAACATTTTCTAGCAACATTTCCTAGCAACATTTCCTAGACACATTTCCTAGCAACATTTTCTAGCAACATTTCCTAGCAACATTTTCTAACAACATTTCCTAGCAACATTTCCTAGCAACATTTCCTAGCAACATTTTCTAGCAACATTTCCTAGCAACATTTCCTAGCAACATTTCCTAGCAACATTTTCTAGCAACATTTCCTAGCAACATTTCCTAGCAACATTTCCTAGCAACATTTCCTAGCAACATTTCCTAGCAACATTTCCTAGCAACATTTCCTAGCAACATTTTCTAGCAACATTTCCTAGCAACATTTCCTAGCAACATTTTCTAGCAACATTTCCTTGCAACATTTCCTAGCAACATTTCCTAGCAACATTTCCTAGCAACATTTCCTAGCAACATTTTCTAGCAACATTTCCTAGCAACATTTCGTAGCAACATTTCCTAGCAACATTTCCTAGCAACATTTCCTAGCAACATTTTCTAGCAACATTTCCTAGCAACATTTCCTAGCAACATTTCCTAGCAACATTTCCTAGCAACATTTTCTAGCAACATTTTCTAGCAAAATTTCCTTGCAACATTTCCTAGCAACATTTCCTAGCAACATTTCCTAGCAACATTTCCTAGCAACATTTCCTAGCAACATTTCCTAGCAACATTTTCTAGCAACATTTCCTAGCAACATTTCCTAGCAACATTTCCTAGCAATATTTCCTAGCAACATTTCCTAGCAACATTTCCTAGCAATATTTCCTAGCAACATTTTCTAGCAACATTTTCTAGCAACATTTCCTAGCAACATTTCCTAGCAACATTTTCTAGCAACATTTCCTTGCAACATTTCCTAGCAACATTTCCTAGCAACATTTCCTAGCAACATTCCCTAGAAACATTTTCTAGCAACATTTCCTAGCAACATTTCCTAGCAACATTGCCTAGCAACATTTCCTAGCAACATTTCCTAGCAACATTTTCTAGCAACATTTCCTAGCAACATTTCCTAGCAACATTTCCTAGCCACATTTCCTAGCAACATTTTCTAGCAACATTTCCTAGCAACATTTCCTAGCAACATTTCCTAGCAACATTTCCTAGCAACATTTCCTAGCAACATTTCCTAGCGACATTTCCTAGCAACATTTTCTAGCAACATTTCCTAGCAACATTTCCTAGCAACATTTTCTAGCAACATTTCCTTGCAACATTTCCTAGCAACATTTCCTAGCAACATTTCCTAGCAAAATTTCCTAGCAACATTTTCTAGCAACATTTCCTAGCAACATTTCGTAGCAACATTTCCTAGCAACATTTCCTAGCAACATTTCCTAGCAACATTTCCTAGCAACATTTCCTAGCAACATTTTCTAGCAACATTTCCTAGCAACATTTCGTAGCAACATTTCCTAGCAACATTTCCTAGCAACATTTCCTAGCAACATTTTCTAGCAACATTTCCTAGCAACATTTCCTAGCAACATTTCCTAGCAACATTTCCTAGCAACATTTTCTAGCAACATTTTCTAGCAAAATTTCCTTGCAACATTTCCTAGCAACATTTCCTAGCAACATTTCCTAGCAACATTTCCTAGCAACATTTCCTAGCAACATTTCCTAGCAACATTTTCTAGCAACATTTCCTAGCAACATTTCCTAGCAACATTTCCTAGCAACATTTCCTAGCAACATTTTCTAGCAACATTTCCTAGCAACATTTCCTAGCAACATTTCCTAGCAACATTTTCTAGCAACATTTCCTAGCAACATTTTCTAGCAACAATTCCTAGCAACATTTCCTAGCAACATTTCCTAGCAACATTTTCCAGCAACATTTCCTAGCAACATTTTCCAGCAACATTTCCTAGCAACATTTCCTAGCAACATTTCCTAGCAACACTTCCTAGCAACATTTCCTAGCAACATTTCCTAGCAACATTTCCTAGCAACATTTTCTAGCAACATTTCCTAGCAATATTTCCTAGCAACATTTCCTAGCAACATTTCCTAGCAATATTCCTAGCAACATTTTCTAGCAACATTTCCTAGCAACATTTCCTAGACACATTTTCTAGCAACATTTCCTAGCAACATTTCCTAGCAACATTTTCTAGCAACATTTCCTAGCAACATTTCCTAGCAACATTTTCTAGCAACATTTCCTAGCAACATTTCCTAGCAACATTTCCTAGAAACATTTTCTAGCAACATTTCCTAGCAACATTTCCTAGAAACATTTTCTAGCAACATTTCCTAGCAACATTTCCTAGCAACATTTCCTAGAAACATTTTCTAGCAACATTTCCTAGCAACATTTCCTAGAAATATTTTCCAGCAACATTTCCTAGCAACATTTCCTAGCAACATTGCCTAGCAACATTTCCTAGCAACATTTCCTAGCAACATTTTCTAGCAACATTTCCTAGCAACATTTCCTAGCAACATTTCCTAGCAACATTTCCTAGCAACATTTCCTAGCAACATTTCCTAGCAACATTTCGTAGCAACATTTTCTAGCAACATTTCCTAGCAACATTTCCTAGCAACATTTTCTAGCAACATTTCCTTGCAACATTTCCTAGCAACATTTCCTAGCAACATTTCCTAGCAACATTTCCTAGCAACATTTCCTAGCAACATTTCCTAGCAACATTTCGTAGCAACATTTCCTAGCAACATTTCCTAGCAACATTTCCTAGCAACATTTCCTAGCAACATTTTCTAGCAACATTTCCTAGCAACATTTCCTAGCAACATTTTCTAGCAACATTTCCTAGCAACATTTCCTAGCAACATTTCCTAGCAACATTTCCTAGCAACATTTCCTAGCAACATTTCCTAGCAACATTTCCTAGCAACATTTCCTAGCAACATTTCCTAGCAACATTTCCTAGCAACATTTTCTAGCAACATTTCCTAGCAACATTTCCTAGCAACATTTCCTAGCAACATTTTCTAGCAACATTTCCTAGCAACATTTTCTAGCAACAATTCCTAGCAACATTTCCTACCAACATTTCCTAGCAACATTTTCCAGCAACATTTCCTAGCAACATTTTCCAGCAACATTTCCTAGCAACATTTCCTAGCAACATTTCCTAGCAACATTTCCTAGCAACATTTCCTAGCAACATTTCCTAGCAACATTTCCTAGCAACATTTTCTAGCAACATTTCCTAGCAACATTTCCTAGAAACATTTCCTAGCAACATTTCCTAGCAACATTTCCTAGCAACATTTCCTAGCAACATTTTCTAGCAACATTTCGTAGCAACATTTCCTAGCAACATTTCCTAGCAATATTTCCTAGCAACATTTCCTAGCAACATTTCCTAGCAATATTTCCTAGCAACATTTTCTAGCAACATTTCCTAGCAACATTTCCTAGACACATTTTCTAGCAACATTTCCTAGCAACATTTCCTAGCAACATTTTCTAGCAACATTTCCTAGCAACATTTTCTAACAACATTTCCTAGCAACATTTCCTAGCAACATTTCCTAGCAACATTTTCTAGCAACATTTCCTAGCAACATTTCCTAGCAACATTTCCTAGAAACATTTTCTAGCAACTTTTCCTAGAAACATTTTCTAGCAACATTTCCTAGCAACATTTCCTAGCAACATTGCCTAGCAACATTTCCTAGCAACATTTCCTAGCAACATTTCCTAGCAACATTTCCTAGCAACATTTCCTAGCAACATTTCCAAGCAACATTTCCTAGCAACATTTCCTAGCAACATTTCCTAGCAACATTTCCTAGCAACATTTCCTAGCAACATTTCCTAGCAACATTTCCTAGCAACATTTCCTAGCAACATTTTCTAGCAACATTTCCTAGCAACATTTCCTAGCAACATTTTCTAGCAACATTTCCTTGCAACATTTCCTAGCAACATTTCCTATCAACATTTCCTAGCAACATTTCCTAGCAACATTTTCTAGCAACATTTCCTAGCAACATTTCGTAGCAACATTTCCTAGCAACATTTCCTAGCAACATTTTCTAGCAACATTTTCTAGCAACATTTCCTAGCAACATTTCCTAGCAACATTTCCTAGCAACATTTCCTAGCAACATGTTCTAGCAACATTTCCTTGCAACATTTCCTAGCAACATTTCCTAGCAACATTTCCTAGCAACATTTCCTAGCAACATTTTCTAGCAACATTTCCTAGCAACATTTCCTAGCAACATTTCCTAGAAACATTTTCTAGCAACATTTCCTAGCAACATTTCCTTGCAACATTTCCTAGCAACATTTCCTAGCAACATTTCCTAGCAACATTTCCTTGCAACATTTCCTAGCAACATTTCCTAGCAACATTTCCTAGCAACATTTCCTACCAACATTTCCTAGCAACACTTCCTAGCAACATTTTCTAGCAACATTTCCTAGCAACATTTCCTAGCAACATTTCCTAGCAACATTTCCTAGCAACATTTTCTAGCAACATTTCCTAGCAACATTTTCTAGCAACATTTCCTAGCAACATTTCCTAGCAACATTTCCTAGCAACATTTCCTAGCAAAATTTTCTAGCAAAATTTCCTAGCAACATTTTCTAGCAACATTTCCTAGCAACATTTCCTAGCAACATTTCCTAGCAACATTTTCTAGCAACATTTCCTAGCAACATTTCCTAGCAACATTTTCTAGCAACATTTCCTAGCAACATTTCCTAGCAACATTTCCTAGCAACATTTCCTAGCAACATTTCCTAGCAACATTTCCTAGCAACATTTCCTAGCAACATTTTCTAGCTACATTTCCTAGCAACATTTCCTAGCAACATTTCCTAGAAACATTTTCTAGCAACATTTCCTAGCAACATTTCCTTGCAACATTTCCTAGCAACATTTCCTAGCAACATTTCCTAGCAACATTTCCTAGCAACATTTCCTTGCAACATTTTCTAGCAACATTTCCTAGCAACATTTCCTAGCAACATTTCCTAGCAACATTTCCTCGCAACATTTCCTGATAACATTTCCTAGCAACATTTCCTAGCAACATTTCCTAGCAACATTTCCTAGCAACATTTCCTAGCAACATTTCCTAGCAACATTTCCTAGCAACATTTTCTAGCAACATTTCCTAGCAACATTTCCTAGCAACATTTTCTAGCAACATTTCCTAGCAACATTTCCTAGCAACATTTTCTAGCAACATTTCCTAGCAACATTTTCTAACAACATTTCCTAGCAACATTTCCTAGCAACATTTTCTAGCAACATTTTCTAGCAACATTTCCTAGCAACATTTCCTAGCAACATTTCCTAGAAACATTTTCTAGCAACATTTCCTAGCAACATTTCCTAGAAACATTTTCTAGCAACATTTCCTAGCAACATTTCCTAGCAACATTTTCTAGCAACATTTCCTAGCAACATTTTCTAGCAACATTTCCTAGCAACATTTCCTAGCAACATTTCCTAGCAACATTTCCTAGCAAAATTTTCTAGCAAAATTTCCTAGCAACATTTTCTAGCAACATTTCCTAGCAACATTTCCTAGCAACATTTCCTAGCAACATTTTCTAGCAACATTTCCTAGCAACATTTCCTAGCAACATTTTCTAGCAACATTTCCTAGCAACATTTCCTAGCAACATTTTCTAGCAACATTTCCTAGCAACATTTTCTAGCAACATTTTCTAGCAACATTTCCTAGCAACATTTCCTAGCAACATTTCCTAGCAACATTTTCTAGCAACATTTCCTAGCAACATTTCCTAGCAACATTTCCTAGCAACATTTCCTAGCAACATTTCCTAGCAACATTTCCTAGCAACATTTCCTAGCAACATTTCCTAGCAACATTTCCTAGCAACATTTCCTAGCAACATTTCCTAGCAACATTTTCTAGCAACATTTCCTAGCAACATTTTCTAGCAACATTTCCTAGCAACATTTCCTAGCAACATTTTCTAGCAACATTTCCTAGCAACATTCTCTAGCAACATTTCCTTGCAACATTTCCTAGCAACATTTCCTAGCAACATTTCCTTGCAACATTTCATAGCAACATTTCCTTGCAACATTTCATAGCAACATTTCCTAGCAACATTTCCTAGCAACATTTTCTAGCAACATTTCCTAGCAACATTTCCTAGCAACATTTCCTAGCAACATTTCCTAGCAACATTTCCTAGCAACATTTCCTAGCAACATTTCCTAGCAACATTTCCTAGCAACATTTCCTAGCAACATTTCCTAGCAACATTTCCTAGCAACATTTCCTAGCAACATTCCCTAGCAACATTTGCTAGCAACATTTGCTAGCAACACTTCCTAGTAACATTTTCTGGCAACATTTCCTAGCAACATTTTCTAGCAACATTTATTAGCAACATTTCCTAGCAACATTTTCTAGCAACATTTCCTAGCAACATTTCCTAGCAACATTTCCTAGCAACATTTCCTAGCAATATTTCCTAGCAACATTTCCTAGCAACATTTCCTAGCAATATTTCCTAGCAACATTTTCTAGCAACATTTCCTAGCAACATTTCCTAGACACATTTTCTAGCAACATTTCCTAGCAACATTTCCTAGCAACATTTTCTAGCAACATTTCCTAGCAACATTTTCTAACAACATTTCCTAGCAACATTTCCTAGCAACATTTCCTAGCAACATTTTCTAGCAACATTTCCTAGCAACATTTCCTAGCAACATTTCCTAGAAACATTTTCTAGCAACATTTCCTAGCAACTTTTCCTAGAAACATTTTCTAGCAACATTTCCTAGCAACATTTCCTAGCAACATTGCCTAGCAACATTTCCTAGCAACATTTCCTAGCAACATTTCCTAGCAACATTTCCTAGCAACATTTCCTAGCAACATTTCCTAGCAACATTTCCTAGCAACATTTCCTAGCAACATTTCCTAGCAACATTTCCTAGCAACATTTCCTAGCAACATTTCCTAGCAACATTTCCTAGCAACATTTCGTAGCAACATTTCCTAGCAACATTTCCTAGCAACATTTCCTAGCAACATTTCCTAGCAACATTTTCTAGCAACATTTCCTAGCAACATTTCCTAGCAACATTTTCTAGCAACATTTCCTAGCAACATTTCCTAGCAACATTTCCTAGCAACATTTCCTAGCAACATTTCCTAGCAACATTTCCTAGCAACATTTCCTAGCAACATTTCCTAGCAACATTTCCTAGCAACATTTCCTAGCAACATTTTCTAGCAACATTTCCTAGCAACATTTCCTAGCAACATTTCCTAGCAACATTTTCTAGCAACATTTCCTAGCAACATTTCGTAGCAACATTTTCTAGCAACATTTCCTAGCAACATTTCCTAGCAACATTTTCTAGCAACATTTCCTTGCAACATTTCCTAGCAACATTTCCTAGCAACATTTCCTAGCAACATTTCCTAGCAACATTTCCTAGCAACATTTCCTAGCAACATTTCGTAGCAACATTTCCTAGCAACATTTCCTAGCAACATTTCCTAGCAACATTTCCTAGCAACATTTTCTAGCAACATTTCCTAGCAACATTTCCTAGCAACATTTTCTAGCAACATTTCCTAGCAACATTTCCTAGCAACATTTCCTAGCAACATTTCCTAGCAACATTTCCTAGCAACATTTCCTAGCAACATTTCCTAGCAACATTTCCTAGCAACATTTCCTAGCAACATTTCCTAGCAACATTTTCTAGCAACATTTCCTAGCAACATTTCCTAGCAACATTTCCTAGCAACATTTTCTAGCAACATTTCCTAGCAACATTTTCTAGCAACAATTCCTAGCAACATTTCCTACCAACATTTCCTAGCAACATTTTCCAGCAACATTTCCTAGCAACATTTTCCAGCAACATTTCCTAGCAACATTTCCTAGCAACATTTCCTAGCAACATTTCCTAGCAACATTTCCTAGCAACATTTCCTAGCAACATTTCCTAGCAACATTTCCTAGCAACATTTCCTAGCAACATTTCCTAGCAACATTTCCTAGCAACATTTTCTAGCAACATTTCCTAGCAACATTTCCTAGCAACATTTCCTAGCAACATTTCCTAGCAACATTTCCTAGCAACATTTCCTAGCAACATTTCCTAGCAACATTTTCTAGCAACATTTCGTAGCAACATTTCCTAGCAACATTTCCTAGCAATATTTCCTAGCAACATTTCCTAGCAACATTTCCTAGCAATATTTCCTAGCAACATTTTCTAGCAACATTTCCTAGCAACATTTCCTAGACACATTTTCTAGCAACATTTCCTAGCAACATTTCCTAGCAACATTTTCTAGCAACATTTCCTAGCAACATTTTCTAACAACATTTCCTAGCAACATTTCCTAGCAACATTTCCTAGCAACATTTCCTAGCAACATTTCCTAGCAACATTTCCTAGCAACATTTCCTAGAAACATTTTCTAGCAACATTTCCTAGCAACTTTTCCTAGAAACATTTTCTAGCAACATTTCCTAGCAACATTTCCTAGCAACATTGCCTAGCAACATTTCCTAGCAACATTTCCTAGCAACATTTCCTAGCAACATTTCCTAGCAACATTTCCTAGCAACATTTCCTAGCAACATTTCCTAGCAACATTTCCTAGCAACATTTCCTAGCAACATTTCCTAGCAACATTTCCTAGCAACATTTCCTAGCAACATTTCCTAGCAACATTTCCTAGCAACATTTTCTAGCAACATTTCCTAGCAACATTTCCTAGCAACATTTTCTAGCAACATTTCCTTGCAACATTTCCTAGCAACATTTCCTATCAACATTTCCTAGCAACATTTCCTAGCAACATTTTCTAGCAACATTTCCTAGCAACATTTCGTAGCAACATTTCCTAGCAACATTTCCTAGCAACATTTTCTAGCAACATTTTCTAGCAACATTTCCTAGCAACATTTCCTAGCAACATTTCCTAGCAACATTTCCTAGCAACATGTTCTAGCAACATTTCCTTGCAACATTTCCTAGCAACATTTCCTTGCAACATTTCCTAGCAACATTTCCTAGCAACATTTTCTAGCAACATTTCCTAGCAACATTTCCTAGCAACATTTCCTAGAAACATTTTCTAGCAACATTTCCTAGCAACATTTCCTTGCAACATTTCCTAGCAACATTTCCTAGCAACATTTCCTAGCAACATTTCCTTGCAACATTTCCTAGCAACATTTCCTAGCAACATTTCCTAGCAACATTTCCTACCAACATTTCCTAGCAACACTTCCTAGCAACATTTTCTAGCAACATTTCCTAGCAACATTTCCTAGCAACATTTCCTAGCAACATTTCCTAGCAACATTTTCTAGCAACATTTCCTAGCAACATTTTCTAGCAACATTTCCTAGCAACATTTCCTAGCAACATTTCCTAGCAACATTTCCTAGCAAAATTTTCTAGCAAAATTTCCTAGCAACATTTTCTAGCAACATTTCCTAGCAACATTTCCTAGCAACATTTCCTAGCAACATTTTCTAGCAACATTTCCTAGCAACATTTCCTAGCAACATTTTCTAGCAACATTTCCTAGCAACATTTCCTAGCAACATTTCCTAGCAACATTTCCTAGCAACATTTCCTAGCAACATTTCCTAGCAACATTTCCTAGCAACATTTTCTAGCAACATTTCCTAGCAACATTTCCTAGCAACATTTCCTAGAAACATTTTCTAGCAACATTTCCTAGCAACATTTCCTTGCAACATTTCCTAGCAACATTTCCTAGCAACATTTCCTAGCAACATTTCCTTGCAACATTTTCTAGCAACATTTCCTAGCAACATTTCCTAGCAACATTTCCTAGCAACATTTCCTCGCAACATTTCCTGATAACATTTCCTAGCAACATTTCCTAGCAACATTTCCTAGCAACATTTCCTAGCAACATTTCCTAGCAACATTTCCTAGCAACATTTCCTAGCAACATTTTCTAGCAACATTTCCTAGCAACATTTCCTAGCAACATTTTCTAGCAACATTTCCTAGCAACATTTCCTAGCAACATTTTCTAGCAACATTTCCTAGCAACATTTTCTAACAACATTTCCTAGCAACATTTCCTAGCAACATTTTCTAGCAACATTTTCTAGCAACATTTCCTAGCAACATTTCCTAGCAACATTTCCTAGAAACATTTTCTAGCAACATTTCCTAGCAACATTTCCTAGAAACATTTTCTAGCAACATTTCCTAGCAACATTTCCTAGCAACATTTTCTAGCAACATTTCCTAGCAACATTTTCTAGCAACATTTCCTAGCAACATTTCCTAGCAACATTTCCTAGCAACATTTCCTAGCAAAATTTTCTAGCAAAATTTCCTAGCAACATTTTCTAGCAACATTTCCTAGCAACATTTCCTAGCAACATTTCCTAGCAACATTTTCTAGCAACATTTCCTAGCAACATTTCCTAGCAACATTTTCTAGCAACATTTCCTAGCAACATTTCCTAGCAACATTTTCTAGCAACATTTCCTAGCAACATTTTCTAGCAACATTTTCTAGCAACATTTCCTAGCAACATTTCCTAGCAACATTTCCTAGCAACATTTTCTAGCAACATTTCCTAGCAACATTTCCTAGCAACATTTCCTAGCAACATTTCCTAGCAACATTTCCTAGCAACATTTCCTAGCAACATTTCCTAGCAACATTTCCTAGCAACATTTCCTAGCAACATTTCCTAGCAACATTTCCTAGCAACATTTTCTAGCAACATTTCCTAGCAACATTTTCTAGCAACATTTCCTAGCAACATTTCCTAGCAACATTTTCTAGCAACATTTCCTAGCAACATTTTCTAGCAACATTTCCTTGCAACATTTCCTAGCAACATTTCCTAGCAACATTTCCTTGCAACATTTCATAGCAACATTTCCTTGCAACATTTCATAGCAACATTTCCTAGCAACATTTCCTAGCAACATTTTCTAGCAACATTTCCTAGCAACATTTCCTAGCAACATTTCCTAGCAACATTTCCTAGCAACATTTCCTAGCAACATTTCCTAGCAACATTTCCTAGCAACATTTCCTAGCAACATTTCCTAGCAACATTTCCTAGCAACATTTCCTAGCAACATTTCCTAGCAACATTTTCTAGCAACATTTCCTAGCAACATTTTCTAGCAACATTTCCTAGCAACATTTCCTAGCAACATTTGCTAGCAACATTTGCTAGCAACACTTCCTAGTAACATTTTCTAGCAACATTTCCTAGCAACATTTTCTAGCAACATTTCCTTGCAACATTTCCTAGCAACATTTCCTAGCAACATTTCCTAGCAACATTTCATAGCAACATTTCCTTGCAACATTTCATAGCAACATTTCCTAGCAAGATTTCCTAGCAACATTTTCTAGCAACATTTCCTAGCAACATTTCCTAGCAACATTTCCTAGCAACATTTCCTAGCAACATTTCCTAGCAACATTTCCTAGCAACATTTCCTAGCAACATTTCCTAGCAACATTTCCTAGCAACATTTCCTAGCAACATTTCCTAGCAACATTTTCTAGCAACATTTCCTAGCAACATTTCCTAGCAACATTTTCTAGCAACATTTCCTAGCAACATTTCCTAGCAACATTTCCTAGCAACATTTCCTAGCAACATTTCCTAGCAACATTTTCTACCAACATTTCCTAGCAACATTTCCTTGCAACATTTCCTAGCAACATTTCCTAGCAACATTTCCTAGCAACATTTCCTAGCAACATTTCCTAGCAACATTTCCTAGCAACATTTCCTAGCAACATTTTCTAGCAACATTTCCTAGCAACATTTTCTAGCAACATTTCCTAGCAACATTTCCTAGCAACATTTCCTAGCAACATTTCCTAGCAAAATTTTCTAGCAAAATTTCCTAGCAACATTTTCTAGCAACATTTCCTAGCAACATTTCCTAGCAACATTTCCTAGCAATATTTCCTAGCAACATTTCCTAGCAACATTTCCTAGCAATATTTCCTAGCAACATTTTCTAGCAACATTTCCTAGCAACATTTCCTAGACACATTTTCTAGCAACATTTCCTAGCAACATTTCCTAGCAACATTTTCTAGCAACATTTCCTAGCAACATTTTCTAACAACATTTCCTAGCAACATTTTCTAGCAACATTTCCTAGCAACATTTTCTAACAACATTTCCTAGCAACATTTCCTAGCAACATTTCCTAGCAACATTTTCTAGCAACATTTCCTAGCAACATTTCCTAGCAACATTTCCTAGAAACATTTTCTAGCAACATTTCCTAGCAACATTTCCTAGAAACATTTTCTAGCAACATTTCCTAGCAACATTTCCTAGCAACATTGCCTAGCAACATTTCCTAGCAACATTTCCTAGCAACATTTTCTAGCAACATTTCCTAGCAACATTTCCTAGCAACATTTCCTAGCAACATTTCCTTGCAACATTTCCTAGCAACATTTCCTAGCAACATTTCCTAGCAACATTTCCTAGCAACATTTCCTAGCAACACTTCCTAGCAACATTTCCTAGCAACATTTCCTAGCAACATTTCCTAGCAACATTTCCTAGCAACATTTCCTAGCAACATTTCCTAGCAACATTTCCTAGCAACATTTCCTAGCAACATTTTCTAGCAACATTTCCTTGCAACATTTCCTAGCAACATTTCCTAGCAACATTTCCTAGCAACATTTCCTAGCAACATTTCCTAGCAACATTTCCTAGCAACATTTCCTAGCAACATTTCCTAGCAACATTTCCTAGCAACATTTTCTAGCAACATTTCCTAGCAACATTTCCTAGCAACATTTCCTAGCAACATTTCCTAGGAACATTTCCTAGGAACATTTTCTAGCAACATTTCCTAGCAACATTTCCTAGCAACATTTCCTAGCAACATTTCCTTGCAACATTTTCTAGCAACATTTCCTAGCAACATTTCCTAGCAACATTTCCTTGCAACATTTCCTAGCAACATTTCCTAGCAACATTTCCTAGCAACATTTCCTAGCAACATTTCCTAGCAACATTTCCTAGCAACATTTCCTAGCAACATTTCCTAGCAACATTTCCTAGCAACATTTTCTAGCAACATTTCCTAGCAACATTTCCTAGCAACATTTCCTAGCAACATTTCCTAGCAACATTTTCTAGCAACATTTTCCAGCAACATTTTCTAGCAACATTTCCTAGCAACATTTCCTAGCAACATTTCCTAGCAACATTTTCTAGCAACATTTCCTAGCAACATTTTCTAGCAACATTTCCTAGCAACATTTTCTAGCAACATTTTCTAGCAACATTTCCTAGCAACATTTCCTAGCAACATTTCCTAGCAACATTTTCTAGCAACATTTCCTAGCAACATTTCCTAGCAACATTTCCTAGCAACATTTTCTAGCAACATTTCCTAGCAACATTTCCTAGCAAAATTTCCTAGCAACATTTCCTAGCAACATTTCCTAGCAACATTTCCTAGCAACATTTCCTAGCAACATTTCCTAGCAACATTTCCTAGCAACATTTTCTAGCAACATTTCCTAGCAACATTTCCTAGCAACATTTTCTAGCAACATTTCCTAGCAACATTTCCTAGCAACATTTCCTAGCAACATTTCCTAGCAACATTTCCTAGCAACATTTTCTACCAACATTTCCTAGCAACATTTCCTAGCAACATTTCCTAGCAACATTTCCTAGCAACATTTCCTAGCAACATTTCCTAGCAACATTTCCTAGTAACATTTCCTAGCAACATTTCCTAGCAACATTTCCTAGCAACATTTCCTAGCAACATTTCCTAGCAACATTTTCTAGCAACATTTCCTAGCAACATTTCCAAGCAACATTTTCTAGCAACATTTCCTAGCAACATTTCCTAGCAACATTTTCTAGCAACATTTCCTAGCAACATTTTCTAGCAACATTTCCTAGCAACATTTCCTAGCAACATTTTCTAGCAACATTTCCTAGCAACATTTCCTAGCAACATTTCCTAGCAACTTTCCTAGAAACATTTTCTAGCAACATTTCCTAGCAACATTTCCTAGAAACATTTTCTAGCAACATTTCCTAGCAACATTTCCTAGCAACATTTTCTAGCAACATTTCCTAGCAACATTTTCTAGCAACATTTCCTAGCAACATTTCCTAGCAACATTTCCTAGCAACATTTCCTAGCAAAATTTTCTAGCAAAATTTCCTAGCAACATTTTCTAGCAACATTTCCTAGCAACATTTCCTAGCAACATTTCCTAGCAACATTTCCTAGCAACATTTCCTAGCAACATTTCCTAGCAACATTTTCTAGCAACATTTCCTAGCAACATTTCCTAGCAACATTTTCTAGCAACATTTCCTAGCAACATTTCCTAGCAACATTTCCTAGCAACATTTTCTAGCAACATTTCCTAGCAACATTTCCTAGCAACATTTCCTAGCAACATTTCCTAGCAACATTTCCTAGCAACATTTCCTAGCAACATTTCCTAGCAACATTTCCTAGCAACATTTCCTAGCAACATTTCCTAGCAACATTTCCTAGCAACATTTCCTAGCAACATTTCCTAGCAACATTTCCTAGCAACATTTTCTAGCAACATTTCCTAGCAACATTTTCTAGCAACATTTCCTAGCAACATTTCCTAGCAACATTTTCTAGCAACATTTCCGAGCAACATTTTCTAGCAACATTTCCTTGCAACATTTCCTAGCAACATTTCCTAGCAACATTTCCTTGCAACATTTCATAGCAACATTTCCTTGCAACATTTCATAGCAACATTTCCTAGCAACATTTCCTAGCAACATTTTCTAGCAACATTTCCTAGCAACATTTCCTAGCAACATTTCCTAGCAACATTTCCTAGCAACATTTCCTAGCAACATTTCCTAGCAACATTTCCTAGCAACATTTCCTAGCAACATTTCCTAGCAACATTTCCTAGCAACATTTCCTAGCAACATTTTCTAGCAACATTTCCTAGCAACATTTTCTAGCAACATTTCCTAGCAACATTTCCTAGCAACATTTTCTAGCAACATTTCCTAGCAACATTTCCTAGCAACATTTCCTAGCAACATTTCCTAGCAACATTTTCTAGCAACATTTCCTAGCAACATTTTCTAGCAACATTTCCTAGCAACATTTCCTAGCAACATTTGCTAGCAACATTTGCTAGCAACACTTCCTAGTAACATTTTCTAGCAACATTTCCTTGCAACATTTCCTAGCAACATTTCCTAGCAACATTTGCTAGCAACATTTGCTAGCAACACTTCCTAGTAACATTTTCTGGCAACATTTCCTAGCAACATTTGCTAGCAACATTTGCTAGCAACATTTCCTAGCAACATTTTCTAGCAACATTTCCTAGCAACATTTCCTAGCAACATTTTCTAGCAACATTTCCTAGAAACATTTTCTAGCAACATTTCCTAGCAACATTTCCTAGCAACATTTCCTAGCAACATTTCCTAGCAATATTTCCTAGCAACATTTCCTAGCAACATTTCCTAGCAACATTTTCTAGCAACATTTCCTAGCAACATTTTCTAGCAACATTTCCTAGCAACATTTCCTAGCAACATTTCCTAGCAACATTTTCTAGCAACATTTCCTAGCAACATTTCCTAGCAACATTTTCAAGCAACATTTCCTAGCAACATTTCCTAGCAACATTTCCTAGCAACATTTCCTAGCAACATTTCCTAGAAACATTTTCTAGCAACATTTCCTAGCAACATTTCCTAGCAACATTTCCTAGCAGCATTTCCTAGCAACATTTCCTAGCAACATTTCCTAGCAACATTTCCTAGCAACATTTCCTAGCAACATTTCCTAGCAACATTTCCTAGCAACATTTCCTAGCAACATTTCCTAGCAACATTTCCTAGCAACATTTCCTAGCAGCATTTCCTAGCAACATTTCCTAGCAACATTTCCTAGCAACATTTCCTAGCAACATTTCCTAGCAACATTTCCTAGCAACATTTCCTAGCAACATTTCCTAGCAACATTTCCTAGCAACATTTCCTAGCAACATTTCCTAGCAACATTTCCTAGCAACATTTCCTAGCAACATTTCCTAGCAACATTTTCTAGCAACATTTCCTAGCAACATTTCCAAGCAACATTTTCTAGCAACATTTCCTAGCAACATTTCCTAGCAACATTTTCTAGCAACATTTCCTAGCAACATTTTCTAGCAACATTTCCTAGCAACATTTCCTAGCAACATTTTCTAGCAACATTTCCTAGCAACATTTCCTAGCAACATTTCCTAGCAACTTTCCTAGAAACATTTTCTAGCAACATTTCCTAGCAACATTTCCTAGAAACATTTTCTAGCAACATTTCCTAGCAACATTTCCTAGCAACATTTTCTAGCAACATTTCCTAGCAACATTTTCTAGCAACATTTCCTAGCAACATTTCCTAGCAACATTTCCTAGCAACATTTCCTAGCAAAATTTTCTAGCAAAATTTCCTAGCAACATTTTCTAGCAACATTTCCTAGCAACATTTCCTAGCAACATTTCCTAGCAACATTTCCTAGCAACATTTCCTAGCAACATTTCCTAGCAACATTTTCTACCAACATTTCCTAGCAACATTTCCTAGCAACATTTCCTAGCAACATTTCCTAGCAACATTTCCTAGCAACATTTCCTAGCAACATTTCCTAGCAACATTTTCTAGCACCATTTCCTAGCAACATTTCCTAGCAACATTTTCTAGCAACATTTCCTAGCAACATTTCCTAGCAACATTTCCTAGCAACTTTCCTAGAAACATTTTCTAGCAACATTTCCTAGCAACATTTCCTAGAAACATTTTCTAGCAACATTTCCTAGCAACATTTCCTAGCAACATTTTCTAGCAACATTTCCTAGCAACATTTTCTAGCAACATTTCCTAGCAACATTTCCTAGCAACATTTCCTAGCAACATTTCCTAGCAAAATTTTCTAGCAAAATTTCCTAGCAACATTTTCTAGCAACATTTCCTAGCAACATTTCCTAGCAACATTTCCTAGCAAAATTTCCTAGCAACATTTCCTAGCAACATTTCCTAGCAACATTTCCTAGCAACATTTCCTAGCAACATTTCCTAGCAACATTTCCTAGCAACATTTTCTAGCAACATTTCCTAGCAACATTTCCTAGCAACATTTTCTAGCAACATTTCCTAGCAACATTTCCTAGCAACATTTCCTAGCAACATTTCCTAGCAACATTTCCTAGCAACATTTTCTACCAACATTTCCTAGCAACATTTCCTAGCAACATTTCCTAGCAACATTTCCTAGCAACATTTCCTAGCAACATTTCCTAGCAACATTTCCTAGTAACATTTCCTAGCAACATTTCCTAGCAACATTTCCTAGCAACATTTCCTAGCAACATTTCCTAGCAACATTTTCTAGCAACATTTCCTAGCAACATTTCCAAGCAACATTTTCTAGCAACATTTCCTAGCAACATTTCCTAGCAACATTTTCTAGCAACATTTCCTAGCAACATTTTCTAGCAACATTTCCTAGCAACATTTCCTAGCAACATTTTCTAGCAACATTTCCTAGCAACATTTCCTAGCAACATTTCCTAGCAACTTTCCTAGAAACATTTTCTAGCAACATTTCCTAGCAACATTTCCTAGAAACATTTTCTAGCAACATTTCCTAGCAACATTTCCTAGCAACATTTTCTAGCAACATTTCCTAGCAACATTTTCTAGCAACATTTCCTAGCAACATTTCCTAGCAACATTTCCTAGCAACATTTCCTAGCAAAATTTTCTAGCAAAATTTCCTAGCAACATTTTCTAGCAACATTTCCTAGCAACATTTCCTAGCAACATTTCCTAGCAACATTTCCTAGCAACATTTCCTAGCAACATTTCCTAGCAACATTTTCTAGCAACATTTCCTAGCAACATTTCCTACCAACATTTTCTAGCAACATTTCCTAGCAACATTTCCTAGCAACATTTCCTAGCAACATTTTCTAGCAACATTTCCTAGCAACATTTCCTAGCAACATTTCCTAGCAACATTTCCTAGCAACATTTCCTAGCAACATTTCCTAGCAACATTTCCTAGCAACATTTCCTAGCAACATTTCCTAGCAACATTTCCTAGCAACATTTCCTAGCAACATTTCCTAGCAACATTTCCTAGCAACATTTCCTAGCAACATTTTCTAGCAACATTTCCTAGCAACATTTTCTAGCAACATTTCCTAGCAACATTTCCTAGCAACATTTTCTAGCAACATTTCCGAGCAACATTTTCTAGCAACATTTCCTTGCAACATTTCCTAGCAACATTTCCTAGCAACATTTCCTTGCAACATTTCATAGCAACATTTCCTTGCAACATTTCATAGCAACATTTCCTAGCAACATTTCCTAGCAACATTTTCTAGCAACATTTCCTAGCAACATTTCCTAGCAACATTTCCTAGCAACATTTCCTAGCAACATTTCCTAGCAACATTTCCTAGCAACATTTCCTAGCAACATTTCCTAGCAACATTTCCTAGCAACATTTCCTAGCAACATTTCCTAGCAACATTTTCTAGCAACATTTCCTAGCAACATTTTCTAGCAACATTTCCTAGCAACATTTCCTAGCAACATTTTCTAGCAACATTTCCTAGCAACATTTCCTAGCAACATTTCCTAGCAACATTTCCTAGCAACATTTTCTAGCAACATTTCCTAGCAACATTTTCTAGCAACATTTCCTAGCAACATTTCCTAGCAACATTTGCTAGCAACATTTGCTAGCAACACTTCCTAGTAACATTTTCTAGCAACATTTCCTTGCAACATTTCCTAGCAACATTTCCTAGCAACATTTGCTAGCAACATTTGCTAGCAACACTTCCTAGTAACATTTTCTGGCAACATTTCCTAGCAACATTTGCTAGCAACATTTGCTAGCAACATTTCCTAGCAACATTTTCTAGCAACATTTCCTAGCAACATTTCCTAGCAACATTTTCTAGCAACATTTCCTAGAAACATTTTCTAGCAACATTTCCTAGCAACATTTCCTAGCAACATTTCCTAGCAACATTTCCTAGCAATATTTCCTAGCAACATTACCTAGCAACATTTCCTAGCAACATTTTCTAGCAACATTTCCTAGCAACATTTTCTAGCAACATTTCCTAGCAACATTTCCTAGCAACATTTCCTAGCAACATTTTCTAGCAACATTTCCTAGCAACATTTCCTAGCAACATTTTCAAGCAACATTTCCTAGCAACATTTCCTAGCAACATTTCCTAGCAACATTTCCTAGCAACATTTCCTAGAAACATTTTCTAGCAACATTTCCTAGCAACATTTCCTAGCAACATTTCCTAGCAGCATTTCCTAGCAACATTTCCTAGCAACATTTCCTAGCAACATTTCCTAGCAACATTTCCTAGCAACATTTCCTAGCAACATTTCCTAGCAACATCTCCTAGCAACATTTCCTAGCAACATTTCCTAGCAACATTTCCTAGCAACATTTCCTAGCAACATTTCCTAGCAACATTTGCTAGCAACATTTGCTAGCAACATTTCCTAGCAACATTTTCTAGCAACATTTTCTAGCAACGTTTCCTAGCAACATTTCCTAGCAACATTTCCTAGCAACATTTCCTAGCAACATTTCCTAGCAACATTTCCTAGCAACATTTTCTAGAAACATTTCCTAGCAACATTTCCTAGCAACATTTCCTAGCAACATCTCCTAGCAACATTTCCTAGCAACATTTCCTAGCAACATTTCCTAGCAACATTTCCTAGCAACATTTCCTAGCAACATTTGCTAGCAACATTTGCTAGCAACACTTCCTAGCAACATTTGCTAGCAACATTTCCTAGCAACATTTCCTAGCAAATTTTCCTAGCAACATTTCCTAGCAACATTTCCTTGCAACATTTCCTAGCAACATTTCCTAGCAACATTTTCTAGCAACATTTCCTAGCAACATTTCCTAGCAACATTTTCTAGCAACATTTCCTAGCAACATTTCCTAGCAACATTTTCAAGCAACATTTCCTAGAAACATTTTCTAGCAACATTTCCTAGCAACATTTCCTAGCAACATTTCCTAGCAACATTTCCTAGCAACATTTCCTAGCAACATTTCCTAGCAACATTTCCTAGCAACATTTTCTAGCAACATTTTCTAGCAACGTTTCCTAGCAACATTTCCTAGCAACATTTCCTAGCAACATTTCCTAGCAACATTTCCTAGCAACATTTCCTAGCAACATTTTCTAGAAACATTTCCTAGCAACATTTCCTAGCAACATTTCCTAGCAACATCTCCTAGCAACATTTCCTAGCAACATTTCCTAGCAACATTTCCTAGCAACATTTCCTAGCAACATTTCCTAGCAACATTTGCTAGCAACATTTGCTAGCAACACTTCCTAGTAACATTTTCTAGCAACATTTCCTTGCAACATTTCCTAGCAACATTTCCTAGCAACATTTCCTAGAAACATTTTCTAGCAACATTTCTTAGCAACATTTCCTAGCAACATTTCCTAGCAACATTTCCTAGCAACATTTCCTAGCAACATTTTCTAGCAACATTTCCTAGCAACATTTCCTAGCAACATTTCCTAGCAACATTTCCTAGCAACATTTCCTAGCAACATTTCCTAGCAACATTTCCTTGCAACATTTCCTAGCAACATTGCCTAGCAACATTTCCTAGAAACATTTTCTAGCAACATTTCTTAGCAACATTTCCTAGCAACATTTCCTAGCAACATTTCCTAGCAACATTTCCTAGCAACATTTTCTAGCAACATTTCCTAGCAACATTTCCTAGCAACATTTCCTAGCAACATTTCCTAGCAACATTTCCTAGCAACATTTCCTAGCAACATTTCCTAGAAACATTTTCTAGCAACATTTCCTAGCAACATTTCCTAGCAACATTTCCTAGCAACATTTCTTTGCAACATTTCCTAGCAACATTTCCTTGCAACATTTCCTAGCAACATTTCCTAGCAACATTTCCTAGCAATATTTCCTAGCAACATTTCCTAGCAACATTTCCTAGCAACATTTCCTAGCAACATTTCCTAGCAACATTTCCTAGCAACATTTCCTAGCAACATTTTCTAGCAACATTTCCTAGCAACATTTCCTAGCAACATTTCCTAGCAACATTTCCTAGCAACATTCCCTAGCAACATTTCCTTGCAACATTTCCTAGCAACATTTCCTAGCAACATTTCCTAGCAACATTTCCTAGCAACATTTCCTAGCAACATTTCCTAGCAACATTTCCTAGCAACATTTCCTAGCAACATTTCCTAGCAACATTTCCTAGCAACATTTTCTAGCAACATTTCCTAGCAACATTTTCTAGCAGCATTTCCTAGCAACATTTCCTAGCAACATTTTCTAGCAACATTTCCTAGCAACATTTCCTAGCAACATTTTCTAGCAACATTTCCTAGCAACATTTCCTAGCAACATTTCCTAGCAACATTTCCTAGCAACATTTCCTAGCAACATTTCCTAGCAACATTTCCTAGCAACATTTTCTAACAACAATTCCTAGCAACATTTCCTAGCAACATTTTCTAGCAACATTTCCTAGCAACATTTCCTAGCAACATTTCCTAGCAACATTTTCTAGCAACATTTCCTTGCAACATTTCCTAGCAACATTGCCTAGCAACATTTCCTAGAAACATTTTCTAGCAACATTTCTTAGCAACATTTCCTAGCAACATTTCCTAGCAACATTTCCTAGCAACATTTCCTAGCAACATTTTCTAGCAACATTTCCTAGCAACATTTCCTAGCAACATTTCCTAGCAACATTTCCTAGCAACATTTCCTAGCAACATTTCCTAGAAACATTTTCTAGCAACATTTCCTAGCAACATTTCCTAGCAACATTTCCTAGCAACATTTCCTTGCAACATTTCCTAGCAACATTTCCTAGCAACATTTCCTAGCAACATTTGCTAGCAACATTTCCTAGCAACATTTTCTAGCAACATTTTCTAGCAACGTTTCCTAGCAACATTTCCTAGCAACATTTCCTAGCAACATTTCCTAGCAACATTTCCTAGCAACATTTCCTAGCAACATTTTCTAGAAACATTTCCTAGCAACATTTCCTAGCAACATTTCCTAGCAACATCTCCTAGCAACATTTCCTAGCAACATTTCCTAGCAACATTTCCTAGCAACATTTCCTAGCAACATTTCCTAGCAACATTTCCTAGCAACATTTTCTAGCAACATTTCCTAGCTACATTTGCTAGCAACATTTGCTAGCAACATTTCCTAGCAACATTTCCTAGCAACATTTCCTAGCAACATTTTCTAGCAACATTTCCTAGCAACATTTCCTAGCAACATTTTCTAGCAACATTTCCTAGCAACATTTCCTAGCAACATTTCCTAGCAACATTTTCTAGCAACATTTCCTTGCAACATTTCCTAGCAACATTGCCTAGCAACATTTCCTAGAAACATTTTCTAGCAACATTTCTTAGCAACATTTCCTAGCAACATTTCCTAGCAACATTTCCTAGCAACATTTCCTAGCAACATTTTCTAGCAACATTTCCTAGCAACATTTCCTAGCAACATTTCCTAGCAACATTTCCTAGCAACATTTCCTAGCAACATTTCCTAGAAACATTTTCTAGCAACATTTCCTAGCAACATTTCCTAGCAACATTTCCTAGCAACATTTCTTTGCAACATTTCCTAGCAACATTTCCTTGCAACATTTCCTAGCAACATTTCCTAGCAACATTTCCTAGCAATATTTCCTAGCAACATTTCCTAGCAACATTTCCTAGCAACATTTCCTAGCAACATTTCCTAGCAACATTTCCTAGCAACATTTCCTAGCAACATTTTCTAGCAACATTTCCTAGCAACATTTCCTAGCAACATTTCCTAGCAACATTTCCTAGCAACATTCCCTAGCAACATTTCCTTGCAACATTTCCTAGCAACATTTCCTAGCAACATTTCCTAGCAACATTTCCTAGCAACATTTCCTAGCAACATTTCCTAGCAACATTTCCTAGCAACATTTCCTAGCAACATTTCCTAGCAACATTTCCTAGCAACATTTTCTAGCAACATTTCCTAGCAACATTTTCTAGCAGCATTTCCTAGCAACATTTCCTAGCAACATTTTCTAGCAACATTTCCTAGCAACATTTCCTAGCAACATTTCCTAGCAACATTTCCTAGCAACATTTCCTAGCAACATTTCCTAGCAACATTTCCTAGCAACATTTTCTAACAACAATTCCTAGCAACATTTCCTAGCAACATTTCTTAGCAACATTTCCTAGCAACATTTCCTAGCAACATTTCCTAGCAACATTTCCTAGCAACATTTCCTAGCAACATTTCCTAGCAACATTTCCTAGAAACATTTTCTAGCAACATTTCCTAGCAACATTTCCTAGCAACATTTCCTAGCAACATTTCCTAGCAACATTTCCTAGCAACATTTCCTAGCAACATTTCCTAGCAACATTTTCTAGCAACATTTCCTAGCAACATTTCCTAGCAACATTTCCTAGCAACATTTCCTAGCAACATTTCCTAGCAACATTTTCTAGCAACATTTCCTAGCAACATTTCCTAGCAACATTTCCTAGCAACATTTCCTAGCAACATTCCCTAGCAACATTTCCTTGCAACATTTCCTAGCAACATTTCCTTGCAACATTTCCTAGCAACATTTCATAGCAACATTTCATGACAACATTTCCTAGCAACATTTTCTAGCAACATTTCCTAGCAACATTTCCTAGCAACATTTTCTAGCAACATTTTCTAGCAACATTTCCTAGCAACATTTCCTAGCAACATTTCCTAGCAACATTTCCTAGCAACATTTCCTAGCAACATTTTCTAGCAACATTTCCTAGCAACATTTCCTAGCAACATTTCCTAGCAACATTTCCTAGCAACATTTCCTAGCAACATTTCCTAGCAACATTTTCTAACAACAATTCCTAGCAACATTTCCTAGCAACATTTCTTAGCAACATTTCCTAGCAACATTTCCTAGCAACATTTCCTAGCAACATTTCCTAGCAACATTTCCTAGCAACATTTCCTAGCAACTTTTCCTAGCAACATTTCCTAGCAACATTTTCTAGCAACATTTCCTAGCAACATTTTCTAGCAACATTTCCTGCCAACATTCTCTAGCAACATTTTCTAGTAACATTTCCTAGCAACATTTCTTAGCAACATTTTCGAGCAACATTTCCTAGCAACATTTTCCAGCAACATTTCCTAGCAACATTTCCTAGCAACATTTCCTAGCAACATTTCCTAGCAACATTTCCTAGCAACATTTCCTAGCAACATTTCCTAGCAACATTTTCTAGCAACATTTCCTAGCAACATTTCCTAGCAACATTTCCTAGCAACATTTCCTAGCAACATTTCCTAGCAACATTTCTTTGCAACATTTCCTAGCAAAATTTCCTAGCAACATTTCCTAGCAACATTTCCTAGCAACATTTCCTAGCAACATTTCCTAGCAACATTTCCTAGCAACATTTCCTAGCAACATTTCCTAGCAACATTTCCAAGCAACATTTTCTAGCAACATTTCCTTGCAACATTTCCTAGCAACATTTCCTAGCAACATTTCCTAGCAACATTTCCTAGCAACATTTCCTAGCAACATTTCCTAGCAACATTTTCTAGCAACATTTCCTAGCAACATTTTCTAGCAACATTTCCTAGCAACATTTCCAAGCAACATTTCCTTGCAACATTTCCTAGCAACATTTCCTAGCAACATTTCCTAGCAACATTTCCTAGCAACATTTCCTAGAAACATTTTCTAGCAACATTTCCTAGCAACATTTCCTAGCAACATTTCCTAGCAACATTTTCTAGCAACATTTCCTGCCAACATTCTCTAGCAACATTTTCTAGTAACATTTCCTAGCAACATTTCTTAGCAACATTTTCGAGCAACATTTCCTAGCAACATTTTCCAGCAACATTTGCTAGCAACATTTCCTAGCAACATTTCCTAGCAACATTTCCTAGCAACATTTCCTAGCAACATTTCCTAGCAACATTTCCTAGCAACATTTCCTAGCAACATTTTTTAGCAACATTTCCTAGCAACATTTCCTAGCAACATTTTCTAGCAACATTTCCTAGCAACATTTCCTAGCAACATTTCCTAGCAACATTTCCTAGCAACATTTCCTAGCAACATTTCCTAGCAACATTTTCTAACAACAATTCCTAGCAACATTTCCTAGCAACATTTCTTAGCAACATTTCCTAGCAACATTTCCTAGCAACATTTCCTAGCAACATTTCCTAGCAACATTTCCTAGCAACATTTCCTAGCAACTTTTCCTAGCAACATTTCCTAGCAACATTTCCTAGCAACATTTCCTAGCAACATTTCCTAGCAACATTTCCTAGCAACATTTCCTAGCAACATTTCCTAGCAACATTTCCTAGCAACATTTCCTAGCAACATTTCCTAGCAACATTTCCTAGCAACATTTCCTAGCAACATTTCCTAGCAACATTTCCTAGCAACATTTCCTAGCAACATTTTCTAGCAACATTTCCTAGCAACATTTCCTGCCAACATTCTCTAGCAACATTCTCTAGCAACATTTTCTAGTAACATTTCCTAGCAACATTTCTTAGCAACATTTTCGAGCAACATTTCCTAGCAACATTTTCCAGCAATATTTCCTAGCAACATTTCCTAGCAACATTTCCTAGCAACATTTCCTAGCAACATTTCCTAGCAACATTTCCTAGCAACATTTTCTAGCAACATTTCCTAGCAACATTTTCT
The DNA here is from genome assembly GCA_963942545.1 of Oxycera nigricornis. NCBI lineage: Eukaryota > Metazoa > Arthropoda > Insecta > Diptera > Stratiomyidae > Oxycera > Oxycera nigricornis. The sequence continues at coordinate 7,418,963 of OZ012663.1, read as the reverse complement.
AGCAACATTTCCTGCCAACATTCTCTAGCAACATTTTCTAGTAACATTTCCTAGCAACATTTCCAAGCAACATTTCCTTGCAACATTTCCTAGCAACATTTCCTAGCAACATTTCCTAGCAACATTTTCTAGCAACATTTCCTAGCAACATTTCCTAGCAACATTTCCTGCCAACATTCTCTAGCAACATTTTCTAGTAACATTTCCTAGCAACAGTTCTTAGCAACATTTTCGAGCAACATTTCCTAGCAACATTTTCCAGCAACATTTCCTAGCAACATTTCCTAGCAACATTTCCTAGCAACATTTCCTAGCAACATTTCCTAGCAACATTTCCTAGCAACATTTCCTAGCAACATTTTCTAGCAACATTTCCTAGCAACATTTTCTAGCAACATTTCCTAGCAACATTTCCAAGCAACATTTCCTTGCAACATTTCCTAGCAACATTTCCTAGCATTATTTCCTAGCAACATTTCCTAGCAACATTTCCTAGAAACATTTTCTAGCAACATTTCCTAGCAACATTTCCTAGCAACATTTCCTAGCAACATTTCCTAGCAACATTTCCTAGCAACATTTCTTTGCAACATTTCCTAGCAAAATTTCCTAGCAACATTTCCTAGCAACATTTCCTAGCAACATTTCCTAGCAACATTTCCTAGCAACATTTCCTAGCAACATTTCCTAGCAACATTTTCTAGCAACATTTCCTAGCAACATTTCCTAGCAACATTTCCTAGCAACATTTCCTAGCAACATTCCCTAGCAACATTTCCTTGCAACATTTCCTAGCAACATTTCCTTGCAACATTTCCTAGCAACATTTCATAGCAACATTTCATGACAACATTTCCTAGCAACATTTTCTAGCAACATTTCCTAGCAACATTTCCTAGCAACATTTTCTAGCAACATTTTCTAGCAACATTTCCTAGCAACATTTCCTAGCAACATTTCCTAGCAACATTTCCTAGCAACATTTCCTAGCAACATTTCCTAGCAACATTTCCTAGCAACATTTCCTAGCAACATTTCCTAGCAACATTTTCTAGCAACATTTCCTAGCAACATTTCCTAGCAACATTTCCTAGCAACATTTCCTAGCAACATTCCCTAGCAACATTTCCTTGCAACATTTCCTAGCAACATTTCCTTGCAACATTTCCTAGCAACATTTCATAGCAACATTTCATGACAACATTTCCTAGCAACATTTTCTAGCAACATTTCCTAGCAACATTTCCTAGCAACATTTTCTAGCAACATTTTCTAGCAACATTTCCTAGCAACATTTCCTAGCAACATTTCCTAGCAACATTTCCTAGCAACATTTCCTAGCAACATTTCCTAGCAACATTTCCTAGCAACATTTCCTAGCAACATTTCCTAGCAACATTTTCTAGCAACATTTCCTAGCAACATTTCCTAGCAACATTTCCTAGCAACATTTCCTAGCAACATTTCCTAGCAACATTTCCTAGCAACATTTCCTAGCAACTTTTCCTAGCAACATTTCCTAGCAACATTTCCTAGCACCATTTCCTAGCAACATTTTCGAGCAACATTTCCTAGCAACATTTTCCAGCAACATTTCCTAGCAACAATTCCTAGCAACATTTCCTAGCAACATTTCTTAGCAACATTTTCGAGCAACATTTCCTAGCAACATTTTCCAGCAACATTTCCTAGCAACATTTCCTAGCAACATTTCCTAGCTACATTTCCTAGCAACATTTCCTAGCAACATTTCCTAGCAACATTTCCTAGCAACATTTCCTAGCAACATTTCCTAGCAACATTTTCTAGCAACATTTCCTAGCAACATTTCCTAGCAACATTTCCTAGCAACATTTCCTAGCAACATTTCCTAGCAACATTTCCTAGCAACGTTTTCTAACAACAATTCCTAGCAACATTTCCTAGCAACATTTCTTAGGAACATTTCCTAGCAACATTTCCTAGCAACATTTCCTAGCAACATTTCCTAGCAACATTTCCTAGCAACATTTCCTAGCAACTTTTCCTAGCAACATTTCCTAGCAACATTTCCTAGCAACATTTCCTAGCAACATTTCCTAGCAACATTTCCTAGCAACATTTCCTAGCAACATTTCCTAGCAACATTTCCTAGCAACATTTCCTAGCAACAGTTTCTAGCAACATTTCCTAGCAACATTTTCTAGCAACATTTCCTAGCAACATTTCCTAGCAACATTTCCTAGCAACATTTCCTAGCAACATTTCCTGACAACATTTCCTAGCAACATTTCCTAGCAACATTTTCTAGCAACATTTCCTAGCAACATTTCCTAGCAACATTTCCTAGCAACATTTCCTAGCAACATTTCCTAGCAACATTTCCAAGCAACATTTCCTAGAAACATTTCCTAGCAACATTTCCTAGCAACATTTCCTAGCAATATTTCCTAGCAACATTTCCTAGCAACATTTCCTAGCAACATTTCCTAGCAACATTTCCTAGCAACATTTTCTAGCAACATTTCCTAGCAACATTTTCTAGCAACATTTTCTAGCAACATTTCCTAGCAACATTTCCTAGCAACATTTCCTAGCAACATTTTCTAGAAACATTTCCTAGCAACATTTTCTAGCAACATTTCCTATCAACATTTCCTAGCAACATTTTCTAGCAACATTTCCTTGCAACATTTCCTAGCAACATTTCCTAGCAACATTTCCTAGCAACATTTCCTAGCAACATTTCCTAGAAACATTTTCTAGCAACATTTCCTAGCAACATTTCCTAGCAACATTTCCTAGCAACATTTCCTAGCAACATTTTCTAGCAACATTTCTTTGCAACATTTCCTAGCAACATTTCCTAGCAACATTTCCTAGCAACATTTCCTAGCAACATTTCCTAGCAACATTTCCTAGCAACATTTCCTAGCAACATTTCCTAGCAACATTTCCTAGCAACATTTCCTAGCAACATTTCCTAGCAACATTTCCTAGCAACATTTCCTAGCAACATTTCCTAGCAACATTTCCTAGCAACATTTCCTAGAAACATTTCCTAGCAACATTTCCTAGCAACATTTCCTAGCAACATTTCCTAGCAACATTTCCTAGCAACATTTCCTAGCAACATTTCCTTGCAACATTTCCTAGCAACATTTCCTAGCAACATTTCCTAGCAACATTTTCTAGCAACATTTCCTAGCAACATTTCCTTGCAACATTTCCTAGCAACATTTCCTAGCAACATTTTCTAGCAACATTTCCTATCAACATTTCCTAGCAACATTTCCTAGCAACATTTCCTAGCAACATTTGCTAGCAACATTTGCTAGCAACATTTCCTAGCAACATTTCCTAGCAACATTTCCTAGAAACATTTTCTAGCTACATTTCCTAGCAACATTTCCTAGCAACATTTCCTAGCAACATTTCCTAGCAACATTTCCTAGCAACATTTCCTAGCAACATTTCCTAGCAACATTTTCTAGCAACATTTCCTAGCAACATTTCCCAGCAACATTTCCTAGCAACATTTCCTAGCAACATTTCCTAGCAACATTTTCTAGCAACATTTCCTAGCAACATTTCCTAGCAACATTTCCTAGCAACATTTCCTAGCAACATTCCCTAGCAACATTTCCTTGCAACATTTCCTAGCAACATTTCCTTGCAACATTTCCTAGCAACATTTCATAGCAACATTTCATGACAACATTTCCTAGCAACATTTTCTAGCAACATTTCCTAGCAACATTTCCTAGCAACATTTTCTAGCAACATTTCCTAGCAACATTTCCTAGCAACATTTTCTAGCAACATTTCCTTGCAACATTTCCTAGCAACATTTCATAGCAACATTTCATGACAACATTTCCTAGCAACACATCCTAGCAACATTTCCTAGCAACATTTCCTAGCAACATTTTCTAGCAACATTTCCTAGCAACATTTCCTAGCAACATTTCCTAGCAACATTTCCTAGCAACATTTCCTAGCAACATTTTCTAGCAACATTTCCTAGCAACATTTCCTAGCAACATTTCCTAGCAACATTTCCTAGCAACATTCCCTAGCAACATTTCCTTGCAACATTTTCTAGCAACATTTCCTAGCAACATTTCCTAGCAACATTTCCTAGCAACATTTCCTAGCAACATTTCCTTGCAACATTTCCTAGCAATATTTCCTAGCAACATTTCCTAGCAACATTTTCTAGCAACATTTCCAAGCAACATTTCCTAGAAACATTTCCTAGCAACATTTCCTAGCAACATTTGCTAGCAACATTTCCTAGAAACATTTTCTAGCAACATTTCCTAGTAACATTTCCTAGCAACATTTGCTAGCAACATTTCCTAGCAACATTTCCTAGCAACATTTGCTAGCAACATTTCCTAGCAACATTTCCTAGCAACATTTCCTAGCAACATTTCCTAGCAACATTTCCTAGCAACATTTTCTAGCAACATTTCCTAGCAACATTTTCTAGCAACATTTCCTAGCAACATTCCCTAGCAACATTTCCTTGCAACATTTCCTAGCAACATTTCCTTGCAACATTTCCTAGCAACATTTCATAGCAACATTTCCTAGCAACATTTTCTAGCAACATTTCCTAGCAACATTTCCTAGCAACATTTCCTAGCAACATTTCCTAGCAACATTTTCTAGCAACATTTCCTAGCAACATTTCCTAGCAACATTTCCTAGCAACATTTCCTAGCAACATTTCCTAGCAGCATTTCCTAGCAACATTTCCTAGCAGCATTTCCTAGCAGCATTTCCTAGCAACATTTCCTAGCAACATTTTCTAGCAACATTTCCTAGCAACATTTCCTAGCAACATTTCCTAGCAACATTTCCTAGCAACATTTCCTAGCAGCATTTCCTAGCAACATTTCCTAGCAGCATTTCCTAGCAGCATTCCCTAGCAACATTTCCTTGCAACATTTCCTAGCAACATTTCCTAGCAACATTTCCTAGCAACATTTTCTAGCAACATTTCCTAGCAACATTTCCTAGCAACATTTCCTAGCAACATTTCCTAGCAACATTTCCTAGCAGCATTTCCTAGCAACATTTCCTAGCAGCATTTCCTAGCAGCATTTCCTAGCAACATTTCCTAGCAACATTTTCTAGCAATATTTCCTAGCAACATTTCCTAGCAACATTTCCTAGCAACATTTCCTAGCAACATTTTCTAGCAACATTTCCTAGCAACATTTTCTAGCAACATTTCCTAGCAACATTTCCTAGCAACATTTCCTAGCAACATTTTCTAGCAACATTTCCTAGCAACATTTTCTAACAACAATTCCTAGCAACATTTCCTAGCAACATTTCTTAGCAACATTTCCTAGCAACATTTCCTAGCAACATTTCCTAGCAACATTTCCTAGCAACATTTCCTAGCAACATTTCCTAGCAACTTTTCCTATCAACATTTCCTAGCAACATTTCCTAGCAACATTTCCTAGCAACATTTCCTAGCAACATTTCCTAGCAACATTTTCTAGCAACATTTCCTAGCAACATTTCCTAGCAACATTTCCTAGCAACATTTCCTAGCAACATTTCCTAGCAGCATTTCCTAGCAACATTTCCTAGCAGCATTTCCTAGCAGCATTTCCTAGCAACATTTCCTAGCAACATTTCCTAGCAACATTTTCTAGCAACATTTCCTAGCAACATTTTCTAGAAACATTTCCTAGCAACATTCCCTAGCAACATTTCCTTGCAACATTTCCTAGCAACATTTCCTAGCAACATTTCCTAGCAACATTTTCTAGCAACATTTCCTAGCAACATTTTCTAGCAACATTTCCTAGCAACATTACCTAGCAACATTTTCTAGCAACATTTCCTAGCAACATTTCCTAGCAACATTTCCTAGCAACATTTCCTAGCAACATTTTCTAGCAACATTTCCTAGCAACATTTCCTAGCAACATTTCCTAGCAATATTTCCTAGCAACATTTCCTAGCAACATTTCCTAGCAACATTTCCTTGCAACATTTCCTAGCAACATTTCCTAGCAACATTTCCTAGCAACATTTCCTTGCAACATTTCCTAGCAACATTTCCTAGCAACATTTCCTAGTAATATTTCCTAGCAACATTTCCTAGCAACATTTCCTAGCAACATTTCCTAGCAACATTTCCTAGCAACATTTCCTAGCAACATTTCCTAGCAACATTTCCTAGCAACATTTCCTAGCAACATTTCCTAGCAACATTTTCTAGCAATATTTCCTAGCAACATTTCCTAGCAACATTTCCTAGCAACATTTCCTAGCAACATTTTCTAGCAACATTTCCTAGCAACATTTTCTAGCAACATTTCCTAGCAACATTTCCTAGCAACATTTCCTAGCAACATTTTCTAGCAACATTTCCTAGCAACATTTTCTAACAACAATTCCTAGCAACATTTCCTAGCAACATTTCTTAGCAACATTTCCTAGCAACATTTCCTAGCAACATTTCCTAGCAACATTTCCTAGCAACATTTCCTAGCAACATTTCCTAGCAACTTTTCCTATCAACATTTCCTAGCAACATTTCCTAGCAACATTTCCTAGCAACATTTCCTAGCAACATTTCCTAGCAACATTTCCTAGCAACATTTCCTAGCAACATTTCCTAGCAACATTTCCTAGCAACATTTCCTAGCAACATTTTCTAGCAACATTTCCTAGCAACATTTCCTAGCAACATTTCCTAGCAACATTTCCTAGCAACATTTCCTAGCAACATTTCCTAGCAACATTTCCTAGCAACATTTCCTAGCAACATTTCCTAGAAACATTTTCTAGCAACATTTCCTAGCAACATTTCCTAGCAACATTTCCTAGCAACATTTCCACGCAACATTTTCTAGCAACATTTCTTTGCAACATTTCCTAGCAACATTTCCTAGCAACATTTCCTAGCAACATTTCCTAGCAACATTTCCTAGCAACATTTCCTAGCAACATTTCCTAGCAACATTTCCTAGCAACATTTCCTAGCAACATTTCCTAGCAACATTTCCTAGCAACATTTCCTAGCAACATTTCCTAGCAACATTTCCTAGCAACATTTCCTAGCAACATTTCCTAGCAACATTTTCTAGCAACATTTCCTAGCAACATTTCCTAGCAACATTTCCTAGCAACATTTCCTAGCAACATTTCCTAGCAACATTTCCTTGCAACATTTCCTAGCAACATTTCCTAGCAACATTTCCTAGCAACATTTTCTAGCAACATTTCCTAGCAACATTTCCTTGCAACATTTCCTAGCAACATTTCCTAGCAACATTTTCTAGCAACATTTCCTAGCAACATTTCCTAGCAACATTTTCTAGCAACATTTCCTATCAACATTTCCTAGCAACATTTCCTAGCAACATTTCCTAGCAACATTTCCTAGCAACATTCCCTAGCAACAGTTTCTAGCAACATTTCCTAGCAAGATTTCCTAGCAACATTTCCTAGCAACATTTCCTAGCAACATTTCCTAGCAACATTTTCTAGCAACATTTCCTAGCAACATTTCCTTGCAACATTTCCTAGCAACATTTCCTTGCAACATTTCCTAGCAACATTTCCTTGCAACATTTTCTAGCAACATTTCCTAGCAACATTTGCTAGCAACATTTCCTAGCAACATTTTCTAGCAACATTTCCTATCAACATTTCCTAGCAACATTTCCTAGCAACATTTCCTAGCAACATTTCCTAGCAACATTTCCTAGCAACATTTCCTAGCAACATTTCCTAGCAACATTTTCTAGCAACATTTCCTAGCAACATTTCCTTGCAACATTTCCTAGCAACATTTCCTTGCAACATTTCCTAGCAACATTTCCTTGCAACATTTCCTAGCAACATTTCCTAGCAACATTTTCTAGCAACATTTCCTAGCAACATTTTCTAGCAACATTTCCTTTCAACATTTCCTAGCAACATTTCCTAGCAACATTTCCTAGCAACATTTCCTAGCAACATTTCCTAGCAACATTTTCTAGCAACATTTCCTAGCAACATTTCCTAGCAACATTTCCTAGCAACATTTTCTAGCAACATTTCCTAGCAACATTTCCTAGCAACATTTCCTAGCAACATTTCCTAGCAACATTTCCTAGCAACATTTCCTAGCAACATTTCCTAGCAACATTTTCTAGCAACATTTCCTAGCAACATTTCCTAGCAACATTTCCTAGCAACATTTCCTAGCAACATTTCCTAGCAACATTTTCTAGCAACATTTCCTAGCAACATTTCCTTGCAACATTTCCTAGCAACATTTCCTTGCAACATTTCCTAGCAACATTTCCTTGCAACATTTCCTAGCAACATTTCCTAGCAACATTTTCTAGCAACATTTCCTAGCAACATTTTCTAGCAACATTTCCTATCAACATTTCCTAGCAACATTTCCTAGCAACATTTCCTAGCAACATTTCCTAGCAACATTTCCTAGCAACATTTTCTAGCAACATTTCCTAGCAACATTTCCTCGCAACATTTCCTAGCAACATTTCCTAGCAACATTTCCTAGCAACATTTTCTAGCAACATTTCCTAGCAACATTTCCTTGCAACATTTCCTAGCAACATTTCCTTGCAACATTTCCTAGCAACATTTCCTTTGAACATTTCCTAGCAACATTTCCTAGCAACATTTCCTAGCAACATTCCCTAGCAACATTTCCTTGCAACATTTCCTAGCAACATTTCCTTGCAACATTTCCTAGCAACATTTCCTTGCAACATTTCCTAGCAACATTTCCTAGCAACATTTTCTAGCAACATTTCCTAGCAACATTTTCTAGCAACATTTCCTAGCAACATTTCCTAGCAACATTTCCTAGCAACATTTTCTAGCAACATTTCCTTGCAACATTTCCTAGCAACATTTCATAGCAACATTTCATGACAACATTTCCTAGCAACATTTCCTAGCAACATTTCCTAGCAACATTTCCTAGCAACATTTTCTAGCAACATTTCCTAGCAACATTCCCTAGCAACATTTCCTTGCAACATTTCCTAGCAACATTTCCTAGCAACATTTCATAGCAACATTTCATGACAACATTTCCTAGCAACATTTCCTAGCAACATTTCCTAGCAACATTTCCTAGCAACATTTTCTAGCAACATTTCCTAGCAACATTTCCTAGCAACATTTCCTAGCAACATTTCCTAGCAACATTTCCTAGCAACATTTTCTAGCAACATTTCCTTGCAACATTTCCTAGCAACATTTCCTTGCAACATTTCCTAGCAACATTTCATAGCAACATTTCATGACAACATTTCCTAGCAACATTTCCTAGCAACATTTTCTAGCAACATTTCCTAGCAACATTTGCTAGCAACATTTCCTAGCAACATTTTCTAGCAACATTTCCTATCAACATTTCCTAGCAACATTTCCTAGCAACATTTCCTAGCAACATTTCCTAGCAACATTTCCTAGCAACATTTCCTAGCAACATTTCCTAGCAACATTTTCTAGCAACATTTCCTAGCAACATTTCCTTGCAACATTTCCTAGCAACATTTCCTTGCAACATTTCCTAGCAACATTTCCTTGCAACATTTCCTAGCAACATTTCCTAGCAACATTTTCTAGCAACATTTCCTAGCAACATTTTCTAGCAACATTTCCTATCAACATTTCCTAGCAACATTTCCTAGCAACATTTCCTAGCAACATTTCCTAGCAACATTTCCTAGCAACATTTCCTTGCAACATTTTCTAGCAACATTTCCTAGCAACATTTGCTAGCAACATTTCCTAGCAACATTTTCTAGCAACATTTCCTATCAACATTTCCTAGCAACATTTCCTAGCAACATTTCCTAGCAACATTTCCTAGCAACATTTCCTAGCAACATTTCCTAGCAACATTTCCTAGCAACATTTTCTAGCAACATTTCCTAGCAACATTTCCTTGCAACATTTCCTAGCAACATTTCCTAGCAACATTCCCTAGCAACATTTTCTAGCAACATTTCCTAGCAAGATTTCCTAGCAACATTTCCTAGCAACATTTCCTAGCAACATTTCCTAGCAACATTTTCTAGCAACATTTCCTAGCAACATTTCCTTGCAACATTTCCTAGCAACATTTCCTTGTAACATTTCCTAGCAACATTTCCTTGCAACATTTTCTAGCAACATTTCCTAGCAACATTTGCTAGCAACATTTCCTAGCAACATTTTCTAGCAACATTTCCTATCAACATTTCCTAGCAACATTTCCTAGCAACATTTCCTAGCAACATTTCCTAGCAACATTTCCTAGCAACATTTCCTAGCAACATTTCCTAGCAACATTTTCTAGCAACATTTCCTAGCAACATTTCCTTGCAACATTTCCTAGCAACATTTCCTTGCAACATTTCCTAGCAACATTTCCTTGCAACATTTCCTAGCAACATTTCCTAGCAACATTTCCTAGCAACATTTCCTAGCAACATTTTCTAGCAACATTTCCTATCAACATTTCCTAGCAACATTTCCTAGCAACATTTCCTAGCAACATTTCCTAGCAACATTTCCTAGCAACATTTTCTAGCAACATTTCCTAGCAACATTTCCTAGCAACATTTCCTAGCAACATTTTCTAGCAACATTTCCTAGCAACATTTCCTAGCAACATTTCCTAGCAACATTTCCTAGCAACATTTCCTAGCAACATTTCCTAGCAACATTTCCTAGCAACATTTTCTAGCAACATTTCCTAGCAACATTTCCTAGCAACATTTCCTAGCAACATTTCCTAGCAACATTTCCTAGCAACATTTTCTAGCAACATTTCCTAGCAACATTTCCTTGCAACATTTCCTAGCAACATTTCCTTGCAACATTTCCTAGCAACATTTCCTTGCAACATTTCCTAGCAACAGTTCCTAGCAACATTTTCTAGCAACATTTCCTAGCAACATTTTCTAGCAACATTTCCTATCAACATTTCCTAGCAACATTTCCTAGCAACATTTCCTAGCAACATTTCCTAGCAACATTTCCTAGCAACATTTTCTAGCAACATTTCCTAGCAACATTTCCTCGCAACATTTCCTAGCAACATTTCCTAGCAACATTTCCTAGCAACATTTTCTAGCAACATTTCCTAGCAACATTTCCTTGCAACATTTCCTAGCAACATTTCCTTGCAACATTTCCTAGCAACATTTCCTTGCAACATTTCCTAGCAACATTTCCTAGCAACATTTCCTAGCAACATTCCCTAGCAACATTTCCTTGCAACATTTCCTAGCAACATTTCCTTGCAACATTTCCTAGCAACATTTCCTTGCAACATTTCCTAGCAACATTTCCTAGCAACATTTTCTAGCAACATTTCCTAGCAACATTTTCTAGCAACATTTCCTAGCAACATTTCCTAGCAACATTTCCTAGCAACATTTTCTAGCAACATTTCCTTGCAACATTTCCTAGCAACATTTCATAGCAACATTTCATGACAACATTTCCTAGCAACATTTCCTAGCAACATTTCCTAGCAACATTTCCTAGCAACATTTTCTAGCAACATTTCCTAGCAACATTCCCTAGCAACATTTCCTTGCAACATTTCCTAGCAACATTTCCTAGCAACATTTCATAGCAACATTTCATGACAACATTTCCTAGCAACATTTCCTAGCAACATTTCCTAGCAACATTTCCTAGCAACATTTTCTAGCAACATTTCCTAGCAACATTTCCTAGCAACATTTCCTAGCAACATTTCCTAGCAACATTTCCTAGCAACATTTTCTAGCAACATTTCCTTGCAACATTTCCTAGCAACATTTCCTTGCAACATTTCCTAGCAACATTTCATAGCAACATTTCATGACAACATTTCCTAGCAACATTTCCTAGCAACATTTCCTAGCAACATTTCCTAGCAACATTTTCTAGCAACATTTCCTAGCAACATTTCCTAGCAACATTTCCTTGCAACATTTCCTAGCAACATTTCCTTGCAACATTTCCTAGCAACATTTCCTAGCAACATTTCCTAGCAACATTTTCTAGCAACATTTCTTTGCAACATTTCCTAGCAACATTTCCTAGCAACATTTCCTAGCAACATTTCCTAGCAACATTTCCTAGCAACATTTCCTAGCAACATTTCCTAGCAACATTTCCTAGCAACATTTCCTAGCAACATTTCCTAGCAACATTTCCTAGCAACATTTCCTAGCAACATTTCCTAGCAACATTTCCTAGCAACATTTCCTAGCAACATTTCCTAGCAACATTTCCTAGCAACATTTTCTAGCAACATTTCCTAGCAACATTTCCTAGCAACATTTCCTAGCAACATTTCCTAGCAACATTTCCTAGCAACATTTCCTTGCAACCTTTCCTAGCAACATTTCCTAGCAACATTTCCTAGCAACATTTTCTAGCAACATTTCCTAGCAACATTTCCTTGCAACATTTCCTAGCAACATTTCCTAGCAACATTTTCTAGCAACATTTCCTAGCAACATTTCCTAGCAACATTTTCTAGCAACATTTCCTATCAACATTTCCTAGCAACATTTCCTAGCAACATTTCCTAGCAACATTTCCTAGCAACATTTCCTAGCAACATTTCCTAGCAAGATTTCCTAGCAACATTTCCTAGCAACATTTCCTAGCAACATTTCCTAGCAACATTTTCTAGCAACATTTCCTAGCAACATTTCCTTGCAACATTTCCTAGCAACATTTCCTTGCAACATTTCCTAGCAACATTTCCTTGCAACATTTCCTAGCAACATTTCCTAGCAACATTTGCTAGCAACATTTCCTAGCAACATTTTCTAGCAACATTTCCTATCAACATTTCCTAGCAACATTTCCTAGCAACATTTCCTAGCAACATTTCCTAGCAACATTTCCTAGCAACATTTCCTAGCAACATTTCCTAGCAACATTTTCTAGCAACATTTCCTAGCAACATTTCCTTGCAACATTTCCTAGCAACATTTCCTTGCAACATTTCCTAGCAACATTTCCTTGCAACATTTCCTAGCAACATTTCCTAGCAACATTTTCTAGCAACATTTCCTAGCAACATTTTCTAGCAACATTTCCTATCAACATTTCCTAGCAACATTTCCTAGCAACATTTCCTAGCAACATTTCCTAGCAACATTTCCTAGCAACATTTTCTAGCAACATTTCCTAGCAACATTTCCTAGCAACATTTCCTAGCAACATTTCCTAGCAACATTTCCTAGCAACATTTTCTAGCAACATTTCCTAGCAACATTTCCTTGCAACATTTCCTAGCAACATTTCCTTGCAACATTTCCTAGCAACATTTCCTTGCAACATTTCCTAGCAACATTTCCTAGCAACATTTCCTAGCAACATTCCCTAGCAACATTTCCTTGCAACATTTCCTAGCAACATTTCCTTGCAACATTTCCTAGCAACATTTCCTTGCAACATTTCCTAGCAACATTTCCTAGCAACATTTTCTAGCAACATTTCCTAGCAACATTTCCTAGCAACATTTCCTAGCAACATTTTCTAGCAACATTTCCTTGCAACATTTCCTAGCAACATTTCATAGCAACATTTCATGACAACATTTCCTAGCAACATTTCCTAGCAACATTTCCTAGCAACATTTCCTAGCAACATTTTCTAGCAACATTTCCTAGCAACATTCCCTAGCAACATTTCCTTGCAACATTTCCTAGCAACATTTCCTAGCAACATTTCATAGCAACATTTCATGACAACATTTCCTAGCAACATTTCCTAGCAACATTTCCTAGCAACATTTCCTAGCAACATTTTCTAGCAACATTTCCTAGCAACATTTCCTAGCAACATTTCCTAGCAACATTTCCTAGCAACATTTCCTAGCAACATTTTCTAGCAACATTTCCTTGCAACATTTCCTAGCAACATTTCCTAGCAACATTTTCTAGCAACATTTCCTAGCAACATTTCCTAGCAACATTTCCTAGCAACATTTCCTAGCAACATTTCCTAGCAACATTTTCTAGCAACATTTCCTAGCAACATTTCCTAGCAACATTTCCTAGCAACATTTCCTAGCAACATATCCTTGCAACATTTCCTAGCAACATTTTCTAGCAACATTTCCTAGCAACATTCCCTAGCAACATTTCCTTGCAACATTTCCTAGCAACATTTCCTAGCAACATTTCATAGCAACATTTCATGACAACATTTCCTAGCAACATTTCCTAGCAACATTTCCTAGCAACATTTCCTAGCAACATTTTCTAGCAACATTTCCTAGCAACATTTCCTAGCAACATTTCCTAGCAACATTTCCTAGCAACATTTCCTAGCAACATTTTCTAGCAACATTTCCTTGCAACATTTCCTAGCAACATTTCCTTGCAACATTTCCTAGCAACATTTCATAGCAACATTTCATGACAACATTTCCTAGCAACATTTCCTAGCAACATTTCCTAGCAACATTTCCTAGCAACATTTTCTAGCAACATTTCCTAGCAACATTTCCTAGCAACATTTCCTAGCAACATTTCCTAGCAACATTTCCTAGCAACATTTCCTAGCAACATTTCCTAGCAACATTTTCTAGCAACATTTCCTAGCAACATTTCCTAGCAACATTTCCTAGCAACATTTCCTAGCAACATTTCCTAGCAACATTTTCTAGCAACATTTCCTAGCAACATTTCCTTGCAACATTTCCTAGCAACATTTCCTTGCAACATTTCCTAGCAACATTTCCTTGCAACATTTCCTAGCAACATTTCCTAGCAACATTTTCTAGCAACATTTCCTAGCAACATTTTCTAGCAACATTTCCTATCAACATTTCCTAGCAACATTTCCTAGCAACATTTCCTAGCAACATTTCCTAGCAACATTTCCTAGCAACATTTTCTAGCAACATTTCCTAGCAACATTTCCTCGCAACATTTCCTAGCAACATTTCCTAGCAACATTTCCTAGCAACATTTTCTAGCAACATTTCCTAGCAACATTTCCTTGCAACATTTCCTAGCAACATTTCCTTGCAACATTTCCTAGCAACATTTCCTTGCAACATTTCCTAGCAACATTTCCTAGCAACATTTCCTAGCAACATTCCCTAGCAACATTTCCTTGCAACATTTCCTAGCAACATTTCCTTGCAACATTTCCTAGCAACATTTCCTTGCAACATTTCCTAGCAACATTTCCTAGCAACATTTTCTAGCAACATTTCCTAGCAACATTTTCTAGCAACATTTCCTAGCAACATTTCCTAGCAACATTTCCTAGCAACATTTTCTAGCAACATTTCCTTGCAACATTTCCTAGCAACATTTCATAGCAACATTTCATGACAACATTTCCTAGCAACATTTCCTAGCAACATTTCCTAGCAACATTTCCTAGCAACATTTTCTAGCAACATTTCCTAGCAACATTCCCTAGCAACATTTCCTTGCAACATTTCCTAGCAACATTTCCTAGTAACATTTCATAGCAACATTTCATGACAACATTTCCTAGCAACATTTCCTAGCAACATTTCCTAGCAACATTTCCTAGCAACATTTTCTAGCAACATTTCCTAGCAACATTTCCTAGCAACATTTCCTAGCAACATTTCCTAGCAACATTTCCTAGCAACATTTTCTAGCAACATTTCCTTGCAACATTTCCTAGCAACATTTCCTTGCAACATTTCCTAGCAACATTTCATAGCAACATTTCATGACAACATTTCCTAGCAACATTTCCTAGCAACATTTCCTAGCAACATTTCCTAGCAACATTTTCTAGCAACATTTCCTAGCAACATTTCCTAGCAACATTTCCTAGCAACATTTCCTAGCAACATTTCCTAGCAACATTTTCTAGCAACATTTCCTAGCAACATTTCCTAGCAACATTTCCTAGCAACATTTCCTAGCAACATTTCCTTGCAACATTTCCTAGCAACATTTTTTTTAGCAACATTTCCTAGCAACATTTCCTAGCAACATTTCCTAGCAACATTTCCTAGCAACATTTTCTAGCAACATTTCCTTGCAACATTTCCTAGCAACATTTCCTAGCAACATTTCCTAGCAACATTTCCTAGCAACATTTCCTAGCAACATTTCCTAGCAACATTTCCTAGCAACATTTCCTAGCAACATTTCCTAGCAACATTTTCTAGCAACATTTCCTAGCAACATTTCCTAGCAACATTTCCTAGAAACATTTCCTTGCAACATTTTCTAGCAACATTTCCTAGCAACATTTCCTAGCAACATTTTCTAGCAACATTTTCCAGCAACATTTTCTAGCAACATTTCCTAGCAACATTTCCTAGCAACATTACCTAGCAACATTTTCTAGCAACATTTCCTAGCAACATTTTCTAGCAACATTTCCTAGCAACATTTTCTAGCAACATTTTCTAGCAACATTTTCTAGCAACATTTCCTAGCAACATTTCCTAGCAACATTTTCTAGCAACATTTCCTTGCAACATTTCCTAGCAATATTTCCTAGCAACATTTCCTAGCAACATTCCCTAGCAACATTTCCTAGCAACATGTCCTAGCAACATTTCCTAGCAACATTTCCTAGCAACATTTTTTTAGCAACATTTCCTAGCAACATTTCCTAGCAACATTTTCTAGCAACATTTCCTAGCAACATTTCCTAGCAACATTTCCTAGCAACATTTCCTAGCAACATTTCCTAGCAACATTTTCTAGCAACATTTCCTAGCAACATTTCCTAGCAACATTTCCAAGCAACATTCCCTAGCAACATTTCCTTGCAACATTTCCTAGCAACATTTCCTTGCAACATTTCCTAGCAACATTTCATAGCAACATTTCCTGACAACATTTCCTAGCAACATTTTCTAGCAACATTTCCTAGCAACATTTCCTAGCAACATTTTCTAGCAACATTTCCTAGCAACATTTCCTAGCAACATTTTCTAGCAACATTTCCTAGCAACATTTCCTAGCAACATTTCCTAGCAACATTTCCTAGCAACATTTCCTAGCAACATTTCCTAGCAACATTTTCTAGCAACATTTCCTAGCAACATTTCCTAGCAACATTTCCTAGCAACATTTCCTAGCAACATTTCCTAGCAACATTTTCTAGCAACATTTCCTAGCAACATTTCCTAGCAACATTTCCTAGCAACATTTCCTAGCAACATTTCCTAGCAGCATTTCCTAGCAACATTTCCTAGCAACATTTTCTAGCAACATTTCCTAGCAACATTTCCTAGCAACATTTTTAGCAACATTTCCTAGAAACATTTCCTAGCAACATTTCCTAGCAACATTTCCTAGCAACATTTCCTAGCAACATTTCCTAGCAACATTTCCTAGCAACATTTCCTAGCAACATTTCCTAGCAAAATTTTTAGCAACATTTTCTAGCAACATTTCCTAGCAACATTTTCTAGCAACATTTCCTAGCAACATTTCCTAGCAACATTTCCTAGCAACATTTCCTAGCAACATTTTCTAGCAACATTTTCTAGCAACATTTTCTAGCAACATTTCCTAGCAACATTTCCTAGCAACATTTTCTAGCAACATTTCCTTGCAACATTTCCTAGCAATATTTCCTAGCAACATTTCCTAGCAACATTCCCTAGCAACATTTCCTAGCAACATTTCCTAGCAACATTTCCTAGCAACATTTCCTAGCAACATTTTTTTAGCAACATTTCCTAGCAACATTTCCTAGCAACATTTTCTAGCAACATTTCCTAGCAACATTTCCTAGCAACATTTCCTAGCAACATTTCCTAGCAACATTTCCTAGCAACATTTTCTAGCAACATTTCCTAGCAACATTTCCTAGCAACATTTCCTAGCAACATTCCCTAGCAACATTTCCTTGCAACATTTCCTAGCAACATTTCCTTGCAACATTTCCTAGCAACATTTCATAGCAACATTTCCTGACAACATTTCCTAGCAACATTTTCTAGCAACATTTCCTAGCAACATTTCCTAGCAACATTTTCTAGCAACATTTCCTAGCAACATTTCCTAGCAACATTTTCTAGCAACATTTCCTAGCAACATTTCCTAGCAACATTTCCTAGCAACATTTCCTAGCAACATTTCCTAGCAACATTTCCTAGCAACATTTTCTAGCAACATTTCCTAGCAACATTTCCTAGCAACATTTCCTAGCAACATTTCCTAGCAACATTTCCTAGCAACATTTTCTAGCAACATTTCCTAGCAACATTTCCTAGCAACATTTCCTAGCAACATTTCCTAGCAACATTTCCTAGCAGCATTTCCTAGCAACATTTCCTAGCAACATTTTCTAGCAACATTTCCTAGCAACATTTCCTAGCAACATTTTTAGCAACATTTCCTAGCAACATTTCCTAGCAACATTTCCTAGCAACATTTCCTAGCAACATTTCCTAGCAACATTTCCTAGCAACATTTCCTAGCAACATTTTCTAGCAACATTTCCTAGCAAAATTTTTAGCAACATTTTCTAGCAACATTTCCTAGCAACATTTTCTAGCAACATTTCCTAGCAACATTTCCTAGCAACATTTCCTAGCAACATTTCCTAGCAAAATTTTTAGCAACATTTTCTAGCAACATTTCCTAGCAACATTTTCTAGCAACATTTCCTAGCAACATTTCCTAGCAACATTTCCTAGCAACATTTCCTTGCAACATTTTCTAGCAACATTTCCTGCCAACATTCTCTAGCAACATTTTCTAGTAACATTTCCTAGCAACATTTTCTAGGAACATTTCCTTGCAACATTTCCTAGCAACATTTCCTAGCAACATTTTTTAGCAACATTTCCATGCAACATTTTCTAGCAACATTTCCTAGCAACATTTCCTAGCAACATTTTCTAGCAACATTTCCTAGCAACATTTCACAGCAACATTTTCTAGCAACATTTCTTAGCAACATTTATTAGCAATATTTCCTAGCAAAATTTTCTAGCAACATTTTCTAGCAACATTTCCTGCCAACATTCTCTAGCAACATTTTCTAGTAACATTTCCTAGCAACATTTTCTAGGAACATTTCCTTGCAACATTTCCTAGCAACATTTCCTAGCAACATTTTCTAGCAACATTTCCATGCAACATTTTCTAGCAACATTTCCTAGCAACATTTCCTAGCAACATTTTCTAGCAACATTTCCTAGCAACATTTTCTAGCAATATTTCCTAGCAACATTTCCTAGCAACATTTCCTAGCAACATTTCCTAGCAACATTTCCTAGCAACATTTCCTAGCAACATTTCTTAGCAACATTTCCTAGCAACATTTCCTAGCAACATTTTCTAGCAACATTTTCTAGCAACATTTCCTAGCAACATTTCCTAGCAACATTTTCTAGCAATATTTCCTAGCAACATTTCCTAGCAACATTTCCTAGCAACATTTCCTAGCAACATTTTCTAGCAACATTTCCTAGCAACATTTCCTAGCAACATTTCCTAGCAACATTTCCAAGCAACATTTCTTAGCAACATTTCCTAGCAACATTTTCTAGCAACATTTCCTAGCAACATTTTCTAGCAACATTTCCCAGCAACATTTCCTAGCAACATTTCCTAGCAACATTTTCTAGCAACATTTTCTAGCAACATTTCCTAGCAAAATTTTCTAGCAACATTTCCTTGCAACATTACCTAGCAACATTTCCTAGCAACATTTCCTAGCAACATTTTCTAGCAACATTTTCTAGCAACATTTCCTTGCAACATTTTTTAGCAACATTTCCATGCAACATTTTCTAGCAACATTTCCTAGCAACATTTCCTAGCAACATTTTCTAGCAACATTTCCTAGCAACATTTTCTAGTAACATTTTCTAGCAACATTTCCTAGCAACATTTTCTAGCAACATTTCCATGCAACATTTTCTAGCAACATTTCCTAGCAACATTTCCTAGCAACATTTCCCAGCAACATTTCCTAGCAACATTTCCTAGCAACATTTTCTAGCAACATTTTCTAGCAACATTTCCTAGCAAAATTTTCTAGCAACATTTCCTAGCAACATTTCCTAGCAATATTTCCTAGCAACATTTCCTAGCAACATTTCCTAGCAACATTTCCTAGCAACATTTCCTAGCAACATTTTCTAGCAACATTTCCTAGCAACATTTCCTAGCAACATTTCCTAGCAACATTTCCTAGCAACATTTCCTAGCAACATTTCCTAGCAACATTTCCTAGCAACATTTCCTAGCAACATTTCCTAGCAACATTTTCTAGCAACATTTCCTAGCAACATTTTCTAGCAATATTTCCAAGCAACATTTCCTAGCAACATTTCCTAGCAACATTTCCTAGCAACAGTTCCTAGCAACATTTCCTAGCAACATTTCCTAGCAACATTTCCTAGCAACATTTCCTAGCAACATTTCCTAGCAACATTTTCTAGCAACATTTCCTAGCAACATTTTCTAGCAACATTTCCTAGCAACATTTCCTAGCATAATTTCCTAGCAACATTTCCTAGCAACATTTCCTAGCAACATTTCCTAGCAACAGTTCCTAGCAACATTTCCTAGCAACATTTCCTAGCAACATTTTCTAGCAACATTTCCTAGCAACATTTCCTAATAACATTTCCTAGCAACATTTCCTAGCAACATTTTCTAGCAAC
Organism: Oxycera nigricornis; assembly: GCA_963942545.1. Lineage (NCBI taxonomy): Eukaryota > Metazoa > Arthropoda > Insecta > Diptera > Stratiomyidae > Oxycera > Oxycera nigricornis. Next base: position 7,398,340 of record OZ012663.1, on the reverse strand, counting down.
ATTTCCTAGCAACATTTCCTAGCATAATTTCCTAGCAACATTTCCTAGCAACATTTTCTAGCAACATTTCCTAGCAACATTTTCTAGCAATATTTCCCAGCAACATTTCCTAGCAACATTTTCTAGCAATATTTACAAGCAACATTTCCTAGCAACATTTCCTAGCAACATTTCCTAGCAACATTTTCTAGCAACATTTCCTAGCAACATTTCCTAGCAACATTTCCTAGCAACATTTCCTAGCAACATTCCCTAGCAACATTTCCTTGCAACATTTCCTAGCAACATTTTTTTTAGCAACATTTCCTAGCAACATTTCCTAGCAACATTTCCTAGCAACATTTTCTAGCAACATTTCCTTGCAACATTACCTAGCAACATTTCCTAGCAACATTTCCTAGCAACATTTTCTAGCAACATTTTCTAGCAACATTTCCTTGCAACATTTCCTAGCAACATTTCCTAGCAACATTTCCTAGCAACATTTCCTAGCAACATTTCCTAGCAACATTTCCTAGCAACATTTCCTAGCAACATTTCCTAGCAACATTTCCTAGCAACATTTTCTAGCAACATTTCCTAGCAACATTTCCTAGCAATATTTCCTAGCAACATTTCCTAGCAACATTCCCTAGCAACATTTCCTAGCAACATTTCCTAGCAACATTTCCTAGCAACATTTCCTAGCAACATTTTTTTAGCAACATTTCCTAGCAACATTTCCTAGCAACATTTCCTAGCAACATTTTCTAGCAACATTTCCTTGCAACATTTCCTAGCAACATTTCCTAGCAACATTTCCTAGCAACATTTTCTAGCAACATTTTCTAGCAACATTTCCTTGCAACATTTCCTAGCAACATTTCCTAGCAACATTTCCTAGCAACATTTCCTAGCAACATTTCCTAGCAACATTTCCTAGCAACATTTCCTAGCAACATTTCCTAGCAACATTTCCTAGCAACATTTCCTAGCAACATTTCCTAGCAACATTTCCTAGCAACATTTTCTAGCAACATTTCCTAGCAACATTTCCTAGCAACATTTCCTAGCAACATTTCCTAGCAACATTTCCTAGCAACATTTCCTAGCAACATTTCCTAGCAACATTTCCTAGCAACATTCCCTAGCAACATTTCCTTGCAACATTTCCTAGCAACATTTCCTTGCAACATTTCCTAGCAACATTTCATAGCAACATTTCCTGACAACATTTCCTAGCAACATTTTCTAGCAACATTTCCTAGCAACATTTCCTAGCAACATTTCCTAGCAACATTTCCTAGCAACATTTCCTAGCAACATTTTCTAGCAACATTTCCTAGCAACATTTCCTAGCAACATTTCCTAGTAACATTTCCTAGCAACATTTCCTAGCAACATTTTCTAGCAACATTTCCTAGCAACATTTCCTAGCAACATTTCCTAGCAACATTTCCTAGCAACATTTCCTAGCAACATTTCCTAGCAACATTTCCTAGCAGCATTTCCTAGCAACATTTCCTAGCAACATTTTCTAGCAACATTTCCTAGCAACATTTCCTAGCAACATTTTTAGCAACATTTCCTAGCAACATTTCCTAGCAACATTTCCTAGCAACATTTCCTAGCAACATTTCCTAGCAACATTTCCTAGCAACATTTCCTAGCAAAATTTTCTAGCAACATTTCCTAGCAACATTTTCTAGCAACATTTCCTAGCAACATTTTCTAGCAACATTTCCTAGCAACATTTCCTAGCAACATTTCCTAGCAACATTTCCTAGCAACATTTTCTAGCAACATTTCCTAGCAACATTTCCTAGCAACATTTCCTAGCAACATTTCCTAGCAACATTTCACAGCAACATTTTCTAGCAACATTTCTTAGCAACATTTATTAGCAATATTTCCTAGAAAAATTTTCTAGCAACATTTTCTAGCAACATTTCCTGCCAACATTCTCTAGCAACATTTTCTAGTAACATTTCCTAGCAACATTTTCTAGGAACATTTCCTTGCAACATTTCCTAGCAACATTTCCTAGCAACATTTTTTAGCAACATTTCCATGCAACATTTTCTAGCAACATTTCCTAGCAACATTTCCTAGCAACATTTTCTAGCAACATTTCCTAGCAACATTTTCTAGCAATATTTCCTAGCAACATTTCCTAGCAACATTTCCTAGCAACATTTCCTAGCAACATTTCCTAGCAACATTTCCTAGCAACATTTCTTAGCAACATTTCCTAGCAACATTTCCTAGCAACATTTTCTAGCAACATTTCCTAGCAACATTTCCTAGCAACATTTCCTAGCAACATTTCCTAGCAACATTTTCTAGCAACATTTCCTAGCAACATTTTCTAGCAACATTTCCATGCAACATTTTCTAGCAACATTTCCTAGCAACATTTCCTAGCAACATTTCCTAGCTACATTTCCTAGCAACATTTTCTAGCAACATTTTCTAGCAACATTTCCTAGCAACATTTCCTAGCAACATTTCCTAGCAAAATTTTCTAGCAACATTTCCTAGCAACATTTTCTAGCAACATTTCCTAGCAACATTTTCTAGCAACATTTCCTAGCAACATTTCCTAGCAACATTTCCTAGCAACATTTGCTAGCAACATTTTCTAGCAATATTTCCTAGCAACATTTCCTAGCAACATTTCCTAGCAACATTTCCTAGCAACATTTCCTAGCAACATTTCCTAGCAACATTTCTTAGCATCATTTCCTAGCAACATTTCCTAGCAACATTTTCTAGCAACATTTTCTAGCAACATTTCCTGCCAACATTCTCTAGCAACATTTTCTAGTAACATTTCCTAGCAACATTTCCTAGCAACATTTCCTAGCAACATTTGCTAGCAACAGTTCCTAGCAACATTTCCTAGCAAACAGTTCCTTGCAACATTTCCTAGCAACATTTCCTAGCAACATTTCCTAGCAACATTTCCTAGCAACATTTTCTAGCAATATTTCCTAGCAACATTTCCTAGCAACATTTCCTAGCAACATTTCCTAGCAACATTTTCTAGCAACATTTCCTAGCAACATTTCCTAGCAACATTTCCTAGCAACATTTCCTAGCAACATTTCTTAGCAACATTTCCTAGCAACATTTTCTAGCAACATTTCCTAGCAACATTTTCTAGCAACATTTCCCAGCAACATTTCCTAGCAACATTTCCTAGCAACATTTTCTAGCAACATTTTCTAGCAACATTTCCTAGCAACATTTTCTAGCAACATTTCCTAGCAACATTTCCTAGCAATATTTCCTAGCAACATTTCCTAGCAACATTTCCTAGCAACATTTCCTAGCAACATTTCCTAGCAACATTTTCTAGCAACATTTCCTAGCAACATTTTCTAGCAACATTTCCTAGCAACATTTCCTAGCAACATTTCCTAGCAAACATTTCCTAGCAACATTTCCTAGCAAACAGTTCCCAGCAACATTTCCTAGCAACATTTCCTAGCAACATTTCCTAGCAACATTTCCTAGCAACATTTCCTAGCAACATTTCCTAGCAACATTTCCTAGCAACATTTTCTAGCAACATTTCCTAGCAACATTTCCTAGCAACATTTCCCAGCAACATTTCCTAGCAACATTTTCTAGCAACATTTTCTAGCAACATTTCCTAGCAACATTTTCTAGCAACATTTCCTAGCAACATTTCCTAGCAACATTTCCTAGCAACATTTCCTAGCAACATTTTCTAGCAACATTTCCTAGCAACATTTTCTAGCAACATTTCCTAGCAACATTTCCTAGCAACATTTCCTAGCAACATTTCCTAGCAACATTTTCTAGCAATATTTCCAAGCAACATTTCCTAGCAACATTTCCTAGCAACATTTCCTAGCAACAGTTCCTAGCAACATTTCCTAGCAACATTTCCTAGCAACATTTTCTAGCAACATTTCCTAGCAACATTTCCTAATAACATTTCCTAGCAACATTTCCTAGCAACATTTTCTAGCAACATTTCCTAGCAACATTTCCTAGCATAATTTCCTAGCAACATTTCCTAGCAACATTTTCTAGCAACATTTCCTAGCAACATTTCCTAGCAACATTTCCTAGCAAGATTTCCTAGCAACATTTCCTAGCAACATTTCCTAGCAACATTTTCTAGCAACATTTCCTAGCAAAATTTTTAGCAACATTTTCTAGAAACATTTCCTAGCAACATTTTCTAGCAACATTTCCTAGCAAAATTTCCTAGCAACATTTCCTAGCAACATTTCCTAGCAACATTTTCTAGCAACATTTCCTAGCAACATTTCCTAGCAACATTTCACAGCAACATTTTCTAGCAACATTTCTTAGCAACATTTATTAGCAATATTTCCTAGCAAAATTTTCTAGCAACATTTTCTAGCAACATTTCCTGCCAACATTCTCTAGCAACATTTCCTAGCAACATTTCCTAGCATAATTTCCTAGCAACATTTCCTAGCAACATTTTCTAGCAACATTTCCTAGCAACATTTTCTAGCAATATTTCCCAGCAACATTTCCTAGCAACATTTTCTAGCAATATTTCCAAGCAACATTTCCTAGCAACATTTCCTAGCAACATTTCCTAGCAACATTTCCTAGCAACATTTCCTAGCAACATTTTCTAGCAACATTTCCTAGCAACATTTCCTAGCAACATTTCCCAGCAACATTTCCTAGCAACATTTTCTAGCAACATTTACTAGCAACATTTCCTAGCAACATTTCCTAGCAACATTTCCTAGCAACATTTTCTAGCAACATTTCCTAGCAACATTTTCTAGCAATATTTCCCAGCAACATTTCCTAGCAATAATTTCTAGCAACATTTCCTAGCAACATTTCCGAGCAACTTTTTTTAGCAACATTTCCTAGCAACATTTCCTAGCAACATTTTCTAGCAACATTTCCTAGCAACATTTCCTAGCATTATTTGTTAGCAACATTTTCTAGCAACATACCTAGCAACATTTTCTAGTAGCATTTCCTAGCAACATTTTCTAGCAACATTTCCTAGCAACATTTCCTAGCAACATTTTCTAGCAACATTTCCTAGCAACATTTCCTAGCAACATTTTCTAGCAACATTTTCTAGCAACATTTCCTAGCAACATTTCCTAGCAACATTTTCTAGCAATATTTCCTAGCAACATTTCCTAGCAACATTTCCTAGCAACATTTCCTAGCAACATTTTCAAGCAACTTTTAATAGCAACATTTTCTAGCAACATTTCCTAGCAACATTTCCTAGCAATATTTTCGAGCAACATTTCCTAGCAACATTTCCTAGCAACACTTTTTAGCAACATTTGCTAGCAACATTTCCTAGCAACATTTTCTAGCAACATTTCCTGCCAACATTCTCTAGCAACATTTTCTAGTAACATTTCCTAGCAACATTTCCTAGCAACATTTCCTAGTAACATTTCCTAGCAACATTTCCTAGCAACATTTTCTAGCAACATTTCCTAGCAACATTTCGGATCAACGTTTCCTAGCAACATTTCCTAGCAACATTTTCTAGCAACATTTGCTAGCAACATTTTCTAGCAACATTTCCTAGCAACATTTCCTAGCAATATTTTCTAGCAACATTTCCTAGCAACATTCTTTAGCAATATTTTCTAGCAACATTTGCTAGCAACATTTCCTAGCAACATTTTTTAGCAACATTTGCTAGCAACATTTCCTAGCAACATTTCCCAGCAACATTTCCTAGCAACATTTCCTAGCAACATTTCCTAGCAACATTTCCTAGCAACATTTCCTAGCAACATTTCCTAGCAACATTTTCTAGCAACATTTCCTAGCAATATTTTCTAGCAACATTTTCTAGCAACATTTTCTAGCAACATTTCCTAGCAACATTTCGTGGCAACATTTCCTAGCAACATTTCCTAGCAACATTTCCTAGCAACATTTCCTAGCAACATATTCTAGCAATATTTCCTAGCAACATTTTCTAGCAACATTTCCTAGCAACATTTCTCAGCAATCTTTTCTAGCAACATTTCCTAGCAACATTTCCTAGCAACATTCTCTAGCAACATTTCCTGCCAACATTCTCTAGCAACATTTTCTAGTAACATTTCCTAGCAACATTTCCTAGCAACATTTCCTAGCAACATTTCCTAGACACATTTCCTAGCAACATTTCCTAGCAACATTTTCTAGCAAAATTTCCTAGCAACATTTCCTAGCAACATTTCCTAGCAACATTTGCTAGCAACATTTCCTAGCAACAATTCCTAGCAACATTTCCTAGCAACATTTTTTAGCAATATTTCCTAGCAACATTTTCTAGCAACATTTCCTAGCAACATTTCTCAGCAATCTTTTCTAGCAACATTTCCTAGCAACATTTCCTAGCAACATTCTCTAGCAACATTTCCTGCCAACATTCTCTAGCAACATTTTTCAGTAACATTTCCTAGCAACATTTCCTAGAAACAGTTCCTAGCAACATTTCCTAGCAACATTTCCTAGCAACATTCTCTAGCAACATTTCCTGCCAACATTCTCTAGCAACATTTTCTAGTAACATTTCGTAGCAACATTTCCTAGCAACATTTCCTAGCAACATTTCCTAGCAACATTTCCTAGCAACATTTCCTAGCAACATTTTCAAGCAACATTTCTTAGCAACATTTCCTAGCAACATTTCTTAGCAACATTTCCTAGCAACATTTCCTAGCAACATTTTCTAGCAACATTTCCTGCCAAAATTCTCTAGCAACATTTTCTATTAACATTTCCTAGCAACATTTCCTAGCAATATTTCCTAGCAACATTTCCTAGCAACATTTCCTAGCAACATTTCCTAGCAACATTTCCTAGCAACATTTCCTAGCAACATTTCCTGACAACATTTTCTAGCAACATTTCCTAGCAAACATTTTCTAGCAACATTTCCTAGCAACATTTCCTAGCAACATTTCCTAGCTACATTTTCTAGCAACATTTCCTAGCAACTTTTCCTAGCAACATTTCCTAGCAACATTTCCTAGCAACATTTGCCAGCAACATTTCCTAGCAACATTTTCTACCAACATTTCCTTGCAACATTTCCTAGCAATATTTCCTAGCAACATTTCCTAGCAACATTTTCTAGCAACATTTCCTAGCAACATTTCCTAGCAACATTTCCTAGCAACATTTTCTAGCAACATTTCCTAGCAATATTTTCTAGCAACATTTCCTAGCAACATTTCCTAGCAACATTTGCTAGCAACATTTCCTAGCAACATTTGCTAGCAACATTTGCTAGCAACATTTCCTAGCAACATTTCCTAGCAATATTTTCTAGCAACATTCTCTAGCAACATTTCCTGCCAACATTCTCTAGCAACATTTTCTAGTAACATTTCCTAGCAACATTTCCTAGCAACATTTCCTAGCAACATTTCCTAGCAACATTTCCTAGCAACATTTCCTAGCAACATTTTCTAGCAACATTTCTTAGCAACATTTCCTAGCAACATTTCTTAGCAACATTTCCTAGCAACATTTCCTAGCAACATTTTCTAGCAACATTTCCTGCCAACATTCTCTAGCAACATTTTCTATTAACATTTCCTAGCAACATTTCCTAGCAATATTTCCTAGCAACATTTCCTAGCAACATTTCCTAGCAACATTTCCTAGCAACATTTCCTAGCAACATTTCCTAGCAACATTTCCTGACAACATTTTCTAGCAACATTTCCTAGCAAACATTTTCTAGCAACATTTCCTAGCAACATTTCCTAGCAACATTTCCTAGCTACATTTTCTAGCAACATTTCCTAGCAACTTTTCCTAGCAACATTTCCTAGCAACATTTGCCAGCAACATTTCCTAGCAACATTTTCTACCAACATTTCCTTGCAACATTTCCTAGCAATATTTCCTAGCAACATTTCCTAGCAACATTTCCCAGCAACATTTCCTAGCAACATTTGTTAGCAACATTTCCTAGCAACATTTTCTAGCAACATTTCGTAGCAACATTTTTTAGCAACATTTCCTAGCAACATTTCTCAGCAACATTTCCTAGCAACATTTTCTAGCAACATTTCCTAGCAACATTTCCTAGCAAACATTTCCTAGCAACATTTCCTAGCAACATTTTCTAGCAACATTTCCTAGCAACATTTCCTAGCAACATTTTCTAGCGAAATTTCCTAGCAACATTTCCTAGCAACATTTCCTAGCAACATTTCCTAGCAACATTTTCTAGCAACATTTCCTAGCAATATTTTCTAGCAACATTTCCTAGCAACATTTCCTAGCAACATTTGCTAGCAACATTTCCTAGCAACATTTTCTAGCAACATTTCCTAGCAATATTTTCTAGCAACATTTCCTAGCAACATTTCCTAGCAATATTTGCTAGCAACATTTCCTAGCAACATTTGCTAGCAACATTTGCTAACAACATTTCCTAGCAACATTTCCTAGCAATATTTTCTAGCAACATTTCCTAGCAACATTTCTTAGCTACATTTCCTAGCAACATTTCCTAGCAACATTTCCTAGCAACATTTTCTAGCAACATTTCCTAGCAAACATTTCCTAGCAACATTTCCTAGCAACATTTTCTAGCAACATTTCCTAGCAACATTTCCTAGCAACATTTTCTAGCGAAATTTCCTAGCAACATTTCCTAGCAACATTTCCTAGCAACATTTTCTAGCAACATTTCCTTGCAAAATTTTCTAGCAACATTTCCTAGCAACATTTCCTAGCAACATTTCCTAGCAACATTTCCTAGCAACATTTCCTAGCGACATTTCCTAGCAACATTTCCTAGCAACATTTCCTAGCAACATTTCCTAGCAACATTTTCTAGCAACATTTCCTAGCAATATTTTCTAGCAACATTTCCTAGCAACATTTGCTAGCAACATTTCCTAGCAACATTTGCTAGCAACATTTGCTAGCAACATTTCCTAGCAACATTTCCTAGCATCATTTGCCAGCAACATTTCCTAGCAACATTTTCTAGCAACATTTCCTAGCAACATTTTTTAGCAACATTTGCTAGCAACATTTCCTAGCAACATTTTCTAGCAACATTTCCTAGCAACATTTCCTAGACACATTTCCTAGCAACATTTCCTAGCAACATTTTCTAGCAAAATTTCCTAGCAAAATTTCCTAGCAACATTTCCTAGCAACATTTGCTAGCAACATTTCCTAGCAACAATTCCTAGCAACATTTCCTAGCAACATTTTTTAGCAATATTTCCTAGCAACATTTTCTAGCAACATTTCCTAGCAACATTTCTCAGCAATCTTTTCTAGCAACATTTCCTAGCAACATTTCCTAGCAACATTCTCTGGCAACATTTCCTGCCAACATTCTCTAGCAACATTTTCTAGTAACATTTCCTAGCAACATTTCCTAGAAACATTTCCTAGCAACATTTCCTAGCAACATTTCCTAGCAACATTCTCTAGCAACATTTCCTGCCAACATTCTCTAGCAACATTTTCTAGTAACATTTCGTAGCAACATTTCCTAGCAACATTTCCTAGCAACATTTCCTAGCAACATTTCCTAGCAACATTTCCTAGCAACATTTTCTAGCAACATTTCTTAGCAACATTTCCTAGCAACATTTCTTAGCAACATTTCCTAGCAACATTTCCTAGCAACATTTTCTAGCAACATTTCCTGCCAAAATTCTCTAGCAACATTTTCTATTAACATTTCCTAGCAACATTTCCTAGCAATATTTCCTAGCAACATTTCCTAGCAACATTTCCTAGCAACATTTCCTAGCAACATTTCCTAGCAACATTTCCTAGCAACATTTCCTGACAACATTTTCTAGCAACATTTCCTAGCAAACATTTTCTAGCAACATTTCCTAGCAACATTTCCTAGCAACATTTCCTAGCTACATTTTCTAGCAACATTTCCTAGCAACTTTTCCTAGCAACATTTCCTAGCAACATTTCCTAGCAACATTTGCCAGCAACATTTCCTAGCAACATTTTCTACCAACATTTCCTTGCAACATTTCCTAGCAATATTTCCTAGCAACATTTCCTAGCAACATTTTCTAGCAACATTTCCTAGCAACATTTCCTAGCAACATTTCCTAGCAACATTTTCTAGCAACATTTCCTAGCAATATTTTCTAGCAACATTTCCTAGCAACATTTCCTAGCAACATTTGCTAGCAACATTTCCTAGCAACATTTGCTAGCAACATTTGCTAGCAACATTTCCTAGCAACATTTCCTAGCAATATTTTCTAGCAACATTCTCTAGCAACATTTCCTGCCAACATTCTCTAGCAACATTTTCTAGTAACATTTCCTAGCAACATTTCCTAGCAACATTTCCTAGCAACATTTCCTAGCAACATTTCCTAGCAACATTTCCTAGCAACATTTTCTAGCAACATTTCTTAGCAACATTTCCTAGCAACATTTCTTAGCAACATTTCCTAGCAACATTTCCTAGCAACATTTTCTAGCAACATTTCCTGCCAACATTCTCTAGCAACATTTTCTATTAACATTTCCTAGCAACATTTCCTAGCAATATTTCCTAGCAACATTTCCTAGCAACATTTCCTAGCAACATTTCCTAGCAACATTTCCTAGCAACATTTCCTAGCAACATTTCCTGACAACATTTTCTAGCAACATTTCCTAGCAAAAATTTTCTAGCAACATTTCCTAGCAACATTTCCTAGCAACATTTCCTAGCTACATTTTCTAGCAACATTTCCTAGCAACTTTTCCTAGCAACATTTCCTAGCAACATTTGCCAGCAACATTTCCTAGCAACATTTTCTACCAACATTTCCTTGCAACATTTCCTAGCAATATTTCCTAGCAACATTTCCTAGCAACATTTCCCAGCAACATTTCCTAGCAACATTTGTTAGCAACATTTCCTAGCAACATTTTCTAGCAACATTTCGTAGCAACATTTTTTAGCAACATTTCCTAGCAACATTTCTCAGCAACATTTCCTAGCAACATTTTCTAGCAACATTTCCTAGCAACATTTCCTAGCAAACATTTCCTAGCAACATTTCCTAGCAACATTTTCTAGCAACATTTCCTAGCAACATTTCCTAGCAACATTTTCTAGCGAAATTTCCTAGCAACATTTCCTAGCAACATTTCCTAGCAACATTTCCTAGCAACATTTTCTAGCAACATTTCCTAGCAATATTTTCTAGCAACATTTCCTAGCAACATTTCCTAGCAACATTTGCTAGCAACATTTCCTAGCAACATTTTCTAGCAACATTTCCTAGCAATATTTTCTAGCAACATTTCCTAGCAACATTTCCTAGCAACATTTGCTAGCAACATTTCCTAGCAACATTTGCTAGCAACATTTGCTAGCAACATTTCCTAGCAACATTTCCTAGCAATATTGTCTAGCAACATTTCCTAGCAACATTTCTTAGCAACATTTCCTAGCAACATTTCCTAGCAACATTTCCTAGCAACATTTTCTAGCAACATTTCCTAGCAAACATTTCCTAGCAACATTTCCTAGCAACATTTTCTAGCAACATTTCCTAGCAACATTTCCTAGCAACATTTTCTAGCGAAATTTCCTAGCAACATTTCCTAGCAACATTTCCTAGCAACATTTTCTAGCAACATTTCCTTGCAAAATTTTCTAGCAACATTTCCTAGCAACATTTCCTAGCAACATTTCCTAGCAACATTTCCTAGCAACATTTCCTAGCGACATTTCCTAGCAACATTTCCTAGCAACATTTCCTAGCAACATTTCCTAGCAACATTTTCTAGCAACATTTCCTAGCAATATTTTCTAGCAACATTTCCTAGCAACATTTGCTAGCAACATTTCCTAGCAACATTTGCTAGCAACATTTGCTAGCAACATTTCCTAGCAACATTTCCTAGCATCATTTGCCAGCAACATTTCCTAGCAACATTTTCTAGCAACATTTCCTAGCAACATTTTTTAGCAACATTTGCTAGCAACATTTCCTAGCAACATTTTCTAGCAACATTTCCTAGCAACATTTCCTAGCAAACATTTCCTAGCAACATTTCCTAGCAACATTTTCTAGCAACATTTGCTAGCAACATTTTCTAGCAACATTTCCTAGCAACATTTCCTAGCAACATTTTCTAGCAATATTTCCTAGCAACATTTCCTAGCAACATTTCCTAGCAACATTTCCTAGCAATATTTTCTAGCAACATTTCCTAGCAACATTTCCTAGCAACATTTGCTAGCAACATTTGCTAGCAACATTTCCTAGCAACATTTCCTAGCAACATTTCCTAGCAACATTTCCTAGCAACATTTTCTAGCAACATTTTGTAGCAACATTTCCTAGCAACATTTTCTAGCAACATTTCCTAGCAATATTTCCTAGCAACATTTTCTAGCAACATTTCCTAGCAACATTTCTAGTAACATTTGCTAGCAACTTTTCCTAGCAACATTTTCTAGCAACATTTCCTAGCAACATTTGCTAGCAACAGTTCCTAGCAACATTTTCTAGCAATATTTCCTAGCAAAATTTCCTAGCAACATTTCCTAGTAACATTTCCTAGCAACATTTTCTAGCAACATTTCCTAGCAACATTTCCTAGCAACATTTCCTAGCAACATTTTCTAGCAACATTTTCTAGCAACATTTCCTAGCAACATTTTCTAGCAACATTTCCTAGCAACATTTCCTAGCAACATTTTCTAGCAACATTTCCTAGCAACTACTCCTAGCAACATTTCCTAGCAACTTTTGCTAGCAAAATTTCCTAGCAACATTTTCTAGCAAAATTTCCTAGCAACATTTTCTAGCAACATTTCCTAGCAACATTTCCTAGCAACATTTCCTAGTAACATTTCCTAGCAACATTTCCTAGCAACATTTCCTAGCAACATTTGCTAGCAACATTTGCTAGCAACATTTCCTAGCAACATTTCCTAGCAACATTTCCTAGCAACATTTCCTAGCAACATTTTCTAGCAACATTTTGTAGCAACATTTCCTAGCAACATTTTCTAGCAACATTTCCTAGCAATATTTCCTAGCAACATTTTCTAGCAACATTTCCTAGCAACATTTCTAGTAACATTTGCTAGCAACTTTTCCTAGCAACATTTTCTAGCAACATTTCCTAGCAACATTTGCTAGCAACAGTTCCTAGCAACATTTTCTAGCAATATTTCCTAGCAAAATTTCCTAGCAACATTTCCTAGTAACATTTCCTAGCAACATTTTCTAGCAACATTTCCTAGCAACATTTCCTAGCAACATTTCCTAGCAACATTTTCTAGCAACATTTTCTAGCAACATTTCCTAGCAACATTTTCTAGCAACATTTCCTAGCAACATTTCCTAGCAACATTTTCTAGCAACATTTCCTAGCAACTACTCCTAGCAACATTTCCTAGCAACTTTTGCTAGCAAAATTTCCTAGCAACATTTTCTAGCAAAATTTCCTAGCAACATTTTCTAGCAACATTTCCTAGCAACATTTCCTAGCAACATTTCCTAGTAACATTTCCTAGCAACATTTCCTAGCAACATTTCCTAGCAACATTTCCTAGCAACATTTCCTAGCAACATTTCCTAGCAACATTTTCTAGCAATATTTCCTAGCAACATTTCCTAGCAACATTTCCTAGCAACATTTCCTAGCAACATTTCCTAGCAACATTTCCTAGCAACATTTTCTAGCAAAATTTCCTAGCAACATTTCCTAGCAACATTTCCTAGCAACATTTTCTAGCAACATTTTCTAGCAACATTTCCTAGCAACATTTCCTGGCAGCATTTTCTAGCAACATTTTCTAGCAACATTTCCTAGCAACATTTCCTAGCAACATTTCCTAGCAACTTTTTCTAGCAACATTTCCTAGCAACATTTTCTAGCAACATTTCCTAGCAACTACTCCTAGCAACATTTCCTAGCAACTTTTGCTAGCAAAATTTCCTAGCAACATTTTCTAGCAAAATTTCCTAGCAACATTTTCTAGCAACATTCCCTAGCAACATTTCCTAGCAACATTTCCTAGTAACATTTCCTAGCAACATTTCCTAGCAACATTTCCTAGCAACATTTCCTAGCAACATTTCCTAGCAACATTTCCTAGCAACATTTTCTAGCAATATTTCCTAGCAACATTTCCTAGCAACATTTCCTAGCAACATTTCCTAGCAACATTTCCTAGCAACATTTCCTAGCAACATTTCCTAGCAACATTTTCTAGCAACATTTTCTAGCAACATTTCCTAGCAACATTTTCTAGCAACATTTCCTAGCAACATTTCCTAGCAACATTTTCTAGCAACATTTCCTAGCAACTACTCCTAGCAACATTTCCTAGCAACTTTTGCTAGCAAAATTTCCTAGCAACATTTCCTAGCAATATTTTCTAGCAACATTCTCTAGCAACATTTCCTGCCAACATTCTCTAGCAACATTTTCTAGTAACATTTCCTAGCAACATTTCCTAGCAACATTTCCTAGCAACATTTCCTAGCAACATTTCCTAGCAACATTTCCTAGCAACATTTTCTAGCAACATTTCTTAGCAACATTTCCTAGCAACATTTCTTAGCAACATTTCCTAGCAACATTTCCTAGCAACATTTTCTAGCAACATTTCCTGCCAACATTCTCTAGCAACATTTTCTATTAACATTTCCTAGCAACATTTCCTAGCAATATTTCCTAGCAACATTTCCTAGCAACATTTCCTAGCAACATTTCCTAGCAACATTTCCTAGCAACATTTCCTAGCAACATTTCCTGACAACATTTTCTAGCAACATTTCCTAGCAAACATTTTCTAGCAACATTTCCTAGCAACATTTCCTAGCAACATTTCCTAGCTACATTTTCTAGCAACATTTCCTAGCAACTTTTCCTAGCAACATTTCCTAGCAACATTTGCCAGCAACATTTCCTAGCAACATTTTCTACCAACATTTCCTTGCAACATTTCCTAGCAATATTTCCTAGCAACATTTCCTAGCAACATTTCCCAGCAACATTTCCTAGCAACATTTGTTAGCAACATTTCCTAGCAACATTTTCTAGCAACATTTCGTAGCAACATTTTTTAGCAACATTTCCTAGCAACATTTCTCAGCAACATTTCCTAGCAACATTTTCTAGCAACATTTCCTAGCAACATTTCCTAGCAAACATTTCCTAGCAACATTTCCTAGCAACATTTTCTAGCAACATTTCGTAGCAACATTTCCTAGCAACATTTTCTAGCGAAATTTCCTAGCAACATTTCCTAGCAACATTTCCTAGCAACATTTCCTAGCAACATTTTCTAGCAACATTTCCTAGCAATATTTTCTAGCAACATTTCCTAGCAACATTTCCTAGCAACATTTGCTAGCAACATTTCCTAGCAACATTTTCTAGCAACATTTCCTAGCAATATTTTCTAGCAACATTTCCTAGCAACATTTCCTAGCAACATTTGCTAGCAACATTTCCTAGCAACATTTGCTAGCAACATTTGCTAGCAACATTTCCTAGCAACATTTCCTAGCAATATTGTCTAGCAACATTTCCTAGCAACATTTCTTAGCAACATTTCCTAGCAACATTTCCTAGCAACATTTCCTAGCAACATTTTCTAGCAACATTTCCTAGCAAACATTTCCTAGCAACATTTCCTAGCAACATTTTCTAGCAACATTTCCTAGCAACATTTCCTAGCAACATTTCCTAGCAACATTTGCTAGCAACATTTTCTAGCAACATTTCCTAGCAACATTTCCTAGCAACATTTTCTAGCAATATTTCCTAGCAACATTTCCTAGCAACATTTCCTAGCAACATTTCCTAGCAATATTTTCTAGCAACATTTCCTAGCAACATTTGCTAGCAACATTTCCTAGCAACATTTGCTAGCAACATTTGCTAGCAACATTTCCTAGCAACATTTCCTAGCATCATTTGCCAGCAACATTTCCTAGCAACATTTTCTAGCAACATTTCCTAGCAACATTTTTTAGCAACATTTGCTAGCAACATTTCCTAGCAACATTTTCTAGCAACATTTCCTAGCAACATTTCCTAGCAAACATTTCCTAGCAACATTTCCTAGCAACATTTCCTAGCAACATTTTCTAGCGAAATTTCCTAGCAACATTTCCTAGCAACATTTCCTAGCAACATTTTCTAGCAACATTTCCTTGCAAAATTTTCTAGCAACATTTCCTAGCAACATTTCCTAGCAACATTTCCTAGCAACATTTCCTAGCAACATTTCCTAGCGACATTTCCTAGCAACATTTCCTAGCAACATTTCCTAGCAACATTTCCTAGCAACATTTTCTAGCAACATTTCCTAGCAATATTTTCTAGCAACATTTCCTAGCAACATTTGCTAGCAACATTTCCTAGCAACATTTGCTAGCAACATTTGCTAGCAACATTTCCTAGCAACATTTCCTAGCATCATTTGCCAGCAACATTTCCTAGCAACATTTTCTAGCAACATTTCCTAGCAACATTTTTTAGCAACATTTGCTAGCAACATTTCCTAGCAACATTTTCTAGCAACATTTCCTAGCAACATTTCCTAGCAAACATTTCCTAGCAACATTTCCTAGCAACATTTCCTAGCAACATTTGCTAGCAACATTTTCTAGCAACATTTCCTAGCAACATTTCCTAGCAACATTTTCTAGCAATATTTCCTAGCAACATTTCCTAGCAACATTTCCTAGCAACATTTCCTAGCAATATTTTCTAGCAACATTTCCTAGCAACATTTCCTAGCAACATTTGCTAGCAACATTTGCTAGCAACATTTCCTAGCAACATTTCCTAGCAACATTTCCTAGCAACATTTCCTAGCAACATTTTCTAGCAACATTTTGTAGCAACATTTCCTAGCAACATTTTCTAGCAACATTTCCTAGCAATATTTCCTAGCAACATTTTCTAGCAACATTTCCTAGCAACATTTCTAGTAACATTTGCTAGCAACTTTTCCTAGCAACATTTTCTAGCAACATTTCCTAGCAACATTTGCTAGCAACAGTTCCTAGCAACATTTTCTAGCAATATTTCCTAGCAAAATTTCCTAGCAACATTTCCTAGTAACATTTCCTAGCAACATTTTCTAGCAACATTTCCTAGCAACATTTCCTAGCAACATTTCCTAGCAACATTTTCTAGCAACATTTTCTAGCAACATTTCCTAGCAACATTTTCTAGCAACATTTCCTAGCAACATTTCCTAGCAACATTTTCTAGCAACATTTCCTAGCAACTACTCCTAGCAACATTTCCTAGCAACTTTTGCTAGCAAAATTTCCTAGCAACATTTTCTAGCAAAATTTCCTAGCAACATTTTCTAGCAACATTTCCTAGCAACATTTCCTAGCAACATTTCCTAGTAACATTTCCTAGCAACATTTCCTAGCAACATTTCCTAGCAACATTTCCTAGCAACATTTCCTAGCAACATTTCCTAGCAACATTTTCTAGCAATATTTCCTAGCAACATTTCCTAGCAACATTTCCTAGCAACATTTCCTAGCAACATTTCCTAGCAACATTTCCTAGCAACATTTTCTAGCAAAATTTCCTAGCAACATTTCCTAGCAACATTTCCTAGCAACATTTTCTAGCAACATTTTCTAGCAACATTTCCTAGCAACATTTCCTAGCAGCATTTTCTAGCAACATTTTCTAGCAACATTTCCTAGCAACATTTCCTAGCAACATTTCCTAGCAACTTTTTCTAGCAACATTTCCTAGCAACATTTTCTAGCAACATTTCCTAGCAACTACTCCTAGCAACATTTCCTAGCAACTTTTGCTAGCAAAATTTCCTAGCAACATTTTCTAGCAAAATTTCCTAGCAACATTTTCTAGCAACATTTCCTAGCAACATTTCCTAGCAACATTTCCTAGTAACATTTCCTAGCAACATTTCCTAGCAACATTTCCTAGCAACATTTCCTAGCAACATTTCCTAGCAACATTTCCTAGCAACATTTTCTAGCAATATTTCCTAGCAACATTTCCTAGCAACATTTCCTAGCAACATTTCCTAGCAACATTTCCTAGCAACATTTCCTAGCAACATTTCCTAGCAACATTTTCTAGCAACATTTTCTAGCAACATTTCCTAGCAACATTTTCTAGCAACATTTCCTAGCAACATTTCCTAGCAACATTTTCTAGCAACATTTCCTAGCAACTACTCCTAGCAACATTTCCTAGCAACTTTTGCTAGCAAAATTTCCTAGCAACATTTTCTAGCAAAATTTCCTAGCAACATTTTCTAGCAACATTTCCTAGCAACATTTTCTAGCAACATTTCCTAGTAACATTTCCTAGCAACATTTCCTAGCAACATTTCCTAGCAACATTTCCTAGCAAAATTTCCTAGCAACATTTCCTAGCAACATTTCCTAGCAACATTTTCTAGCAACATTTTCTAGCAACATTTCCTAGCAACATTTCCTAGCAGCATTTTCTAGCAACATTTTCTAGCAACATTTCCTAGCAACATTTCCTAGCAACATTTCCTAGCAACTTTTTCTAGCAACATTTCCTAGCAACATTTTCTAGCAACATTTCCTAGCAACTACTCCTAGCAACATTTCCTAGCAACTTTTGCTAGCAAAATTTCCTAGCAACATTTTCTAGCAAAATTTCCTAGCAACATTTCCTAGCAAAATTTCCTAGCAACATTTCCTAGCAACATTTCCTAGCAACATTTTCTAGCAACATTTTCTAGCAACATTTCCTAGCAACATTTCCTAGCAGCATTTTCTAGCAACATTTTCTAGCAACATTTCCTAGCAACATTTCCTAGCAACATTTCCTAGCAACTTTTTCTAGCAACATTTCCTAGCAACATTTTCTAGCAACATTTCCTAGCAACTACTCCTAGCAACATTTCCTAGCAACTTTTGCTAGCAAAATTTCCTAGCAACATTTTCTAGCAAAATTTCCTAGCAACATTTTCTAGCAACATTTCCTAGCAACATTTCCTAGCAACATTTCCTAGCAACATTTCCTAGCAACATTTTCTAGCAAAATTTCCTAGCAACATTTCCTAGCAACATTTCCTAGCAACATTTTCTAGCAACATTTTCTAGCAACATTTCCTAGCAACATTTCCTAGCAGCATTTTCTAGCAACATTTTCTAGCAACATTTCCTAGCAACATTTCCTAGCAACATTTCCTAGCAACTTTTTCTAGCAACATTTCCTAGCAACATTTTCTAGCAACATTTCCTAGCAACTACTCCTAGCAACATTTCCTAGCAACTTTTGCTAGCAAAATTTCCTAGCAACATTTTCTAGCAAAATTTCCTAGCAACATTTTCTAGCAACATTTCCTAGCAACATTTCCTAGCAACATTTCCTAGTAACATTTCCTAGCAACATTTCCTAGCAACATTTCCTAGCAACATTTCCTAGCAACATTTCCTAGCAACATTTCCTAGCAACATTTTCTAGCAATATTTCCTAGCAACATTTCCTAGCAACATTTCCCAGCAACATTTCCTAGCAACATTTCCTAGCAACATTTCCTAGCAACATTTTCTAGCAAAATTTCCTAGCAACATTTCCTAGCAACATTTCTCAGCAACATTTCCTAGCAACATTTTCAAGCAACATTCTCTAGCAACATTTTCTAGGAACATTTCCTAGCAACAATTCCTAGCAACATTTCCTAGCACCATTTCCTAGCAACATTTCTCAGCAACATTTCCTAGCAACATTTTCTAGCAACATTTTCTAGCAACATTTCCTAGCAACATTTTCTAGCAACATTTCCTAGCAACATTTTTTAGCAACAGTTCCTAGCAACATTTCCTAGCAACATTTCCTAGCAACATTTTCTAGCAACATTTCCTAGCAACATTTCCTAGCAAACATTTCCTAGCGACATTTCCTAGCAACATTTTCTAGCAACATTTCCTAGCAACATTTTCTAGCAACATTTCCTAGCAACATTTCCTGCCAACATTCTCTAGCAACATTTTCTAGTAACATTTCCTAGCAACATTTCCTAGCAACATTTCCTAGCAACATTTCCTAGCAACATTTCCTAGCAACATTTTCTAGCAAAATTTCCTAGCAACATTTCCTAGCAACATTTCCTAGCAACATTTCCTAGCAACATTTTCAAGCAACATTCTCTAGCAACATTTTCTAGGAACATTTCCTAGCAACAATTCCTAGCAACATTTCCTAGCACCATTTTCTAGCAACATTTCCTAGCAACATTTTCTAGCAACATTTCCTAGCAACATTTCCTAGCAACATTTTCTAGCAACATTTCCTAGCAACATTTCCTAGCAACATTTCCTAGCAACATTTCCTAGCAACATTTCCTAGCAACATTTTCTAGCAATATTTCCTAGCAACATTTTCTAGCAACATTTCCTAGCAACATTTTCTAGCAACATTTCCTAGCAACATTTCCTAGCAACATTTCCTAGCAACATTTCCTTGCAACATTTCCTAGCAACATTTCCTAGCAACATTTTCTAGCAATATTTCCTAGCAACATTTTCTAGCAACATTTCCTAGCAACATTTTCTAGCAACATTTCCTGCCAACATTTTCTAGCAACATTTCCTAGCAACAATTCCTAGCAACATTTCCTAGCAACATTTCCTAGCAACATTTTGTAGCAACATTTCCTAGCAACATTTTCTTGCAACATTTCGTAGCAACATTTCCTAGCAATATTTTCTAGCAACATTTATTAGCAAAATTTCTTTGCAACATTTTCTAGCAACATTTCCTAGCAACATTTTCTAGCATTATTTGTTAGCAACGTTTTCTAGCAACATACCTAGCAACATTTTCTAGCAACATTTCCTAGCAACAATTCCTAGCAACATTTCCTAGCAACATTTCCTAGCAACATTTTGTAGCAACATTTCCTAGCAATATTTCCTAGCAACATTTCCTAGCAACTTTTTCTAGCAACTTTTTCTAGCAACATTTCCTAGCAACATTTTCTAGCAACATTTCCTAGCAACTATTCCTAGCAACATTTCCTAGCAACTTTTGCTAGCAAAATTTCCTAGCAACATTTTCTAGCAAAATTTTCTAGCAACATTTTCTAGCAACATTTCCTAGCAACATTTCCTAGCAACATTTCCTAGCAACATTTCCTAGCAACATTTCCTAGCATAATTTCCTAGCAACATTTCCTAGCAACATTTCCTAGCAACATTTGCTAGCAACATTTTCTAGCAACATTTCCTAGCAACATTTCCTAGCAACATTTCCTAGCAACATTTTCTAGCAACATTTCCTAGCAAACATTTCCTAGCAACATTTCCTTGCAACGTTTCCTAGCAACATTTTGTAGCAACATTTCCTAGCAACATTTTCTAGCAACATTTCCTAGCAACATTTTGTAGCAACATTTCCTAGCAACATTTTCTAGCAACATTTCCTAGCAACATTTCCTAGCAATATTTTCTAGCAACATTTCCTAGCAACATTTCCTTACAACATTTCCTAGCAAACATTTCCTAGCAACATTTTCTGGCAACATTTTCTGGCGACATTTTCTAGCAACATTTTCTAGCAACATTTGCTAGCAACATTCCCTGGCAAATTTTTCAACAACATTTTGCTGCAACATTTTCTGGCAACATTTTCTAGCAACATTTTCTAGCAACATTTTCTGGCAACATTTTCTAGCAACATTTTCTAGCAACATTTTCTAGCAACATTTTCTGGCAACATTTCCTAGCAACAATTCCTAGCAACATTTCCTAGCAACGTTTTGTAGCAACATTTCCTAGCAACATTTTGTAGCAACATTTCCTAGCAATATTTCCTAGCAACATTTCCTAGCAACTTTTTCTAGCAACTTTTTCTAGCAACATTGCCTAGCAACATTTTCTAGCAACATTTCCTAGCAACTATTCCTAGCAACATTTCCTAGCAACTTTTGCTAGCAAAATTTCCTAGCAACATTTTCTAGCAAAATTTCCTAGCAACATTTTCTAGCAACATTTCCTAGCAACAATTCCTAGCAACATTTCCTAGCAACATTTCCTAGCAACATTTCCTAGCAACATTTCCTAGCAACATTT
Source organism: Oxycera nigricornis (assembly GCA_963942545.1). Lineage (NCBI taxonomy): Eukaryota > Metazoa > Arthropoda > Insecta > Diptera > Stratiomyidae > Oxycera > Oxycera nigricornis. Next base: position 7,376,273 of record OZ012663.1, on the reverse strand, counting down.
CCTAGCAACATTTCCTAGCAACATTTGCTAGCAACATTTTCTAGCAACATTTCCTAGCAACATTTCCTAGCAACATTTCCTAGCAACATTTTCTAGCAACATTTCCTAGCAAACATTTCCTAGCAACATTTCCTTGCAACGTTTCCTAGCAACATTTTGTAGCAACATTTCCTAGCAACATTTTCTAGCAACATTTCCTAGCAACATTTTGTAGCAACATTTCCTAGCAACATTTTCTAGCAACATTTTCTGGCAACATTTTCTAGCAACATTTCCTAGCAACATTTCCTAGCAATATTTTCTAGCAACATTTCCTAGCAACATTTCCTTACAACATTTCCTAGCAAACATTTCCTAGCAACATTTTCTGGCAACATTTTCTGGCGACATTTTCTAGCAACATTTTCTAGCAACATTTCCTAGCAACATTTTGTAGCAACATTTCCTAGCAACATTTTCTAGCAACATTTCCTAGCAACATTTCCTAGCAATATTTTCTAGCAACATTTCCTAGCAACATTTCCTTACAACATTTCCTAGCAAACATTTCCTAGCAACATTTTCTGGCAACATTTTCTGGCGACATTTTCTAGCAACATTTTCTAGCAACATTTGCTAGCAACATTCCCTGGCAAATTTTTCAACAACATTTTGCTGCAACATTTTCTGGCAACATTTTCTAGCAACATTTTCTAGCAACATTTTCTGGCAACATTTTCTAGCAACATTTTCTAGCAACATTTTCTAGCAACATTTTCTGGCAACATTTCCTAGCAACAATTCCTAGCAACATTTCCTAGCAACATTTCCTAGCAACATTTTGTAGCAACATTTCCTAGCAACATTTTCTAGCAACATTTCCTAGCAACATTTTGTAGCAACATTTCCTAGCAACATTTTCTAGCAACATTTTCTGGCAACATTTTCTAGCAACATTTCCTAGCAACATTTCCTAGCAATATTTTCTAGCAACATTTCCTAGCAACATTTCCCAGCAACATTTCCTAGCAAACATTTCCTAGCAACATATCCTTGCAACGTTTCCTAGCAACATTTTCTGGCAACATTTTCTGGCGACATTTTCTAGCAACATTTTCTAGCAACATTTGCTAGCAACATTCCCTGGCAAATTTTTCAACAACATTTTGCTGCAACATTTTCTGGCAACATTTTCTAGCAACATTTTCTAGCAACATTTTCTGGCAACATTTTCTAGCAACATTTTCTAGCAACATTTTCTAGCAACATTTTCTGGCAACATTTCCTAGCAACAATTCCTAGCAACATTTCCTAGCAACATTTCCTAGCAACATTTTGTAGCAACATTTCCTAGCAACATTTTCTAGCAACATTTCCTAGCAACATTTTGTAGCAACATTTCCTAGCAACATTTTCTAGCAACATTTTCTGGCAACATTTTCTAGCAACATTTCCTAGCAACATTTCCTAGCAATATTTTCTAGCAACATTTCCTAGCAACATTTCCCAGCAACATTTCCTAGCAAACATTTCCTAGCAACATATCCTTGCAACGTTTCCTAGCAACATTTTCTGGCAACATTTTCTGGCGACATTTTCTAGCAACATTTTCTAGCAACATTTGCTAGCAACATTCCCTGGCAAATTTTTCAACAACATTTTGCTGCAACATTTTCTGGAAACATTTCCTAGCAACATTTCCTAGCAATATTTTCTAGCAACATTTCCTAGCAACATTTGCTAGCAAAATTTCTTTGCAACATTTTCTAGCAACATTTCCTAGCAACATTTCCTAGCATTATTTGTTAGCAACATTTTCTAGCAACATACCTAGCAACATTTTCTAGCAGCATTTCCTAGCAACATTTTCTGGCAACATTTCCTAGCAACATTTCCTAGCAACATTTTCTAGCAACATTTCCTTGCAACGTTTCCTAGCAACATTTTCTGGCAACATTTTCTGGCGACATTTTCTAGCAATATTTTCTAGCAACATTTGCTAGCAACATTCCCTGGCAAATTTTCTAACAACATTTTCCAGCAACCTTTTCTGGCAACATTTTCTAGCATCATTTTTTAGCAACATTTTCTGGCAACATTTTCTAGCAACATTTTCTGGCAACATTTTCTGGCAACATTTTCTAGCATCATTTTCTGGCAACATTTTCTAGCAACATTTTCCAGCAACATTTCCTGGCAACATTTTCTGGCAACATTTTCAAGCAGCATTTTCTAGCAACATTTCCTGGCAACATTTTCTAGCAACATTTTCTGGCAACATTTTCTGGCGACATTTTCTAGCAACATTTTCTAGCAACATTTGCTAGCAGCATTCCCTGGCAAATTTTCTAACAACATTTTCCAGCAACATTTTCTGGCAACATTTTCTAGCATCATTTTTTAGCAACATTTTCTGGCAATATTTTTTAGCAACATTTTCTGGCAACATTTTGTGGCAACATTTTCTGGCAACATTTTCTAGCAACATTTCCTAGCAACATTTTCTGGCAACATTTTCTAGCAACATTTTCTAGCAGCATTCCCTGGCAAGTTTTCCAGCAACATTTTCTAGCAACATTTTCTGACAACAATTTCTAGCAACATTTTCTGGCAACATTTTCTGGCAACATTTTCTAGCATCATTTTCTGGCAAATTTTCTAGCAACATTTTCTGGCAACATTTTCTGGCAACATTTTCTAGCAACATTTTCTGGCATTATTTTCTAGCAACATTTTCTAGCAACATTTTCTGGCAACATTTTCTAGCAACATTTTCTAGCAGCATTCCCTGGCAAGTTTTCTAGCAACATTTTCTAGCAACATTTTCTGGCAACATTTGCTAGCAACATTTTTTGGCAACTTTTCTGGCATCATTTTCTTGCAACATTCCCTGGCACGTTTTCTAGCAATATTTTCTGGCAACATTTTCTGGCAACATTTTCTAGCAACATTTTCTGGCAACATTTTCTAGCAACATTTTCTAGCAACATTTTCTGGCAACATTTTCTAGCAACATTTTCTGGCAACATTTTCTAGCAACATTTTCCAGCAACATTTCCTGGCAACATTTTCTGGCAACATTTTCAAGCAGCATTTTCTAGCAACATTTCCTGGCAACATTTTCTAGCAACATTTTCTGGCAACATTTTCTGGCGACATTTTCTAGCAACATTTTCTAGCAACATTTGCTAGCAACATTCCCTGGCAAATTTTCTAACAACATTTTCCAGCAACATTTTCTGGCAACATTTTCTAGCATCATTTTTTAGCAACATTTTCTGGCAACATTTTCTAGCAACATTTTCTGGCAACATTCAGGCAACATTTTCTAGCAACATTTTCTGACAACATTTCCTTGCAACATTTTCTAGCAACATTTTCTGGCAACATTTCCTGGCAACTTTTTCTAGCAACATTTTCTAGCAACATTTTCTGGCAACATTTTCTAGCAACATTTTCTAGCAACATTTTCTAGCAACATTTTCTAGCAACATTTTCTGGCAACATTTTCTGGCAACATTTTCTAGCAACATTTTCTGGCAACATTTTCTAGCAACGTTTTCTAGCAACATTTTCTAGCAACATTTTCTTGCAACATTTTCTAGCAACATTTTGTGGCAACATTTGCTAGCAACATTCCTGGCAAGTTTTCTATTAACATTTTCTAGCAACATTTTCTGGCTACATTTTCTAGCAACATTTTCTAGCAACATTCCCTGGCAAGTTTTCTAGCAACATTTTGCAGCAACATTTTCTGGCAACATTTGCTAGCAACATTTTTTGGCAACATTTTCTAGCAACATTTTCTAGCAACATTTTCTGGCAACATTTTGTAACAACATTTCCTGGCAACATTTTCTGGCAACATTTTCTAGCAACATTTTCTAGCAACATTTTCTTTCAACATTTTCTTTCAACATTTTCAAGCAACATTTTCTAGCAACAGTTTTTGGCAACATTTTCTGGCAACATTCCCTGACAAATTGTCTAGCAACATTTTCAAGCAACATTTTCTGGCAACATTTTCTAGCAACATTTTTTAGCAACATTTCCTGGCAACATTTTCTAGCAACATTTTCTGGCAACATTTTCTGGCGAAATTTTCTAGCAACATTTTCTAGCAACATTTGCTAGCAACATTCCCTGGCAAATTTTCTAGCAACATTTTCTAGCAACATTCCCTGGCAAGTTTTCTAGCAACATTTTGCAGCAACATTTTCTGGCAACATTTGCTAGCAACATTTTTTGGCAACATTTTCTAGCAACATTTTCTAGCAACATTTTCTGGCAACATTTTGTAACAACATTTCCTGGCAACATTTTCTGGCAACATTTTCTAGCAACATTTTCTAGCAACATTTTCTTTCAACATTTTCTTTCAACATTTTCAAGCAACATTTTCTAGCAACATTTTCTGGCAACATTTTCTAGCAACATTTTTTAGCAACATTTTCTGGCAACATTTTCTAGCAACATTTTCTAGCAACATTTTCCAGCAACATTTCCTGGCAACATTTTCTGGCAACATTTTCAAGCAGCATTTTCTAGCAACATTTCCTGGCAACATTTTCTAGCAACATTTTCTGGCAACATTTTCTGGCAACATTTTCTAGCGAAATTTTCTGGCAACATTTACTGGCAACATTTTCTAGTAACATTTTCTAGCAACATTTCCTGGCAACATTTTCTAGCAACATTTTCTGGCAACATTCCCTGGCAAGTTTTCTAGCATTATTTTCTAGCAACATTTTCTGGCTACATTTTCTAGCAACATTCCCTGGCAAGTTTTCTAGCAACATTTTCCAGCAACATTTTCCGGCAACATTTTCTGGCAACATTTTCTAGCAACATTTTCTGGCAACATTCCCTGGCAAGTTTTCTAGCATTATTTTCTAGCAACATTTTCTGGCTACATTTTCTAGCAACATTCCCTGGCAAGTTTTCTGGCAACATTGTCTTGCAACATTTTCTAGCAACATTTGCTAGCAACATTCCCTGGCAAGTTTTCTAGCAACATTTTCCTGCAACATTTTCTAGCAACATTTCTGGCAACAATTTCTAGCAACATTTTTAACCAACATTTTCTGGCAACATTTTCCAGCAACATTTTCTGGCAACATTTTCTGGCAACATTTTCTAGCATCATTTTCTTGCAACATTTTCTAGCAACATTTTCTAGCAACATTTTCTGGCAACATTTTTTAGCAACATTTTCTGCCAATATTTACTAACAACATTTTCTGGCAACATTTTCTAGCAACATTTTCTGGCAACATTTGCTAGCAACATTCTCTGGCAAGTTTTCTAGCAACATTTTCCAGCAACATTTTCCGGCAACATTTTCTGGCAACATTTTCTAGCAACATTTTCTGGCAACATTCCCTGGCAAGTTTTCTAGCATTATTTTCTAGCAACATTTTCTGGCTACATTTTCTAGCAACATTCCCTGGCAAGTTTTCTAGCAACTTTTTCTGGCAACATTTTCTAGCAACATTTGGTAGCAACATTCCCTGGCAAGTTTTCTAGCAATATTTTCTGGCAACATTTTCTGGCAACATTTTCTAGCAACATTTTCTGGCAACATTTTCTAGCAACATTTTCTAGCAACATTTTCTGGCAACATTTTCTAGCAACATTTTCTGGCAACATTTTCTAGCAACATTTTCCAGCAACATTTCCTGGCAACATTTTCTGGCAACATTTTCAAGCAGCATTTTCTAGCAACATTTCCTGGCAACATTTTCTAGCAACATTTTCTAGCAACATTTTCTGGCAACATTTTCTAGCAACGTTTTCTAGCAACATTTTGTAGCAATATTTGCTAGCAACATTCCCTGGCAAGTTTTCTAGCAACATTTTCTAGCAACATTTTCTGGCAACATTTTCTAGCAACATTTTCTAGCAACATTTTCCAGCAACATTTCCTGGCAACATTTTCTGGCAACATTTTCAAGCAGCATTTTCTAGCCACATTTCCTGGCAACATTTTCTAGCAACATTTTCTGGCAATATTTTCTGGCAACATTTTCTAGTAACATTTTCCAGCAACATTTCCTGGCAACATTTTCTGGCAACATTTTCAAGCAGCATTTTCTAGCAACATTTCCTGGCAACATTTTCTAGCAACATTTTCTGGCAACATTTTCTAGCAACTTTTGCTAGCAACATTTTCTAGCAACATTTTCTGGCAACATTTTCTAGCAACATTTTCTAGCAGCATTCCCTGGCAAGTTTTCTAGCAACATTTTCTAGCAACATTTTCTGGCAACATTTGCTAGCAACATTTTTTGGCAACTTTTCTAGCATCATTTTCTTGCAACATTCCCTGGCACGTTTTCTAGCAATATTTTCTGGCAACATTTTCTGGCAACATTTTCTAGCAACATTTTCTGGCAACATTTTCTAGCAACATTTTCTAGCAACATTTTCTGGCAACATTTTCTAGCAACATTTTCTGGCAACATTTTCTAGCAACATTTTCCAGCAACATTTCCTGGCAACATTTTCTGGCAACATTTTCAAGCAGCATTTTCTAGCAACATTTCCTGGCAACATTTTCTAGCAACATTTTCTGGCAACATTTTCTGGCGACATTTTCTAGCAACATTTTCTAGCAACATTTGCTAGCAACATTCCCTGGCAAATTTTCTAACAACATTTTCCAGCAACATTTTCTGGCAACATTTTCTAGCATCATTTTTTAGCAACATTTTCTGGCAACATTTTCTAGCAACATTTTCTGGCAACATTCAGGCAACATTATCTAGCAACATTTTCTGACAACATTTCCTAGCAACATTTTCTAGCAACATTTTCTGGCAACATTTCCTGGCAACTTTTTCTAGCAACATTTTCTAGCAACATTTTCTGGAAACATTTTCTAGCAACATTTTCTAGCAACATTTTCTAGCAACATTTTCTAGCAACATTTTCTGGCAACATTTTCTGGCAACATTTTCTAGCAACATTTTCTGGCAACATTTTCTAGCAACGTTTTCTAGCAACATTTTCTAGCAACATTTTCCAGCAACATTTCCTGGCAACATTTTCTGGCAACATTTTCAAGCAGCATTTTCTAGCCACATTTCCTGGCAACATTTTCTAGCAACATTTTCTGGCAATATTTTCTGGCAACATTTTCTAGTAACATTTTCCAGCAACATTTCCTGGCAACATTTTCTGGCAACATTTTCAAGCAGCATTTTCTAGCAACATTTCCTGGCAACATTTTCTAGCAACATTTTCTGGCAACATTTTCTAGCAACTTTTGCTAGCAACATTTTCTAGCAACATTTTCTGGCAACATTTTCTAGCAACATTTTCTAGCAGCATTCCCTGGCAAGTTTTCTAGCAACATTTTCTAGCAACATTTTCTGGCAACATTTGCTAGCAACATTTTTTGGCAACTTTTCTAGCATCATTTTCTTGCAACATTCCCTGGCACGTTTTCTAGCAATATTTTCTGGCAACATTTTCTGGCAACATTTTCTAGCAACATTTTCTGGCAACATTTTCTAGCAACATTTTCTAGCAACATTTTCTGGCAACATTTTCTAGCAACATTTTCTGGCAACATTTTCTAGCAACATTTTCCAGCAACATTTCCTGGCAACATTTTCTGGCAACATTTTCAAGCAGCATTTTCTAGCAACATTTCCTGGCAACATTTTCTAGCAACATTTTCTGGCAACATTTTCTGGCGACATTTTCTAGCAACATTTTCTAGCAACATTTGCTAGCAACATTCCCTGGCAAATTTTCTAACAACATTTTCCAGCAACATTTTCTGGCAACATTTTCTAGCATCATTTTTTAGCAACATTTTCTGGCAACATTTTCTAGCAACATTTTCTGGCAACATTCAGGCAACATTATCTAGCAACATTTTCTGACAACATTTCCTAGCAACATTTTCTAGCAACATTTTCTGGCAACATTTCCTGGCAACTTTTTCTAGCAACATTTTCTAGCAACATTTTCTGGAAACATTTTCTAGCAACATTTTCTAGCAACATTTTCTAGCAACATTTTCTAGCAACATTTTCTGGCAACATTTTCTGGCAACATTTTCTAGCAACATTTTCTGGCAACATTTTCTAGCAACGTTTTCTAGCAACATTTTCTAGCAACATTTTCTTGCAACATTTTCTAGCAACATTTTGTGGCAACATTTGCTAGCAACATTCCCTGGCAAGTTTTCTAGCAACATTTTCTAGCAACATTTTCTGGCTACATTTTCTAGCAACATTTTCTAGCAACATTCCCTGGCAAGTTTTCTAGCAACATTTTGAAGCAACATTTTCTGGCAACATTTGCTAGCAACATTTTTTGGCAACATTTTCTAGCAACATTTTCTAGCAACATTTTCTGGCAACATTTTGTAACAACATTTCCTGGCAACATTTTCTGGCAACATTTTCTAGCAACATTTTCTAGCAACATTTTCTTTCAACATTTTCTTTCAACATTTTCAAGCAACATTTTCTAGCAACAGTTTTTGGCAACATTTTCTGGCAACATTCCCTGACAAATTGTCTAGCAACATTTTCAAGCAACATTTTCTGGCAACATTTTCTAGCAACATTTTTTAGCAACATTTCCTGGCAACATTTTCTAGCAACATTTCCTGGCAACATTTTCTGGCAACATTTTCAAGCAGCATTTTCTAGCAACATTTCCTGGCAACATTTTCTAGCAACATTTTCTGGCAACATTTTCTGGCGACATTTTCTAGCAACATTTTCTAGCAACATTTGCTAGCAACATTCCCTGGCAAATTTTCTAACAACATTTTCCAGCAACATTTTCTGGCAACATTTTCTAGCATCATTTTTTAGCAACATTTTCTGGCAACATTTCCTAGCAACATTTTCTGGCAACATTCAGGCAACATTTTCTAGCAACATTTTCTGACAACATTTCCTTGCAACATTTTCTAGCAACATTTTCTGGCAACATTTCCTGGCAACTTTTTCTAGCAACATTTTCTAGCAACATTTTCTGGCAACATTTTCTAGCAACATTTTCTAGCAACATTTTCTAGCAACATTTTCTAGCAACATTTTCTGGCAACATTTTCTGGCAACATTTTCTAGCAACATTTTCTGGCAACATTTTCTAGCAACGTTTTCTAGCAACATTTTCTAGCAACATTTTCTTGCAACATTTTCTAGCAACATTTTGTGGCAACATTTGCTAGCAACATTCCTGGCAAGTTTTCTATTAACATTTTCTAGCAACATTTTCTGGCTACATTTTCTAGCAACATTTTCTAGCAACATTCCCTGGCAAGTTTTCTAGCAACATTTTGCAGCAACATTTTCTGGCAACATTTGCTAGCAACATTTTTTGGCAACATTTTCTAGCAACATTTTCTAGCAAAATTTTCTGGCAACATTTTGTAACAACATTTCCTGGCAACATTTTCTGGCAACATTTTCTAGCAACATTTTCTAGCAACATTTTCTTTCAACATTTTCTTTCAACATTTTCAAGCAACATTTTCTAGCAACAGTTTTTGGCAACATTTTCTGGCAACATTCCCTGACAAATTGTCTAGCAACATTTTCAAGCAACATTTTCTGGCAACATTTTCTGGCAACATTTTTTAGCAACATTTCCTGGCAACATTTTCTAGCAACATTTTCTGGCAACATTTTCTGGCGAAATTTTCTAGCAACATTTTCTAGCAACATTCCCTGGCAAGTTTTCTAGCAACATTTTGCAGCAACATTTTCTGGCAACATTTGCTAGCAACATTTTTTGGCAACATTTTCTAGCAACATTTTCTAGCAACATTTTCTGGCAACATTTTGTAACAACATTTCCTGGCAACATTTTCTGGCAACATTTTCTAGCAACATTTTCTAGCAACATTTTCTTTCAACATTTTCTTTCAACATTTTCAAGCAACATTTTCTAGCAACATTTTCTGGCAACATTTTCTGGCAACATTCCCTGACAAATTGTCTAGCAACATTTTCAAGCAACATTTTCTGGCAACATTTTCTAGCAACATTTTTTAGCAACATTTTCTGGCAACATTTTCTAGCAACATTTTCTAGCAACATTTTCCAGCAACATTTCCTGGCAACATTTTCTGGCAACATTTTCAAGCAGCATTTTCTAGCAACATTTCCTGGCAACATTTTCTAGCAACATTTTCTGGCAACATTTTCTGGCAACATTTTCTAGCGAAATTTTCTGGCAACATTTACTGGCAACATTTTCTAGTAACATTTTCTAGCAACATTTCCTGGCAACATTTTCTAGCAACATTTTCTGGCAACATTTTCTGGCAACATTGTCTTGCAACATTTTCTAGCAACATTTGCTAGCAACATTCCCTGGCAAGTTTTCTAGCAACATTTTCCTGCAACATTTTCTAGCAACATTTCTGGCAACAATTTCTAGCAACATTTTTAAGCAACATTTTCTGGCAACATTTTCCAGCAACATTTTCTGGCAACATTTTCTGGCAACATTTTCTAGCATCATTTTCTTGCAACATTTTCTAGCAACATTTTCTAGCAACATTTTCTGGCAACATTTTTTAGCAACATTTTCTGCCAATATTTACTAACAACATTTTCTGGCAACATTTTCTAGCAACATTTTCTGGCAACATTTGCTAGCAACATTCTCTGGCAAGTTTTCTAGCAACATTTTCCAGCAACATTTTCCGGCAACATTTTCTGGCAACATTTTCTAGCAACATTTTCTGGCAACATTCCCTGGCAAGTTTTCTAGCATTATTTTCTAGCAACATTTTCTGGCTACATTTTCTAGCAACATTCCCTGGCAAGTTTTCTAGCAACTTTTTCTGGCAACATTTTCTAGCAACATTTGGTAGCAACATTCCCTGGCAAGTTTTCTAGCAATATTTTCTGGCAACATTTTCTGGCAACATTTTCTAGCAAAATTTTCTAGCAACATTTTCTTGCAACATTTTCTAGCAACATTTTCTGGCAACATTTACTGGCAACATTTTCTAGCATCATTTTCTTGCAACATTTTCTGGCAACATTTTCTGGCAACATTTTCTAGCAACATTTTTTAGCAACATTTTCTTGCAACATTTTCTGGCAACATTTTCTAGCTACATTTTCTGGCAACATTTTCTAGCAACATTTGGTAGCAACTTTTTCTGGCAGCATTTTCTAGCAACATTTTCTGGCAACATTTTCTGGCAACACTTACTGGCAACATTTTCTAGCAACATTTTCTAGCAACATTTTCTGGCAACATTTCCTAGCAACATTTTCTAGCAACATTTTCTGGCAACATTTTCTAGCTACATTTTCTGGCAACATTTTCTAGCAACATTCCCTGGCAAGTTTTCTAGCAATATTTTCTGGCAACATTTTCTGGCAACATTTTCTAGCAACACTTTCTGGCAACATTTTCTAGCAACATTTTCTAGCAACATTTTCTGGCAACATTTTCTAGCAACGTTTTCTAGCAACATTTTGTAGCAATATTTGCTAGCAACATTCCCTGGCAAGTTTTCTAGCAACATTTTCTAGCAACATTTTCTGGCAACATTTTCTAGCAACATTTTCTAGCAACATTTTCCAGCAACATTTCCTGGCAACATTTTCTGGCAACATTTTCAGGCAGCATTTTCTAGCCACATTTCCTGGCAACATTTTCTAGCAACATTTTCTGGCAATATTTTCTGGCAACATTTTCTAGTAACATTTTCCAGCAACATTTCCTGGCAACATTTTCTGGCAACATTTTCAAGCAGCATTTTCTAGCAACATTTCCTGGCAACATTTTCTAGCAACATTTTCTGGCAACATTTTCTAGCAACTTTTGCTAGCAACATTTTCTAGCAACATTTTCTGGCAACATTTTCTAGCAACATTTTCTAGCAGCATTCCCTGGCAAGTTTTCTAGCAACATTTTCTAGCAACATTTTCTGGCAACATTTGCTAGCAACATTTTTTGGCAACTTTTCTAGCATCATTTTCTTGCAACATTCCCTGGCACGTTTTCTAGCAATATTTTCTGGCAACATTTTCTGGCAACATTTTCTAGCAACATTTTCTGGCAACATTTTCTAGCAACATTTTCTAGCAACATTTTCTGGCAACATTTTCTAGCAACATTTTCTGGCTACATTTTCTAGCAACATTTTCTAGCAACATTCCCTGGCAAGTTTTCTAGCAACATTTTGAAGCAACATTTTCTGGCAACATTTGCTAGCAACATTTTTTGGCAACATTTTCTAGCAACATTTTCTAGCAACATTTTCTGGCAACATTTTGTAACAACATTTCCTGGCAACATTTTCTGGCAACATTTTCTAGCAACATTTTCTAGCAACATTTTCTTTCAACATTTTCTTTCAACATTTTCAAGCAACATTTTCTAGCAACAGTTTTTGGCAACATTTTCTGGCAACATTCCCTGACAAATTGTCTAGCAACATTTTCAAGCAACATTTTCTGGCAACATTTTCTAGCAACATTTTTTAGCAACATTTCCTGGCAACATTTTCTAGCAACATTTCCTGGCAACATTTTCTGGCAACATTTTCAAGCAGCATTTTCTAGCAACATTTCCTGGCAACATTTTCTAGCAACATTTTCTGGCAACATTTTCTGGCGACATTTTCTAGCAACATTTTCTAGCAACATTTGCTAGCAACATTCCCTGGCAAATTTTCTAACAACATTTTCCAGCAACATTTTCTGGCAACATTTTCTAGCATCATTTTTTAGCAACATTTTCTGGCAACATTTTCTAGCAACATTTTCTGGCAACATTCAGGCAACATTTTCTAGCAACATTTTCTGACAACATTTCCTTGCAACATTTTCTAGCAACATTTTCTGGCAACATTTCCTGGCAACTTTTTCTAGCAACATTTTCTAGCAACATTTTCTGGCAACATTTTCTAGCAACATTTTCTAGCAACATTTTCTAGCAACATTTTCTAGCAACATTTTCTGGCAACATTTTCTGGCAACATTTTCTAGCAACATTTTCTGGCAACATTTTCTAGCAACGTTTTCTAGCAACATTTTCTAGCAACATTTTCTTGCAACATTTTCTAGCAACATTTTGTGGCAACATTTGCTAGCAACATTCCTGGCAAGTTTTCTATTAACATTTTCTAGCAACATTTTCTGGCTACATTTTCTAGCAACATTTTCTAGCAACATTCCCTGGCAAGTTTTCTAGCAACATTTTGCAGCAACATTTTCTGGCAACATTTGCTAGCAACATTTTTTGGCAACATTTTCTAGCAACATTTTCTAGCAAAATTTTCTGGCAACATTTTGTAACAACATTTCCTGGCAACATTTTCTGGCAACATTTTCTAGCAACATTTTCTAGCAACATTTTCTTTCAACATTTTCTTTCAACATTTTCAAGCAACATTTTCTAGCAACAGTTTTTGGCAACATTTTCTGGCAACATTCCCTGACAAATTGTCTAGCAACATTTTCAAGCAACATTTTCTGGCAACATTTTCTAGCAACATTTTTTAGCAACATTTCCTGGCAACATTTTCTAGCAACATTTTCTGGCAACATTTTCTGGCGAAATTTTCTAGCAACATTTTCTAGCAACATTTGCTAGCAACATTCCCTGGCAAATTTTCTAGCAACATTTTCTAGCAACATTCCCTGGCAAGTTTTCTAGCAACATTTTGCAGCAACATTTTCTGGCAACATTTGCTAGCAACATTTTTTGGCAACATTTTCTAGCAACATTTTCTAGCAACATTTTCTGGCAACATTTTGTAACAACATTTCCTGGCAACATTTTCTGGCAACATTTTCTAGCAACATTTTCTAGCAACATTTTCTTTCAACATTTTCTTTCAACATTTTCAAGCAACATTTTCTAGCAACATTTTCTGGCAACATTTTCTGGCAACATTTTCTGGCAACATTTTCTAGCAACATTTTCTAGCAACATTTTCTGGCAACATTTTCTAGCAACATTTTCTAGCAACATTTTCCAGCAACATTTCCTGGCAACATTTTCTGGCAACATTTTCAAGCAGCATTTTCTAGCCACATTTCCTGGCAACATTTTCTAGCAACATTTTCTGGCAATATTTTCTGGCAACATTTTCTAGTAACATTTTCCAGCAACATTTCCTGGCAACATTTTCTGGCAACATTTTCAAGCAGCATTTTCTAGCAACATTTCCTGGCAACATTTTCTAGCAACATTTTCTGGCAACATTTTCTAGCAACTTTTGCTAGCAACATTTTCTATCAACATTTTCTGGCAACATTTTCTAGCAACATTTTCTAGCAGCATTCCCTGGCAAGTTTTCTAGCAACATTTTCTAGCAACATTTTCTGGCAACATTTGCTAGCAACATTTTTTGGCAACTTTTCTAGCATCATTTTCTTGCAACATTCCCTGGCACGTTTTCTAGCAATATTTTCTGGCAACATTTTCTGGCAACATTTTCTAGCCACATTTTCTGGCAACATTTTCTAGCAACATTTTCTAGCAACATTTTCTGGCAACATTTTCTAGCAACATTTTCTGGCAACATTTTCTAGCAACATTTTCCAGCAACATTTCCTGGCAACATTTTCTGGCAACATTTTCAAGCAGCATTTTCTAGCAACATTTCCTGGCAACATTTTCTAGCAACATTTTCTGGCAACATTTTCTGGCGACATTTTCTAGCAACATTTTCTAGCAACATTTGCTAGCAACATTCCCTGGCAAATTTTCTAACAACATTTTCCAGCAACATTTTCTGGCAACATTTTCTAGCAACATTTTCTAGCAACATTTTCTAGCAACATTTTCTGGCAACATTTTCTGGCAACATTTTCTAGCAACATTTTCTGGCAACATTTTCTAGCAACGTTTTCTAGCAACATTTTCTAGCAACATTTTCTTGCAACATTTTCTAGCAACATTTTGTGGCAACATTTTCTGGCAACATTTTCTAGCAACATTTTCTGGCAACATTTTCTAGCAACGTTTTCTAGCAACATTTTCTGGCAACATTTTCTGGCAACATTTTCTAGCAACATTTTCTGGCAACATTTTCTAGCAACGTTTTCTAGCAACATTTTCTAGCAACATTTTCTTGCAACATTTTCTAGCAACATTTTGTGGCAACATTTGCTAGCAACATTCCCTGGCAAGTTTTCTAGCAACATTTTCTAGCAACATTTTCTGGCAACATTTTCTGGCAACATTTTCTAGCAACATTTTCTGGCAACATTTTCTAGCAACATTTTCTAGCAACATTTTCTGGCAACATTTCCTGGCAACTTTTTCTAGCAACATTTTCTAGCAACATTTTCTGGAAACATTTTCTAGCAACATTTTCTAGCAACATTTTCTAGCAACATTTTCTAGCAACATTTTCTGGCAACATTTTCTGGCAACATTTTCTAGCAACATTTTCTGGCAACATTTTCTAGCAACGTTTTCTAGCAACATTTTCTAGCAACATTTTCTTGCAACATTTTCTAGCAACATTTTGTGGCAACATTTGCTAGCAACATTCCCTGGCAAGTTTTCTAGCAACATTTTCTAGCAACATTTTCTGGCTACATTTTCTAGCAACATTTTCTAGCAACATTCCCTGGCAAGTTTTCTAGCAACATTTTGAAGCAACATTTTCTGGCAACATTTGCTAGCAACATTTTTTGGCAACATTTTCTAGCAACATTTTCTAGCAACATTTTCTGGCAACATTTTTAACAACATTTCCTGGCAACATTTTCTGGCAACATTTTCTAGCAACATTTTCTAGCAACATTTTCTTTCAACATTTTCTTTCAACATTTTCAAGCAACATTTTCTAGCAACATTTTCTGGCAACATTTTCTGGCAACCTTCCCTGACAAATTGTCTAGCAACATTTTCAAGCAACATTTTCAGGCAACATTTTCTAGCAACATTTTTTAGCAACATTTTCTGGCAACATTTTCTAGCAACATTTTCTGGCAACATTTTCTGGCAACATTTTCTAGCATCATTTTCTGGCAAATTTTCTAGCAACATTTTCTGGCAACATTTTCTGGCAACATTTTCTAGCAACATTTTCTGGCATTATTTTCTAGCAACATTTTCTAGCAACATTTTCTGGCAACATTTTCTAGCAACATTTTCTGGCATTGTTTTCTAGCAACATTTTCTAGCAACATTTTCTAGCAACATTTTCTGGCAACATTTTTTAGCAACATTTTCTGGCAATATTTACTACCAACATTTTCTGGCAACATTTTCTAGCAACATTTTCTGGCAACATTTGCTAGCAACATTCTCTGGCAAGTTTTCTAGCAACATTTTTAAGCAACATTTTCTGGCAACATTTTCCAGCAACATTTTCTGGAAACATTTTCTGGCAACATTTTCTAGCATCATTTTCTTGCAACATTTTCTAGCAACATTTTCTAGCAACATTTTCTGGCAACATTTTTTAGCAACATTTTCTGGCAATATTTACTACCAACATTTTCTGGCAACATTTTCTAGCAACATTTTCTGGCAACATTTGCTAGCAACATTCTCTGGCAAGTTTTCTAGCAACATTTTCCAGCAACATTTTCCGGCAACATTTTCTGGCAACATTTTCTAGCAACATTTTCTGGCAACATTCCCTGGCAAGTTTTCTAGCATTATTTTCTAGCAACATTTTCTGGCTACATTTTCTAGCAACATTCCCTGGCAAGTTTTCTAGCAACATTTTCTGGCAACATTTTCTAGCAACATTTGGTAGCAACATTCCCTGGCAAGTTTTCTAGCAATATTTTCTGGCAACATTTTCTGGCAACATTTTCTAGCAAAATTTTCTAGCAACATTTTCTTGCTTCCCTGACAAATTGTCTAGCAACATTTTCAAGCAACATTTTCTGGCAACATTTTCTAGCAACATTTTTTAGCAACATTTTCTGGCAACATTTTCTAGCAACATTTTCTAGCAACATTTTCCAGCAACATTTCCTGGCAACATTTTCTGGCAACATTTTCAAGCAGCATTTTCTAGCAACATTTCCTGGCAACATTTTCTAGCAACATTTTCTGGCAACATTTTCTGGCAACATTTTCTAGCGAAATTTTCTGGCAACATTTACTGGCAACATTTTCTAGTAACATTTTCTAGCAACATTTCCTGGCAACATTTTCTAGCAACATTTTCTGGCAACATTTTCTGGCAACATTGTCTTGCAACATTTTCTAGCAACATTTGCTAGCAACATTCCCTGGCAAGTTTTCTAGCAACATTTTCCTGCAACATTTTCTAGCAACATTTCTGGCAACATTTTCTAGCAACATTTTTAAGCAACATTTTCTGGCAACATTTTCCAGCAACATTTTCTGGCAACATTTTCTGGCAACATTTTCTAGCATCATTTTCTTGCAACATTTTCTAGCAACATTTTCTAGCAACATTTTCTGGCAACATTTTTTAGCAACATTTTCTGGCAATATTTACTACCAACATTTTCTGGCAACATTTTCTAGCAACATTTTCTGGCAACATTTGCTAGCAACATTCTCTGGCAAGTTTTCTAGCAACATTTTCCAGCAACATTTTCCGGCAACATTTTCTGGCAACATTTTCTAGCAACATTTTCTGGCAACATTCCCTGGCAAGTTTTCTAGCATTATTTTCTAGCAACATTTTCTGGCTACATTTTCTAGCAACATTCCCTGGCAAGTTTTCTAGCAACATTTTCTGGCAACATTTTCTAGCAACATTTGGTAGCAACATTCCCTGGCAAGTTTTCTAGCAATATTTTCTGGCAACATTTTCTGGCAACATTTTCTAGCAAAATTTTCTAGCAACATTTTCTTGCAACATTTTCTAGCAACATTTTCTGGCAACATTTACTGGCAACATTTTCTAGCATCATTTTCTTGCAACATTTTCTGGCAACATTTTCTGGCAACATTTTCTAGCAACATTTTTTAGCAACATTTTCTTGCAACATTTTCTGGCAACATTTTCTAGCTACATTTTCTGGCAACATTTTCTAGCAACATTTGGTAGCAACTTTTTCTGGCAGCATTTTCTAGCAACATTTTCTGGCAACATTTTCTGGCAACATTTTCTAGCAACATTTTGTAGCAACATTCCCCGGCAAGTTTTCTAGCAACATTTTCCAGCAACATTCGCTGGCAACATTTTCTGGCAACATTTTCTAGCAACATTTGGTAGCAACATTCCCTGGCAAGATTTTTTTGCAACATTTTCTAGCAACATTTTCTGGCAACATTTTTTGGCAACACTTACTGGCAACATTTTCTAGCAACATTTTCTAGCAACATTTTCTGGCAACATTTCCTAGCAACATTTTCTAGCAACATTTTCTGGCAACATTTTCTAGCTACATTTTCTGGCAACATTTTCTAGCAACATTCCCTGGCAAGTTTTCTAGCAATATTTTCTGGCAACATTTTCTGGCAACATTTTCTAGCAACACTTTCTGGCAACATTTTCTAGCAACATTTTCTAGCAACATTTTCTGGCAACATTTTCTAGCAACATTCTCTGGCAAGTTTTCTAGCAACATTTTCCAGCAACATTTTCCGGCAACATTTTCTGGCAACATTTTCTAGCAACATTTTCTTGCAACATTTTCTAGCAACATTTTCTGGCAACATTTACTGGCAACATTTTCTAGCATCATTTTCTTGCAACATTTTCTGGCAACATTTTCTGGCAACATTTTCTAGCAACATTTTTTAGCAACATTTTCTTGCAACATTTTCTGGCAACATTTTCTAGCTACATTTTCTGGCAACATTTTCTAGCAACATTTGGTAGCAACTTTTTCTGGCAGCATTTTCTAGCAACATTTTCTGGCAACATTTTCTGGCAACATTTTCTAGCAACATTTTGTAGCAACATTCCCCGGCAAGTTTTCTAGCAACATTTTCCAGCAACATTCGCTGGCAACATTTTCTGGCAACATTTTCTAGCAACATTTGGTAGCAACATTCCTTGGCAAGATTTTTTTGCAACATTTTCTAGCAACATTTTCTGGCAACATTTTCTGGCAACACTTACTGGCAACATTTTCTAGCAACATTTTCTAGCAACATTTTCTGGC
Organism: Oxycera nigricornis; assembly: GCA_963942545.1. Classification (NCBI taxonomy): domain Eukaryota; kingdom Metazoa; phylum Arthropoda; class Insecta; order Diptera; family Stratiomyidae; genus Oxycera; species Oxycera nigricornis. The sequence goes on along the minus strand of OZ012663.1, from coordinate 7,357,233 downwards.
AACATTTCCTAGCAACATTTTCTAGCAACATTTTCTGGCAACATTTTCTAGCTACATTTTCTGGCAACATTTTCTAGCAACATTCCCTGGCAAGTTTTCTAGCAATATTTTCTGGCAACATTTTCTGGCAACATTTTCTAGCAACACTTTCTGGCAACATTTTCTAGCAACATTTTCTAGCAACATTTTCTGGCAACATTTTCTAGCAACGTTTTCTAGCAACATTTTGTAGCAATATTTGCTAGCAACATTCCCTGGCAAGTTTTCTAGCAACATTTTCTAGCAACATTATCTGGCAACATTTTCTAGCAACATTTTCTAGCAACATTTTCCAGCAACATTTCCTGGCAACATTTTCTGGCAACATTTTCAAGCAGCATTTTCTAGCCACATTTCCTGGCAACATTTTCTAGCAACATTTTCTGGCAACATTTTCTGGCAACATTTTCTAGCAACATTTTCCAGCAACATTTCCTGGCAACATTTTCTGGCAACATTTTCAAGCAGCATTTTCTAGCAACATTTCCTGGCAACATTTTCTAGAAACATTTTCTGGCAACATTTTCTAGCAACTTTTGCTAGCAACATTTTCTAGCAACATTTTCTGGCAACATTTTCTAGCAACATTTTCTAGCAGCATTCCCTGGCAAGTTTTCTAGCAACATTTTCTAGCAACATTTTCTGGCAACATTTGCTAGCAACATTTTTTGGCAACTTTTCTAGCATCATTTTCTTGCAACATTCCCTGGCACGTTTTCTAGCAATATTTTCTGGCAACATTTTCTGGCAACATTTTCTAGCAACATTTTCTGGCAACATTTTCTAGCAACATTTTCTAGCAACATTTTCTGGCAACATTTTCTAGCAACATTTTCTGGCAACATTTTCTAGCAACATTTTCCAGCAACATTTCCTGGCAACATTTTCTGGCAACATTTTCAAGCAGCATTTTCTAGCAACATTTCCTGGCAACATTTTCTAGCAACATTTTCTGGCAACATTTTCTGGCGACATTTTCTAGCAACATTTTCTAGCAACATTTGCTAGCAACATTCCCTGGCAAATTTTCTAACAACATTTTCCAGCAACATTTTCTGGCAACATTTTCTAGCATCATTTTTTAGCAACATTTTCTGGCAACATTTTCTAGCAACATTTTCTGGCAACATTCAGGCAACATTATCTAGCAACATTTTCTGACAACATTTCCTAGCAACATTTTCTAGCAACATTTTCTGGCAACATTTCCTGGCAACTTTTTCTAGCAACATTTTCTAGCAACATTTTCTGGAAACATTTTCTAGCAACATTTTCTAGCAACATTTTCTAGCAACATTTTCTAGCAACATTTTCTGGCAACATTTTCTGGCAACATTTTCTAGCAACATTTTCTGGCAACATTTTCTAGCAACGTTTTCTAGCAACATTTTCTAGCAACATTTTCTTGCAACATTTTCTAGCAACATTTTGTGGCAACATTTGCTAGCAACATTCCCTGGCAAGTTTTCTAGCAACATTTTCTAGCAACATTTTCTGGCTACATTTTCTAGCAACATTTTCTAGCAACATTCCCTGGCAAGTTTTCTAGCAACATTTTGAAGCAACATTTTCTGGCAACATTTGCTAGCAACATTTTTTGGCAACATTTTCTAGCAACATTTTCTAGCAACATTTTCTGGCAACATTTTGTAACAACATTTCCTGGCAACATTTTCTGGCAACATTTTCTAGCAACATTTTCTAGCAACATTTTCTTTCAACATTTTCTTTCAACATTTTCAAGCAACATTTTCTAGCAACATTTTCTGGCAACATTTTCTGGCAACATTCCCTGACAAATTGTCTAGCAACATTTTCAAGCAACATTTTCTGGCAACATTTTCTAGCAACATTTTTTAGCAACATTTTCTGGCAACATTTTCTAGCAACATTTTCTGGCAACATTTTCTAGCAACATTTTCTAGCATCATTTTCTGGCAAATTTTCTAGCAACATTTTCTGGCAACATTTTCTGGCAACATTTTCTAGCAACATTTTCTGGCATTATTTTCTAGCAACATTTTCTAGCATCATTTTCTGGCAACATTTTCTAGCAACATTTTCTGGCATTGTTTTCTAGCAACATTTTCTAGCAACATTTTCTAGCAACATTTTCTGGCAACATTTTCTAGCAACATTTTCTAGCAACATTTTCTGGCAACATTTTCTAGCAACATTTTCTGGCAACATTTTCTGGCAACATTCCCTGACAAATTGTCTAGCAACATTTTCAAGCAACATTTTCTGGCAACATTTTCTAGCAACATTTTTTAGCAACATTTTCTGGCAACATTTTCTAGCAACATTTTCTAGCAACATTTTCCAGCAACATTTCCTGGCAACATTTTCTGGCAACATTTTCAAGCAGCATTTTCTAGCAACATTTCCTGGCAACATTTTCTAGCAACATTTTCTGGCAACATTTTCTGGCAACATTTTCTAGCGAAATTTTCTGGCAACATTTACTGGCAACATTTTCTAGTAACATTTTCTAGCAACATTTCCTGGCAACATTTTCTAGCAACATTTTCTGGCAACATTTTCTGGCAACATTGTCTTGCAACATTTTCTAGCAACATTTGCTAGCAACATTCCCTGGCAAGTTTTCTAGCAACATTTTCCTGCAACATTTTCTAGCAACATTTCTGGCAACATTTTCTAGCAACATTTTTAAGCAACATTTTCTGGCAACATTTTCCAGCAACATTATCTGGCAACATTTTCTGGCAACATTTTCTAGCATCATTTTCTTGCAACATTTTCTAGCAACATTTTCTAGCAACATTTTCTGGCAACATTTTTTAGCAACATTTTCTGGCAATATTTACTACCAACATTTTCTGGCAACATTTTCTAGCAACATTTTCTGGCAACATTTGCTAGCAACATTCTCTGGCAAGTTTTCTAGCAACATTTTCCAGCAACATTTTCCGGCAACATTTTCTGGCAACATTTTCTAGCAACATTTTCTGGCAACATTCCCTGGCAAGTTTTCTAGCATTATTTTCTAGCAACATTTTCTGGCTACATTTTCTAGCAACATTTTCTGGCAACATTTGCTAGCAACATTCTCTGGCAAGTTTTCTAGCAACATTTTCCAGCAACATTTTCCGGCAACATTTTCTGGCAACATTTTCTAGCAACATTTTCTGGCAACATTCCCTGGCAAGTTTTCTAGCATTATTTTCTAGCAACATTTTCTGGCAACATTTTCTAGCAACATTTGGTAGCAACATTCCCTGGCAAGTTTTCTAGCAATATTTTCTGGCAACATTTTCTGGCAACATTTTCTAGCATCATTTTTTAGCAACATTTTCTGGCAACATTTTCTAGCAACATTTTCTGGCAACATTCAGGCAACATTATCTAGCAACATTTTCTGACAACATTTCCTAGCAACATTTTCTAGCAACATTTTCTGGCAACATTTCCTGGCAACTTTTTCTAGCAACATTTTCTAGCAACATTTTCTGGAAACATTTTCTAGCAACATTTTCTAGCAACATTTTCTAGCAACATTTTCTAGCAACATTTTCTGGCAACATTTTCTGGCAACATTTTCTAGCAACATTTTCTGGCAACATTTTCTAGCAACGTTTTCTAGCAACATTCCCTGACAAATTGTCTAGCAACATTTTCAAGCAACATTTTCTGGCAACATTTTCAAGCAGCATTTTCTTGCAACATTTCCTGGCAACATTTTCTAGCAACATTTTCTGGCAACATTTTCTAGCAACTTTTGCTAGCAACATTTTCTAGCAACATTTTCTGGCAACATTTTCTAGCAACATTTTCTAGCAGCATTCCCTGGCAAGTTTTCTAGCAACATTTTCTAGCAACATTTTCTGGCAACATTTGCTAGCAACATTTTTTGGCAACTTTTCTAGCATCATTTTCTTGCAACATTCCCTGGCACGTTTTCTAGCAATATTTTCTGGCATCATTTTCTGGCAACATTTTCTAGCAACATTTTCTGGCAACATTTTCTAGCAACATTTTCTAGCAACATTTTCTGGCAACATTTTCTAGCAACATTTTCTGGCAACATTTTCTAGCAACATTTTCCAGCAACATTTCCTGGCAACATTTTCTGGCAACATTTTCAAGCAGCATTTTCTAGCAACATTTCCTGGCAACATTTTCTAGCAACATTTTCTGGCAACATTTTCTGGCGACATTTTCTAGCAACATTTTCTAGCAACATTTGCTAGCAACATTCCCTGGCAAATTTTCTAACAACATTTTCCAGCAACATTTTCTGGCAACATTTTCTAGCATCATTTTTTAGCAACATTTTCTGGCAACATTTTCTAGCAACATTTTCTGGCAACATTCAGGCAACATTATCTAGCAACATTTTCTGACAACATTTCCTAGCAACATTTTCTAGCAACATTTTCTGGCAACATTTCCTGGCAACTTTTTCTAGCAACATTTTCTAGCAACATTTTCTGGAAACATTTTCTAGCAACATTTTCTAGCAACATTTTCTAGCAACATTTTCTAGCAACATTTTCTGGCAACATTTTCTGGCAACATTTTCTAGCAACATTTTCTGGCAACATTTTCTAGCAACGTTTTCTAGCAACATTTTCTAGCAACATTTTCTTGCAACATTTTCTAGCAACATTTTGTGGCAACATTTGCTAGCAACATTCCCTGGCAAGTTTTCTAGCAACATTTTCTAGCAACATTTTCTGGCTACATTTTCTAGCAACATTTTCTAGCAACATTCCCTGGCAAGTTTTCTAGCAACATTTTGAAGCAACATTTTCTGGCAACATTTGCTAGCAACATTTTTTGGCAACATTTTCTAGCAACATTTTCTAGCAACATTTTCTGGCAACATTTTGTAACAACATTTCCTGGCAACATTTTCTGGCAACATTTTCTAGCAACATTTTCTAGCAACATTTTCTTTCAACATTTTCTTTCAACATTTTCAAGCAACATTTTCTAGCAACATTTTCTGGCAACATTTTCTGGCAACATTCCCTGACAAATTGTCTAGCAACATTTTCAAGCAACATTTTCTGGCAACATTTTCTAGCAACATTTTTTAGCAACATTTTCTGGCAACATTTTCTAGCAACATTTTCTGGCAACATTTTCTAGCAACATTTTCTAGCATCATTTTCTGGCAAATTTTCTAGCAACATTTTCTGGCAACATTTTCTGGCAACATTTTCTAGCAACATTTTCTGGCATTATTTTCTAGAAACATTTTCTAGCATCATTTTCTGGCAACATTTTCTAGCAACATTTTCTGGCATTGTTTTCTAGCAACATTTTCTAGCAACATTTTCTAGCAACATTTTCTGGCAACATTTTCTAGCAACATTTTCTAGCAACATTTTCTGGCAACATTTTCTAGCAACATTTTCTGGCAACATTTTCTGGCAACATTCCCTGACAAATTGTCTAGCAACATTTTCAAGCAACATTTTCTGGCAACATTTTCTAGCAACATTTTTTAGCAACATTTTCTGGCAACATTTTCTAGCAACATTTTCTAGCAACATTTTCCAGCAACATTTCCTGGCAACATTCTCTGGCAACATTTTCAAGCAGCATTTTCTAGCAACATTTCCTGGCAACATTTTCTAGCAACATTTCCTGGCAACATTTTCTAGCAACATTTTCTGGCAACATTTTCTGGCAACATTGTCTTGCAACATTTTCTAGCAACATTTGCTAGCAACATTCCCTGGCAAGTTTTCTAGCAACATTTTCCTGCAACATTTTCTAGCAACATTTCTGGCAACATTTTCTAGCAACATTTTTAAGCAACATTTTCTGGCAACATTTTCCAGCAACATTATCTGGCAACATTTTCTGGCAACATTTTCTAGCATCATTTTCTTGCAACATTTTCTAGCAACATTTTCTGGCAACATTTTTTAGCAACATTTTCTGGCAATATTTACTACCAACATTTTCTGGCAACATTTTCTAGCAACATTTTCTGGCAACATTTGCTAGCAACATTCTCTGGCAAGTTTTCTAGCAACATTTTCCAGCAACATTTTCCGGCAACATTTTCTGGCAACATTTTCTAGCAACATTTTCTGGCAACATTCCCTTGCAAGTTTTCTAGCATTATTTTCTAGCAACATTTTCTGGCTACATTTTCTAGCAACATTTTCTGGCAACATTTGCTAGCAACATTCTCTGGCAAGTTTTCTTGCAACATTTTCCAGCAACATTTTCCGGCAACATTTTCTGGCAACATTTTCTAGCAACATTTTCTGGCAACATTCCCTGGCAAGTTTTCTAGCATTATTTTCTAGCAACATTTTCTGGCAACATTTTCTAGCAACATTTGGTAGCAACATTCCCTGGCAAGTTTTCTAGCAATATTTTCTGGCAACATTTTCTGGCAACATTTTCTAGCAAAATTTTCTAGCAACATTTTCTTGCAACATTTTCTAGCAACATTTTCTGGCAACATTTACTGGCAACATTTTCTAGCATCATTTTCTTGCAACATTTTCTGGCAACATTTTCTGGCAACATTTTCTAGCAACATTTTTTAGCAACATTTTCTTGCAACATTTTCTGGCAACATTTTCTAGCTACATTTTCTGGCAACATTTTCTAGCAACATTTGGTAGCAACTTTTTCTGGCAGCATTTTCTAGCAACATTTTCTGGCAACATTTTCTGGCAACATTTTCTAGCAACATTTGGTAGCAACATTCCCTGGCAAGATTTTTTTGCAACATTTTCTAGCAACATTTTCTGGCAACATTTTCTGGCAACACTTACTGGCAACATTTTCTAGCAACATTTTCTAGCAACATTTTCTGGCAACATTTCCTAGCAACATTTTCTAGCAACATTTTCTGGCAACATTTTCTAGCTACATTTTCTGGCAACATTTTCTAGCAACATTCCCTGGCAAGTTTTCTAGCAATATTTTCTGGCAATATTTTCTGGCAACATTTTCTAGCAACACTTTCTGGCAACATTTTCTAGCAACATTTTCTAGCAACATTTTCTGGCAACATTTTCTAGCAACGTTTTCTAGCAACATTTTGTAGCAATATTTGCTAGCAACATTCCCTGGCAAGTTTTCTAGCAACATTTTCTAGCAACATTTTCTGGCAACATTTTCTAGCAACATTTTCTAGCAACATTTTCCAGCAACATTTCGTGGCAACATTTTCTGGCAACATTTTCAAGCAGCATTTTCTAGCCACATTTCCTGGCAACATTTTCTAGCAACATTTTCTGGCAACATTTTCTAGCAACTTTTGCTAGCAACATTTTCTAGCAACATTTTCTGGCAACATTTTCTAGCAACATTTTCTAGCAGCATTCCCTGGCAAGTTTTCTAGCAACATTTTCTAGCAACATTTTCTGGCAACATTTGCTAGCAACATTTTTTGGCAACTTTTCTAGCATCATTTTCTTGCAACATTCCCTGGCACGTTTTCTAGCAATATTTTCTTGCAACATTTTCTGGCAACATTTTCTAGCAACATTTTCTGGCAACATTTTCTAGCAACATTTTCTAGCAACATTTTCTGGCAACATTTTCTAGCAACATTTTCTGGCAACATTTTCTAGCAACATTTTCCAGCAACATTTCCTGGCAACATTTTCTGGCAACATTTTCAAGCAGCATTTTCTAGCAACATTTCCTGGCAACATTTTCTAGCAACATTTTCTGGCAACATTTTCTGGCGACATTTTCTAGCAACATTTTCTAGCAACATTTGCTAGCAACATTCCCTGGCAAATTTTCTAACAACATTTTCCAGCAACATTTTCTGGCAACATTTTCTAGCATCATTTTTTAGCAACATTTTCTGGCAACATTTTCTAGCAAAATTTTCTGGCAACATTCAGGCAACATTATCTAGCAACATTTTCTGACAACATTTCCTAGCAACATTTTCTAGCAACATTTTCTGGCAACATTTCCTGGCAACTTTTTCTAGCAACATTTTCTAGCAACATTTTCTGGAAACATTTTCTAGCAACATTTTCTAGCAACATTTTCTAGCAACATTTTCTAGCAACATTTTCTGGCAACATTTTCTGGCAACATTTTCTAGCAACATTTTCTGGCAACATTTTCTAGCAACGTTTTCTAGCAACATTTTCTAGCAACATTTTCTTGCAACATTTTCTAGCAACATTTTGTGGCAACATTTGCTAGCAACATTCCCTGGCAAGTTTTCTAGCAACATTTTCTAGCAACATTTTCTGGCTACATTTTCTAGCAACATTTTCTAGCAACATTCCCTGGCAAGTTTTCTAGCAACATTTTGCAGCAACATTTTCCGGCAACATTTGCTAGCAACATTTTTTGGCAACATTTTCTAGCAACATTTTCTAGCAACATTTTCTGGCAACATTTTGTAACAACATTTCCTGGCAACATTTTCTGGCAACATTTTCTAGCAACATTTTCTAGCAACATTTTCTTTCAACATTTTCTTTCAACATTTTCAAGCAACATTTTCTAGCAACATTTTCTGGCAACATTTTCTGGCAACATTCCCTGACAAATTGTCTAGCAACATTTTCAAGCAACATTTTCTGGCAACATTTTCTAGCAACATTTTTTAGCAACATTTTCTGGCAACATTTTCTAGCAACATTTTCTGGCAACATTTTCTGGCAACATTTTCTAGCATCATTTTCTGGCAAATTTTCTAGCAACATTTTCTGGCAACATTTTCTGGCAACATTTTCTAGCAACATTTTCTGGCATTATTTTCTAGCAACATTTTCTAGCAACATTTTCTGGCAACATTTTCTAGCAACATTTTCTGGCATTGTTTTCTAGCAACATTTTCTAGCAACATTTTCTAGCAACATTTTCTGGCAACATTTTCTAGCAACATTTTCTAGCAACATTTTCTGGCAACATTTTCTAGCAACATTTTCTGGCAACATTTTCTGGCAACATTTTCTGGCAACATTTTCTGGCAACATTGTCTTGCAACATTTTCTAGCAACATTTGCTAGCAACATTCCCTGGCACGTTTTCTAGCAACATTTTCCTGCAATATTTTCTAGCAACATTTTCTAGCAACATTTTGTAGCAACATTTGCTAGCAACATTCCCTGGCAAGTTTTCTAGCAACATTTTCCAGGAACATTTTCTGGCAACATTATCAGAGAAAATTTTGTAGTAACATTTTCTGGCAACATTTTCTAGCATCATTTTCTGGCAACATTTTCTAGCAACATTTTCTAGCAACATTTTCTGGCAACATTTTCTGACAACATTTTCTAGCAACATTTTCTAGCAACATTTTCTAGCAACAGTTTCTAGCAACATTTTCTAGCAACATTTTCTAGAAACATTTTCTAGCAACATTTTGTAGCAACGTTTTCTGGCAACATTTTCTAGCAACATTTTCTGGCAACATTTTCTAGGAACGTTTTCTAGCAACATTTTCTAGCAACATTTTCTTGCAACATTTTCTAGCAACATTTTGTGGCAACATTTGCTAGCAACATTCCCTGGCAAGTTTTCTGGCAACATTTTCTAGCAACATTTTGTGGCTACATTTTCTAACAACATTTTCTTGCAACATTCCCTGGCAAGTTTTCTAGCAACATTTTGCAGCAACATTTTCTGGCAACATTTGCTAGCAACATTTTTTGTCAACATTTTCTAACAACATTTTCTAGCAACACTTTCTGGCAACATTTTGTAACAACATTTCCTGGCAACATTTTCTGGTAACATTTTCTAGCAACATTTTCTAGCAACATTTTTTGGGAACATTTTCTAGCAACATTTTCTGGCATTTTTTTCTAGCAAATTTTCTGGCAACATTTTCTAGCAACATTTTCTAGCAACATTTACTGGCAACATTTTCTAGCAACATTTCCTGGCACCATTTTCTAGCAACATTTTCTGGCAACATTTTCCAGCAACATTTTCTGGCAACATTTTCTGGCAACATTTTCTAGCATCATTTTCTTGCAACATTTTCTAGCAACATTTTCTAGCAACATTTTCTGGCAACATTTATTAGCAACATTTTCTGGCAATATTTACTAGCAACATTTTCTGGCAACATTTTCTTGCAACATTTTCTGGCAACATTTGCTAGCAACATTCTCTGGCAAGTTTTCTAGCAACATTTTCCAGCAACATTTTCCGGCAACATTTTCTGGCAACATTTTCTAGCAACATTTTCTGGCAACATTCCCTGGCAAGTTTTCTAGCATTATTTTCTAGCAACATTTTCTGGCTACATTTTCTGGCAACATTTTCTAGCAAAATTTTCTAGCAACATTTTCTTGCAACATTTTCTAGCAACATTTTCTGGCAACATTTACTGGCAACATTTTCTAGCAACATTTGGTAGCAACATTCCCTGGCAAGATTTTTTTGCAACATTTTCTAGCAACATTTTCTGGCAACATTTTCTGGCAACACTTACTGGCAACACTTACTGGCAACATTTTCTGGCAACACTTACTGGCAACATTTTGTAGCAACATTCCCCGGCAAGTTTTCTAGCAACATTTTCCAGCAACATTCGCTGGCAACATTTTCTGGCAACATTTTCTAGCAACATTTGGTAGCAACATTCCCTGGCAAGTTTTCTAGCAATATTTTCTGGCTACATTTTCTGGCAACATTTTCTAGCAAAATTTTCTAGCAACATTTTCTTGCAACATTTTCTAGCAACATTTTCTGGCAACATTTACTGGCAACATTTTCTAGCAACATTTTCTGGCAACATTTTGTAACAACATTTCCTGGCAACATTTTCTGGCAACATTTTCTAGCAACATTTTCTAGCAACATTTTCTTTCAACATTTTCTTTCAACATTTTCAAGCAACATTTTCTAGCAACATTTTCTGGCAACATTTTCTGGCAACATTCCCTGACAAATTGTCTAGCAACATTTTCAAGCAACATTTTCTGGCAACATTTTCTACCAACATTTTTTAGCAACATTTTCTGGCAACATTTTCTAGCAACATTTTCTGGCAACATTTTCTGGCAACATTTTCTAGCATCATTTTCTGGCAAATTTTCTAGCAACATTTTCTGGCAACATTTTCTGGCAACATATTCTAGCAACATTTTCTGGCATTATTTTCTAGCAACATTTTCTAGCAACATTTTCTGGCAACATTTTCTAGCAACATTTTCTGGCATTGTTTTCTAGCAACATTTTCTAGCAACATTTTCTAGCAACATTTTCTGGCAACATTTTCTAGCAACATTTTCTAGCAACATTTTCTGGCAACATTTTCTAGCAACATTTTCTGGCAACATTTTCTGGCAACATTCCCTGACAAATTGTCTAGCAACATTTTCAAGCAACATTTTCTGGCAACATTTTCTAGCAACATTTTTTAGCAACATTTTCTGGCAACATTTTCTAGCAACATTTTCTAGCAACATTTTCCAGCAACATTTCCTGGCAACATTTTCTGGCAACATTTTCAAGCAGCATTTTGTAGCAACATTTCCTGGCAACATTTTCTAGCAACATTTTCTGGCAACATTTTCTGGCAACATTTTCTAGCGAAATTTTCTGGCAACATTTACTGGCAACATTTTCTAGTAACATTTTCTAGCAACATTTCCTGGCAACATTTTCTAGCAACATTTTCTGGCAACATTTTCTGGCAACATTGTCTTGCAACATTTTCTAGCAACATTTGCTAGCAACATTCCCTGGCAAGTTTTCTAGCAACATTTTCCTGCAACATTTTCTAGCAACATTTCTGGCAACATTTTCTAGCAACATTTTTAAGCAACATTTTCTGGCAACATTTTCCAGCAACATTTTCTGGCAACATTTTCTGGCAACATTTTCTAGCATCATTTTCTTGCAACATTTTCTAGCAACATTTTCTAGCAACATTTTCTGGCAACATTTTTTAGCAACATTTTCTGGCAATATTTACTACCAACATTTTCTGGCAACATTTTCTAGCAACATTTTCTGGCAACATTTGCTAGCAACATTCTCTGGCAAGTTTTCTAGCAACATTTTCCAGCAACATTTTCCGGCAACATTTTCTGGCAACATTTTCTAGCAACATTTTCTGGCAACATTCCCTGGCAAGTTTTCTAGCATTATTTTCTAGCAACATTTTCTGGCTACATTTTCTAGCAACATTTGGTAGCAATATTCCCTGGCAAGTTTTCTAGCAATATTTTCTGGCAACATTTTCTGGCAACATTTTCTAGCAAAATTTTCTAGCAACATTTTCTTGCAACATTTTCTAGCAACATTTTCTGGCAACATTTACTGGCAACATTTTCTAGCATCATTTTCTTGCAACATTTCCTGGCAACATTTTCTGGCAACATTTTCTAGCAACATTTTTTAGCAACATTTTCTTGCAACATTTTCTGGCAACATTTTCTAGCTACATTTTCTGGCAACATTTTCTAGCAACATTTGGTAGCAACTTTTTCTGGCAGCATTTTCTAGCAACATTTTCTGGCAACATTTTCTGGCAACATTTTCTAGCAACATTTTGTAGCAACATTCCCCGGCAAGTTTTCTAGAAACATTTTCCAGCAACATTCGCTGGCAACATTTTCTGGCAACATTTTCTAGCAACATTTGGTAGCAACATTCCCTGGCAAGATTTTTTTGCAACATTTTCTAGCAACATTTTCTGGCAACATTTTCTGGCAACACTTACTGGCAACATTTTCTAGCAACATTTTCTAGCAACATTTTCTGGCAACATTTCCTAGCAACATTTTCTAGCAACATTTTCTGGCAACATTTTCTAGCTACATTTTCTGGCAATATTTTCTAGCAACATTCCCTGGCAAGTTTTCTAGCAATATTTTCTGGCAACATTTTCTGGCATAATTTTCTAGCAACACTTTCTGGCAACATTTTCTAGCAACATTTTCTAGCAACATTTTCTGGCAACATTTTCTAGCAACGTTTTCTAGCAACATTTTGTAGCAATATTTGCTAGCAACATTCCCTGGCAAGTTTTCTAGCAACATTTTCTAGCAACATTTTCTGGCAACATTTTCTAGCAACATTTTCTAGCAACATTTTCCAGCAACATTTCCTGGCAACATTTTCAAGCAGCATTTTCTAGCCACATTTCCTGGCAACATTTTCTAGCAACATTTTCTGGCAACATTTTCTGGCAACATTTTCTAGCAACATTTTCCAGCAACATTTCCTGGCAACATTTTCTGGCAACATTTTCAAGCAGCATTTTCTAGCAACATTTCTTGGCAACATTTTCTAGCAACATTTTCTGGCAACATTTTCTAGCAACTTTTGCTAGCAACATTTTCTAGCAACATTTTCTGGCAACATTTTCTAGCAACATTTTCTAGCAGCATTCCCTGGCAAGTTTTCTAGCAACATTTTCTAGCAACATTTTCTGGCAACATTTGCTAGCAACATTTTTTGGCAACTTTTCTAGCATCATTTTCTTGCAACATTCCCTGGCACGTTTTCTAGCAATATTTTCTTGCAACATTTTCTGGCAACATTTTCTTGCAACATTTTCTGGCAACATTTTTTAGCAACATTTTCTAGCAACATTTTCTGGCAACATTTTCTAGCAACATTTTCTGGCAACATTTTCTAGCAACATTTTCCAGCAACATTTCCTGGCAACATTTTCTGGCAACATTTTCAAGCAGCATTTTCTAGCAACATTTCCTGGCAACATTTTCTAGCAACATTTTCTGGCAACATTTTCTGGCGACATTTTCTAGCAACATTTTCTAGCAACATTTGCTAGCAACATTCCCTGGCAAATTTTCTTACAACATTTTCCAGCAACATTTTCTGGCAACATTTTCTAGCATCATTTTTTAGCAACATTTTCTGGCAACATTTTCTAGCAAAATTTTCTGGCAACATTTTCCGGCAACATTTGCTAGCAACATTTTTTGGCAACATTTTCTAGCAACATTTTCTAGCAACATTTTCTAGCAACATTTTGTGGCAACATTTGCTAGCAACATTCCCTGGCAAGTTTTCTAGCAACATTTTCTAGCAACATTTTCTGGCAACATTTTCTTGCAACATTTTCTGGCAACATTTTTTAGCAACATTTTCTAGCAACATTTTCTGGCAACATTTTCTAGCAACATTTTCTGGCAACATTTTCTAGCAACATTTTCCAGCAACATTTCCTGGCAACATTTTCTGGCAACATTTTCAAGCAGCATTTTCTAGCAACATTTCCTGACAACATTTTCTAGCAACATTTTCTGGCAACATTTTCTAGCAACATTTTCTAGCAGCATTCCCTGGCAAGTTTTCTAGCAACATTTTCTAGCAACATTTTCTGGCAACATTTGCTAGCAACATTTTTTGGCAACTTTTCTAGCATCATTTTCTTGCAACATTCCCTGGCACGTTTTCTAGCAATATTTTCTTGCAACATTTTCTGGCAACATTTTCTTGCAACATTTTCTGGCAACATTTTTTAGCAACATTTTCTAGCAACATTTTCTGGCAACATTTTCTAGCAACATTTTCTGGCAACATTTTCTAGCAACATTTTCCAGCAACATTTCCTGGCAACATTTTCTGGCAACATTTTCAAGCAGCATTTTCTAGCAACATTTCCTGGCAACATTTTCTAGCAACATTTTCTGGCAACATTTTCTGGCGACATTTTCTAGCAACATTTTCTAGCAACATTTGCTAGCAACATTCCCTGGCAAATTTTCTTACAACATTTTCTAGCAACATTTTCTGACAACATTTCCTAGCAACATTTTCTAGCAACATTTTCTGGCAACATTTCCTGGCAACTTTTTCTAGCAACATTTTCTAGCAACATTTTCTGGAAACATTTTCTAGCAACATTTTCTAGCAACATTTTCTAGCAACATTTTCTAGCAACATTTTCTGGCAACATTTTCTGGCAACATTTTCTAGCAACATTTTCTGGCAACATTTTCTAGCAACGTTTTCTAGCAACATTTTCTAGCAACATTTTCTTGCAACATTTTCTAGCAACATTTTGTGGCAACATTTGCTAGCAACATTCCCTGGCAAGTTTTCTAGCAACATTTTCTAGCAACATTTTCTGGCTACATTTTCTAGCAACATTTTCTAGCAACATTCCCTGGCAAGTTTTCTAGCAACATTTTGCAGCAACATTTTCCGGCAACATTTGCTAGCAACATTTTTTGGCAACATTTTCTAGCAACATTTTCTAGCAACATTTTCTGGCAACATTTTGTAACAACATTTCCTGGCAACATTTTCTGGCTACATTTTCTAGCAACATTTTCTAGCAACATTTTCTTTCAACATTTTCTTTCAACATTTTCAAGCAACATTTTCTAGCAACATTTTCTGGCAACATTTTCTGGCAACATTCCCTGACAAATTGTCTAGCAACATTTTCAAGCAACATTTTCTGGCAACATTTTCTAGCAACATTTTTTAGCAACATTTTCTGGCAACATTTTCTAGCAACATTTTCTGGCAACATTTTCTGGCAACATTTTCTAGCATCATTTTCTGGCAAATTTTCTAGCAACATTTTCTGGCAACATTTTCTGGCAACATTTTCTAGCAACATTTTCTGGCATTATTTTCTAGCAACATTTTCTAGCAACATTTTCTGGCAACATTTTCTAGCAACATTTTCTGGCATTGTTTTCTAGCAACATTTTCTAGCAACATTTTCTAGCAACATTTTCTGGCAACATTTTCTAGCAACATTTTCTAGCAACATTTTCTGGCAACATTTTCTAGCAACATTTTCTGGCAACATTTTCTGGCAACATTTTCTGGCAACATTTTCTGGCAACATTGTCTTGCAACATTTTCTAGCAACATTTGCTAGCAACATTCCCTGGCACGTTTTCTAGCAACATTTTCCTGCAATATTTTCTAGCAACATTTTCTAGCAACATTTTGTAGCAACATTTGCTAGCAACATTCCCTGGCAAGTTTTCTAGCAACATTTTCCAGGAACATTTTCTGGCAACATTATCAGAGAAAATTTTGTAGTAACATTTTCTGGCAACATTTTCTAGCATCATTTTCTGGCAACATTTTCTAGCAACATTTTCTAGCAACATTTTCTGGCAACATTTTCTGACAACATTTTCTAGCAACATTTTCTAGCAATATTTTCTAGCAACAGTTTCTAGCAACATTTTCTAGCAACATTTTCTAGAAACATTTTCTAGCAACATTTTGTAGCAACGTTTTCTGGCAACATTTTCTAGCAACATTTTCTGGCAACATTTTCTAGGAACGTTTTCTAGCAACATTTTCTAGTAACATTTTCTTGCAACATTTTCTAGCAACATTCCCTGGCAAGTTTTCTAGCAACATTTTCCTGCAACATTTTCTAGCAACATTTCTGGCAACATTTTCTAGCAACATTTTTAAGCAACATTTTCTGGCAACATTTTCCAGCAACATTTTCTGGCAACATTTTCTGGCAACATTTTCTAGCATCATTTTCTTGCAACATTTTCTAGCAACATTTTCTAGCAACATTTTCTGGCAACATTTATTAGCAACATTTTCTGGCAATATTTACTAGCAACATTTTTTGGCAACATTTTCTTGCAACATTTTCTGGCAACATTTGCTAGCAACATTCTCTGGCAAGTTTTCTAGCAACATTTTCCAGCAACATTTTCCGGCAACATTTTCTGGCAACATTTTCTAGCAACATTTTCTGGCAACATTCCCTGGCAAGTTTTCTAGCATTATTTTCTAGCAACATTTTCTGGCTGCATTTTCTAGCAACATTTTCTAGCAACATTCCCTGGCAAGTTTTCTAGCAACATTTTCTGGCAACATTTTCTAGCAACATTTGGTAGCAACATTCCCTGGCAAGTTTTCTAGCAATATTTTCTGGCTACATTTTCTGGCAACATTTTCTAGCAAAATTTTCTAGCAACATTTTCTTGCAACATTTTCTAGCAACATTTTCTGGCAACATTTACTGGCAACATTTTCTAGCAACATTTGGTAGCAACATTCCCTGGCAAGATTTTTTTGCAACATTTTCTAGCAACATTTTCTGGCAACATTTTCTGGCAACACTTACTGGCAACACTTACTGGCAACATTTTCTGGCAACACTTACTGGCAACATTTTGTAGCAACATTCCCCGGCAAGTTTTCTAGCAACATTTTCCAGCAACATTCGCTGGCAACATTTTCTGGCAACATTTTCTAGCAACATTTGGTAGCAACATTCCCTGGCAAGATTTTTTTGCAACATTTTCTAGCAACATTTTCTGGCAACATTTTCTGGCAACACTTACTGGCAACATTTTCTGGCAACACTTACTGGCAACATTTTCTAGCAACATTTTCTAGCAACATTTTCTGGCAACATTTTCTAGCAACATTTTCTAGCAACATTTTCTGGCAACATTTTCTAGCAACATTCCCTGGCAAGTTTTCTAGCAATATTTTCTGGAAACACTTCTGGCAACATTTTCTAGCTACATTTTCTGGCAACATTTTCTAGCAACATTTGGTAGCAACTTTTTCTGGCAGCATTTTCTAGCAACATTTTCTGGCAACATTTTCTGGCAACATTTTCTAGCAACATTTTGTAGCAACATTCCCCGGCAAGTTTTCTAGCAACATTTTCCAGCAACATTCGCTGGCAACATTTTCTGGCAACATTTTCTAGCAACATTTGGTAGCAACATTCCCTGGCAAGATTTTTTTGCAACATTTTCTAGCAACATTTTCTGGCAACATTTTCTGGCAACACTTACTGGCAACATTTTCTGGCAACACTTACTGGCAACATTTTCTAGCAACATTTTCTAGCAACATTTTCTGGCAACATTTTCTAGCAACATTTTCTAGCAACATTTTCTGGTAACATTTTCTAGCAACATTCCCTGGCAAGTTTTCATGCAATATTTTCTGGCAACACTTTCTGGCAATATTTTCTAACAACACTTTCTGGCAACATTTTCTAGCAACATTTTCTAGCAACATTTTCTGGCAACATTTTCTAGCAACGTTTTCTAGCAACATTTTATAGCAATATTTGCTAGCAACATTCCCTGGCAAGTTTTCTAGCAACATTTTCTAGCAACATTTTCTGGCTACATTTTCTAGCAACATTTTCTCGCAACATTCCCTGGCATGTTTTCTAGCAACATTTTGCAGCAACATTTTCTGGCAACATTTGCTAGCAACATTTTTTGGCAACTTTTCTAGCATCATTTTCTTGCAACATTCCCTGGCACGTTTTCTAGCAATATTTTCTGGCAACATTTTCTGGCTACATTTTCTAGCAACATTTTCTAGCAACATTCCCTGGCAAGTTTTCTAGCAACATTTTGCAGCAACATTTTCTGGCAACATTTGCTAGCAACATTTTTTGGCAACATTTTCTAGCAACATTTTCTAGCAACATTTTCTGGCAACATTTTGTAACAACATTTCCTGGCAACATTTTCTGGCAACATTTTCTAGCAACATTTTCTAGCAACATTTTCTTTCAACATTTTCTTTCAACATTTTCAAGCAACATTTTCTAGCAACATTTTCTGGCAACATTTTCTGGCAACATTCCCTGACAAATTGTCTAGCAACATTTTCAAGCAACATTTTCTGGCAACATTTTCTAGCAACATTTTCTAGCATCATTTTCTGGCAAATTTTCTAGCAACATTTCCTGGCAACATTTTCTGGCAACATTTTCTAGCAACATTTTCTGGCATTATTTTCTAGCAACATTTTCTAGCAACATTTTCTGGCAACATTTTCTAGCAACATTTTCTTGCAACATTTTCTAGCAACATTTTGTGGCAACATTTGCTAGCAACATTCCCTGGCAAGTTTTCTAGCAACATTTTCTAGCAACATTTTCTGGCTACATTTTCTAGCAACATTTTCTAGCAACATTCCCTGGCAAGTTTTCTAGCAACATTTTGCAGCAACATTTTCTGGCAACATTTGCTAGCAACATTTTTTGGCAACATTTTCTAGCAACATTTTCTAGCAACATTTTCTGGCAACATTTTGTAACAACATTTCCTGGCAACATTTTCTGGCAACATTTTCTAGCAACACTTTCTAGCAACATTTTCTTTCAACATTTTCTTTCAACATTTTCAAGCAACATTTTCTAGCAACATTTTCTGGCAACATTTTCTGGCAACATTCCCTGACAAATTGTCTAGCAACATTTTCAAGCAACATTTTCTGGCAACATTTTCTAGCAACATTTTTTAGCAACATTTTCTGGCAACATTTTCTAGCAACATTTTCTGGCAACATTTTCTGGCAACATTTTCTAGCATCATTTTCTGGCAAATTTTCTAGCAACATTTTCTGGCAACATTTTCTGGCAACATTTTCTAGCAACATTTTCTGGCATTATTTTCTAGCAACATTTTCTAGCAACATTTTCTGGCAACATTTTCTAGCAACATTTTCTGGCATTGTTTTCTAGCAACATTTTCTAGCAACATTTTCTAGCAACATTTTCTGGCAACATTTTCTAGCAACATTTTCTAGCAACATTTCCTAGCAACATTTCCTAGCAACATTTTCTGGCAACATTTTCTGGCAACATTTTCTAGCATCATTTTCTGGCAAATTTTCTAGCAACATTTTCTGGCATTGTTTTCTAGCAACATTTTCTAGCAACATTTTCTAGCAACATTTTCTGGCAACATTTTCTAGCAACATTTTCTAGCAACATTTCCTAGCAACATTTCCTAGCAACATTTTCTAGCAACATTTCCTAGCAACATTTCCTAGCAACATTTCCTTGCAACATTTCCTAGCAACATTTTCTAGCAACATTTCCTAGCAACATTTCCTAGCAACATTTTCTAGCAACATTTCCTAGCAACATTTCCTAGCAACATTTCCTAGCAACATTTCCTAGCAACATTTCCTAGAAACATTTTCTAGCAACATTTCCTAGCAATATTTTCTGGCAACATTTTCTAGGAACGTTTTCTAGCAACATTTTCTAGCAACATTTTCTTGCAACATTTTCTAGCAACATTTTGTGGCAACATTTGCTAGCAACATTCCCTGGCAAGTTTTCTGGCAATATTTTCTAGCAACATTTTCTGGCTACATTTTCTAACAACATTTTCTTGCAACATTCCCTGGCAAGTTTTCTAGCAACATTTTGCAGCAACATTTTCTGGCAACATTTGCTAGCAACATTTTTTGGCAACATTTTCTAACAACATTTTCTAGCAACACTTTCTGGCAACATTTTGTAACAACATTTCCTGGCAACATTTTCTGGTAACATTTTCTAGCAACATTTTCTAGCAACATTTTCTGGCAACATTTTCTAGCAACATTTTCTGGCATTTTTTTCTAGCAAATTTTCTGGCAACATTTTCTAGCAACATTTTCTAGCAACATTTACTGGCAACATTTTCTAGCAACATTTCCTGGCACCATTTTCTAGCAACATTTTCTGGCAACATTTTCTGGCGACATTTTCTGGCAACATTTTCTGGCAACATTGTCTTGCAACATTTTCTAGCAACATTTGCTAGCAACATTCCCTGGCACGTTTTCTAGCAACATTTTCTAGCAACATTTCCTAGCAACATTTCCTAGCAACATTTTCTAGCAACATTTCCTAGCAACATTTCCTAGCAACATTTCCTTGCAACATTTCCTAGCAACATTTTCTAGCAACATTTCCTAGCAACATTTCCTAGCAACATTTTCTAGCAACATTTCCTAGCAACATTTCCTAGCAACATTTCCTAGCAACATTTCCTAGCAACATTTCCTAGAAACATTTTCTAGCAACATTTCCTAGCAATATTTTCTGGCAACATTTTCTAGGAACGTTTTCTAGCAACATTTTCTAGCAACATTTTCTTGCAACATTTTCTAGCAACATTTTGTGGCAACATTTGCTAGCAACATTCCCTGGCAAGTTTTCTGGCAATATTTTCTAGCAACATTTTCTGGCTACATTTTCTAACAACATTTTCTTGCAACATTCCCTGGCAAGTTTTCTAGCAACATTTTGCAGCAACATTTTCTGGCAACATTTGCTAGCAACATTTTTTGGCAACATTTTCTAACAACATTTTCTAGCAACACTTTCTGGCAACATTTTGTAACAACATTTCCTGGCAACATTTTCTGGTAACATTTTCTAGCAACATTTTCTAGCAACATTTTCTGGCAACATTTTCTAGCAACATTTTCTGGCATTTTTTTCTAGCAAATTTTCTGGCAACATTTTCTAGCAACATTTTCTAGCAACATTTACTGGCAACATTTTCTAGCAACATTTCCTGGCACCATTTTCTAGCAACATTTTCTGGCAACATTTTCTGGCGACATTTTCTGGCAACATTTTCTGGCAACATTGTCTTGCAACATTTTCTAGCAACATTTGCTAGCAACATTCCCTGGCACGTTTTCTAGCAACATTTTCCTGCAATATTTTCTAGCAACATTTTCTAGCAACATTTTGTAGCAACATTTGCTAGCAACATTCCCTGGCAAGTTTTCTAGCAACATTTTCCAGGAACATTTTCTGGCAACATTATCTGAGAAAATTTTGTAGTAACATTTTCTGGCAACATTTTCTAGCATCATTTTCTGGCAACATTTTCTAGCAACATTTTCTAGCAACATTTTCTGGCAACATTTTCTGACAACATTTTCTAGCAACATTTTCTAGCAACATTTTCTAGCAACAGTTTCTAGCAACATTTTCTAGCAACATTTTCTAGAAACATTTTCTAGCAACATTTTGTAGCAACGTTTTCTGGCAACATTTTCTAGCAACATTTTCTGGCAACATTTTCTAGGAACGTTTTCTAGCAACATTTTCTAGCAACATTTTCTTGCAACATTTTCTAGCAACATTTTGTGGCAACATTTGCTAGCAACATTCCCTGGCAAGTTTTCTGGCAATATTTTCTAGCAACATTTTCTGGCTACATTTTCTAACAACATTTTCTTGCAACATTCCCTGGCAAGTTTTCTAGCAACATTTTGCAGCAACATTTTCTGGCAACATTTGCTAGCAACATTTTTTGGCAACATTTTCTAACAACATTTTCTAGCAACACTTTCTGGCAACATTTTGTAACAACATTTCCTGGCAACATTTTCTGGTAACATTTTCTAGCAACATTTTCTAGCAACATTTTCTGGCAACATTTTCTAGCAACATTTTCTGGCATTTTTTTCTAGCAAATTTTCTGGCAACATTTTCTAGCAACATTTTCTAGCAACATTTACTGGCAACATTTTCTAGCAACATTTCCTGGCACCATTTTCTAGCAACATTTTCTGGCAACATTTTCTGGCGACATTGTCTTGCAACATTTTCTAGCAACATTTGCTAGCAACATTCCCTGCCAAGTTTTCTAGCAACATTTTCCTGCAACATTTTCTGGCAACATTTTCTAGCAACATTGTCTGGCAACATTTTCTAGCGAAATTTTCTGGCAACATTTACTGGCAACATTTTCTAGTAACATTTTCTAGCAACATTTCCTGGCAACATTTTCTAGCAACATTTTCTGGCAACATTTTCTGGCAACATTGTCTTGCAACATTTTCTAGCAACATTTGCTAGCAACATTCCCTGGCAAGTTTTCTAGCAACATTTTCCTGCAACATTTTCTAGCAACATTTCTTGCAACATTTTCTAGCAACATTTTTAAGCAACATTTTCTGGCAACATTTTCCAGCAACATTTTCTGGCAACATTTTCTGGCAACATTGTCTAGCATCATTTTCTTGCAACATTTTCTAGCAACATTTTCTAGCAACATTTTCTGGCAACATTTATTAGCAACATTTTCTGGCAATATTTACTAGCAACATTTTCTGGCAACATTTTCTAGCAACATTTTCTGGCAATATTTGCTAGCAACATTCTCTGGCAAGTTTTCTAGCAACATTTTCCAGCAACATTTTCCGGCAACATTTTCTGGCAACATTTTCTAGCAACATTTTCTGGCAACATTCCCTGGCAATTTTTCTAGCATTATTTTCTAGCAACATTTTCGGGCTACATTTTCTAGCAACATTTTCTAGCAACATTCCCTGGCAAGTTTTCTAGCAACATTTTCTGGCAACATTTTCTAGCAACATTTGGTAGCAACATTCCCTGGCAAGTTTTCTAGCAATATTTTCTGGCAACATTTTCTGGCAACATTTTCTAGCAAAATTTTCTTGCAACATTTTCTTGCAACATTTTCTAGCAACATTTTCTGGCAACATTTACTGGCAACATTTTCTAGCAACATTTGGTAGCAACATTCCCTGGCAAGATTTTTTTGCAACATTTTCTAGCAACATTTTCTGGCAACATTTTCTGGCAACACTTACTGGCAACACTTACTGGCAACATTTTCTGGCAACACTTACTGGCAACATTTTGTAGCAACATTCCCCGGCAAGTTTTCTAGCAACATTTTCCAGCAACATTCGCTGGCAACATTTTCTGGCAACATTTTCTAGCAACATTTGGTAGCAACATTCCCTGGCAAGATTTTTTTGCAACATTTTCTAGCAACATTTTCTGGCAACATTTTCTGGCAACACTTACTGGCAACACTTACTGGCAAGTTTTCTAGCAACATTTGGTAGCAACATTCCCTGGCAAGATTTTTTTGCAACATTTTCTAGCAACATTTTCTAGCAACATTTTCTGGCAACATTTTCTAGCAACATTTTCTAGCAACATTTTCTGGCAACATTTTCTAGCAACATTCCCTGGCAAGTTTTCTAGCAATATTTTCTGGCAACACTTTCTGGCAACATTTTCTAGCTACATTTTCTGGCAACATTTTCTAGCAACATTTGGTAGCAACTTTTTCTGGCAGCATTTTCTAGCAGCATTTTCTGGCAACATTTTCTGGCAATATTTTCTAGCAACATTTTGTAGCAACATTCCCCGGCAAGTTTTCTAGCAACATTTTCCAGCAACATTCGCTGGCAACATTTTCTGGCAACATTTTCTAGCAACATTTGGTAGCAACATTCCCTGGCAAGATTTTTTTGCAACATTTTCTAGCAACATTTTCTGGCAACATTTTCTGGCATAACTTACTGGCAACATTTTCTGGCAACACTTACTGGCAACATTTTCTAGCAACATTTTCTAGCAACATTTTCTGGCAACATTTTCTAGCAACATTTTCTAGCAACATTTTCTGGTAACATTTTCTAGCAACATTCCCTGGCAAGTTTTCTAGCAATATTTTCTGGCAACACTTTCTGGCAACATTTTCTAACAACACTTTCTGGCAACATTTTCTAGCAACATTTTCTAGCAACATTTTCTGGCAACATTTTCTAGCAACGTTTTCTAGCAACATTTTATAGCAATATTTGCTAGCAACATTCCCTGGCAAGTTTTCTAGCAACATTTTCTAGCAACATTTTCTGGCTACATTTTCTAGCAACATTTTCTAGCAACATTCCCTGGCAAGTTTTCTAGCAACATTTTGCAGCAACATTTTCTGGCAACATTTGCTAGCAACATTTTTTGGCAACTTTTCTAGCATCATTTTCTTGCAACATTCCCTGGCACGTTTTCTAGCAATATTTTCTGGCAACATTTTCTGGCAACATTTTCTAGCAACATTTTCTGGCAACATTGTCTAGCAACATTTTCTAGCAACATTTTCTGGCAACATTTTCTAGCAACATTTTCTGGCAACATTTTCTAGCAACGTTTTCTAGCAACATTTTGTAGCAATATTTGCTAGCAACATTCCCTGGCAAGTTTTCTAGCAACATTTTCTAGCAACATTTTCTGGCTACATTTTCTAGCAACATTTTCTAGCAACATTCCCTGGCAAGTTTTCTAGCAACATTTTGCAGCAACATTTTCTGGCAACATTTGCTAGCAACATTTTTTGGCAACATTTTCTAGCAACATTTTCTAGCAACATTTTCTGGCAACATTTTCTAGCTACATTTTCTGGCAACATTTTCTAGCAACATTTTGTAGCAACATTCCCTGGCAAGTTTTCTAGCAATATTTTCTGGCAACATTTTCTGGCAACATTTTCTAGCAACATTTTCTGGCAACATTTTCTAGCAACATTTTCTAGCAACATTTTCTGGCAACATTTTCTAGCAACATTTTCTGGCAACATTTTCTAGCAACATTTTCTTGCAACATTTTCTAGCAACGTTTTCTAGCAACATTTTGTAGCAATATTTGCTAGAAACATTCCATGGCAAGTTTTCTAGCAACATTTTCTAGCAACATTTTCTGGCTACATTTTCTAGCAACATTTTCTAGCAACATTCCCTGGCAAGTTTTCTAGCAACATTTTGCAGCAAAATTTTCTTGCAACATTTGCTAGCAACATTTTTTGGCAACATTTTCTAGCAACATTCTCTAGCAACATTTTCTGGCAACATTTTTTAGCAACATTTTCTAGCAACATTTTCTAGCAACATTTTCAGGCAACATTTTCAAGCTACATTTTCTAGCAACATTTTCTGGCAACTTTTTCTGGCAACATTTTCTAGCAACATTTTCTGGAAACATTTTCTGGCAACATTTTCTAGCAACATTTTCTGGCAAGCTTTTCTAGCAATATTTTCTGGCAACATTTTCTGGCAACATTTTCTGGCAACATTTTCTGGCAACATTTTCTAGCAACATTTTCTAGCAACATATTCTGGCAACATTTTCTAGGAACATTTTCTACCAACATTTCTCTAGCAACATATCCTGGCAACATTTTCTAGCATCATTTTCTAGCAACATTTTCTGGCAACATTTTCTAGCAACATTTTCTGGAAACATTTTCTAGCAACATTTTCTGGCAACATTTTCTAGCAACATTTCTCTAGCAACATTTTCTAGCAACATTTCCTTGCAACATTATCTGGCAACATTTTCTAGCAACATTTTTTAGCAATATTTTGTAGCAACATTTTCTGGCAACATTTGCTAGCAACATTTTCTGGCAACATTTACTTGCAACATTTTCTAGTAACATTTGCTAGCAACATTTGCTGGCAACATTTTCTGGCAACATTTTCTGGCAACATTTTCTGGCAACATTTTCTAGCAACATTTTTTAGCAACATTTTGTGGCAACATTTTCTAGCTACATTTTCCGGCAACATTCCCTGGCAAGTTTTCTAGCAATATTTTCTGGCAACATTTTCTGGCAACATTTTCTGCCAACATTTACTAGCAACATTTTCTAGCAACATTTTCTGGCAACATTTTTTGGCAACATTTTGTTGCAACATTTTCTGGCAACATTTTCTAGCATTATTTTCTGGCAACATTTTCTGGCAACATTTCCTTGCAACATTTTCTGTCAACATTTACTAGCAACATTTTCTAGCAACATTTTCTGGCAATATCATCTGGCAACATTTTCTGGCATCATTTTCTGGCAACATTTACTAGCAACATTTTCTAGCAACATTCCCTGGCAAGTTTTGTAGCAACATTTTCTGGCAACATTTCCTGGCAATATTTTCTGTCAACATTTACTAGCAACATTTTCTAGCAACATTTTCTGGCAATATCATCTGGCAACATTTTCTGGCATCATTTTCTGGCAACAATTACTAGCAACATTTTCTAGCAACATTCCCTGGCAAGGTTTGTAGCAACATTTTCTGGCAACATTTTCTGGCAACATTTTCTGGCAGTATTTACTAACAACATTCAATGGCAACATTTTCTAGGAACATTTTCTGGCAATATTTTCTAGTAACATTCCCTGGCAAGTTTTCTAGCAACATTTTCTAGCAACATTTTCTAGCAACTTTTTGTGGCAACATTTTCTGGCAACATTTTCCAGCAACATTTTCTGGCAATATTTTCGTGCAACATTTTCTGGCAACATTTTGTGGCAACATTTTCTGGCAACTTTTTCTAGCAACATTTCCTAGCAACACTTCCCTGCAACATTTTCTAGCAACATTTTCTGGCAACATTTTCTATTAAATTTTTCTGGCAACATTTTCTGGCAACATTTTCTAGCAACATTTTCTGGCAATATTTTCTAGCAACATTTTCTGGCAACATTTTGTGGCAACATTTTCTAGCAACACTTCCCTGCAACATTTTGTAGCAACACTTCCCTGCAACATTTTCTAGCAACATTTTCTGGCAACATTTTCTAGCAACATTTTTTAGGAAGATTCTCTGGCAACTTTTCTAGCTACATTTTCTGGGAACATTTTCTGGCAACATTTCCTGGCAACATTTGCCTGCAACATTTTCTGGCAACATTTGCTGGCAACATTTTCTAGCAACATTTTCTAGCAACAATTTCTGGCAATATTTTGTAGCAACATTTTCTGGCAATATTTGCTAGCAACATTTCTGTTGAGGAATTCAAATGCAGTTGGCGCCAATAATGCTATATCTGTGCAACAAAGCGGTTATATCGAACAGATTCTCAAGCGTTTCAAGATGGATCAGTGCAATCCTGTGAGCACTCCTGTAAATCCTGGTGCCAAGCTTGATCGAAACGCCGAAGAGCAGTCGGATGAGATGCGGGCCTTGCCATATCGCGAACTGGTGGGATGTCTCACCTATCTTGCAAGTTGGACAAGACCCGACATTGCTTTTGCAGCGAGCTACCTGGGACAGTTTAACTCATGCTATAGCAACATACATTGGAAGGCTGCGAAGCGGGTGCTGCGGTATTTGAAGGGAACAAGGAGCGTTGGATTGGTTTTTGAGTCCAATGCTGGCAGCCTTGAAGGTTACGTGGATTCTGATTGGGGAAGTTGTTTGATCAACCGTCGATCATTTTCCGGATACGTATTCAATCTCAGTGGAGGTGCTGTAACCTGGGAATCAAGAAAGCAGAGAACCGTGGCCCTATCTACATGTGAAGTGGAATACATGGCCTTGGCGGAAGGCATGAAGGAGGCCGTTTATATTCGGCGATTTTTGTGCGAACTCGGTTTTTCGCAATTGGTAAACAAAGTCACCGTGTACGGAGACAACATGGGGTCAATCAAGTTAGCCGAGAACCCCGTTTTCCATCAAAGGAGTAAACATATCGACATCAGATACCATTTCATTCGGGATGTCCTTAAGGAAGGTCAGATCAGTCTGAATCATGTGTCTACTGATGAGATGCCTGCTGATATGATGACGAAGGGTCTTTCAAAGGTGAAGCATCTGAAGTGTTTGAGGCTATCGGGGGTGAAGATGATTAGCGAGGTAGCAGACCAGAACACGATTCGAGGGGGAGTGTTGAGGAATTCAAATGCAGTTGGCGCCTCGCGTTCTTCTACTACTACGATGCAGTCACCTCATCTATTACTCACTTACTAATTGAACTTTGTACTGTCACCTCTTGTGTGACTCTCTTTGTGCGCACACGTATATTCCTTAATAAAAATCCGAAGTAATCGGGAACCGGTGCCGCCTATTTTAACAGGTTATGGGCCCAGGACGACGTAAAAGTAATTAATCGTTCTTTTTACGGTGTTCGTTGCGCAAAATTTATACGCGTTGTTGTTGCTTTTTCCATACTTTGGTTGTCGTGGCTTGCACCTCATTATGGCGCAAGTGAGTAGGATTGAAACCCTAACTAGAGACAATTACGACACATGGAAATTGTTCATGGAGGCTCTATTGGTCAAAAATGACCTGTGGCAGTACGTGTGCGGAGTAAAGCCAGAAATTGTTCCTGAAAATGAGGAGTCGATAAATGCTGTGCGCATGTGGGAACGGAACGACGCAAAGGCGCGATCAG
This sequence comes from Oxycera nigricornis, assembly GCA_963942545.1. NCBI lineage: Eukaryota > Metazoa > Arthropoda > Insecta > Diptera > Stratiomyidae > Oxycera > Oxycera nigricornis. The sequence continues at coordinate 7,328,527 of OZ012663.1, read as the reverse complement.
ATATCACGTTGTCGATAAGTGCTGCAGAGCTGAGGCAAATAAAGGGATGCAGCACGAGTAAAGAAATGTGGGCAAGACTTCAGGACACTTATCAGTCCAAAGGACCGGCACGAAAGGCAGCACTTTTAAAGCGTTTAACTACCCATAAAATGGAGAGTGGTGGTGACATCCGCGAGTACTTGAACTCATTTTTCGGTACGGTGGATAGAATATGTGAGATCGGTGTCCAAATAGATCCAGACTTGCTTTCGATAATGCTGTTATCAAGTCTTTCTAGTGAATTCGAGAACTTCAGGTGTGCCATCGAATCACGTGATGAATTGCCATCCCCTGAAAATCTGCGTGTAAAAATCATTGAAGAAGGTCAAGCACGGCAAGATTTCGCAAACAACTGTGAATCGAATGCGCTCCTGGCTCGAAAAATGTGGCGTAAGTCTCAGCAGAAGGGTCCCGATGTTCAGTTGGAGCCGAATAGACGAAAGCCATTCAAATTCAAATGCTTTAAATGTCATAAAATCGGACACAAGGCATCAGAATGTAAAGTTGGAAATCAAGAACCAACGAAAAACATAGCCAACATGAGCTTATTCACATCCAAGGCATGTCTAATGGAAACCAGGAAAAGTGGTACGAGCTGGTGTTTAGACAGTGGTGCGACATCGCATTTCTGCCGCGAATCTATTAAATTCAGCGATGACTTGAGTGCGAAGTGTGAGAAGTTGAATCTCGCCAACGAAGGCACGACTAACATCGTGGGTGAAGGCACGGCCATCCTAAATACCAGTGTTGATGGTGAACTGAGGCGCATTACGTTAAAGGGGACACAATTAGTCCCAGATCTTCGAACAAATCTTTTGTCCGTCAGTAAAATAACTGATCATGGCTTCAGTGTGAAGTTTGACAAGGAGAGAGCCATCGTATTTGATGGAAAAGGTGATGTGAAATTAGTTGCGCAGAAACTAAACGGACTATACGTTGTTAGTGAAGTTGAGGACGTACAAAAAGTCTTAAACAGTGCTAGAGTATCAGAACAAGCAAATAAGTGGCACAGAAGATTCGGCCATGTAAATTCGAAGGACCTACAGCAAGCGGTAAATCGTGGAGCAGTTAAAGGAGTTTATGTGAAAAATATAAGCAAGGCAAGTAAATGCACAGTTTGCCTTGAGAGCAAGATGACTAGAGCACCTTTCCCAATGAAGTGCGAAAGAACTTCAGACGTGATGGACATCATACACTCAGACTTGTGTGGACCGATGCGTACTAAGTCGCTCGGAGGCTCTAAGTATTTCATTCAATTCATAGACGATCGATCCAGGTGGACGGAAGTTCGATTTTTAAGCAGCAAAAGCGATGTAGCTGAGTGCATTAAAGATGTTGTCAATTTAATGGAAAATCAAACAGGAAAAAGAGTAAAGTGCCTTCAGTCTGACAACGGCACGGAATTTGTAAATTCGGCTGTTGACGACTTCTTGAGCAAGCGTGGGATCATGCGTCGTCTCTCAGTACCCTACAACCCTCAACAGAATGGGATAGCTGAAAGACGAAATCGAACGCTGATGGAAATGGCGAGGTGTCTACTAACACAGTCAAAGCTTCCTGCTCAGTTTTGGGCCGAAGCTGTCAATACCGCGAACTACATTCGGAATCGATCACCTTCGAGCGCTCTCGATGGAAGGACACCATTCGAGATGTTGACCGGGAAGACTCCCAATGTATCCCATTTTAGGGAGTTTGGCAACGCTGTGTATGTTCTGAACTGCAAGCCGAACATTGGCAAGTTGGAATCTCGTGGACTACCTGGTGTATTTTTGGGATATTCCGAGTCAGCGAAAGGCTACAGAGTTTGGCTGTCAAACGAGAAGAAGGTCGTTATCTCGAGGGATGTGAAGTTCACGGAACGAAAGGAAAATAGCCAGCGAGAGCTTGAGGGATTCTGTCAAAGTGATCGCAATTATGCTTTTGAACCCAATGATGCAGAGCTTGGGTTTGTAAACATAGATTTGAGTCAGCAGTGTGACGAGAAGCGAAGTGGAAGTTCTCCGCTCATAGTCAACAAGAAAAGGGAAGCAGTACACTCCGATGAGGATGTTGATGGGGATGCTGCGGAGAATGATAACTTACGTCTTAACAAGACTCTAGCCCCACCGAGGAAACGGGGCAGACCAAGGATAAATCGAAATGGAAAAAGGGGCAGACCGAGAAGACTGTTCCAGCAAAGTGAAGTAACCGATCATTCGAATAATAAAGAAGTTCTTATGTTAGAAATTCCAATGAGGGAAGCTCTTTCGAGTCCGGAAGCTAATGAGTGGTATCATGCAATGGCTGAAGAGGTAAAGTCAATGCTTGTCAACGACACTTGGAAACTGGTCGATAGTCCATGCAAGACATCTGCTATAGGATGCCGATTTGTCCTCCGTAACAAAATTAAACCCGATGGTGAGATCGAGCGACGCAAAGCACGATTGGTTGCGCAAGGCTTCAGTCAGCAGCCCGGGATACATTTCAACGAAACTTTTGCACCTGTAGCAAGGTCAGGCTCAATTCGACTGTTGGTTGCATTGGCTGCACGATACAGGATGAGGATAAACCAATTGGATGTCACGACAGCATTTCTCAATGGACCTTTGGAAGAAGACATATTCATGGAAGCTCCAAAGAATCTTGACGTACTGCTCAATCTAATAATTGAAACGGAGAAGAACGAAACTATTGTGAAGAAAGCAAGAACCATGGTAAAGGATCTGCGAGCTGGGAACAAAGTGTGTCAATTGAAGAAGGCACTTTATGGCCTTCGGCAAGCTGGAAGAAGTTGGAACCGGAGACTTGATCTAGCACTGAGAAGATGCGACGCGATCCCTTCATCATCAGATCCATGTCTATATCATATAGGCAAGGGGGAGAATGCGATGTTCCTGGTGATATACGTAGACGATATTTTAATAGCATCAAGGCATCAGGCGGATATTGACAGAGTCTGCAAACGGTTGGCTGAAGAATTCGATATCAAAAACTTAGGAGAAGTCAGCCACTGCCTGGGAATGGAGTTCTCTCGTGACAATAATGCTATATCTGTGCAACAAAGCGGTTATATCGAACAGATTCTCAAGCGTTTCAAGATGGATCAGTGCAATCCTGTGAGCACTCCTGTAAATCCTGGTGCCAAGCTTGATCGAAACGCCGAAGAGCAGTCGGATGAGATGCGGGCCTTGCCATATCGCGAACTGGTGGGATGTCTCACCTATCTTGCAAGTTGGACAAGACCCGACATTGCTTTTGCAGCGAGCTACCTGGGACAGTTTAACTCATGCTATAGCAACATACATTGGAAGGCTGCGAAGCGGGTGCTGCGGTATTTGAAGGGAACAAGGAGCGTTGGATTGGTTTTTGAGTCCAATGCTGGCAGCCTTGAAGGTTACGTGGATTCTGATTGGGGAAGTTGTTTGATCAACCGTCGATCATTTTCCGGATACGTATTCAATCTCAGTGGAGGTGCTGTAACCTGGGAATCAAGAAAGCAGAGAACCGTGGCCCTATCTACATGTGAAGTGGAATACATGGCCTTGGCGGAAGGCATGAAGGAGGCCGTTTATATTCGGCGATTTTTGTGCGAACTCGGTTTTTCGCAATTGGTAAACAAAGTCACCGTGTACGGAGACAACATGGGGTCAATCAAGTTAGCCGAGAACCCCGTTTTCCATCAAAGGAGTAAACATATCGACATCAGATACCATTTCATTCGGGATGTCCTTAAGGAAGGTCAGATCAGTCTGAATCATGTGTCTACTGATGAGATGCCTGCTGATATGATGACGAAGGGTCTTTCAAAGGTGAAGCATCTGAAGTGTTTGAGGCTATCGGGGGTGAAGATGATTAGCGAGGTAGCAGACCAGAACACGATTCGAGGGGGAGTGTTGAGGAATTCAAATGCAGTTGGCGCCTCGCGTTCTTCTACTACTACGATGCAGTCACCTCATCTATTACTCACTTACTAATTGAACTTTGTACTGTCACCTCTTGTGTGACTCTCTTTGTGCGCACACGTATATTCCTTAATAAAAATCCGAAGTAATCGGGAACCGGTGCCGCCTATTTTAACAATTTCCTGGCAACATTTTCTAGCAACACTTCCCTGTAACATTTTCTAGCAACATTTTCTGGCAACATTTTCTAGCAACATTTTCTGGCAACATTTTGTGGCAACATTTTCTAGCAACATTTTCTAGCAACACTTCCCTGCAACATTTTCTAGCAACATTTTCTGGCAACATTTTCTAGCAACATTTTCTGGCAGTATTTACTAGCAATATTTTTTTAGCAATATTCAATGGCAATATTTTCTAGCAACATTTTCTGGCAATATTTTCTAGTAATATTCCCTGGCAAGTTTTCTAGCAACATTTTCTAGCAACATTTTCTGGCAACTTTTTCTGGCAACATTTTCTGGCAACATTTTCTAGCAACATTTTCTGGCAATATTTTCTAGCAACATTTTCTGGCAACATTTTGTGGCAACATTTTCTGGCAACTTTTACTAGCAACATTTTCTAGCAACACTTCCCTGCAACATTTTCTAGCAACATTTTCTGGCAAGATTTTGTAGCAACATTTTCTGGCAACATTTTCTAGCAAATTTTTCTGGCAACATTTTCTGGCAACGTTTTCTAGCAACATTTTCTGGCAACATTTTGTGGCAACATTTTCTAGCAACATTTTCTTGCAACACTTCCCTGCAACATTTTCTAGCAACATTTTCTGGCAACATTTTCTAGCAAAATTTTTTAGGAAGATTCTCTTTCAACTTTTCTAGCTACATTTCCTGGCAACATTTTCTGGCAACATTTCCCGGCAACATTTTTTAGCAACACTTCCCTGCAACATTTTGTAGCAACACTTCCCTGCAACATTTTCTAGCAACTTTTTCTTGCAACATTTTCTAGCAACACTTCCCTGCAACATTTTGTAGCAACACTTCCCTGCAACATTTTCTAGCAACATTTTCTGGCAACATTTTCTAGCAACATTTTTTAGGAAGATTCTCTGGCAACTTTTCTAGCTACATTTTCTGGGAACATTTTCTGGCAACATTTCCTGGCAACATTTGCCTGCAACATTTTCTGGCAACATTTGCTGGCAACATTTTCTAGCAACATTTTCTAGCAACAATTTCTGGCAATATTTTGTAGCAACATTTTCTGGCAATATTTGCTAGCAACATTTCCTGGCAACATTTTCTAGCAACACTTCCCTGTAACATTTTCTAGCAACATTTTCTGGCAACATTTTCTAGCAACATTTTCTGGCAACATTTTGTGGCAACATTTTCTAGCAACATTTTCTAGCAACACTTCCCTGCAACATTTTCTAGCAACATTTTCTGGCAACATTTTCTAGCAACATTTTCTGGCAGTATTTACTAGCAATATTTTTTTAGCAATATTCAATGGCAATATTTTCTAGCAACATTTTCTGGCAATATTTTCTAGTAATATTCCCTGGCAAGTTTTCTAGCAACATTTTCTAGCAACATTTTCTGGCAACTTTTTCTGGCAACATTTTCTGGCAACATTTTCTAGCAACATTTTCTGGCAATATTTTCTAGCAACATTTTCTGGCAACATTTTGTGGCAACATTTTCTGGCAACTTTTTCTAGCAACATTTTCTAGCAACACTTCCCTGCAACATTTTCTGGCAAGATTTTGTAGCAACATTTTCTGGCAACATTTTCTAGCAAATTTTTCTGGCAACATTTTCTGGCAACGTTTTCTAGCAACATTTTCTGGCAACATTTTGTGGCAACATTTTCTAGCAACATTTTCTTGCAACACTTCCCTGCAACATTTTCTAGCAACATTTTCTGGCAACATTTTCTAGCAAAATTTTTTAGGAAGATTCTCTGGCAACTTTTCTAGCTACATTTCCTGGCAAAATTTTCTGGCAACATTTCCCGGCAACATTTTTTAGCAACATTTTCTGGCAACTTTTTCTAGCAACATCCTTGATTGTCTCAATATTTCTTGGAAAGATGAGGTAGAAAAATGACCAAATAAATTTCGCGATCGTTAATCCCATAGATTCTTCCATTTTGCAGTAAAATTTTTACACCAAAGAAAGAGTCACGCGGAAGAAACAAATGGTGACCAGTTTGCGTCATGGACTCGATATGTCGTAGAACTATAAAATAAACTCTTTTGTGAATCTACGAGCATTTCGCGGAATGTTTTCAATGAGATTAAATATATATGATGCTGGATAACACAATTAAAGGCAATCAAGAAAGTTAACTGACATAAATTCGATGGAAATCGAGAAAAGCTGGAAGCCAAAAAAATTTCACACATTTTTTGCGAAGGTTTTCTAATGCGTTGAAGCCGGAATTCGTAAATTTTATCATAATTTTCATAAAAATCAATCAAATATGGCTAATGCAACGAGGAGCTAATAGATAACGAACTGATTGTTAAGGCTTCCATTTTATTAATCAATCAAATTTTAATTATTGTGTAGTACTAGGATGGAAACAAGTTTTTCTTTCCTTTTAAAAAGCTGCATACTTCATTGAGTTCTTCATCGGTTAGATGACCTCTTCTCGAGTCAATTTTTTTCTAGCCAATGTCCGAACTAATCCCTCAAATACGGTTCGGTTCGTATCAAACCGGGCAGTTACATCAGGTAGTTAGCGATTTTTAGAGCATTTTGCTGGTTCGTGTTGAAATTTATTAAAATTCTAATGAATATCATGAAAAGATTTCTGTGCCAAAATACTTCAAAAATTAAGATCATTTGTCTGAACATGTAAAAGAGAAAATGTAATGAAAAAAAAACGTTTGCATGACATTCGAGATTACTACTAGACTCATTCATAAAATTAAAAGGGCCTTTGATCTGATATTCAATTTATCGTGTTCAAAAGCAAGTTGAGTTTAAAAATTAATTTTAAACCTTTTCGACAAATTCTCTAAAAATATTGTTAGAATAATTTTTTTCATGAGTATCTGAGTCCCTGAAACTATTCTAGATGAAAACCTTGGAGAAAACACGCCACGAAAAATAAAAAAGAATTAAGTTGAATGTTTGCAAGTCAGAACAATCCCATCAGAATGGCATAAACGAGAGATTCAAGACACATTTTTACAAGTCACCGTTTTCTAGAATTTCAAATACGAAGAAGCTTTTTTAGCAGAGTTTGATAGACAATCCATAGTTCTGTCTCAAAACGGAAGACTACGAAAGAAACTTGCTTTATTTTTGTCACACGTTTTTTTCTGAGAAATTGAACACGCCAATCTTCAACAGAGGAAATGAGTTTTTAAATGGTCCTAAATGGGTTATTCTTTTAAATCAATTTGAATTGGCTTACAAATGATTAAAATCGCTCCTGTATGGTAAATAAATTTAATCTACAAGATAAAAAAATTTGTCAACCATTTCAAACCTACAAAACAATTTTGAACGTCTCAATTGGGAGCTTACCTAGCCGCCTTTGGCTGGACTTAATGTGACACATACAACGTAGTCCTTAATGAGGTGATCCTGAAAAATAACTAAAAAAGATGCAGACTAGCTCCATGTCTCTCTTTATAATTTCGCCGCCAAATGGGCAGAAATCTACCTGCATCTGAATGACGCCAAGATGCATTTGGCTAATTAAGATGTACCAGTCTAGCGGACACACCAACAAAACGTATACATGCGGGAATTCCGTCTACTTAATGCGATCGTGATTTATGGATCAACGATCCAACCAAACTACATATATTGATATTTTTCGGAAATGTTTAGCCTTGAAAAGATTTATTTCTTAGGAATACAAAAAGATACACTTGACTGCGAGATACTTTCGAGCGTCTACATTTCAACTTGGATCGCGACGAGTAGAGCTCGTAATGGGAGACAGTGGAAGCTGCCTTACGAGATTTAAAATGCCGGTGGCGATCTGCGATGGGAAACGTTGGATCGGAATGCAACTGGCTGAGCTGGGATTTAACTAAACAAAAATGTCACCTTAAATGGGTTCGCAAATTAATTCCACGCAATTGGTTCCCGAATTACGTTTGTCGTCCATACGTGATCTACTGGAGGGTTCTCGTTTCCATATCAAAATGGCATGACCATTTTCATCCAGTTCTCAAGTAGACGAGACCCTCGAACGATTTTTGGCAACGTGAAGTGCACACATTGATTCTGTTCCGTGCGCATGGCTGCCACCAAAGCTAAGATCAAATTAAATTAAAGTTAAAAAAATCGTGCCCAAGACTAGATGGATTTATAGTAGCGAAAGCGAAGCGAAATACCTTGCAACAGGCGAAAGTGTCTTTCTTCTGCTCGTGAACATTGATTTGGCCATGTTGTCACGAAGCAATTGGAGATCAAAGCTCAGTTGAGACCTCGAGTAACAAATGACTTTTGTATCTAGATATTTGCAGGAAGCTTATCTCAGCGATCTTTTGGGAATTGTTTTGGGCGCTACATACATATGTACGTGACCCGTGATAGTGTGAGCTGGGCAGCTGTGGTATTTGTATAGCGAGCGCAAGGAGAATCCGTCAAAATCCGTATAACCAACACGATCCCTGCCGGCTGGATGATGAAAACACATGAAAGGCAATTTATTAGGGTCTCGCTCGCTTTTGGAGGTGGATCGCTGACTCAAATCTGACTGGGACATTCCTTGGACGCAGCTCGACTCCGCGAATCTGGGAACGCCGACCACACCAGCATCGCGATCGCCCGCCATCGCCGCAACTTGTTCGCGATCATCTTAGCCACGGTGAACTCATGATCTTCTGGAGAAACATGGCCTTATCGCCGATCAACATCGCAATTACATCGATTAATTAATATTGGAAGACAAGCTGCGCCATGTTCTACTGTTTTTCCACAACATCACGATGACGTGACGGGGCTCGGACGGGTCCAAGAAATCGAAAATCTGAATCTGATTCTGATTCCGCTGATCGATCAGCCAGCCCCAACGTTCGATGGCGTCCGTGGTCCATGGATGTGGTACGATCGGGAAGTGGTACCTTACGTACGTTTAGTGTCTGATGCGCTGATCATCAACGTTTAAACGGCGTTTTAATCGAATAGCGATGACTTTTCAAAAAACGGTGGCGCGGGCAGCATGACTAACCTGCCCTGTACTGTCCTACCCGACCCTGTCTGCTCCCGGGAACCTTCAGCCGGGATTACAGATCGCTCGCTCCTCCAGCTCTAATTAATTATTGTCAGAGGAATTTATCTTTCGATTGAATAAATCTAGATTGCATAAATGCTCGGGTCGCGAGCATAGATACTTTGTAGTTCATGCATTCATCCCTAGCCCATCGATTGCACTAACGTCACGCGATGATAACTTTGTACGAGATGTTTTTCTTTGCTAGATAGTAGATTTCGAACTTTTTTCACAATAGCTACACAAAACAATCTTTTGACAAGACAGTTTCGACAATGATTTGCATAGAATTGTTCCAGCAAGAACATTAATTGACCACTTCAGCATTGGATAATTGTACAACTACTACTGCGCATCGCCACAGCCAAGCTGTTGTACTTATATGGCTAAACAATTAATTTTGGGGATTTTTTTTTGTTTTTCCTTACAACACCCTACAGCTAACAAGTGGGTTTCATTAATTATGCAGTTGAAATTGTTACCACATGTCGAGTAAACAGTGGTGTGGCCATTGTAGCTACTGCGAATCCATTCATTAATCATTGTAAGTAAACACAGGGGTTTTTGTTTAGAATAAAACGACTGTGAACAATAGACAAGCATATAATGGAGAAATCACAATAGTCGAGAAGAATCACGAAAAACAAATAAATGACATCCTGAGTGAAGAGTAGACAAATGACCGATGTCCGATTTAAAAGCTTATATGATTAATAGGGCTTATGTCCTTTCAATAGCAAAGTCTGCAAAACCTGAGTTCGAATAGAAAAAAAAAACGGGAAAAAAATTTGCATCCATGGGATTCAAAATCAAATTAAAAACGAGCATTGCACGCGGGATTCAACCGTCTACTAACTTTGCTGTTGATTTTTTTTGGCAAAGCATTGAGCTGAACTATTGAGTTGCCCATTTTCAGCTGATTACAATAGACGACATTCAAAACTGAATATCAGTCAAGAATTTTTGATTAAAACTTGTTCGCAAGCTTGGACAGCGTTACAATCAACAAAAATCATACCATCAATTTTTTCGTCAAGATTAACAGTGGCATCCCAGTAGCCCTGCCTTAAATCTCAACTTCTCCTCCTGCCCAGAGATAACGACCCGTGTCGGAAACAATAATTATTATTTTTTCCAACCTAATCTCATTTCAATCGAAATTTTTCTCGAAGCATTTAAAATTTTGATGTTTAAATTAATTTCCAATCAACGAAAACATGCTCATCCCAAGAACGACTGAAACATCCTTCGTCGATCTAATCTGTTCTCATCACTTCGTGGTTGTTGTTGATCTCGTTATTGGCCTCCATAATTTGCTAATGATATAATTACGAATTAAGATACTCTCTACCCGTTCAGATACTTTTTTTTACGGATTGTCACTTAACTTTTCCTGTGTGCATTGTATCTACGCACGTAGTAAATAAATTAGGTGCTTGATTGCCTGCCAAATGGACCATGAGGATGGCTAATTCTCATTCTCCTCCGGACAGGGTTTGCTTCGCTTCAATATCTTTGCTGACTCATCGGTAATCTGTAGTTACGCTATTAGTTAGTTCATAAAGAATTTATTCAATCACATTTTTTTCTCCACCGTTCGGATACGAGTACGTTTAAGATGTGACGAAGATACTTTGACGGGTTGAAGCAAAAACGGTGGTTTTTTTTTGCTTCGAATAAGATGTAACTTGGAACATAGAAGTAGTTGAGGTCCGCCCACTACTTTAGCTCCATAATGGCTGTGTGGCTTTGAAAAGGTTCGACAATGAATTTTAATCATTTTTTGCAGACAAAAGAATGCCAATAAATGAAACAGTAGAATGCTTTGAAAGGAGTCGATGCCCTTCTCCGATTTGGGCAGGTGCTTAAACTTTGAAGTAAACCTGGAAGTTGGGAGTGTGCAGCTCTAAAGTGATTCTTTTTCGAGGTAGAAGCACATATATTTTGCGGTAATCGAAGAGGATGTTTGCATGTAAAGTGTTGACATCTTCCTCTTTTCGAGCCAAGCTTATTGTTATGTTAACTGTGTTATCTCTTTGAAAACCTAGAGTGCTTTGAAAGCAAGTTAAAAGGCAGCTGCATTACCTATTGAATAATTGGAAATAGGCTTTATTGGTTCTAATTTATTCCATTTTTAAAGCTCTCCTTTGCGCGTTATTTATAGGGTGCGACTATGTAGCCTCGAGCAACATTGATATAGAAATTAACATCGTGGCAGTGATAAATCTGTGGTCTCCAAAGCCACCTCAGTCTCGTACCAAATCTTCTCACTTACATTACTAGACCAGACGTAAACTATCCAACGCTTCTAGACTGCAAATTGGATTACCACTTGGGTCTCGGAGTCACCACTTTGTGTACCAACCAGTTAAAGGAAAAAATCAAACCTCCTTTTCCTTTCCAACTTATTTCCATTTTCAGGTTGCTCATCTTTTATTGGCAATTAAGTTGGTGGCTATGAATTATATTTTATGATCACAAACTTGAATTCATTGAGATTAAGTGACTGTAAAATTGTCATACGACATTGGTCAGAAGAATGTTCTTCTGGACGACAAGTCAACTGCATTTTTATAAGATTGTTTATTCTTTAATATATGGACATGTGTGCATCTTTAACTAAGATCTTTAGCATATGCATTGAGGAAGGAGACAAGCGAATGTTAGTTAAGATTACATATCGCAAACAATCGCTGCAGTTGGTCAAAATTCAAACAACAAATATAAGATGCAGTAGATTCGTGGAATAAGCTTATATACTAAAGCATTTTTCATGATTTGATAACTCAAATTCTCAACTACATACTTGTATATTTTTCCTCAAATTGTTGGTTCCACCATCTACCACCTTTAATTTTACTGAATACAACTTATTTAATTTTCCGGGCACATTTTTGAGGATAACTGCTTCATTGAATAACAGTCATGCATGGAAATAGCGTTGTGGTTTTCATTGAAGACCCTATATTCAATGTAAACCTGAAAATAAATAGTCCTGCCATATTTTATATTCCAAGCAGTGGACTGCATCGTGCCATTTTTCCGTGAACAATTTTTTAATGAAAATTCCTTTTTAAGTAGGAGTGATAATCAACGGGAATTAAAATTGTGTGAAATTGAATATTACTCGATTTTCAATGGAGATCCGATCCGATTCTCTCTTTGCTATGATTCGTGAATTATTGACGCTATAAATTGCTAAATGGATACTAGCTGCTGAATTTAATGGTTTGTTGAGAGAATTAAATTATACGATTGTAATCAATGCTACATTTTCCAGGTTCGTAAAATACCTTGAACTCGAAATAGTACTCGAAAAGAGGTGAAAGATTCATAGTGACATTGTAAAATGAATTACGTTAAAAATGATAATTAAAACGTATAGTACTGCAATGTTTATCGCGGAGTTTTCATCCGTAAAGAAATAAATATTGTGTGGAAAGACAATGTGAGCTACAGTTTTGTTTTGGATTATAACCTTAATAACTGGATACTCAAATTCATACCGAAATGTTTATGCTCTTAAAGGCAATACAGATTCACCCCGATTCATAGGGTCTTTTAAACATAATTCATTATTATCTATGTTTGAAAACTTTGTTATAAACTTTATTTAAAAACCAGCCGTACTCAAAACTTCATAAGCGTTGATTCTAGGCTGTTATTTATCATCATTATTGGATTTGTTGAGCTTTGTGAAAGATTTTGTGCCTGTCTGCTTACATATCCACGGGCACCCAGGCCTTAAAACTTTCATTGCATACAACTTATCAATAAATGTCACTACTGGTACATACCTCGCACTGTATTCAGTTTTGGGTGGGAAGCTCGAATCTGGAGCTACTGTTTATTGACTCTTGTAGGAGTCTTATTATTTTACGTAACGAAAATTACTCCTTTTCGCAAAGGATATAAGCTATCACTATGCTAAGTTTTGAAAAAAAATTGATGCCATACATTTCGTGTAATCCACGATATTTTTGTATCTACTGATTTAAAATATATATATATACATTTTCTCATAAATAAATTCAGTGTACCGACTTTTTTCTCTTATGGGCTTTATTACATAATATTGGCATAGTTGGTTGCTCTTTTGAATTTTTAATATTCGAATATGTTAAAGTAAAAATCATAAAAAACATAAAATAAAAGTTTGAATGCTTAAAATGAAGACAATCGTCGATACAATATAATATACACTAAAAATTAAATAAATTAATCGATTTTGCATTAAAAGAGTGAATAAAAACTTTCATTTTAATAAACTTATAGACTTAAATAGCAATACTTTATGATTTATCTGTAAATTCATGTATTAGAAAATATTGTCGATGTGTAATTTTCTTATTTTTGCTGAAATTTATGTTGGAATGAAGGGCCTCTAAAATTCTAGTAGGAGTTAATTTGGTTACAAAATTCCACAACTCATTTGATAAAAGAGTTTCTTTTATATTATCAAAATATTTTTCTAGTTGTTAACTACACAACTTACATTGTTGATTTTTTAGGCTGGAACTTCAGGTTAAGCAATAATGTATACTATAATAAAGTTATAGTCATAAATCAATTTATTCAGGCAAACAATGGAGTGATACTCCATTAACATACGTGTAAGATTTTAAGAGGGATATTTAAAGGGGAAGAGGAAATAAATAGATAAGTTTACCTAGAATTTGTCTTCCATGCTTTTCAATTTTTTGAGTATGCCACTCAAACAATTCTACGTAGTTTTGTAATTAATTTGCTTTAAGAAATTTTTGTTTCAGGTGTAACCGTCGAGACATTATGGCAGTGTTTTTTGTGAAATTTTTTAACGACTCCTCATTTATAAAACATGGCATTTGTAGGTAATTTTATACGCATAAATGAACATTTTTCAATATTTCAATCGGAAGCATTCAAATCAGATTTCGAGAATTTTCGTTAAGATTCAGAATCCGAAGTGCTTATTTTGCAGGAGTTCGAGGAGTTTTGTAGGAGCTTGATCACTAATGTATTCATCGACTTGTTTGAAATGAATGTAACTTTGTTCTTCTTTGATTGAATCATTCAACTTCAACCCCATCTCGTGTCGCCTGAAAACATTCCACTAACCAAATAACTACTTCGCTAAAAATAAAAGCCCGATTGCTTGGCAACACTTTCGTTTTAATCGTTTTATCTTAAATATATAAATACATATAAGTTCCAGCCACATGCTAACTACTTCTTTGGATTCATATAAAGACGTAAAAAATATTTATGTAAATTCCAAGATTACAGATCAAATGGGAGGTGATGCTCTACAGATTGAAGTCCAGAACTTGGCTGGCGACAAATACCAAACCATGAAATTAATTTTCTGACCCCAACAGCCACGGTTTGTTAATTAAAGCCGCAGATAATTTATGCAATCAAAGGTATTTCTATGGTTTGGATACGATTTCGAGTCGATGCGATCCGATTGGTGTGATACATGTCATCAAACATTAGCCTAATCCCCGTGCCGATAGGTGATCGAGAGGACATTGACAAAATTCTGGTCACGGAAAATCACATTTGGGCTCGTTTTGGTACACATGCCAGCAAGCTAGCATATGTGTGAATGCCGGTGATAGGGTCAGTTAGAATTTCGCAAATATGTAGTATTACACGCTGAAATACTCTTTTTGTTCAATCAACGAAGGTATTTTCTTTCCTCCATAATCACGTAGTGGACATATAAGATATGTGCAATTCAAACGGGGACGCAGAATCGACCGGCAACAACGCGAGTGCTATGAATAATAGTGGATGGAATGTGGTCACCTGCGGCTCACCAGGTTGTCCACGATCGTTTCCACACGGTGTGTTGACAGAAGGACTAAAAAACGACGTATATAATTAATAGATCAAACAGTGAGGACTCGTGTTGGCTTAGCACATTGAGAATTTTCTTTAGGACGAAGCTAATATTAAGGTTGGTCAAACATGGGAACATTGAAAAAGTTTAATCTTGAATTTTTCTACATACACAGAATATACATATGAGATAGTCTTTTAGACATCTTCTAGTAATCTATTCACCTGTTGTTATGGAGCGAAACATATTGCAGGTGCTTTTAATCCTCGTTTGGCTGAGGAGTAAATATTGAAAATATTAACCAAAATAAAATTAGAAAGCGTACATGTTTTCAAAGTTTCTAATTTCATGCTTTCATGAAGTCACCTTCAAAATAAGAAAATTCAAGGACGAATAGGGTACTGCAAATCAAATTAGTAGTCACGTATTGCACACGTAAAAGTATTCCAGTATATTCCACGATTAGCTCCACGGCCAACAATCAATAATTTAAAAGTACTGAAATCTGCATAGCCTACTTTAATCCTGTTTCCTTTGACATTTGCATAATTTCGCAAATAGTCCAGTGTCTTGAATAAGAACAGTTACATATAGCCGCTGATACATTTAGCATACTAATATTGCGATACATTAACTTCTCGTTGCCTGGCCCCTTAAATAGAAAATGAATCCGCTTAAAGTATTCAAAAGGAACACTATGACGAATTGTGTTTGATCGACATACAAGCAAAGATCCAAAACCAAATATTTACCAATGACCACTTCAACTTTATCCGTCGGTGAAACATCAATAAAGGACATGCCGCCTCCTTACAACAGAACAATGGATGGTCAGTCACAATCAGACTTCTTTGAACGATTGTTTTTGTTTAGGGTGTTGTCTCGTTTTTCTTGAAGGCATTAGAAATACACCAAAATTCCAATGTTTGGTCAACCATTAAAATAAGCCCTGGATATATTTTCAGTAAAGGAGATAGACGAGATTTGTTTAGTATATATTTCAGATAGAATTTCAATTAGAAGTTGTTGAAGTTGCTTTTAAGATGACAACTCTAATCCACGTAAGGGTGAAAGAATTTAATAGCCCGACAGTTCAATAAAATATAATCAACTTTTCTGGTGCCATAATGCAAATTGCTAATGATTTAATTTCAGACTGGAAATCAATATCTGATGGCGCCAAATCAGAGGGGATTTAGATTACAAGGTGTTAACAAGTTGAGCTGTGAAAAATCTGATTTGAAATCAGTGCATGCTCAACATGCTCTTAAAACTGGGTTCGAAACAGCAAAAAGTCGCACATAATCGCGAAAAAAATGGTGGAACAGGTCAAAGATTTGAAATAGACTGACATATATTTTTCTCTTCAAAATAGATTTCGTATCAAATGATAGGTAACATCTACATCTTTGATTTCGGTATCAAATAAATTTTTCATATGTCTGGCAAAGCAGGAATTGGTGCTAGTATTTTAGGATGCATTCTGATTTTTGAGTTTATCTTCAACAAAATATCTTTCATGAAGACTAGAAAAAACGATTGACTCAATTTTTTGAGCTTTAAGGCTCAACAGTTAGCGATCTTTAGATTCAAAAATTTCCCGTAACTGAAGAGCAAAAAAGGTATATCTTGACAGACGATTTGTAATTTTTTTTAACACATTTTGCATAAAAGAAATACATTTCGTATGACCGATATCATGAAAATGTTCAGAGATTTCTGATTTTTCAAAGCGTTCGCCGCAATGCTGTATCGCGCGTCCAAAACTGTAAGATAGCTGAAAATAAAATTAATTTTGGCGTAAGTTTAACTAATTGCAGTCTATTACCTTGGAAATTTGAAACACTGAAATCAAACCCAAATGGTAGATACGTTAATGTACGTTATAATTTCATCTTGGATTTAGATTTGGGGTGGATTTCAAATGAAGCTACTGCGTTGCTTTCAAACGTGCATATGCATATTTTGATTCCATTAACGAAACGGAAACTAATTACGAGAAAGCCGTTCTTATCGCTTTATGCAGATATCTATCATTACGACTGGTGGATATTAAGGTCGCCAGGCCTCAATCATACCCACCGCCTTCTTAATTTAACACCCACGTACTTCAACTTTCCATGCAGAAAAGGCTTCACCTTTTATAAACTTTCATTTACCGTTCGAAGCCAAACGAAATTCATTATTGATCATCCGAAATCGTTGATAGGTTTTATTAAATTAATTCCGGGCCATGGTCTTCCCGAATTTTTCCATTGTCAATTATACAGAGGTTTCTAGCGCTCGCCATTCCTTCAGCTTTTCTCATTCCTGGGTAATTACTACCTCCGCCTTAGAGTGCCTGACCATCCGAAAAGAGGCTCTTCCCTTTGGCGGGAGATTTGAAAATAGCAGGTTGAGTGGAATTCGCGCAGATATTTCGGGCGAGACTGAAGAAGGAGTCGGACGGCCTCATCAATCAAAATTAAAACGATTGACGCGAGCAGCGAGTAAAACGTTTGATGGGAGCCAAAGATTGAGGAGGAAGTTAAGGTGGAGGCTGGCTGACTGACTTTCGGATCCAGGGAGCAGATGGGCACGTTGCATCTTGGTGGCTACTCCCGTTGATAACTTCATTTCTGGGAAGAAAAGATTAAGTTCTGGATCCATTAAAGTCTCGTGATTTCATTTAATACTTGCTCGTTATTTAATTTTCACTTTTATTTTTCCAATTCGCTGAATGTGGTCTGGACTGGGCTGCATTGATAGAATGTCAGGGATGTAGGTGGGGGTATCGAACTTTTTGAGTGAACATGGGCTGTCCAAAAAAAAAGGAGATGTGGAAGTTTGGAGATGCAAATTTGGTAAAGGTTAAAATTTTGGCCCCCACTACCGAAGCGGGTGGGAGTAAGGGGATTGAAAAAAAGGGGCTCCCTACTACTATGGCATAAAAAAACCGCGGCGGTCACAGCACCATGAGAAGTCATGGCTATTTTGCCTATTTTTAGAGATCATATGAAACCGAAAAATTGATCTGGGAAGTAAGTTTTAGACATAATTGGAAGTCGAAAAATTAAAAAAATAAAACCATTTTTTTTATCAAAAAAATAAAAAAAATTAAACAATTAATGTCATTTTTACCATACCCCTCATTTACCAGCCCGTAGCGAGAAGGGACCGGGACCGAGGGAGGCGATGCAAAACGTGTCTCCAAAGCGTCATCCCTATTTATATTACATTTACATTTATTTTTTCATCAAAACTATTTAAATTATAGTTAAAATAGTGTTTCAATGTATCAAAAATAAATTAACAGTAATTCTTTAAGTGATGATCTTGTAGCTGCTTATGCAGGCTTTTCCCCACAAGATATTTTCATTTGCAATTTCCACGAAGAATTTTGAGGGAAATATTTAGAAAAAATTAAAAAGTAGCCCGTATTTAATATTTTTCATCGGAAGAATATGCATATCTATTTCTTAAAAATGCTCGTGGAATTCCCACTGCATTTTCTTCTTCTAATTATTTTTGATCCAAAATTTTCGAAGTTGATAAATTTACATGCACATCTTTGTGGGCCGGTTACGATGGTCATATATTTGATAGGCTCTTGACTAGCCACCTTCGAAGCGACTCGGTGATCATGTCAATCTTCAGGCCTTACCAATTTGAGCACATTGAAGAAGAAAATGAATAAAGCTCGGATGGTCGACGAGGTGGAGGGAGGATGGAAATGTAAGTCGATCGTATAATAAAGCTCACGGAAGAAAAAACTTACTAATTAGCTCTGCACTGCTATGGTACCACACATTTTATAGGCTATGAAACAATAAGATACATATCCAATTCTTGCTTCCGACCCACTTATTTATATTTTCTAAACTGATTGTTGCTTCCGTGAAAATCAAAAGTGATCACTCAGTCAGTTTTTCTCGATGAAAAAATTTAAAATTTTGTTTCACAATAACGTTGATAATTCCCAGCTAACCATTTTCATCAGCATTCAAACAATCCGAGCACATTGGTTCAATGATGATTGAATGGAAAACTGCAAATTAATATGCAAGAGACGTGTTTTGAAGGGATATCTAGTTTGAAATCTCATGCCAACCCTTGACGAATATAACATATATAGAACGGAATGAACTCTGAATATTGATTGAACGAATCAACTTTTCTCATATATTGAGCCCAACGATGAATTTGAATTTTATCCCTAATTTATTTGGTAAATTGATTGAGATCGTGTCTTGCAAAAAGCTTTCATTTTTCAGAGACAACCTTCCAGGACTTTTTCATCCATAAAAATCAGTTGCACTGATCCGGAAGCAATACCAGTTACCAGAAAGAACGATCCCAAAGCAATATTTTTTCTAGGAACGCATCAACGCCAACAAAATAAAAAAAATTAACCAAGAAAATGTCCATCGATGTCAACGTTCACTCTTGATAAATAATTTATCTGGTTTTGGCCTGCAAACTTCTTCTGATGGTCATTTGTGAATGAATGAAAGTTCTTCCCGAGCGAACGAAAGATAGCGACAAAAGTAAGGCGGGCGTGTGGTTGTGTATGTGTGTAAGAAATAGCCCAGTATCTTTTTGTTGGGTCTTAAATTTTTGATGGATTGCGTGCAAAAGGTCTTGTTGGTGAATTGTGGGACCCAACAACAGCCATTACATGTTATTTAGAGTAGTGTAAGCGTTATTGTGCTGTTCATCCCCCGGAGAGTCTTCCAGATACCACGGACTGCAGTGTCTTGGCGGTCGGCCGGGGTCTTGCCTTTATTGCCTCGACGTGTGATTGACAATGTAGTTTAAGTTATTTAATCTTCAATGACAAGTAGTGGCGCTTTCCTAATTTGTTATTTCAATCATTTATCATTTAGAGCGATGCACGAGATGAAGATACGTATGACGGGGCACCGTCGCGTTGCGGCGCGGATATATTAATAAGTGCACACATTCATAAACGGGTGGCTCCGTGGACTATGATGTTTCAATTACGGACATCAAGCGATGAGATCTTCCACTTGGACTTGGACAGTTTGAGGATGAGCTGATAATTTATGTGGAAAATGATGAATTACTTGCGAAATAGATAGTGATTGCTTCCATGAAAGATCCAACCTCGTACGCTCTCGGTTTTCATATACAACACATGAAAACAATTTCCTATGCCTTTTCCTGGCATGCATCGGTTGAATGATGTGATCATCTCTTAGTATAACAGCAATTGGAAAATGAACCCATCCATAACATTCGCATATCGTACTGTTCTTCTGAAATATATCAAAATCAGATTCAATTTAAAACAGAATATTCTGTCAATCAAAAATAAGTTCGCTTCATTGTCCTTTTGCACCCATCATGCGCTGTCCTGCTGGCTCTCCACTCATCATCATCATCCTTGGCAGTTGGTCACACACAAATAAGTAACCTCGCGAAGACAGATTTCAAGCATCACATTCTTAAGACGACGCAAGGACACATATTCGAAAAGGTATGCCTTGCAACAACGTCGTGTGCTACTTGCTCAAGCTGTGAATTTTAATATCATATTGCTAGCGACTGGGAAAACAGATGCCCTTGTGGTTCTGACAAATCTAAGCTAACAAGCCGGAGCACTCATCATCCATACGTAAACAGAATGGGCACTTGTTGATTGCCTTCATGCGGGAGAGTTTGCAAATTAAATGCTGCTCGAATGCCTTTTGCGTTCCAGCATAATCCCGGATTAAACCTTTTGGCTGTCGCGAATATGATGTGAGGGATATTTGTTATAGCCACGGTGTTGTAGCTCTTTGAACATTGTAGAAGACTGCTGAGCCGACTCGAGAACACATATTCACACATTCTTTGTAATTCCTTAAAAAAGAGAATTGAAAATCAAGTCGAAAAGCTCCAGGAAAAGAACACCTCATTGCGATGGGGCTATCATCAACCAAATTGATTCTGTTTCCAATCAACATATGCAGAAATGTGTGCTGATGAAGAGTTGGAAACCCTGATGGAATGGAAATTACGTGGATGCATGCACTGCATCCAGACTGGACCCGCGAAGGTTGCAATTAAGAGGCACACCAGGAAGTCTGAGCCTATAAACCGAGCTATCAGTTTATTCGATATCTGCGAAGTGTTATTTCGCTAATTGTTGACGGCAAAGCTGTTTTTTTTATTGTATAGCTTGCGAATTGTGTCGATTAGATGATTTGTTCACCGTTAAGAGTAATGATGTAAGACGATGAAATCAGAATGGTATGTGAGAAATTAAGGTTACATGTGCATTTTAATTTAATGAACATTTTCACTGCATAAATTATATTTTTGTTATGTCTCGTGTAAATTGAACAGTCACCTCATTCAGTTGCTTTATTCAAAAATAATAGTTTGAATATCATGCGGGCAATTTTTTTGAAATTGTCTTCACTATTTGATCTAAACATTAGAGATTTATGAATTATTGCCATTTATAGAAGTGAGCTATTGTGTACATTGTGCACCATCTTTTGTCTCGGTATATAAACACTTACTAACTTTGAGATTTGTCAAACCGATTGATTCGATGAGACATGTTTTTGAAACGGAAATTCAGTACAATTTGAACCAAGAATCGCACACGTTCACTAGCAAAGAGTTTCCACTGATTCTGTGCTGCAGATCCAAGGGAATTCAATCCCTTCTTCGTCGCTCTATATACCTAAACAAATAGAGTACCGAAGAAGGAACTTTATTTCCAGTCGTATAGCATCAGACAATTTTTCGCACTGTTCGAAGTTACGGCTATAAAACATTTTTCAGATGATTACACGTTGCTCAATGGAGCACCAATGACCATATATTTGGAACGCGTGATTCTCCCGAACTTGTCACTATGATTTGTTTCAATTTGTATTGTAAAATTCTAAAATCTATTATACGCGATATTCCGCTCGCGGATTGTCAAATATACAATGTCATTTCTCGCTGACAGTCGCGATTCAACGAATTAACGAAACTAGTTTCTATGTGCATCTCTGTCTTTCGTGTACGAACCAATCACATGCAATTTGTTTACTCTGTTAGTCATGCTAGGGTTCACGGATATGCATTTATCTATACTTAGGCACAGCCTGGCCACTTTGGTTGTGTAACAGATTTGTGAGAAATTGGCTGAAGTGTCAGTGCTATGTGTTCTTTATTCTATGGACATCAATGACCAAGACGTTTCAATGAACTGGTTGAAGCGGTCAGAATGAGCGTTTCCTTGGACCGAAAAGTGTCGTATCGTCGCCACTCTCAGCATTTTGGCGTCAGTGGAACCACTATGTGGCGACTTTTGAAGGATGATTTGCATTTGTTTCCTTATAATGTGCAATTAACACAAAGCATGTTGTCGACAGACCGTCCACGCCGCTTGGAATACGGGAAAGCAGTTGCTCGAATGGTGGACACTGAACCTGATTTTTGCATGAAAATTCTGATGACCGACGAGTCCAATTTCACAATATCTGACCAAAAAGTGACTGTTTGAGCCGATGTTTGTGCCAAAAACATCGTTGGGCCCTATTCCTTCAGAGAAAACGAGAAATTTGATGGAAACAAATATCGGTGGATGTTGGTCCATTATGTCTGGCCACGAATGCGTGAAAAAGTACATGACGGTTACTGGTTTCAACAAGACGGTGCACCATGCAACACTGCAAATCAAACAATTCAGTTTTTGCAACGAAAATTCCCTGGACGCCTGATATAAAAAAGTGGCGAAATTGAGTGGCCACCCAAATCTCCAGATTTGACCCTTTTGAACTTCTTTTTGTGGGGTTATTTGAGAAGCAAAGTGTACGACAGGTAGCCCTAGAGCATGACCGAGCTCAAGGCAAACATTTGTGCCGAAATCATTGCTATAACGCCCGAGATACTCGAAAAGGTCATGCAAAATGTAGCAAAAAGCGCACATTTTCAAAGTTAGTAAGTGTTTTCATAGCGACACGAAAGTTGGCGCACCCTGTATGGTTTATGAAAATATTGAAAATATTTCTAGAAGGGTGCTTCTAGAAAGATGTAACGAAACTATCAATTACATGTTCCAATTTTTGAAATCCACTGAAATGTTTTTCTGCTTCTAGGTTGCTTTTTGCTAAAAATAAAATCAGGCAGTGATCAAACTCTCCTGTTGGGTTAGAAAAAGGAAGAATGCATTCACTATGGGTTTAAAAATCTTTTAGATGTGGTCGAATCTACTGGACGAAATAAAGACATTTCCCTTCTCTATGGCGTTATTTATTTGAGAAGATTTTTTCGAAGCCTTTTTCATATACTTTTTGAACATTACACCAAAGAAATAATTTTATTTTGTCCTAGGGATAAAGCGACACTCGAGAGATATCTTTTGATTCAATTATTAACTTGCATAACACAAGTTGACCCATCACACTCTACACTATATTAAGCATCATAAAACAATCGATCTGGTCGAATTAAACCTAAAATAACGATCGAAACGACCACTCCATCAACAAGCACCACTTTTTATATGTGCCTAGCGAAAACTCGCTCTTAACCCACTCGAATTAGAAACAAAAATTATTTTCTTTTGGCCGCAAACTCAACAGGAATTTTTCTCTTGTCAATTGCAATCATTTATAATAATTATTTCGACTTCAATATTTTGAGTGGCGCAGGTAGTGACGGCATAACACACGTTAATCAATAAAAACACTCGGCAGCTACTTGAAGACTACTTTAATTCGGAATGGGAACCGAAGCAATATTGTGTGGAAAGGTCATTGGTTACCTAAGCAAATTCCAATCACATCTCGCATGTCGTAGACCCAAAAGGAGCCATCCACCCACTTGTGCCATTCAAGTGCCAAATAGGCTCCTCAACAATGGGCAAACTCTACCATGCCTCGTCCTATGCCTGCTTCCCTTGCGTGTCGAACAACAAATAAACATCCTTGTCGATGGAACGCTCCTCGAGGAACGTGTGGGCTTTCTTTTGGCTAGTGCTTTCGTTACTTTCTTTCTATTCGTCATTGCCGTGATCACTTTCATTTTCTTTATGCTTGCGAAAACATTTCTGTTTATTATTTGTGGTTTATGCTCATTGGATTTTGTAGACGTTTGCATGGAGAATGCGATTTGGTCCTAGATTGCGAATGGAATTTGCTACGTGAGGAGTTGCCGCGTGAGTGTTCATGGAAAATGACCCTTTTCTGAGTTCATTATTTTCAAAAGCCAGCATGTTGGAAACGGATTCAGTGAATGGATATCCGTTGTTTGCATTTTGAGTGGTGTTGAATGAAATGCAGGTTCCGATTTAGTTGAGAGCAAAAACAGCTCCGAAAAGTAGGAAGAAAAAAGAATTTATTCAAAAATTTCTACGTTGAATTCACATCTATTTTAGAATCAACTTGCGTTCGGATTTGGTTTATACCATCTCAAATTTCAAATACATCCTTCTCCATCACTTAGCCCCCTGACTCCCAAATAAAGCTCGAGTGGGTAGAACAGTTTCAAATGACTTCAGAAAATAACTAGCAGACAACGAAGCAAACAACAACAACAAAACATTCTAAGGCATATGCACTTTTATCAAGAGTCTTATGTGGACAAAGGACATGTGGGCATTACCTGAAGATTTGCATTGACCAAATGGCTGCACAATAGCGAACTCGACCGTGACATCCCTATGCAGTCTACCTTCATGAAAACGAGGTTCCATCATAAAAACAATAGAATATTCGTAGCATGAAAGTATTATGAGGAGACAGACCAAAAGGACGCAACATATTAATAATTGAACGGTATGTAATGGAATTTTTAATTCAGACATTCCTCGAGTGCATGAGTACATATGGGCTGTAATTTTACATTAAGTTTACCGATGAAATTTGAATGTAAATAAAAGTCTTTTTTAAAGCAAAGACTCAATGATTGGCTTCACTGTTTTCAAGGATCCACTGGGATTTGAAAAATATCCTGAAGCATAGACAGTTTCATCGAAGCAACTCATAAGTGCAGTCAACGTTGACAAATGAATTTTCAAATATCCTTTCTGTATTTTGTGTCAATATTGTGCACATATTGTTTTGTGGTTTTGGTTTTGATTAGTTTGAATAGAATTTATCAGAATCGGAAATATCAGCATTGGTGATACGTAACGACCAAAAGATCACTCATCCAAGATGTCTAAAATGTACAAAAAGGCAAGAAAGAATGGCGCGAAAGCTTTAAATCGTGATAAAACCAGGAACGTAAGCAATGGAGCACAAAAAAGGGAAACTGAGCAATCGAAAAGACGATTGATTACCAGAAAAAGCAATAAAATACCAAGCGAATCTGGCCTTAGGCAGAAACTTGTAAGACAAATCTTCAAAATTGTTTTATGTTTGTTATTTGTTTCCTCCACCGATCAGCGCATCCTGTCTCAAGACGATAATCATTCGATTTTGTTAAGAACCAAAATTGTTGCTCAGAGAAAACAAATGTTGGAGGATATTGAGAAAGGCGTTGCTTGCAAAATATTTCTACGTCGAAATCTGTCACTAAAAGCAGGATTGCGAAATTGCAGAGTGTTTCTAAAGAAAAGTTTTGTGAAAACATATCATGCTCGAGATTTAATGTGAATTTGTAAGATTTATTTGGTTTAGTGTATTTTAGATTGTATTTATTTATCATGGCGGCAAACTGTATCAGACCCTTTATAATTTCAAATCAATGTGAAATGTTCAGAAGCGGCTTTTATGTTGTTCAATTTATTTGTTTGATTTTGAATTACGGTCAATGTTAAAAAAATCTTTGTCATCATTATTTCGTTGAGAAAAAATCCCCTTCGTTATGAGTTATTTACACATTACATCAGCTTTGATTTTTGACTCAAAATTTAGGATCAAATTAATGTATTGAAAATGTGTTTTTCGAAAATGTAAAAATTTGACGTTTTTATCATATCTTCATCGAAGCTTTGTCGGATAATAAATTTTATTTCAAACGCTATTTGTGATTTTTTTACTTTCAATATACATAAATAATACCAAGTACTCAAAACATTCATGCAGGAGCATCATTCCGAGCTAAGCAAAGAAAATTCTTACACTCATGTAAAATTTTTAGAGGCAAATTTTGTATACTGAACAATAAGTGGATGAAACAGATTGGACGAGTTATATCTATTCATTCTCCAAAAGTGGAGCTAACCTCTTCTTATTGCGACGCTTTCAATTTTGTCTTAAATTTCGTTCATTGAAATAATTGGACGTTGAATTCTTTCTCAGTTGCATGCACAATAAAGATTTTTCCGCAAAGATACTTTGAATATTTACACAGCAATTGAGGTACATCACCCAATTAAGCTGAAAATTATCGGCACACCGCAAAACAGCCCATAGTTGATGTTCAATCTGTACAACACCTAGCGCAACCAAATTAGGTAGGTATCTACATTTCCCGGTGATTTCAGCGAATTCCTCACGAATTGATGCCGGGCCGGGAATGGTCATCGCCGACCATTTCCTTTCCACTCCACGCTCGAGGTCGTAGCAGTTGTCGGCACTGCATTGCTGTTTCTTTAATCTGTCCTTTAATTTCACATGCTGGTGCATCTTGCGACTAACTAACAAGGGACTAGAAAAAATACCAGAGATTAAACATAAAACACAAAATATTTTAACAACCTGCGACACACGTATGAACTGCGGTGGATTGGACAACAGTTATTGCATAATTGCATTGCCGTGGTTGTCGTGTTCCCTTGGCAAGTATTCCCAGTATGTAGGAGGATTGCAACAGGTGGGCGAACCGAAGAAGATACAACAGGCAGCCATGAGATTCCCGGACATGTTGATGTTTCATGTGATTTGCCAGAGCCATCTTCAAGATGTTGGTAATTATCATATGTTACCATACTAACACGCTACATGTATCTACAAGCCGATTTCCTAATGTTTCTTTCAGGTATTTCTCGGTTTCGTTAAAAATCCATGAAAATGAATGGAAAACGATCGAATCCTTGTCGTACAAAAGACTTTCTTTATTACAATCGGAGGATAGCCAGGTAGACTGCACATTCTGCTGCGAAAAGTCATATCAAAACTCATATTTTATTCGCAATTGCAGCTACCGGCTTTTCGATAAAACAAGATAAAATACGAGTCAACGGCAACAATAAATACAACCTTTGTTGCCAATATGGGGGCTTCATCGGGAAATTAATTTTCGGAGTCACTTAAAAGCAACTGTACAACTGCTTAGCGGTGGACACTAGCAAACATAGATCCTATCGTAGTTGGCCACAGATTTTACAGGCAATAATGTGCAAGCATGGTCACATGCTCATTATGATGATGGTCCAAAAGCCCATCATCCAACTGGTCACCAACGCTATTGAAGAAGCCCATCCTGGACGCAATTTTACTCATTTTCCTGCGGTCCATACACCGAGAACACATTGTTATGGGAAGATGCAACTAGCAGTAAGCAAGCATGCAAGATGGTAGAACCAGCAGTGGAGGGCATTTTGCAAGAAGCGAACAATTGCGAAATAATGTGTAGCACTTGGGAGACGCTACCATCGAGGACGAGGCTGCCGATATGAGTATATCTGCGTGGAGATTGCGAAGCAATGCCATTGTGCAGTGTGTGATTACGCCTCGCAGATTCCTTTGGGAAGAACTATGAGGACTCTGTGAAGTGTAACAGCGGAATGGACTCGCATACGAGCATGTAGCGCGAGACCCTGCGCGGTACGAATGCTTATCATATTTCGAGTGCGTTCTCGAACAAGGCAACGGACGCAATTTGCGATTATCATATGAAAGGTAGACCTTTGCGGATTATAGTAATTGGCAAAACAATAGGCGAGCTGTACAAAGATATTAGCATATGGTCTGTGTTGCTTGATATGTTTCACATGGCGCGCTTTAATAAGATCGTGCACAGTTTGGGGCGACGATAAGTCATATCGGGTAGCGAATGTCCGCTGAAGATGCATGTATCGCGTCTTTTCCCGAGCCAATAATGCATAGTTAGCCTTCACTTGACAAAGCACCGTGTAAGATTTCCAATTGATTCCAGTTGATCCTGGTGAACAAAGAATCTATTCCATGATGAGATGTAAGCACATATGGCATGTATACCTAGCCAACGTTTCAGGCAGAATGTTGGATCAACAGTGTGAAAATTTAAAGATAAAAGACTGCTTCCGTGGTTTTTTGTAGCTTTTAAATGGAAGTATTTCCACTGAGGTAACTGAAATGCAAGTAAAGCTAGCGAAAAAAATACTCCATTTAAATAATCAAACACCTTAAGCTCTGTGTTCCGCAGCCATTATGAAGTCTTATCGGCCTCATAAATTATTTTCTTAGTTATTTTGATGGGTCCAGAAATGTGTTACTACTTTTGAGTTGTAAGGGAAAAACTATGATGCAAACTGGTCAAAAATTTATATATTTGTGACAATTTCAAGCGCTGCATAAAGATAAGAAAATTCGATTAAACCGTCGTAAAACATGAAAAACAATTTCGATGTTTAAAAAACCTTAGAAAATATATCACGTTAAAGCCGTGTAAGCTTTTGGGACAAGTTAAAAGTGAACATCGAGTCAAAGTTCTATGAAAATTGAGCTCAAACTCCACGATCGCTTATTTTTGAAGCGATCGTGGAGTTGAAAAAATACCAGTTTGCATGTTACTCATGTAAGCTTGAATATTTTTTTTGTTCCACAGAAATTGAAGAACGATTTGTTTGAAAGTTTCTGGAAAATCCAAAAAAAAATTGCGTTTCTCATTTGTAAAGCATAAATGGCTCACATGATTTATATTTCAAAGATTTTCGCCTTATTCCACACAATGTTTTCCAAGCAAAGTACGTGTTCAATAACTCACCGTACCATAGTCAAGTGACTGATGACGAATGAAAATCGAATGAAGTTTACTTTAAGCGTGCAAGCCAAACAATATCATAAATAATGAACATTAACGTCCGACCATCAATAAACTCTATGAAGGATATACCATGGAAAATATGATGCATGTATTATAGTATCGACAGAATTATTTACCTGCAGTCTGCAATGATGTGTTGTTTAGTGTTAAGAATTGCTTTGCATCTCGGTCTGGAGAAACTTTAGATCTGGCTATTGGAGGCTAAGCAAAGTGCAAACGTGCTAGGCAATAAAAAGGGTGTCACTATTTCATAACCCTTGATTGAGATTTCATATTTATCAATCAGAGATAGAAAGAAAATCTAGTGATTTATGCTGTAAATGTTGAAGTACACTGTGGGATTTATCGAATACCAAGATGAAAATTTTAGTAACGAATCTTTTTATAGGCCACTTTAAGGAATTGAAATATGCCAAGACTCATTAAATTACTATGAAAGTGTCATCCAAAACAATCTGCTTTCATAAAATAATTGCAATGTTTTGATATGTATGCATTCAGAATCTTCCATAGCGAATGTGTTAAGGGTAAGGGTGATTTAAAAAGTAGAAAATAAGGAGATTCAAAGGACACCAGTTGTTTATTTTCATACGTCTCTACATATTACGTTGGAATGCTTTGAAGTGGAAAGAATTTTGAAATATATGATCAACAAGACGCAGTATGAGAGATGATGTCGTTATGCAGCGTTCTAATAGTAATTGAGTTCCGTTCCATCCTTACACATCCGTCGTTTTACAATTTGCATAATGGTTCTAGCGAAAATATATAAAATTCAAGGAATAGCGTAAATCAATGCGAAATGTAGCCAAAGCAAAAATGTTAATATAGCCTAAACACTTGGATCACATCTGGTCAGGTCTTTTATTCTTCATGAGTCGCGACTTCCTTCGCGAAGCACTCAACCTGCGGACAACGACTATGATGATGGCCGGCCATGACGACGAACACGGATCAGTTTTCTATGCGATTCCGCTTGGGAGCCACAGTTGCGGTGGACGGTTACTGCGACCATCGCCGCAAAGAGTTACGAGGCATGAAAATCATAAAAGCCCTTGTTTTTGAATATTTTCCACGCATGCCCGAGTCGCACAACATTTATTTACATATTAGCCGTTTTAGAATGCTCGTCACCCAATCGCTAGTGTTCTTAATCGATCTTATAGTTGAGTTGTTGTGTGTGGTCTAGATGACCGCCCAAGTCGACTACTAGCCCCGGCCGCTCAATAAATTCAATGTATCTTTCCAGATTTGTCTGCCAGATACAACAGTTTCCTTCAACGATATGTTCATCGGAGACGATTGCCAGTCGAACTGCACCTTTCGCTTGGAATTAGTTTGAAATTGGTGAGTGGCAATGAACATGAAACGCTACAAGAAATTATGAAACGAAATACCTGAGTGAGCACTTAATCACTTGAAGATGGCCAGCGGTTGGAGTCGTATAAGTGTTTAAGGACATTGCAGACACGCATACCGATAGCGGGATTGGCTTGGAGAGCACTTCTGAACCAGTCGTTGTGGAGTTGGCAGTGAAAGTGAGAGTTTAGCAGGAGTCGACCTTCAAGCTTCAATGCTTGATGGACAGCGCCACTGACAATGGCCACGGTATCTAACGAGTGATTTCTTGAATCCCCCAGGTGCAATTCACCTCTTGGATCGGTGGATATTATGAATCACTTTATTTATTCATAGTTTAATAGGTTCCAGTGCTTTACAAGACAATCACCTCTTACGAGAAATGAAATGCTATTGTCGAATTGTGGTAGTTCTCAATGGTGGCTACCTGAATTTTTTTCTCGGCAACTGAAGACTGATACTTGTAGCCACAGTGCCATAAGCATTTATGCAGACAGTTAAGTTTTGAAGGCAAGTGCCTCTGCTAGTGCTTGTCATCGACTTGAAATATGCCTTCGACCTTTCCAGCACTCTCTGGTACTAAACATCAAATTTCATTGCAGTTATGCAAGAAACTTCATACACGAATGCTTGGATTTTGTGAGCTTGGATCATAATCCATGGTAACATGCCGTCTTGAACTCGCTCTTACAGTTTTACTTGTTTCTAATGTGACTTGTTGATGTCTTTGGCACTACGATTCAGTAGCGAAAACTGAATATGCGTTTCTGTTGATTTTATTCAAAAAAAAGTTGTGTACTATTCATGCAGATATCAAGAGCACAACCAAATTATGTTTAGGCAACCTGAAGATATATGAAAATTTCATAAGGGCAAGATGTTGTGCATTATTTTTACATGCGCCATCGGTTTTTCTTTTGGATACTTATCAATGTTTTAAAATTTTAGCCGAAACATTCCTGAATTTTCATCTTGGTGGCTGAAAATTACTACAAAATAATAGGAATCCATTCTAATAATTTAAAACCAATGAATTGAATTCGAAGAGGAATGCATATAGAAATCCAATTTTTCGGTTCAATTTAAATCGATCCAAATTGAATTTGTTTTGATTTAAAAAAGGTTATTGTTTGCATTCAATGCAACATTGTGTGTTTTTTAAATATTGTTTCATTCAATAATTTATTATCTGTGCTTTCCATATTGTTTTTGAATTTTCCGAAATTCTGACTTTACATCTTGAGTTTGTTAATCCAAATATAAACACTCCATTTGCACCTTTCACAAACCAACCATTGTTGAATAAACCATTTCACGAAGCCGCAAAAATGTCACACACGCTCAAACGTAAGTAAACTTGAATAGTTTCAAATCTGAATATCATGGTCTAGAGAAGAAAGTTACAGATATGAAGCAAATATTTGATTGCAATCAAATAATCGCTCGAAACATTGAACATTATTTTGCAAAACACTTTAAAAAGTAAACAGTATTTTGTAGCATTAAATGAATGCTGAAAAGCCATCTTAAGAGCACACACGGTTTTAAGAGGCGCAAATATGATGGCCTGAAGAATTTACGTTCATTCAGGTTACTTGCCAAATGCGTCGAAATCTTTCGTTACACAAATCAAAATTTTCGCATTTGATCACAATTCACTGTGAAAAAGCTTTGGAAAAGGAATGTTTCCAGCATATTCTGAAGCGAAAAGTAGGTTAGAAATATTATTAATCAAGATTTCAATGCAACAGAGATAAAAGGAGCATTCAAAAAAGTTCAATGTCTACTACGAAATTCTAGACTTAATTGAAATTAATGCATGGAGAATATTTATGTGTCGTTAATCGGAACAGATGAGTTCATAACTTCAAGTATCTGTCCGCCACTTCTTTGTACATGAACATTTTTATCATTGTGGTACATTTTTAATTGCTCGCTACAATTTGGTGTCAGTAGTATGCGCGCATGAGTAGTATGTGCATGTTTTATGTGTGGAGGGCACTTGCACTTAATCAATGTTGCGTGCGCAACATTTTACTAGTGCTCTTGTCAGAATATAAATCATTGGGCAGGAGGTGATTTCAAGAGGCAAATAATTATAAAATCCAAGTGGAAATTGAAGGACGCGTCGCGAGGTGAGGAATGAAATTATAATAATTTTATCAATTTTGTTTGAAACTCATTTGCTTGGCTCAATGCTTCTCGCCAGTGTGGTGTGTAAATATTGAAAGTGTTTCAAAATTTGATCATTACTGAGCTGTTCGATTACCTATTCATCAGTGAAAAAATCTCAATTTAAGGTCTGAAGAAACAATCTCAATCGGCTAGAATTGTTTGCAGCATTTCGAGCCGCTCTTTTTCCGCTTGGCTGTTTTTCAAACGAATGAATGCCATGAAACGTAGATGACCACAAAAGTTTGTCTGCGCATTTTTCTTTATAACCTGCGGTCAGCAACTCAAGTTACTTCATATCTTTTCTCGGTGCAGCTACAGGAGTGAGATACTTACCCTATTTACCACTGTATTCAGAAGGATGCTGCTCGAGAGGTGGCCGTGTTGCACTGAAAGCCATGAGAGATTACAGTGTTGCGTTTGTTTTGCGTGATGATTTTTTAAATTGATTTACGACACATTCAATACGAGAAGTAAACAGATTGGTGTAAGTGAACATAAAAGCATACTCTTGAGCAAATTACTTGCAAGCGAATGAATAAAAAAATATTCAGCCACACATCAACGGGCAACGAAATGATGTGTGATGTAGACATCAACGTCTGTAATGCTACCTAGGCTTTAATGTTGAACCTTTGAACAGAAACTTGTTAAGAAATATGACGCTTTTACCTACAGTTTTTTGAAGAATTAAAAGAAAGGTATGGAATAAATACCGTAGCAGCTTTTATAGGCAAAGATTAGGGAAAAAAGCTAGAAATTGTTGCATCATAAAAAAATGATAAAAATAAATAAATTGAAAATCAAATTGTTTACATTACTAAAAAGTGAGAATTTCGTAGCATAATTTCAAATAAATATAATCAGTTCTGTACTGATTGAAAAACTTAAAAATTTACTGATTGGAATGACCAAATAACCTTAGTTCATATATGGTGAAAGCACAACACCTTTTAACAAAATGTTAGGCAACTTTAAACTGAACCTGAAAACAAATGTATGTTAAATTGGATTCTATCATGCATTGAATAGAATCCAAACACCACCACAGCAATAATCCAACCAACCAAGAACCTGCCAGGTTAATTTAACATCAGCTCGGCTAGTGCTGTTAGCTACCATCGGTAGTTGACATACTCTGCAGTAATGTTTAATCGAAGCTACCGCTATGTAGCCCAAGCAAGCCAAGGAAGAAGCAGCTGAATTCAATTATTACCAAACAAGTTGGCTCTTTGTTGTAATTAAAATCGCCAATGGCTCGAACATGACTTTGAATTGTCCAAGAATTCCATATATGTACGTATGTGGTATTGTGAGGCTCTCTGCTACACCGACTACTAGCAATTGTATGTGGGTATGTTGTGGCAACATATTTATATTGTCTTCAATTGTGGTCATTTGTCAACACTAGAGCTTGTTTATCATCTCCTATCGAGGGTAGTTTTGAAAAGTCGGAAAATTGGCGCTAAATGAATGATCGTTAAGGATATATGGTAAAACATGCAGTTGTCTGCATTTTAAGAATTCACAATTTAACTTAACAAAGAAGCAATACCATTTGCTTTGAAGTCACTATCGAAAATGTCGGAGCTGTGGACTGAATGCATTCAAAAAAAATCCTCATTTTGTGTAGCAATTTTCCAAAAAAGAAACCAAAACCTTTCGTATTATGCAAGCAATATTTGAAATAGCTAAGTTTAGATTTCGTGAAAAATTTCACTACGAAAAATTGCTTTTCTGTGCAATCAGTAAATATCCTTTTCACATAAAATTTCAGATGTGATTATTGAAATTCTTCATAAAATATTATAAATACAATTTAATTTCGCAAATTAAAAAACAGCCACTAAAACCTCAACACTGTATCTATCGTTGGCAAATTAAATGAAAATTCACCAAATATCGAGCAATCCGAGTGATGATTACCTAAAAACACTAATTCGGCTCAGATAAATAGAATTTTATCCTAAATTTAATAATAAATTTCAATAATAAATCAATTCAAAGAAAAATATGACTGTCCTCCGAAATGCAGCAAATGTCGGTTAAAAGTCGACTAACACTAGTGGATAACAGGCCAATAGACTTCCTGTAGGCTATTTTTAACTTAGTATATGTGCTTTCAA
Organism: Oxycera nigricornis; assembly: GCA_963942545.1. Taxonomy (NCBI): domain Eukaryota; kingdom Metazoa; phylum Arthropoda; class Insecta; order Diptera; family Stratiomyidae; genus Oxycera; species Oxycera nigricornis. The sequence continues at coordinate 7,293,971 of OZ012663.1, read as the reverse complement.
CCATCTGGTATTTTAGTCTAAAGCCTTAAATGAAGCAAAAATTTCACAATTCTCGCGAGAAATCACATGAAAATGTTTTTTTCACAAATTGGTAAAAATAAATTAATTTCGCCATATCATGTAACAGGGTAGCCTTTACAAAATATTTCTCGTTTCAGAAAAACATTCTAGTAAAATATTTCAGAATTTTGTTGCTAAGCCCAAAAAAAATTATTATTATAAGAATCGCTTGAATTTTTCATTTGCTCGAGAAAATATTACCTATATCTAGTCTACATCCTTGAAAATCTTCTACAAAAGAAAAATTAAAGTAAGCAGCTTAGGTTGATGAATTTATGAAAATTAGCTTTCGCAACCGCTTTTGATCCAGAAATTATTCATCCATTTTTTTTGGAAATTGGCGTGTTTATTGAAGGCAGAAATATTGATTTCGGTAACAATCCTAATTCTCAAAATAACTCGTACGCTCAACCAAGTTGGCTGTGTACCTTGAAATAAATCACAATAAAACTTTACTTAGAGCTTCTCTCAGTTCTCCAATTTTCAAAGCAAAACATTCAGATAAAAATTATTCAATTCGTACTTAAATTGAAACCATTACTGCTGGGCTTCTAGTATCAAGTTTACTATAGATTAAATGAAAAAAGTTTGCATATTTTTCACTCTTGAACTTCCACGCTATATCTTATTCAGTGTCCAACAGAATTAAATGTAATTAAAATTATAAAACAATTTGATTTTCAGCAGAAACGATGAAACAGTTGAATTGCTAATTAAATCAATGCGAGGTAATTAAAAATATGACAGCAATCTTTTCCATTCCATCTTGAATGGTCGCTTTTTTATCGTTATCGTCAAAAATTTTGAACCACACATTTTTTATTTATAACAAACTTGAATAGCAATATCATTCACTAGTCCAATTTATAAAGACATGCATGAAATGTCTTTTAATTTCTCAGGAAAACAGACAATACATTCACACAAAAAATACGTCCGAATCAATGAAATCGTTGCCGTCCAATGTTTGGACGATACAATTTCCAAAGGTCTCCAAACATGCAAAGCAGCTTTGAATGTATCGCAGATAATTACACTTCGACAGTTTGATAAATTGCTTTTGGTTAATTAATTATCGGGAGACAACCTGCAGACATGCGAATTCCGGCAGTCATTGTTTTTTCCACTATGTGTGATGAAGGATGGAGGTTGTGTTCGTTGAAGAAGCTGGCTGAGATCGTTTCGCATTCGAAGGTTAAATGAGTCAACCAAAGTTGTTTTAGTTAATAAAGAGGAGTAGTTTTATGATTTAGAAGGATGATTTATTAAATGGCTACTTGCCACAAAGACATTTTCTTTTAATATTTGATACCTTATGATCGAAACCTGCACTTGTTTGTGGAACAATTTAAAAATGCATTCTGATATCGACTCTGCACAAGTCTAAAATGAAAACATAACAATAAAATAGTTCCTCTAACTAATTAAATTAACTCGTATTTTCTTCTATATTCTGTAGCAATTCAACTATATTATCATCATTTCTCATTGTTTACATTTCCCAGCACGAGTTCTGCACCTGTACTACACGAAAAACATGACCATACACAACATATTACACTTCGAGCATCATATCTGAGGTGTGAAAATCGCATGGTCAGGTGTTAAGTGAATCATTTCGCAAGAACCTCCACTTTAATGGCTTATTCGCAATCTTTTTTTTCAACTGCTCTCCGAACAGAAACAGAAATGCATTAAATCTCATCCATTGAGAAATACCCAGTAATTATTCTTAAGTGCAAACTTTTTATTTTCGCGACATCAACAAAGAGGCCAGCGATGAGTTATTCTGTTGAAATGTTTGCCAAGCTCCAGCTAATGTAATGGACAAACAGCAATCTTCCAATGTTTAATGTAAAAATTTAACAGCAAAAAGTGGATATTAAGAAAATTTCAACGGGATATATACTTTGCTAACTAATGAATAGATTGAGAGCGTTGGCACGTATTCGCCGAGTTGACTTAGTCAAGTAGAAAATTGATTGTTGCAAACCAAAGTAAATTTACACTTCAATAAAATTATTTTTAGACCACAGTATTTGAAATTGTGATTGGTTCACGATTTTATGGGCAACGTGACACCAACATACGTATTTCAAATAGATTGTGACTAACGTTGTGAAGCTGAAAATGTACGTTGGCACTACCAAATAATAAAACTGAAGATAGTTTGAAACTGTTCAGATAGATTGTCGACAGAGTTGAATTTCAAATGAACAAAAAATTTAATAGTTAAGTTGGAAACGCATCGGTTATTTGGTCTTAAAACAAATTGACGGTCAAATATTTGGGACTAGGATTTTATCCCGAAAAATTCGTCCACATCCGAAGCAATCTTAATCATTCAATCATCACGAAGTAGAGAATCGATTTGTTATAAATTGTCCACTTTTCTGATATACGATTCTCAAAGCACCCAGCCCATAGAACCAACGTGTACTTAATCTTTCCCAAACCAATGCAGCCAGTACACCTTACAAGTTATTTTTCGTGGTCTTGATGTGTGTAGTAAGTGTGAAATGTGAAGATTGAGGAAGAGAATGAAAGAAATCACACAATACAAAGCAATACTAAAACTTACACTGAAATAGGTAACCGTAACCGAATAAAATCGGGAAGGGATCAAATCTTTCATATGAAAACTATATTTCGTCTCAATTCATGTTACAATTGAAGAGTATTAAAATTTCGATGCACATTGATGGAAGACAAACATTTCAAACTGTTGTGCTCCTTAGCTTACTATTGAACCATAAATAAGAACTTATGAATTTTGTTAAAGCAGGTTTCTCGTTGATAATATTCCACGGCACATAGTATATCTTCAAAATATATAAATTTGATTCTTACCATTTTGAAGCAGCATTTTAAATAACACATATGACTCTCACACTAAGTCGAAAAAGAAGGATGAAAATTTCAGACATTTGTCGTCAATACCCAATCCTGTTAAACAACAATTTAGCACCATTATCCAAATTGTTGTTCCAATTTCATAATCTTCCACTAAATGCTGTCACCCGTATCAACTTTACTGCACCTCATATGAGCAACGACGCCCTTCCTCATACTTGGCTCCGATTAACATCACATACCTATCCTGTTGCAAGGTAGGCTGTATAGGATGGGAATTAAAAGTGGCTCCCGATTGGACAATAAATAAACGTGAACGGTAATCTGGCGATGATAGAGAGTTATCGGAACATGGGAACACTTTTAAATGCCGTGAAAGCCTCTCAAAAGTTTATTGAATTAAAGCTGCGACCATAATCTGCAGTCGTCCCATACTCGAGACTCTTAATTTTTCCACGCGATAGTGCACCGCCGGGGATTCGCCATGCACGGAGACGGATCAGATACATTGTCCGGGTCGAACCCAGGCCCCGGGTACAGAATATGTACTTAGGAGTTAAGCATTTAATCAATTGGCTCGAGCGTATGAAGATATGCAAAGTGGGAAGGTGCGGTCCAGCAGAGGATGTTGTTCTTGCACCATCCTTTCTTTCGAGTTCAAGCTGCAGCCTTGGAAGCCTGTTTGGCCGATCTTTTGACTAATTCACACTATCGCTCCTTCGGTGCCGCGCTGCGATGCAATTACAGAGGTGAAGCCAGAATGCCCTCAAACTGTATATCCGAGGAGATTCCGATGGAATAAAAATTGGAATCCATTGTGTTGACTCCGAATGTGATAGTAGCGATATGATGTAGGAGTTGCCACATTCCCGTTGATTTTGAAGAGGTGGGTGGCATTTGGAAATAATCCTTACGATAGCCATCTCCCAGAATATCCATCATCTTCCAAGTCGAAAACAATAACAGAATAGCCAATTTTCGAAAAAGGAAGAATACGTTTCAAACCATGTTCGTCATGAGGTCTGCTTCATATCAAACTTGCCAATACAAGAATTGTGATTGTAGTTGCTGTTTCTTCGTCAAAATTCGATAGTCGTTTGAAAGCTGGTGCAGGACAGTTTGCCCACAGCCAAAACGGCAGCTCCTAATTCAACTTCGGCAATTCTCAATGGTCGCCAAATGCTAATCGTTATGTTCTATAAATTTGACTCGATAACCTGCGCCGCCTCGCCGATATCTTACACACGTCGACAGTTGCAATCCCGCTAACGGCGTTCTAAGGTGAGAAACAATGAAACCAAGCGCTTCGGCTAACTTTCCATTGAACCGTGAATGTTGTCTACCTTTGGGTCTGCAATTGTTGACCATACCGCAAGCAAAGATACTCCTGATCAAACCATAGATACAATAGGATTATAACATCGTTACTACACAGCCGACTCAATCTTTTGTTGTAAGGAATATTTACCACCGTCCAGACTTTGGCGCGATCCATATTTGGGATTAAAAGGAAAATCGCTAATGTCAGCCGAACGAGAGAAAAAAGATCATTAGAAAAAAGATCGAAGTTGTTAGTGCGCGAACGTAGACGCGGATTCCGTACTAAAGATATATATAGATACAATGGTTAGATTTATACACCCGAAAAAGAGGAAGTCTTCGACAGGCACCTGGTGCTTAGCATTTGCGCTAACAATTGAGCCATTGTTACGTAGAATGTTTTAATGAAGCAAACCTAGACAATTAGAGTGGTAGTTCCTTACGGGGTGCATTGTGATAAATTTATGGCAATGAAGGCATTAAAGTCTGATAAGCGTTTGAAACTATGGTTTGGGTATGAAAGGATTTGACTTGGTGCTCGTTATATATAGAGCATGCAAAGATTTATCGGGGGTCATATAATTTCTCAATTCATGAATCTAAAATAACAACAAATGACTCTTGTAGCCAGTTTTAGGGTGAGGAAATATTTGAATCAGAATCTTATTTATTCCTGTGAAAAATACAATTCCTTTCCAAATCAATGCATTTCACGTTGGATTCGCCAAAAATTTAATTTTTTAAAATTGAGTTGGTGTTTAGTAAACGGAAACTGGTTTCCTTTTATCATTACCATTTTTAGATTTAATTAGCTAATTTTCAGCCTGACATTCTACTATTCTTCGCGTATTGTTTTTTCTTGCAATTTTCCAATTGAGACGAAAAATACATCCCTGGTTATCCGTCCTTTTATTGAAATGGTTTTTCTATTCAAATGAGATGGAGCTCTGCAAGGAGAAATATTATTTAAATGCCACCCAATTCCAAATAGAATTGTGTTAAAAGTATCTCTGACAATGATTAAGAATTTATTTCCTACACTCTGTATTTCATTTCAAAAAGTTTGTTCAACGTTTACACCTTTCAATTTTAGTATGTTTCCAGTTTGGCGGAAATTTGTAAATTATATAATGTGAAACTTTAAAAATTATTTAATATTTTTTGAAAATATGTCCTCATTTTAGATTGAATGTGTAAGCAAACGCTACACCGAAAGAATCTTGGAAACCCTGTAAAGGTGTCTAAGTAATTTCAAGCATCAAGGGTACTGCCAAGCTTAATTAAAATTTTTGAGCTTGAAATGCGATTACATCTGAATTTAAATATTACCAGCAAGAACGTATGTTTACCACAAATAAATCGAAATAGAATATCCTAATAAAATATTTTTTAAGAAGGATCATTAGTCCGTAGCGCAACTAATTTAGATACCATTAATATTTTTCTTTGGCTGAAATAAAACTCATTCATCGTTAATTATTTTACTCACTGGAACGTTTTTGGGAAAATTGGAGTTTTTTTCATATCAGCCAGTATTTTGTGTGAAAAATAAACAGTGTCAACTCTAGGGTTTTATTTAAAACCAAGGCACAACAGATTGTTGGCGCTGATTTGTAGTTTCTTTCAAATGGCTAGTGTTTTTGAGTCTCGATTTTAAAAGTTGCTTTACAGGATGTTTCAGGATGCCCTGAACTTTCTCAATTGAAATGGATAATCAGAATTATTCGATATTTTTACTGCACATGCATTCCGCTACTAACAAGGCTGCACTTGCTTTCACAGACGTCCCACTAAAACGTGCCTTCCACTAGAGAGGAAAAGAAAATCAGTCAACATTTCTTGGAACTCCATCTTTCGAAAGTTGTTTTCTAAAGTATGAGGATCTCAGAGCACATCGAATTTACATTTAAAAAATCACTTAATTTGCGTCGCAGACACCTAATTAAAAGTTACATGATAATCTTCATTCCGTCGAATGACTTCATTCCAGTTTCTCGTTATCTCCACCGTCTTGAACTATGCATCTGAAAATTTCTGTGAAATTTTAACGTTGCCCGGGACAATCACTAAAACAAAAACAAACCAAAAAAAAATTCATTGAATCGGATTCATTGTCATCGTCAACTGATTTGAAAGTATGGTAATTTGCATTTGTTTGCTTCATCCGAACGTTGCGATTCAGTCGTTCTTTTCATCGAGGCTAGTTAAATCCGAAACAAATCTATTGTTTGCTACTTCTTGTGCCATTAAGCAGCCCGCGATAGTTGCTTCGGCAGCACAATGCAGCATTTCTATGGAATGATGATAGTCCACTTAATTAGCACACGTCGCCTTCGATACAAGTCACCGCAACGTATCATCCAGGACACACCAATTTTTACTCATACCTCGACGGATGGTTGAGTCACGATTTTCGAAAAAGACCACCAGCCGCCATTCGCGAACCAAATGAAGATATCACTTCACTCCACGCTGCAAGTCTTCGAGGCCATGGAGGATTTCTGATGACTTCTCCTTCAGGCATCGGGCTTCAACCTTCACATAGTCACCACCGGATCAAACCGCAAATATGCAAAATGTCCGTGGTGTACATATAGGAGGAGGTTAGACGTCCGGATAAATTTCCACTATATATTTAATGTTGCAGTTGGAAATGATAGCGGAGAGGATGAATAAATTCGACGCTTACTTTCATTGATCTTGGAAAAATTATTTTACTTGAGTGTCGGCGAAAAAAACATTTTTGTAATTTAATAATCCAAATCGAGGATTAGGTATATAGCTTTGTTACATGACAAATTAAAGAGATTTTTGTACAATTTGAAAGCTAGGACAGTAACACCGAAAACGAATGTTGATGATGAGCTAAAAGATATGTAAACAACTTATGCTCTGCTTGAAGAAGCTAAATCCTGCCCCTGAATATTAGATGGTTGGTTGGATGGTTAGTTCGTTGTAGTGGCAGCCTCCTTTATCCAAAGATGGCCAACGTAGGCCACTATACGCCCATTGTGATACCACAAAAGATTGAGACGGCAGTAGAGCCTACAGGAAGACGAGAACCATTTAGATTCTCGTATGAAGTTGACTATGCAGCTAATATTTAAATCAGCTACTTCCGTGAGGCTGTCCAGGAAAGATGAGCCTTAGGTTTGCATGCGTTTCCTGGATGGTGCTGGGCCTTCACACAGAAATTGTTGGAGTGTCTCTTCCCAGCCAACTTTTCCATCCATTTTTGATCCATCAGTGTAGATGTCGATCGATTCCTGTATCTCACTTCTTTCTATGGTCCATTCATCCCTACTCGGGATGATTGGTTTGAAACCGTGGTGAAAACAGGGAACCGGATAAGCGAGCTCTCCCTCCCCTGGCGTTGGTCCATTCCTCCGTAGTATTGTGGAGTGGCCATTGTTTCCTTCATGCCAAAGATTAGATAGAAATTTCAAATTATTTTGAATAAATTACGCAGTACTCAACAGAGCCAACCTTTCACAAGTAAAGACCTATACCAAAGAAGGGAACAATAAGTTACCGTTCATTTATGAAAATGCGGAAAATTCTTTATCAAGCGCACAAAAAATTGTCTGTCTTCTTTTTGCAAAAACTAATTCCTTTCTTTTTGTTTTTTAAAGAAATTATTTTAAAACCAATTCAGTTTTTGATCCTAGTCCATATTTTTGGTTGAAATGCTCAAATTCATCAAAAAAAAAACTTAATCAGATTAGGTTGTTCAAGAAAATAAAAACATGATTTTAGACAAAATGAAATTGAAGAGGTTTTCCAAAAAAGAAATCAGGCTGATATTAGTAGTTTTTTTTGCTTTGAAGTCTCTTTTTTATTTGTGTTACGTACATATCTTTATCATTAAAACAAAGCAAATTCGATTCTAACATATCTCCAAACAAAAACATATATCTCCAAACAAAAAATTATGTTTTATTCCTTAAGAATGTGATAGTTGGGTTTTGGGTCAGAAAATCAAATATCAATATAATAACACTTGAAACCATTGATTTGCAACATGATTTTAAGTCGTCAGTTTATTGGAGTGGACTTCTAGTCAGTTTATAATGACTTTTGAATATACTTATTTTTTGGTTCAAAATTGAAAAAATACCAAAAACCATCACTTAAAAGTAAACAGAAGCAGGCATGAATTTATTCAAAAATGCAATTTAATTAATGGGCCGAAAAACGAAATGAAACTGCTTGGTATGTATCATCAAACTTTATTCAAATGATTTTCAAGAAGATCTTTTTAAGAGATGGAAGTCAGCCAGTTACCTTGTTGACCCTCATTTTCACCCCATTATACCCTATGTGAAAATATCTCACCCATGCCTTGTCAAATAGCGATGAGACAACTCTGTGAAGGCTTTGGCGAAGACGACATTGAATATTCGCGGTTTTATAGTAAAACCATTGAGGATAAAGTGGAGACGGTAATCGTAGAAACCAAAGAGCTTGCAGATGCAGATGAACTGAATGTCGTCTTATCCGTCTTTGGTTGCAACCAAGTTACAGTGACTTGATGTAAACTTATCCGCTCTAATATGCTCTGGTTTCTGTCTAGCTCATGCACAGTGCTTACCTGAAGAAAATCATTCATTGCTTGCCTGGGCATATCCACATCATCATCCAGAACGTACCCAATTAAAAGTTGGAAAATATAGTAAGTAGCAAAGTAAGTTTTCGAAATGATTAAACAGTTTGTTTGAAAAATCGGCAGAAGCTTAACATCAGACGTTCACAACTGATTATGAAAAACATATTAGAATGCATTTTATAAATAACCCGTAATTAAGGAGCCAGAAACTTGTCTATAACTCTCAATAGGCTTATTTTGCTGCTGATCCTCGTCAGATAACTTGCTATATTAAGAAAAACGCCTGTTTGAGTTGTGAATTCGTTTTTCCCTACAAATCCTGTACCAAAACATGTTTTCTTATTTACTTGTCAGAAAAAACTCTATCCGAGGCATGTGTGGAAATAATGACATTTTGACCAATCGACAACTTACAAGAACATGTCTAGGCAGTAACACTGATGCTCGTGGCATCAGTCACATTGAATTATTCCCTTAAACATTTCTTGTGTGGTACGACGCGAGTAAACCGTTCACGCAGGAGCTCGCATGACCACTGAAGTTTGCGTAGACACAGTGGGAGTGCACGTAGTCACAGCTCATCAATGCAAATAATTGTCACGCAATGCGACATCAACTTCAATTTTATCGACCACGATCTTGAAGGGTATTCTCCGCTCATATGGTTACCATCGGAAGTTCATGTCAAGATCGGTTGCAAAAAATAATCAGCAAATATCCATCCTCCGACTAAGAAGTTAGTAGGGGTGAAATGAAAAGTGGAAACAGCAAGAATCAATTTTATTTATGAGCTTCCATGCAATTCACTACTATTATGATTCTCAAGAAGATCTTACTTTAATTACTTTTAAAACAATATTAATAAATAAAAAGCAAAAATAAAGTCCGCATCCTTAGCGCGATTTGAAAAGCTTTCAAAAACTCACTCCAAACTGCATCATGAAAAAAGGATCACAGTCTCACCCGTCGCCTTCTCAATTAATTTCCACCTGCAAATCATCATTTTGCATCGTTTAATGACTTCAGTTGAGCAGCAAACCGTTCAACTTGTTAGCTAATGCGCTTTTAATTGATCCAACTTGTCCAGAAAACATGCAGAAAATTGGATGAAAGATTAGTCAAACAAAAGAAAAACTGTGAAAATGTGCTATGATGGCGAAAAAAGATGGGACCCAACATATTTAAGGATTGTTAGCTTCTGGCTACTGTTATTCATGGTATGTGTTGCCAAACAGTTGTTTGAATTAAGGTTCTTTTGGTACGAATTTTCATGCTGCAGTTTTTCAGGATATAGGTGAAAAAGGTGTAGTTTAAGCTTTGGTGGAAAACTGGAGTACCTGCTGACAATGAATAGGAATTACAGTCTGATGCTGAGGCACAAAAGAAATTTCTTTTTCTAAATATTATTGCAAACATGGCTGAAGGAACCTTTGAAAATTTTATATGTTCCATTCAGCTGGTAACACACTGAACTTCTTCTGTCCATCATTGACCGCCACGCTATTCATTCACTTATTCAAGGAATTGAGTTGGACACGCGGTGATTAAGTCGTTAAGCCGATTGGTCATCATCATCGTGCCGCCACTCACGAGATGAGGAGGAATTAGTCGGGATGCTTGTGCCGCTGGCATCATAGTTGTGTCGAGGAACGCTTTTCCTTAATGTCCAACAAATATGGAAAAAGTGATGATATGGAAACATTATGTAAGTGTATAACAAACGCAGGTGGAAAACAGCACGTCCGAAGTGTCTAAAGTTTTTCTTGCGTGCTGAACGAGTTTCACGAAGTGATTAAAAGGGTAAAAGCCAACCATTACGCATGGTCCATGAGGAACAAGAAGAAGTGTTTCATTCGATTTGAGCAGTTTCTTGTAAATATAAATTTATCTGTTTCATAATCATCTTCCAAAAGGTATTTATGCGGCATGGATAGACGCGGAGGTAAAGCCAGCTTTGAATATTTCTGAAGAAATTTGAACTCGACCTGAAAGATTTCGCTGCAAACGAAAGACTGAAGCCAGTAACCTGATCTTTATGTCCATGTATTTTTCAGGTGTTGGCTGTTCGTTTGTGGATTTGAACTTTTGAACTCATTTATTTCCATATAAACATGTCTAAACACATTTTACATAATGTCACTGATTACAGAGATGACAGATCATGATTTATGGGATGAAAATGTAAGTTTGGGTAAATGATGCTTTTGAGAAGAAAACTGCAGATCTTTAAAACAAATACGAAAAACAATGCCGATGTAAAAGCTGGCATTATTTTCTTGTAATGCTGTGCCAAGCCTCCACAGAAAGAGCCAAATTTATGTGGACTTCTTCTCATATTTTAAACATTCAGAGCTTAGTAGAAGTTTTCCAGTTTTGTAGCATACAAAATGCATGCAATTTCTATCAAAAATGGGTTTGAGTGCTTTTAAAGCTATTTTCACCTAAAAACTTGAACTTTAGTTTTGAAAAATAACAATATTTTCCCTCTTAAAATTTTTAGAATGTACGCATAACAACATTCTTTGATGGGAAGTGTGGTTTCGGCGTAACGAGTGGCTCCTCTTCAGGTGCTGCCTTTTAGCCACTCGGTACGAGACAGCAACAGCTAATGTGCAACAATAGTGTTAGCAAGTCGTTAACCAAAAAAGCACACTAAGAGACAAAAGTTGTCGAATAGACCAGGAGGTTCTAACCCATGATAAAAACTTAAATAATGAAAAAGCTACGTAGGCAGACATACGAAACACATTGACAGTCGATATAATTCACACATGTAAAAATTATAAATAGTTGAAATATAGCGAGCTTGATCCATCAACAAGCCAGCGGTGGTAGTGCTGTCTCGTACCGAGTGGCTAAAAGGCAGCACCTGAAGAGGAGCCACTCGTTACGCCGAAACCACACTTCCCATTTAACAATGGTACGGGCCAAACCCTGGAAACAAGAACCTCCACTAATGTGCAACAATAGTGTTAGCAAGTCGTTAACCAAAAAAGCACACTAAGAGACAAAAGTTGTCGAATAGACCAGGAGGTTCTAACCCATGATAAAAACTTAAATAACATTCTTTGCTTAAAAAATCTTTTATTTTATGTTATATGAAAGGCTTCAGACCATAGTCGACTGTTAAATAGAACATCAATGTGTCAGAATAAATATTTTTGATGAAAAAAATGTTCCATAACCAAAAGTGTTAAGTGTTAAAGAAGTAGTGGACATACCTTGGGAATCGAGTCGAATATGGATCAAAAGATGTTAGCTACCACTTAGCGATACCTAAGTGTGAGATAAGAAGTGATAGATGAAGTATACTTGTATGTTTGTTCATTAAGACTTTCCTAATTTCTGAATCGTTGGACATTTCTTTCGAATCATATATTTTGACTTTTAATATATGTTTAAAAACGATTGAATTAACTAGAGAAAAACAATAAAAATTAACAAGTTTAAATTTAGTTTTATCACATCAATATTCACCATAATTCAACATTTCACGTAAGTATTGTTTTGCTACAATCCTTCTTAAAAAAATTTGCTTTCTCAAACTTAAATCAGTGAAATTACCGAGAATTTTTAAATTGAAAAGATTTAAAAATTATAAAATCGAATCAAAAACTGAAGAAACCAACATTTTTGTAAAAAAATGACTTCCAAATGATGATAGGAACATTTTTTATATCGTTTATTGAAATTCAACTTTCTGTCATATTTTACACTCATTTTAGGTTCAAATCAGTAAGTTTCGTCGGATTATTTTCAATACTGGATTCAACAATTCCATTAAGAAAACTTCGGAACTATCTAAAACTTTATCGGCATTAATCTATTTAAAGTTACAATTTTGCCAAAAATTTCAGCCAAAACCTGATTGTGTTTTCTATTTGCGAGTTTTTATAAACAAGAGCGCAATTATTTACTTGATCATAAGATGCCAAGCATCTGTATTAGTTTTTTTTGTTGCTAGTTTGAATGGTTAATTCACAATTTGATGCGTCTATCTATTTTATGCTAACCAAAAATCACCTTGAGGGAAAATTAGCAGAACTGCGAAAGAAAATTATTCCATTTGTTAAACAAAGCATACAAACGAAATTACATAACTTGAATCATAAGTAATACTATACAATTTAGATAAGCAATAAGCTATTAATCAATTTACCTTTTGAACAATTTACCGAAATAACAATGGTAATTGACTTGAATCCCTTTATTTTATTAAAATTTTCATTACAAATTCTAAGCTAAAAATATTATCTAGAGCAGCTTTTAGCTGGAAAAAATTGTGGTAAATTTGAGCGAAAGTTGTATTCATCGTACACTAAATTGATTACGCTGCAGAGAATTTTCAATAATTGTCTGCTTCAAGTTTCATGTGAAATTAATTTACAGATTTTATAGCCACATCATCACAACAAAGTGCCTGCGAATACAGGATTGCAGTTTTATCCATTCAAGAAAAAAGAACGAAGCCAATTCATAAACCCTTCCATGCATGTCGCATTAAATTACTGGTTCTAATTAAATGAAATAAAAACAGACCTCATGCATGAGCGTTTAATGAATTTCAGCCGCATGCACAACATTTAGACCCTTAACGTATCACCTACTTACTTGGAAAATTAAGATAATTCGCAATTAAGTCATGGAAAATTAACTTGACCAGCTAAACCAAGACAAACCGAGACACTCACCCCGAAATGAAGTACTGTCGTTCGATTCCATTAACCACCGCAAAAAGACGCAAGACAAGGAGACGCACGTACAATGTGCTCTCGTCTTGGTCGTGTACACTAATAGTATGCCAATTACCTTAAGCTGTATTTTATGTAAAATAATTGTGCCACCGGCATCTTATCTAACACGGAACAAATTACTCGCGGAGCAAGCGATAAAGAAGTGGCCATCGCGGCCCAGCTTGGCCTGGCCCGATCCATAAAACCGCCAGTGGATTTAGGAGTTAATGATCGGTGAAGCCAATCTGCAGAACAAACTGTTTCAATTCACCGAGAGAGTAGTTGGACTCGAGTTTTTCGGACTAATAAAGTTGTTTGAGCAATGACTCTTGCTTGCATTTAGCGGCGTGTTAAAACGGTTTGTCTAATTAATTCCAATAATATCTAGAAATGACTTCTTTTGCTCCACACACCTCAAACTTTTTGTGGACATTAGCTGAAGAATTATTGAGCTATTAGTTACCCACCTTGTGAGCTATCCCCACGAACAAAAGAGCATTTTGCTCCAAAGCAAAAAACACATTTCGGGATACATCCTCAATTTAAGCATTTCGGGCCCTAATTAAAGTCCCACTCGCTTTTCTGGCTCATCTTCGGGAAAAACTAATGCCGCCGGCGCATCTAAATGGGAAATTGAAGGTGGAAGAAAACAATCGCCAAGTTCTAGTGTCTCTTTATTGATGTGTATTTAAAATAAATTGACCAATAAGTGTCAACATGTTGATGGGTTCTCGTAAAGTCAAGCCTTAAATTAAGATGTCATCCATTATCGGGCGCTGTGATTTCATCTATATGTCCATTACACCGTTTGCGCTGCTTTTATGACTACTTCGTCAATATTTTATGCATTGGCAGTATCTGGTGGATAGTCTTTCTGGATATGGTCAAATGATTTTATGATGCCCCGTCTTGTAAGCATATAAAACTGTTCAACTCCTACGTGACGGCGTGCCATAAAAATGATCGGACCCCGTTTCACCGTCACTATCACGTATTGAAAGGACGGCAAACACAGATTGCAATTAGTTTGGAGCCGCTCAGCGAAATTGCATCTACTCGATATGCCATAAAAAAGCCCTCAAAAATGCATTTATAGTACACATATGACGTTCATATACGTGAGTGTATCGAATGGTGCGGTATGGGACTAATCCGAAATGCATCTTCTTTTGCCGCTCATCCATAAATTCTATTTTGCCACGCAAACAACTGTTGAGTATGATGTTAAACTTTTTTATGAACAGTTTGGCACAAATACAGTCAAACAGGAGTTCTTTAAAAATCTGCAATATGAATTGAATGAGAATAAAAATATATTTCAAAAAATGAAGCAACTGGTCTGTCCAGCACTGAAGTCAGTACAACAAAAAATTGATTTAACCTAAGAGCAATACATACTTGGACTCTGTTTGTTTTCACGGTTGGTATAAATATGATCGAATAAAACGCTGGATCAAATTAAGACCATTGAAATGATATAGATCAATACTTTTGTAAAAAGAGCGTTTAATGCATTGCATTGTCTGCCATCTTCTACGTCTGTGCATGCATTCAATTTATTGGCATGCTATTCCGTCTAAAATTTGGAATCTGGGAAGCCAAAAATTATTTTCAAATCAGGTGGAAAACAAATTTCTCACGGCAATGTCGCTTTCAAAATTATCCCCAATTGTTATTGGGGCCAATAAAATGCATACAAGAACATCAAAAAAACATCTAAATGTGCCGAATATCTTTGAACTGTTGCCACTATCGCAAGCCAACCTGAAATGGGGCCCGGGAAATAAAAACCTCGCAAATCCTGTCCGTACAGAGATCCCGCGATCCATTCGTTCTCTTTTGTCCACGACGAACTGGCCATAAAAGTGCAATTGACGCCAATAAAAGTTCCAAAGTTGATTTTTCCGTGGTAAATTCACAAATTACGACCGTGGACGATTGCCCATCACATCTTCTTCCTCGTGATCCTGGCCATCGGCGCAGAACAATTGCTTCCACGAGTGCATCGGCCCAAGTGCAAATGGTGGGGGCAGCCCACCTGAATTGTGGCCTTGGTCCAAACAGTGGAAAAGGGGAGGAACTGCATGTAGTTCCCGCTTGCAATGGACTCTGTTGAGTCATGAACTAATCGCCATCCGAGTCCATCCCAAGGCAGTAGTTAGTGCGGATTAGATTAAATTTAAGATTTACTAGTGGAAGCTAATCAAATCAATTGGCTTCGTTTGATAAAACCAACATAGTGCGCCGACACAGCACTGAGTTTTGGCTTCGTCCTGCGAATAGTGCTAGTCGCCAGTGGCTAGGATGGAATGGGCAACTGTGGGATTGAATTGCTGTTTCGCGATTTATCTGAATGAATCACAGTGTATGTGAAAATAATTATTCCGACTTCAGGTCACGGCGAATATAAGTAACTTTTAGAAAGCCTTGAAAAAATGGATTGATGCTTCAATATCATGAATGTTGAGAATTACATTTAGTTTATAGATATGCGTTGATTTTATCCTATACATCAGCTCCATTTGCGTATCTACAACACATAATAATAATGGCTCACAGTGTAACTAAGGGAATTAACAAGCATCCTACCCCATTTTATCGCAAAGTCCTAGAAATAGCCCAGAAGTTCCATTTCGTTGCTTCATCGGTGGGCGCTTATCACTTGGCTGTACTGAAGGTTTTAATTAGCGAGCATACTAAAGAGGATTAGCCAATTTCCCTCCCAGATGCTCCTTGAAATCAGAGTACTTTGCAAGGCGAGTGAGAGTGTGCATTCAGACAACGACAAGTTAAGTAGATAAGTTGACCGCACGGAAGGAACACGATTATATTTAGTTTATCAAAAGGAAACTGAATGGGTTTGGTAAAAACTGAAATGGTTGAGATGCCTTTTCGATATTTTCCAAGGTATAAGGATTGACGTTAAGTAGAGTTCTGGTGATAAAATTCTCAAATTCAATACTCCAATTAAACACAAAGAGCACGAACTAACATGACCAACATGGATGCGTTTTTTCCGCCCGATTCCCAACAATCACTTCCTTCTTTCTCATTACTCATGATACGTACACAAATCTCGTAATCTAGCCAGCTATGAAATAGCAGATAATAACATCCATTTTCCGCCGACAATGGCCCACTATAAGTTTTCAATTGGTCGTTGACGAGCCGAAGGCTAATCAATAGACCATTTAAAGGGTATGAGTTGGCTCCTCGCTCAATGCCCGATGGTTGGTCCATGCTTGATGGTTGGCTCATGGCTTTTCTCGCGTCTTGGATATTTGCGATGACTTGCAAACCATATAACAAGGCAAGTGGTGAATCTGGTGCCTTTGAAAATTGCTGGCCATCTTCTAAGACCTCGCGAAGAAAAATGATTTGGAATGATGCTACCAAGTGACTTAATGAGCATCGCGGATAGATGGCTGACGGTCGCACAAAGGAGCCAACGTAGAACCATCGCGGCAAAGTGCTTTACCGACCACTTTGAGTGATAGTATTACCAATTGGTTGCAGATGGTCCAGTCTTTTGCGCGATGGTATCGTGCTGTTGCTTTGTGGTCTCACGACTTGAATAGTTGTAATTGATATTCATGAAGACGCTCAAGTGTTTGACCATTCAGTGTCCACACATTGATTTAAAACAAGGAGAAAATTGTTTATTAACATCTTCCGTATTACAAGTTTACTTCTATCAAAATTCAATTGATGTGGAGAACCTTTTGTAGTTGTGCATTCAATACAACAAAGAAAAGCAAATACTGAATTCTTCTCCTTCACGACACAGCTTGGTTCAATTTAAATATCCGATTGGAATAAAAAACGAAAATGAATAAAAAAAAGTAAAGCTCTACTAAAATCTTTTTTTCAAAAATTTATCCAAGTCCATACAATGAAATTTTTTTGTGGAATTACGTTAATTTGAACATATTAAAGTATTCTTTGATTCGAATTTATTTCATAAAGATTTAAAAGATACAAAGATGTTCAGTAAGGTTTTAATAATAAATTGATTTGAATTTTTGTAGCGAGAATGCTCACAAATATTACGGAACAGAGAAGAGTTTTCACGAAAGTACTTAATATTTTCCGGCTATTATTTATAAAAGAAAACTGATTCGTATATTTAAGAACTATGACAATTTGAAGCATCTAATATTCATTGGGTAGTAACGTGGGGAAAGAGGCTAGGTGAAAAATTAGTTTCATAATATTGCCTTGATGCATTCACAGAAAGGTTTTCCGTCCGATTTCAAAGTAACTTTTAAAAATTGCTTTGAGAAAAGAAGTTAAGCAAAAAATTAACATAATAAATAAACATCGTTTATGTTGATAAAACTCTGGTTCAAAAATATGCTCAGTCAGTGATGAATGAAATCGTGTTAAGCAACATATGCTCTATGCTCTAATGAGGGAATTAAATTTTTTGCAATATTTTTATGTGTAAGCAAATATAATAATTCGGAATTTGTCGATAAACAAAAGTTAAATATATTATGGGGTAGCAAAACAGATTATCAAGCCCCAATCTCTGTAGAAGTAAGATTCAGGGCTGACTTAAAAAAAAATTGAATGATATTTGGAAACTAAAAAAAAGAAGACCTACTGGAACAAGTTCTTCGTGAGAATTGTGCTGCGATATCTTGGACGATCGTCATATTGGTTTCAAAAATATAGAAAAGATATTCACTCAAAATTATTTTTTAACAAACTGATGTTGCCATTGACCCGGTGAAATTCTTCCAGGAGATTAGATTTTCAAACAAGATACATATAATCACCGGGTTTTTTAATCTTAGTTCCAAAATTATTTTTTTATCCGATTTATCTTTCGAAAAACCAATACCAGCAACCCTCAACCAAGAACAATTCCCACTGATATCCTCGTTAGAAAGCAATTTTAATCAAATCACCGAAAGTGATCTTCACCAGCATCGCTTTCCATAATGTTCATTAAATGAAGTCCCATTCCATCTATAGACTGAGCTAAGATATCAATTTGAAAACCGTTTGGAAGTGTGGATGAGTCCTGGGGGGAATCTTCGAGGTGCCGCCACATCGCATCAGCCGCATTTCTGATCAAGCAAAATTGTATTGTTTGTAGTTGGGATCAGGGCAGTGCCCACACTATGTACCTTGCTTGTATGTGAGCCACGGTAAGGTTTTTCAATTGGAAACTGAAAAGCTGTTTAATGAGTTCAGAGAAGAATCATATTGTACAGAGCGCGATGATTGCCGCGGCCGCAAACAACGCTGGGAAGTCGGAATGAAGTGGAATGACCATTAATGAGTATCTATTTTATGACATTGAGGTCAGCACTATCAAAGCAGATGAACTGCAGATATCAGCATCGATTCATGGCATTTTTCAGGAGGCTTAATGATAGGCAAGGTGAAAGCAGGCTACAGGTTGAATAAATTGCAAGAATCAATTGTTGACCGCACTGGCGATTGTTGCGGTCGAGGCATCCACAAAATGTTCCGAATCCCATGGTTTGTTCGTTGAGCCAAGTCTGTCCGAATGGTTGATCCACGAAGCAATAGCAGGCTTCAAGAACGTTTCAAAATATTGTTGTTTTGATGACCTGAAAGCACTAACTTTCATCTAAAGTTGTAAACAGGGTATGTCAGATATATCTTCTTTGAAAGATTGCAGACATCAATTACTTACGAATAATAAGTCACTCTTTCGCGAAAAAAATTGAATTGTACGAAAAACGAAAATGACTGCACGCTCAATTTTAAAATGTCTCAAATTATTCTACAAAGGATACTTTCTCATTTATATGATAATAGATTTATTCATTATTTTGTACTGTAAGCTTCTATCACAAAAATTATAAAATAAATTTGCAGAGGTTTTTTCTGTTTTATTATTTATTTAATTGGTCCATGAGTATTAGAGAGCGAGTCACATAGGTTTTCCAAATAATTTTTTCATCTATGATTCGATAGCGACCATTTTTTTGACTTTATTTTCGCTTCCGAACAATTTTTAATAGGACCAAGTCTACAAACATGAAAACATTGGTGATCCCTTACAAGTCGATAAACATGCTTACTTACTCGTAGATTTACGCTTAGCCTTCAAGTTGTACCAAAGATTCTTGTATTCTCTACCAATTCGAAACGGCAACATATTGCAACTTTATAATTCAGAGTTTGTTCAGCTTCTTTTAATTGCTACTACATTTCACGATTTCCATCAAAGTATTGTTAAAAGTTCCCAAAAGACCACCAAGAGTAAATTCTTTTTTTTATTTTTTAGATTATTTCCAATGATATTATTATGAAAACTTTTTGGCAAGCATATTGCCGTCGGAGATTTGCGAAAATGAAATAATTGCTTGTTAAATTTTCAAAAACAGTTTTGCAAAAATTTTGCTGGATTTTTTTTAAACAAGTTTCATACTTTTTAAGAACACTATTTCTAAATGGGTCAACACTGCACTAAGTACGGTGAAAATTCCTTATAGAGTGAACTGAGGATATGTTTTTACAACTTTGTATCAAATTTTTCGAAAGTAGAATGTACGCCCATCACAAAATTATTTATTTCCTGTGCTCAACATGCTCGCTGCGCATTGTCACTGCTAATGAACTCCACAAAAAGCACAAAACATTTTTAAAAGGTTTTATTTAATTTCACTTGGTATCTTTGATTCCAATCTTGCGATATATTTTAAACTATTTCCACTCAACTGATTCTTTTAAAACTTGAATTTTGCGCATTTTCAGTTCATTGTCATTCAAAAAATTAGTGTTAAAATAAATAACGATTGCAACAATTTAATTTTTTTAGTCAAAATTTGTCTGCCCAAGCTAGAGTTAAGCTTCAGCATTCTATCTGCAATAAGTCAATTTACTGACACAAAAAATGTTTCTTATTATTTTACACTTTCTGAGAAGCATCCTCACACCTTTTTGATTTTTGTTTCAATAAATTAGCTACTTCACTACGTGTTACTGTTTTATAAATTCAGCAGTGTTAAATTGTTCTGAGGATTATGTTGTTATGTACAGTCGTAATTTATTTCTCATCAACATTAAAGAGGAACAATACAGAGCTGTATCTTTCATGGTTGCCCGCGGCTTGATTTTATTGAATGACTGCATGTATCAAATAAAAAATTAAATTAAAATCTTAACAAATGCAGCGTTTCTTGTCACTACAATGGAGCCTAGTTTGATTAAGTGATATGAATGTTAAGGGTTCAGGGATGGTTTTGCTGCCTCGATAAGCAATTGGACTCTGCGACATGTGTAAAAATACAATCTGTCTTAGTTGCTTTTGGGTTCACATTTGGTAAGAATTAAATTAGCTTTTGATACAAAGATCTGCTTGACAAATAGTTTAAAGCAAAGTAGAGTCTAGTCATTGTAATTTTTCCAACGAAATCTTTCCTTTTATTTAGTTGCTTACTACATATAGAAACGAGATCGTCTGAATGATGACGTAGGATGATTCCTGGTTCTTCCACAGGAATTTTCAGGATATGAACTGAGCAAAGTAAAACTACAGTTGGTGTTGATTGTTTCGACAACAACTTGCCACATTCACAACGCGGACTTAATTGGTCCCGTACTCGCGATGAACTTTCCCTAGGAAACGTGCCACCATTATTCAAACTTTCAGTCAACTTTTCGCATTCAGGCAATCTCGACTGCGACAAATTCCTTGTTGTCGTATGTAAATTGGCCGGGAAACATGGTCGGCGTGGATGGGAACATGCACTGCTACTTAGTTACGAACAAGCATTTTATTGATTGAAATTCCACGACGCGACGACATCATATAGTGCCAATCTCGTGGTATCCCTGTTTGCCATCAACGTGCAGAAAGTGCTGCTGCCAGTACTACTTACTTCTTTGCTGACAACAGCTTCCATCCGCCACTCGCTTCCATCCATGCACCTGAGGAAGAAACTTATTGGACCGTTAGTTTACAGGTAGAACTATGTTTTCCAGTGGTTTAACTCAAGCTGACGACTTTTCCTACAGTGACGCGTCGAATCGTCACAGCCGACGTCAACGCTGCACAAAAAGTCACGTCCGACGTCAAGGAAATTTTTTCGTTGAAATTGTGTGAAAATTGCAACATAAATCGTTTTTCTTGCAAGGATGTTGGCTGGTAAATCTCACGTGAACCGCTAGTGCGGTCGGGAATGTGAGCAACAATGGTTTTTATGTAAAAGTGCTGCAGCCGATTTGCTGCTTGGATAGATTGACTATGCTCAGACATTGTGCTGTGCTACAAGCAAAAGCTGGGAAATAGATTGGAAACTGGCAGACTAGTCAGAATCCACGTCAATCACTTAATTGTTCGATCAATTGGTGGAATGCTGCTACACTGTCTGCTTTTTGCAGGATTAGGTTTGATTGGTAGTGCTTCGAATCAGCTTAAGAAACTTCAATCAAAAGTTGTATTTTCTGGTTGATTTAGAAGAAGCTTACATAGCTCCCAATTTGAAATGAACAATCTGAGCTAAATTTTGGGATGAAATTTTTGACACCTTCTCTAGAATGTCTTGGGAAAACAATTGTTCTTATTGAAAAATCTTTGAAAATCTAATATTTACTCCTGACAATGTACTTTCAGATTTTAAATAGAAACCGCCTGACTATTTATGCGGCTAGTTTTTCATGATCTGAAAAACTTTGATCGTCGACTTCTTATTCAAGTCAGATTCAAATCTTTTCTAAGATCTCCCGAAATATAATGTCCTGACCCTAGAACGTTAACGAACTATGATGAATATAATTTTGGTGAAACATTACTCTATGGAGTGTAGATTGACGCTACCGACTAGCGTGGTTTTACTAGTTAATAGCATCAAACTTCACTAAAATATAGTTAAAAATATATTCTAAGTTATTGTTGATTGATTTGAAACAGGGTTATCCAAATATATTCACACTATTTCATCATATCGACTTTGTTTTTCTTCGTGACACATCGGCAACACATATATACGTACAATGTTTCTTCAAATGCTAAATTATCATAATTTCTGATGAAAAAACTTACGACTATAAGACTTCAACATCCCTACTAAGCAGCCTAGAAAATCGTTAAGACTTTATTACACCTGTTATCCCTAACGAACATCGTAGGAATGCTTGTCAACACAAGGGTTCCTGGTTCGCATTTTAATTTCCTATTAATTTCGAATGCAAAGCCAGACAAAGTTTTAATGACGGCCACGGTCGTCAATTTGATGGCTTTTTGTGTTTCATTAAAACCGACGGTGTGCAGAAGTAATACGAACAGCAATGTACAAATTGTGCATGCCCAACGAACAGAATTCAATATATTTAAAGGTAAATTTTACGATACGATTGACGATAAAAAGATTTTTATATTCGTAGCTTAAGCACATGGTATTTGGGTGAAATGTTCTTGTTCGCTGAAAGACAAGGTTATTGTCCAGTAGAGGTGTAATTTCTTTTGCAGTACTATACCACAAGCAATATTTCTAGTCCAAAATGATAGAAAAGCAGGCCTTAATGGTCATTTACTATCGAATTGATCCTGCGAAACAAGTTCATCATATCAAAAAATAAAACGCATACAGTATCATGGACTCTTAACATGCATGAATGAAATAAAACTAAATCCTGTTTCAAGGAACGATCAGGATACGTGATCCCGTTTGCAACAAACGACCCATAGTCGTCACACAATGTAATGGCCTGTGAATAAAAAAATTGGTAAGGAAAATCTACAAGAGGATAAAAAAGCCATCAAAACTCTCCTGGTTGTCCTGGTTCTGTTTGTCTGGCCTAACTATGTGTTGCTTTGCTGTTTTGATCACAATCTAACAATGGGTCACTGTGTTCCTGTGCCAGCAGACAAATAAATCACACCTTTGGTGGTGGCTTAGCAGTTGAATGGTTGGTTGTCCTTTGAGAACAAGAACACTTATTCGAATTCGAGAACAAGAAAACCTTCTCAGGTAGCTGTTTGTTCTTCCTCGTCTGTTAGTTATCGTTTGATCCTATCAATTCTCGAAACAATAGGACCATATTCTGGTGCGAAATGATTGTGAATGAAACGAGATTGGCATTGTTCTTGTTTGGGTTTGTTTTCAAACATGTTTTTTGTTTGTCAGACTAATTCTTGCGAATAGTTTGGTCGAAATATTTTCAAATGGCATTGGCGAACTCTTGAGCAGGAGAAAATTTTTAGAGGTCCTAGCGCCGTTTGATTTTTTCGAGAAAATCAATAAAAATTTGAAAAACTTTAGCTGAAGATAATAGCAAAGCAAATGACTTCAAGAGCATCACTTTCAGGGTAAAAGTCAACTTCTCCAAGCGAAACTGTTAAAATTTGTGATTATCTCAATAGTGTACACTTGCGCTACAATCATAATCGTCGCTGAAACGAACCTCTGACAAAAAATTTTTAAATAATGTTTG
The DNA here is from genome assembly GCA_963942545.1 of Oxycera nigricornis. NCBI lineage: Eukaryota > Metazoa > Arthropoda > Insecta > Diptera > Stratiomyidae > Oxycera > Oxycera nigricornis. The sequence continues at coordinate 7,269,980 of OZ012663.1, read as the reverse complement.
CAAATTTATTTTATAGTTTTCAAAAGGGACCTTTATACAAACTTTTCGAATATTTTTCCACAGTATCACCACGATTGATACGGATATCATTACTTAAAGATTTGGCTGATGGTTTGCAGCTTTGGGTCAAAAAGAAATTAAAAATTTGTTATGTCGGCAGAAAGGCAGCTAAATTGATTATGATTATTTTTTACAAGATAATAGAATTAATTGGATTTAACTTTAGCAACAAAATTCCCTGGGTTCTAGTCACAATCCAAAAAAAATCAGAGGATATAATGAAAAGAAATCTGCAATACAATTTCTCACACTTACATTTGACAATGCCCCCAAAAAATTCAAGTCCCAATTATTTACTCATTCAATTGATTCTCAGAGGTTCTAGAAGAATTCGAAAAATTCGATAAGACCTTTCAAATATCGATTTTCAAAGAAAGTGATTAACGATATAAGTTCCAAACGAGTCTATATTTTAGTGAAAAGCTTCCAGTCCACGATCGACTTAATAAAAAGTCATCTATTCACTGTGACACGATATGAAAGCCAAAGGCAACATTTTGACATTCTTCCATCCGTTGAACATCATCTATAGCATCCATTGAAGGATAACAATAGCCGGGGTCGGAATGCCAACATTGGTGCAAAGTTGGAGGTGATGCGAGTGCTTCTTCGTCGGCCATTTGGACATTTGAAGAGACCAGCGTCTTGTCGTGACCATCTCTTGAATAGCTTGTTACTTAACTCAAAGTCCCGTCGGTGCTGCTAGCGGGCAAGGGTAGCCCAATGTTCCTCAAGCGTCATGGTCACGTACTGGCGTCGATACCCATCATTGACATACATTCCCGCCATACGACCTCATCATGGACTCGCGTGAATATCATTCAAATTGGCCCAATCAGGGGAGCACAGTGGCCCAAAGTGTGTCGAGTTTTTGTTGGACGGAGATTTGATCGACTATTCAAATATTGAACAGAGAATGAAGCAGTGTGAATATTCATCAACGTCTCATCTGAGCCTTCATTATGCTTTTATATTTTGTTTTCCGGTCGATTAAGACCAGGAAATTGATAAAATTCATTGCTTCTGGTGAACAAGGAAGTTGAAAGTCTATTTTCTATACAAACATATTCACCCTATACGAAATTATACGAAATTGGTCAATATGTAAATTGCAAAAATAGCGTCAAACATATTTTCCACGCGATTGCTTCATGGGTTATAACTTGATTCCTGTGAAGATGAGATGAGCCTGGTTAAAAACTCCGGTCGTAATTTGGTTCCTCTTCTTACATCAACCAGGCAGCATTCACTATTATCTCATCAAACACATTTCTAATGTGTTACTTCATCGTCGAAGCTACCAGCGGTCATCTAGTTAGGGACTCCCATCCTGACCAAGTGCCAATGCATTCCAAAAAATTAACCGAGCGTCTGGAAGAGTGGTTTGAGCAGTTCCAGCACTTTCAGCAGTTGGCCAAAGATGACTGCTCCATAAATTACTCTTGTTTTTCGAATGGCCCAACGATTCCGAACACGAAGGTAAATGGTGTGCAGCACTGCTGATTCCTTGGCGGCTCTCGCGGGCTTTTTCGCGCAAGCGACGGTACCGGGGAAGACCTCCAATGATAAATGTTTCGAATTGCTATGATAAATGCAGCGAACTGTTGAAAGGTATAAATCAATAACAAAAGTATTAAATTATGTGTTCGAAAAAGAAGCACAGACTGCGCGATGTGCACCACGAAAGTGCCCCGTGGAATCTGCAGCGTTCAACCTGTGGGCAATCCCAATACTCGTTTGCACCCTTGGTGTCGGAGCTGCGTCGTCTAGGTACGTCTTGGTTGCTGCTCACTGAACATTTTACACGAAATGCTCGAGTTCGATGCAATCTTTGAAAGATTTTTATCCATCTGCGTCATCAGTGAAAGATTACGTCTTGGAAAGTAGGAAGATTAATTCAAGATTCGATGAGAGTGAATGGACAGCATTTGTAATAAACAACTTTTGATGGACTACGTGAAGGGTGGTATGATCGTTAGAATGTAACTAATCACTGCACATTGCATGCTGAGCTTTGAATTTTGCAATTAATTTGCATATTTGCCAGGAAAATGGTACCAATTCAATTCTGAAAAAAACTGATGGATTTCAGTGAAAAAGTCGTCAATATTGAAAAAAAACAAGCCGTGAGGCGCGACCCATGAGGTCCACACGGTCAACTTCCCAGTAATATCTACATAGATATTAAAAATAGTAAACACAATAATAATTATGGAAATAATACTACTTCAAATAATGAAAATGTACCTCTTATAAAAGTTATTGGAATGACTTAATATTAATCATAACATCTATCCGACCGTCAATTGATTACGTAAGGATTTTGGTACATTGGTTTGATTGATTATTCACTCGAACCAATCGGAGGGGGGACAGGTTACAAAGCAGTTTTTTCATTAAAGTTAAAACATGGTGGTGTGAAGACTATTGAAAATCTGCTCAAATCTTGCAAATATTAATAAACTTTGATTGACTTTACAACAATGTCTTTAGAATAAGAGGTTTAAGGTATTATGATTCGAATGACCCCTTTTTACATGGTGACTGAATAATTTTTTCTTTTTTATTTAATTTTTTTTGTAATCATGAGAAAATTTTTTGCTGAGTTCTCTACAAAAATGGATAAAATTTTATAAATTCTATAAACATTTATTATTACGATGTGCAAATCAGGTTAAAAATGAATTTTTTTATAAAAAAACACTACTTTTCCTCTTTTTTTAATAAATTAAAAAAACGATTTAATGATTTTTTTAAAATATGAAAACATCATAAAAATGATAATACGCGTCGATTGACACCTAAATGATGGAAAGATTATATTTAGTTCTCGAGATATAATGGATGACGTAAATGACCTTGAACGTTTAATGATTTTTTATTTTTTATTTAATTTTTTTTGTAATCATGAAAAAAACTTTTGCTGTTTTTTCACAACAACTATTTGGAGTATATAAATTATATAAACATAGATTACTTAAACTTGAAAATCAGGTTAAAAATTTTGTGTTTTTGGAAAAAAACCTAATTTTTTGCACTTTTTTAAAAAAATTAAAAAACGGCTCCAAGAATTTTTTAAAAAATTTAACAGAACCACATTAATGTCAATGCGCGTCGTTTAACACCTTGTTCAAAAAAATCGTAAGTTTGGTTCACGAGATATAATGCTTGACAGAAATGACCTTCAAACGGGCAAAACAGAAAACCCCCCCGACCGAAGTTTTTCAAAAACTAACCAGCTCTTAAAATTGCAAAGACGCTTCGATTGACCCCTCAACCAAGTCGATCGGACTTTGCTTACGTGAGTTATGCTCGTAGAAAAAACTGTCCACGAACGTACAGACGTACGTACGTACATACATACACACACACACACACACATACATCTCCCTTTCTAAAAACACTTTATATATACTCTATAGACCTCAAAACGTAAAGAAATGTTGAAAATTTCAATTTCGATTTTCGAGGCGATTACAAGAACTTCCCATATACTGGGAAGTTAAAAAATTAAGAGAATTTAACTCTTAATTGCTTATCAAAAAAAAATTACAAGGAGACTGCAAGCAATGAAAACATAACCTTTGAAGCGAAAGCTTGAAGTTTTGATGTTATCAATAAAAAAGGTATATTAGGGAGTAGGGAATAAAATCGTAGAAATATTCATTTCGAAAAATTGGTGACATATTTTTACATGTATCAGTCTGCAAGATAAAGTGTTCTTCACTTAATTTAAATACAAAGATTTTGTTGAGATTTACTTGGATATTTCCTAGTTCTAATAAACATTCTTAGCTACTGTTTATGTTACAAGCTGAAATGAAAGTTTGCGAGAATTGATTTTTGCCACATTTTATTTGGAAGCATTGAGCTCGCCTTTGAATGAAATACTTAGGAAGGTAGTAAGTACTTAATTATGAAGTGAGCGACAGTTTTGCTTTAGTATTTGATTTTGCTTGATATTAATTTATTTCATGGAACTTTTCAAGCTTCGTCATAGGTTTACTTCACTGAATCGGTGTTTAAACGGCATGTGAAGTTTATTTTTATGTCATTCTAAACAAATTCATTTTCATACAAATAGACATGAGCTTGTGAGCACAGATGAGGAAATTCTGTTATTATCGAAAAGAGTCAATAAATACGTTTATGTTTAAAGCATTAATCAATCTGAAACTGAGGCCTGTATCTTATTCAAAAAGAAATGCGAACAAACTCTTTAATTTTCGTAAGAACAGATTGTCGAAAAATTGCCTTGATTATAACTACTATTGCTATCGAAATTTCGGAGTAGAAAGAAATAGCCAATAATTGTAATATAAATCAAGTCAATCTATTGTAATGTGGTCCTAATTTAATATCCCTTTTAAATCTGCAATCTATTTTTCCGCATTGTTATTCACTTTGTCAATAAATTTAAGGCTGTTATCTGAGCTGCCATCATCATTCAGATCATCATCCTACATTAAGAGCTCGATAACCGCCCAACCCTCCTGGCATCACAACAGTGCCCCAGTTATTCAAATCCTCTTTTCTCAAATTCAGGGATCCACCCAAATTTATTGGAGACAATTTCCTGCCTTAATTAAAGGCAAAACCAAACGTTTGAGTACAGGTAAGCATCTTTAAGCATTATTAGATTTATTGAGTGGAAGGATGCTCGAAAAGTAGGAGCAGAAGCAAATATACTAGTTTCGACTGGTGTATATCTTTTTCCAAACTGTTATACAACGAATTCCATCAGATACTTTCCCCAACCGACTGGAATGCCTTCTCTCTCGCGAGAGATACAGATACTTCGTTCAGGTGCGATAAAACACCTGGCCATGGCTCGTTCGTGGACTCCGCATTGAACTTTGAGATTCCAACCAGTGTTCCAGCAGTCATAATATCTCAGATACTTCCATGCCAGGGGTAAGTGCTGTTTCTCAAGAAGTCTTGTAGAACACACGGCGGCATCGTTGTGTTGCGGCGCTTCCAGGTCTCTTTCGCCCTCAGGTAATTTGTCTAACAGTTGTTTTACCTATGCGAAGCATACCGGCTTTCCAGCAAACACTCCAGCTCGGCTCCCACCGATACTGTCTCCAAAATGGATTTCATTGAGCGTTGTTCGTCTGCGGAGGCCGGTTTGTGTCCAATATTTTTTTGAATTTCGCGCGCTGTTTTGCCGTCGCTTGTGCACCGAACGTGAACACCATACCCGAAGATGTTGTCGTTGGCTGTATCCTTCCCAGAAGGATAGGTGACCGTAACTGCCATCCCTTAGTCAAGTGCACTGTCGCCCGAGGAGCTCTCTTGTACCGGGGCTGGGCTACCTCTTGAGAAAGGCATCCATCCCTCTTGTCGCGCCCTCAATTGCTGGTGTGAAGTGTCCCGTCTCGTTTAGTTCAATTTCGCGATTGAAGGATATCGAAGGAAAAGTTGCGTGATTTTGTGGGTGTTGATTACGTCTAGTCCTTGGACGGGGTCGCGATTGACGTTGATTGAATTTTGTTTTCTGCGCAAACAGAGATTCGAGCCTGAAAAGAACTTAATTCGACTGTGTGCTGGCATGGGGACCAATACTAGGACGAACTGCTCCCAGGATTAATTTGCTTGCTGGCCGGCCAGGCTGTTAATTATATGGTAAGTAAGGGTTTGAATTTGGTTCAGGGAGACAAAAGTTTATTTTGAGCTATAATTGTTGCCTTCTGGAAAATGTGATAGATGAGGTCGACGTAATTCGTTCGAAAAGTGCTAAATAAATTAAGCGCTTTTTTCAAAATTAATTTTTGCGTTTCGGTGCTATCCACTCAAGCAACGTCGAATTTATATTGCGTAGAAATATTTATCGTGTGTAAGGATTCTGGTAGGATAGATATATAGTGTAGTCGCCCTGATTTTCCGCTATAAATCGATAACACCACGATAAAACTCCAATAAGAAGTTGCAGGTTTCTCATCATACCAAATTATCTTTGATATCCGTTTTGCAATGCAGTAAATTTTGCAGATTAATATGTTTCACCACTAAATAAATATTGAATTTCAATCATCGCTTAAATCAACATGCCTGCATGAATGTTTTGATATCGTTCGCCGGCTCAAACGTGGGAAAATTTATGAAATTATTTATTTAGCCATGTTTGATGATTGCATTATCACGCGATAAACCAATTGCTATATGTATGTTTCATTGCACACATGCTTCTGTCTTTAATTTACTTTCAATTGACGGGATATCGTGGTGAGCCTTGGCGATATCCGATATCAGCAATAATCCTATTTTTCTCAGAATAACTATAGAAATAACGTGATTTATTACACAAGTTCTTAGTAACATGTTCACTGAAGTATCGACGAAGAATTATTATCAGTCACCTTAACTATGAGCGCTGATCTCAATAGAACATTGTGAATTTTCCACTTCTACAAAAACTACATAATCTCTAATTGAAATGATGAAATCACTGTAATTCTACGATTCTACTCAAAAAAATTGAAAGTTGAATATGGGAATAATTATTTGTATGTTCAAAAATATTTTCGTTTGCAACTGGAACATTTTTGACCTCCAAAATTCATTATTATCTCAGTCAGCAGTTTATACTTCCATTGTTGAAATGTTATCGGTTTTTGAAGTTGATATTTGAATTTCTCTGAAGGTTAGGATTAGAAACATCAATTTCTATAGTCCACTTCTGATTTTTTCAGATTTGCTTTCAATCAAGAAAATGAAGCACAATGTCCTTATCAATCATCTTTCTTAAATTCTATGTAGCCATGATGCAGTCACTGTAAAATATTGGTTTAGTTCGTGTTTCTAAGATGACATATTCATCTCCACAGGTTTGCTGCACATTTTATTGAGTACAAACAGCAATAACAGGCTAAGATCCTCAATATAAGTAACGTAAAATTAATATTTTTTGAGCCACATAAACCGGAAGGTCTAACGTTAAGCTGTATTACGCTGTTCTTCTTTATCGAGAGATTATACAACATCATTCCTATTTGATGATGTATAATCTATCGATAAAGGAGACAACCTGGTCAAAACTTGTTTTGTAGATCAGAGCCTTGAAACAGATGGCTAAGCGATCTAATCAAATTTTCATTTCCAAAGTGCCTCAAGTAACACCAGTTCGAAGAACGATCATTTCTTCTGGATGAATGGACGTGTTAAAGGGCTTAAAATCATCAGCAGATAGAAGTGTGTTTTTCTAGAGCGGCAAGAAAATAGTCCCTTATCATTTTCAATCACGGATTCATCATTTTGAAATGGTAAAGATCAAATAATCGAACGACATTCAAAAATAGTAAAGCAACAAGATTGTAATGCAGACAAGTGGAACGTCATGAGCCGCCCTGGACAAATTCAACTTTTGAAGAATCGCGATTGGCTAGTTTGCATGCATCTCGATAACTAATATGCTGTCGTACATTACTTCAAAAGGTTTTATTTAATTGTTTTAAAAAGGAATAGGGGTTGGAACTCATTCAAGAATGTTAGTAATAGGAAAACACTTCAGAGGAATCAAATTATGAAACACTTGCAGACAACCGAGAGAACATATTCAACGAACGGAATAGTTACAAAATATGTACTTTGAAAATCGAACTGCAAGTTTAAGAGCATCCAAATGAGTGAATTTAGATAAACATACTTATTTAAAGATTGCTGCCTCATTACAAGTTAAATGTGCGAATCTAAGGAAGTGCATTCAGAAAATTCAAAAATATAATGCATACTGATTTGACCCCTCAGTAACGTATGTATCCAAAGAGGAAGATCAACATAGCACCATTACATTTAGCTTCTGGTTAGATAGATAAAAAGAGAAGTATCAGAACACATAAGGAGAGGATAGTAGTGGGTTTTCCAAATGGATTCGTTGATTCCTCTTGTTGCAAGTAATGGAAAAAAAGTAAAGTTCAAAAAGTTCGTTAAATCGCCAAAAACAATGATGTCCATTGATTGTTGCTCCAAATATGTAGTTCAATCATATTTGCGGGTTATTTACCAAAACAGTTGCACAAGCAGAGAACATTTGACAATAGTGACTCGTATCTACACTTTACATGTTAAGTGATTGCATTCGTGAGGTTTTAGTCCAAGAGGCGACAGCAACAGCAACATTGCCTCATCGATGATGGGATGAAACTTTTAATCAAAATAGTAAGTAGCATGAAAAAATACATGCACTGCACTTGTTTCACCAAATCCTGAACTGATCGCCTTAAAGGGGCCATTTTCGCTGGAACGTCATATAGTCACTTCATTTATTCCCAAAAGCACCAAATATTCCTAAAATTAAGATTTTGACTTCTTGAAACTAAAAGAACAGCTTGTCTGTTTAAAACCTGACAGAATTGAAAAGCTCCTATGAGCACAAAATATGCAGCCTCATTTCACATTGCTAAAAGAGTATTAAGTGTGTTCAAAGCGGTTTCGTATCAGGTTTGGAACAAGCTAGCTTTTTTGATTGAAGATGTCAAAATCTTTATTTTAATGGGAGTCTCATCTTTTCGGCGAAGAATCATATGATCTTGAGTTCACTTTTTCGCCTATTTGTGTTTAAAACGGTGGGAAACTGTTACCAGAGATTCTTCTGTGAAAATCGCTGATTGGAGGAGTAGAATTTCTTTTTTTTGGTTGTTAAGAAAAGTTAACTTGGTAATATATTTCAACTAATACTGATATTTATTTATTTATCACATTTCAACAGAAAATTCCAATTACAAAAATGTGAAATAAAAACTGATTTATATTATAAATTGAAGAGAATTAGGAGAAGTTATTTGAATAAAACATATTCCTAGATTCGTTTAAAAGCTACAATACTGGAGGGAAAGGATTCAAGCTGGAACCTATCGTGAGATCTACGCAAACGGAGCAGCGGAGAATGAAAGTATACTTCCGTTCTGGCGAAAGGTTAAAGTAAATATATCGGTAGAACGAGATGGTATATTGGTTTGTCTCAGTGAGACTCGATGATCGATGTTGACTTCAATGTAACTATGGAACAACTTGTACAGGAAGCACATACCTAAATACGTTCTTCGCGGAGCTAAAGACTGTAAGTTGAGTAATGAAAGGCGTTCTTCATAGGGAGTGTAAGGGATATTGAATTTAAATAGGAGAAAGCGGGTAAATTTACGCTGAATTGATTTTGATTGACAAGGTTTATATAGGATTCGAAATAAGGAGATCAAATTTGGGATGCATACTCCAGAATAGAACGAACGATACTCACAAACAATTGGTCAGCAGAGTGAGGGTTGGTAAAAACAACGGAATGTCTTAACACAAAACCCGAAAGCTTTGAGGCTCTGGTAACTATATAATGGATGTGAGCGTCAAACCTTAGCTTCGGGTCGAAAATGACTCGAAGATCTTTCACGCGATCAACCTTTTTCAATGGGATAGAGGCAATTTAGTACAAAAAAGAGATGGGCAGAGTCTTAAGAGAGAAATTCAGAGAGTGACACAGTAATGTTAAGAGATAGGCAGTTAGCTTGACACCAAGAATTCAGCGTGATAAGATCTTCTTGAAGAAAATATGAATGTCCACGCTCATCCATGCAAAAGTTGGTGATGGTTGGAAAAATGAATGCTCAGAGAAATTTTGATAATAATCAAATTCATCCGAATTACGGGTCAAAGTGTAAATTGATTAAACAATATTGAATGAAGCGAAGCTAATGAAACAGTTTCAAAGGTGTGCTCCATAATCCAATAGCATTCCACATTTTGCTAAGCCACTAGATAATAATCAGCTAGACAGCAGAGTGCTCTTAATCATTCTCCAATATTTCCAAACTTTTGATTGAATCTGTTTGTTTATTTTCGCTTTTATACTTTTGACTAACTGTATTGCCGAAATTTTATCTATCTCGAAAGTTACAAATTACTGTCTGTTGTTCTAGTTTTCTTGAAATTGCCGTTGTTCAGCTGTAGTTCTTATTTCATTATAAACTCAACATTTTTGTTGCATAAATTAAAATCGTGTCTTTCTATGGCCTTATTCAACTTCTGTACTCAACAGTCTAATTATTCCTGATAAACTGCATGACTCAAAAAAAGTTTCATTTAAAAATAGAATATTTCTACAAAACCACAGCAAATGCCGAGAAAACGAATAATGAGCGCATATGTATTTACATGAATAACACATCTAAGGGTTGCAACCCAAGCATAGTGATCCAAACTGTATCTCCTTATTTACCTGGTAGACATGAATGGTGCAACATTTTAACATATCCTTGCCGCAATCCAGCGAAGAAATTTCCATTAAAAAGCTGTCGGTTAACAAGTAGAACCTCAACAACTGTGTAAAATGTAAAGAGTCTCATTTAGAGTAATAGCTTGCATAGGTTTGCTACCCTCAACCAGCAAACATATCTTTCCTGTACGCGGAAACGTTCGCGAACTTATACAGTAGTTTTACTTTAAACCTGAATTAATTCCATTTAGAGCTTTTGAGGCATGCTAGACTTTATGAGGTAAGTGGTTTTGTCCTTTAGTTGCAGATACACATGCTTTACGGGAGAATTAAATATGAATGCAATCAGGATAAGCTGTAAAAGTATATTTGTGTTCAATTGGTGATTGTTTGAATGGGATTGTTTCTGAAGTTCACTAATGAAAAGTTTTCTAAAGTAATTCAAAGCGGTTTGCTTGAGAGCGTGTTTTAATAATGCAATAGTTTAGATGATAGGAAATTTTTAAGGCCAAGTAACTCCGTCTATTTGAATCGTTTTCATTAGTTAAGATAGTGCAGTGGCTCAACCTTTGCAATTGCTTGTTAATATTCCTTCCTTCCCTTTGAAGCTGCACATTTTTTACTTGTAAACACACGCTAGGAGCTCAATTTCATTGGGTTGACATAATTAATTGTGTGAAACTCTAAAAAAAACCTGCAAGTCGAAACCCAAACACATATTTGTGGAAAAAGTAGAAAACAAATAATACAGCAAAGCCCACGACTTTAACTAAATTAATCAATTTTATTTCCTATTTAAGGTTCAATCATCTGAAATGGAATAAATGTTTGAAATCGAGAATGTTTTGAAACCAAACCAATTTGTTTCCATATGCCTAATTTTTGACTTCTAGTACATTAAATATTACTTGGTCTCCAAATTTGTAGAAGTATACGTACTTCACCACTTCAAGTACTAGGGCTCTGTTCTTCTATGCAATTTTAGGCTTCGTAAAAAATATGTTATGAGTGAACAAAAATCGATAACAACTTTTGTCCAACTTTTCTGTCTACATGAACTACTTATAGTCAATCAATTTAAAAGGCATTAATAATCACTGAATTTTTCATCGGAAATTCCCATGAAAATTATAACAATAAATATCATAAACTTCTTATTACGGCAACGCATGGTACTTTTGTAATTCTGTAAGAACCGAACGCTACATGTCTTACATTGGCATAGGTCACAAAGTATTCAATGTTAAAATTTAGGCAAAAATGCGGGGGGGAAATTATGGACGATATCTGTACGATTTAAAAATTTGTTGGACAATTTTACAATTTTGTAGATTATTTTTGGAAAAAATTTCGAGAATTTTATTCATATTTTTTTAAATTGTGGGGTGGGTTATTTCATAAGTCACATAAACCAGCTTTCTAAGGTTTTTACAGAATCGCTCATAACTTCTGAGCAATGCTGGAGAAATCTATGTTCTTCTTAATTGTTTATAGAACAAGCGATGAGATACGAAAATTGTTCAAATATGTTTTTTCCATCTATTGTTGTTCTCGCAGTGTATGCAATACAACGTTAAATATGACGAGCAAAAAGTTCTACAATTTTGAAAAACGTTTAAAATTTTTCGCCAAAAAATGAGAAAGCCCTTTGGGAACAAAGAATTTTTCTAGCACCAAAATTTTATAGCAAACGATTTTATGATTCCAATGGGACTAGAAAAGTTCAATTAAATTGTCAGAAGCTAGGAATGTTTCTCGGTTCTTCTGACATTGGTGCTCATATCTTCTATATGATGTTAAATATATCGTTGCTCCTATGCCAATTGTCCGAGTATATTTTATTATATCTTTTACTGTTCTCTTACCGTAGGCACTAAAAGATCCCAAAATGACGGTCCAAAATTTCCAAACTTTAGACATAAAAGTTGACACAATTTTGCAAGAAAAAACTGAAGGGACCTTTTGTACTTTGAGGTAAGCTCTTCAAATCAAAATCAGAGTTTTCCGACCACCAAAACTTTATTGCTGATAAATTTGGCACAACCACTGGACTAAAAACATTCATAGATATGTATTACTACTGTCGAAAATCTATAACAATAAACCGGAAATAGTTCTTAGTAATATATCAAAAATGTTGAATTTTTTTACGAAGCTCATGAAGCAAAAATATGTTTTAGATTCCTTCTGCTTAAATTTTGGAATTTTGTAGATCATTTAAAACTTTTTCTAGTAGTTAAGAAATATGTAACGGACTGCAAAGAAAAAATGAAATAAGTTTCATATAAATAGTGTAGTTTTTAAATGTTTTGTTATCCTTTGAGGTATGTTTTCAAATTTCTTCAGTTTTGAAGTTTCCCGCGGCATTTTAGTAATGATTGCATGATAAGCTAAATTTTACATTTGTTCATTTTACCACGGTTGAAATGGATTCATCTTGGCGCCACTTCTTTGAACACTAAAAAAAATTTTGATCTTTATTGAGGAAATTTTTACCTAGAAACATTTCTTGAAATAATTTTCACATTATTCAGCACAGTTTGAATGTTTTATTGCAAACGTTACTTGGTCGTATTTAATCAATTTTAAATAAGGCTTATTGAATCGTAAATAGATTCTCAATTGGCACATCGATTACGAACTTTCGCGAGCTTAGTATCCTCTGAATCTGTCAATTGAATATTTCGGTAAGCACCAGTGACCAAAAACGGCAAAGAGTATCGCTAAATAAGCCCCTAATTGACAAGGACATTTCGAACTTCACGTAGTACACTTCCGTTCGTCGTCTTAGTGATTTCCAGAATTGATTTTCTCGTACCAGAAATCAAAAGCCCTGATTCAATTTCCGGCCGCCTTTTCAGCTCAGTTCACTAAGCTTATTGCTCGCTCACACACTGTCGTTACACAATTCCACTTCCTGAGTGTCAACAACAAAGCAACTGAATAAATTGGGTTCTAGGAAATTAGCCGGCGGCATCACACATTGGGGATAATAAATTCTAGGAATAGTAGCTACCACCCACTTTTCTTTCAGCTGAGCTCTTTGCAATTTATCAGACCGAACACTATCAATTAGTGCGATACATAAACAATTTCGTTGAGGAAGCACTCGAGCACACATGGAAGCGGGCGAAATGGAAGACTTCCTCCTCCTTCCAGAGTACCTAATTGTTTGCTCCTACATATTTTTCAGGTGAATTTCGGATCGGCGTGTCGCAACAGAGAAACGTTGCGTAGGCTTTGTATTGTGGAAGCATGTTATCTTGCAAGAATGGATGTCACATGATAAATGTTAAAGTGAAGAATATGGTCTCTAGGTTTCTCTCCTTCGTGCTAGCGCTGAAATCGTTCCGAAGATGCTTAACCCAATGATGAGCCAATAGGAGAATTTATGATACTGTTCATTGCGTAAGCAATCTTTCTTCTAGTTTCTTTTTAGAAAGATTCTGTAGAAGCTATTAAGTGGGATTATACAATTTATGATGAGAAAACGACAGATATACCATCTGAGCCGATTGTCAGAGCTAAACCATGAGCCATTGCTTCCTTAGGATTTATTCTGCACCGCATACTCTGCAGGGTTAAATCATATCAAACTGCCATGCCACGAAAAGGGGACACATTTCTGAGCTATTCATACTCACATCCTTGTGCAGTTTTAAGAATCCCAATTCAACTTTGGCTCCTCGTATCTCACTAGCTGCTCTTGTCTGGAATTCGAAAAGAGATTTAGTGACTAAAATCTCATTCCGTGTTAACATATAATCCCGTGAACAATGTGGGACGAACAGTTCGTTGAACAAGCAAGAACATGGACGATTAGATGTACTTAGTCGACGATGATGGTGACGACGACTGTGAGGTTGCTCGGCTACGAGGTCCTGCGCTGCGGGGCGACAAAAACACTTGAAGTCTTAGGCATATGCACATAGTGTACCAATGTTTATGACAATCTAGATAGGGAATCCGCTGTACTTTAAACAACGGTGAGCCGTTGTTGCAAAGGATGATGACGCGCGAGATATTCATCGGGATGATTTCGTTGGAGCAGCATTATGGTCTATTAATCTGGGTTTCGGCTAGGTACTTGTGACGAGACTGCATTTCTGCGTTTCAGGACTGCGGAGGCTGAACAGCATACGACACAATTCTGATGTTGTTTCTGGTGAATTACCTTTATTAACGCAACAAATAAGTATGGCCTACTAGTTACGGCAATTTCAGTTTCTGCAGAAAAGACTGATGTGCTTCTCGCACGGATACACAGCGAAATAAAACTCGACATTGCTTTCACCCTTACCACTTTACCTCTCGTTCGTTTAATTGAAAATATCGAAACTCAAAAACAGATGGAACAACGACCGTTTTCAAATACATTCCGAAGCTATGGAAAGCAGATAGCAGCTATGAATATATACGAATAATACTAACATTGCTCTTCCCATATTTGTGCCGATTTATTCCATTAGAATTTATTATCGAGGAAGCGGCTAATGTGAACGATGTATGTATGCATCTCGATTATACTCTCCATGTGCACTAAACACTCCTTGGGATTAGCCTCCACCATTGTCCGCTTCTTCGCATTGTGGTCATGGGTAGGAAATGCATATGAAACGCATGCCCTCCCGCAAAGGTGCGTCCATGTTTATGTGCGATGCGGGTCGGAATCCACTTCGCCACACTGTAGATTCGAGGTCGTTTCTATGGGGGCCCTAATAGGCACAAATCCGAATCGCAAAGACCTCAAATTAAAATCCATTCATGGAATTTATGAGGCTTTCGCGAAATTACCGCATTCGATGGAATCTCTGCGATGGGGCCCAAGGCGTCATAAGAAGACCCGCTCCGCATCTATCGTCCGCTACAATGAGTGTGCATACGCTAGGATGCCTTCCGGTCAGGAGATAGTGCAGCGGCTTTCAGTTAGCCATTTCTTATTCCAGTGTAACACATCCTCGAGTTCGAGCCAAGACATCATTAGACGCAGAGGGTGCTCTGTACAATGCTCACAGTCGTCAGTGGGATGGGCTGGGGAGCCACTATCTGAACAGAAGGACGGTACCGATTCTTTTGGGATTGTTTACGACATATTCAATTCTTGCGTTTGTAACTGTTAACAGTACTTGGAACTTAAGTACAGTTGTTCTGAGATGCTAAAGACATGATTGTTATATTAACTTGATGAAAATTTATTGGATGATTGAGAATCCATTTCTTTTTGCACGTCTTGGCTCTCATTAACAACTGGTCGTTATCATTGTTCGTGTTGATAGTGAAGAAATTGATGATACAATCATGTTTACTTCCTTATGTAAAAGGACATTTGGAAAGGTAATGCTGTGTTTTCACGTCAGATACTTTAGACGTAACTCATAAGGATTTCCTGGACAAAATATGACCACATTAATGGACGTCATCTTGGAGATTTTTTGCAGAGTTTATACAAGATTATAGAAATTATATCCGAAATAAAAATATTCATCATTAAAAGGAGGTGTGAGTCACTTGAAAGTACTTAGTGGTGACACAGTAATTTATTTCTATACTTGGAAAATATTGAATCTCAACAGATAGTAAGGATAATGTTCAAGCATTCATTTTGCTTATAAAAACCTTAGATATTCAGCAACTAATTGTTCATGTTTCGACAGTTGACTGTTGCTGAGTGTTGAGAGCACAGTACGTACTGCTATCAGTCCAGCTGAATTCAAATACAATCCTTTCTCTCTACCTTCCTGTTTCATCAGCCGAAAAAAACTCAATTCATCATCTCATTCGAAGCCAAACATAACCTGTACGATAGTCGTGCATGAAAACTAAGTTTCCGAATACATAAAACATAATAATAAATTCCAGACATCCAATGAAATGCCTTTCGGGCATCCTTATTCATCCTTCGGACAACTCGTTAGCAGTCGACATAAAACAAATCCCACAGAACTGGCCAGGAAAACGAACGAGGAGTCAATAAAATTCCAGCTGAGCGTGCAATCGCCAGTATTAAACGTTCAATTAGTCTGCAAATATTTTAATGGGTGTCCAGTTGATTTCTTCTCGACATTTTCGATCATTCGATATAAATGCTGGACCTCTCGCGACCAGCAACCAACCATTCTTATTTGAAGACGCCATGGTGGTTAGGATGGCCATCAAGATCTGCACCTGAAGGATATGTGTGTTAAGTTCTAAGATTTGTTCTGGGGTCTTTTGCTCGAACCAATAAATCATCATTGCCATGCATGAAGTCGACGATTAAAATGAAAAAAGGAATGCCTAAGGAGCCGGGTGTATTTGTGGGACTTGGATCACACTAATCGTGGAAAGTAATATTACGGCCTGTTTTCTACGAGCTTCCTTTTCATTTGAGGGAAGATGTGAGAGGTTTATGATCATTTGCTAATCCGATTTTTGGGGTTTTAGGCCAAGGATGTATGTCATTAAATAGGTCCAACAGGTCAGGCAGAAAACTCCAATATTCTGAGCGAATAAGATTTCCAGCTGCACAGTGCTTGTATCATATACTGTAGTAAAGACGTCTAAATGAAGTCGTAGCGGATTTCAGCAATTTTTCGGTGCCTCAATCAATGCCATTTTACGACAAAGAATGTCCCTGGAGGCTTCAGCCAACCGTCAAATTATTTATCTTAATTATCAAGAAACAGACGAATGCCTCAGCATTCAAGTGGTAATTAGACTGGTTCCAGAGTTGGATGAAGCCATTAGAACAATTTCGACTAAATTACGGTTTAAGAGTAGAGTGATTGTATCTTTGCAGAGTACTGCAGGGCTACAGGTGGAGTTCTGAAGCACGCATGTCGCAAATAATGGGTTAAGTGAGGTAGAAGCATCTTAGTCAGAGTGGAAACAAGCGTGATGAAAATGGAAGCTCATTAAATACTGTTGCCTGCATATTTACTGAGTTCTTTTATAAATGCGTACACATGTAATGAGGCAACATCTCTTCTAGAAAAACACTCCAGGATGATGCTCATGAAGTAGCTCCAACATTCATTTTAAATAAAAGTCTCATTGACACAAATCCTAGTTGTCGTTCTAGAGAAAATCTGAAGTTGTAACAATGGAGTCGATATGATCCCAAAAAAATTTCTGTAGTTATCATCTCTTCATTCTAAATGAAAGATGTTTCCAGTCAAAAATACTCGTAAAATGTTTGTAAGAAGCTGACGGAGTTTCCTAAAAATAGCGTAACTTTTCCCACCAACTGTTTTTGGGCAGGCAAAATGTAAAAATAAAAATCTTACTTGATTTTTTCTTATTTGTGTGCAATTTTTCTAAGTAAACATATTTTGATTTCAAGGATAGCAGAATTTTATTATTTTAACAAGAACACAATTTTTTTATTAAAAATCAGTTTAAAAAATAATTACTGGAGAAATTCTTCGACAAAATGTATCCGACAAATTTGAATGTATTTTTCAACATTTTCCTATCGATTTCAAGGAACACCTATGAAAGTAGCGCGAATGAAGCAAAGTGATCCAAAAAAATCAAACTTCATTAAACTTTTCAACAACTCGTTTTTTTTGAATTTACTTACAAGAACGTATTGAGTAAGATTTTTTTAAAAACTGTATCCGATTTGCAAATTAAAATGATGACACATTTTAAAATATTTTTTTCCATATTTTCTGCGAAAATAATTATCGAAAGCATTTGTCTGTGTAAGTCCTGTTTCGTAGATATTTCAAAAAAAAATCAAAAACAAATTTTTCCACGGATTCAAAACAGACAGCACAGTATGCAAGTGCAAAAAATGCTGGATTTCCATCAAAGCAAATCAAATTAAAACAAGCCGTGAGGTGCGACCCATGAGGTCCACACGGTCAACTTCCCAGTAATATCTAAAAAGATATTGAAAATATTAAACACAATAATAATTATGGAAATAATACTACTTCAAATAATAAAAATGTACTTCTCGTAAAAGTTATTGGAATGACTTAATATTAATCGTTTCATCTACGGGAGCGTCCATTGATTGAGTATTCATCGGAGTGGGGACAGGTTACAAAGCAGTTTTTCAATGTCTTTAGAATAAGAGATTTAAGGTATTATAATTCGAATGAACCCTTTTTACATGGTGACTGAATGATTTTTTATGTTTAATTTAATTTTTTTTGTAATCATGAGAAAAGTTATTGCTGGTTTCTCTACAAAAATTGATAAAATTTTATAAATTCTTCAAACATTTATTATTACGATGTGCAAATCAGGTGAAAAATGAATTTTTCTATGAAAAAAACACTACTTTTCCAATTTTTTTCAATAAATTTAAAAAACCACTTTAAAGATTTTTTAACATATAAAAACATCATTAAAATGATAATACGCGTCGATTGACACCTTAATGATGGAAATATTATATTTAGTTCTCGAGATATAATGAATGACGTAAATAACCTTGAACGTTTAATGATTTTTTATTTTTTATTTAATTTTTTTCGTAATCATGAAAAAAACTTTTGCTGGTTTTTTCACAAAAACTATTCGGAGTATATAAATTATATAAACATTGATTACTTAGGTTTGAAAATTAGGTTAAAAATTTGATGTTTTTGAAAAAAAACCTAATTTTTTGCACTTTTTTTAAAAAAATTAAAAAACGGCTCCAAGAATTTTTTTAAAAATTTGATAGAATCATATCAATGTTAAAACGCGTCGATTGACACCTTAATCATGAAAATCGCATGTTTGGTTCGTGAGATATAGCGCATAATATGGTTGACCTTCAAGGGGCGAAAACAGCAAACCCCCCCGACCGAAGTATCCCAAAAACTAATCACCTCTTAAGATTGCAAAGACGCTTCGATTGACACCTCAACGGAGTCGATACGAATTTGTTTACGTGAGTTATGCTCGTAGAAGAAAGTGTCCCGAACGTACATACGTACGTACGTACGTACATACACACACACACATACATCTCCCTTTCTAAAAACACTTTATATATACTCTATAGACCTCAAAACGTAAAGAAATGTTGAAAATTTCAATTTCGATTTTCGAGGCGATTACAAGAACTTCCCATATACTGGGAAGTTAATAATTCTATACAGAAAAGTGTATCGTAAACGACCATTTTAATATTTTCCGGAATTAATTTGAAAGAAAATCTTACCGACTACCAAAAATTCGATAGAGTAAATGTAAATTAATCAAGTGAAAATTCAAATCTATATTTTTATATTCTATATATAAAACATCTTTCAATCAATTTCTTTTGGGAGTTTCTATTTCAAATACAATTTTGGCCAAATATACAAATATTTTTTATACTTCAATAAAATAAATCATTATACATCGAATTCATGAGACAAACTGAAATATAACTTGCGGTACCTAAAAAAAATAAAGATTTGAATACATTTTTGTCTGGCAACAATTATTTGTTAGCGATTGTTGGGCCTTCTTCAACTTTCTTTCGTTTAGATGTTGTTAAGCGTAGTTTGATGAGGCGTCAGTCTATTTTCCATTTCATTGGATTCCCATTAATACCAGGCACGAACATCAAATCGCCTATCTCGAACCATGTTGAAGACAAGCTTCTCAGTGTGATCGACACTCGACTTGACCACATCCATCACCCGGCAAGCACCAGTAAAGAACCGATCTACACACCCTGGAAGGTATCATTGTCCATTGCCTGGACATCATAACATTTAGAAAAACATGTCTTTGCCATGAAAGACCCGAAATGAGATCAGTTCCAGTAGACAAGTCGCCAAGCAATTGGCTTCCTTCATCGTCTTCGTCGAGTGAGCACATAAAGCAGGTTCGTCCGTTTTGTGCAGACATCGATTCGTTCAGTGTCTCGAAATGGGACATGCCGCTTTGTAGTGATTGCGATCACTATCCCTGCGACAGATAAATTGATTCTTATTGTGGGGTGGAGGTCCAGCTTGCGGCAAAATCGATGGTCATAGCGAAATTATGACCACGTCACCTCGACTAATCACTTAATTGGCACAAATTAATATCTGATGTGATTCGAACGTCGAATGATATATGGACTGTCAGTCCAAATGAAGACATGTTGCAGATACATACGAGTATGTGCAGGGATATTCTGTTGTTTGGATTGTTCCGTAAGGCCGTGCAAAAACCGACTACCGCTGGCTAATGTTTGAGGAGTATTCGACAGGAGGTAATTTATTGAATACGATTTCCAAACTGATCTTCCGAGCCGCGCTTTCGAGCCCCTTGAAAAATCGCTGGCGATCACTGGCCCATTCCCAAGCACGACCAACGCATACTCGACCACTACACCTCTGCGCAGGGTCCTAATGGTTTCACAATACTGTTGTGATGGTACCCACGGTAATGATTAATTAGAAAACAAGAAAGATAATCTCCTCGAAACTTGGCCGTTTATCTGATCGTATAGATGTCATTATCTGGCTACACGATCAGCGAGCGGGAATAATGAGCCGGTGCTGACGGGGAGTGATACAGACATTAGCAGTTCAATGGTTTACAGGTGGATGCCGCAGGAATTCGACTCTTTCGCGATGGAACTTTTGTCGTTACGGTTCGCGGTCCAACCATCCGTTTCTTGGACTCATTGAAAAGATGCTTGCATTCTGCGGCAATTATTCTGAGTACGAAGAATAATTCGCTGTTGCTCAATTTCCCACTTAACGACCCGCACCGGGCCAGGTTGGGCCCACTTTTTGTGCGCTCGTCCACGGTTCTTGTACTTAATGATCGCGCGACAGAGCAACTAGTCAACTGCACGCTCGCGGCCCGCTATCCCATAATGGATTAGATACAGTATTTTTAGGTGAAAAGATTACATCTTGTGGAACCGGATCGGATTGGATCAGATGGTTTGCTGCCATGTCACTCTGCTGCAAGCCTAACCTTGCATGCATTATGAACGCTTGCCCCAGCGCCAAGGTGAGCGAACTCCTCTTTCGCTTTCGGGCAGCCCCAGCCAATCTGTTCGATGGGAACTGTTGCCGGGACCAAGCCGCATCCGAGCCGTTTCAATTTATAGATACAGTTGGGAATAATGCAAATTGAGCGAGAAAACCGTAGCTTTCATTCAGAATTACATGGCCATTTATGAATCAGGCGCACGGAACGCTTTTTGAGAAGCCAATCCAGGCGTAGATCGCGTAGAGTAGAACCAGAAGCCACAAAGGTTTATGGAACCATCCGAGATCGGCTTGTCGAACCGATCCGCGGCGAGGCCGGCTAATGTGCGAATCTCCGTTCAATTGTCTGGGCCCCAGAACAATTTACAGTCAATTTAGTAATTACCGAATTTACACACGAGCTTTATAATTTGAATATAACGAGCCATCTGCAACGCAAATAGACAACACTTAAGGCAGTTCCAGCGCCGCGATCGCCATTAGCGCTCAGGTGGATCGCGGCCACACGGCCTGTAGCCCAACATCGCCAAATTACCAAGACCCATTTGTTTCAAATCCAAACATACAAACAGCAAAACATCTAAATATCCAGATACGACGAATCACCCAAAAACGTGAATGATGCAATAAAAAGATGAGTACCTGGCCGCGTCGGAGATACCAGATGCGGCAGAAGAAGATACTCATGCGGCCTACCAGAGAATTTCTGCTCATCACGATTCCGTTCCGACGAATGGATGGGAAAGGAAAAGTTTCGATGGATTAGAAAAGATTTTTTCATAATGACCATTGTGGCCACGTTGATTACAAACAATTTCATTAATAATGATATCTGCTGAGCTGTCATTTTCGAGAGGTTTTTACCGCGGCCCTGAGTGAAATCGCCACGAGATTTGCATAACGGCCAACGATTTTCAGTTTCCCGGCAAACTCACCAAACCGACCACTATTTGGAATCCGTGGTTGTTTGGTTGTTTCTATTTAGATTAAGGTCACGCATTGCAGAGGCACTAAATCATGGCCGATTGTAGAAATGGCCACAAGATTTGGTGCCTCTTCCAGATTTATGATCCGCTGTCGATGGCGACCTGCACGACCATTAGTCAATGCAACCTTTCAGGTGAAGCGTGTGTGCTTTCGTTGTCGCAGTTATGCAAGTCCACCCTTTTTGTTCGAGTTGGAAAGTGACTGAGGTTTTCGCTATTTTTACTATGGTAAAAGTTGCTACCGAATGTGCACACTAGGTTTTTATGGACCATTCGATTTTCGATAAATTTTAGATTAACTCCGGAACGGTGAGAAGATCATAAGGCTCATGCAAACCGAATGGCATTTGCCTCGCTAGAAAATCTTAACCACATTTATAAATTGGATTGGAAATGTTATCTTAAAGGAAATAACGCTATGTGTAGATATCCCTACAAGAATAACACAACTGTTCTAAACGACAAATTTATCGCTGGTAATGATTACAAACCTTTTCAATGATTTTCTTCTATTGAAATCTCAACAAACACAAGGCATTACCAATCCATCCCAGCGAATGGTTTGAAACACAATATTATAATAATAATAATTTGATCAACCAAAAAAATCACCTAAAACATTTGATTTAAGGTATTTGTTTGATAAAGCATCAGTCAAGAAGCGAATCCTACTCAAGAGCACATATCTTTTATCTGACAATGTACGTTCTTTACTTTGTCAATAGACAATTTTTTACAAGAATTCTTCTTTAAGGGGAAGAATGGTAAACCAGAACTGAATTAAAAGTTTGAATTCGCAAATATATGCACTCGTCTCTATTATGCAAATTTCTGGTCTAGTTTCATTAATCGATTCAACATTTTTGAAAATGTGAAGGAATTATTTTTCTCGTCGGAATCTTATATCAACATATATAAGTATGTACAGTACAGTATACATGGACGAAGTTTTTGAGTCTGTCTGTCGAGTTCATTTCACAGGAGCTGAGAAGGTTAAACTATGATTCGCGAAATCCTTTCGATGAAAAGCTCGTTTAAATATAATCGGTAGAATTTTGACGAGTGTAGCCGTCTGAAACATTTACCCAAAATGCTAGTACTAATGAAACCATTTGTCTTTTAAGAATATCACGATACTGTTTTTTTCTCGTTCTTTTATTAATTTAATATTTTTCCTTGGCTTGGAAACAAGATCTATGCGTAATTACCCTGAATTGCTCGAGTTTTGATTATTCATTCAAAAGTAGGTATATTTTTTCGTAATTTTGTGTAGAATTGCTATGTTGTTTAGGCCATAGATTTGGTGGTTATGGTTTTATTAGAAAATGATCTTGTTCCACATAGTATGATAGCAGCAAAATCTATATTGGAGTAAACGATGTAATGTTTCCAAATAGAAGATAAAAAATGTGGTCTAAGTGCGACCCTTGAGGCCCACACGACTAACTTCCCAGTGGGGTGAATAAAATGCTATAATTTGCCTTTTATTATTAATTACTATTATTAAACATTATTATTCTAAATTAATAAAATTACTTTTATTATTCGGCTTCGGAATCCACAACTATTAAAGCTCGAACAGACAACCAATTCAAAAATAAGTTTGGAATTTCATAAATTAATCTTTATTTTTTTTTTGAAATAACAATTTTTACAAATTTGATCACAATTTTGCTAAAACGCACAATAATAACAACATTGCTATGAAGGTATTTGGTATCTTCACGAATAAATAGTGCGTATCAACAGTTTAAAAATAAGCAATTTTTAATCGTTTTTTCAGTTTTTTTATCCTAAATAAAAAACGGCTTAACCGATTTTGCTGAAAAGTCATTCAGTTCTAAGTTACGTAATTACGCGTCGTTTAAAACCAGTCCCACGTCAATCTGATCTTTGGTCCTAGAGATAATCGAGACGAAAAATAATTCCGAACGCACATACGTACATCCGTACATACGTACATCCGTACATACGTACATCCGTACATACGTACATACGCACATACACACATACGTACATACACACTCACAGACATCTCTCTAAAAACGATGGATTTGGATTCTAGAGACCTTAAAACGTGGAGATATGTCAAAATTTGGGATTCGCAAAATCGACCCCATTACAATAACTTCCCATAGGTAACTGGGAAGTTAATAAATTGATTTTACTGATAGAAAATTCAAGTAGAATCAACATCAGCATTTTTCCCAACTCTACCAAATAATTTAAGTGAACATAAAAACCTTCAGTTGAAAACATGACCCGCCAACATTCACAAATCAAGTGTTTATTTTTATCTAGATTTTGTCTTCATTTCAAACCAGCGCCAACAGCTAGCCAACCCAACACATTCAACGGATTTGGTAGATTTCTCCTTTGCCGGATCCTTAAAAAACCTACAGCCGTGCTTGATGCATGCCGAGATATATTACAGGGTATAATGTGCAAAGATTACAAACATCCCATGGACAAACATATCTCATGCGGCCATAGATATCCTATCTCGCCTCCTATGTGCAATATGTTAGCATGTACCATAATATGCAATCTCGCCGGTAATATGTTCATAAAAAACTCAAGATCGCAGATCATAGATAGTAACTGTGTTATTGTTAGAGGTCGTCTTATATCCACCTCTGCTTTTTGGACGCGCGCACTTTCCTGCCACGGATGTGCGAATATGGCGAAGCTGGTTCTTTTGCTTAAATCCCCCGGCTCGTTAGTGGCTCTAGCTAGCGCTGGCTAGATGCCGAGCTAGCCCTATTGGGTATGCAACCAGTTCGTATGGTCAATTACTTTGCATAGCATGTATGTGCCATGTGTGGTTTGGTTTATTCGCGAAGCTTTCAGCCTTCTTGCTCCTTGCTTGGCGGTTCACCACCGTTCGGAGTTGGTGCGCAGATGAAAAGCAATGAAAGCGCGTTGACCATAATAAGATACCCAGATACATGCGACTCTAGCGAATTCGCTAACTAGCAACCGAAGAGTTATGTGCCAGGAAAGGATTGTCAATATTGTTGTCAATGACTTCCCGGGAATAATGCTCCAATCAAGTACTGAAATTCAATGACTTTTCGAGTTGAAAACACCAATTCAACATATTTTCTCAGTTCTTCTAACCATCGATATTTTCGGCAATCATAATTTATCAAAGGCAATTTCGAATATGAAAAGCATCGTCGCATCATCAAGTAAATTAAATTTAAGCATCACTGGCCGTCCATTTTGTCGGATTATCTATAATATTGGGTGACATTTTTTTATGAAAAGCTTCATCGTGTAAATTACAACGACTAGGCTATATCCTTGGTTTATTGTGTCGATTTGAATACCTTTATGCCTCAATTATTAATCCGATTAAAAATAATACAGTTGAGTTATCGCGGCTCCAAGAAGACAAGTCAAAACTCTGTGGAAGTCGTCAATTCTTTGCCACAGGACACGCAACAAATGTCGGATTTATCGTCCAAGTCTCAATTATGTGTTTTTTTTAGATCTCGAAGTCAAAGGATTCTCGAAGAATGCCAATTGAAAATCACAGGAATAATTTTCTGGTTTGATGAAAATGTTGTCGGTGTTAAACTGAAATGAATAAAAATATTTGTCGTAAGCGTATGCGTTATAATTTAAATCGAGAAAAACATCAGCAAAAATTTAATTTTATGCTATTTTGAAAATATTGTCCCGTGCATGGTGAAAACTGATAGAATTCACTTGTTGAAAAGTTCATTTTTATATGTGATTTTTTTTGGAAAAATAAATGTGATTCCAAAGATATTTTGGAAAATTCCACCGTTTCTCTAAATATCAGTAACTCTAAGAAGAGGATGTACTTCCTTCCATCATTTTTATCATCATAGGATTTTTTAAAAGCTAAATTTTTATATGGTTGGCAATCTTTTGCCTGTTTGTCAACTCTAAAAATGTGATTTTTTCATAGGAAATATTGGACAAAATTTTATGATTGCAAAAGAATATTTCATTTTGACTACTACCTAACTTTCATAGTATATATCCTATCAGATTGAAGCGTTTAAGGTGCACGTTGAAAAACAAGGGTTTTCTTGTGGCACATAATTTTCATGAATGAGTATGTCGAGTCATTTTGCAGAACAGACAAACTTTTTTTTTTATTCGTATTACATTTGTTTCGAAGGGTCTCTGTAAAAAAATTGTAAGGCTTATCTGGAATTTTTGGTGCATAATTTTTCATTTTCTTCATTAATCAAAAACTTCTACAAGGATACTTTTTTCGACTAATATTTTAATGATACTGCTTTGGATTTTAGTTACTATGGTCTTCACTGGAAAACTTTTTATACCACTTGAAAGAAATTTTTTAATATATTTGGAGAGAACAATTTTTCGAATTGTCTAAATCAGTGAAGTTTTCCGCAATTAAAACCGCTCTACTAATTTCTCAATAGTTTTCTTTGAAATTCCAAAAATAAATTGCATGAGACATTATTCATTCTTTATTATTTTCTTGTAAGTTAATTGCCTAAATATTTTATTTGAAAATTGTTCTTTCATTGAATGGATCAGCGAAGAAGTCTAAGGGAAAATTTTGAACCAGTTTCCAAAATTTTCAGGAGATTTATATATATGATATTTGAGGTGGAAAAATCATTGATAAAAGATTTAAGTATAGGTTTGTATGTATAAGATCATGATTACTCAAACTGCAAAAGTTTCTTTCTTTTTATAAAGAACCTTGCTGAGTTTCTCCAGTATATTATTCTTCATTGTGTGGTATCTTTTGGCTGTTTAATAGTTGCTTTATGTACCCGCTGTATTATACGTTCAATAAATGAAATCGTCTGATATTAAATTACTGATATCCGAAGTATGAGTGGGAAATAGTTACACAAAAACATCGTTACTGCTTTTACTTGGGAAATTGTATCAAATTTTGCTATTGTTGCAAGAGCCGAAAATAATGCAAATACGGTGGGAATCTCTTCCAAACGTTGATTTATAATCACATTTTTCTGGGTGATGATCAAAATTTTACTAGGTTCTTATTTTCAATTGCATAATTGAAGCTATGACGGTCCACCACAATTTAGTCCATTTAATATCGATTACATTTTCCGGGAGTTTTGTGTTCGCTTTAATCCAGTGGATGAATCATCAAAATCACAAATCATGAAAACTTTTCAGCTGCGATGCATTTTTGATATAATTTCATTCAATCTATTCATAGTTCCACTGAAACTTTTCCAAACTCTATTCGATTCACTTGAACTGGAACAAAATCACTTGCATTCATCAGATGTTCTTTGCAATGCGTAAAAATTGCACCATCACAGAGGAAATAATTATGCAAAACACATTTATGAAATCGATACCATGTTTTCATGATGTCTTTGAACTCACTTGTGAAACAAAACAGCAAAAAGATACAAAAAAATCCAATCCCGGGGTCATAGTGTTGCCTCTGTTGTGCTACTCTTCAGCGCGGGAATTCGCAAGTGGTGGATGTGATGGCTCGTGGATGCATCACATCCATCACCAAGTCAGGTGCAGCAGCAGCATCAGCCATTATTTTCGCAACACAGCCTCCGCCATCATCTTCCATTTGAATTCAAGGTGCAGAAAACACCTATGAAAGTTGTAGAAATTATTTATGGCCACTGAAATGTTTCCCGATTGCATGCAAGCCGTTGCAACTTCGTAATAATTGCAACAACATCTTTTACGCTATAACGGACCATTTGGTGCAAGTTACAACGAAAATTCATACGAATGTGAGGATTTTTATTTAAACATAATCAGACAAGGTACAATGATCCCTTTCATCATACATATTGTGCTATATTGTAAATTTTTCTTGGTGTGTTTATGTTTGATGATCAGAATATAATTGTCCTGAAAAAACTATTAAGTCAATGTCAAGTCAAGTCAATGAATGATAGTATTAGTTGATTATTGTTACGATTTTTCAGTTGAAAATTTAGAGAAATTGCTAACAAATTTTCTCTTCTAATTTATTGCAGGCATGTCTCTGTATAAGAAAGCCTCAAATATGTAAAATTGTGGATGCATCATATCACTAAAATACACTCCAGGTGCCATTACGACTATATCTTTATCAAAAAATTCATTGCTTAGACTTTGCGAAAACGAAAAACATTGAATCAGTCCAATCACCATGCCCGCCATCATATTCGAAGAAGTTGCGCTCAACCATACATCCACAGCGAGTTATGGGATCGTCACTTCCGTAGCAGACTTTTCATCGAACTACCCCATTTTCAATGCCAGCAATGATCCTGAAGAGTTTTGGCCGCTATTTCCCACGGACGATGCAAATTACCATGAATTCGCCGCAACAAGGTTTGGCGTTCCTGATTATGGGGACGACAATTTTGGATCGCCTCTGCCGTTTGACGCTAGCGAGAACGGGTTATGGAATGGCCGATTTGTACCGCCACCGCCCAGACCGCCATTCCTCGAGGAGTCGATTATAGCTGATGGCATCACTACCTGCGATTTGTGCTCGTGGGCACGACCAACAAAGACACCGTTTATCAATGAGGAAGCGTTACGTGAGTACAAGTATATGCATATTTTCTTATCAAGCTAATTCGTCCTTTATCAAACAGACAATAGTCATATTTTTTTAATGATAGTATAAACTGTGAAAAATGTTCACTCAGAAAACCGCTCCTTGCGAAAATTTCCATAATAGCTTTTTGATATTTCTTTCCAGAAAAAGCAACGGAATTTTGGCCGTTTGTGGTGTTCGCCATGCTTTCACTTATAATCGGCGCGTCGTTAACGATTTTGATATGCCAGCGAAAACGGTAAGTTGACTATTAGTCTAATCTGCTCTTGAACTTGCTTCCGTTAGCTACCATGATTCTGAAGGCAACTTTCTTGCACTTTTCATTTCATTTCATGTTTGATTCTATTGAAAACGACTGAACAACAGGAAGAAATCGGCCGACCGAAATGGTAAGTGTGCCACCCAACAGTTGCCCCAACTGCCCCAATATCCGCGACCCGACCTTCCTCGCCACGTTCTCCCCCATCGAACACTGAGTTCTAGTCGTCCTGTTCGCTGACCATAACCCACAAATTTCGAATCCAACAATTGCAGAGACGACGAATGCAGTTCAATGGTGGTCAAGGAACAAGCAGCGTCCACACACGCAGTCGGTCCGTAGGAACAACATTTACACTGGTAATCCTGCGGACAGCATCCGTGGACTGCATCCCAACATCCTGCAGAACCATCGCCAAACTGCAGACCATCACAACAATAACAACCGCGAAAGTGAAATCTGCCATTGGTCGAATGTAACGAGTTGTGTGGTGAGCAGGTGAAACTGAATCAATTCCACGGCTACCATTGCGCCCTCACAATGCCATTTCATTGCGCCCTGCGGGCAGTCCAAGGGTTAACTGCTCCTTCTATCCACGTCAACTTCGGCGACTATCAAAGTGCTTCTTCACTGTGGGATGTGCATGTGATTTTTTGGTGGACCAGGCCCCGAACTAGTGCCATGCGACGATATCTCTGTTCCAGGACATGTGCCCAGCAGGCAAGAAGGATTCCACGGGACATAAATGACGCAGCCACTGTGCTTCGTTAGCGCTCCGTACTCAACACACTGCCGCCTCCAGCTGCTTTTGGAACCTGCCGACTCCCTGGCCACACAGTACATCGCAGGGCTTCGTACATCACCTTGTTCCTTTATTCCTGCCGATTCGGGATGTGGTTAATTGCCGTGTCCGCTGCTGTTTAGAGAGTTGAATAGGAACTCGCTACGTCGACGTGGCGGCCGAAAGGATCCATCCTGCGAGTGCGGAGCCACTCGAAACCCACTATTGTAAATATTTCCCATGGATTCGCGCACCTTGAGCCGACCCCAGCACGGAAACACAAAAAGCCCTTTTTTAATGTTTCTCTTGTACAATGTTTGTTTGATACCAAAGATTAGAATGTAATGCGATATGTGAGACCAAACCCGGAGGGAGGTTGTACACAAATGTAATTCTATAGCCTGACTAGTTTTTTTCGTATAAAACGATACTGAGAATGGAAGGTGAAAATAAAATGTGAAATGAAACTGAAAATGGATTTCGTGTTTTTTTCTGGTGACTCGTTGGCGTAGGCTTCCTAGCCTGGTGTCAGGTCCAACGAGGAGGAAGGCTCAGGTGAGTGGCACAAGTCTTAGACAGTAAAACAAATGTGATACCGCTCAACTGTACATTGCTCACGAGTATGTGCTCATGTGCCTACGAGTCAAAACTGAGTCATTTAGGACAGGTTTAATTTCACGACATGTAATTGCGACTTTGCGTAAAATTCACCTTTAAATTTGTACAAGCTTTAATGGCGTTACATAATACAAAGTGTTTGTGATATAATGTTGGCTATGTTCACATAGCAATTAACCAGTGTTGATTACATTGCAACTAATTAAATGCTTCTTGGGATACCCGAAAAAATATCACAGATCTGTCGTCATTTGGTTACAAGGTTTACAAACACTTTTCCCTTCTAGGTTGGTTAATTCATTGTATAAAAATGTTTCCGGCTGAGTTTTTATTTCGACTCTTCTATAGTTATTTTTAAATATGAGATTTAAATGTAGAAACTTTTGAATGCATCATGTTCTATCCCGTAGCACTCACTATGTCTCGACTCAAAATAATTAAATGCAATAGAAAATTTTCCGTTTAGGAATTTAGGATTCAATGAAATTTTTTGATGAAATGATGAATTGACATACTTACGTTTGAAGTAAAATATTTATTATGTCTTGCAAGAAGAATATAGGTGAAGCTGTTGATTTCGATTAATTTTGGGACTAGAATACATAATTGTTGGATTCCTCTTATTTTCTGATGCAACTTTCACATATGAGACAAATTGGCAAGCACCGGGAAATTTCACATGAATTCTTTGAAGAAAGTTGAAGATGACTTCATAAATGTTTTGCAAGGTAGTTTAACATAAATAAAACTTAGTTGATTTTCGTTCAACACGTTTTGAAGAAATAACTGAAGCTTTTTTCCAATTCAAATTCACATGTGATTATGTTTTTGAGGTTTTTTTTCCAAGAATCGATTGTACAGTGATAGACGCTTAGGTTGAGACGTAAGCTCCAAAAGGCAGATTATTTAGTATTGTCCAAATTGATAGTTGAAAATCTCATTTGAATCAGAAACCCCATAAGTCGGTGACATGATATATCTGCCGAACAAACTGATTGTACTTTGCACTTTGTACTTGTTTTATTGTCTTTTTAGTTTTCCAGTTGTTGTTTGAACTAGGAACAAAACCAAAAAATGGATAGGAAAAATGAAAATGAAATTCTTTTAGAGCTACCTCAAGAAAAATATATCGTCCGTCAAAGAGCTTCACACTGGAAAGGGTGTGAAGCTCTTTGAAGCGTTGGGCGAGAGGCGTAAATTAAAAACAATAACATAGTTTGATTGACGAGAGCGGTAGTTTCTAGTGGATAATTTTGAAAAAATCTAGCAACAATTTTCTATCTGAGATCAACCATTTTCATCATGCGATAGAGATTTTCGAATTTACACTATTGACCAACATGCTGAACTAATAGAAAGTTCCTGTAAAGGTAGTAAATTGGAAATATTTATGCTCGGGTTTAAGGACGAATTGGTGGCCCCCAAATTATAAATGAGTGAGATTTCGAATATGCAAAGAAAAGACCGCATTATAAATATTCTCGTTCAGCATTTGGCTAAAAAAATGTCTTGATATCATATTTATTTCAGACTTATTTTTCCAATGCGACTTTATACTCAACTATTTATTATGATATTATTTGTAAGCCAACGAAGTTTCTTAAGATCGGACACATTGTTTCACGACTGATGTTTTATTTCAGCTTTAAATGCAATCACTATTAAACTGAATAATTTGGTGCTGAGTATTAATTTTCCATACTAATATTTACACTCGAAATCTATAAGCTTCATTTTGAAAGTTGTTTCGTTCAGAATCTATTTGTGTATCTATTTTAAATTGAAACATGTGCAATGGTGCCATCATCTTTTGATTAAAAAATATTATTTTACATGAACATACAAAGTCTTTCAGTGCAATAATTTTCGTCGTTTAAGAAGAATCTCTTTTCGAAGCAAAATTTGAACCAATTTTTTTAACAATTCTGGAACGTATTCAGATTTTGTTAGTTAGCTGTTAAGAAAAGAATGTTTTCAGCTACAATATATTTCACGGAAACATTTTTTGGCGGATTTGTAGAAATTTAAACATTATTCAACTGTGGTTTTATTTGAATAACTTCAATTCAAATTAGTGAAAGCAATTTCACAGTTTTGGTTTTGAGGGTGCGAAAAAAGTCTAATAAATAAAAGAAACATTGAAATGAAACATTAAAATGAAACCACCAGGAACGCAAAGCTAGTCTAGTTCCCTGCTTGAATATCTAGGTCTCTGTTGACCTACTATACTCATTTTACACCGAGCACAAGCCATCACCACCACCGACGAGCGAAATGCCAATTTTAAAGTATCTTCTCAGTTTCGCTTTCCAGAGAAGATCCTTTTCGCGTTGGAGTTTATTAACGCCGACTTTTACGATGCCATAAATTTCGTCAATATTCACTCTGAATATTTCAAATTTCGACTCACATCGAACGTGGCGGGTACTCCTTGCCGAATGTGAAAAGTGCACAGGATGCGTTAGCATCATAAAATTTCCCTTCGCTGTTAGTAATTTTCTTAAATTTCAATTCAACATCCATTGACGCTCATCATTTTTCACCACGACGTCGATCCGAAAGCAGGCGTTGAAGATTTCGCGATATAATTTATTGGATTTCGCGTTTTATGGGCCATTTTCGCGGCCAACAATATGGAGGCCATTGTGTGCTATTTACAGACTCATGACGTTATTCTTGTTTGCACGGTAGCCGATGAAATTGTTGATGGGTAATGGATGTGTCTTTCAGATAGGTGAAAGATTGTTATTTGTGTTTGTGGTAAGACTTGGCTGATGGCTTTGCAGAAAGACAAGTGTTAATCATTTGCTTTTCTGTTAAAGTAAAACAGTTAACAGAGTTGCAAGCGTAGGTGTTATCCGGTGCCACAATACAATAGGAAGTTTATGATATTTTTGTTTACCTCATTTAATGAATGTAATGAATTTATTGCAGGTGAGGAAACATTATCAATACATGTAATTTAGTTTGGGCTACATTGTTGCAATTGTCATTATTAAAAATTGGTGAAAGTTTTGGTGTGTTTCGTGTCTTTTACGAAGCTTTCCTCGAAAGCCATTGATCTTCAGCAATCAACATTAAAAGTTTCCTGTGGAAAGATGTGGAAGAAAGTGGTCACCAATATCTCGTTATCCCACAATGGCTGAAGCGATTCGAAGATTGCTCATCAAAGCGTCCTAATCAGCATGCAATTAAATCATTGTGCCCGAACAGTTATCGATTTCTAAGAAATCTCTTCCATCATAATGGTCTGAATCGACCACTTAGCGAAGCATCAACACTTTTTTCTCGTTTCGTGACGAAAAATGCTTCAACGAAAACTTCATTAAAATGCAATGTCACTTACTGCTTCCAAAGATAGCTATCAGAGGAATTCGGGAACTTGGGAATCCAGCCAAGACATCTCGCGCTCTCTAAGAAACCGCCACGAACTCGGCAGTCAGCCGCAGGTTTGGCATGGTATTCGGTTTCTTCGGGTCTTGAAAGATAAGGTGAGAGACTCATTAGTGGCCATAATGTCGATTTGATTTGGTGGTCGGCCACCTTTTAGGGCCCATCTCGGCGTACGAATTGTCGATCAGTGTTAAACAGCACGAAATGGTCGCGCGGGTCTCGGCGTGGTTGAAAAAGGAGACATAATAGTGGCGACTACATTAAATTTTATCTTAATACCACTAGCACTGTGATAGAATGTCGGCGGATGCCACTACCTGTAAACAGCAAATTAGAATGACATCTTATTTACGGTAAGAACAGATTCAACAGAAAGAAATCATGTGGGACAGTTTTAATGCAACGATTATATTTCGATCGGTGAATCATCCGAAGATTGGGAAGACACAAGTGTAATTTATGTCGCGATCAGCAACACCTATCGCGGCCGACGAAAGTTTCAGGTTTGCATTTCGGCTGAATCCTTTTCATTTTTATCTGTCGATGGAACACTCAGGATTACACTAAATGGAAGCTTAATGTGATCTTAAATTTTTTTGGTGAGACCACGGAGCTGACTTGATTGTTTTCATTAGTCTAGACTCGTTGCTGCAGTCTCGATGGAATCCCAGCCTAATATTTGGTATGATGTAGAGTATAGATATGACTTGCGGTTTTACTTAATGAATATACTCGTATAGTGATTATTCAGCACTAAGCCCAATTCGAACGAATCTGGCATCATACAAGATTCCTAAGAGTAACCTTCCTAAGAACCTTCCAAATTGCATGACGAAAACTGGATTCAACAAGTCGCGAGGTGTGACCCTTGAGGTCCACACGGTCAACTTCCCAGTAATATTTGAATAAACATCAACAACATTAAACACAATAATAATTTTGAAAATAATACTACTTTAAATAATAACATTGAGAGGTATTCATAGCAGTGGCGAGGGGTGAAAAATTACTGTGGGTAAGCCGATGATTTTCTAGCATCAATTTTCACAGATGATTCGCAAGCCGGGAACGCTACCGGCTTTTTGATTTGTTTCCATATCCTATTGAGGAAAACCAAGCTGCCATTCCAACAAACAGGAGTTGAATGCCCACGGCACCTTAAATTATTGATGAATTTGAGACTCGAAAAGCTTTGCTGCAGCTCTTACAGATGTTGATCGCTTTGCTGGCTATTATGGAACTATGAGGATGTGTAGAATGAAGAGAATGGAGTATGATAGAATAAACACTGAGATCAAGTGGAACGATTGTGCATGTTTACAGTGATGCATGCAAGTAAATAAACACTTAATTCCCATATAAAACTGAAGTGTTAGACATTTTTGGAACATATTTGGAAAGGGAAGCCGATGGGAATCGGCTTATATGAACGCCTCACCACTGATTCATAGCAGTAACAGGAATGAGTTAATATGAATAATATTGTCTACGGGAGGGTTCATTGATTACGTAAGGTTTTTGGTCGATGAGGACAGATTGAATATTCACGCGGATCAATCGGTGGAGCCTTTTTGGTCCTGAAATTTTTTGCATATGCGGTCAAAAATAGGTTCAATTGCATGTAAAAAGTAAAATGTATTACAAATGATGATTTTCATAATTTCATCTTACGAAAAGAATGAATCTACCAAAAACTACAATTTTTTATTCGATGAAAGCTTTTTAAAGCATATGATCTTGCAAAGTATTGACTACAAAACATTTTACCATTCAAAGCGTTGATTATCGCAAATGCAAATTTGATTGAAATTTTGTTGTTATTCAAAATTTTTTTTTAATTAAAAGACTATAAAAACTATTAAAAATCTGCTCAAATTATGCAAAAAATTTAAAACTTTGATTGAATTTACAACAATTTTGATCGAATTAAAGATATAAAGTAATATCATTCGTATGAACCCTCTTTACATGGTAACTTTGTATGGTTTTTTATTTTTTATTTAGCTTTTTCATAATCATGGAAAATATTTTTGCTGGTTTCTCTTCAAAAACTGATAAGAATGTATAAATTTTAGAAACATTTATCATTATGCTGTGCAAATCTGGTTAAAGAAATTGTTTTTTTTGTTTGAAAAAAAACCAATTTTTTGCATTTTCTTTTATTAAATTAAAAAAAGGCCGGAACTATTATTTTTCAATGTTGGAAACATCGCAAATATGTTAATACACGTCCATTGACTCCATAATGATGCAAATATTATATCTGGTTCGTGAGATATAGTGAATGATAAAAATGCCCTTGAAAATCATGATGACTTTTAATGATTTTTTATTTTTAATTTAATTTTTTACGTAATCATGAGAAAAAAAATTTGACGATGACTTTACAAACAATATTTGGAGTATATAAATTTTATAAACATTGATTACGATATTTCGCAAATCAGGTTAAAAATTTTATTGTTTACGAAAAAAACCTAATTTTTTGCACTTTTTTTTTGAATTAAAAAACGGCTATAACGATTTTTTGAAAATTTGATAGATTCACACAAATGTTAAAATGCGTCGATTGACACCTTAACCATGCAAATCGTATGTTTGGTTAGCGAGATATAACGCATGACAGAAATGACCTTCAAAGGGGCAAAACAACAATCCCCCCCCCTCGACCAAAGTGTCCCAAAAACTAATCAGCTCTTAAGATTGCAAAGACGCTTCGATCAACACCTCAACGAAGTCGATACGAGTTTGTTTACGTGCGTTATGCTCGTAGAAAAAAGTGTCCACGAACGTACAGACGTACGTACGTACACACACACACATACATCTCCCTTTCTAAAAACACTTTATTCATACTCTATAGACCTCAAAACGTAAGGAAATGTTGAAACTTTCAATTTCGATTTTCGAGGCGATTACAAGAACTTCCCATATACTGGGAAGTTAACAAATGAAGGGTTGATTATCTCGACGGACAATTTTATGTGGGCATACACGTCGCACTGATACTTTCTTAGGATAGGAAATCCGGGAAAAGCAATTACGGGCCATGTGTTAATTTTTATAGGAGACATTTTCAAAGAATATCTGTCTGGTCTGGCAAGAGCTTGCACATCACCAGCTACAAACGAATTTTATTTTCTATTCGCAAGAAAAGCAAGAACAAGGAGAGATCCTAACATAAATCCCTGTAGAGTGTCTAACATGGAAAGAAAAGGACAAAAAAGGCAATGTTGATAGATATTTGGGAATTCTAATTGGGCAAGTTTTGTTTCGTTTGCATGCATTTTTCAACGAAACTCAAGTAAATAGGATAATATTTCAAATCATATCCTTCTATGTAAATGCACTCCTCCATGAATATCTTCGGTGAGTTATTCAACGGACAATCGTATTATGGTATGTTTCTCCACATGTAAATGTTCGGATTACATTCTCGATCATCTGCAATCGTGATGATTTTACATAGTCTCCACAGTTCGTAGTTTAGATTAGACGATCACCTGACGCACTCCAATCGAATACCTAATCCCAACTAATTTCATAACCAAGCAATTATTCTAATATCGTCCGAGACACATATCACAAATATATGCATGTATGTTTGTACCTCGGGGCGCATAATTGATAGGGTCTAGCGAAACTCTTCGAGCCATAAATCAATGGTGACTGCGGTCATCTTTTGTTATGTTGAAAAGATACAAGATACGTGCCTGGAATCGCATCAGTCGCAGTTGCGTCAGTCTCACTTTTCGTCGATTGAAGTGTACAAGAATATAAATGTGTTTTATTAGTGAATTAATGTGCATAATGTGAAAATAACGAGGTGTTCGAAAGAAAGCTGAGGCGCTCGTTACCGGCTTAGTGTGTAGACATTAGATAGGCCGAAGAGCGTCCAAGACCCATGTATGTTTGATGCTGTTCACATTTCGGGGAGCCAGAAAATTGACTAATGCCATGACATCCACTCATTGAGGAAGCTTGAAATTCAGACGGCTATTGAACCTTTTATTTTGAACAGCAACGGTACTGACTATCAATTAGCTGCGTCCAACACAACATACTATACATGTGTGTACCTACATA
The DNA here is from genome assembly GCA_963942545.1 of Oxycera nigricornis. Lineage (NCBI taxonomy): Eukaryota > Metazoa > Arthropoda > Insecta > Diptera > Stratiomyidae > Oxycera > Oxycera nigricornis. The sequence goes on along the minus strand of OZ012663.1, from coordinate 7,232,121 downwards.
AGTTGATTTCTCTATGGATTTGCGTCATGTAGACATTGGTTCTACCAACGAGAGTCTGTCGTGTTCGATGTGATCTAGGTGGTGAACATCAACAGATTCTGACTCAAGACCGTTTTTGTTGAATCGGTCACATGTGATTGAGTGTCTACTCATTTATTCATTGGGGTGATGCCTGAAAGTCTTCCGAAAAAAATTCGATTTGTATGAGTTCTCGTTTATGTTTTCAGTATTTCAAGTAGCTAATAAATGACATGCGTACAGGCAATATGCGATTGTGCTTCGCCTACAGGCTTTCAACGAGCGACCCACGAAGCAGAGGTTCTTTTACAATATATTTGCGACCTTTTCAAAGGAGGAGTCAAGTTTTCTAACCTCTTTTTTTCGATTGTTGCAATTGCAGAAACTGGTTCGCTGAGGCATGATAAAATAAATCTATAATCCTTTCCGCTAAATAAACAGATTTGCCAGTTTTATTTCATTTGAACAAAAAAAAATTAACTTCAGCAAACATTTATCTGCCTCTTGAAAAAACTGAGAGATAAAGTCCGAAAAACACCACTAAGCAATTGACGCGACAACTAGCGGCAATAGTGCATCTTTTACGAGATTCATGGTATGAAAAATACTCTACTAATAATAAGATTAGTAATCGAAGCTTCTGGAGCTCTGTGTTCGAACAGTAACCACCAATTGTGCCACATATAAAATTGACCAGTAGTAGTAGTGTTGGCTACTTGACATGCAAATCAGCTTCTGGCTCTAGAAAAAATCGTGACGATCAGCACCAACCACTTTCGTGGGACAGAATGCTCGATCCTCGGCCGAAGGATTTTCAAGAATCATTTCAATAATATGTTCGCCGTGCTTCGAGGAATCCAGGCTACTAGTGAAGTGGTCAAGTGTGTTCTGTGCTGTGCTGGGCAGCTGGAAGCGTCCAACAATTGCATTCGCGAGGTGTTCCGACCAGGTCTCCTTCGAATGATATACATACAATTCAAGTTCTTGTATCTCATTTATGGTCTAGCGGTGAAGTGCCCACTCCTAGTTGTAAGACATTTCGCTAATGTTGCACACCGTGCGCTACTTGATATGCGGCCTGGTCCACCACCGCTTCAGAAGCATCCTCTTGTAAACAAGATGTTCAATTCGGTTTGTGCTGAGAATCCCATTTTGGCGGCCATCGAGGGCCGAGCTCTTCAGTTAAATCTACAAATCATTGCGGCTACTGAATTTTAAAAGTAGATTCCAATTACCACGACTGGTTGTTCTTAGGCGGCCGAAGAGTTTTGGTGGTGTGTTGTAGAATGTATGGAACGAGCTATATTAGGGTAGAATGGATTGTTACTGTTGTTCTCGAAGTACTTGGGGCTGATGTGGGTGGTGGTCGAGCTGCTGAAAAGTGTTGCTTGTGGCTATTTGCTTGGAATCTGGTGGCTTTGTTGTGCTGCAAGTACTCAAGTGGATACAAATTCACCATTCGATAGAGTCCAAGAAATTCGTCAAGACCGAAGACACCTCGTTTGATTGATGAGTTCACAGGCTGCTTCACACGTTTCGGACTTGAAGAGAGAAGCCTTTTTTATTGCACTCTAAATTCAGGCGGATTTCCGCCCAAACCATTTCCAGAAGAAATTCGGTTGTGGGCAGGTGATGGTGAAATAAAAAAATGGTGCAAGTAATGTCTGCTGAAATTTCTGCCATTTCGGATACTTCCTGGGCTGATCGTTTAGCTATTTGAAATTTTTTCGGTGAAAAAAATGGCCAGGCTTAAAATACATATATCCATCGGCTAAAACGAGAATCAGAAAAGAACAGTTGAAAGTGTTCAGTAGTAGCCAAACCTTCCTGTTCTGATATAAACATGCCTAAGAACACTTTTTCTGCTAATCCGCGGTTGAAGAATTGTGATTAAATGCGTTGAGAGGTGCTGCAACCAATTCTATCTTCTTTGAACAACTTAACAGTATACTCTCAGCAGGATGGTATTTTTTTAGTAAATTTGGTAACACTCGATCAATATCAAATTTTCTCATCACTGATCCTGGAAATTGAAAACTGTAAAGTCTCGTGGAAACAAAAGTATGTTTTCGAAAAAATTTAAGGTAAATTCAATTGGAGTGTTTTTTTCCAGTACGATGGTTTGCTTCAAACCTGAAATATTTGTGATTTTCATGGCTGACGCCATTTTTCATTATTTCGAAATGAAAAAACAACGAAGAGGGAAATTTCTTGGCATAATTTTTTTTCTAAAAATCATTCCGCTAAGAAAACTTTGTGTCAATAAATTTACTTCATGAACATTTTTCATCACTGTTTGTTAAGTTTTGAAAGAAAAATCTTAGTTGAATTTTTGAGCTTTTTTGTTTCATTCGCAAGCACGAATTTCAAAGATAGTTTCAGGTACTCCTATATAAAAATCCAATGTGAAAAGAGTCCATCTGTTAGTCTCTTACCACTTTATGATACCCAACAAATTTCCATTGGGTTTTTGGGCAAAGTAAGCCAATTTTTAAGAAATCACCAATTTACTCAGACTGCACTGATGAAAACCTATCGAAAAGATTTGCTTTCATTACGTATTAATCGTTGAACGATCTTTGCACTATGAAAATCCGTTTTGACCCACTAATGCTGGATGAGTGGTTTACATAAGCAGCCATCGTTAAAGACCCAGGTCACCATTACTTGGCTGAAATGGAACTAGAAAAGTATTGAACTATTGGAAATAATTGCAAAATACACAGTGCTGGTTGCTGCAACAACCTCTATTCTAGCATCAACACGCAAAATGAGTTTCGTTTCCTTTTCATTCTGCGTGGCCTTAGAAACGTTTCAATTAAACTATATTCCACCGCACAACGGCCATTCAAAAATGGTTGAAAGGCCAGAAAAATTGAATATCACTTTCCAGTTGCACGCCGCAATGAAGTAATCAAGCCGCAATGTCTGCATGAATGAGCTTCCAAATTTCAAATAGTGTCGTGACTGGAGTAATCACTATATTCAAGAGTTTCACGAGGCCCAAACTAAGAAAACTGCAAGTCAGTCTGCCGAAATTCCTTCGCAGCCTCCGACAACTTTATGGCTGTGTGATATGGCGCGGAGGCTGCTTATGTGCCCATAAAGCTTGATGATGGTCCACCACTCGAGTTCCCACTGGAAACCCATTTGACAGAGTTTTTTGGGCTTCTTGTGAAGATAATTTTCTCACACGACTCGAGTCTAAGTCGGGGATTTCGCAATTACAGGTGATAATAAATTGGAGCGTGGGTGACCTCTTCGTGGATGGCAGGTACTGGTGAAACTATGCCAGCTTTTATTCGCTTTTATTGGGGAGGGCGTTGCGACACTTCTTTAATTTTGGGCGTCTTCCTCTGTTACTTGGTGGAATACTACATTACTAATTTGAATTTTGTAGCTATTCTCCAGAGTATACGATTTGATTTGTTCGGAAGCTGGGACCATAATTTCACTAGACGCACCAGCATCCATCAGATCACCTTCAACTCAACCAAGATCCTTGTCTATGGGGTGACACAACAATTAGCCCGTAAAAAGCATGAGTAATGCAGCTTAGCAATGGGTTTGGGGCGCCTGGGCACTTGTTCCCAAATCGTTGGATAATGCGGAGTGACGCGGACACTTCTGCACAACAGCCGCGAACCTTTTGACGGGCCGAGATCTGGGTGAAGGTGCCCGCGCTGCGCTGTAGCGCCAAAGTTGCCCAAACGGGCAATAACGATCGATATCGCAATCCTACCCGTAATGGCGGCAATCATTGTTAACATAATTTTTGGAGGACAGATGACTCCGCAGACCTGGCCGTGATTAATTTCAGTTAATTTATGTAATTTGCGCGATGACTTGGTATTTGGCCGCGTAATCGGCGGTAACCGATCTGCACGCTGGCTGATGCGATCTAATCCATCGCGGCTCAAACTGCTGCAAGCATGCGGGCCGTGGCGGGCAGCTAATAATGCAATATTAAATTAAATATTACATGCTAGCATTTTTGGTTGGCGCATTAATTTTTGAAATGGATACATGTATTGCATGAAATTGTATTGGAGTGATCGCTACACTGCTGGAAGCCGTTGTCCTTAACGACGCTATGATTGGCACGCCTTGGATGGACGGAGGCCAATCTGTCTTCTGTTTGTCTTGCTGCAAAAATGTAATAAAGCGTGGTATTGTTTGGATAATTGGGCAACTATTGCCAAAACGTGTCAAGAATGCAATCAACTTAAACAACTCAAAGATTTTGAATTTGTTTTTGGCTCTGAGGTTTTTATTAACGCGATGAAGCATGAGGAAGCCGAATCCAACACATCCCCGAGGTTCAACAGTTTTTTTGTTTCGTAAAGCCATGTTGATTTTCCCCATACATTGAACCTACTAGTCTTGGACTGGCATATAATATTTTCATGATTTTTGTACTACAGACTGGAGACCAGAAGGTTCATCAGCTGGATAACGCCTACTTAACATGCAACACTGTTCTGATTCAATTAAACTAATGTTTTTAAATCGAATAACTTTTTAAGTAAACCAGAATTAGTTTCCTCAAAAATTTTGATGAAAAGTCGGAGGAGCTTTGGAAATTGTTCTAATACTCTTTTAAGCAGTAATTTGTTTTGAAGACTTTCATTTGTTTTTTGAATTCATGAAAATTATTATCGCTACCAATTCAGGTAAACAAAATAAACCTTTCCATTGGCTTCGTATATTATTATGGGTCCCAAACGGAAAATTTTATTCTAATTTAATTTAAAGTTAATGTGCCCACCGATACTTTTTGAATAAATTTTGATAAATTATCGGCAGAAACATCAAATTGTGAATAAAGATCTGAAAATCTGACCACCAAAATAGTGGCTGACAAAATGTACTCACTAATTCAAAAATTTCGGCATACTTTTTTTTACTGGATCATATTTCGCATCACTAAATTTTCATTTTTGTTTGACTTCACTGTTGAATATGAATGTGTTTCTCAACACTTTAGTCAGCTTTTCTTAATTAATTTCATTGAGCATTACAGCGGTTTGAATTCTGAAAAATCATTTGTAAGCTACCATTTTTATTGCATCAAAAATTTCTAGAGGAAACTTCAAAATGGGACACCTACCCGAGATTTTTCTTATCCAACGCTAACAAAACCCATTCATGACAATCAGATATCGTGCAGAGTTTGTTACGAAACTTAAATCTGATGTTACGGCCCAGATTACCTGAAAGCATGATCAAAAAAGTAACTCTTGTGTCGGGGCATGGACGCAATCGCAAATCAACTGCCACAAAACCTCACTTCGAAATGTCAACGTTTCTCCAACCGATAAATCACCTGAATGCGGGTGGTAGCTTTCAAGGCTGCGCGCTGATCGATTAGGACCCAATCGACGGAGGTGCTTTGCGCGGCGTAATTTGCGACCAAGTCGAATGCAAGCCACGCCAAATCGCAATATTAGCGGTAATTTACCACGAAGTCGTCTGCGCAAAGCATTTTGCACTATGTACTCCACGCTTCACTTCGTACGACTTTCAAGTGGTAGCGATCGCGATTTGCAGAGAGTCAGACCAACGGATTCACCTCAGGTAAGATGTGATATTTCCCGAAGATACACATCGTCTTCAGCTGCAAATATCTAGCGACTATTCAGCAACATAAATCATGCAGCCGAGCTGCAGCTTGCTTGTAGGCAATTTCGACGGACGGTAGCCTGGAGAATACCTGTGATTCGGCCAGGTTTCTTGTTCAAATAGAGAATATGACGCCCGTGCTGATCATCTTTCATGGGTTGGATTCGATACACAGTCGGTCTTTCAGATTCCTTGATGACTTTGCCATGTGCATCATCGCAGAGGCGAAGTGAATAATCAAATTGATTAGAAAAATTACTCCACCACACAATAAACGTGTACCATCTAAAAGATTTCCAAATGAAGACACTATTTCATAGATGCATTCAATGTTGGGGATACATTTCGGATTTCGGCTAGTCCGCCATGCGTTCGAAAGATACAAAAGCGCCTGGCTCTCTATTTGACCACGAGTATCACTATCTCCATGTTATTTACTATTTGCTCAATTATCTCAAGGCTCCATGTTCTACGTGGCGCATTTACGTGAGTGATTGCTGCTTCTTCCGTCCTGGACCCTCATTATCGCGTTTATGAATTACTAGCCACCGGGTTCTTGCTCGAACCGCAATTATTTGTGCACAGCCGTTGACAACTGGTAATTAAAGCCCCACAAGGAATAACCGCCACAATTACACGAGTCCTGGACTAGCCCAGACTGAGCGTGTCTTACCATGGAAGCAATCCTACTTTGCGCGACACAGGTTCGCGGGCTTGCAAAGGAAATCCACTCAGGAGACAATCCGAGTTGTCCATTCTGTCACCGATCTGGCTTTCTATGTTCTTGGGAACATAAAGTCTTGTGGTATGTTGATTAGAAATAGGCCTGGTGAATGTGTGATTCAATGGCGCTAAAGTTAACTGCATGGTGGATGGGTAAAATTGATTGAGATCGATATTGTAAATCGATTTGAATGTGGTCTTTTCTTAGGTTTGAATTGCTGGAACATTCGGTTGGTATTGAACACGATATTTATAAGATTTCAAATTAAAAATTCTACCTTTGGACTACTTCCGGCGACGTTTTATCTCTGGGTATCTTAATCTAAATTAACGGCGGTAACGAAAAGTATGCCTAACTCTTAATTGTTGCATTGCTAATTTGAAGGGCATTAAATTCATCAGAAATCGTTTTGAGGTACCATCATTTCTTCAGCGAGTTTCCTCCTTGATCAAAAGAAGAAAGTTTAAAACTCTGATTCCAAACCGTCCACTTTCCGATACTTTACGTTAAAAACCCACCAATGCTACCTTTCCATCCTACAAAGCCGACCAAATACGAATGTTACATAGAAAATCTGTACATGCTTGATTGGCGCTCTAAGATGTTGTTAACATTAGACACGGAGAATTGTTGATATCGATTCGCTAATGAAGTCCCAGAAAGTTGATATGTTTGCCGCGAGTTGCTCGACTTATGCACCGTCGACGAGCCACCAGGAGCGGCAGCTTCAATGGTCACCAAAAAGAACGAACGCAATCCCATTATAGTCGTCTGGCCACCAGTGACACAGCCAACGAACACTCAAGAGCTATGTTTGTGCCCAGAAGGCTCCTGTTCGCTTGATCTCTGCCAAGACGCAGTCCAACAATAATGCCTGATCCTTGGCGAGCAGAAATGTTCCCGTGGCCATGTCGACATGCTCCAAGGGTCCGGTAATTGTATTTGATGCGTTGTGAGAATGGAAAACCGCAGTAAGTATGAATTACAGCCTAGCGTACTCGTCATTGTCATAGCGCCGATGGTTTGTCTGCAGCTTGTCGCTAGAATTTCCTCTTCGTTGCCACCACAATGTCTGAATATCGATTTACCATTGTCATGGCGAGATCGCGATTCGATACATGTCCCCGGCGGCGGCCAACAATGTTCACAAAGGTCCTGTTCTTTCGTTCCACACAACTAACCGCAATGTAATTTGCAAATGAGACAATAAACGCTGGTGATCTCAAGCGTCGAATATTCGAAATATTTCATCTGCAGCAAATACCAATGAATCCCTCCGCTATCAAATGCAGAAGAAATGTATGCAAATTAGTCCAATTTTTGAAAAATTGACCACTACAGAAGAGCTGATGTTCAAATCAGCTCCCACTAACCCTTCTTTACAACTCCCCAAACTGAAAGACAAAACAGTAATTATTTATGCTAACAGGAAACTATAAATATTTTTAATCTCCTCTTAGAATTCATAATTAACACAATCAACGCTTGATAACTTTCGGTAATTGTTTAAGCATACTCATTTTTCTTAGATTGGTCTCAGATTGAATACGAATGAAGAGTTTCGGCTTCACACATGTTCCGCGATGTGTAGCAGCACACATTAAGTAACCTTTGCATCAATTTTTTGCCGTGGTACCAAGGGTCAACTTCAGCCTCATGAATCATCATGAGTGTAGCATGTGGACAGATAGCGCTGTGAAGAATGCATAAAATATAGTATGAACTTTAGATAATTTAATGGCGACTCAAAGGAAACTAACAACAGCTCGAAATGTCTCGATGAAAAGATTCTGCATAAAAAGAGAGAACACTTTATGACCTATCGACTGGATGGCGGATTTAGAAGTAAATATTGAAAATAGGTGATTGTTCTCATTTGCAAATGAAGCGTTGCGAAAAGGTCTATTTAAACAGAGCTGAAATCGCAATCGATTCCCCTTTCGCCCTCTGTTATACGGTGCAGACTTGATGGCATGTTTCCTATATATTGATCGAATGCTTATTTAAGCGGCAAATTTATTTTACGATTCTATCGAGATGATTTCTTAGTTTTTCTACAAATTTAATGTGGTGTCTTTCTGAAATCAATACTACTTTTCAAATTTCTAATGATGAAGCATGTATTTTTTGCCTTTTTACATATAGTCTATGCTGAGTTGCAGTCAAATTAGAGGTAGCCAAAATACAGTAGCGGAATGCGACAGGAAGGCAAGAAACTTTGGAAATGTGTATCAATTAAAAAACACAAACAGAGTTCGTGAGGTCTAAATTCTTCGTTCTAATGAAATTCATTGAGTTTTCAAAAACTGTACCTCCAAGAATTTTACAATTAAATTGTGACGGCATATATTTTGTGCCTGACAAATTTTGGTATTGAACGTTATTAGATTGTGCAAAATATTTTTTTTAGAGATATTTTTGCATAGAATATTAAAATTTTGCTACGAACGGTTCGTCAATTTTCTTATTAAAATTATTTTCAAAATACTATTCCGTGAAATTCATTTCAGTTTTTCAAAAATTTTGTAGCCAAACAAAATTCAACATTCATTATAAGGGTTTCTTATTCATTTAAGTAATTACACATTCAACTTTTAGCTTCTGTTACATTTTAAATCAATTTTGACAATGGTTTTTCCATAAAAACTAGATTTCTTTTATAATTAATGTTCTACAAATGACTTTGTTTTAAAAAATGGTTTCTTTTGAATGTAAATATTTAAAAATTGGTAAGATTTTTGAGCGTTTTAATGAGTATCAAAAATCAAAGTTAATTTATAGAAAGCATTCCAAAAATATCAAATTAAAGAAATTTCTGACCAAATACATCTCAAACCTTTCTTTACTGTTTGAAACTGATTTGCTCAAAGAACCTACAAGTTTCCGTCAAATATTCGATTGTTTTGTCGCAACTCGTCGACAACTTATGGAGACACTACAAATACGCGCAACATAATCTAATTAAATATTCTTGTTGTAAAGCTCATTAGCTGGCGCTCTCCTGGTTTTTTGATGGTCAACAACACAATCTCGAATTTGTTACCATTAATCGTTCACATTCGCCGTCTTTCTCCATCCTCGCGCCAAACAAAAACCAATCACCAACATAATCCATTGGCCGGATACCTTCGACCAAGACCCCCCTGAAGCCTGAAAAGTTTTCCGTCCCAAAAGAATGATCTGTGAATCAATCCTTTCGCATTCCGAATATATGTGCGCACATCCATCTCACCCAACATACATATTTCAGATACATTTACAAAAAGCTGAAATTTTTTCACAGTGTTTGTGGTTTTTCACGATTCCTCCAAACGATTTTCATATGACAAGATGAGATACGAGATTCTCGGATCTCCACAAGCACGATCGTTAAATATTTTTGTAATTACAAACATAAAACACTCAGTTTGATGTCATTCATGGTGGAGAAGATTGAAGATCGGGAAGAAAAAAAAACGTTTACCGCCGCGATCGGTCCAACGTACATACATACATGCAGTACGAATAATTCCTCATTGGACACACATGCACCGCGAAGTAGGTAGATCGTCTATCAGAAGGACTTCCAAAGGGAGAACTTCGATCACTCGATCATTATTTGTCCATTCTGCAGATGGCCCAACTCTCTCTGCGAGTCACTTTGTTAAGCGATTCATCCGCTGATTGCAGCACCAATTGATCGATCCGTTTATTAAGCTCGGTAGATGCCTAGCTAGCACGATCGCACATACAGGACATCTTCGAGATCGGTGGGATTCTACGACAAGAACGACTGGGATGTATGTACATCTCGTTCGATGTTGGTTTGGCTCACTATTTCGTTCTACCAACTTGAAGCCTGCAAGGGATGATCGGCTTCATCTAGCTTCGACCTCGATCCATTTTATCATTTTTTCGTGAGACCAGAAGTAAACCCTTGATCGTAGTCAGGTAAGAACTTCGTATATCGGCTGTGGTTTATCAAGTCGGGTGAAACCATTTCCACAATAAACACCTAACAGCCTAGCCTGCAACCTGTTGAATATCTTTCCGCCCCATAGGATTGCGGGATCAATCTTTTTCAAAAGCAGCGGATTAATGTCTAATTCGTAGGTTGTCGAGCGTCGAATGATCGATAGTCGATCGTCGGCTCCACCGTCTTCGGGGCCATGCGTTCTTTCAGCAAGATTGGGTAATTGCTATTTAAACTTAACTCCAGGCACATTTGCGAAACAATTATTTGAAAGCGTGGCGCAGATGAGCGCGATACTCGCTGCAACGAACAATCAGGCTCCGACCTTGCAGCGCAGATACTTCAATCTGCGACGAGCCGCGGATGCATCTCGCTGCAAATCGCACTTCTTTGCCGGTGCAATCGTGCTGGATGATAGGCCCATTAATTTTCCATTTTCCTCGAATTTAATATTGTTATTAATGCCATAAGTGGAGGCAGGAAATTGCGTGGTACGCGTAGCAAGTCGATTTGCTGCCCTCCTCTGCTCGTTGGCTACAAATTTGCAATTTGTCTATGTGCAAATAATCCAATCTGCGCGTTTCATTTACCAACGGTACGAGGGGGTACTAGCGACTCCATGGAAGCTAATGTTGCGAGACCAACGACATTATTAATTCGATTAGGCTTAATTGTTTCGGATTATTCATGAGAGATTAGAACGTGATATGATGAGATCTTGTTTGGCATCGACGCTAAATAATATGTTCGATAGGAAATGGAAATTATAATTATTGCGCAGGCTGAAGAAAACACGATTTTGACTCGATAATGATCGTGGAAATGTTTACTGAAGGCATCCGCAAAATTAGTCAATTAAATTAATGTTTCGAAATTACAGCGTCAATGTTTTGTTTAGCTGTTTATGCGTGAGATTCAATTAATCTGGTAAATATTTAATTGAGTGGATTTGGTTTCACTTAACGCATGAAACAAATATTGGGTAGAGAGTTTTAGATGGATCGACTTGGTTAGTTTTATCAACGCCCGAGGATTGCGAACCAAATTAATTTGCTTAATTTTTGGTGTATCAACTGAAACTCTTGAATGTGCAGTCAAACGAAAAATAAATTCAATATTTTGACGAAGAGCCTCATACCTACATTTAGCTTGAAAGAATATGCTGGAGAATTGATCAAAGTGTGAAATGCGGCTTTTCCTGAAAATTATTGGTACATGGAAATGGTCTTTTCGGCTTCTTCCAAAGAAATCAGACGGGAGGCGATAAAAAATGAGTCAGAGCTTCATTTTACATATATTTCCATAGCCTATGCCCTCATATAACTTCTTTAAATACATTGAAAATAAAAATCGAGCAGGGAAACAACGCCAAAACATAAATAAATCACGTATCCATGGCTGCATTCTCAATTCCATCCGTAAGATCAATAAACTTTCCAATCGCTTGAAATTAATGAAACATGCCTCCCAACAACAGTTTATTAAGTAAATTTTCTTAATTAGTTAGCTCAATCATAAGACAGCGTGTGTGTGGTTTTTGTGTTGTGTTGTTTGCATTCACACACGGTGGACCCACGTAAGCGGATTCCATACTCAACATGAAGAAAAATCGTTGTCCATTGAGTGAAATTCACTTTGCGAAATACCTCAAGGTCAAGCGGAAGGCATGCAAATCAGAATTCAATTTTCGTTTGAAAAAAAATCTTAAGGTACATTTGCCAGTGGTTAGATAGTGCATATGTTAGCTGCGGTGTCCGCGTGTCTAGATACAGCTGTGAACTATCTGAAAAAGGGGAAAAACGCCACAAAAAACCTGAATCGGTACACCCCGAAGACGCAGCATGGTGTCTAGCGCGTGTACCTTAAAATCTTCGAAAAATATTAGAAATATGTCTGAGAATTGATGATTTCGGACATTGAATGGAATTATGTAGGGGACAAACACCAATGCATTTTTGTAGTGTAAAAGTGACAACAGCTTTATTTTTGAAACTGAAAATTAAGAGAACATAGCAAATGGTAATATTTCAGGCTCATAAATTTCTATTCGAAAAATGAATTATATTTAAGAATGAATTGTTGTCCCAAGAAATATCAGGTTAAATTTCCCAGTGAGATTTGAAACCACAGAAATCGTCATTTATTTTCATTTAGTGCCAATTGAAGGTATAGTGAATCAATTCTGTTTATGACTAACACTACAATTTGAACACGAAGCTGTCTAGATCAGTTTTGGGGACCGAACAAAGAAACAACCCGCAATATTTTGCAAGAAGTAGTTTTATTGCGGGGACTCCCCCATTTCATTCAAAATGAGTGTTACTCACTTGCCGTAGTTTTTTTATTGCAGAACATATCGTCTAATTTTCTCTCGACATTTTACAAATTTTGGCAGTTCACACCTTTTATTTTGTCCGGGTGTGAATAAATAATATACAGTCAAAGTCCTTTAAGTCGAATTGCCATCTGCCAGACAAGTTAGTTCCACTAAGAGAATGTGTAGCCATTATGGAGAATATTAAGTACATACATACTTATTTATTTTAACCGCCACAAATGTTCATCTGCTCATATGCATAATAAAACCAAAAAGAAATTAATATTCAATCATCAAAAATTCACACAATTAACTTTCTGCCTTGAAAACTTCTGCATATTATGGGCTATGACTTGAAAAAGTATGTGATTCTAGATTTTTGGTGAATATTATTTATTTTGGTGAAAAATTTATCGAGGTTATTTAAACTATTATATATTTCATCTAGAAAGTTTTCAGTTGTCTCAACAGTGTTATGTAATGTTGTGATTGCTTCCTGGATGTGCTTTCTTTGGGGCTTCGAAACACTACATTCTTCTTCATTCTGATCCTCCGCGATTTTAAACCCTTCTTTTTGAAAGCCATGCTTAATGGTCGGCAAAATAAAGTCTTCATTCCAGGCTTGGAAATTTTACGTACCAAAGCCAGCAATGTAATCTGCTGGATTTCATTTCTGCTTTCTTAAGCATGTAATATCTTAGCTAGTATGCGTCGCCTATGCTGTGTTATGCCAGGTTTTGAATACCGACGTTTCAAATCTTCCTTTTTACTCCATAATGATGACTATGTATTTGCTGATATGTCAAACTCACGTGAAATATCCTTTTTAATGTTTCCTTCTTCAATTTTAATTATAATACCTATTTTTTCAACGTTGGGAGGTGGAAATCTTCAAAAGATACCGATCGGCTCCTGCCTCTCGGCATGTCAGATTTCTACCGACTAAAATCACCTCCGTTTCCTTCAGTCACTCTCTTCCTCAAAATTAGTAAATCTTCGTATTTAAAATTTTCGGACATAGTACTTCCCAGCCGATAAGAATCGGTACAAGAGATAGTACCAAATTTACAAAGCTAAAAATAAAACTGTGCCTTTCCTTACCGTAATTGCGTTAAAATTAGGTAGGATTTTTCCCACTATGCAAGGGATCCGCACCGATCTTCTTTTCAATTAATTTAACAACAAATAACCAACGTTAACCAATTGTCTAAGAGTTACACGCAAAACACCATCGATACTAAGCCGTATAGACAAAGTAAACTAATGCAATGTTCTTGGAAGCAGTTGGAAAAAATCGAGTTAGAGGAAATTTCCACTCGAAGGAATTTCCACTTAGAGGAATTTGATATGATTCCCTACAATGAAAAATTCTTTTTTAGTTGAATTTATCGATTTGAAAATATTTTTGGGATCTATTATTTATTTAAGGAAGTTTTTAAAAGTATTGACTTCCATTAGATGAAAAAAATGATTGGTATCAGTTGATCAACCCAAAAGATCCATTAGACGTGCAAAAAGTAAAACATTTATAGTTAACTATTTGAAATAGTCTATAAGGGCTATTTAGGGTTATAGTCCACAATATAGTCCACTATTCCGAAAAAAGAAGTATTGGAAAGTCACGTATCACGCCTCTCATGCTGTTGATACATTTAGCTAACCTGTTAAAACTTGCGGTCAATTAAATTTTTGAATTTGTGCTATTTTATAAGTAGTTTTTAAGAAATCTATTTTTGTTCGACTTTTATTATTCGAAGTTATTTTAATGGAAGTTTGTAAGGTATTTCTCCACGAAAACTCCTTTATTACAAAAGTAAGCTGCAGCAGGTCATGCAACAAAGTGTCTCAAAATTTTATAGCAAGAAAAACTACAAAAAAAAATTTCAATTTTGTAAAAACAATGAGCGTCAAAAGATGTTTTGATGTTTTGATCATTTTTGGAATTTTTCGGTAAATTTACAAAACAAATTAAAAATGCATGCAGGAGTCTGGATAATGAGTGGATCCACGTTTCAGTAAATTTGTATAGGTTCCTGAAGATTCTGGCTATACTACCCTACAACTCCATCACTTTGCACGTATCTTGCAGATACAAATATGACTGAATGCTCCCTGGCTAGGTTGGCTGGTCAGCTTCCCATACGGCGCTGTTGGCGGCATCAGCGTCGACCACACGCCAAATGGCCAGGTGGATATACAAACGACATAGGTAAACAAGTTGATGGGATTCAAATCAATCACACCTGATTGCAAATAAATCACGGACTACACGTCGATTAATCATATTTCAGAGAACGATCGATTCGGACATGTGGACGAATGTTTGTCCGTCCGTCTCTTGGACTGTTTGTATGCATGTCTGTCCAACAATTCTGTTGCGCATGCCAAGTGAGTTGGACCAACAAAAAATAAATCGTCTATGTAATCACCTTTGCAACATTTGTGTTAATCAAATTTTGAGGTGCCGGACATTCCCCGGAAGCGTGCGTCATAGCGGGTTAAATGTGGCGAGACCTAACATTCATTCAGCATGAGAAAGTTGCGTTGAAAAGAAGCTTAGATAACAAATATTATGAAAAGTAGATAGCATCATTAAAAAAAACTTGGAAATACACAAAAATATATCCGCTGAAGAAAATCATTAACCATTCACAACCGTTTAATGAATTTAGAATTAAGAATTTAGACTCTTAGCTAAGAATATGCGGAGCTATGTGCGCATGCATTCATTACAATTCAATGTTAAATACAAGTATTTCATACTTGGAATCTGCCTGAATTAACTAGCTGTTTGAAAAGTAAAATTTGCATGCTAAACGCACGTATTCTGACAAAACAAACATATTGAACAGTCAATAACATCATCAAAATATTCAACGACCTTCTCTACAGACCCCACTAAACTAGCCACCACAATCGCCTCGGAACAATAAAAGAGACTCTATAAAATCTTCCGAGTCCATAAAAACGGCAATAATTGAAATTTAATGAATTTTTAAATACATATAGGATCCTAGCGTTTGCTATTCGGTTCGTTTGTGCCGTTGTCGGTACGCAAACGGTTTACCTTGGCAGTTACCGCAAATAACAATAAATTATCAGCCCTTAATCACATGTTTAGTGCAAATATCTGAGCCTAGTGCTACTACGACCGTATCCCGGCTAAAAGGTGTTCACAGCGAAACTGCGAAAACCACAAAGACAAAGTTTCGTCGCTATTTATTGCAGATGTGGAGCTGAACCCTTGAAGATACAGGTGCCATGTCGGCCAGGCAATTCCAATCATCAAATCATTTAAATGTTGTGAGTGCTTTCGATACGTACGAGCATGTATGTATATGAATTGCTAGAATAAGCATCGAAGATTTTTAGTGTTTTTAATGAGCCGAATCAAAACAAAGTCGTAAATTACGGCTCGGTTGCATCTCAGCTCGAAACTTACATTATAGACAAACATCAGGTGAAAACCACAATCAAATTGGAAGGTACGAATTTCAAACCCAAAGATACTTCATTTTCCATCTGGGCAGCCCCGACCAACCACAGTCCCCAAAACGCAAGAACAAAAGTCGGTGGACACGTTGAAAAGTTGAAAAGATTGTCGTCTATCTGAAGTTCACTTGCTAAATGGAAATAACCATTCGTTCGAAGCTTGGGAGATGGCTCAAGAGCTCGGCACTTGTTCCTTAAGGAGCTCTTTGCGTCGGGAAATTTATATGAGTCCCGGGACAAAATTATGGCCCGCGACGAGGTAATAAGTTAACGTTAATTAAAACAGCCTCAATTACATTTTCTCGAACGAGTATGCTTGGAATTCACTCCAAGATTTATTCATTGTCATCTCCAAAGATGGGACCGGACCCAAGCGTGGTCCCGATCAACCTATGTTTGTTTGTTCTGCAGACAGGTCTGGAAGCAGGAGACAATGGGTTGGTCGAATTGTTGGAATCACTTTTTTTAAATTTCTATTAGTTTGTCGTTCGAGTTGCCATTTCGATGTTGGTTTCCCCATAAATCCATTGTTTTGGGTTGACTTCTGATGAAGTTTTATGTGGAATCACTTAGGGATTTCTTCATTTTAAGGGTTGTAGTGATCTGAATTGGGGGGCATTGGGCATTTGGCATTGGAGCTATGAAGAGAGTCTTTTGACTAGCTCATAGGACCATGTTATGTGGGTAACTCGGGCTGATTAAATGGAGTCCAAGAATAGAACTGTCGCACTTTCGACAACTTGTTATCCTCGGTTTGCTTTCCTCCGAGTTTGTGTAGCGCTGGCTAAATTTGAGGACTGTAATTGTTGCCGGCTTCCCACCAGCCTTCACAGTGCCATGGTCTGGACTGCCGCCCATCCGCAGCGATGTGGAGCTGCTGCTCGACGACACGACGTGCAGTAGTTGCAACGTCATTAGATCTTCCGATAACTGCTGCAATCCTCCTTGATTGCTGCCCCATTCAGCAGCAGGTATTCCAATAATTTCTGGTATCACAAAATGTCCGGGCGTTTGTTCTTGCTGCGTTCACTTTGCCCCAGCAAAGACGGACTCGGATTGCCGAAAAGCGCCACTTGAAGATTTGCTGTTGCCGATTTGCAGCATCTTGGGAATCCTTAGAATGGCACCGATAGCATTTCGGAACTCGATCGGCAAAAGAAAAACATTTTTCGAATTGCTTAATACTCACTTAATTGTGTGTGTCGGATGAGAAATGAGTAGTTCCAGTGACACGCTGATGGCAATGGAAGTGACTCTGGCTTCGGAGGACGGTGCAGATCAGGTTACTTCCGTCGACAGACTCTTCATCGGACAATGAGTACAATTCAGCAGAAATAAAGATTTCTTATCTGCATTTTTATGAATATGACTCGGAATGGTCAATGTCGATCATAAGCTGGTGATTGTTATCAGAGACGTTTTTTGGCCGCAGGAAATAAAGACATCAAAATTTCTTTCATTCTTTAGTAACTGGTTTTTTCTCCCCACGGTAGGTGCAGATTTTCGGTAATTGAAAGCACCAACAGAATGTAAAAGTATTTTGCAATAATTGTTTTTGGGTGTGAGTTCTGTGTTTGAGGTTTTTGAAAGTCAAATCTGGGAGGTCTTGAAATGTGAGCTACCTTGAAAATTTATGAGAATCGCTTTGCATGCAATTTCGAATAGAAACATTCTAAAAATTCTTGGCGATATTGATAGGAAAAACTGCAGAATACTCTTTCATTTCTAGGCTATGTTTGAAGCTCTTGTTGAGGAAGGACAGAATACTTCAGATTTCAACTATAAAAATGAACCATGGATTCAAGTTCTGACTTATAGCTCAGAAATATAATTTCCATTATTTTTGAAAGAATATTTCACGGGAATATTGACTATAGGGAGATTACGAACATTCGTATACGCCTATTCAGGCAAGAAAAAAAATCTTCTTAATATATCAACCATTTGGTGGAAAGGATCTCGTTCAATAACGATTACAAGTCTATCGAACGTAAAGAATTGTCCAAAATTTATGCGGTACTTGACTTTTAGTAATGTATTTTTTATGCCTCATGCACGTGTATGCCTTACCTTCAAGAAGACATAATGGAAATGATTTTTCATTCGCTAGTATTTATGGAGAAATATTGTTGAGATTCCACAGACAGATTAAATACTGAAAAAATGAAAGCAGTATTAGTTATGTACGAATAAATAATAATTGCGGGAAACATCCAGTTTCCAATAAATTGCATCAAAAAACTATATCCGCGAATATTATCTCATTCAAAAGGTTCTGTCTAAAAAACGCTACAGCTGAAGCTCATTATAGAAAGCTTACAGAAACAGGAAACAGAAGTTATTTTATATTTCAGGAAAAATTTAATAACTTTCTATGTCTAAGGATAAAAATTTCAAATTTCATTTTCACTGGTATCCAGAAAATTGGCATAGAAAAGTTTCAGCTGAGTAAAACTAAACTTTTTCCGTTTCATTTAAAACAAATTAGTTTTATATTGAGATATGAACTAGGAATATTTGGAGAATTTATTTATAGTCCATTGTGGCAATTTTTTTATTAAAAGATTCGTAAATACATATACTATTTATTTTACTTTCGCAAATTCTCCCACACATTTTGTTGTTGATTTATAATTATTATTTGTCGTTTTAAATTGAATTATTTAAAAACTTCGATGTTGTCAGTAGCAGCATATCGTATAACTCCAAGAAATATTGATTTTCAAGACTCATTCACATATTTTCAATCCAATTACAGCTTTATTTAATACCAACTTGCACACATAAATTTCCACTTAAAGTAGTTTTTCTCGCCTTCGTATTGGCTGACATTTTCAGTGTGCCGATAACAAGTGGTGGTAAAATTAAGTTATAAAATTTGCATAATATCAATCGGAAACGATAAGCACATATATTTTCCATCCGTTTGGTCTTCACCATACCAAAATGGTTGGCCCAAATTTATTGATGAATATGCAACAAAGTTGGTGTCGATTTTTGGTTCCGACGAGCAGGTTGAGCAATGTGCGAGAAAACAAGGCGTGTTTGACCAAATACCTAAGAAATTAACAAACAAACGCCTCGTTGGCTCATAACGCTTAAGCCGAAGAAGTTGTAACATTTTTTTTTCGTTTTCCAAAAATGTAACAATTAAGTTGTTATTCAAATGATGGTTCGAATTATGGGTTCCAAGTTGTTTCAAACTCTGCTGAAATGTTGGTGTACAATGTTTTTGGATGTTTGACGCTATTGAAGTTCATACTTTAGGATTTTTGGTTACTTTGAATGAATATTGAAGTGGTCAAAAGTGGTGCAAGTTTAAAATTATTCCATCGTTTGGGGTTTGCCAAGCATTTTAAAGAACCAAGTATTCTTTTCAAACTGAAAAGATTGAACTTTTGTCATCGGTTTAATGCCATTCATAAGATTTTCAGCTACAAACTGCTAAAATGAAGAGATCTTTGGTTATAGGGAAATACGACAATTTGACATTTTTGTGAGTATCACCAGAATCATCACTTTCTGGGGGAACTTCATTCAGAAATAACATGTTATATGTAAATGATAGTAGTAAATTTATTCGCGGAAATTTTTATGGAATCCAGGCTAAGGGCAAAAAAATTTCATCATTCATTTTCGGCACTGAAAAGACAGCAACCAGCACCCACTATAATTTTCCACGTCACCATTCATTTTACATCCAACAATAGAAGATACACTTCTACACTATATCTACTGAACATACACAAATGTGTATCGATAAAACGATGCCTTATAAATTCTTTCAACAAGGTTTATGACCTTAGGAACATGTTCTGACGAAGAAAAAAATAAAGACATCAAGACAATTCGTTTCAGAGTTCCACATTTGAATAAATTTCAATAAATTGATTTCGATGGCTGGATGTATCTTTCTATTGAAAACGGAAAGAAAGTGTTTTACAAAAGATACACAGGTGTATGCATTATTAGGATAATGATTTTCAAGACTCATTCATATATTTTCAATCCAATTACAGCTTCATTTAAAATCAGCTTGCATTCATAAATTTCCATTTGAAATAGTTTTTCTCGCCTTCGTTTCGGTTAACATTTTCATTGCTCCGATTTTTAGTGGCCGCTAGTTGTTTTCAAAAGGAAAAAAATCATCTTATCGGTAAAATTAATTTATAAACTGTGCATAAAAATTGTTGAGAACGATAAGCACAAGCATATTTTCCGTCCGTTTCCCTAATTTATTGATGAATATGCACCAAAGTTGGTAACTCATATTTTATCCAAACTGTGCGCGGAAACAAAGTTTGTTGGTCCAAACTTCCATGGCATTTACAAACCTAAATGCAATAAAATTATTTTTGAATAAATGCACTGAAAACACAAGGACTTCAACAAAGTTCAATAACTGCCAGAAACCAATCTCGCAATGATTTCTTGATTTAATTACAAACCGACGTAAAAAAGGAACAGCAGCAATTGGCAAAAATTATGGAGAATATTCGCTTAAAACTGTTTTCCAACAAGCTAATATTGTTTGACAGTGGAATTCAGTTTTGCAGAAAACATTGCTCCCCTGTGTATTTAAGTCTAGGAATCTAGTTTGCATGCCTAAATATGAAGTGTTGAAATTGATTTTTATATGGAATATGGATTTAATACAAAAGTTATTGGCTACCAACATAAGAACCCTTTTTATCTTAAGACAATTCAATTTGAAAAATTTGTCGAAAATTTTTACCTTGAAGTTGGTAAGCTGCGGAAATAATTAAATTTTCTGTCCAACCCGACAGTAAAATAATTTTTGCAGTTTTGTTGCTGTGGTTTTGGTATTATGACATGAACTTTTGTTGTACAGTAATTAAATTGGAAAATTCAGGTAAACATATAAACCGAGTCTAAAACAATCAAACCATGCACATTACAACATTTGCATTATGCAAAAAGGGCTGCGTTTAGCACATTGAAAGGTTTTTGTCTTTATTTTCAAAAGGGTTCGTAAAAAATGATTCAATGAGTTGACCGTGATAACACAATTTTCCCCCGTTCTCTTCTCGCAGTATAAGAAATTCAAATTGTTGACCATACCCGTCTTTTACCGGAAAATTGTTCAAATCGATTGGAAATAACACCAAACCATTGTTCGAAGCCTACAAAATATGCTTAAAGGTTTAAAAAAACGAAACTCAACAGCACTTTCAATAGAACAGAACTTGAAAATGTCAATATATATAATATATACATATAACACACTTTTTGGGTAAAATTTTCATTCACCAATTTTCCATCCATTACAAATGTTAAATGTAATACAAATCACGGTTAAGCCAAATGATGAATGTCTATAGGTTTGCTGTGAGTAAAGATTGTTCAAATCTACGATATCTTTTCTAAATTTGAAACTATGATAATGAAAACCATTACTACTGAAGAAATAATTACTGGCATCATATAATAAAAATTAAAAATATAGTAAGCATAAATATTGGTGCAATTTTTTGTCATGTCAATAAAATAAGTGTATTTATTCAACTTTATCGTTCTATAATTTTCAGAAATCAAAAATGGAAAGAGTTGAAATTTTGTACGCCTGAGTTTAGATTTTTGCCAGTGAATGAAGTGGGATTAGCTTCGCTCTAGAATACGAAAACTGTAAAGATTTTAGCAAGAAATGTAAAATGCTTATTTTGTAAGATAAAACCCCACTGATCTTTTCCTTTGGTGTGATTATGATTCTCTTTTCAATTCCTTTTTATTTATTTTTTGGTGGTGAAATCATATTTGTCTGAATTGGATTTCGCTTGATTACTGGTGGAAAAATCTTTAGTGCATTCTATCTTATTTACTTCCTCGCCTCTTTGACCAATATGTTTATGTTTGGTTAACCATGTTCCATCATAGTGCAAACAACTTTCTCATACTCTCTCCCTCAAAGACATTAACATTTTAAGGAGACTAATATTTTCACCCCATCAAACAAATCACGGAGCCGAGAGGAGGCTCCACAACCAAGTGCTAATTTGAAGAATGTCAAGAGATCCCGAACAAGATTATTGGCTTGAATAAAATTAGAGCGCCTATTGCCCGGCCAATATAGATCCCTGCCCGTTGATGCTGAAAATGATATTTACGGGTTGGTTTCGGCCTCCTCGATGGCGACCATCATGGAAATTTATTGGACAGTTTTCGGGCTATTTAATTAAAGCCTCAGCGAAACGGTGCTGGTCACTGTCGCGCCATTAACTACTCTTCGCCAGTCACTTGGCCCACGAACCCAAGTGGGCTAACTTTAAATATTTATCGATCTGATTGAAACATAAAAGCTGTCATTGTGACCATCACAACATTTTATGGCGCATTGTTGGTTTGATTTTATTGGGCGTCGGGATGATGGAGCCAACCCACAGAGATTTGTTTGGAGTTTTTCGAAGCCTCCTCGTGTATTTAACGACGAGACAAAAGCGACAAGTCTTACAACCAGCAACAGCAGCCGAAAGCAAGCCTAAGCAGGTTGATGATGATTTAGGACCACATTAAAATTGGTTTTAAATGACTAGCGCACTTAATAGTCGCACACTGCGATGCCTTCTTTCACACAATAGGACGTCGCAACCGAATACAGAATAAATATGATCTCGAGCAAGGAAACTGGATTTACACTCTCCCGAGGACAATCGCAAATTAGCTGCAATGCGGTTGTGTTGGCTCATTTTTCTTTTACTGGCATGTAAATCAATTTTTCAGGAATGCTTATAATTAAGTCGATTTTTATGGAAGTCATAAATGGAACCGATCAAAAGGTATGTTTCGAATGTCGACCAGGTAATTTTATTGAATATTTTTATCTCTCGTGGGATTGCAATGGAGGTTTTTGCTTAAACGACATGTAGCGCTTCATTAAAAATATTAAAACCATGATTTACGAAGCTTTAAAAATTGACATTTTGATACTTTGTTTTGGAATCAGAGCGCAATCAACGGTTTCCATAAATAATTAATGGACGAAAGTAGGCAAGCTATTTCTAGCTTACAGACCTTTGATGACCATACGAAGCCAGATTATTCATCGAACGAATTACGCATAATCATTCCCAGATCCAACTATAAAACAATGAACATCCTATGTCAAGACAACATATTCGGTAATACTCAACGGTGTATAGTCTAGTTCCTTATTCCGTACTCCTTATTACTGCAATCTTTTCACGACTTCCTGTAATAATGAATTAAGTAGCTGCCCTACATTTGCATAATTATTTATTTGGGAACTACTTCAAAAATATTATCGATCGCGAGACTAGGTCCCGAGCAAAGCAAAGGCATGCCTCCTGGGAAAGTCCGACTGAAATCTAGCTCGTGTTGTGGTATCCACCCTACAAATCCGAATACAATGAACTCATTGATTATTTATAAATTTATATCAAGATGTAAGCAGCAGGTTTTCCACCATTCATGGTCAAGGAAGATTGAATGTGGCATAGCATAAAAGATCCAAGAAGTTTATTATTCAGAAGCTGGCGAGCAGTCATAGTGGCTGACCCGAAAAATGCTTGCCGGTACGGTAAACGCGAGCCTAGAGAAGCACCAAAGTTGGGCCCAGTTGTCGAGGGAATGTCGGCAACATTCTTGCAAACCGATTATAATGCATTCTGATCAACGATCGATTCCTTGTTGCGAAAGTTCCCTATCGATGAGTGGCATCAGGGCATGATTCGAATATGAGGGCGCTGTTGCAGTCGCTGGCGATTTACATAAAAATTCGATGGCAATATTGGCAGGAGCGAACATTTCGCTTGGAAATGCTAAATGAACATTCTAAAAATGGTAATTTCGATTTGGAGCTGGCTAGAGTTCCGGGCTGTTTTATATACATTAGTAGCTATTTTTCGGCTAGGAAGGTCATATCATTCAACGTAGAAACTAGAAAATCGCCCTGAATTGTATTTGTTCAATCAGAAATATAATACTGTAAGCTTGAGACCAAGAAAATAGTGATTATATTTGTAAGATCATTAAAAAATATAGCAAATTGTGGCATTTACCGAAGCTTTTTTTTCGTCAAATCAGGTCATAACCCATGTTTAGTAACAATGTCAATCAATATCAATTTGCATAAAAATCAATTAGGCTATTTTTTCCCTTTCATACAGGCTTATAGGACTTTTCGCCAATGAAATACATTGCATGTTTGGTGCATGTGTCTTGTGATTGCCATTTGTTGACGAACTATTACATATATTGCAGAAATCATTGGAGGAAGTCAGTCACCAATTTTCAGAGGACATTTTTAAGTATAATTTTGTTTAGTGCTCCATTTTTCAGTAGTTTTCGATTTAGTTTTCAATTGTCATAAATCTTCTTTGCATCAACAATTTAAATAGAACAATACTTGGCTTTCAGAGGATTTCATGGAAAATTTGTTGCAAAAAGTTGTTAGAATGTTTTTATCAAATAATTTTACCTTGGGCTTTTAACTTAAAAGCAACCTCATGTTTTTTAACTTCCCAGTATATGGGAAGTTCTTGTAATCGCTTCGAAAATCGAAATTGAAATTTTCAACATATCTTTACGTTTTGAGGTCTATAGAGTGTATTTTAAGTGTTTTTAGAAAGAAGTATGTATGTATGTGTGTGTGTGTGTGTACGTACGTACGTGCGTTCGTGGACAGTTTTTTCTACGAGCATAACTCACGTAAATAACGTCGTATCGACTTCGCAATCGTCTTTGCAATCTTAAGAGCTGATTAGTTTTTGGGAAATTTCGGTCGGGGGGGTTTGTTGTTTTGACCCTTTGAAGGTCATTTCTGTCATGCGTTATATCTCCGGAACCAAACATACGATTTGCAAAGTTAAGGTGTCAATCGACGCGTATTAACAATTGTGTGATTCTATCAAATTTTTAAAAAAATCTTTTCAGCCGTTTTTTAATTTATTAAAAAAAAGTGCTAAAAATTAGGTTTTTTTCCATAAACAAAAAGTTTTTAACCTGATTTGCAAACCGGAGTAATTTATGTATATAAAATTTATATACTGCAAATAGTTTTTGTAAGAAAAGCAGAAAAAATTTTATTCATAACTACGTAAAAAATTAAATTAAAAATTAAAAGTCATTAAAGATCATCATGATTTTCAAGGTCATTTTTATCATTCACAATATCTCGTGAACCAAACATGATATTTGCATCATTAAGGTGTCAATCGACGTGTACTTACATTTGTGTGCTGTTTTGAACTTTATTAAAAAAATCGTTTCGGCCGTTTTTTGAATTTAATAAAAGAAAATCCGAAAAATTAGGATTTCTTTCATAAAAAATAAATTTTTAGCCTGATTTACACAGCTCAATAATAATTATTTATAAAATTTATAGATTGCTATCAGTTTTTGAAGAGAAACCAGCAAATTTGCATGATTTTGAAAAAAAAAATCATTCAAAGTTACCATGCAAAAAGGGTTTACATATTTTGTTCTAAAGACTTTGTTATAAAGTCAAACAAAGTTTTATAATATTTGCATAATTTGAGCAGATTTTGAGTAATTTTCACAGTGTTTTAGTTTTATAAAAAAACTGCTTAAATTTTGAAAACCAACAAAATTTCAATCAAATTTGCTTTTGAGCTAATCAACGCTTTAGTGATCGTAAGATTTCAATTACTTCCTCCATCATTATGTGTAAAACATTTTACTTTTTACATGCAATTAAACTGATTATTGACATATTCAATGTTTTCAAGATCAATTGAAAATAAGAAATAATTATTAGTCTTATTGATGTAAAATCGTAAAAAAACGGTCATGGCAATTTTGAACAAAACTATTCAAAATTTCCACCTCTCGAGAAAATCTTCAGTGATTTCAGTGGGCGTAATAACAAAAAGCGCATTCATTTTTGCTAGCGCTCTTTTGTCCTTCAAGCATCGATATAAAAATAACAAATAACGTAAAACAGGCTTTGTAGCCTGCCCCCTCCGATTGATCCGCGTGAATATTCAATCAAACCAATACATCCCCCCACCAACAAATGCCGTACGTAATCAATGGACGCTCGATATTAACTCAGTTCAATTACTGTTATGAGCACCTCTCATTATTATTATTTAAAGTAGTATTAGTTTCATAGATATTCTTTTTGTTCGATATTTTTTTTATTATTTATGTAGATATTACTGGGAAGTTGACCGTGTGGACCTCAAGGGTCGCACCTCGCGGCTTGTTTAGTATTTTATCATTCAAATTACATTTAGGCATATTTTATTTTGTTCAATGATTAGATTTTGAAAAGAATTATTATGCTTTTTTTGTTGAACGTTTAGTTTTGTACGAATAGTGGGTATATTGTACATGGAAGAGTCTTTGCTTGGTCTTGAATGCTAACCATAGGGCCAGTAGGTCATTTGTATATATAAGATGCAACCCATACAAACAACGGAATATAACATCAAACCGAAGGTTCCGGATAGTATGAAAATTTTCACGTATATTTCGCTCGGCTTGCATTGTCGAATTATCAATGATAAATTATCCCCAAATATGCTTAGCAGTAGCGGCTCGACCAGTATCGAAATTAACTTCACTAATGTTGGACAGCTTTTACTGAAATCTATTAGGGTTACTCTGAGTAATTAGACAAGCAATTTTTTCTATCATGAGTGTATTTATCGATTGAGGAGCGTGAAAGTAACGGAAGCGTTACTTCCAAATCGATCATAATTATAAAATATCCTCTTCATAATCAGCTTAGCTCACGCGGCGCGTATTATAGAGAATCATATTCTTCTCTGGGCTGGTGTTTGTTGGTTAGGAAGGGTGGAAGCAACAAAAACGCTACTTTTAACCTTTTTAATATTTTCTTACTAATAAATATAATATCATGATTGAATCTAACAAAATACGACAGGTACACTGCTATGAAAGTTGACTTTAAGGGGCCGTATTATCCTACTTCGACGCCATGCTGCCTGATTGCATCATTTATTACACATGAATTCTTTGGAGCTAACACAAAGGGAATTTTGCCATGAAATCTTAAATAACATTCCCTGAGAAATTAGACTACAACCGCCACTGAAGCTAAATCTTTTTATCTTTTATTTGTCAGAAACAACTAGTTCCAGCAATCAAAGTATTGCCTTTTTGTTGTCAGTCCTTCAAATTGACTCATAGATTAAATCACAATTAATTCTCAGCTAAACTGTGTGTGACCCATATTCCAGTAAAATTCATTAAATACTACTTATTGTGAAAAAAACCGATTCCTGAACTATAATTTGATCCTAGCAAAAAATTCAATAACAATACAAGGTTTATGTGAGTACCACATTTGCCAGACTTTTAGATTATCTCTAAATCCTTATTATAGCCAAATTTCCGAGTACATTATCATAATGTCTCGAACAGTCCAGGATACTTAGACTATTCTATTAAATCATGATATTTCAAAAAGCATGTTTCATTGCAATTTCACTTATTCAAAATCAGATTATCACAGTTCTGTATCGCCACTTCATATGTGGTTCTATACTAGCACAATCCGATTCATACGAGATACAAGATACAATTAAGAATGATTCTCATCTCGAATCAGATACAAGATACATTTAAGAATGATTTAGTTGCGCTCAGTTACTTACACCGCGAATTAAGCTGCTCAGCTGAATTTATTTCGGGGAGATTGAAAGTGCGTGTGATGTTGGATATGTGGATTTCGGGCCGCTGTTCCGGGCATCACAAAGCATTGTTGTTTGATGCCCAAACAGAATCCAAATTCGCTTTTATTCTTGAAGATTAGATTGAAGCTATTGTCAATGAGACAAGTGAACAGGACAAGGTGCTTTTGATGAGTTACTGGAGTAGAAGGTGCGCAATTTGTTCAAGGGTATTTTGATTTGTACTTTTTGATAGGCAAAGTTGTAGATACTTTGTAGTTTGACATACTACTTTCCTAAGAAGTTGATTGCTTTAGTCACCCTGCATTCGACTCGTCTTGGCTCCATCAGTTTAAGGCCAGGTTGATTCGTGTGCCACATATGATCGACAAACGGAACGTACGATAAAGTTCACAGGTAAACCATCAGCGCAACGGGGAAGTGGCGTAATCAAGCACTTACATAACACAGTGCATCTTTGCTCGCCCCCGTGGCCTCCTTCGGCGAGTCAATAAACCCAATCACAGCTCGCTTCGGCGAATCAGTGTGGCCTTCGGCTACCTTCAAGCCATTATTACCTACGAAGTGTAATTAAACCTCATTATGCACGTAGTACACTTTGAATAATAGTTACTTAATTTCATGCCTGATTATCGGTGCGATGCTGATTGGTTTGTAGATGAGGATGTCCTCGAATGCTTGTTACAATGAGCGCAGAGTGGAATCAAAACAAAAAGGGATCACGGCGGCTGCAGTGGCTTCTAAATTAATGATGTACTAAAGATAATGAAGCCATAGGCGGTTGGCTCCTGCACAAAGGTATGCAAATTCTTGGCCGAGTTTTGCAAGAATGAATATTCATCGGTTGGTGGCTATAAACGGGGTTCGTGTTCGATAGAAGATGGCACTAAGTCCCATTGATTCCCTTCGGACTCCAATCAATTGGAGCTGTTATTCGAATAATTTTTAGTGAGATAAGGTCGATTTCAAAAGGTTTACTTAAAAACATAGAATACCACTTATTGAAAAATTATCTTTACTTCTTTTACGACACAAAAAATGGGGAGTGTGCGGTACTACATCCTGCCAGTCTACTTCAATTTAGAAAACCAATTCATTTGATTGTGATAGTATTAACGCTCTGAAAGGAATAAAAATAAGCGCTTGGATATTTAAAAACATCATTTAACTTAAGAATCAAAGGACTTTGGATTAAAACAATCAAACAATTTGGTGATTCTAATGTTGTGTTCCTGTTCGGAATCAATTTATTTGAAGATGTCCTGCTTTAATTGGCAATATCCAAAAACTTGTTCGTCACCAAAAACAATGATCATTCCGTGTGGACAAGTTTCAAAGGAAAAGCTCTCAGCAATGTCTTGTCTAGAACCGTTTTCTACATCTGTTTCTGTTCCGTTCAATAGAAAATCGTTCGTATTTGATACCTCATTAACGAAATGTTCAATGGCATTAAATTTCAATTGTCGACAATTGAAACTCACTGTTGAGCCACGGGGCCGTCATTCCTCGCAGGCATCTTCTATTCGCGATAGCAGGCGAGTCTGCCTGCAATTGGCGACATCTCCTCTTCCTGCGCTTCAGCACACACGGAAGCACTTTATCGACGAAAATATCTTAATGAGGTCCCATTCCGAGTGCCCGCGATAAATCCCCAAGATTACTACTTAGTGGAGTCCGCCAGTCAGGAGCGACTAGTGCATCTAAGTCAATCGCTATGCTATCGGGACGGGGTGGATCGCCAAGTCCTTGTTCCCGATTGGAACGTGTTCAATGGATAATCCACTATGTCTCAATGCATCACTGGGCACCGCCGCGCCGCAATCACCGAGGATCTCTGTCAGTAACAAATTGATGGACGCAAAGATGCCTCTTGACATGGCGGTCGCGGTAGAAATTGATTACGTAACTGTTTCTACAATTCTACAATTGTTCCCGATTAACATGTGTACTACCGAGGATACGATTGACGGCTCTATACAGTTGCCGGGCGTACTGTCAACGATTTATTGGCTCCGATCGATCAATGATACCTTCGCGATCAGTTTAATTCAAATAGATCTCGATCAGTCTGCGTCGCTCGCATCGCGATCACTCCTCGGGATAGGAAGACATCTCTGTTGGATGGACGAGTCGAGTTGCCACTTGAAGCTGATCCGAACGTCTTTTCAATAGGTCACACAACACCAACCCATATCCATTTGAGCTTTCATTCCGAAAGAAAGTGATATGATAGCTGAGATGAACTGTGACTGGTATTTTCGAAAATTTCACAGCGAAAATAAAATTTTCCAGAACTTCAGAATGTGAAAGAATAGTTTTAAGACTCCAAGTAAATCATTTTTCAATCAGGACGATTTTAACTTTATAGTCCGTTAAGAAAACAGGAATCGTGATCCGAAAAAGTATCATCGAATCTAAGGATAAATAGACCATTTTCCCAAATTAAAGTGAGCATGAAATACGGATATTTTTTAAAGAATATTTACGGTCAACAAATTCTTTCAGCTCATGAAATCTACGTTCACAGGTGTGAGGATTTTAAAAATATAAAATTTCACTTTGCATATAATTTCGGAGCGTCTATAAAATCAGGAATTCAGTGAGTTTGTCAGTTCGCTTCGATTTCCTACTAAAATTTCTACTTTTCTGAAGTGCTGCGATTCCGTTTTTCACGTGCGCTTTTGCCAAATAGCGTGCAGCAACAAACTATGCTGTTAGTGTCGTTTTCATGTTGATTTAAAAAGATTCCATTCAAAATCACGTCGAAGTGACTGAACGCTCAAAAAATTTACACTCATGTGTCACTACTGTTTCGCAAGTCTGGCAGTTAAAGAAACGTTTTCCAAAGTGACTTTTAATTTTCATCCTTCTTTCAGAAGATTACAACAAACATCGATTTTACAGTCACTAGATTCTAGATAGAATCCAACTGAATCGAACATTTGCATCTCCCAACAATGGCAATACTGTTTAAATGCAATCAAGTACAATGCAGCATCACGTGCATACGGACATAGTTGTTATTGTAGGCGGATGACTTCTTTTGCTTAACGGATTGCTATAACAGGTTTTGTCCTCATCTAATTACAAACGATGAGATTAGAAACCATGTGATGATAATTATCGACCGCATTTCTTCGCCAAGATATTCCATTCCAATTTTCCGGTGGGCAAGAGGAGTAATCGCGCACATTACAGGTATCCAACGAAAGATACTCAATTGCCACAAGTAGTTATTTTCAGGGAATGTTTGCTGATTCGCAGATAAGATAGATGGCGGCGACTAAATTGTTGCAATTCTTGGAATGACT
The DNA here is from genome assembly GCA_963942545.1 of Oxycera nigricornis. Classification (NCBI taxonomy): domain Eukaryota; kingdom Metazoa; phylum Arthropoda; class Insecta; order Diptera; family Stratiomyidae; genus Oxycera; species Oxycera nigricornis. The sequence continues at coordinate 7,201,028 of OZ012663.1, read as the reverse complement.
ACTCTGTAAGTTTGCTGGGAGCAGTCTAGCAAATGCAGAATTGGTTTCTTGTAAAATTTTGAATTTCATGCAGCTGAAAATTTTGAAGATCGAATCAACCAATTGTTTTTATTTTATTTTCTAATCCAAGCTATCCTCTGTTTGTTCTATTCTTCTCCTCTATTCCCTTAAAATATTATTTTAAGTGCTTCCATTTCACCAGACATTTCGCGTAAAGCAAATTTTGCAATAGCATATCAGGTTTCCAAAAATCTTACATAGATTTGCCTGATTTAGAAGAAGTAATTCTATCTTCATCAATATCAACTGCTTTAAATGGCACATAGGGAACTCTTCCTTTTCTTTAAGGATTTTTCAGCCAATCGTGCAAACTAGTTCAAGGGCTGATAGCAATTATCATCAGTTTTTTTCTCGTTGGTATATTTCCAGTATAGTCCTTTCACTTATTTATATTTTCCACTGTCTACGAATTGAAGAGCTGAAATTTCTCGAGTACTAGTTAATCAATAAAAAAGGCTCCAATTAGCAGCCGTAATTTGAATTTAGACAGGACCTTGCTGAAGCTTTTGCGCCATATTCTCCTCGCCTGTTGAAGACTAATTACATTCAAACTGCGTAATTGGATCCATGTCGTTATTTTAGTTTCGCACTCGCTTTGAAACAGGAGTGTGCGTATTGTCAGCTAAGCTATTGGCTTGAGAACCGGACCAAAAGGGCAGAATAAAAAGGATCTAGAAGCTTTAGCTATGCCAACTTCTATAAAGAATCGATAATATGGAGCTGTGAAAGGGACTCAAGAACAAATACAGCGTCTTATTTGAATTGAGGTCTAATAGATTCTGAAAGCGGCTAATGATGTATGATGTCGAAACCTTAATTTGCTAGTAACCTAATTACTAGTATTTTCATTGGAAAAATGTTTTCGGACACTTCTTTCAAAGTCTGTTTCTTTATTTTCTTAAATAGAAGATTCGAGTAGTGTTTTCTTCGTGGACATGGAAAAGTTAAGTCTTGCGGAAACATTCGAAGTATTCAACCAAATTTATTGCATTGAAGATAGTTTGCATGGACATTTTCGCCAAATTGCGAACGATCATAGCATTCTAGCATCCGAAGTTGAAAATAAAAAGAAATATGAGGCAATATTCATCGCTATCGTTATTGAAACTCGGCCAAATGTTAATGTGAATCGCTTGCAAGATACTTTCAAAAGAAACCTCTCCTTAAAAGCTTCCGTTATCACAAAAATGCAAAATTAGCGTTATTTAGGCAACCAGCATGTTTGAAGCAATCCCGAAGAGTATACTGTTCAATCTCACCTCAATGAGAGCCATCACTTCAGGAAAATAAAATACAAACCAAGCATTTTCATTCCCACATGAGTATGTGTTCGTCTCGATGTAAACACGAGTACAATGGATAGAACTAATTTCTTAGAAGCAAAGGAGGACGTGATGTCTGCCTGATTCCTCCAAGTTGGCTGGAGTTGAAGTTCGATGTTCTCTAATGTGATTAGTATTCAAATTTGCTGTGCAGGCTTTCTCGTCGCTATTTGCTGACTCCCAAGGGCGATTCAATTGAACCGCTCGCAAGAACATAAACAATTCCTAATGATATTCTAACATTTTTGCCATACGTGATTTTCCATCACAACAGATGGCTGAGCGTTGCATATAAAATAGATAGTCGATGAGATATGAGGGTATGAGTCGGGACAGCAGCAACTCACGATGTTGGCAAAGGTTGGAATGATAGGTTGTTTGCTGCATTTGGTGATGGATGTCAGGTCACTAATGTTTCAGGAAATTCAGCAGGATAACTTGCAAACTCTGCTTGGTTCGTTGAAATCGGAATACGGGACTTTTTGTAAGTTTCACTCTCATCGTTTGGTGATAACACTTGCAATTCATCCCATTTTTCGCATCTCAAGATCCGATACTCCTTTAGAAAAGACAACTTCATAGCTTGCTTCGTGATCCATCATAATTTACGTTGCAGCCAAGTCAAACATTGATCACGCTATGTGAACGGATATTTCCATTCTGGGCGTTGCCAATTGGACAATGTGTGGAATATAGCCCGTTGTCCTATTCATTGACTTTGTTTGGTCCATTTACATGCTTCACCCCACCGCTCTGTACAACACTTCGGGTTCCGCTACGTCCTTCTAAAAAAATTAGATCCCCCCAGCCGGCACAAGCTTCCGAAGCAGCAAGGAGTGTTTGTTGGTCATTCCCACGGCGCCCAAATTGCTTCTATAGCAGCGAAATTATTCCATCAAGAGCGTGGGTGGAAATTACCCCTTGTAATCGCTTTGGCCCCAGTAATTTCTTAACAATACGTGGGCCCAAATATCGCTGATAATGTCCTGACAACGGCGAGTTGAGGTTTCAAAGTGAGGTTGGTTCCATTGATTACTATCCGAACGGGGATGGTGAGCAGCAACCGGGCTGCAAGGACTTGTCCCCATGAAGCTGTGGTTGGAATGTTTACGAACCGATTTGCAGTCACAATAGGTCAATGGCGGTGAAATACTAAATATTCGGGAGGAGTAATGTCGATCGGTCTTAAGATTTCAAGTAGCGTGACAGGGGAGTAATACAGTTTGACTCGATCGAACGCTTATCACGAATTGGGGTTTCAAGGGATTACCTCGAAACGATTGAATGGATGGTAGAAAAAAAGGATCAAACGCATAAATTTTGTTAGGTGGAATCATGATTCGTAAATAAAACTTAAGGCATTATTTGTTGAATATTGTTCAAGTGAAATCTACATATGAAATAAATTAATCAATCCAAGATACATAAGTTGAATTTTTCGGAATATTCAACGCTCTCTTTCAAAAGTAAAGTATCACCTGAGTCACTTTAAATATGGCAAAAGTCACAAGCATGCTTTATAAAATCAATTTAAACTTATTTTGTAAATTAAATTAAATCAATTTAAACTTATTTTGTAAATCAAATAAAAGGAGTTGCAAAAAATAAAATAAAAGAGAACAATAATGTTCAAGTTTCAATTCAAATATAATTGAATCAACTTTCACCTTTCAAACCAAAATCAATTATCCTTCGTGTAATTTAAATTTAAATTGAATGTGCACCTTTTTACCATCACTGTCAGATAAGTTTCGTCTGTACTTCAAAATATGCCTGGTGGTCAGTGGCAATTTTTTGAACAAAGCGTGAAAGCAAAAAGATATCCCCTTTTCAGCAACGCATAGGAAATGAATAGAACAATGGCATCCACCCAAATGCTCTTAAATTGAAACCCCTTTCAGATTAGCTTTAGAGCCCAATGATCATATCGACAATAGTATTACCATCTGTAAAGGTGAGCTCTTGATGATTCAGGCAAATAAAAGGACCTTTCAATGGACTCAATATCTTCATTCAGTGATTAATTAATTTTATCATCATCTTTTGCAATCCTGCAATGACAATCAATACTAGCTATACCTTGAAAGGTTACAGCAGGTTGTTGTTGGTGAAGAAGAGTATTGCAACGTTTTAAAAAGTAACTCGTGGCCACAATTATATTGCAAACAAATTATGACTTAGTAAATATTTGATTTCTACTTGCAAATGAAATCGGAATGTTGATGCTTTTCAGACTAAGAATTTCTTAAAGTGTTTGCTATGATGCGTTTTAAAATGAGACCCATAACTATTTTCTGCATTGTCACTAGAAGTTATTTTGATTATTGCTCATGATTTTTGAATGGAACTTCATAAGATATTACATTTTAGAATGAATGAATGAATTTTTTCAGCTGCCACCATTGTTCAATACAGATGAGGCCAAAACCAACAGTGTTTGACCTCGTGATGCAATTTTATCAAAACTGCTTTTTGCAACCTTGGAGTGTAATTTTTGCTTGCTTAAATGTAATGTGTCCATCTATTCATTCTCATTGATTGCAATGAGCGCCATTGAAAATATGCGAACCCTTCCTCTTGTGCCAAAAAATATTTTTACAGATGATTTGTTAACGAATCCAAGCACCAGCCGTGAAGGATCAATTTGTCAGTACGCGATAGTCGCTCTGTAATGATTTATGGTTTCTTCACGAAACAGTATTGTGACCAAGAGCTTTGTGGAATGCGTGGCATACTTAATTTGAAGCCGTATTATCGTTGATTCAATGCGAATCCATCAATTCGCCAAACATGCATCGTTTTCGTTTGCAACACCAATGACTCCGATTGTGAGGTCCAAACGCGGCTAAATTGGCACCGTGTAATTGCTGGAGGACTTGTGAAGAAGTCTTCGATGTCGTTGCCCAAATGAAAGGAGCTTCACGCTGATCGTTCTTCGGTTTGCGTGAGTCTACGTGATCCCATTTCTTGGACGAAATGCTGTTGGGAGACGGTGATGCAATTCGCAATTAAATCACAGGCATCCGCAGGTTGATTGATCGTTTTGCGAACAAGTAGCTGGAAATGTAAATTGCAACTCATTTGAATCATGAGTCATGGTGGAGTCTTGGGATTCGGGGAAGCTATTCATCGTTTCTTTAGATTCGAACGTAAGGTATTTGCCAGAATTCAAGTCCGGATATTAAACCAAAGTATCAGTAAGTTTTTCTCATAATAGCTTCTCGGAAACAAACTTTATTAACGAGTTGGTCAAGGCTCCTTACTTTTCGGCAAAAATTTTCGTTGATTTTTTGAAGGTCACAAAGAAATTCTTTTCATACATTAAATAGCGGCAATCAAGACTAACAAGCTAATTTGAAGACAATAAATTTAGTATCAGAATGAATTTGTTTGGTTTATTTTATGTTTACATTATTGTCCAGACTTTAATAAATATTAGGTTACAACCATAGTTTGCATGAAAAACAATAAAAAAACACTATTCGATTATGTGTGAATGCCTTAAAAACATGATCGAACAAGCGCCGAAATTATTTTCTAAAAAATATTTAACAAATCAAAAGATAACAAAACTTGAAAATCAAAAATATTTCGGAATGAAAATATAACAGCCGAACTTTAACGAACATGGCGAGTCATACTTATGCAGCAATAAATTTTTCGAGTCTTTGATTTTCAATTCGAATTATAAAATAGTGCAATCGAAGAGTATACGAAGTTTTAATTTTGTTTTATTGATCAATTTTGACCAAAAAAATCACTAAGATGAAAATCCCAAATTTACGATTCTATGATGATTTTTTTAATCGAATGTTTCCCATTTCGGAATTCTGCCGTGAGTATTTCCTAAAACTAGCTTAACAATGGCGCAAAACTTCTCAGGGAGAATATCTCCAGTAAAGGCAAAGAAACCTCTTCCTACAGTATATTTAAGAACCAGTAGGTAATCGTTTATATAAAGGCACACTATCAAGTGCACTCCGCGGTTCTACGGGACATAATCATATGCTCTACTCTGTCTAGCACACGTATTTGATTTTCTGTTTCGCATAGAAATCACTGGATTCTCTCTTAATTCTCTCTTAAATCCCTGTTTATTTTGGGATTATAACAGCTCGTTTGCACACTGTCTCTTGTATACACAGGAAGGGGCACATCCTTTTGATCAAATATAAAGAATCGGTTTAGGAGACGTTTTCCAGGATTTTAATTTCTTATTATTTCTCGCGAAATTATTCTTATGTCTTACTTGGATTCTAAGCAATAACTTTGCATTTGCTTTTTATTATTACAAAAAGTTTTTCAATTAAACTCAACTTTTTTTGTTGTATTTTTTTCCTGAAAATTTTCACTACTGCAAATTTCTTTGTCACCAAATTCTGATGTTATTTTCAAATTTATTGACATAATATGTCGAGTGTGAGACATTGCCGAGTTAGAAAATGCAATTGTATGCAAAATATTTTCGTCAACCAAATTCTGGAAAGAATTTGTGATGCAAAATTTTATTCGATTCATACATTTGAAGTTTTCGAACTAGGAACCGATGAGTCAATAATTTCAAAAAATCAAATTTAAATTATCTGAAAGTATATCCTGAACCCTGTATAATGAACGTGCGAAAATACCACTAATGTATTGCATGAAATATCTCAATTAGAAGACTTTCGTGTAAAATATTTCTTAAAAAATTTTACTGGGGCAAAAGTATCGCCAAGCTTAAACGTGTGACTGTATGTGGGTATGAGTAAGGCGAAAAATACTAAATGGTTTATAAACTACTTGAAAAACGAAAGCAAAATGTACACATTATGAAATATAGTATACATTCGCGATGTTACTAAATTTAAAATCGGCTTTGTCCACTAGTTCAAAATTTTTTTTGGGGAAAATATTGGTGATATTTTTGCTTTGGTAGAAATTTATAATTTAATTATTCATCAAGTAACTTTCCAATCGTTACCGAATGAAAATTGTCCATTGAAATTCGCCAGTCAGAAGTGCAACTAATCTCACAATTCGTCGGAGTTGGACTAAGCAAATACTCGAGGTTTGCGCGTTTGTGCCCAATTTGTTAGTCAAATATGACACCCATAAGAGGAGCCTAATCCAGAGCAGCGGTTTAGTGCCCGAAGCAAATATACCACCCACGGCGGCTGGAGTTGTGCCCACGACTTCTTGGCGAGAGGTAGAGTTTTCAGGTGGGATCCTGCAATCTTTGGCCGGATTAGCGCAGCACGTCTACTAATTGACGCCTCGCCCGGGTGATATGTTCACCTGCCAGTGGCGAATCGATATCAAGGCACCTGAACCCTCTCGCCTTGCTATCTTCGAGTGTCTTTGGCTCGTCGAGTTACAAAGTAAATGGATTAAAGACGTCCACAGCCGTTCAGATTGCAGCGTGACAAGTTTCTGACGCCCTAATCAAACATTTGTCCTGCTGACTTGTAATTACAACTAGAACTAGATTGATGTCGTTAACATGCAGGTGAAATCAAATATTTGAACTTGGCCTTCGAGAGTATCATGCTACGCCGTACGGTAGAGGTTGGCCATGTTGACCCTGTTTCATCAACACAACGAATTTGAACCGCAAAGCGGTTTAATGATTCATTTTAGTTACTTGGTAAAGTGGGATGTGTTAAATACTACTGAGATTACTATGGGTCCATAAAATGGATGATGGTGCTGGTAGTCCATTTTGTTCTCAATTATTACATAGCCCCTGATTTGGGACATGTAAAGGAGTTAGATGAGTTATTAGTAGAGTATTGGTTTTGTAACTTGTTGGATCGACTATCTGCTCTCCTACTATCTGCACCAGCGCCATCAACATTTTGTCACTTGATCATCTCGCATCGCAATCCCCATGAAAACCGTCGCTCATAACACAGTCATCAATCGAAATGGGAATGTTATTGACACACTGAATGACAGATTAGACTTGATCCCAATTTAATCCTCTTAACGAGTGCTCGAGTCTCCATCTCAGTATCTTCAGATGCTCAACTTATCTAAGAGCTTATGCTAGTATCTGAGCTGCTAAAGATGACGACAGTCTTGCGACGACGTCGTCGATCGTAACGATCTATCGAATTATCGGTTTCAATTTTTTCTGTGTCTTCAAAAAGAAACATTTGAATTGGCCGAGAACTCTTTTGGGTCTTTTGACTACACTTGGAATAATATGGAGGATAGGTCAAAAGCCTCATTAGTACAGCGCGCACCGATTTCAGCCGGAAGAAATCACAGAGACCTATTTGAAAAAGGCATGAGATCGATCGTTCAATCGATTAATCAGAATTGTGTTATTGTTTCCACGCCAAATATTGCCGCGATCAAGACAAACTCTTTCAGGTGAACCCTGACGACGTTGGTGCTAAGATTGTGGATCCAAACGACTATTACGATTATTTGCTGGTCGGTCATTATTTCGCTGAGTTTTTTGCCACTAGTAAGCTGAACAAAAACTTAAGATTCCCGCTTTTAAGTGGTTGTCTCCTGGTTTTGTATCCAAATTTACTACGTTCAACTCTAAAATCATCAACTAGCGCTGCAAAGCAAAAAGAATTTTCAACAATTAGTTGATTAGTTAATTTAGTTTCGGTTTGGAACATATTTTGAGAGTAGTACATAGAAGCAGACACAAAAATAAACTGGGAAACATGTCAAGTGATTGAAAAATTGACAAAAACTGAAGAGTGAAAAATTAAATACACATCATCATCCCATATGTTAAATAAGACTAGGATTTTGCCTACATTATTATGGTTTTTCTGAAGAATTCAATCAAATCTTTCGTCTGAGATAATTAAATTAAAAACGAATTTTTATTTTTGGTAATGTTTTCATTATTTATAAATTTCTAAATTTTTTGAAAAGTTTTTTTAGTGCTGAACTTTTCCGGAAACTTTTCAAAAACTTTTCTGCTCGTCCAATCGAATTTTCACACTAAAAAGTTAGGATGTCGTTGATGAATGTTTTTCTCAACTGCATCGCATTATTTGTGAATCTTCTGTAACATTTTCTCAAAAATTTAGTCCAATAACGTCATCAATTCGAAACAGCGTGTCGACGGAGATTTCTTTCCACCAAAAAAACTTTTTTCTCACAGATTTGAAAACGAGTTTTCAATATTTTCTAGTGTTCCAAACGCGTTAAACGATTCATCTTTAACAGTTGAGACACCTAACATAAAGTATAACTACTTGAAAAGATAAGTACGGAATAAGCGAAAACGGTGATATGAAAGACAGAAATGCGTAGTTAAAACATATTTCCTATTTTATAATCAATTAATTTTTTTCCTATTCGTGAACATGAATGAATTACATATGTATTTTTTGGTAATGCTCTATATTAGATTATATCATAGAATCAATTTGAATGTGAATATTTCAATTTAAATTCATAAATTAAACATGAATTGAATCATTTGTGATAAGCGTTAATCGCCAAGGTAAATTCGTTTTGAAGGAGAATAGTTAAACAACTATTTTTCAGTCATTAGACTAATTTAAGTAGCAAAGAAAGTTCTGCTCTTAACTTTCCAAGCATAATTTTTTGTTCTCAGCGGAACTCTAGAGCACCACTTCTAAAATTACAGTCCCTTTTTGTCTAGAATGCTGAACAATTTCAATAAAATACAATCCTACGAATTTCATTCGAAACATCGTCTATTGTTCTCATCACCATCTTTGCCAATGAAACCCATTCTAGCGATTATTTCTCCGGGCAGAAATTTACCTTTTCCGCCTGCAAAGGAGGTGGAATTCCCACGAAACATTTCTTGCAACGGTGCGGCTTCCATCATCCACAAATGGCGACACATTTATGCAAAACATTGCTCGCCGCCGGAGCGTCACACGCGCAGAAATGCGATTTCGCGAAATATTCTAATCGGTCCCGGGAAGGAATCCTCGGGATAGGATTAAATTTGAATAGTGCGCTTGCACCCGGATGTAGGGATTCCTTTTGACGGCCAAGTGTGAATCCATTGCGCAACAAGGAGCGGAGGCTTGTTAGCCGCTACGGAAAGTGTAATGTTGTATTGTTAAACAGTTTCTGAAAAAATCGGCAAATAGAACGAGCCCGGAATCGCTGCAGCCGCGGCGGTACTTTGTGCTGGAACTCATGCGGCAACGATAGATAGTAACCGAAGATCAGATAGGGGAGAGTGGGCCAAGGATGGTGAAGAGTGGTTGCTACTGAAAGAATTTCAACTGGGCCTTGAAGGTGTGATTCACATGAAAACATCTTTGGAAAATTGACGAAAAACTTGGCTTTATACCAGGAAGAATCTATCAACAACTACCACTGAAAAAATCGACAAAACTTCTATCCTGAAGTCAATTTTCCTCGAGGAACTGTGCCTACAAAATTCCGAATGAGATTTGTAGATCTAAGCCCTACAACTCGAGCTAGTTGCAGCTAAGGGAGCATTGATGTCCATCGAAAATGTGGCCGGGCATCCAGGAATGGAGAGCCATTGGCTCATCCACCTAAAAAGCAATAGTGGGATTGAATGTGGCACCGCTGCCATAAAGTAAACTTCATCTACAGGACAAAGCTCGCAGCAATGATCGTTTCCGCTGTTTTTATGGAAATGACGAGCGTTTGTTAGAGAGACAACGGCGAACGGATGCGCTAAAATGGGAGACAATTGTCCCCGTGCAGGACGGCATCGATGGCCTATACAAATGCCCACGATATAATGGAAATTGGACTGGAAAAGTGCAAGTTGCAGCTTTGAATATAATGGCCTCGCGAGGACGTCGATAAATGGGAACATGCCGCACTGGGCAATTTTCCAGGCGCATCGGATCGCCAGTTTCCGAATACATTTCCATTTGTAATCTGCATTCCGTCGCGTTGCCCATCGCGACCACTTTGTATCACACCTATTCGAAAAAGGATGTTGGGCGTAGTGAGAGTCAGCATTGGTATCAGCTATGCTACCAATTTGGACACGGAAATGATAGTAAACATTTTTGCGACATTTTCCATCCATGGAAGAGTTCGAAGCGATCTCATCAAAGGGGCCATACATGACGCGAAACCAATGCATGCACTTTTCATTTCGCTGCGCTGCGACGTGCATATTTTCCGTTTTAACGATATGTTTTGAGAAATTGACTCTTAAACTAGTTGCGGAGCGCGAGTGATAGTCGCGGCTTCAGGGTCGTGATTTATTCTGTCCTGGCGCTGATCCAGGGGGTGGAAGGCCGACAACGAATCGACATGTTGCACGAACTTCGTGTAGTTGTGTTCTATTTGGCGCGGATTAATTTTTATCCATGTTTCAGTCGTCTTGACAATCGCGTATGATCTCGTAGCGAAGAAGATGGTCCCGAGTCCAGCCGCTCTATCTGCAACTACCGAAGACACCACCATCTCGTTCAACGAATCGCTCAAGCTTCCACCGACATAGCTCAACTTATCGGATGGATTAATTCGAGGGAAAAAAGCGGAGCTAAAGAAAACGCGAATAAAGGAATCCATGCATAGTCGTGTCGTATACTATATGGAAATTGTGTGATTTATTGGCGGACTCAGGGCTCTGACAAGCACGGTAATAATGATTGTGGCTATAAATAATAGAATGGTAGGAAAAGCCCAGCGATCTCGTCCTCACCGCAGCAAAGCTAGCCTTGATTAGGATTTATTAGGGCTAATTTAAATTTTATGGGATTTTAATGGGCTCGCAGGGCATTGAAACAATTGGCTCACATGATAAACTGCTGGCAGGTGAATGGACACTGGACTCAATTATTTTCTCTTGTTTTCGAACACCACCTCTAGGAATACTTCCTTCGCACAAACATGAAAATTCTGAATCTCAATGGTGTTCAAAAGGTTGAGATACCAGGCTTAAAAATGTAAATTTAACGCAAACAAATCATATAACATAGAATAGATAAAAGAAATCAACTGAAAAATGTTTCTGAAAACTATGAAAGCAACATTTTTAAACTCTATAAAAAGCTGAATTGTTTTTTTTTAAATAAACGATCATGCAACTTTAGAAAACAATAGAGTAAGGTCTACCTACGTAACTAGTGTAATGAAATTGTTTCGGTAGCAAGAAAATTCTTGTTTTTAAAGCAGTCTTTCGATCTTTTAAGAAGCAAAATTCAAAATGGTACTGAAACTGAATTTTCACATTTCCATTTTGGCGATTGGAAGAAGTTACGAAGTATTTGATTTGTTTTTTGCCATTTCGACCTTTGGCTTATAAAAATTAAGACACTAACATGAATGCAAAAATCTTTATTGAAAAAGAAACACACAGTCGTCGATCCATTACAAATAAATTGATGGAAAGTTGAATTTTTGCTCTGACTCTTTACAAAAACACAAAATCTTCATTTCAAGTATATCCTCTAATTTTTCATTCGGTTGGTTTCCAAAATTTGCCATTGATTTAATTTTTCTAAGAAATGTGGGTTTTCTTTCAACTACTTTATGAACTTATGCTTTTGGAATAGATCCTGTTGAATAAATTTCATTCTCATATTTTGATTCACAATTACGTTTAAGTTCGAGTGAATAAAACGAAAACTGCACCGAAATTTTGCTTCAGTCTGAAATTTGTCATTCATTGCGATAGTGTCTAAAACTTTACAATAAATAATTAAATCGATTTCTTTTTTCTTAATATGAAATACATATTTTGTTTTTATTTTCAGTTTTGAATTAGGTGCCTGGGGAGAATATACATACATAGGTACATACCTCGTGTTCCACAGGATTGAAGTCCAGAAGCCACTTTTCGAGAAATACAAATTACGACTCAGAAATGACCAGCCTAGAAATCTTGATTTGAATCGAATCGACAAAAATACTGATTCAAGTCAAACCGGAACACAAATCTATCCCGAATGTCCACGGAAGAGACTGTGCAGCGCCAGAATTATAATAAATGTGATATGCATATGCAAATTCAACGTGCATTCCTGCGACCATCTATCTTCGGAACGGCCGATTTATTTCCAGCATTACCATCAATTTTCCGAGGCAATTTTTCTTTCAAGGAGCCATAGACAAAACACAGCCATCCCATACGGCCGTAAGTGGTCGTGCATAGAGTCCAGCACCCAACCCATCCATATGGATGTGGAAATTGCAGGCCGAGATGATGGAAGCTGACCCAAGGCGAATTCGAATTCATCCATCATCAATGGCCATCCAAGTCGATTTTATTTGTGTCCATCAGAAGTACATTTACGATGCGGACATGTCATCAATTGGCTTCCTCTGTCTACCTGTCATTTGCATACGCTTTCCATACCGTCAATTTTCATTTCTGTTTGTTTTCCGCAGCTCTTCCGTCCAAGGTCGAGAAAACGTGGACATGTTCGGTAGACAACATCCGAGATTAGATGAGAAATTCAAGACGTGGCTCGTCAATCTTGGAACCTGGTTTATGAGATTGTGAAGAATCGAAAAAGGAAAACTGCTCGAAAAATGCATGACTTTTCCGGCCGATCTGAAAGAAAGTTTGAGGAGAATATCTTTAAACAGACGCGTTGAATCTGAAAATAATCATTTGTTCATACTTCGGTCACTACGATAAATTTACGTGGCACTTATGTTGTTAAATGGTTTAATTTTGACTGCAATATTTTTTTGTCAATGAGTTTAATTTTCACGAAACCCATGGGCAAATTACCAAAGCGTTTTCCCAGCCACAACCTCACATTATGTCTTTAAATTGTCTAAAATAATATTTAAGGAGAATTCAATTAAAAAGGTATGGAGAAGAAACAACCAAATCAAAAGTAATGGTCACTAACCATTTGTCAGACTTCCCATAATTTCAAACTGATCAACATAAATCATCGAACAATGCCTCGTCAAATTGCAAAACAAAATAGAAATCATCACATTAGAGCGGAAATTAAAATCCATTTATGGCAATTCAATCCATTTAAAGCTCAGAAATAATTTATGAAAGCCAAAACTATTTCAATTTTATCATAATATAAATCAATTTCTAACTTATTCTCGCTGGACCACTAGAAAAAAATTAATCAAATACAATAAATTTGGCGCCAATAACCGCAGGAAGTGTTCAATTTAATCCAAAGTGAATGTGGGATGTTTGTGGATCGAATCAATAAATTATGTAATGAAATGGGTTCAATTAATCGTTGCGATTGCAAAACACAACACATTAATGATCTTCGGTATCATTCGTTATTAGGTGATAAAAAATTTGGAAAGTTTGCGAAATATTGTAGAGGCAATCAATCTTCGAGAAGAAATATCTTCGGAAGTAAATAACTAGTGTTTTATAGTTGAATGCAAAGGTCGCGTGCGACTATGGAGTTGAATAGGATTTCATTAAAATAAAAGCAAACATATTTTCATGAAAAAAAACTCTATTCGTCCATGGTCAGCTGTAGATATTAATCTTATTTAGATTAAAAAATATTGTTCAATACATAATGGTGTGTTGTGGTTTTCGAATTTTTCTACAAGCGGAAGACAGCTAAAATATTTCAGATTCATGAAATCAAATAAACATTCTTAATTGGGAGAGACGAAACCCATTTATATTTTATTGGAAACGACGTGAAACTAGGTTTTGACTTCAATAACATTTCAGATTAGAAGGAAAACTATCCTTAAAACCTAATCTTGGCATCATAGAAAATGTTAATATTAATTTTTTGCTGTGATTATTTGACATGCATAACATTTTTCTTAGTATTTGCATTCAATTCAATGAGTCTAATCTAAGGTGGATAAGCTGCTGTCCAATTATTACAGCCAAAATATTTATCGTTCGAGTAAACCATTCTTATGAATATTCTCAGAAATGTATTTATCGAAAATTATTCTAATTATTTACTTTTGTATTTTTAAAAATTACTACAAACACAAATTATTTTCCGAAAATATTACAAACAATACATTAAAAATTTTGTCAAAAAAATATTTTGAAAGCCAATTTTTCATTTGCGTTTGTATTTTATGTATTTTATTAAAATCCTGGTGGTGTTCGTGTATTAATCACTATATCAGCACTTTTGTGGCAACCGTTGATCCTTCAGTATATAAGCCTAGAAGTTTTACAAAAGAAAATATGCATCCATATTTTGAGTGGGTTCTGGTGAGATTTTCTAAACTTTATCTTTCGAAACAAATTTTAAATTTTGCGTGAAAATCCCTGATAGTAACAACCTGCAGAAATTTTCCTGCCATCAAACTTGTTAAGATTTATTCGTGAAAATGAACTTCTTCCATCATATTTGGTTAATTCAACTCAGCAAACTCATTTTATCAAGCAAATTCAAGCAGTCCCAAAACGAGTAAGTTCCCACGAGCAATCATATGATTCAGCCTTTCCACTTGTACTTTTCCAAGAACATGATTATTTGTTGCCGTTTTAAATGCCACAATAATACAAATGAAGCACTAACAGTGTTTTCAACAGACTTAAATATGTTTAAATGGCCTCGAAGCTACTAAACTAAATGCCTTGATAAATATCGTCTATTGCTGCCCGCAAGCACCTCAGACTATCATCGCTCTGCCCAAATCACGTCTTGAAAATCCCAGAATAGAAGCCCACATTCCTGCGAATGTCAATTATCTAGGACTCCATTTCACTTCGTATGACAACCGTCAATACAACAATTGTGCCTAGAGTGAAAGACAATAAAAATAGCGTGGACTGGAGGAGTTGAGGCAGCGCGCAGCAATTTTTGAAATTTCAGAACGATCTGCGCGGCACAGCAGCGATACCAGTACCACCAGCGGCCGAAGAACAAGAAGGAACTCCAGAAATTCCAGGTGCTTGCGAGCAACCATTGTCGGCGCGGCTCCACTTGGCGGTACCTGAGCAGCTCATCTTGGCGATAAAGGCTGAAATTTTAACGATGAGCGAGCGTTTTCAATAAGACGTGCCATTAATCACTGACCACCGTTTGCTTGTTCTTCGACCTCGGCTTGCCATCTGTAACAACCTTCGCGGCTGGTCCAGCTCAGAAGCCCCCCAATCCAATCGAAGATCAACCCGACCAAACCCATCCCGAGAAATACTGACAAGGCAAGGAGGTATGTACAGGGACGCGGTATTATCTTCCGTGCCTTAGAAGTGCTCAAATTGTTGGCTACCAGCTTCCTACCACCGAGCCGGGAGGAAAGTTCAAATAAACGACCTTTTGTCAGAGTGGAAATAGATTCTTCGTAATTGAAAGCAAGCTTTCATTTATCTTTGGCAAATGTAGATACCATCCGAGACTAGGCGCTTCCGCGTACCGAGCTGCAAGCAAGACCAGGATAAACTCCCTCTCGAATGGAGCGCTGAGCTGAGGAGACCTGGTGAATTGACTGCGAGGCGAATATCGAACACTTATTCCAGTTGGCTGTGGTGTTTGTCATAACACTTTTGAGCTGTGCTGAGACCATTTATTTGCTGCTACTGATATCCGACTTAAATAGCTTTAAACGAAGATAAATACCGGAAAGGTAAAATCTTCAAAATGTCTTTCACTTGAACACATTTAAAGTTGAACATAGTAGGGGGAACAAGCGAAAGGGAAAAGAAAGTATTGAAATTTCAGAGATTATAGAGAACAAGACCACGGTATTCCGAGGAAATACTTGCTGAGGAGTAATTCGGATTTAGTCATTTCCATGATCATTAAATCAATTGGAGTGATTTATATGCTTGCTCGAAAAAAGTCCTTGCCACTTGCCATTTAAACAGATGCATGTCGAACATGGACTAGCCAACAAAACTTACTTTAGTATGTGTCGACCGTTCAGTTTCCGTATCCTTTCGATGAATACGAAGCGAAAAAAGGATTTTGAGTACATCATGTCCTGCTGGAGCGATAAAACTACATTGCATACATTTTAGTTTCTAGCAGAACCATTAAGCTTTGCCCAATGTAGAAATCCTACGAACAAATGGGCTAAAACTTCCCTTGAGGCTTCTTTACGTTCAATTTCAGAATATATCCAAGTGGTGTCCATAGAGCGCAATTGTATGCTGATTCCTAACGTACGAGTAATTCTCCTAAATCAGATCAGAAAACATTGTAGCCCGATGCGAAGATTGAATTCTTGAACACATTTAAAAATACAAGGAAAATGCTTGAAAACCTCCTTTGCTAGACGATTCCTTCCATTCAGGTAGAGGCGGATGATAATCGATCCGTTATTGCCGTTTATTATTCTCATAAATAATTTCTTCCTACTTGATAAATTATCTGAAATTTTGGATTTTCCAAAAAAAAATCTGAAAGAAATTTCCGATATTGCCTTAGAAAATTTTTTCTTGCAAGTACGATGGAAGGAAATTTGAAAAAAAAATCTCTATTGGGTAAACCATTTTGAAAAAAAATATTTTTCATGAAAGATTACTGCAAAATATGCTTTCAAACTTTTCTGATAGAAATTGTCTGCACGATTTGATTCAGAAGTTACATATGTATATCCTAAGAAAATGCTGTATACAAACTATTTGTAATATTCATATCTTGCGTTAAAATTTGTATGTTGCTAAACAAGTTTTTCTAATATATTTCGTAAAACGCCTAAGTCTAATTTTGAAAATATAACAACTTTGATAATTATACTCAGTTTTTTCAATCTGGTTTGGAGTGGCTGTCAATATTTTCAAGAATGGTTTAAGTTGGATATTTTAAATATTCGTTGCAGAAAGTTACCCATAGATAATTTTGCTAGTATTGTATCCTTGTGTTGATAATATTTCTATTCATTTGTCGCTCAAAGGCAAAAGTTAATGAATATTCAGGTAGAATTGAGATTCTCACAAGAAACCCGCTACTGAATATTAAACACCCATCAAAACTACCAAATTTGCCACTGTTTCAAAAAAGGATATACACACATCGTCCAGGAGAGAGATAAATAGGAAGATGAACGTCAATCGGGTTTCAATAATTAAAAAAGGTGAAAGTCTCTAATCTGTTAAAGTAATGTTTAAATATTTTTCAAAGTAATCATAGCCAGGATATCAATTGTAATAATCGATGATTGCATAGAACAAAAAGTGGACCAAAAATTGATTTTTGGGATGCGAAGTCAAACACGAGCATGACATATTTACATACGGAAAACAATTTGAGGGATTCAAATCACGGAAAAAGTAAGGTTTTTTAGTTTATATTTTCTCAGGTAAATATGTAGTTACGTTTCCCGTCATATTTCTTGGAAAAATCGATGCATCACCAGTCTATCAAATTACTTCTCAGTCGGAATTCGAAAGCTCACGACCTTATCGTGAACTTTCTAAACAAATCAAATGATCCATGATCGGTTGCTGACACACGTGCATCAAATAAGTAACAATATATCATCGATATCACTATTTCATTTAAAAAAAATCACACAAATGAAAGCCGTCGCGATAGGAATTCCGTGAGAACACGATGAAAACGTTGAGCGTTTTGGCAGCTACTGGGTATGTTCTTCTCGATCCCGACCTCAATCATTGACGACAACTTACCAAGTTGTATGTATTCGAATCCAACTCAAGCACTACATCTTTTGCTGCCATCTAAAAACTTTGACACTGAAGACTTTAAGGTTGCCTCGAACCACACGATCATCAGAAAAACTTTGGTTTCAGTATTTCAAAATTCGATTTGATTTCAGTATTACCGATGGAAATTAAATAACTATATATGTTTTATTTATTTATCCTGCTGTCATTTTTACCACGGATAAAGATTATAAAATTTGCGATAATATCGAACTTTTGCGTGAATATTTCCTAATAATATTCTTCTAGCATGGGGTAGCCTCGAAGCACCTACAAGAAGTCCACACCTCAACCGCCTGCATTCGAAATCTGAAAAGATCTTTTGCCATGTAGCCATCCATAGTTCTGTTAGAAGTATCTTTCGCATCTAGCCTTCAGGGTTGGACTGGGTTAATTCAATCGATAAGCGATCTATAATCGTTTAGTGCCCGAAGGCTGTTCTGGGCATTTCTATTGTGTCATTGTGCTCGGCGGATCATATTTCTTCCTCTGCAAATAAGGAGCTAGAAACAAATGACTAATGAATGCCAAGGCCTCGACAACTTGACGCAGGAGGTTGCAGAGTTCTTTGATGCCTCGAGATCAGAGGCTGATGGAAACCTCCAGTTTCAGCTGTAGCTCCAGCTCCAGCCTGAATAGTTGGGCTGCAATCATTACCAAGAATCACTTTTGTTGCTCGTCGCTACCTAAATGTCTGTCGGAGGCCTGTGTTCTCGACGTGGGCGGAGTTGGTTATCTCTCCTCCGAGGGAGGTTTGATTGATAACACCGAAGCCAAGAACAGCGGCTCGTAGTAATATTGAACACTTTATATCTTTTGCTCCTATGGGAGGTCTGTGTTCTCAATCGGGTGCCGTTGTAACTTTCTTCGTGGTCTCAGTCGCGGTCCCAAGAAACGAACGACAATCATTAAAGTCGTTTATTGTTCCGGGTGAGACTCGATATCAAACGCGATAAATCTTTTCTTTTCACTCGTAATTTTGTTTGAGTAGCGAATTGCATATCACTTGCGGTTCAAATGATCTCACAGGGTGCATCGTACATCAGTTTAGTCTAGAATAAACAGGTATCGTGAGCAAGAAATATGCAAAGCCAGCCTTCTCCATCGGGCTAGTCATTATTGACCTCATCTGGCCGAAATGGATGAATATGGTCATTGAAATAGTCGAGATTTCGTTCGGAAATAGCTCAGCATCATCAGTGGAGATATCTTTCCTATTGTAATTAATCGAATACTCGTTACCAAGCCTCTTCCCATTGTCATTGATTGAAATGATGGCAGCAAGGCCATTTGATATGCAAATTCACCACACACTCCGCATTACCGTTAGTATGTAAAAGATACGCTTAATCTGATGTCAACTTTGCTCCAGGTAGAGTCTCTCGGAACGGCCGATTCCGCACAGTCCATCATATATGCATGGATTCAAGCACTTATGACCCCGTTCGCCCATTTCCATTGACAGACTCCAACAATAGCGCAAGGGACCTCTCCCCGCGGCCACGATAATGCCGAGATTACCGGGTGCACCTTCACCTTCGATGGTGGTGGAGGGTGTGCAATCTTCACTCTATCTATGCCGGACGTGAATATATGAATGCCTAAGTAGGAATTACATTTCAATTCTGGCATTGTATGGAGCCAACAGCCAATCCTCAGTGGCTATCCTTCGGATCGCTTTGGTATTGGAAACGTTGAGAAATGATGGCCATCAATCACGGCAACAAAGACTCGTTGCTGGCAATGTGTGGAAGATCTTGCTGGAGAACCTTCTTAGATATGCCTGGAGGGAAGCAGGCATGAGGTTCTTGGGCCCATTCGGTATTATGACTATTTGTGCTTTGTCTTATGATAAGAGTCTTCCTTATTATTCAATGGGATAGCATGCAATGAATAATGTCGATTCGATTATTTCAAAGATGAGCTGAACTATCGGCTTGTTAGGTCTTGACTTGTTGTCCTTGCTCGACGCGAGAAGCCGGATCGCTATATGGGCAACAGAATCTGTCAATGAACCTTTGCATATTTTGTACTTGAAATCGAATCACTTTTCAGGAAGAAAACTGAGAATGTAGTGCAATTGATTGGAACTTATTGAACCAGCAATGTTTGAAATGCAAAAAATGACCCTTTAATATCGATAGGTTCAATACGATCTTAGACATTTGTTGGTTTTCGTTCCAATCTAAACTACACAAGTTTCACTAACTGAATCTCTACCATTTTATGAGGTTTTTGACGCTTGGAATACACATTTATACATTTTCAAAATAAGTTTTAAATTCGATTTTATGAATTAAGCTTTATTTAGCAAAAACAACAAAAAATATGAATTATGTAATTATTATCATTTCAATGTGGAAGTTTTTTCACTGCAAAAAACTGAAGAAAGGAAAGTAAAAGAACCATCCATAGAAAAGAGAAACCAAAACATTTACATTACTCGAAGGGAGTTGGAGTTGTTCAAAAATAATTAATATATCCGTGTACTATACAAAACTAGCAGCCAAATATGTATCAAAAGAATCAGAAAACTCGAGTCAACTAGATTCGTACACAAAGTACAATGCGAACAATTTTTCAACAATCAAATGCGGTTTCTAAAACTCAAAGCGAATTCACCAGACTCGACTTAAGGCAATTCAAAAGGATCTTTTCTGATTTTCATTCTCGTGCGCCAGCAATTCGCATCCCTGAGCATGGATAGGCAGACTAACTTTCAAAAATTTCAGCAAGTTTGTATGTACAATACTTTTATCCTCTTGAATGTACTCTTCAGATTGTGGTGAATCCACTTCCTCTAAAATATTGTACGACCACTATCCTGTTTGTCGGTCTGATCCGTGAACTTCCATTTTTCGATTGTCGGCAAAGTTCAATCGGATTCAAGGTGCACGGCAGGAACAGACATTTATTTAAAAGTCTTAGATATGCAATTGATATTAATCACAAGTGTAATGCGAGTTAGTGTGCTGTATAAATTTTCGCCAAGGTCCCACCACGACTGTCCGCCTGGCTAACAGGCCCATTCAAATGGCATAATAAAACTTTGTTCCCAATGCTGCGGAGGCAATCGAACCGGAGCTGCTGCTCCTGATGGACTTCTGCGTGCCCAGGTAAGCACGATTTAAAAGAACTATTATCGTTCAAGGTACCAGAGGTGGCATTGAAGCATTCGATATATGCTCAATCTATCCTATGAAAACATCTTCTCCAGGATGGTAACATTGCTTCTCAATAAGATCTGGTGTCTTACTGCTATGCGGCTGGGAAGGCTGGGAAGCGGCGCGGCGGACTGCACCGTCCTGTCGGTGAATAATGGAAAGTGTGCCGGTAAGGGCATTATTTATCTATCTTCGGATGAGCGCATATCAGGCCATTTGCAAATGCAACATGGAATATTTCTTGGATCCCAGCATTGCCTTAGAACAATGTGTGAACTCTCGAGTATTCCCCGCCAGGCGGTCAACGTCGACAAAGTTAGAAATTTATCGGGTGCCCGGCAGTCATAACCTCCTATAATTCCTGCAGTGCCAGTACCTCAGGATGGCGATGATGATTGTTTAACACCTTTCAGTTGGCCGGGACTCATACGTGTGGCGAATCATTTGGGTAATGGGGGTAGAGTTCGAAGAGGCACACAAATCTACTGGAAGCTGAGAAGATGAAGAACCTGATGGCAAACAATGTATACTGACCACTAGTCAGCGTTACCAGGTTCTGCTTGACATATTTGTTTTCATTAAAGAAGTAAAAATATCTTGCACAAAATGAATCGTAGCAATTCACTAATATTCTCCATAAGATACAAATAATCAAAGCCATTGCAAAAATGCGGAAAAGTTTGAGATTGCGAATGACCGAACTATTTTTATGCTTTCGAATTTACTTACTTCGTTGCTGCGTATTATTATTCTGGCAATGCAAAGCAATCTTTCAAATATTTCTGAATACAAATATAAATATGCTGCATTGAAACTTTATATAAGAAATTGTATATTTATGTGTTGTTCCAAAAATTATTTCTGTTCCGATAGCTTTTTATGAATAATTTGTTTTAGGACCAGGAACAAGAAAAAAACACGATTAAATATGTAACTTACTAAGTTTCAACATTACTAGGTTCTGTTTTATCTGTGAAACGAGATCGCAATTAATTTTCATTGAATCCTTGGTAGCAAGTATATAACTTAAATCGATTGAATACATTCTTGAAATAGTTTCTTTAAATTAAGTTGTCTTTAAAAAAGGTTTTAGATGAAATATCGGTAGATTTTCCAGAATTTCTAATTGAGTCCGTGTATATGAAATTCAGTAAACTCTAACATTCCTAAAGTTCTCAAAAGTAATAGAATAACGTTAGAATACTTCCATTTTTGCATTGTGAGTCCATGTGTCTGTAAAAGATATTTCGGGAAAATATCACAAGCAACATTACTCAAAATAAAATATTTTCGGAAAAGTTCTGAAAACATTTATGCTTGTAAATATTTAAGGCATTATGGGAAAATTGATATGAACAGTTCTGGAAAAAATACCAAGAATATTTATTTGTAAAAGAGCGTACACAAAAAAGTTAGTGAAAATTCGAAGTGAAATTTTTTTTAAAAATAGGAGTCATGAGAATCAGTTTGAGTTTGGTTTCTATTATACCATATCTTTCAAAATAAGCTACATAGTAATTATTAACAAAAATTAATATTTTTGTGGGATTTTCTACGAAAAATAGAGGGAAAAAGGTTATTTTTTCTTTTATGAGACAATTTGAAATTATCAGTAATACACCTTCATCCGATACCATACATGTATCACCTTAAGATTGTGAAGCACGTCGTAGCCTAGAGATAGAACCTTATCCACTCCAATCTTATTTGGATAGTGGCCTAATTTTCTGCTCGGTTCAGTATCATTTCATTTGAATTTTAATGAATTGGGTTAATTTTTTTCGTAAAAACAGTAGGATCTTCTATCTAGAAATCGATACTCAATTTTTATTGAGCAATGTTGCAGCAAAATTTATTTTACGGAACTATTGATAGTTAATTTTGTTTTCTAAGAGATGGAAATTTTCCTGTTTTGTAGAAAGCATCGAAATATCATCTGGCAATTCTTCAGGTGGCTGCAAGGATAAAATAAATGGCACCTTTGCATACAGCACTGCATCTATGCTCACATGTTGAACGCAACATGTTCATCTGGCTGCTAGTTAGCAAAACTAGCCTCACGACTTCACCAGCACTTATTTCCTGATGTGGTCGCGCAAGTTCAAAGTGCTGCTTCAAATTTATTGATAGCTGATTGATTATCTGTGTAAATTTATATTCACGATATATTAAATCGCCTGCTACCTCGGCGGACAATATCTTAGTATCTTTTGCTTCTTTCGACGGCCTGCCATCACCCTTCGAAACGGTCTTTATCATGTGCTGTAGCACTATTTCACTTGGTGTCGAGTTTCACTTGGATGGGAGTTAATACGCGGAAATGGATTTAACTTTATGCAGTGTCGATACCGAAGTTAGTCATTCTAGTCCCAAAGTGGATTTACTAGACATTGTTTGTTACAGCTTCTGCAAATTTGTATTGGACACCTGTCGAAAGCCTGGGATATTGCGAGAGATATTGCGCCTATTCGGCACGGATCGTGAAATATTGTTGCAAATTACTGGATATGTTAACAAGTATTTTTATTATAACGGAAATTGATCTAAATTATTATATTTTTGATAAAAGAACGAGAAGAGAATATCAACCAATTTTTGTATTGCGCTGCACAAATTTTCATTGTTAATTCTCAAATTAAAGAACAGCCGTTTTTTGCACGAGAAAATATGGTGGAACAACTTTTGGATTAAAAGAAAAAGAAGCCTGCCAAATTTGTATGTAGGATATATGACTGTTTTAGCCACAAATTATGCGACGAATTTTTAAATAATTGCGTGATTACATGCTTACGAGATTTCGAAGTCTTCTTATTTCCTCCTAAGTTCCTTAATACATTTGATTAAACTGTTTCCCTAGTAAACATTCACTTATCTTTTCTCCGATCTATGAACGACAAATTAGTCACACAACAAAAATTATATGCTGTCGATCTTAAAGAAAGCCATTCGTTGTCTGTGCTAGTAATTAATATGCAAAACACTTAAATCATATGCTCTTGCACAGCAAAAAACCGCACAAATTAAGTTGTCACCTCGTAGACGGCTTGCAGGCTAGCTAGTGCAAGAGCAGGGCGGCCAACATCTAACACGAGCCCTCCAGTGTAAAAACCAGAGCTAGCTTGGATAGTTGCCGTTCCAGGATCAGCAGCAGCCAAAGAACCACTAGCGCGGGTGCCTTTTATTTCGCAGATAAAGTTACTAGGCGCGCAACACCCAATCCACGGCGCATGGTCGCACAAACTCTGCAGTACATACAATGTGCCAATTAATTAAATTAAACATGCAATTACCTTCAATAATTAATTCATGCATTTAAATGGTAGCACCTCAAGCTAATGCAAAATAGTTGGAACAATTTGAATTTTTTGCAGCTGACGGAAGCAGCGGGTTGTGAAGATCGGATAATATGCTGGAATAGCATAATCGGTAGGAGACAATGGCTTAGGGCAAGGAATATTCGAACATGGCTAGTCCATGGACTATCCTTTGTGAATCACTCGATGTTGCGAAGATACTGATCGCAGATTAATTACTATTGGCGTGTAACGCTCCTTGTTTTAACTATGCATAGTGCATAGTCAAAAGCAGCATTAGATATTTTAGGAATGTAAAACTTTCCTAGATAAATTTCGAGTTTGTTTTAATTTTTCGGCGGAAATTTGTCCCAAAAATATTTCATGCGGGTTTAACAAATGTGACTTTATTTTATTGGGTTTTTATAAATGCTTTTCATTGAAGGATTTGAATGCAATTCAATTAGTTCCTTAGATAACTTGCAGCGATAGTTTTCAGAAACATTAATGAATTATTGGATACGATTTCCTTGGAATTTTTCCTTGCCAATTAACAAAAAGGTAATTTAATATTTCTTATTGCTTATTTATTCATCACATTTCATTGAATAAAACACTTTTGGGTGATTTATCTAGAGAAAAGTTTTCAATTCGTGATTTTACTGCAGAGATGGCAAAGAATTTTTTTTGGGAAACATTGTATCACTTTTATTCTTAGTGTACATTCTTACGGAAGAAGCTTTGCGAAGAAAGTTTCATTGATATGTTGAAAAAAATGTTCAAACATTTTGTTTATTGGTATTGATAAGATATTTTTTTTTTCATTTTCATGAATAGAATCACAAACATTTTCTGCCGTATAGTCTCTACAACAAATGATTTTATTAGTATTAATAAACAACTTTGGTAAATAAATAATATTTGGTTATCTATGTATTCGAGCTGATAGTTCTTGAAGGAAACTATTTCTGTTCGTGCAAGGTAAAACAATTGTATGAGATTCGCTTTTCTATGGAATGAAAGCACAGTCAACCTATTCAAAAATGTTTAGGAAATAGTCGCAAAATATGCATGGATATTATACAAGCATTCGTATCGATCCATCACAAGCGTCTTTCACATCTGCCTCTGATTATGGTTCGGTTTTTATTTGAACTTATGTTGTGTTAAGTAAGTATTTGACAAATTTATGCTATTCGTATTTTTGAATGATCATCAATATGGAAATCATGCTTCGTCAACGTAAAATATTTATGCTGACTACATTTCACGGTCGAGAGTCTTAGAAGATGTCATAGTTTACCTTCACAGTAAGCAATTGCTTATGCTTGGTGGTCACAATCAATACCTTCCTAAATTCCACATAGTTGACGTCTTCGACAAATTTAAGTGAATTTCATTGTCAGCTAAGTTCATTTAAGTGTCAATTCATATCCAGGACAGAATAAGAAGGACTCACCGATGAATGCAATCGACATGGACAGGCCATCACCATGTATGAAGATCTCATCGTGCTCCATGCAAATGGGCTCACGCAGGGTCGACTAGACATCGGTTCAGCAGCACAACCGATAAGATTGTGTAAACAAATAATTCCCAGTAGCTTATTCATTTGAGCTATCTAGATTTTTAAAGAAGAGATTCGCCTTTAAATCTCACAGATTTTGCATGACGAGGAATTATCTTTTTGGATCGAAACTTCATTTGCAAGGCATCTGATAGTACTTTCAAATCAGAACTTGCACTAAATAAAGCCATTATATGTTTAAGGAAATTACTTTTTTACTATTTAAATTCGTGAAATTTATAATTATTATGATTCTGCAAATCTTAGCGGCCGTATAAATAGTGAAGCAGTCTATATATCAAATTTCAATTATCTTTGACTCAAAACACCCTGAAAATACTTTTAAAACCAGCACATCGATGCTCATCGAAAAAGATCGACCCCTCCTGAACCACGTGCACGCCTTCTTTCACTTCTGTGGCACTTTCCTTAATTCGTTGCATTTGCATAAACACCTCGCGGCCGAAAAGTGTTAAATTCAAAATCAATCGACACTAGGTACCTCTCGTCCGACACATCCACACTTACAGCACAGCAGAATTTGAAGGGAAAACAAAGATTGAAAAAATCGCCCGAAGATCCTAAATTTTAAATAAATATCTTTAGATAATTTTCAAGCGCATAAATTTAAGACAAAATGCCCGTCGTGTGGAATTTCTCACAATTGAAATAAAAATTTTAATTTTGCGATTATGAAAGCTGGAAAACACGAAAGTTGGGAAACTTATTGTGCCCACGAATTCGGACAAATGCAAATGAAGCTAGTTTCGGGCAAAATGAATTCGGTAAGTTATTGGTGTACGACACGAAATGCTCATTAAACGGCTGCGATGGGAATATGCTTAGTCTCATTTGAATTTTCAATGATCTTTTCAAAAGACTTCATTGACTGCGGAATGGTTGGCTCATAATTTTTGTCTGTTCAGTTGGTTCGCAAGGGTCTATTATTCGAGAAGGCATCAATTAAGTATGGAGTTTTACGGACTCAGATATTGTGAAAAAAACAGGACGGTTGAAGTTGAGCCATGAAGTTAGGTTATTATATTGTGGAGGCAAAATCCTGCACTGCATATTTCACTCTTCTTAAAGCTTTCACCATTAAATACGTGTAGCTGAATCAGACGCTAGGGAGTTCCATGCGCGAAGTTACATTGTGAGCGATAAACATGTTTCAGTTCTCTGACCAATTGATGAAGCTGGTGTTAATAATGTTAGAATTAACGATTTAGCAAAAACATGTATTCAAACGACACATTTAAAAATGTTAAAAATATTTCATTTTTCGTCTGTGAAGTGACTACAAAAAATAATGTAGAAATTGTATCAAGGCAGAAATATTTGTTTTACTTACCATAATTTTTTATTAAGATTTCAAAGATGCTAGATAAAGGTAAGCAAACTACTCTTCTTATTTCTATCCGCCATCCGTGGTGTGTAAAATCGCAAAAATGAGGTGCCCTCTTGTACGGCTAGTCACAAAATAAAGCTTTCAAGAAGAATTTCGTATTGAAATTATGCTGTAAACAATAAAGTAACTTTGAACTTCAATTTTGTCAATGACAATCATGGTAATATTCAAAAAATTTAAAATAAATTTTCAGATGGAAACTCACTTTATGCTAAATGTTGTTGATCACCTATAGTTATAGTTTCAAATATCCCTTCAACGAGTGGCCATTACTTGCGTATGATTTCTAAATTTTTGACGAGTTCGCTATTTCATAATTTTTTTTTACTTATCACGTGTTTTCGAATATTTTTACTACGTATTGGATCCTATTTTAAGATTTGTAGCAAAATACGGAAGAGTTCTGAATTTATCATTTTGTAGAAAAAGCGGACGTGGTGAAATTATATTTCATTTTGAACGAGTGTCATTTGTCTTCTTCAATTTATGATAAAATTCGTTTCGATCCCCCAAAAAGCGTAACGTTATAATGAATTGTGCCTTACATATTTCAAGAGTTAAGATGCAAAAAGGCTGGATTTTTCTTGGGATTAGAATTCATTAAATATAAGGTATGTGTCATCATTCTTTCAGTCGCAGCAACAATTGTCCCGTTTATAATTAAAGGTGGTTATCCTGATGATTACTTGTTTGAAAAATTAAGGGTAAAAATATAACCCATTTCGGATATTACTCTATCCAACCATAAAAATGCTGTGATATATAATCAAATTATAAAAAAAGTTTTGGAGAAATACTACGTAAATAAGTTCAAAATCAATTAATTTGGTAGCTTTTGGTACATATTTTAGGACAATTAAAATTTTCCGTTCAAAGGAGAGAGTGACCAGAAAATGATGAATGAATTGCTAGTAAGAGTTTAATTCTTTTCTTTGTGATTCACGCAGATTTGAGTATTTAAGGTCTCTAAACAAGATTTTTTTTAACAACCTATTTCATCATTTCGTTCCAGCAACGGAAGTTATTTCCATCAATAATCATTTTCGATGAAAACATATGACTCAGTTTGCAGAAATCTTAGCCAGTCTTGAATTATTTGTGGGCAATAATTTTAAAGCATTATTAAGTCTAATTGAGATAGTGACATACGTTCGCGACGCAAGATTTTTCACTTTCCATAATAGTTAAATATATAATCTATGAAATGAAATAAATTCTTTCAGTTGAACTGAAATGCATAGTTTTACTTAGTTCCGCAGAAACAGGTTTCTTTTCTACGAGAACCAAAAATATTTAATACAATATGACCGTCCAGGGTGGAATATATTTGAGGGATAACTCTATTTTTTTCCCTGGAAATTCTTTTAAGGTTATTTGAAGGCGTAGGTGCACCAAGATTCTAAAAGATATTTAAAAATTATGGGTAGAACAGTCATACTGCCAGTCTTGATTAGAAAAATGAAGCTATACTGAAAAACTGATGCTGTAAAAACTGAATATTAGCTGCAACAAGTTTTGCATCCATGATAAATAGATTTTTGTTCACTTTTTATTTCATCGGTACATAAAAGAAAGAATGCAATGAAGGTGTTTCGCGTTAAAATTGGCACGTGACAACAGCAACCAAGCACAGAAAACTACGATTCAAACGTAATGTTTAATTTTCAAGTAATTTCTGTTCTAAATTACAATCTAGTCCTGAGTGCATGCATCGCATCCAACTAGAAGGTGGTAGATGTAGCAAAGTGGTTCATGATTTAAAATACGACTCCTTAATGTCCGCTTGAATCCTCCTTGGATGTACATATTATTCACGCGCAAGGACGTTTAAATGCAAATGCGATTGTGTTGCAGGATTTATTTATATTTATTTATATTTCTAGCATGCTGAAGTACTGTCGCATTGATTTTGCACTTTCGCAATAGAGGTGTAGGCTCGTCATCATGAGCCTTTCGTAGTTTAGATTTTCCAGTTCCTGTTTAATGTATGAAGAAAGCGCGGGCTTTATATATTTCTTGACTATGCAACATGCAATATGCGGAGTCTATGAACGACATGCAACACATTTAAATTAATTCTGTGGTGGACATTAATTACGAACATGCTTGAAGCGTCAAACTAAGTGAAATTGCATTACTTATGCCCGGAAGATTCTATGTGTTTCATAGAACATTGGTACGGATTTAAAGGGATGCCCGGTGTTGATCTTTGAAAGGGAAACAGATTCAATGACATATTTATCTCAATTTTTTGGAGTTTTTTGAACAACAGTTTTTATTTGAAGTAAAAGCATGATGCGGTATTATAGTTCATCATCATAGTTCATCCTCATAATTCCAGTTATTTTTCTCAGCGATTTGAATCAATCAAATAATACATTCTTCAACAAACATTATTCACTGCTACTTTTAATTATCTTTTTAATAATTTGCTGCCATAAACTATGCTCTAAACTTCCTTAGGAAAACTATTAAAATATTGAAAAATCATTTGAAGTCAGGCTGTGTCTAACGCCATCCTTTTTCCATCAGCAGAATTTCCATCTAAAATAACTGGTAAAGAACGATAAATACATAGATGATGAATGAGATCTCAGAATTGTAGAGGCAATTAATTTATTATCTTTTGTGAAGTAATTAATCAAAGTCTTTAGTAGTGTGGAATCAAACATGCAAACACTTCTTTGATAGGAGCTGACCGGACAGCCAAGTGTGTACGAAATGACTATTTTACGTCGGAAGTTCTACATGCAATATCATAGATGAAAGACAGTAATCAATTATCAAACAAGCGTCTTCGTATGATGGCGCGCACATTTATGGACGTGTGCAATTAATAAAACTGTATAATTGAAGTAAACTTTAGGGATATAGTTCAATGAGATGTGAGTGAATGAAATAAGGTCCAGAATTAATGAAATAATAGAACCATTCAACAGTATGGTGCGAATCAGAATCATTAATTCAAATTTTACTAGTATTTAAGGCAGAATTTACATAAATAACCAAAAGTCATTCTCATCTACATTCATTATCCATCAGTAAAAACATTCATGAATACATACATACATGGATAAATGCAGAAAAATCCTCCATCAAATGCGAGACACCCAAACAAATTACAGGTAAATCTTGCAATGATTTTGTGGTTTATGTGAAATTTGATACGGGCTAATAAAAACAGTATCTAGCCGGCGCGGTTGTATCTGCGGATCAACCTGTATTACGATCGCATTCGATACTAATGATTTTTATCTGTACGAACACTAATTCTACAGGCATTTAAAAATCTGCAAAGTGCCATCATCAAATTGCAATTCCACCTTTTTCACAGCTGATTTGTTTGTGGCGCCTTTTATTTGCATATGTGCGATATGTAAAATGGTCACTTGGACTTTATGAGTGGTGGTCATGAAAGTTTATGACTTGAAAATATCAGTGTCTAAGAATTAATAGACTGTCGTTATCTGAATAAAAACTTATGTTGATGGTTTTGTAATTGTTTTGTCGGTAGATATACTTCATTTTGTAAATGATATGGAAGTACGACGGCATTAAGCTTGATGAAATCACATTAAGTTTGGCGAAGGGCAGGCTTTAATGACCTGCAGTCTATTTCAAGGGGTTATAATGAAACATAATTTACTTTTATGTCCAGAAGCATCCCTGTATTGCAACAAAACTGGACACTTTTCCAGGATTTTATTATAAAAAATCAAATGGACTCTTACATTTGAAAAAAAATTAAAAAACTATATTCGATTTTTCTTGATTTCAAATAAAAATGGTAAGTTTTTTATTCCGATTGCAATAATATTATGATAAAGAAGTTATTCATCGAGAAGACATTGGCACGCGTATTTAAGACTGCCCTTCAATCACTTTCTTTGTCCTTCACTAATCTCTTCTGGTGAACCTACAAGCTCCATTCTTTGTCCACTGCTATTCTCTTTGGTAGTCAGCGGGCTATAGCCAAAACTCTAAGGATATTGCATGTTGAACCAAGATTTTAAAACCATTCTTTGCATCAATGTGGACTCTACTGTTTTTAAATGAAGCTTTGTGCACTAGTCTCTAGTTGGTTGTTTCAGTTCTTCAATAATGATTCTCAGCTTCATAACGGGATGCATTCTCCAATAGAGATCTGTAGTGTACGTTTGCGCTTTCAATTTTTTTCTAGACTGGCCAAAATTGACTCAGGACTATTGAGACTTCGTGGTTCAACTCCATCAGCAGAACAACTAAACTATGGAATCATTTTCTAGACTAGGATGCAAACTCTGCAAGCAGCTGTATAACTCGATTTGAACCATGCAAGGTTTCATAAAATTCAAGTTTTCCGGCAAATTGTCCGAATTGTCATCCAATATCTTTCCTTTTTTATCTTTTTCTTCAACCACCGTTCGTTTATATTTTACTTGCTGTTCCAATTGTAGAGGACTTTTGATGAAATCTTAATCTGTTTAAAGTGAAAAGGTTTTCATTGCATCTGATGTTGTTAAAATTACATTATTTCTGCCTAATTGACCTTCGATCACCATATAAATGATCGATTGGTTATTATTGATTGAATAACTCTAGTGAAGGTGCATAGGAAACTATTCGATTCACTTAAATTGTGTATAGCAACTCTTATGCTCGAGTTTCTTTAATGTCAGTATTATACTCTCCAACCTCCAGAATCTTATATGGTGACTTACTGTTTTTCTTTCTATTCGGAAAAGACAAAGATGAGACAGATCTGCTCTACAAATTGACTTAATTATCAATATAAAAACTTTCAGATTTTATATAAGAAAAATTAAAAAGGATGTTGACTCCGTCTAGTGTGATTAAAAGTTTGAGCTCTTTCTTGAACTGTGGAACTGTTGATATAATACACGGGCTAAGTTTTAAGTGTTATTCATTTTGAGGCTCATCAAAGCTTAGTATGTTATCATGAAAATATACATTTAACCTGGTTTGGAGCTCAAACTATGCATATCTAATGAACGTTGAGAAAAATTTCCCAATCTAAGATTTCGAAACTTCGTCGAGAAACATTCAACAGCAGCACGGAAACCAGTCGAATTATGGCTCTCAGACACGACAAAATGACAACATTTCGATGATTCTGTGTTTCGGTGATATGGTCGTTTCAGCAATCTCACTTTCATCAACTTCGACTTCAGATTCGCGAAAGATTGCGCGGTTTTCATTCGCAAGTAGGTAAGAACTTGGAATTGCCGGGACGCCATGTCTCGATCGCGTCACGCCACCGGCACCCGCCATGATTTGAACTCAGTGTCGAGGTCTGCTGAAAGCGAATTCGCGCAAAATGCCAACCAATTCCCAATCTGCACATTACAAAACGGCCACAAGTTGTACTACAAACCCGAACGAAGCGACAGTCGTTGTTTTGTCAATCCGATTTATTCCAAATGCCGCCATTGCCTACGCGATCTAGTAAATCGCGAGTCATAATAAGAGTTGCGAAAAACGGTGACGGTGTCCTCCTGCGGGGCTGATCGCACATTCCTCGGCTGGGACCCATTTTGTCGGGGCCCATATTTAATAACAACAATAAAATACTATTACAGCGACGCGACATTAAATCACGATGGCAAAGGTTACTTTATGGCCTCGAAAACTTCCTCTGCGCCCAGGAGTCGTACCAGCCGTAAATTATGCCCCTACGACTACTGCCTCAATAACCCGATTGTGCTGGGCCACTGCTTGGCAGTGATCCGCAGGGGTCCGATCTGGGATGTGGCGCGACACACCAGAGTGTCGTGCAATTAAGGGGAAGCACCTAATAGGAATGGCAGGCAGATAGGTTGGCACTCCAAGAACAACCTATTATCTTTTGGTCAGGATTTACGAGGACTTATTTATGGCAAACGACTATGAACCAGAGAAATAGGTAGTTGCGGAAGGTTCTTTAATATCTAACTAGCAATCATGAGGAAAGTGTGATGTTAGTTTGTTCAACGTCTGGTGCAATAGCTTCATTTACTACTTTCTTCTTCCGGTATAAATCATTGAGTTCAAGAGGTGGACATTAGCTCGAACTGCAAATAATCTGATTTCCGCACTCAGACTCTTCAGCAACGTCAGTGGTCGCTCTTGAAAAACTGGGGTGCTAAAATCACTACAGGCACATCCATAACTTCCAGGAAGAATCACAATCTAACAATACTTACAGACTAGCTAAATTTATCAGCATTTTCAGCACAGTCTCAATTTATTCACCATCAGATATTCGTTGCTGCATACCTTTGCAATATCTCAGCGCGATATAGTTAGATCAATCAACAATCTTTGTTGGCAATGCAACGAGAAGCAAATCGTGGTTTGCAATGGCAAACATGATACAAAATATGCAAAAACTATGTTAAACGGTTGCTACTGTCTGCTGGATATAAATCATAAAATCATCCAATCACAATCGCTCATAAAACTATCCGTCGTTGGATTTACATGTGGAAACGTCGATAAGAATAAAAGTGAACGTTGATTTGGATACTGAAGCTGTTACCACTTAACTGACATTATGAAAATTGCAGAGCGAGCATGCAGTAGCTCCTTTTTTATGTTTTGGGAAATTACCGACTACTCTTTAAAATTATTTTAAATTTTTTGCCATCCGTATTTGTTTCACTTAAACTTCTTCGACCTATGCCTATTCCAAAACTACCCATTTGGTAACAGAGAAATTATTTTTGACAAAAAAGGTAACTTGAAAGTGCCCAAAATGGAACTACCCTATTCTCGCTGCAATTCATTCAAGTGTGGATCAGTACATTTACTTAGAATTGTCTAAGGTTTTACATGTTAACTTCTTACAGAAAAAAATATGGTTTTAATAGAAATGAATAACAAAACATATTTTAGAAAAAGCGATTTAATTTTCAAATTGATCAGTTTTTTAGGGTTACGGCGATACAATCATTTAACATGTGACCCCATTGCT
The DNA here is from genome assembly GCA_963942545.1 of Oxycera nigricornis. Classification (NCBI taxonomy): domain Eukaryota; kingdom Metazoa; phylum Arthropoda; class Insecta; order Diptera; family Stratiomyidae; genus Oxycera; species Oxycera nigricornis. The sequence continues at coordinate 7,166,740 of OZ012663.1, read as the reverse complement.
GACCCATCTATCGAACCCGATATCATAGCATTGAACAAAATATTAGTTGAGTATATACATAGATAAAAATCACCAAAACTCAAAGCCAAGAAAATGTTGAACAAATCCCTCCATAATTCTCGAACATTATGCAAACGAAGCGAATTTTTTTTTTCTTAGTACACGATGCGTTCATTCCGATACAGAACGAATTCAAATGTTCACGTATGCGAAATCACATAGGTAACGGACTCCTTCTGTACGAACATAGTCATTGTATCTATTTACAAGTCCTAACAATGCACATTAGTATCTATTAGGGTCACGCGTATGGTCTCCACACATTACCATGTAGTCATCTTAATTAATTCAAAAACTGCTTCCGTACAGTTTGGAGACGCGTCGTCCTCGCTATTGTATGTGAACTACCGAACCAAGATGTACCCATAGTTGCAATTCTGAAACAAAATGTAAACTGTTAGTAGTCACCTTTTACCAATTGTATGTTTCAGTGTCCTGAGACTACTACGATGGCTTGTTGGTCGGGTGTTCCTGAAATTCCCAGCAAAAATTTTGTACACGTTTTTGTTGGCACATAAGTACATCGAAAGAAGTACAAGCCTTGACTTATTCTGTTTGGAAACAGGGTGATGATGGTAAAGTTCTAATTGACATATATATAGAGCATGTTTTTAAAATTCCATAAATTCAAAATAAAAATGCTTTCATTTTGATTCTTTTTGGTATGTAAGAAACTTTATGAATGTGATGAATATCAGTACGAAAGAGCATGGTTCGCACTCATATGTTGGTTAACAATAAAGAAACACTAACTTACTTTGGTCACAAAAGGAAGTAGTATGCAATTAATTGGCTCACGATAAAGAAATCTTTTGGTCCCAAATTGAGGAAGCAATTGCTTTCATTTTCATTTTAAATTTGTTTTGGAAGATAGTCAGAGCTCCAACCAAACGTTTTCATTTCAGTTAAATTGTCTGTTTTGGCTGGTCTGTTTAAAAAGAAACGGGGCTCTTTGCATAGAAATAAGTCTCAGAGTTGTTGTTTTTTTTTTCATTCCAATCAAATATCTCAAAACCAAATAATTCATTTCATCCCCTCTACTCGGAACAAACATTCATTAAATGCATCCCGAAATCCACATAAACCGAAACCCAATACCGACAAGCGAAATTGAAATTGTGGCTAATCCAGCTTTCGTAACATTCACGAAAATGAAACAGGCTCAGTCGTTGCTGTTTTACATGTTTGTATCGCAAGGACCAAAATGTTTCACGGAATTTATTGCCTGGCCACAATCTGGGCTAGAATGTTATTTTATTTTCCATGCATCCGAGTTGGGGTTTTTTCGTTTCAGTCGCAAGTCTGTCTGTCTGTTTGCCTGTCGTTCTGTATGTCGATATTGCCACATATTACTTACCAGGTAAACAGCAAGCTTACTTGATTTGGGGCCAGGTTTTTGCAAGCTCCCGACTCAGCGAAGGTTGGGTTATTTGCACAGTTCGAGTACATGTTTGGCGAATGTTTGTATCTGAATCGAACATGAGTCGTGCTCGTGATTTGTCCCCAAAGAAATGAGGATGTGTGGCACGAATTTCGTGTTGTGGAGATAGATCGAATTTGCTACAGTTTAATTATGATGACGAGTTGCACTTCGGAAACAGCTGAGATGGGGATCTATAATGTGATTTGGTAAATTTTAAGAAGAATTTTGCTGAGTTTCTTTCAAAAATAGCTCAAATTTGAAAATAAAGTCCCAAAAGTAAACTACACCAAGAGCATAAAAATTGAGGCTCTGCGAAGGACAAAATTGATTTTGGCAGGTTGATTTTGACTCTTTCAAAGCCAATTGTCGTAAAAGATTTTAAGACATCTTCGAGATAAACATGGGGCATTCATAAATAAAAACCCCATGCGTATAATGTAGATGGTCCGTTATTTGACGGAAAGCATTTTGCACGTAGACCAGTCATTTTGCAACGTCTTAAAGGGTAAAAATGTTGTCCTAAAAATAACAGCATTTGATTATCGAAACTTTTAAGCCATCGAATCTGATCGAATTACGCAATGGAGGGAAGAAATAATCGCAAACGAAATAAACAAACCCGATATTTTCTGCAGTCAATTCCCAGCTCATAAATCATCCAACCAAAAAATAGTCAAAACTAATATCGTTGTCAATTCCTGAAATATTAACTGAGAGCAAGAAATATTGCCGTTTGTAACTTGATCATATTTCATGCAGTATCTATTATCCAAAATCGGAATGTTACAAAGCGACATGTCTTTTCGGCGGACATTCTTTTATTTCAAAACTGAACAGCATCGCTTCTCGTACGCAAGAATTTATCCACCTCTGTTTCAGTTCACGCTATCTTTTTCAGGACGGATTAAGTTACACCCAAATGCATGTCATAAAGCGATAAATCGAATTGTACAATCACGTCTGTATCTTTTTGAAATAACGCCCCAAAACTCAAACCTTTTATTTATTTATTTCTCCAAAAATTTACTGATCATATGCGGATTGTGCGCCATCTTCGGCTGGACGATTGTTGTTTGACTAACGTGGGGCTTCCTCCTTGGCTGCCTGTCACATTTGATTGTGCCGTTTTGGGGACACAGAAGCATCTCTGCATATCTGAATATCGAAGAACGAAGTATAGGCTTTGCAATGTACATACGAAAGTGGTGGGTCCCGATTGAACGGGTCCACGATTTCGATAAGGTCAACCTACACCAACTTGTTGCCGAAGAACAAAACTCTGGCCAAGATTGCGTGATTTCGCTTGAAAGCCGAAATGAAATGAAGAAATGTGAGAAGGACCACGAAAAAATTTCAATTTGGCATGTAAATATTAGTTGGGGGTAGATTGTATTGGAGGTGCAATGTATTCAGTAAAATGATTGGATTTTTGCCAATTATGGTGGCGGGTCTCGAACGTATCTTGAGCAAATAAATTTATTCACGTGCCTGTTAAAAGTCTTGACATTTCCATTTATTTACCAGTTGCTGATGATTTGTGATAATGAAAGCAGGACCGCCGTCATATTTTACAATAAAACAGTTTCAATCCTTCTTCGTTGTTAAGGGGTAGTTTGTAGTTAGAGCAAAGTAAATTTTGGATACAACAATCAAGGCAATTCCTTCATATCGCAAATTTATAGAATTTCGCAAAATGAAAAATGAAAATTATTAGACTATCGATTAGGAAGGGCTACAAACAGCTTTAGAAAAAATGGATTTTTTTAATTTTCGTGATGAAAATCAATACATCAAATTTCAAAAAACCTGCATTTTTTTACATTATCGGTATTATCTATATGGCAAATTTTTGACAAACTCTTCATTTTTTTGTTTTGAACACTTCAAAGGTGTAGTTCCCACGCTTTTTCAGACCAAGTATGAGAAAAACCTATTTACTTCATAGGCCATAAATCTTCCCTTGACCTCAGCAAACTAACAAAAAAATGCAAATCAATATTTTGATTTAAGTCAAAAGATTTTATTATTTTCAAGTCGCTCTTACTTATTGCGGCGTCAAAGGAAACATAAAACGGTTCATTGATCCTCCCAACGAACATGAAATTGAAATTATGCAAGTCAAGGGTTCACTACCTCAACTGAACCTTCAGTTAGCTGACAAATTTTTTGACTTCACCAAATCAGTTTTCGGCTTCCTCCTTTGCTTCGGCACAAAAAAGAGTCCGCACTTCAAGTGAATCGTTTGTTCATTTAACTTTTGCATAATAAATAAATCCACCAACAATGGTCGAAACTCCATAAATTTTTGAACGATGCCAATGTGATTTGGAAGTACCATTCGTCGGTGGCGAATAAGTAATCCACGGATTTGGCTTTTAATCTGAATAAAATATGCATATTTTGTAACATCGGCTTCGGCCATGGTAAGAGTGCACATCAAATCATCGATTTCTGGATATTTCTTGTAAATGGTTGGCAGCTCGTTTTATTCCTGTTGGAAAACTCTTTATGCGGCTACCGAAAATGAAATGCGAATCAAGCTGCTGCATAACTGAATAAATTTTGCATGATGACGAGATAACGAGATGATTTTTGATGGAGTACTCTGGCAAGATGCTGCCAAGACATTGGCTTGCATAAATTTTCACAGCGAAAGTCACGTGAAGGGTTCATTTTTCATGTAAGTGCATGGAAGGTATTACAAATGAGAACAGCAGAGTAACTAGTGTTTATTTAGGCAAACTAAAACCACATTCAAATGCAATTTACTTTTGTGGGGAAATAAACGTGGCGAATCAGCTGCACTCGCTTCTTTCAAGATTGTTTCAACAGTGTGGATTTCTTAGTCTCGGTATTATTTCGAAAGGCAACTGCATTATTCAGGAACATTATTTTGAAAAATCAGTATAGTAAAAACACCCATTTATTAAATAAACGTTAAGTTCACTCATGATAGCTCTTCGTATATCAGTAGCACCATTATTGCCGGACAACAGGTGCCATTGATTACATATCCCCACTTGAAGAAGATCACTTCAAGGATGAGATTCAGCCAATTTGTTGGATGTATGATGCCAATCCAACATCGAGATGATAATGCATTCGATGTGGCTGTTAATTGAGATGTTTGCTTCGTAAGAGCTAGAGGTGTGCGACGTCAACAATTTTATGATTCGCGTTTCTTCATTATGAACGTCTTGATGGCAATGCAAACATTATTATTTTTCTTGATTTCGTTCTTTTTTTCATTTCGCGAAGAACTACCACACGAGTGATTCACGACGAAAACCACTAGTGCCCACGTTGGGCGCGCATCTCCTTTAAAACTCCAGTAAAGCTGATTGTTCGTTGTGTTCACTTTCTGTGGTATCAACAGAGAGAAATAAATAATTTGCGCATTCCAAGTGCATGGTACGTACGTATATAATTCACAGATGAGATGTTCTTGCCATAGATGGACATTGTTAGTGATGGAAAACTGAATAGTTTGCGAGAACACGTCCACCGACTGCAGATCAAGTGGATTGTATTTGATAATAGGCATAGATGGTAATATGAACGCGACGCAATGCAATGCAATTTAAATCAAATAGTAAGAGTTGCATATCATTTAGTTTTTCCTCTCTGGGAGCGCAACTAGTGTGCGTTCCAAAATACAATATTATTTTCAAAATTCCTAAACAAGTCAAAGAAATGGTTGAAAATTCAATAGATGGAACTCGAAATATTTTATACGGTTTTCGGGTAAAAAGTATGAAATAGTTATCAGAACCATCTATTCCATATGCTCTACCGTATTTTATTCAAAAAGGCTCTTCCAATTTGCTATTCAAAAAACAAAGCGACTAGAAATTCATCGTCAGACTCGGTTTGCGATGGAGAAAAAGCTGATAATCTGAATACGGCCAGCATTTCCAAATCGATCAAATCTTCTTAACACTAGTACACTCAACACATCCTACTCAAAAACACTTTGATAACCTTGGCGTGTATGAAACGATGTAAGCAAATCTAGCGATTCGATTTTGATTCACTTCTGTTTGTCGAATCGATTTGAAATATCGGAAACTTTTCCAATTCCGGTGACAATACAATATTATGATACCATTGAGGCCCTTGGCTCTTCCAATGGCTATCAAAGTCAAATCCAAACTCGTTTGATTTATTTTAAAGTGACCTATCTTTTAAATATATTTACTAGAATTATTTTTACAGTGATACCTCATTTTATAAGTTTTCACTATTAATTTTATTTATTTTATACAAAGATCAAGAATTGTTTGTCAAAAATGCTGATTGTTCGGTAAGAAACCTTTAAATATTAAGTTTATAGTAGCATAATGTACGTTTAATCCATGGTTGGGAAAACAACATTATCAACTCCATTCATGTGCACGTACTGCACCTTTCCGAACATTTCAATGTTGCAACAATTTTTCTAAGCTTGCTTCTAGTAAACATGTAGGATGCATTTGCGCTAATTATTCAAATTAATAGTCGCTCATAATTAAGACACGCAGCATACGTAAATCAGTAGGAGGCTCATTTCCAAGCGACAATTAATATGTCGAATGCATACAATTCGCATTGGCCGTCGACTTTGTATGGCGGCAAACTTGATGTATTGGAACAACCGCATTTTCCTACGCTCGTACTTGCACAAAAAGTTATCGTTGAATTTAAATGAGAAAATTAAGCACTTTTGCAGTAAAATTACTACACTGCAGTGTAACGTACGCCAGTGTGGAGGATGAGGATATTTTTAGCTTCTCAGGCGCAAAACGGCTAATTGAGGGTAATATTTTGTAGTTCCCAAATTCAATTACAGGAACAATCACTTTTTTCTCTGTGTCCACTAAAAGGTTTTTGATTACTTGTTTCTGTTTGAACTTTCGAATTTCTGAAGCTACCAAGCTGAAGGGTTATTATACTGTGTCTGGAACGTATTCACATATTTTCCACATGGAAACTGAATTGGGAGGCCTCTTAATTGAGTTGTTCGACTAGGGGCATATCTCTTCGCCTGCCTGTCTGAGCAGCTTAATCAGCTCGCAATTACAGTCCGCCTGGGTTTCCCTGCAGCTACGCTACGACCTAAGGCTGGTCGAGCCTATCAGGACCCGGGGAGCGATTAAGTGGTCTAGCGATGGGACAGTGACAAAGCTTCCGTCGATTGCAATCATATAATTATCCTAATCAATTCAACTTCATTTAGAGATAATTGCCAGCCACCGTTTCAGGTGTCAACCGGCCCAAATGCCAGCAATGTTAAGAAAATCAAAAGCAGGACTGGAAAAATTGCAGCAAGTGCACAAGACATTCAATGCATTCAACTCGAAGTGCTGTTGGAATGTTGGCGTGGCGATTGGCGTGGGTGTAAAATAATATGGTAACATGCAGTGTTCCTAGAAATATTAAATGACTGATTTCGAATATCACATGAATATGTGGGGCCAAAGCGATTAATCTGCGTTTTATTGGATAATACACCGTATCAAGTTACACTGTTTTCGACAGCGATTATTTCGACATCTACAAATCGCCTGTCCTGGAAGTGTTCAATCATACGCCGCCTCGGCAAATTGTGGCTGGAAGTACATAATTAAATTCATTGTAGTGTTGACTCGAGAAAAGAATACTTTATATTGCTGCATAATTAGCACGTGTGCAGCGCAATCAATGCTACCATTGGAACGGAGCCATTTGGATTCATTTTCAGCTTTATGAAATAAAAAAACGTGTAGTGAGCCACGAACGTATGAAATGGGTTCGACTTGGAACGTTTTCAGTAAACCTGAATATTACCTTTCAAGATTAAGTCTTATTTGAGGACTGGAAACCTTCTGAAGCAAACAAAGTCGTTTCAAGGCCTAAGTCCATGGGTTAAAAACTTCATAAAGCCACAAAGAGTATGAAATGTGATAAAAATTAAAAAAAGCCATACAACTTTTCTAACGACTAACATAAAGAAAGAAAGGACAGTCTTTCCAGGTATGCTTGCGTATTCCATCGAATGACCGATAATTGCGATCCGATTAAAATAAAAATAAATTTCTTGAAGGCAGAGAGAAATTGAAGATTCTGAAACCGATCCAAAATGAGAGTATATTTAATTTTTAAATTAAATTTTCAATATGAATGGTAAATAGGAAAAGATTTTTCCAACCTTTTTTCATAGAAACAATCATACATTCTAAACTATATTTAAGGATGGTCTAAAATCTTTTACTTTCATAGAAATATTTTCTCTAATAAACATACTTTACTTACAATTCGTTCCTGCTTGACGATGTACTGTCCACTGTTCAAATATTCCTATAAATTATGAAAACATGAAGGAGCACGTAAATCAAAACAAATCAACTTCTGTCCAGAAGAATCAATTCAACAATTCAAGCCTTCCTCCGAATCCTTGAAACATCTCCTTTTACGATTCCTTCGAAGGCTATCTGAGCGCGCATCACTTGTTAGCGTGATAAAAATTCTATTCAAATGCTCCATTTTCGAGTAGTCATTAAAAATTATTTGCTGTGGCATGTTTTTCGCGATCCCGCTGCCTTGCACCAGTGTGGTTTGCGTTGCTCCTCAAAATCAGGCTGAGTATGTGAAATATTTGCCAGCAGATTCCAGATAAGTGCGACAAAAGGATCGTCCCGGCGTAATAAGTGCTCCAGCTTCGATGGCATTCTCATCGACTTTGGTCACGACTTTCGTGTGCTATGCGAACCCGATCAATTGCAACAGTTCCATCTTGCACCCTATTAGCAAGGAAGTGTATGCATCGAAATGGGTAGGTGTTGTCAGATGGATCCATGTATAGGATGATGCTGAGGTTCACTTCTCAGTTAGGTGATGTGAGTTTCCTTCACGCCGCAATAGAGATTTTTGGATGGTGTCCAACACACTTTAGATCATGGACACTTTTCGAATGTAGGCTTTATGCTTACATACTTAAGGAATTCTTCCAGCATTCGCTACGTCCCACATTTTATGCAAGACAGCTCTCAGAGTAGCTGGCAGCCCTCTTATCTAAGGTTCCTGCAACAAGACGTACATACGTAACGCGAAAAGTGCATGTGAAGTTTTCCCTAGACTGACTGGAGAATAATACAATTAGGAAGGTTCACTTTGCCATGGGGTTGCATATTGCAGGCCAAGGATGAGGCTGATGATGATGGCGATGACAATAACAATTGCCAATAACAAGATGCTTTTTGTGTCATTCTGAATTTGCATTCTGCCTTGTTTCGCTGCTGATGACTACAACGAGGGCGGCTACGACAACGGCAGCGATGATGATGATGAGGACTTTGATGACGAGCAAGATGACGGCTATGAAGTTCCTATTAAAACACATCCTTGTCATGTCTGCATTAACTCCACTCAGCAGCAATCAGAAGAGGAAGCGTCCTAGGGCACGACATGGCATACTGCCTGCGACCTGGGATGCCATTGCGGAGGCGCCCTCCTGGGCGAAGGCCCAGCAAAGCATTTGTGTCGCTTCGGCTTAGACGCTTGTGTTTCCTTAATGTGACAATTTGTTGACAGTCATGTTTAAACCGATGGCGAAACATGCTTAACTTAAGCCTGTTTCTGTTGCCATAGCCTTGGGTACTTCGAGCTCGAGACATTTGTCTGGTTTCTTTGCTTCCAGCCGAGCTGGCTGAGCTGAGCCAAGCTGAGCTGTTGATTTACCACACCATATGCTAATAGCAAAGAATTGTTTTCGCTAGAAAATGGATGACATCCCAGGATTCGAGAGATCAATACGAGAACGGGGCTGGATTTATAGATGGATTGACGGCTACAAGAACAGAATGAAACGGAATCAGTAAACATGTATAGTTGATGAGTATTAATGCTAGACTGAGCATATTAAGACGTCCTGCGTCAATTTAGTTGACGGTAATGACAAAAAATGGAAAATAATACTGGAAAAATGTTTACCACATAATCCGCATTGACTCTTTCGTTCATATTTCGCTTGAAGATGGTTTTTTGTGATGAGTTTTTTCCGTTTGCTTGCCCTGGAAACAAAACTCTATCCAAATGTTTTCTTGGCAATCCACACTGAAATTGTGTAAGCAAAACAAAGCCAAAAATTCGTTTTATTTTGATTCCAATGGGCGACAGATTTCACCTGTTGTTTAAAACAATTGGAAGTTATTATTAGTATTAACATACTCAGGAAAATTAAAAAAAAAACAAAGACATTGATGACAAGTCCAAAAATAACCGAGTCAAAACGAATATAAACCACTGTGACTGCATCAAAAATATAATCAAATTTATAAAAACATTTTTTTTTTAAAGTTGCAAAATAATTTTATTGCAAATTTATCAATCTTGCAGTCAATTTTTTTGCTTACAATTCATCATTCAATCACCATATTTAATGGTTTTTTGTAGCTCAAATTTACATTTGATCAATAATCTCTACGTATTTTAAAGTGATTTCAAATAATAAACTTCAGCTTTGAAGAAAATTGATGCTTCAACTGTCTAGGAAAATGTACTGATTAAAACTCAGATCAACTATCAACTCTAAGAAGAAGAAAATATTATTTACACTGGGAAAAATGAAAATCGCTGATAGAAATGTCTCTAGAAATTAACTGTCTAAAAATTCCACGAAATTAGTGGATTAGGGGTGGAAATAATAAGAATCTGGCAATTAAAATTTTGGTAGACGGATTTTTTTCCTACTGATGGACTCACTATGATGAACAAAATGGAAAAGTCAATTTATCATTTGATAGGCAGTTTTAACATTCAATCAATTTATCTTGATTTCTGGTCATGTTCTCATATTACGAATTTAAAGCAAATACACCCATTTCTGTTCACTTGTTTTATCATTTAGAAATCAGTAACATGTTTCGAAAATAGAAAGAAAACTCGCATAAATGAAATTTTTTCAACGAACACCTAAAAAATTCACTGGTAAAACCTTTTGAACATCAAACACATAAATGAGCAGACGCAAATGCATACAATAATTTTTATTCTCTTCAACCCACATATCCGCAGTAGAATGTCTTATCGGTTCTTAACTATCAGATATATACTTTGTTAGCTAACAATTACTACATCATAGCTTCGAGAAGGTGTTTCGTCTTTCGGCCACATTTCGCAAACTATTATCGATCAAAACACGTTAATCGACCCTCGGTAAACTAGCAATAATATGTGCCCACACCGCCCACCATCCTGACCCCTTACTTGATCTATTACCTTAGCTAGCCTGGCCAGGATCCTATAAGGGCCAACACAATGGCGATAGGGACGGGACGCCTCAAAGAAACGCCAACATTCCTCATTCCGCGATGGGCCGTTCAAATTCAATTACTTTATCTTTTCGGAGTCTCCGATGACTTGTTAGGGATTAGTAATCATCTGCAAATAATTGAACATTGTCTGGAGGCCAAGGTCCATATCTTATTATATCCCACGCACTCTGATTTATTGTTTTTTATTTGGTGCGGGCTGTGCGATGCGAGTTGCATCGCACAGGAATAGAGGTGCTGTGGCAAGGATGCCCACCACATCTGAAGATGGTCATTGCAGCTCCAGGTAACGCACAGGGTGACCGATATTGTGCCATTGTTCGATTTAAAAGTCGATTCTTGGCCAAATGCTAATAAGATATTCTAGAATTGTGAGAGTTGCCGCTTAATCACCGTCTACACTGTGGCATCATTGCACAGAAATACTCACACGCTAGTGCACACTATCTCTTTCACAGATGTTGCATTATGACTGCACTAGCTCCGAACCTCTTCCGCATTTTCAAAGCCGTCGACTAAGGAAATTGATGATTAATTGCCCATTGTTTCTAAGGCATTGTGTAATACACCCGCAGGTATCTAAGGAGGCTTCCTTTGCCATCAAACTTTCCGGGATTGCCTCTAAACTTGTTAGTTTTTCTTTTCAGCGCCAGCCAGCCGATAAAAGAGCTATCCTTTGAAAAGATGACGGCGAAACACCACCAAGGTAGATCAGTGGCGGCGGCATGAAGATGGTTTCGCGAACGGCAAAATAAGCACTTACCAGTTCGCAAAATGGTTGGCAGTCTATGCTTCAAGACACCAGCCTAGCAACATTGTAGCCATGGTGCTCCTATTCCTTTATGTGCGCTGGCCTCCGGGGAGCTGTTGGCTTCTTTTTGGGCACCACCTAATCGAAGAGCATAGCAGCTTCCTTGATCCGAGTTCGTTGTTGTGCTCCTTTCACAGCCAAGAAACTTTTTATTGCTTCATTCTGGCCCTCGACCTGAATCTATACGCGACCAGATAAGGTTATCGTTATTAGTTTAGCGCTGACTTTTAAAATACTGTAACGTAACGAAAGGGTTACCATTTTATAAATATTGGAAGTATGGTCCTGTTTTGAATGTCTGCTTTGGTTTAAGTGAAAAATTCCTTGGTGAAGTAAGATTGCACATGAGAGATACGTATATCTCCACTTTACTTGCCGAATAAACTTCGCAACCTGAATGTGGCTTACTTGCGTAGGCACGAATTAACAAATTGAAAGAAACATTAGTGCTTGAAACATGACACCTCACTGCTGAGATTTTCTGAACTTGTTTTCTTTTTATCACACATGCAATGAAATGTGATTTGATTTGCCTTTTGGCTAATGGTAAGAAATTATCGTGATAAGAATCGCATTGCTTCCCAGAAAACCTAAAAAAGACCGAAATTGATGGAAAAACAACAACTGTGAGGAATAATCCGCACTACAAATTATTATAGGGTATCATCAAATTTTATAGTCATTATTGCTCATAACCATATGAGCAATATCGTGATGTGCTATCGATTGCATAACCGCTAAGGATTCGTTTTACTCATTAAAATATGATCCTCACACCACATTTTTTATTCATGTGCAACATTTACGTAGCTCAGATTGAATATTGAAAAATTAAGTCTTTTAACGGATAATTAAATGCCACCATTTCCATTAAAGAGCCATAAATTCAGATGTTGTCACAGTCACATAATCCCCTCATTATCGCACTCATGTTATATCCACTCCTCTCTATTGACTCGTGCAAAGTGCAACTAAAACCAACTCACCTGTGCAGAAATGATGATTTCAATCCTTTCAGCGAATTAAGCTCCCAATAAGTGCCACACCAACGATTCTGAAAAAGAATTCAATATTATCGCTGGGGTGACAATAATTATTGCAAATCACTGATTTATATCAAGCTAATGTGCTCGTAAATGGCTCTAATTCATCTGGTGGAAGTTTATGGCCATCGCGAGGTATTCATGTGTAACACGCTCCTCCATATATACCTCGCATCCCGACTAGTGCAAGGTGCAATACAGCGTCGTCATCTGCGTTAAGCACAGCGGATTAATAAGCGGTTATGAGTTGATAAAGCTGTGGATGTTTCGCTGGATTGCTTAGGGATATGGTGAAGAATAGGATGTAATTTTTTTCGAAAAAAAAACTCATGTAAAACTTATTCGAAGGCAACTTTGTAAGGAACACTGAGTGTGGGTAAGAATCGTTGAGAGTATAAACTCGAAATATTTCGATTGCCGAAATAAACTTGAACGTACTGTGGATAGTTTTCAAAGAGATATTTTTACATTTCGATAGCACTCCATCACACATACATATTCTCCATGCAATTAAAAACTATTCCTTTTCATGTGCTTATTCTATGCGAAGCGGGCTTTTGCGTGATCCATTTTCAAACTCCCTCTGAAGGATATTATTAATGATGCTGCAACCAGGACTTATAACGACAATAAATCGCTATAAGTACATGCGATTTCCACTCGATGTCTTGCGAGTGCCCAACAAGCATCTAGTGCACCATCCGGAAGGGGGCGGCGGTATATAGTGGAGCCCTCAGCACCTAATTGAGCCGGCTCGAGACCATTCAACGCTAATGGAAGAATAATAGTCTTTGGATTTGATAGATCCTATTAGAGCTGCATGCTTGCGTACCTGTCATCTTAATTAAGGCTCCCTTGATTGCGCCACGACTCGCCAACGTCGCTCTGATATTGCATAGTTCAATATCTTCGAGAAATCGGGCAAATTAATCCTTTGCGAGGAATAACAAATGATCACCACATTCCACTTGAAGTAGGTTTAGACTATCTGCGCGATTGCTAATGATGGAGCTTAAGCAAGCTTGGTTGAGTTCCGTTCAGTAAGCAGTTGTGAAGTGGCTTCATGTATGAAATTCGCTGTAAATGTTGAAGAGTTGGACAGTAGCATGGATGTTTTGCAGCCAATTATGATTTGAACTTGGGTTGTGGAACTGGAACAGACGTTGCAGTCATATTTAACACTCATTCTTAGCGCTTATATTGATAAGATTAGAAGGAGATTAGAATTTCCAATAAATTAATTCATCTAATAAATGATTGTCAATTGTGATGCAAATAAGAGCGGATCACTCGATCGGCATTACTTGAATTATTTTTGGTTCTTTTCTTTCAGAAAAGTCTACAAAATATTGAAACATATATCCGTTTTGTGTGTATCACATACCGCAGGATTTCCCAGAGGAGTGAGACAATCGTACAATCTGTACATCTATGATTATTATTTCCTTTTTCACTAATGCTGAACAACTTGTTTCGATCATTTATATCCTAAGCTGATTCCTCCTGTTTCTCTGCCCAGGTACAAGTGCAGTTGGTATCTTGGAATGTCTTCTATTAAAACTACCGTTCCAAAAGCATATTCCTCCATACAATGGTCAATAAAGATTCAATTGCGCTGCAAACTCCGAATGTGTACCTATGCAAAATCCTGTAAATACGGGCCATATGTCCAGATCGAGTTGGATTCAATTTTCTTTTGCAGGCCAGTGAAATTGCGCGTTCTACAACTTCCTCGTTGGCCGGTTGTATACCGGCCATATATGCGCGATTCTAATTACTGCTACAATTTCCATACGAGGTGCATAGATATGTACATGCGAGTCGGGACTTAAGAAGGAGTACATTTTGTCGCCCAGGCAATCTAAACATATTGACCATGTGGATACTCGGAGTTATGGCACGCATTAATACTTGCATGACAATCCGGCAATCGTCCCGTGATACTTTGGCTATCCACGCGACGATCAATGCAATCGAATAAAGATACAGTGAAGCCTTCAGAAAAAGTCCTGTGAATGCATGGTTGAAGATTCAGAAAGACAGCGCGCAGCACTGACCATCAAAAAAAGGTACAAGATTTTCAAATAATTAGGTTCCATCCATGCCATGAAAAGAATCCTTCGTTTTCAGCAAAAAACACGCAAAGTTTAATAGAATCTTTCCTTTTCATTTGATTTTAAGTAAATATTTTGTTCCAATACTGGAAGGTGTCCACTGTACCCTGAAAAGCATGAAAGCCAGCAGAATTTATCTATCGGAAAACTGGCTCTCGACAACAATGCACCGTGAAAATTGCAAACTGTTCGTATGTGAAAATCGCGACGACCAAGAAGAGAACTGCTATCTATCTTTTCACTATTATGTATTATGGCCGATGTCGCATCCCTTTAATCAGTTTATCTCGTGTGACATCGAATGTGGGCACATTATGTCGATTCGAGGCGGTCTTTTTAACCCTTTTTGCCCGCACTATTTAGCCGAAGCAATATGCGATGATGATGACGACAACAACAAGAACAACAACAGTAAGCATTCTTTGACCAAATGGCAAGAGCTGCAGTAAAAATAAGGAAATGTCGCGAAAGTTGCTCTTGTACATGGTTCATAATTTTATCGGAGTTTTATTTGCATGACAGTGCAAGTCTTCCGCAATTTTATTGATAGATACGATCAACATTTAGATACTTTTAATCTGAATGGCCGTAAGGTGGGCATAGTACTTCGTTCACGCGCCTCGAACCGTATGTGTAGATTTGGATACCTGCGATTTTGAAATGAGGGTTGTTATGCTATGATATATGTTGTTTTGAATAAAGAAATGTCCGCAAAGGCTCATAAAATCGTATGTAATGTTAACTGTTAAGCTTGATTACTAGTTGGGTACATATGCAGTAAGTATCGATCGGGTGGTCTACTTCGGAACGATTTCAAATTATTTGATTTATCGTTTTCTTTTCCATTTTTTAATGTCCTTGTTTTTTAGATAAATTTTGCAAATCTGTAACACGTTTCAGAAAGTGAACAAACATTGAAGAAATAATTGTGCATAAGTTAAATTGTATGTTTAAAGTTCAGACCCGGTTATTTTACATGAAATATCACTGCATTAGCCTAAATAATCAATAATCATTTGCTTCAACGCATGGTAATATTTTTCGAGTGTATGTAACAACAAGCTTCGTTGTTACATACACTCGTGAATGTTTTCTATTTTGGGTGACAGTTTTTATCTTAGTTATTTGTGTTGTGTTTTATCCATTAGCTTCTGGCTTAAGCACCCTACGAATCTATCTTATTTCAGCTAACATTGCCGATCTTGCTCCCATTTATAAATCTGATTGTGCATTCAGATGATATACAGAACCTTATGCATAATTTAAGCCCATTAGATTGTTCATAGTTCTTCTCAGACCTTGATATTCAAAGTTGATTTGATCTGCATACCCATATACATATTATTCGCCACAACTTCCACAACTAATGCAAAAGGAAGAAGAATAAGTTCATCGATATATTGATGAAAATTTTGTCACCACACTCGATTTCGATTCGGCTTAGTCTTCGCCAACAGATTATACTTTTCAGCGTGCAGTCCTCACAATTGATGTCAGTTCGTCCAGTTTGATAAAAACTTGTGTCATCGCCAAAAACCTATGATAGAAGCTACACAACCTATTTTTCATGACTTCTGTTTCTTTCAACTCTGATTTTTATCTGTGTTTTCCCAATTACCAACTTTATTATCTTCTGAAGGCAAGGGTGGTTTCAGCTGAGTTGTGGTAGATACAACAATATGACAGAATTTCGAAACTACTGTTAAATTCCGTTATTGTTGCAATATTTTTGATGCTACTCGTGTTGAACTCTGGATTTATGTATATCAGTTTGGGTTGAAAGCCTTCAAGATTCTGTGCCGAAGGCTTAAACCAGAAAACACCACAATTCCAGAGGACTAAAAAAACATGTGCTGCTGGTGTAGATGAAGACTGAAAAATACTGTGCAATTTCACTGCGAAAATTGGTCTGCACTCGAGAGAGGATGCAATGATCTAATTTGCAGTAATGGAAACTATCAACAGCCCGCAAGGAACTACTCCCGTGCAAATTCAAGGCTGTTTTCCACCTCATCTTAACGGCGTACTCGCGGGGCGATGATAGTGGTAATTCAAAGGGAGTAGTTAAGGTCGAAATGCTTAACCGTCGGGATTGAGACATTTTCCGCGGTTTCCCGGAAAGATTCCTGACGACAAGCCCCACGATCCACTTATCTTGGCCCCGATATACCAAAGTGCTGACTGGAGATGAGTTGCGTTGAGCTCAGGACGATAATGATGCATCTCGATCGCGGCCACGAGATGATGGTGCGATGATCATGCCAATGAATCTCCTAAGTACGCCGACCAGACCGTGCGATTGCAGAGCGAAAATGAAGCATTGGACACCTCGAGGGCTGGAAGGTTGGTCCATGTAACCGGCTCGGGTAATAACAGTCATTTCTGTAATTGGCGACAAGAACAAGGGCCCGGAACTGAACTGATCTGAACTAAGGTGAACTTGCCCCCAATGCGCCGATCGGATTGCGGTTGAGGTCCCTTGCTTCCCAAATGTGGTTCACTTCAGCACAATTATATTCTGCGCGAACAACGGTCTGCCGAATTTTTCAGGCGTTGCACTTTTTAATCTGATCTGATCGAAATCTGATTGTGACGATCTTTTATTGCCCCGAAATCTTCGAAGATAATTCGCGGTTGTGTTGTTTCGAATCAGTCGCGAAGAAATGATTGATGTATCCGAATCAGATAGCCAAAGTACATCGGTGCTGATCAGTTAAATGTCCTGCTGTCCAAACGAGGAGATGGCTTAACAAGCTGTGTTACCAATGGTTGGATCTCTTTTAACATTGAATACAAATACCAAAAGGGTTTCTATTTGTAGGGAATGATGATATCAATCGATTAGTGTGAAAAATATTTCACTCTCAGCGTCAAGCTAAATTACGTTTGAAGCTTCTTAAAGGGATCTTTTTAAAGTTCTTGGTTACTTTCGTTTTTCTTCTTTCTCTTCTGATCAGTTGATCTTGCCATTTCGGCAACACAGAAATCCTACGGTTGCGGATTGTTGTGCGATGCAAAAGTGTACTGCACGATTATGACATGCCCCGATTTGGCAATCGTCTATCCTTGAAATTCAATCTCGCCCGTTTGGAGGTAATTAAACAGAAAAAGGTTGCGCGATGCGACCCTTTCGGGATTACGCGCTTTCATGTTCGTTATCGCCGCGCCAACGATACCATATTTTTTCGGACATGGGTTTCGGGTGATTAGATCAGAAATATTCATTCAATCCATTCGACGAGTCAACGGTTTTGATTGATCCTCCCATCATTTTTTCGTGATTTAATATTCAAGAGAGAAGTTTGGAGTCAATATTAACTGGTTTTTCGGGATTCGGATGTGTTCATCAGAAAAAATCACTCGTTTTAATAGTTAATGAGGATTCCTTATTGAAAAACACTGTCAAGAGATTTAAAACCTCGTGATATCCAGTCGTTCGGTGGACGGGAATTTGTCGGTTCCACAGCTCCATGCAAGGTGCAATTAAATTCTAATGGACCCAACGGAATGAATTTGCAGAAATTAAAAGTTTTACACAACAGTAGGCCAGTAACTATTAAACTGCCCGAAGAATACATTCTCGTCAGTTGGCAATCTTCCGATTGCACGTTAATGTCTCACCTTGGCGGGCAGGTGTGGTGCCGAAGTCTACTTTTGCGGAAAGATAGTTTGAAGCTGAACGTTCGCAATTAGTTGGGCCCAAACACAGGCCTTACTACTTTGCTAAAAGGCTTCCCATAAATCGCGGCCAGACCGTTCCAGGAGCCACTCGTGTTGCACTCCGGTTGCTCCTAGTCATAATTATTGCTGATGCACTACGGCGGCGAGCAGTCGAAAAGTAGCAACGCAAAGGTGTGAGGTGTTCGCTAATGGAATGGCTCACCTGTGATGATGACGACCATGACGATGACGATGCCGGCTCACCTTTGGCTACGAGGTGCAGTTTAATGGACTTGACTTTTGACATTAAACAAGAATGAGGAGTTCTTGTCGTGTGGCTGAGCTTAACTTTACGGTGCATTGACACTAATTGCACTTTCCTATTTGCATCTTTTTTGGTTTCGTTACCGCGAAAAGTTTTCAGCTCTGCAAAATGAATGGGCGATGAAAATGTGGCTGCATCGTTTAACAGGCCGTTTGAAAAAAACACTTCCTAGTGCATTCTATTATGGTGGAAACTAATGAAAGGCCATAGTTTGGTAAACCATCATCAAAGAACATTTTTCGTTGGTTGAAATTTTTTGGATTCATTGTACTCCCTTTACTGTAGGAACGGTCACTATGATATTCTAGATGAGATATTCAATATTTTCTGTTAATGGTGTTAAAATCAGAATCTGCCTTTTCTTGTCACATGCGAACATGTTCCAATAAAAGTAGTTTAAAAATCTTACTGTGCTACCATAAGGTCGAACCTCCTTTAAACCTATTAAAATTGCTATGGTTATTTCAATTCGTGTATTGCGGCAACGATTTAATATTCTTCTGTTTTCTGTCAACAAAATTTAGAAAAAAAGGCAAATTTGATTTGTTTAGATAGTCTGCAGAGAATTCGAAACTTATTATATCACGCATTTATCAGATACATGTAAGAACAACTAGCCCACTTTATCTTACGTAATAGTTCAATTGAGTCATTTTCACTTTTATAGCGAAATATATGTATAGGAAACAGTTTCGCAGCCCAGGTCGTACTCGCAATTAAGGCCATAATCTTTTTGGTATTGTAATTAAATAAGTAACATTTGTTCTAAGCTCAAACTGATTTCAGCCTAACGAGGTTCCCATTAAATTATTCAAACTGAATGTTCTACACTCAAATTTAATTTTTTTTGTATAAAATAAAAAAAATTCTTCATTGTTTTCAGTACTTTATAGTAAAATTTGTCCGGCAAGTCTTAATGTGAGTTTCGGCTCTGGAGCAACATCAGTTATTCAACAAAAAAAGAGACAAAAAATGATATGAGCGCTGAAATTTCTTAAGGAAACAAAAAATGTGGTCTTGAAAAATATATTGTCTACGAAAATTAACTGTTAGCACTTGTTGTTTTTCACCCTAAAAATTATCGCGTCCTGCTGACAATACTTGCGCCAAACAGATTAAATAGGAGACATTTCTTAAACAACAAGAGGCAGACTATGACCCAAAGTTGTTTTCCAAAAAAATCTAAGAAACTCATTATTTATTGTTAAATTAAAAAAATGCCAAGCAATGCCTTGAAAATTATCCAAAAAAAAAATTTAATGTGCAACGTATTTTCACACATTGCTGCTTTCAATTCCGAATCATTGTTAAGGCAAGATTTTTTTAAAAATTGTACTCACTTTTAACACTTCTTGAAAAAATATTGTTATATTGAAAACGTAAACTTTTTTTCTAAATATTTTCAAAAAAATCATCAAGACCTTGTTTTTTCTTTTTCATTGGGAAATCCTGGAATATTTTCTCGAAGTTCTCAACCTCAAAAAATATGATCAATTTATTTTCGATTTGTTTTATTAAAAACCTTATTTCACAGAAATTCTCGTAAGTTTTCTAAGGAACGAAATGTTTTTTAAATTTTGCTAGAAAGCTTCGGTTTCCCGCACAAAACATGTGAGTTGAAATTCTGTATTTTCCAAGTTTCTTAGCAATTTTTCAGCGTAAACTACGAATCTTGATGGAAATGCTTTTATTTCATTAAAGGAATATTCTAACAATTCTTATTTCATTAAAGGAATATTCTTCCACAGGTGATTTTTGCAGTGTTCTAAGCAGAAGAAATTAACATAAAGCTTTTGGTAAACAGTGTTTCGTTTCAAAATTTATTCGAAGAAAAATGATGATAAATCACTGTCATATATACTTCTGAAGACATTTGTCAACTTTTAATGTTATTGGTTGAAAATATGTGTCCTTATTTGAGGGAAAATTCTTTGAACTTCATAGATTTCAAGTCACTAAGTCGAACTATTTCTATACATTACATATGGTATTGAAAAATTATAAAATTGCAAAATAGCTCGGATCAATCAGAATTCAGTGCAAGTGGACTTTCTCTCATGCATAAAAATTTGAAGACTTCAAACATTTGACTTCGCAACTTAAGTTTAAAATGATGCGAATTCGACATTCATTATGTCAAACAAATTGTAAATTGCAAACCACACAATTTAATGTCATAAGTGCTATATTTATACTTGGAAATCTGCGAATCATTTATCCAGTGGCCACAATATCGAAATATTTTTGATTTTATTCATTTTCATAAGTAGTAACAAATAAGCTTACATAATATGTTTTATTGGCAGATAACAATGTCTTTATTATGATAAAAAAAATTACACTTATCACATGTATTATTCGCTTATAATGCGCCTTATGATGAGTTCGGGGCCATCCATATATTACGTAGCGCAATTTTTGAAGTATTTCAACTCCGCCCTCCCCCCATGATGTAATACTTGTAACATTTCCAAATACCCCCCCCCCCTTCGGAGTGTTACGTAATACATATATGGATAGCCCCTTATCAGTGATATCTTAAATTCAAAGTTTAGCCAATTGTAAACTTACATTTTATAATGTTTGTAATCTTTTTCAGAGATTATCGTCAAAAATTTTAAATATTAAAATACAAACTAAGATGCCTAAGTATTTCAATGAAAAGCACTACACTTCCCAACAGCTATACTTGGACCATGTCCTCAAGTTATCGTAAGACCAATAAATCGACATTCGAGTGTCCCTTGGAGCGCCCATTAAATCGCACATTATCGAAAATGTAATTTCCCGGATTGCAGGGCATTCGTCGTTATGACACTTTGATGGAGTCCTAATCGTGAGCCGCTGTTGCTTTTCGCCAATCTGCAATCCGTAATTGCTCCACGCAACATTCGACCGGGAATGCATCTGATCCGGTGGCGTTGAGGATTTTCTGGGGAGCTTGGCTCCAACTTCAGCTCTGGGCCTAGTTGGCGCAGAGTGGACATTGGCTTCGATGTCATGTTTGTCTCCGCAATAATGGAAATTGATTTACGGCGCTCAATTGGCGCTCGGCTTATCGCAAATAGTTGCCTTAATTAAGTGGTACCGGGGATTGCGTGCCAGCTTCGAAAATATCTCGAAGGTAAAAGTGATTTTGATTTAGCGGGCACTATGTGTTCCTTGGCCGAGGAGCGGATTGCCACCAAGTGCCTTACCATCCGAGGAATTCCTTTGACTCGAAACGCCACCATGTTCGTGAAGCAAACACTTGTTTGTGGACCGCTTAATTGCTGCTTGCTTGGCCGCGGGCGGAATCTGCAGAATTTGCAACATGACATCCGAGTTGCATAATTGCCAGCGCCGATATGTTTGCACATGCGACGGCTAATGGTGAGCAGCCTCCGTGGAGTCGACGGGGTCTTGTTCGCGAGCTCAGGGACTCTGGGCAATAGGCGGCCCAAGAAGGGTAATCCAACAGTTAATTTGCTGTGAGTAATGTCATAATCGTAATTCGCAATTACCAGAGGGTCGTTATCTTGGGGATGCAAATGCGAGGACATTTGTTTAGCTTTGAAGAGTAATCATTGTTATAAGTGCTGAGGATCAGAGGTGACACTAGGGGTCATGCGAGTGTTCGATGAATCCGCTAAAACACTCCTGTATTATCCTATATATTCCATGTTGCATTTATTTGATTCATTCCAACTACTTAGGACCTGTAAACGTGGAAACCTTAAGAAAGGCATATGACCATCACTTAAAAAGGCATACATCCTTCATCCGTCCATAACATTTAGCACATATTACCCATTGATCGAGGACATAAACAAAAAAAACAATCCTTAACCTCTATGATCAAAACCTATTTAAGTTCCAGAGATAATGAACATCCCACAATCAATCATGGGCCCACAAACTACCGGTCTTATTCAACACACCTCCAGCACAGGTGGAATGCCGGTATCAGCAAGGACCTGCACGATTACTACAGGTGATGCGTTACTATCACTTGATTACAACTTGAATAGGTTCTATAAACGGAAGTGTATAAAATATTCCTCATTGTATGCACGTCCATTCTGTGGACCATAATTATCAGAAATGCATGCAACAAAGCCATTCTGCACCATGACCATGGTGGTGGTCACATTGCAGAAGATTCAGTTCCCGGTTTGTTGTTGGCCATTGGTAGCTTTACGGTATGAATACGAGGATGGTGAATGACGATAAAGATAGAAATTCCATAGCTAACGGCTTGGATCACAACTTGTATTGTGTGTACACCGCGTATGTACACATGTTTCTGGTGGAAAATACCCACATGAGTACCGTAATGTGTCATAATTCCATTCTCTATCAAATGATTACAAAGTTTGCAATGCAAGTGAAGAACAACATTACATTCCTTTGAGATGACATTATATGAAATGATGATGGTTGTGGTGAATGATTATTTGTTGGCAACAGTCGAAGGTCTACATTTTTAAGAGCAAATCGTCACTTTCTATCGATTTGAATTCCTACCTTAACATGCATTCAATGCTGTAGAGGACATGAGGTAAAATCTTCAATGAGAATTCTATAATATAATTGATGCCTAATTTTCTAAATCAGTCATATTTCCCTTCTTATTATCAATATTTATTAAAATTAAAACATTGGAAAATAACAAGAAATTTCTTGTGAAATAAACTAATCTGTGATCATTTTCAAAAGCAGTTTTCTCTATTTTTCATCTTATTTAGGGAAAGACATTCGTATAGAAACAACCACAAAGCAAAAAAGGTTATTTAATGAAATAAAATATCATGAATACTTCAACTTATTTTGCGGAACAATGACATATCATTTTTGTTTCATTTAAGATTCGAATAAATATTATATTTCCATTTTAAAGACTGAAAACTTAGAAAGAAAGCATCAAGAATAAATTATTATTTTAAAAAACTAGTAAATTACATGGATTTTGCTTGTCAACTATCTAATTTCAAACTACATACACTGTAGAACACTAGTGACGTTAATTACGGTGGTATGAATTTGTAAGCGAAAATATCAATAACTTTCGACCTGAATTAATTTGACCAAAATATAGACATTGATTCAAATCTCCTTGAATTTATACAACAATCCTGCAATTGCTGTTTCATATTTGACTTCCAAGTGCAAGGCTTCATTATTCAATGGAATACTTTATCTTAAAATATTTTTTTCCAATTAATATTCGGTTGCATGCTGTTCAAAGATATTTCGAAAATATTTAGATGCTGGTCTAGCAACTAAAATCCAAGGAAATATGATTGTTAAAACATGCAATCACAAACCGTTGAAAAAACCGAACAGTATAGCAGTGATGATAAACTACCCATCACCAGAAATTTGCTCTTTTAATGTGGACCTTTCCAGAGGAATGAACACGTTCAGTAAGGTAAAGTTACGATTAAGGGCGTTTCCATTGGTCCTTCACTTTGCGCTGCAGAAAAGCATATTCACCTCTTTCAAATTAATTCGAACTGATGCGAAGGGTTTTCTTCTTCCTTTTTGCGCGGCTGTAAATCAGGCAGTTCATAAATTCAGAAAACTAGAAGCCAAATATCTCAAAACCATTGCTGCTACCTTCGAAAGGTAGCCAAGGACTTATGTTTGATTTTATGCAATCCAACATGTTTGCACAGTGAATTCATACATATGTACACACAGTTGTTTCCTCGTCCTCGGATACCACAAAAAATGCCACTTATCCTGGCCTTGTTTGCGAATTTCATAAGCCAACGGACGTGATAATGAACTGAACCTTTAGCGGCCAGTCCAAGAGTTTATCTGAAAAAGTTTAAGGTCGGAATGTTCGTAAATCACTCGTGCGACAGATTGTTATTGAAATGCAAGGCACGTCGCGAAAATTTAGTCGAGGAAGAGTCTTAAGCACTAATGACAAAAAGAATATGGGATCCATATTTGTTTGTGAATTTCGATTGCTCGGTCTTGTGCTGCAAGCAATTTAGGTCTAAGATACCACTCGTAAGATACTCGGTTGTTGCGGTGACGCCGATGTGCAGCAACAATTTGAAATAAGGCAAAAATCACTTTTCAATGTAATGACCATCGACTTTGACTAAGAAAAAGCTGAAGCAGCCTAATGTAACGTCTTGTGGAGAGGTGATAGCAGTGGGTTTGAGTTGCCATCATCTTTCGTAGTAGAGATGCACATTAGCAAGAGAATTGTTGCAAGACTCATAGTTTGACCTCATATCAGGTTAACACTCTTCAGAATCTTTTTGGGATTGCATTCATTTTGGAGTTTCCAATAAAATAAAATTATATCCTGAACACGCAATTCAGTTATGTTTTTACATAAATGGAAAGACTTCCTATGAACACCAAACAATGTGTCTTGCCACCATAGTTGATCTACCACTCAGAGGAAGCCTCTATCATTACCAGACGTGACTGCTTTTTGCCCGTTCGTACTCGCACTCTATCCCAACTGCAGAGCAAATGTTCATCGCATTTACTTGGCGCAAGGATATAAATTATAAACATACTCCTGCAGATACCTATACGAGCAATGAGTTGTGTTAAAAATGTCTTAAGCACTAATGTCCAACACCAAGCTTACGAGATATATGTACATATGCTGAATACTCACCGCTTTCATCAGTACCAATGGTATTTTGTGAATTCTTGGTTAAATCTCGACAGTCTATAAATGGTCATTGAACCAAGGATGGAACTCTATGCCACGATGTACATACATAATTTTTTTATTCAGATCTGTGTAATGAGTTTCAATGACAAATACCACCTGTATTGTGATCATGGAAATCTCCGTTAGAAAATATGGGAAATTGTTTTTGAGAAGCTCCTCCGCAATGATAGTCTGTCGCGAGTGGTGGTCGAATTAACACTTTACATGCTTAGTTTGGGATTCCGAAATTTCAAGAACAATTCCTGTAATTTAAATTTACTATTAAACACCTTACTTAAATGTTGTCTATTTTGATTTCGGGCCAACTGACATGCCCCTGTACTGTACTAATAAACTTATCGAAAAATATCACACCGAATTCTTCGAAAATGTTTAATGTCTCTAAGTCTGCAGAGGTTTGGGACTTTGTCCTGATTCGGGTAAGACTTTCTAAGTATGTATTGAACTATTCAGCTAAATGATCGAAATTCACACTCCAAAAGAAAGCTGGTTAAGTTAAGCCACAATTGCCTGGAAGTCGAAGGAAAAAAATATATTTAGATCAAGCTGTGTAAACCCTTCCTGCCATGTAAGAACCTGATATTTTAGTGAATATAGTGAAACATCAATAAGTTAATAATTACAAAAACAAGTTCAGATATCACAAAAAAGTAAATCCTTTTCCAACTATACAGATCGCACGACAAGTGTTAAACGTCCTGCCGGACATATCGCTTGGCCCTCCGCCAACACTCTCCAAGACACCCGAACACATTCTTAGCTCTTGATGAGCATCCAAATACTGGTAGTTATCGAATTCGAAGGTGTTGCAATTAATAACCGTAGTAGATAGGTGGACACATTATTAACGTGCTATGCTGCAGCTATTACAGTCCTTGCGACATGTTTGCGACCATTATCTATGCAAGTATCAGTTACGGTGTGCGGACAGACCAACATGGTGATATGTTTGGCAGCCAGCAAATCTCGACGCCAACGAGGACGACGACGCTATAAGATTACATGAAGATTACATGAGTTTTTCGTCGTAGCTGTGCTGTAATCGCAGAGGAACTGTTAATATGCTAAGCAGAGAGATGTAAGAAACAAGGCAGGTCTCGCATGTTTTTGCGGTGGCGTAATGTGCCATTGTCCAAGGAGAGGTTGGTCGTCTTATATGGCTCCTGAAGAGATAGTTCCACCGTCACTGTTTATATGCTTTCAATTAATTACTTATTGATAAGCTTCCACACGGATTCGGGCTTATTGTTTTCTTCATAGCCCAAGAATCACAATTGATCAAGTCACACACGCATCTTCGTTCAGAACTACCTCGCAAAATAATTCGCAGCCACATTCAGATTTTCCGCATAGCTTTGCTAAATGCACTCGTATCTGCTGTAAAAACTGTGCGTTTATTTATCCAAGATACAATCAAAATAAATGCAAGTTAAGCTATCAGTGATGCATGGGAGCAATGTACTGTCCCGACGAGAGATTGGAGGCTCACATGTGGCCGGCATTAGCAATACGCGGGTATCTTCTTATTGCACGCAGCACGGTCCATGCCAGAATTTATTACGTTAATCCACCTGCGCAAGGGTGCTCGGAAAGGGCATGACAATAACTTCGATTCAGATTAAACAGATAATAAATTCCGCGTGGCCTTTTCATTTCGAATTGGACCACCATCGCACCAAAGTTTTGTATTTTGCCGACGATGACAACAAAGACGACGACTGTACATGAGTTATTGCACCAGCTTTGATTTCATCCGGCGATCATTTTTTCGGGAAGCCCCGACTGCTGCAATTCTGGGAGACTCGTTCCCAGATGAACTGATAACTAATTCCAGGGATAATGTCGGATTTATTTGCAGTCGATCAAAATCGATACCAAATAATGCAAAGCGATAGCTTTCAGCTTCTGAATGATGCGTTTGCGTTGGCGGAGCTAAACAGAGATAATTACGTGGAACTGCTTCTGGCGCGAATAGCTGATTAATCTTTCTGGCTTACTTTATGAGTTCTTCATGAAGGATGTTTATGTAATTCGATATATGTATGTAGTTAAAGCAAATAAAGCCAAGTTCCTGTTTACCAGCTGCTTATCGATAACTGTGCAAATAATATAGCAATTCCGCAAATTAGATACTTGCGTTGGAATCTCTTTTATGCTTATCTCTGATTCGATGAATTCGATTAACAAATGCCTAGCGATAGCTGTAATTTTAGTAGATGTAAAATTTACACACTTTCGAAGCACACATAAGTTCAGTGTGAAAATTAATATATCGGTCAGAATCAATACAAAATTAACACTTAATATGGTACTCTTAAGGGGTAACACTACTCTAGGATTTTCAAAAATTCAATTTTTTTTGGCTTAAATTGTACTTTAAGGTCATAAAAATGAGATTTCGGCAGTTTTATAGCATGGAAAAATTTCTAAAGGGCTAACTGAGCGACTTTGCTGCACCGCGTCCCAGAATCACGCGGCACTGGGCGCAGCTGCTCCTATATACCCCCGGGATAATAAGTAGACTTGTTACCTACATCACATAAGGTATTTATAGTTTCAAAGAAGGCCAATAGATGTCGCTCATAAGACGCTTATGTTTTTGACTATTTACCAGCTACAAAAACTTTAAACACGTTTTTCTCAAAATCACTTTTTTCAAGCTTACCGGTAAGATTACTTTAGAACGGGTGTATGGATCCATTTGAACTTTTGTCAGTAGCTTTGAAATACCAAAGCCTAGAGAAGTGCGTATGGATTTTTTGATTAATTGTTTATTTTTAATTTTATAAACAATTTACGGCTAAATTTTTTGTCAAAAATCGTTTTTTTTTTCAAAACAGCTCCATTTTGTTAAAATTCACATTTAAACAAAATCGCCTACGTACTTCACTAGCTATTAGTATGCACTTCAAGAAAAAAATTAGTTTTCTGTTCCAGGAGCGACCGTTCGAGAGAAAAGTTACCGGCAACTTTTTAAGGGTGGATCACATCACACAACAGCCGAATACGGGGTTTTGTGGCCCCCATTTTGGAAAAAAAAAATTGTTGTACTTTTTGAGTTATACAATATACTACCATAAGCGGATTTGATGTTTTTTAATTCATTCACTAACGAAAAATCATGAAAAAGGGGGTCTCTAGAGTAGTGTTACCCCTTAAGCATTTCCGAAAAAAGTATACTTATTATATATATATAATATTATAATTCAATTGAAAACATATTTACATACTCTACATATTTCATTATCTTGGAAACATCCACAAGAGCTCAATTGTTTTATACGATACTTAGGATGGAAAATAAAATTGCGTAAATATAAATCAAAATATCATCTCATTCATTTTTTGCCGATTTTATTTTGTTGTTCCGATACAATACGATCTATAACTTCATTCTTTCTATTTTGTACCAATCCTATCCGATTCTTACATTCCGACTCGTTCCGAACCGATTCATTTCAGTACTACGAACCTGTGAATTTCTTATGAGAAAATGTGTCGCGAAAAATTGAAAAATTCGGTCGTCTGCATAGTTGACGTTTTATAGGGGATCTTCAAAAATTGTCAAATACTGTGAAAACAACGAAAATCACTACAAAACAATTGATTTTTCAGCAGTTCCATATTCGCTGACAAATTGAGATTACAAGTTACCTACCCTCTACCGGCAATAACAATGTACAACTAACTTTAAATTAAACTGTTTAGACACTGAGATACAACACCAGCTCAAGGTAAATAGACCACAACCTATGATCTTCCGTGTTTCCAAACTCTTGCGGGCTGCACATGTACGTAACTGATGCCGAAAAATTCCCAGGACAAATTTTCATCTTGCTTCGATGAGATAGAAATTCTACTCCATTAGGAAAGTTGATGGATATGTTATTTGCGTAAGTAAATTTTATATGAAAAGTAACGAAATTGAAGCATGTTGGATACACAAATGCCAACGATGGCGACTGCAACGGGTACGTTAGGTTTCTCGGAAAACTATGGGATGAATTGTGAAAACCGCACGGTATATAGAAATGTATCCTTTAGAAACGTGACAAACGAAATGAATACCAATAATTGATAAGAGTGAAGTTTAGTTAACAGTTTTATTTTGTTTACGTTTTCTTAATTTAACATTTTCTAATAATTGTTTACTCAGAGTCCTTATTTTAAAATACATCTTACACCAAAAAAATAATTGTTTAACTGAAACTGTGTAATGCAGGTAGCAAGCTCTAAAACAGACTAAATAAAATGTGACCCCACTTGTAGCGCTCATTGAGGATTTTATTCCTTACTTCGGCGTTGTTGGTTTTACACCCCATCACGGCGCAATTAACCATTTTCATTTCTTTAACGTTTGCCCAATAAATTCAAATTGTAAACAGCACGCGGCGGTCCCACAAAAATAATATTTACTAATGCAATTACATGTTCGTAATGAACCATTTCGCCCTTTTTTTATTTCTTTATTTGCACACTATGTTTCTAGTGCATGGTAGCACCAATGCGTAAATTTCATGTTTTATTCCCATTACCAGAAGCGGCAGTCCTAATTTTCATGAAATTTGTGCGACGATTCGGCATCAGTTTCGTCATTTTTAGAACGAGATAGGATGAGAGGATGCACATGATCATACCAGTAGTCTATGTATACAACTTGAAACCAGCTATCTTCCAGCTCATGGGTAAATAGATGCACATTTAAATTGCAGGTAGTTACCTTGCAACCAATATAAGGTCCATCAATCTTTTTGCCTTTAAAAAATCTTCATTTCGTAGTTAACTATCAATATTCATCAGATATTAGTTGCTCCTCTATCGAGTACGGATCAAGCTTCCTCGAGGATCAACTAGCAAGTCAACATTCTCACTTCAGATACTGCGACTAAGCGTTTGCGGTCACATGCATACATCCGTGCATAATTCGAAATGAATTAATTGCACCATTATAATGCGATCATCGATTATTATTACACCTCCAGCGATTTGATGCAATCGGGACGTTTTGCAGCGTGGAAGAACATGCGCGTATAGGTACCATGGCTGGACGCCTATTGATCTGCGGCGATGTTGTATGCAAATTGCGCCTGCTCTGCATTAAGGACGTGCTTGCGCTGTTCACGCTCGAGTCCGGGCCAGCTGAAGACAACATAAATCAAACAACACTTGTTGCCCGCGTAATCGAACAACTATCGAATGCGTTTCAGCGGTAATAAATTCAGGTTTTGATCAATTGCTTTTGCATAAATTAATTAGCTCGATTCGGCGCGTCCCGGCCGCGATTGAGAGCTGAAAGATTGACCAGGCGATGGTTCTGACCGAAGGCATTAATTGAACGTATCACCCTTAAAGAAGTGAAGAATTATACGGACAATCGATCATGGCGTTCGATGCGACTTTCTTGCCATGCACTCCATTGTTGCACTTTAATCGGGAAGTATTGATTGCTGAAAATCATGACAATCTCTTTTTGAATTGGTTTGCATAGTACTCATCCACACAGGCCACAGTAAAACCATCAATCCAACATTCATCCAACATTCATCACACATTCAATGCATATTCAGCTCAATCGCTGTTAGATCCTCCAATAAGTAAAAACTACGATCGCAATCCTGAAAACATCTCAATCAATTGCAACATCCTCTTTGGCTGCACTCCATCTTCGCAGGCTGCTCCCTTCATCCTACCTAGAAAA
Source organism: Oxycera nigricornis (assembly GCA_963942545.1). Classification (NCBI taxonomy): domain Eukaryota; kingdom Metazoa; phylum Arthropoda; class Insecta; order Diptera; family Stratiomyidae; genus Oxycera; species Oxycera nigricornis. Next base: position 7,135,631 of record OZ012663.1, on the reverse strand, counting down.
CTGAGGGCCTTGATGTGCCACAGTCTCCCTCCTCGACATTGTGCTGAATTATTTGCGATGCTTCTGGAGATTCTGTCGCCAACCGTTTACCATGGAAGCACTCCTCCTTCGGCGACGTGGAGCATCATTCTTCCCTGTTCTTATCACGACGCCTAATTTAGGTGGCCGTCGATCGACTCCATTCCGGAGATTTCCAGCGGATAAGTTTAATTGAAACCTGGATGCGTCCTCACAATAAATTTGCATTGACTTTTACGAGGCAGCCAGCAAGCAGGAGAGTCGCTTACAATGCTTGCATGAGTCGTTGGTATCGTTATTGTTCGGATTTCATTCATGATTTCATTCGATCCGACATAAAACGCAAGGACATGCACCAACAGCAGATGGAAGTTGTTGCGGCACTGACAATGGCTGAGCGATTTATTCGAAAAAGGATCTTTCAGTGTGTATATCGATGAACAAATGTATTTTTCTCGATAATTATGCTTTCGGGTCATTAGGATTTGTTACAATTGATGAAGCTTTGCAAAGATACGTAGTTATTTCAGTATTTAAGAAAACATCTTATGTGTATTTTTAAAAGTCATTTTCTGTTTAAAATAAATAAGTTAATTTTGATGATTTTCAGCTCATACCTACAAAATTAAAGTTATGCTGCAAGAATTGAAAATTTAGAGCACAATTTACTCATTCTTCTTGTTTGAAACAAGAAATATATTTTTGTTCAAAGTTTTTAGTCGCTACCTTTTTCCATGTCACTATCGTCACCTGAAACTTTGAAATTATACGTTGATCTTCTTGCATCAATTTTTATCCATTCCCTTTGCCCGAACGAAGGCATGTTCAAATCAATCACTTGGGTTCCCATCGATCTGAAATCCCTTGCCGAGTCTCATCAATTAAGCAACCCCAAGTCAAAATTGTAATTTCAACCCATCCATCCTTTCGTCGCTAACCATTTATTATCCCGGGAAGCTTTCACCTTGCAAAAACAATATCCACTTCGGGACCATTTCCCGAATACCGTCCTGAATCAACATGGAAAGTCAAATCGCGGAAAACATGCAAAGCATATGGTCATGCATATTTCATGGAGTGGATCTTAGAATTAGCATCTATCGCGCCTTTGGTCCGGATTGCCGATGATTCCCAGTCAAATAGTTGTATAGGAAATTCTCCTTCTTATTGCAGCTTCATACTTCACATATTGAGCAGCCCAAATGGTAAGCCAGCGAGGAATCCTGATGGCGTCCGAGTCTCGTGGTGACACAGTGATTCCTCAATTCACTCCCGTCAAGAACAGACGCTGAATTATTTGTATGGCACTCGCCATTTGCATAAATCCACACTAAGAGTGAGTTATAATACATCCTCTTCAGGTGTAGACTTGTCTTTGGAAACCTTCAGCATCTTGATCCTGCTTGGAATTATGTTTACGGATAGTTGGGTTCTTGTAGCAAGGATAATTTCAAGGGTGTGAGTGGCGTTATGAAATTAGGATTGTTGCCAGAAGGTGTATCAGAAGGAATAATGCATAATGCAACCTAGAAAAAGAAAAAGACTGCACACTTCCTGAGTGAAGTAACACCAACTTTGTGAAGAATCTGAGATATTTTTTGTTTCAAACAGTGAAAAATTCAGTTACAATCCGAGAAAGTTTTATAAATATGTAATATGCAAAAATTTACAACTACGATCAAAAGAACTTCATTTCTCTAATTTAACAATTCTCATCTGATAATCATCAACAGATGCCTTTATAATATTCAAGATCATTTAACATCCTTCTGGAAACTTAATAGCGTCATCCATAATCGTACATAGGAGGATCTGTTGCTATTCAAACGGAGCAACAAATGGGCGAAGAGTGATGCTTCTCCACGGGTAACCACCACTTTAAAGAATCCAGAGATGAAGAATTGAGGATATTGAAGATGGTGTTGCCGATGAATAGCATTTATTGATTCGCACAAACGAAATTTCCACAAGAAACTTATTATGTTGACCTGCACAAAAAAAATTTGATTGAATAGTTTTAGTTTAGCTTACATAAAAGTTATGGGTCCAACGCAGAGGTTACTTTTTGTCCCTATTTGGCGAGCAAATATTGTAAATATAATTGTACAATACGGATTGGTTGTGGTGTTACAGTAAGTAGGATTGTAGCAAAGGTTTAATAGAAATCGCTATTTTTGGATATACAGCCGAAAACTTTGTGGATATATAATGCAGTTTTTCGGAAATTCGACAATAAATATGAAATACTATGAAAGATAAGTCAATTTTTAATTAGTCTCTCTTTTTAATAAGTATTTGCAAAAATTTTTAGAAAATAAAAATTATTGGATTCATTTATAAACAAATATACATTCAATTTAAATATAATTCTAGTAATTTTATTTGAATAACTTTAATAGTGGTTAATAGTCCAATAGAAAAATAATAATGATGATGATCGATGGCGCAACAGCCCAAGTACTTATTTGCAGCTGAATGGACGTATGGCTAGTCATCAAATTCCATTTACGGAGATTACTTGACGCCAAGAAACTTTGAATCTGCATGGCAAGCAACTGTTCTAACAGCTAAGCCATCCAGACAAATATTGGAGCTTAAGGTGATCCTGTAAGTTCCGGAAGATACTTATTTTATGTTGCCACATGTGAATTCATATTCATTGCCAAATTTCAGAGAGGAAAAAACCAAAAAACTAACGGAACATATTTTTCCATTTTGATAATAATTTGAAAACTTTTGTAATTTTGCAGAATTATTGTGTAAGAGCTCCATTTTTTTAAAAATAAATTTCATAAAATTTATTTCATAAATAATCACAAACTTCATATATATTTTTTAAATAATTTACTAGTTTGTCGCAGCACAAGTTATTTCAATAATCACAGGAAAGCATCTCTTAAAGGTTTTCACAAGGTTGCTGACAATTTTTTACAGATACTAAATCAATTTTCTACAACTACATCAAATTTTCGACTTTTCTTTACGTTTTGAGGTCTATATGCGTGTGTTCGTTCGTGGACAGTTTTTTCTACGAGCATAACTCACGTAAACAAAGTTGTATCGACTTTGTTGAGGTGTCATTTGAAGCGTCTTTGCACTTCGGTTTGGGGGGTTTGTTGTTTTGACCCTTTGAAGGTCATTTCTGTCGTGCGCTATATGTCGATAACCAAACATAAGGTTTGCTTGATTGAGGTGTTAATCGACGCATATCAACATTTATGTGACTCTATTAATTTTTTTAAAAAAATTGTTGAAGCAGTTTTTTATTTTTTTTTTAAAAGTGGAAAAAGTAGGTTTTTTTAAAACCAAAAAAATTTCAACCTGATTTACAAAACTCAGTAATCAATGTTTATATAATTTATATACTCCGAATAATCCTTGTAAAAACATCAGCAAACTCTTTTTTGATGAAAACGAAAAAATTAAATTAAAAATAAAAAAACATTAAAAGTCATCATGACCTTTAAGGACATTTACGTTCAATGGATGGCAGTTCGAAATTTCAAAACGTGTTAAAAAAAACTTAAACAATTGTGCAAACAAAATCTTTTGATAGAAAAATAACAATCAAATTTTTCCGACTTCCTGCAGAAATACTAGTGGAAGCCTATAACCTTTTTATATCGAACAAATTAATGTGTTTTGGTGGCTCCGTAAGATTTCCTTCAGATTTGCATGCATGGCTGAGTCCCGGAGCTTTAGAATGTAATTAAGACGTGGACGAAGATTTTTTGCCGAAAATCTTTCAAGTTTCTTGTCAAGCTATTCTTTAACAGTGTTATATATGTTAGAAACTCAACCAATTATTGTTTCTTTTATTCATCTATTTTTTTAAATATTTTTCTCGTGAAGCATTTCTTGAAAAACTGATTTATGAAATTCATCTCAAAAGTTTTTCTAAGATATTTTAAATAGTTTCATTGATAATAATAGATTGGATTTTAAATAAAACTCAGTTTTGATTTTTTTCAAAAGAACAAGATAAAAAACAACTAAGAAATCGCATAGAAGTTGGCTTATGCGTTCTTTCGAATTTAACTTAATTTAACAAGGCCCGATACAATACAATCCAGTTACGACTAGGAACTGTACTGAGGCATAAAAACAAGTAAAATATATATTGAAATTGAAAACGAGCCTAAATTAAACTATTTGGAATTTCATTTCAATATGAGTAGGGCGTCATTGATCAATACTTAATCTAATTTAAGATTCATTAATACATGTGGACAATCTACACTTATTCAGAAGAAACGCTCACCCATGAAACACCTCCAAGACGATAGAGCACCTCTCACAGAAACAACAATAGGACCGGACCACAAGTGTCACCATGTGCAATCAATTAGCCTTGAGAGACACAAATTATTACGAGCGTTTGTAATCTTGGGATTATAATATTAATTGCCAAATTATCACGAATTATTTGTGAATGTCCTGAAGATGATTGCATGGCAAGTTTGTTAAGTGACCATGTCATGGGGCACAGCTGGTGGTGCCATGCGGATTTGTTCAGTCGCAGTTAAATTAATTTCGAGTCATTAAGCAATTTGTAAGGTACGAAACCGTACCCTTGATTTTCATAAGCAGATAAGCAATGAGGTATGATGCACGCCAACAGGTTCCTCATTCTTGTGGTCAAAATGCTGTTCCGCATAACGGACGGATCTTGGAACATATTCAATCGAGGAGATTATGAAAAGAAAGTCATGAACGGATTTTTGCTAGGTGTTGTTCTTCAAAGTGGATTTTGAAGGATGCAGGAAGATCGGAGCATTTTCTCAATGATAATCTTCGGATGATCTCTAGAATCAACATGATCTTCCTATCCGTATCCACGGTCTTCAGTATACAAATTTGCATGGCGCAGCAGAACTTCAACTACCATGGCAATAAACTGTTGTGTCGCCTGAAGAGCTGGAGAGTTTCATTTAAGATATTGTTGTAAATTGTCACTGGCTAAATTGATTGAATTTGTAACAGTCAACTGTTCGCCTACCTCTATCAATTAAGGCATTATTGTAAGGTTGCCAGTGCGTCGTCAATCCCGCCCAGAGCCAGCTATATTGCACGACGGCCTTGCAGACTCCGTGGCAATTATTTACGAGCGGTTTCATGTGGTTCGCGTTTTTTGGCCCCAAATCAGAGTCGCCGAAGAGCCAGCCAGAGGGTGACAGGGGCACAGATTTCCCATTCATTCCGTATGGCAAATATCTTGCACCTATAATAAATTTTAATTAGATTTCAATGTTCACTGTAACCAGGAAAGTACAAGTCATGCTATAATATGTCCAATATTGAAAAATGACTCTGGCACGGAATTTAGTTGCAACCGAAAGGTTGTCATGTGCTCCGCACAACATGTTGCGGTTGAGGCATGAATTTGTGACATATTGAAAACTGCTTGGGAGCACATTTGAAGCAAGTTCGTTAGGTAATATCTCAATAAAATATCAAATAGTATTAATCATTAGGTGATTTGTATCGTTGTAGGCCGAACTGGTAGCTACTTAATTTGTTTTCTTCATCTTATAGTGTGAAATACTACGAATCAGATCTGTACAGATAAACACCTGTATGTGACCACTTGATGTTGCTAGTCTGTTTAAACGTACATACGTAATTTCTTTAAAAAATAATAATAATTTTTTGTTCAAATCATTAATTCAACGCAAACAGCACTCCAAGCAGTGGCGTACCCAAGGGCGGGGTGGTTACGGGTTCAAAACCCCCCTTGAAGTGGTCAGGAACACGCTCATCCGTGATTATTACCCTGATTAGATTCAGGTTCTCATTCCCGAAAACTATTTGTCGACAAGGAGCCTTGAACTAGCGTTAACCACTAAGACACCCACTTTAACAATTTTTCGACGAGACACTCTGAAACGTGGGAGTTGAGTGAGATTCAGTATCTCTACGCAATTAGATCTTTTATCTATTTCACAGTAAAACCCATATGGGCGTATGCGCCTATGGTGCTTTAGAGATCTCACCTAGGGCTGATACGGGCATAATTTGCACAAATTGGATCCGTGTGTGCCGTTATCTTTTACTTATTGTATGAAGCCTAGCAATTTTATATATAGATAAAGAGTTGGTAGGAACATTAGAATATGGACACCTGATTGAAAGTTTTCGAAGTAAAATTCCAGAAAAGCAAACGTACCCAGTCAAGACTTCAAAAATATGACCCCCCCTTATCAAAATCCTGCGTACACTACTGACTCCAAGTATGCTTCATGACATTCTATTGAAATTTATTCATATTTTTTTAAGAATTCAAGGAGATTAAGTGACATTAAAATTCGTAAAATTTTATGTTTAATTTGTATGCATTCCTAATTGAGGTAACAACACATATGATGAGGCGGTACCGCTTTTCTGGGACAAACCTCGATTAAAAATACTAAAATAGTTTTGTGGGATTTTTCCAAGAATTTTTTACATACTTGAAACAATGACAAGTCATAGTAACATCCCAGTATTAATAAACGAGAATAATCCTTGCATTTGGACACCATATAGGTTATCAAATATTTTGTTTCAAGTGTTCTACAGGATTTTCCAGCTCAATCTATGCCATTGCTACATAATGTCGTCAGAAGGCATTTTTTGCTATTTTTTTATATTAATTGTGAGTGGAATTAAATTGTACTGATCTACGAATATGAAAAAGTCAATAAGATTTGATGTGCCTACGGATGAATGTTGAATTATTCATATATGTTCTGTTCACGATATCAAACTTGCATCGGTATAATCTGCAAAGCAGGTAATAAGGTGCTCTGACAATTATACTTCCTGAGCATCTTGTAGCGTATTTTCATTCTAGGAAAGATTGCTTCTACCGTACAAGTTTTTCGGAATCCGTTTCATTCGGCCTGTCTGTCTGATGCGTTTGCATTATTATTTTTCTTTAATTGAAGAATGTATCATGACATATTATCCACAACACCAGCATGTTTCATTCTGTATTACAGATACGGATCAATTTAGTCGATACATTTAACTTTTGACGGATCATCACAACGAACTCCAGTTATGAAATAATTAGCTCTATAATTTCGTATCATTATCCTGAATTTCAAGTATCAACACCTTTCCAAAACTCAATCCAGCTAATTGCATGCTATTTCAGAATGCAGATAGCCATCGAACATGGAATCGCACAATAGTTGCCGTATTGACTCTTCACATATGCAAAGCAGCCGCCATTTAAGTGCCGTCGACGAGACATCTATTAACTCATCACATGAGGACGCAACGGATAGTGTTGCGAGAACTATCGTCAACTATTGCAGACCGCAGCAGGATTAATAGCACGTCACGCTGGAGCACCACAGTTGCAGAGCCTCCCTGATGTAATACATACGTATATACATAGTAGCCTGTTCTTCGCACTCGTGTTACGGACGTGTCCACGAGGGCTCATCGCTCCACTTCACTCCGTCATGATGGCAACTATCATTATTCTACGCCGACATCGGCCCTATCGAAATCATTTGCATTTAAATTGCGAATTGTTGCGGAACGTAGCAAACATCAAAATGGCCGCAGCATGGTCTCAATTCATTGACCACCAACACCGGACCTCTTCGATTAATGCCGTCGAATACCAAGTGACCCATCATCAATGGTTTGCACCATCGAGGAGGCTACGTCGACATGAATGAGGCGACGTCATCAAGTGACCAACCCCTGATTGTTTCGGAAAGCAGCTAATGATACGGTTAAGGACATCATATTGTTCTGATGATCTGATGTAAATTCGTAGATACGGATGTATCTAAAATCTAAAGTGCCATAATACCTTAGGTGAAAGGCGTCTGGTCGGAACTCTGTTGTATGACCAGGACACAATTGTATACAGTGAGGGAAAAATGCAGGGACATGCAGTAACAGTTCTCAACTTTCAATGGATCTAAGTACAAATGAAGAGCAAAAATTTTGGAGCATTTCTCAACCTGTTGGCTAAGCTTTCATGTATTGCAGCCTCAGAATGGTCAAATATGTCGGAAAGATGTGGTGTTTCGGTATGAGCATATATTTTAAATATGGATTATATATAACATAAATTTCAAAACAGGAGTTTTGAATTAATGCCACCAAAAGATTCAGATTTAAAGTAATATCTCAATGTGATAGTTTAATTTTTAAAGTTCTTTTTTCAATAGAAGACCTGAGGAGCAACATATAGAATGAAAAAATTTCCAAACTAACCAGTTGAAAAATCATTCTCGCTAAATTTATTTTCACTTTTTTTGGGCCTGATGTTTGTTGAAAAATTGATTTTAGAAATATTAAATAAAATCAGAATGAAAATAAATTGTTTGATTGCTTTTTCATGACAAGTTCCTATTATTGTAAATTCTATGAAAATTCAGCACAAATTCAGAAAATTTTGAAATTTACCTCTAAATTTATGTATTTGAATGAATACTTTTCAGACATTGAGAATAACGAACTTTTTCTTACATATAAGAATCCAATTTGTAAAATATTTGATTAAAAGAAAACAATCGGCACTATCAATACTTTTATTTCCAGTAAATTTTATCGTAAATCAATTGTAGATAAATCTTGCGTCCAAATATAATTCAAATCTTTAAAAACACAAAACAATGTAGAAAAACTAATCTCTCTCTGAAAATAAATTTTTGAGATCCCCAAAAATTAAAGCTTTAATAAATTGAGGATTAATACTTGAGATTCTCTACACGTGAAATTTTCGGAGATCAAAATTTTTTAACAGATAAAAGCAAACATTTAAAATTAAAATACATAGCAAAAAATATCTCCTCTGAATTTTATATTCTTGAAGGAAACATTCACTTAAAAAAATAAAAATTGTCTTAATCTTGGAAAAATTTGGTTTAAAATCGTTGCGAGGAAAATCTCGTGAGCCAGTGTCGTTAAGTATTTACTCTGCAGGAATTTTTAGAAAATAGTACATTCAAACAGTTAGAAGTTTTTTTTAGTGAAAACTGGCTAATGATGCCACTTCTGAAGCTTAACTTTTTGCATTCATTCTTTCCCTCCCAACCAATAACCATCCATGACTGTACTTGTTACATTAGTGTTGATTTTTCTTTTTATTTGTTAAAAGGTTCTTACTAGGGATGCCTCGAAACGCCATGTTGCCGATATCGAATTTTTCTGTTAATATAAAAAAATATTGACAGATTGAGATTACCTAAAAGTTTTAATAATTGAAATTAACATTGATAAAAATTTTGTTTTAAAAACAAAATATTCTTAAGTTTTGCGGAGAAAGGCGATTTCGCAAGTCTATTTGAATGAGACCTGCGGTGGAAAATAATCTCCCAGATGCGACAGAAATCATTTGGAAACTAAAGTACTTCTGCGCCATTCTTTTCAAGTTTGGTTATAAGACGTCATTGCGCCAGAAAACTAACGGATGCATCTCTCGATATATTAGGAGACCTTAGGTATCTCTCTTCCTCGCACTCTCTAATAATATTTTCACAAACGCTCCAAAGCCCACCACTCGTAAACATCTCAGAACAGTTACAGTACCAAATGTAGGTGTGACTGTGTCTGACATAGTTTCGGAATGCAGGATCAAGTAATTGAACAAGACGCTTTTTCGCCGTAGTAATAGTAGACTGTAATTGAAATATTCGTACTTTGTGAACGTTTTCGATTCAAAGTTTTCTAACAGATCGAGTTGAAAAGAGTATCGAAAAAACACGAAAAAAGCTTCACATTTCAAAAATAGGTTAGCTTATTCCACAGAATGCTATTCAAAAAATATTATTATATGAATAATGATGTTATTCGCTTATCCGGTACATAGAGGAATAGATTTAGAAAGTTTTGTAGAAATCAGGAGCCAAGTCAAAAATGTTATTGTCTTCAATATAAGCACCGTTGAAATGCAACTGCATGAAAGTCTTAGTTTTGAAAGAAGTAATCATGAGATGTCATATCTGATGGCACATAAGTTCTATAAGGTCCACCTTGAAATTTAAATTTCCGCTCGTCTCAAAGAAAGCTTAGGTCATGTGCAAATTCTATTGTTTACTTAACCGCAACAGTCGGCAACATTGAAATAACTAATAAACGCAATAGATCCCAAAATATAGCTTCACATTCCCGCAAATGCAAATCCGTGACTTGACACGATTTTAACGAATGGGACACGATGGCTTCCATGGCTGCGTGATCCACAGAAACGCGTCAGGCACCCCCAGCCAGTTTTCTAGTGCACCATCAGACCCAGGTTTGTTCAGGAGTTCGTAATCGTTCTGCGAACATCTCAATTATCTGCGAACAGAATTAAATTAAAAGTCAGCCGGACATGAATATTAATGCTACAGGTTGACAATTAACATGAAGCTGCAGAAAATTTATGGCCCAGTTAGACCTTGCGTGGCATGCTCAGTTCAGATGCTCCTTGTTGTATGTTCCAGGCTTGTTCAGCATCGCTTCCTTCCTCGCTTGCTGGTGGACAAAAATCAAGCCATTTCTGGTTGCTCGCCAGCACTTGCTACCCTTGGAGCGGCTTGCAACTGGCAGCTACATGTACAAATGAGGCGGGCAGGATCCACAAATCTCCTTGAATATTCGCAGTTCACGATGCAATGCGACAACAAGAACTTTTGTTTGGCCTAAAGCTTGGCCCAACCGAGCGGTGGTACTACTCCTTCTTTCTATGAATTAATAATGTATATGGGAACAAAGTCGCTGATAGTGATCTCTCGAGTAACATCTTCTTCTCTGATTGCACCACGACTTCAAACCCTGGGCTGCCCCGCAGGCACAGTAGCTGCCATGGCGTGTGACTTAATTAATTGAACTAGACCTTAGCTATGTTCAAGACCTTCATTATGAATACGCAAAATGCACAGGGTCGTTTTAATCGTTCGAATGGATTAGACACAACGCGATCTCAACTTATTTAAATTAATGGAACTATTTTCCCGCTAGCCACAGGGGCCACTGTTGCACTTCATTGGTTAATTCAACAGAAAAAAGCCCACAAAGGATACGAATATCTTTTGAGCATTGTTTTAGGCACTACCTTCGAAAATCAATCGAATTAGCCTCGGAAATCAATTTAATAGACAAACTTTTTCGAATCACTCCTGAAATGCTTCACCCTGTCTCCTAAATTAAAGAGAAGCTCAACAAATATCATCCGCCCAAACAGTCTGTAATAGCAGAGCATGTATTTCATTCAGTCTCACTCACAGTTGATGGTAGAATAGCTCCCCGGCCGAGTCCTGTTCACAAGTCATGAAAAGTAAATAGAAAAAAATGATCACATCGTCAACATAATTTGCATAAACGCAATTTGTGAATATTAATTCAATCTTTTTCTTTCCGACGATCGCCAATGAAAATAAGTCGTGACGATACTAAAGAAACACTACTGATGCGTGCAAGGATGCGGAAGAAAATCTGTTCGTAGTGATATTCATAATGGTGGATTCAACGAGCTACTAATCTTCATATGTGATTAAATCTGGCTGAGACCCGCTGATATATTATTTGAGACAGCAGCTTAGATTTATTTATTAGATTTTATGGTGGATCTTGAAGTTCTGATTGTAATGGTTTATTGTAGGTTTGATTTCAATTGAAAATCGCGTTCGCGTTTTCTAAGCGTTAATTGAAGGACGGAAATGATATACTTCAAGTTGTTAGTTTTTGTACTTAAATTGATTACTAGTTCAGAAAGATCTATTCAACTTCTTCCAATTCTTACTTCGTTTAATTCGCACCAATGATATTTTTTTTTGATAATTGCCGTCAGCGAGTTGTTTTTCAATTGAAATCCAGCAACAATCTAGATTTTTAGTAGATGCTCTTAAAACTTCTGAAAAACTGGAAGTGGAGCACCTCCAACTTTTGTATTTTAATATGCTAAGCAAACTTCATTAATTTGACTATATAGCGCAATTTTAAAAACCACGAACTTTTCCTAAACATGTTTTTAGTCCCCGTAAAAATTAATAGATATCAGTTTCATGAAATCTCACCTCATTTTATTCTCAGTGTATTCCGCTTTCAAAAATGCATAATGCCATTTAAGAAAAAAATCACTTTGGATCCCAATCATATATCAAAGTATAGTCCTTTTCATGATCCACATCTCCTTGCGTATTTGTTCAAGTGAGTAGTTTACTTTGACTTTTCGCATTTCCCATTCGAAAACGATTTGAAATGTTTCTTCCATGAGTTCACTATCACAACTGATCAAATCTGCTGATACCGTGCGTCCTCATTCGCTATTGAAATGTCCTACTGTCTAAGCTTTTTGCAGAGATGGCCTCATTCTCAACAGTGGTGAGTACTGGCAGTTGTTTTTATGATGGTAACGAAAAATAATGGAAAACGTATTTGGAATCGTCTTTATATTCCATCAGTCTGGAAAAGTTTTTAAATGATGTGTATTTTTGGTTTGATATGATTCGGACAAATAGAAATGAGTTTGAAAGTCCAAAGAAAGAGAGATTTTTAAAAATTTTGAATGGCGCATTTGTTTTCATAGCCTTTGACGAAAAAATATTCATGGAACAGGTACAAAACGCAGCAAATCAAAGAGGTATAAAATGAGTTTTGCTGGACACTTTCGTTTGAATTATCAAAAGTGTTTGAAATTACCTTTCAGCAATTTTTTTTGTGTGACTTGAGAGAAAAAGATGATCAAGATTATCAAGAATCAAATTTGGGTGAGAAAATACAAAATGTTGTGATTATTTGGCACGCATAGTTGAGCTATGAAATTCAAAGAAAGCGGTTGACATATTTTCCATTTCAAACCCATGCAAATATATTATCAATTCTTCTTGGTTCAGCAAAATCAAATCCTGTGTAATAATTTAAAGAAAATTTAAGAAAATTGGCCAGTTCCAAATTTACATTTTTGGAATGTTAAATTCTCAACAATCGATCAATTTTTTGAGATTTTTTTTTGTCCTATACCTATATTTCGGATTAAAAAATGTAATTAATTTCTGATTACCGAATCATTTACGCTTTTATAAAATGAACGAATTGAACAGCGACAATAAATTTCATTGTGTGATTTTTTATGACTTCAGATGAATTAAGACTTGCCAATAAAAAACTCAACAGATAAAATTTTATACACGTTTTGAATAGCAAAATTATTACCTACTTCAAAAATATTCATTTGATATAAAAGAAACAGTTATGTTTCAAGGAAATAATATTTCTGCTGATAATTGTGATATTTTTCGAGAGTTATTTAAATTCAGATACTTTCTGAATTGTAAGCAAGACAATTTCATATTAAAAATGAAATTTTACGTGAAAGCATTTTAAGTGAGCAAATTAGAAATAAAAAATTTCCGCAGCAAATCTCTAATAAAATACATTTTTAACATAGGATCCTGAACATCAATACATGTTTCAAGTTATTTTTAGTACGGAATAATTTGGTGAAAAATATATTTTAACATAGATCTTCTCAAGATAAAACTAATACAATCCTTGGTGGAAACTTTTCCCTAAATTTGCATGAATATTTAAATGAAATTGAATGTTTTGATTATATTCCAAATAAAATTTCAATACATGTTTCTGTCTTGAAAAAACCTGTCATTGGGTATTCATAATTCATAAATATGATTGTAGAATATTGTCTCTAAAATAATTTTGAATGTCTTTTTTGGGAAGGTCATTTTGTTTCTTTGCGAGATTTGCATAACAGTTTTCCGAAGAATGAAAGGATATTCCGTATCACACTTTCGGAAAACTTAAAATAGATTTATGAAGCTCCATCCTCCTCCTTTGTAATATTTACTAAACAGCAACAGTAAAATTAAAAATTTACGCTACTGTTTGAGTTCAAATAGCTTGACAGGATCGTATTTCATGCACGAGGGAAAAAATTAAATAAACTTCAGTTCATTTTGAAGAACAGACATTGAGTGTTAAATTTTCATTTTGCTTTCCCAATGTTAAACTGATACTGATGTTGTCCAATCATGTATGCAATTTGTATGTTTCAAAAAATTCAAATTCTACAACACCATATAGTAGCGAACAGCTCCAAACTCATATTTTATAACATGAAAATATTCTAGAATAATTTAACTCAGAGCTGTATTTTTTTCCGATTAAAATATGTCGAAATATTACCGCTCAACAAATGCCAAATTAAATAAGATGATTAAATTAGTATTTAAAACTTCAGGAAAGCCTGCTAAAATCATTTGGTTATAAACCAACTGCAGAAAACTCGCATGGCTTGAAGAAGAAAAAACTACAGCGAGCTTCAACAAATACACCCAATAACTGACAGCAATATTATACATGCGCAGTTGGTTTTTTGTTTGAAATTAAGATAATTGAAACATCATGAAATATTAATTATCTTTAACAAAAATGTTGCCTTAAATCTGCAGAAAATATAAGATGTGATGTGATAATTTTCAGAGTCGTTCTTCTCTCTTTAATTTATGTATTTGACCAGCATGAAACTGTAAAGAAGGCTTTCCCGAATTTGGCACTGAAAATTTATAATAACTCAAGTATTACAACTTTAAGAACCATTATGCCTTTCATTTGAAGCATGCAACGATCTCATCTCTCGATAGTTTTTTTAACGATGAAAGGCACTTGCTAAATTAATTCAAAAGATTGAAGTTGATGCTCACGATTGCCACAAAATTCCTTATCTTTTTCAATTATGTTTCTGTGGGATTTCACCCTAACTCGTATTCAAGCCTGTTGAACCCTCGAAAAACTAACATTGTGCTTTTTGTTTGAGTTCATATAATTCTGTAAAAGTTTTTCATGCATTCATGCTCCTTCTTGTAGTCAGTACTCACTGACCATCATATCTGCCTCGATTGCTTTCATCCACCAGCTTCTCTACCTTAAAACAAACCCTATTCAAGAAACTGTAATAAAGTCGTCAAGAATCCTTGTGATAAATGTACAACCATTAACCACCTCTGTCCGTGGCCAACGCCTCCGACTCTTTGCGAATTCACTTCTTCGGTGACATGAAATTAATGGAGACGACTCAGCCAATCCTTTTTAATTCTAGCAGCCACGGTGCAAGGAAGTTTTCTCGTTGGATTTCAATTACGCGATCACTTGCTGCGCAGCGAAATTTAAAGAGTTCTTTAGTTAAGTGCCAGGCACAACATTTAAGACGAAGTGGAGAGGTGTGAGTCGTATGAATGCTATCCTTTATTTTTGATGCAATGATATAGAAGTGGTTCAAGGGAGCCAAAAGGGCAATCGGAACTCCCACGAGATGTTACTTTGTTACCAAGTACCAGTTGGAAATTTAGTGCATTTATTCTGAATTCTATGTTCTTTGCATAATGAGGAAAGCTGGCAACGCATACTTCTTTATATGGAAAACTAACAGCAGAATCTCGGTAAGGAAGAATGGAGAATGTGTAGATAATTTCATGGAACTACATGTTGAAGAAATATAATTTTTGGTCCACTAAGCACAAGGTGAATATCATTAGCTCTTCTATTGTAATCATTCCAAATCGTTTCGAAATGGGCACTCCACCTCAAGGATCATCCCCAGCCTTGAATGGGCCTCACAAGCGTCCACTCTGCATTCGCAAGCACCGCTCGGGCAGTCTCTGCCTGGTGAAAACAAATAACGAAATTATGGCGAATAAATAACCTCGTCGGCCTACGAGGCTGCATTAAAATTTTAAATTATGCCCTCGAAATTGAATCGACGACAAACGATCGCGAGGATTTGTATTACAATTGCCCCACGTATGTGCCAGGTCGCCTCGGGTGTTGGGTTGGCTAGGAATCAGATTGGGATTGGCATTGAGATTTGGAGCCGCAAGACTGCAGAGCGGAGTCCCTGCAACGGAATATCGGCGGATGGAGCATAGGACGGTCCTCTGGTCCAGTCAATCATGTTTCAATGTTGTCTGTCATTTCTGAAATGGAGGAATCAACAAGACTACACCGTGGCGAGCTGCTGAAATATTAGAAGTCGTTACGCTGAAAGCAGGAGTTACGGCCGAAGTCGGGCATAGACAACGTGGGAAGGCAGGATCAGAGTTGAGTTGCCCATCCACAAAGCCTGATTCCGCGACGTGTGCACATGTGAGGATTGCGAGGACCATGAGTAGGAGAATGGCATTTATTTATGAGACAGCGAACACTTTAACTAGTCGACATGCAATTCTTTCAGAACTTTCGTTTATCATATGCAAAACCAGTGCTCGGTATGCATTCCTAATCGCAACGGCGAAGGAGGAATGCCCCGCTTGCAAATTGTGGAATGCTTGGAATCTTACGAGTCGGATAAATGGAAGCCAATATTGCTTCAAGTACGGACCGGACTCTTTAAATTAATTCTTAGGCTGCATCAAAGTGAACCTCTAGAATTCTTTTGAAATTCGAATAAGGCGCACAAATCAAAAATAGAATTAAATCGGAGAGAAAATATGAGTCTTAATAAAAAGTAAATAGCTGACCAGTTCACTCTGTCAGTATAAATCAACAATGTTTATTTAATAATATCTGCAGGCTACACACTGATAACGGTCGTTTGAGCTTTGGGGAAATTTTGATGAGTAGCACAAAAGGGCAGCAAAGATGACATCAAAGAAAATGGAAAAATGAACTCAAAAATAGAGACATAGAACGGATGGAATAGATAAAGTATGGAAGACTTAATGAATATACTACGTACATATGTATAATTCTTTAGAAAACGAATATACACCGTTTGGAATTAAAACAGAAATAAGAAAGTAGTGAAACTCTCGTGCATTGCGAAAATTCTGCATGATTTTCACCACAGCCATCTGCTCAAATAGTAGCTACGGCAGTTCCATTCACATAAAATTGTAGTTGTACGAAACCAAATTAGGCAGGACTACTGCTTGACGAAAATAGCTGGATATGATATACTCCATAAAAACAAGTCGCTATTCAGCGAAGCAATGGTCGCGATTTTCACAATAACCGTCCATGTGTTGACGATGAAAATATGTATCATCCTCCTAAACCCTTCCAACCTAAGAATCCATCATTTTTCCGGAATGACTGACATCACGGCTTCGCGCTGCTGTTTATATCAATTGACGGATCCTCCGAGGCACCTCGACGAACTTTATTTCAGTTAGTCCACCGTCTTAAATGCCCCAAATCGTGCAATAAAGTAAATTGTCTTCTGGAGGGCACTTGCGTCGTCGCCCATCCCCGCTCGGCCCCTTGTTCGCGCCTTATCACTTGTGACCAATTCTAAGGAGTTCATTAAAACGTTAAATGCTCGAAAGTCACCTCCTGTCGTGGAATCAGGCTTGTCTTACTGTTAGCACTGCAGCGGGGACAGTCCTGTTTTCGGAACTGATGTCCTCGAGCTGTCCTTGCTCTTTCCGGGGATCAAGAAAGTATTGAACGTGCTTTCCCAGGCCAGCAGTTGCTCTACAGCACATTTTTGTTACCTGGGCCATCGCTAAAGACCATGGCAGATGGAAATCGCAATTTTTGGGCCGAGAAGGGACCCAACGATACGATCCAGAACACGGCCGGGGGGCAAATCCTGCGAATAAATCTTTTATGCGAAAGATAAGTGATGGGACATGAAAAATTAGGGAGCCTGCACATCACGGCGGATGTTATGATAGAAGATTGGCGAGTGCCAGAGGATTTATGCGAGGGTAATGAGTGCCAGCCATCAATATTGTGTCGTTTCGCGCGACACGATGATATGCATTTGATAGCATTAAATAAATATAATCTGTAGGATTCATCAGGATGTCGTAACTATAAAACAATGTACAATGTATGTTAAAGCAATTTAATTTGAGTGTGCAAAATAAAAGCATCACTCAGTTAAGTTTTTGCAATACAGACGAAAATCAACAATTATTCTTCATTTTTATGTGAATTTTTTTCAATGTAAAATAAATGTATTAGAGTTTTTCGTTCCTTGTTTAGAAAATAATAGATGATGCATCCAATAGGTGTTAAAGCTATGCATGTATGTATGTTAAGGAATTCGTTTCATTCATCAAAAAAAATTGTGGGAGTTATGAATAGTCAATTCGTTTATTTGCTCTCATTATTTACTACAATCTAAAGGAAAAAGAAAACTTTTCGCACTGAAAAAATGTCTCCGCTTATTTTATTTCGTTTTCGACTTAGAAATCACTCACTTCTTATCTTGGCTTGTAAAGGCTTGAATTCCAGAAATCTTTTTTTTTTGTACTACTTGATCAAACCAAAGACTGTCTTAAATTTGCATCAGGAACAATTTATCGAAATTTCCGATCAGTGTTTCTCATGGATTTGATATAGAAAAATTTTGAGGAACAAAATGATTTTTGTGCCAAAAATTTGCATTCTTAAATCATTGATCCGACTGTGGGGGAAAAATTCAAATACAATGAGACGTTTAATAATAAAACAAGCTCAAATCAAATTATTCAAAGTATTTTTTTTCCTGTTTGAAATATTGAAGTCCATTCTTTAATTTATTTTATTGTTTATGGGTGCAAAATCATAAATTCAAGCGAAATAGCTTTAATTAAATAAAATAATCTGTTTTAAATATTGGATTTACTATTTACATATATTGAAATGTTTACTATCGTATTGAGGAATATTTGACTCAAACATGATTTGAAGTGATATGATACAACGTCGTTACTTTCTCATAAAATTTCCCATATCTGGAAACAACTTATTGTTTCGAAATGAACATGAACTGTGAAACTAAAATTTATTTTGATTGGTTTTAAAATTTATAGCTTATCAAAACGTTTGAAAAATGTTTTTGGATTATAAGTACACTCTGCTGACGACCATTACAACTATCTATGAAATATGTCGGTGTGCGCCTTGGATAAACTTATCGAATAAACGAATTCCACAGACATTCACCATTTTATGGTAGTTCTTGGAAATAAATGAAGATGGACGAAGATTTTATTTGCTTTTTAAACCCTTGGCATTTCGTTCCAAAATAGGCCGCACTGTGTTGGTGGCGTTTTCGACAATAGTAATTATTATCAAAAAAGTTAACCGTTATTTCCAGGTAAAACGTCTTTTCGTGATTTTGCAAATTTCTATTGTAAATAATAGATTTTTTCCGTGGAATTTTAAAAATAAATGTTATTATGTAATGCTAACGTGAATTGTTAACACGTGCAAAATTTAAATTATAGTGTTGGTTTCCACGGAAATTTAGTGAAGCCGGTTTCTTCACTATGTAGATTGACAAATGAAAAGTCCAATGAAAACGAAATATTAAATTACTTTTATTTATCCTTCTGGGACCTCAGTTATAGACTGAATAATTTGCTTTGTTTGGATGTTGATGCTAAAAATTATCCAAGACGTTGAAAAAATGGTATGGTGATCATTTTGAACTTGAGATTTCTAAAGAAACTCTTTTAAGAGTTTGAACTATAATCCAGTTAGCTTAGCCGATTTACCCTAATTTTTTTACAAAAACGTTTTTCGTCAATACACTTTCGTCCTTACAATCATCGAAAAATTTAATCAGAGATTTTTCACTATTTCTTCAAATCAATCTGTAAAAAGAATTTCTAATAGTTTTACTTTATTTTTACTTTTCAATTGAAACCGTTGCAATTGATTCAAAGTTTATATTCCAAATTTTCGGATTGTATTTAATTCAAGAATCATTTCGTAGGAATTTTCATTATGGATTAATTAGTTCTTACAATTCACATGAAGTACCAGAAACTTTGAAATATGTTTTGTCGAAAATTTTCTGCAGATATTATAAACTCAAAACCAAACATGTAATCAACAGGAAATAATTCATAAACATATAGTCTGAACTATTAATCTAAGTAAAAGGACACTAAAATTTACAGATTTGGTACTATCTCTTATACCGATTCTTGTCGTCTGGGAAGTACTATGTCCTCAAATTTTAAATATGGAGAATTACTAAATTTTGATGGAGAGAGTGATTGAAAGAAACGAAGGTGGTTTTAGTCGGTAGAAATCCGGCATGCCGAGAAGCAAGAGCTGATCGGTATCTTTTGAAGATTTCCACCTCCCAACGTTGAAAAAAAAACTTGATGAATTTTTCAGTAGAATTTTTGTTAAAAAATTATATTTCGCTGTAAAGCATAACAACTTGTTATACACTTGATGAAAAATCTCACACGTTCACTATACCGTGGACTTAAATTTATTTTGGTGGATTTAAATTTCAATATTTAAATACGGTTTTAGGTAAAGTAGGCTGGAATCGTTTTCAAAAGTTTTTTAGTATTCATTTTATATGCATGGCATATTTGTTTTGAAGAATTTGATAATTTCTACCTTCATTTTATCATTGAATCAGTTGTAATACTTTTTATTGAGAATAATGAAGTAATACGTAGTACATATTTATTGAATTGTTGCGTAGAATATCGAGTGGACACGATTGAAAATAGTTTTCAGTTTCTGTCGAATTCATTATACTCAGATCCGAGAGCGAATGAAGTTCTGCGAAGGCAAACTTAAGTTTTGACAGGATCAAAGATACTTGAAGACCGTCTTTTGTATAATTCGAGTAAGACCATTGATGAACACGCCAGAAGAGGAGGCTCCTAGTCTCAGGTTTTTCTAAAGGTCCATATTTATTTAGAGAAAAATAAGTGTTTAAATTTACAACAGTTGCATTTAAGAAAAATGATTGGTATAATATTTTATGTAGGAACTATTTGGTTAACACTCTGTAGCAAAGGAAGATAGAGCTTGAAGATGGAAAAGTGACAACAATAATTGATATGCTAGCCGATGGTACGAATTTAGAACTATCATTCTGGTAACCTGCTAAACCGATAGCATAGAATTTTAGAAATTAGTTCAGAATATCATATATCATATTTTTTCACAAAAATATTTTTCGATTTTTCTGTTTGGCAATGCGATAGGTAAAGACACATCAAACAACAGCAATTAGAGCATTTTACGAGAGAACATCTGCATTTTTTTATATTAATAGTTCCAAAAAGTATCCCCAAGCCAACGTACAAACATATGTACATACGTGCCCCACCATCCGAGGAATTCTGTTTATTCTGATTGCAAAATACTCTTCAAATCTTTTGTTTCTCCACACGCTTAGCTCGGGAAATACCTTCAGATAAACACTCACTCTTTCAGATACAAGTTCGATGAAATCTCACATGGATCGACTCACCAACGTGCGAGCAATGCAACTTTCGCGGGAAATGTGGAAATGGAGTGCGAAAATGCTTCACATATGTGGTGACGTCCCACTGTACTCACTGCCAATCTTTCGGAGCGTATGTTCATATGTGAATTTCATGATAGCGTAATTCAATTGCGATACGCGGGTCTGCAATCCCCCTTTGACGATCCTCTCCATGAATTACACCAGTCGAACGTGCTGTTGCGCTCGTTGCCACCTTCCGGAATGGGGGGATTCCAAAGGAAGGCCAGTCAACCATGAAGGAGAATCTCAGGGGTATATCCACGTGAGGAAGAGTTTCTCACCTGGTCAGACAATTTATCTGAACGAAATTTTGTCATTCTAGATTTTTCCATGTCTTAAAAAATTCCGTTGACCAGTGGGAAAAATCGACAATGATGACTTCTGTTTGGCAACCTCCTTTTGAGGTCTTATTATCAATAAAGTTCTGCAAACCCAGTTCCCAATCAACGAGCAATAACAAAATAATGTTTGATTCGTTAGAATTTTTGATTTGTCCTGATTTGGATCCTTCCATGGCCATCCTAGACTAGATTATTTAGTCCTCGCTGATGTGCAAGGGTCAATTCTCATCAAATCTCATTTACCAGTCACCCAATTGCCGGCTAACATTTCTCCAGGTGAGTCAGCTGTGAAAGCCCCCGTCCAGGTGAGAATGCAGCCGCGATGGTGTGACGTTAACATCGACAAGACTGCTCTCTGCTTCCCTTCCCACATGGGTTTTATCAAACACTTGGAAGTGACGTCAGCATGCGAAATGCTTGGAATCCATGTGGGCCTGCAGTGGCTGAGGAAGCAGAAAGCCGAACAGTGTTCATATAGTTACTTGGCAAAGGTCACCTTGAGTATTGGCGAGCGGTGGAGCTTTATTTAGCCGCCACAGGTCCCACTTCACTTGCTTCCAAATAGAACGTTTACAGACTTCAGTGCGTCCGCAGGCATCTCCTCCTCAAATCGCGTTCCAGCTTCGCAGTGTCGCTGAGTTGTACCGACCGAAAGTGTTTCAGTGAATTACTCTTCGTTTTGCGGGCAGAACAGTGTGAACTTTCAATAGCAAGTGAGTGTGTTTTTAATTAATTCGTTAGCCAGCTAAGTGTGCTAGCCAAAAGTCGCTGGAAACAATTGTGGGCTCTATAACAAGCGAGTAGTGTCCTTAATGGAACACCACAACTGATTTATAATTGTTGACTATCGTTTGTATCTCCATTAGGCGGCTCACTGCCGAGTTCTTTCAATTACTCTTCAGGTGCAACAGCCTAGTCCCACTTTCAACACATCTCCTGAATATTGCTAGGCGGCACTTTCTTCATTTGACCTTCAGCCAATTTCGCCGCCAAACATACGTGAATTTCTCCTTGCACTTTTCATTGGGACATGCGCGTGACTGCGTTCGGCCTCGTTCTCACCTAAGGATATTTTACACGTTGATGGGTGGGAGGAAAGCTCCATTGAGTGAATGGTTCCATGACTCCTTGTTGTATTTGACTTTGGGTTAGCTTTGAAGGACGAATTTGCTTTCGGTGCTTTGGGAGTATCAGAGGTTGGTTACTGGAGAAAGTTGAATGAACGGCGGCAATTGTGATACGATTGAGTTCAAGATTGGCCTTCGGGAAGTGAAGACCGTTGCTGAAAAAGTATTGTATTTGATAATTTGCTTAGATCTTATCTAGACAGTTTGGCTTCAAGCAGGTGAACCTAATTTGTTAATGCTAATTTTTTCTATTTTTGTTGAGTAATTAGAAACACCATACGATATTGTGGATCAGAAGGAAAAATGTTTCTTTTTCCAATATTATGTTGAATATTTAGAATAAAAACTGCCAGAAAACGACCTTTGCAGAATACATATAATATAGTCTAAAATTAAATTGTGCTAACATTCCTGAGTGATGACGAAATACATGTCATCATTAATCATCAACAAAGTGTGAGGCTGAATTGTTAGCAAAATTTAAGCTGACGTTTAAAAATGATTGAAATTTGGATATTGAAATTTGCATTCTGCAAAACAACTTTAAATTTTGAGATTTATATATCCGATGCCACATATCCATGTGTACATTTATTTTGTGTTAAAATATTAATTGATGCAAAATTTATGTTTATTGATGTAATTTATATTTTTGGTTTTCCCTCTTGATAAAATTAATTTATTACTATTTATATATTTGACTTCACAATATCAATTACATCTTGAGAATATGAAAAATACTTTTAAATACTTTTTCTATGGATTTTGTCTCCAGATCTAATTCTTGCCCGAAACTCTTATTAGCGAGCTGTAAAATGCTCAACACTTAATTTTGAATTTTTTGTAAATATCATGCAAATTTAAAAAAAAAATTAAAAATTCTATTACACAATTCAGTCAATTAAGTCTAAATTTTTTCAATTGTAACATTGTACTCCTTTTATTACGGTAATTGTTCTAAAGATAATGTTTTAAATATCCTCTATTTTGAGAGTAGATCAATTTTCTTCACACTTTATAAGCAAACTGCCTTTGAATTTATGTTTTGTTGCCATAAAAATATCTCGGAAAAAGTTTGTTTAAGGGTAGTTTAAAATCTACTAAATGTCTTCTATCGCTCATCTTGTAAACGAAGGAAAACTATAAAAACTTATAACCTTATATCATAATATAATCGTATCTTCTTTTTAATTTTACGAAACAACGACAAACTGATATCCTCTCGTTATTCTGTAGAAATTACATCCTAATCTGGAAAAGGAATTCAGGCCAAAGTATTAAATTTTACCAGCAACAAACTTTAACGTCCTTTTCTAGACAGTTTATACATTAACTAACTAATGCGTTTGGTATCCTGAAAATAAATTCTAATAGCCTCTCATTAGCATGAAAAATTTGTACAGATTCAGTCAAAAAATAGAATTCAGACATAATAAAATCAATTCTCAGCCATTTGAAGTTATTTTGAACCAGAAACAAAGTCGATTATTTTTGAATCAATATAATTTCAAATACAATCTAGAAGCAAAAAGCATTGCGAGGGTTTTTTTTTTCCGAAAATCAATTTCGTCCTTTATTAAAATTCTTCCGCTTACTATTCAGTTCACTCGTGTGGAAGTGGTAGTTGAATATTCATGAGTAAACACGACAAAGATAGCTAAACTGAAGAACATTGTGCTGATTGCAAGTACTGTATTTAGCAATGTTAATCAAAACAATTCTCAACACAAGATACGTCCAGTGAATTGTACAAGAGGAAACAAACTGAATCACATATCTCATAAGCAGTAGCGTACGCAGGATTTTGATAAGGGGGGGGGTTATATTTTTGAAGTGTTGACTAGGTACGTTTCCTAGTGCTTTGTTGTAGATATGAAGATATAATTATGTAATCATACTGAATCATACTTTTTCACCGGTCAAAGTTGGAGTCCTCCAAAAATAATTATATACATATGTTTTAAAAATCTTTAATTCAATTGCCTCAAAAAGTATCCAAAAATGGAATAAATGTGGGTACACGGAAATACTTTTCGGTGTGATCAATGGCAAATTGACATTTACTCGATTTGGCTGGCGACCTGCTATACGAGGTATTTGAATAGTGGTTCCAAGAGGGGGGGGGGGGTTGAACCCGTAAACCCTCCCCTTGGGTACGCCACTGCTTATAAGGATTAATTAAATAAATTTTTATTTCTGGTTGAGAAAATTGTAAAAATTTCTTTGAGAATGAATGAAATAATTGTTCCTGGAAAATCTTATTAAAATATTTTAAATATTCATTCATGCGTTGACTCAAAAAGCTTTCCGTCAGAAGATAAAGCATCTAAAGATTCCGCTGTAGAATAAAGTATGGAGAAATAATGAGATAGTGTAGTATTGAGTCATCTTATCACATGGGAAAACACTGAACTCAGTTCATAGAAGTTTAACATATTCAGTCATATTTATTCTGTGTACTCGGGTACGTTTCATTATAAATCAACCATCAATTCACACCAACACTTTGAGAGGTAAATTTTACTATGAATTCTATTTTATGATTGCACAAAAATTGAAGATAAGAGTTGTTCTGTAATCTAATCAATGTCGAAAAGCATTATTGGAAAAAGATTACTTGACTAAAAGAGGTGTGTCCGTTAAGCTTCGGGAAATGTATTTTCACGGCTAATTGTCGTAATTAGTTAGCGTTTAATTGGCAAGAACAATTTATTATGGTTGTGTTGGTTGGCAGTTGTAGTTTTTACTTATTATTAGAGTGTCTGTCAGTGTTTAAGATATACAAAATTAAGAATATTGATTAGGCAATAGAAAGACTTTTTCCGAATGTTAGATAATCTTATCCCATCCTCTTGCTTATTAATTACAATCTAAACAATTTAAAAAAAAAATCACGATTATCTCACGTTTTGAGAGAAAAGATTTTGTAAGTTCTACTTGCCTTTTCTTCCGAGAATATCGACCGTATACTATTTAAGGTGTCGATGTTCTTGACGTGGTTTTTCATTATTTTTTATCTTTATGCAAATATTCTATTCCTGTACTCATAGAAAACTCCTACTGAATTCATAGTCTGCTATATACGTATACCAAAAATAAGTAAGTAGACTATACGATATTCATTATAAAATGAATGTTCTTTATGCCAAGTAGTGTATCGGGTAGATCCTTGGTGCCGGCATGCCCACGTTTTTTTAGTGTCAGTTTCTCCCTTATTCAGTCTAAATAAACTCTAGTCTGGGTTGTGAAAAAATGATTTCATTTTTGATTGCCTTGGATGGATTCCTTCAACTGAAGACTTCCTTAGAGAAAAGCGTACAGTAAGGAAGGCTTTAGCCTTTTTCTAGACAATTTTCTCGATTGATCGTCCGTAGATTTGAAAAGCATATATTATTTCATAGATTTAAAAATAATTATTTAAAAGATTGCTAAGAAATTAAATTATTATAACATAGTTTCTTCAGTTGCCAACTTCTCACTCACTTGTCCTAAAATTGGTGGAGCCTTAAAGTTAAAATTGCTGTGAATCCATGGAAAGCAGTTTCAGTATCTATTCTTCATAAAATCACCAGCATTTGTTCATTGTGGATCAGCTTGAAGCACTTGAAGTGGCAATATATTTCTTAATGGTTTTCATAAAAACACTCTTTACATGCATTAATGAAAACATCGATCGTTACATACAATCAACATAATACATAGTTAAATATCTTTTCCAGTTATTCCTAGGAAATTTAAAAGTGAAATATTGCTAGATTTGAAAGATTTCAATCCTGCATATAAGTAACACCTAATAACTCTACTTAATCATTATTTCTTCAGAAGTAATTACTGCCATGAGCACTCAATTCATAGTATTATTTATGTACAAGAATAAATACAACTATAATTGCTAGTGAAGCTGATAGGCTCAGTTAATTATTCAGCATATTATCTTGATTCTATCTACATTCTATTTTCGAACAATACTTACATACTTATATGTAGTTGAAAATCACTTTCCAACAACATCAAATGAAAATTCTATGCCATAAACTCAACTTTAGATTAACGTAGTTGTGATGCTTTCGCTTTAAGGGGGGGGGGGGGGTAAGGTTTGCTTCGTCTAAAAAATACCTTTTTTCATGAATGTTTTTTAGAAAAAATTATTACTGAAGGTTTATTTTACTTATTATTATATGAAAGTACAACATGTGAAGAATATTTAGGAAAATTTTTGTTCAAAAATAGACAGAAATAACGGATTTATTGTAGATCTCCGCAGGCGCCTAGAAAAAAAGTTTTTGTGCGGTGACCAGCCTACAGCATCACTGGATCATTTGAAACCAAAAAATCAAAATGCTTTCTTCACTTTATTACTTTATCTCACCGGTGACGTCGAATTTTTTTTAATTATTCAATTTTTTTAATTTTTGTCACCATTTTGAAGCCAAAATAACGATTTTTGACGAAAAAAATCGACCTATTTGTTATTGTAAAATAGTTAGGAATTTATTTTTAAAAAAAAACTCGACGTCACTAGAGAGCTATATATATGTAGAATATGTGTAGAAAATTTCAAAACGATCAGTTCAGTAGTTTTTTCTGTATGCTGGTCACCGACTTCAAAAATTACATGTTTGGGAAAATCGATTTAGAGTTTTGTACACTGAAAAATGAAAACATCTTGAGAAAAACTGGATTTTCTTATAAAATACGTACATGTCATCATCGATGCCGGGTCCATACCGTACATCACTATCATTCACGTTATCTAAGGCATCTTTTTGCTCCTGTCGATAAAAGTAATACAATAGAGACCGAAACAGTTGCCGCTTGCCGCCGCTCAGCGCAGGTAGCTAAAAGGCGCGCAAACCTAAGAGGTACGGTTATTCAACCTACTGTAACTTCGTTGGTTTTACTCCGAATGACCTACAAATTTAATACGATATTCTTCAGATGTTGTACTTTCGGAAAAAAAATAAACAAAAATGGAAGAAGAAAAAGTTGTCAAACCTTACCCCCCCCTTAATGCTTGAATTTCCCTTCGAGTAATAGTTTCATTATATTAACCGTGTTTATTATCTATTCTTTTTGGATATCTAAAAATAACGACACAAAAAATTGAAAAATTTCATGAGGTTCTTAAAAAATAATTTTTTTTCAGAATCTGAAACCATGCTTCAACTGCATAGTTATGTGCACAATATTTAGCTTTACAACTTCGATAGCAATTATCAATATATTCCAATCAATTATTTAATCTTCTAGATAAGATTTTCGAAGTACTTCCGCTTCATGTCAATAGTATGCTGAAAACTCTTATCATTCAAAATTGCAGGAAATTTTCTACAATTCCAGATTGATAGCGAGTCACGTATTTGACTTGCATTATCGTTATCAAACATATCTTGACATTGTATCGACTTTTAATATCATTAATTTTCGATTAAAAATTATACCTCCAAATAAGATTTACTGCATCAGATACATACCTATAGATCGACCATTAAAATATGGGGACTCCAAATAAATCCACCAAAATCTATCTTGTGATGTGCGAGTAAAAATAGATTTTTCTGGTCTAGAACTCAGGAGGCTGTGGTCAAGATTTTCGCATTGTCACTAAGAAAGTGCGAGCGATGGCGCTCTGAGACGCACGTATCCAAAGATCTATGCACAATATCCAAAATTATTTTTTGTGACCTTGCTGAAGGTTGATTTCATTGACTTTGATAGATATAAATTTCTAAATTGGTTGGTGTTTTTAGAGCGGATGGATTGCTTGGATGGTGTCATGTGTTTTAAAGCTATCAAATTCATAGACACGGGCAAGGTTTAATGCAAATAAATTGAAATGGAGTTACGGTGGAGGTACAGATTAATGAAATGGTTAGCCGAGTTGCAAATACATACAATTAGTTTTGGAATTTTAAATGCATTAAGTATCTTTATTGGGTACTTTTATATACAAATAAAAAATCAACAGCAAATTAAAGCATGTTTGAGCTTGAAATTTCTAAAAACCCGAAAAATTGAGAAATATATACAAAAAAGCAGCATTCATGAGCAATTAACATTAGATGCTACAACATTCTAATTTTTACTTTGGAAATTATGTCGCAGAAAGAAATAGCCTTACCTGTCACATAATCATAGTTCTGAGTTCTAACGAACGTAGGCAGCTTTTAAGAATATTTTAAAAATATAAGAAGTGAATATTTAAAAATAATATGCAAAAGGTTTTCAATTTTAAAAGTAAAATTAAATACCCATCAGAGCCATATTGCCGTCTGAGATGTCACCGAGGCAGTTTAGATATTAAATCATTTGTGGGTCAAATATTAATTGAATCTCTGAACCATGAAATTTATTGTGTTTTTAAAGTGCCTAGTTCTGGATAAAGTAGGCAAGTTCAGATCAAACATACGACCTGTGGGCAAAAAATAGCAGTAGAACTTGTGTAAAATTTGTACGTAAAAATATTCAAACCATTTTTATTTCTTTATTTAGCTATTATTCACAATATAATTAACTTAACGGTTTTCAACAATTTTAAATTAAAGAAATGGATTAACAATTCTAGCTGTGCAAAAAATAGCAGTCTTCGGTAAATTTTACAATAAAATTGTAAAAAAAACATCGTTAATAGTGAAATTCACATAAACTATTTTTCTTTGTACTTACTAAAAGAGCGGCGCAGCGTCGGAGGATTGAATCCACCATGCGTTGACAACGCAAAACTGGGATATTTTCCCAGGCTCTTTGTACTACGCGTCATAATTCTGCTACGCTGCTGGGTTTTGTTTTAAAAACTGCTTGTTTCACATCAATTCAAAGATTTTCAATGGGATTCAAGTCAAGGGATTGGGCTGGCCAATCCATAATTCGAACCCCAATTGTCGCAAACCAAGCTTTAGCTAACTTCCTGGTATGTTTTGGATATTTGTCCTGATGTAAGATCTATCTCAAAGGCATATTCAATTCAGCGTGAGAAAGCATCATGTTTTCCATAATTTGTTTATGAATTTTAGCAGTCATTTTCTCTTTTATCCAAAATATTGGACCAGTTCCATAATAGGAAAACCATCCCCACACATTAATCTTCGCACCACCATGCTTTACAATCTTTTTTATGTAATTGAGATTATAAGAAGCATTTGGTGGTTTTCCAATTTACTATCTGCCACCAGGACTACCAAATAAAACTTCTTCTTTTTCACAGCTCTCACTATGCGTTTAACCTCATGCGAAGATAACTTTCTTTTCCGGCCCCTTGTATCCGATTTTTTCTTCTCATTTTTTAGCGTTGACGATCATTTTGCTGGAGCATTCAATCGCGCGTAAGTTTGTAAGTTTTTCCTTCTCGTAATAACTTTCTAATCAATTCCTGCTTTTCCGCAAAACAATTTTTGCTTCGACCCATTTTCTAAGCCTGAAGTACATTGTAAAGTAAGTTGCGATTTGTTAAGAAGCAATATCCCTATGCGATTTTTTCCCAAAAAAGCCAGGCACTGCTATTTTTTGCCAGGTGTGTATATATACAGTGATACAAAATTGCGTGTGGGAGCGCGCTCTGCAGAAGTTTCAGCATTAAACTCGTTTTCCACGATTTTAAAATTCTATATTACCGATCGGGCTGAAATTTTTATAGAGTATTCAGTATTCCCACTAGATTGGGAAATTTTATAAATTTTTAATTATTTTATTAAACAATTTTTTTGGAAAAAACAGGTCAAAAAATTGAAAAGTTCACCATATTTAATGGAAAGTGTGGTTTCGGCATCCTCTTCAGGTGCTGCCATTTGCCATCCGCCACGAGACAGCACGACCACGGTTAGGCTTGTTGATGGGTTAAGCTCGTTATATTTCAACTATTTTTATTACGCCGAAACCACACTTTCCATTAAATTAATGATGAACCAGCATAAAATCTGAAAGCTAAGAACCCCCATTAATTGTGCAATTAGTGTTAGTGAGTTGCTAACCAAAATCACAACTAGAAAAACGTAGTTGTTGACTAGGCTAGGAGGTTCTAACCCATAATAAACTAACTTATTCACCATATTGTTTTTTTTCGTCCAAAATGTTGAATTCGTATACGGCCTATAGTCAATCAGTTATATTTCGATAGGACATTTGAACTTTTTTCAGACGTTCTTGTTTTGAGATGTCATGTCAGCCAATTTTTTGTGTGTCTCCGCTGTAGCCGCCATTTTATCAATAAATAGGTATATACAAAAAAAATCATAAAATTCAATGTTTACTTTTTAATGTACAAGTTTTATAATATTTAAATAAATACTGCTTTTAAAAAAATATTGAAATTTCATACAAAAGCCCCAGCCTGTCCCCTTAATTCATAAGTGGCATTTATCATGAACGTTATTTTCAACATTTTCTGTTTTTTCTATTCCAGTAAAACATGGCCAGCCTTAAAGAAACTTTGTTGACTGAAGTTGCCGAAACGTTGCCCTCATCCGGCAATAAGGTGACTGTGGTAGGAATTGGACAAGTAGGAATGGCTTGCGCGTTCAGCATTTTGGCGCAAGGAGTATCGAATGAAATCTGTCTGGTGGATTGTATGGCTGACAAACTCACCGGCGAAATGATGGACCTTCAGCATGGATCCAATTTTCTGAAGAATCCGAAAATTACATCAGGAACTGGTATCCAACATGCTCAAAGCCATAGAGAAACTTTATAAGCAAAATCATTCTTTCAGATTATTCCATTACTGCCGGATCGCGGCTGTGCATCGTGACGGCTGGTGCTCGTCAAAGGACTGGCGAAAGTCGTTTAGATTTGGTCCAGCGCAATACTGACATCCTAAAAGGAATCATCCCGAAACTGGTTGAGTACAGCCCCGATACGATTCTGTTGATGGTATCCAATCCAGTTGATATAATGACTTATGTGGCATGGAAGTTGTCTGGTTTGCCCAAGAACCGCGTAATTGGTTCCGGCACGAATTTGGACTCGTCTCGCTTCCGTTTCTTGATGTCGCAGCGTTTGGAGGTCGCCTCAACCTCTTGCCACGGATGGATAATGTAAGCACCATTTGAGAAATGGTTGTTCAAATGGAAAATAGAAATTTTCAATTTTATAGTGGAGAGCACGGTGATACCAGTGTTCCAGTATGGTCTGGCGTTAACATTGCTGGTGTTAGACTGAGGGAAATCAACCCAGCTATCGGTACCGAGGATGATCCAGAGAAATGGAATGAGCTACATAGACAAGTCGTGAGCAGTGCGTATGAAGTTATCCGCTTGAAAGGCTATACATCCTGGGCTATCGGTTTGAGTTGTGCTGCTCTCGCCTCAGCCCTTTTAAGGAACACTAACAATGTTCACGCTGTTTCTACGTCCGTTATCGTAAGTATTCGCAATATATTGGAGCTTACGATTCACTTTCAGCTCTTAATATTTAGATAGCCGACTTTAATAGTATACTTTCAATATTAACCATCCTTTTCACACTTTCAGGGTGAACACGGCATTGACAAGGACGTTTTCCTATCACTTCCTTGCGTTCTCAACTCAAACGGCGTTACGCACATTGTCAAGCAACTATTGACGGAAACTGAAGTAGCTCAACTGCATAAATCCGCCAATCTTATGAGTGAAGTGCAGAATGGTCTTAAATTTTAAATCGCAGCTCTAAGTCGCGTAATAATTTATGAATGCATTTAAGAGCAAAATTGTTTAGACCTTATTTCTATTATTTTCAATCCACATTAGACGCTCATCTTCGGTTGAATGCTTTCATTTAAAATTTCACACATAATTTAGGTGACTCAAGTATTATTTATCTAGTTTTAAAATGCCAATTGTTTTCTTTTCTTTTGAAAAGCCAAAGATATATGTGTGTGCTCTATTTAGTACTCAAAATTCTTATTGATTGTCGCAAATTATTTAAAAAAATATTATTTTAAGGCAAATAAAGTCATAGCTACTCAATTTCGGAACATGATTATTTTTTTTACACTATGGACCAATTTTATTTTCTATTTCATTTTCGTTTTGTTCGGAATATTGAAAAAAAGGTTGCGAGAAACGAAAGTGATGGTGTATGAACCGTGCTTTCTTTATACGACTTAATACTAACCGAAACTACCTCAGAATAGGCATAATTGGGAGCTGCATGAGAGCCAAACTAAATTATAGAAAATCGGCTTGTGAAAACTGATAAAGTGCAGCAAATCGTACGAGTCTGATCTGTGTTCCATGCGTGCTACTATAAAGCGTGCTGGAACTTGTGCTGAAATTGACAAAACTAGATTAATTAGACTAATAACTTTAATTGGATCGTTTGAAAAACTAAATTCAAAATGAACAATTCAAAATTTTCTTCAAAAAATCGAAAGGACAACTGGAGAATATTAAAAATTCTAGTGAACCTTCAGTGATTTCTAGCATTTATCTGTTTCTGTTCAAACGTTGTTAGTTTATGATAGTACTAGACTGTAACGATTTTTGCACTTTGATAAATTTTTAAAATTGTTAATATCTAATCAATTTCACGGACATGTAGACATCAATTCTAGAAAATACAGCATAAGTTTTCTTACGGTGATACAATTTGGTTAGTGTGCACCGCCTTTGTAACTTTGCTACTAAGAAATAAATAAAAGTAGATAAATAGTAACATATTTCTATTTCTGGTGTTTATTACTGAGTTCATGCATTTTAAATTATGTTTTGCTTCAAATTGATGATATGTGAACCAGTTCAAGGGAAATTCTTTAATGAAGTTTCCAATGGTGCCAAAAAAACCGACGAAAATAAAGGGCTCTCTTAAAGGTCACTAATTTTACCTAAACTGTACTTTTCGTCCATTTTCAAACCAGAAGACTTATCATATCTGTCTGATATTTCTCTGGAAGTACTTAAAACTATTTCAAGATAAACTCCGGTCTGGTATATTATTATTCGTTAATAAATATATTAGTGTCAAAGGAAACCATATTTATCTCGAACAAAACTGCATGTGGCTTGACAAAAAAGTAACATTTTTTTCGATTTCTATTTAAGAATTAGTGATGCCTATTTCGTGTTTCTAATAATATTTGTTTGAAACTTTATTTGAAAATATAAGATATCTACTAAAATTTTCCAATATTTTATTTAGGCAGATTTGTCTACAAAACCACGTATACTATTTGTCCTATTTTTTCTGAAAATTAATTTTCTCGCAATGATTTTAATTTGTCTGATAATTATTTTGACGATAAAATGTGGAAACTTTTCGCTACATAATATTTTTGAGTAAAATTTTGGAATTGATTTTGTTTTTGAATTCGAAACCTTTTTTGCCAATGATTGGTAATTTTGTCGTAAAGGTTTATTTAACATGATTTTCGTAGGTTCACAATTTTTATCTGAGTTCTTCTAGATAATGTTTAACGGCGTAAGTTTTATTGAGATTTGTTTTACCGGACATCTGTATGAATCTTTGACCAATGATATAATTTTCTTTTAAATTTAAATTAAATGTTTTGCACAGTTTCAATTTTCTCTCATACTGGCGTAAGAATTTTTGATGTGACGATAAGAAATAGAATTTTTTTTCTGTAAAAGTTTGATCGACATATTGTTTTGATTATTTTGCATCGAAAAATTGAATTTTAGCTTTTAAAAACTCATTGTGAAAATTTAGGACACAAAGGTTCGTAGAATATTTTATTTATAGATGTTTCAGTCGAAAAAATTAGACCTGGGTGTTGTTCAACGGAAAACTAATTAGAAAGACTATTTTAAGTCGTTAAGTTTCACTTCAGAGTTTCCGAAAATGTATGGTCAGAGATCGTTTGATTACACGAAGATTTTTCGGAATGAAAGTGGACAACGAAGACTGCTCAACTTTGGTTGATGATACGAAACATTTTTACGCTAGCACTTATTAGAAAGATATAAGAAGCAGCCATTCTTACATTCTAACATTTTTGCAAAAGCTTTTTTATTCAAAAGAAGGAGAACTCACTCAACAAAAATAACTTCAATTAAGAATATGGTACTTTTAAAAGTTTTCTTTCGCCAAAATTAAAAGTTCTTCGCTAAAGAATACTGATACTACAAAACTTACTAGAATATTTGATATTTTCAAATAATTTCGTATATATGAGTTTCCTACTCTGTACATGGGTGGAAACAGTCTCATGATTTCTAACGAAATTTAGCTTTGTTATTCAGAGTTACCGTTAAAAGCCTAGCTTTTGATATTCGTTTGCTGGAGTATCTTTTTTTGTGGAAGGATAATAAGTGAATCGCTATATTGGTGTTGTAGTAGACTGGACACAAGCTCGTCGGCCAAAAATTGGGATGTCCTTCAGGTTTGTATTTGTAAACTCAATGTTCAATAATCTTACGATATTTTAAAATATCTTCGAGGTGTGAGTTTTATAAGCTTCGGTCGCTTTTAGTACCTTCGTTATTGAGCGTTCACTAGCTACTGGACTTTTGGTTACTTCTTTATTGAAGATTTGGATGCGTTTTTGAAACAGTAAAAGGTTTAAATTTGAAAAACTATTAAGTCAAATTTGATCACCACCACTGCAATTTACTCGCCGTCCCAAGCTTTTGGGTTGGCCCCTTGCTTAAAATTCCAGTTCATCTATATCTGCTGATCGGTAAAATGCATAAAGCTACCAAGCTACAGATGATCACCTGAACGATGTTAGTGGTGAATCGTGGTGAGTTCGGGATGTTGTTAAAGATACTCGGATTCGGTTGTGCTGGGTTGGCAGCCATCCGCAGATATTTTGCTTTGACAATAGATATGTGAGGAAAAAACTGATAGCAACATCATGAAACAGTGGAGTGTGGAAAGATCGATTTACATTCAGATTCATATAACGATAGCTGGAGCAACCTGAAGAGGTGGATGTAGCACGGAGATGGCTGTACAAACACAGGTCGACTGTTGAGTTGCTGTAGTTAGTTGGCGTTAAGCTCACTGCGCGGATAGGTAGTTCGCGATCTTTTAGTTACCTGTATAACCAGTTCGTTTTTCGCTGTTCTTCGAGCGGGTGCTCGGCTGCGCCTTACCACGTATGGATTTTTAGATACTTGTATCTTCCGTGCGACAAATCAGTGTAGGCAAATTGAATTTTGTGCAATTGTTCGCGCAGTTATCAATAATCGAGGGTGTTAATTTGGAGAAAACCCATTCCACACTCGGAGCTCATTTCGAAAAAGTAATTTGAAAAATGCTTATAGTTATATAGCAATCTATCTTTAACATCATCAAGTTGTGCTGCAATTTCTCTACAATTGAGTAATCTGATCATAATACCTATGAGTTGAAAAAGTGCATTCTGAATTCTTATGTTGTTGCATGTATGTATGTAGCTTTCAATTGTGGGTCTGATGGACAAAGTGAGAGTGTTGATACATCATGTGAATAGTATGATGTTTTTTTGGCGGATTGCTTAGCTTTTGTGTGAAATCGAAGTCAATTTTGCAGTCGATTTAAGGTCACCATCGTTCTCTGGTCGCAACAAATGCAATCGTCACTAAAACAACAGTAGAAGAACTTTACGCTAGACGATTCTTGACAGGCGACACATGGCTGATTCGTAATTAGTGATTAGTGATCCACATTGCTAGAATTACCTGCTTATTTATTGTTGGATTTTTATTTTAATTTAGATTCGTTCAGTTAAAATTAGTCTTAATTAATGTCTCATTTAGTTAAAGCTGGTTATTATCTATCTGTAATAATTACGAAAATATTATTCGCATAAATTAAGAATATGGCCATTGCCAATAGCTTTAATCACGGAATATTACACGGATCTAGATAGCAGTCAAACTATCAAAGAAGCAACATTTAGGATGATTCAAGATAGTCAGAGTAGAGTGTTTGTGAAGTAGTAGTCCTTAAAATTCCTTTGCAACCGACTTACGCATGACACAAAACAGTCCTTTCCGAAACTTTCATGTTTTGATGATTTCCAATATGTTCGTTTGCAAAATTTAAAATTTTGACTGTTGCTTGAAGTCCATGAAAATTTGTGATCATTAGCTACCATGCTAATTTATTATAATTTATGATAAATGATTTGATAAGATTTGGAACTCAAATATTTTGTATATCTAATGAAAATCTGCAAAGACAGTTGATAAGCTTTTGATTTAAAGAAACGAAGAAAACATAGACATTCCAAGAGAAAACAGAAACTTAATGAAAATTTAAATAGTTTAAAAAAATTTAGTTCATATACAATAAAAGGCATTGGCCAACGAAAGGTATTACACTAGTTTTTGAAGTTAGAGAATTTAGCTTGCTAAAACTTTAGTTGTTGCTGAATAGAATTGTAGCTTCTTTTTCGCTGCAGATATAAATATACCAAAGAAATAAGCTCACAAAACACACTTGCCATTATTAAAGATTCGTAGGTACAAATTATGCAGAATCAAAATATGAAAAGTTTTAATGCTCATGAAACGCTTCAAGATTCGATTTTTTTGAATACATTGTTACAATTAATACGGTTCAACTAAATCGTGCTTCCTCGTTTTTTCTAAATTTATTTTAGCCGCTCAACGCTAGTTCGCAATAAATATATGTTTAAACTAGACATGGGATTTGGGTTACACTGTGAACGCTAAGAATACTGACCATTGACAGTGGATTCTTGCATGATAGGAACTTTTAAAAGTAAATCCAAACAGTTGTTGAATCCTTTCAAAACGTATTGCTCACACTAATTTGTTTAATAATCTGTAGTTTGGCGTGAACAAAATATGTGGAAAGAAAACACATGTCGTTGAATCAGCCGTGGCTGTTTCTTGAACTGATTTATCAAATTCTAATTGCGAAGCAAACATGAATATATATCATTAATCGATGGCGCAACAGCCCCAATCGGGCAAAGGTCTT
Source organism: Oxycera nigricornis (assembly GCA_963942545.1). Lineage (NCBI taxonomy): Eukaryota > Metazoa > Arthropoda > Insecta > Diptera > Stratiomyidae > Oxycera > Oxycera nigricornis. The sequence continues at coordinate 7,098,081 of OZ012663.1, read as the reverse complement.
GAGGTGATGTTATAGTTAGCTCATATATTTCACCAACGAAATATTATATTCCACTCAGGGTCTCATTTACAGCCGAATGAATTGATTGTTTAGCACCAAATTACTTATCGCCTAACAGCCTCGAACCTGGCATTCGGTGCATAGGTAGGAACTACTCTAACCACTTATCTATCCAGCCTACAAAATAATATATACATGCTTATTTTTGGTGGAATCAAGAACAAAACCAGCATCTTGTATTAATTGGAATCTAAAAATGCCTTGAAAATTTAAGTGTCGCTAACACAATACCGTCCACTGTGCAAGAAGTGGGGAAATCGTCTGTTTTCCGAAAAAAACGTTTGTATGCTACCTGTCGCGCAAGTGAAAATATACATGAATTAAGTGAACTAAATCACATGTTAATATAATAGCGGTGACACAGGTACAGTATGAATATGTATGCAAGTGGGAGAGTGAATCAAGCAATCGAACGATCGCCAATGTGGCTGACATCGATCAGTCTAATACGCCAACTATAGAAGTACCAATCGATTGTATAATTAGTGGAAGCCGTCGTGTGTCTTTCGATCGTATCTATATACATATGTACGAGTATCTAGTTCGATTTTCTGTTCGGCGAAGATACAAATATGCAAAATCTTTGACAAAATCAATGCAAATATCACTTGACTTCCGGGGTTTTTTCCTTGGTTACGTTCTCCGAAAAACGATCGCTGGTGGATAGGAAATTGTTCATTTCACGGATCAGTGGCTGTGCAAAAATTTCAAAGTGAAATTGACAGGCGAAAATGTCGGGAATCCCCAAATCTCAACAAGATTTCATAAATACCAGTTTTAAGCCATGCACGGTCACAACGCGCGGAAAAAATGGAATTTATTAAAACAAGCTGACAATAAAAGATTTGTTCCAAGATTCTTTCAGTCTGCCAAGTGCCTGCTTATTCAAGCAATGTATCTGAAACATACATGTTTTCAACTGGAACCGGTTGTCATATGAAGCTAATGTGTACTAAGATCGATTGTTATTAGAAGCTGATACAAAACATTTCGTAATGAATCTACCCTACGTTTTTGAGAGCAACGTTCTTCACTTTGATCTTGAAATACTAGATCAAAAAGAACAGCTTGCAAACACACAAGTTAAAGCTTTGTTCAAAAATATCTGTGTTTGGATTTGTTTGATTGTTCGCTTTTGGAATTGTATGGAGTACACTTGGGCAAAAAAATCCAGTGCGATGCTATTTAGAAGTCAAATTTTAATCGTTTTCTTCGTCAACAGAAAAACATGGATGATAAATTTCATTTTTATTACTTTTGCTGACTACGCGACACCATTTACAATTTATTAAGATTCGAATATTTGAGCTACAACTGAAATACTAAAGAAAATATCATTGAAATGTGGCGTTGTAATATTAGAGGCTGTATGTACTAAAATATATTTAACATATTCTAAAATTCTGTAAAATTTATAGTTTTGTAGAAGGCTAGAAAACTTGAGTAGTACGTAATCAAAGAAAGTGGACTCTAGACTCATATTTTAATTTTAATTTTAAACGAGAAACTTGTTTAATTTATCATTTAAAATCGAACGTATAATTATCTTTCTGCTGAAGTCATTTCAGCAAAATCGAATGACCGGAAACTACTTCGGGGCCTATTAATTTCATGAAATAAATAAAAAAAAACGAATTTTGAAGAATTGGTTGCCTTTCAAACTAAATACGGTTTCAAATTGTACATTCATCCATTTGAGTTCATAAGTAGTCAACTCCAGGAACATTATCATCACGCCTGCTGATTTAAATAGAGCATTTTCCTCTGGTGATGTTTATTTCGTTTTATACTTTTACAGTTAAAAAGTTTCATTTATTGGAAACATTTTCATACTAAAAATCTTTAAGGAAAGATAAATTTAAATTATTCATCTACTCTTCTACGTTTAGAATATTTTTAATGCAGAAAAGATATCATTTACGAGTTCTTGTGTCCAGTGGCGGCGTAGGGTAGATTGGTACCCCGGGCAGTTTTATATTGAGCATCTCTACTTAAAATAAAACACCCAATACTAAACTTGCATACGAGACTTTATTTTACTAAAATATTTGATCACATTATCTAAATTAACATCCCTGTCTCTTTCAATTGCTTGGCTCATTGTGGATCTTAAGTACGATTTTATTAATTTTAACTTTGATAAGCTTCGTTCGCGTGAAGCCACTGAAACACAAAATGTTAAAAAAAAAATCAAAGACATAGTGCATAATTTGGAACAGATTCAAAATACTGAGAAGCTCCAATGTAGTTGATTCAGCCGCTTCTTGGGCGGAAATGTTGGTGGCTTCCAAATGGCGCCTCAATCGTAGATCTCCAACACGGTGTCCTTTGCTTTTTCGTAAACTTTTAACAGATTTGGAACCATTCCATGAAGATCTTCTTCTGGTGATGTTACAATCGTTTTAGGCTGAATTTACACTAAATGTAACCAGAATAAAATCCATTGCACTGTAACGATGGTCTAGTTCTTCGTAAAATCTATCGTGACGTTCTTACATTACTCTCTGCAGCTCCTCTCGTAATGAAAAACCAGTATCTCGGACCATTTTTCCAGACGTTCGTTTTCGAAATCTCCTCTTTCTGTTTTTTCTTTCAATCAGAATTTCTAAGTCCGCACCTTTTTTTGTTGCTTAGCAAATAGCCTTTTCCACATTTTGGTTGCGTTGACTGAAGAAAATTTTTAAGAGCTTTAATTTTTATAATACACGTTTCGATTGATATCCCAGATGTTTGTACATATATACTTTCGTGTCTGATTAACTTCTTCTAGGACTTCACACCAAAAGGAAAGATAGCATGGAAAACTGAAATCACACAAAGCTGGTACGAGTGTTGATGCTGCTTCTCTTGTTTCGACGTTTTTTCTGCTGGTGCTGGGATCACACATCTTTTTGAGTGTTGATAAAAGCTTCTTAAAATTATTCTTCAGTGGTTTATCAGCGTCATGATGAGCACTCCATCTTGTCTCCGATAGTCGTTTAACGGACACTCCTACATTTTTCATTAATATTTCCCACCGATGTGTGAATGATGAAAAGAACGTGTAAACTCTTTCTACAGTTCCGAAAAAAGTTAAACTTTAAGTAACGCTCCCAAATGAGTGCACCCCACATAGATTAAGCGAATGATTAGCATAAGGCGTAAACAACGCTTTCGGATTCCGTTCTTTGATTTTTGTTCGTTCGTCACCATGAAATCCTGCCATGGTTGAAGACGTTCATATCCTTGGGCCCGACATAGATATATGTCTAAATTATCACTCTCCAGCTATTTAAGGGTATTTTCAGCAAGATCAACTGCAGTCTTTTCAGCTATAGGGATAAAACCTAGAAATGATTCCTAGGTAGTCCTAGTAGAGTAGGTAGTTATTTATTGATATGTTGAAGATTTTATATGGAGATTTTGTGTGCCTTTTTTGGATGTACGAGTGAGTTGTCGTTGTCACCCTTTGGTGCTTGGTACCCGAGGTGGACCGCCCCCATTTGTGACGCCACTGCTTGTGTCTTACATTCCATTGTAGCAGACACACCTAAATTTTCTTCAGTTACTGATATCAATATTTAGTACCATATTAAGATAAAAATTCGACTGAGATTCCTCTCGTTCTCTTTGTTTTCTGCGCCATTTTCGTGCTGTTGATAATCAATGAAATGTCTTTGGTCCACTTAAAGGCGAAACCAATGCAATAGCATTTATCAGAATATTTTACTTTCAGGCAACATTATTTAAAACCATCTCGAGGTATACCTAATTACTATCTTATTATGAAAGTAATTTACCACATCAATTTGTCACTTTAATTTTTTCCAGGGTAAAAAGCGACAGTTTCTAGCGTTGTTATTTGTTCAGACAAATAAATTTTAATGTACTATGGTATTCTTTCAGCACAATAGTTGCAGTAAAAAGCTTTTGTCTCAGATACTTGCATATAATCCCACCGAAACCCAAATGAGTTGGAAACACGATAGCTGGTTGGTTATCCACACCCTGTATGCAAAATTGATACATTGACGCCCAGATATATCTCACTAACTGCCAGCCTAATCTTCGACTTCCGCTCATTAGCGGCACATTACAGAATCTTTAGCAAAATCTAAATATGTAGATATTTCCCAATGGCTTGTTAGATTTGATTACCATACTCAATTGATAGGTGTTTCGAGAACTTGCTCAGATATCTACTACGAGGTACATATGTAGCTTTTCACAAGAATCTTAGTGGGCAATCCAGAATACGTTGAGTGCGTCATTCAGTGTTTGCAGAATATCAAAAGATACTTGCTTGATGCCTTTCTCTTGCGTTCAAGATACAATTCATACCAATGTACATAATGTATGTACGTGTCCCAGTTTGCTGCAGCGATTTCAGTCGACGGTGTTTGCAGACTGACTTTGCTGTTTGATCAGGATTTTATACGACGACATTTCAGCGATGTTTACAACATGTTTTTTTGAAATACTCGTATAAGCACATTCATTAGCGACGCCTCTCATACACGGAGTGCTATTTAATGCTTCACTTTATGGTTCACTTCCCTTTCGGAGGCATATTGGTGACTTTGATGTTTGGCTATGTATGGCGAAAATGTTGGCTGGTCGGATTCGAATTATTATAAAATGTAAGCATTCTTTTGTGACCATTGAAAATATTTTCAAATGACGTAGACAATAGTTGAATAAATGCTAGAAGCACTTTGAAGATTTTTTGTTTGTTCTGTAAAAATTCAAAAAAGAAGAAGCACGTGATTTTATCTAAAATAATTAGAACATAATCTGACGTCACTATCAGCTTCGTGCGTCTAAAAATATGCGGTAAATTTTGATGTTACAGCGAATTTCGTTACGATGAATTAAAATGAACAGAAAATTATTTCAAAAAGTATAGCTTAATGGAATGAAAATATGAAATTTTTTCCATAAAAAAATTGAACTCCTTAACAAAATATTCAAAATTCATTTTGGAAAACTACCTGCTTTTCCTTACACAATCTTTTTCTTCTTTTTAATTTTTATTTTTTCAATACCATCAGTGCGAACTGAATTGATTAGAGTCTATAATATGAGAAATCAATATGATGTATTTAATATTTCAAGTGCTTCTTTGGTTCATTAATAAATTTCTAAATGATTGTAAGCTATAATTTTTAATTTGATCGGTATATTACCACAACTTTTCATAGGTCGCATCTTGTTTTCAAGGTATTTGAGACACATATAAATTACTGATATATGAACAACAAAATTAATCGAATTGAGCCGATGATAATGTTCATGAAATTCATAAGAAACCAGCTCACTCAAAAAACCTCTTAAATAAAACGAAACGTTCAATTTTCAATTCTGGTGAAAATATTGTCAAATTCAGACGAATTAGTAAAGGTAATCTGTGCTAACTGAGATTTAACTAAACAAAAGCAATAATACATTCATGTGGACTACAATGCAATAACAACAAAATGAAAATTGACAGAGTGAAAACATTTTCTTTCAATAAATGTTTGCTTTACCTTTTCACGGACTAGGTGATAATTATTTTTCATTTGAAAATGTTGACGTGATGCTGCGAGAAAATTTTGTGGAAAAATAAATATGCGAGTATGTTTATAGTGGAAGGTATTTAGAAAGACCGATTTCCACATTTAAAGGAAACCAGAAAATAGAAAATCAAATCATATGATATTATGCATTGAACGTTTCACTTAACTTTTATTAAATCAATCCAACCGTAAAAAATATCTTTCAAAAGTTGCTAATGTTTTGAAAATATTTATGTTGTGGGCTTAAGCTTCTTTTACTACAAACACAAATATCAAGTTGATGAGAATAATCTTTAAAAAAATCTATCATTTTATATGAGGCAGGAAAACTAAAGTAAGTGGAACTTGATTATTAAAGCCGAAAGAATGCTCCTTTGAAATGCATTTATCATTATTTTGCATTATTGAAAATCGGTTAAATTTTGAGCTTATCTCAATTTCTTACAATTAACCATCATAACTCTTTTAATGTTACAGGTACATAAGTTCCGCAAACAATTAAGTGTTCAGCAAATATATATTTCCTGTCATGTGCTTTCATTGAAAAAACTGTAGCTTGATTTTTAAAGTAATTTAGAATTGTCTTTAATGAGTTAAAGCTATTAGGTTTGCTGATTGTGTGACGCCATTCAAAATTTATTAGGCTTCGAATATTTGAGCTGGAATTGAAATACCAAAGAAAAATATTATTGGAATGTAGCGTCGTAAATTGTTAAGAGGTAGTATGTACTAAATTATAATTGACATATTCTATTCTTTCAAGGAAAATTATTTAAAATAGTTTTCATAAATTGCTTGTAAGTTCAATTTTGATAGAACGTGCTAATTTCGTAAATTAAAACCTTTGCAATGATATAGTGTTGGATGCTTTGCGCTTTCTTAAAATACCAGGAAAAAATTGATAATAGCTCGTGGTTCGCAAAATAAAGGAAAAACCTTCCCTCCAAGAATAGAAATTCTGAAGAGATCTTTTAAAATTATAAATTTGATGAGCATTTTGCAATTATTGCAGCTCAGCAATTTTTGATTCCCAAAACATTCAACAATAGAGTTACAGCACATTTTCCCCAATAAAATAAAATTTGAAATTTGTTACAAATATTTGAAATCATATTTTGTTAAACTGCTGTTATAATTCATCGCATATTCAGAAAACCGAATTATGTATGATAAATTATGAATAAGTTGCTATGAGAAACAGGAATAATTTAAACCTAACATGATTATTAGAGAGATAAGTTCAGGAAAATATACCCTCAGATAAAAAGTCAAATTAAGGAAAATCAGAGTAAAGTACAACTTTGAAGAAAAGTTCAGTAAATATGTAGGAATTAGGTTTATTTAATCACTTAGGAATTAGGTTTATTTAATCACTTAGAAATTAGGTTTGTTTAATCACTTCAACGCGTCGTCGTCTCGTCGTCCGTCTTTCTTCTGAACTCTTTTCTGTCTCCCCCTCGTCGTTCTACTTCGTGTCTCAGCTTGGTGTGTTGGGACAGCGCAACAGCGTTGCCATATTTACACAGTTTGCGGATGTATGGCCTTTAGCACCGCAATTGTAACACTTAATTTCTCTGTTCTCAGTTTTATTTGACACACTGTTATTTTTATCATCTTTAGGTGAAAAATTTTCCGATTTATCACGCATTTTCTCGTAGCACTTTAACTTTTCTTTAAACTCTGCTAGGTTTTTAGCGTTATACAGAATGTATTTATTCACACTTAAGTCGTTTATCCCGTCAATTACATACTGGATTAGGGCATTGTTTTCAATATTACCACGTGAAGCTAAATCTTTCATAATTATCAAATATTCTTGCACCTTTCGTTCTTTTTTATTTTTCTTTCTGACATTAATTTATGTAACTGAGCACTGTTTGTCGTCGTTTTAAATTCATTGAAAAGAGATTTTTTCAAAGTTTGCCAACTTGTAACACCTCGTTCACTCATGATGAACATTTTGGCTAAGCCTTTCAACGATCGCTTCGCAAAAATAAATTTTTGCATCTCGTCCCAGCACATAATAGTAGCCATGTCTTCAAAATCGTTTATCCAAACTTCAACTGAAAACGAATCGTCACCATTGTATGATCGTATTGAATCTTCAACATCCCGAAAATTTAAAGCGAATCTCGAAATCATGTTTTCGTTATTCACTGACACTGCATCAAAATTTTGTTCACTCCCTGTAGAATGTGTGCGCGTGCTTTTGTTTTCACTTCGGATCTTCTCGTTCTCGACATTTGTTTTAAACACGTCGTCACTTGTTTTGTAAGCGTTGTAGTCATCGGCTTCTTCGTCGTTTTCTTCGTCTTCCCCGCTTTCCGCGAAATTTGCATCGGCTAACAAATTTTCTCGTTTTAAGTTTCGAAATATATGGAGAGACAAATCGTCTTTGTTATGTTGTAAATGTAACAAATTGCAAATTATAACCAGATCGTTATTTGATAATTTGTCCGCAACATAGTCCATTTTCGATTTGAATTTCGCGTCACTCCGATCAAAATCGAAACCTTCGAATTCCCGTAAGCGTTTGCGATTATTCCGATCGCCATTATTTCCGAACACAAACTCGTGTAGCAGCACTATGCTCTCCTTTTTCTCGTACCGAAGCGCGTGTCGAATTTTCTCGAAATTCACTAATCGCGACATGTTGGTGTCTTTTTAATTTCACAATCTATGAAATCACTCGTCTTGTTATTTTCTTTTGGTTGAGCTCCAAATATGTAGGAATTAGGTTTATTTAATCACTTAGGAATTAGGTTTATTTAATCACTTAGAAATTAGGTTTGTTTAATCACTTCAACGCGTCGTCGTCTCGTCGTCTCGTCGTCCGTTTTTCTTCTGAACTCTTTTCTGTCTCCCCCTCGTCGTTCTACTTCGTGTCTCAGCTTGGTGTGTTGGGACAGCGCAACAGCGTTGCCAGAACCATTCCCACATATATAAAGTCGTTTACGCCATGTGGGCTGTATTTAAAAATTAAAGTTAGTTAAATTTTGTTCGAAAATTTCCCAATATATTATTTTCCTGGTATCTGTAATGATTTGTTCCAGGGTCAATATGGTTTATATATGGTATTAAATAATATTTTATTTACCACAAAACCTTATTACATAAAGTCTATTTGCGTTACTAACATCAAGTCTCATATAGAAACTATTGTTACTACTTGAAATTGTTATTGTCAAACAACTGATACTTTCTAGTGGCAATTAAGCCAAATGACGTGTCTTACCAGTAGTTTATTATACACGAACGTAACAATTTCTCATGCCTGAAGTTTTTTTTGAAATTTAAACAACGCTAACGTCATTTTTGGTGTCAATTATCAAATGTTTGGTTGCGACACAATTTACGGATTGACTTGGAATGATGTTTAGAAATTACAATAATGATGAAGTGACAATTTTATCAAGTAACATGATAACGCTCTGGCTAGGGTGCAGTGTTAGATGGTTTAAAAATGAAGAAAAGATTCTTGAAATTTTCTTCTCAAAAGGTGATGTACGGTCGCACATTCCTCCGTAAAAATGTCGAATCGGCAGAGAAGCCACCGTTTGGCCTCCAGAGTTGTTTCAACTTGGTGTTTGTTCGCTATCAATGTCAAATGTTTGAAGCTGACGAAATTTTTTTTGAATGATATGGGCACAGAATATGAAACTTGCTTCAATGAACATCGCAAGTCAAATACTTTATATTTTAAAGCTTATGTTAAGCGAATTCCTTCGAGAATTAGTAGACACTTGGTAATTTTCAATTTGTTTCTGTTTCACCAGAAAGTCATTTGGAATTATTTCAAACGTACCTATTATCTACATAGCAATATAAAGTTATGAATAATTTATTTACCCATATTAACGTCACATTATTTAATATGTTGCCATCAACGACACTACTATGAAATGGCCTTTCGTTGATTCTGAATATAAAGGTGGGAGCAAGGAACTATGTCAATATAAATGATAATCACGTGATATTATTGCTGTTGCAATTATAATGGTTTTATTGGATTATCGACACAAGGTAATGCGAAATTGTACAACGTGAAGATTTTCCTACAAGTGTAACATTATGCAAAATTGCATTTAAGGAGAATAAAGTTAAACATTTATTCATTTAAAGTTAAGTTTTCCTTACTGATCTATTGATTTCTAATCTTTTTACATCATCCTCTCCTATACCTAATCAATTATTGAGAGACTTTTTCTTATGAGCAAAAATTATATGGAACGATATCAGTATTAAAAAACTTATTCTAGAAGTGAAAGGCACTTGGACTACTATCAAACCTGCTTTCTTAGTATTTTCGTCAAGCTCGTTTGAATGATTGATTGACTCACAATAAATGGGTTTTTGTTCAAATGCAATTTGCCAACATTTCAATGTCTTATTTATATAAATTTCAATTCGCCATGCTGTCCGGCAACTGTAGTTAAGCATTTTTTGGTTTTTTTTGGATCCATATTCATTTAAAACCAGAATAAACTCACGAAAAAAGTCTCAACTTTTTTTCTAAATCGAATTAAGTCTTACTATTAACAATCCTGACTACAAAAAATAAGTACAGATATAAGCCATCATGACCTGTTAACTTTTTTATATAAATTCCAATAAACCTTGGTTGAATTTTCAAAACAACTCAAAGAAATAAAAGCTCAATAAAAGTTCCTAATTAAACTTATGTTTAAAACGAAATTCTCTGAATGCCTGGCACTAAGACAAATCAACAAACAATTTTATGAAATATGTATCTTCAAATTGTTTGTGCGTCTTGTCGTGTCATTGAAAATAAGTTGAACAATCTTCTATCTCTCAATACTGGATAAAAACTAGTTAAATTCAAGTTGGTTACGGCAATTTTAGCATTGTGCTTCACTTGTCTCTTTCTTTCTTAACATCTTCTTAGAGATAATTAACATTCCAGATTGAAGTCATTAATATTAATGGTTCGTGTTGATGGAATTTGTTATAAGATGGTGTTATGTCTTCTTGATCAAATTGAACTTTAAAGTGAAATCCTAAAATTACGATGAAACCGAAATAAATAAATTTGCAATGACCAAATCAGACTTTGAATTGAAGAAAAACGAACTGAGTTTCAATACAATGATTGTTGTACCCATCGATTTTTTTGGAACTTTATTTGTAATACATTTTTTTTTATCTTTATATTTGCATGGCTAAGAGATGCTTTTTTTAATCATTTAGTTTGTTGGTTCGGTTACATGTTAAATTTTGCCAGTGATTAGACTTCCTAAATAAATTTTAGTCTGGAAACTTATATTGATTCACACAGAAATAGAAACAATGTTGATTGATAACTTTTGCGCGAAAACTTTTAGAAAAAAACTGGAAACTTATTACATGAATAATTTTGGCAGAAGAAATTTTTATCTTTAAAAGCAAGCAGTCTTATTATAAATCCGCTTCGCTAAAACGAAATTCATGCAAAACTTCGTATTAAATTGAAAAATCTATAATTGCATAAATTAGACGAAACGATCAACTCCAAAGTTTCATTAAGATAGGCACCCATTTTTTCTGACCGACTTGAAACACAATAAAAGGTATTTCATTGTTCTCAATTGTAGAGGTACAAGTTTTATAAACCACTAAAAAATTCATATTGTTAAAATCACAAATTCATTAACAATACACTTACTATTTTTCATTAGGTCATGATTACAAATCACCATCACGGAATTACCTAACTCACATTTGAGTATGAGTGAAGATGTGGAGTCGAGCTCAACAGTCGTGTTTCATCCAAAGTATACATCTGCTAAAAAGTGCCAAAAAGTGAAAAATTTCGATTTTGTGAATTATTTCTAAAGTAACAGGAAATTCCAATGATTGTGTATATTCAGAGAGCACCACAGTGTATAGTTCGTCATATCCTCGGGTGATTACAGTAGAAAATTATTAATATTTTAGTTTCAAAATAAAAATAAAAATGCCTAGTAAGTAACCGCCGACACTGTGAATGCCATAGCCAAGTGCCTTAATAATATCTTCGTGGAAAAGTATTCCGTAGTGAACGTGAAGGAATTCCCGCAACGTTGCTTCTCAACACACTAAACATAATCGCAACGACTTCTGTAACAACCACTAGTGAACATATGTTGTTAAATGGTGGTGTACGGTGGTGAGACAATAGTGAAAATATCGCCACCATTCAAGTTCAGCCGGCGGTGAATCGCTTTTCGGGGGGTGAAGCCAAGCGTTAACACTAAAATCGTCGATGCGATCGATTTAATTAATAGCACGATTGCAAACCGCAGCTGAATCGATCAACGAAATGACAATATCATATTCTAGCGAAGTGCCCAACGGCAGCAGTTTTGGATGCTTTTGGCGCATTTTACTCAAGTAAGTACCGAGAAATATATGTAGTTATAATAGCCGTTGTGTTCCACTAGCTTAGTAGGTCATTTTCTGTTAGTGCTTCAACGATGAGATTTTTTGTCAGCACATTATATATAATAAGAGAAGCAAAATAGAAAATATTTTGAGCTTGTGAATTTGGTGGTTGAAATATACGACTAAAAAAACCTAAATCATGGTATAACTAGCTGCGATATTTCTATAAAAGATCCCTCCTAGCTTAAAATATCATTCACAATGTTCGAACTGCTTACAATATCAATAGCTGTATTCCATAGTTTTTTTTTTAGTTTTTTAGTTTTTCCATTCTTACATAATTCTCGAATACTTACATACTTTTAGTAATAAATAGGGATCCCCCACTTCGCAAGGCTAACTCCGAATCAAACATCACACAGATGGGCTTATAATTTCCCAACATAGTGGTGTTTTCCTCATTTATGCTTTTTGTGAAAAGAATTTTGAATAGGTCTCATTTCGAGCTCCAATTCGATCAACACTTAATATCAACTGTTTGCTACAATTAGACAAAGGTACTGTAGTTTTAGTTGCATATTCACACGTAGAAATGTGGAAAGTGTGTTTTTTTTACTATGCAACTGTATGTATGGTATGTAGCAATATCGCCAATGTTCCAATAAAGGTTTTTAGGTAACAAAGTACACAAAGATGCGATGAATAGTAAATGAAAAGTAAATAAATGAAAGTCTTCAGAAAAGTGACTGGAATATCGATTTCAAAATGTCGATATTGACTTTAAACTCAAATAGGTGATTGCACTAGGTGATTATAGAGAAACTTTCGACTTTTTCCAAATTCATTGCTAAGACTCCAAAAATCTCTAAAACGCTAACTGTTGGGAAACAATTGTTTATAGATTGAAAAATGTGCCCCTTATGGGCTTCAAGAACAAACAAGTGAACACTATAGAATTTTACTTGCTAGAATAGTTTCTAATCATTGAGCGTTTTGAACCAGAAAATCTTATAATTTTCCACTAATCTGAGCTATTATGCGCCATTCATCATATATTAAATCAGATACTTTCATCCAATACCACTATTTACTATTGTTTGTATCTCAATCCAAAGTAACTGGTGTTAGGGATGGATCTGTATTTGTTTACGGACCGATGATGGTTTCAGTTTTGTTATGTTAGACAATAGTAACGCACCTCCATCACTCTAGTAGGTTGGGGTGTTGCGCAACAAATGTGAATGCTTTAAACATTTTCCAGTGCCTGCTTCCACTGTTGAAAGGCTGCTTTGTGATTGGATGAGTTTTCATTCGTTGAGTTAATTATAATTCTAAATTAGCACACAATCAAGAAGATATATAGTGGCTGGTGCTATCTTTCCGATTAGCCCAATTAAATTTATTTTAGAGTGGTGTAGGTCAGGATATATCGTTTCGATCGATTAGTCAAATTTAAATATGTCTCCATGATATTGGTTTAGCTGAAATTACTTCCGGTGAGCAATGATTGTACGATGTAATAAGTGTAGTTAGCATTGGGAATAATTTAGACATTTTATCGAAATGTTAGCAACTTCATCGAGATTTATAAGTATTCATGCGTTTCGAATTGTTAAAATGGACACGAACTAAAATGGACACCATTTGTCTGAATGCCTTTCTGAATCGTATGAGCCTTACCAATGATGTAACTAACCTGTATTTCGCGCTCAGTCATTAAAGGTTTTTAGGTTTTTATTTCAACAGATATTAAAGAAGTATAAATACTAATCGAGACCCGGGAGGAAAAAGCCCATACCTAAGTCAATAAATTATTCTCTCTAACAAGGCGTTTTGGACTCTTTTTTTGGCGAATTTTAATTGTTTTTTCAGTAATATATTTTTAAAAAAATGTTAAGGTTTCTCCCCATGAATTGTGTATGTCTGCCTTGTAAAGAAGTTGTATAAAACGATTGGCACAATAAGGCAGATCCACCCGATTTATGACTTGTGCTCTTCCCTCCGTGTCTAAAAATGCCTTACCTGTTTTGTTCGTTTCATTGCTGAAATATCCCAGAAAGAGCAAAATTATTTCTTCTATGAATCGTATGGGCAGCTTTTGTGAATAAAAAACTGATAACTGTTAACTAAATTTTTGGAAAATTCAAGTGAAATTTAATAATGAACAATTGAAATCTGATTTTTTTGAAGGCAAATTATTTGAAAAAGAGTAAAAAATTGGTGATTTTTGTTTTTACAACGATTCAAACTTATTATTATATGTAATATGTTGTAATGTTTCGGGATCGCCGAATGATGGTCCTTCGTTTTGATGATATTTTCCATAGTATCTATACGTTTCCATGTTGAGGAAACGTGAGTTTTTAAAAAGAAATATTAGAGGAAAATTTATTTTTATTAAACGGCCGGCACAATTTTTATGCCACTGGCCAAGGAATAAAATATGCCGATTGTAGGCATTACCTGAAGTGCCGAATTATTGGCACAATCCAGGGAAAGTCTTTGGAGAGTGCCACGAATGATAGGCACAAGTGAAACTCGTTCGCTAGATCTCAAAAGACTATATTTTTCTTCAATGCTTACTTGCTATTTATACAAATTCTTAACACTAAATCATACTCTAATGGCCTAATAAAATATCCTAGTTTATGTATTTAGCCTAATAAAATATTCTAAATTATGTCTCAATTACTTATCTCTAATCGTTCCATATGGCACTCATGACCAAACGGCGATGTCCATGCGCAACCAAAAGGCGATGTCCATGCGCGCAAGGATCACGAGGTGATAAGCACTATCGATACATTCATGAAGCGATGTATTTATTGGTGATAAATACATCACTTTGATGTTGGAAGGATAGCCTTTCATGGAATTGAAGTGATGTATTTATTGGTGATAAATACATCACTTTAATGTTGAAAAGATGTTCTTAAAGGACACCACACCCTAACCCTTTAAGAAATTTCTTTACTTGTGGAAATAAATTTCTAGAATTTAAATTGTTTGACATGACTGTCCTAATTCAAGGTCTTTAACATATTGTTATGATAAATTTTATCTTTATCTTTAATTCTTATTTTAGTATTTACTCCTAGTCTTTCTACTACTTCGTATGGACCTTTATAGGGGCTTGTTCCTTTTTTTCTATTGTGATTTTTGACAAATATAAAATCTCCAATTTTGAATTTCGATTCATTGCAATTTTTATCATATGTTTCTTTTCTAGTTTCTTTAGCGATATTCAATAAATTTCTGGCTATTTTTACAGAGCGTTGCAATCTTATTTTAAGTTCATTTACATAGTTGTCTAAATTATATATAGGGTCTCTATTTGATATTATATCATTGGGTAAAATTGGTAGTTTTCCAAAAATTAATTCATATGGTGAGTAGTGTGTATCTACATGTGGTGTTATATTATATGCGAAGGTATAATAAGGGATCCATTTGTCCCAATTTTCGTCGTTTGCGAAATTCAAAAGATACTCATTTAGAACTCTATGGTTTCTTTCTACGCTACCTAAAGTCTGGTGATGGTAAGGGGTTGAAAATATTTGTTTAATTTTGAGTAGCTCACAAACATTCTTTAGAGTTTCATTTAGAAATTCAGTTCCTCTGTCTGATTTGAGAATTTTAAAACAACCGTATTTTAAAATGAATTGTTCGACTAAAGTGGTAGCTATTTGGTTCGCTTCTTTTGTTTCAATAGGATATGCTACGATAAATTTAGTTAGTTCACATTGTATTGTGAGTATATAGCGGTAACCATTTGAGATTCTTAATGGTCCGACTGTGTCAATCGAGATAATTTCAAAGCTTGAGCTTGGTGTTTCAGTTATGGTTAGTTTTTCTTTAATGTATTTTGTTTGTTTATTCTTTTGGCATAAGAGACAATTTGACACAAATGATTTTACCAATTTTGACATATTTTTCCACACATATCTTTGTTTCAGCTTTAATATAGTTTTTCTAACTCCGAAATGTCCTCCATATGGTGTGTTGTGAAATTCTTCGATAAGCTTTTGTTGTGTTTCGCTATCGGTTATTTTTATGGGTGGTTTATATATAATGATTTTTAATTGAGAACGCTTAAATTTTTCAATATTTTCTTGTGCACTTTTCACATTATTTAGGCCTTTTATATATTTGTCGACGTTTGCTTTCTGCAGATTATTGAATTTATTTTTAAATTCTTGTTTCGTTATGAGCTTGAAAATTTCATTATTTTCGTTTAGTGCTAGCTCTGATATACCTAGTTTTCGCATTTGTAGTATCAGTTTCTCCATCAGACAATCTGGATTGTGAGGATTATCACTGTATCTTACGATTACCTCGTATTTGTTTACTTCAAATCGCATATTCGATGATAGTTTCTTCGATCGATAACCTGGGTTATACGAATTATCACTATATCTTGCGGTTTTCATATTATCTTTAATTTGGCCATAGCGTTCTAGTAAAATGTCAAGTTTCTTAATATTTCTTATGTCCGTGAGGGACGTACATTCCCAAGAATGAAGTTCATGACGCTTCGTTTGGTTAATGTCTCCGTCAGGACCTTTAGATTGTGTGCGTTTTTTGGACATATTTCGTGTAATTGCCAATATGTCAAGTGATTTTGGAGTTGTATTGTCTATCGATGTGGGAATCATTTCTTTCAATATGTTCGAATCTATTTTGATTCTTGATAATGCATCCGCGTTAGTGTTACTTTTTCCTTGTTTGTATACGATCTCGAAATCATAATCAGCTAGATCCAATCTTATTCTCGTTAATTTAGAGGAAGGGTTTTTGTGGGTAAAGAGCGACACTAATGGTCTGTGGTCAGTTACGACTATGAATTTTCGACCAAATATGTAGGGTTTAAAAAAATTTATTGCCCAATGTATGGCTAAAAGTTCTTTTTCAATTACGGGTTTGTTGATCTCATGTCTGTTCAGCGATTTACTAGCGTATGAAATTGGTAGATCAAAACCTATCTCACCTTGTGAAAGTATTGCTCCTAATGCTTGATCAGATGCGTCTGTAGTTATTATGAATGTTTTGTCAAAATCTGGATATTGTAAAATGGGTGGTTTCATTAGTTTTTGTTTTAGAGTTCCGAATGCTGTGTTACATTCTTCTGACCAGATGAAAGGTTGGTTCTTTTTTAGCAAGTTGTTCAAACATTTTGCAATTTGCGCGAAGTTATGTATGAATCGACGGTAGTAGTTGCAGAATGCGATAAATCGTCTGACTTCGTCTGCATTTCGTGGTGTTGGATAATTACTAATAGTATGGAATTTCGATGGATCTGTTTTAATTCCATCTTTGGTTATTAGATGTCCAAGATATACTACTTCTGGTCTTAGAAAACAACATTTGTTTGGATTTAATTTAAGGTTGTATTGTTGTAATCGCTTGAATACTTTGATTAAATTCTCATTATGATTTTGTAGGCTACAGCCAAACACTATTATGTCATCGACATATAGAAATGCGTTGCTATCTAAACCACAAAGTGCTATTGTTAGCATGCGTTGGAAAGTATTGGATGAGATTTTTAGACCAAAGGGTAGTCTTTTAAATTGAAAATGTCCATTTGAAGTTGAAAATGCTGTCAGAGGTCTTGATTTTTTGTTAAGGTTTATTTGATGAAAGGAACTAGTCATATCTAGTGTCGAAAAGTACTTGGCTCTACCTAATTTGTCCAATACGTCTTCAATGCGAGTTAGAGGGAATTTGTCATTAATTATTTTTGTATTTAACTTTCTATAATCAACTACTAGTCGCCATTTTTTTGTATCATTCGATCCTTTTTTGGGAACTAGTAATAAAGGTGAATTGTATGGGCTAATTGAATGTTCTATGATATCATCGTTAATTAGTTTTTGAACTTGTTTATTAATTTCTTCCTGTTGAGTTTGTGGAAGTCTATAGTTTTTTATGTATATTGGATTGGAGTCTGTGACGGAAAGATTTTGTGTATAAAAATTGTTTGTCGAAAGTGGTTCATCTTCTAAGTGAAATATTTCTTGATAATCTCTGAATATTTCAATGAGTGAATTTTTCGCTTTTTCGTCTTTTATTTCTAAATTGAGGAGTTTCAAAATATTTTCAAATCTAGAGTTGGTGTTAGGATATTGTTGCGAAGTTTTAGCAACGTGATAATTTTTAAGTGGTTCTGTGCTTATCTTTATGGTGGATATAGTTATTTCAGTATTGTTTGTATTCAGAATCTTAATGTGACAATTGCCATTTGGAGGTACTATTGAATTAGCTATATAAACTCCTTTTTGGATTTCTTTGTTTAGAATGACGCTATCCTCTACAAGTTTAAGATTTATTGGATGTATGATTTCGGATCTCGGTGGTAATTTTATTTGATGAATGTTTAATGGTTTTGTCTCTAGTGTTAATGTTAATTCATCATCGTTGATGATAATTGATATTGTAAATGTTTCATAATCAATTTTGCACAAATATTTAATTAGAAAGTCTCTTCCAAGTATGCCATCTGTATTTATGGGAAAGTCAGGATCTACGATATGAAATCTATGTTTCAGTTTGTAGTTTTGTATTGAAAAATCTATATCAGCAGTTCCTAACGAGAAGATTTTTTCCGTAGTAATTCCTGATAGTTTGCATCTATTGTCCTCGTTGATGTTTAACGGTATTATATCTTTGCATATAGATATGTCTGCACCAGTGTCAATCAAAAATGTGAATACGTTGTTCGTGTTTCTTCCTTTAAACGTGATATAATTCGTTAGTTTTTCGGTAATATTGTATATCTTAATTTGTTTTTTTAATCCGGAGTGAAACGGTTTATTTTCACTTATGTTTCGACCTCCGGGGTTATTTCGTTTCCCTGGTCGTAGATTGTATTCATATTATGTCTCGGATTGTTCCTACTTCTATTGCAAGCTTGATGTTGCTGGCGATTATTATTTCTATTATTGTTTTGCATCCTATAATTGTTGTTTTGTCTGTTATTGTTATGATATCCTCTGTAATTGCCATTGCTGTTATTATATTGATCTCTATGATTGTTGTTATGTTGTACTCTATGATTGTTATTATGATTATTGTAGTGTCTGTTATGGTTGTTATTGTTGTTACTGTGTGGAATCCTATTGTTATAATTTGGTCTTCCGCAATTATTTTGATAATTATTCTGATTTTTGTTGAAGTACATTATTTTGCTGTTTATTTCGTTTTTCTCCAGTTCTGATGCAAGATTAGATGCTTCAGTGAACGATTTTGGTTGTGCAGCAAAAATTGTATTCTTCAGTTGTTCGTTTAGTCCGTTTTTGAATATGTTTAATGCGTATGTGTCGTTCATTTTTGTAACGACTGTCCTCTCAGCTTCCGTGGTAGTGTTTCCTAATGCTGTTATTTGAAGATTATTTAGTTCCGAAATAAGTGATAGGATTTTTTCTTTATAAATGTTTACGGTTAAGTGTTTTTGCATTATATTTGATAGGATGTTGTGTATTTTCGGGATTGTTAATGTGCTTTTGTATCTCTCATTCAATGCTTTTGAAAGTTCAGCAAGAGTTTTGGGTTTGCTTACTGATCCGATTGATGTTTTCACAGAAGAATTTAATTTGACATGATAAGTAAATTCAATTAATTTTGTGTGCTCAGTTGGCTCTAAACCTAGGCTAAGTATTTCTACTATTTTCAGAAATGAGTCCAGTTCTTTGTAGTTACCTGAAAATATCGGAATAGCTTTAAGAGCAGTATCGATATTAAAATTTGCCATTTTGTATGACTCTAGTTGCTTGTTCAAAAGATAATTGGCTTTAAGTATTTTTTTTTTGAATTCAAGTTCGAGATTGGTTGTTTCCGCGGTTTTCTTTAGGTTCTGAAATTTTGTTTTTGAATTTGCTAAAATTTCTAATTTTAGAAGAATTGTTTGTTTTGTATAAATTCGGTTGGGGTTTTTAGTTATACTCAAAAGAATTTTGTCGAGCTCATTTAATATTGCTTGCATTAATGCACCTATGCGTTTAAGTAGCGAAGAGTTCAATTAGACTTCTTTTGAAAATTTTGAGAATTTTTTGGAAATATTTATTTTTTTACGTTATTGTATGTATATATATTTTTAATATTATTATTACTATATTTATTGATGAATGCTTGTCCATTTCTCTTCTTTTTTCTTGTATATTTGTTGTTCTAGCTCTGAAATCCGTTGGTAGGTTGTGGTTGCTACTTCCCAGCTCGGGGGCTGTTCTGAATCCGTGAGCTTTCTTCTTAATGCCGCTATTAATCTCCTATTTTTTACTTGTAAACCTCCCCTTCGTTTTTTTTGTTTCTCTATTTTAGGGATGATGCACTTCTGCTCTTCCTTTCTTCGTGCAAGCCTTGCACGGTAATCGTTTAAGGTAACCGGTTTTGGTCCGATTTTTGTGGGTTTATATTTTATTGTATTTGCAGTTGACCCGGTTTTCGGCTTCGGTACATACTCTTCATGTCGCTTCTCAGAAGGCAGGTTAGAAGGCAGGATCGCCATGTAATGTTTCGGGATCGCCGAATGATGGTCCTTCGTTTTGATGATATTTTCCATAGTATCTATACGTTTCCATGTTGAGGAAACGTGAGTTTTTAAAAAGAAATATTAGAGGAAAATTTATTTTTATTAAACGGCCGGCACAATTTTTATGCCACTGGCCAAGGAATAAAATATGCCGATTGTAGGCATTACCTGAAGTGCCGAATTATTGGCACAATCCAGGGAAAGTCTTTGGAGAGTGCCACGAATGATAGGCACAAGTGAAACTCGTTCGCTAGATCTCAAAAGACTATATTTTTCTTCAATGCTTACTTGCTATTTATACAAATTCTTAACACTAAATCATACTCTAATGGCCTAATAAAATATCCTAGTTTATGTATTTAGCCTAATAAAATATTCTAAATTATGTCTCAATTACTTATCTCTAATCGTTCCATATGGCACTCATGACCAAACGGCGATGTCCATGCGCAACCAAAAGGCGATGTCCATGCGCGCAAGGATCACGAGGTGATAAGCACTATCGATACATTCATGAAGCGATGTATTTATTGGTGATAAATACATCACTTTGATGTTGGAAGGATAGCCTTTCATGGAATTGAAGTGATGTATTTATTGGTGATAAATACATCACTTTAATGTTGAAAAGATGTTCTTAAAGGACACCACAATGTTCCAAAATTGCAACTATGAAGATTTTTCCGTAAGTTTGTCCTTTAAAACATTTTTGAGTATAAATTAAATTTACTGATTATGATTTGACATTTTCGACATATAAATGAATTAAAATTTGAAACAAATTTTCCCATAAAAAAATTTCTTCTTTTTCATGTTCAAACGTTTATGTAATATTTCCGAGAAATTTTCTAACTGAATTTTGTTTTCAAAGAATGATGATGTTTGCGTTGATTATTTTTGATTTCTTTTTATTTAGGAAAAAATATAAAAGAACAAAAGTTGTCATGGAGCTTTTGGAGGAGGATGTGTTTTTCAATTAATAAATTTTATACGAAATATTTTTACGCTGTCCACACAGAATTTTAGTTCTGTTTATTTCTTAGAATTCATTTGAATGGATTTTTCACTTAAAATATGAGCCAAAATTATTCACAGAATTATGTGCATTCAAAATTGAGTCAATAGTATTCACAGAGTTATTTGGTGTAATTTTATTGTGATCTTAAACTCAATTACTTTTTTGAATTAATTTACAAAATAAATCATGTTTACTTTCTTTTCTTCTTGGCACTTTTATTTTTGCACGAATTTTTTACACAATGACAATTATTTTTCACTCGGAAAACTCTCAAAATAAGTAAATGTCAAACTATCTGGGTTATTAGTCCACATGTGTTGCTTTGCATAGCTGTAAAATAAAAGCTTAGTTCCGTTCAGTTTTATTTTCAATACTAAGCTGAAGGAAAATAAGGAAAAGTTAATTGTTATCCTATTTAATAAAAATGTCGGCGTGGTTTATAAGTAAAATTTTTCATACGACGTTACCATTTTCGAAACATTTTGATACGTACATTCTAATAAGTTTTTCTCAAAGTGTGTTTTCAAACAGATAAAAATGCGTGAGGGATTTAAAAGTCATAAAGGAACATATTGAATTTGGTGCTCATAATTCAAAATGACATAAATTTAATTAATTTCTTTAAAATGGTGAGAATTAGAAATATTTCTGAAGATTTTTTTTCTAATCTTTAACACCTCTTCCATTTTTGTCAGCTTCCAATCGTCTCCTCCAAATTATCATTTTGTTTAGTTATGAGTTAGATTTCCTGGTAATTTTCACTTCCAAAACTAGTTCAGTCTGCATATATTTAAAAACGTGCATACCTCGACGGCCCATTAGCAAATGGGTGCTTAATTCATGAATATTCCTCCAAAGTACTTACTTTAAACTCTGTATACTTCAAATTAAGTTAATGTGCGCAGACGGTAGACATTGTTGCCACTTATTGACAAGAAATACAATAGAAAAAAGTAAGTTGAATGATTTTCTGGTAGCTCAGACCATTTAAGGTAGCACTTGGTTTCCATATTGGAAAAGCTGGTCAGTCGACCGAAATCGATTTTCATTATCAATGCCGTGCATTGCTATTTCTGAAGTGAATTTATTTGGTCGTACGACTTCATTAGTAATAGTTAATGTTTGTTAAATTTTATTTTATTAGCTGGTAGCGTCAACAACTGGAGTTACTTTAGGGATTTTTTTCAATTATAAGTAGTTTTGATGAAAAAACATGCGCTAGTTTGAATTCAGTCTCTCAAAAAGGTGACCTTATATGCTAAAAATTTATTCATTTTTATTTGGATACAAAATTGAAAATAATTCGCAACGCACACACAAAATATGGAATGCTACTTTTTCGTTACTAATTTTATATCTCCTTGTTTAATTTGTGCTATGTGTTTTTTTTCAATTAATTTGGAGAAAGAGTTCCATATTTAAACGTCAATAGGATAATGAGAACTATGTTGTTATTTTCACATTGTTTTATCTGTTTGTCTTTTAGACTATTTTGGAACCAAATATTTGGTTGCAGTACTTTGTGCGAAGAATATTAACAGCCGTGTATTTAGATGTGAAAATTCACGTCACAAGAATATTATGAAAAGTAAAATATATTGATTGCTTACCTTGTTCGAACTTCTCATTCAATTAAAATAGCCACCTTCATCCACAAAACCCAGCTTCCTAGCTGATTATCCTTAAATGCGAACGGCTTTCATCGTAGACTCATAAGACTAAAAATCTAATGGCACGCTGCAGCCAATCACTGAACACCCTGCAGGCTTAAATATGCATCATTTGTGTCAACTCTATTAAATCTTAATGTCGTGTAATGATCAATCGACGAAGGTTTCGTGTTGTTTTGCATCGAAATATTAAACCGGTTGCACTTATGACAGAGGCCGCGAACGTGGTGCAACGAAGAAAGACCACAAAACCAGGGCCAAAACTTCATTAATTATCACAATTTTAATTTGCCTCAGACTACGTGGTCGTCGTGTGACAAAATTATGGTGGAGAGTCTATGGTAGTTAAATGATTTCAGTTAATAAGTGGTTCGCATACTGCATTTAGGGAAATGTGAATCAAGGATGCCCGTTCAAAGACGCTTCCTGAGGTAATTATAGTGTGGTGGTCGGAACTCACCTTGAAATTGAAATGAAACAGGATTAATGGGAAATGGTTATTATTTTTGACCCCGATGATGTCATGCTGGACAGGTGATGCAGTCCAAGTAGCCCTTTAGCAGTAATGCTTGTTACGTAAGACGCTTCCATTTCGAGGAATCGTTTGCATCGTGGTTTTGGAGATGAAGGTATGGTAGCAGTCTTAGTGGAAGCTGTTCCATATATTGATAATTTCAATTAGGTTTCGGAAAGATTTAATCGAGAAGTGAATAGTGCTGAATCAAAACCATTTATTCATAGACAGGTTAGTTATGGCGAGGTTCAAAAATGCTATAATTAAAACACCTACACACCAGTGGCGAGGAGTGAAAAATTAATGTGGGTAAGCCGAGGATTTTCTAGCATCAATTTTCACAGATGATTCGCAAGCCGGGAATGCTACCGGCTTTTTGATTTGTTTCCATATCCTTTTGAGGAAAACCGAGCTGCCATTCCAACAAACGGGAGTTGAATGCCCACGGCACCTTAAATTATTGATGAATTCGAGACTCGAAAAGCTTTGCTGCAACTCTTACAGATGTTGATCGCTTTGCTGGCTATTATGGAACTATGAGGATGTGTAGAATGAAGAGAATGGAGTATGATAGAAAAAACACTGAGATCAAGTGGAACGATTGTGCATGTTTACAGTGATGCATGCAAGTAAATAAACACTTAATTCCCATATAAAACTGAAGTGTTAGACATTTTTGGAACATATTTGGAAAGGGAAGCCGATGGGAATCGGCTTATATGAACGCCTCGCCACTGCTACACACCCAAGAGACAAAATCAATTTACTTCGGGTATTTGCTGCCTTCCTGCATTGCCTTTATCATTGTAACATTAATAAATCATGAACAAGTATTACATTTGCAAACAATTAAAACTCACATCTACAAAGTCATTAAATTAAATTTGAACTTAATGATTTGTAATGATTTCGGGATTTATTCGGGTTTAAGAAATTAAAAAAAAACGGTCAATTAAATTTGCAAGACTCATGCGAACAATTTATAAATATTTTTGCTTTAAGAATGCAAAAAGAAATTTAAGTGGGACACTAGAAATTTTAATAGTTTTTTAATAATTGAATTTCGTCGGCCAAATTTATATTTTCATCACTTAATTAAGTCACTTAATCATTTAGTATGTCATTCAAAGAAACTCAACTCGTACATGAAAGTTTATGAGTTTGTTAGATCCTACTGTTGTTCACTGCATAAATTCATCCGTGGTAATTGACGATAAATATGATAACTAAAATAAATGCCAGACATTTCAAGGAAAAAAGGAGACTAGAATTTTCAATTAAAATTGAAATTTTAAAATAAAAATTTATTATTAAAAATTTTTATATTCCAAAAATAGGAACTTGCAATGTTATTTTTTGTAAAAAAAATTTTAAAATCCCCTCAAAAGATTAGGATTAGTGGCCAAAGGTTGTAAAACTCGAAAAAATAATTGAAAATGTATAACATATCTCAAGACAGCTATCTCTGCTCTAACTAAATTCTGCTAAGTGCTTGTAACAAACTTTAAAAAACATAATTAAATTACGTTAGCGACAAATATCAACAGATTATGTTCAAAAAATGGTCTATCACAGTAAAGTTATCGGGAAATATTTCCACTAAAAGCTATTTCAAACGGTTTTAGTACATAATTGGGAGTATATTCCTCTTTAAGAATATTCTCTGCACTATCTGCTAAAAACACGCAGTCCTTCATGAAAGATAAAATGTAGAAACTATTCTCAGGCATTCATTATTGAAATATCATCCAAGGATAGTTGAGCCAATAGATAATAATAAATCAAAGAAAAAATTTATGCAGAACAATTGAAAATTTTCGGGAGGATTTTTTTTCCACCAAGAGAATAGAAAAAAATCCTTAGTGAAAAGTGAGTTTATTCACAAGTCATCGAAAAAAGTCCAAATTGGTTTCTAAATGCCATTAGCATTGTTACAAAAAAAAATCGGTGAATGTAAATATTCACAGATAAGGAAGCAACCATATCTAACAATGAAATGTTGATTAAAATTAATGGGTGAATTTAAATTGCTGAAGAAAAACCAAATCAAATTTAAAAACACCTAAGCTCAATTTATCAACATAGAATAATGTAATTAAAAATTCAAAAGCAAACAAATTTTGTCGAAACAATTTCATATTTTATGAAAGTGGGAAAACTATGCTTTTGTGAAAAGCAAAAAGGCCGTATATACATTTTATCAGCTTCCAGCTATTTCATCTTTTCTGTTTCCACCTAGCGTGTTAGTATTTGTAATTATTATCATATTGTTAAAAATTGGGGCAGCCTTTAGAAAAGGATTTCAAACTGCGTAACGTGAACAGTTTATAGTTTTTCTTCGTAGAGAGGACTAAAAGTGATTTTTTTGTGGGTAATGGACTGCAATTTATATTTTTCACGATTTTAAAACAAAATATCTTTCTATCAGCACGGCAGTATGAGTGTCAATAGAAACATCGTTCCGTAAAGAATGTTATGTTATGCTTTCGCAAAATAGATGCTAAGTCAGGTTAGTTTCAGTTGGAGAAGTTTTGATCATTTGAAAAGAATTTTCTCCGTATCAGTAGCGTTAACCACATCATATCATCGTATGACACCCTCCTTTCTAGAATCTTCTAGAGCTCATATTTTCAATACTTTATCGCAAAGTTATTTCAAGTAAAGAACAATATTGTTTTAAATTGAAAAAAAAACGCTTCATTATTTCTATTAATTACCATAAACAATTTGCTTTCAGTCACGTTTTTTTCTCTGAACAGTCGTTTTAACGACCCATTGAGCTCTGCTAATTATTGCTATCGCTAATCTTATATCAGATTTATGCATTTATCGTAGGATATTCCAAGATTGGCTTTTACGTGCTATTAATTTCGAATTTTTACTAAACGACTTAAAACTGTTATGAACTGTGTTCAGCATCTGTTCTGAAATATTAAGTTGAAGTTATTAAATCATCTGAAGAAAATTCACTGGGAAACTAATTGAATTCTCGAGGTGAGCAAATTGATGAGACTATCAACACATATAATTTTCTCGTGCTGATTTTCCTTTTACGTAATCGTTTACATTTTCCATTCATATGTAATTTTTGTGGTAATCGAATATGAGAGAAACCGATAATACATTATGTGATAACCGTTCAGAATAATATTTTATAAAGGAGAAAAACATTTGCCACAATTAAAATTTCAAGTTTGCGAACATTTTTTTCCATCAATTAAATGAAATTATTGAGAATCAACCTGAAAAATTATCGGAAAATTATACTGGTGACTTGGTTGATGAGTCAACCACCATATCTAAAGTTATTATTAAAATATTCAGTTGGTGCAATAATGATTTCTATTGCCAATTAATGGTTTTATCGAAGGTAAAGCAGCAAATATCATAAAACGTGGTGAACACGTTTAAAAAGTGGCCGCTTAATTTATTACTTCATATTAAAGTACGTTTATTATAATTATAATATGCTGCAAGCACTAAATCAGCTTATTTACTTAGATTTATATGCTTGAAATATTCATTGGAAAAAAGAAATGCAACTTGCACATGAAAAGCAAGAAATCACTATCTCCTGACTGTAGGGTTCAGTCAGGAGATAAGTTATGAATTTTAACAATCACTTGAATCTATTTCGAAATTGTATATTCACTCAAGCTTTTCTAGTTCAATATTCAAATTTTCAATATTTATCTATGTGAATGTGATAACGGATCCTATCTTTTCTAAGGTTGAAGTTCAGTGGAATGGTTTCTCATGAAAAAACTATAAATAGATAAAGAAAATTCATTTAATTGATTGATTTATTTCCTTGTCTTTCTCGAAAGATAACATATTTTTAAAGTAACCCAATCTTTTTTAAACTAGATATGTTGATACTGTGGTCTATTTTGAAGCATTTCACTCCTTAAAATAAGTAACGAGACCACTAGTTGATATTTTTTGAAAAAACAGGACCTTTAATTGACAATTTGTGGCGGCAAACGAAGAAAAAGCAAGAAACATTCAATCAACATCCAGTGAGTTGATTGAAACTTTTTTTCTCCGAAATAACAGATACAATATCAAAACGAAGCATCAAAAATAAGTTAAATCCATTGAATTGAAAAATCATTCGAACTAATCAATTCCCTTCTAACATTAGTTCCCGTTTCCCTTGATTCAATTTCCGAAAACAAACGTTTAAAAAAGAACATTAGTTAAAAATTTCTATCCGTTGAATATATTATTTTCTTGAATCAGCTGAACCATCCTACAATGATATACATATTTGTGATACCAACCATAGAATTGTTTAACCACAACAATAAATTAAATGATTCTTGCAATTTTGTGGCTACGATTTTTTATAAAACAAACTATGCTACAAACAACAATGAAGAAATGCAGATCAATTTTTTCATCAAGTTGTGATTCCATGATTAATTTGTATTAAATTAAATACTTATTTCTTTATTTCTTGTCTATTATGTTTATCTATGTCTGGTGATTGAAAACACGTTTTCTTGTTGATCGTTTCAGATGGCGAGGAAGTGTATATAAACTTGTGTGGCGAGAACTGCTAGCATATTTATGTTTATATTATACAATAAATTTTATTTATAGATATGCCTTAACGAATCAACAACAACTGTAAGTATTAGATAAGTTTAAGACTAAATAAAATAAGCTTGATTGCAAGAAACTCACAAATTAGATTATGGTGAAATTGGTCGATAAATTAATGTTGCTCGAGTCCTAAAATTGTTACCAAAAGAATCTAATGGATAAGTAAAAAATAGTTCCCAAACATTGAGCTTCATTTATTCATTATATTTAAATAATTTTGGTTTTGTTTACCTTCGGGGCCATCCATATATTACGTAACGCAATTTTTAGAGTATTTGAACTCCCCCTTTCCCATGTAACTAAGTAACATTTTCACAGACACCCCCGCCGTAACAAATTCGTCTTACCTCCCACGGATATTTTAATCAAAAACTATTAACAATGTATCTGAATTTTATTGATCGCACCTAGCGTTTGCTGACATCTCGTGGCGGGGCCAATAAATTTAAAATTTGACTAACAATTTAGGTTCTTATGTCCCAGCAGCCATGACAAAAAAAAAACAATCTTTTCGAATGTAGGAAAATTTTGACGCACATTAATTTTTCGAGAGAAATTTTCTTTGGATATTACATTTTATATTTTGAATGAAGTCGAGCATACTAATAACGAAAAACCTTTTTTGCGTGGGATTTTTCATCCTCTAGAGTAACAAGTATCTTAAAAAATATGAAATACATCTTAACATAATTTTTGTAACATTATACAATCTAATAATTTTTAAGGTTTGCTAAGGTTTCAAAATAATGCCAATTTTCAACTATCATCATTGTTGCATAATTTACTTGATAGATTACACTAACTCGTATGACTAAACTAAACACCAGCTAAAACGCTTTTAGGTTTCGAAATTTTATCTAGCGATCGCTAAAATAATGGTGAAGCGTAATATTTTTGGTTTCTTTCTCAATTTCATTCTCATCAGTTATTGCATCTTACAATTTAGCCTTCTTTTTTTATTCCAATCTTTAATTTGTATCTTCATGTATTGATCAACCATCAAAATATCTTGCAAATTTTTCTCATTCAAATGGTTGAAAAACTCTTGCAATCAGATGTTATTGTATGTTTTCGAATCAATAAATTTCACGACAGCTACTTTTGGAAATGAATCAGCATATTCGATATCATAGGAAAAGCAGGGTGTGAAAAACATATTCCTCTTTAAAACTCATCACTCTTCAATGACTTAAAACATTAGCTACATATAAAACAATTAGGTTTAATCTTAACGAAAAGAAATTCACTGAGCGTAGAGAACAATAACAAGCAAATATATATATTTATTTTTAACCACATATCCTTTATTTTACAGAATTTTCGAAAAAATTCGCACTTATTGCGGATCACAGATAGACAGCATTCCCATGTCGTTTGTCCTCGGTTTCTATGTGAGTCTAGTCGTGAAAAGGTGGTGGGAGCAATACAAACTACTCCCCTGGCCCGATACTCTTGCCCTATTTATAAGCGCTGCCATTCCGAATAGTGCCACAAAGTCGGTAAGTTGAAAATCATCCTTTATGTTCATAGTCCTCCTTTATATTCAATTTGAAATCGGACATTTGTCTTTTATCAGTGCATGCGTATTTATCTTTAAACTTTTTAAATGAAAATAATTTAGAAGTGGTTTTCAACGGAACTTCATTGTCTTTTGTAAATGTAGAATAACCTTTTGCAGGACGAAAGTGGTCGTTTGATGCGACGAAACATCATGCGCTACATGGTGCTCGCATACGTGATAACATTGCAAAGGATATCGTTGCGAGTGAAGCGACGATTTCCCTCAACACAGCACCTAGTCGATGCTGGTTTGATGATGGAAAGCGAGCGGAAAATCTTCGAGATGATGAACACCAAGAGTCCTATGTCCAAGTACTGGATGCCATTGGTCTGGGCGACAAATATCATCAACCGGGCCCGCAAGGACGGCCACATCCAATCCGATCATATCGTGCAAACCCTTTTGATGGAGTTGTCCGACATCCGACGACGCCTTGGCGCCCTCATCGGCTATGACACAGTTTGTGTGCCGCTCGTCTACACGCAGGTGAAATGATGATTATCTGTTATATCGTATATGTAGTTTTCACCAGATTTCCCGGCTTAACACCACATAACACCCATTTATGCATTCAATGTCCAATGCCACAAGATCAATGGACGACCATGTTCTCCGTGGAAGCGAGTTTACGGCGATCGCTATTGCTCGATCCCGGCAACTTGTTGCACGGAAGTAACGTTGCGTCAATGTGGTCTCGTCATTAGCATTCCTGGTGCACATTTTTGAAATCGCTGATAGTCGTTATGGAAAATACTGTACTAACGATTGATCGCCACTCACCTGTACTTACGTATGCCTTTGTTGTTTTCGTTACAGGTGGTCACACTCGTGTTGTACATCTACTTCATTGCAACTCTGATGGGAAAGCAGATGATCCCAAACGATAATCCAAAGGATCCTGATCTCTATTTTCCGATCTAC
Source organism: Oxycera nigricornis (assembly GCA_963942545.1). NCBI lineage: Eukaryota > Metazoa > Arthropoda > Insecta > Diptera > Stratiomyidae > Oxycera > Oxycera nigricornis. Next base: position 7,067,305 of record OZ012663.1, on the reverse strand, counting down.
TTGGCACTGCAGGTGAGCTACCGTAATTTAAAAAAATATACTACTCCGCTTAAAATACCTTAACTAAATTTGAGCTTCAAAACTTTTCTGAAAAACCGAGCTGACTAAAAGTGTAGTCTTATGAAAAACTCCAACCAACAACCTTCATTCCAAACGAGTGCTCGTGCAAGAACTTGATGTTAAGTAACCGTCTAAATCTGGTTTACCCAGGAAAAACTCCACTTTCGACTTGTTCAACTTGTTTACGTGTTGAGCCTTTTTGTTTAACCTTAATAAGAACTATTTGCAGCTCCTTCCTTACGAGACAAAAAGCACCTACAACTCGAATATGTTTGCATGTGTAGCTCGCGAATTGTTTTTATTGTTGCGTTGATGATTTGCACTTGTGAAGTCCACACGCGAACTTTATGGCTATTGTCTGGGCAGCACCTTTCGATTTTGTCAGAATGCCATTTTGCCCCCAGATTGGGTCAACGGGGTGACTCCGCAAAAAAATCATTAATTGCGCGAACATGGAGCCAGTGGTAATTACCTTGGCGCAGAATTCATCCGGCAGCGTGTGGAATTGCTAGCACGAAAGGAAAAAGTCGCATTTTGTGCTTTTTTCCTTCGATAACATCTTAACGTTTTCTAGGTACAAATAGTAAACCTCTTACCTGTTGCTTCGAAAATATTTTATTATAAGTTTTTTTGGTTCCTTGCTGATGAATACACAAATTTAAGTGTAAATTCAACACTGAATGTTTTTCGTAAGTAAAAATAGACTTGGGAAAGGCAATTTTGTTTAATTTGAAATTGTTGCAAATATTACAAGCAAATAACATAAATTCATCTGATTTGAAAGAAATTTCAATAATTCTCAACTGTGCACGAATTAGTAAACAGCTAAGAAGCTACTGCCACTTGGTTGTATCTAGAAGCGCTAAACGGTGTGTGTATTTCAGATGCGATTATTGATTTAAGCAAGAAAATGTGATGTAAATTTAAAAGCAATGTGTCTTAAATTCTTATTGATGAGCTTCTACCAATAGTCGACAACAGTACGTTTTTCTCACCACCTGGGTAATTTTTTAAGTAAATCATAGCACCCACAAGTTCGATTTGATTTTAGCATTAAACTTTCGATTGTAATATTCTTGTTCAATATTCGGTGAGATTCTGTAATAATAAATTTTTCTGGCAACCATATATGATTTTTACCAAGTTGTGGTTTTATCTATGTTCTCAAAAGTATCGCCAATTATTAATTGATGTATTTTTGTAAATTTATTCAATTATATTTGAAAGGGACTTTGTATCTTGCTTCAAACGTGTACTTGAAAATAATTATTGCGAGCAATTTTATTTTAAACTTTGGCTGAATACTTTATGAAGCTGTGGACTATTTCATGGTACTGTGTATTAATTGTATAAAAAACTGAATTACAAAATACAACGACTTCGGTATAAAAACTGTGGTTGGTTATTCATTTTCAAAATAAACCAAACTGTGTACCGAAAACCTCTTTTCCATCAGAAGTTTCTTCGTCGCATGATAATACTTCTGTACATCATCTGATGAGCTTAGAAACTCTCAATATTTTTAACCCTAGTGAAGCAAGACTAAAGAGAAAAAAGAATGTTTCTATAAAAATGCGAACTTCTACTTACTTAAACTCTCTTGTAAACTTTATGCATACGATACTTATGTTTGTTAGATAAGGACTAAATGGCCAAACCGATATTTTCAGAAACGAAGCTTTGAACCAAAAATGAGTTTAATTTCTCACGAACTAATTATTTTGGTTTCAAATTTTTGCAGTAACATTGCATTCAAAATTTTGTACTTGAAAATTTCAACTTTCAAATTTGATTATTTTTGTAGGTATTTTTGAGATTTTGAGCAATTGTAAATTTTATTCATAAAATATTTTGCGAATCCAGACGATAAATCAAATCAGTTAATTTTTTGAAGAATTTTCATAATAACTAAATCAGCACCCATCATCGAGAACTGTAGCTTTTCCTTTTCAATTAAGGTATTTTCCGAATTAAATCAGCCGTTTTCCGAGTCGAATTGGTGATTTTTCATATTAAATTTGTACTTTTTCAAGTCAAAATGGCATTTTTGAATATCAATTATGTTGTAGAAGTTCTAATTTGCTTGCAAAGATCATTAATTTGATTTGAAAAATCATTAATTTGATCCCGAAAATAATCGATTTGATTCGAAAAATATCTACATTGAAGGGAAATGCTACATACCTTTGAAATGTTTGTTTATTTGTTACTAATTCACATGAGTTAACCATTTTATGTATGCCTGAATAACTATTATAACTATTCAATTTGATACCATCAAATTAATAGTAAAAAAATCTAAGAGAACTTCTTGCAACTCATCAGAAACTATTGAGAACATTCAATTAACACCATTTTTAGAATTGCGTAATTCGATTTTTCAAAGAAAAAGAATTTCAGTATAAAATTTTTGTGTGTCGATTCATTATGACGAAAAAATTACCGTGATTTTTGAGTCAAAAAACTATTGAAAAACATCGACGAAAAGTTTTCGGTTCACTAATATCTGCAAATTTTTGTTGCATGAAATTTTTAATGTTTTTCTAGAGTTAAGTTCTAGAAATATTGGTGTTAATATAGAAAATTGCTGTGTCAAGATTATTTTGAACCATATTCCTAATTTTTTTTAAGCAAAATGGACAGAAATATACTGTTTTTACTATGAAGATTGTTTGTTTGTTTTTGTAATTTTTCCGATTATAATGTTCTGTCTTTGTTGCCAGAGGATATAATTTTTACTCAATTAATTTTCACATTTGTGCTGTTTACATAATAAATATAATTTAGATTTAAATTAGACAATAAATAAACTTTTGGTGACCATTTTTTCTCACTTTAATGCCATTGAATTCTTCTGATTTTTTAAAATATTTAGTTTTTGTACGTGTAAAACTTTTTAAAGGTTTTGCGATCATCTATTTCTGTGATGGATGCCAATTAACAGTTTTAAAAAAGTTTTTGATCTAGCACAGCAGAAAATATTTAACATTCAATATTTAAAATACCATCCGATTCGTATGAAATGAGGATCGCATACCTCTTGTTAGAAGGAGAAGAGTTTTTTATCACGTGGTGGCTAGAAATTTAACGAATATGTGTGTTGATTTTCTGCCAAGTTTTATTATTAAAAATGAATCGTCCCAATTTCTCCAAGTAAGACTCTGCAATGTAATCCGAGTCAAATTGATTTTTGTATGTTTGATTTATTCATTAATTATTTCTTCACACCAATCATCGTGATCAATAGTCCACACGCGTAAATTGACCTCCTTGCTTGATAAATAATATAATGTGCATATCAGAAAGCTATTACTTAAAGAAGTATAGGTCACCACTTAAAACCACATGCAAGAATCACTTCAAAATAACTCTATAACGTCAATGGACTCCAGCACGTGCTCTAAACCTCTAAATAGTGAAGGCCACCTGAATTGTTTGCGTGTTCTTCATTCCAGAGAACCTCAATGAAATAAGCTACCGCATTTTTCAAAAAGAATTTATCCATACAAAACACCTACCTAACAAACTATCCCAAAAATTTTTTAAAGCATCACCATTAATAATAGGATTCATGTTTTTCTAGTTTTGCTTCTACGTTGGATGGCTGAAAGTTGCCGAAGTATTAATTAATCCGTTTGGCGAAGACGACGATGATATTGAGCTTAACTGGCTAATCGATCGGCATATCAAGGTAAGTGTAATTTTTACTGGCAAACTGTTTTCGTCTTCTTCTTTGAATGTTCATGAAGCTTCAGTTAGTTATGCTATGGAGCATAATTGATAGTTTTCAAGGGGTATCCGCCCTCCAGTTGCTTGAATGTAAGATTAAGCTAGTTGTGCTGTGAATTCTTCAAGGAATAAGGAATGGAATTCGCGAATGATGATTTTTTGGATGGTTTTAGCTGGAGTCTTATTCAGTTAACCTTGTGATCTTTCTATATGATTTCCTCATTTTACTTCCTTCCCTTGGATGAGCCGGTGAATTGATTGGTTTTAGATATTCATTATGTACTGGTATTCAAGCTTGGTGAAGAAAATTATACTCTACCATATACGTTGGCAATTTATTGAAGCTAAAATTTCTACAAAACATATAGAAATCAAAAAAATACCGGCGTTCATAGGCTTGCAAACTCCTTTCGTACACCTGTTATTTCAAATTTAACTATCCCATTTTGCGTGGGACAAAAAACCTCAGTGAATAGCCAAAGAAACCCATCAAATTTGGGTGACATTAAAGTCTCCAAATATAAACGCGCTGCCACTGTTTATATTTTCCATATTTGGCTAATGGGTTGTACGCAACACGTGCTAACGCCATTCGAAAGCGTTGATGTGGTTAGAAAGCATGTTCTTCCGATGATCAATTAATTCTCAATTTGGCATTGAGTGCCAATCGATGATGAGCACCACCTGCAGGTGAATATGTGGAGGAGTATTGTTGACATGCATTCGCCTGAATGTGAAGACTAACGATCTTTTGATTGATATACCTATTCAATGTTTACACGAACGCCCCCACAAATAACTTGAATAGTTCAAGTCATTTTTTTTGAATAACGTTGCGGTGATTTCTGTTTGAAAATTTTGTTTATATTTTTTGGGTACCTCTGTAGAGTTCATGACCTTTGATATCTAAGTTCGTTGAATTGTTGAGATATTGAGGCTCAAAATTTCAGAACAATCGCTTGAGTTTAGTTGCTTGAAATGAAATAATAAATGTTTCAAGGTTCTTGGCACTACCGGTATAGTTTATGAAGCACAGAAGATTAGTTAACAATAAACTTTTGAAAGTGGATCATATCGAGAAAAAGATTATTTATTTATTATTTATTTTTAGTTGCATCATTTTATTTATAAATATTATTTTTCTCTTACCAAACAAATCGTGATTAATTTTTTTTAATCATTCGATATTAAATCGATTCGATTTTTCCAAAATTGTTTCAATGTTGGAAACATGAATTATTTCTAATATGGGGCCGTCCATATATTACGTTACACTCCAAGTTGTATTTGAATATGTTTCCAAGTGTTTTATAGAGGGAGGAGGGGTCATTACGTAGCAAAATTTAAAATAAAATAAAATATTTTTTTTGTTATATTTAAGGGGGGAAACCACTGTAGGATTTTCAAAAAATAATTTTTTTTGTTGCTCTAAAGTATACTTTATCATCATAGAAATCCTGTAGCAAAGTTTCATATAGTGAAAAAATATCTAAGTGTTCGAAATTTTAAATTAGCGCGGCGCTTCTCACTGCTCTTTCGAAGCGCAATCCGCGCGTATCCCCGCGCGTTTCCCACGCGCTGTTGGTATTGCAATTTAGAACAATTTTGAATCTAAATCTTTCAAAACTGTATACGTGCTCTGTCAGTTGAACGTTAGCAGAGAACGCTGAACTACGTATTTTGCAGACTAGAGGTATATCAAATTTATTCATGATATTTCAATAACTTAAACTTTAAACGAGTTTATCTCGGAACAACGTTTTTCAAATTTTTGTTCGATTTACTTGAAATTTTTACAATATGTTCAAAACTAGTGTCTGCATGGAAGTACGTAGGATTTTTTTATGTTGCATATTTCAATTGTTATTAACAATTTTCGAGCGTTTGTTCCGTTTTTTGCCTTTTTTTTAAAATGACGCCATTTTGTCAAAAATCAATTTAAAAAACATCCTACGTACTTCTCTGGCTGTTATTACGCTTTATCAACAATTATTTGTTTGATAGCCATAACCTTAAAAATTCAGAAAAAAACGGCCCGGACGCGAAGCCATGAAAAAATAAGGCGTTTCTGAAGAAATGCTAGGGAGCCGCCATTTTGTTTTTTTTTTAAATTTCTGAAAAAATTCAACGAGGATGTAAAATACTTTTATAATATAGATCTTTTTACCAAACTTCGATATGCTGTTTGATTTTTGAGAAACAAATTTCCAAAAAATGACTTCATTTTTTACTTCTACAGTGGTGTTCCCCCTTAAAATATTTAAAAGTCTGAGGACGGTACAATGAACTAACTAAATGTTACTAAGTGTTACATGGGAGATAGGGGGGAGTTAAAATACTTTAAAAATTGCGTTACGTAATATATGGATGGCCCCCATTCAAAATTTCAATAATGGTTTACCGTGAATACCCACCAGTATAAAATCCTGTTGAGCATACTAGTTTTTGAAGCATCTTTTCAAATATTGAATGTGAAAAAGTTAGATGGAGTTCAAATTGATTAATTTCATTAAAACATATTTCACATGTACATACAAACGTTTATGTCAAGGCACTTCCAAAAAAGATGCTAAACGCTTGTTTTGTTCGTAAAGACAATTAAAAAATATCTATTCGACAATTTTATTTAACAGCTCGCCAGAAAAAATAGTGAAAAATATTATATTCCGCTTAAAATTTCCCCTGATTTTTATCTTTTCATCGGAATGTCAACAAAGTATAAATATTCAGTAACAGTTCGAAACAAACCAGAACTCACAACTATTCACGATTTTTCACAATTCCTGTAAACGAAAGCAATTTCTACGTCGATATATGGTAATACATCGTGTGAAAGACTCATATTCAGATAAAAATGCAAATGAGAAGATTCTCCATGCATGATTTGCAATCTTGTTTGCATAAATAATTTTATTGTGGTGATGTGGTCCAGGGAACAGCGACACACAATTTATATAATGCGATTTAAAAGATTTCCCAAATGCTTTCCATTAAAGGAGTTTCGTAGAAAAACTATTTGCCAATGTTAAAACGCCAGAAATAAACGGCGACAACAAAATCTTTGTGTCGTGAAAGCATGCAAAGTTTTTTTTTTTTTGAAGAGAATAATGAGTATACGTTGCGATAAGGCAAATCACGTTTCGCATTAAATATTGTTTATAATGTCGATAACATGTTATGTGCAACGCGTAATATGAAGTAAGTTGTTGTTTTTTTTTGGCCAACACCCAAGTAAATGTTATTTAAAATAGTCGATGAATATTTCAATGTGTTTGGATATTTGGAATTCTTGCGGATATTTCAATAATTTTACGTAATGTTTTTGCTTTTGTACGTGCATGATATCACCAGAGCCCACCAGGTTAAGATAAAGTTTGATTTTGAAAACATTTTATTCAAAGAGAATGTCGGTTTCCTTGAAAAATACAAAATATCGCATAATAAATATGTTCTAAAATAATATTTGGATAGATTCAGTCCTAGTTCTGCCTACAACATATTTTTAACGTGGGAAAAATACTCAAACATTTTTTTGCAAATAAATTTAATACCTGCAACGAACATTTTTCGAACATCGTCTTAAAAATTTCATTTGGTCCGTACTACAATTTTACCCATATTTTTTAAAAACATTTAAAGATGGAAAAACTACCGCAAAAATTACAACTCACATAAAAATGGATACACCTAGCATTTCTCCTACATTTCATAATAAGAAAATGGTGGAACAAAATTGGAACTTTTATCAAAAATGAACTTAAAACACAAATTTTTCGACCTTCTGAAACTGTTTTCGTAAAATTTTTATTAGGAATTTCATTCATAGAGGAAAAGTTTTTACAAAATTTCGCCAATAAAGTTCGTTCTAAAGAAATCAAATATTTAAATATATTTTTTTTAAATATGATAATATATAAGTTTCTCATAAGCTTAGTAATTTAAAATCTTGTAATAGATACTGAAAAAATATCTACTTCATGATTGAAGATAGTTTGGATCTTTATAAATATTTACAAGAATTATATTAATGGTCGAATTTTTTTCGCGTTCGTTTTCAACCTTTTGAAATTGATATTTCAAGTTATTTGAAAGTAGTTTTATCATAAAAGATTTTAATAGGTGTCAACTACTTTAAATCTTTTTTTCATGAAATGTTTCGGAATAATGAGCCACTCAAAAACATATTCTTAACTTTCTGCATATTTTTTTTCCTTTGCTTTTAAAAAAATGGCGTGTTTAGGCATTAATTTGACATTGTTGAAATCTTTTAAAAATATTTTAAACACTAAATACAAAAACAAAAACTATTCGCTGTATGAATTCCGCACTGATTGTACCCATAGACTCAGATACTTTGACTTTATACCGTAGATAAGGATAGGAAATTTAGAGGATGTGAAGGATGTGAATCTCAAAATAAGCTCGCAAATAAATTATATGCAAATTATTTAAATGAAATAAACATTTCCCATGGCTCCATAATGACTTGTACTTAGTTTTGCAGCTACATAAAATTTGATTTGAAACGCTACCCACTATTTTCAAGCATCAATATTTTATTTTTAAGGAATAATTTATGATATTAAAAAATAAAATCGAAATGAAACCAGCATTTTCAGATTTGATTTGAAAAAATACTATGTCTGTCCGTAATAGGTCCGTCAATTTTGAACAATTTCAGTATTTTTGAGCCACCAAGAAAGCGATTGTGTGAAAATGAACTAATTAGAATCTTAAGTATTTAATTTTCACGAGTTTGAACTTAAAGTTTTGTTAATTAAAGTACAAATTCAGTTTTTGAAAATCATAGACGGATTTTTTCCTATTTTCCGGACAAATAGGATATCGGAAATTCGTATTGTCACAATGAAATTAAAATATTGAAATTGATATTTAAACGGAAAATTTTTAGTGTTGTATGTCTTTAAATTTATCTTCAATTAGATGCAACTTTTGTGGAAGCGTAGGTGAGTTTATTATGTAGGCTATTTTTCGTAGATCAAATATTTATTGTCTTCAAATGTGATAACCCTGCTGCGTCAATTTCAAGAGGTTTATTTAAATATTTAGCGAAATGATACATCAAATTAAAATCAAATCAGCCATTTTCCCATAAGCTACAAACTATTGACATTCATAGAGCATTTATTTTTATCTTGAACATGTTTAAAAAAAAGTATACTCTGAAATTACTAGAAAATAACATCAAAATAAAATTAAATTTTGCCAGTTGAAAACCTTTTTCCAGTAGATTTTTTTAGGATGGATTGCAAATTTGGATATTGTACGTAAATTTGAGCGAAATGAATTTTTTTCGATCTTAATCATTTTCAATAGCTACCAAATGGGCCATGTGTTCCTTATTATAGTTTGAATTTTGTTGTTATTCAACCAAAGTCAAGATTTAATTGTTGAAGAATCTCTTCATACTCTTGCATTTCTCGTTTCATCAAAATAAAAAAACTAGCCAACGGTTTGTGGTTATTCCAAAGATAAACATTATTTTATCATTACTTTTCCAGTTAAAATGATTTCTTACGAGTGTTCGCAAGAAAGTTTTTTAGCAAAAATTTATTTGATAGCATCTTGGGTCCGGGAATATATGAAAGGCGGACTATACGTTGTCCAGAACCCACTTTAAATGTAAATGTACGACTATGAAAGTGCTAAAGCAATGTTTTTTTCATCCTAAAATCCACTTCAATTCTCATTCATGAGCTTTTGTTTTTACACCATATTCATTCAAGTACACAAGTCCACATTACATTGCATTTGTTATTGTACATATATGAAAAGCAAAACGACATTTCCATTGCCTTCACGTAACACAACAAATAACTTTTTGAGTTCAATATCGCAGCAGTGTCAAGTTTTAAATAGAGTTATTAAAATAACATTACGAGTAAAAATATTTGCATGTTTTCAATGCTCTTCGCCTGTTTGTATGCTTGCTTGTCTGAAAACATTCCGAACAAACGATTGTAGTTAAATATATGTTTGACTAGACAAACATTGTACGAAAATAGGTTCATACTAAGATTTTATTTATTCCCATCAAATCCACAATAATGTGAGATGAATGTAAATTAGGTTTGGGATGTGTAGAAACATATTTTGATGCATAATCAACTCTAAATTAACCTATCGGAAAACTATTGTCTTTGACGATTTCAAAACAACAACCACCTTTTTATAATTGCCAATTTCATCGGAGGAGAATATCAACTTTTAAGATGACAATGATTAATCGCCAACGAGCCACTCCTTGTCAAATAATCAAAAATTGAAATTTAATCGGAAGCCATTAATTTTTATCCCGGAACTGATCGTAACAAAGTGAATTTGAAATTGGCCCAACTCGCTTTTACTGTCTTTTGCGCAGAGATTGTCGCATTTTCGTGTGAAAAAGAAAGTTTTCGCGTGATTGAATAGTCCATGTAAAGTGGACAGATACGCTGCAGCCAGATAAATTGTTCAATATTAATAGAAATTGCGTCGCAAACAGGTTCACCGCAATTTTGAGCAGCCCACGATTCCTTTTCAGTAAACATTTCAGATATTTTAAATTTGCAGCAGATAAACCGTTTTATGATGGATACGAAGGTTGGCAACATTCAATAGATAAGGGAGGGCGTTTCATTCATATCGCAACGAATGATCATCAATCAAACTGAAACATTAACACCGCGATTATTTACTGTTAATGGTCTTGAAAAGCATCATCGCCTATGGTGAAACAATATCGCTTGGTATGCGCACATGTTCACCACAATAGGTTGGACTTATTGTTAGTGCTGCATTGAAAAGGCCTTGCAAGGTTGGAAAGAGGAACAACCCCATAATATTGGTCAGGTGGCTGGCACTCTAACGTGTTCACGAACAAATGCAAGCCAACAAACAAACATACAAATGTTCACACATGTGTTCGTATGCCATCACACAATCAGTGGATGCTTGATGAATCCAAAAATGTTCATAGCAAATATTATTATTCATGGTTTCTTGCAGATAATTTTAGACCCCGGTTATTTCTGTTGCTCAATCTGCGAATAGTTGTTAGCAATTTTATTCGGTTTGCCATGAATAGTAGTGACTCGTGCGGAACGGATCGGCAGAAGCGCACATTAACCGTATCCAATGGGGCTTTGTAATAGCTTGTAATAATTTTTTTTGGTCGCTTTGTATGTTTCGAAATTGATTGCAAGTCAATGATCTATCCGTCAAGGATAGATTTGTAGTCTCTGTAATATAATTTGGTACTTCCGAAGTGAATGAATTTGCCACTTTTGAAGAGTTATTAGAATGCAACAATGTATGCCTACAGTCGAATATGATTATTTCTCCGTTTTTGGTCTCTTGACCTTTTGGCATAACATTCTATGTATCATTACTTATTCCAGGCTGCCTATATGATCGTCGACGAAATGCACGAAGAGCATCCTGAACTACTCAGAGATCAATACTGGGAGGAGGTGGTGCCAAAAGATCTACCCTACACGGTCGCTTCGGAACATTACCGACGTACAGAACCGAAAGGATCAGCTGAAAACTATAAAGTCAAACGAGATGACGCTGTGTATGCCAACATTACGCCAAGTAAACGACACATGTCTGAAGATGTCTACGCAGACTACGTAAGTCGTCGGATTAATCAGTGGTTTCAAGTGACTCCCAGCTCATTTTGACTTCTTTTTGAATGCAGGAAAGCGTGGACACACCAATGGTGGAGCGTCGAAAGAATTGGTTCAGTCGACAAATCACTCGTATGGGTTCCGTGCGTAGCTCTTCTACAGCTTACTCATCGGGAGGAGCCGGTCTCTTCAATAGGAATCGCGTGAATTCCGTGTACTCTAGCCCAGAAGCTGGCCTTCCCCTGAACCACCATCAGCAACCGCACAAAATGAGTCTGTACGATAAATTTGTAGGTCGCCGATCCACTAGACGACAATTTATGAAGCAAAGTAGGTATCATTTAGCACTTAATTAGCACGAATAACCTGCCAACAGTTCTGCATTGAAACGGATCATTTTCATTTCAAATGATTCACCTAAAATTGTTGTACGTTCATTGCTTCCATTTACATATTTTATTAGCGCCTAAACATCATTTCAAAGTGTTTATTTGTAAGTGAAGCAAGTGCCATATTTTCATGAATTTGTTTTTATTGTTCAATCTCGTTCAGGCTCTAAATTGAGCTTAAATGGAAATGTGATGCAGCCTCCGCTGAAAAATCGTCCAAGAATACCAACGCCTGATGTCACTAAGGAGGGTATCGAAAAGGAACGATTCAATATAACCACTATAGGAACGGCCGGTCCGGTGACTGGTGTATCTGGAGGATCCGGATCAACAGTGGCATCTGGCGTTGCTCTGATGGCACAGCAGCTGGCAACCACACCCGCCATGTATCCATCCACTCATAACGAAAATGTTCCTGTCCTTGGAACGCTCTTATTATCACCAATTAAAGAAATGGACACCAATTCTGCACACAACACTCTTCAAGCTGGTCACCCAACCACTGCTGCTCTTGCCCAAGCGATATTGCCGAAGAATGGGTTTGGATCTGTTGCCATTACATCTGCAAGTAAGTTCCTGCCCTTTCTTACGCAGCAAGTCATTGATTTGTATCTTTCTACTTAATTTCAGATGCATCATCAATCTCGACTCTATCATTCCCGTTCACAGTGACCACTACATCAGACACAGTGCCAGCTTTGTCTCTCGTATCTGTCCTACCGACAGCATCTATTTCGGCGATTGGTGGCAATAATGCAGAGCAAATATCCATCTCGCCGATTCCTTTGTCCTTGAGCATTCCCGATCACAATCCTCCTGCTACTATCACGGAGATCACAGACGAACCAAGAGACAATCTGTTATCGGTTAGTAATGATGTTGCTGCAAGACGCTCGCCATTATCGCGAAGAAACAGCCTCACTGTGCCATCGTCGCAGGATTCCTATATCCTTGAGCGCAAGTATTCAGATCGGTCAAAGCCACAGGACATGTCAGGCTCAAATGGTAATTTGTCGCCTCCGATGGCAGGCGATATTTCAGCGTCGGCTCCGTCAACTTTGACAAAAAGAAAGCCAGAGCAAAAAACAGGAGAGGTTTATGTTTAAAAAAGTTCGAACGAATTAAATTAAAATCAAGACGATTAATTACTAATACCAAAATTTAGTGCAGTCCTTGTTGTGCATATACCCTTTCCAAACACTTGCAACGGTATCGCACAAATTAAATTTATAAGTATGCGCTGAGAATGATTGCGAATGGACGCGCTGCGGATGATTGAAGATGGACGCGCTTCGATTGTTAGCTTCCAATCTTTCACCATTTGCTACAGAGAAGTGAATCAATAGAAGTGGAAAACATGTCTTCCGTAATAGTTTATCCCTTAATATAATGTACAGTAAAATATATTTTATTAGTTTACCACCTGACCCAAACGATATTTACACTGTTAGCCTGTGAAATCGCGAAAAAAAAACAATTTAAAATAAAATTTACATTCGCAGAAGAAACAGATGAGAGTGCTGGGGCACGAAAAAAATCAGCACGTATAGAGATGCCTTGTTAGCAAACTATAATTTGTGATATTTTTATATAGACCTACATCTAAATGTTGTTATGTGTTGTACCCTACTACACTATCTTATTGAATAGAATTTTACGGTGTGCCTCAGGGTAACACAACCTGGTGCGAATATTGTGTAAATAACGGAAAAATTTAGATGTGAATATGTTGTAGGATAAAAGAGCACCTAAACCAGGTAAAATATTAGATTTTGTATATTTTAAATGAATCGAATCACTGATGATTTATTTGCATAAGATTCGGCCATACGTTTGCGAATATTTTTTTTCTAAAATTAATTTTGGAAGGCAAATTTGAGTTTTGTTTTAATTATTGTAAGAAGTAAAATGATTGAACTTCAGTTGAAAATTGGCAAAAAGTTTGATATTGCGTAGTAATAAATTACATTTGTATATTAAAAAATAGTTTGATTTCGCAAGTCCGTCATTTTTGTATTTGATTTTAATGGAAACGTGCAAATTGTGATAAAAACCTTTCGCTGCAATTTCCGTTTTCTATTCACGTTTCCATTAGGTTCTAAAAGCATGTTTTTAATAAGATATATTCTCAGATGTATCTAAGTCTTTTTCTACAATTCAGATAGTGGAAATTTTGCAGAAGTAAGAAACATATTTAATGAGATTAATTTAATCCTTCAAATGTAAATGGTTACATTTCATTCAGTCACAATCACTTTAGATGGCCCCCATCGCTGGGTTTGGATCCGATTATTAAATTTAATTATGCTAGTTCAACTTGCATTTTGTGCAGTTTAGCATACATGCCGCCTTTGGCTAAAAGTTGCTGATGTTTTCCTTGTTCAACAATCTTTCCATTGTGGATCACACAAATGAGATCGGCATTTTGCACTGTGGACAGACGATGAGCAATCACAATGCATGTTCGACCTGAACAAGCTATATCCAATGCAGCTTGAACAACCTGTAAAAAGTAAGTTTTGAAATTTTCAACCATGTAAATCGGCCTCCTCATTTTTCTTCGCTCACCTTTTCACTTTGTATGTCCAATGCAGAAGTAGCTTCGTCCAAAAGCAACACTTTTGGATTCCTAATCAAGGCCCGAGCAATGGCGATTCTTTGCTTTTCACCACCCGACAGTTGGGTTCCCATGGCTCCTAGGCATGTTTCATATCCAAGAGGGAGAGTTGTGATGAAAGAGTGAATATTGGCAAGCTTCGCAGCATCCATTACTTCGGTCAAAGATACCTCACGGGAATTGTCCCCGTAAGCAATGTTCTCGGCGATGGATTTCTCAAAAAGAACTGGCTCCTGAGACACTATGCCCAGCTGACTTCGAAGCGCAGGCAAGGATACATCTGTGATGATGTCTTTGTTTCCTATAAACTTTTTTTGAAAAAAGCCAATGAAATATGACGAAGCATGTTTATTAGGTGAAAACTTACAACTCTGCCATTGCCTGGCTCATAGAATCGCTGTAACAGCTGAACACACGTCGACTTTCCACATCCCGAATGACCAACAAGAGCTATCGTTTTGCCTTGAACCACTTCCAAGCTGAGTCCTTGCAGCACTGGTATATTCGGGCGTTTTGGGTATCTAAATGAGATTCCTTTATAAAGCACATTGCGATCACCATCATCATTGTCCTTGAATGTTTTGTCGGTTAACGATTGAATTTGTGGATTCCGATCGATGATGTTGAAAAGCCGCTGACCAGCAATCACTCCCACCGTGAAAGCTGGCAGAAATGCAAGGCATTGTCCAAGCATCATGGACCCGTAAAGAAGTGTCTCGGAGACCCTTTTAAAGGTTGGCACGTATTATAAAATTGTTTAAATAAGTTTCAGTATTTAGGGCTTACTTGATGATATTTTGAAATTCCACCTTGCCTTCGGAAACCAACACACCACCATAGCAAAGAGCTGCTGCATAGGCTGCAAATGGAATCGATTGTCCAAAAGAATTGATGAGTCCCCGGAAGCGTAGCTTCTTCTTGAGCGACACCTCAATGTTGCTAATCTCTTGCATGTACTTCGCAATCACTTGCTTCTCTCGACGTAGTCCTGCGATAGTGCGTATGTTTGTAATGGCCTCAGTCGCCAAGGCTGTCGATTTTTCTAGGATCTCTTTCTCTTCTATGACTGATTTTCTCGTGTATCTTCGGCGAGCAAAGTGAAATATGACTTTCGTGGTACAACTCAGTTGAATAGGACTTACTTGGCTTCAAATATCACAGATCCAACAATTGCTGGTACCATTGCTAAGCAAACAATGGCTAGCCTCCACGAATAGTACATTGCGATGGAGACGCTTACAGTGAAGTTTGCTAGCGATTGGATGATGCCACTCATGGGACAACCCATTGAGCTTTGCAAGGACGCCGCGTCGCCAGCGAGGCGCGCCGAGAGTGCTCCTACACTGTGACTGTCTACATCAAACCAGGCCATTTCTTGCCGAAAGACTGATTTTAGAGATCGACATCTATATTTGAAATATTAGATACTTTCTGCGAAGAGCATAGAAAAGTGTCATGGGATCATACCGCATTCTCCCTGTGAGCCAAACTGCTGCCGCATTAAACATGTAATTATGGATGAAGGCAACAACTCCAGTGGCCACTCCCACTCCCAAAAGAGTGGCACATATGATTGAGGTAGCATCGAGAACGTCGTTTCTGTCGGTTAGCGATAAAGCCGCGTAGAAATCACCAAACAGCACTCCAAACACAGAGTACGTGCACCCAAACAGAGCAGCAGATATTGTGCCCAGAAGCAAAAAAGCCCACTCCGGTTTCGCTACACCTATAATTCTGAAGAAAGCCAACATGAAGTTTGACTGTGGCTCTTCCTCTTCTGGCATGTCTTCCTGCTTCTTAGGATCAGTTAGGAAATGAACATCGTTATTGTAGTGATTTTGAATGGCGTGGTTCTGGGTTTGCTCGTGATGCTCGTTCAGGTTGTTCAAATCCAGCTCGAATGACTTGGTGTAGGTATCATCCTCGATAATCTCTGAAATCGGAGTACTAGCACTGTTATGTACCCAGATAATGGTTCAACTAACCCGTCCGTTCCTTAGTCTCCTCAACAATATCCAGATTTCCCCCGGTAACTAGTGAGTAGTACTTTCCATTAAGCTTCATCAGTTCCTCGTGTGTTCCTTCCTCCATCACTTTGCCCTTTTCAATCAGGACTATTTTGTCAGCATGTTTGATGGCGGACAACCGATGTGAGACTACTATTGTCGTTCGCCCCTTGCTAGCTAAATCCAGGGCTTCTTGGACTAGTTTCTCCGAATGGTAATCCAAGGCCGAAGTGGCTTCATCAAGCAAAAGAATCTTCGGGTTTTGAATGAGAGCTCTAGCAATAGCGATTCTTTGCTTTTGACCTCCTGATAGTTGCGTACCTTTTTCGCCAATCATTGTATTATAGCTCTGGAAGATATTAAACTTTGTAGGGATTTTTTTTTGAGGCACCAATCGATCTGACCAACCTCTGGCAAATTAGTGATGAACTCATGCACTCCAGCCGATTTCGCAGCATCTTCAATGTCTTTCTGCATAGCGGATGGCTTTCCATATCTTATGTTCTCCCCAATACTCCCCAAAAACAACACAGGCTCCTGCCCTACAATCGCGATATTGGATCTCAGCCAGTTTAAGTTGTACTTCCGGATGTCCAGCCCATCCAGAATGATTTGTCCAAAAGTTGGATCGTAGAACCTTTGCATCAACTGAATGCATGTGGATTTTCCACAGCCCGAGGACCCAACCAGCGCCACAGTTTGGCCACTTGCAACATTAAAGTTGATGCCTCTATGAACTATGACATCCTCTCGGGATGGGTATTTGAAGAAGACATCCTGAAACTCGATTTCACCCTTCAAACCATAGTTCAATATTTTTCCATCGGTCGATAAAGGATTAATCTTTGAATTGGCGTCTATAGCTCGAAAAATTGTGGTGGCAGAGCCTCTTGCCATTGCAAAAGCTTCCAAGAAGGGCGATGATCTTGCTATGTTATCTGCACCAACGATGATGCCGAAGAATGTCTAAAAAATAATTTGAAGGCCGATGAAATAGGCAAAGTAGTTAATTTATTAGTGACATATTCCTTATTTAAATTTGCTTATGCACAACTCACTATCATTAATATAGCTGGAGTATACTCTTTGACTTCTTTGTCGCGGTCATCCAAAATCAAATGGATGCCATACCAAAACCCAGCGGAGCAAGCCGCAAATAGAAGAAAGCGCATAAAGCCTTCACTGAATCCAGTGAACGCTCCCTTCCACAATCCAGCTCGTCGAGCAGTCACCAGACATTCTTCATACCGTTTGCACTCCTGTTCCTCGCCACTAAAAGCGACTACTGTCCTTATCCCACTCAGAACCTCTTCAATGATTCCTGAAGCTTTTGCATATGCGGTAGTTTCGTGAATGGTAAGCTTGCTTTGATACTGAAGAAACCAGATCAGGATCCTCTTTCTAAATCAAGGTTGAGTGACCTACCTTGGTTACAAAGTAACCTGCAATGATCACAATCGGAATGTAAACGCTGAGTGCCAAAGTCAATTTCCATCCATAAGCAAAGGACACACAGAGCGTCACAACAAAGCCCAAAAATAAGTTCATA
Source organism: Oxycera nigricornis (assembly GCA_963942545.1). Lineage (NCBI taxonomy): Eukaryota > Metazoa > Arthropoda > Insecta > Diptera > Stratiomyidae > Oxycera > Oxycera nigricornis. The sequence continues at coordinate 7,049,324 of OZ012663.1, read as the reverse complement.
AAGTGACCAAACTTTTCGGATATGGCATCGCGGATTTTCTCGACATCGCTGAAAATTTTAAGGCCAATTAGTTTTGTGTTTGCTTATGAAAACATATGATTTAAAAAAAGGATTGATTTAAGTCGAAACCATTACTCTGTTATTCTCACGGCGAAATTCTGATCCCGGGTAACGTCGTGCCATCCAATGTCCTGCGTGATAATCGAATGGAAGAAATGGCATCGAATCCTGGCTATCTGTTTGAGAGCTGTGTAGTTCAATATGTCAACGTAGAATATTCCACTGATAAAAAGGATCATCGAACATATTGCCAACAGTATTCCATATGCGATGGAATCATTGTATAGTTCGTGGTAGTTTTCTTCGCGAGTTGCATTTGTCCTGAAGAATAAAAAAAATGATGTATTCAGTACCTTAACATGAACTTCAAATACTTTGACTGTAGCTTACTTACAAAATTTTACCACCTCCGAATAAGGTTAAGGTCAGCGTTTCCGAACTTGTTCCGATACCGTAAGACCTGTCGACTAGCATGGCAACGAACTCACTGTAAACCAGGATAACGGCTGGCATGGCCAACGCATGGATCAAAGCACATATGCAAGCAACCACGATAAGGACCCATTCCCAAGCTGTTGCGAACCGGAATAATTGAAAAAAGCTAACATTTTTGGTTTTCTCCTTAGTGCTGGTCTTATCATCACTTGCATCATTGCTGAACGACCTGAATTAAATAAATTTTCATTTTAGTAATCAATTGAAGTTCACTGATCGCTAAGACAAACGAAAATAAATTGATTGTTATCCAAAATAAATAATAAAGTACAATTTTTAGTTTGGATTTATGAAATATTTAACTGATATTTCTAAGAGCATAGAAGATTAAAAGAAAGCAAACGACAACGACAAAATTCGACATTTAGTAAGACGTATTCAATTTTTTTATGCGGAAAACTTATATCCATTAAGTTATATTTAATTTAATTTTCTTCTATAAAATTATGTTAATTTTGATGATTTGATCAAAGCTCAGAACTTTCTTGGCTATTGCTGTTAGATTTTTCAGTATATAGTTTTTGGAAGATTTATTGATTTGATTGAAAATCTGGCAAGAAAACATCATGAATACTCGTAGTTTAGAAAATACGTTTTTTAAACACTTTTGAACTGAGACCGCGGTGGGTTGTTCATAGCAGATTGAATTTGAGATATTTTTTACTGAAATGCTGTCGTTCTATCAAGAATTGTTGGAACATTTACCCTTGTTGAAGCCGAAACTAAGGAAAATTTCTTAATTAAAACTATAAAGCGTTCAGGAAATTTTCATGAAAAAAGATAAATTTTGGCAAAAGATGGCATTGATAAATTTTCATTTTACGAGAAGCTTTCACTCGACAATAAATTTTCTTTTCCTCATCATAATTGTTTTTGACATATTATCGAGATAAAAAACGATTTTGGAAGAAATTAATTAATCATTTCCACAAATATCAAAAAAAAAAGAAAATATATCAATTCGAAATTAAATTTATGACCTAAGGAATCGTTAAAGGAATCGACAAAAAAAATTAGGGAATATAAAACTTTTTCACTTTAGAAAACGTATTTTTACAAAACAAAATCTAATTTTTGCAAATGATTAAATATAAATGAACAAAAATAATATTTTTGTCAATGTATCATTTGAATCCTGCAAAGATATTACATATACAAGAACAAACGCAACACACTTTGATAAATAAGACTTGTCTGATAGAATTTAAATTCCGATTTGGGACTTTAAAAAATCAATAAAAAATAAAACAATTTTGATTAAAAATTTGAAAATATTTCCATATCCTTTTCCGATAAAAAAAAACTTTAAAAAAAACAGAATTCGAGGAAAGTTCAGTTCTTCAGTAAAAATTAACTCCGAAATTTAGATAACAAATTAAAATAATCAACAAAATAAATTCACAGTAATATAAATATATAACAAACAATATTGTTTACAAAAACATCCATAAATGGCCTAATAAGTATTAAAATCTTTGCTAAAGATATTTTTGAACGAAATAAATATAAATGTTAATTAATGAAATATTTAATTATAATTATTGAAATATTTATTTATAATTCAATTGTATCACCCAATAGCCCTCTAAAATATTGCAATAACTAAAAGCTAGCAGGATGAACGTTATTTATCTTGTAAGAAAAATAAATGGTATGAACGTTACCCCATCGAATTAATTGTATTAATTTTATAACCGTTTCCGCTCAAATTTGTTCTTAAGAAATTACGCAGAAAATTTTCCTGTCAAAAGAAAATAAGATATTATGTGCGATCATCAATACAGTATCGTAATCCTTGTTATTTAGATCAATTGTTACTGTCATCTTTTGCACAATTTCATTATTCAAGTTGGCATCAAACAGAATAGTTCGACTAATCCAGTAACGATTATACGATCGATAGACTCCGGAATAACATTCGAAGCACATATTTTTTTTCCATGAGCAAATGGAATAAAAACTGATCGCTACACTGCATCACAATTGTCACTTTTACGGGAAAAAAGATCTAAATTTTTAATTTAATTTAAAAAAGGATCAAGACGCCAATTATAATTTATAATCAAATTATTAATATGATTATAGTATTTTGAATGATGAAATTACTTTTCGCCAGACGTAAATAACTAAAGATAACTTTATGGATGGATTTTATCTCAATTAGTTTATTGAGCAAATCATAGATAACTTCAGGTGTAAATAGACACTTATGTGAGATAATTTTGATAAGTAATAGAATCTTACATACCTAAATATTTTACGCTGAAGAAAATAACCGCGTCAAAGTCATGATTATCAAACTAAATAAATATTGATCAATTTTAATTGCTTGAAAAAAAATGCTTCGCAACTAATCAAAAATTAAATTTACGCTGCTTCAAGTCATTTTATTGGCAATTAAATTAGTGCAAATTTAATTTAAGCCAATATTTTTAGTACTGATTGGTTTTTAGATGTTAAGTTTGAAATTGCATAATTAAATCTTTACTCGTTAATTAGTCCATGAGTGATTTGATCAAGTTTTAAGACACGGTGGTAGCAACTTCTCATCAGACATTTTTATAATTCAATTACATCACATTTGAATCTATAACACACTGCACGTACGAACTGAACTTATGACGGCATATATACACACAAATTGGCCATGTCAAAGTTTAACTAGGCAATATCGATTGACTTAGATGGCAAACAGACGAACCAGAAGTGATACAATATTTCGCAAGAAATTTAGATGTCAAGGTCTCGTCAATTAAGTCAAATCAAGGAAGTTTAGCATAAAATCAAATACCATCACATCAAGCAGTGGTTTTTAAGATTTGCAATCTCTCTCTTTTAAATAATCACCAAAAACTCACATTTCACTTTTTGGAAGGACTCCCGAGGGTTCCACAAAATTTGAATGGTGTGTGCTAATCCAAAACTAGGAGGTGTTAACGGTTTCGCACTTCTTTCACGAAAGATACAAGATGTTCAGCCGTTTCTGCACCTGATCGTGTCGCGGATAGTTCTTCTGAAGGTATCCACACGTGCCGTTGTTCCTGCTTGAATACTATGTATGTATTTGCTTGCGACGTTTAATTGATGGCCGTTCCAATTGACTGAACTACTAAGCAATGTGTGAATCGATGTTAGATTAAATCACGCGAACGCGTCGAGCCACGATCTTATCACAATTCCTCGAGCTGCAATCGCAGAATGGTTACTCGACCACTGAATTGTCTCCTTTATATTGTTTTTAATTTGCATATTTACGTACAGCTCTTTAATAGATGTCGTTGAAATTGATCAAACTCAGGAGCAGATACACTATCTATGGATTTCAATGTTGCCTTTTCAAATTGCACCCACACATGCTATTTTTTGAATGAAGTGGCAAATCAAGAGATATTCTGCAACTTTTTTGAACCAATCAATTTTAAAGTAGTAAGCAAATTGAAGTAGAGAAATCCTTTTCGAGGAGATACACCTTCTAGGTGGGATATGCTCTTGCTTCGGAGGCTATAAAAAGTTCCTAGTATACCTAAAATCGGACTATTGTTTAATCCTTTATCTGATGACATTGAAACTCATATACGTTAGTTTAAGGAATGGTTAGAAATTTTCATAAAATAGATCATATTTAATGCTGCCTTTGAAAAAAATCTTGCATCATAATGCACTACAATCTGAAAAAGTTCTTATTAAATAAATGTTACAAATATTCTGTGATTGATCATTTTCTTAAATTTTCACCTCGCTACGAAGAAAAGTACAAAGGAAAGGAAATATATTTTAATCATCTGTTTTTTTTTCGGAATATATGAAATGAACGTCAATGATTCAGAGCAGTTTCTCTTGAATGTTTGCGCCTTTGGAAATGCTTGATCTTAGTCTCCAATTTTCTTCCTAAATTTCGTATCTTTACGAATCATAGGAAACAATCCAATCTGTACGTGCAGAAACTCTATATTATTCCTTTTCCAGTAATTTCTTCACGATCTTTCAGTTCCACCTTCAGTGTCTCAAAAGTCCTGGCACTGCAAACTGAGCTGAATAAATCGAATTTAACTCCAAACTCAATATAACCATTTTTGATTAAAAAATTTGAAAAACTGAATTTTATAAATCTTTGGAAATACTATGTTAAATTATTTTCCACGTAGACAATATCCTTACTTCTATTTTTGTAACAATTTACCACCAGGTGAAGTTAAAGCTTTTATCAGCTTTTGCAAATCAATATAGGAAGACTTTTGCATTGGACATGCAGTTGGTATCGTTAGTTAATACGTATGATGGTTATGTAATACGGATGACAAAGCTCCTAAGATACATTTATGTTTTCAATTTTCTTGACTGTTTGACTGTGTGCTCGATTCTACCGCCTTTTCAATTACTGAATTCACCTTCTCCTGGGTATATAAACAAAATAATTTGCGTGTCCTCTTTATGCTCGATTGAGAATTGAAACTTATGTTTTCAAAAAAAGTGGTACTGTATAAAAATTCCTAAACACCATTTTTCAGCGATGAATTAAAAGTGATTTTTTGATAAGATTGCAAAATCAATATTGTGTATTCTTGAACAACTCTAAATATTCAAAGAAGGCTAAAAAGTATCAAGTTTTTTTGTAATTTTTCATTTTAAAAGATTCGATTTCTAGCACAGTTTGGTATTTATTTAGAATTACTGAATTTGGGGTACTTGCAACGTTGATAAGAAATATATACAATGCCAATTATTTTTATCCTGGACTATATACCAAACTAAAATTTTGCGAAACAGATCGAATTCAAGGCTATTTTTGTAACAGAAGATGACACCTCGGAGCTAAAATCGTACCAACTGAAGAAAACTTTAGAACAGTGAAATATATATGAATCATTATATTTTTTGATGTTGGCAGGCTCAAGTGAATCCAAGAATAACTTCTGAAGAGACATATTCAAAAGATTACTATAGATGCACTCAAAAATTTAATTCAATCTAACCACTGAACAATCCTGCTTACTCATAGTTTACTTCTTTTTAGAATATAAATAAAACCAATGACTACACTCTGCAACCGATTTTAAACATTTTCGATGTGTAAATTAGATTTAAATACACATTTTCAACGAGACAAAGTACAATAGTCGCCAGAAAGCTCTTATTTATTGATGACGGCATTTTGTGTAATCATGAAGACATTAATATAAGATAATCGTGAAAGTCGCAATGCAAATAAACTCATTTTATCAATTGCATTATTTAATGCTTAGCATTCTTGTTTCACAATGAATTTCATCATGATAAGACAAATATGACCATGACGCAGCATTTGTCGTTAGAGTTTTTTTTGGGGAAATTTTTCTTATCAAACTAAAATGAAATGCGATACCAGACAAAAAAGAAAATTATCTCAAATTTTCTGAAACATTTAAAGTTACTACTAGCTTTATAAACATTGTAATTACGCCTCCATCCTTCCGGAGAACATTAGATAAAAGTATAGTACAGAAGTACAATACGAAAACCAAAAGAATTGTTTCAACAAAATAAGATATAATACCTTATGTTTACATGTCGACTGGACTCAAATTACATTCCTAATATCCTGGAAAAATCAATACACAAACATTGTTATCTCAAAACGAGCGAAAATTTTTGTTCAAACAAATTTATTTATAAAAAGAATGCAACTTTATTCTTATGTTTAGTCACAGAGTCAACTATCATCTTCTCATCATCTTCTCAAATCTTCCATAAAAAACTACGTCTGAACTTGCGGTTGGGTCTTGTGCAGATGTGCATAAATTCCTCCATGAGCCAAAAGTTGAGAATGCGTGCCTTTCTCGACAATCTTTCCCTGATTAACGACACAAATCACATCGGCATTTTGGATACTGGACAACCGATGTGCAATCACAATGCAAGTCCTTCCAGAACAAGCGAATTCCAGAGCAGCTTGAACAATCTACTCGAATAAAAAACCATTAAATGAAATCCACATTCAACGAAAGGATTTTTTTTAATTCTGTTTACCTTTTCACTCTGCAGATCGAGCGCAGAGGTAGCTTCGTCCAATAGCAAAATTTTTGGATTTCTAACCAAAGCCCGGGCTATTGCAATCCTCTGTTTCTCACCACCCGATACTTGAGTGCCCTTCGACCCTAAACGTGTTTCATAGCCTAGTGGAAGGGATGAAATGAAATTATGAACATTTGCCATCTTTGCACAGTCCATTATTTCAACCAACGGCACGTAACGCGAATTATCACCATATGCAATATTTTCGGCGATAGTCCTCTCAAACAGGACAGGCTCTTGCGACACTATTCCCAGTTTCTGTCGAAGGCCTGGCAAAGTCAGATCCTTGCATATATCGTTTTGACCGATAGTCTGAAAAACAGAATTTCTTCATTGAGAAGACACCAATCCGAGTAAGAACTTTACAATGACTCCATTGTCTGCATGGTACAATCTTTGTAGAAGCTGAACACAAGTAGATTTGCCACTTCCAGAAGGTCCAACCAAAGCGATTGTTTTCCCCTCCGGTATAGTTAGACTTAATCCTTGCAAAACTGAAGTATCAGGTCGCTTGGGATATTTGAAATAGACGTTGGAGTAGGAGACGTTATGGCCAACATCCTTTTGAGTTGACTTGGCCAGATTTGATGAACGAATACGTGGAATGCGATCAATGATAGAAAACAGTCGATGACTAGCCACTAATGACGAGGTGAACGCAGGAGCGAAAGCTAACGATTGACCCAGTATAATGGCTCCATAAAGCAGAATCTCTGAAACTCTGATTTTAATTTTCAGCATCGGATGCAATAATTTTTTTCATGGTACTTACTTGATGGCATCCTGGAAAGGAATCTCATTCGTAGCAACCAAGGTTCCGCCGTAGCACAACGCGGCTGCATAGCCGAAAAAGGGCATGGCTTGACCACAGGAGTTAACTGTTCCTCGGTAGCGAAGCTTCTTCTTGATGCGTCTTTCCACCTCAGCAATTTCTCGTTTGAAGTCAGCAATAATGTTTGTTTCCCTCCTCAAGCCAGCAACTGTTCGTATGTTTGTTATCGCTTCAGTGGCAATCGTGGCCGCTTGTTCTAGCATCTCTTTTTCTTCAATGGCTGCGATTCCCATGTATCTAAAACATAAAATGAATTTCAAGCAGTTCAAACTATCAACAGAACAGCCAAGGTAGATAAAGTGCAGAAAGGAGGAAGAAGCGTGCTTTGCTTGTAAGAATACAGCTGTATTCAACTAGCACCCAATGCGTGCATGTATTTTGTGTGTGGTATCCAAAGCTCAGAGTAAAATGAATCTATTCTAAAGCAGGATGCCACTTACTTAGCTTCGAAAATCACTGATCCCGCAATGAACGGCACTGATGCCAAACAAAGTAATGTTAGTTTCCACGAATAGTAGAAGGCAACAACCACACTTACAATGATATTGGTCAAAGCTTGTATGATACCACTCAAAGGAAATCCGATAGCACCGTTGATATCAGCTGCGTCTCCAGAGAGCCTGGCCGACAGTGCGCCAACGCTATTCTTTTCCTCGTCAAACCACGCAATTTCTTGAGTAATGATCGATTTGAAGGCTCTTACTCTGTAAAATAAACCCGACATAAGGACATCTAGCAGCAAGAAACAAGCAACTGTGTATGCTATGTACGCTCACCTCACTCTCAAGCTTAGATACAAGGAAGCGACATTAAACAAATAAGTCTGCAAGAACCCTGCGACCGCTGAAACGGCACCAACACTCAAGCAAATTATGCACAGGACCCTTGTGGTCTGAATCGTCAAGGAATCATCGACGTATGCCAAGGCTGCGTAGAATTCTCCAAAAATGACAGCGTATACAGGGTAGGTGGCTCCACAAAGTATGGCCAGCAGTATCCCGGAAACGAGTTGAAGCCACTCGGGTTTGCAGATGCACAGAATCCGCTTGAACGACTTAAAGTAGTTTCCTTGAATTTCATCGACGTCTTCCGCGGCCACACTTTTGGTGTTAGATAAAAGTGGGACTGAGTTCGGATCAACGCTTTCTCTCTTCTTCGAAAATTGTTCGTGGTACTCTTGTAGATTGTTGGAATCGATTTCGAATGATTTTTGATAAGTGTCAGCCTCGCAAACTGGGAAAGGTAATCAGATAAATAACATACCAGTAAGTCGTTGTTTTAAAGGATTACTCACACATCTCCTCTGTATTCGTGTCCCTTTCGGGCTCTTCGATGTTTCCCGCGGCAACCATTTTCGCATATTTTCCACCGAGCTCTAGAAGTTCATCGTGAGTTCCCTCTTCAGCGACTTTTCCATTTTCAATGAAATATATTTTATCGGCACTTTTAATGGCCGACAGACGATGGGAAACCACTATTGTGGTACGACCTTTGCGTGCTAGGTCCAGAGCTTCTTGGACAACTTTTTCCGAATGGTAATCTAGCGCAGATGTAGCTTCGTCCAAAAGAAGAATCCTTGGATTTTGTATCAGAGCCCTAGCGATGGCGATTCGCTGCTTTTGACCACCAGACAGTTGAGCTGACTTTTCACCGAGCATTGTATCGTAGCTCTGGAAGAAAGGGTGGAAGGGTTATTTGGGCAATTAATATCATTTTCTTGTTCACTGCTAGTGGTGAAGGCACTTACGTCTGGCAGACTAGAAATAAATCGGTGCACTCCTGCAGCTCGAGCTGCATCTTCAATTTCATTATGTGTTGCTTCAGGCTTTCCGTAGCGTATATTCTCACCTGAAAATCAAACACGCGTTTAGAAACTTATCGTGTAGAAATATTTTGATTCTCTACCAATAGTAGTCGAAAACAAAACGGGTTCCTGGCCAACAATTGCAATTTTCGATCGTAACCATTTCAAATTGTAATTTCGAATGTCGACACCATCAATTAGGACCCTTCCGAAAATCGGGTCATAGAATCTTTGCAACAACTGTATGCAGGAAGATTTGCCGCATCCTGAATTGCCAACCAGTGCCACTGTTTGTCCAGTCTCGACTTTCAAGCTTAGCCCACGATGAACGACCACGTCCTGACGTGAAGGATAAACAAAGAATATATCCTCAAACTCGATGCTGCCCTTAATTCCACAGGAAGGTCTCTCGCCCTGTGTCAAAAGTGGATCAATCTTTGCAACGGAATCAATGATTTCGAAGATGGTTGTGGCTGAGCTACGTGCCTTGGCGAACGATTCAAGAATTGCAGGAAGACGTGATACATTATCGGTGCCCACAAATACAGCGAAGAACACCTGAAATAGTAATGATGGCAAAAATGACATTTTGTTTAAATATTTATGTTTGTCGGTCACTAATTTTAGAAAAACTGAATACTTGCAATTGTCAAGACTCCTGGATTATACTCGCGATACTTCATTCCACGACCTTCCAACAAGAGGTGAGCACCATACCAGAAAGCTCCAGCACAGGATACAAATAACAAGCTGCGCATTACACCTTCACTGATTCCCGTAAAGATCCCTTTTCGCTTGTTGGCCCGTAAAGCTGGTTTCAAGGAGTCTTCATAGCGTTCAACCTCCTTGTTCTCGCCATTGAACGCCATGACCGTGCGAATCGCGCTAAAGACTTCCTCGGCTATTTGTCCTGCTACCGAGTACGAGTTCATTTCCTTATTAGCGAGCTTGCTTTGGTACTGCAGTGGAAAAATAGGTGGTTTTCATATGATATGCTGCTTTCAAGGGATATAATGTCAATACATTTGTTATCACCACGTTCATAATTATCACAAGAGGTAGATAGACAGAAACCGCCAACGTTAACTTCCATCCGTAGCACATGGACGTCACAAAGGAAGTGATGAAACCGAAGAAGTAAAAGATAAAATGACTCAACTTTTCCGAGATCCCGTCGCGAATTTTTTCAATATCGCTGAAATACAAGAAATTTCAGATTGTGTCTTAATTAGTGAATTGTTTGCCTTACTCTATAATTCGAACAGCGAAATTTTGATCTCGCGTCACATCGTGCCAACCTATATCCTGCGTGATGATTGATTCAAAAAATAAATTACGCATTCTTGTTATTTGTCGCAAAGCCGTGAAATTGAATAAATCTATCGAAATGACTCCACAAATGAATATAATCAGGGAGCAAAGAGCCATTAGTGCTCCATAGGCTATTGAGTCATCATATATTGCCTGAGCATTTTCTTCGGCGGAAGCGTTAGTCCTGAAAGGATTGTTCTTAAATTCCGTCAGTCATGTTATACAGAAGAAAATAACGTTTGTTACTCACAGCAATTTACCACCTCCGAAAAGAGGTAATATATCGGTTTTTGTGCTTGTTCCAACGACGTAAGTGCGATCTACCAATAGTGAGCAAAATTCGCCGTAGACAATTATCACACACGGCATTGCTAATGTCTTAATTGCGGAGCACACGAAGGCAATGAATATCAGAAAAAATTCACAAGGAGTTGCATAACGAAATATTCGAAAAAAGCTGATTTCTTTGAATTTTGGCTTTTTGGAGGATTTCTTCGGAAAATCTTTGAAGATGTCTTTAGCCCTGAAAAATTCAGATGGTATATATATAAAAATGTATTATAAAACTAATGAAAATGAAAAACAAAATTGTCGAAATACACCATATTAACTTTTGAGACTCAATAAAAAAACAACACCATAGCTTTCAAAATTAATTTCAACTCAGAGGCACAGTTACTTATCAAACATAATTTTTGGAATAAATCCTTTCAATTGTATGTTGAATTTTCGGAAAAGCTATGCAAAAAAATTTTTCGAAATGCATCAAAACTAAAACAACCTTAGAATGTTATTTCAGAACCGAAATTTCTTTCCTCTGTTAGTCATTCCGTCATAATAAGCTAAAAATGTATTAAAACAAAAAAAAATTGTGTGGAAAAAACTACCCTAAAAAATATTCTGAGAAAGCTCCTCATGCGTTATTTTGGAATATTTCCTTCTGGATGATTGATCACTATAAATTTGTCATGACTGCAAGTACTGTACAATAGAAACAATGTAGAAAATCCATCAATAATTAAGATGGACATTGAAACGTTTCAAACATGTTACAATGATAAATCAATTCGAAATATAATTTTTAATGACAAGTTGGACTTTTTTTTAACTTAAGTTTTAAAAAAATATCGCTGATATAGTTTTATCAGAAGCCAGTTTTGTAAAAATGTTTGCTTTAATGTTTCTAACCGAATTTCGATTAAACATACACAATATCAATTTGTATATAGAAGAGTTGGATTTCTGTATCGAAGAACTATGAATTATGTAACTTATTTAGTGTAATGTGGTTCTGCATTGAAATAAAAAATATATGCATTTTTTTGATTTATACCTACTGGTGTTTAAGCAAGCCCTGGAACCAAGGGCACCAAAAAAATTTGGAGAGATTTAAATGGGAAATTGTACTCCAAATTACGCAAAAGCGTCCAACTTCTCGGGAAACTTCAAGGTATTATTCATATTTACAAAGGTCAAAGGTAAAAAACTATTAAAACACTTTCTTAAATAAAACTGGTCACAATTTTGAAGGGATTTCCTAGTGAATGGATGCATATAATTATTTCGAGTGTAGCAAACTCGTAAGTTTTAAAACTAGAATTTTTTTTCTTACTTTTTATAATTCTTATTTTATTTCATACATATCTTCAGTGAAATAATGGAATAACTTCTTTTCAATACGAAATAAATAGGTCAATTCTATTTTTTTATAAAAGGAATATTCAAGAATATGTACACTTTTTTCAAAATAATTTTAATTATATTTTGTCTTATTACACCGTTGATGATTGCATGGGCATAAAAACTCAGAGAAAGGTGGAAATTTTCAACTTTCCTTAAAAGCACTTCGAATAACTTCACGTAATTCAGCGTTGCCATAAAGCTTCTGCTCTTTGGAAGAGTCATACGATATAATTATCAACATAAGTAAAATGGTAGCTCTCAATTTATTTGCTTCTATAACAAAATGTATCGCTCTATCACTGAAAAATAATCAACATGGTTCGAACAACGTTTTATACTATGAGTTAATTTAACAGCCGTTTTATTATAGTTCATAACTAACGAACGTAAATCAAGAAAAGCCTAACTAAATTTTTTTTCTAGAATATTACAAATTTCTTTGCGGGAATTGGGAGAAGAAAATTGATTTTTCTGCGAATTATGTGTTTTTTGTTCGAAATCCATAAAATTTCATCCATAACTGCGTGCATTTCAGTTAATTTTTAATTAGTTTTCTCGCACATAATGGCAAAATTTCGTTTTTTCGATATTTTTCTTATTTTATTTTATTTTTTCACAAAGCATATATATTAAAATATTGGCACAGTTTTATTTAAAAAAATGACTACTTTTAGAATATCAATTTGGATAGTTTGTTCGAACGAGTAAAAGCTGTTGCGCAAAAAAAATGATCACAAATGGTCTTAGTCTTCTGATGGTACTCTGTGTTTTTATGTACATATAATGCACACAATACCTGATAAGTGTGGAACACTAGATAACTCTTTAAAATTCTTGTTATATGTATAATTTTTTAACTTTAGAAGTATCACACGTTAGTGAAGTTTTGCACAAGAACAATTTCCGTTACTAATGATATGAGATTACGCATCAATCTAGCAAAATCACTTACATTTTTAATTTTCACAATTTATTTTCACTTTTCAGGACCTCTTAGCACCTGTATTTCTCAATATTCGGACCAACTCGGTGTAGAGGAAGATATCCTTGGACGATTTGAGCGCGCTGAGATCTCGATGTTGACTAGAAGACCACCAATCATTTCTGATTCTTCTAATAGCAATTGATTCTTCTCTATAGGAGGCAATTTTCGCTGATCAATTCATTAATTGATCATTTAATATTGCAAATTCGGCAATTGAACGCGAGCCCCGTGTGATGATTGTTGGGCGCAATGCTAGTCGAAACGGTTGAGCGCGATAGACGGGGCCAACAATTAATCGGAGGCAAATTAAACCTCACACACGCTTCTTGTCGTATGTGGAATGTACGTATGCAATGTTGCTAGACACATTTGGAAGCATGGAGTTGTAGTTATTAAAAGTACACTTTACAATAGCGATTGTTTGGAAAATAGCACACTAGCAAACACACTCCATTGTGGTTGAAATAAACATAAGTTTTTTATTTGCACTGCAATGATGTAATGTACAATAATCGACGATCCATCCCATATGTAGTTCAAGTGAATGATTCACGTTACTCGGAAGAATTTCAAGTAAAGCTTGACATTGAAAGTAATCTTCGTATACTAGTTCTTTCAAAATATGTAGCGAATCTTTAAGATCTGTAAAACTTCAATATTCATGATGTTTGCCAAAAATCTACACAATCTAGCGTAGGCACATAATCTTCATCTTCAATAGTAGCTCATCATCAATAGTTGCGTCCATGCAAAATTTTTGTTCAACTTTCGTGGAAAAAATTGAAAGAATATTTGTCCCCAGCATAAAAATTAATTGTTTAGAGAAGATTTTTCAAAAAAGTGATATCCAGTACAGTAATGCGTACAAAAATGAATAAAAAGAATTTTGAACCCAATTTGTGAAACGATGAAACGTTCTAAAAGGCTGCATATTCCGAGCAACATTTTGGAGGTCACAGTCTGGTCATTAATTTTATTTCATTCAGTTTTTTTATCATGGGTTAGAACCTCCTAGTCTAGTCAACAACTTCGTCTTCTAGTGTGCTTTTTGGTTTAGCTACTTGCTAACACTCTTATTGCACATTAATGGAGATTCTTGTTTCCAGGCTTTTGGACGGTACCATTATTAAATGAGAAGTGTGGTTTCGGGATGACGGATGGCGTCCTCTTCAGGTGCTGTCATTTACCATCCGTCACCAGACAGCACGACCACGGTTAGGCTTGTTGATGGGTGAAGCTCGTTATATTTCAACTGTTTTAATATTTGTATCTGCGAAGTATAACGACTGTCAATTGGTTCGTATATATGCCTACGTCGCTATTCTATATTCAGTTTTTTTATCATGGGTTACTACCGTGGTCGTGCTGTCTGGTGACGGATGGTAAATGACAGCACCTGAAGAGGACGCCATCCGTCATCCCGAAACCACACTTCCCATTTATTTCATTACAAAATTAAATTATACTTCTGCGAATGCCATTCAACTTTTTTTCTATAGTCATGCGAAAACAAAATAATAAATTTTTCTCATCGAAATTCGATCTGACAATCTCAATTCTATTTTTTCCGTTGAAACTTGTGTCTGCTCTAATTTTCGTTCGAAAATTTTTGAATAATACTTGACTTCTTGGTATTTTCGTAAAACTTCCAATAGGATTTTTCCGCGATGGCAATGGTCTAGAATAGTGGAGTATTGTTCGTATATATTTTCAGCAAAACACAAGCATTATAATTTTTTTGTTTGTCTGCATCATCATTTTTGCCAAAGTTAGTTCCTAAAAATAGAATTAATCCAAAATATCTGAAGCTAACGTTGCTTTTCTACTGGTGTGCGCTTTCCGATTCAGGTATTCTATACATTTGTAGTAGCACCTTCTAGTGACGCTTTCCTAAGTCTATGGAAAATCAACTTTTCCGAACATTCGCGCATACGAGCATTTAAAAAATGCCGAAACAGACTTATTACGGTCTCCATTCAAAGTTTTAAGCGGGCCAAATTGATGCCACTCACGTCGAATATTGTTATCACTCGTGAATGATTGCTGCTAGTCAATTTCTTCCAATTAAAATCGGGAGACAAGAAGAAAACCTCGCTGTCTGTTCGCACAGCTTCCGCGTGAATGTATCAAATTTGGCATGGTCATAGAAATTTCAGTTTACAACTTATTCGGTGACGCCATAGTGTTTGTTCACCATTGACGAGTTTTAAAGGTCTCAATGGCAATTGAGCTAAATTGATTGAAGGTGCGTCAATTAAAAAAAAACTGCTATTGAACTTTTCACTTTTATTTCGTATTGTATTCGTCATAACCCAAAAATATACATTTTAAACGAGTAAGCGGATTGAAAAAGAACATCATATAACAATAAGTTAGATAAAATACATCAGATCATTGATTATTTTCAGCATAAATTTCTTATCGATTCGTTTCATTTCGTACGAACGTCTTATGAGGACTTGGAAAATACGAACAGGAGACTTTCGGAAAAACTTGAAAAAAACACGCTCCCATGGGATCGATTGTTGAGTCGTCGAACCGAGACAAGACGGCATCTGGATTTGTCCCTCAATTTCATTTTAGTTTCCGTTTATATTACACACATATCAAAACTAAAGTAGCTGATCTAAGAATAATGTGGGAGCGAATGATGCAGCTTCGCAGGTCAAAAACTAACGCCCAAGCAGCAAACTCCCATTCTATCTACTTTTCATTAATTTTATATATAATATACTTACAAAATCAAAATACAGATCTTAACAATTATTAAGAATTAAACTAAAAATTAATAAAGGATTTATATGACTGTGTCTCTGTGTGTGTGTGTATGTGCACGCAGCTTCACGGCGAACAACGGTGTTTGATAGCGATTGCTGGCGCGGACGCGACTTAGTCGATTTTCACGTTTGAATAGATTTTCCGAACGAACAACGTCGTCCCCACGTAGCCAACAGTTCCGCAAATAATTCCTAGAGCGCCACTGAATAGAGCCATGTAGCCGAAATAGAAGGTGGTCTGGAACAGACCGTACATCCTGAAACGAGCAAATAAGGAATGTGCTGTCGAATCAACCGCTCGCCACTTACTTTGTTTTGAAGAAGAAATAATAAAACGAATAGGCATAGACGTAGAGCGACGTCGATGCTGCCGACAAAAAGCTGGTCCATTGCCACCGGTAGTCCTCGGCGTTCAGCAGAAAGTAAGTGCACACGATCGTCACGCAAACGGTGACAATCATCAGAATACAGAACACGAGCAACATAAAGCCGTAGACGTAGTAGATTTTGTACGCCCAGAACGACGTGAAAATGAAGTACCTGTGAAATAGGAGACCATGGTGTGAGTCAGGGATGAAGGCCTCTCTGCGCCGTCCCACTTACATTTCAATAAATATCGATCCGAACGGCAATACGCCACCCAGCAAAATTATTATCGCAGGCTCCATGAACCAGCGCTTCTCGGGAATAGGGCGCGGCACCGCGTTCACCCGACACGGGTAGTCAGGCTGGCCGTCCAGGTTCCGTCCCACCACCGTGCCGACCAGTGTCAGCGGCAGGATCACGAAGATACAAATGCACGTGACGGCGACCATCGTCCCGAAGGGAATCGCCCGCGAAGCGTGGTAGTAAATCGCGATAAAGTTGATTACAAATGCAGTCCCGCACACGAAGGCAGGCACAAGGAATGCCGACGCCAGCATCTGCCGGATCCAAACCTTCCCACCCAGCCGAGCGTAGAGCGATCCTCCGAAGTATCCATTGATCGGGGATGTCGCGGCATACACGAAAATAGCCGTTGATAGTAGTGACCCGCGCCTAGCAAGAACATTTCGAACAATTAATATCTGCCGCAATCGTTCATATCAAATCTGTGCATACTCAGTGTAAAGCTCTCCCAGGATTGCGAATATGATCACAGCCATCACGACGGACGTCAACTGGTATCCTGTTCCGACGAGGGCCGAGAAGAATAAGGAATGCGATGGGGATCGGAACACGTCGCCGTGCACTTGCTTCCAGCCGTACTCGTCGCCCAGGTCGCGCTCCTGCAAGTACAAAAACAGTGATTGCTGATGTTAAACAATAAAGTGAGTACGCGTTGATCGGAAAATTATAAATAACGCAGGAAAAAAAATTCAAAAAATTAGATTTTTGGCCATTTTCCACCTAGGCTGGAAACTGCTTTGTTTGGAGATCTGTGAAAATCTTAGAAATTTGCAGGATTTAGGGGAGATCGTAGTTTATTGGAATTATTGTCTGAAACTCATTCATGATCACGGCATAAGCAATAGTGGCCCTCCAAAATTTCCGTGAATCAATTTTCGTCTTTAGCGACGGAAGAAAGCAACAGTTTCCATTGGATGTTATTTTCTAACGAATTTCCAACATAATACGGCGGGCGTCTTTCCACGCCGAAAACTTATCTCCAGGCTTCGCAGATCACAAAAGATTCTTCGCTCGCACCACGAAACGCTTCATTTCCTACCTCGGGCAAAAAATTGAAGCGGCAAAGCCAAGTAATTTTGTGTCTACGACGAAGAAACAATGCGACTCTCGCGTATCTCTTGAATGTTTTGCAATTACACCCGGACAGGTTGTTTATCGCCGCGATAACGAGGGTGGCGTTATCGCGCGGAAACATTCCGCGATAGCTGATGCGTCGCTCGCGTGTCGGTGCCGGCGCGCCAACTCGGAGGTGCAGGCGCAGATTAGATGTGGGGCGCTGCGGCCGACAGACCAACTCACCATGTCGTCCATCTCCTCGTCCTTGCTGTAGCGCGCGTAGTCCTTGCGCAGCGTGCGCATCAGGATCATCGACACCAGGCCGACCAGGAAGATCACCATCATGAAGCTGTTGAAGATGCTGAACCAGTGGATCTGCAACGGAAGGAATGGATAATGAACGATGCTCCCGCTACGCCTGTCGCGTCTCACCCTGTGCTGGAAGAAGTTCGGGTCCAGGTACTTGTCGAAGCGGTTGGCGAAGTCCACCTGGCTGGCCTTCCAGTTCACCTCGTACGTGAACTTGATCCGCGCGCCGGGCGTCAGCAGTTCCTTCTTCTCGGTGGTCAAGTTGATGTCCACTATGTGCTGGTCGTTGTGGCCGATCTCGAAGCGCTTGTGCGTGTAGATGTAGAACTTCTTGTCCTCCTTTTCGCCGACCTTGCCCCATATGGGCAGCCCGTCGATGTACATCTGGTACCAGTAGTCGTTCTTCACGGCGTACGAGAACGCCTTCACCTTCTCCTCGTCCAGCTCCACCATGCAGATGACGGTGGGCTCCGTGTTGGCTGTCGGTGGTGACGGGTTTGGTTAGCCAGCTGCGCAAACACTACGTGGAGCGACCTACCTTTGAAATTGATGTCGTAGCCGCTGAACTCGAGCTCCACGCCTTGCAGCGCCTCGCTGAGCGTCTCGTGGTAGTGGCCGATGCCCCGCTTCTCGCCGACGCAGAAAGGAAGCGAGAAGTACGCGTACGTCTCCTGGCGGTTGTGGTACGGCCCCACCGTGTTCATCCACAGCACCACCTCCTCGCCGTCTGTGTACTGGAAGAAGAAGCCATGCAAAACAGAGCATTAGACTCGTCGATACCCGGAAGTGTGAGAAAGATCCACATCCTTCGGACTTACAATGTGATTGTGCTCATCTCCGAATACGCCGACCAGGATGCAAAACAAAGCCAAAATGCACCGCGAATACATGCTAGAGCCTGGGTTGTGTGTCAATGCGCGCGATTTTCGTTATTACATAAACATTGTCCGCGGGAAATTCACTTTTTGAAAGTCCGGCGAAATATTGAACACGGAAAAATACTAAACACGTCGACTGACGGACAATTTTAGGGTTTGACAGCGCTCTCCGACGTGTCAAAAGTCAAATTTACAGTGTGCGAAAACAAGACCTTCGGAAATCAACTTTCGTCCGAAGCATCGCCCGAAGTGCTCGCGAAAGTTGACGTTACATAGGCACTGCCCGCTGTGAAGAGGATAATCCACTATGGCGGGCAATTTGAAAATTGTTTTTGTAGAACATCTGCTAGGTAGGTATGATATTACTGGCACACTATAGCTAGTTATGAGTTTGTAGCTCATTATAAACTCAATCTCGCTGATAGTGATGTCGGTAAGTAAGCAAAAGCAATGTCATTGGAAGTTTAACCAAGGGGATAACTAACTGTTGCAAGTGTCATCTACGGGCGAAGAAAGAAAACTTGGTTCAAATTTAGTTGACAGCAAATTACAGGTAATTACCATAGAAATGCTTTTAATAGTCCATATAACTGTGCACCAGACGTTTGCGGCACGGAACTGAATCAATTTGCAGTTATTTTTTTATTTTTTAAGAGCTTTGCTAACAGTGGAATTGTCTGTCACAATGAGCGACCTGTGTGTGTTACTTTCTCATTTGATCCTATCTGTGAGCTCAATATCAGCTCCAGCGCTTTGGTGGTATTAATGAAGCACTGGAAAAGCTTTAATTAAAAGAACATATTAGCTTGAAGCAAAGCTAGCAAATAAGTTAATTTATTATAAATATATTAAGATATGTCTTCAGTTTTCTTCATCGCCAAAGAAGTACTGCTTGGGTACGTTTGTTGATTTTTTAAGATGACAGTTTTACCCACTGAACCGTATTAGCCGAAACTTTACCATAGAATCCCGCGAACCATATTGTAACGTATATTCCATGCGAAATTCGAATATAAAATGCATAAGCTATGGCAACGACAAAGCTCGTAAAACAACTAAACACATAATTCGGCAGTTTGGATTATTTGAAACGCACTATAGTCAGCTTAAAAGCGAGAGTGTAGCCACTGTGATTATATATTCTGTGGAAAATTGTAGAAGGATTTTAGTGTTGAGTAATTACAGCGGGTGCTTGCTGAGGTTGCTTATTTTAAAATAACCGTTTTAGTAGTTCGTTACGTTGCTGCTAGTTTTTTGTTCCGAGGGGAGAGGTTATACACGATTAGCCGACAGTTGCAAAAATGCCAAGGTAGTGATTATGTTTTAATTGCGTGGGAGAGGTGACTTCAAACATAGTGATGTAATTTATGAAAATATGCGTTCACGTATACCTTAATTACCACTCAATGTCGTGTTTGAAAAAGTCAATTGCATGCGTTTCAATTTAAACGTTAAGTGTTAAACCGTGTTTTCCATTTCTATAACGATGGGAAAGACTAAGAGTTGCACAAAATATGATTGACTTGAAAGAGTTAGGCTTTTCATATCGACAAATATCGAACACCTTGTGTTCCATTAAAATAGTTTACGGAGCACTGAAATACGTGGAAAGCCGCAAGACTGTCCACGATATTCCTGCTGCTAAAAAAGTCCGAAGACAATTCACAGTATGAATAGACAAATTGTCCACACATCGAAACGGAGCCGAAAAAGATAATCCGTCGGAATTGATCCCCGGCTTTTGAGAAAAGTAGCGATATTTTGGTGAGAACAGTCAAAGACGTTTTTTTAACATGACAGGATAGCCAAGAAGAAGCCCCTGGCAACGACAACTAATCGAAATACAAAAATGGACCAATTACACCGTATAGCAGGAATATTAACCAAGGAAAAGACATCTTAGAAAACATTACGTTGTCATGGGCTAAGGAGAATCTTTTTTTAATGTGGAAGTTTCAGTATAACAATGACCCCAAACAGACGGTCCAACACACAAGAAAGTTTCTGGAGGACAACCGCGTCACCGTTTTAGACTGGTCATCAATCGCGCCCTTGTGTAGAGACAAAACAACCCCTTGCAGTAATAAATTTCACAAACCTGGACCAATTGTTCGAAGCGGAGCAAGAAGCATAGGTATCCATGTATGTGGAGAGATGTAGGAGACTTATAACGACAATGACGAATCGTCTACAAAAGGTTGTGCAGCAGATGACTTTCCCGAAACATTCCTGATATGTTTTAATAATTAATTATTTTTATTTGGCAAAATATTTGTTTAAAAATGCATTTTAAAATAACTTTTATGTGTTTCTAATCACGCGTCCGCTCGAACATTTTTTGTTTTCCAAAATTTCGAGGATATAACAGTCCTGTCCTCCTGTAAGGGGTTACATCGATTGATCCTTTACCTCCTTTAATTGCCCTTGAAACAGGTAAAAAACTAATCAAAGAAGAATGAGCTATATAGAAGGATTCATCGACAAATTGGGGTTTTCTTAGTAAGCTCCAAGTATTTCTAATTATACTATATGTCGGCAGCTGTTTATTCGTCGTTTATATATAGTTTTCTAAAAGAAAAAGAAAGATCCATGCCTCTGGAACACAGGATGCACCTTTCAGAAATCAAGCATAGTGTAATGCTGCTTGGATGATCATTTCTGGAGTGTTTAACTAACTTTTATTTATTAAGTAACTATGGTTTCTATGGTTTTTTTAAAAAGCAACGCTGTATTACGTTAAAATCAAGAAAAAAAAACATCAGGATCGAAAAACGTTGCTGCAGATTTTGAAAAGGAGAGGTGGCAATGGTTTTAGTAGGAAAAAATTCGTCATGCTGAGAGGCATGAGCCGTTTCGCATCTTTTGAACGATTTCACACCCCGCGTTGATGAGAAAAATTGTACTGTATTCAAGTTCGTAGCGTTGAATTTTGCCAGAGTTGTAATTCGTAGCGATTATACTTCCTTGATTTATATACTTAAATTTTTCCTGAGTGATGATGAGAGGGCTGCAATGGAATGTAATTTTGTAATCCCGTTTCGAGCAAAAAGTTTTGCGGTGACGAATAAACCGAGCAGAACTGGGCCATTCAAGCTAACATCTTCGAACCATAAAGACATTGCGATAGATCCGTTCAAACCAAAGCAAACATATCTTGCAAAAAATATCTGCAAGCCAAAATTCTATTTAGCCTACAACATTCTATTTTGTCCACAAAACGGCTCCTGTAAATCGGACATAATCGTAACTATGGCGATTAAGCCGTCATAAGGACAAATACCAGCAACATGAGTGTCCTGATTTGTACTGAAACCGCATCCGATGGCAAGACCAGAAGCCTTTGCCGAATAAAGCCCGGCAAGTTGCCGAGCAAATGTAGTAAAACATATTTAGTGCTTGTGCACGAGTGCATTAAGGCTTTTATTTCTGCATAGTCATGCATTTGCAAATGCTCATTGCAAAGCGATCCTGGCTGCGTTCCGCTCCTGGCCCAACCCCTTCAAAAATATTATTTTTGTTGTGGTCTGGCCAGAGCCAGAGCCAGAATGCAGGAACAGCAGCCCGAGCCATCCGTAACACTAATCTATATCTTGCCGTTTTCGGCAAAGTTTCGCATCAGGATCTAAGCTGGCGAGACTGCGGGTGCTGGGGTGGTGGTAGTTGTTTTAGTGATGCCTTTTGTGCAGGTTTTGTTGCGCTCAAGTATTCATAAAGCACAATCCCTAGTTGACGAATTCAAAGTTGTTGCCGGCGGCATTATCCTTAAGAGCTTCGGCTGGACGGATACGATGCCGTTCGCGCTGACGCGGGGTGGGGATGGTTCCACTACGCTCCTGTCCAATATTCCGAGATTTGCTTGCTGGGCTCCTTTTGTGCCATAAATCGTACATAACCTCAAGGGCCAAAATCACTCCGCTTGCCGCTAAGCCAAAGATAAGTACAAAAAGTGCTGACGAGAACGTTTCCATTCCGACCTGTAAAATAGATGAAGTGGGAATGTACGAACGTTTTACATTAGCGTGGAAAATGATGGCAGTTGGTAAAGTTTGGCGAGAAAATTCGCTCAATACTCAGTGAATACTTTATTTCAGTAATTATGTGCAAACTCATTCAATTAAAGTCAGTTTTGTTATTTTTAGGGCAGTGCTTAGCTTATTCAAGAACTTGTGAAGCACGGTTGGCTCTCGCACGTTAAACATAATCCTAAAACTTGTCTACCTTAATTATGTAGGAAATAACTTAATCCTAACTTAGAAACGGAAAATTCAAATAAAACTGACATTCACTATTGATACCTGCGAACAAGAAGATGTCTCCACTCATCTCCAGAGAAAGTGGACAACTTCATGTCGAATGTATTAGGAGACGTGACTGCCAAAAGTCATTGCTCCGCATGATAGATAGGATTCAGAAACAATCAGCCGTTGGTAAAACGCTGTCGTTGAACCGAGATAACTGAATTAACTGCACTAAAATTTCGTTTGGAACATCCAATATAATGAGCGAAACACGTAACGAAATCATTGCAGAAGGCTACAAATCATGGTTGAAATACGTATCTGTTGTAAATAAAAGATTTGGTAATGCAAAACCACGACTTTGTTAAAAATATTAATTAAAAAGAAATATGCGATTTCGATAAGAAGGACGATACTTCCATCAGGTGTTGCAACTCCATCCTTCACAGGACAGCATGACTGCTCATAGCTTAAAAGTGGAATGAATTCCTCATAGCCTAAGCTTGAATACTTCAGTAAATCTACGAAGTATGTCTGTCATGTGTTTCGTATCAAAGCATACGTAATTGCTGACAATTAATTAATACAACAAATCCAGTCCAAGTTCTGGAAACGTAAATACCTCCATTTCACGTGCAAATTGCGTAAGCAGTGATTTGAACTAAACAAAAAGCAGTGGACATAGTGTCTTACTACATCTAAGGAGGTTGAAACCACAAAGATTGGATTAAAAGCAGTTTACAACAAAACAGCAATTCGATACAAATTTTGCTTTCTCTTAAAATCCATTTGGAATACAATCCTGGCCATCATTACAATTCCAATTGTCTGGCTCTATTGTAGCATCATATCCGAATAAAAGGGGTCGCAGGACACTTTCCAACAATATGAATGTCACAAAAAGTGACATCAACTCCATCTACAACTTTACAATATTACATTTTTTGTTCTTCGTTTTCCTCGGGGCAAACTATTCTGCTCTTGCTCCTTGAATGATGAAAACTGCACCGCACATCCTTGCACGTTTCGCTTCGACTTGGCGATTTTTTTTATTTTTTTTTGCAAATCGGGAATGATTTATCACAAAACGTGCGAATTTCTGATCGAAATTCCATCCAGGCAAATTGAAAACTTACCCTCAAGTTGTTCGGTTGTATCTGTCGGATGCAACGTGGTTTTTGCGAATGCCAAACTTTTCGTTGGCGATCCATTAGTCCTGTCTCGGCGACGCGTCGTAATCTGTGAATTATACAGTTAAGGAAAATTGCTTAGTCTGGATTCAAATTTATGCGAGGGTGGTGGTGGGCTGTGAATTGAAGTATGTCCTTGCGTTTTATTATTGAGTTTCCGGGTGGTAAGACTGACCAGGATTTCGGTCTCAAGAAGCCAAACTCGTCCTATTTCGTATCAAGTTAGTCTAAATGAAGCGACTTTCACAGTCGATTGAACTTCAAGTGAAAGTTGAAAGACTTTAAGAAGATGTCAGCATTTTTATTACTGCCTGTTTTATTTTCGTGCTTGACTCCTGCAAAGAACCAATGATTCCTTACATTAAATAAAATTTGCTAAAATGACGCAATGAATTATTCTGAATGGAATCAATCCCTTCACTTTTATTCGTATGTGCTTATGCTCATAAGGTACTTCAGAGATAATTGCTCTCGACCGAGGATAAGTTATCAACTTGAACATCACAATCTCGCAGGATATATATTAAACGAGAAAAGGTCCTGCATAAACTATTTGCCTCTAGAACTTGTTCATCCTGCCGGGCCCAGCAAGGCAATCGTCTGCCTGCGAAATATATGTATATTGCAATGTTTTGCGAAAGACTTATGCAGCTTGCAAGGGCATTATGGCATTGGACCATAAATCGTGTGTCCTTGCTTCATTTATTATCTATGGAATTAGGGATACATTTGTATCACCAGCGATACTTGATGGATGCCGATTTTATGTGCATTTTTAGTTGGTGTTCTGCCGTACATTGTGATGGGTACGTCCCAATCGCATGTTAGGAAGCTTGGTTCCAGGACAAATACATCGTCTTTCGTTTGCAAGAACTTGTTAGCAGAGCAGAATTGCCCCGAAAGGTAATAGTTGGTATTTTTAATCAAGCGAAACACAACCAGGCTTCAATGCAAGTAAGCAATTCAGAGTGATTCCCTTTGATCGTTCGGCTTAATCCGTTTGGTTTGCCTGCAAGGCCGCATCCTGATGCATTGTTTCACGTAATAAAATAGATGTAAGCACAAATTGCATCTGCCCAGCATATGATATACAAAGACCGCAAGTTCATGCACATCCTTTCATGGAGCCTGCAAGCAGCCCACCGCCTATCCGCTTTAAACATACTACGCACAACCAAACTCAGACGTACCCGTAAGTAATCATTTTCCTAAGCGGAGATCCTTTTTGAACAATTCCTACCATCTTTTGAGGTGGAAATATTTGGATTTCGGTCAGCTCGCATATTTCTTGCTCGGTGAATGTTTCCGTTATTATTTTATATGCTGTAGCCACCTCAACATGAAAGGCATATCCTTTTGTGTGTGAGCAACACATTGCAACGTCCATTACCATGAGGAGCACCACGAAGGAATATAAGGAAGCCGGCAAAGACGTTCGGATTACATTTCGAAAGTGGCCCGGCATTATGCGATTTGGACGTCAGGACCATGATAGTGAATGTGGTCGAGTCAAACGGTGCGGTTGCGGCGAGGAAAGAAGAAAATAAATTGGAACAAGGATAAAATTTTGTTACAATATTCATAAAATATTATTGCATGGTACAATTGCTACTATTGTTACTGAATTTCAAGTTGAAAAGATTTTTGAACGTTTCGTGGACATGTGAATTTAAAGAGGACTATTTTTGGGGTGATTTGACAAATAATAATACTTGGTAAGACTGAAAATTGAGATATGTAGAATAAATATCATGATAAATGTAAAAAATGTAAATGGAATCAAATCAAATGCTACGACACAATCATTTCTCAAAAAATCAAATGTACATATGCGAAATAACTGAAAATATTTTCAATAAATTTATCACTCTGACACAGATTCAATAGCCTCGAATAGTGTAATAGTGATGTTGACATTATTCTTTCCGTTGAAATCTAAGATGATCCATTTCTACTATAAGGGAGGCAGCAACAATTGTAGTGTTTGCATACCCTTGGCATATCCAACAGTCATTTCCATCTGTGAAACGTAAAATCGACAATTTACAAGGGTTATGGTACAGACTTTTCTTCGATTGATGCACTTGCTTTCAATAATAGCGCAGAGTTACAAATAAAATTTTCGAGCTGTTGAAAACATTAAAATTTTTAGAAACACACACAAATAGACGATGCAAACAAGCCGATTTTCAATAAATATTCAAGAATTTAGTTCCATTGAAAGAAGCATTTTTAATCGTGATTTCACATATCCGTATTATAAGATGACATCTGATGATCTCAACATATGAAGCTCATTCATTAGAAAGTGTATTAATTTTATGATCCCAGAAAAATGATGCAAAACGTAAATGTAAGCCGAGCTTTTGTTTCTTGGTTAAAATATAATCAAACACAAATGAACATTAAAATCAAGAACCATCGTTTTTTCGGCAATTAACTGTCGTCAAATCATTCATCCAGCACGGACAGCATTCCTTCGACAGAAACTATACAGCAATGTCGTTCAACTTCCAACCGCTTTGCAATTATTTCAACAAATGAACAGAACTCATAATTGCATTTTCAACTCTGAACTGCTCCCCCGTTCAACCCTTAATGTGGTTCACAGTAGTGGTACCACACGTATTCCTCGTTGTCTCACTTTATATTCTCGAAATGAGCCATTTCACCAACTATTTTCGACAAGTTTGCGTCCTAATTTTAACCTCACACTTTACGTTTATGGCGCTCAAAGGGATATGCGATCATATCCCGCTTATGTGGTACCCTTGAGCAAAATAATCTTCTGCAAAAAGTCTAGCCAGAGGTGGAATGTGGAATGTCCTGTCTTAGTCCTTGTTGCACTAGAACAGGAGCAGCATGTTGTTGTTTCTTGGGTCATGTGAGCTGATGATGGAGCGTACGTCGGGCTGTGTGCCATTGCGTCAGGACCTCAACTCCAACCATGGCTATTAGATGGCAACTTGATAAGTTTTAAAAAGTCCGGAAAAGTGCTAACAGCTATTCGGAAAACTTTGCGATAAAGTTCTATGGATAAGAAAAGGCGTTATTCTAGTTCATTTTCCTGCTTAATCCTAGAACGATTTTCAGTTGAAAGTTAGTTTGTCGAAGCATGAAAAAACTAAACGAATATGGATCATCGGCAAAACTATATTGAAAAATACTTCCTGAAATTTAGGACACGTATGACATTGTTAAAATTTAAGTATCACCCAAATGTCTTTACTACTTCTACTAGGGTATGAAATACTCTTACGGTTAAGTCGGATTCTGTTACACCACAACAAGGACCTGCTCTCATCACATGGGACTGAAACATATTCGTGAGGAAGAAGTGACTACAGTACAAACTACTAGTTCCTGCGCTAGTTCTCGCCTAGTTTTGTTAGTTAAAGTTTTCATTCAAGTTCCGTTCCCGAGATGCTGTTGTGGCTTCTGGAGCATGTGGCGAACTACGAACAACGAAATTGGAATGGGCAATGGTTGCTTCAGCCGAGACTTAGGGTTTCCGACCAAATTTATTAGAAAAAGTATAGTGTTAAGAGCACATGACTCTTTGTTCTTGAATGTTCTGTGGATGTGTTTCGCAGAAGCCACTTTCCTTTGTTTTCCGAGTTCTTTTTTCAGAATAACGGGCAAGGAATCGAGCAAGTGGTTAATTTGTCTTGTGGTTTTGAGACTTAAAAATAAGATAACGCATGGTAAATGTGTTAAACACAGAAGCCAATATATGTACGTGTGTTGAGTGGTGGTTGATGAGTTGGAAGTAATTAATATCTAAGATACAAACACGCAAGCTTACAAGGATAGTTACTACGATTTCTTGTAAGCAGCAGCCAAAGTTAGTGAAACTATAAAAAAACTATATTTATGATTAAATTGCCCTACGACAGCAAGAACTTCTTGATTTTGAGTAACTATGTCTACACTGCCGTTTTAGTTGGCCTAATATTAACAAAAAATTATATTTTATATAACGGTTCCTGTTAAAAGTCAAAATTAAAAATTAGACTTAATAAGTTGAGTTTGAATTTTTTTAAATTTTCCGCTATTATTATTTTTAATTTATGGAATTTTTTCACATGTGCAAAAATTGAAAGGTTTTTCTTCAAAGGATCTTTCTAGCTGGATCGGTGAAGCTCTATTTGGATCGATTTTCAGAACGACCAAAGATCCCGACTTGAAAAAATTTAACTCGGTTAAAACATAGGAATTTTTCCTTGTGTTGGATAAGTTGCCAATATGTTAGATACTACTTTTTAAATGCAGAGCTTGAATTATTCAGTTTTAACTTTAAAAATCATAATTCTGAATGCAACAAAAATTCACAGTAACTTCAAACATTCTAAATCTTTTAATTTCATTCATTCATTTAATTTCAGTGTTTTCAATAGAAGGCAAGACCAATAGTCTTGGAACGAAATTATTTTAAATTTTTAAACGAAATTATTTCGACTAAACTACTGGAAACTTAAACAAGATAATGTTGGCGGCGCAAAATCTTGAAAGCTGTATAATATTCATTTATCAAAAAGAACACTAAAAATTTCAATGGAAATATTATTTTAAAATCCATAAATTTTTTAACTTGATAGAAAGTCACAAGGAAATTGATTTATCAATAATATTGAGCGTTAATTATTTCTCACAAATTTTATTGAAATAAAAAAAGTACATCGGGCTAATTTACAATTAAAATATTCAAACGAAATTTTTGCATTAAAATTTGGCTATTATGAATGACATTTTAGATTAGTATGCATTATAAATAATTGTAGAAAATTAATTTGAAAGAAGTTGTACGATAAATTTGAACAAGAAATATTGATACAATTTTTAAAAAAAAATTAATTTCAAGAAAAGGAAAATTTACACCGTCGTCAAGTTTTTACTTTTTATAATTCATCCCAAATAACTTAATTCACTCCATTTATTTCGACGTGAATTTCATTGAACCTTTTTGGGGTGTTTTGAGAATAATTTATCTTAGTTGACATGCGATACATTTTTTTTATTTCGTAACAAACGCATAATTACAGTAGTAGAACGTTTGTAACAAATTATTGTGTTAGTGTACAGAGCAAGTACTGTGCAATAAATTATTTTTCGACCTGCTGGGTGTTAAAGTCTGTTGATACAAAATCATTTTCGTATTTATTCTCTCAACAGTGGACGTGAAAATATTCATTTTTCATTCAAAAGAATCTGTGAATTTGACTTAAAAAAGTTATACATAGTCAATTTTCGAAATGCCATGTTGAGCTTCCTGAAATTTGTTTGGGGTTGACAGTAAAAATTCCACAACTTGAAGCCTTTTATTAAAGTTTGCAAGCAAATGAAATATTCAAAATATTCAAAAGAGCTATTTGTAAAAATTGTGAATTTTCATTGCAAATCGAAGGACATTTTTTCAGAGATGTGATATTACAGAACCGATTTTCGTTGACCCTCTTCAATCTCTTCTGAAATACAATATCCTCAAATTTAAGCTTTCCTAAAAGAAACTTTACGACGTTAATGAAACAAAAAAAAACAAATTTCAAATCAATTCCTCCATCTCCTGATCATGATTCCTGTTTAATTATCAATCCGTGTAATTTGAAAATCACCATCAGAACAAAAAGAACACTGCATGGAATGGCAAATCATTTGCGACTTGAAGATTCTCGAAATAAACGTAATGAACACGATGCTCTGAAGTGTAGCAAAAAGATAAAGGATGCAAGGAAGTACTTACCGCCAGCTTTCATTAATTTCAAACCGTCATCCGCTCTAAGCCAGCCTTCCTCGACGCCGACACCTTTTTTCATTTTCCTACCAGCCTCGCTGGGATCTCCGCGAAAATTTCCAGGAAGAGTTGTGAAATCATGCTTCTTGTTGGTCGCAATCCCTTTGCTACTACCGCCGGTACTATCACTAGTGGAGGTGCTGATTTTCCATTCAACCCTTGCTGTTTCATACCCTGTTTGCTCGTCGACAGGTTGACTTATTTTCTTTCGATAAAGTTCGATAGCGTCCGGATCAGTTGTTCGCTTTTGATATTGAAATGAATTTCACCTTTTAGTTGTTGACTCTTCCTATTTCACATTGATATCGACATCGTCATCGACTAGGAACGTGTCCTTGCCGATGACAACGATATTGAAAATGAATCTTGTGATGAAAGGTATTTGAAAAATGATTACAACACTCTTAACTAAACGACGAAAAATAAGAGGAAGACTCTAGACGCAAGGATGCATCCTAGTCAAAAGAGGCGGGGTATGCCTTGAGCGAAATTGATTGTGGATTGTGGAAAAGGATAATGGAAAACCAAGGGTGATGCTTTCAATTTATAATTGGGAAAATGGTTCAAAGCATGTTGAATAAATACTTGAAATTATCTATGAAGGCAAGAGAATTTTTAACCACTGAAAATAATGACCGGCATTTAGTAGGCAGAAAATAATAAGGATAATTAATTACGAGACTTCATGCGTCCAATAAATAATCAGATAAAGTGATGAAATAGTGCAGTTGTTCAGATTCAATTGCATTTGATAAAATAATTGAATTAAATTCATATTTGACTTTCAATTGAACTTTTCTCTCTCTTCTGCAAAGAGTGATGTGCCGTGATCCTTAGTCAATAGACACTTACCCGAAAATAGTCGTGATTGTATCCAATACTCTCGATGCCAATTTCCAGAGAGCTATCGATTAAATCGCGAATAGTTTTCATAGTCTTTGGTTTTTCCATTAGCAATGTTCCAACAATGGTCCCCGAATAGAATTGACTGATGGAAAACGTGAAGAGTAAAGTTGAAAGGATCACAACGCGACCGGATAATAGATGACAGGAGTAATGGGTTCCTGGAATTGTACGCGGCGTTTATGGATTTGAACCATATCAAATAGAATCCACGATGTGCAGGAGTAGACAATTATTTGCATTTGATATTGTCAACTGCTGCACTAGAACATGTCAATTGAATCGTATTTGCATGGAATGTTTGTGGTTTCCAGGATGATATGTATTTAAGAGATGATTCTCGTGATAAGTAGTTGCGTGCATTTTGACAATATTCTACAGTTGGATACTGTGATTGGGGTTGACTTGGATAATATTCAATTGGGAACTATAAATTATCGATGGGAAACGGGTAAATATTATTGGAAGATGATATTGCGTGATTGATTGATTGATTTTTAGGGGCATTTCGGTTTGCAAATTAGTTTTTTTGGTTCAAAATATTTGAAACCAATAGATTTTTCATAAATAATCTGGCAAACAACACTTCTCACTTTTTTCATTCCCGACAATTCAGCTAATGAAAAATGACATCGCTAGTAATTCTTTTAGAGTGGAAATAAAATAAAATTGGTTGTGGAATGTTGATTTTCTTCCAAAAAAATTCCAGAAAATATCTAAAATAAGAGAAAGCAGCATAAGCATTTTATTTCCAAGGCAACTGAAAAATAGCGGTGGCTATAAAAAATATATAAGAATATCATCAAAGAGAATGTTCGATTTCATAAACAAATTTAAAATAATCTGTTAAACATCTTTACTACCAAACGAATTTTTCAAAAATCATCCTTCACTCATAAAACAAATTAGATAGAAAAATTGTGTAAAACAGTTTCCCCGAAAATTTGTTTTCGTTGAGAAAATTGCATATTTTATTTGAAACACGAACAACTTATTTCCATATATAAATCAAAATTCAAGGTAAATGAGTGAAATTGCTGCTTTAGGTGCTGGAATTAAGCAAACTTTTAAAAATATCACAAAACAAATTTATGAAAACCACGAAACATACAATGGAATAACCCTTAAATATAATTGTAAGAACTATTTCGGTTGATTTTATAAAGTAAATTATTGTCCCACAAATCAATTATGTACCAAAAATATAAAATAGTGAAAAATGGAGAATATTTTTCAGGGCTCTAGAACAGAGTCATAGAAAAAATAGCAAAAGTGATTTTGAAAAACAGTCGATTAAAATTTTATCTAATTTCTAGCTATTCAAAATACTTCAAAAATATTCTGCTATGGTTAAAGACTTTTTTGTGAATAATAAATACTGAAAGAAACAAATCTACTAATGTATCTAATCCATTTATAGGCCTAAGAAAATTACAAACTTTTCATTGCAACTTGCCTTGCTGACAAACTGCTCCAATAAAAAAGAATATGCAGCTTTGCAACAAACTCCTATACGAATCCTGAAAGAATGAGTGATCCTTAATTTTCGGTTGACGGCCACCCCCACCTGAATTTTTTTCGCCGCTAATAAACTTGTCCGGATAATTCTTTGCGGCCCATTCATCTTGCAACCAATGAATTCTTTGAAGTTTATTTCCACGATTTAAAGAGTCCTTGCATCTAGAACACGCCTTATCGCAGTGAATGCCATTCTTCGTGCAATTTCGTAATGATGTTTTTTGGGTTCCAATACTAATGGAATTTGCTGCGGCTGGAAAGGAAGTAGGGGATTGCAAACTATGAAAGAAATTTATAAGAAATTGTCGTATCGAATTGATGTTGCTTCGCAAGATGTGTCCTGAAAATTGGTGTGATGATATTTTTGCATGATCTGGCGAAGAGATTTTTTATTGCCTGGAAGGTGATGTTTCTGAGAGCAAATATAATCTGCAAAGTAATATATTTTCAACAAACGGTGACGAAATTGATGGAAAACATGTTAGAATTCTTTTTCAGAAAAGAGCTATGAGTGCCACCAAAATGAATATTCATTTGAAAAAACCTTCTTGAAAAATTCTTGAAATATCAGTCGATGAACACTTATAAATAGCTCATCACTAAATGAATGTCAATTTCCAAGTGGATATTTCAATGGGTTAATCTCATATTACTAAATATTTACATTTCCCTTAACCGTATATGGGTGTGAGAGAAACAACTCAAAGTTTATGCAAGGATGCCACGTAAAATTAATTTGACTAAGTTTTGCTGAAACTCGCGAACAAAGAAAGATAGTCCGAAGGTGGCACAACTTTCATATCAAGGATACTTAGATTATGTAGCATTTTTCTGATACAATTCAACTTATTTTCTGCCGAGTGAAGCAAAAATAACCTGAATGCGTAAAATCAAGAATGTTGGATCTAAGCATCCTTGCTCAAGGGCGACAAACTTGTTGCTAAGATGTCAACCCTATAATTACCTTTTTTAGCTAATATCCTCCCTTCGGTTCGAATCAAATTCCTAAGAATTACAGTAATTAAGAGACCACAAGCTCCAATGCACATCCAAACCCGATTAGAGAATGGTCTGAGGAAGGCGTTACGGGTCAGATTGGTTATGTTCGGGTGTCGAAATATGAAGCATGGTCTGCAAGAAACCGAAAGTTATTGAGCATTTTCCAATAAGCCACTGCTGAGCGCTATGGCTCCGGTATATAATCTTTCTACGAACTTTCATTTAGTTTTCAATTTAAAATTCAGCTCAACTAATCATTTGATGGTTGAAAAAATGATATCGCCGTAGACGATAGCATCATTCCACTCGAAATCCACATTATATAAATCAATGAAATCAATCACGTGCTCGGTAATGCTCTTCTGCCGGATAATTACATACCTTGCAACCCATGTCCTTGCCGTATAATCAATCACTTCGGCACGCTCCTTTCGAAAGAAGATAGGTGAGCCTCCGATGTCGACCTCGCGTCGCACCAGGGCCCCGATCATTCCGTCCATCGATCCATTTTTAAACTTGTAACCCCAGGATCTGGTCCGGTACAAGCGGAATCTGTAATAAGGGAGGATGTGGAATTATATATGTTTGCGTGAGACAGGATAGAGGAGGAGCAGGATATTCACTGGAATATGCATGATTTCAAGTGCACTCTATTGTAGGGCTGGAGGTTGACAATAATTCAACGGGTTTGTAAGAGGACGCTTCGAAGATGGAGTTGAGTTTAAATGGCGGTGATTAAATAACAAGTAGCTGGAAAAGGATGACCAGGCCAATTTAATGCATGATATATGTATCCCACTCCTAGACGAAATGTTTTCTCTGAATGGTTTTGATTCATAAATGGGATAAGACAAAAAAAGCAAAGCTCTGAAAGTGAGTTTAAAATTTTATATGTATAAATTTTGAAGAGTTGCATATATGTGGGAAAATCCTTATAAGTAGCACTTGTAAAACAATCAGAAAATCAAAAAAACCTGTTTAAAACAAAAAGCGTGACTTTGAAATGTTTAAAGTCGTTTTCGTGAATGTTAACACAAAAATTTCCGCTTAAAATTTCATCTAGATGTGATTATGTAATCATGGACTCTTTGAAGTTTGCAATATTTGAAAGCATGTAAAGTTTAATCGATTTGTAAATGTTTCAGGCAAAATGACAACAACAAAAAAATTGAATCAGAGTAGAGTGGAGATTTTCACTGTATAATTTGGAGAAAATAGTTCGATTTTGGAAAAATTCGATCAATAAATAAAAACCAATTGAATAAGTTTTTCTTAAAACCCTACATGTTACAGTAAATAAATTTTTCAGAAGACAAAAATTGTTTCTTGGAAAAAATACTGTTGAAATAATTTTGACTCTAGTGAGTATTTAAACTTTAGGCACTGAAAAATATTCACTAAAGAATTTTCAAAAGAACACATCGATAAAATGCATTGAAAATTATTTAGAAATTTCCGTAGAAAAAAACTGCATCAGTTCACTCATGAAAACTCATATTTATGGACCATATAGTACATATGGGTATTTTTCAGGGATTCTTATATAAAAGCATAATTTTTGGAATATGTGTGTCTTTTGCAAATAGAATTTGTGGACATCTGGAAACCTTAAAATTGACCATAACTCAAAAGCAGCAGAAATGTAACAAGTGGAGTATCTAAATTTTACTTTGCGTAAAAAAGTGTTGCAATACTAACCATGTTAATTTCCTCCAAATGGCAAAATCGGAATGTAGGCAAAAGGCATCGATATGCCAGAATAAGGGTTATTGGTTGAATCTTAGAGTGATTTTCAGTAAAATATTTAAAAAAAATTTTACAAATTTATTCAATTCAGAATTCTAAAAATACCAAATTGTTAAAAAAGCCTTTGACTTTAAGGGCGAAAAATGCTTTTCTTTAAAAATGTTCATTTGCAGAACACGTATTTTATTATTAATCCATTTATTTAATGCATAAAGAATGGGTCAAAGTTCCAAAACAATTACTCTTTTAAATGAATTTTTAAAATCAATTGATACATACTTAAGTTGAAGTTGATATTTTGAGTCAGAAATGATAATTATAATAATAATAATAATAATAATAATAATATATAACATATAAATATATATAATAAACGAAACTTTCTTACCTGAAATTAAAAATATCCTTGACTAGTTGTAGCAACACAAAATTGTATCGATGCATTGAATCCAAATGGGGATTGTGGTTATGGTTTAAATAATGTTCAAAATCTTCACTCAAGAAATTGGTAATCTGAAACGAGACATTTACAGTAAAGTTTTATCTTAAATATTCATGAATTGATTTCTTCAAATTTTGAACATTTAAAAATAAAATTAGAACGAATACAATTTAGGAAGTGAGACGTATTCCTAACAGTGTCCATTGCAACCCTGCTCACAAATAAAGCTCGAAAGCATTTACCTAGCCCTTGGGGAAATCAACGCAACCAACTCACCACTATCATGCATCGCATAAGGGCATTTTTCATGTCCATTCTTCGGATGATTGAGGTTGTTCTCCCGAACCAATCGTATATTTGCAGACCATTTCGTTGGGTGTATATACCAACCTCAGTTATGTTCAATTCACGATCGTATCGTCGTCCTGGACTCCTGAAACAGAAAAACGCTTCATAATACAAGGGAGTCTTTTTCGCAACCTATGGCTGTGGATGCTCTCCATTCAGGGTTCATTCAAGATTGGGTTCAAGCCAATATTGTGAATTGTTAAATTCATGACAATGAAGCTTTTGATTTTAGTCTCGGTCTGCAAAATGGTTTGAATGAGTTAAAAACTTGGAAATACGAATGGTAATCTGAATGCTAGGCTGAGTTGCAAAGTTAAAGAGAAGGAAATGGATAAAAATTAAATAAAATTTGCATCAGAAACTAGGGGCGAAAAAGAACCAAATCAATGATTGATTAGAATGCGCATTTGTTTTCAGGGAATGTAAGTCTAAAATTTAGAAAAACCCTTTTCTAAATCAATTTTGACACACTGTACCTTTCCATTCCCACTGAAAACTTAATTAAATTCCTACAAATAAGACTTCAAGGTACAACAATTGACTATTTTCTTTGATAGTCTCTCCGGAAAAGTAAAATGAAATTCAGCAGCAAAATTGTTCAGTCAAATCAAATAGGAAAAGCCTGAAAACAAACAAGCAAAAGTTTACAACGATGGAGTCTTTTGTTAGTTGAAAGTCACCATCTTTGGTGGTCGTCGTCGTGGTGTTGGTGCTAAAGTGAAAAAAGGAACGAAATGAAAGTGTCTCTCTGCTGATGTGTTTTCCACAATCGTTTATCATGCGAAACATCAGAAAACACTTTAGCAAAAGTAACACATTCAACTTGCGTTTGCTGTGCTCGGTTTTGTGGAAAAGCCGAGATCCACCCACTAAGTGCACAGCGTTAGTGGTGGCTTTTCCCTATGTCACCGTCTCGACTTCTATAAATAGATACTTTCGTGAAAATAGCTGAAATAAAGGATGCATTTTTCAGGATAAGATTGGCTAAGACGTACGACTAGAAAGAGTTAAAAAATACTGGAAGGGCTTTTACGTTGGTGTTCCCGAGTACAATAGCCTTGTAGTACCTTTTTATTTGGAAATATTTGTTTTTTTTAGTCTAGATGGCTGACTATTTTCAGGAAGAATTGAGTGGCAAGAAGTAAAAAGGAAGTGACTCACAGAACAAAGATAGCGTGCTGGAATATGCAAAGTCATTTTGTAACTGGAGGCTTTTGTAGATATCCTTTTTGCGCTTCGAATCTCAACTTCAAACATACATAAATTCGTTCACTATAAAGTTGTGATGCAAATTAATTTTTTGTAAGAGTTGCCATGTAAAGCGTTTCTTTGGAAAAGTTTAAGCGACGCTTTCATGTGTTCATTTCTTGTCTTAAACTCAATGAATTGTATAATGCATGAATACAATGATGAAATTCGTCTCAACAGTGCATGTTTAGAAACAAACCATAAAGAAGGCTAGAAACCGTTAAACATATTGCCTTTAAGAAACTTGAAAAAAATATTGAGTATATCTTCGGAACGGTGTTTTGGCACTAAATAGTTTCGGGAAATTTTTTCCTGTTTCTTCTTCTTCTTCAAAATCCAGAATATTCTTGTATGTCATGTTTTTGATCTAATTACGAGACCTACTTAAAAAGTAAAAAATAAGACATAAAACTATCGATAACAATAATTTACGACTGAATGAGTAGCTGAATTTCATTTTGATCCTTGAAAACGCCAGGGAAAATGAAATGTTTACCTTGTAAATTGTATTCACAAAAGAATTTCGTAATAATCATCATCAGGTGAAATTCGAGACCGAGCCTATTGGTCATATGTTTTTCTTTGAGTTCTTTGGGACTCATAATTGAACAGCACCAAGAACGTCATGTCTTTAACAAACTACTTTTCCTATCTATGACGTTCGATATTTCAATTTCAAGGCTTTGTTTTCTGTCGACTTTATGCAAATTTATAATATCCTTCATGAACTATATCAGATGTGATTAAAGTTATTCGAACAATTATTATTCAAGGAATAATAGAATTTTGATCGTAATTCCGAAAAAGCTTTGCCTCAGAAGTTATCTTAAATTTTGGATATGATCAGTAAGGTCACAAAATTTCATGTATAAATATTTCTTTTAAAAAATTTTAGGAATAAATTGAGTTTTTTAAACTGTTGATCCTTCGTCAAGTTTCATAAAAAACTGTATGATTTAGTTTGATGTCATTGATAACTTGAACTTGTAAATATTAACCATTCAAAAGTTTTCATTTGAAAATCGAAAGTATGTGGGATTATAAAAATTATATCTAAATACCTCATGGCGACAGATACACGACGAAAAACATATTTACCTTAATTTCACCAACATTTTCAATTCTATTCTGAAACCGTGAGAGAACAAAAGAAGGATACTTGTTGTTGTTATTTGTGGTGGGGTTATAAACGGAATATGAGATTTTCCAGGCCCGAAGATTTCATCGAACCTTTTTCCATTGCGTAACCAAGATTAACTTTAACTTTTGAAACAAAAGTTAACCTTCGGAAGAAATTTGCAAACTCTTAAACACAAACCATTTTGTCCGGGCAAAACATTTGGGTGGAGTTTGTGGACTTTGAGTAGCACTCATGTTGTAGCAAACCGAGTATTGGATTACAGGTTAAACAATTTACATAGGACGGAGGTCTTCATGAGGCTTTCATGAAAATTTGCAAAGAAACTATTAAAATCTTTTCATTTTTGTGATACCAGCTACTGAAGGAGCAGACAAATAGTTATCGGATCATATTTCACAATCAAAGAATTCAACTACGACTACAAATCATGTCACATGTCCTACTTCCTAACGGCAACTCATCTTACCAAACATCGAACAGAATATATGCAGCCTCATCATTTTCCTGGTACGTAGCTGTCTTCCTGGCGAGCATTAGCTCCGTGTTCACATTAATATCAAGTTTGGAGAGGAGTTCAATAAGTTGCAAACGTGGAAAGCTCTTCTTCTTATTCTTATTCGTCGTCCTGAGCTCATATTCATCTACAGACCAAGCATCTGCAGTCTTCAAACGAGCCCGATTAGCACTATAATCCTTCCAATCCCTGATCGTTTCCATCCCCGCATTAGTGCCAGAAGCGTCTTCATCTATGAGCAACCAATGATAGGATGAATTGAAAAGTTCTTGGTCGGATGCCTAAAAGTATGAGAATCATATGTATATATTCCTTATCTGAATAGAAACTCATTCAATAAAGAGTAAAGTACACACACATCGCCCTACATTGTCCTTGACAAACTATGGGAACCAGTTTCATCGGATTTGGAGAAAAAAGCCTCCACTCATAAAGGATTTCGTAAAGTTTGTTCTTGTGATTACTTACCAATTGGAGGATTTTCAGACTATTGTTACCGCAGGCGAGCATCAGGACAACAACTTGTCTGTGGTCATCGCTTGGTAAAAAAGGCTCACGATGCTCCGTTTGGTTGGACGTTGTCGACCACAAGGCAGACATGGTATCAATAGCAAAGACTTTGATTAAAACGCCTTTGGCCTCGAATAAACTTTTGAGCAATGTAAAATTGTCCATTATGGCGTTTGCCGGAGCATCTGATGATGTTGTGTTACTGCAGGCTTGATGGGCATCAGAGTTGAATGCAAGGTCCTGACACGAGAGCAAGCTGATCCTGTTTATGTGTCGAAAGTTTGATGCGAATCCGTGAATAAGCTGTGCTGCTGGACTTAGTGTGAACATAACTGCTTGCAAGCTAGAGATGAGCGTGAAAATAAGCACAAAGGTTAATGAGAAGTTGAGTTTCATGTTGTTTATGGTCCTTTTCCGTATTGAAGCGATGATAAGAACGTTATCAGTTCTGGATATCTCAACAATATCTAGAGGATATATTTGCTAAGCTTATTCACCGAGATCACGATAGTACAGAAGTGTTTACAACAAGACCCAGCTTTGTTCTATGAATACTATAATCTGTTAACGCCTTTTTATAGTCAGGACTTTTTGTTTTTCAAGTTTCAGTTTTTCTACACTCATGGCAGGTTTCCATATTGTTGTGGATGCCATGTCCATTATCCTGTTTTCGAAACGAACATGCATGCATGTCTGTCTGTCGCTCTGTCATCGTAGAATCGAGGAACATAAAAATTTTCATTTCAGTTTTCATCTATTACTCGTTACTGCATTTGCCCAAAGGGAAAATGTGTTTTTTTGTCACACACGATTTTCTAGTCAGGTTGTCGAAAACTTTCCCCCCATAATGGTCATGTCATTTAGATTGCCAGCCTATCGGTGTGTGTATGCGAGGATATTTTTTGTTGCTTCCCTTGATGGATTGATATGTACTTTCTTATGCAAATTGTTTTGCTTTGTGAATTGTGTCACATGCCCGACGGGATAATTTTTCACCTTTTGTGAAATTTTTACCATGCCAAAGTAAAAGACATGTTTTTATTGGGTTCGTGAAACACATGTAGTGTTTAAGTGAAAAAGAACGCTTTATTAATGGGAGAAAAGATTCTTAAACCCCCAACATTTTGAAACAAAATAACCCTAGCATTATTTAATGCACCATTTACTGAAATATAAATTGAAAATAGATCAATTGATTGAAGCTATGAACGTTTTCTTCATGTAAACAATTATTTTTGAGTACAGCATTCTCAGCATCGCTCACTTAATAAAAATTGTCCGAAAAATAGTCGATGAATATAAATGAATTCAATTTGGGCATACTCTCATGAAAAACTAGACTGAAAGGGATATTTTTCTCGAATAAAGTAAATCCACCGGTAAACGAAAAATTGCTTAAAACTTGGCCTAGATGTAAATGATGTTTGTAAAACCGTCGATTGGAAACTTTCGGTAGTGAAATTATACCGAAATTAGGTGGGGAAATTACGTAAATTGCAAAGTTTTCAATGTTTTGGTTTTCCAAGTGTGATCAAAACAATTTTCAGCGAACAAAATGCACGGAAATGAAGCTTTTAACTTAGTGGTTTAAGAATATTTTCTGAAAGTAATTAGAAAAACATTCATAAAAACTAATAATGTAGAAACTTCGCGCTAAAGTTTTTGACGAATGTTTTCATTGAGAATTTGGGAGATATTGAATAAAACTATTTTTTTGAAGCTGCTATCAATGCTAGTTTTTCGAACAATTTCGAAAAAATAATAATAAAAAATTCAAAAACATTGGAGATATTAGCCAACCAAGTGGAACCCTCTGTTGAAATTTTTTGTGACGGCAGAATTTTCTTCCCTGGAAAACTTCACCTGGAGAGTAAGAGTTGTGACAAACATGCATACATTTTTTTGGTAGGATGTCGTGTTAATTATTTATAAATGTTTTGAACCAGAAATTTATGTTAATTTTTTTTAGAAAAAACTTTTTTGATTTTTTATTCGAACGATGCCAGAAAAAGTCGACAATCCGAAGAAAAAAATTTCATGGGCTTTACTTCGCGGCTCACATATCACCAAATTGTGAAAAAAATTCGTTTTTTTTTGTTAATTGTGTCAAAACTATGACTTTTTTGCGGAAGATGAAAATTACTTTATGTGTGTAATAGTGACGTGGAAATCTTTTCTGATACACTCATTTATGTAAGTGCCCAGGTGGTGTACGTTCTTTCCATTTCAACATAAAATACACAAAAGAAAGTGATCCACTTGAAATCAATCTGTTTTTGAACTTTTTGTATGAACACATTCCTGAAAACTTAATTTAAAAAAACACTGTCCATTGTACATGATTCAGGTATTTTTCATTTTGTTTTATAAACACTTTTTAAGAAGTAAACTACTGCTTCTAAAAATTCATGAAAGAAAATGAAAAATCATGTTTTAAGGAGTTTCGTTCATCATAAAGTGTATCTTATATTGATCAAA
Source organism: Oxycera nigricornis (assembly GCA_963942545.1). Taxonomy (NCBI): domain Eukaryota; kingdom Metazoa; phylum Arthropoda; class Insecta; order Diptera; family Stratiomyidae; genus Oxycera; species Oxycera nigricornis. The sequence goes on along the minus strand of OZ012663.1, from coordinate 7,007,348 downwards.
CCAGCTAAAATTCTACAAAATGCAAAATATTTGGAAATGAAAATGTTTTCATAAAAATTTGTTATCGATTGTCATAATTCATAATAAAAAACGTCTTTTAAATAATTATCTAATAAAAATCCACAGAGAATAAGTGAAACAAACTGAAAATAATATGAATATTCCTTTAAAAAACTAAATTTAAGAAAACTTTCATTTCAATTAGTCGGGTAATAATTTTTGTTATCCAAAAAAGTAATTTTATTTCAATTCTCAGTTTTACACAAAAACTTTAAGACACAATTTAAATTGCAGATAAACTCCAGTTGGAAGAAGTTCACCGAGTTTTGGACAAATAGAATATAATTTTTTTGTCAAGATATGAAACAAAACATCCTTGTAAATAGTCAGTATTTAAAGCTGAATAAATCAATTCAATTTAAAATTTATTAAACAATATGTTTTTGCATTTAAACTTCCATTTAGAATCCATTTGAAGGATTTCGTTTGATGAAAATTAAACGTTTTTCTGTTACTTTTTCGTAAGAATTTTGTCCATATCATAGTTCTCCTTCTTATTGGCATGCTTTAATGGGTTTAATTAATTTCCATTGATTTATACGATAGATAATTTTTCGCCTAGTTTTAGCTTGACATGTTTGTTGAAGTTCACCCACATAGAATCTTAATTAGTCCCTATTAATAACAATTAAATTCCAAATCTATCGTTCATTGACATTTATTCAAAGTTGAATTTAAGAGGATTAAACGAAAGTTCATGCAGGTCTTTCAATGAGTTTAGCAGGACATTCAGGTTCCGATAGTATATTTAAAATTCTTCAATGAATCGCTGTAAATGAAGATTAAACAAAAAAAAAAATCAGCTCAAATTTGTCAAAAAACAATGAATTTGCTGTAAAATTGGAGATGTTTTCGACAGAAGGAAAACAATCATCCCTAAATAGATACGAAAAACGTTTCCAAAAACGTGGTGATCTAATTTCATGAATACATTACGTAACACCGTGTATGTCGTGTCGTTAGGCGCAATTGCGCAACAAAACGTAAAAGTTATTAAAAAACTCTGTTCAATATGACTTTAAATAATTTCAAATAATTTAATAGAAACCAGAAAGTTTCGTCTTCGTCAACGAAAAAGACGTGGAAAGCCAGAAAATGGCTTGCGGTAGGTTATTAGTTGAAGACGATGTAGTCAGTAGCGAGGAAAATGTGTTTTTCAGCAAATTATTGATGACTGGTTGAGTGCTTTTGGGTCCTGCGGTTTTCTCACTTGTGTCCTGCTTCAAAATGAGCACGTTACGTGGCGGAGGTGGTGTCAATGGCGACTGACTAAAGCATATCCTTGCGGAATCTGATTAATGTTGAGATGAGCTATGACGGAGAGTTCCCACGGTGCGATGGTTTAACCAACGCATCAAGGACGACGAGTCATTCGCTCATGTAATGTTCCTTTCTACTTTCGGGAATTTGAATGTTATGCAGTGTGTCCTTTGGGTGAATTATGCTATTACGTTTAAGCTGGTTGGATGAAAACCATCCACAGTGCTGAGTGGATGGTGCGAAGAAAATTTCGTAGCTAATAAATCCTTGACATTTTCAGACTTCATTCGTTGTGAGGGATAATTTATGAGAAATTTTCGAGCTTTTCAACTACAGGAGAACAAACTAATGAGTGTGATTTCCAACATTTTTGTTGGTTTTCAGATAAAAAAGTGTTGATTAAATATTGTATTTCTGAATCAATTAAAAAGCTCAACGAAATAATAAATTTTGAATGTTGTCGATATGAAAGAGTTGGATAAAATTCATGATAATAAATTCCCCTAACTACTCACCCACATTTCCTGTAATTCTTTTTGCAATTGAGAAATCTTTATTTAGAGCATAAGTACATTTTATTCAGTTTATTCGGTTTTCTGTGTTTTACAATTTGACTACTGCACAATATTTCTATTCACGCCGTTTTGAGCGAATTCAATTTAATAGAAATCGTTTTTTACTTAAGCAATAGTTTTCATGTCGTTTATCCATTTCGATGCGTAATTTTGAGCCTCATCGTCACTTAATTAAATAAATTCGTCTTCAGACGAATATTCTTAAATTACTTACTGAGCTTATTTCTCACATTTTCAATAGTTCTATTTACAAAATTCACATTTACATACAAAGATTATGTCGGTACGTCCATTGCCTCTATGATATTGAATTACGCTATCATTGGGCTATCGAAAAGAAAATCATTTTCATTAAATTTTGTATAAATTGAATTCTGTGGCATATGATCGGCTTTTCATGTCGTTTCGCTTGATTATAAATTATCCTAGACTATCGTTTTAACTAATTTCCATTAATTTAATTTGGCATCATGAATAAATATACAAATTTTTATTCTATGTATGCATGTATGTATGTATATTTACGTCGAGCGAGTGATTCATAGCCTAAGAGCCTTTTAATCAATTTGGAATACACTGAAAATTGGACCATTCCACGATCAAATGTAAATAAGTACAAAAACAAGTTGAAAATCAACCAACAATAAAAAAAGGAAATTGCATTAACAATGAAATATTTTATGGATGAGACTAAAGAGAAAACATGTTGGAAGGATTTTCATATTGTGTAGTGCCGGAGCCAGGAAAATGAATGAGTATGAAAATCGGTTTTGTTCTGATTAAGGGTTTCTGAACTGCAAAAATGTGAATATGCAAAATGGGGGTTGGTCCATGATCATCGCGGTATGGTGATGTTCTCTTGTATGATGCCAATTTGTGCGTGGAATGCATGTAGTCATATGATATTGCCCACACATGAGGAGGAATAACGATTCATGACACAGCACGATTTTGATTTATTTAAATGGATCTTTTTAGAGGAAAAGTTGGGTTCATAGAATGGCTGCGTAAATATGTATACATGTGTAACTTTTAATAAAGGATGATTTTTTTTATTCTGCCCATTGTCGTACGTTGATTGTTGCTGAGTGTCCGGCAGAAATAATTGATATTGCTTTTTCGCAGTAAATTTTTGATGACCTTATTGAACACATTGATATTGAAATAATAATCTTAAAATATTTGTGAGTCTTCTTGGTTTAACGCTTGGGTATTTCCGATTTTCTTGAATATTTGATGAAAATATTAAGACAAAGTATATTGTTTTCAACATACGAGCCGTTAGAAGATATTTATTGAATCCGACATGAAAAATTGGAAGAAAGGCAAAAACATTCATAGAGTTCGAAGGTTTCTGAATTTCATCAATCAAATTTTCCAGCTAATGGGCATTGAGGTCAAAAAAACAATCCAATTAAAAAATCTGTAAACTCATGAGCTTTATTTTAATGAGAATGCTCGGCAGCACGTCTTCTCTATCAATCTTTCTGAGAAATGTAACGGATATTTTGCTTTTAATTTTACTAGGCATAAGCTTCTTGTTTATGGGATGTTAGAAGCATGAGGATCAAATTTAGCAAAATATAAAATGAAAAAATTTGAGTTCATGAGACAGGGATCATTCAGCGTCCATCAATAATTTTCGGATACACTCATTTTTTGACCTAAAGAGTTATTTTTGAAATGTTAATTATAATTCTAAAGAGCTGCTTTTACAGTTTTATTCTTCAACGGTTTTTAAAGAGATTTCCAACAACAACAAAATCAGTACAGTGGTTATTCCCTTCCCCAACGAGAGCGAGACAAATCTTTGCGGGGAAAAAATCTTATTGTAAGTACAAAAATAAATGAAAATAGTCAAGTCTATGCAAACAATTTCTTCGTCTTTTCTTCCAATCTAAATTGATAAATCACTCAATAGCTGATTCATTACCAAAAATATGTATGGCGTGCGGTAAAAAAAGTTCATAAATAGTGGACTTTCATTCATAAACGTGTTACTCATTACTACGGCACTGACCTGGCCGTGAACCATAGAATATGCATCAAAAGTAATTGTTTTGTCCAAGACTAATCACAAAGCACAGAATAACTGGCAAACCAAATGACAATGGTCATCAACGCATACATTAGCGCCTCCAGGCTATAGATCTCACCACACGTACTCAACCTTTATTCGAGCCATAAATCCAAGCTAATTCGAGTCCTTTGATTATTTAATGCGCACTTAGAACAAGGAAACTCAACTTGTACATAATTCTATGATGAAGATAAAAATTCATGCTGAAATTAAGTCTTGGGTACTTTGTAGCAAGGATCGATAAAATGTCGATTATTACATAATTTTTACTGCTGACGTTACTTCCCAGAACAGGACTGCATACGATGTTTTGAGAGAGTGTCGGGATAATTAATCTATCCACTTAACTTTTCACAGTTGATTTGTGTTGCTTTTGAGGGCTTGAAATACGCGTAAAGGTGGTAAGTTTCATTCGTAAGTTCATGAAATCAACTTTAATTTGATCGCTTTAGCAGAATGATTGCTTGCTGTAATTATCCTGCATTCAAAATATCCATCCAATCAAATAAAAGATGAACTGCTTGAAGAGTTTCTTCAAATATTTGAAAATGGAGATCCATTAATTAAATAAATAAATTCCAGAACACAGCTCAACAATTCACCAAGCATAATTAAAGCTAATTCTATTGACATGTTTCTTAACAACTGTTTATACATTTGACCTAGGTTTAAACTTACTGGATACATTTTATTATTTGCAGAGCATGAAACTCCCTTAAAGGCTCAATACATATATGCAAATATCCATTTGCTCAATTATATATATTCCTTATTATTTTTTAATTATTCATCGAAGCTTTCACAATATTTCATTTCATATGATTTCCATTAGCAAAAATCTAATTTGATTTTAGTCATCGCTGACTTGCACACTTAACAGCTAAAACTATAATAATTAATCTAGTTTAAATGTTTATCTTACATTTGCATTAAACGTAAATTATGGGAGATAGTCACGCAGCTGAGTTTTATAATTTCATTAAAATGATAATTAGTAAGACTTGTAGATACTTGAGGCTGTACAAACACCGATACAATGCTGGAGCACCTGGAATATAAAAGTGTACATGAGTTACTGTTGCCGAAGGAGTAGAACAACGAGGGGTTAGTAAAAAGTTTTATGAAAAGGGTCGACCATCAAGGTCTTTTTTGTTGCTTTGTAAAATAAACATTTGCAGAAGGATTTGCATCGTAAGAATGAGACAGTAACATAAATGTAAGTGCAAAGATACGCGGATGGGAAAAAGTGTGTGTCAGTTCGAAGAAGTAGTTGGAAACCACCATTTTGTCGGAAAAATCGTAATACGTTTGCATAAAAAAGAATTTCATTTCAGTTGAAACGAGTACTGATGAATAATCCGTAGTTCTAATCTGGCATTAAAAACAATTTGCAAATAAGGCGATTTCCGTTCGAAAATTTCCATACATGGTAAAATCAAAAATCTCGGTAATACGATTTTTTATGTCTTACAAATGAATTTTTCTTCAAAGTTTTTTGATTTGGTTTTGATATCTATTTTGAAATTTTGTACTTGAAATTTCATAAACTGATTTTTTGTTAAAAAAGTCAATCATACTTTTCGTTGAAATTTCTTTCATTCCAGAATCAGTTGTTCCAGGACTTGATTCGAATAGTTTTCTTAAGCAAAATTCATTTTGCAATAGTCAATTGTGGAGTTTTTGTTGGAGAGATTTTTATTAAATCCAGTTTGTTGGAATTATTTTCCACATTTTTCAAAGTATGATCGTCTGGAAACTTGTTCTAGAAGTTTTTTATGGATCTATGATGTTTTTGACAAAACAAGCTATAATAATTAACACAACATATTTTTTCGCGTTCAATTCAGATCTTTTGTCATGTTTGCAAGTTGTAGCAAATCTCAGTGGATTTTTTTCCAAGGAAACTGGAAAGGTATTTCTTCTGCAGTCACCTGCAAGGCAATCAAGTTGTTTTCAATATTGGATACTTAGAGCTAATATAGCCTTAGGTTTATGTGAAACTTACTCCAAATTCCTCCCTGGCTTCTCATATTTTGTCAAAACTCAAGTAAATTGAAATTTTTCACCGGAGAACGTAGCAAAAATCTACATAATTATATTAAACATTCGCCAAAAGAATGCTCAAAGTATTATGATTAAAAAAATGCACCTAGCGTTTAACATCTTCTTTTTAAAAAAACATTGGAGATATTGGGAAATGTGGTTTTCTACAATGCACTTTAATATTCTATTCATTTTAACTTATTCCCCGGATTGAGAAATCGGAACTTATATCAGAAAAGTATTCACAATTTAGGACTTGGGCTACGAACAAAAATGTTCCGAAACTAGAAGTTTTGAAACCAGTATCATTAAACATTACTTAGTAGGATAGTGGTCTCAAATTGCTATTAAACGAGTTTACGTATCAGTCAAAATATTTTGAAAAAATCGCAGTGAGCCGAATTTTCAGATTACAAAAGTATCAAAAATTATCCTTGCAAATTCAAATGATTGATTAATAAAGATGAATAAAAACACATCTGAAACCTACGCTTTTTTATAAACAATTTTAAGTTCTTATAAATGATGCAAGAGACAAAAATTAATAAAATTATAGTTAAATATCACTTTGTTCACATGCTAATTTGAAGTTAAGCCCAAAAATTGTTCATCCCAAAAATATTTTAAAGATGAAGTTCATATCATGGTTGCTCACCTGGCTTGCATAAAGTAGAAAGTTTAGCATGGTGCTTAAAACAACATGGATTGGTAAGCTTATAGACATTAAAAAATTAAAATTCAAAGCGATATCGAAAATTATTGAAAGAAATATATGGTGTTCGGATAAATTGCGACAATATTCTTTTAACTTGAGTTGCAGTAAATCGATTTCCTATTTATGGTAGAAATTGGATTATTTTCCAGCAGAAAATTCTCTCTAAAAAAATTGTTTTCTTGTTCATATTTCGAAGACAAATTAAGCATTACTATATCAAGTATAAAGGTTTGTATGGTAAAATTATTTTCATCTGAAAATGTTAAAATTATTCAAATTCAAAATAATTTATGCGTCTGAAATATGATCAGCAAAATTTGTTTAAAATATATTCTGAAGTGATGTTTCATCAAAATCACATAAAATTTACAATAAATGAAGGACAATACACTAACTTTCGAAAAAAATTTGATAGAACTACAGACGTCTTTAACATTTTTCAAATCCAAAAATTTAAAAAAATCAAATCTTCATTGAATATCTTATCTATTGATGCAATCCGAAAAATTTACACCTAAACTCGAGATTCTTTCAAAGGTGAAGGATATTTCCCTAACAAAATCCTGGCTATAAAAAATTCTAACACATTCTACAGATTATTTTAATAAAATCCATCCATGTGAATGTATGTTTGATGGAACCTACCTGCAGCGTGTCCATACTCCTTTGGTGGATAGTCAGTATCAAAGATACTTTGACCAATAGCTACAGCTCCTTTCCTATCGTTAGGACCATTACCACTGGCTGATGATGCCGAGGCTGAAGATGATACGGAAGCGGATCCTGTATTGTGACTTTCGGATCGCATTGGGAACACCACCTCCGGTTGCACTATTCGGGGTGTATCATTGCGTGATATCAGATCTGTCGAGGAAGGTAAACGAGAAAATAATGTTGAGTTCATTTGAATGAGGGTGGAAACGAATATGAAAATAGATTGGAACCCCTTCCAATAATTAACTCTCCAGTATATGGGAAGTTCCTGTAATCGCCTCGAAAATCGAAATTGATATTTTCCACATATCTTTACGTTTTGACGTCTTTAGAGTATATTTTAAGTGTTTTTAGAAAGAAATATGTACGTGAGTGTACTTAACAAATTTAAAAAAATATTTTTGGAGCCGTTGTTTAATTAATTTAAAAAAGTGCAAAAAATAGGTTTTTTTCTAAACCAATACATTTTTTAACCAGATTTGCGGGACACAGTAATCAATGTCTATAAAATTTATATACCGGGAACTGTTTTCGTAGAAAAACTGGTAAAACTTTTTTTCATGACTTCGAAAAAATTAAATTAAAATTAAAAAATCATTAAAAGCCATCATGACCTTGAAGGTCATTTAAGTCATTCACTATATTTTGCGAACCGAATATAATATTTGCGTCATAAAGGTGTTAATCGACGTGCATTTACATTTTTGTGATGTTTTTAAATTTTGAAAAAAAAAAAATCGCTGGTGCCGTTTTTTAATTGAATAAAAAAATTGCAAAAAACTAGGAGTTTTCTCATACGAAATACATTTTCTACCTAATTTGAACAACACAGTAATGAATATTTGTAAAATTTATAAATTCTTATCAGCTTTTGAAGAGAAACCAGCGAAACTTTTTCCATGAATACAAAAAAGAATTAAGAAATTAAATTAAAAATAGAAAATCATTCAGAGTTACCATTTTACTTTTTGCATGCAAATAAACTGATTATGGACTGCATATTCAATGTTTCTCAATACCAACTGCAAAATAAGAAATAATTATTAGTCTCATTGAAGTCATGGCAATTTTGGATACAACTATTCAAAATGGCCACCACGCGACAAAATCTCTACAGTGCGCGTAATAACAAAAACTGCATTCATTTTTGCTAGCGCTCTTTTGTCCTACAAGCATCGATATTAAAATAACAAATAACGTAGAAAAGGCTTTGTAACCTGCCCCCCCCCCCATTGATCCATTGATCCGCGTAAATATTTAATCAAACCAATCCACCCTCCATCCACCAAAAGCCATACGTAATCAATGGACGCTCCCGTAGATGATATGATTGATATTAACTCATTCCAATTACTGTTGTGAGTACCTCTCATTATTATTATTATTTAAAGTAGTATTATTTTCATAATTATTTTTGTGTTTAATATTTTTTATATTTGAGTAGATATTACTGGAAAGTTGACCGTGTGCACCTCAAGGGTCGCACCTCGCGGCTTATATTGTATATGGCTTCGCTAGGAGTATATTTGTATTTAAGTAGCCCAAGTAAAACTAAAACGATCTTCTCAGGGCTTTGTAGAATAGTCTCAGATATTTAGCATAGACGTAAAGAGAAAAATGATGTAAAATGTTTTTAGTGAAGATTTGATTATTTTTAAGTATATATAGGATTTTCGTTTGTCTTTTGTAGATTTAACTGATTAATCCCAACATAAGTTTAGAATTGGCATCGAAACTTTGGAACAAGAAGAGCGGTTTGAGTATATTAAAATGAATTTTAAACTCAACATTTTCTTCTTCGTCAAATTTTATTTCAATGAGTGGTCTTTCCTTAAATAATGTAGTCTTATTCCAAACTCAATGAAAAACAAGAGCTCAGCAGACAATATATTGTATGAAACATTCAAATCTTAATAATAAATTTAAATAACAGAAGCTCTACGACATTAAAATAATTTACCGAGCATCGTATGATGCCTAATTAAAGATACCATTCGTAGTTTTCTTGACGAAATTAGTACCGACTTTAACCATTTAAAATTACTTACGCTTTCAAATACTAAGAATAAAGCACATGCATTTCAGAAATAAATATAAACATAACTACAACGTTTAAAAAAAGCTATTCAATATTCAAATATGCATTTAAATCTATTCAGAGTCGACCACTTCAATCATCCCCCGCATCCTTTCGTTTCGTGCGCAACAAACGAAATAACCACTCCGTGTTATCCTTCGTGCAAAATAAATGTTTAGCACATATTTTATTCAAAGCAAAACATGTTGTCGATAAGAATCTGCTTTTACAAAACCTTCAACTTTCTCCGGTGTGCCAGGTGAAAGCTAACGTGAGTTATGACAGCGAACATAGTCACATATGTGAGGTGGTTGACGACTATGTGGGCTCGGGCGCATTCATTGAACCATATCAGATGTCGCCCGTTCATACTCGTATGATGGTGTTTTTTTTTAGTTTGGAGCCTCCTTGGAGCCTTAACACTTCGATATGCCGCCGAAGAAATAAAAGTTGAAAGCCTGAATTGCATGGCGCGGCCTGGGAGATGAATCAAGACACAAAGAAAGTTCAATGTTGCGTGAAAACGCGTGACAGAATGACATACCAGCTACTTTGGGACCAGCTTATCGAAACTAATCTACCTGTTCGGGGATTCACCTTCCCATCCAGGGGGTTTATTGTCGGAATTTTGATTGTATCGTCACCGTGTGTGCCGAGGGATGTGCATGCCCAAGAGAGAGCCTGAACTGAACTGAGGTGATTCAAGTGTAAGGCAGGATTATGGCTTCTTTATTTCTTCACACACGACGGTCGCCACGTAGTCGTCTTTGGTCTTCGTGTCCTCTCTCGTCCTTCCTGCCACACTGACTGTTGAGCAAATATAAACATTTGCGAAAACCGACCAAGCCAAGCTGGCTGGGAGTTGGAGACACAAAGGTGGAAGAACGTCTGGGTTGATGAAGGTATGCGGTTTTATCGGCTGCCCACATTTCACTTCATTTCATTTATTTTAGGAATTCATGGAATTCTTTTCATGAGCATTGTATGTGGTCAAGCTTTTGACATTGTATTTTGCTCCGTACTGTGTGTCTTTCGGCGGAGATGGGAATTTCTCATGATATTTCCCGATGGAATAATTTCGTGGGAAATCGGATTAAGAAAGTTCACTTGACTTGAGCCCCTCGCAATTCTTTATGGCGATAATGTACCTAAGCTTTAGTGAATGTATGCATGGAGGCTACTATGAATCCTGTGGTATGTGAAGAGATTTTGATATCCTAGCTTTGCAAAGGTTTATAATGAGATGTTATTTTCAGATCAGGGATTATTTAATTCACGAGAATCGCAAGGATTATTTTTGGTAATGTCATACATATATAATTGGATGGTTATCGTGGGTTTGAAGTATTGCATAAGTCAAATCATGATAATACATTATCACGACTTGCCGCTTTTACCGAGAATAATGTTGATATGATATTGCCAATATAATATGGCTCCTATTTTCGTCCGAAGAAATTGATACATTTGTATTTAATTATCAAGCTTACTCAATCGATAACTTGATTAAAATAATAACATGTGGAATGAATGATAAAACTTATTCTCAATAATATGCACCTACTGGCAAAGAATCGTACTTACTTTCTTTAGTTTCTGACGCCGCATGTGTTATTGGTTTTGATGGTGATGATGGCAAAGGAATCTCTGCAATCGAAAAAAGTATTTTGAAAAATAATTACTTCATTAGAGATTAAATTTACAATTTAACTAGAGAAATGAGTAGCAGTTGCCCACACAAAAATATTCTTGATCCTTAGCAAAAAAGTGCCCAATTACTTCTTTTCATTTGCAACCATGTCAGTATAATAAGCTTATTGTGTTGTTGATTTTAGGTTTTGATACTTAACCGACTTGTTCAATAAAAACTTTTCGATTTTGAACTAATTTGATAATAAATATGTGTAAATTTAACATAAAATTACTATCTAAAATAATCAAATGGGCATGGATTGATTATTTTGCCTCTCCATTTTATTGATGGTTTTTTTTTTCAATGCAAATACGAACTCATTACTCACCATAAACTCTAATCGATCCTTCTGTCTCGCCCAATGAGTTCTTTGATATGCACCTGTAATTTCCAAAATCTCCACTCTGCAAATTTTTTATCGTCAACTTCATATGTGCTCTAGACAAAAAAGGATAAAACAAAGCTACTTAGTCAATTAAAATTTCATCAAAGTAATGCAATGACAATGGGAGAAGGCAATGCAGTAGCAGATTGTAATGCGATTATGTCTCCATTTATTTTCAAACTAGGGAAAAAGCCAGGATGACGGTAAAATACGGTGGAAATATAATTCGATTCTGTCGCAATAGCCCGTCGCATCTTTTCACATGGTTTTGGTAACGACAGGATACTTGTGCAGCTCGTTCCCAGAAGGATTTAGTTACACTTGCACTTTGCGTTACACGTTGCAGGTGTATGTTTTCAACTTGGGACTCTTGCGGGCGTATTTGGGTTTCCCCACAGTTTAAAGTCGTTTGTCGCTTCTTGATCCTTTTTGGTTTAATTCTTGTATGGAGTTTTATTATGGCGGTAAATGGAAGGAAAGGAACAATGTTGAATTTATCAGTCTGTCAAAAAGTTACCTGTATGAGTTTTCAGCGTATTCGGTTTTGTATTTTTTACTAGGAAGCACCATCACGGCATTGTAGACCCAATAGATAATGGCTCTGAAAACGAGTTGATTTGAAAAAACAAACATATATTCTTAACGGCTCTTAAAGTTTTTTTAATTAATGCAATTTAAAATTTGTGAACTAGTGCAGTGAGGCTTGATATGCAAATCATAAATATAAAGTATAATTCCGGCTGTATTGTAATCATATTTATGACCAAATTATGTAGGGAAACCAGAATAATTTTTGAAGATCATACGTTAATTTATGGAAAGTAATGAAGATATGATTATGGAAATGTTACAATTTTTTTGAAATTTATCTATTTGGATAGCTCACTATTCTCACACGACCCTAAATAGGAATATGTATGTTCTTTTCACTTCAGTTAAGGTTTTCGGGGAAACGTTCACTCTATCCTCCATTCCAGTCTAGTTTAAACTAATACTTACTTTGGATGTGCTTCGGTGTGACAGTCTATTGTAACATCGGTTCCAGCTGGTGCTCCAACAAGCTGATTGGGTACCCATATCATTGGCGAAACTGTGTAGTACAGACAGAAAGGATATTAGTTCGTTTCTCGTTTGTAGCAAAATAAGATACCATAAAATCGAGTGAGATGATGATTTTCTTTTGGGAGAAACATGTCACAAAAACAATTTTTTCCCCCGAGCTTGCCTCATTCTGTCCGTTCAGTCCCTTAACACATGCACATATGTTCATCTGCAACATATTCTTTCGTTACGTGCAAATACTCTACTGGCAAAAGCACGTGCTTCGAATTCAGACGAGACTACAAAAAAAAATCAAGCAACTGAACTGGGACTCCATGAGGATAAATGGAATTTCATAGAAAGGACACATACGAGTATGCATGTTCTTTACGATTCCTATTACAGAAATAGAACATAATGCTTGAGCTTTTTTCGGGGTTTATTCTGAAGCTACATTTGGGTGAGAATCCGGATGTATCTATTCCCGAAAAACATATACTTAAATCTAGTAGAAATATATATATTTTTCCAACAAGCAACTTCAAGTTGAATTCCAGCTTCCCGGGGGCAAGTGGAATAGTTGATGAAAATTAGAGGTACATGTATAATATAAGCAACTCACACTCGACATCCAGGATAATCCTTTTGGACACAGATGGTGGAACTCCGTTGGTCGCTATACAAAGATATGCTCCCATTTCACTGCGGCTTACTTTTGTCAAGGGTAGCACCTCACCGTCGTAGACTAGGACTGCATTAGGGTAAAAAAAGATTAATAGTTTTTCTCTTTGTGTCATTTGAAATTACAGCATGTACGCTAGGAAAATATGATGAAATCTTGTAAAAAGAGCCGCCGACTTTTTGTAATTTGTTTTTTGTTTTTTAAATTTTGGGCTTGAACTCCTTGTCAGTGAAATGTTTTTAATAGTTTTCGTATTTTAGTCTGTTATTAACTTATTTTATTTGATTTATAATTCTGATCATTTCTGGATGTTGTTCAAATGTTATATTTTTTCAGTGATTTTTATGGATACTTTTTTTTAGCTTAAATTACTACCAAAATTGTGTGAATTTTTTCGATCAAAACTATGATTCACTTGAAATGTTTTAAGTGCATCATTATTAAATAATTGTTTTTATTTGTTAACACTAACACTAACACCCAAACTACAAAAACTAAATTTTTAATCACAATTCAAACCTTTGTCCTTGTCTTTGTCCTTGCGCCGTTTTTCCGAAATCGGCTCACCGTCTTCACGTCTCCAGATTATTTTCGGCGTTGGAAAGCCGTCAGCTCGGCATGTCATGTTAATATTTTGATTTTCACGTACAGCTACAGACGAAGGTGTACTATCCATGTCCAGTATATTGGGGGGAACTGCAAGAAAACCCAATATAAAGATCATCTACAAATAAGCAGAAGGATGAAGTCGGGGGTGGGTTGGCCCTGCAGACCATGTGAGATAAGATTGCTCAAATCTGAAACCGTTCGAGGCACGCTCAAAATAAATAAATGACATTTTAAGAACAATCTAATATGAGTATGACATGTGTCAGGACGAAGAACGGCAAATAACCAAGACACACGAGATGAGAGGCTTTTGAGACTTTATTGCAAAGATAAGGGATTCAACTTGTCGTTTCAATTTTCGTTTAAGCCGGACAAAAGGTACGACCGGGAAAGCTTGGTGTTTCCGTTCTAAGTATCTTGTTTTCAAAATTGTCCTTAAACAAATACTCAAAACTTAGTTAACCAGCTTGGACGAGCTGGATAAACTAGCTTATGGTAATCGCAAAGTTGCAGCTCGCGGCAAATGCAAATCGGCTCCTGGTTGCCCGGGGTGATGTCGACAACACCTTCAAGACAATTTTCTGAAGAAGGTTTTTGTACTTACCAACAACCTGCAAATATCCAACTTGACTAATCATTGGGTTCGTGTTCACTTGACACATATAGTAACCCCGGTCATCCTGTTGGGCCTGGCTCACGTGCAGCAGCCATGTATTCGAGTTGTCGTACGTTATACTGTAGCGTGGTATCCTTGAGATGACATGCCGATGTATGGTCAGGATCATTTGTCTGTCAATGTGAATCCACGCAACCTGAAAGTATAATGTTCACTATGAATTTCCACTGCGTCCGTACTAGGAGCGGATACAGGAAGGGAGGAAGGGTTGATGGATGGGGAAGGCAGACAGTGTCGGGCACAAGCAGCCTGTTTGAAATTACAATCAGGGAACAAGCAGGATTACGCTGTCACTGGCATATGTGGGACAAACGTTGATTGTATCAAATGCAGACAGGGATCATGTGAAAAAGAATTTATCACAGAGGATTACATTGCATTATACGGTGATTAATACTAAAGCCCACAGCGATGAAATTTGATTGCTTAATTCCCCGAGGGTTCAGGATACGTGTTCACGGAAGGAAGAGCAGGAAAAATGATATCTGCGTGAAATTTAAATCAAAAAAAAAATACCGGCGAGTTGGATTGACCGATTAATTTGTACACATGAAAGTCAACACAACAGCATAAAAATTACGTAAATCTGAATGAATATTAAAAGCCTTTAAAAAGTCTTATTTTTTACTATTCTGCTCAAAAAAGCTTGAAAATAAATATGAAAAATGAAATTACTCCATGAGATACATCTGCAAATATTTCCTTTATCTTTCAAAATCAATAAAATAAATAAGAAGGGCAATATTGTCGAAATAAAATCTTCATTTAAATTCAAATGACTTTTGTATCCACGACGGTGGGCTTAAGTTCATTTTTACGAGCTGATTTGAAACTTTATTGTTGAATAATTGAAGGATTGGAAGGGTTAGTTCAGGATTTGCCGAAGTCAATTTCCACCCTTATGTTGGCAGCAACTGTATTTTTATTAGTTTGCTCGGGTGGTGTCGAAAGAGTTTACTAAGATTAAAGGGAGCTGAATTTGATACGGACGAGTTTCGATATGAACCACTTAAATTGTTTGTGCAGGAGAAATAGGGATGGTGGGGTTTACTCTTTTCGTTTGTTTCATGAATCCTATTCAACGATTGTAAATCGAGGTTATCGAATATAAAAGTAATAAAAGTATTGTTCTTTGCTAGTTTCTCAAGTAAGAATGTGGTTTTGTCAGGGTAGAACCTTTTCAGTAAGCTTGCGTTACGTCATGAGAATCATGTACTTTAATTACGTGACGTAGAAAGATTAATCGAAGAGTGAGACTACCTAGTTAATTGCATCATTTTCTTTCAAAATTCGGGTGAACTGTCAGAACAAATTCATATTGTAATTAAGATGAAAAAATCGGGCTAGTATTGATTTGGGTCTTATGTGTCATTGATCAAGACAATGAGGTGACCACTTTTCCAGTGCATATTTTTGCACTCACTTTTGATTGTTGTTTGGTCGCTAAGGAGATTAGTTTTCTTGGATGCAAGTTAAATTAAATAATGTACAATAATGAAAAAATGGTGGATGAAATTTGAAAAACATTTTTTTTTAAAAATATTTTTTCCGACGATTTTAAATTTCAATAATGACAGAATGCAAGTAGATCAATTTAACAAAAAACGTTCAGTTTTTAACTTCCCAGTATATGGGAAGTTCTTGTAATCGCCTCGAAAATCGAAATTGAAATTTTCAACATTTCTTTACGTTTTGAGGTCTTACGAGTATATTTTAAGTGTTTTTAGAAAGAAGTATGTATGTGTGTGTGTGTGTATGTACGTACGTCCGTACGTACGTATGTGCGTTCGTGGACAGTTTTTTCTACGAGCATACTCACGTAAACAAAGTCCTATCGACTTCGTTGAGGTGTCAATCAAAGCGTCTTTGCAATTTCAAGAGCTGATTAATTTTTGGGACACTTCAGTCAGGGGGGTTTGTTGTGTTGCCCCTTTGAAGGTCATTTCTGTCATGCGTTATATCTCCCGAAACAAACATGCGATTTTCATCATTAAGGTGTCAATCGACGCGTATTAACATTTATGTGATTCTATCAAGTTTTTTAAAAAATCATGGAGGCGTTTTTAATTTTTTTGAAAAAAGTGCAAAAAATTAGGTTTTTTTTTCATAAACAGTAAATTTTTAACCTGATTTTCGAAACACAGTAATCAATGTTTATAAAATTTATATACTCCAAACAGTTTTTGTGCAAAAACCAACAAAACTTTCTCTCATGATTACAAAAAAAAAATTAAATTAAAAATCAAAAATCATTAAAAGTCATCATGATTTCAAGGTGATTTCTGCCATTCACTATATCTCACGAACCAAATATAATATTTGCATCACTTAGGTGTCAATCGACGAGTATTAACATTTTTGTAATGTTTTTATATTTAAAAAAATCGTTGGAGGCGTTTTTTAATTTAACAAAAAAAATGCAAAAATTTAGGATTTTTTCATAAAAAATAAATTTGTTAACCAGATTTGCACAACACGGTAATAAATGTTTATAAAATTTATAAATCCTTATCAATTTTTGGAGAAAAACCAGCAAAACCCTTTTCCATGATGTTTAAAAAAATTAAATTAAAAATAAAAAATCATTCAAAGTCGCCATGTAAAAAGTGTTCATATGAATGATTTTACCCGACTACTCTTATTCTGAAGACATTGTTGTTAAGCCAATCACAGTTTATTAATATTTGCATAATTTAAGCAGATTTTTAATAGTCTTCATAGTACCGTGTTCCCCCCTATTGATCCGCGTGAATATTCAATCAAATCAATCTGTCCCCATCGACCAAAAACCTTACGTAATCAATTGACGCTCCCGTAGATGATACGATTAATATTAAGTTATTTCAGTTACTGTTATGAGAGGTACATTATTATTATTTAAAGTAGTATTATTTATGTAAATATTACTGGGAAGTTGACCGTGTGGACCTCAAGAGTCGCACCTCGCGGCTTGTTCGGAATACTTTTGGGATGGAGTGTTTTATCAAACTAAATTCTAAGTAAAATATGATAAGTTTGAAAATTCAGTGTTAAATTTTTGTACATATTGTCAATGAAAAGTACCACAATCTATGCGAAAGTAAAATTAAAATGCCAATTAAACAAATTGAACGAAATATGAACTTAATTTGATAGCATTATTATAAAAAAAAATATGGAAATATGCGAATAGAAACGAAAATGGCTTGGAGACAATAACGCTTGTTTATTAGCTTGTGTACGTTAATCCGTGCAGAAATATGCTTATATATAATTAAATGCCATAATGAATTAAAAACTCAAAGTTGGTTCCCAGAAATATATCTGTGGGTATTTTATTATTAAATAATTTCTACAAAATGTTTAGAACAGACACTTAAACGCTGGTTCAATTCAATAAATATTTTCGTAGAATTTCTCTCCATTATTTTTCGAGTAGGAAATCTAATTTGAACTCTTTCCAACTGTCTTCTAACTCAATAATTATCAAATGATAATTAGTAGAGCACTCATAAAATTCTTCGTATAAAACTTTGTAATTCGATGTGGAATAATTTAATTTTGAAACAATTTATGAGAAACTTATGAGAAAGCTGGTTTTGGTGCTTGAATAGAAAGTCAACTGCTACTTTCGGATTTTTCGACTACAGTTAAAGAAATTCAGATTAGATAGAAGGGTTTCACAAATTTAAAATAAAAAAAAACTACCCTGATTTTTGTCAGGATTTTACGCGTCTTAGCTGTTTGTGCATTGAATAATATTTTTTTCTAAAATCTATTCAAAAAAATTTCAAGCTCATCGTATTACGCATAATTTGCATCTTTCTCATTCAGATGCCCATTTACTCACATTAAAGCTGATAAAAATATGTGCAAGCCCCAGGACCTTCACTTATTACGCCCATCATATTTTACACATTAAATAAGCATAAAAATTCTTTTCAAGGTACATCAACATAATTTAGTCAAGTTTGCATTACTTGAACAGGTAATATTTCAGAATTAAATTATCCTCGAACGACGACAGAGTGAGCAAGACTGGAAAAGCTATCTTCTTTCACTACAAGCTGTGGCCACACTCCCATTTCCATTTCGGGATGGATGTTCGGTTTGGTTCAGTACCAATTTCTTAGACCATAGACGTGGCGGCTCCAGCGGTTTTAGGCTGACAGAGGGATGGCTGGGGGTGTGAGTACATTTCAAATTTTCCAGGAATAAAATTGCTAGATGGGTAAAATGTCTAAGTAAAGTTTCGTTCACTTTGTTTGGGTTAAGTTAAAGGATTTCAGTCGCGGCAAAGTCGAACTTTTTCATCATCATCATCATCGCCACCGTCATTGGCGTGTTGATGTTTTCTTTTGTTATGGCCCCTCAAGGTTGATTTCGCTGTTCCCTCTTTCGACGATGCTTGTTTTGGGACCATAAGAGCAAGAAAATGGCCCATTGTTGTCAGGTATGCTAGACAAATGAATGTCAGGGGTGGATTCCAACAGTCATTTTCTCCCTTATGGTAGATGTTCGGAAGAATTGTACTAATTTTATTGATCTTGTGTGACATGAAAAAAGTCTGCATTTAATCAACTCAATAAAAATGAATAGTTAAAGTCGGAAACTTGGTTTCATATAATCTAAAAATAGTAGAATTGTAAATTCTAAGAGGGAACCATTTGGAAGAAAATGGTAAATATTAGTTAAACAAAAATATTTAAAATGAAACGATAAAATCTAGTTTATTTATTGCAAACAATTAATTACGGAATAAACATGTCGCTTCATTTTAAGCTTGTTTTCAACTCATGTTTTTCAACAGTGAACACTTGGAAAATCATACTAAATGACATTTAATAAAAAATAATAAATAAAAAATTTCAATGAAAATGAAATCTAACTCACGTAAAAAGTAATAATATTTTTTGCTTTAATGCTATTAACACTAAGTGTACAAACATAATGTACTTTGTAACACATTCCACGCAAAAGAGCATGCTTTCCGTATCCTCAGTACTCACTCTATCTAATTCATATTAGTTCTATCAATCACACATCCTGTACTTCATCAATACACCAACAGCTTCCATTCAGCTGAAGAGTCATTAAGGATCACTTCAACCAGAAGTGGAAACATAAGAGCACTACACAATTTCTCCTATTCAGGAATGCTCACTGTTCCGTACTGAAACTTTTAATGATGCCGAAGAAGTAATTATAATGTGCTCTGGATGACACATTCACTTGATGAATCTCATTTTGTTCTTCGTCCCGATAACAGGACGCATAGTGTTGAGCTACCGGGCTATAGTTTCGTCGGGTGAAACACTCAAGTAGACATCAAACGCCCAGGTAATGAGCATATAATTATCATTTCCTGGATGGCCTCATAAGAACGCCACATAAGTGTAGTTCAAGTGAAATAAATTGCCAAAGACATTAAGTTGGGGACACACAATATCAAGGATACTAAGGATAAACTAACCAAAATTACGCAGTGCTAAGAAGGTTTGTGATTAAGGAATGATAATATTGCCATGCGAGTTTGATGTCTCCGAGTGTGGCAGCAATTTAAATTACTTACAACACAACCCGAAAGTTTTGAAGAGGGTCGATTTTTTGGAGCAAGTAGTTTCGGACTTGAGTGGATTTTTGGGGTAGTTTTGGCATGAAATGACTAACATATTTAATTGGTTATGGTGTTTCTGGTGAATGGTTAGTGATGCAGTGTTTTTGCTGGTAGAATAATTTATTGTCTTGTTTTAGATTCAAGATACAAACTTCACTAAGAAACAAGCAAAGGAAATATGATTCAGTAGACACATAATTTTTAAAAAAATGTTACAGTGCCCTACGAAACTAAAAAAAATAGTAGAACGGAAACTAGAAAAATATTTAGGATGCAGATATTTTAAAACAAGAAAAATTGTTTTTTTTTCAAATTATAAGTTTCGATTTTTCTCTTGCTAATGTGACTGATAGCAAGATTTCATTTCAATAATATTTCGAAAATACATAAAGCTTGAAATGAAGAAAATATTTCCCTTTTAAGGTACTAGTACACATTAGGAGGCCAAAAAATAATGCATTTTTATGAATTTTTCTCCCAGCTCCTTCATGGAATATAAACATGCATTTTTTTCAATATATATATCTTTTGAGAGTACAAAAAACATTTTTTTAAAAAAAAATTCATCATAAACCAATTTTGTAGAGGGTGCCAATGTTGGCACCTCAAAAAGCCTCTACTCAGAATTTGCAAGTCTGATAAAAAAACTCAAAAACGGTTATAAGGACTCAGGTCTCTTAAGTGACAATCCACCACCTTTTTGAAAAAAACTGATGAGAAAAAAAGTTGCGGAGCTTTGAATTATTTATTTGAAAAATTAAATTAATTAATATTTTCAATCGTTTTCTGCCCGACAAATTTTTGTTTTCCAATTTTGTGGTCTAATTGAGGTGAATTGTCTTGCGGAGTATATTAATAAGTAAAACGCATTAAGATTTACTGAATTCGGGTGAGTAGGTCCGGAGATTAACTAGCGGTCAGTTGAAAAATCGTCATTTCAAGATAATCGCGTTTAAAGTTTGGCTTCGTTTTGAGTATCTTTTCTATGCATTTTTAAGTTCGTTTTTATGACGTCAGAATAAATACTGAAACATGTAAGTAGACGAAAATTTCGTCTTGTATTGTAAATGAACAGAAGAAACCGGTATTTTAGAAAGTGGGGATAACCAATCGATGCCATGCGGCCGGCGTACGCACTTAAAACCCTTTTATACTATTCTAACGTCCGAATTTTTCCAAAATATTTTAAGAGGTAATTTTTAAAGGTGCAAGGAGTTGAAAAATGGCAAAAAATGCATCGAAATTTTGAAATTTTTAATGTCTACTAGTACCTTAATTGAAAATGCATGTGGATTCATCAAAATTTTGAAAACTAATGTCACGTTCCAAAAACAATTTTTACGCGCTACTTTATCACTTTTACAAATCATTAATGATGAATAAACTAAGTGAAAAAAGTTTTTGTGTGTTTTTAAATGGATATATTTAATTTCCGTTGTTGTTAGTTTAAACATACGAATTTATGGATTCATGACTTTACAGAAGAATTTTTTTGGATGGTTAACGCAACTGAAATCTTACAGATATTCAAATTATATATACAATCAATTTGTTGGCTATGTCTTAAGTTGTTTTTTATGAAAAATAGGAACTCTAGAAAAAAATCTCCTAGAAAAAATTAAAATATATATTTGAAGCGACCGTCAAAATTTTACTAGGTGTTGATCAGTTGTTTCATAAAAAGATGCAGTTATGTATGGTTAATTTCTCCATATGAACCTGCTTGGTACATGTCCTTCTTCAATACTTTAAAGACGACACCACTTTAAAAATGCACAATTTTAATTCACTGTTGAACGTTCGAGATAGTCAATCTTTTTGAAGAATTTCTTTAACTGAACTATATAAAATTTTAACGTTGTGGAAGACTAATTTATAATCGGTTCAAAAGCACATAAAAATACCGAATTATTTTAAATTAAATTTCTAAGCATTATCGTTCATTTATTTGTGTGAATGCATTGTCAACTAAATTTTAAAATTACAGACTCTACATTTTATTTGTCGTGTGACTCGTTTCAAATTCTATACATTTTGTGGTTTCTGGTTTGATCCAAATGGTAAATTTTTTTTTAGATAAGTTTGAAGGGTCAAGTTGAAAGCTGTTTCTCAATTTTTATTTAGAATTTAGTTTAGTTCTTTTTTATAAAAATAAATGGAGACATTTTTCTTTAAGGATGTAGGCACCTTGTGGCAAGACCGGAGGTAATAGTTAGTAATAAGTAGAAATATGCGCAAATTGTGGTCGTCGTTTAATGAATGTAGTAAAAACATATTGATTCCTGATATGAATTGCGAAGAGTAAAAATGTTTACAGTATCCTAGGTTTTACGATAAGATTCTTTTATTATTTGATTGTAGCAAATTGACGTTATATGGCCTTTTTTCAGGTTTATCATTCTGTAGGTTTAATTTTCGAATGCATCCTGCATGCGTGTAAGGGATTTATATTTTTATCAACACAGCAAACTCAATAGATGGATTGGACACTCAGGATGCATGATACTTGGCGTGATGTTATACAAAGCAAATATCGCTGGATACGGGTTACTTCCAATATAGGGGAAGTATACATCACGGCATAGTATCCACGCCCGCTTCACACGAGGTGTCTGTCTGTCTGTTTTTCGGACTGTCTGTCTGCCTACCATATCTGCATATTAGGCATGTCAATATTTGCAAGCCTGATTGGAACCTACCTTGTAAGATCCCAAATGCTCCACGACACAAGGCAAATTGGCATCACGTCCCACTGCAACTGTTACGTTCGGGATGGGCTGTGCAAACCTCGGCTCATCCATCATGACTGCAACGAAAATCAATAGCATAATTGGAATTAATATTTGATAAGGGTCCAGATAGATTCGGATCGATTGCATTAAATTGATTACTCCTCAATGGCGAACGTTTTCCGGATGGCTAGACGCGGACAGAAGTGTCGGATGGCATGAACAGCTCCAAGACAAGAATCGGATTATTCATGATATCCAGCGGTCAATGTCTGAACATTGTGTTAGTTTCAATTTGGGAAATTTGATTTTTAACAATGATTTCACAAATGAAAATCGCATAATACTCGTTGGTACTTGTAAAATTATTTTTGTATATGTCAATGAAGAACTTGCAACCACATTAGTATTAATAATTTGTTTCATAATCGAGATATGCAAATGGAAGAGAATGTATCAGTCGAAACAAAATTTGCACATAAATGTCATGAAACTTGCACCCAGCTTTTTCAAATTGGATAAAGAAATTAAAAATAAACAAATCTGCACTTTTAAATTATTTGCAACATTTCTCATGCAAAAACAACATTTAAACTGTTTTGGAGCTTACACCTTTTTGCATTTATATGCATCAATTTTATTTCATCGATTTTATTGAGAGAAATAGAAACACAACATAGATTTTTCACAAAAACGACAAGATTTATTTTGTCCTATTTGACTTTACCTGCTTGTTTATACACATGGCCTAATAATTACAAATTATAAACAACAATCCGCAAGACAGAATACTAGATTCAATCACGATGCTATTCTGATCCAAATTGTAGCTGATATAGACCACAAAAACATGCTCTATTATACGAGGTCCATTAAAAAGTTAACTAAAATTAAGGACCTCCATTTATTCTGCTCGAAAGTGTAATTGAAGTAGAAATAATGAGGCAAGGTGGCTTCCCTCCAAGCACAATCTAGATGCAGATGCATTCATCCTTTTATAATGTGCTTCCTGTTCCATTCAACGCCGAGCACAAGTTTCACTTGAAAATTCTATAACCCACTACTAGCCCTTGTATCCTTACGCTTTGCACCGATTACGTACGAAATGAAAATCTGGGCAGAGCTCTTAAACGCTAGTTGTTCGTTGTGCAACAATGAAAAAGAAATGGAAGACGGAGTGGCAAGCAGGCGTTGGTATCTTTGATTTGGAAATTTGCCAACGAGTTGCTGTTTTAAGAATGTTGACCACATTGTTAAGAGGAGTTAAACTTGGTCGGTACAGTTGGTGGAGACACACAGGATCTAGGGCGAGTGTCTGGTAAAGGCAAAATTGAATTCGCCATTAGCATGGAAGCGAAAAAGGAAAGTAATCAAAACTATGTCTGCTTGTATCCAGTGACAGAGGAATGTGATCAAAATAATTACTTATTTCATAAATTACAAATGGAGGAGGATTGTATCTGGGGATATTTTGAGGTTAATTAGTTTGTTGGCTCTTTTCTTATTTGTAAATTTTATAAGAGTAAATTCGGTACCAATAAGAGATGACTAGGAAGTAGAAAGAAGTGGGATGCAGGAATTGGTCGGCATCTATATGGATGGACGAGTTGGTTGTGGCGTTTTCTCAGAACAGCTAGGCCTGAAACTATCCTTCCGGCTTCCAAACCACTGTAGTACATTTCAGGCAGAGGTCATTGGTATATACAAGGCAATAAACTGGTTGAGAAACCAGAAAATTTCCATAAGAAACCTGAATATTTTCTTTGATAGTCAATCTGCTATTCAACCACTATCCAACCTGAACACTTCATCTATGATTGTAATGGAATGTCGTACACAACTGAACGTGATGTCGCTTCATTGTGAAGTGATTCTACACTGGATATCGGAGCATAGTGATATATCGGGAATTTGGAAATCAGATGCTCTAGCAAGAGCTGGCACTGAGCTCCAGGAGTATACACTCACACCCCAAATCCAACCTATAGCTTCCATGAAGCCAGGATTTAAGTAGCGTTACATGAAGGCAGCAAAAAGGGCCTGGTTGTTGGAAGAAACCTGCAGGACAACCAGGCAAACTTAGCACGCACTGAGTTCCAAACGCATCAAGCAGCTCCTCAATACGAATCGTGAAACCTTGAGTTCTATCGAGTCCGTACTGAGGAGGTATTGTCTAATTGGCAGACACGCAGAAAGATTTTTTGTTTACTTCGAAGATTTTTGCCGAAGTTGCAGATCGGAAGAAGAGGAAGTGACAATCCAACAGTTTCTGAGCGAATTTCCTGCACTGTCTAGAAAACGCATGCAAACCTTAGGCTGACCCTTCCTGTACAGCTTCACGGAACTAGCTGATTTGAACATTGATGCAAAGCTGGCTTCATACGAGAATCTAAATGGTTCTCGTCGCCGCTAGCAGCTAGGTTATAGTGCTGTCTACTGAATCTTCTGTGGTATCACAGTGGGCCTATTGTGGCCTAAGTGAGCCATCTTTTGATAAAGAGGGCTGGCCATCTAACCAAATTCGGCAGTTGGTAGGATTCATTGATTGTGAATAAGTAATACAGCTGCGATTGGAGTTTTATTCGAATTTTCGTTTAATGTGAATTTTTAGGAAAATACTTTGCAATCAACACAATCCGACTGAGCTCAGAGAACTGGCCAAATATCTGAAAATTTTTCATGATTTCTTGAGTAAAAACTAATGAAATGGGTTTAATTCTTTAGGGATCAAGTATGTTTACCGCATCGAAAAATTAGGCTTGGACAAGGAGAAAATTGCTTCAAATACATATTTAAAAAAAAAATATAGAAGTACCGATTACTTATTATTTATAGGTGATTGAGAAACTGGTAAATATTCTTAAGAAATTTTTTTTTTGTTTATTAAGTTTTCTGATTTGTGGTTCATATATTTCAGTTTTTAAATGAACTTTTTCTTTAATTTTTTGATGAAATAATGTATGAAGTGTAAAAAATTTCTCGTGAACCAAAAAGGAAGCAAGTGTTTAAATAAGCATCTGCTTCAAAATATTTTTAGAGAAAAAATATTCGAGGTACACTCATTAAAATTGGACAAATTTGCTTCTAAGTGTGCAAAAAATTTCGCAGATAATTAGCTCCAACTCAACAGATTATTCAGTATCTTTCCGAAATACCCAACGCATTTATCCTCTTAGAACATCGAATATTCGCCACGACAATAATTCCGAATTAATTTTCATTTCGAAAACAATTGGTGGTTAGAAAATTTAACCAACAAAGCTGTATTTATGGCAAAGCATCAATTAAACGAGCAAATAATTTGTATCAGACTATTGTTAGCGGATAGAGTTTCTTATGGTGGCGCGGCGGTTGATATTCCAATCATTCGAATAGCATGCTAGATGTGCTATAGGAAATACAGCATTGGAAGTAATCCTCTCCAATTAAGAGTCTTCCGTGCAACAGTTAAGCTTCAAGAGGAAATGTAGCGGAAAATAGCCGCTAAGTGGAAGAAAGCCAGAGGAACGGAAATTTCGCTCATTATTTTCAGTTGTTAGTTTAAACGGGCTTTTTCTTGGATGGGATTCTTTTGCAGTTTGGATTGGGAATCTTAAGGGTCATGTCTAACGATTTTTGCTCGAAAAACACATTGATACAGTCAAAAATGTGAATTTTTTACAGAGCCTCAAAACGTTCATGATTGGCAGATGATTTTACATCCGTTTTGTTAGTTTACGATTTGAACACATGCTTGTGATAAGCAATTTATAAATTCTGGATTCAAATCCAAACTAACAAGTGTGTCCTTAAAACGACAATTCACTGGGTAACTGGAATTTAACGAGATATTTCCATCACGACACAGTCGGCGGTGAAGGCTTAGCAACACGACCAGCAACAACTGCCAACAATCAAGAACAGGACGTTTACCCACATAGCTGGATGGATCCCGTAGCAATTCGAGACTAATTTATCGTCCGTAATCGCGTGACTGCAAGGAATGAGTTTTCCCGTTGAGTTTTAACGCGGCATTTCCTTCAAGATTTTTCCATCTCGTGGTGCTTTGATTTTTTCCCTGGTTTTGCAGTTTTCCTTTTACGCTCTCACGCTTTTGTTAGTTCAGGAATTTATCTAACCAGCCAAGCTGCTCGTTAATAAACATGCCATACCATACAGGGGGATGGTCTTGAGCAATTGAACATTCTATTCAAGTAGTGGAATGCCTCACGTTATGGCTGACGAAGGGTGGATGATTGTTGGAGGCATAGTGTGAAGCCAAAATGGCCACCTGTTAGGAAGTTGTGGATTCAATTTGATTCCGTGGATTGGAGTGTACCACTGAGGGGGAAATCAGACCATACTACAAGGGAAAGTGAGTGTTTTCGTCCTCATTATGATAGTTCCATTCAACATATTTGATAAGTTTCAAGAAGATACACTTCTACAGTAAATCGATATAGTATTGTATTAATTATTATGAAAATATGCATTTGAATCGTCCAGTGTCGGGTGTTAACAATGAATGACAGCTGCAATAGTTTAATCAGATAACATGAAATAGATCTAAGTATTGTTGAAAATAGGGAAAATCGGAATTTCATTACAACAAAAAGATCAACTTTTTAATTTATTCCTCTTCGGTTAGAGGAGAATTTATTGCGGTATTACGACATAACTGAAAACTTTTTTTTTGTTAATAAGCAATGGAATTTCCGGTTTCAATGAGTTCTTCTAGCTAGAGAAATTCCCACAGTTGCAATAATCGTTTGCCTTTAAATGTTAGTTGAAGTTCTACCTAATTGTTATATATAACGAACAAACTTTCTAAATTGGTCTTATTTCAATTCAGTTTGTAATTTACCATTGATTAATCTGAATTGTGCCGTCAAAACGATACTGTTTCCTGTTTTTTGTGGTAGTCCACTCTTTTTTTGTTTCTTTCGTGACCAAGTTCAATGATTTCCAGAAATATCACGTCAGACCATTTCATTTGAAGTGCGTGTGAACTACTCGACACTAAAGAAATCGAAAATGCCTAACAAGCACTCTTTACAAAAAAAGGAAACCAATTCGATGTTAAATTGCCTAAAAAGCGAAAAGCACTCACTGCTCACATGGCAAAACCGTCACGTTAAGAAAAATCCTTTGACTTCTGGCACGTTTGTAATTGTTCTGCAACTAATGAGGAGACATGACAAAAGCAAGAAACCACCCTACGAAAGTGTCCCAGTAAATTGTGTGGGACAATTAAATTGCTTACAGAAATATGATGATAGTATCCGTCGCTATGGTGTTAATTATTTAACAAGGTTCTAATTGCACGTGGTCTGGTAAGTTGGGGTGCAGAGACTACCAACAGACATGGCATTCACATATGCTTCCTTTTTCATTGCCTTCCTGTCCAAAAGGTGATTTCGTGTGGCACATTTTCGGCGGTGTGCAT
This sequence comes from Oxycera nigricornis, assembly GCA_963942545.1. NCBI lineage: Eukaryota > Metazoa > Arthropoda > Insecta > Diptera > Stratiomyidae > Oxycera > Oxycera nigricornis. The sequence continues at coordinate 6,978,988 of OZ012663.1, read as the reverse complement.
GTTTCATGGGAAAGGTTGAATAATTGATGACGAGTTACTCTATGCCGGCATTGTGAACTTTGACACTATATGAGACATATCCTTTTGGAAATTGTGTGCTAGTATAAGGGTTGAATTTCGAAGAAATCAATAGTGTGTTTCCGTTGAACGCGAGGGGTAAGGGAAGAATTGTTTTGTTTTCAAGCATTTGGTTCTCTAGGCTGTGAATTGTCCACCAGCCTTACTCGCTGGTAAGTGTTTCAATTATTAGGATAATTAGGAAAAAGTGTCTGAATAATTCGCGGTTTTACTATCTTATTTGAAAATTACATTGACCAAAAAAAAACGATAAATATCAACGCCGACCTAATTGGATTTTTATTTGATAAACTTTTTAGGTAAACTTTCTGAGAGCTGAAGAAAATCACATAAAATTCTTTTAAATTAAAGAAACCATCAAAAGCAGATCCATTTTTTTTAAAATATGTCTCGTCTTACTATTTACTGCTTGAGAAAAGACATACTTTTCAATTTATTTAATTCATAGCACGTTGAAGGTACCTTATTTAAATAATCTTAAAGTCAAGATTAATCAGTACTTGACAATTTTTCGAAAACATAGATAAAATGTGAATATTATGAATATTAAGAAAATGTAAAAAAATCGTATAAATACAATTTGAAAATTCTTCGCATTAGTTTGAAGTGAAATTTCGTAGCAAGTTATTTTTTTAAGGTTCTTGTGCTCAGCATGTATTTTCTTTGCTCCCTGAAACCGAACGAAAACATTTCTTAAATAATTTTAAAATTACAATTTCTATCATGATGTGTTTATTATTCTGTGCTGAAATTCGATTCTTATAATGTATTACATACTACGGATTTTTTGTGGAGCCAAAAGCTTTTCTAAATATTTTCAATCCCATGAGAACTTTTCGGCATTCTAGATATCTGTATAATTTTAGCCGGATAATTAATTAAACAAACCCGAACTTACTCCCGCATCTTTGGCGAATTTTTTGTTTGTTGAAAATTATAATATTCTCGCAACAGATTACATCTGCCTGTTACTGACGCCAAAATACTCTGGCGAATCTATTCTTAATTTTTTATTCTCTAAGCATAAGGAAAAAAATTCTATAAATCATCAATCATGCTCAAAAACACTTCGTTGGAGGAAAAAAACTCACTTCCTTAGGTATTAAACCGAGGCAAGAGACAGATTTTCATTTTCGAATTCGAAGCTTGTCATTGAGTTATGTTTAAAGTACGTTTGAAAAAGGATACTCTGATGCCTTTTAATATGTAAGGATGGTAGATGACAGTTCTTTGATGTTTGCCCAACAAGTCATTTAACCCTCATCATTGATGGTAAGCGCAATGAAGAAGGGGATGTTCGTAGTTAGAAAATTTATGGTCGACTTTTTATTGTACCTATATATAGGCTTGGTATGGATGTTGGTAGAAAAATGATTTTTAAAGGTTTTTTTTTCAAAAATACTGTCTCCACAAGAACATCGGTGACTGAAAAATACAGCATCACCACAATAAAATGCGTTGGTAGAAAGGAATCAAAAAATCGAACAAAAATAATGGAAATAGATTACAACGCAGAAGAAGATTGAGGTATTGATTTTCAAACTTTCAACGCGAATGTTACTTTCTGGAAACCATAAACATATAAATCATTAGATTTGCGTTGCATCATTTATTTTGCGACAATGCAAAAAGAATCTTCAGAGAATAATCTTGTTAAATATGAAACAGGAACAGTGACTAAGAAATGATTCCACAGAAAATAATTCTTTTCAACTGCGAAGATGCATTTTGATCCTTAAATAATCAAGGCTCCATCCTGATTACCTATTCGATGCTATCGGTCTTCTACCATAAAGTGCCACTAACCAATCCAAAGCATTTTAGAATAATTCTGTCCCGGAGGGAAGTCACGAACACTTTTCAAAATTGAGATACATTGCCTGAGCTAAATGTTTGGTTGCAATAACCACGTCCGAATTGTAAATCACAAATGGTTTCAATACATAAACATTCATTGTAGCAGTGTGGGGAATTCAAGAACCAACTTTCCAGTTTTGTTTTCAAGTCAACTTTTCCGAAAATAAGTTGTTGATGCACGTTTCCAACCCCGGAAGGATTAGAATTTGGGTGTGAGAGCAGCGAAACCAAACAAGCAGTTAAATAAACTTCTCATGAAGTTTTCTATGGAACATATTGTAAAATAATGTCCATGGAAAAAGATCTCCATTAATCTTAATTCAAGGCAATTATATTTTGTAAAAGTTGAAACTAGAACTAAGGGTGTGTTTGGTTCCCTCAAGGTTTGGTATTGTTCTGTTCAAATCTAAATTAAACAGCATGGTTGGACTGAGTTCACTAGTAAATAGCAAAAAGTTTGTTATGGCGTTGGAATTTAGATAAATTAGCTGAGACATATATTAGTTTCATTGGACATTATTTACTTCGTCTAGGATGAAGTTTATTTTTGAAAGTTCATTGAATTCAAGATAAACTTTCGAATTCCAACATGGCTTGAGCTAATTCTGTGAACCACAACATTTCAACTCAGTAGAGAATAATTCGTAATCACTACATGCATTCGCTAATCAGTATTTTTTTATAATTTGCAATACTGTAATAAAAGTTAATTAAAAGTTAAATTTCGACATCTTTCGTCTCAGAGATTCTTCTAGCAAAAATATGAAAACGGTTCGTTTTGTAGTTTTTTAGTTTTGTATTTTATATCATAGACAAAATCAGATCTGCAAAACTTTAAGTTTAGAGTTTAGAATTGATTGATCTCTAGCAGTTTTCAATAATTGCATTCACATTCATTGCGCAAAACTTATTTTGAAGGTACAAAGTCTGCATAACTACACCAACTGCACGGTCATCATAAATCATTATTATTATCAAATCAATTTGCCGTATTCTTCTGCAGCTACCGTAAATCGATCATTTATCCACTATTAATCCCATCCATAAAATTTATGACACTTTTCCCGACAATTGCCTAAACTTCCTGAACTATAAATTGATATCTCTGGAAAATATCATTTACGAGTTCGACTAACAACTCCATTATGACACATCTATTACTCCGCCACTAATGAGCTAAAAGTTATAATGCTCGGATCCAAGTGTCGCAAAGGATTTTCGAGATATATGTACATGTTGGAAATAGCTGTAAGTAATAAACAATAACAAGAAGAGAGTAATATCTTGGTCAGATAGTAGCCATATCTTATTTTTTTCTCGTCCTGGCAAAAACGGGCTATAACGGAAGTGACTTGAGCTGCTTAGGAATTTCTATGATGGTCATCGGAAATCCGTGAACGAAAAGGATACAATCGTAGAGTACGTGACCCTAACTAAAGCGACATTGTATCTCTATTGTAACGGGTTTGTATCTTTTTCGGGTAGCTGCAGCGCTTGTATAAAAGTCGATTTCGTTTTGGTCCTTTATTTCTAACATGTTGTAGTGTTTATAATTTACTGCTCACATTTGGCCTATAAATAATTCCCAGCATGACTATGAAATACCAAAACAAGGGACTGCAAGTTATTGTAACGTTTTGTATTGTGTTTTATGCGCCTTCCAAGGGTGGTTTTTTATTGCTGAATGTACGTAGGGAGAGTGTGGGTGCGCGAAATGTTTTAGTGTGAAATAATGTGCCCTTACTCTAGGTATAATTTTATATTATTGTTTTGCTTTTGAAGAATTCTTTAAATTAGTTAAGCTTCAATGTACATAGCTCGTTCGGTTTCTATGACTATTTTATTTATCTCGGGGATATAAAATTCAAATTAAATGCTACAGTCCGTCGGGAAAACTATTTTTTAAAAAAAGGCGCTTGTCAAATATGACAACTTCAACTATTTTTTTTGCAGTGAGAAATTAGAATTAATGAAAGCCATTCCATGAATTAGCACTTTTGCAGAGTGTTTCGTTGAAAATTTTTTGACTCACCGGATAAATTTTTAACATTTTCTTTGTCATAGCTGAGATATTCATTAAAAAATCACCTTATTATGAACTCTTGAAGCTGAACTGCAATCATCTCCCGTTCCCTTCTCTATCATTCATACATCGTCTTTATACGACACCATACGGGTGCGATAAAATTTAGTCGTACTAGTGAAAAATAAAGATATTTCAAGTATTTGCACCGTGAAAGCAAACATTACAACAACTTTACTGCCTCATTTTATAGAAGGTCCCGAATGGATGATAAAATTTTGCCATTGTTTTAGTCATAACACAACACCAGATAAGCTTGAAATATTTCGCACGCGTAAAGTGGAAAATGTAGCTACGAAAAAGCTTAGGGCACATTGTCGGTACACATCCTAGATTTTCCGCATAGCTGATAATCAGTTGAAGTTTCCGTTTTCACCCTGAATATCACAAGCTGATGTGAGCTGAGTTCTTATGGAGGGAAAAGTTAATGAGTTCGATTCATTGAAATGAAAGACAAGAAAATAAAAGTAAGTAGTAAAGGAGAACAGGCGAGGGAATCAATAAGATATGAATCCCCCAGGCGAGATTAGAGAAGTTTCCAGACGGATATTAATAAAAGCTAAATCTAATTACATTAACTGCATGATGCGAATGATTTATTTAGGGGGATTACACCCTGAATTGATTTGGATGAGAAAAAGTGAGGAAAACGTATCCGGCGATTGAGAGATTTTTCGTAGACATGGAAAAATGGGGAAAGTATTTTCAGACCATGTAGCAACGAATAAAACTGTCTAGGCAATATTGCTGTCTTGTTTTCAAAACCGCAGATAGTACAAGTCATCCCGACGATTATCCAAAGATATTGTGACTTCATCCGTCATGCCGAGAAGCAGGCGCGACTCGGGATCTTTTGAAAATTTCCATCCCCTAACGTTGGAAAAAAACTATTAAAACATAAGGGCTTCATTTGTAATTGATATTTTGTGATTCGAACAGACTGTGAATCATGTCATGGTTCGCTTTTGACCTTTTCACCGAGATGCTACATCAATAAATCCATCCAACCACCAATTCAAAAATGTGGCCACATTTCTTGATCAAGCTAAACGCTTTTGCCAAAAGTTTACATACATCTGTATCTCTCGCACTACGAGTGTATACCATTCGGAACCCTCGAGACATATTAAAAGCATCTGCTTAAACTCGAAATATATGCTTTTTCGATTTCTTGTGAAATGCCACCATGCCACCCCGGGTCGTTGCCGAGTGTTCCAAAGCGCCGAGGAAGAATTCCAAATAAATTTGAATTGAATAAATAATTTATGGAGTTTGGCGAAACGACTCTTATATTCATATTACATGATACTACAGAGAGTTGTTAGATTTACGGGCAGAAAGTCGAAGTTGCCGCATTTGAATAAGGATTACATTTGTCTCTTATGGATACTTTCAGATCTTCGACTACGACCGCAACGACGACGATTGGGAAATGTTCGATAATAGTATCAACAGCAATTTATCTACAGGTACATGTCTATGGCGCAAAGTGTTTAAATAACGACGTGTTAACCCGTTGTTGCAAGAAATCGAAAATTTATCTACATATTTTGCTAAGTAATGCCTGTAAATGGGGCAACGCATGCTGGAATAAATCTAAACCTGGTGTTCAACTTAGCTTGATTCGCACTCACCAGCATTTTATAATAAACACATCCTACTAGTATCATCCCTATTTCTTAGAGTATCTTACTGCAAAAGGGGTTAATCCAACCCTGTAAGTATCCTGCACTACAGCAATATTGAATGGTTTTCGATAATATTCAAAGCGACTAGACGACACTCGAGCATATATTTTTGCAAGTCCAGAGATAATCCTTTCGCGATTCACCTGTTTGTCCTCGAAGTTCGAGCGAGATCAGGCGAGACCATTGAATCGAACCGCTGGCAAGCCAAGTATCTCTGAAGCAATCCAAAAAGAAAAGTGCACCCGGGAAAAGTTTTTATTACGCCAATATAGTATTTCAAGAGTCGATAAGCACATAAACGAATGATTATCCTTCTCTTGCACGGTGTTGAATTGCAAATTTCCCGAACACGAAGGATACACTCGAGTTTTGTTAGCAGCATTTGGACTCGGCAGCCGATATGAACGGTGAGTCCTTTTAGCAATGTATTACTGAAAGCTAGTAGTGCTGAATTAAGTCAATATTTCAGCACTACGAGCTCGACAAGTGGAAGGAGTGGATGGCCACATTACCAGGACAATACAAGTTTCAGGTTCGATTTTCATTCGCAGCTTTCACTCGCTGTCGGTGCTGGGAAAATGCTATCCGAGTGAATAATGCAATGTTATTGCAACTTCTCCTGACACTTAACATTTATTGAAATAGATGGGTTGGCAGGCGAAGGATAATGCAAAGTTTTGTCAGTAGCATGTTTCGAGTTTTCCCTGATGTTGACTTGGCGCTGAGAAAAAATCGATACGAAATGAGAAAAGTGTTGCATTTCTAGGCAAGGTGTCGAAAATATCCATGAAATCTATGAGACAAAGAGAAGATAAAAGCCAGAAAAAGAGTGTATTTTGCTCACTGGAAATAAATAGGAAAAGGGTTGATGATTATTGAGGTGACTTTTTTAATAAAACTGGTCCCACTGAAGTACAATTTTTGTCCAAGAATGATAATTTAAATAGAGAATATGAAAGTTTCTTGTCAGACAAATATTCACTATGGCAGTTTTAGTTGATTTTATTTTCAATTTGTGGTATTTACATCCCGTAGAATAATACAACAGGAAAAATTATTATTTTCTCACAAAAGACTTTAAAAGCATTAAATAAATTATGAGAAAACACTTTCATCACAAAAATTCCTACTCTCAGCATAACGATATATATAAAAAATATACATAATTCTTCTACATCGAAATTGAATATCGACAAAAATCTTTTCTAGGAATTCAAAGAGAGAGGAATTTATTCAAAATATTTCGTCTTGGAAATTGTAAATTAATTAATCAGTGCAAGGTTTTTTTCAGGAAAATTCAGGGAAATGAATTTTTCATCCAAAAGGTAGTTTAAATTTAAAAAAAAATAGTCCAAGCAAGTTTACAAGGAAGTAACCATATTCTAAACAATCTGATATGTTCCGAATTTAATTTTCCCGTAAAAATCAATATATGTTGCAAATTGCGAATATTGTGTAATGTTGAAAAGTAAATTTTAAACTGGCAAATAATATTGCAGACGCGATCTAAAATCTGTTTTCTTAGTTTCAGTTCATTGTCCGAAATACATCTCTTTTTAATGACAAATATTGAAATGGTATAGATAAAATGAAAAATTTTTTTTTTGGATATTGTGTCTCGCATGGAATTACTTTATAATCGATTGTTTTCGAAGATATCTGAAATAGGTATTTCAAATCAACTAGATAACCCAAATTAAAATTGTTTGTAAGAGCAACAAATAGAACGAATTCAAAGTCTTTTAGGTCAACATTGAAAAATGCTTTTTTTGAATTTACTGAAGGTGACTCCCTCCGAAAATAGTTTTAAGTAAAACAAAAAAGCAAATGCAAAATGCAAATGCTTTGAGCTAGCATAGCTAAAGTAACACTTAAAGTATACAAGAGGCTAAGATTTTTGGTGAATATACTCGTATCTGTATACAATTGGAAATTCGAGATTAAGACTCATTTTATTTTAAATGCTTTCAAAAGTATGATTACACTCATTTTCCTTGGATATCTATTCAGAAATCAATTCCATTCAATCGGTTCATTTTTCAAGAAGTCATTAATACAACAACAAAAACGCTCCCACTGGTTCCCGCATTGATTGGTCAATTTTCTCTTCAAATAGAATCTAACAGCCGAACTTGTTTACTGCTCTGATAGTTCTCATTATCCTTCGAAAAATAGGCTCAAGTCCATCTATTACTATCGTTTCGTTCCTAGTGTAATTAGCATTCGAGGAGTGCTAGCATATGGCTCCGTGGAAATATTACTTCCTTCTTAATGTTTTCTGTTAATTTCACATCATTAGTTTCCGTCAACAGTTCCAAGATAGTATCGAATAATAAACGATGTGAAATTTACAAAGCGTGCCTTGGCAATTGTTCTAAGTGACAACCAATGTTGGAAGCATGGCAACTGGAGGAGTTATCAAGCAAATGAGTTTTTCTTGCGAGAAGTAAACGGGTGAAGTGCAAGGATATTAATGCAAGGATATTAATTCCAAAAAGTAAATTATGTCAACTGTAATTGGTTTTTGCTTCAGCGGCTGATCAACTGATTGACTGTCTGTATCTTTTTGAGAAGGATTTAGTTCAGGTTGGTTGAGGTTTCAGGATAAAAGTAAAATATTTTAAAAATTTATGGAAAATGATATTGACAGATTCAAGATCTCAGGAAGAGTATATAAATAATTAAATATAATACCAGAGAAGTTGCTCATTTTTTTTTGTTTTCTATATTCTAATGAGTAAATATCTTTAATTTTTTTTGAATCCAAGGCGATAAAAATCAAGTAAAATTTTCGAATAAACCGACTTATTCATTGATCTCAGGCTTAAATGACAAGTTTTTACATTGTTTTGCCGCAATTGATTTTAGAACACAAATATAAAACATATTTAGGGTAGTTGAAAGTGTAAGATCACTTTACTTCTTTTGATGAAATGGAGCTGCCTTGAAAAAATGAAAGACATAGTGCATATCTGGAACCATTATAATAAATCGGAAGTTAAATTATCAACTTGAACGCTTACTTACAACGACTGCAAGATTGAAACAAACTATTCCTTAGCTTGCCGCATTCCATTTGAAATAGTCAAATTTCACAGGCATGAGTAAGTAAAATATGTACACTTAAGATCCTTATCGCCTTCGGTTATTAGCTCTGAAACTCCACACTGTCTAGATTAGGAGCTTGCTGACTTTGACGAATTGATTGCACATGCCATCACGCTATTATAATAAGTGGCTGACTGGCCAACCTTTCTGGCACGGAAAGGTTCATCAAGAATGAGAAGTGCTTTGGCGGGATTGAAATACTTCTGAGACCTTAACGGAAAATCCTTTTTCCTGGCAGAGATTAAAGCGATATAAGATTGCATACTACTAGCTATAATTGGGAATTGGTGGGACCAAAATTGGGGAGATAAAGATAAATGAACTAATTCTTTTCATGAAAATTTCGGTTACGTTGAAAGGAATGTAAGCATTGGAAAAATAACATTTATCAAGCCCTAAAAATGATTGAGTGAAAAGTTATATCATGAGGATTTTTCATCAATAATTTCAGCCAACAGAAAGAAATTCATGACGTTAATAATTGGCGGAACTCTCAATCAGTGATGAACATTTTGCCAAATCATTGGAGTCTGTTTAATTTAAAAAAAAGATAAGTAAAGTTTGAAATTCACATTAATGTGTTAAGAATATTATATTTTAAATAATGATTGAGATAATTGCTGTGTTTTTTTGCACTATTTTTCAGAATTTCTTATCCTTCTGCATTTTCGAAAGAAATCAATAATCTTACTGTAAGATTTCTTATGCTTTTTCGAGAAATATTTTTCCGAAGTCAAATAAAATGTCTTGGCTCAAATCGACAAGTAAATGTGAGCCACTATAATTGGTTGGATTTTATTATATCCAGAACGTCATATCATACTATTGTTGCGAATGTATAAAGTGTAAGCTGTGAATGAAGTGAACAACAAAAATCAAATGATCATCTTCATGTATTTAAGCGTTCCAGCAGTTTCTCGAAAATCAATGAAAATCTATGCTACTTATCCTTAAAGTGAACCGCACGCAAACTACATAAAACAAAGTGGATTTTTAAAGCATTCATATCCTTCATCTTTGCAAAAGTTATTCAATCGCTCCTAAAAAGCAGAACTGGCCCAATTCACCTAGGACTAAAGGATGTAGAGCATAATATTAATGTCGGATGATGAGCATCTCAGTGTTGCTTGGGCGTTTCAGGACGATTACGGAACAGTCCCAAGCCTCGACGCCAGTATCGCCCACTTTATATTTATTGCGCGCATAAATTCTTGAAAATGTATCAGTAAAAGTAGATTGGAATATAAATATTTAATTGTGGAGAGTTGAAGCTTATCCTTTTAGCTGGCTGTCTGTACCCAAGAGGGGCAGGCTAGAGTGAACCTTTAACATTTCAAGAGTTTGGTGGAAAAAAATCATAATATTGGCATTTCCAAAGACCTTTTTTCACCTGGACATAGTTTCTAGGATAGAATTTTCATTTATGCCTTTTTTCTGGTAGATGGATTAGAAGTATCTATTTCAGGAATGAAAAAGAATGCGCATCATCTGAAAACGGGTTTTCAGGATATTGACCTCTATCGGGAAGTAAAATAATAGAAGACTCCTATGTAAAGAAGGGTTACCATGATCTTTTGGCATAAATATTTGATATAAATTTTATCAAAATTCTTCCAAATAATCATACAAAAGTTTAAATTAAAACAAGCAACGCCATGTTTAAATTGAAAATAATATGATTGCGTGAAAACTCTTCTAAAGGTTGCAGACAAGTAAGACATCAGTTTCGGAAATATGCTATTAAAATTCTCAACTGAACTTTACTTTAATGATAATTTATTGCATTAATATGGATTGTAGGTCTAACCTTGATGGATTTCACAAAGCAGTATTCTCTGAATTTTCTTAAGTTTTAACTTAATGCCAGAAATTTGCTAGTTTTTATTTCGGTATTGTTTGAGCTTGAAGTCTAGAACATGTTTTGTGATAAAATAAATAAGCAATAAATGTTATACAGATAATCTTTTCAATTAAAATTACAATAAAAATTATCTTGGATTTGAATTTACCAAAAAGTTTGGGAAATAATTATTAATAATTTTATTTTCTTAACTACTATACAACTACATGCTTGTTTTGGGAAAAAAGTATGGGAATCGACAAACAGAAGGCAGTTTACGAAAAATTTACTTCATTATCTTTAAAATAAGTTCTTCAAAACATGATACCGTGAAATTTTGCAAAATATTTTTGGAAATAAATTTACTTGAAGCCCAGAAAAACCTGATTTGGCAAAAATGTACTCACTTTCTAAATACGTCTGAATCAAAGATTGATCAAATGCACACATACATACGAGTATATTATCATTTATCGACTTCGATAAAAACATGTAAAAGTAGTAGATTTGATAATTTTAAAAAGTCCTTCACTGTTTTCTATTGAATACCGATTTTTGAAGTTATGTGCCAAGCCTCTACATGCATGACAAACTTTCTAGATTAATTTACATATTTTTTCAATAGCTTATATATATGAACAAATGAATTTCTCTCAAATTTCATCACACTATTTTAACCAGGATCCTAGTTTGTATCCTGCACAAAATTTGCACGCCTGCCTCTTACAAATTCACGATAACGATATCTAAACGCGTTCACTGTATTTCAGTGGACCATGTCGTTCGGTGTCCTAGTTTTCGTGTCCTCCGTATCTATCTGCTCCTAATAGCTTTCACATGTGATGCCATGCAAATGTAAACAGCTAAAGTATGCACCACAAGTTAACTTCCTCGATTCGTGGGAGCAAGTTAATCCGAGGCTCTGCACATAAATTCGGCCACTCGAAGGACACATTACATAAATAATAACAATGGGCAGTAGATAGATACTCCTCCAGATGGGATTGCAGCAGGACGACATCCGAGTAGCACCGAGGTCTACGGAATCCTGCTTCCCTGCATCTCATGTGACACAGGATGTGTGTTGCACATGTCAGGATCGTTCGTTTGGCTATTGTTCGACCGGAGCCCATTAACGATTAAACTGGTTAATCTTTTGATAGAGGGTGGTTAGGGTTGGCTCGTTTCGGTTTAGGTTGAGCGATTTTCCGCTGCTTAATCAACTCAATTAAGGTCGACGTGAAAAAGCTTTATCGACAATGAGTTTAAGATGCAAGCGATTTGCGACAAGTAAATAACATTGACTGTTTATTGTTGGAAAAGAAAGCTTTGTTGAGAATGAATGCAGCATATTGTGCTGGTGAACAAAAAACATTACAAGGTTTTGATTACATCATCAGTGAATAGGACACATGTTTGAATTGAACAGAAAACCATTCAAATATGTATGTAGCGTTGTCAATTAATATACATTTAGAGCTAAAATAAAAGGGTTCAAAACCCTGGTTGCCGAAGAATATCATCAAAATCAAATAATTTTTTTGTAATTTTACCATCATACAAAATTACATGAACAAATAAATCAACTTTACTTATTATGGTATAATAGTTTTTGTGAAAAGAAGGAAAAAAAATGAAACAATTCGGTTTTTTTCAACAAATAATAGTAATCATAAAGACAAATACCGCTTTTATCTTGATAAACTTCCTTGAAATTTTGTACAGCTTCAGCTGGAAAATTTATAAAAAACTATAAAACTCTCACAACACATTATACGTACAAAAAATTATGGTCCGTCACTTACCATGTGTAACAAGCGTTGTTAAATAGATCACGAACAGGACTCGTCTTTGGGTAAACCGATATGGAAGTATCATATTTATTGCAATCAGGATTAATTTTAATGTTCCCAGTGGCATCATTTTGCATTGATTTTATTTTGGTTTCTTATTCGTATTGACGATAATTCAAACACAAGCTCTGATCGTGCAAGTAAACGTATTAGATGAATTTTATATTTCCATCCGATGTTCTATGCTACTTGAAAGTTCTTTGAAAGGAAAATAAGCCGCAATGCTGTGACATAATAAATTGCAAGGAGTAATTTAAAACATTAGTTGTCTTCACATTGCATTGATGGAATTAATCAATGTGTGTCAATTGCACTACATTATACGAAAAAGATTGTCCAGTTATGATTTAGAGTATGGTTGTCCTTTCATTTGTCAGCGTTGATACATTTTACTTTATTGAAGAATCTGCAAGTAAAAATAGGAGAAAATGTTGTAAGCTTTGTTGGTAGTTTATAATTGAAGATATGTAAAGATAGTGCGCATTTTGCAGTTTTCAGTTATCTTTTCATTGGGAATTAAGTTCATTAGCAAATAATTTAAATAGTATTACATCAAGGTTTGTGAAATTTCGTATTCTAAATTATCGACAACAATACTGTTGCCGAAATCACGAAGTAAAGATCATTTTAAAAAAAACCTGAAAACAATCAATGGCATTTCTTCACAATGTGTCTGCTCCTCAAATGAACATTTTATTTCCAAAACTGTGAATCTCCTGAATCAATCATCGTTTTCATAGCTTTGAAGGTTTTTCCTGAAATTTGCTTGAACACTTTCAAAACGGCAGCTTCAAAATTAATATAAATATTTACCTAAAAGTTTTACTTTACATTTCTTGCAAGAATTTATTCAAAAATTCTTCAAAATTTAAACAAACATCACAGTGGCGAAGGAACAAAAGGGAGTGGTATGAGTGTGAAACAGTTCACAGTAATTCTTTGGGAAAATATTCATAAATGTCAAAGAAAATTGAATATTTTTTTTGGGTAAATGTTCATGTACAATTGAAATTTTGAAAGTCCTCGAAAAATACAATTACCCATTTTAAATGGCAAAATGGTAGCTTTCATGAAATTATTTCACAAAAAAAGTTATATTATCAACAAAAACGAAAATAAATACTCCCACGAAGTGCTCTTTAAAAAAATTTTTGTTGAGAAATTGTGCCGATAAACCTTTAGTAATAATTATTACAAAAAATGCTTGAAAATTGGCCATAAAATTTTCATCTCATATTTTTTAACAGAGGTGATTCGTATTCTGATTCTCTAAGAATTTAATGGTGAATTGAAGAATCCTTGTGTGCTTGTTTATTTATTTACACTGACTGCATGCTGTGTCGCAAAGAGCATACAGTCAGCATGAATAAATACAAATGCAAAAACGATGGAATATTTGTGATGAAATAAAGAAAATGTTCTAAATTCTTGAAAACAATTCACACTTCTTTGGAACGATTTCTATATTCTATTTCTTGGAAAGAAACGATGAAATCTTAATAAACTTCACGCTGTAACAAAAGCCTACGAAAAAACATATCTGCGTTTTATGCCACAGAAGAATGTAAAATAAATTTTCGAGTTTTAACTGTCATATTTCGAAGATAATAGAACTAAAATTGCTTTCTCAATTATTAGTTCTATTTTCTGATCATCAATAGTTTAGGCGAAATTTTCCATATCAGCGTTATTCTGTTTACTTAGTAAATTTGCAACCACGGAAAGACTCCGCAATGCCTAACCACAGTCTACGTTTGCAATACTCAAACCACAATTTTCCAAACATGTCCAATCCTTGACCAAAATTTAAATTTGCACAAATAAGTTTGCAGAATATATAGAACTTCTACTAGAATACTAATTTAATGGATTTTATAAACCAGCACAAAACTAAACATCACTTCATGAATACAAGCTCCCGATCTCATCAAAGTCATCACAAATCCCTGCCGTGTCAACTGCCACTTACCCCCGTTGATAGTTTAGAATTTAATTAAAAATGACCGGTTGCAATTGCATGCAATTAAAGTTAGACGTACTGTTGATTCTCCGACATTAACCACTAATTTTCTACCCTTGGTTCACGTAGCTTCGTTGGCTGGTCTTCGCTGTCCATCATGCTTCACGATGAACACCACTGCTGGTAAAGTTCAACCACAGGAAAATTGATATTGCATAATTTTTCCAGTTGACTGGAGGTTTTCTACTAATGAAGAAGCCCCCACCATATTATGGATATATGTGCTATCGGCACTAGGAAACTCCACAGTTTTCCTATGCCTTTGATGCTGATATCTTAGCCACCCTTCTGGAATTGAAGGATATTGTGGGTTTCGTTTCGTCTAAATAGCTATCAATTAGGCGGTATCGACACTGCTAATGGGGACAGTAATTAAAAATTAATCACCCTTATTTCTAGACAAGAACCTTTGAAATGGATTGTATGACTTAATTATGAGCATAAATTGGAGCTGTTTGAGGGGACAAATCTAATTTGTGAAAATGAAAAGTAATTCAATGTTAAATTTCACCGAAAATTGACAAAGGCAACAAGGAGGCTGCATCATAAAATATGAATGAAAATGGGTGGGAGTTAAGTTCCTCTACCAGACGATTATACAGACTGAAAGAGTGAAATTGGATAGACGTCATCATCTCGCTGCTTTTCCCACTATGGAAATAAATATATGGAGTCTTTCTAAGCACAGAAAAATTCTTATTTTTTCCCCGTGAAAATCCTCCGAGTGCCGTCTGGAATGTGGGATATGAAAATGAAAATACGAAAGCCTTCCAGCAATAGGCCATAAAGATAATTGGCTATGGAAAAGCATACAAAGCAAAAAAGGAATCTCATCGCCCGAAGTCATATCAAGGATAGCTTGGTGGGATCTCTAAGTTGTACAAGTCACATTCTATGCAAAAGTTAAATGAAAACATGAAGGGATGACGGGCAATTTTCCCCTAGGGCTTACATTTCTTACTAGCGTTGTGCATGAGAGTATATTTTTTAATTCCATTTTCTCCACTACGCCTTGACTGTTATGATATTTTGGTGTCTGGATGTTTGATTCTCAATGAGTGACGATAGTTTTAAATTGCATGGATGTTCAATTCTAAACTGTTTTCGATGAATATCTTCCAGACATGCTTAAACAGTTTCGAAAGAATTATAATGAAGAATATATCATAAAATTGAACTCAAAGTAGGCGCCCATTCGATTCTAAAAGGATGTTTGAACTATGAGACTTCGACTATCGCCAAGAAATTTCACATAATTGTAAATGGCGTATCTGATCTACGAAAAATAAAAATTGAATGAAAGTAGTTTACAAAGATTTATTGACTTCAGCCTAGTGGTTTTGTCTATAAAAACATCATTCGTAAGTGCTATAAAAACAATCCGCATTGCTAATAAGAATCATTTAAGTTAGCATCATTTTTGTGCAGATGCTCAACAGTATAACATATATCATCATTAAATCAAATAAAGATCCTTTTATTTATTTCTTTTTGATTTATTCGAAAACAATATTAAAAATACTTCCCTAATGCCTCCTAGCTATTTCTATAACGAAAATATCCCAAAATATTCTCCATGTAGTCAACAATCAGCTTTCAATGCTAAAAAATTCTAGGGTAGCTCCGACAACAATTTGAAGGTATTCGATATTTTTCCAAACAATAGGAAATCCGATTTTCGTCGAAGTATTTTTTTAGATGAAATGAAGAATTCGGTTCTTGGTAAGTCGCTCTCAGTTTCCACGAAACTGTCTAAGATGATTTATGAAACGTGGCTTTGAACTGTTCAATTAAAATACTGATTTGGGAGCTTAGTTCACAATGAGACTTAAGGAAAGAACTTTACAAAAAATTTGTGTTTGACAATCAAAAGTAAGCAGCCGAGATAAATCCTTGCAATGTACTCGATTGATTTGTGACAAAAGTTGAAATCTTCTAGAAATCAACATTTCAAACAAAAAAAGTCACAGTATGAAGCAAATTGGCTTCAGAATAATTTTGCATGCTAAATAGATTGTTTTCTGCTCATTCTCTTTCTAATTAAGCGCAGCTAAGCTCGTATTTCTTGAAAGAGATTTTTTCAAAAAATCTTAATATTTTTACTTATCTGATAAAAATCATATTCAACTGAAAATGTTAGATGTTAAATACAGTTTCGTAGGAAATGTGAATGAGTAGAATAAATCAAAAGCGAAATAAGACTGTAATTCTCAGCAAGAATGCACACTAAAATCCTGTCGAAATTTAAAGCAGCATCAATAGCTAAATCATATTTTAGGAAAATAACCATAAATGGAAAGAGTGAAACTCAGACCTTTATTTAATGGTCATCTATTGTTCGATTAACACTTATTGTCTTTACTCTATTCAGATTTCATACTAAACTAAACAGTAAGTGGCTGTGATTTATTAATTTGTTTTACTTTCAAAATGATTTCCAGTCACCAAAAAAATCAAAAAATTAGTTGGGTGACTTACAAAAATGTTAATAAAAATGCATTGAAATTGGCACCTTCAATATAAGTTCGAATTAACATCTTCATATAAAAATTGGATTGTGGTATTAAAACAATTTTTAATAATAGTTTTCACAAATGGGAAGTTTTCATATTTACTACCAGCATACATAATTTTATGAAAGCCCCAAAAAAATAATGTTTAATTTTGTGACTTTATTGAAAAAGCTACATTCGAAATGCAATCAGGCAAATTTTTTAACTTCAAGATAACAAATTGTGCCTTTCTCAGATTCCAATAACCTTCTTTTCACATCATAGTATTCCTCAAAAAAAAGGTTCACCAGAATAAATATATTGCGTTTAAAATTGATGATGCCAGGCTCGGAAATATGTTTGTGAGAGTTTATTTCCTTCAGAAGTTTGCTTTTTCCTTGCATCTTTTTCATTAATGATTTTTCAGGTTCACTATTTACTAGGATTTTGATGAATAGTTCCATTGAAACAATCTTGTTTTACATTGAATTCTATTTTTGGTGAATAATGTTCCTGATGAGCCATTTTGGTTGAAAAGCTGATTTGATTTAATGGCGTTAATACAAATGGAGCCATCTTATTTTTGAAGAAAATCATGAAATTTTATCATTTATTCAATGAAATTCTTTCTCAAATTCTCCTCGTTTAAATGAATAAGTTCCGTTTCAAAAAGCCAATGGTTTCATGACCTGATAAATTTGCCCATTTAAAAGCAAACATATAGACACGCTATCAGATTTGAATATCTAATGGAAATGTTCGTGCAACTGTTAAGATAATAGGAATATTACAAAAACAATCTCTACTAAATTTCTTAAAGTAGTATAATTTTTATTCATAATGTTTAGTGTATGATATATTAATTCAATATTTTAAGTGTGTTTTTATCTGGCCAAATTTTCACTTTAGGAAGATAGATAATTGATGGTTTCCATACGATCTATTTATAAGTGATCTTCCAAATTTTAGCTTTTGACATAATAAATCAGTGGACATTCGTGGGCTTTGCAGATTAAAATTATTTATAGTGAATATATGCATTTAATGTAAAAAAATTCTAAGATATAAGGATGCGTGATTTAAAATCTCACAAAGACACTTTTAGTCGAAAACTTTGGCACTAGCATTGCCGTTAAAGGGCTCCGTTTAGAAAGGTTTAATCCAACAAAAATAATGCAACGACTTTTTAGCGTTAATATGATCTTTCCGAACTAGTCTGTTTGGTAGTGTTAGCTTTTGTGTAATTTTTCAAATGAATAAGAAAGCCACCTATGATCCACACTTGAAATGGCTAATCAGGATGTTTCTGATAAGTTGCCAAAATGTTAGAAGTAACTTTCTAAGAGGACGTCTTTCCATAATGAATTTCATGTTTTATCCGTGTTTGTTCATATGGATGTTCAGAATTTCGTTTTTACTGAAACTATTCAATTTTTGTAAAAACTCTCATGTTTGAAAACAATACATTTAAGTCCAGTCCATATAAAATGATACATATTTTAAGCTGCCACTAAATTTGGCGTAAAATTATGGTCCTAATTTTATTTGCTTTCCAAAGTCTTGCCCGTGAAAATTATTACACCTTAAAATCTTATATATCCTTCAGAAAGTCCAAAAGCAAGTATTTGTCTTTAAGTTAGTAAGCTTCATTAAAAAATTTCCAAGTTCTTAAACTGTTCACCTTGGTATCAGTAATCTTCATGTTACATATAAAAAACGTCAAGGCAAATCATTCAGAAATAAGTTTTAAGAAGACTTAGATTTAGACTTCTCCTTTTGGCGAATTGAATATCAAAATTTTTTTTGTCCTTGCATTGAAAAGTTAATATAGTCATTTTAGAATGTGTTGAAAAGATTGTTAAGCATTGTTGATTCGAGCATTTTATGTGCTCATAAATCAGTTGAAGACACCAAGATGTTGGCAGATAAAAGACATATTCAAGTAGGACGATATACCCTTTGCGTTATATTTTAAGCAATTTTTCAGTAAATAGGAAGTGTTTATCTCTTTATAAAGAAGATCAGTAGGTAGATGCTGGAGCAATCTATATTTTTAGACAAAGTGTGAGGCGTGAATAGATTTTATTTTTGAAAGTTAGCTCCAATTAAAGAAAGATTTAAGTTAAACTTTTTTCACTAGACTAGTATAAATTGAAATTGACGAAATAATTTTGAAAACTTTCATGAGCTTTTCTTCTTTTTCAATTTTTTTATCGAACACTTCAAACATTAAGATATCATTTTTACCATAAAAGATCAGTATGCATCTATTTTGTAAAAAATCCATCTGAAGCAACAGGAGTAGTCTTTCGTTCGAGAAAATCCCTACAAGCAGTACCATCAGTTAACATATTCCGGAAGTTCTTTACAGGAACAGAATATAATAGACTTCGCTAGGACATATTGCTGCTGCTCCTTCTATACAGCTTTCAACGCACAGAATCGACCGGATGGCAATTTAAATTTTAATTAATGCTAATAATATTGGACTCGATCGTTCCAGTGATGGTGAGGCGAGAGTTGCAGAAGGCACTTTGGAGAGTGTGTAATGTTGCTTCGAACAATGCTCTCGAGCTTGATAGTGTTTTAATAATGAACTAAAATATGCAGCATTTCAAGTGCAAAGTGTTGGTTTGGTTGCACATGATAAACTTCAAAAGATTAAATGGAGAATATTTTGGGTTTATAAATATTGAATAATACAAAGTTTCAGATGCTTATAATCTTACATTTTGAATGGACGTTGATTTTAATAGCGGAGTATATTTGTATTCTGCTGTATCTTTTGAAAATACATCAAGTATTTGAATCTTACTTAAAGTGCTTCACTACCTGTAGATAAAAAATGTGACAAGTGATCGAAAATGTAATTTGTTTCTAAAACTTTGATGCGAATGACTAAAATTTGAGGGTTATACCCCGGCAATTATTTCAAAGTATGAAGATTCTTAAATGAACTAGGTTGTAAACCTTACTGATAAGAAAAAAATAATTTTAAATGATTTAATTTGTTCAATAATTGTTTGCTTATTTCTTGTCACTGTTCGTCCTCGTAAACTCCATGACATTATTTATGAATCTTTTGTATTACAATTAGTAACTGACCTATGTATAAAGTCTATGAATAATAATTCGATATCAATCGTCAATAAAACACACGTTTTTCTTTTGCCGGCTTTAACTATAGATTGCACCTGTTTCCACAGACCACTTTGTAGCACAGTCCTTTTATATCTTCACTCTTTTAATTCCTTCAAATCAAATATTAATGCACAAAACTTTCACTCTTCGCTGCCACCACAGACTATACACATCCTAACTATAACGAACCATGCTACACCAACACTATTCACTTGATCCTTAATTCAGCGTTGCATTATACACCAACTTAAATGTTTTTTTGCCTCAATTGAATTTCGTTACATGATGAACTACTCTACACCAGAGTACATATAGGACAGAAACGATACTATTCCACCGTCACAACAATAGTTAGTTGCTTTTTGCCCGTCCGAAAGATAACGCGTCTATTTCCGGCGCCTTTTTAGAAACAACTGAAAACATTTATTCGAATTTTCCAAAACACGAATAACAGGACGACTATGACGAGTATTAAGCAACGAACAAATAGCGAAAATTTCAAACCAATTCAGTTGCAAAGCGGGGAGAGTGGAAAAAAGGATAACAGAAATCACCCATACACTTGCCAGTATCGGTGAAACAATTTCCACACTGATAAATTAGACGGGCCGCGCTTTACAAGGACTGCACGCACCGATACAACATTATGCAAGGAGGAGTTGCCACTGAAGAATAAGCCAAGTGGTAGTTGCCTGGAACATGTGGGGTCCTTTTTGTGAGACTGTTGCAGATGGGGGTTTTCTAGTTCCGGCTGCACAATTATTGCAGTTTCAAGAGCTTTCCAGCTGCTGGCGTTTGTGTTGGTGAAAATGGAAGAGTGTGTACATCGTTTTCGAAATTGGGGAAATTGATAAGCATGTTTTATTTGGTGGTACTATTGGGGATAATAGGTGCAAAATAAGCATGCGTGAAATCAAAGTCACGTGGGTTAGAAGTTTTGTAAACATTGGACTCTTTGTTCACCGCTATGACCCACGCTCGCAAAAATATTTCCTCAAGTCTAAGAATAACTGCAGAAGTAAAACTAATTCTGAAATGAGTAGTTTATTATCAGCTGGCACCAACTTGAAACAAGATTATTTGGGAAACTATCGGAAAAAGTTGCATCCATCAAATCACAGCGCAGGTGAATTCGGAGTTATTAATCAAAATAAGCAGTTGCTCATTTGCAACAATATTTAATTTTTTTCGATTCAAGAACTAAACTTAATTTAACAGGAAAATACTGCAAATTCTTCTCGTTAGTTTCAAATAAATTTCAACATTTTCAAGAAGAAGGAACTGCTATTATTAAATTTTCTCGATAACCATTTCCAAAATCCACATTTTGCAGATGACTTGCACGTTTCATCAGCGTTTTCGCTAAAACGTTTGTTTAAAGAGGCAAACTTTTAATAAACCACTTCGTTTTTTGAAAATTCTCCGAAAAATATTGCATTATTATCTACATTGTGATAACGATATTTTCGATTATTTAAAAGAGTTCAATGACGCATCGTTTGTTTTACTGTGTCCGTTTTATTTCTAAATGAAAATTTCATCAATCTTTATAAAATGATATTAAGATAAAGTTAATTTAGATAATTTATCAACAGTCCTCGGTCCAGCATTGAAAAAATTGTGTTAAAAACATTTTTAACAATTCTACAAGGAAAAGTAAGAATGAAAGTTCTATAAAGTATTGATAGTTTTTATCCAGCCATGTAACATTCTGTTAGTATATTTTCTAGCAAGAAATATTAGCAGTTGAATATAATTTTTAAATTTTTTGGATCAGAGCTCAACTGAAAATTGGCGATTAAATTGTATTCCATCGACGTGAATCGCCTTAATCGTTTACTTTCATCTCAAGGTGTCTAATATTTTCAGAATATGAATCTATTTAGAGTTGTATTGCAGCACTCCTTTATTCTTGCGTTGATTTCATATCTGTCATCTCTCAATAGGACTACGAATTTTCTAAACTAGTCCCTCCCAAAGTTCAGCCCAGTCTACGTTTACTTTGCCTACAATCTTCATCCCCCAAACAAAATTGGCATTTAAAGTCGCCTGGAATTCGATACATATGCGAGCTCCTCGAGCTGCTGGGTTCAAGCTGTCATGAACTTATGAATGCCAGGGTGGTTTGCAGAGGCTGTTCATGTTGGATAAAGGACGACTTTAAAACTTGTCAACATCAGCTTAATAGCGTCTACCCTGGCCGCGGGCTTTGTCGCGGTCCGATGGACTCACTGATAAATGAATTCATAAAATTTAACGTTGACGATTCAGTCTGAACGCTACGCTGGCAGGACATCCAGCAGCAATCCTGCAAATGCCTTTTTCGTCGAAATTTTATTTGATTTTGCATTTGATAGCGAAATTTGGGACGAGGGAAAATTTTGATGATATTTTTACTTGTCGTTCAAAAATTGAGATATGTGAGGGACCATCTCTCCGTAGTTCCTTGGACTATAAATATTTTTTTGCTACTTGCCATTCAAGGTATCCAAACTTTCAACTGATTAGATAATATGCCGCCATAAATATTTCTGTACATTAAATCTTTTAGGATTTCTTCCATATTTTCCTTCTTTTCCTTAAACCACAAAATTGCTGATGTTTCAATTCTCAGACAGCTTGAATAATTTCAATTTGCGGTCACCATTACCACAACATTAGCCCTCATACGCAAGACGGTGGACTCAGTATGAAATGAGATTCTTTTCGGCTATTATGCAAATGTCATTTTCCATCTATGTGGAATTGTAATGCGAAGTAAAATGCCGTCAAATTTGAAAATATTGTTCTGTTTTTAAGTCGTTCAATGTGACAATTTAAATTTTCGTTATTTAGTTTTTGTAGATTTTGGCTGAAAATTATTAATTTGATTTTTTTTAATTCGGTTCAGCTGCACTAAAGAAACATATTATTTTGCAATGCAGTCATATGACTTGCAAAGCCAACAACTAGCATTCCATTCCTCCAATCAATATCTCCGCTTTTATGCTTCTCACTCTCTATATCGTTATCCTTACCGAATTATCCGACGCCCTTGTTGCCATTCATCTTGATAACTGTTTTTCAAGTGTTTTTTTCCCAATTCAACAATCCATCGCTTTCGGTTTTTGATCCTGGAAAATGTTCAGACACTTCTCAAACACTTTTAAGTGCACTCCGTAGAGAGTCATCATGAAAAGTTGTTATTCCTTTCTTATCGGGAAAACTTAAAGGGTTTTTGTTTTATTTCCGTCAGTACTTGGACAGAAAAGGGGAAGACTGTGTAAGGAAAAATAAGTTTTAAACAGTCAAATGTAAATGTGAGGTGAGGATTAATTTGAATATTTTTGCTCTAAAACTGGCAGTTATTTAAATAAGCCAGAACGTCGATTAAAAGATTGAATTTATTGGTTTGACTGAAATTCGATTTTCAGTTATCTGAAAGAATGGGTAAAGTTGTTTGAAAAATTCATTGAATCAGTTGTTGCATTAAATATGAACTATGAAATGTAGTATGCAAGCATTGATTTAAAACGATTCAAGCAGTCAACTGACAAAATGATGTCATGAAATTAATCATAACAACCATTTTGTATGGTATCAGAAAATTTTCCAAAACATTCTTTCCGAGCATTAACTTTGATTAGTATAGTTATATCTCATTTTGAAGCCAAGTGTTTGTTTATTGTTTTCTACCAAAAAACTGTCAACTTTGACTGGAATAAAACGGACACATCAACTGGTGATGGTAGAAAATTATTAAGGAGCGCTGTCTCATTATCTTCTGCTTTTAAAGACACTATCGAAATTCAAACAATTTCAACAATTTTCCTAGGACCTGATGATTATAGTTATAAAAACATTCAGATGCATATTTTTGCTCAACTTATTTTTTCCAT
Source organism: Oxycera nigricornis (assembly GCA_963942545.1). Taxonomy (NCBI): domain Eukaryota; kingdom Metazoa; phylum Arthropoda; class Insecta; order Diptera; family Stratiomyidae; genus Oxycera; species Oxycera nigricornis. The sequence continues at coordinate 6,954,950 of OZ012663.1, read as the reverse complement.
AGACGCCAGGATGAAATTGAAGTTGACATACATAAAAACTTCTAATGAAAATTCCTTGGAACATTTGCCGACAAAAAATATTAATTTAGTTAAGTGTAGCCTTTGAAGTTGAAATCTAATTTATTATGACTTTACGCGAAATGTTGCTAAATACACATAAGCTAAGATAAAAGTTTCTGCAGTACAGATTCACCCTAGAAATAATTTGCATCTTGAAGAAAGTTTTAAGGTTCAGTAATAAAAATGCTCTATTTGGAACAAACACCATGTAAGCAACCAAAAATATTGAAGAATATACTAGCAAAGAGGAAATCATCTTTCAAGCATCATTAAAACTAAATGAACAATTTAAATACATGGTTTTTAATCGTTCAGTCCTTCATCTCGTCGAATATGCAAAACTTCGTCCTTTTGACAAGTCTAATAGGCAAAACACACTATACATCTCAATAACATGTCAATATTATTTTAATATGACCGTTTGTTTGCTTATTGAGCCAATAAACCGATATCGTAAATCACTGCCGTTTCATGGCCCTTATCGTTGTCCTTGACGCAGAGGGCGGTAGCCAAACAATATACACAAGGATGTCTATGGGGGCAATACAAGAAAGAATCCCCATTAGGTCAGACCCATCTCAACAAAGATTTGTTGATTGAGCCCGAAAGTCGTGCCAACAATCGTCTGAGTCAAAAGATACTCACCCCTGCCCTATCTGTCTATGTGTAAAGTGCTGCTCCTTGCTTCTGGCAGTCAACAATCGATGGATACTCGCTTCCACTTCAAAGTATTGAAAGTTTTTGTCGTTGTAAGTTGCTGTTACGAATGTATCTTTTATAATTTTGACCGTGGTTGTGTGTTGCCGAAACAGTTTAGAGGGTGAATATTTGTAGATGGGTTTTTTTGTTGGGATTCCACAAAAATTGTGGATTTAATATTTATAATAATTGACCCCCAGTTAGAAGCTGGGAAACAATTTGTGTCTCTTAAAAAATTAATTAATCACCGAGAAAATTTTATCTTACAGTAGAAAACGGTTTACAGTAAGATGATTTTTTTGCAAAGGAAGATAGTTTCTAGCTTTTGAGTTATTTACAAAAACTTTTTTGTGCTAATGTTGTATATTTAAAATAAATAGCATTGAAGCATCATTGAGTTCAATGAATAGGTACGACATGTCTTTTTTATAATAAAATTTGATGAAGGAGTAATATTTTTTTTTTGATTTGCTTGGAACATATTATACTCAGGGTTGATTTTTGTAAGTAAGATGTAACAATAAGAGTTAGTTAATGAGTTTTAATGATGAAAGTTCCACAGTCGTACGAATCGTCGTACATCAAAAATGAAAATTTTCTTGATTTCTTAGATCATCTGTGTTCGAACTAATTTCAAACATATCAGCTATATAAATGGACCAATGTGAGACGTTTTGGTTCCTTTAGCATATATCATTGGAAACCTTACTTGGGAAAATTAAGGATTTGTTTCGGAATGAAAGTCGTTTATTGGCACAAGCAACAAAGCGAATAGTATTCGATGAATGTTATACACGTTGTATGCTCCAGGTCAAACATGGGCTAACGATTCTTGAGCGAGACTGGTGAACCAACCGTTTGATCCTTCAATATCATTGCAAACAGCATCGCAGCTATTCACAGCACACAAAATGTTGCACTGAGATGAAGGATCGATACCAGTTGCATATTATTTTGTTTCAATCAAGGCATTTCAACATACACCGCAGATTAATGCCAGTTCAATCGAAATAGCGAAGAAATTGTTTCGTTTCAGCGAAATCAAATGTTAATTGATTTATCGAATTGTAACCATTTCTTTCTCTATTGCACACCAATAGCATTAACTTCTAAACATAGAATAAGTGTGAAAACAGCGAACTGATAATAATTGCAAAAAAATTGTATGGAAAATCAGGTGGGCAGAAAGGACCAGGTGAGTTCACCAAGCCTTCCCAGTTGGGAAGGCTTGGTAGACAGAGAGGTTCAAGAAATTTTTATCGAATACCAGTTTATTTGTTATTCTCTATTAAATCCCATTCAATCTGTAAATTGATTGCTTGCTGCCAGGCCATATTTTTTTTGAGACTGGTACAATAAATAATCTATAATAACATTAGTTGGGAAAGTGCCTGTTTTGTTAAATTCTGAAGTAACACTTTTTCGCATTCTTCAGCGCACGCGGGCATATCTTCTTACGATTGCACCACGGAATCCAAATCTTAATGATCTTCTACACTGAAAAATTTGTTTTAAATGTAAAATTAATCGAATAGGTTCAATTGCTCGGCTAAATGTTAAAGGATTAACGACAACTGTTGCCTAATATTACTACTCTTGAATTTTTACGTTTTTGAGCTTTTTGTTTTAATGATTTTCATGGCGTGTTTTATTTTATGGGAAAATTTATAATTTAAATCGATTTTTATCGATTCTGGGATCAGAATCAGCAAACTATTGTTTTTTGATCAATTTCGAGTATTTGAAAATTAGTACAGTGTACCCAATTTGTTTGTTTAAATTCAATGTTCAAAGCAAATCGAGAACATAACAATAGTATTAGACAAGATTATAGTTCAGGAATACACTCATGGCAAATATTGTCCTTATTGTTGACCATCACAAAAGACTTATAGCTCCAACCATGTAAATGCCTAATGTTCAAACATTCCAGACAATGATACGTAGCTCCAAATATTGAAGTCCATTCAGATACTTGGCCAAACGTTTCATGGCTCCATCTTTTTCGCATTGAATTGAATCTTTTCCAGGAATGAAGTCGTTCAACGAACAACAGCAGATGAAGAGGAAAAAAAACACATAATGCGGAAAACATCACATTGAATTTATTTGAGAAAAGCAAAAGCAAAAAGAAAACTTCAGTAAAATCATTTTCTTCTCTTCGATGTGAACTGTGCACCTGCCACATTTGAGCCAGCAAGGATACACATCCGAGTCAGACGGACTGTTACAAGGTAAACGTTTGAAAGAAGTATTCAAATGCTTGCAGGACATTGTCAGAGAGGATTTATATAAATTTTCGTAATGTCTTTGCTGAATGGAAGGAAATGTCACGACAATCTGACACCACACCAAGGTTTCAACCAATGAAGGTGACACTTTTCGCAATCTTGTCTTCGGGCGGCAATGCAAAAGCGTTTGAGAAAATCCTGTATGAATGGTGTTAGGACCGAAGGACAGAACAAGAAAAATTATGCGAAAAAGTAAAATTTTCTTCGTTTTTTACTTGAAATTATGGAACAGAGCTGCGCGAATGGGAGCACATTTGAAATCGCTTATGCGTTGTCTATGAATTTTGGCTGAAGCTTACCCAAACATTTGGGACGTAAAAAATGAATGGAAAAGCATTTTGAGTAGTTCGGAGGATGTTTTGATACCGGCAAAGATCTTGCAGAAATCATATATATGGAAATTTCACTGAAGGTATTATTTTTTTTCTAAGCTGAGCAAAATAATAATATTTTGCTAGTCACAGAAGAACACCTGTACAATATTTATTGGAGGAGCTATTTTGCATGTCCTAATAATTATGTAATTCGAGCTTGGGTTGATTTTGCGGCCAAATAGGAATAAATTGATGGCCTTACTTAAAATATTATTTTACTTTGAAAGCATATGACAGTCAAAATATTTTTTTTTGTCTTTTCAAACATTTTCTGGTCTTGTTTGTTTTGTTTAAGCGAAACCATTGTAAAACGTATAGAAAAGGTTTTAATATTATTGCTATAATAATTCAATGAAACTGTTACAATCGTTGGTCATGAACGCACATTTAAACCAAACCGAATGCTTTTATTAGAAATAAATAAGCAATTACTGGCTCCTCACATTTATACAATACAGTAAATTCAAAGCCGTCCGAAAAAAAATATTCAAAATATCCCTGTTATGAATCCTTCAAAATATTCCCACCGAAAATTGTAGAAGAATGTGCATTTTATCAGAAAAGAAAATCGTAAATCAAATCATTGCTACCTTTTTTATGTTGATTCTGCTGTGATACAAAGGATGCCATAAAAACAAATAACTTTTTGTTATAACACAGATATGTATCATTCAGAAAGGACAATGGACATGGGATTTTTATAGCAATACAACAGGTCATTTACACCACTCGAAAAATTATGACTTTAATAAAATGTTACTGCTGCTGTTTGTTGCAAGATAATACTATCATAATGTTATGCTGTAAGTGCTTCGGTGGGAATTCAAAGAAAGTGAAGATATAAAGCATTGAAATAGAATGAACTGGAATAGGTATGTGAGCAAACATTACTGAAAATTTAAGTTGGAGTAAATTTATTGAGTTAATAAAATTTTACAAGAACATCGTCATATAATGAAACTTTCTAGTCTTTTACTAAATTGTTTAACAATTCTTCAAAATTTTGCTTTAATTGATACATTTGCAAATAAAAGAAACGGGATTTAACGAAAACAATAATCGCACATTAAATAATAGTAGGATACTTGATTTGCCTACATAATTTATTCTTTTGACAGCATAGTTTCAAATTGATGAATATAAAACATTAATCGAAATTTCCAAAAATATAATATAATGTTCAAAAAACATTGTACCAATGTATCCAAAAATATAATTGCACCTGTTTCAAAAAAAAATTTAAATCTGTGGTGAATAATGAACAATATTGTTCTGGTAAAAATGGTGAAGTGCAGATATTTTCCGTTTTGAAAACTTTTACGTAATTATTATTACTTTCAACATTTCTGTGTCATTTGGAAAATTCCAAGCAAACATCTAGTGATTAAATTAACCAATATAGAAATTATTTGCTAGTTTACTCATTGGATTGAGGACGATTCTCTAAGTGTTTTAATTGAAGTTTAAATTTATCTGCCAAATATTTTAGCATTTTTACAGTCATAGTCAATTTTAGTGATCAGTATTTTTTATGTTTTAATTTTCAAAATAAAGCGAAATGTTTCAATATGAGTTATTTTCACAATTTTCTTTGCAGGTTTAAAATAAATTGGATAATACTATGAAGCGTGATTAAATTATTCATAAAAAATGTTTTCAGCAACTTAATGTATAATAAAGCCGAAAAAATCGATATTGTAAATTTTTCATGAAATTTCTGCATTAATACCTTCTCGAAATTGGTGGAAAGTGTTTTTTTGCTTTCCAAAGTTTTTAAATGAAAAAAGGTGAAAAAATATTTTAAAAAATGAGTCTTCGAGACGTTGAATTTGTTTATGGTGTTGTTTCGTTCGACGCAAATCAAATTAAACAACGATAAGGATCCTTCAATATTAAGAAATCACCATAAGAATTTCTGCCAGGACATCTGCAGGCAAAAATTAAATCGAATACAAATCGCTGATTCGACCAATAGTGTTGATTTAAAACATAAGAGATACCTACGGCACTTTCAATATTATGGCACTCTGCATTAAATCCTTACGATTATTTTAAAGTCCCCAGCCCATCAGTACCACCGCCAAATCACAATCACAAATCTGTGTCAACGGGCGAATTCAAAAATTCATCCAAACAAAACGTTTCATCGAAAATAAACAATGTTTGTTGGATGAAAACGGGGTTGAATCAAGTCCAGGCAGACGACAAACGTTTTCGGGAATCCTGTGAGGCAGTGGCGGCGGTTCAATATGTTTGCTGTCATATTTTCCGGATTATGGTGTCACAACTTTTCAGGGATTTTATTTTTTTTATTCGCTCGTCTACTGTTGGTAGATTATCGCTTTCCTGCTATTTTTACGGTGAAAAATGACTCTATGTGTAAGCAATGTATGCATGTATATGTACACTTTGAGTAGGATTAGGGGCTGGATAAAATCTATATAAATCTTTTTGGATTAACTGTAAAATAAATGATGAGAATTGTTTGGTATTTGTTGCGGTCGATTTTATATGCTGTGTTTGTATAGTGAATTTTTCTAGGTAATTTTTTTTAATGTTCAATGACGACTTTGATATTAGATTAATTTTCACTGCTTTCGTGAGCTTTGTTCAACGCGATTAGTATTGCAAGATATCTTGTCAGTGGCTATTTCCAAACATTGTCATCTATAAATCAATTATGGAAAATAGCTGCCCGATTATAAAACGGCCTTAAATCAACAAAAACCAGTCCTGTTATGAAGGTTGAGAGAATGGACAATGCTTAGTTCAAGTATTAAGTTAATAGACTTCCGCAGGCGAGGACATTTCAAGCCATTTTTAAATAAATAATTAAGCTACAGAGATGGTGAATTATGGTATTGATTTTAAACAGTTTTCCCGAAAAAACTGTGCTTTTTTCTACATTTTACGGACATATCTGTTTTAAAAATATTGCTAACCAACCAATTTATGATCAAAAATTCCTTTTATATCGCGTCGTTTGTATATTTTGCCAAAAAAAATTGTGTTAATTTCCTCCTGTGTTCAATACCAGGTTATCACCGTGTGTTTCAAACTAACAGTAGCAATATCACACGTAAGTAAATTGGGTCTTTGAATATGAAACTTCAAGTTTAAATTTTATTCTTGGATATACCAAAAGTACCTACACACATCAATCAGCTTGTTTATTTAATGAATTTTTTATTTTCTAGTTTTCATCAGAGAAAATACTAACTAAGAGCAGCTCGAATAAATTATCTCACTTTTGCCCACTTTTCCAAAAACTTTTACCTCCTTTAATTAACCCTGCTCCTTGCTATTGCACCTAATTTCGAGCTAAATGACTTACCCATAATTCACATCGTATTTTGGATTCTCGAAATTAATTCGATTCATATAGTCTGGTGGAGTCCTTAAACAGTTTATGGGGAATTCATGGTGGTACACACAGTCCGAAACAGAGCCGAAACAAATGCTGGCCCGGACAACACTAGCGCCAGGATTTTTCAAATACAGTCACGCCCGACAACTAGATTTATCAATGCCTGCGAGCCAAGGAAAACACGAGCTGGAACAGGACTAGTAGCAGGAGCTGGAACAGGACTACCAGTCAACGTGAACGATTTTTTTCTGTAATTAGGAGCGAAACTTCATGTCATGCCGGCCGGCATCCACATCGGGAGCATAGTTGTGCCAAGCATTTATCGTGATTCACATAATTCTTAATTAAAGCCAGTCGGAAAGGGTCTGACCTTTTCGGATTTAAATCTGGCTTTGTTGGTTCGTTAGGTGTTTCAGCTGAAAATCAGGACTCCCTCTCCACGCCTCACAGTTGATTCGTTTCGCAAGCTAATATTCAAAAGAAACCTATTTAAGGTAGTCATTATTTTAACCGTAAATTACTGTACTCTTCGTTAAATTAAAAAGTACTTTGCCTATCTGATTCAGCTGTATTTCGCTTTGTTGAAAATAGATGTGCTGCAAGTCGACTTGTAATGGAGCTTCAAACAACGACTTTACCAGGAAACGGATGCCAAATCTTCAATTTTTTTTCTGCGATTAGATTAGCAGGTTTCTGTTGCTAGGCTGCGGAGTGATAAATGAGTTAAATTAAATTTCACAGCAGTCGTCCTTGAACAAAATTTTTCTAACGAAGAGCTTAGCGGCTTTGGTTCATATTAGTTGAATAATTAGTTATAGAGAAAATGAAATTTTTCTAGGTACAGGGTTATTTTTGAACGTTTGATCCAAGGTTTTGAAAGGCATCATATAATAATCGCTCTTTTTCGTTAATTGACATCTAAGTACTGCAAAATTGCCTGGAAATTTTATTTTTTCCTAATTAAACTTGCGACACTAAAATCTGGTGGTAAGAATGTGTTCAATCGAAAAAATGAGTCTTTTTTTCAAATTTCCTTCAAAATTCACACTGAACGCATGTTTCAATTTTCCCAGTGCAAAATCAGCAGCTTCTGAATTCTGATGAAATATGATTAAATTGTGAGTGCTATCAAAAGGAGGCGTTACAGACGAGTCCTCTTCCTTTCGCAAGCAAATAAATTTCACGGCAAAACGTTTCTTCCATCTATCACTGGCTGTGATGAAGGAAAAGGTAAAAGCAATTAGGGCAGACGTAATAAATTATGACACAGATGAAATGCGAATTTATTAAGCGCAGACGCTCACATTATCCCAAATTAATAACAATTATCTTTTCTGTTCGGTGATAAATGAAGTTGAATATCATTTGTCGGAGTGCATCAGGTTTATGATTAAATTATCAAAGTCGCGCTCAAAGATATGTATGAGAGAGTTGATGAAATTATTGCTGAGGGTGATGACGGCATACTAAACGCAGCCAAATTGAATTATGAGAGTTTCGTTGAAATTTCCCGAAGCAGAAATGAAGATCTCATAGGTTTACCCTAAATTGAAATTATTGAGATCTCGGGCAGCCTGGGATTTGATTTTTTAAGACATGTCCGTATTGCAATTTATATTGTTTGCAAGCCATAATAAAATAAATGATCAAAATGCATATGTTTAGCTGAAATTCAGCAACTTTGATTATTATTAATATAAACCAATTAAACCGATTATTGACTGCATATTGAATGTTTTTCAAGACCAACCGAAAATATACAATAATTATTAATCTCATTGATGTAACATCGTGAAAAAATGCAATTTCAGTGATTATGACGAAGTTATGGCAATTTTGAACACCGCTATTCAAAATGGCCATCACGCGACACCAAAATCATTACGTAATCAATGGACGCTCCCGTAGATGATACGATTAATATTAACTCATTCCAATTACTGTTATGAGTACCTCGCATTATTATTATTTAAAGTTGTATTTTTTCCTAATTATTTTTGTGTTTAATATTTTTATAATTTATGTAAGTGTTACTGGGAAGTTGACCGTATGCACCTCAAGGGTCGCACCTCGCGGCAAATTTTGTATTGATTCAGAAAGACATGTTTGCATTTAACATTAAGACTCGAATAGTGTTTATTTCAAAGAGTTTTCAATACATCTCCAAAATATTTCGAAGTTTCAGAACTTTTAAAATAATTTTGAGTTGCTAAATCACAGAAAAAACTTCACTTTCGCCCAACCATACCGCAAACGTTCCTTCAACGTTTCCAGGTTCCAACATCCAAAAAAGGTAAAACTGATGCAGGCATCCTTTGATAAGTCAGGAAACTTCTGTTTGTTCGGCTCGGGCACGACAGAGTGCCAACAATACCCACAGAAAATAGGACGAGCAACAGCATGGAGCGGATAAACGACGTGCAAGGAAGTCCGACAAACTTGTTTTTATTGGATAAACGCGCAATGAACCTTGAAATGGGTTTCAATTACAATCGAGCTGCGGACGTGGATCTGCTTCTTTGCTATCCTTTCCGATTGCCTCTCAACAAGTGCCATTGTGGCTTCCTCTGAATCCAGGCGAGGATAAATGGCGAACGGGCGCTTTTTCATTGATCGCTTACAAGTTCTTCCCCGAATGTCTCAATCATTGCGTAAACAATCTGACATTCAAACATCCTAAATGGAACGGAAAAGCGGAAGGAATCGATCTGTGATTATTTGTATAAAAGTAATAAGGACATGCAAGCGACCCGGTGTGAGGAGTTCTCTCGTTGCGAGGTGACCATAGTTTCATTTGTAACAATTATCCAAGGGAAACAAAAGCAGAAGATGTCCTGGAAATGAAAAGAAATTAGCTACTCTGTGTGTAGTTGGAAGGAATCGGTTAGTGGCGAACTAAAGCTGTAATAAAGGATGGAAATGAGAATTAATGATGCAATCCGAGTGTTACGTGGAAAACTCACTCAAGCATTTTGTTCTCGGACAAATGAAGCAAATAGAATGAATACTTGATGTGCATGGGTGGGCTTTCAATTGGAGCTTGGAATGGAGTGGCTCATTTAGATTTCGATGCTCAACAGAGTGTATTGTTGGAGTTTTCGTACCATTCAACTGAATATTTTCCACTTCTACATCAAATTAATGCAATGACTGTAAATTTCAAATAGTTGGTAAATTTGACAAAAAAGGAATTTGAAAGGATTGATTTCGTAGTCCACAGCGTAACATTAAATTTCTTACTGAATTCAAAATAGTTATCCCATTGAGTATTTCATTTTCAAAAGAAATGTACACAGTTTTAATGAATATGTGTGTAATTTTGTATTGAAGTAAACATAAAAAAGAAAGAACAGGAAAGGTATAAAACAGTAAAATTCCTAATAATTCATGCTTACTCAAGAACTTAAATAAAATCAAAACTCGACCCTAATTTTCTAAAATTACTTAGAAGTTTATTAAATCAAATCGCTTTTCTGCTACAGTAGCACTTTAAACTCTAAGGTGATTTATGATTTTTCTTGGAATGAATTCGGAGACTAAATATTTTCGCAGGCAAAAAAATATTCCCAAAAATTGTTAGGATTTTAATTTGCTATATGTAATATCTAATTTTAAATTTAAAAAAACAAACCAACAAAATAACTACTAAAAATTTTGCACAACTTTTAAAATTAAATATTGTAATTGCTCGGCAGCACAGGAAAGGAAATTTTACGGCACTGCGATGTCAAAAATGATAAAGCCTTTTAACTGAAAAATATTTTGGCATCCCTTTCTTGGTTTAAGTGAAGTTTGGACACATTTGTTTCTGAAATGCTATTCATGTAATTGCTAGTAAAATTGACGTGCTCTTGCGACATACAAGAGAAGGAATTTTGGGTCTATATTTAAGGATACTAAATGTTTTTCATTAAAATAGAATTGAATTGAAATGCTATTCATGTAATTGCTAGTAAAATTGACGTGCTCTTGCGACATACAAGAGAAGGAATTTTGGGTCTATATTTAAGGATACTAAATGTTTTTCATTAAAATAGAATTGAAATATTTTCCATTAAACTTTTATTTGGCTTTGTTTAAAAAATTTGCAAATGAAGGTTTTTTAAGAAGGCATAATAAGCGGCATCGGTGTGCAATTGAACTATGTAATGAAACAATTTTAAGCATTTTCAAACGTTAATTTAACTCTTGAGTGCAGCACACCATAAACAAATACCATGCTTAAACACCACTTTAACCGTCGCCAAAGAACATCATCCAGCATCCTTACCGAAGTAGCAAATCCTAATTTCCCTCCTTGGAGTGTACATAACCCTGGAAACAAGCACACGATTATCCTATAAGTCAAGGTGTACTTGAGTTCTTCAAACGCGCTCACGGAAAACTGAACATTTGCGAAAATGTCACGTGCAAATATATTTAAATACATGCACGCCACGGACACGGAGTCGGGAGAGCAAACCGTTGTTGGTAAACGAAGCGTAAGGAGCTGCAGCCTCGCGGCCTGGTTGCTTGCTTGCCTGCCTGCCGTCACTCATTACGGCCAGGATAAGTGGCCTTGCTCCCTGTCCGCCCTCACCGAGAAAGACATCATCTTTTCGTCCTCGATATTTGAGCAAACATTACCAAAAGGAGCAGTCTTTCTCGAGGATGGCGAGGACGAACTGGGTATTCCGTCTGCTTTGCTGGGAGTGCCAGTGATGATGAAGTGGACCCGGAAACCTGACTCCGGGAGCGAACGTACGAAGGATGAATGCTGCCCCACCAAACAGGACGAATAACATAATTAAGCAGTTCGAGGTAGAAGAGAGTGCACGGCGAACCAGCGTGTGAGTTGAATAGGAAAATTAATGAACGACGGGAAAAAGGACATCAGACGGAAAAATTTGTGAGACAAGCGAAAGTGGTCATGTCACGAGTGACGTGTCTTCTTTGAAATTTATCCTACGCGTATTTTTGCAGTATGAGAATAATCTGACGGCTCTGATATTGTACCCTTTTACTATTTTGGTGTTTGATTTGACGAGGACACGTTTGATTTATAGCCAAACAAAATGTAGTCACTTTTTCCTGGGAAGGTAGGATTCAATCTAGCGTTTTATTCGACGAGCACTGATAATCTAAAACCATGTAGGAAACGTCGACCATCCTTTAAGCTCATTACAACTGAAAACCCCATTAATTTAAAAGGATTTTAGACGCTGAGTTTCCTTTAGTACTTTTATATTATAAAGTATGAAATGCTGAGTGTATTCTTGAGGCCAAAAAATTTGTTTAAAATTATTTTTTAAAAATGTTACACGAATGCCGTGTAAATTATGAAAATTTTAAGATTGAAAGAGAAAAATTATTTTTTTTAATTATATATTATGTATATAAAGTTGTGTAATTGGTGACACTCGCTTAACATGTAATGCAAAGCGAAATATCGACCGAGAGGCAGTATCAGCTAAGTATCTGGTTACGTTGATTAATGCAAAATAATAATAATGTTAAACGAATAAGTAAGGGAACAATTGAAATAATCACAATAATTACCATTTTGATTTCAAACATTCCATTTTTCATCGATTCCAATAAATCAAATCCAAATTATCAATTTAACTCCACGGAAACTATTCTGCCAACACACTCAGATAATTTTTTTCGGGATAAATTGAAAACAGAAAAACTTTTCCTTATTGTTTGATCGAAAGTTTTTTTCCATGAATATTTTATGTGACAAATTTTCCAGCGGAATGATTTCAATGACGTAGGAATATCATATGTTCATCAAGTCTTTTGAAGTTTTCATGGAAAATGATCGTTTTTGTCGTTTTACAGAGTCGTAAAAAGTGAATTTGCATTTAGTTTTGTTAGGTTATGGATCTAGTGAAATGTAAGCCATTGAAAAACTATCAAATAAAAATTTACACGCAGGCTTAGTAATATCTTTCTAGCGTACTTATGGTACACGGTAGTATCATCGTTTAGCAATGTGAACTATTTTTAAATCTATATTTTATTCAGTAGTGCTGCGTTTTACATAGATATAAGTATAACAAATTGACCTATTGACTTTACTATCATTCCTTCTAGTTTTTCTTCAAAAATTAAGGAGTATTCCAACAGCTAGGTAATCGAAAAATCTTTGCAAACTGTTTCCAGTTAATTTTTTTGAATTTTCGTCATTTTCTCTTAAACGTTACAGCAATCTAAACATGTCGCTAACTGCCCCAAGCCTTTTCAATTGGCAGTTGTTTAGTATTTATTGAATGTTATCGTTCCAAAATAGGAAACAATTCAGTGCTTAGTATAATATGAACGATTTTTCATATCAAAAACATCTTCAAATCATAAACTTTTGCTTCCCATTTACAAAATCAGAGCTTTAAAAACGCACTTAACATGGAAATCAAATTGCATAAAACTAGGCACGGAATTATCACACTAGCATCCTTATGGCAGCAGCACGCCTCATGCAATCCTTTTCCGTAAAACATCAGCAGTCAGACTATAAAAACTTTCATGACGTAGACAGGTAGTTGTTCCAAGGAAACAAGGTCCTTATTTAAGTTTCAATTCCAGGAAAACTTGATGTAGGAGTTGTGTGCAAAGTGGAAAGTTTATGGTTGCATGTCTCACTGCTTCCTACTCAATAAAATGGCATTGTTTACGTACAGAATAAACAAGTTGCAAATTATTCTGTGATTATTCGTATTGATGTTTGGATAATGAATGTTACGATTCCAGGCAGAGCAGGTGCTTATGGCACAACGATCAGGAAATAGGTTATGGGTGGAAAATTTAATATTTGCGTAATTGAAAATGGAGAAAAGCATTTTATAGTTTGAATGTACTTCAGCAAGACTGGATGTTTGTAGCATTCCAAGAAGTTTAACTTCGACAAAAGTGGAAATATTGCGATAAAATTGAAGTAAATTTCTTTGGAAAAACAATGAAAACTTACATAATGCGAATTCAATGTAAGATTTTGTGTTTCGTGTGTTTGTAATGCTTCGATTTAATTGAAACAGTTTATGACCGCCTCAAATATGTGAAGTTCTATCTTCCATAAAAGATATATCTTTAAGTTGATGACTACGAAAAGGTTGAAGCTGGTGTATTTTATTCAATTATAAAAACTAAAACAACATGAAAACAAAACACAATACAAATAACAAAGATGATTCTATTCTTAATAAATGCGTAATTTGATCAGTCATTTTTTATTAGAATACCGAAATCTTTTCCCAAATGATAACAAAACAATTTCAAGCGGGTAAATATGTAAGATCCTGATATCTTGATCAAGTTTGAATCCACATTTTTAATATATTGAACGATTAAAGCACATCCTTCCATGACTTTTTTATTATATCATATATACTATAATTGTAATATATTTAATTTACTATTTATAATACGTTTTGAATAAATATTTGAAGTGAGTGAGATCACATTTTCATTTTAAGTATAAGTTTGTGCATTTAACCTATTTGAAACATTATCAATAAATTATCCTAGTCGCGGGGGTATAGTGCAGCATATAATCAGTAACATGATATATGAATGCCATGACGTATGCATTGTTCCTTTCCTCCTTGCACAAAACTTCCACGGTGACTTAAATAATGATGTTTTTCGGGCAGAAGTAGTAGTTCAGCAGGCATTTATTTTGCAATCGGACGTCATCAGTGAAGAGATGCGAGAAGTGCACCAATTTAACACAAGGAAGAACATATCATGCCTTGGTTTTTAAACCTTTTTTCAAAGTTTCATATTTTGACATTGGAAACAAAGTCAGATGCAATAGAACTATGTAAAGCCCAATACAATTTATTTGGAAAAATTGTTTGTATATCCTTTATAGCTTCATTTCCACCATGTTTTTATGAGCATTGAGCTCCACCTTAACTTTGATTAATTTGCGCAAAAAAATAATTCAAAGTCGAAAAGGAAGATAAAATTTATGAAACAGTTAGAAAAACACTCGCGAATGGCTACTGACTTTCAAAGAATACTCGACTGTAAGGTACACCGTGAATTCTTTTGGACAATGAATTTTATTATAATGAAATACTAACACCCGCTTAAAATATTTCTAAAATTTTTCATTTAGTTTTAATTGCAGGATAAATGCACAACGTCGATAAAGAATTATTTTTATTCCGTTGTAATTTGGTAAAAGAACTGCTAAAATTGCGTTTTTTTCGAAAATATTTTTTTGTTTATTTTGGTTTCTAAATTTACTAGTCAATTATTACTAACAAGAAATGTCTTTAAGTATTTTTATCAAATCAAAAACCATAGCATTAACCAACTTTTCAAAAAATGGAATTTCTGAAGGAAATCTTTGGAAAATTTCTTTATGGCATCAATTTTCGGTTTGTTTGCTCAGTCTTCAGTTTATTGTATGTCTTGAAGGTAAAAACGCTTGACAGAAATATTTTGGAGATAAAAATAATTTAAATTATTTTGTTAGCAGAAATAGAAGCTTCCCTAAAAAAATAATACGTGAAATGTATCGAAACTGTGAACAAATCTATGAATTTTAGTTTAGAAGGCTTAAGACGCATTGCAGTGTCTTCTGTTGAATTTAGTGTTCCCAGTGACTACCTAATAGGAAAGGTTATTATGAAGAAAAGCTACTTAGTAAATTGGCTTTAAAATTAGATTAACTAGGTAATTTCACAGGATAGATAGATATATTAGTTTATCAATTCAACGAAGGGATTGAATAACTTTAAATAGTAATTCAACGGGTTTTTTTGACGGACTGAAGTCAAAATTTTGCGGAAATGTTGTTGGGATTTATGTTATTATTTTATGGTATTCATAATAACATGATACATTTGAATCAAATTTTAACAATTGATTTACTTTTCATTTCCATATCCTCGAAGTTGGTTGATGAATCAACAAAATCTTCCTCTCATATAATTTATAAAATACGCCAAACTTTCAGATTGATCCCTCATCAAAATAAATTCTTATCTTTAAATAAAAAACACTTTATCATGAAAAATCTCTTATCCAAAGACACTAAAAACTTTCTCCCTGGACTTACTTCACAAAAAAGTTTAACGGATATTTTCGACAGCAACATATCAGCCAAGCTAACAGTGACCCGCCTTTTATATCCACTGCTGTTTACAAAACTTTATTGAAAATGTAACTTTTGCATGAACATAGTTGAGCAAAGTCCTGCCCAAGCAGTTCCTTACTATGAATCCGATCCATTGTTCGTTTTGATGCAATGCACGAGCGTTGTTGGGCGCAAGGGAGAAATGCACTGACATCAACTGCCCACGTTCAACGTTTCCCTTACAAAGGACTTGCTGTTTACTTTCCTTTTACCACCATTCCACTTCCGGAGGAGATCCACTCCTTTTCCATGTAGAGTAGCAGCTTTGTTGACCAAATCCCAGTGAGCTGAGCTTAGATCCGACTTTTCTGTCGAAATTGTGAAGTGGATGAGGTCGAATTTAACATGGATAATGATCCAGTCAGGGGAAAAGTTTTTAATGAAATGAGTTTGAAATGACGTTTTTTTTCAAAAAATTTTGAATGGAATTGACAGACGATATCTACCTTGTAAATATATGTGCAGCAAAGCTTTTTACAGTCATCAACAAAGTTAGGTTTCGTAAGATTTTTCATGCCGGCAAGCATGTGATTTTTCAATTTTGGAAATGTAACCTTTGAAAACTTTTGAAACTCCAGCCTTGATTTGAAAGTTTCAACACAATCAAACATTTTTAACTCAATTTAGGATTGACTTTGAGGAAGCAGGCAACTGAAGCGAGATAAGTTTAGAGCTGAATCTCACTAGAGTATGAAATCAAATATTAAGTTGGCAAAATTTCAAAAAAATTCTAAACTCACGCCTGACACATGACTTCTGCTTTCGCGAATTCGAAGGAACAATTTGCTATAAGACTTCGTATATTCTTTCAGTAAGAAGCAGTCAATCTTTTCTCTAGAAATAGAGTTTTTTTTGAACAAAAGATGTGTTTCAGGTCAAAAAATAGAAGATAGTTGCTTTAAAGTATATAAACAAACATTGTCATGTTGTCGTTTTAAGTTTCTATTGAAATCATCACTAGTACAAAATATTTTGAAAACAGATTTTTGACGATTCAAGGCTTGATGCTCATGCGATATCAATTCATCTTCATTTCTTATACAATATATAAATACGATATCCACCTACCGTCAATTTTTATTCAGGTTACCCAATTATTTACCCAAAAAAGGAACCATAAAAGTTGCGTGTACCCTCCAACGAATACCATTTTACCACCTCCAATCTATTTGAATTCATTATCCTTGAAAATCCCATTTCAAAATCATCTTTGTTAGTCGATTGTTTAACAACCCCTTCAAGAGCTACAAAATCCCCTCAAGGAAACTTTTGAATTAAGTCATTTCACAATAGACTTTACTCAAAACATCGTTTTCGCCGCCGCCATGAAGAACCATCATACAAAAGCATTCAGGATCCTTCGTAGCGACGGATTTGTTAAGGCGATGGAACTTAAACTGTAATTACGGGAATTAATGTGCTTTTTCGTGTGTGCAAAGTTACCCCCCAAAGCGTGTGGGAATAAACGCTTAATCGCATGTACAAACATATATAGCGAGATAATGGCGTTTATCCTTGTTGAACGAGTTCAACAACTTGAAAATGTTCCGAGCGAAGGCGAGGCTGTGTCTCGTCTTGAGCGGATCCTTCGCATTAGAACATGTCTTGATGGCTTTTCATGGAAAAGAAATATTTGAAGCCAACATCAAAATTAACGATGAAAGGTGATGTGAATTAATGGGTCTTTAATTATTGTTAACACGTTTCTTTATTCATTGCTAATTTGAACAGATGGAGTTGGATTAGTTGATTCTATTGTTTTCAGTTGTAAACATAATAAGGGTGAGACTCGGAGACTCACAAAATCAAAAGAGATGTTTCTTTTTGTGCCCGATTTCCGTTTCAATTTCCTTTGCTTCAGTAATATGTGAATATTATTGCAGTCAATATTGACTGCAAAAAATTAAAATATGCAAGTTTTTGACTACAAATCGATCAAATGTTCCATTCACTGGATTTGTAAACAAAGATAATTTTGAATTATTTAATGATTAAACAAAAATAGTTTTCAAAAGCAGGAAAAAACTACGATCAAATTGATGTTCTCAAACAAAATCGTCTATCAAAAATATAAAAACCTAGAATGAAACAATTTTAAATTCAAATTTCACTATATGCAGTTTATAATTTATCAATTTTATCACTTTTTACAAAGTCAAGTCTTATTTCAAAATTGTTTGAATTGAACTAACTTTGAATAATTAATGATTTTCATTATACTGTATCAGTAAAACTTCAAAAAGTTCTTTTGAAACTATACTCGTATAGTTTGTTTGGAGGCATAAAACCTCAAAAACTCATACATTTTCTTCCTTATTATAAATTTATTAGTCGGCTTTTTTACTTTTCCACGAAATTGCTTGCATTATACTCGTTTAAGATTCAATATGCCAGTCAAATATGTAAATTTTTAATAGAAATTGAAGTTAAGCTCCAAAACTCTTTCCCAAAGTAAAGCAAAGATTTTATGCAAACTTTGCAAACTTGCTGTCATTTACAAGAAACGTACAAAAAATATGAATGTTCCTAACAGCTCCTCATGAAAATGACATGGTTTCGATGCAATACAGCTGGCAACAAACGAGGAAATGCAAAACGCATCAAACATTGCCAAGCCTGGTTGAGTTTCGCGAAGCGCCAACAAACATACAAACATATGTGGCATTTATACCATAGAAAACAAAACTTTGTTGCATTATTAAATGGTGCAGTGCTTTTGCTCGTCGACATTTTGTGAATCCGTCCTTGAATTGAAGGGTGCTTAAGAAAAGTCAAGGAAAGATCAAAGGTGGACGTGGCACAAACGAGATTTAATTAAAATCACTTACTGCTTATGATTATCAAATTCATAAGCAGGATGTGTTCGGGAAGTTTGTGTTGCTGTTTGTATGTGATCAATAAATTTGCATTGAAGTATGATATTGGTTGAAATTAAAGTGTGTTTAAGTACAGTAGCATTAACATGTTAACTATAGATAGCATTCAAATTTATTCTTAAACGAGTCAAGGAGCATTTCGATTTCGAACATTTCCTAAACTAAAATCTAGAAAGTATGTACTTTCATAATGTCGTTATTGCTTCAATATGATGAATATTTACTTTAATTTTTACTGTGATTAAAATCTCTGCGGCTCAATCAATAAATAATTATTGGTAAGCCAAGGTCTGGGGTATTCTATTTCCCTCAAAGTTTTCAGAATTGACTACTGTTAATCAGTGAATGATATCTTGAGAAAAACCAGAGATAGGAAAAAAATCAATCCTGTTTAAAAAAGCATATGATTAACATTTACTACAATGTTTACATTATCGTCATTTTAGAATACTTTGTTGTTTTGTTTTTTAAAAAAGATGGCGATATAATAAAGCAAAACTAATAAATTAATCAAGTTTCAAGCCATATGAACAAACTTATTTAAAAAAATATAGAGGGCTAGATAGAAAAGGAAACCTCAACTTCACATTGTTCCGAAAATGTTCGTCTGTTTTCGAAAACATTAAAGGTACGAACGTATTCATAAAAAAAATTCAACATCTGAAGAGGGAGAACAAATATTCTGAAAGCATGCAATACACTGATACAAGAGTTATATTTTCACAAAAAAGCTATGGTGATATGTTAATCTGAAAGCTGAATTTTATTATTTAAAATTAAAGTGGGAGAAGAATTATTCATTGAAAATATTTCTGGAACAATTATCTCTCAAAACTGACCAGATAAACAAGTTTACCGGAAAACTGTTATTTATATTGAAAGTTTTTGATAGAACCAAGCCTTTTTCACAGCTCCCATAAAAAATTTAGAAACAAGAAATTCAAAAAATGAAATCATTTTAGAAAATCGGCGTAACATTCCTATTTTATTAGAGAGTTAATTTTCTTTAATACCTGTTGCAAATAGAAACAATCGTTTTAATAAAAATAAGCGAATGAGTCATGACTAATAAATTTTTTTATTTCTCTGTTATACGCACGACAATTTTTACTGCTCCTCAAAGTCAAAAATATATTATTGCTGCGCTTATTTGACTGAATAAATTGCTGGTCTATTGTTTGCCAGACTCACCATAACTAACAGCTAATTAATTTTTTTTTGCGAACAAGCATCCATTTAGCTGCAGTTAATTAAACATTTATCCGTCGAAAGGATGCACGTACGGCGCCAATTCCACAGCAGGAGCATGAATCCTTCGTAAACTAGCTGAAGGAATCGCGTCTTTGAGCTCTATAGCACAGAGCAGTAAAATTTTCTTGAATCCTGTAAAGTATTGGAAAGGATAAGCTGAGTTGTGTTATGCTAATTCCTGCGATCAAATTTGTATAGCTGACTGAATGGGAGCGTTAGTGGTTTCAAAGGAAAATCAAGAAAATGTCATAAGAGCTATTGGAAGTATTGAAATTCTCAATAATGAAAGCTCATATGGTTCTTCATAGAGATTTCCATGTAGTTGGAAGGACTACAACCAACGACTAGTAAATTCTAGCTTACAAAGCGTGCAACGTGGATGGAACCACCGCATTTCATTATGAACTATGACGAAACCTTTTGATTAAATTATCCCCAGAAATGGGATACCTACAACGCAAATGAGTAAGCAGTTAATTGATTTCTGCACACATCAAACGTTAATATTTCTCGGAAGCCCCACACAGACATTGTGTCGTACTATACAAGCTTCCCACGAAATTGGCTTCCTTGCATCCTTTTCGCGGTGTTGCTCGCTAATTGGTGACGGCTGCTTGCCTCCTCGGGTATTCTTCGATTCCAAACACATCTTTACAAACACATGTATACGCTTGCCAACCAGACTTAAAATTCAGTTCCATCAAAATTAAGTGTTCCGTGTAACCGGCAAATAGTTGTGCTCGCTCGGAATCCGGGTAAGGATTCCTCCACTAATTCCCGCTAATCGATAGTTGTCGATTAGCATAAGCGATTTTGTGGTATTTGCCTGCCATTAAGCATTTTCGCAACTAATTCAATTTCAAGCCAAACATTGCCACAAAAACGAAGCCCAACAAGCAAGCTTAAGCTCGCTTAAAAGTGCATCAAAGTCACGCCTACAGACGGTACTTGTGTGTATTTAGGGTATTATGCAAAATGTCTAACAAGGTTTTCGGTGTGGAATGTGGGATAAGCTTTCAGACACAAGACGTTTAGCAATTCTGGCTGGGCAGGACATTGAAAAGGTTTCTGGAATTTCTCAAGTACGTTTGGAAATAGAGCAGAAAAAAGTATTGAGCCTTAGCGATTTGCAATTAATTTTTTCATGGTGGATCATTCTTTTATGCCAAAAAGACAGTTGCGAGAAGAGATCTGGAAAAACTTTACACTAACTAAAAAAATTTAAATAAATGGAAAAACTCATTTTAATAAACTTTCCTTGATCATGGCCAAGAAAAAAGATGCAAAACACTTTTCCAGATTTGTTTGTTGAGAATATATTAAGTTATCGTTAATCAAATTTTAATTCTATTCCTTACTTTTGTTCAGTTGAAATATATAGACAAAATCTACAACCACCGATGTTCTACTTTAGAAGTAAGCATACTTGTTTAAAAAAAATCAAATATTGCCCCATCAAAATTACCAACGCAGAGCCAATTTAACATTTTCCAGAATATCTCCTGCTTAAATCCTCTTTCGCACTAATTTATCATTTTTCCCTGCAAGGTGTTTACAGACAGGGAACAATATATAATATGACTAGCGTTAAAATGATGTATGGCGACAAAGGAAATCTGCATATACATATTGGTGAAATGTTCCCACAAAAGAGTGATGTTAGTGTACAATGTCCTCCGAAGGAGATATTCCTGTTGAACAGAAAGATTATGTTGGTGGTTGCACGGTACTTTTGCGACTTTTTCTTCGTTGCTCGTTGCTTGTTTGTCTCAGTAACAGGATAATATCATTTGAGGCAAGCACACAGGTACACATATGCTATCACGTATGTTTGAATCCTTTATTTCATACCTTCTTCTGGCGCATGGTATTCTTATTTCAAGGAGCCGTTAACTCGGCCAAGAAGGGTGGTAGGCAAAATGAGCCTTGTTTGTTCCAATTCTTTGCATATGTCTCTTATAAGGCTATTTGTTTCTTTAATACGGGGGATAAAGAGCTTAGAAAGTAAGTAAGATCCATTTTTTGTACTCTTGGAGATGATAAAGAGTGTATGGAATAAGCATATTTGTCAAAGGACGTGATATATTGCTGAGAAAAACCAATAAGTGGAGGTTACAATTGGATAACAGAGTTGAATTGGTTGAGTGCAAGTATTAAATGAAAGCTTAATAGAAGTGAATACCGAGAATGATTGTAGAAAGTGAACCCATTATCATTGGAAGCAACCCTTATTTCATTAAACAGGAAAAAAATTAAATAAAAAAAATATTGAACCAAACCCGTAAAATTTTCATTCAAAGGATAAATAAATCAAAGAAAACACATCTTTGCCATGATTTTTTGTTAGTTTCAGACATTGGAGTTAGGCTACAACATTTGTAATCCAATGCTGTTTTTAAAGAAAAGTCAAAAAATCAACTATATCCTAAACTTGCTCTCAGTATTTTCGAACAATAAGAAACTATCCTTTGAAATACTTTAATCGTGGTTGTTTTTAAAACATGCATTGAATCATTTCTAGATTTTTTTCTTTTTCGATATCAATGGAAATCAGCCAAACGGTTCCTATTTTGAACCAAAATTAGTGAAGTCAACCAAAAATTCTGTTTAAAATAAAATAATTTTGATTTGATTTTAAATCCAAACACCAAGCAAATATCGTACAAATATTTTGATAATGAAATTTTGTGTAATAACTTTTAACTTCATAATGAAATAAAAACAGCAGAATCAATTTAATGATATTAATAAAAAGGTAAAATGGTTGCAAAGTTGTCTTAGATTGCATTTAATATATCCAACTATTTTATCTGTCTTAAATCATTTAGGCCTAAGAAAGTCCTGAATATTTATTTTATGAGTTTTGATGCGTAATCTTTAAACTGAGAATATCATTTTAGCTGGAGGATACTTATTAATTTAATATATTTTATGGAATTTTGGTAGTTTGTTCTTCATCTACAGAAAATCAGTAATTTATTTTATGTTTCGACGATGGTTGCAATTTTATTTCGGATGATTTTCACAGATTTCCGATAAGAACAATTCGAATCAAGGCAATTTTCATGTTTTCGACATGAAAATGAAAAGGACTTGTTTTATTTTATTTTATCAATAATTGGTGGCAGCTCAAAGAAGAAATCATTTTCGAGCACTTATTTGCTGCATTGGTTGAATTTTCTGATGCAAAAATATTTATCGGAAAATATTTTGCCCAGCATTATTTTTTCCGCCATTTCTGTAATGAGTACTCCAACGTTCAAATGCTTTGCAGGCTTGTAAGCTACTCGAAACGAGCATTTGTTGTTCATTGGGCAATCACTTGTTCATTGATTTAACCAAATATTATTTTCAAATGGTGTCAAAGGTAAATTTTCTCAAAAATTTAGACGTTATGTCGTTATATGTACGTGTCAAGACAGCAAATTTATATCCAAAATATACACCAATCAGATTTTTGCTTTGTGTTTCTAAATACCCGTGTGAAGATTAAGAGAATATTGAATACTAATTGCTGGTCTCTGACTCGTATGCTGTAACTTTTTTACGTAATTTTAAAATGCTTTTATGGCTCCTTAAAAAAATATCTTTTCATTTAGATAATATATTGCAGTGAAAGTTGCTTTTTTCAAATCATATAATTAATTATAATAATTTAATTATTGCTTTACAATGGAATAGGTCACTGAAAATTTAATTCAATCTCCTAAAAAAATTGGTGAAGCTAAGACATTGCGAAAATTTATACGAAAAATTAAAATATAAAAACTATTATACAATCGATTTATATGAAATCACAAGATTCATATATGAAACTATCATCCTTGTTTTGATATTGCAATTTTCAGTGCAAAGTAGTAATTTATTGATAATATCTGACAATAGAAGATTTGTTAAAAAAGCAACGTTAAAAAATTGCTGATGTGATGCTAGCAAAATAAATTTTAATAAAAAATAGTTTAATCTTTCGCCGAGTTATTTTAAATGTTCGTTGCTAAGCGTTCGTTCTTATTTTATTTAATTATTTATTTTTGAATAAAATCACTCACCCGCACATTTCTAATGAATCCGTAATACTTCCACTTTTGATCAAACAAATTATTACAAATCAGTTTAATATTATAAGAAATAATACATGAAAAGGCGATGTGGATTTAAATTCAGGACAGTGTCTATTTGTTGAATAAATTTGTACAAATTGAAAAGATTGATTTTATGGTATGGAAATATTATTTACTCGATATTTGAATGATTTCATATTCAAAATGATAATGATGAGGAATGAAACCTGTAATCAAGTATTTTTTTAAAAAATGTTTTAGGCTGAAATAGGTAGACAAATATAATTTTTTTTCAAATTTTCGTAATTTTACTGAAATCGTCTTTCAGACTTATAGAAATCTAAACATCTAGCACCTAAAATGCACCTAAAGATATGAGTTTCTATCGTGAATTCCATACTTCCATAATATTTGATTGATATATCTTTCAAATAATATAACCATCGATTATTTTATTAAAATCCCCTTCACATTCATCCCTGGCTCAGATGAAATTCTCAAAACAGTCCATAATTCAGGAATATCTCTGCCCAACATTTCTGATCAAATTCAGCAACTATGCACGTAATACATTCAGTAGTATTGAAATTAGTATGAACAATGGAGCAATATTACTTCATAGATGCTTTTGTCCTGTCCTCATGAAAGCATGTACTATTCATATATATGTAGTTTCTATGCATATAACTTGCAGTCCTGTTGACATATGACATTGTGAGAATTAAAGACTTTTGGGATCAAATTATAGTGAAGCATCGATTTTTTTATTTACTGTTGTCATCAAACAATCTTGAATTGATGTTTTTCAAAAAAGCGGCAGCGGACTGTCTATTTGTATGGTTCGAGAAACTAAGCAATTCAAGTGTCTATTGATACAATAAATGATCTTTAAACATTGTAAGCTCAAAAATATGACGATTTACTCCTACGAAATGTTTTTTAAAGCATATATGTTCAAGAACGCGATCAAACAAAAAAACACATAATTTGACCTCCAGCTTGAATGATAAATTATTCCAAAAATTTGTCTTAATTGTGTCCCAATTGTGTCCCAATTTTATCCAACTTGTTTGGTTCATACGTTCACCCAGCGGAATGAATGTATCTATAACATGTATTTCATCGTGCATTAAACCGATAAGTGCTTCAGCACAATTCCGATACAGTTGTCATCAATCAATTTTCATCCCCTCCACAATTTCCAACCTCTCAGAATCCTTCAAGTTGCAAGAACTCATATGCAAAGGTAAATTGCATATATTTTACATAGTCTATTGGGACACCATTACATAGATCTCTCCTATGCGCAACCATTCAATTCAATTAAATATTTATCAGCAAACTTCATCTTATACATCGCCAATGCTTCTTGGGACACGAGAAATTCAGGTGCCGTATGAAAATGTATCTATAACTGGCTAAAAGATAGAATCGACAGTCACCTGATAATAAACGCAAAGAGAAAAGAGTAGATCTTGTAATGTGTGCCGCTAAATCGATTTGCAGATAAGACGGAAAAGCTGCTTTTCGATGGAAAAGTCCAACAAAAAAAAAACACTAAAAGTTTGGCGTGTCTGACGCTTGAAATTTCCTTTTCAACAGAATTTTCCTGATTATGGATCAATTGTAAATTGGATTTGCCAAGTCGTTGAGATGTTTGTTGAATTCAGCTGACGAGAAAATCGTATTTCATTACAAAGAATTTGCATTTTTACAGACGGTTCAGCTTCATTAAACAAGACAGTGTGTTTTATGTTAGATTTAATAAACTAGGAGCTGAAGAACTGTTTCCGATGTTCCAATTCCAATTATTTTTATTGATTTTTGTACAGACACTTTTCAACAAACTTTGGGGCTTTAATTCAAAAGTTTGCGAAAAAATATGTAAATTTTAAAGGATCCTTATTTTCAAAGCTTTGAAAACCAATAGGTTTTGCATACAATAGTTTCAGGTACTTTCAAAAAAATTAATAATGGACCACAGCTCTATCTTCCGACTCAATAAGATTGTTCACACGGGTTGATTGAAATTTTTTCACAAAAGCACGTTGTTACTTGAAAGGAACGTCATCCTTGTAACACCGAAGCACCAATACACCACCGTTTATTTTTGCAATATTCACTTTGCTATACATAGCAGTAGAACACAAAATGCAATGACTACAAATTAAATTTTGTTTGTCCGGTAGCAATCTTCAAGAAACCACAATGGCTATGTTACCTTCAAGATAATTATACACAGATACTTTCATTTTACAGGTGAAGTATCGAAAGGTGACGCTGCATTTTTTCAAGTACATACAGATTGTATTTTAATCAAAGGTTCAACAATGAGAAAATGTAGATAGTAATTTTAGTTTCCGTTGAAAATGTTGAAAGCAAATTTTTAATACAAACTAAGTTTGAAATTTCATTCCAATCTGTTGAAATTTCAGTTCAGTTATTGGGAATCGTTGCAAAATTCTACCCAATTCTTTTTAAAAGTCAATTCAGTACAAGGCATTCAGAATGTGATATTAAAAAAAACGTTAGCATTCAATCCAATGAATGCAACAATCTTCTCAACACCGATAAAACATGATTTCTACATGAACAATAATGAACTGACAATTCTCGAAAAGCAATTGCAATCTAGATCGTTTGTGTGGAAGATTACAAATTGCTTTCACCTTCCAGAAACATTCTTCTGCGAAATCAATACCATTTTTGAAACTTTTTCATTATTTTTGCCTCCTTTTTCCACAATAGTTGAAGGGAATCTTTCGCAACACGATTCACTGTCTCAGTGTGTTCATGTCAGGACAGTGATTTTCTTTTGTTGTTTTCTGTTTTTTTTTCTGTGAATTTAATATAGTTTCTGCTGGTTCGGTAGTTACACAAAGGGAACTACTGCTGATTTGGAAGAAGCAAGCGAGTGTATTTATCCAGGAATTTTTTTCATAATGTTTTGACTGAAAAGAACGCTCAGGTCAGGATGCAGACTTTTGATTGTAATGAACTGCATTTTTCTACAGAAGTTACCTGAATTTCAAAGGCATTTCTAAGGAAAAAAAGCAAAATCATATCGTTTTTATTTTAATTATCTTCAACAGAAATATGGAAGCTTTCATATCTTTTGAACTCACGACCATTGCATTTGATTTTCCTGTTTTATCTTTAACCTAGTTTTCAACGATATGAGCTTTGAAATTTGTGGGTGAAATATTTTACTTTTATAGCTACTTTAAGCTTTATTTGGGTGTTTTGAGCCTATTTCGGTAGTGTTTAAAAAGTATTGAAAAAGTCGTGTTGTTGCTTTTCACGTATTTGAGGAAATACATATTATTTTTACTAAAAATTCAAGCTTTTTACTAAAAATTCTAGCTTTTTACTAAATAAATTTTAGTAAAAAGCTAGAACACGACTTTTTCAATAATTTTTTGCTTTAAGCTGTACGAAAGAATAATTCAAATGAGTTTTTCGAAAATGAACCCATAGTGAAGAAAACTGGACGAAATAAGACAAGCCGCAAGGTGCGAGCCTTGAGGTCCACACGGTCAACTTTCCAGTAATATTTATATGAGTATTAAAACTATTAAACACAATAATAATTATGAAAACAATACTACTTTAAATAATAATAATTAGTGGTAATCATCACAGTAATTGGAATGAGTTTATATTAATTGCATCATCTACGGGAGCGTCCATTGATTACGTCGGTAAGGGAAATGATTGAATATGACTTTGAATGATTTTTTATTTGTAATTTAATTTTTTTGTAATCATGAAGAAAGTTTTTGCTGGTTTCTCTTCAAAAACTGATAACAATTTATAAATTTTATGAAAATTTATTACTGTGCTGTGCAAATCAATTTAAAAATTTATTTTTTATGAAAAAACCCTAATTTGTCGCATTTTCTTTTATCAAATTAAAGAACGGCTCAAAAGATTTTTTTAAAAAGTTCGAAACATCACAAATATGTTAATGCACGTCGATTAACAACTTTATGATGCAAACATTATATATGGTTTGTGAAATATAGCGCATGACAGAAATGACCTTCAAAGTGTCAAAACAAAATAGCCCCCCCCCCCCTCTGACCGAAGTGTCACAAAAACTAATCAGATCTTAAGATTGCAAAGACGCTTCGATGGATACTTCAACAAAGTCGATACGGCTTTGTTTACGTGAGCTATGTTCGCAGAAAAATTGTCCGCGAACGCACGTACGTACGTATACACACACATATATATATTTCTCTCTCTAAGCTCCAGCTACATAAAGATTTAATATGTTGATAATTTATCCTGGAAAGGTTAATCTAGCTAGTAAGCTAAGTTGGCATCAATGAGTGTAGCAGAAAATTAATGCTCCTGTTTTATGCATGAAGAAAAATATTCTAGCTGACGAGACGCATCATAATTTCTAACACGGTTCTGGCATCATTTCTGAAAAGGTTGAGTTGACTTGAGAACAGGTTGAAACGTTTCAGGATAGGTTTGGAGGATTTGCTCGGAAAAAATTGAAGTGGACTATGAAATTCTTTATAAAAGATACATCCAGGATCAGTATTTCATTCACTACCTTAATGCATTTATTATTTGAAACGAAAGTAACGTGAACTTGTATCGACAACCTCGTTTCCTGGTAAGTGGAGCTAGTTTTGATTATAATCATGTTTTCTATGAAGTGTTGTTTCAATCTTAATCATGACTGGTAGGGCAATAAATAATGATATCTCGTCTCAGCTAAACAACCAGCTATATTTCAAATTAAAGGAATCTCTTAGCTAACAGCGGTTAATCAGCCATCCGCCATAATTTGTCCTAATTAACTAAACCACCGTAAGTTTGCAATTAAATTTACGTGCAACATTCTATTCATCTTCGTGGAGCTCAATGTTGCGTTCGTAGTGCGTATCCATCCCACGACCGTGTTAGTCCTGCAAGAGAATGCCTCTCAATTTATCTTGTCCACAGCAAATAGTGTTCCTTACAGCATTCTGTAAGTGCTCTAACACGTTTCCGGCAATATACCAATAAATCTAGAAAGCGAAACCAGTCAACCAAACCGTGGTAGGATAAATCGTTTCCAGGATGGCTTAATGTCAAGCACGCTTGACCTGTGCTTTCTTCCGCTCTCCTGACGTTTGTACCATACGTGGAGATCCTTGCTCCATGCCCGCACGCTAGATACGCTGGTAAGCGAATAAAGGACGAAGATTTAGTGTTGCAATTCGCCTTTTGATAAAGAAGCGAATGGATGGAGCTCGCTGGCGGGAGTAAGTCAAGTTTTATGGCGGCAACTGAACGAAACTAACAGACTGATAAATCACGAGTGTCTGAGGACTAGTTGTGTTTTCCCACTTTCCATATGAAGGAGTTTTCCCCAGTTTTTGTGCGGATTGACCCAAAGACTAAGGTGATTTAACGGATGTGCAGTCCTGAGAGGAGTGTTGTCTTTCAAACATGCTCAAAGGGTTTTATGTTGTAAGCAAGCTAACTAATACAAAATGATGTAGTGAATGGAGCAGCTCCTGTATAGGAATTGTTCTGCTTTGTTCTGTTACAGCATCAAAATCAGAATTTTTATAAAATATTATTTGAAACCCTTGTTTCCTTCATGTAGCTTAATGTGAAAAAACAATACCGTTGAAAATTTCTGTAAGAAGTGTCACAAGCTAATAACCTTTTTTTAATTATTATCGTCACTAAAGTTTGACTTTTCAGAACAATATGGGATCCTTTTAAAATTTTCGCTACCGATGTTAATTCGATTTTTAAAACTATTACTTAAGGACTTTTATCGTTTGCGTAGACTTATTTTGAACTGGCTTGCCATATTATTGTTTGTCAGTATAAATTGAACCAGTTCAAATGCTTTATTTTTTGGAAGACAACATATTTTTGATTATGTATCTTCGATGAAATGCAAAATAGTATCAACATGTCACTGATATCTGCTTCCAGTCCATAAAATATTCTAAGGAGACTTCACTAAGCTTTATAATAGAAAAACTCAAGTAAACTCAAGTGAACAGCTTTGATAAAGAAATCCTTACACATATTTTCCTTTCATTATCTGGAATCGCGCACATCATTGATTTTTCACACATATTTGCTCTATTTATTTTTTCCTGTTCAATTATTCCTTTGGAATTTAATGAGGAGTAAAGTAAAAAGTCATGTCAGCGAAATTGTTTTAACTCAATTAAGTAGAAGTTAGTGTTTGTAAGGCTACGATAGCCTAATAAAAATATTCCTTTTAAAAACGTAGCACGATTGTTCATAAAAAAGGTTTATAAAGAAAGCTTTCTAAAAATTTAAAAATATTTTTTTACATTTTAAGAAATGTTCTGTTTGTGATGAATCAGTTAACAATTGAATGATTCACATTTGTTTCGAAAAAATCATATCAAACATTCGATGTCACTGTTGATTTCACTGTCCTTCTTGGATGAAGCAAAAACCTATGCAGATAAAGTTTTTTCACGACAAAATTACGTTTGCAGTATTTAATTTGGTTTGTAGATAGAATAAAGATTTCTTTTGCGTTGTTTCGGATTTAATGAGTGCTTACTTGAAAACATGCTTTTGAACAATTTATGATAACGTATACCAAAATTTGTTTTGTGGCTGTCATTTAAAACACATATTTCATCGCTCATTGATTTTATAAAATCAATTAACTAACCTTTCTTGTGTTGCTTTGACTTCGAAATAAACTCGCAAGCATTGTCTTAGTTGCAAAACAACATCATTTCAAATTAAAATTCATAAGCTAATCAAAATCACTGCTTGAATCATACAGGGCTTCATTTGAATTTTCTTGGAACTACTGAGAAAAGCAACAAGTTTTAACAACTACCAAGTTTTTCACGAAAACCATCACATTAATTTCTTTGTGAAAATATTACTACAATTCTTCAATCTACATTGAATTTCTTCGCTTTTTATTTCTTATAAAACTGTAGTTGCTATCATCAACCTATCCAAAAACTCTTTCAAAAATTTGATAAAATCACCAACGAACATTCGACAGTCGTTCGTCTACATTAAAATGTGTTACCACCAATTGCAGTCCACAAAAGACCGACCGGGAAATAGCCTCAACTGCACAAAAAGTATCCGTGAACAATAAGAAAATGCCTCGAAAACTTCTACACTATTGTCTGCTATTTTTCTGTTCCAAAAGAACAAAACCATCCAAATAAAAACTAGGATATTGTCTTCCGGATACCACCAAGGAATCGCTTGAAGGTTGGTAAGTAAATGCTGCTGTTGCCAGTGGTGCTTGCGGTGGGAGACTCAGAGGAAACCACCTATTTATTCTCGGTGGCTTGTCCCGTTTTTCACTTTGCCGTTATGAAAATAATAACGAGAAACGGAATGCCTGCCATGAATGAAAAGCATACTGTTATTGAGTTTGTAGATATTTTGCGGTTGAATGAATGATGCAATAACGAGAATGGGGAGCGTCTATAAAATTGCGAAGAATGGCCACGAACAAAACTATTCACATCCGCCTGCATTGCTCTCAATTACTTGCGGGAACATCAAGGCAACTCACTTCGCCAAATGGAGCGTCTTTTCTTCGAAAGCCATTTCCTGAGTCCTTTTTGTCTTCGCCAAGCAAGCTTGGGGGCCTGGTGGCTAGTAGGCTACCCTTTCGCGGATCGTTGCTGTTTCTAGCACGCGTAGCGGCTGGAGTGGATCAAGAAAATGTAGACCGAGTGCAGTTGATTGTAATTACTTGTGTTTTCCAGGTTTTGATATTAGTAGGAACATTTATGTATTGTTTGGAGCACTGCCCTAATTGCTGGAAATGCTGTGCAGCACCTGCTTCTCTTGGCGTTCAAATTCATTCTGAAACGAAATGGCATGGCATTGGTCATTGGCTGAGTGTTTTGCTGGCTTACAGTATGTCGGCTTGTTAATGGTCCATGTTAGCAGTTGGATATGCAATGCCTAAACCTTCACACTAAGAAACCAATACGGAACCAGAAATAATCGGTCGAAATAACACTCGATCTAGCTTATCACTAGTTCCAACTCCCTGAGTGTGTTTTTCGTGTACACACTCACAACCTCTAACAAATCGTAAGCTATCATTCCTCGATTTAAATCTGTTTCTATTCGATAGTTGCTAAGCAGAATGATTAAATTAAATGCAAACAGTTGGGTTGCTGTAAGTCAATAAACCAGAAGATGATATTCGATGCTAATATCCATGCAAGCGGATCCTGGCAAGGAACTAAATTAGACTCCGACAATATTTACACAATGGTTTGCGATGAAAACTTCGACAACTTATGGTTTTATCCGATTTACTCAGTTGGGAGCTGGTGTTTCATCGTCTGGATGGATTTGAGTTTGGGAGGAGGGCGACGATTCAAGTCTTGGTTAAATCAAAAGATGTATTTAAAAGCTTTTGCAGTTATTTGCTTTAATATGAATTTTCATTTTGTTGTTGAAGGAGATGAAAATTTCGTAATATTTATCAGTGGTGTTGATGAGTTTGATGGAAATGATAAAATACTGAAAGAAGATGATAAAATTCCATTTGAAAGGTAAGGGTTTTAATTTAAATGAAAAATTTGGCTAGACAACTTGTTTCAAAGGATATATGGTTTGAATAACAAGCCATGAGGTGCCACCCTTGAGGTCAACACGGTCAACTTCCCAATAATATTTACATAAATATTAAAAATACCAAACAAAATAATAAATATGAAAATAATAATACTTTAAATAATAATATTGTACTTCTCATAACAGAAATTGGTATGATTTATTAATCGTATCATCTACGGGAGCGCCCATTGATTGCGTAGGTAAAGGATAAAGAATTGAATATTCATGCGGATTAATCTGGAGGGGTAGGGGTAGGTTACAAAGCCTTTTCTACGTTATTTGTTATTTTCATATCGATGCTTGAAGGACAAAAGAGCGTTAGCAAAAATGAATACAGTTTTTGTTATTACGCGCACTGAAGAGATTTTCTCGTGTGTTAACCATTTTGAATAGTTGGGTTCGAAATTGCCACGACTCCGGCATAATCACTGAACTTGTAGTTTTCCACGATTTTGAATCAATCAGACTAATACCCATTTTTTATTTTCAGTTGGTCTTCAAAAACATTGAAGGTGCAGTTAATAATCAGTTTAATTGCATGTAAAAACTAAAAAGCATTACGAACGCTATAAAACAAAACTACTAAAACTTACCATTTTTTTTGTTGATGAAAGCTTTTTAAAGCATATGATCTTGCAAAGTATTGATGGCAAAATATTTTACCATTAAAAGCGTTCATTACCGCAAATGCAAAATTTGATCAATTTTTTTGGTTTTCAAAATTTAAGCAGTTTCTTTATTAAAATTAAAACACAGTTCTTTAAAAACTGTTCAAAATCTGCTCAAATTATGCAAATATTGACAAACTATGACTGGCTTAACAACAATGTCTTTAGAATTAAAGTAATCAGGTAATATCATTCATATGAACACTTTTAACATTTTGACTATGAATGAATTTTTATTTTTAATTTAATTTAATTTTTGTAATCATGAAAAAAGATTTGGCTGGTTTCTCTTTCGAAACTGATAAGAATTTATAAATTTTATAAACATTTATTACTGTGTTGTGCAAATCAGGTTAAAAATTCATTTTCTATGAAAAACCTTTAATTTTTTGCAAATTTATTTTATTAAATTAAAAAACGGCTCCAAAGATTTTTTATAAATTTAAAAACATCACAAAAATATTAAGATGCGTTGATTGACAATTCAATGATGCAAATACCATATCTGATAAGCGAGATATAGTGAATGCCTTAAACGACCTTTAAGGTCATGACGGCTTTTAATGATTTTTCATTTTTAATATAATTTTTTTTCATGATCATGACAAAAAGTTTTGCTAGTTTTTTTTACGAAAACTGTTTGGAGTATATAAATTTTTTAAAAATTGGTTCCGGAGTTTTGAAAATGTATACTTAAAAAAATCAAATTCATAAAGTTTCAGTTTGAATGAATACAGAAGACGCAAGAGTGCCTCAACTGTAGAAAGCAAAAATATCAGCATCAGCTTTAATTAAAAATCAAATCAAATTCAAAACGATTTTTGTGAAATTTTATAACTGGAAGTTTTAATACTTTATTTAGTTTTATTTTCTGTTCATAGGATTAGAATGGAAACGTACAATATACAATTCGACAAATTTGCCTTAGGCTATTATAGAACCGTCTTACGTAAAAAATGTTCAACTGAAAGTTTTCGCCACTGATTAACATATGATATTATCCGTCATATAAACAACAGTAAGGATTCTAACAAAGCTTCGACACAGTCAATTGTTTAAACAACGCTCACCTATGAGCTATTGTCCTTTGCAGTCTTGCATTCAGCTCGTATACCTACCCCAACATGATTCAAAGTGGAAATCATCTTAGCTGTGCCTTCTGACATGTTGTGGCATTCATGTCTACAATGTCCTTTCTAATCATCGGACCCCAACGATAACAAGAAGCACTCCAAACATTTCAATATCACTCCATTCAATTGATTTACTAATAATTGATGCGACCAAGAGTCAAAATGTCATCTGCCTGTAATTTTACATTCACTTGGTTTCGAGGACAATTGATTCGATCATAAATCCTGACCACACTTTATTGCCTCGAAACAGGCGACGTTGGGGTTGTCTTGAATCGACCGACATTGACCATTGCCAATATGCTGGCCGGGAAAGATTAATGAATGCTTAGTGCCATTGTTATTGCCAATCGATTTTCTGTTATTGCAACAACCAACTCGCCAGTATAATGGAAATATATCGAACTGACAAGCAGAAACACTTGGACACCTCCACCGCATGTCCTTTCGACTATTCCGTTGCGACATGTGTGGATATGTGAAGTAGATAGCATTCTGTAATGGCACTTCAAATGGTAACAGGTAGAATCAGATCAATTTCAAATGATTTGTAGACTAAGAGCTTCAATTCTTTCCGCAGATTTTGTTTTTAAATTGGATTGGTAGCGAAGCCATTTCGTCCAAACAAAAAAAAAATTCCATGTATCCCGATTTAGAAGAATATTTTTTTTCTGTGACGAAACGCATCCTAGACTATCACAAAAGAAAAAAATTGTTCATTCTATGATTCCTCTTATAACCACGAAATCATATAGCCATTAATATACAATTTCTTGACTCGCCCAAGCAATCACCATCATCAAATAAATATTCCTTTTGTCCCAACTGCCTTCCAAGAAAAACTTTTACGATATTAATCCCTCCTCCTTCTAATCATTGCGAACAATGTGACTCACGGAAATAAATGAGCAATCGAAGACCCAACTTTTTTGTCCCCATCCAAGCGTCAAGGTAATATTGACTTAGCCGATATTTTAAGTAATTACCACATAATTAAGACCGTTGACCTTAGCTTGGGAGGGTGTGGCGAAAGCGGAAGCACAAATCACTTGAACAAGTTTTTAATTAAGCAAATCAAGGCAAATCTATGGTGGGATTGAATTGAAGAAATTATAGCTGGAACAAAGAGGAGGTGACCGTGACACCGATTAATTAGTTGATAAGCTTCTCGGATGTACCTTTCTGGAGAAAGTTCTCTGGGATTTGATTTCACGCTTGTACTTTTGTGAGGGTCGTTAGTGTTGGATAAAAGAAATTTATCGGTTTCTGATATGAATTTAAATTATGTACTGAAAGATGGGCCAGAAATGAGTAATTTACTTGACGAAGGAGTTCCATAAAATATGATCATAGAATGTTCTTGATGCCTTTAAAGTTCAGGAACAATACTCAACATTTTTAAAAGGAATTCAAAATAATGCAGCTTCTAGAAAATGTAAAATTACACAAAACGCTGGATTTTGATATCAACAATTAAAAAGTGACTTAAAATTTGCAACACAGTTCACTTTATTAGTTTGACGAACTGTTGAATCATCGTAAATAACGAGTAACAGCCTCAATTGATTTGCAAATGATTAAAAATTTGGTCAAATCAAGCATGCAAAGCAGGATAACCAGAAATCAATTTCTTCTCCTTGAAAATGTCACATTTTTAGGACAGTCAGAAGAATCGGATTCAGAAGAAGGCTAATCGTGTTGGAACGTTTATTCGGTAAGTTTTTCCCAGATGTTTTTTCAATCAGAAAAGGACATAAAACTTTTTGGTACTATCCCTTATACCGATTCTTATTGTCTGGGAAGTACTATGAACTGAAATATAAATATGGAGAATTACTGAAAATTTGATGGAGAGAGTGAATAAAGGAGACGGAGATGGTTTCAGTCGGTAGAAATCCGGCATGCCGAGAGGCAGGAGCTGATCGGTATCTTTTGAAGATTTCAACCTGCCAACGATGAAAAAAAAGAGAAGACAACATCGTGACAGTTAATCGTCATCAACAGTAACCACTTTCGGGTTATTTTCAATGGTAAAATTCATCTGAAAATTTAGGAAAAAATATTAAAATATATATTTTATGTTCGATTTTTTGGAAATTTGAAAATCAGCTGAAATGTTTTTAATTCAACGAAAATTTTCTTACAATAATTAAAAATTGTTTGAAATTTTTTTGATTGTTTTCATATTTTTTTGAGTGATTATTTAAATAATCGAGTAAACTGCCAAGCCGAGCCAGCTAGTTTTATCGACAGAACTATATTAAAAAGCGTCCAAAATGCAATGGAGATAGTGGCAAAGTAACGTTTAGCTCTCAATGAAGACTTCTTGTTTTTATAAAATATCATGTGTTAACTCCAGAAAACGCGTATACCTTCTAAACGCGCATAGAATCCATAAGCGCGCATATAATCCATAAACGTATTCATATTTTCAACTGTTCAACTTTGATCCAGGCATTCAGAAATAGCAACCAATATCGATCACACTTTTCAACCAAATTTTTTAGCTTGTGGTCTAAGAATACCACAGATCCTCATCAAGACTCAAGAATCAAAACAATTGTCCCAGATGAATGACCAGTCCCATCAAACTACAGAAGAAGTTGTCATGTCTGCAACTATACGTTCAACTTGGTTGACC
Source organism: Oxycera nigricornis (assembly GCA_963942545.1). Lineage (NCBI taxonomy): Eukaryota > Metazoa > Arthropoda > Insecta > Diptera > Stratiomyidae > Oxycera > Oxycera nigricornis. The sequence continues at coordinate 6,917,786 of OZ012663.1, read as the reverse complement.
TTTGCTTGTTAAAATGGAAAGTTAAAGTAATCCTTTGCATGGCTTTGCACTTCAGCACGTAAGCTCCGTTCCAGTTCTGGCTGTCTTTTGAATAAGACTCGAGTCCTGGTCCTAGTCCTGCCTTTAACTTTGGTCCTGATTCCAGCAATTTTACTCTTGCTTCCTCGATTCTGGTCTTGTCACCATTAGCACAATATCAAGCAGGACCAAGTTAGGAAATTAGCATGGAAATGAAATTCACTTTGGGAATTATGTAAATCTCCGTCAACTCTTATGTATCTTTCACTTCTGAGTTTGCCAGGGAGGCTAGCGAGCAAGGATTATTGCAAATGCAACAGTGAAGTTGACGAGAGCTCGTTGAATAATGATTATGGAGGGGGTAAATAAATCAAAAGTTGATTTTCAAGAGTTTTTAAAGTTGTCAGTACATTTTAATGTTTAGATAATTGAAACATGAATATTAAGCGTTCGAATCGATTTAAAACAATTTTGCAATTTATATTTGGCATTAATTGTTTCCAAAGAGATTATTTCCTCGATTTTTCAACATTGAGTAGGTTTTAAACAACTTTTTCTGCAAGGATTTTAGCCAAATTCACAAAGGTAAAAGTCGCTTCAATCGAAAAAATAATTTTGAGCAGATGCAAAATATTCAACAAATCAAAAATCAAGAAAAAAAAGCTAAAATGTGTGGTTGTGTTAAATAAACTAAGATCATTTTGAGACCAAACTTCCACTTCTTTGTTTTGTAAAATTAAGTTTTCAAGTAAATCTACAAACCAACCAATCCTTCGGACGCTTACTAAAAGCCCAAAAACTATGACAAAGAATATCAGATGTATCCCTAAAGTCAAGACAACATGCTCACATTCAACTTACTATCAAATCTTTTAAAAAACTTCTCATAGTTCAGGATAAGTACTTTCGTATCAGCTGCACCTAAATTTATGTATTACGTGATGTGATATCGATATAATCGGAGTAGGAAGGAGTTTTTCAATTCCGTCCCTTGATACAGCCGGCGTACCTTTTGGATAAGATTGCGAATAAAGTTGAAACATATTTTCCTCTGGGACACATTAAATATGATGCATGTTTAAAAGGTTTCGATAACAAATCCTTTGATATGAAAACCACATATTGAAACAGTTTATTTTGTAGAGCATGTGTTTTGGAAATTGAGACAGTTTTTCGAGTTTTCTAAAGATTAAGCACGTAAATTTTAATTGAATGTATACCCAACTGAAGAATGGAAATCATGGATCTAAAAATTTCATTCAATTCACATACTGCACTAATGCTAATGATATTGGATTGGAAAGTGACAATCAGACGCTAAATAAGTCGTTATTCAATTGTTTGTTTTTATTTCCAATAGTAATTTCTGGCTTTTCGATTCCAAACAAAACTAAGAGCTCTTTAATTTTTTGAGCTAGTAGTGAAATAAATAAACGCTGAGTTTCACATCGTAATCTGAAAACAGTTGCGGTTTATAAATATTGGAAATGTATTTCATCAGTTGGAAATGATATGTTAACGATAATCTACCAAAGTCTTTCTATGAAGAATAAAAGAACTTTTTTCTATTAATTTTTTCCTAAAAGTTTGATTGTGATTGAATTGGAGGTTACATGCATCACAAGATAATTTTTTACAACAGTGATAAATCCAGTTATATCCAACATTCAATATTTTTTATTAACTAACACAACCTACTTAATAAAAAACATAATTGTTTGCATGAAAACAACATAACCCAAATTTAAGATTAACTCTTCCCTCTTGACCATCCAATGTTTAATTAAACATCATCATTTGAATCCTTGTTTCACCACTCCACCACAAACAACCTTTCCAAGTGAATTTAAATTGAAATCAATCAAAAAGGACACATTTCCGATCTGTTTATGCGTCCTGCCTCTTTCTATCGCAACCAATCCGCTCAATTAACATATTGACAAAATCACTTCATTAAATTTTCACCTAACGATTCGACACTGTGGAACTCTCGAGCGGCAGGATTTCGGGGTTCCGTATGAAATTTAATTGTGGTAAATCTCCCCCGAAATGGCTATTGTTGTCGTATCCTACAAATTGTATTGTCCTACGTGCATTCGTACAATCGTTAATGTGTTGCGTAATGCCCATTAAATTTATCCTTGCCCAGCACGTTTACATTGTCGGAATTACTAAACGTTTCTTCATGGACGCGTGATCCTGTAGCTGCCATCGAGGCCATCCCCAATAGGGAAAGGGTGAAATGGTGGTGCTGGTTAAAAGGACTGTTGTTGCTCGACTGGGTAGACATAAGTTCGATCCTGCCAAATGAGATAATTACGTTGTAAATGCTAAAATAAACATGTAATTCAGGAACGTTTTACAGGAATGTTTCCAGGAATGTTAACAATAACATTTTAAGTTTATTTGATGAAGATTGTCTGGTTCCATTTTTTTGTGGATAGAAATGGTGTGTCTAGTGAAATGCTAACGTAGGGCTGTTAATAGAATTTGAGCTCAATTTTTGGAGCTTTCTTTTCTTAGATTTATATTAACATTGTTGTTATTGTCATTGTCATTGTTGTTAATATAACTTCCACACAAAAGCCAGTTTTCAAGATATTCTATTCAATTAAATAGATGCTTCCTCAGAACACCTCCTCAATGTGTTTTTAAAAGCATTTACCTTCCACATGAAGAGAATAAAAATGAAAAATACAATAAGATATCCCATTTTTTCTGAAAGATTTATCCAAATGCTTATCATGCTAATTAGTTATAAACATATTGGAACACACGCAGAAAAATTTCCATTTCAGAGACGTCTTATCAACCTTTTTAGATGAAGTTCAATCGAGGAATTGAACATAATATCTTCTATATAGCTCAGGAATTTCTGAACTCTTAGAATGATTGCGTCGAAATGCCCCACTCCCATAATGGTGTTTGGGAAATCAAATTTCCGTCTCTTAACTTTAAACAAAGTATAAAAATTTGATGGGAATGGATATCGCGGCATATTGTAAACTGGGATGGGAAATTTATTACCAGGTATTTAACCTAAATTTTGAAAATGTTGCTTGCTTTGCCAAGCAAAATTTGAAAGTTTTTGATTGAATATCAGCATTGAGGCCCAAATTTGTGAGGGAACTTATATTTGTATCGTTTTTATTCTAGAGTCTAGAATAAAAATAAATTCATAACTAAGCCAAAATTCAGCTCTTTGAAAAAGAGAGGATTTAAGCATTTAATGGTATCCGAAATTGTAATTGAAAATTAGTTTTTCCACTGATTTGAGCAATTAAACTAAACAGTACTTAAAGGTAGCTCACATTCAATAGCTTTACAAAATTTAAATTATTACCAGTGAAATCAACCTGTGTCAAGTCACTTTCATGTTGACTTTTCCCGTGAATATAATTCTAGCAATCCAAACATAAATCTTCATAAAAGTCACTGGAAATTTATTGGAAACTCTTTGGCTACCAACGACGCTATAAATAACACAGAACTCCTGTTGTTATGTCACAACTTAGGTGTTTCGATTGAAACGACATTACTCAGCATGTTTCCTACCTAGGCTAGGTGTGAGGGCTCAAAGAACAATTTGTTGTTGAACGGACAAAGGAATTCGACTTCGATAAATTTTCATTAGAATTGTTTGTAAATGAAATTATTTGGAAATAGATGACTATTGCAATGTTCTTTTTCAAGAGGATATTCATTTAACTTAGCCCTTTGGATGTGCTTAAAGTCAGCTTTGCACGCTTTTATTTACCGTTCAGAATAAAGAATTCTTACTATACGTTGTCAAAACATTACGATGCTGAAATTTTCAGTCCTTAATTTATATGAGCGATATAAGTAACAGATTATTTAAAACTAATTTTTAAGTCAGACAAATACGATTTTATATATTCAATATTGAGTCGCTTTAATATATCAATTTTTCTATAAAATTTACTGATGCTAAAATCACATAAGAATGTATTTCTAAGGAGGTTGAAACTGCAAAAATGAAAATTTCAGTAACTGCTGCTCCCTCCTTGAAGGAAGATCTTTTTCAAAGAATTATTTTGTCATTGTTCGATGCTCTGTTTATCCACAAATAGTGAAAAGGAAAACAATTAAAAGATTTTTCAATATAGTTGCTTGTATTTTTCAATAATATCTTATATTGAATTTAAATGTTTCTCACAGAAATAAATTTTTAAAATATGCAGTACTTGTTACTGAAATTGTGGCCTTTTTGGAGATAGTTAAGGGAAATTTTCAAAACCTGACGAACAGTCTCAGCTACTAAAATTATCCTTCAAAACAGATGACATTCAACGTTGTCCTTTTTCGGTTTGAATAACATATTTTTTACAGTTTGGATAGATGTTTCAAAACTCGATTCTTGGTGCGTAATGTGACTGAACGTTAAGGCGTAGTATTTCAAGTATTCGCTTATATTTTTAAATAAATTTAGATATTTTTCGCTTTACAAATTAACATCAAATCAAAGACACTTTCGATTATCTCTTCAAATTTTTGATGACATACCAAAATTTTCTCAAAATTTGTATTTTGCTATTTCAGTGCCAAAATTATCCATAATTTACTTAGCAACTTCCAAATCACTCTGATGTCTGAAACGCCAAAACGAAGCGAACATGAAATCAACACAGGACCAAGCATCAATTTGAAAGCCGTGTCAAATCATTTCCTTTCGGATAATGATCAAACAATTTCGGAACATTTCAACCCAGTTCCCTATTGTTTTGTGTTGAAGGATGCCCAAGGAATATGTATAAATTTACCTCGAAGTCGTAATCTCAACGCTCGAGTTGAATGTCCTGGATTTCATGTCCTGCTTGATCATCTACTCGCTGTTCTTTGGATATTTTACTCGAGAAAAAATCTGGATATGCTGGAATCGTCTCACATTCATTGGGCACTAAAAGTGCTGGAAGGAACCAAAAACAAGCAATGCTACCATACTGAAGATGTTCGAATGGCCATGGACCACTTGACGGATGCATATATTGATGTTTGTGCAAATGCTGATATATCGAAGCAAGTTAAACAAAACCACGAAAAGGACCCTAGGTGCAGAGAAAGTTCAATTGAAAAACATGGCATACCTGATCAGGATGCTCTGAAGAATGCATCATTACATTTAGCGGACTTGGTGTCGGGAGCAGACGCAAGTGTTCTTGAGGAGCTCTTAGCTGGCATGAATAAAAGTCCTAGTGAAGAGGAGATTTGTGTCGAGCCTCGAAAATTGTTGGGCGAGAATGATTTGACGAACGAGCAAAATAACATGTTGACGATTCGCAACCATAAATTTCGTGAAGTTGTTAGTCTTATTGAGGAGATCAAACGACTGGACAATTCATTGTTAAGGAATTCATCTGAACATATTGAGCAAACGATTGAAACAGCTTCAAGTAATATTGGATTGGCTGATGCTGCCACTGGAAGATCAAATGAAGACAATATGGCAGCAACGAGAAAAATAAGTGAAGATGATGACATTGTAGAAAGGCGCGAAATGCATTCTTATGATCCAAGAATGTTCCACTAATATTATTATTAACGAGAAATAAATTGCTGGTTGCAGCCTTCAGAATAAAAATCCCAATGATTTCCATTAGTTTGTTTCAACAGAGCCTATTTTGATGTTCTTTTTTTGAATAAATAAGATGTTCAGCGTGTTACCAAATTTGATTTTTTTAGTATCAAAAATGGTGCTTCTGATTCGATTTAGAAAACCCATAGTTTCATAAACTCAGAAATAGTTTTGAATAATACAGATCAAATATTTTAGGCAACAAACTGCATTGTGGTTTAAATTTGTAGCTTGAAGTGAACAGACACCATAAATTAAAAAAACACTATGGTATTCACTTCCTCAACATAATTGGGGCTAAAATAAATCAATCTTCTATCCTATGTGCTATTATCAACAAGTGCCCTCGCATATTCTTGTTGAAATCCGCACACCATAAAAGTAAGCAAGAATACAAAACGCACAGCACTCGTCAGCAAGCAACAAATGGAAAATAAGATATCGATGAATCCCGACAAATTCGACAGACGGAGAGGATTAGGATTTATGTCCACACAGAAAATACTGCAAGGCTTTTGGCGCTGTTCGAAGAGGAGTAGAGAATTGTGATTATGTGAAGGATAAAGCGTAGGCAACATTAGCGTCGTATTATCGTCGCACTTACACATATTCGTTCACATTGAAGACTTGTTGATACTTTGGTATGGACATTTCGTAATTATGTTAATAGTCCTGACTTAAAGACTTGCCTTGTTGTAGTATGTTAATACTTATTCTGATTGCAGATAAATCCAGGGATTTGGCGTGTTCGGAAATCAGTCGAGTAGGTAATCGATTAATGGAGATCACTAAGCATTTTATGATGTACGTGACTTAGTTGTGACCACACATTTTGCATAATGAGCTTGAAAGCTCTAATTACTAATCAGTGTTGCTTTGATTTGCATCATAATCGAGTAAAACATTTTAAAACCAACTTTGTAGGAGTTTTTACTTTTTGTTTACGATTTGGAGGTGAAGGTATGAAAAACCATTTGGAAAATGTTCAATAAAATAAAATATAAATTTCAAAAAAAAAATTGTGTATGTATCAGCTTCCTAAATTCATATTCTCACGGAAATAATCTAAACACTGGAGTAATTGAGGGTGCATATAAACTTTTTACCGAACATCAAATTCGTATTGAACATCAAATTCGTTTCACATAAACCTCTTCTCCTTCAGAACTGAATCACTCTCAATAACTGCTCGACAAAATCAAGAATTTTAAAAGGAACTGTTACACTTTTCTACAACTAAGTTTTAATTCCCTTAAAAATAGAGTACCACATATCTTTATTTATTCAAGAACTTAAATTCGTTTAAAAACTCCTCTTTTTGTTCTTCAATTTTATCATCTTTGCCGCTGCACAACTCATTCAGCTTCCCTCGAAATCGAGTTCAAAGTTCAATGGCAGACATAGAGTACCATAGTTGCTCTAGCACTCCACCATTAATATAGTAGCAGCACTACTCGAAAGCGCAACACCAAATTCAATTTTCGCTCAGCGGTAGCAGTGGTAAAATTCAAACATCATCTGAAACCTACGTCCTTCCTCTACTTCAAACGCGACAGTAGATGCAAACGAATCGAAAGTGTCCTTGAGACGACTCAAATGTGTCCGCTTGGTGGAAGTTAATAGGGTTTAGAAAAAGTTTGCCAGCTATGCAAAGCGATGTTAACAAAAGTATCCTTTTTGGGCGGAAAGCTTGGGAAGGCAAACATTGTGTCGTTGGTTACAAGAGTTAATGCTTTGTAGCCCTTTTTTTCCTTCGAAACGACGTAACTTCGCACCCCTTCTGGTTCTACCTGAAAATTTAGTATACTGATTTTATCACAGGGTTCCACATACCTCACATATACCGCGACAGCTAACTTATATATATAGTTCACAATTACGTTCAGTCAATTAATTAGAATTCTTTATCTATTTATAATATTCAATTCTTTATCATCAATTAGAAAAATATGTGGTTGAATTCCTTCGTAGGATTTGCTTAATTGTGGCTTGAACCTAAGCACAAAACCGACTTATGGCTTTACGATGTTAAACAAATAGGCGCCACCACATATATCCTTTGATAATTGCACATCGAGGCAAGCAAAACATTCTGGAACATCATATAAGAATGTTTTCGACTTTCATCGTATGTTTTGTTCAACATTCCTTTTGGTATTGAACAGGCATAAAGCTTGGTTTTTGCCGAACATCAACCAAAAATCTCTGCTCACATTGTTTTTTTTCTTTTTCGCTGAGTTTATCAGTCACCCTAGTTGAAGGTAATCCCATTAGCTGTCTGCTCTTAAATATCCTGACAAACATCATAGCTGTGTAGCATAAAAAGGAAAAATACTTGGTTACGATAGTGCATGAGCGGCGCTAGGAAGGTGTTACACGAAGTAACAAAGGGTAAGTAGATAGGATACATGCTGATAATTTGTTTGTTTGTTGAATCAAAAAGTTAACAAAATATTTTGGAAAAGGTGCTGTGGCCATCTTGTTTTCTTTGGATTGTTTTTGAAGAATAAGGAGGTGAAATCATTACTTCCGCTCAGATACACTACATCGTTTTAATTCTCGATTTTCACTGTTTCCACAAATGTACACATACCGTAACTATATAAAAAACTGAACAAAATCCTCTAGGTAAGTAGTCTTATAAATATATTAATCCACCGTTTTAGGTTGAGCAACATTCATCGCTGCATCATCGCTTTTGGCTTCATCATCTTCCGGCTTCTTGAGTACGTCCGCAAGCATAAACTTCAGAGCATCACTTCGGTTTTTTGGTAGCTCTTGTATGGTTTCATCAAGTTTAATGATCTCTTCTAATATCTTCACGACTTCCTGGAACTTATTATTTCGCAATACGATCACATTCTTTTGATCCTCTTTTAACTCTATCTCACGAAAATGTGCAGCAGGCGTACTCTCACGCTTGATGCAAAGATAATCGTCTTGGAGAATTTTATCCTTGGAAACTAACAGCTCGTCTATAATATCAGGATCAGCATCGCAAATCATGTCTGCCAGATGCAACGAAGCATTTTTCAAAATTGCCTGCTGCTTCATATCGGCCTTGAAACTCTCGTAGCCACCAGCTGTAACCTTTTTTTCCACGATGGAACCCTCTTTCTTCCTGGACCTGTGAGGAGGTATCACAGTTTCTTGGACATATGATCGATTCTCAAGCTTGGTGATGTCTGAATTGGAGCAGACATCTACATACGCATCGGTGAGATGATCAATCGCCATTTGCACGTCATCTGTATACTGACCGTGCTTATTTTTTGTGCCCTCGAGGATTTTCAGAGCCCAATGTATCTGATTCGATTCCAGAAGATCAAGTCCTTTTCTCGAATAGAAACTCCACAGCACAGCCAATAAATGATCAAGCAGCACGTAAAATCGCGGGCACTCAATCCTGGCGTTAAGAAGACGATTTGGTGGCAAAGACACTTCGAAACCATTTGCATCTTTCAGCACAAACATATAAGGGGTTGATATGAAATCCTCCAAAAGGAAATCATCTTTGTCGAACACATCTTTCTCGGGACCGTCTGGAGCTGTGAACTTACCAGCAGTCACCTCGGACTTGCCTTCAGGGTTTGCATCTTCGGCTGTTTCGGACATGATTTTTTTAGTCTTTGGCGATATTCCGACACTTACACGTTTTAAATATAGATAACTGACTCTAGGAACAATTGATAAATCGATAAATGCAAGACCTGTAACGTCAGCATTCAAAACAAAGAATTTAATTCATGTATATTTGAAGTTAATTTTAGTTTTGAGACATTTTATTGAGTCAAATTGAAATCCAGTTTTGTGAGCTTACTAAGAAAACGACAGCTGAAAAGCGGGAACCAATCGGTACCTTTTCAGGATTTCTGTCTTATAATATTGAAGAAAGCATAGTGATAAGAATTTTCCAAAATGGATTAAGATGGACTGTTTTCAATTTGTAAACCTACTCATTTTGCTGAGGAAAATGAGAAAGAAACTTGAAAACCCACACCCAAAAAATACATTCTTTACTTGTGTCGTGTCTTGTCCATCATCAAAGGCAAGACACGACACAAGTTGAATATATCATCAAACAAATAAGTTATGGTAGGTCAATCAAGATTATGTCATTAAAAAACAATTGTGATAAAACACTTTCACTAGTTTTCCATACACTCGACGATATATTCTAAATAATTTTCAAACCCATATTTAACTTTTAAAGAACTAAAATACAAAATTTCAGGGTATTGTCGGAAAGAAGAAGTATGGAATTTGGCTAAAACATAATCAATTCAATTTTTAAGATTAAATCGTTGTTAATTCAATTTTTTTAAAAAAATCTTTGTATTAAAAAAATTTGTTTTTGTTTGCGAATGTTTGGGATATTTTTTTTAAATTTTGTCTGAAAAATTTATTAAGGGTTTTATAAAATATTCTAACAAAATTCGTCAGGTCAATGACATTGGTGTCAAAAATGTGTAATTTATATTATTGGAAAAGCCAATAGCCCAGCAAGGCTAGTTTTTGTTTCGTAAAGTGTGAACAATCACAGTTCTATGGTTTTTATTTAAGTAGTTCATAATTGGTTAATTATTTTGATGAGTTTTATGCTGATTATTAAATTTGAAGAATTCAAAAAATTACAAGAATATCCAATTGGTTGAAGACAAGTTTTATTTTTGAGTGGGATTGTTCACAACAAATTTTCAGTTGATGGTTGTCAATAAGAAACCACGTAGTCTGTTCTGTTTTGGATAAAGGAATTCGAGTATGTTTAGTTCACGCACATTTACTGGCACTTATCAAAATACAGTTCTTATCACACCAACTAATAGAATACAAATTCGTTTACATTACCTGTAAGATTATTCTAATTTCATGTCATCATAGAAAATAGGCCGCAATTTTGAACCCTTTATCCTCGAACCCAAAAATAAATCACAGATATTAAAAGGCTAACTTGAACAAAACTTCAACAATCTTTTATTCAATCCACTTTTGTACTTGTCTAAATAATTTAGAGGATTAAAAGATGAATTCTTTACTCCAGATAAATATCTTTGTGTTCTTTTGCCAAAGAAATAAAAGGCACAGCACCTCGTGCTAGGATCTTAGCTGGCGTTAAAATTGTGACTCCGTTTAGCCATCGTCACTTTTTGAATGGTGGTGCCTCCATCAAGGGCCAAAGTTTCCGAGCAAGGACTGAAAAAAGACAGGATCTTGGCCAATGAATAAATAAAGCCTCATAAATTTCTTCTCCGTTACCGAATGTCGTTAGGCTGACATTAAGTGGACCTATTCTGTGCACTGAAAAGATAAAAATGTAAAAGAAGATTTTCAAGAAAATCTATTACCCTGTTCTTACCGTTCACACTAACCGACCGTTTGTTTGTTTTTGTTGTTGGTGTCCTTTCAATGAGGGGAGGTATTCAGGACGCGTGGAATTCAAAGCTATCGCATTCATAAATCCAAGGTGAAATGGATTGAAAAATTTGAATGAACGATGCGTAGACGAAGGAGCGATTCGTAGCCTGGAATGAACATAAATTGGTAGTGTTTTTATCGATGGAATTAGTGGCGTCGATTTTGAAGCGTTAAATTAGATTTCCTTCATGGTGTCATGATAATTTGTTTCAATGGCTGGAATTAGATCGAAAATCTTTTCCAGCTAGGTTGCAAATAAGCACAGTTCATTTCGAGCATTTCTGGCTTTTAGAGGAAGGTTGAAATTTGCTCGAATTACTATTGAGCTTAAGCAAAAGCTCTTACTGCATTTCCGAAGAAATTCATAAAGTCATAGCACGTGTACTTTGCATTTACATCTTGAAACATTCCCATCATAATAGGAGTCTTGCAAGATGGGCTAAATTGCCGCAAGGATGTAAACAATCTCAGACAATTTAAATGGTAGGAGGGACGATGCAATACTGCAAAGATGGTCTGCTACTGACGCTTATGATTGCATCACGTATTTCACAAAGCATGATATGAAACAAAAAGCAATATTGTGTATATTGCTTACAGATAATGAACGCATAGTATGATAGCTATTTCTCCGGAAGGATTTGAACATGCTGGCATGCGTACATTCGTAATATCGCCTTCGGGAAAAATGAAATGTAACTACATATACGAGGAATAATATGTGTGCAATACAAAGTTGGGAACAAACATTTTAGCCAATTTAACTCCCAAAATTTGTTAATGATGTTTCCATATTGCATTTAGTTGATATGTATCCGAAACGTGAGGTAAAGTTAGACTCAGAGTAATCCGAAGTAACCAATTATATTATATCCCAGCTTTATAGATTTCCACATGACATTCATATTTATTTTGACTCTTTCTTTCTTTTTCGTTTGCTCAAAGAACTTTTTTCGTCCTTTTGGTTCACTTTGGCTCAAAGAAAAGGTTTGTTTGTTCGCAACTTGTAACTGCTAGCAATTTTAAGTGGAATTTAGCGGAACGAAAGCAATTTGATGTTGAAGAATTATTAAAATTTTCACAGAACGTAAGTCGTTATTTACTTTGATGAATCCATTTCTCTCTGAAAAATACAATAGCAGCTGCATTCAATTTCAAAAGAATGCACGATAGCCAAGACAAACTGCATCGTTTCACTCAGTTGGAGATTTTTGCGCATTCATTCTTCTCGCTTTGCGGGATATTAATTTCTGAATTGTATTTATGCGCTCCACCCTAGTTCCATCCCTTGCCCAGTAGTTTGTGTACATGCACCAAATTCATTATGTCCAATATTATGTTCTGATTTCATCCTTTTGTTTGAAATGAATTCGGTACAAGAGTGAATTTGATGGAAAAATATAATTCCTATTTCGGCTATTGAAGTCGGAGGCGAACAACATCGAAATGGAGAATAGTATTCTTGTTATTTGTTTAAAGTAAGAGCATGCAAATTAGTTTTTAATTAAACTTCCAGTAGATAATAAACAGAATTTATTGAGTTGATTTGCTTCGAATAAAACGTAAGACTTGATGTTCAATCACTTAATATCAGCTTGAAAATTGCATTCTATTTTCCATGGATCAATTCATCAGGCACGTGCTGTAAACTTTTATGTATAAAAATGATCTAATACAATTGAAAATACTTTTCTTGAAGGCACCGAAGAAATGACATTGTTGATTTCTTCTCCATGAACTCGAAAGCTTGCAATAGCAAATAAGTATGGTCCTGACGTTGAATCCTTCCTGGTATTCGTTGAGTTACGCTGACATCAACCGCGAATTGCTGCTGAACTTAAAACAGTACACTTTGCTTTCTTGATAGTGATATTCTTGTTACTGGTTTTGAAACATAAAATATATATTGTTTTGTAAATTGGGGTCATATTTCCTATTCGTAAATTGAAATCACCTTGATAGTTTCTCAATAGTTTCTTGATAGTTATTCTGCTTTGCAAAACAGCAGTCAGAAATATGTTGAAGCTTGGTTTGTAAAATTTTTACATCAAATATCCCATGGCATCTTTCAAATTATTAAAAAGTGTTTGATATTGCAGTGTTTAGTTTTTAGTTTTGTTGTAATTTTATTTTTAAAACAAAAATATGCCTAAAAAGATTTTGAATATCTATTTTCGTTTCCAGATTTTTTTTGACATAGGTTATATTGAAGCTTTTGTATTGAATTATTGAAAGCATATGTTTCAATTACTGTATTGTTTTTTTATACAATTAAATCGTTTATCATCATCATTTCATCATCATACATTTTTGAGGAAAGCTTCCAAACAATGAACGTAACTAATTCTCAAATATAAAGCAATCATCAAAATTCTAATTGTTGGAGTAACATTTGAATTTTATGATTGCGATTATCAATTTTTTTACAGACTTTCCCGGAGTGATATTTGAAAGCATGTTTTATTTAGATAATAACAAACCTTTTGAAATTTCCAAATGGAATTTTCGTCTGGGCCTACGACGAAATTAATAGCGGCTTTGATTTTAAAACAAATATTCAATAATTTTTTCGGTATATTTTAAGAATGTTTGAATCACAGAATTTATTTTTGATTTGAAGAAAGTCATTTGTAATTGTGAATCATTTTTATAAAAATTATCGTAAAAAAATATGTTGAGAAAATTGCTTGAAAAATTTAACTGCCTTCGCAGTGATGTGTGAATATACCGTCTGAAATAATCAAACCAAAAAACTTCAAAATTAAAATCTGTATGAAAATCTTTAAAAAAACTGAATTTTTGAAGTTTATTTTACATTAGAAATTTTGTTAAATATGCACCTATAAGATTTATAAAGTCATGATAATTTATTTTTAATATAGAGTTTTAGCCGAATAATTCGCGATTTTTATTTCAGTCAATAATCAATTTACAATACTGGTTTGAAATTTTCAATATTATGATTTTCGTGGTCTTTTGTTATCATTTCGGAATAATTAATTTTCGTTCATCGTCGTTATAATACCATTATATATTACTCGCTATGCTGATCTAGATGTTATTTATTTGTATGTACTTATCAAATTACGGAGACTCTATTATCAGCGGATCGTAGTGTTTTGCAGGGCAAATTTTTTCCATTTAACTGCAATATTGTGTTGTTTATATTAATATGTCTATCATCAAAAACTTATTTTTTGGATCACGTGCTCAATTCAGCCTGCAGAATTTTCCCTCTTGAAAACAACGAAAATTTCAATCAAAATATATCTAAAGCACAATAACCGCTCTAAAAAAATTTAAACGCAAGGATACATATCCAAAAGATGCAAACCCACCTGCTGAGATTCTCTTTCATGCCGAAAAACTATTTAATTGTGACTCCCAAATTAGTACTTCGACAACATTGAAACCTTGTCCCGTGCGCTCTTTGATTTTCACTCACAGTTGAAATCACGCGGTTACCAACCTTTCGACCTTCTCTCCAACAGATCCTTGCCGGACAAGACGGAAATCACCCTTCAATTTATTCAATTCAAGCGAGACCTGAATGAGACTTATTAAATGCCAATTGAGAAAACGAAGTGGCAGATCTACATCCACAATCCGATTGTAATTGAAACCCATTTCAAGGTTCATTGGGTCGCTATCCAATAAAAGTCCTTGCCAACGAATGGCTGATGTTCGTTTCATGTCTGCCAGCCAGGTTTTTTCCATGTTGTCCTTTTTTTCCTCCAAGTTGTTTAACACTTCCGTCAACCATGACCGGTTGGATGGTGGTTTTCCTTACCCGATTAGATCTTTTCTTCGACGACCGTTCGTTGACTACGTAGCACTCGGACTTTTTCCATTATTTTCCAATTTTCCGGGTAGAAAAGTTTACCAAGTGGTTATTTTCGAGCGACTGAAAGAAAAATTGTGTTCTTGGCGAGGATATATTGGGTATCAAGTCGCTCAACTGTGTCTTGTAATGATAATTGTGTTGCGGTTGGATGTGAAAATGATCTTGACGAAAACAGGCTACGATGAATGAGGATACAAGTTTGGACTGATATCGGCTCGTACCTGTGCTATATGTGATTTCCATAGACTGAATGAAACAATTTATCAGGAAATTTACTATCAGTAGCTTCACCAAAGACGATTCAAATATCGTCCGAAAAATTGCCTTTAAATCGATGTTATCTATGCCTAAAAATTGTTTTTCAATCGTCTCTTTTTCTCTAGCCGAGTTTTTCCAAAATAAAATTATGTCCATCACAATCTGTACATATTGTGCAGTCCTTCGGGTCACCATCTGCTGAAGGAAAATGTATCAGTCGAATGTGAATTTAATATCTTTGGCGCGCCGCCAAGGTGCAGGTGCTTGATTTCAGCATTTAATTTCAATAAGGCCTCGATTTTGGCCAAAACGTTGAATAAATTTTCTGGAGATCTTTCGAAAGACTGGGAACACATCCGAAGGATATTGGCTCGATACATTGATGACCATATCGAATTTTTGGCATTTTATGAGGTAAGCATATTTTGCATAATTTATAGATGGTTTCTAGTATTCGGTATAAATTCGACACTCAGCAGCCTGTGCTTCCTGTATTGGAAAATGTCGAGCCATTTGGTGGAAGTTCTTCAAATACTCAACAATGAATAAAAAAGGAGAGATATAGTAGCGCCACATGCATTTCCTGCTAATATTTCTATTTCTATTCACATTTGGAGGCATCGTTGCCGTTGTAGCATTTTGTCCTGATGAGTTGGTGTATGTACTCATATATCCAGGGAGAAGAAGCATACAAGCTTCAGAGGGACTACAAAAAATATGACTCACTCCACTTTGTAGGCGTTCTAACTCCTGGGCAGAGATCTTTTGGAGGGCAAAGTGTGAATGTGGGAAGTCAACTGTTCACAATTGCTTTGTTATATGCACAAACATGATTTGAGTGGATATTTTTGAAAGGAATAAAAGCACAGAAAAACCTGTTGATTGCATGCATGATTGCTCAGCATGTAGGAATTCTTTGCTCTTTCATGTTCAATCGAACTCGCTGTTGGTGGATTTTTTTTTGAGAAACCAGCTTGGATATAGGTGGATAGCATGAGCAGCAACAGCTTAGATTTTGTGTTCTAAATTGAAGTATATGAGCATTGGCATACCAACTGAAACAGCAACGTTTACGGTTGTAGGCTGAAACTAGATAGAGCATGTAGAATCAAATTGTTTTGATACTCTGGTTGATGAGTTTTATTCCGGTTTAATTGTAAAGGGGGTAGTACCAGTTATAGTTTTGAAAAATCAATTTAACATTTTCAATTCATTATACCTTCAGAAATCACGTCTGAAAATTTTATTAAGATATTCTCAAAAATAAAGAATTTACGGTTATTTGAGCGCGCATTCCCTTTCCGCTTTGTAAGCGATATTTTTGATAAGCGAAACTTCAAACGCCTTTTTTTCGAAATTACGTTTTTCCAAATTCGGACACTTATACCCCGGAGGATTGGCTGAACCGATTAAAGTCAAATTTGGTGTGCTACTTTTTTCAAGTATCTTGTGTGGTAACCTTCCACAATATAGGCTAAAAATCAATCCCAAAAAAATTGTCAAGCGAAACAACGTGAGAAAAAACCATTTTTCAAAACAAAAATTTTAAGCAATCGCTATTTTTTTGATCATTTTTTCAAAATATATTGATAGATTACCACGTAAGAAACATTCCTTTCCAATCTTGAGATAATCTGTCCGCAGTGGGACGAGACATTTTTCGAGACATAAACTTTGGCGCCCTTTATAAATTAGTAGAAAAATGAAGAAAAAAAACCATTTTTTTGTAATCTTCAAAATGTGTGTTTTACCCATGCAAATTTTAAAATTTATATATAAGGAGCTGAAAATTTTTTGAAAATTAAGCTATTTTTTAGAATGAAATATGTTCAATCTTATTGGAATAAATAAACTCAATCTAGCTGTTAGATTTAATTGTGATGCAAAATTGAAATTGTACTGATTTATTTCAAGGATGTTTTACAACATTTCGCACAAGCACGAGCGGAAATTTTTAAAAAAGCACTTAATTGGACGATGGTTGCTGTGAGTATTTGACAACTTCTGTTTGAAACCGACTCTTATTTCTTTTGTCTTGAATGAAAACTGGAAAACGGAGCAATTTCAGAAAAAGGCCTCAGATTGAAAACTAAATTAGTAGATACAAACTATATCTATTTCAAATGGAAACTTATGTGTATAAGGTTGTTATTTCCCAACATATGGTATTGAGCCAAAATACCGATGAAGATAAAAAAAATATTTTTAATAAACAATCAATGAAATAAAAGGTAATCTGTAATTTTTCAAAACAATGAAGTCTAGTTAATCTTCAACGCATAATCGAGTTTGTAATTGTAATACATCTATTTCAATTTTGATGAAAAGTAAAAATACTCAAAAAAATTTAAGGTGCAAGGTGCCTGCTGACATATGTTGTTTGATATATTAGTAATTAAATGCTTTACAACTAAAAATTTCTGATTTTGGAGTTGATGAAGCTTCGTAGCCTGTTCAAAATTCTGTGCTACTGAAAGTTCGGCTACGTATTTTATGTATTTTCCGGTTTCAAAGTAGTTTGTTTCATGAATTTAATCTAGAAAACAAATTGAAATCGAGAAATATAAAGCGGGAGCATTTTTGCCTTATTTTTTTTTAAATTTCATTTATCCTAGCTACAAGTTGTCAATTTTCCATTATGCATGATAATATTTTGCGTTAACAATATCCACGTGTTGCTCTGAAAAGACATATTTAAATTTGTTCCATATATAATGTTACTTTATTAATTGCTCGTAAGTAAACATTTTCTTAAAATTATTTGACAACAATAATTTTAACAATGGTCTCGCTATGTTTTGCTGCTTGAAATTTTAAGTTCGAAATGATTTTGATACGTTACTAGAATTGTTTTTTTTGGAGCGTAAGGTCAATAATTTTTAGCAATATGCGCTGTTAATGAAGCGTATCATTTTCCGTTTGAATATTTATTTTCAAACGAACAGCGTACAAAGTACATCTGATTATAATGACAGAATAAAAACTTCAAACAAAATGTAACGTGAACTTTTTGATGAAGTTTTGCTAATTTAGAACTTTCAATTTGAATGCTCAATGCTATTCTAATTTTTGTTTGTATTGGTAACTTGTAAAATATAAAATATTTTTGAAGGCACTATTCTCCAGTAGTATATTTTAACATCCACGTCACCATCGAAACTTTTTGCTTACATTCCGAGGAAAGAAGTATTTATTTCTCTTTTTAATATTACAGCAAAAGCAAATTCAATTAAACGTAGCATTTATACTAATCATTTTTTTTTTTGAAAAACCTTTCTCATTATCAGGCATTGATTGCAGAACACAGAAAGTCAATATTTAAACGATAAATTTCCCAAAAGTAAATTTTGGATGAATGAAATCATGCCGAAAGCCTAAGACTAGGCTTAGGTTACTTTAAATCCAAAAATTAAGACTTCTTTTTGCTCCCTAATATCATTTTTCTCCGTAAATGGTCGATTCGTAAGCATAGAAAGTATCGTCAAACAACCCCTAGCAACAGTGCAAACACCGACACAATACAAATCTGATAACCATTTAACACTTACTGCTGAATTAAGTGTGAATGGAATTTTCAAAACACTTTCCAACGAGTTCCAGGTAACAGGAACGTTGACTAGTCAACGAACGAGAAAATTTCTCCGCAACTTTGCACGGCTTTGAAGGCAAAAAGTTTTCTGTGTCTTTTGCATTCACGTTCACCCTTCAAAATGGATCTTTCTCATAAATTCGTGAAAGTCCTGAAAGTATTTTCGATTCGGATTTTAATTAAATTTTCAGCTCATTGAACTTATCTGTCGCATTCGAGGTGTGGTAGCTTCAGGAGTGATTATGTGAATGTTTACTATTTTCTCTATCTTTGGGCTAAAAAGTCTTGTAAAATTGTTGGGATTAGCAAAAATTTGCCACGAAACAAATCGCTGCTTCGAATTCAATATAAGTTCAGTGCCAGTCTGTGGCGTAAAAAATATACCTTTTAAAAATTTGTTTGGAACTGTTGTGCCATGTTTTGGTTATTACCTAATACAAAATTTCACAAAAATTCCATTTTCTTAAAACGATTCCGCACCAAGTTATCAAAAGTTTCAATTATACAGATAAAATATGAAACTAACAATATTTATTATTTCATAGATTTTGGATAAACCACGAAGTAGTACCGATAGTCATCGCTAGAGTAAGAGCAGGGTCAACAATCAAGTTGATATCTTGATCCAGAATAACTATTTTTATCTAAAACTTGGCATGATTTATAAAATAACAAGCCGCGAAGTGCGACCCTTGAGGTCCACACGGTCAACTTCCCAGTAATATTTAGATAAACATTAAAAATATTAAACAAAATAATAATTTTAAAAATATTACTACTTTAAATAATAATAATGAGAGGTATTCATAGCAGCAACAGGAATAAGTTAATATTAATCATATCATCTACGGAAGGGTTTTTTTGGACTTCTATCATTTAAGCAGTTTTTTTATTAACACTAAAACACTGTAAAAACTATTAAAAATCTGCTCAAATTATGCAAATATTATAAAATTCCGATTGAATTTACAACAAATTCCTTAGAATAATAGATATAAATTAATGTCATTCGTATGAACCCTCTATACATAATAACTTTGAATGATTTTTTATTTTTTATTTAGTTTTTTTTATAATCATGGATTATGGTTTTGCTGGTTTCTCTTCAAAAACTGATAAGAATGTATAAATTTTATAAAAATTTATTACTGTGCTGTGCAAATCAAGTTGAAAAATTATTTTTTATGAAAAAACCTTAAAACCATAAAAGCCTAATTTTTTGCATTTCTTTTATTAAATTAAAAAGGGGCTGAAACAATTTTCATGTAATGTTGAAAAAATTGCCACAATGTCAATACACGTCTATTGACACCTTAATGATGCATATATTATATCTGGTTCGTGAGATATAGTGAATGATAAAAATGACCTTGGAAATCATGATGACTTTTAATTATTTTTTATTTGTAATTTAATTTTTTACGTAATCATGAGAAAAAGTTTTGAAATTGTTTCTACAAATATTGTTTGGAGTATATAAATTTTATAAACACTGATTACTATATTTCGCAAATCAGGTTATAAATTTATTGTTTATGAAAAAAAATCTAATTTTTTGCACTTTATTCTCTTAAATTAAAAAAAACGGCTACAACAGTTTTTATAAAAATTTGATAGATACACGCAAATGTTAATACGCGTCGATTGGCACCTTAACAATGCGAATCGTATGTTTGGTTCGTCAGATATAAAGCATGACAGAAATGGCTCAGAAGAACATGATGACTGTTAATGATTTTTTATTTTTTATTTGATTTTTTTTGTAATCATGAGTAAAAACTTTGATGTAATTTTCAAAATAGCTGTTTGGAATATATGAATTTTATAAACATTGGTTACTGCGACTTGGAAATAAGGTTAAAAATTTATTGTTTTTGAAAAAAACCGTTATTTTTTGCACTTTTTTTAAAAAAATTAAAAGCCGGCTCCAAGAATTTTTTTAAAACTTGATAGAATCACATCAATGTAAATACGCGTCGATTGACATGCTAACCATGCAAATCGTATGATTTGTTCGCGAGATATAACGCATGACAAAAATGACCTTCAAACGGGCAAAACAGCAACCCCCCCCCCCCGACCGAAGTTTCCCAAAAACTAATCAGCTCTTAAGATTGCAAAGACGCTTCGATTGACACCTCAACGAAGTTGATATGACTTTTTTTACGTGAGTTATCGTCGTAGGAAAAAGTGTCCACGAACGTACATACGTACGTACATACACACACACACACACACATACATCTCCCTTTCTAAAAACACTTTATATATACTCTATAGACCTCAAAACGTAAAGAAATGTTGAAAATTTCAATTTCGATTTTCGAGGCGATTACAAGAACTTCCCATATACTGGGAAGTTAAAAAGTGTTATACAAGATATCAAATTGTTTTCTGAAAACTTCACTTTTGCACGTCTCCAGAGAGTTTTTATCCTTTCAGTCCCTGCAATTGTGCGTAATCGATTTTTTTTCAATTTCTCCAACAAAATTATCGAAAATGGAACTAAACATCTTTTAAATTTTTTCTTTGAAAATAATTCTTGAGAAATGGGTGTTACACAATAGCAACACTCAATTGAAGGAAGCAATAAATTGGATAGTGTTGTGCCCTATCCAATTTATTGCTGTCAAGGTCAATATTTTTTTGAATGATTCCCAAACAACTTTTTTTAATGTAACACAATTTTATATTTCAAGCAGATTTTCAAACCAAAAGCGTACTTTAATTTTGCATCAACTATTTCAGGATTTATTAGTAGTATATTATCAACATTTTGCAAAGATCACTTCAGCCGTTTTTCCTTTAATCATAAAATTATCTCTCCACCGTGGCTCCGTGTCATAAATCAATACAATAAATCATCTTTCATCATTACCCTGTCAGATATTAACATTGTGTTGAAATAAAGAAATTTTCGCAGTCATAAATCGGACGTGACAAACGACCTTTTAAAGCTCATGCCCCTCGAACAGCCCCAAACTCGCGCCAATCCTCCTCTCATCCATTGCCGGCTAGCGGTACATGTTTATTTCCCATTCATTTGTTATCCTTGCAAATATCCCAAGACAAAAATACCGAATCGTTCTGAAAAATACAAATAAAAAACAACCCAAAAAAGGATACAGTGCAGGACGAAAATGGAAAATCCGCCATCAAAGTTCACTTAAACGGCCGGCCATAAATTCAACATTTGTGCGATGTGCTCTTTCGCATTTTTATTTATGACCCATATGTCGACATCGATGCCGACTCCTTTCACATTTCTATCGAATCCCCATATGTCACCAGCATCCCAAGGATTCTAGACCATGGTTTTCTACACCACAGGCGCAATTGGCAGGGAATATGCAGATGGATTGGGTGTATTTTTGTTGTTGCTACTGCTGCCGGCGTCGTGGGCAACAGATACTCTTTTGTTGCCGTCGGTCCCAGAATAATCCTGTGTATTGCGATTTCAAGGCGAAGCTGAAGAAGAGGTCCTGGTACACTGGCAGCTTAGATATGAGGTCACGTAATACATAAAGTGAAATACGCCTGGTACCAAGGTGCTTATCCCGGCAGCTGAAAAGAATTTTTAACAGAGTTTACATTGCATGTTAATGCCGAATACATCGAAGGACTCTTGATTGTTTCGATTTTGCAGAATAAATGAAATTAATCAGAGGTACCGACATCTGATTTGGTTTTGATAACTTCTTAGGAATTATTACGTATAGCCTAAGATATCATCACTCCTACTTTGGAGGTATTTGAATGCTGAAAATATTCACTAGAATTTTCACCAAGATCAATTTTCCAGCTAGAAATCTCTGTTTGCAATTTTGAAACAAAATTAAATGAAACCATGAAACTATTTTCGGTGGTGAACAAACTGGTTTGAAAAACCTTATATTATATGTTGAAAACCCTCTCAATCCATTTATGTCTCCACTACACATTTTCTAAAGGAAATTTCAATGATAAAAATGAAACTTCCACAGGTGAGCATTTCAAATCGCCTCGGAATACTATCCTTGGATTCTTCTTCAGCGAGAGCATATTTCAATGTTGAGCGATTGTTCACTCATGCATACAAGATGATTGACATACTGAAGACACTGGCTTCCATTGATGGATTACATATCGGTAATAAAATATTTAAGAGCTTTGCCACCCTCCTTGCTAGGCAATTCAAACCTCGTATGCAGACGAGCAAGGAGTCTGACTGCGGATCATAAGAGATTTCCGTGCCAGGTAAACAACCGTAAAACAGGATCGTCATTTGGCAATGTACAAGTAAATGGTTGGCAAGCAATCGAGTTGAATGCAAATAACATTCTACAAATATTGCTGATGTCTCTTCTCATGTTATTGCGGAAACTGCAATAAAACAAGGAAATCATGAAGTTAAAATATTTTAAACCAATATATTGCTATGTGAGTTATTCTTTTTAAAAATTAAACAATAATGTTTTGGAAAACCAAAAAAGAGTCGGATTTAAAATCAATTTTTCAAGTGTTTAAAAATCCTTAATATTTAATTTTTGTCAAAATATATTCCTCCACTTCAAATATCGAAGAGTTCTTCATTCAAACTCGATGACCGAAATTTTATTTTCGGTACGGCGCAGTTGAAGTTGGATGCCTTCTAACGTATGGAAAATATAAACGAAGACAGACATCTATTTAGCAGCTAATTTATAACTTACTATTACTTTTGATTGGGCCAACCAGCTCATAGAAATATAATTATATGAACTAACCTTTCTGCCAAAGAGCCGTCTGTGAGTACAAAAAACCTTATGAATGAAAAAAATAGCGTAGAAAACAAAAATTTCAGCCTTTTGTACTTGTTCAGAATTCAATCGGCCTCTCTGTAGAGATTTTTCGACTTTCTTGGATTTTGTTTGCTCATATTAAGCTTTTTTGTTTTTTAAGCCTGTTTTAATTTCAATCCTATTTCGTTCAATTGGCCGCAGTTCGGAGCAGTTAGAAGGATTCGTTTAAAGCATTTTTATTATGGTATTCCTTCGCTTCTAATCAAACCTAAACAACAGTTGTTTTCAATGAAAACAGGTTCGTTGATTGTTTTCGTTTTTCTTTTGCTGGCAAAGAACTTGATGCAAAAAGTAAGGCAAAAAATCAATTAATAAATATAAGCATCAAATTTTTTTAGAGAAAACTAAAAGTCATTTTACAGACTTCTCAAATATTACCCTTGTACTTTTCGTGTTAATTATACGGAAAATTTTATAACATAGTAAGTAGTAGTAGAATTGTTATTGGAAACTTTAATCCATTTTATTTTCGTGTAACCCAACGATTTTCCGGATAACTTTATTTGAGATTTAATGATTTCAATACTACACCTTTTTGTAGATAAGTAAATGAAAGTATCTGATTACACTAGTTTTAATTCATGTGTTTTCAAGGATAACGAAATTTTCAATGGTACCTCAAAAATTCAGAGTTTCCTTGGAGTTTTTTGATCCTTAATTTTCAATGAATCTTTATTAACATTTTTGAATTATATTTAAATGTATTTATCAGTTAATTTGTTCCGCTTCTGCGTATTGTCACTTGTCATTTGATTAATTTTAATAGATGTGCAGAGTTTCACAAGGGAAAATGCTTATTTGTAACATTTATATGCAGAAATACACCACCTAAATTTCTCAGCCATCAAGAATGTCTCACAGGTATTTTTTTATTATTCACTATACGCTGAAAACTTGAAACCAATGTTATCTGAAGAATATTCCACGTGATGTTATCCGTTTTGTTATCAAATAAAATTAATGTTTGAGTTCATTTTAAATGAAAACTACTTTGAAAAATTGCTAAAATATTAAAAATAATTTGTCTTATAAGTTTCGACGAAGTTTTTTGCATTGAAGGAAAGTGTTCTGTTAAAATGTTGAATCGGTCATGCTGCATGTTTATCACGTGAAAGTTTTGAAATGATTCGTTTTCAATTTTATTGATTCGTTTGAGTGCTTAGGAATAATTTATTGATGATTAATGTATTTGATTTAACACATTGCAGTGAAAACAAAAAGCAAAGTTTTTAAACTTACTAAAAATTATTGGTTTCATGGTAGAATGGACAACAGCCAGTCAATTTTTGTCCTCAGCAAAATGTTTGGTTCTTTTGTATGATCTTAAATAAATTTGTATTTTTCCTGCCTTTGAAATAATATATTATGTAATAGGAACCTAATTTACTATTTCCCTGACATGTGATCGATTTATCATTGAGTCATGATGGATTCATATTGCCATTTCGTTTTGCGAAAATAAGAACTAGTAAAGTTGCCAAAAGTTTCAATTTTAGGGAAGATTCTTCAAATTTTTCTAAAATTCTCTCTTCAGAAACTTTTAAGGGCACCTTTGTTTCGATTTCCATCTACAAAACATCTCAAAGATATTTCAGTTCAACATTGTCTTTCCAATGAATCCATTCACAGACTACCCCTTTCACCGACAATAATGAAATACTTCTGGTCCTGGTCACAGCAGGAAGTAACCAAACCTTTAATTAAAACCTAAATTCAAATCCTTGTAACCGTTATCGTGCAACCAATATTGAAATTAATTAAATTGTTTCCTGTTACTGCAGTGGGTGCTGCGGTTGTTCGTTGTGTTTGTTTAATCCTCCAAATAAATATCCAACTTTTGTGCTTTTCCACTTTGCGGGAGTCTAGTTTATTGTCAGCCCACGAGCTCTCTAGCCAAACAGAAAACACTTTGTGTGATGACGAAACAAAGTGTTGCAACAGAACAATGTTTGGGATGCACTCTTTGAATGGGAAGACCCACAACACATAATCACAGACCTCGATTAAAACAATTTAGTGGCGGTTAGAGATGATTATTGGAAATTGTTTTTCTTTCGCTTTGTGGAATGAGAGGATGAATTTCGAGCTCGTCTCGAATGTTTAAAGGATCAAAATATAATGAATGTAGCTTTGCAAACAATGACGATTGCTACCAACTTTCAAATTCAATTATGCTCTGCATTCGGTGCATGTGGGAGACAAGTGCAGTCACCCACTCAAGTAGCACGCCACCAGGATTACATCCTGAAACTTTCTGCACCAGTCATTAATTTCAATATTGCAGGAGCGTTAATTTCAGCTCCACTGCTCCTTGAATTCAGCACCAGCAGATGTTTGTCACCGTGTGGGTGCCTTAAGAAATTGTGAAAGGAACGGATTTGCAGGTGCTATGACACGGCAGAGTTGTTTTTAGTTCAGTGCATAGAGCAATCTATGTCACCGAATACAGAATACAGAATATCGCTTCCAGTCTGGCTGCTATTATTTCAGCATCGAGATTCATATCCGTATGCTTCATTTTCACTTCACTAGTCTATCCTTGAATGGTGCATCTGTGCGGTATGATGCAATCTAGGATACGTTTTTTTATTTGGGAACGTACCTTCATCGGGTTTGCATACCTCTGAAGGTGAAATAAAAGGTGAAAGAAATGTTCCGTTCAATTGCAAAAGATGCTAAAAATCTGACAAACTTAATGAAAATTGCATCAAATGTAAATTAAGTTCTCATAAGTTGATTCTAAACACACACAGCTTTAATTGAAATTAAGGACGGTTACGACCTTAATTTCTGGTGTAACTTCAGTATATATTACTGAACCAACTTTCAAGACCATAAAAAAGGAATGATGAAGTGTACAAATTGACTCACATCCCAAATTTTACGAACAGTTTGTTAAATTTTGAGAAGTTGATACAAAGAAGTAACATTTACCAAGGATTTAATTATGAGAGAGAACATTTTATGATATCGACTTTAGTTATCATACAGTTCCACTAGATCTTATTTCAATATATCAACCAATGAAGGCATGTAACTCTGATAACAGAGAACCATGTTAAAAAGTGATTGGTTTCAAATACAAAGATGAATATGTCTTTTGCGATGGCTCTCCAGTTTGCAAAGTGTAATTGAATGTTAATGTCTTTTTCAAGAAAAAATTAGACAATATTACTTCTTATTCATTAATACGAGAGTGAAAGAAAGTCTGAATTATGTGAAATAGAATTGTTGTATTTTTGCATCTTGGTTCCTTACATAAAAGATTTTTTTTGCTCTTATGATATACTTGCTTCAAGATGAATTACCGAGCAAAACGCTTCATGGGGATATTAACAGGTAAATTTCCTTTATCGATCGGCGCATAAAGCTCAGAAATGGATTTCTTCAAAACTGGGATAACTTCAAACTTAAAATCCATTCTTACTGTACTCACATACCATGAAATCTCCCAAGACTCAGTTAAATTAATATCAAATTGCAACTGCGTTACTTTGCCTTTTTTAAGTCTCAGGTAGTCTTAATTTTAAGTTTGAATCCTTAACATGGGGAAAGAGTGATTTCGTGGTGATGACTGGTTTCCTCTTCAAGCACTGCCTCGACAACCTTCCATAGAGTAGTAATTGGAAAGGATAAGCGATTGCAAACAATTTGGAATATAAATGTGCAATCTGAAGAAGATACCTGTCTCAATCAAAATTCATTCAAAAATACCTTATTTATAGCATATCTCATTTTCTCGAGAATCTAATGCACCTGAAACAACATATTAATACCATTTACTGCAATGCCAACTTCTTAGCCATCATTCGAACGACATAATCCTGAAACGTGGCGCTTAAACTATCACCTGATCCATCCGATGATGCTCCATAATGTCTTTGAAGTAGCATGAATAATCTGTAAGAGTATTCTGCGATGCTTGCTATGAAAACGAAGCAACGTCCTTCATACGGTTCTCTTCGTCATAGCTTCTACGGAGACCAAGGATGACTGGACTTGTGAAATTTTGCGATTTACATCCAAGACGTGACATGAATACTGCAACTTTTAATGTTCTCGATTTTCCCGAGAAAACTGCATTTCATCTGATTTAAAATTAATGCAACGAAGAATTTTAGAGGAAGTGCATTATATTTGAGTTAGTTCAGAGAACATAAGATGGAGTGAACAAAGATAAACATTTGCACCTTTTGGAATATAGTTTAACTTCAATTTTTGAGCGCTTCAACATCCTAAGCGTCTTGGTTTAATGTATACGTGAATATAAAAAATGTTGTTTTTTCTAAATCTGAGAATAAAAACGAAGTTTTCTTGTCACATCCAAAGTGGCATTATTCGAGTCCAGGTTCAATGTCAAATCAAATTTTCTTCATTTGAAAAATCCAGTTTACTTAGTCATGATTCTTACAACTGAAAGCTATTAAACATAACTTAATATAATATGCTTTTGCATAAAATCCTTTTTTAAGCAAAAAATTCTATGATTTTTGAATTACAATTATAATATACGAGTACGGTTAATTGGAAAAGGAACTATTTTCAATAAAAAAGGTTCACCCGTAATGAATTTCATCACTGTATTTCAATTATAGTCTTATCGCTAGCCTGAAAATGTTCGTTTTAACTATTCGGCTCCCGGTCAGAACACAGCATGTACCTACTCCAAACAGAATACACACGAAATGCAATGGG
This sequence comes from Oxycera nigricornis, assembly GCA_963942545.1. Lineage (NCBI taxonomy): Eukaryota > Metazoa > Arthropoda > Insecta > Diptera > Stratiomyidae > Oxycera > Oxycera nigricornis. Next base: position 6,889,554 of record OZ012663.1, on the reverse strand, counting down.
TCTTCATACTTGACCAATATAAAAATCAGACACACAGACCATCAGTTTATACACCCAATTGTATCTCATGAATTGCTTTCATGTACTTTTTTTTTTTAAATATTTGTTACAGACGAGAATTGTTGGTGTCAGCGCTCAAATTTGAGAAAAACATGCATACACTTCATATGTGCAGAGCTCTGAAACTGCCTGTTTACAAAAAAAAATTCAATTCCACTTAAATATCCATGCTCAATGGAATATCCCTAGAGTTTATTTTATTGAAAAATCGCAATCATAAAATGATGGCATATTGCAAAGAATACATTTTTTTTGTAAAAGCGAAATGGTTCCCATTAGCAGCTTTATTTGTTTTGAATATTCATGGTATTTTGGTGACGGCTAGATATATTGAAAGATTCCTTATTCGGATAGCCAAGTAGGTGAACCATATCAAAAAACGCAACATTTTTAAGTGCTTTTAATCCTCATGAAAAGTTTCCAGTCTTCTTCAATCGAGGATTCTAAATAATACCCGCACCGATAGAAGTTGAACCTTTCATTGAATACATTATTCACAATATTCAATTACCAAATGAATACCAATCCCATCCCTGCTCCAGGGCTTTAATAGCGAAAGTGTTTCGTGGGGCACACCCTCCAAAACATGCATCGTGGAAACTCTTCATCCACATCTATTTTCCGGAGTGCATCCATCAAAGTTAGATGCTGAGGCCAGCGTATGGTAAGCGAAACAACATTGAACCAATCCATCAGCGTTCGTGGAATGCAACGAAATTGTTGAGTTTGCGGAAATTTCACCAATATCCCGACTAAAAGCATGAGCACAAGCTGAACTTTGTACATACTACATTCATATGCATGCAGATACGAGGACGTCCGCTCAACAACGCAAGCGGCAAATAGGAAATCGTTTTAAATTTCCTTTTTCGAAAAGAATTTCTCGGCCGGATGCAACAGCGTCTGGTGTACATTTATGCAAACTGTTTTTCATGCCAGAGCAATCGGACAAGTCATTCATTTATAAACTAAATGGGTCTTTCGCTGAAAATTTATTGGACGTATCAGTTTCCAGGAAAATTATCTCAAAAAAGAAATATATGAACAAGGTACGATAGGAAGAGTACTTCTTCAGACAATATATAATATTATGTTAAAAATATTTTTTAAAAACTTCAAGAAAAGTTTATATGCACTACATTCTTAAATTTAATAAATAAATATATCATAAAGAAATTTGAATAATTGCAAACTTGAATCTAGTGAAAAATTTCTTTTCGTAGCAAACGTAAAAATATATTCATCTTTTAAAAAAGCTGCTTGGGTGATTGTTAGAAACCAAATTAAGAAAAATCTCGCCAAATATTAAACTCAAAAAAATGTTTCAACAAATATACGGCAAAACATGAATTTTCAAAAAAAAAATGCAAAAGGAGAATTTTGGTAAATTATTGTACGAAAAGATTAAAAAAATGAATGTTAATTGTTAAAAATAAATACAACAAATCTTTTTTGTATACATTAAGAGAAGCGTTTTATAGAAGAAAAAAATAATTAAAACCATTCACGAAGTATTGATGAAGAACATTTTCGTGAAACGATTTTGAGAATAATGCTTAAAAATGAAAATGTATTTGAATAATTTACAATCTAGGTTTAGAACATGTAAATTTAGTTTCATTCCTACGAAAGTTACGAAGTCAAAAATTTGACATTTTTCCCAAGCAAATTTACTAACCAATCTTCGTAAATAAAAAAATGCAGTGTTGATCACACAAATTCCACAACTGAATTTGAAAATGTTCAGAAGAAGCAGTACATCAGTTTAGTAATACCTTTTTTTTAAATTGGAAAACCAAAACGTGGACGAACTATTTATTTCAAAGTTTCAAAATTTGAACTTTTCATAAATATTTGAACGAAAAAAGTTGCAGAAAATCTACGAAACTTTTTAGAGAAAAAATTCTTATCTTCGAATTGCTTTAGATACTTTCAAATCATATTTATTTTTCGTGCTATACACTTTTAAAGGATCTCCCGAAAAAATTTAAGATTTGGTTTGTTTTCAAAGGAAAATTGTATACTAGAATCAATTAACTTATCGAACTTTAATCATTTGGCGATTTCGAAAATTCAGTTTGCTGAAAACAATAACCAATTATGTCTTCTGAAATCCGTTCAGCGAAACAATAGCTGCGGATTTGTAACGTAAAATGCATCAAAATAGCGTCTCAATATATGTTCGAATCGAAAAGTTTTTCTTTGAAGTTACACTTTACAATGTTTTATATTTTTTATGGATTCAAATTAATTGTAAAATATATAGGAAAAAGTACGCGTCGATTGATACCTTAATCATGCAAATCGTATGTTTGGTTTGCATGACAGATATGACCTTCAAAGGATCAAAACAACAAACTCCCCGAACATACAAGCCGAAGTGTCTCAAAAACTCATCAGCTCTTAAAATTGCAAAGACGCTTCGATTGACACCTCAAGGAAGTCGATACGACTTTGTTTACATGAGGTATGCTCGGAGAAAAAACTGTCCACGAACGCACGTCCTTACGTACCTACACACACACACACACACACACACACACACACACACACACACACACTTATATATATATATATATATATATATATATACTTCTTTCTAAAAACAGTTTATATATACTCTATAGACCTAAAACGTAAAGAAATGTTAAAAATTTCAATTTCGATTTTCCAGGCGTTTACAAGAACTTCCCATAAAAAAATTGATTGCGAAAACATTTTTTCCAGACCAAATATTCAAGCAAGAATTTTTTGAATATGATAGGCAAACATTTTATGCACGTACATTTAGTAGAAAACTTAGATTTAGGGATTAACTCCGGCTTGCGAGCAAATCAGAAAATTCAATTCTGGAGAGTTTTGATGAAAATTTTGCTAAAGAAAAATACTGTTCCAAAATATTTGTGCTAATTTTGAAGTCCATATAATCGCAAACAAAGGTTTCTCAATAAAGGGTAGAACAAAATTTTGCCTTGTAGAGTCATCATGATATTCAGAAACTCTTAAGCGACTTCTCAAATTTTCCATGCAACATTTTTTTTGCTTATCAATATTTCAAAATGTACGCTAAGATTTATATTTGCAATCCAAGTATTTTTATGCAAAATAAAGGTTCAAATCAAATTCCGGACAACCATGGTTTATTTGAATTCAGTCTAAATCTTTACACAGTTTTACTTCAGAATATGCAGAATCATCAAGAAAGATTCACTATTCTTAATCAAATTAATGATGATCGATTTCATTTTTCAAAGAAGGAACTGACAAAGTTGTTACGCTTCATTCTCACCATCATCAAGAAAAATGCATACTCGTTATTTTACATCATTTTTATTTTATAGACCAAATATATTCATCATCAAGTCAAATTAACCCTTAAACTTTTAACACCACTAAATAAACATTATGCTTGTTATCTCAGTCAAAGAATAAACACACCCCATCGACATTATCCTTGATCTCCACGAGAACATCTTAAAAATAAACTCACCGAAATGACGACTGCCATCATATTTGTGGTGATCAGATTGTCGTCAATTTGTGCTTCGGCGTTAAGTACTTGCGTTCGCACAGATTCCGCTACAAAGGATTCTCGACGAATTATGATTGCTGGTGGTATCTTCTCCCAATAATAACAGCGACAACAATAAGGCTTTATCACATTCTCGAGTTATGACAACAACAACTGGAAGATGTCGTTTCGAGGGCAACAACAGCAATCATTGGAGTTATTGTTGAATGTCCTCGGAACAATGATGGCTAAGTGGTACCTATCTTTGATGTTGATGATGATGACAATACGTTGGTGGTTAGGAGATGAGAATGGATGGAAGATTAAATGATCAAGGAGTTGAAGTGGTTGTTATGTGTACATTTTTGTCAATGGTTTGTTCAGTGATTTGAGGATTTGTATGGTATTGTATGTTGTTAAAAACAGGGTGTTTGTCGCTTTTTAATGTCCCTGATGTGCCAAAGTTTTACTGTTGAGATTTGATGTTCTGCGTTTTTTTTAATGAAGAGCCTGAAACTGAAATTTTTTATGAACACAAAAAATCTTTTTTTTAGTTTTTAATACCTAGAGACTTAACAGTTTACTCACCGCCTTACAAATGAAAAAACATTATAGCATAAGCATTATACACTTACTCGGCTCTGATAAGCAGAGTATGTTAAATTTCAATTTAAGTTATAAAGAAAACTGTAATCATGGAATGAAAATTTTCAAGACATAAAGCATTATTTTAGGGCAAAATTTTTTGACTCATAGCGAATGATTTAAATAGCCGAGCTAAAAATGTAAAAAAATTAAGTTAATCTATTTGGCAATACAATCTTCGTTACGAAATTACATGAGTGTATTTTTTTCTAGATTACCTCTAACTGATTTCTTTTCTTGAGAATTATTGAACAGTCTTATAAATAATGGAGAATATTTCCGAACCAAAGGTTTGAATTTTAGCAAAATTTAATAATTTTTTGTTCTAATAATTTTTCATCATCATGAAAATGTTATTTTCATGCTAACTTCTCATTGTCGATTAATTTGCAGTTCTTGTATTCTGCACAATTTTTTGTAAGCTTCCAATACCAGCTGCACACATCAATCCTCGGACCATAAACCACCCCAAACTCAATAAGGATTCGCAGACGTTCGGAATAATGAAAATGGCTAACCAGTTGCATAGCAACATAAAAACGATAGGTGAATCAAGAATGCTTCTCGATGACAATCTACATTTTTGAAAAGTTTTCCTTTCGAGATTTTTCGCTTAACTTCAACTTTCGTTGCAATTTTGGTAGAAGCGTTGAAAAGTGGGGAACTATTTTAATTAGAGCAGTTTTGATTGGATTCATGCATGGTATGCTGAAATTAATTAGAATCTTTTAATGGATCGCTAGCAACAGGAAGAATGAGAATCCAAGTCTAGATAAGTGTCTGATCGAATGCTGTTAGTTTTAAGGCTGTTGTACCTAAGGTAATGAAAACGATAATCCACTAGTAAAATTGAAATAATTTCCAAGAATGCTATAATTGCAAAGATAATTAGAAAAAAATAATTTTGCCAAGTAACAACTTTAATGTTATACGGCTTATCAAATGCAAACCTTCAAGTATAAAGTATTATTTAATCGTCTGGACAATTTTTGCAAAAAATGTATCTCCACAACTGCCTCAGGTAAAATGCAAAACAGCAAACGACGAATGTACATAGAAACCATCGTCACGTCCTTTTAAATGCTCCTCGCAAAAGTACAATTACCTCACATTGTAAGCTGGGCTAGTAGCGACCAGGATCACGAGCTCTAAATGATCATTAACATTGCAGTGTGAAATCTGGCGAAAATCTTTTCGCATTTGCATATAAAGTAAGTTACAATGAGATGCTAACAATGTTGCAGCCAAATTGAAATAAGTGGAATAAGCGCTCGGCACTGTCCTCAAAATGTTTTCCCATAAAATGTAAATTGCGATTCTGCTGGAAAATGGAAAAGGATTTGTCGTTGATTGGATAGCATAGAGGTGAGTACATAAATCGGTAGAGAATTAATCTCAATCGATAATTTCACATATTTTCACAAGGCTGCTTAGGGAAGGCAGCAAACGATGTATCAATGATGATTATCGGATATTCTAAGATAATTGCTGATGGAGATGAATTACAATAAGGTTTGAAAACAACAAAATGATCAAACAGCAGCATAACAGACTTACATGTATTATTGATGATTCTTTCGTGATGTATTTTCACTTTCCAATTCCAGGAACTCTATCAGCATCCTAAAACATCCATGAAACCTCCGTCATCAATTTCAGCAAAAAGAGATTTCCTCATTTATTTGCGGAAAGCGAATAATGTTCCGCATCATACCGTGATTTTATGACCGCTTAATATGCGAAAAGTCAAAAGAAAAATCGTCGAATCGGATCGCAACGCGAAAAGCCAACATCAAAGCTCACTTTAAGGGCCAACAATAAATTTAACATTTTTCTGACGTGTTCCTCTCAATTCTTTTCATCCTGAAGGCCGTTTGACGCCGATGGGCTTTTTGACTTCCTTGCAATGCCTGTTTTCACATTCCAATCGAATCAGCATATGTTACTGAATTTTCCATGCCGAACATGAGCTCTTTTCCGAATATTTTATGTTTTTGAAATTTTCGTTCTGTAGCTACCTTCGCAACACACTTCATTTCAACTCATTCACAGTGGCTAGTGTGAGTATGTATCCATGGCGTAAACATCTTGTTATTAACTACTTGAGGTAAGGTTGGCAATTGATAGGTTGATAGCAATTTTATCTAGTTTGTGTCGAAATCTTCGTAACAGAAATAATGGAGGAAGTTTAATAGATCTCGTAGAAAATATACGGAGTGCATGTTGTAGTTTATGGTACCTACTTAGTTTAGCCATCGATACTGCTGCGATACACTGCTCTGCTGCTTTTTTATTCACTGCATTATCCAGTCTTAAAGTTACCCGAATTCACTGAGCCAATTCCAAAGATTTCCTTACTTTTTATATGTTCTGTGTACATGATCACGTAAAACATAAATTCGAATACGGCTGATGCAAAAGTACTTATTCTCGAAACTGAAGAGAATTTTAAGGCGATATTCGTTCATGGTGGATATGAGAATCCTTGACGCTACAAAAAGATACTCACATGTGTTTTTTCTGTCGTCCTTGATGCTAAGCTGTTCTTCCCACAGCTCCTTCATGACGCGACGGCGTCATATCAAGCATCAGGATGATTGGAAAGAATGAGTCCTTGCTGATGCGTGTAAGATGATTGGCGTAGATAATGTCCTCCGACACAGTAGAATAAGTCGATTTCATTTAGGTAATAAAATTTGTGAGTGTGCCTCGTCAAGTTTTTGCTGTTGCGAGCTATACAGCGAGGGTGGAACATAAGCTTATTCAGTGTCGCATTTCTAGCAAATGGGATGTAAGAGATATTCATAGTAACCTTGTTGATTGTGATGTGAATTTTAATATTGTAGAGACTTAGTCAAATACTTCAAAGGCAAACAAGTGCGATATCTTTAGATTAATGTTTTAATCCATACTTGAAAAACCGTTCAGAATAATGTCTGGTGCTGGTTTTTGGTACATTTGCTATTATCTATTGCCTTAAAACTGATCCTCGAATATTTGCACTAATATAACTGCTAGACTTTGGCTGAAAAATGTTTATATTTTGAGGAACGATTAAATGTTTCTTTCAGCATTTTTTAAAAAAAATATTACAAATTTTCATCGACAACTGAGCATTTATTGGAAAAAAATACTTTGTAACCTGTTACACTATCAAATATTACGAGGTGGTAATAATAATTGAAAAATGTAGCAAAGTACAATTCATGAGGATATTTAAACGTTTTGTATTTTCTGGAATAGAAATTGATTTATGTTCTTATGATCTATTGTTAAATAATTGTTTTCAAAATCTCAAAACTCCTTAAAGTTTAAAGATTATTCCAATTTGAAAAGTTATATCCGAAAACAAAGATTATCTTGCAAATAAAAGATGTTTTTCAAGTATGGGAAATTTTTTTCTGATGCTTCTCAATTATGGGAGAACAAATTTGAAGCTTACAAAATATACTGTTTAAGAATTTTTGGCATCGAGTCAGTGATGTAAACTACTAGTTACTTTGTTAAAGGCAAAACGATTTAGAAATGAATTTATTCAGCAGTGTTTCTATGTGGCAAATATTCTTACGTTTTATATTTCCTTAGAAAAGCTCCTGTGAAACAAAAGTCCTTACTCACAAATTTCAGACTTGCGAGGAGTTTCGCTGAGTTGGCGTTAACGTGAAAATTTGAAAATCTCGTACTGAAACGAAATTGAGAAATTAGAAATGTTATTTTCGATGCCTTAAAATCGAACAGATAAGTCGCGGAGTGCAGCAATAGCGTTTCACGCGTAAAACTTAGCAGTTATGTTTAAATATCAATAAAAGCTTATAATAATAACACACATACTCCTTTCCAAAAATTAATTACAGTGTAGGTACTCCAAAGATCTTAAAACGTAAACACATGTTGAAAATTTTGATTTGATTTTCGGACCAACAATAATAACTTCCCAAATACTGAGAAGTTTAAAAAAAACTAGAAACCTAGAAATGGTTGGAAAAACTAAACAACAGGTCAAAGGTAAATTTCAATGTAAAAATTGATGCATTTGTTGTCCTGGTTGTCCGTAGGTTTAAAGTTTATGAGTTTTGGAAAAAATACGAAAATTTTTGTATAAGGATGGGAAAAGATCTAAAAAAATTTTCTCTGAAAACTCATTGCGTTTCTCAGCCGGTTTGTCAATGAGTAATTTATTGGAGCTTTAATAGTTAAATAATTACTAATTTAATATCTACGACACTGATAATGAGCTCACAGCTCATTATGAACTTGGATCTTATAAGATCATGACGTCACTGTGATTGACGATTGGACTGTCATTAAAGCTTTTGAAAGGTGGAGAAACTGCAAATTGATTCACTTTTGTGCCAAAAAAAATCGGTAGACAATTTAACAGCCTATTAAAAGCATATCTATGGTAATTACCCTCAAATTCTTCGAAATTCGCTGCAATATGTCAAATTTACAAGTAATATAGAACCTAGTTCACTTGCACTTGCGACAGTAAGTTTTTTCCTTGATTAATGTCCCAATGACATAGCTTTTGCTTACTTACCGCAAAATCATTATCAGCCAGATTAAGATGATAATGAGCTATGAGCTCATTATCGGCTGTAGTGCGTCAGTAGTAGAATGCTTTAAATATTTTTAGCATAATATAAATAACTACAGTTTTTGTTTCTTTAGTAAATAAGCAAAGAAATTTACTTTGAGACGTTCATTCACCGCTGGATAAATTTCAGCCAAAAGATGTAGTAAGTTATGGAAGCAAAAATAAAAGATTTTCTTTAATAGGCGGTCTTTAAAGTGAAGAATTCGTGTTTCAGAACTTTGAAATTTCCTAATAGCTTTGAAGCTACAAATTGAAGCAGATTAAAACTTACAATAAACTGAATACCAACAGTTGCTAGAAAACTTCAGTAGATTTCCCAGGATCATAGTCAAAGAACACCTGCACATTGGATAATCTCAATTGAAAGTAAACAGCGTTCTTTGTATGTAAATATACATATTGCAATCAGGGACCATCCTCTACTCCAAATCAAGGCAAATGTGTACTAGCGCTTCGTCCCCATGAAAATCGTCCTGCAAATCGGATAGTTCCATTCAAAAAAGTTTTCAGTGCTCGTACCTGTAAGAGTACTTGAATAGAATCGATAAACAGACCGATGGATTTTCCATCATCAGGATCAGCAAACTGGAAAACTGTGCAAGATTGATAAAATACAGCCCAGAGCGATGGCTTTGTTAGATTCATGTTAAACTTTCATCATTAAAGTAGAGTTTTCACTGATTTCTAATTGATAGCAGGTCTCGTGTTTGGAAGAAGTATTTTAAAAAAAAAAATCTATGACAATTTCAATCACATTGAACTAATGTTCAATCGATTAACGATTGCCGGAGTTAAATAAATAGATTTTTAAATCTAGGAATGCGTACAACTTCCAAATTTCACTAAAACTACGTAACAGAGTTTTTATTTAGTATATTTATTTTCAAACGATGTAATAAAATGTACCATCTTAAATTCAAATATATAAAGCTAAATCCAAACTTCTAGCACTTCTCTGAAGCTCAAATAGTCATCCATCATGGTGAGACAAATTGTTCCCAATTATAAGTTACAGTAGTTGACCACGAAAACTCAATCGACTCCCCCAATACTATTCAAGTATTGAAGTTGCTTCCAAAACTTTTGCAATTTAATTCAGCTTCAATGGAGTTTCAACCAGGAGCCTTTTTATTAGGACAAATTGTGACAGGAAATCGAACCGTCTAATTGACTCTCAGGAAAAGTGGAATAATCAGATGTTTTCACGATCTCAGAAGGAAACGATTGATTACAATGGATAATACTGAAAAGGATTGAAAAAATTTCTGTGTTCAAATTGTTTTTATCATATACCTTATATCTGTGTGCATCTTTAATTCATGTGTGAAAAATAAATTTGATGGTTTGTTAACAATCGTGGCTTATTTTACGTTCATCGTACTGAAACACAGTCAACGATTGAAAACACAAAATTCAAACTATTACAGAAAAATAGAAAATTCCTCGTCCGACTCAATGAAAATGATTTTCTCGCCAATATCAGTTTCTTTGGTCCAACTACAAATCGAGAAAACTTTGAAATTTTCCGGCAAGATATGGATAAAAAGTTTTTATGGGTGTCTTCCTTCTTTCACTCTCTCGTCCCGTCTCCAAGAACCACTTAAATGTGCTTGAGAAGCTTTCAAGATTTTTCAAAGGATCCACAAGGAAAAACATAATGCGATAGTTCGCTGAGATAATGCAACAGTCACTTAAAGGATATGTTGCAAAGAGTTTGAAACATCTGGTTAAAGGCACTAGTCGACAAACAATGTTTTATTGATAAAAGATAGTTTGGATGGGGTCGGAAAACAGAACGAAAAACAAAACGACGAGATGCAGGAGGCTGAGGGAAATATTTTGCATATAAATCGTCTTTCAATAGCTTGATATTAAAATCATACTGAAGGAGATTTTGTTTCAGTAAGATAAAATAGATTACCGTCGCTTGTTTGCGTGCTTTTAGCTTTACAATAAAAATTTGCAATTCAAAAGGAGCATATCTATCCATTAACATTATTTACTATTCAAGTGTTCATTATTCGCAGGGCATCCTTGTGTAGAATTCTGATTTAAATCTCAGGACTCGTTATGCAATAAAGTGAATTTGGATAAAGTTGTCTGATTCTGACTATGCATCAAATCAATTTTGAAAACCGATTTTCACAAGGTTGTGATGAATTTGCAACGTTGACAATTTGGAGGGTCAAAATATAGTTCAAATATACCCAAATTAATAAAGATTTTTGAATCTGGGAACAATAAATTAGAATAATTTGTCAAGCCATTTTTGAGACTCAATAGTCTTTCGTATAAAATCATTATATTTTGATCAAGAAATTAAGTTTTACTATTGTGAGGGAGATTACTCTCGTCTCTTGTACAAACCCTTAAAATGGTAATGGAGAAATTTTCAAGCGAAAATTTTCCGAAAAAATGGTAAAATTGTGCAAAGCACTCCAAGTATCGTAAATCTTAAAAACAATGCTAACTAAATAGATGCTTCGATGACTATAAGAAGTTTCATTTTTTAGTCATGATAGAAATTTCGAGGAACGTTCTACAACGTTTACACTCATGTGTAGTTGTTTGAAAATAAATCTCTGAAAAGTCTGGTATAAAACTATTGAAAGTTTCATTGAATATTTCTCAACAAACTTTTGTTGTCCTGTTAACGCAACAATATCTTTTGTGGAAATTTTCAAAGCGAAGTACATCAGTACAAATTGAAGATACACTCAACAAATACTGGAAATTTTGACGAATGATTAACGTTAGAAGTTGTGTAATGTATCATAATACTTTCTGAAAGAATTAAAATTAAAATAAATTTGTAGCAAATAAATGGCTCAGTTTGCATTTGTTCAGTTTTGTTTTAGTTCAAAAATTAAATTGAAAAACATAATTTTCACATAATTTGTCTTTGATCACCTTTGAAATTGTACAGGAGAGAAGTCATTTAAAGAAAGTCTTGATTCTAATAATCAAATTATTGAAAATATTCCTTGAAATGTCTTTAAAATATTCACGAAAAATCACTCGTAAATGTAACGTCCTCTTATGTTTTCTACATCCTACAAATACAAAACAAATCAGAACATTAAAATCGAAAGCATTCAAATTACGATGCAAAATTTACAAATCGATTGAAAAATTAGCAACAATGCATTTCAATCGAAACATCAACTCAATACTGGACTAAAATGGTGCAATAATTTGTATATCAAACTGTGAATTACAATTTTTGAAAGGTCAATCGTACATAGGCTATAAGCGTTGAAAAAAATATAATTTCATGTACGCTATGGCAGTCAAAACATATTTTTTCCAAAGGGATCGCGTAGTGTTTTTAGAGTCTACAGCATAAACTGTCACTGGTCAACCAAAGGACAAAATGTCATTTTTTTATTGAAAAAAATTCAGCAGATTCAACATGAACGTTTTTTGAACTAATCAAAAAATCATTTTCATCGAAGATAATTTTGCGAAGCACCTCTGCGACTTATAGCAATCTTTTATTAGCACAAATTACTCTAGTCACCCTTGCTGGTTTTAAATTTCTAAAATAAGCGAATTGCAATTTTTCATTTTGCAGGAAAAACAATCTAAAATCGCAATTATAACTCTTAAATAGACATATCTATCATTTTTTACCAAACGCCTAATATTTTCGCCCATACCTCGATGCACCAAACGCTATTTGGCCATTGGTCATACAATCCAACAGATTTTATATTTACGAGGATCTTCCCTTTTCAGAACATTAAATCTTAATAAATCAACAAAGCAATATTGTTGGCTAGAAAGAAATGCTCGTTACTATCCTGGCATGATTTCCATTTCATTGAGAAGAATGGCTCGAATTAAGTCATTTTTCTTCTTGGCAACCGCCGTCCACCATCAGCTTCCCAACTTTGAATTGTTTCTGCTTTAAAACATATTTTTCTTTTTTCTCGTTATCTGTGCCTGGTTTTATATTCTTCCTGATTTTTTTTTCTCGAAATTAAACAAAAGATCTACTCGTATCAGAATTCGACAATGAATTTTCTATAATGTGTTGTTGCCAAGACATGCACCGCATAAGTTTCCATGAATAATATGAAAATGCTTGGAAAATTTCTTTGCCATTGTTCGCATTTTATTTTTGACAAACAAACAAAATTATAAGCCAGAAAAACAAAATATTTTCTTCGAGATGAGCGAGAGAATGAGCCAGAAAGCTGGCAAAGTGAATGAAGACACGCTATTACTTGGGCCTTATGAATATGAAAACCAACCATCGTTGTTCCTTTAGTTTTGAAAATTTATAATGTGAAACGGAAAGCCATTCGAATGAGAAATTAGGAAATTATTATGCAATACTGCTGGAAGTTCAATAGTCATTTCAGAAAAATTACTCGAGGAAATATTCAACCCTAAGTTGTTACATCATATGAATTTTTATTTGTTAAATTGATTCACAAAAGTTTAGATTAGATTTCCTGATAGTAAATTGATATGATGTTATCACTATTTAGATCATCATAATGGCTAATGGCTTAATTCAAACTCTATACAGTTCCTGCATACCGTGAATTTGGATTCATCAAAGCATTTTATGTACTGATATGTTCTTCCTCATCGAATATGGACTAGCAAATACAAAGTCCCATTTCCTTAGAATCTCCAATACAGTTCTCCATTCCCCACATTAGTTTCGTCCTCGCATTACTTGATGTGAACTCAGTCAGATTAAACAGTCCTCCAAGGCACATAACTTCAAAAGGACATTCCATGTTCAAAATAAATATTTCGCTTGTGTCCTTGCAACGTCCTGGCTGCCAATGCAAAAAAACTGTAGAAATGAACAGTGGAATCTTTAATGTATGTTGTGAACGCTATACCGCATCGTAATGGCGCTACCAAAGCTATTCCGTAAGTAACAAGAAGGCAGCAAGCAGTACAAGCAACGAAACTCTTTGATGCCAAGGATGTGAACATGTTGGACATTCATATGTACAAAGTATCATTTGAATGGATTGCTCTAGGTCTATTTTATGTTCGGATGGAATCGACACCAGCTGCATGTCGTAAAGCACGCCCGGACTGGCAACATAAGTTTGCATAGAAAATGGGCAAAAAGTGGTAGCCAAAGATATCCTTGTGCATTTTTTCCACACGCTTTTATGAACTGTGTACATTACGAATACATTATCATATTTGGGTGAAATATTGTAAAATTGTGATTATATGGAAATTATGGTTTGACTGGTCTGGTCAAGAATTTTATGGAATACATATACACATAATTGTTCGATTACGTCTGAAAAATGTGTCTTTCCTTGCTTTAAATTACTTTATTTTTAACAGAATGTTCGTTGAAATTGCAGCGAGTAACTTCAAAATATTCTACTGGAAAAAATGAGCATTGGCACATTTACAGTTGTGACTTTGTACCCGATGCATTGATTACTATGGTATTCTAATTTACTCGACATGGTATATCTGCATAAGCTGCAATCTATTATAATTTTTGCCATGCTATTCACTCAACATTTACTTTATACTCTATACCAACCCCTCTGATCATGATGTCTGTCTGTTTATTTTGGGTCTGATCCTCTGCTAAATTTTGCTTGTAGTCTTGACAAGCGTGGAAACTAACATCTAGTCAGACTAAAATCCACAATGCTATGTTTTGATGTCTGTTCAGAATTGACTTTGCAATGGTTCACAAAATTTGAACGTTACATGCCGCCAGTTTTGGTCAGGACTACTATCTAAAGTTGGTGAGCATAATATTCCCTGAATTGACTGATACTGATTTTTAGCTTCCCAACTTTTATGATACAGCATCTAAGCGTGAATAGAAGTGAGAGTTATTTTATTCAAGACTTTGTAAGCTTACTAAGGAATTTGGTTGGAGCAAATTTAAATGATTTGTTTGGGTGGCAATTCAAATCTGAATCCGGATGGCACCGCTTATTTTGATAATATTAGAATTAATTATTTTGTGAGAATCTTATCCAATCACTTACTCAACATAGAATCCTAAATATTGTTCAGGTCTGCAAATAACATTGTAAGTGCCTTCAAAAGCGATTATCTTTCTACAAGCAAAGTTAGAAATTAATTATTTAAATGCAAGTCAAATAAAACGTTTTGGGTTAATTCTGCTTCATTTTACTGTAAAACGTATTTTGTGAAAGTGATACTTTAAATTTTTGATACCAATCATCAGTTTATGAGTTCAATCACAATAATGGTTGATTTCAATTAAAACACTACTTCATAATTTAAAACCCGCCCCAACGCAATTTTCGCTGATGAGTTTTTCATTTAACAAAAGGCTTGAGCGACTCCATTAACTAATTAAATCATCTTCATTTTCATTTGAATCCTTGAACAAAAGATCAAACAAAAGAAATTCATACAAACAACGAGAATTTTTTCAAAATACTATTCCCTTCTCTTCTGTGTCGCCTCACCATCCCGGCGTAATACTCACCTTCCATTGTTCGCTCGGTATTCTTGTCACTTACTCAAACAAGGATAATTCAGGCGAATAAATAGTATGAAAGTGAAATTCACTTTAGTCATTATGTAAATTTTCAGCTTTTTAAAAAGTCTCTCGCTCGGCACCGCTGAAATTCTTTTGGGGACTATTTCTATTCAAGCCAAAGTACTTTTTGTCACTCTTGTTAAATATTTCTTGAAGAATCTACTTACTTAGGCTGGATGTTGATGGACAAGTAAAAGTCGAAGCAGTTACAGTCGACTAAAGAAAAATATTTACTCAAGTACATCACAGGGAGTCGCGGGAAGCAAGGAGATAATCATTTTCAAGGCAAAAGAGACATAGTGAGTTGTGTTTGCTTGTCAAGAGGGGTGTCATGTTTCGGCATTTTCCTGGAATTTTCAAGCGTTCAGTGGTAGGAGCTTTTCCTGTTGATCTTATGAAATTCTTGGCACATATTTTTAATGGTAAATAGACTCAGCTTTCAGATACATTGTGTCCGCATCGTGTACTTGAGCTTAACTTAGATGTTAGTTCGAATACTGTGGATACTAAATAAAATCCAATGTAATTTCTTGAAATTCACCAATACCAGTCAACTATCCTTTAAATAATCCAATAGTCAAATGCTTCTCTACATCCAAAATGTATGAATCCACGACCTGAGAGATTTATTTCCATTTCAACACGAGATACCTGTGAAATTACTCTTGAGCTACATTATGTAAGCTCCCAAGTTTCGACATAGGGTTCAAGGAGTCCTGGCCAAGACAATAAACTGGAAATCGATAGCCAATTACAACAGGTCCCAGAAGTCATTAATCTTCACAATGTCCTTCTTTCTGCTTGTTGCTGTTCCTCGGATACTAAGCATGTGTATACACCGATGTTGTTTCTGCTTGGAATGTCAACAATAAATTGAGGACATTTAGTTTGCAATAAAAGTATCAACATCGAAAGATTGCTTCTGTATTCACTATGTTGAATGTTTCTAGTTTTAGGAGAATAATACTGAATACGTTTCTTTTATCCGTGCGTACAGCGAGAATTTGGCACTGGAGCTTTTTAAAGTGAGTGAAGTTCTAGCAGGAACCTCCTTTTTTTGCTGACTAAGTTTTCATCAAAATGAAAGCATAATTTTTCGTAGACCAAGTCTCACAATAAATCAATAAAATAATCAATAAATCTGCGGAATTACTTAAATTTCAAATTATGTGAACTGTAAACTGGTAATAACAATAAAATAACTGAAATGAAAAATGATCTATCAAAAAATAATAAATTTTGTCTGAAATAGCTTCAAACCGATTATTAATTTGGGTCATAAACTATAAATTAAATGTTCCTGGTAACTTTTAGAGGTTTTTATAATATTTTCAAAAACATTTTAATTCCAAAAGACAACATTGATATTGCCAGCAAAATTTTTTTATGAAAAAATTGCCACACTTATTTCATAACAAAGAACAAGACAAAATAAATTTTGCATAATAATATATATTCAATTTGATGAATCCTGGCGTTTAAAGTTTTATGTTACCAAAATTAATTAGTTTTGCAATTTATTCAAGTCGCAAAATTTTTTTTAATACATTTCAAGAATATTTAAAGACGATCTAAGGCAATTTGTTTTAATGCAGGCAACAAGATGATTTTTTTAAAAAGAAATTCAAATATGTTTTTAAAAGCGCTGAAAAAATTGGAAAATGTCTCAAAAATTAAAACATATCAACAGTGCAGGCATAACATTTTTGCGGTCCAAAGAAAAAAATATAGAAGAATTATTATTATTGTATTGCGTCAATCGAGTGTAAATCAAACGTACAAATTTGCGACGTTCTGATTTCATGGAACCATAAAGCAAGGTGTATCATAATTTTTTCGTAATGATAAGCGAAAAAAATTTAAACTTAAATATGGGAAAAACAAAGCTTTCAATTGCCCAACATCTTTTTCGAACGTTTCACAAAAGTCCTTCAACTTATACGCCCTAAAATCTCCTGTAATAAACTCAGCCACTCCAAAAATACACTTAATTGATGATAGCTGTCCTTAATGGTAATTTTCCAGACATATTACACTTTCATTTGAACATGACGAAGTTTCCAAATTAATTTCAATTCCTTGAAGATTTTCTCAAGTTGGCAATTAGGCACAACAAATATCACTTTCCTGTTAAGCAATACATAGCTGGTTTAACCTCGGTGTCATTAATCTTACTAAATATGCTTCACTTTCAAGTGGAACACACAAACAATATTTCTAAGAAGTTAAGACTAATTGTGAATGAACAAGTGGAAGTGCCTTTGAATAAATATGCATGTATTTGTTTGTTTCAAATACTACTACTGAAGATATTAAAGATTAGCGAAAGATATGGGTTTCAATTTTCCGAGAAGATTTTTAAGTGTTGAGTAAAAATTCATAATAAACAGCCACATTGATTTTTATCTCCCTCATCCAAGAGCCCTACAATAAAGAAAAAAAATTACGCATATTTTTTTTTAAATTTTTGGTAAGCGGATAAAATTAAACGGAATACATTGTAATAAATGGCGAGACACATCACATCTTTATGCAAGTTTCTAGAAATCCAAGTCCAATTCATTTCCCATTCTCGAAATGGTGCTGATTTTTTATCTTGAAGTTATTTTTGAAAGAAAATCAAACTTCCACCAGCACATTATAAAACTACCTTAACAAAATCTAAATTTTTGGAAGTTTTATTGAAAAACTTGACTGATTTTTATAGACCAGGCACCCGAATAAAACTATTCAATTCTTTCATACGAAGCGTAGGTGTTCAACCACGCTCTCTGGTATTCTTAACTTCTAAAGTTATTCAGATATGATTGGATCTGTTTCGCTTCTTTCTTCGATCGGCTTACCTATTTCAACTTTATCAATTTGAAACAAAGCAAACCAATTCTAGACCAGTGTCTTTTTGGTTTCCTTGCATCTGCAAATAAACCGCATAAAGTAGTATCTAATTCGTATTTACATTAAGCTATATTTGCGGCACTCTCCTCATTTTTGCAGAAACGTTACAACATAGATTTTAATTCACGTAAAAGCTGAAAAGTCCACTTGAAATTGATTTTGACCACTGATTTGTTTGCAACATTCCAAGCGAGTTGGTTCTTCGATAACTCCTAAGCCAAGAACAAATAAAGAGTGAGAAATTTCATACAACACATACACCATTACCCAGAAAATTCCTTTTATTGTTTCGACGACTTTCTAATATATCTAATTCTAATTTTAATCTGAGGTAAAGTTAATTTTGCTCAGATAAAATTTCAAACTAGATGCGTTTTGTAGACTATCGTCTGCATATTTTCATATAAAAAAGGCAGATCCAGTTTAACAATGCCATTATTTATCTGTCAATCAGATTTCTTACATTTTAAAAATATTTTTTTTTTCAAAATTGTGTACCAGGAAGAGGCCTGAAATAATAATATTTACAATTTCGCAAACCTTGTTTTGAATTTTAGTCAAGGAAAAAATATTCAATAATAACAACCAAAATTCACAATGGGATCTCCCCCGAATAATTTCCGTATGTAATTCACCATTACAATCCATGGATCTTCAATTCCTACGAATTTCAAAATTAATTGTGTATCAAATTTTCAGAATGCCAATCTTCACTTAAACTTGCTATTTTCAATTCCACAAATCGCTTCCCAAGGCGAGTAAGCAATGCAATATAGAAACTGCACAGACACATTGCATGTAAAAGCATTTCGTTAATTAAATTCCATTAATTCCAGGAAATATTCCCAAATTACAGGCAATAGAATATTCAATTATCTTCGAGGTTTGGTTTCGACGTTTGCATCGGAAATTAGCCTTGAATGTAGAAGAAGAATGGAGAAGAAATGTGTTCTTTGGATGCAATAAATCGATTGAATTAATTGATTGACGTAACCAAATGAAAAAATATATACAAAGGTTAATAGCTGCAGTCACACATTTCGCCGAAAAAGTGGGATTCTAGACATAGATACCAATTGTTTGTTTTAGAGTTTTCAAAAAATGCTGGAAATCCATTTTAGAGCTTCATCAATCCTGTGAAGTAGGTGGAATATTAATTGAGTTGAAAGTATTTTCCATTATTCGAAAGCGAAGCTTTCTACGACAATATTCAACAGAACTAAACTTTCAGAGTATTTCCTTTGATTTTTCAATAATTCTGTGAAAAAATCTCTTTTACCACCATAGATAGAATGCAACATAGTTTTGAAATTTGAATTTTTTTCAGCAGAATTTTCATTCAGTTATAAGGTTTTATTTAAAACCTTGTTGTTTATGCTTTTTAACTACTCTAAAAGTTTTTTTTCGTGAGACTAATGTTGATACAGCTCACATTTCACAAAACTTTTAAACTTTTTTTGCGTAGCATTTTCATGCAGCGAAATATTTATTTTATTGAAAATTGGATTTTGAAAATTATATTCTTCATAAACTGTTGAAAAGAATATCAAATGGTTTTCATAGTACCTGAATGCAACAATTTGATCAAAACACATGCAACAAAATAAAAATCAGATGATGAAGGATGCAACATTTAATATTCTTTACTATTCACCAATTTTCAATGGCATACCTTCAATGCAATGTAATTTTCCAATCAATTGGCCCGAATCCTTTTCAAATGAATCTTCAATTTCTGGAGATAACAAAACGGTAAGGACACCACGGCGATAAAAGTGAGTAGATTATTGGTGTAATGCATGCTATGAAAAATATCAAATTTCACTGCGACCAGCCATACAAACAGGTGCGACAAAATCGGATGAAAAAATATGTTAAACGGACTAAATATATGCTCCGTTAGCATGCATTGTTGCCTGATTTATCACTTATGTACAACAAATACCAGCCGGCTGTATTCTCCATCATGATCTCAACCATGTCTTTCGCCAGCTTCATATTTCCACCAACTGTTAAGCCATCATCTCAATTCAAATTTATCATATTCCATGCAAGGTGTTTACATTAAGGACACAATGTGTAATATGGCTGGCGTTAAGATGATATATCGTCCTTACGAAAATCTGCATATTGGCGAAAACTTTCCACAATACAAGATGAACGAGTGCGAAAATATCCTGGGCGTCTTTAGCTTAGTCGTGGGGTGCTACTGGAAGGATGTTTGTGTTCTGGTTTTACACCCTTAAAGTGGCTTCAGCTGTTTCACTAGGATAATGCTTCCTCGAAGGCGTATACTGGAAATCCTGTGGACTATTACACACAATTCAAGCTCACATATTGTTGTTAGCTTGGCAAATATTGTGCGTTGCATTAGCTTTCGATATCGAAGGTGAATGGGAAGGAAGAAGGCAGTATATGAGCATTTTAAATAGAGTTTAGTGATATATTTTTATTTCGAAAATTTTCAATTTTTCTACAGTTTCCTAAACTACTGCGGCTAATATCATCCAGTATTACAATAATGGCAAATTTTTTTCCGTCTGTTAATCACATATTTCCGAGGGATCCACGTTTTAACCTCCGATGAGGTAAAACAATGATTCATATTTTAAAATTTGTTTATGGTGTCAATATTCATTTTCAATCATTCTTTTTGTAATAATTGCAGCTCCAAAAATAACAATTTCGTTTCACGTAAAGTTATAAAACAAAATATTTGGTAGCATGGCATTTGAAAATTGAACCTTTTGCTTGTTATTAATGTTTCTTCTCTCATTATATTTTCATTAATTTCACGACTAAAAAAATTCAAAAACAAAAATCAAAAATATCTTCTGTATAGGATTAAATATATTCAATTTTGGCATTTTATTTCGTCCAGTTTATTCACATACTAAATATCTAAATGGTTTAGAATATGTAATTTTAAGCTTTTTGTATAAATGAAAATAATCTCATTTGAGGGTGATTGAATAAACAGCAAGGTAGGCACAAAATTGGAAAGGTAAATTGTGAAATTATTTTCTGTATTTTTATTTCAAATTTCAATTTTTCAGCTATTGTTTTATTGATTTTTTATTTTTCAAAATATAAAATTTTAATCTTCGGCTTTTGAAATTTTGCAAGTTTTGGAAGTCGAGAAATTATGTCATAGAAAGGTTTTGAAATGTCATTAAAAAAAGATAAAGCAAAAGATCATTTTCAAAAACTCGATTCCATTCAAAAGTTACAAAATAGTTTAACTTTCCTATACTGTGACGTTGAAGGACAAAAAAAGTGATCTCAATCTCAAGTGATATGAAAAAAACGGCGGTAAATAAATCTTGCTTGGGTTTGGTGAATATTTTTTTGTCAACCAAAAACTTCAGCAGCATTGAACAAAATACCAATAATTAAGGAAGCATTAATTCAACTTACAGAGCATTAATTTAATTTGTTTTGGGTGAGAAATCATTCTCGAAATTGAGCATATATGAAATTGACATTGAATCATGATTTGTTAATGTTTTTGAACATTTATTTTGATACAAGCTTTGTTGTATATCGAATTGAAATTGCAAACCAAGCATTACATTATTAATTTTGAAAAGTAAAAATCAAGTACAAAATATTACATGAATAATTGTGGTGAATTCTGCCTAAACTTTTTCTCAATCAAGTCAGAAATGATTTTTTTTAAATTTGACTAGTCCAGCTGTTAATTATCTTTTACTAAAAATCATCCATTAACAATGCCTTAAATCTCACATAAAAGCGCAAGCAAACCTCGTCGTGAACATTCGTTATGACACCATCGAAAAGAACAAACCATACAAACGTTTCATACGTGAACGCTTTCAACCTTTTTGTAACGCTTGCCTTATAAATGTACTATATGAGCCGTGCTTGAAAATCACAAAAGATAAAGCGGCGAATGTGCGAAAGGATTCAACGCAATATTATATCATATCACATAGTA
Organism: Oxycera nigricornis; assembly: GCA_963942545.1. NCBI lineage: Eukaryota > Metazoa > Arthropoda > Insecta > Diptera > Stratiomyidae > Oxycera > Oxycera nigricornis. Next base: position 6,867,368 of record OZ012663.1, on the reverse strand, counting down.
CCATTGCGACGAGCCTTTCGTCGCAGCACGTTGCAAACAACTTCATTTCTCTTAGGATTCCGCTATCAGGTGAATCCTGCCACCAGAGTATTCGGGCAAGATACCTTCGCGTATATTCTGTGCAGCCGTTTCGTCTTCATATCACGTAGCGTATAATTTTCTCATGACGCGACTATGAACAGGACCAGATAATGTACTGCGGTTGGTGGCACCGATCAAAAATGAAAATCTACGATACGTTGGAAGGATTTTACATCAACCACACACATTGCAGCAATCACTGCTAGCAGACTTAATGTGCATTCTAGAATAGGAAACTCTTCCACATTGACAGGAACGGTAGTGTTAAAATGCTAGATGAGCTATAAGGGAACTACATTCACCATCTGAATAGTTCGATTTAAATCGCAGCAAAGTAAATCATACATCATGACCCAAACTTGATAAAAGTGAAGGAGATCATGCTTTATTTTATCACAGGCAACAATTCAAATGAAGTGTACTCACCTCCTTGATCACATGAGAATTATTAAATATGTACACGCAAAAAAAACATATTATCAGGTTTAAATCCAGGACACGTTTGACACGTGAAGATAATTTTAGAAATAAAGTTGGAGAAAGTAATTAGTAAATGAGCTCCCTGGGTGGTGCTTGACGCAGAAGAATTTTGTAATTTGATAAGTGTTACATCTCCAGTCAATTCGAATCAATGCCATTATCATCATTTTCGCCAGAGAAAAATGGCTCTCTACACTTTTTTTTGCGAAAGAAAGAAAATAGAAAGTGATTAACACTTTAAACAGTCTCCGGATTTTTTCATTGAAAAGTTTTGAGTATTTGAACTAAAAAATTGAAAACTAATTGATTTTCACTTATAGAAATTACATTGCAAAAAAACCAAAAAAAAAACTAAAACCTCACCACTCCTAAATTAGTCCATAAAATTCAATTTACTCTAAAATAGCAAGTTCATCTCAAATACCGCTATAGAATCTCACCCTCATCTTGAACTCACTTAATTCTCACTCCATGATATATTCCTTCATTCTTCACTTTGAAGTGAAACTAATTAGAAGAAAAAATTACGAAAAAAATAACCATCGCAACACTCTGATCTCATTATTCATTCAAATTAAGAGCGCGCCATCATGCTATCACAAAAGAGGATATTGTGAGGGTGCCCATTGACCATGCTTTCCAAAGAATGATTTAAAAAATTGGATTCTACAATCCCTCATTTGCTTCGTAATTAACATCCCCGGGGGCTTCAACATCAATACTGTTAAATAGTGTGTACTTTACATAATCTACAGTCAAATCTCTCCTATTTTTTTCGGCTGTGTGTGTTCCACGACGACAATCAACATCATTTCCAATTAACGTGGATACCCGCAATTTTAAGTTAATAGGCTAATTATTCAGATTTAAGATTATATTTTCTTGTATTAAGTTAATTAGAAGTGAACGTTGGGGAATTGATAATATTTGAGAATTTTCGCAGAACATGAAATAAGGTTGCGGCTTGGTTGTCGGAATGAAATTCAATTAAATGTTGATTTTTGCTTGCGTGCAAGTCCTTTTAAAATCTTGTACGAAAAAATATCTCATGAAATTGCTTATGTAAAGACTCGAGAACAACATTAAATATTCATTGCATATATCTCCCTTAACATGTGTTCTCGTCAAACGTTTTACATTTTGGATCAATTGCAGGGAATATGCAACTAGCGTCCCCAGATACTGATTGATATGTGTAAAAAACTGAACTGCTACTCATTTCAGAGAATTCGCAGGACCTTAATAAGCTATCAAGTTGTGAGATAAGAGTTGTATTAAGGAAAATTTCAGGATTCTCGCTCTTCTCTTTCAGCACATGAAAGAGTACTGCCTCTTAGATTTTAAGGAATTAAGTGTGCTGCCCTTGCTTTTGCGGAAATTTTTTTTCTAAGACTTTTTTTGGACAATGAAATGACTATCTGCTTAAACTGGAGAGAAGACTCCCTAACTAAACTTGTCCTTTACCTGTCTTTTTAGTTTTCTGGGAAATGATTTTTTATTTGAATACCGGCTAGTTGCGAAAAAGGATGGAATTACCTCAGTAATCAGTTAGTTTGCAGCATTTTCACATATATGCTTTAAAGTGGGGAAATGTCTTTTCTCCGCGTTTGTACTGATTTTCATTGTGTTTTTTACTAGTTGCATAAGAGAAAATCAAATCAACCTACTAATTCCTCCACGCCAGGCAATAATTAACCTCTGAAACCCGCTATGATCATCGACGTGGCTTCACTCCAACTTTCAGAAAGATATTCTAAGATGCCGATGTCGTCCAGACGAGAAAATTTTGAATTACTCGCTGACGAAATTCTAATTGTTTCTCGCATAAATTATTAGCGATTTAATTGATATGGATGTAGGGCGAGGAATTGCAGTAAGAAACGTTGGAACACAAATGATAATTTGAATAGACAAAGCAGTTCGAAGGACAAGTATTCTTTAGGGTGTACACCTACTGCAGACGTTCATACAAAACAAGATTGCTCAGGAGACAAACGGATTGGCTGTTGAGATGAACTCGACCCATGGAATGTTTAACTACGAACTAGCATCAGGAATCAGGATTAGTTCCTGCTGTACATTAATTTTTCATTGTTGACATTCCGATTAAATTTCAAGAGTATAATAAATAGCATATAATATTTTTGCTCTAAACAATTCAAGCATTTTATATTTCTGTACTGAAAATTTCGTTATAGAATAATCCCAAAGTTTTGACTTATAACAATAACGAGCAAACAAGGATCATATCTCATTTTTTGCCCAAAGGGAAAATTTACCATCTAATTCAATTTGGATCGAAGTCATACTTTGGCATTTAACCTATGTCTTAAACATAAATTTGTTATAGTTTTACTATGCTTGTTCAATTTCAAAAGCTTCAAAAATTTTGAAGAATGTTTAGGGCTATGGAACAAATGATGCATTGTTTCCTTGATATTTTTGAAATTCCAGATAGTGAGCAATAAATTTGGAAGAATCATCAAATTAAGTTTCGTTCAGATTCAAAGTGGAAAAGAAATTAAAATATAACACACGTTACGATAAAACCAACCAAGAATAGAAAATGCTTGTCTTCACAATAAAACCTTCTGGATGGTATTTTAAGCAAGCTGTAAATACAGAGTAATGCTCGTTAAAATAAGGAAACAAAATCTTTATTCTAGAAAGGAAATGTGAGGGATAAAAATCAACTAAATTTATTTTTTTCAAATAATAATTTTTTTAAAATTTCCATTCTAATTTTCTAGAAAAATTTAAGCATTCTGTTGGAGCCAAAAAAAATTTAGGAATGTTTTCAGCTTCAAAAAATTCACTTAAAAAGTTTTGAGCTTATAAAATGTATTGTAAATACCTTTTACCAATTCAAGCAACCGATTTGAGCAGAACAAAATGGAAAAAGTTTTTAAACCGCTAACCAAAATGAATCAAAATGAAATACTCCTTGGCTATACACTAAACGAACTTTATCGAGATGAAGATGGGTTTGCATTTTTGAAAATTTTGGTAATTTTGTAACATCTACAATATATGTTCAGTTCGCAGCAAGAAATTTTGTGCATGAATAAATTTAGAATGCAATTATTTTACTTTTCGATAAAATATTCTCTCAGTTACTCCTAAACTTTGTCGAGATATATTTTTCCATAGTCTCCAAATTTTCATCAGTGATAAAGAAAATTATCTTACAATCTAGAAACCCTCATGTCTCCAGCCATATATATCCACAGAAGAAAGAAGCCAGTTAATTTTGTATTCTATTTTATGCATTTTAAATATTCGTAAAATTAGTTTGGAAAAATATGTCCAAAAATATTTTATTTAAACTTTGTAAAAATTTCCTTTGGATTTACTATTTTACAGTTGGTTAAGAAAACTACTTTCTAAAACAATTTGAGCTTTTTAATGAGTAATTTTCGGTTTGAAATTACTCAAATCAAAATAAATCAAATTAAAAAAATGTTGGCAAAGTAAAAGGTTTCCGCCAACTTCTAACAAAAATGTAAGTTTCAACAAATCATCGCTTCAATAATATATCAAAAGAATTTTCAACACAAGATGCAGTGCTTAAATTATTTATAGGCTTTTCAAAACATTGATTTACGGCAAACAATTCATTTAAAGTTTTTGGCAAAAAATTACTGAAATTTCGAACTGTATGACCAACTTAATCATCCAAGACAGCTCTTTGATAACTACGCAATATCGTACAATACCTCCCCCAGAGAAGTAAAACGAATTGTTTGCAAATGTTAAGTTTCATTGCTGATGGAAAAAATGAGGTGTCTATTTTCTTTGCAAACATCGGAAAAAAAGAATTTTTGAATATTCTGAACTTTTTTTGTTGTGCCTGAAAGACATTGTGTCCTAATGCGTCAGAGCTCATTGATCTGAAAGTTAAAAGACTACTAAACATCCCAAAATAAAACTGGCAATCGTGTTCCACTATTTAGTTAGAAGATTTATAGTCGAAAGAAATTGTAAACATTACAAAAACGGTAACAAATATCCTCACTGGCCGACAAAGTGGAAATAGTTCCCTTTGAATTAGGTCTTGGCTCCGGCAAAAAACTGTAAACGTACTGCCCTTTCGTACGATGATTTAAATTTACTACAAAGCAAAGCTGCAATAACATTTAAGAGAATTCATAAATCATTTGAATCACCCAGAGTTCCTAACCAAAATTGTCAGTCTGATGCTGTCACAGTGGCCGACGAGCTTCAACCCTAACTACTCTTCATACAAACATGTGAGTTCAAGGAACTGACAGGAACCCTATAATTTACAATACCACTGAGAATAGTCTAAGCAGTGCAACAGGCAAACGGGGATTATTTGACTAATCCTTGTTAGAATGTTAGATACTCCCTGCTTACATTTCAGGCAATTAATTTCTTTCATCTTTGCCAACAATGCAATGGAATTCCCTTACAACGGCATTTACAAGTTCTGAAATCCACGTGACTGCAGCGCAACGCATGCTCATATCAGAACTTCCTCAGTTGGCCTGTAACATCCTTTCTATGATGCTTTGTACTTACACGGAGCTCTCAAATTTCGAAAAAATACTCTCTCCACTGTTCAGTCATGCTCCATACAGATCTTTGAAATTGAGTCCTTTGCAGCTGCAGTAATGATGTGTAGCTTTCAGCGGAGAAAGGATGCAGTTTTCTGACACTCTGTTCTTTCTTGTTCTTTGTAACTGGTAGAGAAAATCTTTTTCAAGTGATTCTTATCTTCAATTTGAGCTTGAATTTTATAGGCATTAGTTACTTGGTATGCTTTCCAAATTTCCCCTACTGCATTCCCAGGATGCACTGCTCATCTTTTTTGTATGATTCTACTTGACAAGGTTCACATCAGTTCACTGGTAAATGTTGCTGTATACGGATATGCAATCAAGTTGAGGAGAAAATGAATTTTTTTGTGATTTGAGAACTGTTTGTTGTATGGGTGACGTTCTTTGAGAAAATTTTATTGCAATAGTTATCACTTTTTTTGGAACATTTTGAAAACAGAGTGTTCAAAATATGACAGTAAACTTTTTCTTTTTTTTAAACTAAAACCTTATCTCAAAAATTAAAGAATTGTTTATGTTATAATTACTTTGTTTTTTAAATATTTGAATTTACTTTCTTTTGTTTTGCTGAGCTATTTTTGATTCATCCTAAAGCGACCAGAATAACTTTTGTTTTTTAGTTGATATTTAAACCACAAGATTTCCCAATAAATAAGCATGAAACTCTTGTGAGTGAATCATCAATACTGTAAGGTTGAGCCTACTTAGTTTATTATGTGTTTCTTTCGATCATAAATTTCAGGTAAAAAATGATTTAAAAATCTGTCCTGAGAAGTTATTAAATATTTTCACCATCAATGAATGACATATTTTTGATTTTTTGAAATCTCAAAATCCAAGATTAAACTGTGATAAGAAACCATATGTAAATAAATTCAAAACAATTACAAGCAAATAGCTAACGAAAAATGCACTAAAAAGTTTGGAATTTTTCATATGGTTTCTGGAAAATAAATGTTCTATTATCATTTTTACTTTTCAGCGGCGCATTTGTATTTAATTTTTATTCAAAGCGTGTCATGCATCGTTACCTATTAAGGACAATATTGTCAATTGATCGTAAAACTATCTGTTCAATCCATAACAACTGTCACGTTTTATCTACCCTTGATCAAATTCACATAGGTCAGCGCAATTTATAAATTTCATTCGAACCAAACATCCTGATGCTTTTAAATGGGGTTCGTAGGACGTGGTTTTATGGGATTTTGGGAAATTTCGTTGATATCAAAACTCAAATCGGAAATGTTATTAATGAGAAATCACCATCTGATAGGAAATAGCATGGAATATTAATTATTCGAAAGCGAATATCAATTTCCATTTGACAATTTACAAGGGAGACTTTAATAGTTTGGTGGATAATTGAAGCTAGCTGTTATTTACCATTCATTAATGTATTTCTCTATAATGAGGAAAATCAGTTTTAATTAACTATGTATCTTAGTAATTTTTATCATTTGAAAATTTTCACAAACGAGTGCATCATCGGAATTTTTCTTTTGATGTACGAAAACAAGGGGCGTTTAACAAAAACATAAATTTGTTTTACCTGGAAGCAAAATCCAAATTCGGCTGAGCTAAACATCAATATTTTGTTCGCGATATCACATCTGTAGAGCCAAGCAAACGAGAAAATTAATAATCAAATTAACAATATGCTGAAAATTTGATCCTTGCTTTTGATTTCACGTTGCTTACATATAAACAATAAATTTAGCTTACGCTTGAGTAAAGTTTAAATCGTTGCTTTTCTTCTTTTCAAAAATATACATCAAGAAATCGCACTACATAATAATTGTTTAGCAAACTGTTTAACTGTCATTAAAACAACGAATGAAAAATGTGATCTAAGTGCAACCCTTGAGGCCCACACAACTAACTTCCCAGTGGGTGAGTAAAGAAGCTATAATTTGATTTTATCATTAATTAATATTATTAATAATCACTGTTATGAGGAATTATTTTTTTTTAGATTATTATAATTACTTTTATTGTTTTTATTTATTTTTTATTTAACCATAACAGCTTTGGTAGAGGAAGACGCCTCCCCCACCTGGTCGTCCTCTACCAAAGCCTCGGCAACCTCGTCCTCTATCTTGGCCCCGGAATCCACAACCATTATTGAGGGTATATAATTATTGTTAATAATAATCATTCGTTATTAAGAATATTTGATCAATACTCAATATTTATAGCTGCTATTTACAATATCAATTTATAACTAATAATATTTGATTATTATTCATTATTATTAACAATATGAAATTATTTATAACAATATCCAATTAGTAACTGCATTAGCTTCACACATCCCAAACCTCATACTATAAGATTGGAATTCTACAAATTAATCTTGATATTTTTTAAATAACATTTTTTACAATACAATTCTGCTAAAACACACAATAATAATTATATTACTTTGAAGGTATTTGGGATCTGCACGAATTAATATTGCGTTTCACCAGTTTCAAAATAAGCAATTTTAAGTCGTTTTTCAGTTTTTTCATCCTAAATAAAAAACGGCTCAACCGATTTTGCTGAAAAGTCATTCAGTTTTAAGTTACGTAATTACGCGTCAAATTAAACCTGTCCCACGTCAATGCAATCTTTGGTTCTCGAGATAATCGAGACGAAAAATAATTCCGAACGCACATACGCACATACGTACATCCGCACATACGTACATACTCACAGACATCTCTCTAAAACCGATGGATTTGGACTCTAGCGACCTTAAAACGTGGATATATGTCAAAATTTTGGGATTCGCAAAACCGACCCCATTACAATAACTTCCCATAGGGAACTGGGAAGTTAATAATATCTTGGCTGATCCGGGAAAAATGCTATTGTGAAAAACAAATAAAATGCGAATTAAAGACTGATAGAAAGCTGCAAATATTTGATGCAGTTATCAAAATTTAGTTCAATTAATTTAAAAAAAACGAGATAAATTTTTCACGAAGATAAGATAATATCAAAAATAAAGGATCTTTAATGAAAAAAGTTTAAACAAACCATTCCTCTCTATAAGAAATTTAAAAAATAATTGAAGTCCAAAAAACCATGTACAGAAAATAAATGTTCCCAAGAAAAATTTTATTATCATTTATTAGGGACACTTTGGAGAAGATAATCAATTTCAGACCAAAGCAATTTAGTTTACATATGATTTTCATTTTAGAACATTTTTAAACGTAATAACAATCAATATACCATGTTTAGAATGCTTCCCATCTAGATAGAATGATTTTATTTCAAGCCTTCCTTAGAAGTCACTGAGTAAAAGTTCATTCGTCATCAATTGTATGGAACAGATACGATCCGTAAAATTATTTGGCAACCGAAAAAAAATTAACTCATAAATTTCTGGTCATGAAATAATAAAGGTTTTTTTTTGTGATTCATTTAACTGCAATCAGACACTTAGCTATTAAAGTTTGTCATTATATGATATTTGGGAAATATTCAAATTCCTCCTTAGTTAATATGTTTAATATCAAACTTTCTTCTTCTTTTCATTACGTTTGGAACACAATTTTTCTTTTAAGAACTCAAATTTATTGGAACGTTATTTTGAAAATAATTGGATTTGAATAAATCATGGCACACAAAACGGATCTATATTATATTTCATTATGCTCCGTATTAACATCATAGTTTTTTATATATTCAAATGAAAAATTCCAATAGTCTAGTGAAACGGAAAATGCTGGCAAAACTTCGCGGAAAACTATCAAATAACCATCAAAAATACGCAACGTAACAGATTTTAAATGAAATTTCGTTATTACTATTTGAATTTTTAATTTCTTATTAAAAGATTAATGTAAATAGATACCGTCAATATTTAACATACGAGAAAGTAAAAATTTGAAAACCAGCATTTTCATATTTGAGGAAATATCAAAGATCAAACTGCATGAAATTTCGAAACTTTATTGAAAAGACATGAAAAACAGTAAAAACGGATATATCGTACAGAATCATCAAATTAAATCTTTAAAGTAATGTAAGAAAATATTTTACTCCTGATAAATGATTCGTATTTTTTTCAATATTTAACGTAAGATCTCCTTTAAGTTTAATTTCTTAATGATTTTTCTACATGCTTTTACAACCCTTTCAGCATGTAAACATGATTTTCCCTTGAAATTATTTCCAACTATTGCTTGCTTTTTATTGAATTAAAAGCATCTTCAAGTTGTTGTCATGTTTATAACATCACGATATCCTTCCTTCGCAGACTTGCATGCAATCTTTTTCAACATTCTATAGAACTGAGCATTTAAGATAACTTCACTATAACAACCCTTAGGGTACAAGCAACAGCAGGAACACACACCTACGATATACATATATTGCATGAAATAAGGAAACTAGCAGTCGTTATCAAGAACGTTCAACTATATAGTTTAATACAAGAAGGATATGCATACATACTTATATATTCTTTGAAAAATAAACATCCGTGATTTATGTACATATGTAGGTAATGTGCCCTCCACCAATTCTAGAGAAGCATAAGATATAAGTATCTATTGCATGGCCACCATTGAGCTACCCTGCATGTGAACAGGGAATTGAAAAAAAAGAAAAAGTGAAATGAAAAAGTCTTTGAAACTTGAAAAACTTAAATTACGAATGAAGAAATGTTTTTCAAAACATTTGAACAATTATTGCTTCCTATGTAACACATTTATCATAAAACGGCTAAAATCGCAAAAATTCTGTTAAGACCATCTCATCAACATAAAACTTCGCTACTATAGAAAAATTAAATAAAACTCATTTATAAACATTTGTCAAAGCAATTTTAGAACCGCATTCAACTTCATAACATTTTCACAAAAGCTGTATCGGAAAGCAAATCAATTTCTTTGACAGGTGATTCGAATTCCATTAGAAATAGTTTTCCAAAAATCTATCACGTAGTCCAACATATTTTCCAAAAATAACCTGTAACGTACTTCACGACATTTTTATTAATCGTTCACTTTTCATCGTGCGATCGTATCTAACATCTGTCGACATTAGTTTCTGTTGTGAAATTAGTAAAGCGCAAAAGCACAAGAGAATAGAAAATAGAGTTTCTAGTTCACCGTACGTTACTTCCTCATGAAAATTAATTGTATCAAAGAACCAGAAGGTGTTGGAAATTTGATAGATCAGAAAAATAAGAAACTATCCTACGTGAAAATTTAGCAAAAGTATTGTTGCTCTTTTTGTTTAAGTCAGATAAATTATCTTGAGTAAACTGAATTTCATATACAAACTTTCGAAACAATTATCGTCTACAAAAGATATCACTATTTCTAACAAAATTGCCAGCTTACACGAGGAAAAGTCAAATAGGTTCTGTAGTTTAATGATTTTTCACTCACAGGATTTTTCACATCACAAGTGTTGGATTCCCAGAGATAGATTATTGATATGGCGTTATGTTATTAATATTTTTATTATTTTAAATATCATCATCTTCCATAAATCCAAATGTATAACTTTTACAACACGTCATCTTGTTTAACATTTCTATCCTGGATGCAACTTCAAATTTATTCAATGAATTGATTCAAAAAATGAACATCGATAAATACCAACTAACATATTCATCCATACAAACAATACATGCTTCGTTAACGTCCCAACAATACTTTGCCATCCTTTTCAATAAACGTCCAGAATCGTTGCAGTTGCAATAACATTGCATTGCCAAATATGCCATGGTAAAGCATTGTCTTCTTCCAGCTCCAAAAAGAAACATAAAACGAAGCCAACAGCTTAACGCTATCTTCGTCCTGAACAGAGTCGTTGTATTTTTTCTCGCTCCCCCGGGACCTTCACTGATATATTGACTTGATTCCTCACTATTTTGTAATTCGTATCGAGATGACCATTATATTTCTTACACTACATTGTAAACGGGTTGCAATCCAAATGGGAACATTTCTCTTTTGGTTTGTCTGTGAAATTTGCAATTCAACAACGCTACCAAGGACGAGGAGGATAATCATTCGTTTATGTGTTTATCGATTATTCGAGCGCACACTATTGAAGTAATAAAATGTTATCCCGAGTGCATATTTCCACCTCCTCGATATTCTCAGTCCGTCTCCTTGGTTCGAGCTTGTTGAGATCTTTAGGGATAGAATGAAAGTACCTAAGCCTTCAGCATATCCTTTTACAAGTACTAAGAAAAACAAACAAACCAAGCGAGTGTAAGAACCTTTCAGCTGAGTTTTGTATGTATTACAATATTTACGATAGTTTTGGGAATGTTATCGAAAAACTGTCTGGGACGATTGAGAGATTGTCTTTAACAATTTCTCATTTTTTGATATGTTACCGTGGTCCTGCAAAGTTTGTTATACCTTGGAACAAATTCAACACTTTTCAATTCTACTTAAAAAAGAAAAATTAATTTACTGAAACATATGCCATTACAATTGTAACATATTCAAATGTAAGATATTGTACATGAAAAGTATGATGTATTTTGGTGATTTGATGCAAATAAATATTATTTTGGCGGACATTTCTCCTTTTAATTTCTATAACTTGCACACAAGTCTAAATAAAAACGTAAAAATATCCACAAAGTTCCCACAAGCTGACTCAATATCACTTTTTTCTCAGATTCTAACCAATCGATGGCACTCGAAAATTAACTGAAAAATGTCCCAAGGAAGTCACAACAAGTGAGTTGAAATTTTGCGGATATGACCTAGATGCGTATTTAAAATTGCACCTGTTTGACACACCGTGCAAAATTGAAGATGCAACATGCAAAACTACAAGTTTCAGCATGGAAGATGCAAGAAATCTCACGGATTGGACTTCGGATGGTATTGGCTCAAGTGCTGATTCTTTCGCACGTCGTTTAGTTTAAAGTTTTAATTCAGAGTAATAAATACATAAAGCCCTAATATAACTGTATTTATTTTCAATCAAGATGAGTGTTTTTTCAAATGGAACAGAAAGTTAAGCGGCTTCATCATGCCCAAACTGAAATTTTCACAATCCGATTGGGTAATGTTGCCAAAATCCTCCACGCTCAAATCGAACAAGCAATGATGATTATTTTAGTCAAACTTCTTTAAATCGGATAGATAAAAAGAATATTATCTAGCAAACATTGGCGTGAGAAATTCATGTTGCATAACTCACTTAAAAATGATCCCTTTTAATATTAATATTTTAAAATTTATTGGAACGAATCATTATTTCGTCTGAAAAAGCAGCAATCGGTATTACAATGCCCCAACAAACTGTGAGGATGTTGAATTTTCCTGCGATGCTTCTCAGGATCATGCCTGCTTTCTGCAAAGATGTAGATTGAATCCGCACTCGTTGGCAGAAATCAAATTGAAAAAAATTCACAGCCTATCCCTTATGGAGATTGATAGTTTGGCGAGTGGTTGTTGCAATTTTGCAATTTTGTGTACGAAGTAAATACGCACACCACATTTTTTACTCGAACTCACAATCTCGGAAATTTTATTAAATCCATTAACTGCCTTGTATGCCGACTGAACCAACAATTCTATCAAGAATTAATTTCAATTTTATTATTGATTTTCGTTGATGGATGAATCGCAACCTGTACATCCTATTTCAGACTACGTGTATTGCGAAGCAAGCCGAAAGTAAAGGCAGTTTGCACCATATTTGGACGCACTTGGTGTAGGATAAGTTCCAATCAGCTCTGCAAATATTTATCCATATCATATATCGGATGTAGGCAGATGCCTTATGTGGTGTCGAAACACCTCAAAGTGAAATTGCATTATCCTTGATGGCAGCTCACTCGCCTCCACACCAATCGGTTTGGCACGCATGTGTTCTTCATCATGAAGATGGCACTTGCCACACCATGGTGTAGCACTGACTCTCCTGGTGATGGCACACATCACCCCTCATACATCCTTAATGTCCGGTTGCATCCAGTCAAATGCCATTCTCAATAACAATTCATCGCTTCAGCACATACTAGATTATGTTAGACTACAAGGATATCTCGTTACATGTCCATCGAAAGTTTCGCACGTTCGTGATGGCAACAGCACAAACTCGTTCAGGAATCGCTTCATGCAGGATGGCATCAAGCGGATGCCTACATCAAGGACTACGGCTGCACTGTCGCCATGAAATCAACGCAGCTATACATGCCACTTACCTGGATTTACCTACTAGCAAATATGTATATATTGAATGGGAAGCAAACAATGCCTTCCATGTCTGATTTATCGTGTACAACTTTCCGACTTGGCTGCTGAAGCCACCTCTGATATTAAACTCCTGATATTAAACGTGGCATCAATGATCGGGGATGAGATTGTAACGGAAATTGATTCGTTTAAAACATGATGCAACTTCCTTGTTTTCGCGAGAGTGGCATTTGCCAAACATTCCCTTGGATCGAAATGTTTGCTGTTGCCTCGTTTTTGGTTCATATTGGACTAGTTTCTGCAGTAGGTACTGCTGAGTGTTTTGACTCACATTTTCTGAACCATTTAATTGGAATAATGGTCTTGTCCTTAGAACTTTGTGGAATCTTGAAAGTCGTTGCCAGTGTTGAAGTGTTTTTTTAAGTTTTTGCAATCAATTTAGGAGATTAAAGGTTTTCCTTCAAATCGGCACAGTAGCAAATTTTATTTATCTTATTTAACACTCTTAAAACTTCTAATATAATTTCAGCATTTCCATTTGAATGAAATTTTAATTCTAACATATCAAGTTTTTATTACTGAGCCTTCTATTGCAACAGTAGCATATGAACTCAAAAATGAAATTAATTTTGCATTTGGCTAAAACGTCACATAATGAATCTAACTTTTTTATCGAAATCAGGAGAACCTCGAGAGCGTGTAAATTCAATTTAATCTTAACGTACGTTGCGTACAACCCAATAAATCTAGTACTTAAAGTTTTGTTGATTTGTTCACAACATTGCTGAATAATTTCATCATTATCGCCACTTGATTTGGTGACACGCGTTTTCACATTCAAAAATTTCTTGTTATTTCAATCCTACATTAGAAATAACCTTCCTGTACGACGTATCTTACTTGGCCATGTATGAATAGGCAGCGTCTTTACACACAGAATGTCATTTTCATTCATGACAACATCCCTCCGATGAGAACTTTTAATGATGCTGAAGAAGTAATTATACCGAGCTTCGTATGACACATGGCATAGTCTTTAAATATCTGATTTCTTTTACCTTCTTTGCTATAACAGATTGACTCCATTTGTGTAATGGTGCTGGAGTGCATTGAGGATATGTGGCTTTACTACGAGAGCTTAATTGTAATTGTGTTAGCTTGTCTCTCAGGAGTAAACGACATAAGTATCGTTCAAAAGAATGTAATTGCCGTAAAATATTCAAGAAGTTTAATTTTAAAAACTAGATTCAACTGTTGTGTTCAGTTTGAAACGAATTGTGAATTAGAATGGATTTTTTTAAGAAAACAGGACAATGTTTCAACTGAACTAACAAAATTGAACTTAATAAAATTAACATAGCAATTAAAGCAATTTCCACATTGAAGCTTAAATAACATTGTTTAATATAGACGAAGAAATTGAGGAACATTCGTTTTTATAATATCTGACTTTAGTTAAATATTTTTTTAAATAATTCGATAAATGTTGATGATAAAACATTTATTGATTTTTTTTTTGCTTCTTGAAAACTGTCTTCTAATTTTGAACGGAAGCAAATTTCTGAAAAGATTTATTGAAAACAATTTCAAATTCATTAAACTTTATACAATTACATATGTGCATATATAAAGATATTAATCCGCACAACCTATAAACATAAATTATTTCTGAGACTTAAAATCAAAATACGAAGAGATTTGAACCCCTGAAATACTACAATATTAAAATCTTACGCCCAAAAATACTTCTTAGTTTAAAAGCCAAAATTTGTCATTGTAGTTGCATATCGTGTTTCGAAAATAAGATATTAAATTACTAGACAATATGAAATGGAAATCAAAATCACTATTTCCACAAGGCCGACGCAGTTTGCATGTGATTTTAAACTAAGCTTATTTATATAAATGAAAGTCTAGCTCAGCATACAATTTGAAAATTGGAATATTCATCATGCTTATGCCACTATCGTTCCTTTGAAACAGAGAAAAAAGAGAATTTATTCAATTACTAATCGATAATTAAAATTTTCATACCTTCAAAGAAGCTTTAGTTTACCACATTCAGTTAATAATCACAACGAAAATTGCTAGCATCCAGAATAAAATTAAAAAATCTAAAGCACGTTTATAATTTTATACGAAAAAAATGCATTATTGAATTTCCACTGTTTTTGATGTAAATTTTCCAAACACCGAAGCGTCCATTGATTCACATTTTGCATTTAAAGTGCAATTTAAAATTTTTTTGATGTCGTACGAAACGCTGGAACCGACATTTTCTAGGTTTTGAATGTATTTGGTTTGCAAAATTTTATATTCCATAAAACAAGCTTTCCTCGAATGACACGTTTTATTATTTTGAGTTACTAATTAAAATAAATCAATTAAACATGTAATACGTACACTTTTCTTGTACATTTCACGAATTTTCGACTTAAACTATTTTAATAGTAGCCTCAATTTATTGAAATATGGATATTGAAGTAACACACCCGACCACAAGATACGGATTTACACATATTCAAACAATCCGTTCATAAAATATTTGTTAAGTTCAATCATTCATTATATGTATTCTCGTATCTACATGTTCCATTAGTTTGAAAAATAGTGGTAAAATACAGAATATCTTTCAATTCAACTGCAATCAACAACTCAACACTTTTAGTACAGCGAATATAAAACGCTATCACTGGATTCTAAATTGCAACAAATAAAACAACACTGAATTGTATTACACCAGGAAAAAGCTAAGTCCCACTTACAATACATGCATCCACTGAATCACCCTATTTACCCCTATCAGATGACCTGCATCTGCCGCCGATTCCATTCAACCGCTCAGGACAAACCAACCAACAAACCACCCTTGCTATCTTGAAAGAGCTGCTGCAACAATAGTGGCAACAATCGTTGAATATGTTTGGGGAGCAAAGGCCCCAGCCACAAACAGAAAAAGAAATGACTTCGACGCTCAGCAAAAAAAAATTAAATGGAAGAAAGACACTTTCATGGTAATGTACAGGTGAATACAAGAAAACAACATCAGGATGGCATATCCTTGCAAATGATTCCAACATATTTTGTACGAGGAATGTGGTGGCAAACATTCCCTGTTGCTGGGACGATTCTTCGTGTTGCTTTGTCCTCCGGCAAGGGCACATGATCTCATAAATTGATAGAAATAGTCAAAGCATTTTCACTTTGGATTTTAATTAAATTTTCAACTCATCGAGATTATCTGTAACGGAGATCGGACGATGAGTTTTTTCACAATGTTTCAGACTAGCGATGAAAAAAGACATTTCTTTCTGGCAGCATTGATAAGAGATTTTTATCATTAAGGACGTGAAAAGCAGACAGATTGAAGTTGAGCTACACTAACGCTAGAGAATTTAAAGATTGAAGTAGTAATGAATGTTTTGATTTGAAATAAAATTCAATATCACCCAAAACATTTAACTAAAAAGCTTCAAACAAAGTAATAACATAATGTTGCCTACCCAATTTGTTGCACTACATGCAACCTTCGATTTTGCATAATCCCGCTTGGTTGTAGAATTTAAGATCAATTAAACATTAAATATATTTGTAAAAAAAAGTTCCAACGAATGTCTTTCATTTTGGATCTTGGCTTCTAAGCAAAACTTCAAAAATTAAGTTTTGAGTTAGTTTGCTTTGAAAATTTCTTGATTAAATAAATGCTATCGAAATTGAAAGATGCGGTAAAAAAATTAAAATAGGATGCAAATACTTTATAATGGGAATAAAAACTGCCAACACGAGTATATATTTTTAAGTTGTACCACTATAGAAGTCAGTGAGCGATATTGTTGATCAACAAATCTGATATGCTATACAACCACTCTCTAAGCTGGGGATTCCTATCGAAGTTTTTAACCTAAAAATCCTCAAATGCCTCAAATGTTTACCCGGAAAATCCTCAAATGCAAATACGTTGAAAATTTTCTACTAAATCAGCGCAATTCTGCAACATATTCAAAAAAAATTAAGATTGATGTCTCACTTGCCGCTGGACACACTTTAACTCGCTGCCGCAGCGGCACTTTCCCTGCATTATTTTTGCAAGTCTGCGCGGAGCATGTAAAAATTACTGTAATCACGAAGGGTATATGCAGGCAGGATGCATGCCATCACCTCAAAATAACCGCTTTTCATTAAGCCAGAACCCGTGCCACCATCACATCTACTACCACTGATGCAACGATGTCCTTATGAAAAGAATCCTTTTACACTCCAGTGTCGCCGACCCATAAAAACGCGCGTTGTAATGCGACTGTAAATTTTGAAAGTTTTCAACTGGCGCTCAAGTATTATGTCAAGTTTACGGCCATTCACGTGGAGATAGTGTCAGCGCCAGAATGCGCTCTTCTGATTTATTCTGGAAAAATTTAAATTACCCGACAGTTGCAGGACTAGCCTCCGAGCAACAACAAAATATAACGCGGTCAAAAAATGCCCCCTTGTTCAGGCGGAACGTGGAAATGAGATGTTTCCCACCATTGGAAAGTGGGAACAGAATTAAGGACGAAAATATGAAATATTTCGGAGTGAATGCGTAAACGAGGCGTGTTTTACCATGGAATTCGTGCATAGTTGTACTGCCCAGCAATATTTTGCATATTATTTCCAATTTGTGATTGAGTTGAATTCGCGGTTGGGTTCAGCGATTTTTTTCGTCGATAATTAAAGTTCGCTGTTTTGTGGAGAGCCATATTGTATAAAAATGTTTAAAAGGTTCCTGATCCCAAAACACAGTATAATATTAACATCGTAATTTTTAAGATTTAAACAAAGTCTTTAAGTGCTTAACTGATATTTATCTTGCTCTTGGGATATGGCTTGAATTACAAATTATTTATAGTCGTTGCGATTTTTTCAGGATTGTAGAAAATCAACGGTTTAAAAGTTAATATTCACCACAAACCTTTTGTTTTAGAATTTTTTGTTTTCAATTTTTTCTTCTTTCCGGATTACTGGATCCTGATTTCAAATTATTCGAAGGCTTAAACCATGATACTAATAAAATCATATGCTTTGTGCTGTATAATTATCGGTCTACTAACATATTTGAATTTCTATGCGTTCCATCTGTAAAAAATTCAAAATTAATTTGAATCTTAACAGGTATACATATTTTTAATACGCTGCAAAATTAGATAGCATTTTACATACTTTTTTCACATTGGCTGTGCCCTTTCAAATGTAAATTAACTTCCCAGTTCCCTATGGGAAGTTATTGTAATGGGGTCGATTTTGCGAATCCCAAACTTTGACATATCTCCACGTTTTAAGGTCTCTAGAATCCAAATCCATCGTTTTTAGAGAGATGTCTGTGAGTGTGTATGTACGTATGTATGTATGTATGTGCGTATGTACGTATGTACGGATGTACGTATGTACGGATGTACGTATGTGAGTTCGGAATTATTTTTCGTCTCGATTATCTCAAGAACCAAAGATCGGATTGACGTGGGACTGGTTTTAAACGACGCGTAATTACGTAACTTAGAACTGAGTGACTTTTCAGCAAAATCGGTTGGGCCGTTTTTTATTTAGGATGAAAAAAACTGAAAAAACGACTAAAAATTGCTTATTTTTAAACTGTTGATACACACTATTAATTCGTAAAGATACCAAATACCTTCATAGTAATGTTGTTGTTATTGTGCGTTTTAGCAAAATTGTGATCAAATTTGTAAAACATGTTATTTAAAAAAAAATAAAGATTAATTTACGAAATTCCAAACTTATATTATCAGGTTTGGGTGAATGGGAGCAGAAACGCTAATGCAGTTAATAATTGAATATTGTTATAAATAATTTAATATTGTTAATAAAAATCAAATAATATTAGTTATAATTTGATATTGTATATATAAAGTCAATTATAATTATTCAGTAACGATCAAACATTCTTAATAAGGAATGATTATTGTAAATAATATTTAAATACCCTCAATAATATTTGTGGATTCTGAAGCCAAAATGCAGAACGAGGTTGAGGACGAAGTGAAGCAAAGCTTTTATGGTTAGATAAAAAATTGATAAAAACAATAAAAGTAATTATATTCATTTAGAATAATAATGTTTAATAATAGTAATTATTAATAATAATAATTAATAATAAAAGCAAATTATAGCATTTTATTCACCCCACTGGGAAGTCAGTCGTGTGGGCCTCAAGGATCGCACTTAGACCACATTTTTTTATTTTGAATTTAACAACGCATCTCTATCGCGCATCATGCTCAACTTTATAATGTGATAAATCTTCTTGGTACCAATTAAACATAGACAGAACAAAAGATTCAGTGGGATTCATAAGTTTCCGGACTAGTGTCCGTAACAAAAAAAATTATGTTAAATGGACAACACGATTCTTTTCAATTTGGATGCTAGTTTTGTGATATTTTCAAGCTACTGCAAATAATTTAAAATTTGAACGTTGGTACTTTTGAAAGCTTCACACAGTACATCACGTCAGCATGTCTTGATTACATGTTTCAAACCAAATTAAAGAGGACACCTATGAGCTATATTTGTTGTTTAGAGAAACTCGTAGTACAAAACTGGAGCAACTGTAGTAAAAAGGCAAACAAATCTCGAAAAATAATATCCAACTAATTTAAAACTTTCGTTATTAATCTTATCTTTTCATGTAACAATTCTCGATCAAACTTCATGAAATCCTTTTTGTCGCACTACTTTTACTCTGAGCTCAGTATTGTTGAACCACTCAAATCCAAGTATATTTTCATTCTCTTAACAGTTTCAAATCAATTCTGTAGAAGTTGCTGGTAAAACTTTCTAGCTTTTCCGTAATCGCTGTTCAAGCAAAAATACCACTACACATGGATTTCAAGTGCATTGTTCTGAATCAGTAAAATGTTTCGAAAAAGTTTAGATTACAATACGCGTGAAACGAGCTTTATATCATGTATTTTCAGATTGCACATGTATTGATGTTTTGCGAATAATGCTATGGACGCGAAAACGAAGTTTACAGAATGAAAAGTACAATCAACTAGCAATTATGAAATTAAGAGCGTTCATAATTACAAGTCATTCTGAACGTTCTTTTAGTATGTGACTACTGTAAACTGAATATTTCAATTAAGGATCTAATGTGTTTGCCTTTTCAAGAAAATTTGTGGATTCAATGAATTTTCACTTATTGGGATATTATTCGAGTTATGGAAGATTTCTCAGAAGCTTTACAAAATAGAATTGATTAATCGCTATCCAAATGTTCTATTTATTCCTAGCTTAATTACATTTCTATTAGATCCACAGCAAATCACGTGTTCATTTAGGTATATCTATTTAATCCTTGATAACAATAAATACGTTTATGGCCGCAAGTGCACTTACCAAATTTCCAGACTTTCCATTACCATTAATCAATTGCAGTTAGACTTCTTCACACTCAGCCATTATTGGTATGGTACTATTTTCCAATTCTGCTCAACCTCCCCCAAAAGAACCAACATTATCCCCACAATATCCAATAAAATCGATAGAATTATGGCTGCTCTCTACAAGCTTACCATGAGAAAGATGTGATTCCTGAGCAATTAAACTTGTAAAACGGATTTCGTAAATGATTACCAACAAGAAACCTCACATTAATATACTTTGTCAGCTTCCAGTTACCTGGTGTTATATCCTTAATGAAAATTACCAAATATTATTTGAATTTATACAAAAAGTGGAGTGGGTGTGCTGAATTTAAAGCCAATTATCATCATATTGTTGGATATGAGAAGAAAGAAGTAATATTTAGCATCGATAATGTTTCGTCTATAATTTGGAATGTTTGAGGAGTTCTTCATAAGAATTTAATCTTTTATAAGACTACACCATGCGATCCATGAATAATCTACGAAGTTTAGCGAAAAAGGCTTAACTTGGTTGGTTGTAGTGGCAGCCCTTTTTATCAAAATATGGCTCACTTAGGCCACAACAGGCCCATTGTGATACCACAGATGTTTACGACACTAGTACCTAGCTGCAGGATGATTAGAACCATTTAGATTCTCGTATGAAGCTGGCTATGTAGCTAATGTTAAAATTAGCTAGTCCCGTGAGGTTATTCAGAAAGTGTGTGCCTATGGTTCGCGTGCGTCTCCTGGATAGTGCTGGGCATTCGCACAGAAATGTTGGATCGTTTCTTCCTCTTCTTGCGATCTGCAGCTTTAGCAGAAATCTTTGAAGGGAACGCCCAAACTTCCTGCATGTTTGTCAATCAGACAATGCCCCCTCAAGTCGAATATGATGAAACTTAATGTTTTTCGGGTCGTATTGAGGAGCTGCTTCGTGCGCATGGAGCTAAGAGCGTGCCAATTTTGGCTGGTTGTCCTACAGGTTTCTTCGAGTAGCTAGGTCCTATTTGCAGCCTAAATTTAATGCTGCTTAAATGCTAGCTTTAAGAAAGCTGGTGATTGGCTGACTTGGGGTAATAGTGTATAAACCCGGAGCTCAGTACCAACTCTCGCTAGGGCATTTGCTTCGCAATTTCCCAGTGTAGCACTATGCCTTAGCACCCAGTAAAGGATCACTTCACAGTGAACCGACATCACGTTCGATTGTATGCGACCTTCCATTATCATTTTGGATGAGATGTACACGTTGGATAATGATTGGATAACAGCTTGACTCTCAAAGAATTTTTTTAGATTTCTTCTAAAACTTTTCTGGTTTCTTTTCCAGCTTACTGTTATGTATATTGCAATCAATTTTACCTGAGAAAAGAGAGATAAAAAGATAGTTTCAAGACTAGCTGGCTTAGATTTTGTCAACTTAATCTCAAGTATGATACAATAAATAAATAAATGTGTTTTATTCAAAAGGCAATCAATTTGCTTAAGTTTGTGAATTTGAAGTTTGTGCACTAGCAAATTGACTGATGGAATCAATCATATAAGCTGATCTGACAATTATTTAAATTTTCCTCATGAATTGTTAGAGAAAGCTATCTCAGAAACTTGCCCATCACTTTTGTTTGATTATATTAGTGACCCAGAAATTTCTATGATGATTATTTGTTACTAACTCCAACATGACAAAATGCCGTTCTCTGCTTAGGTCGAATGATTGAAAAAGTACGTAAAAAAATTCTGAAAAGCAAGATAAAATAATACTGAACTCTAAATACTTTCAACCAGTTTGTTGATTTTTAATTGGAAATAGCTTAGAGTTTGGTTACATTACAAGTTAAGAAATTTCAATATTTCCTGTTGAAATGAAAAACAGAATACCTCAATTAAATTAAAGGTTGCCTGTCATCCTCCACATTTTTTTAAAACTCCAACAACCGAAGGATTTTAATATTTATCCTATCATTACTATCCTAAAAATCAAGTATATCCTATAAGAATAATCCATCTCCTTGGCATTTATTCCGCATATTGCCCAAATCACACAGCTATAATATCAAACTCTTACAATTGCTTCCCAAACAATCAACGCATGATGTCAGGATCGTGTGAAGCCGAATTCTTAGCAAATTCAACTACTTTGCGGATTAGAGCCTGTTGCTGACACGAATCGGAATCGACATGAGAATCACCACAAACATCCTGCCTAATCAATATCCTGCGACTTGTCAGACAATTTCCCGCTATAAACGTGTCTCTTGCTCGCTGATCCGCATGCCCACGAAAAATCCGATGAGAATCCTTTAGTGCGAAGCCGTAAGCTTTCTGACTATTTGTTTGGTGGTTGTCCTTAATCTCCCTGGAAGGCCAAATCGTCGTTGGATTTCGTCGAGTCCATGATATCGCTATTTCATCTTCTTTATGCTGACGAGTGTATTTTGCGAAATTCTGCAAACTGAATTTGTACATTTTTTGGACTCGTTGTTGATTGTTTGGTGTGAAGATGGTTAAATTAAGGCAGGAAAATTATGCAATAAACATTATTTATTCAAGACAGAATAAATATTAAGATTTTATATATGTTCGGTAAGAAATAAATAACGAAATTGTTCTTTAAACTAGTAAAAACTTTCGAAGCCACAGTCAAACATCATTGCTTCAATAAAAAAATAATATCCTTTCAGGACATCATGACATATACACCCCATCACTGGGCTTCACACATGTTTCCAAAAAGAAGAATCTGTTGAATTCTGCATGTTATTCTTGGTTTTTCCTTTGTGCCTTGTTCTTTTTCCACATTTCTTTTGTTGCTTTTCCAACATTTCCCAACGCAGAAACGACGAAACATACGGCGGTGTTGCAAATGTGTTTTCATTGTTTGCCAATGAAACTGGGAAATTGCGCGTAACAAGTGTATCGGATAACAACACCATCATTGACGAATGATTTATTATGCACTTGTTGAGGCGTCAAATTGTTCTTATCATAAATTAGTGTCCTGGATTCGAGAACAACCTGGATGAGATCTTGTCGTTGCTATTAAGAGCATGTTTTATGCTCTGAAGAACTTTTATTTTGTTCGAAGAATGTTTTCAATAAAGTGTTTATCATGGATTGGATTCATACCGAAAAAGAAATGTTTGTATATAGTTAAACCATGGAAGACGTTCTACATCTACAATATCTTACAATAAGTCCTAGAAAATCTATTTAAATTTATCAAACATTTGCTTATTTTATTTAGATTTGGTATTCTTAGCCTTAAGCTCGAAATTCGTGACGATAGAAGTCGACACCTTTTTTTTTAAATAACGTCCTCCGTAAACAAAAGATGAAACTACATGTATCTAAACCTTTTCGATTTTTTCGTACTTATCATCGGTCTATCAGTCGCATTTATAATTCCAAAAACGCAACTGCTGCCAATGCAATTAAATTTGAAAATATCGATTCAAAAAAATCGTGGATCTGTAAAGCATCTACGCTTTTTTTATTTCACTTCAAAAAAAAGTATTTAATTGGAAAATGTAGAATTTTTACGAAACTTCTGTAGATTTGTTAGGAAAGCCTACTCAGACTATGAACGATGCAATTTCGGAAAACTTTTACAAAAGCTATGATTTACAGAGTTTTCAGTACAAAAACAACAATGAGAAATAATTTACAATTATTTTTTTGGATTAATCAAAGCAGTTGTAAACGTTGACTGATATAAGTCGACAACTTATTTATTATATTTGAAGTTTGCAGAATTGTTCCAAAGCTAGTTATGTGTAAAGACATAAAGATAAAAAGTTGATACTTTTTTTTAACAAATCCTTGTTTTTAGGCCAGTTGTTCGATTTTCATGGCATACTCAATACTACAATATTCAGTAAAGAATTAAACTGTATTATTTATTCTGAAAAATGTAATGTATGCCACCAGATTGTAAACACTTATTTCAATCTCAATGAGCATTGTGATCTTAGCACAGCGATAAATATGATTCTTTATCACGGAAAATCTTAAGGACACTTCGTGTAAATCATTTACGTTCCCTAAAATATAACAAAATTTAAAAATAATCGTCCTGACCAATGGTCCAGCATGAAATCCTTCTAATATAGTACAATCTCTTGAGTTTCAGACAAAGCTCCTTTCACTCGCCCGCCACCTCTTTCACGTCCAGTTTCATTACACTTAATTTCCCACCATTGTTGTTTCCTCCATGTGCAACTACAACAGTCCTTGATAAATTCATTAAGCTTTCCACCACTGCTTTTGAAGTTGGTCCTCATTGAAGCCGGAATCTGAAATCCGGGTCAGGGTACAGCCCATTAGTATCATATCTGACTGGAACAAGTTCCAGTATTTGCATATAAACGAGATTCGCTCGAGTCGTTATGATAATGTCCGTTCTGGAAATTGCTTAACATTTTTGATCTTTGTTGGCCCACAAAACTCTCGAAACAAGTGTATCTTTTTTTTATTTCTCGACTGCCGGACCGGATCAGAAATGAATCGTTAAAGTGCCGAAGACCTTTAAGGAGTGCTTGGAGCAATTAAAGATGATGAATTCAGAGCTGAAGATATCTTTTGATTTAACAGAGCAATGCAAGGAATTGTGATAATTTAATAGATGGATTTTGCATAATTTGCATGCGAATAATTTGGATTTTTATTGGGTCGTTGGTTGAACGATAGCTGCAAATTTTCTACGAATAGTTTGTAATAATGCTTTCACAGAAATACATGAGTCTCATGAGTATTCTTACAGCTGCTTCTAAATATACGAGATGTTCATTAGTGAAGCTACAATAACAATAAGAATAAGCTCTTCAGTTCAGAAGCAATTTTAGGAATCATTTATCCCTAATTGTGGGTTCTTCTAACTACCCGTCAGAGATTGTTAATACGATTTTATATGTATTGTTCCTGATTTTTCATTGATGATTAGGATGGAATGTATTTAAAGCTTTATATGTAACAATACAAATATGCAAGCATCAGCAGAGTGCGTTGAAATTTTTTCACAACGCCTAGTTTCACATTGTTATGATAGCCTTCAGCCTGTGTTGTGCCACCCAGTCAATTAACAGGAAAGCCTTAATTGTATCCTACTAGCCCCTGAAGAAACTCTGAATTTCTTTTTCATTGCTGGGATCAACAATCGCAATGCATATTTTGATATTCTACAACTGGTGTCCGCGTAATAACAACAGGTACATTCATCGATTCCAATAAATTGACATCAGCAAATAGAGTGCCGGATGCATCCTATTCCTTGAAATTACACCTGCCAATGGAAACTGGAAAACGTGGCAATTTTCTCGTTTTCGCGTCGCTTAAATGAGATCCACTTACTTAGCGAGCTGCTCCCGAAAAGTAATGTTCGGGGAACTCATTACTTAGACGACGCGGCGTCTTGAATAACAAGTGCCATGATTAAATTTCGCCAAATCAGATAGGTTTACATGAAAAGGATAAGTGTACTTGCCAAGTCGTTGTCCCGTTGTCATTGACGCTGCCAAACTCTTATCGCTCTCACAGTCGTCCTTCGAGACTTTCTATTTGTGTTTCGACAAGATACGATCCTGTCTGCTGGGAGATGTTTCCGCAACCGATAACACATTTCATTCACATTCTGCTCCTATTTTGTGCGAATGTATTGTATGCAAATAGAAAAATCCACTTAAGGTGCTAAGCTTTGAATAGAGAGAATAAGGAAGCGAAATCAGCAAAGAGAATTGAAGCAATTTTCGACTTTCGTAGAACGAGACAGAAAATCACGCAAAATGCACCAGTGCAGTAGGTGAAAATCGTTGATTCAAATGGGTTTCATTCAAAAATCTATATTGAGTAAAGAAATTATTGGGAAATTAGAGTCTTGAATCAACAACAGGAAGTACAACAAAAATTTATTTAACTAATTTATACATATGTAATTGGAAAAATAGCTTAAATAAAAGACCAACATACATAATTACGTTTAAAATTTACATCCCCTTAAAATGAATTAATTTGCTATACTTATTTCTAATTGAAAGCTTTTGGAGGAGGTCTTACATATGTAGCCATTATGCGGCTCGTCTTGGTGACTTCGGAAATCTGAAAATAAATTCAAAAAGTTGATAACTCCACTTCATGATATCATTGTGCCGACACTGAACTGCCGACGATCATATGTATAGAATTTGACAACTAAGTCTAGCATGGCTGGAAATGCAATTACTTAACTTTGCACTTCAAATTTTAAATGAAAACATCACAAATATCTACTTAACCAAAACTTTTTGTACAAAGTGAAATGTTATTTACTCACTGAAAGAAAGAAAGTCGGACGGCTTTGTTTCCCTACAAAGATTTGCATCCCGAGTAGGAGCAACGCATTGTCTTCTTACTATACAGCAATCTTCCACTTTTTCACCAATAAATCACTGAAACACGATATATTATTCTGTCGTTTCGCGATTACACACCAGTTTTTCACTAAATAGTTCCTTTTCGGCGATTTTTTATAACTTTTACGCGTCACGCTCGATCCCGCCAAAGAAATTCCGCAAAAAAAATGGCCGAAACAAGAAACATATGGGACTAAGTTTGACACTCAAGTTTGACCACGGCATACTATCCGTGAGGGAATTTGTATGTATTGTACACCTTGCTGTGTGACTAGGCAGCAGTGTAGGTGAAATGTAAGGGCCACGGGGAAAGTAAGGGGAAATGTGTGCTGCTTTGCACTCTCATGAGAGCAAGTGCTTTGAATGTAGTAAAATTGCTTCACCGCCGCTTACAGGCCGGCATAGGTGACTTCGCTTCCTTATTCTCCTTATTCAATGGTGCTAAGCAACTGCTGCTGTAAGGTGTTGAGAAAACTAAGTAGTGTAGCATGGAAGAGGCAAACACGTGTGTGGATACTGTGACACGCTAATGGTATCTTTGGCATGTGTAACTTGGCTTACAAGAAGCCTCGTTTCAACAGGAAATGGTACACGAAACATATAATGCTCGAGCACCTGACTCATTGAAGGCTTATGATGTTGATAATGAGCTTGATATGAATTCAATTAGAGGAAAACCGGAAACGAAAATATGCATGACGTATACAAAAGATTAGCCCTTTATCGCGATTCACTAATACAAAGCGTGCACTTCCAAAAGGGTTTTCGCCCAAAG
Source organism: Oxycera nigricornis (assembly GCA_963942545.1). Lineage (NCBI taxonomy): Eukaryota > Metazoa > Arthropoda > Insecta > Diptera > Stratiomyidae > Oxycera > Oxycera nigricornis. The sequence continues at coordinate 6,839,492 of OZ012663.1, read as the reverse complement.
ATTTGGTTCCTGCTCTTATATTTTATAAATAAAAATACTAGTTAACGTCCAAAAAACAGTGACCTAAAAAATCGTCACTTTCGGTTGATTTGCTATCTTTTGCATATGGAAAGTGCAATCCAAAATAGTTTCAGAATAAATTAAACGATTGATGAGATCTAATTTTCGGTTCAACTTGCAATTCAACCGAAAGCCGTGAAATTTATGAAAGAATTTCAAAACAGTTTGGTACTAGAAGCGCATGATTGCAAACAATAGTGATAGTCCAGGAAGCACTTTTACAAAGTAAGGAACCTATATCAAAGACATATTTTTAATAAAACAATTCAAAGATGAGGACCTAAAATTCCTGAGCGAAGCCATCCTTTTCTTTTATGAAATTTATGGCTATTGGTATTTTTTCAAAAAGAATTCGTTTTAGATAAAAGTTTTCATCGCGAACCAAGTAATATTCTCCATATGTTGCTTGTTTTGACTTCACAGCACGTTTATTCTGTTGGCCGTTTCGTAAGAGTTATGCTTCTTCCATGCTTTTAATATTTTACTCAGCATTTTTCATCTCCATATTGTTAGCCCATTCTATGCTGATGTTTCTTACTCTCACTCTTCAGATTTTTTTCGCTAGCCACAATTTTTCTACCTCATCGGAAAAAGTTCTGAAAACTTACGGCAAACTTATTCCGGGGAAATAAAATAAAAGTATGAACATATTTGATGCATGTAGTTGAAGCTCATCTGCTTGAAAAAGGGCTGTTGCTGAGGTTGGTAGTATCAACGTTGTGCTTGCAAGTATCGAACCAAATTTGTATTCTGTGAATTATCAGTGACAAGATCTTTAAAGACGCTTTCTGTCAACATATATTTCAAGTTTTTTGAATCATTATTCTTCAGACAAATTTGATTTTTTCGCATCTTCTCTGAACATTTAATGAACTTGTTAAATTATCTTGTCTACTATTTAGTTTGAAATTAATGTTGCCAATTTCCATAGTTTGTTTAATAGCTATGTGATCCGTTTCAATTTCCAAAAACAATTCCTACTTCTCATGCTCGATATCCTCCTAAATCCCTATTATCTTTCGAAGAGAATTTTTTGGATTTTCATAGTGTACTTGTTGACTGTAATGTGAAGAGTAGATATCCAAACGAGATAGCATTTTAATGAGATTGAGTTTAAGAAACAAGCAAAGTGATGGTGGTACCTACATTGCTGGCCGCCATAAAGTATGGGAAAAAGGGTTGCTTTTGACACATTATACACAGGCAACGAATGTTGTATAAAGCTCCTTGTAGTCTACGTGAAATATTGCCCACAATTCGTCTTTGTCACTTTGACGAGCGCCTGGGGCGAGCGATGAGCCTTGTTGCCTGCAATGGTATGCAGATAAAAGGAGTATTTTGGCGCTCAGTGAATATTTTATTACAACTTCTAAACAGTCCGAGGTAGTTGAAGATGGAAACTACAGTTGCTTCATTTATTTATCAATTCAAACAAAGTTTACTTTGAAATGTTTTATGGACGTGTTATACACGTTTTATTATCAAATTCATTAAATATTACTGCATGTGAAAGTTATCATAATATATTTATAGCTTAGTGCATGCTTCCTATTTGCAGAATACATGTTCGTTGTGTCTAACAGTGTTTCATGAGTTTGAACTCCCTAAAGCTGCTCATGTCCATCATAAGTTATTCCATAGTCACCATTAAATAATTACTTCAAAGAAAACAGCGAAGCAACCAAATTAACCTTAAAGTCAAAAATATTGATTTGAAAGCCTTGAAATCAAATTAAACGGAGCCGGCACCCTAACTTCAGTGCTAAGAATAGCGTTGCTGATGGTTATGATGATGGTGAAAGCGTACAAAAGCGAAAATTAAATTAAAATTCAAAGCCTCAGTTTCCAATTGTAAGTTGGCCCCATTCGCTTTTCGATTATTCACCTTCGTCCTTTTAATTGAATCTCTTGGTTGAAACTTTGCTCTCGTATAACAAAGCTCCGTAAATTTAAGGAAACTCGTGGTTCACCTTTTCTCACTTCACTTTACAGCTCCTGTTTTTGTCTAATTTTTGGGAATAATTGGGAATTTTCATTTTTACTTTGAGCAGAAGTTTGCTTAGAATTTCTTTTGAATATGCCAATTTGTTCGTAATTGATTGGTTTCTTGCTTGAAGAAAGATTATAGTCGCCTGTACTTTATTTGGTTCAATGTTGATTAAGCTCAAATTTACGATTCCTTTGTTTAAAAATAGCCCACCAATTTATTCATCATATTTTCAATAAAATATTTACTTTTTTAATTCTTAATGAAATTGAGATGCAGGTCAAATATAAGTGAAATTTATGACTTATTTAGTGCCTATCTTGAAGACCTTGCTAAAGTGTAAGTGCTCAGAATGTTATTTTAAATTTCATCTCATTCATTCATTCAAACCCAAGATGTTTCTTAGATTCGCTGAAAGGTTCCAAACACCTAAATTGAAGGTTGTTAGTTCATATTACAATTAAATCTTTCAAAAAGCAGACACTTACGAGTAGGAAATATTTCAAAGCTTTTTCGAACACGCAATCACAAACCTGCTGATTGTTTTCCTGAAATTTTTTTGTATTATTATTTAAGAAAAAGTAAACATTTCCATGTTGATGCTGGTACGATACTTTCTATTTCTACTTTTTGCTGTTTGAAAATCAAACTCCCAAAAATCATGCTGAAATACGAAAATGCTTTTTCGAGATACGTTGATATTCCGCAAAATAACAAACCGATGAAAAATAAACAAGCCGCGAAGTGCGATCCTTGAGGTCCACACGGTCAACTTCCCAGTAATATCTAGATAAACATTAAAAATATTAAACACAATAATAATTTTGAAAATAATACTACTTTAAATAATAATAATGAAAGGTATTTATAGCAGTAACAGGAATGAGTTAATATTAAGGATATCATCTACGGGAGCATCCACTGATTACGTAAGGCTTTTGGTGGATGGGTGATGATGATTTATTACCATAAATGCAAATTTGATTGAAATTTTGATGGTTTTCAAAATTTAAGCCGCTTTTTTTAATTAAAAGACTGCAAAAACTATTAAAAATCTGCTCAAATTATCCAAACATTTTAAAACTTTGATTGACTTTACAACAAAGTCTTTCGAATAAAAGATATAAGGTAATATCAATCGGAAGAACTCCTTTCATATGGTAACTTTGAACAATTTTTCATTTTTAATTGAATTTTTTTCAGAATCATGAAAAAAGTTTTGCTGGTTTCTCTTCAAAAACTGATAGGAATGTATAAATTTTATAAACATTTATTACTGTGTTGTGCAAATCAGGCTAAAAAAATATTTTCGATGAAAAAACCCTAAGTTTTCTCATTTTTTTCTATTAAATTAAAAAAACCGCTGAGACGGATCTTTATAATATTAAAATAATCAAAGAAATTTTAAAACACGTCGATTGACATCTTAATGATGCAAATATTATATCTGGTTCGTTAGATATAGTGAATGGAAAAAATGACCGTGAAGATCATGATGACTGTTAATGATTTTTTATTTTTTATTTAATGTTTCTTGTTATCATTAGAAAAAGTTTTGATGTTGTTTTAACAAACACTGCTTGAAGTATATAAATTTTATAAAATTGAATACTGGCTTTCGTAAATCAGGTTAAAAATTAATTGTTTATAAAAAAAATCCTAATTTTTTGCACTTTTTTTCTTAAATTAAAAAACGGCGCCAACGACTGTTTTCAAAATGTTCAAATGTTAATACGCGTCGATTGACACCTTAGCCATGCAAATCGTATGTTTGGTTTGCGAGATATAACGCATGACAGAAATGACCTTCAAACGGGCAAAACAGTAAACCCCCCCCCCCCCGACCGAACTTTCCCAAAAACTAATCAGCTCTTAAAATTGCAAAGACGCTTCGATTGACACCTCAACGAAGTCAATACGACTTTGTTTACGTGAGTTATGCTCGTAGAAAAAAGTGTCCACGAACGTACGTACGTACGTACATACGTACACACACACACATCTTCCTTTCTAAAAACACTTTATATATACTCTATAGACCTCAAAACGTAAAGAAATGTTGAAAATTTCAATTTCGATTTTCGAGGCGATTACAAGAACTTCCCATATACTGGGAAGTTAAAAATTCAACCGCATCGAAATAGTAAAAACTAGAGACTACTTTTTATTCGAACCGATTCAATTTATTATACAATTGAAGCGATATAGATAAAAATATGAGCGAAACGATCACAATCGTCATTTAAGGACAATAAGGGACCACATTCATATACGATATGATATTTACTAAAACTTTGAGTTTCCTGGTTTCATGAATTCCAAAGAAAATCCAAAAAGTTAATTTATTATAACAAAGCAACGCATTTTAGTCTGTTAGTCCTATCAATTGTGCAACTTTTTTCATCTTTCAATCAAATCACGATTTTTTTTCCACTAAGGAGTTTATTTCATAAGAAAACATTTCCACTTAATGAAACTGTGAACAAATTCGAGTACTGATTTCTTTGATGGAAAAAAGGAGTTTTCAAACACATAAATGGAAGTAGAAAATATTTTATTCAAAAAGAAGAGTACAGAGAACTATGGAGTTAGGCAAAGCCAACAAAAAAAATTGCCACAAAATAGTTTAAAAAGTGAATCTGTTCTCTTTAAAAAAACACTTCTCAATTTCAACTATGCTTTTTTGTGGCCGATATTTCTCCTTAACACTTTAAAAGTGAGCTGATCATTTGCAGCGTTTAATTTTCTATCAATTTAATGGAAAAATTTTGAGATGTTTTCAATTATGAACATGAAGATGTCGTTACGAATATGCTAAAAGTGGGCTTTGAAAAAGGACATCATCGCTCGTTTTGCCAACTTAGGTGTTACTGGAATTTGCATATATGTCATTTTTGGAATTTTTAATTACCTCCTATTGCAAAAAACTTATGCGGAGTGAAAATCAATTGATTTTTTAGTGAAATCCTAGCTTCAAATATACTTGGCAGTTTGTTTTTCTTTCTTGTTTTAACTGTGATTTCTCGACTTTCATGCGTTCAATGAGTGAGCTTTTTTCTAGTTGCAATATTTATATAAAATTACATATTTTTTAGTAATTGCATGTATCTAGATCCATTTCATATATTTCAACATCGGTACTACCAAAAATAAAATGATTCCCTGGAACAACATCACAACACAAACAAATTCATTCGATATGCATTAAATTTCATCTGAATCCTGAAACAATCATTACATCAATAGAAAATCCTTTTGTTTCTTGTCTGCATTTTGATATTATTTTTTCGGTTTCGCTTCACTATTCGAATATCAAAGAAACTTTCTTCACTATTCCCGTTTGGTAGTAGTCTCTCTATAATTCATACCGCTCAGCTACATTGCAACCATGGAAATTCCTGGCTGAAAGGACAAAGCACTTGGCAAGGAAGTCACTTTGTGCACTTGAATATCTGCAAGTTAAATGCACTTTGCTCCGAAAAAAGTTCAGTTTTGCGCTCATACTTCTTACGTTTCGAGAATTCCAATGCCAAAATCTAAATTTCTGAACAAAAGCAAGCATGGAAAACTTACTCTGCTCGTTTTTCTTTGAGATTGATACGTGCAACGACTTTCCCGCTTCCTTGGCAGATTTAATAATAAATAAATGGAAGGGAATGAGATGTAGCAAGTGATGCAGTCACGTTTGGACGTAAATTCAAGGCATTTCGATTCGACTTTCGGTTGGATCAGTAGAAATGTCTGCTGAAAATATAAATATTTTATTTATTATACGTTTTCAATGGCAGATAAAATCAAGTTGTTGTATGTCTATGGTTGGAAATGCAGACAAAAAATTATTGTAGTCATGAAAAAGTATACTGAAGTGCAAAATCGCATTGCAAATAAGGAATACATTTTGAAAGCCTTTTCCGCGAAATTGGTTCTTTGCATCTGTCTAATTTCTACTTCAAAAAGCATTGAAGATATTTAAATTTGAATCTGAGTTACTTCGAGACTCGTTGTAAAAGGCGTTTAACATAGTTTCCTGTTAAAAATGTAACCCAATCTTTTGGTGCTCTATAAGCACACATCTGTAGTTTCTTGAATAAAACAATACACAGCAAGTCGTCTCATACGCCTTGTTCCTTATCAAGTTTTTGAATAGTTCAAAAACTTCCCTCGCATCATTAACTTCCGCCTTGCAGACATTTTCCCAACTAGCGCATGAAAATTCAACAAAGTTTGCTACCTTACAGCACAATCTTGCGCTTTTTCGTGGAGATATGTGAAATTGATTCAGATTTACTCAACTCAGTAGCTAAATTGGTAGTTTTGATAGTTCGAAAAAAATTATTTTACTTATATCTTCAAAATCTTGAAAACTATTTCGTTAAAGATGTCGTATCTAGGAAAAAAGTTTTGAGGGCTCTCGGTTGAAATTGATAGTTGAAATGGTTTCGCGCAATATTCAAACAGCGAATTTTCGTGTTTCAAATATATTCTGGAAAATCGCATTAAATTAATAATAGTTTAAAGATTGGATTCCTATTTCAATAAACTACAAATTTTTCGCATAGTTATGTTGGTTGACACAAGTATATTAACTACTTAGTTCATGCGAACATACTTTAAGATTTTTTTTCTGGAATAATATTAGAGTTGTTCTGTTTTTATTCTCATTAGTGATGTTTCTTTCCTTTCAACCTTAATAATTATAACCATCAAAAACCTGAAGAGTTTACCTATCGAATCTGCTCGTAAAATAATGGACGATAGAAATTTATGGAAACTCTAAAATGCTACTGCTCAGAACAGGATATCCTGCAAAAAACCTCTATTACAATATTTCAACTGGCAACATCCCTTTTCCTTCCTTTAAACTCTCATCAACATGATTGCCTGGAACAAATTACTACTGTTCCATAACAATTTGCCATGGGATCTCGACAATGATTGCCAGGACTACCACAATTCGAGACCACTGGGCCATGAAATTATGATAAGCGGGTGGCGCTAATGACTAAATATCAGCCCCCCAGTTCAAATGTGATTCACCGATTCACAAAGCCCAACAGAATTGATTCAATTTATTTTTTGATTACTCCACATTTAACGGAGCATGACCACAAAATGATTCACATCGTTATTTGCTCCGTGACCAGCATAGCTAATTTAATTTAATTTTAATTAATTTCTACCAAATAAACCATTTCACTGGTCGCTCGGTGCGTGTGTGAATTGATTGCAAAGAAAATTAGTTGTGTGAATGACGTAATGGTGATTTGAGAAAAAAAAGATTTATTTTTGCTACCAGAAAAACGTTTCAACCCATGCAATATAAAATTAACTTTCTGTTAAATCCACAAATTTATTTGTGGATAAAGAGTATCAAAATCAACTGTACCCTTTTATTCATAAAAGTGTATTTTGAACCAATCAAAGTTTTTGATCACATTAAAGATATAATTTTTTTGCATTTGAAACATTTTATAGTCATGTGGTGATATTTATTGCAAATTGGCGTTTTTTCAACATTTAACTATTTTTATTAGACGAAGGGTATTTTTCAGAAACAAATGCAAGAGAATAACAAAACATGTTATAAACTACAAGAATATTGAGTAAAATAATACTAACTTAGCGACAGTGACGCATTCAGTTTTATGTGAACTGTGCAACAATTTTTTTTCAAAAGATATCAGAAAAATTTCAATGGCCATCATATTTAACAAGTTTCCTCTAAAAGTCCTTTTGTTAATACATATTTCAAAAGATTGTGTACATCGTACTTTTATTGTGCAATAAGACTTTTATATTTTTATCCGAAATTTTTTTCGGAGGATAGTGAATATAATTTTTTATGGTATATTTCTTTAAGTTAAAATCTAGAGGCTCATGCCTTCTACAATTATTTTTTTTAAGAAACTATTTTGTTGAAATGAATTTGTAACCACTATGGCTATCATTCAAGTTATTTGCACATATTTTTCGTATTCTTTACACACTTCAAATATTTCTGTTTCCTTTTTTAAAAAACTTTTCATTTAATTCATTCGAGAAATTTCAGCAGCAATTGTGTTACAATATCTATTCATTTCTCCACAACTATTAAATATCAAATTGCTTCATCTTTGACAAAAACGTTTAATTGATGTTTTTGCACTTTTAAAGAATTCTGAATATATTTTTTGTAAAAACTATGACATCTTTTATCGTGTATGTATTTTTTCAAAAATTTATTTCTGCATCGATTTCAATTAAAAAAAATTCTCACACTTTTTGGTTGATTAGCACTTTGTCCAGAGGTTTTCAAAATAATTTTCCAAGGTTTTGTATGATTATTTAAGTGGATATTTTTCAGAAATTTTATTCCTTATAAAACGACTAAACTAATGCTGTTACTTTTCACAAAATGAGAATTGTGTTATCGATTTGTCAGAGAAAGGTTGACAATAACTTAAACATGAATATCATTTTGTCAGTATGTTTTACGGGAAAAATATCCCGGAGTAAATGAGTACATGTTCTCAATGTTCATTGTTGATTTAATATACAGTTTATAAGAAATTTATAGAAATTATTCAGAAAATTAAAAGTTTCGAATGAAATTCTGAAATTTTTTACGCAAAATTGCAAATGAAACCAAAATATTCATGCGAAGTTTACAAGTAAAACGGCGATGATTGGAGAAAATTTCCCAAAAAAACACTCCTAACTTTTGAATTTTTATTTGTATATAATCACTCAAAAAGTGTTTTGAAGATTTTGTCCAAAAGTCAGATATTCTAGCAAAATAATTGCTGCAATATAATTTAAAACCAGCAACCGAAATAAATCCTTCTTAGCAATTGATTTTTCGAACTTTATAAAATTTTCGTCATTATGATTTTGTCATTTTTATGCGCGTCAACATAATGGATCGAAAAAAACATACATTTCTGAGGTCACTGCAAATAGTGAGAATTCTGTTGCATTCATTTTATTACTTATTTAACCCGTTTAATCACCACTTCCAAATAATTATCTAGACATTACTTGGTATGTGCGACACCCCACGCAAGAAATTTGTTACAGTTTTTAATATTTCACTTTAAAACCGAACCGAACTAAAACCATTGAACATATTTCAAGACTCTTCTGTGTAATGAAATATTGTTTTGCCCTAAATTAGAACTCATCTATAAAAAGTCTTCAAAAACTGATTATCAATATGTAACTTATATTACTTATAAATCACATGATATTTAATTTAAACAATTTTTTGCCTAAAAAATGTAGGGCTGCACTTTTGATATGGTATAATTTCAAGAGAAAAATTACTCTTTATTATAGTTTGAAATAAAAAAAAATTGTCTAAAGTTTAAAAGAATAAATTTCGGTTTAGATTGCTCGGCATAAAGCATAACGAAAAGTTGAGATTTTTCAATGGAATTTCAAAAGATTTACTTGTTGTTTGATTTTGTTTAGTTTAATTTTCATTTATTATAAATTTTTAAATTTAAAATAAGTGTCTCAAAAATGAACGCAAGTGTTGTCTTATATTCATGTTTGATATTCATTGTATTCTTCATGGCACAATCTAATCTTTTCGTTCGCGTTCTCTTTTCATGATATGAATAAATATTTTCACACTTTTTTCAATAAAACCCAAATGTTTTCACGGAACATTAAACATGCACGAGTTTTTTCCAGATATAATTGTTTTTGATTTTCAGGAGAGTTTCATTGCTTTGTTAAAATTTTCATTTTTCGTAGTTACGCCTTCAAAGCATTTCAAAAACACTGATTGACCACCATTTCTACAATGGACTTTGTTTTAAATAATGTTCACGATGGCATGTGGATCAATGCATCTATGTGAAAATACAGCAGCATATGCCGGAAAATCAACTTATTTCACAAATGGCTTGGTTTTTCGAACCAAACGTTTCATGACTATCTCGAAAGCTGCATTTCACCAAATTCCAACAACAACACCAAACCTATAGGCTATGCAAAATGCCGACCGAGTAAATAAAAAAACACGCATTCACATTCCAGCTTAGCCTTTTGAAAAATGCAATTCAAATATTTAGAGATAAAGAGGGATGAGCACCGAAGCAAACAACAATATCCTTGCAATGAATGTTTCTATTTAAAAACCAATATGCAGGATGCATCTCGATATTTAAATGGTTTTAATCGCTCCAACTCCAACCGCTTTAGAAATGCAACAAACCAACAAACAACACTCTGAAAAAACATATTCTGAATATTCTGAACGACGACGCGTTCGTATTCTCGTTATTCTCTGATCACACAACAGGTGAAAATACATTTTTTTGTGACTGGCGGAGTTTCTCTTTGCTTGTATGTCGATTCTCATATTTGGTATTCGAGGTTTTTCTGCTTTCGATGGCCAAATATGGAAAAGGCTTCACGAAAAATGCCAAGGTTGGTTTGCGTGCTTCTCAAAAGGACGAGTTATGCTAATGGAAAAAAAGTTTTTTGAATGATTTCGATGCGAACAAATATTGGGTAAAAAACTTGCAGTTTTGTTTTTAATTTCAATATGGGCACAAGGACGAGTTGATGAAAATGGTTGATGAAGCTTTGGTGAGATGAAATAATAATTATCCTGCCATCAAGGTGCGTTTGTTTGTTAGCATGTTCATGAAGATTGAAAATTTTGATTAATTTTTGAGAAGTTTACAGAGATTAACATTTTGTGATTTTGTGGTTACGAGAGCGTATCCTTGAAAAACATCAATATTCTTACTTGAGAAAGCCTTCACAAAATGTATGATTTTTCAGAACCATTTTCTTAACATTTCTACAGTATTTTACAGTTGGAAGCTGCATAAAACACTATAAATTTTAAAGCAACAACTATTAAAGTCTCTTCAAATATACCAACAAAATTTTATTGTAATCAATCATTTCTCCGTATTTGTTATGTTATATATAACTTGCTATATATTTTCAATTTGTAATCCGACTTCAATCACTCTTTCAATTACATTATATTACGTCTGAAAATATAACTAAGACGATGATACTGGATACTTCCATTAAGATTACAACCTGGACAACTTAAAAGCCAGCCAAGTTTTCAACTTACCCAAAAAGCAGTTGATATGAACCATTTTGAAAATTGTCAAACTAATCTCGTTTAAACTTTTTTAACCTTTTACCTTTATCCTGTTATGCACCTCGTTTAACCCATTCGGTCCACTTTGAATACAGATAAGAAGTTTTCCACTGAAGTTTCATACGAAAACATTACAAAAGCAGATTATTGTGAAAGTCCACGTACGTAGGTATGCAACATAATCCTAGGAATATGCACTGCAACGATGTAGACTACGAAGGACGAATTCACCTGTCAGGACACTTTCAAATTGCATATGTGTTTCGGGACGATCTGTATTTGAATTGAACTGCATATTAGAATGGTAATCACCTAACCTTATGCATGTGCAGCTTCATATTAGATAGTTGGAAAGTGTTTCGGGTCAAATTAAACTTGTCTTCTCAGTGAGATACAACTGTTTATTTGCTGGGGAGAAAAGGGAAGGATAATATGGACGAACATAATCAGTTTATGCAAAGAAAATATTTAAGCTTGAAGCAAACTTTTGACATGATTTGATTCTTATCTGACTTGCTTGAAATGCAAAACAAAAAACCTAGTTATTGAGATGTGATTTATAAATGACGACATCTCCGCTTAACAAATAAAGTGTCTTCACCTAAAACAATTATAATTAGAAGAAGAAACTCCAATTGCATTATCGAATACTTATCAAAAGAAATCAATTCACTGTGCTCCGACTGACTTCCCAGGAGTCCACCAGTTCTTCCTATTCAATCCACCACCACATTCATTCCCATTTAGCTTTTCACTTCAACCCTTCTTGCACCACTTCGCCAGGCCAATAAAAATCCAGCAAAAAATAATTATGTTATTCATGTGAATAATGCATGATGTTGAATGAAGTCAAGTTCCATTTTATAGGCACAATTAACCCCAGATCCTACGAGTTCCTCCTGCTGGGCCCACGCTGTGCATGCAACAAGTTGCCTTGGCTTCGAGCTCCCATGCTATGTTTCCATGTTTTCATGCCAAGCTGAACCACAAACAATTCTGCACAGTTGACTTCATCCATTCAACGTTTTGCATTTATGAACTGAAAAGATTTGATTCCTGTTGGCAAAGTGTCTATCAAAAGAGGAAAAAGGGAAGGCAAGCTGATGCCAAAAAACTGGCAAGATTCAACTCAGAAATATAATGAAAATTTCGGTTGAAAATCGTTATAGACTATTGACTCTTGATTTCTAGTATCTGTTTGGAGTTCATTTTAATTGACAATAAGTGAAGTTTGTATATCCTTAGGAAAAGATTACAATGAATTGAATTTTTTTGGAATGTTTGAGGTACTTTTGAAGGTGTCAAAGTTGCCGCCTTCTATAACAAATTTTTATAATAAAATTTATAAAAAAAACAGTACTAATACCTTAAAACAGGAAATTGGAACACTAATTTAATAATTTAATAACAATATACGAGGTAAAAAAATATTCAGCACAAGTTTTTTAAACCAAAAAACTGATACTTTAAGTATTTTGGCTCTGTTGATAAATTTATTTTGTTTTTCAAAATCGAGGCACAGAAATAAACGGATATTCCTGAAAAAATGCTGTAGATAGTATTTTGCATTAAAACAAGCGAATTTGTGGAGCTATTTAAAAAACCTATTTCATACATATTTCAATGAAGGAAAATTGCCTCTTTTCGTAGTATTTTGGTATGAAACTGAAATATACAGTTTTGGTGGAAGAATTTCAATGAGAAATTTTTCATGGAACAAACATTGAAAAATTTAATGTTTGTATTCTAAAACAAGCGAATGGATCATTTATGTCAATTAAACTAAATGGAAAATTAATAATGAAACTTTTGGTAAAAACTAATTGTCGGTACTAAACACAAAATTCACTTCACATTCAGTCATTCTTCAAATATATTTGAAAATGGTTTTCTTAATTTCCCCACACCGTGTATAACATATTTTGAAAAGCATGTCTCTGGTAGAGTCATTTTGCATCCGCACATTTTAGCTAATTGATCTGCATCTATGCAGACGTTCATTCCGAAACCAAGTGCCATAGAACATGAAATTTAAATGTCCTACCACCAAAGAGTCGTGCAAATGCATCGAGTAGCAATAAGAAGTGCAACGGAGACCCCAACTATTAAATATCAAAAACTGGCTTCCATCGATAGTGGAGGAGTCCAAATTACTGTTCTGAAATATATCAACCATATAAACAGCAATCGAACCTATAAAACTCACACCAACCCCATATACAGGCAACATGTCTTTTCGTAAACACAGAACTAGCAAAGATACCAGCATCCTCGGTCGCTATTCCATCCTTCGGTCCAAGAAATGGGACTCCAGTCCCAGGGAAATGCTCTTACGCTTGGCTACTCCGGAATTTTCAAGGAACCAACATGTTGTTGGCCATCAGTGGCCAGGTATATCTTTCGTCCTGCTACAACAGCACTCCCACCCCAGTTCGATAGTCGACACTTGACACAAAATGTTCGGAGGTTAATTGCACCACTCAGATCGATATCAGGATATCGGATGTAAGAGCAAAAGTTGCTCGGCAAAAGGAGCCGTTGTGTCGCAGTGCTGCTACTCCGGCTTCTGCTTCTACTGCTGCTGGTGGTCACTTGCCTTTAACATTAAGGATAATTTATTGGTGCGATCTTTTCTGTGTAATTAGAAAGTAATTAAGAGCAATGCGTTCGAGATAGGTACATTAAGAAATGATAAAATGTCCGGTGATTGATATTCATAGATTTCAGTTTCTTTTGGTGGAATGTTATTTTTTGGCATTTAAAGGGCAAACAGAAAACTCAAAGTGAATATTTTCTTATTTTACTTGTGTAGGAAATCAAGCAATTTTACGTCAAAATGATTTTTATCATAATAAATGTAGAGCAATTAAAAAAAATATATGGATCAATCGCGAAAGTCAAGTCAAACCACATTGTTGAATTCATAGTTTTACTTTGGACCTTTCCTTTATTCGGTAGATTTACATTCACATCATGAAAAAGAGCAATACTGCACCAGTATAAACTTTCAAAATTCGAAAACGAGAAAAACAGCAGCTACTGCATTGATTCCATTTGTTGACGTGGATTCGCACAGAATACGAAAAGGTTTGCGAATGGGCTTTTAGGGGTTGGAAAACGCAAATTCACCAGTACTGGTTGATTTTTAAGCTTACGAAGAGTTGAATCGTTTCTTTTGCGCGGACAGGAAAACACGGGAAAATATAAAACGAAGATCATTCAAAAGCTTTGATTGGCTAAATATGTTTTTGAAAATAGCGAAATTCAGTAAGGACATATTTCGAACTTGAAATTTTTAACGAAGATCTCATGAACTCACCAATGAAACTCCAGAGATATGCCCAACTCAATTTTTGAAAATCTGCAAGAGAGTTCTTCTATGCGTAGAGGAAAGAAGCTGCTCATTCACTGAAAGTTACGCTCGGTTTCTTTCAATTTGATTTTTTATTTTGCAGTGGCCTTCACGTTGGAATTTCAAATTACCGTAAATTTAGTATGAGCATAACAATGTAATTGAATAAAGCATTTGAGAGGTATATTTTCTCAAATTTTATCCGTATTGTCACCGATAATCGATTTCAGTCATGGTATTCGATGAGTTTGTTTCTCTTGGGTCTTGCCCTTCCTTAAAAAAAAATTGCGTACTGAGTCATAGCTGACCAGCAGCAAAAACCTGGATAGCACAAGTAAAGAACAAAGTGAATTCAGGCAAAAAGAAGGTTTTTGTACTCACATTTTTCATTGATAAGTAAAATTTCTTCGAATTTTACATTAGAATTTACACAGAAATCAATCGAAACCTACTGATTTTCTTTAAGTATCATTGAGTGTTTCTTTTAAACAAAGGAAAAAAATTTAAATTCAAAATACTCAGACTGTAGAACTCTGAATAGTTTTTCTAAGAAAAATCAAGGCGAGTTTCTAATTGCAAATATTTTGTGATCTAGTCACATCATCAGAAATCAAAAAAGTTGACCTCTCAGATGAAAGCTTAACTCGGATTTTTTTATGAAAGTATTTTATAGCTAGAAAAATATATTTTCTAAAAATAAAATACTAAGCATATATATTTTATGTATTCATTATTGTGTTCAAAGGATATTCCACCCCCGCAGTGTTTCGTTCTTGATTTTTGTTTCATACAATCCAATACATAATTCCGTGTCTTTGAAAAGAACACTCAATCAAAACATCGTTTGATTCCCCATATTCCACCACACTAGTCAAAGGCATAATTCAACAATGACACTAACCATACATGTCCTATTATTCCCATATGCAAAAAGGATGCACTTCCTTCGCAAACAATAGCAAACTACAGTCATTTCGCGATGCAGCTACTCCCTAAGCGTATTCTCACACCATTGCGAAATGGCAATCGCAATTGTAACACAATGTAGTGTTCACGCTGCGAAATTTCAAGGAATGCTCCTGTGCACAGGATAATGTTCAGGTGGGACGTGGAGTAAACATAGCGAACAAGCAGGCAGCAGCTATTCGCAGTCAACAAACAGCCCTCCTGTGAATTTTATCATGTCGAAAGCATGTTTATCATTTGCATACAACTATGGCGTTTATCATTAACGGGGTGCCAGGACGCAAGGACGAGTGGAACGTGGAAATGTCTTTGTTACTTTTAAGTTTTGAACATGCAAGTGAATGAAATCCTCAATGTCGCTGTGTCGTCAAGGATGTGAGATAGTTGGCCGATAAATATTTTTGCGTTCTCCTCCTTCGAAAAAGGATGTTTGTTTTGTAGTATAAAATCATGCTGTTTTATGTACGTATATTATAAAGTACGTACGTATATTATAAAGTAAATAAGGGAAATTCAATGATATATTAAGGCTATCGACAGAAATTATTCAACGAAATGAATTTGGTGTAACTTTCCATCAGAAAAACGACAATAAATTTCCTGAATAAAAGTACTTAAAATGGGAAAAAACATAGCGAATATGACTTCCATTTTCTGTGACAAGATAAGTTAATGAGAAACTCAGTTTTTTACACTATTTTCAACAATAATTATTATTCAAATATCTAGTAAATATATTGAAAAACATTAGATAATAGATCAATTTCTTACTGAGACATTTATCTATAAATTTTGTTTTAAATTCTAAATAAGACAAGCCGTGAGTTGCGACCCGTCCCGACCGAAGTGACCGAAAAACTAAACAGCTCTTAAAATTACAAAGACACTTTGATTGACACCTCAACAAAGTCGATACGACGTTGTTTTTCGTGAGTCATGCTCGTAGAAAAACTGTCCACGAACGCACGTACGTACGTACACACAGATACATATATCTTTAAATATTCTCTAAAGACCTCAAAACGTAAAGAAATGTTAAAAATTTCAATTTCCATTTTCGAGGCGATTACAAGAAGATAAAAATAATTTCATATTTTTATTCTTTACAATTGCTATGAAATGTCACATGAAAATTTCTATCGAATGGCATTTTCAGAAGAAATGATTTGATTGTAATATATTTTCAAATTTTTTTTGATTAATAAAGACAACTTCAATTTTCGGGAAAATTCTTTTAGACAAATTGTTTTTACATACATAAAATGACTCGAACAAAATTGGTTACAATCAAGGACATTTTAAAAATTTTGGGCTTACAATTTACTTCTAAAAATCTTCGATCTAACAGTTTGACAATTTTTCCAGGAGCGAAAAAATATATAAAAATAATATTCTGAAAATCAACCACACAAACCCAGACAAGAGACTACGTCAGAAAGATTCTATGAATCTAAAAATTCGGTATATTCATTTTTGTTGTTGTTGTTTCTTTTAAATGTAAGTACTTCAATTAAATTTTTTACTGCATGAAGCTAGTATAACACCTCATTTTCTGCTTAAAATAAACAGTCCGAAATTAAACTCATTTTTCGTCATAAGAAGTGACTATAATTCACGGAGAATACCATGAAAAACGGATTCCCTGATTTTTTTCACAATAAATCAATCAATGCTCAGTGGAGGTTTTTATCAATTTGATTCGTATTATACCAAAACACTGAATGTCCACGTTGAATCCACTCATTTTTCACAAAATCTACTTCGTGACGCTGAGTTAACAGAGCCTGAAAACCCTTAAATCCATTCTAGCCACCGATACATTGCATATGAGGTCACGTACTACTGACATTGAAATACACCTTGCATGGTGGATTTTATGCACACCGTGCGAAAAGAAGCTTTTGAAACGTATTGGTTTTCTGGAGCACCAATAAATTTCAATCCAAGGCTGATTTATTTAATTTATCTTTGAAATCCAGTGCAAAATAGTTGCCATTTATTAAAGAGAAACTTATTCTAAATATTTAAATATCGTGAATGGTGTTTTATCCAGTTCAATGGCACAGCACGATGACTTATTTGGAATGAGTTAAGTAAGAAGGATGAGGATCTTTTGAATTTTCAGGTTTATCCATTCTGCTTCTATTTCCACTTGTAACAACGAGTACCAATCCTGCCACACTTCGCGACATATGCAAACAATTCTCGGCTATCATCTGCCAACACGAAATGTGTTCACAGAACAAGCATCAATCCATCATCTTTTCTACTTGAAAATGTCCTCGCGCTTAAGAATAACTGAACTGCAAAACGAAATGTTCAATGGTGCATACAAGATGATTGACGTGCACTGAGAACACCACCTACGTGTGATGGATTATGTTCTTTTCGTATCGGTAATAAAATATTTAAGTGCTTTTTCCGCACTTTTATTCAGAACGAAGAATATCCTCGCATACAAACGGGCAAAGCTCATATTCTTTTTCAAGTTATGGATGAATTCGTGTGAAAGTAATGGTTTATAAATTGTGATCGTCCTTTCGGTAAGGTGATGATTACGTGAAATTATACTCAGAATAAATAAGTGTGTTTCACTAATTTTGCATTGAGTTGACAATAAATTCATTTCCTAGAATTTAAAAAAAGCAAACCTTTGATTTGGATTGTTTTAAAAGAATAGAAATTTAATTGGTTTTGCAAATCGCATACAGTCAAAACGATGAATTTATGGCATACTAGGCACAACTTGAACCTCATAAGCCTCAATTTTAAAAACTAAGGAAAATTATTTAGTTTTTTTTCTTTTCGAAGAATTTTTAAAGGTAAACAGTACAGTGTTTAATGTTGAGATTGCAAAAGTGGTAAATATTTCTATTCAAAAATTTGGTCTCCAACAGAAGCTTTTAGTTGAAAGTACTTAGTTTTTTTTTTTTACTTTTTAAGTAATATTGAGAATCTTCTTCAAATATTTCATCATGAAACTTCCATGTACGTACTTTAGCCTATTTTAAAACTACGATTTCCTTTTCATCGTCCTTTCTTATTCTTTATCGTGTTCCACACTTTCTGAATCCTAGATTCACCATGATTTATGTTAAAATACTCGGGCAAGTAGTTCGTCTTTTAATATTTCATCGCCTTAGCAAAATTGCATTCCGTTTGATGCAAATTTAATGAAGAAGAGAAAATTCACTATTTCATCCTGCACCTGATCTCGTTTAGTCTCCTAGCTGGAATGAATATAGTTCGTATCAGACGTTATGGACATGGTAGAATCTTTCTCAAAACTGAGAAAAGAATCGGTTGAAGCATATAGTCGAGATTTTCTGCTGGTGTGTATCTTAATTAATTTTTGCATTTTAAGAAAAGTTTACTAGTAGTTTTTTCGAAGTAAATAATTCTAACCAGAAATAATACCGTTGGCTTTAATGTTCGCTAATTTATTGTTCCGGGTGCATCACAAGTAGTGTTTTCTGATTAAGGTCGTTTTAATGTGAACCAAACACAAAATGTGTAAATAATCTGAACCCGTCCTGTAAAACCTGTGATAATTGAATGTTTTCCTATACAATTACTGGACTGTGAATAATTCACCTGCTGGCTTCATTTTTTTCTCAATTGTTGAAAAGGATAGTATGTATCAAAGTAAAAAATGAATACAAAAAAATTAAGGAAGTGCAAAAAATTATGTATGTTATACTTAATCTTAATTATGATTACGTGTGCAATAGACCTACTGAACCAAAAATCCAAATAAATTCTTTCTAACTAAATTCTATTAAGAAAAATGAATGAAGAACCCATGAGTTTGGCCTCTCATACAAAGAGGACTCTGGGTTTTAGTATAATACTAATGAAATCGTTGCAAATCTAATATTGTGATTAACGATTAATAAATAATAAGAAATGATTCGTGCTTCGTTGAAAATGAGCGAAATCAAATTGTGCGTATTGATTATAAAATAAAAATTTGATCAAGAGGATTAAATTGCAATATTAACAAGCATTATAAGGTGTGACTCCTGTGGTGCACACGAAAATCTTCCCAAATATACATAAATATTCAAAACAACACTAATAACAAATGTCAAACCAGTACTATTTACTGGAAAGAGTTGAAAAAAGGGACACTCATGCTTGAAACTTGACCGGAATTGATTTTCCTTTCAGCTGGAAACGCATTGGCTGAGGTGTTAGTTAATAGTTTTTATCATTAATCCTGCAGTTTAGTCGCTTCTTTGGGGAGGATTCATCAATTCAATTTATTTTTGTTTTTGATTATATTTGAGGCATTTTTTCTATACATATAGCACAGATGAGCCACTTGGCAATTGCATTACTGTATGCAGGTCCTGCCAGCTCAGTTTCATTACACATTTTATAAAAGTATAATTTTGATTGATTTTTGAACTGTCTTTAAAATTAATGAGCTTCTCTGCGAACACTTCTCTTGCATATCACGTTTAGCATAATATCCCTTTAATGTGGTCTCCAACGGAACTCAATAAAATAACTATATTGTTCGGAAACTTTGGAATCGAAGAGCACGAGTAGAAATGCTAACCAGAACAAATCGAAGCAACAGCCACTACGTCCAACAAACCAACATCCATTGCAATCATTGTTCAAAGTTACCCAGCATGAGTATCCCTTCTAGTTCGTGCTTCCATTCGTGGGCCGCCACTTGCATATTTTAAATGCACAAACGTATCCCCGTTAGGGATAATTTTCGTAATAAAGTTTTAAACTTTAATTGGTGAATTGTTCGAATGCACTTCGTGGGCGAATAAGCATAAAACTCGAGGCTTACCAGTCAGTCCGTTTCAATGGCCAGGATATGCCAGACTAGGCTATAATACATTCGGTTTCGTAGACAACACTATTACAGGAGCGTGCATCCTGAGGAGAGTAAACGAGGTGGTTAACTATTTATATGATAGCCGTTGCATGGGTCGTGTATTTTAGGAAAATTTCAGTTTTCGTGGTGGCTTTCAACCACTCTTGGATTGCGCACAGTCTTCAATTATCGCAACAAAATTGAATTCGTTAAACAGAAAGCGACATTTTGTTAGCTTGGCTTGACCTGGTCGTTATTCATCTGAAGTACGTACTGTGTGAATTCAATCTCACATCACGGTGAGTAATTAGTCGGGAAACTCTGTGATGAATATTCTCCACAAAATATTCAATGTTCTGTGTTTGAAATTTTTTTTGAGGTCGAAGAGGCGATAAATAAATTCGTAGTGTTTTAGAAGAATGTTGATCTGATCAAATCTTCTTCTATCAATTTATTAGATTATCCATGTCAGGCCCTGAGTCTATTTTCAACTTTCTGGGATATAAGTAGTATAGTTTTCCTTCATTGTTGCCATGAGCTAAATTTTTTTAAAGACCCAATGAACAGCTTACAAGGCTTCCAAAATGAGATCGGGACAAATAATCCAATCATTTATTATCATCCATCCATAAGTTTCTTTGCCTGTTATTTAAATAAAATTCTTTAGTGAACCTCTGATTTCTTCAAAACAACCACCTACAAGAGATCTTTTTTAAAGCTTACCAAAAACGACTATGAAAATATAACTCACTCAAAAAAGAATTCCATCCCTTTTGTCATTAATTCCGATCTACTCCACTTCCCGCCTAAAGCCATCGGACGCTGCATTCTTAGATTTGGGAAGCCTTCACAGAAAAGTCAACTGGCCTGGCATCCAAAAGGCATACGAACAGATCTTCGAATGCGGACTAAAACAAAACTCCAGCCGAAAAGGATAATCCCGCATATGTACACAATTAAATATTTATATTTCAATCTACTTTTACAGATACGTTTTCTGGAATTTATGTGCGCAATAAATATAAAGTGAAGGATCCATCTAGTCAATAAATGAGAAGTTTACGTGTTGGCGGGCCCGCCGGAAAGAAGGAAAACCTTCAAAAGACTGCGCATAGTATAGCATGTAACCGGAACAACTTGAAAACAACACTGCTGTGCTGGCTGTTGGTAAACGATAGACCTCAAAGTGTTATTTGGTTTTCTAATACTACTTTGTTTTTGGTTGAAGATGGGATGAAATGTTTTTGTGGAATATAACGTTTGCGCTGGCTTTCATAGATTCAAGCCATATTGAAAGTTGACATTTAAGAACGTTATCGGCAGTCAATTCGAATGCATTCTGAGATATTTTTCAAGCTCAGAGTTAACATGAATGAAGAACGATTTTATTTGCAGGGCGACAATTTGTCATAAATCTAAGCACCATAACAAAATGCAATTTAATTTTTCAGTAATTGAGAACAATCATTTATGTAAACGGGAAGTATTTTTCTAGTAGAATTGTTAATGAAGAATATTTTTTAGACTTGCAGCAATATTTGGGCATCGAGCTCAATCATTTTTCAAGCCATTTCTGTCCAGGAAAATGAAAATTACCATGATTGGAAATGTTTCATTATTTTCTGAACCTTCCTTACTCTCTTACGTACTAAACTGAATCCGAAATAATCCTACTATTGAAAACACATTGCAAGAATATCAATTATGCAATTCAATTCAATTATTTATCAGTGTATCATTGTTTATTGTCCCTAATCATTCGTTTTTAGTTTGTTAATATCCTCTGAAGTTTCGTAGGGATAGTGTGTGATATTCGACAGCAAAGCAAATGCACTCTGCAACCATATCTCAGATGAACCTAATGGCTTACTTCTCTCAACATGTATAACGACTTCAAAACCTTAAATCCATCAGTCATTCATCAACTGAAATTGCAATTCACTTTTTATCTCAAAACCATGGTTCCCACGATGGCAGCAAACTCTTTTCTTCGTCGTCCTAAACAGAAAGTAACCAACTTACTTCATTCAGCCATTTCAGGTTTTCGTTGATTTTGGCCACTTTACGCGAAAAATCCTCTAGTGACTGGGGTGGGTAATTTAAATTTTCATGGAATAAATCAGAAAAAGGACACTCTGTTGTTGACGCTATCTTCGCATGAGTGTGCCATAAACTTGACATAATATCCGGACATCAGCTAAAAACTTTGAAAATTTAGTGTCATATTATCGCTCACACTACTACCTCACGACCACTTTTGCTCGAAAAGGATATTGAGTTGAATGTTCTGCCTGGAAATGTTGCAAAGTCAGTTCAAGTGGAGGGTGTGTATATGACGACTTGACTTTTCATTCTTTCTGAATTTCTGGATGCTATCTGGCTGCGTAGTGACGATGAAAAATGATTTGCATTTTGGAAGAAAGTTACTTGCAAGAGATTATATGCAAAATGACGTTTCTTTGTTCAGTTTCCTATTTTATTTTAAACTCATCAAATGTCATCTTATTCGTTCTGTGAACAACTCATGAGAGTAAATGTTGTTGGTTTTCAAAATTATTTGCCTGTAAATATCGAAGAGCATCAGACGAAAATTATAATTTTTATAATTCTTTACAAGGATGTTGTTACTAAAAGTTACTTTCGATGTCAAAATATTGCTTTTTACATCTTGAAACATCGAAATTTCTTAGTCATGGGAATTTTTACATTCATATCTGGATTGGGCCAAGACCTACAGGCTAAGTAAGAGTTTCCTCATTTAATTCACCCACGAAACACTAGAAGGTGAAACGCGCATTCGGGATTATTATCTTGATTGGCCTCAGCCTCTGTCAACTAATAGTTCAGAACTTAATTCCATTCACGAAAACTATTTATTGCCAAGCAACCTCGAACCTGGCACTCGGTGCCAAAGAGGCAAGAGCTCTAAGCATAAAGCCTTCCAGGCTTCTGATGTATTTACTGGACTAATTTAAGGCAAAGTTTCGCATGTTAAATATTCGTTGGTAAATTTCAAAATGTGAGTTTAATATTCAGTGCAGTATGCGTGTAAAATTTTCTTTTGCGGAGCTTTTCTATTCTAATCTGTTTTTAATTTTGCGTAAAACAAATTATTTGGAATCAGGAAAGGATTTTTTAATAAAATAAAAACATAATAATTAAGGGAGTCAGTAAATATGTCATACGCTGAAATTAGTATCTACAATCATATTTTTTAACTTCATAAATAAATTTTAGTTCACAAAAAAAATTATAATCTAGTTTCGAGGATTTTCTCATTCCTTTTTTTTAAACAAATACATATACACTTAGGCTAGGAATTTTAACCTCCATCTAGAAACTAAAACCATCAAAATATACTGGTTCTAGAAAAAGTACATGTTTACTTATAAAAATTTCAAATTACAACTACAATTCATTCCATGCATGTAATTTTCAGTGTGAAATTTTTGCTTTAATCTGCCCTGTTAAATATCATGGTTTACTTTCAAAGAAATTGTTTCAAATTTATTTCAGAAACATCAAAAAAGTCTTATATCGTTCTATGAATAGGCTGTTGCCTTCGCAACAAGACCTTTAAATAATTTTATTCGAAGCTTCGATTAAAGATTCTAACTCGTCCTTGTAATGCATGCATAATAACTGCCATATTTGATATACTGTATTTTTTTTATAAAACCATTGAACTGCGAGATTCCTTCAAAAGGCATCCCACGTCCCGTTTAATATCTTTTAAACAATGATCCACAATGAATATATTCAGGAAGCATCATTTCAGTTTTTTGACGGAATTTTATAAGTGAAAGGTGGACGGGATAGATGAAATTTCTTAAGAAAATTCTAGTCCACATTTTCAAAAAACAAACAAATTCTGTAAAATACTTCAAAACTTTTTTCTTATAACGAATTTTACAAACAACATTTCAAAGCCAAATCAATCAAAAACATTTTACAATACTGACACTGCAAAGTTCTTTGTTTTTTTTTAAAGAGCAAATGTCTGAAAGTTAAGACTCCTTCATAGTTTGTGGTAAACACTTTGTTGCTTTATATTTTATAAATAACCCACGATATAATTTCATAATAAAAAATTTCTATTAAATCGATGTGAAGACACTATTTTGAAAAGTATTTTACTAATCAAAACAATCCCCAAGCATCCCAGCAAACTTTTTATCATTGTATGAAGAATAAACAGCCTGCAAAAGTTAAACAAATGTTGCTAAATGCTAGAATAAACATCAGAATAAAACACCGACCTTTTATAAAATGCTTTCGTTTTTCCATTTTTAGTTCCAGTGTCTTTATAGACATACTTTTTAATGCCACTCAGATACGTGCGGAAATACTCTTTCCAATCAATCTTATCGAAATTGAATTCAATATCTTTGCGATCATCGTCATTGATTTTGGCATCGAGCTCCATCATGTTTGCATTAGTGAATTTCCATTCATTTAAACCGAAAAAGGAAACCGTTTCTAGAACTTTTGTCAGTTTCTTATAGCCATGGAGGTACCTGTCGAAATAAAAGAAACTCTTGTGATGTGGAAGGTGAAAATGGTTAAAATGCATGAAACAATTTTAATTAAAATTAAATTCAATTCAATTTTTAAAAAATTGTCAAAGTTTTTAGGAAATATTTACAGGAAAAGTAAAAATCTCAAGACCCAGGCTATCAATTATATTTTTCATAGAACGATATTTAAATTTTCATTGCCATTCTGTGCGACTTTGAAATACATTGAATATAAATTTAGGTTTAATTTGACCAAAACGCATTTTTCAGGTTTCGCCAAATAAGTAAATCAGTGCAAAAAATACTTATGTTGCATGGAAAAAACGCATTTCCAAACACAATCTCATATATGCAATACTCTACCTTGTATCAACTGTTTGTAAAGATATCGAAATAAATCATTGCCATACTAAAGAGCCTTACTTTTTCTTGCGTCCTGTGGCCATCGCGATCAAATCCAGAGCGTAGCCAGGAATATAGTGGAGGAAGAATACTGTTAAACGGTGCACGAGCTTATACGGAACTATAATGTAGGAAAAGCACCTGCACCGTATCCAAGCGAAAGCATCCAACATATTGCATGGTAGTGCAATATCAAATGGATCCACACGATCCGCGTCCACGTTTGCATTTGTATGTAGTTCGAACCGCACAAACGGGCAAACATGATTCGGCATATGTGCAAATGACCAATCCGACGGTGCAATCCATTCCCAGGATGCCCGTCCACATCCACAGCGCAGGAGGCACATGCATGAAATATTGCCGAATCGGTGAGGACGATATAAAAAATTTAAAAAAATCCATTTAGTTTATGGTTGTTCCGGAGTATCTAGACACAAGCCAAGGTACAGTAAATTGCACAATACGATATTCCAATCTTTCGTATCCTGCATCTATGACACATTTAGACCTAAACTGCTGCCTGGAAGTAGGTTTCCACGTACTATGCTTTGATCCTGAAAAATATTCGACAGCAGCAAACATTTTGGTAATGATGGTTCAGTACAAACTCCGTTCCCAGTGCACATATCTATTCACCAAAACTCTATAGTCCCGAATGTTTAATATTATTCACAAAGATACTTTCCAGGCACAGTGTTTAGGTCGTTGGACGGCTTGTTTTATTTATGGATGTCTATTGACTTACCAAAGAGTTTTGTCAAATGGCTCGTGAAATCCCAAGCGTGTCAGATGCATGTAACTGCTCCAGGTCAGGTTGTTCCTATTGAAAATATAGTTGTAGACAGGTATTTCGGTTCGTCCTTGTTGTTTAGTTTTTCGTCTGAAACAATCGGAATATACAAAGACCAGCTAACATCAATCGCAGATTTAGTTGAAGCATAGACAAATATCCCTAGATTAATTTGTATGCTTGATTTTAGATACAGTTGAAAAAGGAACACCATATGTAGGTTCATGTTGAATTCACTCAAATATATCAATTTATTTACTAAATTTTCTATGGACGAACAAACTCAGCAAAATATTTGTAGAATCAAGAATGATTTTAACAATTTCTTTAACTTTAGATAAAACGCAAATACAAGAAACACATTCAATATTATATCTGAAATGAGCGTTCTTTGTCTTACTGAGCAAACTTCATAGATACATCCCAGGCACTGGCTATTATTGCATTCACACAAAAGTCAGCAGGGACCAAGTTGGCCTTTTTGGAAGCATCCCCGAAAATACTATGGACGTATCCTCTGGCTACCGACACACACACTCCTGACGGACCATATAAATTGTCTGTCCATCCTGGAAATGGCTCCTTGTACGTGGACAAAACTGAAGAGAAAAAATGATTACAAGTCGCAAATATAACTGAAAGATATTAAGTGAGTCTTAAGCACTCATGAACAATGATTTAAACTGTAAAGCTTCGGATTTAATTTTTTAAAGTCAATCAACTGAATGTAATTTACTACAGCAAACGAAATGGCACTAGTTTTATAACAAGCACAGTACAAATCTAGATAATTTCCATCATCATGTAACCTTCAAGGACATATAATGTATGAGAAAATTCAGAAATCGTGTAACTACGGAGACAAAAAGCTTGCATGTTTTTTTAGACATGTTCTTATATTAATTGTGTATCCGACTAACTTTCCAAATAATAAGATTTTGTTCATTCACTTTGAATTTTTGAAATTATTGCTTTTAAAACTGTTTTAAATTTGTCACTCGCAGCAAATGTATGCAAACATATCAGGCTGAAATTTAAAATCGTTTTGGTGATTAATAATAACCTCGTGATTTTTTGTTGGAAAACTTTTATGTACAAATTGCTACTCTCAAAACGCTGCTTTGCTTGTGAAATTTACTCAAACAGAGATGTTTTAATAGTAATACCGATTTGATGACATTTTTTCAACATTTCCTCCGAACAAATTTCGACCATAATTTCTTGATTGAAATCAATTGATTTTCTTTTGAATCATGAATAATCTATAAAATTGAATACCATGTATCCTAGAGCAGCTTAACACCATCGCTGGTGATGCACTAGCTATGAAAATGCTTGAAACAAGAAAAAACTGCACTACACTATCCATTCCAAAACAAAAAGTTTCAACAACAAATGTTTCTCCAAAAATTTCGGCAATAAAACAGGTAGAAAAAATGATATTAAAATATTTGTTAAAATTTTTCACGTTTTCATAAAGAACTAAATTAAAAATATGCACAATATTGTTTCGAGAAAAACATCAACTCACGAAAAATCTCTCTCTCTCTCTCTCTCTGGATTAACTTACCTATTGGTGGTCTGAAGATTCCAGCTGCAATTTCCCGAGCCTGATGGCTCACCAAGTTTTCTGAGCAATGTTTTGTCATTGTATATGTGTTTGGGAAATCACCAACAAGGCAATGAGAAAGCTTGTCGATTTCACTCGAGTCTAATATTTTGTACAACTGAAATTTCAAATTAACTGCTTTCATCCTACTTTTCCACAAATTGATTGAAATTTTCACCTGAATCAATTTTTCATAACTAATCTTGCCGTCATAAATCCGCTCCTCAATGAATTCCCGATTGCAATTCGCATACAGCGTAGAAATGTGAAGAAAAGCCTACAGTGGAAAATGTATCTATAGAATTTTCTTCACCAACGTAACTCCTCTTCAAACTGTTGCAATTCAATTGCATAACATATGCATTTCGGCAGTGGCATCAGTGCAACAGATAAGCTCGCAAAATGCGTGCTCGAGGCAAAGCATGTGTGTTTTCACGAATTTATCTTTACCTTTAAGCGTTTCATTTGCAAAACTAAATCCAGAGCTTTTTTCGTCCCCAAAACATTTATGGCGATGGCATCGCTCAGCCGTTCGTTGAATTTCACCGAAGCGACAACGTTGAAAACTACCTGCAATGCAACAAAAAGATAGAAATATTGCCGATTCGGATACACGATAGGGATAGGAAAATTGAAATGAAGCTGAGTGAGCCTGATAGCAATATGCATACCATCGTGATAAGCAAACGCAGCCATAAAATGCAGTATAAAATTTAATATGATTTAGAGTACCCACATGGTAACATTCTTTATTACGAATATGTGTCGTGTATCCGAAAACCAGCCTCAAAATACACAGCAAAAAACACATTTCGTATATTTGAAACACTCAACAATTGAGAAAAAATCATCCCAACCGTTCATGTTTTTTTTCCTGGAAGATGTCCAAGGGTTTTTTCAATAATCGTGGTTCCTATTTTCAACGCATCCGCCCAACGAATAGTGAATCACACGATAAAAGGACTGTAAACTCCTAAAAAAAAATGCATTTACCTCAATTTCGTTGACCAGTACAGTTCGATCCGTTTTCGATATGCCCAGATCAAAAGCGGAAAAGTTTGCAGCTATCGGATACAGTTTATTGAATTTTTCCGGTGAGCACTTTCGGATATCGTCGAATATCTGCAGAAATACAAGAGGACTCAATTTTAATTAAAATTGTAGTACTTGGGATTCATGTTGAATTGAAAAGTTACTACGCCGCGTGATATTTGGGGATACTCGACATTCGGTGAAACAATGGATTCTTCAAAGACCTATAAAATTAACTGATCTAGTAAGTAGTTGTTGCTATTGAAAATGGTAACAGCTAAAAGTTAAACGCGTACAGGCTTCTCACACTTTTTTTATAGTTCAGTGCTCTGCTTGCAAGAAAGTTTTAGTGTTCGAAAAAATCTGACATTGGTTTTGTTCAATAAAACTTGACTAAACGGGAAAAGATTGTTTGATTTATTTTGCAAATTACTTTTTAACAACTTTAAAATAGTTTTAATGTGTTGGACCGTCATTTAGCGATAAGAAACCGCTCGTTCTACAAATAAATCTTAACCTATTCGGGGCAAACATTTAACTCACACTGTTGAAGTTATGAGCATTTACATGAAAACTTCAAAATGCCAGTTTTTTCGTAATTTTTTAAAATAGTAGTTAAAAGTTCCAAATAAGTTTAATCAATTTTGAAAAAAATTCTGCTAAGCTTTTGATGTTTGAGACAAGTTTTATTGATCAGAAGCGAAAATCAGATTTGCCGACAACTGAAACTGCATTGCAAGCGATTTTGGGATGCGACTGCAAGTGGTTTGTTAATAGTGTTGAAAAATTAAACTACTGCAAACATTATATCCAACAAAAAAACATGACCTGAATCTGTACATTATGAATAGGTTCAGCAGCATCTATCAATAAAATCAATACAGACAAACAATAGTCTAATAAAAAATTCATTGCAGGAATAGTTACTCATAAACGTCGCCTGAAGATAGTTATAAGGATTTCTAATCAAAAATATGAAGTAAACTGTTTGCTACAATCAAACTCACCGACTCATTGATATATTTATCCAATCGTTGTTCAGCACCCATGTTGTCCTTCTCTCGAATAAGTAAGTAAATCCTTTTCGGTTCGTATGTTCGCAGCAACTTCTCGACCAACACTTTGCCAATAAATCCCGTCCCGCCTGTTATGAAAATTGTTGCATCCTGATAAAATTCCCGAATAGTGGTGGTTGCATTCGGCTCACACTCAATTTCACTCATTATTTTGGCAACAATCAAAGCGGATAGTTTTTCAA
Organism: Oxycera nigricornis; assembly: GCA_963942545.1. Taxonomy (NCBI): domain Eukaryota; kingdom Metazoa; phylum Arthropoda; class Insecta; order Diptera; family Stratiomyidae; genus Oxycera; species Oxycera nigricornis. The sequence continues at coordinate 6,809,567 of OZ012663.1, read as the reverse complement.
CTTTCTTTCAATGTTCTTACTTAGCTGCTAAGTATCTTTCAACGCGAATATCCACTGAATTCTAGACGCGAGCAGACCACAAAACGATTCCAACTAAAATGAAGTACGTTCAGGTTGTCTCGAAGCTCTCAGCACAGCCCATATGTGAAAAACGACAAGTGTTTGTAATTACGCCGGGTGTCATCAATAATTGAAAATTCAAAAGGAGTTTCCCAATCATTCATGACACGCATCCAATTGTTTGCTCCTTGCATTTAAACTCTTACGACGAGGACTTGCGATATAAGCAGGAATCGGACACATTTTGTGCGATAGCAACCCTTGAATTGTTGTTTGCAAACTTTCTTACGGAAAACGTGCTTAAAGAATTTTCCTCCAAGAAGAAAATGGAAAATGTGGATTTCATTTGATACACCTACCAAAGTCATACTTCAGAGCTTATGAAAAGCTTAAGAAAATCGTCTTGGGTATAAAAACGGAGGCTAAGATGCCACAACTTTTAGCACTGGAGCTCAATAAGCTTTTGGGGAAAGGTCCCTAAAGAACATTGAAAATTATTTTGAAAAACTTCAGTATAAAATTGAATGAAAGCAAGTTGCAACCACAAAATCTGCACTGATTTTTGTTTTTGTTTCCAAATGAAGAAAGAAATTGGAACGAATCAAAACAGTAATTGTAGTAAATGTATTTCAGTTCTAAAAGAAATAATTTTCAATTCACATTGAAAATTTTTAACTTCCCAGTTCCCTATGGGAAGTTATTGTAATGGGGTCGATTTTGCGAATCCCAAATTTTGACATATCTCGTTTATCACGTTTTAAGGTCTCTAGAATCCAAATCCATCGTTTTTAGAGAGATGGCTGTCGGTGTATGTACGTATGTGAGAATGTGCGTATGAGCGTTCGGAATTATTTTTCGTCTCGATTATTTCAAGAACCAAAGATTGCATTGACGTGGGACAGGTTTGATTTGACGCGTAATTACGTAACTTAAAAATGAATGACTTTTCAGCAAAATCGGTTGAGCCGTTTTTTATTTAGGATGAAAAAACTGAAAAACGAGTAAAAATTGCTTATTTTTAAACTGTTGATACGCACTATTAATTCGTGCAGATACCAAATACCTTTATATTAATGTTATTATTATAGTGCGTTTTAGCAAAATTGTGATCACATTTGTAAAAAATGTTTTTTTTTTTTTTCAAAAAAAATAAAGATTAATTTATAAAACTGCAAACTTATATTATCAGGTTTGGGTGAATGGGAGTAGAGACGCTAATGCAGTTAATAATTGGATATTGTTATAAATAATTTAATATTGCTAATAACAATAAAATATTATTAGTTGTAATTTGATAGTAACGGAGTAACGGTCAAACATTCTTAATAACGAGTCACGAGTGATTACTGTAAATAGTAATTAAATACCCTCAATAATAGTTGTGGACTCCTAGGCTGAGATGGAGAACGAGGTTGAAAACGAAAAGGTTGCCTAGGCTTTGGTAGAGGATGTCCAGGTGGTAGAGAAGTCTTCCTCTACCAAAGCTTTTATGGTTAGATAAAAAAATTGATAAAAATAATAAAAGTAATTATAATAATTTAGAACAATAATGTTTACTAATAGTAATTATTAATAATAGTAATTACTAATAAAAACAAATTATAGCTTTTTTATTCACCCCACTGGGAAGTTAGTCGTGTGGGCCTCAAGGGTCGCACTGAGACCACATTTTCATTGAATTTTTTCTTGCTTCGATTTAAACCAAAAAAAACATTGCATACGTCTCGAGGTATTCTGTAGTAACAAATTGAAACCCTTTAAATTACTAATTCTGAAAAAAAAAACAGAATAATTTCGATTCCCTTCGTAAAAAATAACCTGGTGTGAATTTTCGACTTTGCGTATTCAAGGAGCTTTTGATAGTGAATAAATCGACCGAAAGAACACCACGAAACAGACTCAGCCGTAGAAATCCTGTAAAGTACTTTTATTAAATTTTTAAGATTGAACCTTTTTAGCTCTTCTTATCTACCACTTTTATGTAATAATTCCTGCAGTTTCACAAATCGATTTTTCAAATAAGTTTTCAGTTATTGAGTTAAAATATTCCTATCTGAGAATGTCACACAATTTTTGAAAGAAAATATTCCCAGTTGAAATTTAGAAACTTTTTTTCAAGTTTTTCTTGGAGTTTTTGCTGAATTTGGTTTGTGTAGAGAAATTTGTTGTTTGTGTCATTTATTTGAATTTTTAATCACCATATTTTTGGATTGTGAAGACAAAAGGCACAATGTTTGTTTGCTAAGAAACCTTAGTAAATTTGTGTTTGTTAATTTTTACGTGGACAAATTTTTCAATCATACTAAAAAAAATGAGATGAGCAATTGTAATTGATTGAATCGTTGTGTTGTTTTCACCCATAGCTGCTTTTCGATTTTCGAAAAAATATGTTTCTAAGATTATTTTCCATTCAAAAGCAAGTTTTGTGATATTGACCATCTGACAGACATTTTTGCTGATCCATTGAAACAAGATCCTGATATGCATCATCGCTGATATTTATAACAATTTTCAGCAATTTTTTCAGTCATTACGATTTTCGATCTAAGAATTTTTCTTTTGGGATTCTCCACATTTATTTCAAGAAGTTTGTTTTCGCTGTAGAAATTTAACAAAAAGGTGGTATTACGAAAATTACCATGAAGCTGGTTCAAGTTTATAAATAAGGATCGAATTTGTCAAGAAACTTAAAATCATCTTTAGAGTTCCAAAAAAATTCATTCAAAAACTAAAAGCACGTTCTTTCACCACTCATAATGTGTCTGACCATACATGATATCAATATAATTAATTACACATCGTATTAAAACCTGATGATGTGTTTAATTGTACAATTCTTCAACGTTAAAACTGAGATAATTATATTTTGTATTTTTTAAAGAAAACACTCGGTTCCTTTCTTCCAATACTGTCTGTATATTTCATAGCTCTGAACGCATCTTATCCTTTTGAAAAAATTTCAATACAAACTATCTTTATGTATTGAATATCCTTTTTTCAAGATGATTTAATTTTTTCAAGATAGCTAAAAAGTTTGATAGACATAGAACTTGTGGGTCATGCCTAATAAAAATATATTTTAAGATTGAAATGCAATATATATTGAAATTCTTTTTAATAAAAACAGCTAATATGTTTATCTTATTACTAACAATAATACTGACATGGATTTCAACGTGAATAATTTAGATTTGGTGAAATAAAAGCTCACTATTATATACAAATCTGGCGTTTGTTGCCACATTCAGAACTTATTCATTCTTTCGAATGGTTCCGCAAGTCGCGAGGACACAAACCCTTACTGCAATGTTTAAAATATCTCCACTCACTAATAGTAATAAATCACAGATCACATATTGTTAAACTTAACGGTAGTCCTTCCATTTCGTGATTTCGATGAATAGCCCGACTCGTGGGGTTGCTCGCCGCATGCATTCGCTTCGCGTGAACTCGCCGCATTTGGCTGATGTCTTCTGCGAAACGCGAAAATACGAAAACCACCCTTACGACGTTTCCGCGAACGCTCATTTGGCTTTCGCAGAATACTGCTGCATTTTCGTCCACCGATCTGGGTCACTTGTCTTGTTGGCGTCCCGTAAGGACTCAGCATGCACTCCGTTTCGTATATTGTCGGTGTAAACTCTTCGGAATCAAGGGGATTGCAGATACAATCCACCATACCAATGTAGGAGGTCCTGCTTCTTCGCTGATCGCCTGCAACTATGCCATTCGCATAAGAACGATCCTGGTCTGACCAGGACATAGTTTTGTCGCTGGTGGATACCAAGCGATTGTTGTTCAGCGCCGTGGCGCCACCTTGATTGTCCATGTCGGCAATTACGTTGTATCCTTCCGACGAGGATAAGGCCGCCGCTGCCAATTTCGAGTTTGCCGAGTGCCGTTGTTGTAATACCACGGTATTGCTCCTGTAGTGATGCGACGAGTTCGTATAGGTCGAGCGAATTGAGCTAGCTCTCGTGTAAACGGACATTGTTCGCTCTGTGGTATCCTGCTTGTTAAAGCGACAAAAACAAAAGGAAAATCGACGATTCAGCTCACGTTTGAACTTTTCCTGAAATCAGTTGTCAAATAAAAAACTGCAGTTAAAATGATTGCATTCGATTGAAACGAACTGAATGTCGAAAAAAGGACTCAAATGGGCAAAATTGTTTCGTGTCATTCTGAAACGCACAACAAACGATTTTTCGGCAGAGCAATTTGAATTCAACGATGCAAATAGTTGAAATGGATTTAAGGACAGAATAGTTTTGCGTGGACGAAATCAAATGAAAAAATCTATTTCTCCTGAAACTTTATGAATAGACTTGGAACTAGAATATATTTTTGTTTGCTTACGGGATATTTGGAAATTAAATGTAGCTCGGTTAATTTATTGTTTGCAATATGTATGTTTGTTCAATTTGGCACCATAATTAGTAAAGAAAATTAAATTGTTGACCAATGCTATCTATATTTGCTTGCGGCATTGTTTCAAGTCAAGATTGTTCCAGATTGCAATCAACAAATATACAGAAGCTACCAAAGATTACACAAAAAACTAGACCAAGATATTCTGCTTTGTTGAATTTATCAGTAACATATTTAATCGGCAAACAAATGTCTTTTTAATTAATTAAGTCATCATTGAAAACAAACCAAAAGCAACAACAAATCGCTTTAAAGGAAAGTACATACTTACGTTGTATATCCCATAGATAAACGGATTGTAGCAGCTGTTGCTCATGGCCAGCCAGTCGCAAAAGAACCAGATTATGTTAATATAAATGTATTCATTAATTTCCGGCCAAGTCACGTGGATGATGTTGTAAGTCTGCAGCGGTAACCAACACATTCCGAACACCACAACAACAATAATCAGCATCTTGATCACCTGCATTAACGGAGCACAAAAGGAAGGATAAGTTACAAATTAGTACTGTTTTGCTTAAGGTATTAACACACTAATTATCAATTTTGAAGAAATCCGAAACTTATCAATAGCTAATTTTAATGATGACTAATACTCTCCATCTCCTGGATGGGGAGGAAGGAAGGAAGGAAATGTGGTTTGGACTTTAAGATGTAACCAGATTATTTCATGAGCTTTTCTCAGCTCAGTTTCGTCGGGACTCATTTCATTATTGTTTAAGATGAGCTATCATCTAATCATGAATAATTGATGATTCATCCGGAGGATCTTTGTCGGTGAATATAACGAATTCAAACGTCGGAATTATAGCCTTACAAAACGATGGAGCATTGAATAATTCAACAACTCACCTTCTTCTTATTTTTCAACATTGTCAAATCGCGTGCATCCTGAGCGTTGCCCGGCGTCCGTGACCCCCACAACTTCAAGGACATCTGAATATAGACGAAGCTGATAATGCAGAATGGAATTATGTACTGCACGATTACTAAGTAGTAGCGATACGCCTGGATCTCGTTTCGCGATAGATTGCTGTACTCGCAGAACGGCCGTGTGAAGTTAGCTGTCACGTTGTCCCCTAAAAAGGATAAACTTGCTATTACCATTGTAAAGGTTGATTGGCAAGTGGCAAACACTTACGTCGTATCTCCTCGGTGATAGTTTGGACACGAAGAGCTATGGCCATTGGCACCGCAAAGGATATCGATGCAAGCCAAATAGACAGAATGATGGCTTTTGATACGAACTTCGTAGGACGAGCTCTAAAATAAGAAAATTATGATTAGAGGCAAGCCGAATATTTGTTTAACCCTATCAATTAAAAATGCAACATTGTTTTACATAGAAAATCTTTTAGTCGATCAATTTCCCGGATTTTCTCATGCACATCAAATCAATTAGTATCAAAAATTATCAATTAATTAACTCACCTTAAAGGGTTGATTATGGCTCGGTGTCGATCAATGGCGATTGCCGTTAGTGTGAAAACTGACACATTCACACTCACCACCTGCACGAAAGGACAAAAGGCACACATGAATTCCGGCAAGCTCCATCGTTGCAACAGCGCTGCTTGAAACTGAAATGAAATCGAGCTCATGAATCAGGACATTGCCAACGAGTCGTATCAGACTAAATAGGATTCAAGGATATTGGGGTGACAGCGACAGGATTGATAGCTTCTACATGTCAGGAAATTAAGTTGCATAGCGTTATAGCGGAAGCGCCAAGCAGTAGGGTGGAACTGCAGAAGACTTGCGAAGGTACATATTTCAGAGTCGAATGGTGTTTCGACGAGATAGTCTAGTTTTCGGGATAATTACACATTTGGTGATGTCCTACCTGGAATGGTATGCAAAACATGCCAATGGTGACGTCGGCCAGCGCCAAATTGGCAATGTAGAGGTTCGTCACGGTGTGCATTTGTCTTGTTGTAGCCACAATCCAAATCACCAGAGTGTTCCCGACGACGGCTATAAAGCTGATCCCGCCATAGGCAAGCGAGAGGAGGACTATCACTTCCGTTGGAACCTCGTACAGGAGATCTAATGGATGGAAATAGATGATGGTAAGCACTATTATCGTTTATGGCATTGTTTAGGAAGATAATATGTTGAGATATGTTAATATCATTAAGCATAGGGTTTATGATCAAATCTAATCGTAGTGGCCAAATAGTTGAAACTTTTCATAATTAATATTTATGTATTTTATTTGACTCCAGATTCTACTGTTCAAACTTCGTATTTTTCATTTGCATGTTCATATTAGAGTAACTTCTTTTATATAACTTCACTTTTCACAAATGAAATAGGAACTGGTTACGAATTTATTATGCAACACCTCAATTTCAAAATCAATAAACATTTTTCGTAACTGTGTTGTTGTATTTTGAACTATGAAAAATTATATCAACCTTTTTAAGCCAAACATTAAACTTAAAAAAATGTGAACAACTACATTAAACTCATTAAATTCTCATTTTTCTTTACAGCCTTAAAATGGATTTTACATGAAAACTACTTTCGATAATTAATTGTAAACTACAACTTTTTAAATGCGTAAGATAAAATTTAAATTGATTTTAAATTTAAAACAAAGTACTTTGTGCCAATTTTTAACCTGAAAAGTATTTTTTGATATTCACCCATCCAAAAATATTGACTTGTTTTGATGAAAAAATTATGTCAAAACAATTTTGCATGCTTCATCTGTCTCGAACAAATTTTGAAACGGAGTATTTCATGCAGATTTTGCACAGACTTTATTTACATTTTTTTTCATTTTTGGTACATCAAAGTTTCATCAACTTTGCTTCGCAATCCTTTGATTAAAATATTTCTCACAATATTTATTTGAATTTTCTTTTTTAAAATGGTTCTCAAAACTATTTATGCTTGATTGATTTTTTAAACGTTTTTGGCAATGGTTTTGTTTCGAATCGAACAAAATACACAACAAAACATGTGAACTTTCCTATAAAAATAATTTCAGCGATGGACTCTGCTAAACACATTTTTTAATCAATGACAATGGGTACAACACATTATCAGATTAAAGAATATGTTGAGTAGAATTCATTGTCAGGATTTTCTTTAATGACTTCTAAACGTTGAGAAACCGTTCGAAATCAAAGCAACTATTCCACTTGATTAGATTATCCAAAAATTAAATTCACTTATTTGTTGACATACACAAAGATCATCATTATTTTTTAACTTAAATTAACAAACTGCTGAACAAATCATTTATGAAAAGGTTTAATTGAAACTCAATAATAAGAGATTCAAGTTTGCAGTCCCTGAATATTTTCAAAACGACCAATCATCCTGTGAAAAAAATATTATACATTAAATACTGTTTCATTGCTTTATCCGTTGCACTTATTTTCACTAGACAGATTATGTGTAACAAATCTACACAATCTTATTTTCATAGCCAATTTTGGGAGTTCTACGAGTGATCAACATTCAGCATCAAATAATGTGCCTTATCAACATTAAGGATGCGTAAAATTCATGCTCTTTTCTATTCCCCCGAAAAGCCAGTAAATTGAACGACAATGACGTTAACCATTCAAAGCGAAAGCAGCGTTCCACCCCGCAGATAGCAGGTGGAAAACACTGATTCCTTTAGCCACATCCTATTTCCGAAGGTGATAAAGATATCTCCAATTTCGGGAAGTGTAGCTGGAAATTTGATACTTTACGATTCTTTTTGTGTGTTTACGAAAAGTGAATATCAGTAAGTGCGTACAAGCACTGCTTTGCTAGGCGTATTTCATTGCAGCTCTGGTCATCAATATAAAGATCCTTTCCATCTAGATTCGAAACAACAACGAGAGCCGTTCCGAAGGATGGTGGTTATCGATAAAATAGATAGAAGAAGAATACAATTTTGTGTCTATTAGCGTTTAGGTGAAGCACAAACAATCCAGCTTGAATTTACTTTTGCTTTTGGCTTATTTACTTACCGTACTCCTCCTTGATAAGGTCCTTGACAGACTCATTCGACGTCGGGCTGAAATTCGTTTGGGGGAAGACCGGTGTCGTCATTGCGAAATCTACCATTTTCCTGTTTGTAATTTTAGGGTGGCAACGGTGAGGTTTGACGTGATGGTGATGTCTGGAAATAAAAAGAAAGAATTTTCAACAGTCAGTTTAGTCCTTTAAGCTTTAATAAAGTGTCACTGCATTAAAATTATTTAACGATCCATTACTGCGTAGATTGAAGAATATTCACAGCCTTATCATTTCTCAATGCGAAAAGAACATTCCTTTATGCCTTATCTTTCGAATTGAAAACATGAAAATCTAATCGACCGAATCTTTCTAAAACTCAATCAACCATCCATCCATCGCAAATACCTGATATCTTCGTCAAATCTCGATTGATTCTATTTAATTTACGTCACAAAAGACATGAGCAATTTCCAATCGACTGAAACCACATGAAGATTTACGTGCCATTCGGCAGAAGCTGGCACACAAATCGACAAATTCTATTTTGATGATTTTATGCTTCCATCGAGGCATGGCAAACTCTTTTGCATACTGATCTATTCGTCTTCGTTGTCTCTGCATAAATATTTACATAATCGATCAAAATTTACGGTCCTATTAAGCCAAAGAAAGCCTTTTGCGATTGTTCAGTAAATGCTTGATTCCGAAAATATTTTAAATTATCGATCCATCTCAAACTCAGACAACCACCAAAGGATACATGACCTCAAAAATTTGTGCAACTAATTGCCAAGAGATTAGACCGATAAAATGCCATAATTTTTATCAGCTACCCCAAATCGGTCAACTATAAATACAGCTCTGGGTATATACATATGTACATAGGCTGGACTCTTGGAAATTTATTTTACATCCAGGAATTATTAACTTCCCAGTATATGGGAAGTTCTTGTAATCGCCTCGAAAATCGAAATTGAAATTTTCAACATTTCTTTACGTTTTGAGGTCTATAGAGTATATATAAAGTGTTTTTAGAAAGGGAGATGTATGTATGTGTGTTTGTGTGTGTGTGTACGTACGTACGTACGTACGTACGTTCGGAACACTTTTTTCTACGAGCATAACTCACGTAAACAAAGTCATATCGAGTTCGTTGAGGTGTCAATCGAAGCGTCTTTGCAATCTCATGAGCTGATTAGTTTTTGGGATACTTCGGTCGGGGGGGTTTGCTGTTTTCGCCCCTTGAAGGTCAACCATGTTATGCGCTATATCTCACGAACCAAACATGCGATTTTTATGATTAAGGTGTCAATCGACGCGTTTTAACATTGATATGATTCTATCAAATTTTTAAAAAAATTCTTGGAGCCGTTTTTTAATTTTTTTAAAAAAAGTGCAAAAAATTAGGTTTTTTTTCAAAAACATCAAATTTTTAACCTAATTTTCAAACCTAAGTAATCAATGTTTATATAATTTATATACTCCAAATAGTTTTTGTGAAAAAACCAGCAAAAGTTTTTTTCATGATTATGAAAAAAATTAAATAAAAAATAAAAAATCATTAAACGTTCAAGGTCATTTACGTCATTCATTATATTGTAGTGGAATCACATGTTCAACCACTTGTCCATCTGCACTCATTCATGCGTATTATGCCACGCATGCCCGTTCATCTCACTAATTTAAATTCAGCCACGCGTGCCCACAAGATGCCCACGAACAGTAGTAACACATAAATCACAAGGGTCATTTAATATGAATTACATACGGAGCAATGCCATCCCAAACGTGACTAAAAAGTGTCAAGTAGACACGGCGCTCTTTTTGATGACCACTTGCAAGGCGTTGGAATCCTTGCAATGTGATTATGGGTCAACATGTGAAATACGGAAAACTAATGAAATAAATTATAAACATATGCATTGGTCCTGTGGGAAAATAGTTTTAAGTCAATGTTTAGTAAATAGAAATTAGGCTAAGATTTTGTATAAAAGGAGAAAGATATTTGGAATAAAACAACATTCATACAAGTGAATTTGGACTGCCTGCATCGGCACCCTTTCATTTGAGTGTTCATTGCGGCGCTTGCGCTGTACAGAAATATAGGCAGCTCACGCTTGCCATCAGCTTTGGCGCTAGACGCCGATATTTAGGTGAGTCCCTCCTTCCTCTAATTGTTATCATAATGGCCCCTAACGAAAACTTATTACATGGCGATCCTGCCAACCTATTTGCCGATATTTAGGACCAATAATGGAAGGTTTTGAGGAATTATGGGAACAATACTCCCCTGGTACACCAGCAAGAGCACCAGCATACAAGGCGACAGGACGAAAAGAACTCGCAGCAATCGGACCGAAGCCCCTCACAATAGAGGACTACCGCAAGAAGATAGCGAAAAAGCAACCACCACCGCCGATCAACAAGGAGAAGAGGAAATATAGGGGTGGAAAGAAGGTGCGATTCTGGATCGAACGTGCGAACCTATACCGCTTGATAGCAATAGCAAAGGGCGACAACAGGAGGAAGCTGTTCCAAAAGCTAAAAGAACTAGAGAGATCGTATGTCGACAACATACAAAAACACGAACATGGGCAACTGCAAGTCGGTGAACCAGTCGACGTTTCAAGAATACCAGCAGGCAACGACCACGATCATAATCTTCATAATAATAGCAATTACATACAATAAGTAGAACAAAAAATTATGTTAAGAAACAGTCGAGTAGGAATGTAAATGTATAAAATCTAATAACGTTATGTGAAAAAAAAAAAAAAATTTTTTTGATTAGTTGATGGACAAAATTAAAGAATTATTAATTGAAACAGAGAAACTTTTGTCTAATGCAAGAAAAGGTTTAAAGAGATCATATAAACCAGAGACAATACAAGAAAAACTAAATCGTTTGGAAGAAATACAAGAAACCTTAAGGAAAGAATTCGCAAAATCAGATTCTGATAAATATTTAGACTTGAAAATACGTTTCGTCAAGTCATCAAAAGAACTAAACCATATATTAATAAGTATGCTAACTAATGGTGTGGACGATCAGACAAACGACGACAATATGGCTAATTTCGAACTTCATATGGCGATGAAAGTCATTCCATCCTTTGAGGGTAGAGCAAAGGAATTAAACGCATTTTTAAAAATTGTCGAATATATAAACAAGAAATTGAATGATGCATCAAAGCCGGAACTAATCGACTTCGTCTACAATGTTAAACTTGCGGACAATGTGCGCACTTCATTTAGCGCAAACATCCCTAACACCTTTGATATTTTAAAAACTCAACTTTTGGCTAGGTACAAACCCTTGAACTCTGTCGCGAACATTCACACCTCGCTAAGTACCGTCACCCAAAATCGTTCATCTGTTACACAGTACAAAGAACGAATTTTGTCCCTTCTTGGCGAACTTAATCAGCTCCAAATAAATGATTTAGGGACCAACGTATCAACAGAGCAGAAACAAACGATTATCAGTCTGAACGACACTTATGCTCTGACTATATTTAAGAATGGTCTGCACGACCAATACAGAAAAACCATTTTTGCCGCTAGACCACAAACACTAGCCGATGCCATTAACCTGACAATGGAGTTAGAGAAGAGCAATGCAAACACCGCAAGTAATATACTACATTACAATACGCGAAACGAGCGAAATATGATGTCAAATAACAGATACAACACTTCGAATGGAAGACAACACATCCAGGCATATGGCCAGAGCAATAATAACAATAGAACGAATAGATTCGGTAATAATGGTAACAGAAACTTCAGTCCAAACAATTTTAATAATAATAATAGAAGGTACGACGCCAATCAGCGCAGTAACGGGAACAACTTCAATAGAAATAACGCGAATAACAGAAATAATTATAACAGAAATAACAATAATTTTAGAAACAGACAAAGCAACAATCGGTTCAACAATAGTAATATGAACATGAATAGACAAATCAACGTCATTCACGAGCAGGGAAACGAAGAGGCATCCGGAGAGGAATAACCAATAAAGAAGTAACAACTCCTACCGGATTAACAGGATACAAAACCACTAAAATTTACAAAGTATCCGCATCTAGCCCAAGTTTTATCAGGTTATTTTGCACGAATACCAAAACATATCTGACTTTTCTGATAGATACAGGAGCAGATATATCTATATTTAAAATAAATAATACAATATCGTACATAGATGAAAATAATATATGCAACCTTACTGGAATAACCAAAGAAACGATAAAGTCCATTGGTACAACTTGTTTAAATCTGAGTATTGGCGAATCTAAACAAATTAACACATTTAATCTAGTAGAAGAATCGTTCCCAATCATTACGGATGGGATTATAGGAAGAGATATCCTAGAGAGATATCAATGCAAAATTGACTACGAAACATACACAATCACATTCATAATCAACAATGATGAGGTCACAATACCAATGAATACGAAGCCATTAAAAATGTACAATTTTAGAATTCCTGCAAGAACTGAGGCTATAGTACCGATCGACCTAGACCGAAGTGAAGACAGTATAGTACTCAATAAAGAAATACAAAAAGGAGTTTACGTAGGAAATTCAATAGTACCGTCTAAAGGTATCTGCCACATTAAAATACTAAATACAAATAATGAACCATGCAACATCAAGAATTTCAAAATAGATACTGAACCACTATCAAACTATAATATATTAAAGAACAGCAAGGGATATAAAAATAATCCAGATCGTTTACGAGAGCTACTACAAACAATTAGATCAGACTACAAGGACGAGAGAACAATGGGTAGCCTAATGAAAATAATCGAAGAGTACCAAGATGTGTTTCATCTCGAAGGCGAAAAACTCTCAGTCAACAATTTTTACAAACAACATATTGAACTTTCTGACAGTACACCCGTATACATCAAAAACTACAAACTACCACACGCTCAACTGGAAGAAATTAATGACCAAGTGAAAGAATTAGAGCGAAATGATATCATAGAACCATCTATTAGCCCGTACAATTCACCACTTTTAGTAGTACCTAAAAAGTGTTCTAGTGATAAAAAACAATGGCGATTAGTTGTAGATTTCCGTCGTTTGAACAACAAAATAATAAACGACAAATTCCCATTGACGAGGCTAGACGATGTTCTAGACAGATTAGGTCGAGCTAAATATTTTACTACTCTAGATATGACCAGCTCATTTCATCAGATTGAATTGAATGAACATTCTAGACCTTTGACAGCTTTCTCTACAGGAGACGGTCATTTCCAATTCAAGCGATTACCATTTGGACTCAAGATTTCGTCCAACAGCTTCCAAAGAATGCTTACGATAGCACTGACCGGTTTAAGTTCAGAAGCATTTCTATATGTTGACGACATTATTATTTTTGGTTGTAGTGTCGATCATCATAACAAAAATTTAACAAAAGTACTACAACGACTACGGAAGTACAATTTAAAACTGAACGCACAGAAATGCAAATTTTTGAGACCAGAAGTTGTCTACTTAGGCCATCTGATAACTGATGAAGGTATAAAAACCGATCCTACTAAAGATGAAATCATACAAAACTATCCTATCCCGAAAAACGCAGATGAAGTTCGTCGGTTTGTTGCTTTCTGCAATTATTATAGACGCTTCATCCCGAACTTCGCCGAAATAGCAAAATGTTTAAATGAACTGTTAAAGAAGAATGCAAATTTTGTTTGGAACGAAAAATGTCAGAAAGCTTTCGAAACTTTAAAGGAGAGACTTATCTCACCTCCCATCTTGCAATATCCCGATTTTGAGAAACCATTCGTATTAACAACAGACGCATCTAGTTATGCCCTTGGAGCGATACTCTCCCAAGGTGATATTGGTTCAGATCTACCCATCTCGTACGCAAGTAAATCATTAGGTAAACATGACATCAACAAACCTATAATTGAGAAAGAGCTACTTGCAATACATTGGGGAATAAATTTTTTTAGACCCTATCTATATGGCAGAAAATTCATTGTGGTTACTGACCACAGACCTCTGGTATCATTATTCACGCACAAGAATCCATCATCTAAACTAACTAGGATTAGATTAGATCTCTCCGATTATGATTTCGAGATTGTGTTCAAGCAAGGAAAAATAAATTGCAACGCGGATGCATTATCACGCATCAAGCTAGACTCAGATATTTTAAAAACAATGATTCCTCCCGAAATAGACGAAAAAGTCAAAAAAGTGTTGGCAATAACAAGGGGTATGTCTACAAAACAAAGAACAGACAATATAAATAAAAATACTACGATAGATGAACCCGATACACCAGTAAAGTCTGATCAACTTTACGTATGGGATTGCACATCAATATCAGAAGTAAGAAAAGTTATGAAGTTGAAATTTATATTGCGCAAAAATAATAAATTCGATATCGTCAGAACAAGCGACGAAGTCATTGTATACTGTAGTGATAAAGTTACCGAGAAATACGTTTCCGCTAACGAAAAGCTATCAGCGAGCTCAAATACAATTAGATCGAATGTTAGAATCTGCAACGATAAGTCCAGTGCGATATACGTATCCACCATGGAAAAGTTGTTAGATGGAATTCTCGAGATGAATTTATATGAATTAGCGTTATCAAATAACGATGATATCTTCAAAATAATAAGTAAAGAAGATTTCAAAAATATAATTAATATGTTGCAACAAAGTAAAAAATACGAAAGTCGCGCAAAACTAAGTATAATGTTATACGAACCCCCGAAGAGTATAAAGGATACAACAATACAGAATCAGTTGATACAAGAATATCACGACACGCCACACGGAGGACATTTAGGAGTGAGAAAAACCCAATTAAAACTTAAACAAAGATATTGCTGGAAAAACATGAACAGCATGATAAAAAACTATGTCAACAATTGCAAACAATGCAAAATAAATAAACAAGTACGGCACACAAGAGAACACATGATAAAAACCGACACACCTACCACCAGTTTCGAAACAATAGCTATCGATATCGTAGGACCATTAAGAATCTCGAACGACTATAGATACATCTTGACGATGCAGTGTGAACTAAGTAAATTCGTGATAGCATCACCACTAGAATCCAAAGACGCCAAAACAGTCGCGTACACATTGGTGAACGACCTTATATTAAAATTTGGACATTTCAAAATATTAAAATCTGACCAAGGTACGGAATTTACGAATAAATTAATGCAAGAAATTTCCAAATTGCTTGAAATTAAACAGATATTTTCGGCTCCATATCATCATCAGACACTAGGCACGGTAGAACGCAACCATCGAGTGTTAAATGAGTATTTTCTAGCTTTTACCGAAGATCTAAATTGGGACAAGTGGATCCCGTATTACACGTTCGCATACAACACAACTCCACATGTTGATAATGGCTACACGCCTTATGAATTAGTATTCGGCAAATTACCATATCTACCCAATGATATAGTCAGACAGACAGACAGAGTCTACGATACAGAAAATTACGCAAACGAATTAAAAATTCGATTACACCATGCGTTAAACAAAGCAAAGCAAATAATTGAAAAAGTCAAACAGAAACGTGTCGACAAGATAACAAAAACCAATCCAATTCATTTAAAAACAAACGATTTAGTTCTCTTGAAAAAGGAAAATAGGAGAAAACTTGATAGACCTTATATAGGACCTTTTAGAGTGATAAATACAAATAATGTAAACACAACAATAGAAGTTGATGGTAAACCAAGAAAGGTCCACAACAATAATTTAAAATTGTACAAGATGATTGACTATAAAATATAAATATAAGAGACTAACTAGTAGCAATTTAGAATAAGTCAACAATATTAATTATTTTGAAATTACGAGTATAGTAAATTAAATATTATATGTAATATTAATTATAGTAACAAAATAAAAACACATGTAATGAGACTAGATATAAGCTCACTGAAGTATATTTTGAATTATATAACAATGAAAAGTAACATACTTATCCTATCTTTAGTTGAAAAATCCCATGTAACCCATGCATATGCAGCGCGGATAGCAAAACATACAGATAATTATTTTTTTGTGTTTCGCACTAATTACTCAATTAGTACGCAACACTTCTAAACGGTGAGGGTGTAGTGGAATCACATGTTCAACCACTTGTCCATCTGCACTCATTCATGCGTATTATGCCACGCATGCCCGTTCATCTCACTAATTTAAATTCAGCCACGCGTGCCCACAAGATGCCCACGAACAGTAGTAACACATAAATCACAAGGGTCATTTAATATGAATTACATACGGAGCAATGCCATCCCAAACGTGACTAAAAAGTGTCAAGTAGACACGGCGCTCTTTTTGATGACCACTTGCAAGGCGTTGGAATCCTTGCAATGTGATTATGGGTCAACATGTGAAATACGGAAAACTAATGAAATAAATTATAAACATATGCATTGGTCCTGTGGGAAAATAGTTTTAAGTCAATGTTTAGTAAATAGAAATTAGGCTAAGATTTTGTATAAAAGGAGAAAGATATTTGGAATAAAACAACATTCATACAAGTGAATTTGGACTGCCTGCATCGGCACCCTTTCATTTGAGTGTTCATTGCGGCGCTTGCGCTGTACAGAAATATAGGCAGCTCACGCTTGCCATCAGCTTTGGCGCTAGACGCCGATATTTAGGTGAGTCCCTCCTTCCTCTAATTGTTATCATAATGGCCCCTAACGAAAACTTATTACAATATCTCGAGAACTAAATATAATATTTCCATCATTAAGGTGTCAATCGACGCGTATTATCATTTTAATGATATTTTTATATGTTAAAAAAATCTTTAAAGTGGTTTTTTAAATTTATTGAAAAAAATTGGAAAAGTAGTGTTTTTTTCATAGAAAAATTCATTTTTCACCTGATTTGCACATCGTAATAATAAATGTTTGTAGAATTTATAAAATTTTATCAATTTTTGTAGAGAAACCAGCAATAACTTTTCTCATGATTACAAAAAAAATTAAATTAAACATAAAAAATCATTCAAAGTCACCATGTAAAAAGGGTTCATTCGAATTATAATACCTTAAATCTCTTATTCTAAAGACATTGTTGTAAAGTCAATCAAAGTTTATTAATATTTGCAAAATTTAAGCAGATTTTCAATAGTCTTCACATCACCATGTTTTAACTTTTATGAAAAAACTGCTTTGTAATCTGTCCCCACTCCGATGAATACTCAATCAATGGACGCTCCCGTAGATGAAACGATTAATATTAAGTCATTCCAATAACTTTTACGAGAAGTACATTTTTATTATTTGAAGTAGTATTATTTCCATAATTATTATTGTGTTTAATATTTTCAATATCTTTTTAGATATTACTGGGAAGTTGACCGTGTGGACCTCATGGGTCGCACCTCACGGCTTGTTTTGAATAGCTTTCGAAACTTATTTATGTGCACATCCGATGAAAGCCGTGCTGATCAGCTAGTCCTGGCTTTTGTTGCATCCTTTACATTACTTTACTATACGCATACCAAACATGTATGGGTAGATCAAGGCAATATTCCTGATTCTGAAATTATTTCGAATACAACGTTGGAATTAAGCTTTAAACACGTTCACACGCCACATTGCTTTGTTAGTGGTTTAATAAAAATTAAAAGATTATAAATCTCGGGATTCAGTGTTTTATTGGAAAAACATTAATGCATGGGCATGTACGCACAGTCACAGGAGACACATTCTGTCACAATGATATATGCTCTTAATTTGTAGGTCGTAGTAATGATAATAATAATTATGGTTTTTTAACACGAGATGTTGTTGTGTGTAAATTACATGGAAAAAGCTTAACACGTAGGGGGTAACAAAAACATAAATTAAATTGAATAACTTTTGTATATATTGAAATGGTCAACTTGTCTGGATTCGTTCCTATATTGTTGCTTAGATAGTAAAGAATTATTTAGATTTCCCAACTGAATAAGATAGAAAAATTGTAGAGAATCGCATGATAATAATCAATAAATTGATGAATTTTTCGCATAAATAATTAAGTATTTAGGCTTAATACACTTACTCAAAATTAATCCAATTTGGCTGATTCACATACATCAGACACTGTTTTGAAAACAAACAATAAAAACCGCAATGTTTCTCGGATTTTTTAACATATATTTTCAAAACCTTTTATGTAACGGCTGAATAATCATTTTATCAATAGCGTCAATTTTGAAGTTCTCACAGCTCCATTTACTGTTTTCAATTTACATTTTAAGCCATTTTTTGATTTCGCAAAAAATAATCTCATGTGAATTAGAAACAATGATTTCAGACTTCAATATTTTGCTATACAATGCGATTAATAATTTCATACATTTACGGAAACATGCTTATAACTATAATCCCTTAAATAACCTTGATATTTTGAAAAGAGAACAAATAATTGATATTAACCTATATACATCCCCAGAAACATACTTTTTCCAAGTAATGATCTTAATTCAATAAACTGGAAACATATTTTACTCCTTGGTGTCGGTGGAGTGTAAGTGGGCGGTGGGATTCTTGAAATCGTTACAATAAAGATAATGCCTTGAGTTTATTTAATGCCCCATTTAGCTGAAATATGCCACACAGATTGGGAAAACATAAATTGGTAAGAAAAGGAGAAAATACGTAAAATGTGTACGATATTGATAAGCGTATTTCTTATTAGACCAAGGTGAATCTGTTTTCAGTTGCCTGTTGAGAGGGAACACACTGATTTTGTGTGGAATAACTCGTATAACAATAATTTACCTATCCTCCTTCTCAAAAAAGTCGGGAACATTAATAAAAGAATCAAAATGTTTAAAAATTATAAAAAAAAACTCGATTATTTCCAACTTTCCTCACTTCTAAAAACGATTTATTTTAGAGCTAAGTTGTAGGGCAATAAAAGTTGCGTGATTAAACTTGGTTAAAAGTTTTGAAAAAAATTCTCCTTGCCGTAAAATGGCAAAAAATATAAAATTAGAAGCCTTCTTTTTATATTATTTTTCCACTAAAAATGCACTAAGAACCTTCATAATTCGTCCAGGAAATCTTTGCAACATAATAGAACAGCACACAAATGTTCGTAAAATCTATTCATTATATTTCGCACAATAATTTTGCAATCTGATCTATATAGATAATTAGATAAAATAATAAACTCAGATATTCTCATTTAATATTGTTTGCATAATTGTTTCCGAGGAGTTAAGCGTCTTTTTTTCCGAATATGTTTCTATGTAAAGTGAAATGTAAACTGGAAATTTTTGTTAATATTTTCATCATTCATCTTCATTCTTGATAAAACTTTTGCTCAAGAATTTCTCGCGAAAAATTGTCTTTCACAATTCTTTTATACACATATAAGTAATGCACAAGTTCACATTTGAAATTCCAATTGGCCCTAATCGCTATGAGAAATTTTGTTATATGTGTCTTGCATAGGACAAAATTCACGCTAAAATTCGAAATAAACTGTTTTCCGAAGCATAACTTTAATAAATAAAAATCAGCTTTTTGAACTAGTTCGAAAATATGTGACACTAATTTTCAACCAGATTAAAGATTTAAAACACTCTGAAAAATAAATTTGATAAAGATATTTTTGAAAGTGAAAATACTCAACAGATGATTTTTATTCTTCATGCAAGTAATTGAAAAAGCCAATACTACTCCTCAAATTCTTAAGCGTTGGTAAAGCTCTCCCTTGAATTAAGTTTACAAACTTATTTTCTGAACACATAATGAACCACACAAAATTACAGTTTTTAGCTACATAATACAAAAATAAGAAATATTTAGAAAACATACCTGCGTCTTATAATATTTCAAGAAAATTTGTAATAAATAACATGCATTTGTAAGCAATTTTCCTACAAAAGAATTGCTGGGATTCATCTGGATTTCCATAAAATTAGTTTGTTATAATTATTATACATTTAAAACCATTTAGAAAAATTTAATCGGCATTAAACTCAGCAATTTATTTCATATATTAAATTCCAGTAAGTATTTTTATAAAACCATACATTCTGAAATAGCACAACAGTCAAAACAAATCCTAAAACTCATTTTCCGAAATTTAATTTGATAGTAAAACTGTAAAACCAAAAAAAAACATGGCTATAACTTAGCTCGTGGGATTTTTACTAAATTGAATGTGTAGAAAAAGCGAAGCAAATCTAGAAAAATAAACTAATTCAAAAACATCGTGTATACTTGTAAATGTTTTAATGGCATCCTGTCAACAATAAACACTGCTAATGTCATTCAATGACGGGAAACCGCAGTATCTTTCACAGGTTAAATTTTTTGTATCCCTTTCGTTTCGTTAATTTTATGACTTTATTTTCTACCGAGAAATAGTTGTACGACCATTGCATGGTGCCCACCTCTGCAATCAAAGGTGGATAGATGAAAAATTATTTAACTAAAATAAAATCAATAATTTAAAAATAACATAATTGAGGAGGTACATGAGTGTTACCTGATTATTGATTGTAGCCCCAATGTCACCGATTTTCTTCCAAATCATGAACAAGAAAGGAAATGTTCGTTTAAAATTTTGGAAAAAACTATTGCCTCCATCATTCAAAGAGGATCATAACATTTCTTAAAAAAAATATTTTTCACCGATAT
Organism: Oxycera nigricornis; assembly: GCA_963942545.1. NCBI lineage: Eukaryota > Metazoa > Arthropoda > Insecta > Diptera > Stratiomyidae > Oxycera > Oxycera nigricornis. The sequence goes on along the minus strand of OZ012663.1, from coordinate 6,788,439 downwards.
TATCTTTGTGAAGCATTATTTTTCAGAAATATTTTATATATCTTGATGTGAATTCAGACATGATAATTCTAGGGCAGATTTCTGCATTTTTTACCGTCTATTGGAGTTTAAAAAATCGAGAAAAACAGTCTTGTAATCTATTTCCCCACAACAAAAATTACAACGGAAGCTCATGCTCATGCGGAGCTCGTTTTTACCAAAAATAAAAACATACAGAAACCTGTCCAAGTTATTCATTTTACCAATGAGACTATTGCCGCAAAGAATATAAAATAAATATCTAACATATTCTATCATCACTTCTTTGTATATATAAATTCTACAGATTGCACTTAAAGATATATTCCTGTTCGGATATATCATATCTTCATCTGCATGAAATAAAATTATTCAAACGAAACTTTTCAATTTGCATATCCAACAGAAATTTTCTTCAACGAAACTCTTTTATAGAGTGAAACACTTATTCTTTGAAGATTGAATTTATTAATGTTCAAACATTGAATAGAATGTTCAAAGTCCTCAATTTACCGTCATCAAATGAAATTTCCATGCATCTTTATAGATATTTCAAAGAACTATCATCAATCAGTTTTCGTTTGGACCCACTTCAAATCAACCCTCATATTCCATGGAAAGCATGAGTAAGAAAGAGAGTATCTATCTTTCATCTTTGACGTTGGCGATGATCTTCATTATGAAAACATCAAATGGGAATATGGAAATACAAACACACACGTGTGAGAAAGGTTATGCCAAAATGTCACGATTTGTTGAGGGCTGTTTATATTCAAACAAGGGACACGATTAATTGTTAGACATTCACGAAACACCCACGCAAACACTTTCAATCTAAGAAATTGTTTAATAAATAATCGAGCATTACCAAAAAAGGTTTGCTGAACTGAAAAATCTACCTTTTTAAGCTCTTAAGCCAATAAACATTTCACTCATGACTCCTTGATTATGAATTAATAGCATGTACTTTCTTTGAACAAATAATAACACGTTTCTATCTAAAAGCTTTTCGAAACAAAAGTTCAAAAACTTGAATCAAACGAAAAGATTCTTATGAAATCCACAGATTCAAATCAACTGCCAAATTCATCTGGAAATGATTTTAAATTCTAAGAAATTTGTCTTTGGAAACATTTAAGTGGTCCCGAAAAATAAAACTCAACAATGTGAAACAGTTGACTAAACAATTTGGTTTCCCCGATTGAGCGGATAATCTTATCAAGAATCCAGATGTGTGGAAAATTCAGATAATTTGCTTGAGACATATATTTTTTTGTGCGGCAAACATGAACTTTGCAAAGATTTTTGATGGTGTTGACTCTTGTCAAGGTATTTGGCAGCTATCGAAGATTTTTGGGAAAAAGTTTATTGGAGGATTGTGAAGGAAGTTTATGGGATCACAGAAATGATTTTTGAGTTTTTGCAAGTCGAACAAGCTGCATTTGATACAAGAAAAAAAGAATTCTTTGAAATAAAATTGTTCGTGGCAAAACAAATAAGCATTGGATTCAAATCTTCTTGACCATATTACAAAAACAAAGCATGGTTTCGATGATTTCATATCGTTACTTGTATTTTCAATGATTAATAAATGAATAAATAAAGCTCTACGCAGCTCCTACTTTTATAATGGAATTTGGCAGAGCTTTGAACTAAGTATTCAAAATGATAATTGAGAAGAACTACACAAAAAAATATTCATGCTACGTTTTTGAAAGTCAAACTATTAATTCAATAAATGAAGAAGCACTATTCATTCTTTCACCACAGACCTAATGAGAATTTTTAAGTAATTCATAGTTTTGAACCATTCGTTCTGCAAATCAGAAAGTTCTATTAATTTTTATAATTTTTTAATCCTGTTCCAATAATGAACAAGAACAATAAAAACCTGTCAAAATACATTTATAACTGATATTCATAAATTGCTTACAAGCTTTTTAGAAAAGAATACCAATGAAATGATTTGAATTTTCGGCGAAATTTCATCAATAACTGTTGAAACTCCAATATATAGCTGCATCTCCTAAAAGAAAAGATGCTCAAAAAACTCACACACATCTACTCTTTATTTACTTCGAATATCCATTGAGACAATGCTGTATCAAAAAGAATCCATACCAAAGAACGACATCCCTCTTCATTTATTTCCAGCTTAAATTATATCTGGAGACATAATTGAGTGGAATTTATTAGAAAAAACACTTTCCACTTTTATTCACCCTAAAACTTTGCCATTTGAAAACATAAATCCCTTCAAATTGAGGAAGTTCTTCAAATCAAGTTCTACTCTTTTTAAATTCCAGGAACCTATTTTTCCAAACAATTTATTATCATGTTCTTGATATCCCTTTTTCCATACTAAATACATTGCTTTTATTTCCCTTAGAAAACGGAACTGATTGATCCTAGCCATCTCTGAGCTGTCGAAATGAATAGAAGAACGAAAGATAGGAATATCGACAGCATACTCATATGTTTGAAATGTGCGGTAGCTGGAGGTGAAGCCAACAATGATTTTCGGGTTTTTTGAACCATCGTGAAGGATCTCTTGATGGAAGATATTGTTCTGTCAATCTAGACAAATTCCTGAGTCTCAATGTGACATGTTCAATGTGCTATGTTTGATGTAGAGGAGGATACATTTTTACCTTCATGAAAAACATTCGTCATCGCTTAATTTACGTAGTCACAGCAAAATATGAACCATTGAATCACAGGAGGCTCCTTTGATTACTTTAAAGCTTATTACTTCTCAGAAGGCACGGTTCCTGGGCACTTTTGCGGTGTTCATTCAATCGTAATACGGCTAGAAAGATTATTGAAATTGTATCAGGTATCATTCGAAAGAAATATCCAGAAAATGCTACAGTTGTGTAAAAATTCAATATTATTGCCAATTTTAAGGATTACAGGACGGTATGGCTTCAAGTATATGCTTCGTTGATTTCAGTTTTTTTATAATTGAATCATCTCATCTTATCAAGTTCTTTCTTTGCAACTTTTCGCAAAGAGATACCTTTTTTGGATATGAAAAAACTCAAATAATTTAATTAAATTTGAATGTTATCGTGGCGAAAACAGAAAGAAGGATGTGAAAGCTAAGAAGTTTAAAATATTAAAATAATATTTTTTTGGATATTTTTAAATTTTTATTGATTTATGTTTTTTAATTGGTACTTAAATTGTTGAAGGTATTTTACTTTAAAGCTAAATTTTCTCGAGATAATTGAGAACCACATGTTCAGTTCAAGAAAGAATCTAAAGCACTTTTATTCTAACATGTCTTGTCAATGGGAACTGCGGCCTAAGTTATCGGAAAGGCAAACATAGAAATTAAAAAATGATTCTTCACTTGAAAGACAAGAATGATTTTTTTTGTATATTTTAAAAAATAGGGGGATTCAATTTCAAAAATTTCGAAGAAGGTGGGCGTTGAAAATAAAACGTAGAATGAAAAATTTCCAGGATGGGTTTACTTTTCAAATCAGACTATGGATCCAACAGGACAGTTAATATGTATTTATAACGTCTAAATATACAGAGCATTGCCATATCGAATTAGATATCAGAAAAAGGTGATTTTGATATTTTTGGCAGCTTCATCTCGAATAGCAATGAAAACCCGATGATCTCTATTGTTCCTTTTTGCTCAAAACCTACAATGATGTATAAATCTACTTCTGATATTTGAGCAGCAAACTTTGCTGAACGTACTCGCAAGTTTCATTTTAGTCTTCATAAAGTTTTTCTTAACGATCCATACAAAGGCCCTTTGCTTTATTTTAAATTTTTTTCAGAAAATACCAAGCAAAGAAATGCAAAATCGAACAAAGTGATTACGGTCGTCGCAGATTGAATAAAATCTCCTGAATATAATTCAAATTTTAAAAAAACACGTCACAAAATGTAAACACCAAATTATATATCATCATCCTAAAAACCATCGAAAAAAGGACGAGAAAAATGCATTCAAAGACTAATGTTGTCAAAAACGAGGCTAAAATAAAGCTTCAATCCTGCGGTTTGAGAAACTCACGTCACAATATCTAAGATACTATCATCCTGATTCTTGCATGAGCATGCTACAAAATATGTGAGAGGTGAAAGAACAAGGAAAGACTATGAGCCTTCTCTCGAATTTAATTGCTACTTGACTTTAAAGATATATCAGTTTTTTACACATTTTTTTTTATTGAATTCATTAAACCCACAACTCACCTACATACATTAGTCACTTGAACGTTAACAAGTTGCATCCTTCTAATTACAGGAATGTTTTAAGTGACAATTCCTTTAGCAACCAACGATGGCCCAACCATAAATAATTACAACTAGGTAGAATCGCAAAAATGGCTATAAATTTAGAACTGGCCATGTAGTTTTGTAGCTTAAGAGGAATTATTCTTGATAAGCAACAGCGTTTTTTTCGATCGAGATACAACATTTTTTTAATTGAAGTATATCACAATATTATTAGGGATCCATGAATTTAACTCCATTAAACATTTATCGTATTCATGGTATGCTAGGCGTATTATTGAATTCTGCAGAAAGGAGTTGAGCGAATAAATTTAGACCGCTTGGTAGCGGTTTTGTGACAATTTTAACAGCATTCCATGTGAAAGTATTAACAATAAATCCCTGAACTTTTTGATCAAAAAATTTCATTGGAATCATGACTACCCATTTCAAACGAACATTTGATAAGTTTTCCGTCAAATGCTGATTTCAAAAGTCGTCCTAAACTCAAATATTGGCTATCCTGTCTAGCTTTGATACGTACGATACGTTTTTCACAGACTGGTATCTCATCCTTTCAACGACTGTGGGCAGAACATAAGCTTTATATGATAGTGACGCAACCCTTTTCAAAAAACTTCCCTATTTCATCTTTCCAAGACGAATCATTTTCATACCTCGTTCGCAAAACTTGTAAGTTCAAGGATTAAGGACACACACTTGAGACATATCCAGATTGAATTGATAAAAATTGATGGGATTAAATATTGTGTGAATGACATGGTCTTGGCAATCTTCTAGATACGTTACGTTATATCCTAATTTTATCTGAAACGAGAAGTATTTTGTCCTTTCAAAATGAAATGGATTATGTGGGGCTTCGATATAATGCAGATTTGGTTGTTGAGTAATTTAGGTATGAATCTAAGCTTTAAGTATTAATAAAGTTAGTCTCCAAAGACTAAGAATTTATTTGTGAATATTTTGAACTCACTCCGAAAGTGCCTATTTCCCAAGATCTGTAAGTTCATTTCGAAAATACAGTTTTTATTTTGTATTGGTAATGTATAACAATAATTAAAATTATTTTCTAGCTTAGAAATGACTATCAGGGATTTGAAGGACATTGATCGATACTCTATAATATCAGAATACTGACATTTTGATTTTCGACATCTTTGTAAGAGAAAACAGACACTGTTTTCATTTGATATTCTTTTCTTGATTTAGTAGTCGAATGTGAAAATGTTAAAAAAATTAGAAGTAATTTAAATGAAAATATCCAAGAAGATGGTTACACGATAAGATTCCATACAAGTTTTCATATATGGAGCAGTGATACTGTCATTTGCATCAAAATACATTTTGTCTGTGTGTTCACAATTTAAAACAACTCGATAATAATTTTTAATTTAGTTTACTTTTTCACTACTTATTGTTCATTTATACTTTACTATCCAAATTTTCTCAGTCACAATATTATTGCCTTCTACTTGTAGTGCTTATCAGTGTTTCCAGAAGGTCCATCTTCAAAAAATTTTGATTCTTTTCATTCCTCCCCTGAAAAACAAAACCAATTTTGTCATTTTTGGTCCAAATTGTTACATTTTCGAAAGAGCCAGCGATAAATACATGAAAAAGACTAGACCAAACCAGACTATTATACTACAAATTTGATATTCCTGTAGGAGTAGGCTGCACATTAAATCAAAGTCTTGTCTTTTTATAGATGTTAGCAGATTCATGTCTTTTTCAATTAGGTTTCATTAAGGTGATTGAATTTTTCTTGTTGAAGAAGGCATGTTTCGAGGTAAACTTTTACATAAAAACCAACGAGCACTTTTCCTTTAAAAATTCCAAAGTAAACTTTCAGATGCTCCAACTTGCTTAGCTTGAATTAAAAAAGAAAAACTTGAATTGAACACTACACAAAGTATTGGATCAATTTTATTCATAATTTTAAGATAAACTATTAATGAGTACTGATGATAGCCAGACAACAATTTTAAGGCGGTTTTCAGCAATTGAGCTGACAAATTGGTAACCGGAATTAACATTTCCATTTGAAAAATTCGTGCAAACTAATAATGTGAAAACGTATTATTATGTATAAAATAAAAATTTGAAATTACATTTTCATGCCTGCGACAAGCCTTAACTATTTAAGCTTCTAAAAATCACGACATTTAATATGAAAAATGTAGTCTAAAATTTGTTAAACAAATCCAACAGCATTGTTGCTCTTCCGCACTTTTCTGTCGAAAAAAAAATCTCGAAAACCTAATACAGTGTCTCTGGTGCCAGTATGCATACATCATATAAAATTTCAATATATTACATGATACAATGAGAACGTAATTTACCTTTTACAAAAAGACGGTCAGTTGGAAACGTTTGCAGACAAAAGAACTTTCAGTAAAGAAAACCATGATGAGGGTTCTATTTCTCAAAACTTTGATTATCAAATTTATTTTGGTATGTTCAATATTTCATTTGAACAGTAAACGGAAAGCTCCAACATCAAAGACATTTTCAAATTAATTTTAAGGCTGAACGTTGGCAATGAGTTGTGAGCAGAGAACGATATAAATTGTCACTAACACCAAATAAACCATAGAACCTTATTTCTACGAATAACTTATCAATTTGAACCAGAAATGGAGGATTCACCACGACTACATTAATGTAAGTCTGGTTCACTGATCTGCATAAATTAGTCAAAAGTATAAGCCAGGTCAAATAAATTTTCAGTAAAAAGGATACTTTGCTGTTATGAAACTTTATAATTAATTGTTTTGCGTATTATTTGAAATAAATTTTAGTAGAAAATATTCGTAGCAAAAGGAAAATTCCAAGTTTATCAGCCGAGAAGTAGAAAATGAATCTTTAAAAGTTTTCCGAAGCGAGTAGTATTTTGTCCACAAAAACTTTCAGCGGTCACGAATCTCTTTATATGTTGATGAAGTAATAACAAAATATTATAACCAAAGTAATCTTCAAATTGTATTAACAAATTAAATGAGAAGGCATCACATCTTTGCATATTTAAAATCCTTATAATCATATAATACCACCAGCAACAAAAGTCAATATCGTAAGCTGGCTTACAAGACTACAAAATTCTCATGAACACGAGTCAAACAATCACAAAATGGCAATGATATTGCACAGCAGGACAAACACCTATTCCGTACATAATTGAGACTCTAGTCGACATCCTCACGTCACAGTGTGGGGGTTCATAATGCACCATAAAATATGGTAATGGCAAGGATCCACAAATTTGCTACTGAAATTTTTAGATCCCTGCTATCAAAAGTAAACTTCATTGTTATGATCCCAATCTTGGCACTAATGTCACCTTTAATATTAAATTCAGGTTATTAATTAGATTTTCAAATGGTCTTTCTGTCTGATTTTCACACTTGACTCGTCGAGAATAAGTGATTTTCTGAATAGTAAAGCTTTTCTAAAGGGCCTTTTCATTTTCAATGTATGGCACAAAACGTTACACAAAGGACTAATTGAATTGTGACCAAGTCCAGCTTTGTCTTTTCGAAAAGCATAGCGCACCAACAACTTTTTGAGTAGTCTTATAAGCAGTAAAGCAATTTAGGATGGATAACAATAACAATGGGATACCAAAAAGTATCGTTTTAAAACCGACTTGCTGTCAATACATTAGAAATTGACTCTTTCGAATGGCATTCCTTTATGTGATTTATTTTACAAACATCTAAAGTTTGAGAGTGGTTATTTCTGATGAAAATAATAAAAACATACTCATGAATTTACGATAATATTTGTTGATGATTGTGAAATGTCATCTATTGTTTTTCGTGTCAACTTTTTAGTTCTTCTTTATATTTCATTCAACAAAAGTCTAGACGGCTCGTCATCATATCATCTTTCAGAGAAATGCAGCAATTTTAAATTTTCTAAAGTTACTAACATGGTAATAGGATAGCCCCCACCTTCAAAACTGAGGATTTGATGAAAATAAAGACAACGAAATGTTCAAGTTTTTTCAACACGAGCGAATCTTCTTCGTGAATATTTGATGGACGTGACACGAAAATTTAATTCGAACATGATACTACCATTATAATTAATTTTAAGAGAGTTGAAAGTTAACCGTCGCAGAATTCTAAACTTTTCGCTAGAAGAGTCTGATTAAATCGATTAAAAACACGTTAGTCGTGTTTACCATTTAGGGATTTTGAAGATATCTCTTTAAGTCAATATAAGATTATTCAAATCTCCCTTGAATGTTGACCATATTGTCGAACAATTCCTAAAAATAAACATTAAATGAATTAATTAAAATTAAACCTGCACCGCTCCCAAATAAAAACAAATTCAATATTTACGCAACATCGAAAATATGTTTATTTGAAGAATGGTTCTTATCTGATATTACCAAAATCGTCATTGTAGAATATTTACTAGAAACATTTGACGTCAACTTTGAGAACGGTGATAAAGTTTATTAGGATATTTATCGAAATATCCACTACGGTGTTTATCTATTTGCGGTTTTCGTTTATTGTAATTATTGGCACATATTTTCTAACAAATTTATGATCAGAACATCGACGTTAACTACGCAACGTCGTAGAAACATAATAAAATCGTTAACGTATTAAAGGCTTTTAGTGATAAAGTTTTGATTTAATAAAATAATTGCGCAGAGTGTAATGACTTGATGTGTCGAAGCAATAAAGCCAATTGCCATTGCGATTGGGAAATAGTAAAGAATTTCAGAGTTGAGCTAATTGAACTCAAAAGTGATTTACTAAACAAAAATTTTTATTGTCATATTTTTAATCTATAAAAATTTGCTGAATTCTTTTGTGTTTCAAAGTGCTTGTGTGATATGAGCTCTTGAATTTTTATTAGGGAATCTTAAAACATATCCACTCTGCAGGACATACTTTACTGTCTAATATTATGTTCCATTTTATTGTGATAATGTAATTTTATACCTAAAATTGATGTTCTTTGAGAATTTGGATTGTACGACTTTGAACTTTTGAACATTTGCAGGTTACATTAATTCGGATGAAAAATGTTAACAATTTATTTTGCACATAACTATTTATCATCTATCAATAATTAACAAATGTTGAAATTTATGCCTCGCTTATTTCATACGAACTCTCTGTTTCATGGAAAATCAACTTCCAACTACATTTTACAGAATATTTTCAAACTTTAAATTTAATAAAATCATACATTTGTAAAATTCAAATCCAAGTTTTAATTTATTTAGTTTTCGATATATTCAATGATTCAATTTCACCTTCATAGGTCTGGAAAACAAATAAAAAAGTTCAATACCATTAGGATTGGAAGTACCAACCAATCACAAATATATCTGATCGTCCTCTAAGTTTTCTAGGTAAATACGAATCTCTGCAATATGTTTGTTTTTCTTACGCATCGAAGCCCACAAATTCAACAATTCGAAATATTCTCTAGGGAGTTCCACAATAACAGCATGTTACTTGTAAGAATCCAGGAAAAATACTACGTCAGGAAAACGATGAGTCTCGAATGTAAGGATGTTTAGTTTATTTACCTACATGTGTGTATAACGTGTTGCTGTTTTTCTTTGTTCGTGGATAAACTTCTGCTTTTACACATAATTTTTGTAATTTTTCTGAGTGGATTTTGGCTTCAAGATGTGTCCACGCTTATTTGTCTTCTAAATTGCTTAGGCAATAGGAGCTTTGAAAATTCAAAATGATTTCAAATCAATAATCAAACAAAAACCTGTGCAAGAAATTTTACATTAAAACTTTTACGATTACCATTTTTGATCGGATAAATCCTAGAAAGCATACAAAACTGTAATCAGGTAAAAGTGCTAAAAGTCCTTAAGCGATAATTTCCGTTCGTGATGCAAGACCATTCAGAGGGCGAATTCTACTTAATTGCTTAAAAATGGAGAAAAATGCAAATAACAATTAATCATCGAGTGTGGCTGCAGACCACGTGGCTTCAGTTCGGAGTTATCGATGCTGCTTTCTGATCTCACGCGCGAGTCTACATGATGTGGGTGGTTAGGCCTTTTATTCCGTTGCCCAGGCAAGGCTCTCTCAGCCTTCTATGAATGTAAATTGATTTTTTTTATAAGGAAACTGTGATTTTTTGTCAAAATCATATTTTGTAATTTATTTCATCTTTCATTTAAAAAACAATATCAAGGTAATATTTGGATGATTCAATAATCTACAACAAAGTGCACCCAACGGCAAATTATTTCTTGTTGTTTATTACTTTTAACAGCTGTGTTTGCTGCTATTTTCTCAAGATGAAGTTGTAACTTTAAGTAAAAAATTAATTTCATCAATAATCTGAACTTGGCTTAATTGTCATAAATGCAATTAGTTATTCAAACCTATAACAGTGTGGTTCACCTAAAGAATTGTCGATCATGGCTGTTGTAAATTTTTCTTATTAAAAAAAAAAACAAAATACACTTGTCACCATTCAATCAATTTATTTTAATTTAATTGAACAAAACGAGCTAACGAAAAAACGTTTATTAAATTTTTACCCTTGCAAATATGTCTCGCTTACTTTTCAAAAGAATAAAATTTATTAGTGATGTAATGCATTGCATTCTTCATTATTTAAAAATAGCCTCGTTTCTTTGTAGTGCGTGTTTGACAAAAGTAATGAACATTAAGCTCTACCATCAAAAAGTATAAGAAGGCGTTTTAAAACTTACTAAACTTTGCTGTTTCAAAATGAAGACTCTTTGGTAAGTATATGAAAATCAATAAGGTAAGAATTCGTTTGAAATGCTTTTCGACAGACATAAGTCAATCATTTTTTTTGAAACGGCCTGCAAAGGAAATCTAAGTCAAAGCTTAGATTGAATGTTCAAAATTAGATTTGACTATACAATTTCGATCAAAAATTCACTTGCAAAGCTCAAGAGTCAACTCAACCCAAGTTCTAATTTATTTTAAATAAAGCTCTGAAATCCTACTTAAAAAGAGTCTTTCTTGAAAAAGAAATTGCCATACTTGTTGCCTATTCACATTATCCTTGAACATAGCTGCGTGGAGTCTTGCAAATATGACCTAATCGTCGACATATTTTCAAGCCAATGAACATCTTCATGAACATTTTTAGCTGCCAATCAATCAACGTTGAAATAAAAATCTCACCGAAAAAAAATCTGGAAATGTTTATAAAGATCAATCCCCACCAAGAACGCTTTCAAAGTACTTCCCACGATTTTACCAATAAATTTTATGGTTCTTGAAATATTTCATAGTGAAAATCAATGCAGGACATAAAGTCCTAACAATAAATTCCTAGATTTTTTTCATTTAATTCTCTAGTTAAAGGATGTCTTCTGTTCCTTGCCTGGTATTGAATTTTTTAAGAATTTTTATGAATGGCTTCCACATCTCTCAAAATTGTAATTAACCCACTTGGAATTTCATTTGCTACCCAAACAGGCGGCAGCCTTTGAAGAGGCAATCATTTTATGAGCTATGTAGTGCAAATCGCTAGGCGGCATAGTGTTGAGTGGAAGGCCCATGGAATTCGATTTTGAATCAATTTAATTTTTCAACAAAGAGCACACAGTGCGATTCCGCCCATTGTTTGGTTTGTTGGTGGAAAATAGAGCCAGAAAATACAATTTTAATTAGGTGTTTGTTTACATTTTCAAGTGCTCGATTCATACTATAGTGATTAAATTTAGTTTGCATTTTTATTGCTTATAGTATAATTGAATTCCGCTCATTGAACAAAAGCGACTTGAATTCTAACCAATAAACACAATGTTCATCTGGAATTCAAGTTCATTGAACGTCATAATTCAAAGGCGAGTTTTGCAATTCCAAGCATACGAGATAAGAATATTATTTAAAAGCCTCATTGTCCTTCCAGCAAGATTTCAAAAAAAAAGTCTGCGTTCTCTCTTCCAAAAAGATTTATGACTACCATCAGCTTTTTCCTCGGCAAATTGATTTTATCGGTCATCCCTGCAAAGCAATTGAAACACTTTAGGATTCCCCCGAATAAATTCGAATTCTTGCGCAGTAATAGAGCGAAACGATAATGTGATTTGTTGGGTCTTTCATCGGAATTGGTATAGCATGTATAGGATAGTATATTTCATTTTTAGAATTGCTTCTAGCTAATCGAAAATTGTGATTTTTTGTTTTCGTTCCAGATTGTTTTCAGTTCAATTTTGAATTTCAGATTGTGGGCAAACCAAACAAACAATTTTTCGTGAAAAGCGGTTTATTTGAAATTCAAAATAGATTTTAAAGCAAAGATATTCACAATATGTTAGACATTTTTTCCGGAGAAGTTTAATTGAAATTATTTGATGGTCCGTTTATTTATATTCTACACAACACTTCATAACAATAGCACAATTTCCTAAATACTTGTCATATCAAAATTGTTCAATCACCGAGAACATACAATTGAATCAATCTTTTTCGCATTGAATTTCAAACTCAATTCTCAATTCTAGCTTCGCAAGGCATTCCATTCCCAAAGGAACTCATTAAAATTAAATCGTATACAGAAAAATAATTATTGTGATGCAAATCTCTCGCGATTTTCCACTCAATTCCCATTTGCAAAGGATAATGAAATGCGAGACTCCCTCCCCAATAATTTTGCAAAAAGCATTTCTAATTTATGTGGATTTCATGAATACATCCTCTTCCTTATTTTAGGCAAAATTTATAAACCAACAGCCTTTGACGACATGGGAATGTTGATTTCTTCCCTGAAAAGGAATTTAATTTCAAAAAAAACTGTGAAATACTATGGAAACACGAATTTCGATTGCATGTGTGGGCAAGGGAGTAACTTGGAAAGTTGTACGGATAATATTTTGAGGATGTTATTCAATTTGCACAAGATAACAACGAAATATTTGTGGGTTCAGGCAGTGTATGTTAAATCATGGCATAAATGTATTCTTTTCTAGAGTTCTCATTTTACTGTGGAGAAGATGTTGGTTCTCGGATGAGATTTAAAAACCTAAGCCAGATTTAAACGCTCAAAGCCAAAGAGATTTATTCAGAAGATTTTTCAAACACCAATTTAATTAAAACTATAATGTATAATACCCAATTTAATTAAAACTTATTTTGCATGCTTTAAGGCTTCGAAATTTTTCTAGATTCAATCCAATTTTCAATTCAAAACAGTTTTCATCGTTCCTTCAGAAATCAAACCCCACTAATTTAAGAGATATCTACTAATACACCTTTATATTTGCGCACCTAGCCTAAATATTTTTGATTGAGTATGTAAGTGGTTTAATATTTCATTCAAATCATAGGCAATATATCGAATATTCATAGTGTGTGTAGCAGCAGTAGCAGCGGCCAAAGATATTTTAGTTAAATTTTGGAAGCAAAATAATAATTTATTCTTGGTATAATCTCTCAAGCGATGCTCAGTGCTTGAAGCCTTCCTAATATGTTTTTCATGTATTTCACTCATACAACAAAAATTGTTGCTGTAAAGTTATGTATTTTGTTAACATTTGGAAATTTTCGACAAGGTTGTTTAGGTTTTCCTGGAGTCCGTTTAAAATCAAAAACCATACCATACTTGGTCACTTAAAATTTCAAACGAAAATGAATTTAAAAAAAATACAATTTTGACTGGTATTTGAAATATTAAGTACGTACTTAATTTTTGATTGCGTACGTACGTACGTAGTTTATATATTTACGTACCAGAGATTCTGGTTTCCTCTCTTGAATTGAAAAAAAGGCTTTTTTATCTTTATCATCAATCCATAAAAACGATCAACCTTAAAATATTCCTACTTGAAATCTCCTACATTCAAAAAGACGAAGATCTGTTTATAAGGAATTTATTTTTAAGCAAAGCCTTCAAACATTTTACTTTTTTTAATTCAAACTTAAATGACTTTAATAATAGAATGAAAAAAACAAATACTTATCGAAAAATAAATTTTAATTATATGAAATTTACAAAAACAGCAGCTCATGATGACAAAAAAAATGAAATTACTCTTCAGATAACAAATAAATAAGAAACACTTAGTAGTGTTGAAAAGGGCATTGTTTTGTAAGGAACGAAGCATCATATATATCAAAAGCTTTTCAGAACATTCATTAGCTCTTAGTGACACGCCGAGAACATAGTCTTTTGCTTTGTGCGTTCCGAGAAGGAAAATTTCTTATGCCAGGACTTGTATGAATTGAAGAAAAAGATATCATAAAATCAAAAACAATTAACACTACCACCCAGGAACGCTTCAACAGCAAAGTTTACAACGAATCGTTACGTTGAATTCAATAAATAATGAGATGAGATTCTTAAACTCAATCCAAAGTACGGGAAAAGTACATAGTTAGCGATCCTTCAGATTGAGAAAACTAAAGGATGAGAGTCCATAAGCTAGTTTTTTGGTCCTGAGAAACTTGAAGTTACTAATTTTATGCATTGAAAACACATAGGATTTAACTCAAAAATTATTATCCCTGTTAGCATGGTCACATAAATATTTAATATACGCAGTAAGGACTTCTGAAATGGATCTGGTTATAGCTACCACAAACAATCTTTTATCAGCATCTCTTTTAACACTAGAAAGGTCGCGCCTCTCAAAGTTACATAGAAGGTCGCATAGGATCTGTGAGAACCAATGCCAATACTGGATCAGCGTCCAATGTTAGCTTCCTGGAAATATCCACAATTATTTACAGCGACGACCCAATCGAAAAATATGGAAAACGGATTTCGGAGGATACTGAGAATCATTAGCCACAGAATCAAAGCGATTGCAGCCCATAGATCTAAACAAACACCGTGGATCTCTCAGATCCGGCGCGACCTTCCTAGTGTTAAAACAGATGCTGATAAAAGACTGTTTGTGCTCATATGCTTTGTGCAAGTTATAGCGGAACGAATTTAGATATTTTGTGCCTTATTAGTTATTCAAATTTATTTGCCAATAATTCCGCGTTTTATTTTAAAACAAACGAACAAACAATACTGCATGAGAAAGACATATTCAAAATGTAACTGATACAATAGCTAAGCATTGTATGTAATTACACGTTAAGAGTGAGCGAATGTTAGCGCGATTTTCAGCGACAGTATGTTTTCATATTTTAATGTGTTTCATAATATAAATGTTTTAATAAAAGGGTGTTGCATCCCTAAGCTCATATAAAACTAATAGGACAGATGTCTCAAAATTGACGATTTTTTCAAAGTTAATATACATATCGTTTAAAGTAAATAAATCCAAACATTTCACGCGTGCTATGATATTGATATTGTACTTATTTTTAGGACCAGACTCCCTTATTTTTCGAAACCGACGAAGAAAAGTTCGTTCATTTCTTCCAAGATTTTCTGATTAATTTTTTAAAAAAGTAGTCAATATTATTTCTCTAATCTTAAATTTGTATGTACTACTTATAAATAACTAATTTAAACATTGGTAAGTAATACACTGAGATTTGAAGAAAATACCTAAATAGAACATCCGAATGCGTTATTTCATTTTTTTAGTTCAATTTTTTTACTTATTTTTCATTCTTTCTCCCTTAATAAACACTGCCAAAAAAGTTACCTAAGTTTTCAGTACTAATATTATCGCACAAAAATGTTCAAGAGCTTTTGGAGAAACCCATCACAGTGCTTAATTATGCCTTGAAAAGGTATTACAATAATCTTCTTTCATATATTCTCTAATAATAAAATATGCATGAAGATCCTTTACTTTCTTCGTTTCAAACTATCTGCTGACTTATTTTCCGAGAAAATTACTTGCTTCAAACGTATTAAGTCTCACCCTTTTCCGATAATTTTTCCTACATGCTACATACAATTTCTCGTAAACATTCACAGCACAGGGCAACCTGCAACATTTAATGGTACATGTAACGTAATACCCATCGAGGTCGTTGTCATTTTTGTTGTCATCTGAATTGATGGTTAAAGTCGAGGCGAGATATTTTCATGTATTAACAATTTTCCATTGGTTTTTAGTATAACGATGATGGGTCATATTTACTTGAAATGTAACCCGAATATCCTTGAAGAGATATTGTTGCGAAGGGCGGTACGAAAATCTTTACTTTGACATGACAAAATGCTCGGCAATCTAAATATTAGGTAGCATGATTAGTTCATTTGTAAGCCAAGAGTTATGTTTGCTATTAAAATACCTTTTAATCTATTGAAATTCTAGAACCATTCGGATCAAGAAAGAAAATTCAAGTAAAATTAAGCGAAAACAATCAATTTTAACTGGAGTACATATATATTCTTTAATTGGCGCATAAAATGGATCACTGCCACATCGTGTAACAAAAATTACAGTAATTTATAAATATGCATTTTCATCTCGCTAATAATAGATGAGCTTATGAGATGTTTTCATCAATTTTCTTTAATTAAACAGAACCCAATTTTTCCAATTAGCATTTTCGAAACGAGTCTCATATGGGAATTTTTGAGTTTCAGCGAGTTCCATACACGACCCTTTGCCAAACCGTAAGTCAAAAAATGGCTTGATTTTTTCATGCTTACAGCAACACATTTGTCTCTATTAATTATTGATATCTATTACAATGGCTAGACATGTTATTTTTCCAGGAGCTTCTACTGAACTTTTGGCATTTTCTTGGAAAGCTGTTCTTTGCAATACTGTTAAACCGTTTCTCAATGGTTCAACAAAATATTCTCTCGGCGACAATAAAACATTTCCATGCATTCTATCGCAGAAGAAAATGATAAATCGTTTCTTTGCTGGGACATATTGTTGAATAATTTCCAAAGTTCTTAGGTGGCAGCACAAATTTCTTCTTAGAAAAAATAATAGCAGAAGTCCTTTTACTGATAACAAACAACTCAAAACTGTGGAAAGGAATGAACAAAACCAATCACATTTCCGATGATGTGTTATATAAAACAAATGTGAATTCAATTGAGAATGATGCCCATTTTTCTAAGTAGAAATTAGTATCCTCAGATAGTCCTCAGCTTTGCATTAATATACCACGAAATCATTGACAAATGAAGTTAGTTTTCATGGAAAAATACTACATGCGCCTGGTCAACGTCACGTTTAACATCTATACTTATCAATCCAATTAAGAAAATACAGTTTTCTGGCATAAGATTTTGTCCCAGCGGATTTTCAATTCATCCCCATCAACGGATCAACAATAAGAAGATTAGATGTTGCTGGGGCAATTGAAGATCAAAAACTAACTTTCGTATGAGTGTCTTGCAAAAAGTACAATGCACATGAAGATTAAATGTTTCAACGAAAAAATCAAATACAAGATAAACACTTTAAAGACGGAAAAACAGGTAAATTTAAGGGAATCCAGACATAATCGTGCATTTCTTCACGATTAAAATCTTCAGAATTTCAGTATATTTTCTCGAATATTTGCTTTGTTTGAATTGAAATAAATGCAAAAGTAAAAAACTCATGAACGACAAAAATAATTCTCAAAAAAATTGTTTTACCTCGAAAATTTAATGCTGGGACGAAATTGTGGATAAGCGGGTTTGCATGACAAAATGCTACTAACACAGTTAGCAAAAAAATCCGCGCAAATTAGTGAAAATATAAATATTTCGCAAGATAAAACTGCAATTCTTACAAAAAAATGAATGAATAATATTTTTCTTCGTTACTATTGGGAATATGAAGGGATCTACAAAAATTTATCTGAAATATCCTATTCAATAATAATTTAATTTAATAATACTCAAAGACGTAGAAAATTATTCCTATTTCAGCATTCACTTAAGTGTTTTGCAAAGACCGTGCCTAGACTTAATATTTTTCATAAATCTTGGTATGATAATGACAAATTCTGGGGAAGAGAGAGCAGTCCAAACATTTTCACATAAATCGTAATTTTCTTTAGCATGGACGGAACATCTAAACATCTCAAATAATTCAACACGAGACGCCTTGGAAGCTTTTTATTAATTTACCAGGTTTTACAGGCTAAATTGAGCGATTTTATTTTATTTGCTTGTATCTTCTTCAATAATTTGCGTAACATTTCAATGAACTGGGCGAAATGCAGGAAAATTTACGATCAAGCACGACAGCAAACAGTCTGTTATCTTTGGAGCTGAGCTTTTTTTAAGCAAAAGTTAAACTTTTACTGATCTGGAAAAAACTCCAATCAAAATGAAGCAGGTTTGTTTCAAAAAATTCACAAAAACTCCAATCAAAATGAAGCAGGTTTGTTTCAAAAAATTCACAACTCGAAAACCACACAGGTTGATTTCAGAATCATTTGTGGACATTATTTCTTAATTGGAAATTCATGCAAATCTTTCATTTGTAAATAATATTTCGCGAAAATTTAAGCCAAATGGGTAAATAAGTATATTATGAGTACTTTTGACAATGTAAACTATAGCTATATAACGTGTTACAGAAATTAATTAAAATCATCGGTTTGAACGGTAGATAAAAATAATCAATCTTTGTTCAATTGATTTCTCACAATTGTCTATCTAATTCTATAGAATGTTTTCTTATTGCCTTTTTTCACGGTGGAGACTTTTTTATATTCTCAAATGCTTTCAAATGGTCAAATACGTTCAGTGCATCAAAAAATGAGACTCGGGAAAGAAATATTTTCAGGGTTATATTAAAAAATACACATTAAAATTTTGACAGCATATTGTCCATTAGTTTTTAAAGAACTTGGACAAATATTCAATCAATTCCATACATATTTGGGTCTTCGAACCTCCGTGTCTAGTCAGCAAACTCCTGCCCACTAGTATGCTTTTTTGGTTCGCAACTCTGCTAACACTATTATTGCACATTAATTCTTGTTTGCAGGCTTCTGGCCGGTACATTATTAAATGGGAAGTGTGGTTTCGGGGTGATGGACGGCATCCTCTTCAGGTGCTGTCATTTACCATCCACCACCAGACAGGACGACCACGGTTATATAATAACAATACTCTCATTAGAGCAAGTGATATAAGTTAATATCAATCCAGCCATCCCTGTAGTATATTGTTTATTGTTTTGTATGCATATTTTTCCATAATTATATAAAATTCCATGTTTTTCTTTTTGAAGACTTATAGCATCTAATCTTTTGAAGCATTAATTGGCAGAAGTGAAAATTAAATTTTATAAAATTTCATTTTTCTCAACAATTTTTATGAATCAAAAAACAGCAATGCCAAATTCGATGAACATTTAATGGAATCATAAAATTATTATTACGCTTTAATTGGCATCACAACTTTGTTAATATATCGTTTCGTTGGTGAGATATCGCACAAGTTACAATTCATAAACAATCTGCTAACATTAATGACCAATCTGTAAATAACGTATGTTTCTTCTAAACATCCGTTTTGTCGGAGTCGGCATCATTTCATTCTTGATGTTTACATTTGGAAATGACTACGAAATTTAGTAAATAAGTAAACTATATAATTGTTAATAGAAAAATGAAAAAAGAAAGTCTTCATATATGTGTTTGTAAAACTGTACTATGTTATCAAAAAATGCATTCCAACATGTTGTCAGTGAAGAAAATATAATACTATACATGAAAATTTAGTCAACAAACTCTCCCATAACGATGCCAACGAACATTATTAAATTTATCTTACTAAATTTTAAAAACTATCATTGAGAATAATGGCATATGTTATTGTTCTATGAAAATGAAACAAAATCGGCAAAAAAATTACAAAATTAATATAATGAAATCTCATAATTCAAAACCCTGATAATAATCAATAATGGGCATTCAAACAAATTCACGATGGAACTACAGTATGTTTTATCTTTATATCTGTCGACTAATAGGTCATGTACAATCCATCCTTGAATAAATATGGTCAATAGCTTTTCATACAAATATCCGTATTTTACTTAGATTTGCTGATAACAACCTGCAAGCTGTAGGATATCTGAGTGATAGTTAAACAGATAAAAATGCATAAAACCTGCAGTTCACTTCATTATGAAGAAGAAGAGTGAAGCAGAATTTTTTTTCCTACGATATCTGTGAAGATAAAAATACGAAATAAATCATTTATAGGGAAATCTAGACTGAATTGAAGGACATGTGTTATATATTTTCTAGAATGGATTGAATTGCAGAGAGAATATAATCATAATCTGTAGCAATCCTTACTGTGTCAATATTTCTGTTTTATTGGCAACTATATGGATAAACTGTACCCATGATTGTTAAAAGGTATTCAAAGAGAACTTATGTGTTCTTTGCACACATCCCTTTCTAGAATACTTTTTGGGTATCGATTTTAGTCTCGAAAATTCTCCAACGAACAAATTAGTCACAGCTATGACAGCGACACTAAAAAAAACTTATTTTTTGCAAGTCATTTATTTACTCATAGGATAATACTCTTAGATATTCGAACCATATTTCTTTAAGTTCCAGAAAGTTTTACAAGTACAAATCCTCTGAGAAATAAGGAGATCCAAAAACCGTACAATAATGATAAATCACCTCAATTATTCTTTGTTTTAATCATGTAAGATTCAATTACCTCTAGTTCGTTGACCCTTCAGCCACGTATAAATGTGAAAACTAATACATATTTACTATACTTTTGCATTAAAGTCTGGTCAAGAAAGAAAACCCGCTTTATTACTTCAATGCAAGAAGCCGTTAATTCCCAAACATAAAAGTAAAATGAATCACATAAGAAACTGGAAGCTAATCCCTAAGAATCAGAGACATCCTAAATTAAACAGTCATAATAATTATCCTATGTGTGAATAAAAGATAATTTCAACTTCTATGAAGTATATTTCTCATGGGTGTCTTTCACCTCAGAGGTGGGTGGTAATATCTGTAAATGGTACTTAAGTTACAGTTAAGTCTGTTAATCTAATGGTTTTCTTCACATCAAGATTAGCAAATTGTGAACAAAAACTGTATTTAGGCAAGAAGATTTAATGGCAATGGTGAATACTGCCTCACTCACACGAAAACAAATTTCAATTAGACATCTTTTTTGATAGGACATAATACAGGAATTGAACGTGGTTTCATTAGAATTAGGCAGCTAAGCCCTCAGAAAACTTATGTAAAATAATTGTCCTTTGGCATTGAAAAATTTATTCCAGGTATGAATTTATTTTTTTCCGATAAAAGTTTTGTATTAATTGGAGATGGTCAAAGCAATATTCACAAGTTGTGGTGAAAGTGTTTCGCTTAATTATATTAAATAAATTATTTTTAAAATGGAAGCAATATCATTTTTAAAAATAATTTAATAAATCGAATGAAATTCGACATTGTATAGAATATTTTTTTTCATTTCGTAATGTGCTAGACAATTTCTCGCACCAATAATTTGAAATTTGACATAACATCAAATAGAAAATTTTATCGTGAGTCAATTGATCGTTTATAAAAATAAAATATATCAACTTACCCTTTGGAAATTGCAATTTGCACAATTGATCAAAATTATTTAGCAATCAATTTGCTTGATGCAAAGTTTAATAGTGTTAAAATAATATACAAATTATGTAAAAAGTTACATATTTACTATGTAGGTAATCCGGAAATTCGCATTGTTATCACGATGCTAACGAGTGACAAAGTTTTTTTTAAATGACACTCATAAATAACATATATCATAAATTTAGGATTAATTAGCTACTAGAATACATTATATTTTTTGAATTATATTGCAAGCTGCATCTTCTTCTATGATGAATTGGTCATCATTTTTGTTTTTCGTTTTAGAGTTGTATGCACTCATTGTTTCAGTTTTATGTACTTTTCATCTCAGCTTCAACAAAAATATGATAGCAACATAAATGCTCCGATTTAATGTCATTAACTTTCATTCAAAAATCAAAATGTTCTTTGAAAAAACAATTATCTACTTTTTACAGTCAATCTTGAAATTTTATAGGCATGCAGTTCTTTTTTTTTGTGTTTACTACGGATGTGATCATATATATGCCAAAATAAAGTTTAAACTCCAGAAAAATATCCAATACTTTTAGCAAGCATATATTTATTTAATTGCTAGAATTAGTTGAACAATCATCAACTGTGTTTCTGCTAAACTGGGTTTAAAACAACTCATATTGTTTACTATACTCGTGAAAACGCAAGCAGAAGGCAAAATATTTCTGAAACCAAAAATATGCTCTGTATAACTCCTTAAAAACATCGTGAATTTTTTCGATAAGTAAGTTTAAACGAAAAACATTTGCGTTAAAGTGTTTTTTAACGTTCACCATACGATTTTATGCTTTATTTTATCATACTTACCGTTCAGATCTATTAAATTTAATATCCCAAATTGTCGGTCATTTTGCCGAATAAAAACTCCATTTACATTTAATTTTTGTATTTCACAATGATATTATTCAAATCCAAAACTTTCACCAGACACTTAAGTTTTAAATTAACCAAGAAGTTTCCGTCGCCTTTCAATCACAAAAAAATTGTTTCACAATAAAACGATTTCCCAATCGAGGAAGAAACCAGCCCCCGACATTCACATCAAGCATTTCACTCAACACAAAATTAAAACTTAACAACCGTTTAGATTTACCATTGAATTGTCTTCTAAGTAAGTTATGTCGCGTTCATTAAAGGAGTGAAGGTGCAATTTAATTTCTGCCAAATTAATCCTTTTTATCTTTCTTTTGATCATGTATAATCAACTCAACGCTTCACCCCGAGCTAGCCTGAACTTTTCTTATTCAAGTTTCAATGAATCAAATTTTCCGGTTCGACTTTAAACAATTTTCAAAAAAAACATTCTGGAAAAATGTCTTTATTATCGCCGAGACATCTTACGAGCTCGAATTTTTACACATAACTGACTGAAATCGTGTTTCCCTCCAAACTGGAAGTGCTCGTGTTCTGATAGTGTGATAGTGTCTGATAAACCGAGAAGCAACCCCCCAAGCATTCACCATAAGTGCCGACAGGTGGATATGGAATGGTGGCTGGCTGGGTGGTTTTTCTGCCTCTTCCATTTATAAACTCTTCTCGGGGAAAATTCAGCATGGAAAATCTGCTATTACTTTTTTCTCGCGCTATTTTCGATCCGGAAAGAAACCATCCATGTTTGTCGCGCAACACGTTGCCAATTAGAACGGCTTCATTTGATTAAATGTTTGGATACATCTTTTGCTCGAAGAAAATATTTTGATGGATTTAGCTGTTGCGCTGGCAGCATGTGTCTCATGTTTAGGCTGTGCAAAATATTTGAACAGTAGATCGAAATCTTTTATTGCTTCTGATGAGTTTGAGATCTGAAAATTTAAGGTAAAAAAAAATACAAATAAAGACAACAGTATTAATATTATCTACATTCCGAAACAATGCCTCGATTTCTTTTCAAACACTTTACCATCAATGACCGTAAGAGAAACGAGGCTCGACGTGATTCAAAAGAAATAAGAATGAAATGATAAGTAAGTGACTATAAAATGGGTTGAAAAATGAGACGAGAATGTATTTATCTATTAAATATTTTACTATCTCTTATTTCGTACTGCTTCCGATGCTTAAAAACTTAGTTTCTACTCTTGCTATACGACAAGAGCGAATGAAAATCTTACCAAATATTTTCCATGTCTTATAAAATTAGCATGCACTTAGTTTTTATCGAAACTGGCTCTCACAGCTCTTGTGAAAAAATTTGAATTGTATCTAATATGCAATAAACTGGAACAACCTCTAACTAGCAAAAATTATCGAAATTTTGGGTTCAAAAGTCTCAACTGCTTCCAACTTCTTAGAAACCTCCCCGAAGCCGAACATCAACAACAAAGGCGGCTTTCCTCTGTGCAATAAATATTTACCAATATAATTAGCATCATTCCAAATTAGCCCAACACAAATCTGATTTTCTTGGAGAAGCTACCGCACAAGACGTACCTAGCCAGTTAATGGACCAGCCACGGATCAGTGGTAACTGACTGCGATGCTAACCAAATTTCAATTGATAATTCGGTCAAAATTTACAGCACGTTGTCTATTGCCAAATTCAGAATGAATAGTATGCAGTGCATAATTATTTGATAAAATATCTTTTTTGTATGCGATTCGCAGAGCAATGGTCGCCATTAATAATATTAATTAGTACGAACTGTTTGATGAGATACTAAAGCAAAATGTGCGTGATTCAAGCAAATAGAGTTTTCACCTCGATGCAATCTGGCTTCTGCAAATTAGTTTTCATAAGCTTCAAACATAACTTGTACCAAAGCAAGGATTATACGGACGCCAAAATAAAATTCAATTAAACAATGGGCTAATGCTTCTATTAAGAATCGATGGCTTTGAGGTATTGTTAGAGACATCTCATCATTGAACAACTTGAACACTAGGAAAGGAAGCCGTCAAGCAGCTTTGAGCCTGATACTTGGTGTATTGGAAACAAGTGCTCAAATCACTAATCTAGGCAAACTTAAGAGCTTTCTGAGAGTGTTTTCAATATAGAAATCGCATACTTTACTCCTTTGCTTATTGGTTTAGACATAATATATGTTCCCACAATAATTAGTTAAATGAGTCCTATAGTTTTTATATTGGATTGTTAAAATAAAATTGTTTTTTCTCGAATTAATTATACCTTATATGAAATTTGAACCACTAACTGGAAAGTATATATTCAAGATATTTGCTCCAAAACAATAAATTTTAAAAATTTTATGCTATTCGATAGTGATTTGAAAATTTTTGATACTGCTGGAAAATCGATCGTTATATATTTTCATCGTGTTAGCCCCAAATAAACAAGCCGCGAGGTGCGACCCTTGTGGTCCACACGGTCAACTTCCAAGTAATATCTAGATAAACATCAAAAACATTAAACACAATAATAATTTTGAAAATAATAATACTTTAAATAATAATAATGAGAGGTATTCATAGCAGTAACAGGAATGAGTTAATATTAATCATATCACCTACGGAAGGGTTTTTTTGGATTTCCAACATGTAAGCAGTTTTTTTATTAACACTAAAACACTGTAAAAACTATTAAAAATTTGCTCAAATTATGCACATAAACTATAAAACTTGGATTAAATTTACAACAATTTCCTTAGAATAAAAGATATAAAGTAATATCATTCGTATGAACCCTCTATACATGATAACTTTGTTTGATTTTTTATTTTTAATTTAGTTTTTTTATAATCATGGACTATGGTTTTGCTGGATTCTCTTCAAAAACTGATGAAAATGTATAAATTTAATAAACATTTATTACTGTGCTGTGCAAATCAGGTTGAAAAGATTTTTTATGAAAAAACCATTAAACCCTAAAAGCCTATTTTTTGCATTATCTTTTATTAAATTAAAAAGCCGCTGAAGCAATTTTTATATAATGTTAAAAAAATCGCAAAAATGTTAATACACGTCTATTGACACCTTAATGATGCAAATATTATATCTGGTTCGTGAGATATAGTGAATGATAAAAATGACCTTGAAAATCATGATGACTTTTAATGATTTTTTATTTTTAATTTATTTTTTAACGTAATCATGAGAAAAACTTTTGATAACGTTTTTTCAAGCATTGCTTGAAGTATATAAATTTTATAAAAATTGAATACTATATTTCGCAAATCAGGTTAAAAATTTATTGTTTATGAAAAAAACCTAATTTTTTGCACTTTTTTTCTTCACTTAAAAAACGGCTCAACGATTTTCTTAAAAATTCGACAGATTCAGTAAAATGTTAATACGCGTTCATTGACACCTCCACGATGCAAATCGTATGTTTTGTTCGCGAGATATAACGCATGACAGAAATAACCTTGAAGATCATGATGACTGTTAATGATTTTTTTATTTTTTATTTGAATTCTTTTGTAATCATGAGGAAAAAAATTTGATAACATTTTTAAAAAAACTGTTCGCAGTATATAAATTATATAAACATTGATTACTTTGAAAATATGGTGACTTTGAAAATATGGTTAAAAATTTATTGTTTTTGAAAAAAAAAAAACAATTTTTTGCACTTTTTTTTTGAAAAATTAAAAAACGGCTCCAAGAATTTTTTTAGAAACTGTATAGAATTACACAAATGTCAATACGTTCAAGTGAATCGTACGTTGGGTTCACGAGATATAACGCATGACAGAAATGACCTTCAAACGGGCAAACCAGCAAACCCCCCCGACCGAAGTATTCCAAAAACTAAGCAGCTTTTAAAATTGCAAAGACGCTTCAATTAACATATTGGCGAAGTCGATCAGACTTTGTTTACGTGAGTTATGCTCGTAGAAAAAACGGTCCGAAACGCACATACGTACGTACACACACATACATCTCATTTCTCAAAGCACTTTAAATATACTCTATAGACCTCAAAACGTAAAGAAATGTTGAAAATTTCAATTTCGATTTTCGAGGCGATTACAAAAACTTCCCATATACTGGGAAGTTAATAAATCGTAAATTTTGTCATGCTAACGACGTATGAAAATTGAAGAAAATTTCCTATACAAGCATTGTTTTATTGGTTCTACATGATAGCTTTTCGGTAAAGATTTTCAATTGAGTCAAAATCGTGTGGTTTTCTTCAACAGATTTTTAATTTCCTGAACAAATACACATTTCGAATGTGGTTCAAAGCCTTGCTTAATTATAATTTGAATTTTTCTAGGACCGTATTGAACGTTTTCTCGGTATATAACTTCCTGAAGTTAAATGTAAACAAACAGTAAACAACAATTTTTAACTATTTATTCTGATCAAAAATGTATATATCATCAAATATGTGAATCAAATTTAATGCTCCTATGCTCGTCAAACAAATTTGTATCCTTCACAATTGATGTTCAGAAAGCTGTAGCAACAAGTAGCTGAAATTTACAATGAGCGCATGTCATGTTCTTTGGGTTTTGTCTTGCAACAAGTGGCCGGTGCTTTCTTCATTCAGTAACTTGTGAAGTTGTTTCCATATGCAAATCATATATTTTTCATTCTTATTTAAAATGAACAGTATGTGTGAATTGTCGTTAGCTAGATCTGAATTTAATGCATGAAAAGAAAGCTTGTATGTAAATATTTTTAACATAATAAAATTTAATCTTTGTCCTAGTTTATTATTTCTTCATTCGGAATAAGAATTGAATAATATTAACTTACTAAAAAAAAACCAATTTGTCAATGAATCTTCGATATAACTCAATCACCTTAGTTTCGTTTTTCACTTAATTCAATGAAAATTAAGGGAAACAAAGAGTTGGCCGATGTTTCCTCTATAAGGACGACAGGAGCACAAAGTCCTGGAAACCTCAAGACTAGGCAACATACACATGATAAGGAACACTGAATTTGAATATAAAAAGGATGGCATACAAATTCGTTATGAATAGTTTGAAGAAGCCAGTTGCATTCGTTGCAGTGTTATTGCGATTTTCGTTGTTTTAAAAGGTGTTTTCAGTTTCAGTAACGGTGGGAAACGCTAAGAGTTGCACTCCTCTAGTTAGACAAAAGATTGTAGACTTGATAGAGTTAGGCTTGGCATATTGACTAATTGCCAACCGCCTAGAATGATCTATAAAAATGATTTACGGAGCACTGAAACACGTGAAAAGCCGCAGGACTGTTCAGGATATTCCTCCGGTTTAAAGAGCCGGAACGGCAACTCATAGTATGGATAGACAAATTGTCCATACATCGAAACGGAGCCCAAAAAGATAAGCTGCCGAAACACATCGCCGACTTTTCAGGGAAAGTGTGTTAGCAGTGAGAAAAATCAGAAGTTGTCTTGTGAAAGCAGGTCTACATGGCAGGATAGTCACCAAAAAAAAATCCTGATAACGCAACTAGTCGGAAGGAAAGAATGGACTTCACACGGTAACGTAAAATTCATGATATTAACCAAGAAAAGAACGCCGACATTTTAGAAAACAACATGTTGCTATGGACTGAGGAGAATCTTTCTTTTATATGGAAGTTTCAGCACAACGACGACGCCAAAAGTACAGTACGACACACAAAGTAATTCTTTTGGCCCTTATTCATTTCATTTTCTGCACACTTCTCACTGCACCTGCAGCTGTATGTTTTAATCCTTTCGTTATAATCAGGTTTTCTCCTCGCAAAGCATGCCTATGAATAAAACTTCCCTCAGACTATTCTAGTCTTGAGCCGCAAGAATTAAAACATCCAAACTTTTCCGATGACCTTCGTCTAATCTTATCATCTTCACCAACTCGTGTTTTAATATCAATATATTTACCTTGGAAAATAGCTATTGAACAAACGTTTAACGCCCCTAATCAAATAGACTACAAGAAAAAGTGCTTATTTCCAGCTTTCACTGTTCGGGAAACGGCAAACTACAGAACGTTTCGTACGCCTCCCGTGCAAAGTTAAGAGACTTGTGCTAAACTTCAAGCTTACTTTCCCAGCTAAACAAATATTTGTGGCAGCAACAGTTCATGTTTGACCATATTTTATTTTTACAAGACGACTTTGCGCTTCCATCGTCCACGATTATCTTGAATACACTATGATACACACACACACTGTCACGGTCCATTTCATTTTATTATATTTTATAGTGGGCTTTTGGATATCTATTCACCTGTTGCTAGTTTGACTATCCAAATACTGTACATTTGCAGAGCACCAACGCAGACGATGATAACACAACCATGAAAAATATTTACCCAAGGTGGTTCGCTAAATGATGGTTTCTGTGGGCCTTAATTGGGATTACTAGGTGAACAGAAAATTGCGAGCGTTTCTGGTATAGCATAAGAAATGTAATATTGAGTAATGAAGGGTAGTTCAGTGATGCAAAACTAGTCGAAATTTACATTCGATGTGCTGAAATTCTGTGAAAATCTCCATAAGTCTCCCATATTATTGCTGACATTTATATCCTTTATATGAATTAGATCATCCAATCGAGGATGGTAACATTTTTCTCATGCGAAATTGTTGAAAATAGGCAAGTCCTCTCTGTAAATTAGCTTGAATTACATGTGACCACACATTTCCATCAGTCGCTGTAGGTATATAAATATTTCTCATTGTCCTTTCAAATTGTATTTTCAAAATGTTGTCTTTAGTAGCTTAACTCCCCTCTCTGAAATTTAATTCAAAAGCAATGGACATAAACATTACCTTTACGGTCACTTGAACATCATTTCTTTATACAAATGTGTTCAAATTGAAATTCATCTTGCTCAGCTCCAACTTTATGGCCCAAAATTGTAACGAATATAATTTTTCAAGGAAAACAAACACAAAAATTTTGTTTGTATTTTATACCACCAACGTAAGAAAGGTTCACCGTGCAGTACCCAGAAAATTTTAACCATCGTCCAAAAGAGCCTTCAAATTGCTGGAATTTTCGTTTAACTTAACTAAACTAGAATTTTTTGTTCAAGAAACGTTGACAATTTACAGAGGCGGGCAAATTTTTCTAAGATATTCCAATGAAATTTTACAACTTTGGAAATGAGACAGCAGACCTTAATTTTGCCATCAGTCAACCGCCTCCCAGTGCCTACTAAATTATAAAAAAACGTCAACAGTCCCTTTGAAAAATTAACAAAATTCATTTCAATGACTTTTAGCATGAGAATATATTTTACCTGAAACCTTCGCACACAAGAAAACAACACCATCCTTTCTTCACAAGAAGAAAAACAAATCGTCTGGATATGCACGAGTGGAATATTAAAATTTCAGGAATAAGGCAAAACATCACACAAAAACAGCAGAAGACGAATAAATCACATTCATATAACATCACACATACCCTCGACATTTCAACTTGAACTTCAGCAGTACACAAGTGGGTAGGTACTCGTCGTATGGGGATGCTTCTGAGATTTCTTTATGGGTCTTCCACCATTAATTCAAAAAATGATTACATGAAAGTAAATTCCATAAATTTTCTGTACTGCAGTATTTCATTGAATCCTTAATGTTAGCTAAATATACAATGTGATACGGCGCACAACCCAAGGATCTCATTCTGAAATCACCAACGAAATAATAATCACAAATGAACACACGGCCTCCATAAAAGCGGTGTTGAAGGAAGCAAGAAGTAAAATTAAGAATATGATGGTCAACAATGGATTCAATAGCCGAAAATTTTCGGCAGGATTAAGATTTGTACGTTCCAGTTTTGCACTGAAATCAATTTCCTCGTGAATTGACCTGCCATCATGAATTAAAATATTTTTGCCTGAAATCAGTTTCATCTTCACAAATTCAGTTTCGCGGAAGTATGTCATTAGCATTTTATGCCAAAATTTACATCTGTTACGATTCGTCAGTGTAATCCTTTTTTTTCGCAGTAGACAAAAAGAAACACATTCTTGGTGCCTGACCCACATATTTATGGTACGCTCGTTTGATCATTGTGTGATGGCATGAGCTACGCCTAAGAATGTTTCCTGGCCCGCTTTTGGATTGAGGAAGCTTCAAAACTCCTTCTGAAATACCTAGCTCGACATCGAATTGGAATTCTATTTTCAGAAAAGAACGAATTCCGTTCGATTTGTTCAAGGGAGTTATTTATTTATTTGAATCAGCTGTGAACGTTCTCAGGATACGCAACAATTCAAGATATTTCAGTTTCGAATTTATATTATTTATATATATTTTTTACTGACCCAACATTGATCATCATAGATTTAGTGACAATTGGAATTCAATTACTTTTTTTATGAGAAATTAACGGACAATCAAATATTTTTCCGTTCTGGTGTTTTCAACTTTAAAATATTGATTCTATATTCAAATCGGATCTTCTCATAAAACCATTTGTTTACAAAGCAAACATCCAGTTTATAGCGAAAAATAATGTACAATTTTTCAACATTTATTGCAATGTTCAATTTGGCAAGCAAATCTTTTAATTGTCGTTAAATGGTAAATTTTTCCAGCGTGAACTTTTTCATTTAAGATCGATTGATGGCGGAATTGCATATGCCTTTCAAAATGTTTTTTTTTTTAAATTTTAAAAACCAAATCTTCGATTCAATTCGATCAGCATTCATTACATTCAATTATCTACTGTCTTCCAATATTCAGAATATCTATGCAATAGATATTTTAGAAAAAGCCGACGCAGAAACTTCTGGACAAATTTTAAGAGAGAAAATTTTACGATCTACTGTTCCCAGAAATAAATTCTCGGTACAATGGATTATGAATCGGATACAAACTTCAAAAACTAACAACGCCTACACTGAATAGGAAGAACTGGTTGCCGATGATCCTTCAGCAGTGGAAATAATTTATTAGACAGTTTTCTAGTCGTTGGATGAACTTGAAGATTAATTTTCATCGTGAAGTGGTTTTCACATTTAGTCTGTCTGTTCATAGCATTGCAGCATTAATTCGAGTGAAATTCAATGGCTTAAAGAATGTTTACGGCATTCCAATGCATCAAATACTTTCCTATTTCATATCCTTGTTCGAAAATAGAATTTAACCGGAACTTAGTCTTAACAGGCCGAAATATTGTCAGCGAACTTGACAAATGGCTGCTTGGATCCTTCAGTTGCGTGAATCTCATGGGAAAATCGAA
The DNA here is from genome assembly GCA_963942545.1 of Oxycera nigricornis. NCBI lineage: Eukaryota > Metazoa > Arthropoda > Insecta > Diptera > Stratiomyidae > Oxycera > Oxycera nigricornis. The sequence continues at coordinate 6,756,597 of OZ012663.1, read as the reverse complement.
AGCAACTCAGTAAACTCTCAAAGTTAAGTTCAAGACTGTTGTCAGAAAATATTTTAACGGTCTTTCAAAGTTTTCTTTAGCTGGCACGACGGTGAAGAGTTCTCAGTTTCAATGAAAATTGTTATACGCATCACGAAAATTGAATGTTAAGACTTTTGGGAAACTATTAAGCGAAAATTCATCTTAAAAAATGTTGAAGTTAGAATGAAAATGAATTTTTCTATGACAGGTTTTACAATTAATGTAAACTTTTTGAGCAACCTTTTCATAACTTTTGATTTCGGAAATTGTTTTGTTTAAAAAAAACTAAAATAGTTTATCATGGTCATGACAATCTATAACATTTGTCCGGATCGTTGAGAAAAAAATTGGTTGTCACCATTGATGAAATTTGTTTGATCTGAAATAAAATTTCACAACGTTTATAATCATCGTGCCAAAATCACATATAAGAAAAGGAATCATAACTTGACTTACATTTGAGTTTGAAAACCTGGAAAAACAATTAATTTCGTTTCTCTATTATGTTCAAAACTTTTTATTTTCTAGTTCTTCAATCGATTTTATGATCGCATTCAAAAAAAATCAGTGCAAAGTTTCAATTTACTAAGAAAAATTGCGAAACATCCAAAAAACGAACAGCCTCAAACGAATAGCAGCTCACAGATGAAACATACAGCAATATTCATAATTTGAGTGGTACGATACATGTAATTGTTTATATGATTTTTCGCCCAGGGTGTAATTAATAATGTACTTGTTTACGATACCAAAGATATCTATCAAAGGAACAGCCAGCTGAAATGTAAAACGCATATGTATTGGAAGAGCATATTATTATTCCTACCTAAACAGCAATTCACTGATCAAAAAATTTGCAATTTTTCCTATCTGTAACTTGGATTTCATTCGTAACACCTTGAAAAATAGTATATCATTGCAACAGCAAATACTTTTTTCGAAAACTCATTTTTCTTACGAAAATATTAACATCAAAGAAAATGAATACTCATAGAATCCCACAAATAAGCTGGATACTAAAATGTTGTCTGTGATTCTAAAAAATTGAGAAATTCCACGAACTTTAATTACAGTTTAATGCTCATCTGGATGAAACATGCCTAAGGAAAAGATACAAAGATACTTTTAAAAATTTCGTGGCACAGTCGTCGATTTATTGCTTTCAATGTTTATTGGACATCTTCCAATCATGAAAATTTCCGTCAATAAAATTATTCGTGATTAATTTTGTAGCTAAAATCAAGTGTGAGGCGTGTATCTTTGAATTATTCAGCTTCGTTTAAGTTTCAGGACCTTTCTCACTCTTCTGGAAGCACCTACAACATTTACGATTGCTTTCGCCAGAGTATGACGTGTTCAGTTTGTAAGCATTTACAAGTGGCTCTTATTTCATTGTCTTTCAAAAATTTAAGTCTCTGATGAAAGTACAAAAAAATAAACTAGAAGATGTATCAGTTATCTATGTTACTTTCGCAAGTGATAAATCAGGATGCCACCTTTGCACCGCAGATCTTTATTGCTATTTTCAAGGATAAATTTACTTACAGACTATATAGATTGAGAAGTCGTTTTGAAAGCAATTACTTGTTAACCACCCCCTCTTTTTGCGATTGAAATTTTGAATCCAAATCTAATTAATTTTAAGAGTGAGTACAACCAAATATGAGAGATATGGGAAGTCTTTCGTGTTGTGTGACCCAATTTAATGCTGCGTTAAATTGAATGTCAAATAAAGTGGCTGGATTTTTTTCTTGCTTTAAAAATAAATTAGATACTAACATTTTCCATCAGTGCAACAGGAATCAGACATGACTCATGATTTAAGGAACACACGTTTAAAACAGTGCGAATACTAAATATCATTCAACGTAAAGGCAAACGATTGGAAGAAGATGTTACTCCTAATCATTAATAATATCAAAGTCATTGTGGAATATTCTGGCTTTATTCGCATTGACAACAGTAAGTATGACCCAGTTTGTGTGTATCTTATTTTGCCGATGTAACTCAAAGTAATTTTGTCTATACATCACTTTAGTTTACTAAGAATAGTATGTTCCCATATTATGAATATATTTTATCACTGCAGGTTAAAAATTGGAAAGGCGCTTTCTTAACATAAGACGACAATATTAGAATTTTCCGAAAGATAAGATTCAATTTATAAGAAAGGACACTTTAAGCTTTCAATTAATCTTACTTCCTAAATTCTTAGTAGCTAGCAATCTCTTCCAGTTTCATTCGCATCGTAAATATAGCCTTATAGGAAAATTCATTGCTTTTCATGATTACTCGAATCTCTTATTCGTAATCTTCTGATACAATATTTAAATTAAATAAATAAATTGACATTCACCAAACGAAAATCTTTTTATTATCTCACTAAATACTGGAATCCATTGTAAATAATGAAAGGATATTTTTAGCTAACAAATTTTTTAAATTATTACACATGGTTTATTTGCTTTAAATTATTTTAATTTAAAAGGAGTCCTTTAAAAAATTGGAAAATTTGCCTTGCATTGAATTAAAATTCTTTTTTATCATGTACAAACTTGTTAATAAAAAATATTGTGTATTTTTTTCAATAACGTTTTAATTTTCATCTCAACTGCTTATCTGTTACTTATTTCCCAAATATTTTCGTTGATTATGGTTAAAGGCAAATTTTACTATACTCCCCAGTTTCAAATTAAAAGGCAACGGAATGTAATAAAATAAAAAAGGTCATATATCGTAAAATACTACACACATTCATAATGGTTTCAGCCATTTTTTTTATTCTTCTTATACTCAAATTATGTTGAATTAATATTTTACCGTACCCATTGTAAAGCATTTGAACCTTTTACAGAGGATTACTTATCAATTAACCATTTGGTCGCAAACTAATTAACACAACACGTGGACTCGCTTTGGTATGTATAGGAATAGAAATATCCAGTTTCAATTAATTTCAAGGCTATTTCTGAAAGCATTTTTTTGTTTGGCCCATTTATCGAGAAGAGAAATGAAATTTTCCAACCAAATGCTTTATCATATCCACTCTTGTTGCCATAGAAATTTACCCATGAATAACTTCAATGATTTTCAAATGAATTTTAACATTTTAGAGAATTAAATTTAGCATCGACTTCGACTAAACTTCACGTGCCGAAAGCAAAGGCAATTATTTTGAGGATAAAACAATAATTACGCCCAATGTTTTCTCTTTGTGCTCCTTTGATGGATGGATCAAATCAATTCCTCTTTATTTCGACTTCAATCAATCAATCCTATTTCTCTGTTGGCCGAAATTTATTTTGTGATTGAATGAAAATTGTGAAAATTCTCAAAGTTAATCAATATGCAAATGAAGCCGACGCCAGTTAACTTCTTCAAATTAGCCTCCATTGTAATCTTTGCAATTGCTTGTTTTCGTCATCTATCCACTCAAAAAAGTTATGTTTTTACATTAATCTTTCAATTTAAAATCAATATCAATAATTAAACTATACTTAAAGAACAAACAATTTTCTCAATTCAATTCAATTTTATTTAATATATACAAATGATAATTAAGTTATATGAAAGAGGCTTTTCGAATTGTTCATCCCATTTGACGAAATCCAGTTCCTGAAAGAAATGTCATGGAAGAAATATAGTTGGTTTTAGAATAGTCTAGATTAATTGACGCCATTGTCAGTTTGTTAGATTCACATCACACCTTATATGTTTACATACAAAATAATTAAAGGTCAGTGAAACATATTCAGAAATTATAATGCAGCAACACGTTTTTAAGCATAGTTTTCCCGTTTCGATGCATAAACACAATATTTAATTTTAGATTTTTGGGACGTGTTATCACAATACTATCTATCATTATTGAGTTTGAATAACTTTAATGATGCAACATGCAATGGAAATACATATGTAAGATTTCTGTAAGCTGGAACGAACACTAGAACCCACACATAAAGCATTTGAAGCAAGTATTCGCCACAATTTAGACAGTGGAATTTTAATCATTCTACCATCATTCGCATGATTCTACAACAACAACAATAACAATAACGAAAAATCCAAATCAATCAATTAGTTATATCCTCTATAGCCAGTAACATAGTCAGGCGACGAATAGCCGCCGCTTCGAAGGAAGCCCCAACTGTTAGAGTGCGGATAATATCCAAAGCCTAGATTGCGACGTCCGTAGTAGCCGCGATCGAAATATCCTTCATAGGATGCTAGACCGCCATTACCTCCGTATCCTCCATATCCACCGAATGCTCCTCCTCCTCCTCCTCCTCCAAGGAAATTCGTTCCTGACGGATAGTATCCTCCTCCTCCCCCAGATGGGTAGTAGCCACTGCCGGGATAGTACCCTGAACCCGGGTACGAACCAGAGCCTGGATAGGAGCCACTACTGCCCGGGTAGTAGCCACTGCCTGGATAGGAGGACCCAAAACCCGGGTAGGAACCTGAGCCTGGGTAGTAACCACCACCCCCACTGTAGCCAGGCCTCGCTCCGTACGAAGGATACTTATTGTAAAATAGGCTTCCCAGATCAATAACTGTTGGTTGGCAAGAAAAGATTTTAATCAAATAACAAATATGAGCCGCCCAATATACGTACATCGACCGCTAGCTGCAGTTTGCAAATCAGAGCGAGAATTTTTCGCCGAGCTTTCAATATCTTCGCCTTTGGCTGCTACCACTGCCAACAGAAGAATAGAAAACACCTGCAAATAATGTAATTGTTTGATCATAACATAATCCTTTTTTTTGGCTTCCAGGAACAAAGAACGAATTCCATCTCGTAAATGCTAAATGCAAAACATTTTTGAATTTTTTTAAACATAAATCATATACTTCTTTCACATATTATGGAGCGAAGGTAAATATCTACATGCATGAAAATCATTAGTTGCTGATTTTTCCACAATTTCCAGGAAATAATTTTTAGGAAGCAAACGTTCCAGATTTTAAGATTTGAAAAGAACTTCACTAAATTTCACATAGAATGATTTTAGACGAATAGAATTGCACCATGCCTATGAAAAGAATTGTATTTGTAATGCTTTTGAGTCTCACTTAAATGTGAATGTTGAAATGAAAAATCGAAGAAAACTTTGATTCGATTTTCGAGGCATAGTTTTTAAGTCCTTAATGTTATCAAGTTTTCGAATATTGACCCTGTGAAACAAATTCACTATACATTTAAGATTCTATTGATACATCATTTCATTTTATTTATGATTGTCTTCAACACTCTTTAGGCCAATCTATTTTTCCAAGGAGCACGAACTATGTACGAAGCTCAGTATAAATTTTTACGCAAATGCTTCTGTTGTGACCGGGTTTCAAACTAAAATTTATGATGTATCCAGCAATGTGTATAACATTTTTTTGGAATAGTAAGAAACAAGCTTTTTACATTATCTTCACTGATATTTTGAATTGTATCACAAATTTAAAACCCCTTACAGTTTGTTTTGATATTTAAAAAAATCGTTAGTCTCATTCCACTTTGAATAAAATCCCTCAAAAAATTCATCTAGCACTGATGCTCGCTTATACCAGGCAATTCGATCCGGCACCTACAATTCAATTAAAACCTGCAAACACGCTTCTTCATTTAACAGCACCCATATTTAAATTAATTTTAATTACCAGCATTTTCACTTGACTCATTTTCCCGAAAGTTATTGCTAACTTTCCTCCAATTTCACTTTCGATAAAACTTTAACAGACTTCCCGATCGACAGTCACAATATGCAAAAATCCACTCCAGCTCATAGAACGTCTTGGCGTTTTCGCGCGAAATTCAATATCTTTCAAAAAATTTACGATGCTTTCAAGACAAGATTTTAATGAAGTGAATGTAGCGAGCGCGTCGGTACCGTAACGTAAAGTCGCGATTCTCGGTATCTACTAGAAACAATGGATAAATAGTGAATAATTCCACTTCCCACGGAATCATCAAATTTATATACCGCGGCAAGCAACCAACCCATCCGCCGGCATTTCGAAAAGGGTAAGAGTAAGAGTGAGTTGTTGTAGCAGAGGAAGAAGAAATAAGGCGTTTTCCAGCAAACCACTCAACAAATAGTGACAAACGAACAAACAAACAAACATACAAAATTGGTCTTGAGGTGGTGGAAAATTAGTGAGCCGCTTATGATAATGTATTTTTTTTTTAACTTGAGATAGAACTTGGCCCAAAGCCTTACATAGATTGATGCATGGTATTGCGCTTCCCCCAAGCTAGGCCTAGATTTACACGGAGTTGAATTTCGCATTGTGTTTGCCGCTGTTTTTCCGATTTTCATCGTGTGCTGCGAACAATTAGCGGGAACAAGGACAGCAGACAAAGGTTAACCAACTTGCAAGTGAAATATGGTTTGATGCTAAACTACGCATGCATCGTTGTTCATGGATAATTGATGGGAATCAACTCGTTGATTTTACGTTTATTGTTCTTTTTTAATCAGATATGAGTATCTTTCAGTACTGTCAGAAGAATTTTAAGATGTTATTCCGATCTTATACAGTCCTGTACAGTCATCATTCGCACTCTGACAATTTAGTTTTTACAGCCAATTCTACTATTATGCAACCCCCATTTGAAAGCTATCTTAATCCATTTCTTGAGGGACTAAATTTCAAAAAGTGCGATACACACCATCTTTAGGCACACTTTACACATTCACATGCGAGTGAACACGCATTTGTTGGTGCTGGCGTTGCGGAAGAGCTAAGAAGTGTATCCGGAGATAAGATGTGGCTTGTTTATCTAGATAACATTGTGTAATTCTTTTATTTTCTATGTACTTTTGTGCGAACTGGGCAAAGAGACGAAATGGTAAAAATAAATGGTCTGATGCAGTTTTTTTAACATTGACCTAACGTTGTCAAATTGTCACTAAGACGACATTAAAAATGGTCAATAATATCTGCGATTTTTTTGTTCAAGTAGCTTAGTTTAGTTAGAGTACGATATAAGATCGCTTTTAAATGGCTTTCGTTTTCAGGTTCTCTGAAATTTTCAAAAAGTTAGATACATTGAAAGTAATACCATAAATGTTCATCAATCATTCAATTTATACTGAGAACTATTTTTTAAATAGTTTTGTCATTTCTACAGAACGAAGATTTTGGCTTCCATTGCTTCCTTTTAATTTTCCATTACATTTAATTTAATTTTATTACGAGAAGTTTCCAGAACTCGTTTTACGGATACATAATTCAAAACAAGTACAAAAATAATTGAATATTTTATGGATAATCACTGATTTCTATGTGTTGTTTTTAGACAATGCAAGAAGCCATTTTAAAGGAAATGCAATCTTTATTGGACGATCGATATCAATTTCCAAACTCGACTATTTCGAGGAAAACTTCACCGAAATATGTTACAAAATATTTTTTTCGAAATTCACCAAGGTTCAAGTCATGATCCATTCCATTTTTGTGTGTTTCAAGACGTATCATCTACGGGAGCGTCCATTGATTACGTAAGGATTTTGGTGGATTCATTGAATATTTACGTGGATCAATCGGAGGGAGAACGTGTTACAAAGCCCTTTCTACGTCATTTGTTATATTCATATCGATGCTTGTAGGAGAAAAGACCGCTAGCAAAAATGAATGGAGTTTTTGTTATTACGCTCACTGAAGAGATTTTGTCGCGTGATGGTATAAACTAAAAAGCATTACGTATGATGATGGAGGAAGTAATTGAAATCTTACGAACACTAAAGGACAAAAATATTAAAAGCTACAATTTTTTATTTGATGAAAGCTTTTTAAAGCATATGATCTTGCAAAGGGTTGACTACAAAACAATTTACCATTCGTTGATTACCACAAATGCAAATTTGATTAATTTTTTTTGGTTTTCAAAATGTAACTGGTTTTTTTATTAAAATTAAAACACGGTACTGTAAAAACTAGCAAAGTCTTTCTCGTCAAAAACTGATAAGAATTTAACAATTTTTATGAACATTCTTTACTGTGTTGTGCAAATCAGGTTAAAAGGTTATTTTTTTATGAAAAAACCCTAATTTTTTGCATTTTTTAATAAATTAAAAACGGCTCCAATCATTTTTTAGAAACATGAAAACATCATTTAAATGTTAAGACGCGTCAATTAACATCTCAGTGATACAAATACTATATTTGGTTCGCGTCATATAGTGAATGACATGAATGGCCTTGAAGGTCATGATGACTTAATGATTTTTTTTATTTTTTATTTGATTTTTTTCATAATCATTAGAAAAACTTAGCTGGTTTTTTTTCAAAAACTATTTGAAGTATATAAATTTTATAAACATTGATTACTGCGTTTTTCAAATCCTATGTTTGGTTCACGAGATATAGCGCATGACAGAAATGACCTTCAAAGGGTCAAAACAGCAAACCCGCCTGACCGAAGTGTCTCAAAAACTAATCAGCTCTTAAAATTGCAAAGACCCTTCGAGTGACACCTCAACAAAGTCGATACGAAGTTTACGTAAGTTTTGCTCGTAGAGAAACTTTTCGCGAACGCACGTACGTACGTACATACACAAACACAAACACACGCATACATACTTTTTCCTAAAAACACTGAAAATGTACTCTAAAGACCTCAAAACGTAAAGATATGTTGAAATTTTCAATTTCGATTTTCAATTTCGATTTTCGAGGCGATTACAACCACTTCCCATATACTGGGAAGTTAATTAAGGATTTTTTTGGCCTCTTCAGATTCACGTGTACGCTCATCTGTTATTTATGGCGTCAAATTCTGATCACTCTTTTATTAAGGGGGAAGTACCTTTAGAGGCCGAAAAAAAGGTCTTTTTTGCAACTGATTTGTGAGGAAATGAAGACAGTTCTTATTAAATCAGTATAATATTTATTTTAAGCCATGTTTGAGGTTGAAAAAAAAACATATTCTACACAAGTGAAAGTTGAAAAGTAACAAATTTTTCAAGGATCTTGAAAGCCATGTCGTCGCTGACGTCGTAAATTGCGTAAGCGATGCTGGGTGCAATTTTCATCTAAAATCAACAAACCAAAAATTTTCTTACTCGAGAGGTTTTTTTTTGTAGATAGACTAAAATGTTTGCGAAATTCGAAAATTTACCCTTCAAAACAGGCTCCAAAAAATTACGATTTTGACGAAAAATTTCGTTGTACTTCCAGTCAAAAATAGTCCCAAAATAATTTTTTTTAAAATCTTTAGTCTATATAGAACAGTTTTTTATACTCTTCAAAATGAATGCTAGATGACGAAAATCGATTCACTAGTTTTTTTTATTATCACTTACGCAATGTTAAAAAACATGGTTTCGAGAAAAGGCCGTTTAAAGTTTGTGGTCAAGAGAAAAGAACTCGGCGCCAGGCACTTCCGGGATGCATATCTTCCACAATTTTGAGAATTAGCTTTTGAAACTTTGACATGATATTCTTAGGCGATATATCTATCGATTAAAACAATTTAAAAAAATTCGATTTTAAAAAGTGTCTAATGGTACTTCTCCCCTTAAACCACCAATAATCTTTAATTTTCAGTTATTTGTTGATAATTTGCATAAACACTACGTTTTGAATGAAACTAAGTTTCGTTCGTTTTTTGTTGGAAATAAGTTTACGCTTTGCTTTTTTTAGTCGTGTTTGTAATAAGCGAATTAAATTTTCAATTTTTTTCTTCACAATACACAGTTGCTTCAGTGTATACTTACAATCTAATCGAAACAAAAAATCAACCCGAAAATTTAAGCAAGTTTCACCAGTACGCAAACGCAAATTTTTGAAATACATTTCGGCTTTATTATCTTTCGGGTTTCAATACTCATTGAGATCAGATCATTTTATGTCCTCAAATTTTATTAAATTGCGCTAATACTGTATGTCTAGCAAATGTATCGCGTATCCAATGTAATTAGTGAGCTGTGTTTGTCCTGAGGACAGAAATTGACCGCATTTCCAATATGTCGCCTTGAATTTCCTCAGAGCTCATCATCATGTGGGTACTAATAGTGGTTTATAGTCTAGCATCGTCACACCAAACACCAATAGCCAATCGTATATGTTTGAATCTTCTAGCAAACACATTACAACACAAACTTCGTCAAATGTTGCATGTTACTTGCATTGCAAATAGTCAACAAACAATTCATCAATGCTCACAACATAACACTCCTCCGCAACAATTTGCTATCGTGTAAACGGATTGAGCTCAGTGTGAAAACAAACATTTTGTAAATTTACACCGTACAGAATCGCAACTTTCATGGATTTTACTATCAATTTCCGATACAACAAACATTTGTTCGTATGGTGTTTGGCGTTGGATGAAAAGATTAAAGTTGAGAATGAATTTAGAAATGGAACAGTTTTGCTTGTTTTGATCGAAACTTGAATGATAACTCAACTCTTCAGACATAGTGTTTAGTATTTCAAGAATATTCTCACATTCCTTGATTATTTGCGGTGATGAAACTATTGCATGTTTTAGTTTTAAAAAACCATAAGATAGCGTAACGTCTTTGTTAATGAATCACACGATATAATCGTCCAAGGTTTGAAACGCCCAAATTTTTATTCGTCAAGACAATAAAACGCGCCCGTCCATGAAATATCAAGAAATAGCTAAAGAATATCCAAATATGCAACATAACAATTTTTTTAAAGGATGATCATTTATCATCTTATGTCTCCGATTCCACGAAATTCTAATTAATCATTTATTTTTTTCCAATTTCATACTAAAGCATATTTTCCTGTCCACTCAAATCAAATCCAAGAGCATATGAACAAACATAATATATGTTTGTTCAAATGATCGTGTTGCAGATTCGTATTCACGTGCATGGTAACTGAGGCGACAGAACATCAACTGCTGCACGCTACTCTGTGATTTTCGCGTAACTGCTTCAATCACATTTCAAGCTTTTCTGACATCATCAACTGAAATTCAAGGGCGGGAAAATTATCATACCTGATGTTCATTTGGGTGAATACACATCCGCTGTGTTGAGCAGCCAGCACACAGACAATCTTAAGCTTTTTCTACTTTCGTACGTTTGGCAATCTTTTCCGGTATGACAAGATATATTGTGATATGATTGTTTGAGTGAACACTTGTCAAAGAAACTTGAACTTGAATTTTCATTTTTGACACGCTTTGGTGCGTTGAACACATTTGCAAGTATAATGTCTTACTAGGAGAGGCTCAGGTTATGGAATCTCAGATTTGGACGAAATTTGGCACAAAAGTAGAAGACGTCAAGGATATTCGACCCTTAAAATATTAGAGCGCAACACTCCTCCGTTTTTGAGAAAAACGTCCTTAAAGTTTTTAGCGTCGCTAATTGATTATTAAGTTTTTACATCTGGCAGAAGCGGTGCAGTGTAGGTAGCAGAACTACGAGCTCGCGATCATGGGGTCGTGTGTTCGATTCCCGTCGGGGTATTGTTTTTCTTTTTGGATAATTGTCGTCGTCGTGTGTTCGATCACCGGTGGGTACTGTTCTTTTGAATATTCGTGGATGTAATTATTTTAAGGTAAATCTGCAATGTTCAACTGCAAAAACATTTATTTTAAGAAATCAGCAAGTTGTTCGATCATTTTATATGCAAATTATACAAGAAACTCATTGTTGAACGGATAGAGTCTTAAAAACTGTTGTAATCGAAGCAAAACCATAATTGACGGTAGGATCATCCCCTTTTTCTAGAATCAACCCTGCTTCCTCTTCGTGTCTCAAAGCCAACTCGGCAAAAAGCAATTAACCAGGGTGGCGCCCAACGTGGCCATGAATGTTATGGTGTTGAATAATTGAACACCATAACATTTATGACTCGATACAATGGGCCTACTGGCCGGACGCCGCCGACAGTTCGCCGGCAGCCAACTATGCGGCCGTGAAACCATCCTTCCCCAGTGCTCTGCCTATCCCATATCCTTGCTCCCTATGCAATTCCTTAAGCAATAAATCGAAGCGTTCGGTCACCACAATAGATGATGTTTTATCTTCCTTGAAAATGGTCCGCGCCGAGCATGCTAACGCAGCTCTAGCAGCTAGTCATTTTCGCAATTGCATTTACCACGAAAGGACCACGCAGTGGCTCGACAGCATACGTACTCGAAAATTGTTCGGTTTCATCATAGTAATCGCTAAAAATATTGCTTTGAGAGCTGGAAATTGTTATTCAAAATTTGTTAATACCCTTGTCGCCAAATTGTTCGTTCCCGGACACTCGAATCTCAAACTTTCGTTAAACTCACACGTTTGGCTCGTTTGTCACGTTTTGAGTCTCACGACAAATTCGTTGTAACTTTTTTATATATGTTTTGTGCTGAGCATTATTTTGATCCGCAACATGAAAGAAAGCAGGAACGCAATCTTGAAAATATTCAGATTACAATAGAAACACTGCAAGTGCTTGGTAAAAGCTGCTGAAATGTTCTAGACAAATTTTGAAATAAATGTAATTTTAATGAACATTGTTTTTGTTTTACTTATTGACAATTTGTGTTTTCAGTTTAGGAGAAGTGTGTGAATATGCAAAAATCTCGTTTGGGATGGTTTAATGATCCTGAAATAAGATAGGTTGTAATTTAAAGCTGCTCTGCTAACATTTTTTCAGTTTTATATTTAAGAGAACAAATATATAAATTTCAAGTCTCTGAAATCGACTGATTCATCATCTTATAATTTCTATTGAGGATTTTCCTGGACATTTTGCGAAGTCGTAGAACCGAGACAAAAACTCTGTAAAAAAACGTAGTTTTGTTCAAGTATTTTTGTATTTATTTTTTGAATCGAAAGTGAAAAAACTCATAAAAAAAAGTTCCATCGTCAAACCAGAAGCGATGTTATTAAATTTAAATCTAAATAGTTTTGCAGTTTTAGGTAAGAAATTGTTGATTGACTTGTGCATAGCTGAAATCGATATCTTTTCTTTCAACAGTGGCAGTTGTTAAGATTTCGTTTAAATAGGAAAGTTAAAACACACGACATGATTCCTTTTGGAATTTCTTGGGGCGACTAAGGGAAGACCGTTGTATTCATCATATTTTGCTTTTACCAAAGATACTAGACTTGTGTCTTACATCCGTAAGAAAAATAAATCTGTGAATCTTCTTAGTACTTTGCATCACACCTCAGAAGTAAGTGATCGCCCTGATAAAAAGCCTCTGGTTATTTTAGACTACAATAAATGTAAAGGCGGCGTAGATACACTGGATAAAGCTGTCTCCTGTTTTACTTGCAAAAGAAAGACAAAACGATGGCCTCAAGTAGTATTGAGTAACATGGTAGACATATCAGCATACAATGCATTTGTGCTATTCACGGCTGCCAATGATAACTGGAAGAAAGGGTGCCTTTCAAGACGCCGATACTATTTGGAAAACCTGGGTATGCAATTGGTTACACCGTATATAAAAAAAAACAGGAAAACATTACCGAGAGCACCTTTTTCAACAGTAATTGCAAAAAAGATTCGTGAATCTCGTGAAAATATACAGACTCCATCAACTTCGACTCAGAAACAGAAATATAACACTAGCTCAGCTAAAAAAGCTTCCAAAAGAAGCCGTTGTCAACTTTGTGGTAAAACTGACAATAAAACACCTTTGATATGTGTGGATTGTAAAAAATTTGTGTGTCAAAAACATTCTAATACACTTGTTGTTACCGGTTGTCATAAGAATTAACTTTGCTTCATTTACTTTGCACTTTCCTGCGAGTTTTTTTTAAAAATGAAAATGTATCTAAAAACGATATAAAGTCCGTCTATTATAGACGCATAAAACTCTAACTGTTATACATAAAGAAATAAGAATTCCATATAATATAAACATTATGTAAAATAAATACTAGCTATTCTTTGTTTTTGATTGATTTTTCAGTATAATTCGACTACTGGGTCAAATCTGACCCAAAGCACGGTAACGTCAGTAAAATTGAAGACCTTATGAAGGTTAAGCGAAAATATTAAGAGGTTTTATCTGGGTCATTAGACAGGATAGTATCTCGAAGGTTTTATGTTGTCGTTATGGATAGAATTGCTATAGATCCGTTTGTTATTCGCTTTGATTTTTAAAAGTTTGACGTAATGTGAATAAACATATGTTAAATCCATTTGAGATATTCGCGTAATAGAGAAGCTATGCGCGATAATGTATTCCAATGTTTAAAAATATAAAGTCGATTAGCTAACCAAGTTCAAGATTATCCTATGTGACATGAATGAATATGAATATTTAAAAAGACATCACATTAATTCTTTTGCCAATTGGCTAGTGTGAGATTTAATAATAATACCCAAGGTTAATTATACTGTCTTGTGAAATGTTCTATTTGATCGTAGGAAAGTCTAGAATTAAGGTCATGAATTGTAGTACACACAATTTGCAGTAGAAAAATATTCAAATATGCTCTGAATCATCAGTCATGAAATTTCAACATTTTTTCTATAAATAAATTAATTATTATATAACTACTACATAAAAGCAAGCTAGCAACTATATTCGTAATGCTGCTTCTTAGTTTTCCCTTAAATATTTTTTAAATCTTTAATCAAATTCCTAAAAATATTGAAAATGAAAAGCCAATTTAAAATCAAATGACAATCATTATGCATTCATCATCAGCTATTTTAGAGCAATTTAGAACCACCATTAATTGTAGGTTTTATAGACATTTAATTGCTAACACTAAACCCTTTTTAGTACATTGAAAAATCCATGATGATTATTGACAAATATTATTTTGCACATGGATCCCACTATTTGCTTAAGTATTCTATAATATGTTAGCATCGCCAAACTCGTAAAGTTTTTATTAAACACGTGTGCAATTTTTTTAGCTCCGATTTTTTTTTTGAGTGAATGACAAAATTGCTTATTGTATTTTTGTTATTATACTTCAGTTATTAATTTTCAAGTGTTATACTCCCCTAAATTTTTTTAATCGGTGATAATTCTCTTTAATTTTACATCGCAAATTAAAGTAAGTCCTGAATAGTTTACAGCGACAACATATATTTACTAACAGCGTGCTTTCTAAGAGGTTGCGATTTTGTCTCTTTTTTAAATTGATCAAATTAATCACCAGGTAAGAAAGCGTGGATTACGATTTCTTATTTTTCATGATGTTATTAAAGACTCCTTAAAATCATCATAATACAATCTTATTTTATTGTAACAACTATGAAATAATAGATTTTCGCCATAGAATCAGCTCGGGGCTCCTTTTGAATGGCGGAATGGCGAGTTTTAATTGGAATTTTTCCTATGATTGGATCGGGTGGACCAGGAAGATCGGGTGGACCAGGAGGATCGAGTGGACCAGGAGGACCGGGTGGACCAGGAGGATCGGGTGGACCAGCAAGATCGAGTCGACCAGGAGGATCGGGTGGACCAGGGGGATCGAGTGGACCAGGAGGATCGAGTGGACCAGGAGGATCGGGTGGACCAGGAGGATCGAGTGGACCAGGAGGACCGGGTGGACCAGGAGGATCGGGTGGACCAGCAAGATCGAGTGGACCAGGAGGATCGGGTGGACCAGGGGGATCGAGTGGACCAGGAGGATCGGGTGGACCAGGAGGATCGGGTGGACCAGGAGGATCGGGTGGACCAGGAGGATCGGGTGGACCAGGAGGATCGAGTGGACCAGGAGGATCGGGTGGACCAGGAAGATCGGGTGGACCAGGAGGATCGAGTGGACCAGGAGGATCGGGTGGACCAGGAGGATCGAGTGGACCAGGAGGACCGGGTGGACCAGGAGGATCGGGTGGACCAGGGGGATCGAGTGGACCAGCAGGATCGGGTGGACCAGGAGGATCGGGTGGACCAGGAGGATCGGGTGGACCAGGAGGATCGGGTGGACCAGGAGGATCGGGTGGACCAGGAGGATCGAGTGGACCAGGAGGATCGGGTGTACCAGGAAGATCGGGTGGACCAGGAGGATCGGGTGGACCAGGAGGATCGAGTGGACCAGGAGGATCGAGTGGACCAGGAGGATCGAGTGGACCAGGAGGATCGAGTGGACCAGGAAGATCGGGTGGACCAGGAGGATCGAGTGGACCAGCAGGATCGGGTGGACCTCGAGGATCGAGTGGACCAGGAGGATCGAGTGGACCAGCAGGATCGGGTGGACCAGGAGGATCGGGTGGACCAGGAGGATCGGGTGGACCAGGAGGATCGAGTGGACCAGGAGGATCGAGTGGACCAGGAGGATCGAGTGGACCAGGAGGATCGAGTGGACCAGGAAGATCGGGTGGACCAGCAGGATCGGGTGGACCAGGAGGATCGAGTGGACCAGGAGGATCGAGTGGACCAGGAGGATCGAGTGGACCAGGAGGATCGAGTGGACCAGGAAGATCGGGTGGACCAGGAGGATCGAGTGGACCAGCAGGATCGGGTGGACCTCGAGGACCGGGTGGACCAGGAGGATCGGGTGGACCAGGGGGATCGAGTGGACCAGGAGGATCGGGTGGACCAGGAGGATCGGGTGGACCAGGAGGATCGGGTGGACCAGGAGGATCGGGTGGACCAGGAGGATCGAGTGGACCAGGAGGATCGAGTGGACCAGGAGGATCGGGTGGACCAGGAGGATCGGGTGGACCAGGAGGATCGGGTGGACCAGGAGGATCGAGTGGACCAGGAAGATCGGGTGGACCAGGAGGATCGGGTAGACCAGGAGGATCGAGTGGACCAGGAGGATCGAGTGGACCAGGAGGATCGAGTGGACCAGGAAGATCGGGTGGACCAGCAGGATCGGGTGGACCAGGAGGATCGAGTGGACCAGGAGGATCGAGTGGACCAGGAGGATCGAGTGGACCAGGAAGATCGGGTGGACCAGGAGGATCGAGTGGACCAGCAGGATCGGGTGGACCAGGAGGATCGGGTGGACCAGGAGGATCGAGTGGACCAGGAGGATCGGGTGGACCAGGAGGATCGAGTGGACCAGGAGGATCGAGTGGACCAGCAGGATCGGGTGGACCAGCAGGATCGGGTGGACCAGGAGGATCGGGTGGACCAGGAGGATCGAGTGGACCAGGAGGATCGGGTGGACCAGGAGGATCGGGTAGACCAGGAGGATCGAGTGGACCAGGAGGATCGAGTGGACCAGGAGGATCGAGTGGACCAGGAAGATCGGGTGGACCAGCAGGATCGGGTGGACCAGGAGGATCGAGTGGACCAGGAGGATCGAGTGGACCAGGAGGATCGAGTGGACCAGGAGGATCGAGTGGACCAGGAAGATCGGGTGGACCAGGAGGATCGAGTGGACCAGCAGGATCGGGTGGACCTCGAGGATCGAGTGGACCAGGAGGATCGAGTGGACCAGCAGGATCGGGTGGACCAGGAGGATCGGGTGGACCAGGAGGATCGGGTGGACCAGCAGGATCGGATGGACCAGGAGGATCGGGTGGACCAGGAGGATCGAGTGGACCAGGAAGATCGAGTGGACCAGGAGGATCGAGTGGACCAGGAGGATCGGGTGGACCAGGAGGATCGAGTGGACCAGGAGGATCGAGTGGACCAGGAGGATCGGGTGGACCAGGAGGATCGGGTGGACCAGGAAGATCGGGTGGACCAAGAGGATCGGGTGGACCAGGAGGATCGGGTGGACCAGGAGGATTATTGAAATATGTAAAATTAAATGATATTCTTAAATTGTAGATGGGTTGAAACAAATAAATCTATAAAAATTTATTTAAAATTTAAAGATAAAATGGAACACCCACTAACATGATTTGCGTTGCCTTAACGAACTAGAGCTGATTTTCCTTTTATAATTTGAAGGGTGTTTGCCTACATACATTTGTCGTTTGATTTTGCCCATCAGGGGAATCCCAGGAATTTCTGCCTCACATTCATGAATTCCATCCAATCAATGATAATTTGATGGATATGCCAATACTTGAAGTCTTCGAATGGCACAATAAAAATTATTTTTAGTGTGCAATAAGTGAATCAGATTTCATAAATTAAATTTTGCAAACAATCGGTTAATTCGATAAAAGCCCCATTTCACCGCCAAAATAAAAATATAATTAACTGACCCCCAATTTCTCCCCAAAGGTATGTAAAATACCCCAAAATGGGGGTGAAAACCTCCCAACTTAGCAACCCTGCTTGGCGTCGTCATACAAAAGCCAAGCATGACAATCAACATGGATGCGAGCGTTGCGACTTTGTGTCTGCAACATGTTGTGGATTGCACATTCACAAAATTCGAGCGCACAAAGGAGGTAAGTGTCCGTTGCCCATTGCAACGTAAATGTGACCGACCGACCATGCACCGAGCAAGTTGCGTAGTGGGTCGGTCGTGTATGATGTCAATGCAATCACAAAACGATCAATCCAATATCAAAAACGTGGTATATATTTACAGACAAAAAAAAGTGTGCTCGTGTGTGGTCGTCAACTCATCGTCGTCGTCGTCGGCAGACGAGCACGATATGTCGTCCAACCATGAAAATACTACGATGTATTCGATAGACTCTGACGGGCCATCCCCGTAAAGTCACGACAGCAACAGCGACAGTATCACGAAATGCTGCGCCACCACCAATGGCGTCAAGATCATCGGCATCCCAGTCGGCCGCAGCAAACACGCCAGGTACCATTTAAATAGGTGCAGAAACGAAAACAGTGTGACTAACATTCCAAGAAAGAAAGAAGTTTTTTTTGGCTAGTTTGTAGCAAAAGTACAGTTACTTTGGGCGAAGTATTCGTTTTGAGGGTCAAAATAAGACAGGCTTTTCCAAAATGCCTAGTACTTTCGAGTTCAGGTAAACCTAGTAACTCAAATAATGGAATTTCACTTCATAACTTAATAATCTATAGTACGAGCTATTAACATGCTGTAGTAGTGATAGCATAATTGTCTTCTACTTCATTCGTTCTACTTCATCAGCACAATCTTCCTCAACACCATCTTCGAGTCAAAGCATCTTCGAATCAAAGCATCTACATTCCAAAAATTATAAGCAAACAAAAGGATGCTTTCCGAATCAGATCAAAATTTAATTAGTTCGTATAATAGCATGTAGATCACTTTATTTTCATAATCATCGAATGTTTCATTGGCTGGTTTTTTAGCAACTTTATTCTCTTCTTTCCAGCAGAAACAGGGACTGCTTACAATATTCCAAGAAATTGCAAGGAACATTTCATCCAAGAAACATTTTTGATAGTTTCGATTATATAGAGGACAGTGTTTAAAAATAAAAGATTTTGTAATATGATAAACTACCGTTATGAAAATGTTGCTAGTTTTTTATAAGACAGATATTTACATATATGATTGAACTTGAATGCATCGTTGTGGAGAAATTCCCATCACACAAATTCTTACGGCTTTTATCAGTTCAATTTATTAAAAGCACCAATTTTTTTCGAAACTCTATATTTTGAGCACAAAAACTTTTTTAGATTCAAAACTATTAAATAAAATTTGTAAAAAAAATTAAACAGGCTGGCTTTCCTTATATGTGTATTATTTCTATTTTTAACTTCCCAGTTCCCTATGGGAAGTTATTGCAATGGGGTCGATTTCGCGAATTCCAAATTTTGACATATCTCCACGTTTTAAGGTCTCCAGAATCCAAATCCATCGTTTTTAGAGAGATGTCTGTGTGTGTGTGTATGTACGTATGTGCGTTCGGAATTATTTTTTGTCTCGATTATCTCGAGAATCAAAGATCGCATTGACGTGAGACCGGTTTCATTTGACGCGTAATTACGTAACTTAAAACTGAATGACTTTTCAGCAGAATCGGTTAAGCCATTTTTTATTTAGGATGAAAAAACTGAAAAAACGACCAAAAATTGCTTATTCAAACTGTCAATACGCACTATTAATTCGTGCAGATACCAGATATCTTCATAGCAATGTTGTTATTATTGTGCGTTTTAGCAAAATTGTTATCAAATTTGTAAAAAATGTTATTTAAAAAAAAAAGATTAATTTATAAAATTCCAAACTTATATTATCAGGTTTGGGTGAATGGGAGTAGAGACGCTAATGCAGTTAATAATGGGATATTGTTATAAATAATTTAATATTGTTAATAACAATCAAATGATATTAGTTATATTTTGATATTGTATATATAAAATCAATTATAAGTATTCAGTAACGGTCAAACATTCTTAATAACGAATGATTATTGTAAATAATAATTAAATACCCTCAATATTAGTTGTGGATTCCGTGGCCGAGATGGAGAACGAGGTTGAAGACGAAGAGGAGGACAAGAAGGATGACGAGGACGAGGTTGCTGAGGCTTTGGTAGAGGATGAACAGGTGGTGGAGACGTCTTCCTCTACCAAAGCTTTTATGGTTAGATAAAAAATTGATAAAAATAATAAAAGTAATTATATTAACTTAGAATAATAATGTTTAATAATAGTAATTATTAATAAAAGTAATTAATAATGAAAACAAATTAAAGTTTTTTATTCACTCAACTGGCAAGTTTAAACGAAATCTTAACAACTGCCACTGTTGAAAGAAAAGATATCGTTTTCAGCTATGCACAAGGTGTCCAGTCAAAGCGTCGGAATTTGGACGTAAACCGTGCATTTTCAAAAGCAGAGAAATTTTTATTGCAATGCATGGGGAATGGTATAGTTAGCTCAAGTTCGATTTCCTAGGGTCGCCGATGATGGCGTTTGGCCTTCATCTGCAAAACAGAGTTTTGTCTCGGTTCTATGACTTCGAAAAATGTCTACGAAAATCCTCAATAGATTTTATAAGATGATGAATCAGTCGATTTCAGAGACTTGAAATTTATATATATATATATATATATATATATATATATATATATACATATATATATATATATATATATATATATATATATATATATATATTTCTTAAATCTAAAACTGATAAAATGTAAGCAAAGCATACCCACATATTCAAACCTATCTTATTTCAGGATCATTAAAATTTTTCCATACCCACATATATTTTTTAAACTGAAAATACAAATTGTCAATAAGTAAAACAAAAACAATATTCATTAAAATTACATTTATTTCAAAATTTGTCTAGAGCATTTCAGCAGCTTTTACCAAGCACTTGCAGTGTTTCTATTGTAATCTGAATAATTTCAACATTGCCTTTCTGCTTTCTTTCGTGTTGCGTATCAAAATAATGCTCAGCACAAAACATATATAAAAAAATTACAACGAATTTGTCGTGAGACTCAAAACGTGACAAACGAGCCAAACGTGTGAGTGTAGTGAAAGTTTGAGATTCGAGTGTCCGGGAACCAACCATTTTGGCGACAAGGGTGTTAACAAATTTTCAATAACAATTTCCAGCTCTCAACGCAATTTTCTTAGCGATTACTATGATGAAACCGAATAATTTTCGAGTACGTATGCTATCGAGCCACTGCGGCGTGGTCCTTTCGTGGTAAATGCTATTGCGAAAAGGACCACGGCGCATGTTTATTTTATATGTGAAATAATAAATACGACGCCTTTCGCGTTTCATGAGTGAGTATTGGGCAGTTAAATAATGGTGCAACGTAATTAGGTAAATAGAATAAAGTGAAGGACATTCAGCGCAAGCTTACGAAACTAAAACCTATCGGGAAACTACTACTTTCAAGTATACGTGATCTCACTTTGTTGGACTCGTTGCGGCGGCGTTTTGAAGGATCCCAGACTCTGTCTTATGACTAGCTGCTGCTAGAGCTGCGTTAGCATGCTCGGCGCGGACCATTTTCAAGGAAGATAAAACATCATCGATTGTGGTGACCGAACGCTTCGATTTATTGCTTAAGGGATTGCATAGGGAGCAAGGATATGGGATAGGCAGAGCACTGGGGAAGGATGGTTTGACGGCCGCATAGTTGGCTGCCGGCGAACTGTCGGCGTCCGGGCAGTAGGGGAAGAATATGACAGGGATGAATCCGATCACTGCTCCTTTCGGAAGGCTGGAAGCTGGTTGTAAGTTGTCTGTGGATAGGTAGGCCGGATGTGGTGTGGTTAGTTGGTATCTGTGTTGTGTTGTGTTTACTGTAGAGGTGTTGTTGTTGTGTGGATTGACCAAGAAGCACGGGCAGGAGCTAGCTGAAGGAACATTTTTAAATGAGAATGGGAGCGGTACAATGTTAACATTGGGCGTTTTAGATTCTGATGGTATGATGTTGTTATTGTTAGTACTACTACTACTGGTATACTGGCTACTCAACCTGGCTTGTGAAGAGAGGATACTGGGACTGGTTGAAGGGAGCACGCCTATGATTGTGCCTGGAGATCCTGGTTTAGGTAATTTAGAATTAGTTGCTGGTTCAGGGATCGGAAAGTAACCCGGAGAAGGTGTACCTACTTTTTTGGGTCGATCGGGGTACGGGGCCTTGAATGGGACGGGAGGCAGGATATCATAGGAACCTGTGTCGATAATCGGTGGGCCTGGCAAGGCTGGCAGATATTCTTGCGTCACTCGATGCGATTCGAACACCGGTTTCACGGGGTGGCGGCTCGGTGGGAAGCCTCCTGGGGGTCCTGGGGGTCCGGGAGGGCCTGGTGGCCCTGGAGGACCTGCAAATTTCAAATAGTAAACGTTAAAATGGCCCTGAAACTCGAAACTATCGACGACGAAATTACCTCCGGGTCCGCCCGGCCCACCGGGTCCACCGGGTCCTTTTGGTCCGCCTGGGCCGCCGGGGCCGAATCCACCTTCGGGTCCAACTACATGCTTGTACGGGTCGGCTCCGGGGCCGGACGGGCCAGCAACATGAACATATTTTCCTGAATCATCCGAAACATACTGGCCGCCTCCTTTGTCTGGACCGTACCCTCCGCTACCCCCAGGTGATGGTGGGTATTTTCCTGGTGGCCCCGGGGGTCCAGGGGGTCCTGGCGGTCCAGGGGGTCCATTAGGTCCTATCGGAAACGATTATTTTTATAGAACAACATTTCTTCGCACATGATCTAACATTGATGTCTCGACATTATTTTAAAATTTATTCCTACCTCCTGGTCCTCCGGGTCCGCCTGGGCCGCCTGGACCATTTGGACCTCCTAGGCCATTTGGACCTCCTGAGCCATTTGGACCTCCTGGGCCATTTGGTCCGAAAGGTCCGGTAATGTGCTTGTAGGGATCTGCACCTGGCCCATTAGGCCCAGCTAAATGCTTATATGGCTCTGCGCCGGGGCCGCTCGGCCCCTCCACATGATAGTACTGGCCAGAGTCATCGGGAATATAGTTACCACTGTTATCAGGATTGTAATTGACAGAAGCACCAGCGGGAGAAACTGGACGGCCTGGTGTACCCGCGAATCCAGGTGAACCAGAACTGGGGAAGCTGGGTGGGAACTTCGACGGACGACCTGGTGGTCCTGGGGGTCCTACCGATAAAAAAAAGTTATTCATTTTGAAGTGAACAAAAGACAAAATGCAAGACATAACACAAATCATTTTCTTCATAACAGATTTCAGATTTAAAAATCACCTCCTGGGCCTCCTGGTCCGATCCCCCCAACACCACCGATTCCTCCAAAACCTCCGGTTCCTCCAATCCCACCAGCACCACCTTCGGGTCCTTTGCTGTGAACATAGACAGGAGCACCAGAACCACTTGGCCCGGCAACGTGCTGATATTCACCAGAACCGTCTGGTCGGTAGAGACTTTCACCTGTGATGAAAGCTGATCCAGGTCTTTTTGGAGCCGATGCAATAATTGGCTTCGGAGTTGAAATTGGATAGGTGCTAATTGATACACCAAGGCTTGGCCGAGTGATCGTTGGTGACCCTTTAAGAACAACTTCTATAGTGAGTTAATAAAATGTGAAAATCTTTCAAAATTACCTGGGAATTTCCCGGGTAATCCTGGTGGTCCCGGTGGACCTGGTGGACCAAACGGACCTGTTTCAAAAACATATTTCATATATATTCTATGTTATATATATATAGGTATATACCGGGAGGCCAACCTGCGGCTTGCGAGCCACATGCGGCTCTTCGAACGATTATCATTTTTGTGCTATTATATTTTAAAAATTATTTTCGTTCCGTATGTGTTTCAAGATGTCTTTGAAATTACTGACAACAAAAATATGAAAGACTAAAGCCCGCCACTCACGGTCGCTCCATCGCGCGAAATGGAGTGCCGTCACTCCAAAAACTTATCGTGAGTGTGAAATCGCGTTAACATTGGAGTGGAGTGGAAGCGGCGTAATGGATATCCACAATTGAAAATCCATCCACCAAATAAACACCAGTCAATTTTGATGACCTTTAGCAATCAAGCTCATAATGTGGTTGAAGCTAGTTTTGTTATTGCCTGGAATGTTGCTCGTGCAAAACGCCCATAAGGGGAGGGAAAGTTTATTAAAAAAAAGCTTGGAAGATGTACTTAAAGTTTTAGTTCCAAATAATGCAGCATGGCACAAAGTTGTTTCACAAATTCCCATCTCGCGACACACAACCGAACGACGCATAGCTGCAATTAATACATCTCTTGAATATAATTTAAAAAAATTAAACCGTTTTGAAGATTTGTTCGATGCGATAACTGCATTTCTAAAAGAAAAGGAAACAACCTACTCAGAATTAGACGATGACGAGTGGTTACAAGACTTAATGTTGTTGACTGATGTCATGGAACATTTGCAAACACTGAATATACAGTTGCAGGGGAAAGATAAAATAATATCTGACCTCTCACAGTGTGTATTTAGTTTTCAAGCTAAATTACAACTTTTTCGAAAGGACATTAACAATAAAACATTTTGTCATTTTCCTCGAATCAAAAACAAATTTGTTCCTCTACTAAACAAGAAAAACTCAAAAAGTATATAAAAAAAGTTAGATGGAATATTGACGCAATTCCGAAATAGATTTCAAGACTTGAAATATTTTAAATCGTCTCTTGATTTTTTCCTGAATCCATTTGAAATTAACATAATTCGCTGTGAGTTTTCCATTTCCAATATAATTATGACCCAAAAAGCATCTGGAGAATTAGAATTAATAGAGATGCAAGAAGATCAAGCTCTACAATTAAAACTTAAGTCGACGTCGATTACTGAATTTTGAACATTTGTATCAGAATCGAAGTATCCTGAATTAAAAAAGGCTGCTTGTCGAATTATTTCAATGTTCCGAACAACGTATTTATGTGAATCATTTTATTCCACTTTAAAATTTGTGAAATCCAAACACCGATCAGTATTAACTAACCAGCATCTCAAAGAATTACTAAGAAGTGCTGTTAACAATTATTCACAAATTTTAAAGAATTACCAAGAGAAGTAAAATAAATGTTGGTTGTCTGTTCGAGCTTTTTGGTAAATTGGTTTAATAATACAAGTCGTGAGTTTTTCTTTTACCAAATTTTATTTTATTTTCAAATATATATTTCGGCTACTACTTGCAGCCTTCTTCAGTGATGTGTTCACGACGTCGTGAACACATCACTGAAGTCGTGAACACATCACTGAAGAAGGCTGCAAGTAGTAGCCGAAATATATATTTGAAAATAAAATAAAATTTGGTAAAAGAAAAACTCACGACTTGTATTATTAAAATAAATGTGTTTAATTTTTAATATTTCAATATGTGTAATATTTTGTACTTTTATTTATATGTTTTCAATAAATGTAATTTCTGTAAAAAAAAAATTTTTAAATACCTATTTGCATACCTTTTAAACACGTATTTGATTGCGGCTCGCGAAAAAATTTCAAATTTTGAAAAATGGCTCGGACTATCAAGATTGGCCATCCCCGGTATATACCATCTGTAAGTTTAACTTAATAACAAAAAAACCTCACCTGCTGGTCCGCCTGGACCCCCGGGTCCATTTGGACCATTTGGACCTCCAGGGCCAATAATATGTTTGTATGGTTCAGCTCCAGGTCCAGCAGGACCTTGCAATCCCTGTGTATGCTTATATGGCGCTGCCCCTGGCCCACTCGGTCCTGTGACGTGCACATATTGTCCTGAATTGTCTGGCCGATACACACCCGATCCGTCTGGCTTATATGAACTTCCTGCAGTTGTTGCTGATCCACTGAGTAGTGGAATTACTGGTTTTGGCGTTGATCCGATAGCAACGCTTATAGTTGGTCGACCTTTATTAGCCACACAATCAGTCATAAGGCAAACAAGAGCTTGAATATAACTGGACTGGACACTTACTTGAAAGTTTTCCTGGGCGGCCTTGAGCTCCTCCAGCTGTAGATGAACCCGCGATAACATGGCTCGTCGTCAATTGTGACAATGATGCCGATGACGACAATCCGGGTTTACCAAACGATCCAGCAACAATGCTACTACTAGCTCCATAGGAACTTGATCCTGTTGCCGAGCTAGCACTTTGTGTTGGTTTATTTGCATTTATGCCAACGTTTATGCTTGATACACTGGAAGCACCTACAAAATAAAGAAAAAATACAATTTCCATGCACCCCCACATGTGATTAATGTATTCACGAAATATAATTGCATACCTGAAGCGGTGGTGAATGTATTTGAAAGGCTGGGGCGACTGGACGGGAATTTAGCAAGAAGGCCGAAATTGCCAACTGAGCCTATATTTTGTTAGAGTTTTGGATTAGGATTATATATGATTTTAACCAGCAATGAGAATTCAATTCGAATCATGTAATCAAGGTGTGGATTCAGGAATTGAATAACAAAATTTTTAAAAAGCAGCATTAAAAATTTTACTTGAAGCACTTGATCCTCCTTGTGAAATGATGGCTGCTGATCCAGAACTTCCATATGCTCCTGATGATATTGAGATTGGACGACTTGGTGGAAGCTTTCCGGGTATACCGAATGATCCTAGAATTTATAATTCCGAGATAGTGAAATAGTGAACGATATTTATTATCACTTTGCTGTTAAGTACTTACCACTTGCTCCTGACGGTCCGAACGCACCCCCGACGCCTGTCGAACCGAACGCACTCCCGGCGCCTATCGAACCGAACGCTCCTCCGAAACCTCCTGGGCCATTTGGACCCCCTGGGCCATTCGGACCCCCTGGGCCATTCGGACCACCTGGCCCACCTGGGCCGCTCGGGCCATTCGGCCCGCCTGAGCCTTGTGCGCCTATGATATGCTGGTAGGCCTCCGATCCTGGTCCATAAGGACCCTCCACATGATGATATTGCCCTGAATTATCGGGACGATATGATGCACTCGCATCAGGCCTATATGGAGGACGGCTTGGCAGCAAAGGACTTGTTGGCCGAGAGGATGTTATGCCGATACTGACTCCTGGACGACCTGGCTTGATTAGCCCTCCCTGAGAGTTGATTGCTCCAGAGCTTGTCACTCCGAATGCGCCTGACGTTCCAGAACCTGGACGACTTGAAATAAAAGCTCCGGGGAACCCTGTCACAATACAAGGAGTTTACATTTTTAAATTCAACTTGGTATGGTTTTATGTAGACGAGACCAATTAGAAGCTTCAACCAGCAATAGGAGTAATAATCGCTCAAAACAATTACGAAGAAAAATTTGCTCAGCTCATTGCTAAGACGCTTCGATTGACATACCTATTGCAACAATGCCGAATGTGTCGTCATCCATGAATCGACGACATCTCGTTTTCTAATTTATCAAGCAAAGGAATTTGTGCACTCGTATGTTTTGACTTTATGAACATGAGTCTTCACATCAGCAATTCATTATAATCAGCTCGGTTATGTAAGCTCGTGAGTCAATACACTTTAATATAAGGAAATCTCTCTATCAAAAGCGCAAATTGTAGGAACAGCGTATCCAGAAATCACTGCACAGGCTTCTCACTACGTAATTATTAAAACAATTTTAAGCCAAAATGATTTTTTTCTGCTCACACACGATAATAATCAGTACAAACCATTATTGCACGAAGCAAATACCCTTTCCGTAGTGTTTTTCAACATATTTTATTAATCAAGTGCTAAATGTAAAAAATGGAGTACTCAATCATTGAATACTTCGGCATGATTCTTGTGCTTGGAGCCTGCGAAAACAGCAGTAGCCAACGTGCAGCCTCCGAATATAGGGGTCGCGATTTCCTAGCAGTTGCCAACGTCTTCCAGGGATTTGAGATTCGAGGACGAGAAACACGGCAAATTTCTCGAGGTGCGCGATCGGATATGGTCCAAGTCTTCAAGCACATCAGTTATTGAAGAAGTCGTGTTTAATTTTGTTGTGCAGGACCCAACTTGTGCAGCACAAGCTGCACAACAAGAGAATTGAGGCTTGCAAAGTCAAAAGTGCAAGTAATTCTTCTCAATTTAAATTTGCACCCTTACAACTTCACCGCGGAAAGGAATTTTCTACTGTCACTACCACCACTGATGGAGCGAAACCAATCCGTACATGATACACGGAGGCACATCACCAAGCTCGATGGAGTCTTAACTGTGCAAGCCTACAAAGGACAATCACCTTTCTACTTTCAAGATGAAGAAAGATGTGGTTTCAACACAGTTGAGCGAGGGGTTACAACTTGGCTGCACCGAGAACTTCAGGACTACTGGATGGGACATTTTGGTCCAGTGCATTCGCTTGCAAGATCTCCGAATTGAAACCCATTGTTATTTTTCTGTAAGTGGGGGAGGGGGGATCGGCTTTTTATTTAGTAGCGATTTTTTACAAAAAGGCAATTGTCTTTGAAAAATAACAATGTCGAAGCTTGAAAAAGACCGTCCCAGGTCTTGTTTGAGAATGAATGTACACTACATTGAGCATTTGCTGGAAATTATTTTTAAAAAAACATATACAAACTTTCAGTATTCATTAAAAATAGTGACATTGAAAGTATTCGCGCTCGGAAAAAGCTGAATACTTTCCGAATTTTATTGTAGAAGTGAATTTTTGATGGCAATGCTTTGCCTTTATAGAGATTTCGCCACCAACATTTGATGAGTTAGAGTAAAATTATGTTCTACCTATTTAGTAACAACAACAATGATTTTATTTTTGAAAAAAAAATATCGGTAAATTCGAGACAACTAAGGAAACATGCAAAATTTTCATACAGAAATGCTCCCAACATGATTACTTGATATTTACATTGTAGCTTCAAAAAGCTGCAATAAACTATTATCTACGCGTTTCATTGTTTGTTGTATCCTAGATTACGGTGGAGATATTGCATTTTTAGTAATTTGAGAACGGATATTTTTTCAAAACTTTAAAATGACAAGATACTTTTTTTAAAGATTGTCTTAATAATAACGTAGCGAGGAGTCTATGCGAATATTTTTGGACACCTTGTGTATATGGAGACGTGCATCGAGTAACAAGGACCGTGGTATCAAGCAGATTCCACTAAAATAGCTAAGAAGCAAATTTGAATGTTATTATTATCACCTGGGCTTCCTGGTCCTGATGGACCAAATGCTCCTCCTGGGCCATTTGGACCCCCTGGGCCATTCGGACCGCCTGGCCCACCTGGGCCGCTCGGCCCATTCGGCCCGCCTGGGCCTTGTGCTCCTACGATGTGCTGGTAGGCCTCTGATCCTGGTCCAGATGGTCCGATTACATGTTGATATTGCCCAGAATAGTCGGGGCGATAACCACCACTTTCGCTCGGTCGATACGACCCACTACCACCTGATGATCCCGGACGTGTTATCAACAACGAACCGGAAGATGAAGAACTGCCGCCAAATGAGCTCGATGGTTTACCTGGAAATGATTGCATGAAATTTTCATTCTTTATTTTCAGATACTCAAAACTTTACCTGGGCTGCCGCCACTTCCAAAGCCTGGGAATCCAGGTGATCCGGATAACCCTGGTGATCCTGGACTTGGGCGACTCGGAGGGAATTTTCCTGGCAGACCTGGGGGACCGGGAGGGCCCGGTGGCCCTGGGAAACCCCCGGGACCGTTTGGACCCCCTGGCCCGCTTGGGCCGCCTGGGCCGTTTGGACCGCCGGGACCGTCTATTTGAATACGAAATTAAAATTTCACTCACATTCCCGGAAAATAGTTTTATTACTTGGTCCGAATCCACCCCCGCTGCCGTAACCTCCAGCGCCACCAAATCCACCATTTGGTCCGCCCAGATGCTTGTATGGCTCAGCCCCGGGCCCATTTGGTCCGGAAACATGCACGTACTGGCCGGAGTCGTCTGGCTTATAGTCTCCGCTATTGTCTGGCTGATAAGCAGCACTTGCTCCAGATGCTGGTGGTGGCCTTGGCACATATTGTCCAGAAGCACCGAGACCTGATCCCGGCTTTCCTGAACCAAATCCACTTCCTGTTCCGCCGGGCTTGCCAACACCGAGACCCGCTCCAAAGCCGGGCGTTCCTGCTCCGGGTCTACCGCCAATTCCGCCCCCAGCAGTGAATGAATTCGCCGCTCCACCACTTGCAGATCCAAACGCTCCTGAAACAGCCGTTTTAAGATCCATTATTGTCATTTGCTGATATCGTTCAAAATTCGTTTTCTACTCACCACCGCTACCAACACTAAATCCAGGTTTAACTGCAGTGCCAAATCCGATGCTAGCGGCACCTCCTGGGTCACACAGGTACCAAAAAATATTAATATTGTAGAATATATTTGTTGAATATTTGTTCAGCAGATTTATAATGCTTCCAAGTTTATTTATTTCACAATGAATTATAAAAAACCTAAACTTAATCGCGAGTTATAAAGCAACTGCACAGGTCAAAGCTTTCCGGACGACTGACTCGCACTGCAATTACGAAGCTTCAACTATTACATTGATAGGTTGCTTATCTAGTTAGAATGTTATAGAGTACTGACGTTACAATAACAATTCTCTGTTGTGCTAACGTTCAAAATATTCTTAAGGCTTATTATAAAATCCAACAATATATATAAGCCACTGTAAATGACGTGCAAATATACCCTAGCCTATACCCTAGGATCTGCAACGAAAGCTTCGAGAGTTGAGACAACGCTTGACCGCCGCCAACTCTGTTGCCACAAATCCGACGACAAAATCACCGCCAACG
This sequence comes from Oxycera nigricornis, assembly GCA_963942545.1. Lineage (NCBI taxonomy): Eukaryota > Metazoa > Arthropoda > Insecta > Diptera > Stratiomyidae > Oxycera > Oxycera nigricornis. The sequence continues at coordinate 6,725,624 of OZ012663.1, read as the reverse complement.
CACTTCGGCGTGGGCGATCGAGAGATGACGAAATCGATCGTGGAGAACAAATGGCAGACAAATACTCAATCGTTTTTCTCGCCACGAGACCTCGCCGAAATTCTGCCCGAATTTGATCCCAATGATATACTTGGGCCGAGTGTCACGAAATGGTTGAACGACGTGTAGGCCATAAAAAAAAACTATGGAGTCGCCGAAAAAATGATGCTATTCGTCATACCGAGGAAGCTCAAGGACAACGCCAGACTATGGTACAGCGGTATACAATGGGAAAGCCTGTCATGGGCGACGTTTTGCGAACAAGCGAAAACTTATTTTCCGCCCAAATACAACAGCGCCGATATTCATAATGAACTTCGCACACGGCAACCTAGGCCTAACGAAACTGGTGAGCAATATTTTTTAATCATATCGGGAATCGTGGAAAGGTGGACGAAAGTTCCTTTATACAATATGCCATACGCGGTATGAACGATGAACGGTTTTAAACGTCGCTATTCGCAACACCAATAAATTCAACCAGCGAGTTACTGTGTTGCGGATCATTGTATTAAAATTTTCTTTATTTTCTACCAAAACAATATTCAATATAAATTGCATCTGTACACTGTCAAATAATTGCCATTGGCAGTACTTAAATCCAATTTACTAACCCACCACTCGAACTGTCTCTCTCGAGAGGTGAGAAACGCGTATCTGATGTAGTGAGTGAGTTGAGGTGATCGAGCGAGAAGCGGCTCTCTTAGGGTGTCGTCACCCATTTGATTGGTCGAATTAGCAAATTTCCATATATGGGCATAATGTTCCGACTCGAGACGAGGTGAGAAGTTGATGGTGTGAGTGTGGAGGTGAGAAAAAGTCAGTTGGAGAGGTTGTGGTCGAGGAATCGGTCGAAAGATAAGCTCCGCGCGACATTCTAAAGTTTTCTGTTTTATATACATACAATCCGACGGCCAATTATTCATCAAGCAATCAAACTAATCTGAAAGTCCAGACGTTTTATGGTTTCCGTTTGAATCGATATTTTGCTTTGGCGACTAACTCGTGCAGCGCAACGTGACGAGATAGACGAACCTCAAAAAAAAACAAAGGACACCGAGTAGCCGAAGATGGCTTGTGTTGCGCCGACGACAAAAGGCTGGATCGACTGCAGTCAGACGAGGATCGGAAAACAGGGGATCTGGTGTCAAATGGAAACGACGTTGCTCAATCAATGGATTTTTAATTTTTATAATCATGAAACTTCGTTCTTTACGCCCCCATACGGTTTGCAAATGAGCGTTTGGGTGACGTCCTTAGTTAGTGCCCAGAAAGTGATCAATTTACTTCTGGAAAAATTATAAAGTGGACAGCAGACTTTCGAACTTTGCTCTTTTCATTGTTCGTGACAATGGCCAACAACGACGCTTGAAAGACGAGGATTATCTTTTCGTAGCGCGTATTATGTTAGGACCACATGAAAAAGAGTCCCGCCTGTGATGCAGAGAGCTTTTCCATCGAATGCCGCTTGTGTTAATGGTTTTTTTGAAGATTTATAAAAGTAAATGCGGTCGCATCTGAATTGTATTGAGAGAGTGTTAAAGTAGAGTTTAAGAACGAATAAAGTGAAATCTAATATGAAGTGAGTTTTTTCATGGTTTCTCCCCTCCTCAGCTTGTGCGCGATTCGGTTTGTCCGGTTCTTTAATGGTTTTGTGATTTTGATTAGCCCACGACCCGGTGAGCTAGCCGGTTTTTCAAAAAATGTTACTCTACAGTCGCCACTATGCGGCCACAGTTGGTGGGTCCCCCGACGGGGCCCCCTCTCGGCGATCATCTTTCATGTGGCGTCCGAATTGACGGGGCACATGGAGGATCATTGATTGGAAGGGAGGTGTGGTAGTGGGAGCATGCAACCACTGGCACGAATCATATGGTACGACACGATGAATAGACAGGAATGCGGGCAAAGAAACAGTGCCTTCAAGGAACGCGACGATCGTCCCAGCCAAGGAAAGTTTAATCGAACTCGTAGTGAGCAACGCTATCTTAATTGCGGTCAGACCGGCCATTTCGCAATCAACTGCATGCAGCCTCAACGCAAGGCACGTTGTCAAACTTGTCACCGAACGACTCATCCAACGGAGAGATGTCCCGAGCGGAATAATACAAATAACGTAAATTTAATACACGACAATGTATTTATTATTAATGTTAAGTTAAAAGAGAGTTGAAGAATCCGTAGAAGATTCAGCCGAACTTAAAGTTAGTGATGTTGGTTTTGAATCGTGTCAGAAACCATATCAACTATACTCGGATTTCGTTCATAATCCGCGGCCTAATGAACCAAAAACTAAACATGAAATGCAAATCGAACTCGAATATAACAAAGCAATTCACGCTAACCCCAAACGTTTATCGTTTTCGTCGAGGAAATTACATCAGATTTACTGGTTAGAGGTATAATTATTGGAAGTCAATCACCATTCGCAAGTAGAATCGTTCTAGTATCAAAAAAGAATGGAAAAACTCGGCTCTGTGTGGATAACAGTGAATTAAACAAAATTACAAGAAAAAAAACGATATCCGTTGACACTCATTGAAGACGTCCTTGATCAATCACGTGGTGAAAGATATTTTTCGAAAATTGATTTGAAAGATGGATTTCATCATATTAAAATCAACAATGAATCAGCTAAGTTGACGGGGTTCATGACTCACGATGGGCATTACGAATATGTCCGAATGCCTTTCGGTCTTGCGAACGCCCCAGCCGTACGCTATTTTTTCAATGAGTTGTCCCAAATAGGCCTAATCTCCAGATTACAAATCATATGACAAAATAAAAACAATCCATTTTTTGAGGGTTCTGATCAAAGATAGAAAGAAACATTCAAAAATATAACTGTTGCTGTTAAGATATGGGTGCGAATTGAATAAATTACACTTTTCTGGAATTTTACTTCGAAAACTTTCAATCAGGTGACCATATTCTAATGTGCTTTGAACCCGTTAACCCCCCCCCCCCCCTGGGTACGCCACTGTGCGTACGCACTTTTAGGCTAAGAAAGTAGAAGAAGAGTTTCATAAAAGGGCATTCTGACGCCATCCGCCGAGACCGTAAGTTGTGTTTCGAGTTTTAATTCTACAAAATCGACAAGAGAATTCGTTAAATCAAGCTATACCTGATCCGTATCCACCACCACTACTCGCAGTACCGGAAGATCCCGGACGTGTAATCAACAAAGAACCGGAAGATGAAGAACTGCCGCCAAATGAGCCCGATGGTTGACCTGGAAATGATTGCATGAAATTTTCATTCCTTATTTTCAGAGATACTCAAAACTTTACCTGAGCTACCTGCGCTGCCTGGGCTGCCTGGGCTGCCGCCACTTCCAAAGCCTGGGAATCCAGGTGATCCGGGTAACCCTGGCGATCCTGGACTTGGGCGACTCGGAGGGAATTTTCCTGGCAGACCTGGGGGACCGGGAGGGCCCGGTGGCCCTGGGAAACCCCCTGGACCGTTTGGACCCCCTGGCCCGCTTGGGCCGCCTGGGCCGTTTGGACCGCCGGGACCGTCTATTTGAATACGAAATTAAAATTTAACCCACATTCCCGGAACGTTCATTAAAATAGTTTTATTACTTGGTCCGAATCCACCCCCGCTGCCGTAACCTCCAGCGCCACCAAATCCACCATTTGGTCCGCCCAGATGCTTGTATGGCTCAGCCCCGGGCCCATTGGGTCCGGAAACATGCACGTACTGGCCGGAGTCGTCTGGCTTATAGTCTCCACTATTGTCTGGCTGATAAGCAGCACTTCCTCCAGATCCTGGTGGCCTTGGCACATATTGTCCAGAAGCACCGAGACCTGACGCTGGCTTTCCTGAACCAAATCCACTTCCTGTTCCGCCGGGCTTGCCAACACCAAGACCCGCTCCAAAGCCGGGCGTTCCTGCTCCAGCAGTAAATGAATTCGCCGCTCCACCGCTTCCAGATCCAAACGCTCCTGAAAGCATCGGTTTTCAATTCCATTATTTTCATTTGCAGATATCTGTAGTGTATTCCCAGTTCCAAACCTGGAACTAGCCAATACATAACTATATCCCAAACAAGGTTTTGTGATGTCCCACACAAGCTTTTGTGATGTCCCACACAAATTTCAGTAAGCTCTCTATTAAGCACATTCTCGAACCCACATGTCAATCTAAATTTCCCGTGAGAAACTCTTAGTAGAGCATTGAACCCAGAGTAAGCAAAAGTACAATTGGGTCAATGCAATGCAAGCAATATTGCAAGCGACGAATTCCGTGGGAACCTATTTGAATCGCGTTCGATTGGTTATCGTAAGTAGATTTAAAACTAGAGTAGGAATTTTATAGAATAAGCAAATTTAATGTACAAAGAAATTTGTGAATAAAAGGAAGGAGCGAGGCTAGCACTCGATCGGAATTGTTCCATAGCCAGACAAAGTTGCTAGTTCTAATCGGCAACCCTTGCCTTCATATCGGCAAGGTGCTTGAAAGGAACGTCTGAGCAAAGTCTGCCTTGGAAAGTTTGGCAGACTACAAGTTGCCTTAAATTTCGGCAATTACAATATTAGAAATATCGGCCGCCTGTTCTTTTGGACTGCGTCAAACATGTGGCAATCTTCGGAATGCCGGTAAGCTCCTCATATATATATATATTGTTAGCCTTTCCGAATATAACTTCTTTCTAGTGAGAACAAGATTATAACTTTAGAGGATTATAGAAGAAGACGCCCATCACTTGCCTTCCACGCGCTTCACGTGCAATAAACATTTTGCACGATGACGCAACAATAATCTCATCACATACATTACATACGTTACATATCGTTTAAAATTCTACTCACCACCACTACCAACAACACTAAATCCGGGTTTTACTGCAGCGACAAATCCGATGCTAGCGGCACCTAGTGAGCCTCCTGGACCGTTCGGGCCTCCTGGACCGTTCGGGCCTCCTGGACCGTTCGGGCCTCCTGGACCGTTCGGGCCTCCTGGACCGTCTATTTGAATACGAAATCAAAATTCTCAAACATTCTTTGCAACAATTTTATTACTTGGTCCGAATCCACCTCCACTGCCGGCGCCTCCTTGCCCGCCACTTGGGCCAATCAAATGATTGTAAGGCTCAGCGCCTGGACCGTTCGGGCCGCCAATGTGCGTGTATTGTCCCGAATTGTCAGGTACATATTGGCCGGAACCGCCTAAACCACTGGCGCCGCCACCTAGTCCTCCGCTTCCCCCTGTGAAGCTTCCGCCGCCGCTTCCAATTGGACGAGGAATGGACGGCGATAAGTTAGCAGTACCTACGAAAGCGCCTTTATTGACTGCGCTCGAAAGACCTTGTGCACCCCCAATTGGGCGTCTGGCAACAGACACTGCTATCGTTTGCTGGCCTTTCGGGACATCTGCCTGCAAAATGAAACTTCATTAGTGCCACTTCCTCCAGGTGGTTTGTCCACTATAGCTGCTGCCTACATTGACGAATCCTCCTTCCGGCAATTTGATGATCGGAATATTCGGTTGCACTCCACCGGCTGATTTGCCACATCCCTTCGGGAAGTATAGGTCTTTCCATGAAACCTTCACTCCCGAGTGTGGTTTGGCACCTTCGTCGATATTTTGTAAAGTTCCCTGATTGTTGCCGCTGTCCGGATACACTTCAACGTCCTTTTCAGGCTCTACTGTTCGATAGCCGTAAGCATCGGCCACATAGTGAACGACACGAAGAAGATCATCGGGGCCAATCCATCCGTAGCATCCGTAAGTGACGCCATCAGGTCCTCGAGTTTCATGATGGAAATGACCCGCCAAACCAATGTCATACCCATAGCGGTAAGCGCCTACACAATTAAGAATTATTCAATGTGCGCATGCGAAGGTCTAAAATTTGTCCTGAAGTTAGTTACGGTGAAATACTTACTGGTACCAAAATCAGCTGAATAGTATTGGGTATGAGGATCTTCAATATTGACGAGAAGCTCTCGCTTCACTGTGTCCTTTCTACTTTCTGCAGTAAATGCTTCCTGCAAAAAGATAGCCGCAAGGACCTGAAACACAAGAATTTGTGTTAGTGAAGTTTTTAGACTAGGAAAACTGTTGCATAGTTGATAGAAGTAAAGTTAACGTTAGTTGCATCATCTTAACATCTTTGATTATTTTTGTTTAATCATTAAGAAGCCTAAACACCAGTTTTTGTTACTCTTGAAGAAATGATACTGGTCAAATCTAGCATGTAGCTTCTTGTGTAGGTACCCAGGTGATTCTAGAGCAGCTTGCGGACGTCTTGAAAAAGAAATGAGAGATCATCAATCAGCATAAAGCAGCCTATGTCCATCGCGCGCTACACCTGTTGCTTCATTCGCAATGATTGGGAGAAAAGATTTTTTTGAACCGCAGCTCCCATGTTTTAGGAAATATCGAAACAAACCAAAATGACTTAGCACTCTTCCTAACATAAATAACCATTTCACGCTGTAGTATTTCAAATGCAATAAAGGACAACATTTTTCTAGCAAATCATACTCCTTGCATGCACGAACCGGAGGACAGTCAACTCTGTAACTATTAAATGCAGAATATCGCATGTTTGTCAACAACGCAAAACGGACAGAATTCGCTGATTCGCCTGCAAAATTGTTGGTCGCGATATGCCTGTGCACCCTGTCACATACCCTGCATCCCTTGAATATTGAATCAAGTCGTGGAAATTAATTGATATTTCAGCCATAAATTTGGAAATTGGATGAAACTAATTTCCCGAATGCCCGGACGGTTTTTTTTCGTGTTATTTCGTGGGCAAACGGAAAACATGTGAAAAATTCAGTGGACATCATGACAAGGAACGTGTATGTATTTTTAAATAAAGAGAAAGAACAATTTGGATGTGGAAAAAGGTTAAGGATTTTTCGAATATTAAAACATGTGTCTGCGTGAATGATAAATTCATTTGCTACTGCTGGTGAATTAAAAATGAGGAAACTGGAAAAGGAAGGAAGACACATGAACGTGATAAATATTTTCGTATTTTGGTATTTTATGTTTCAATATGGATATGCATATATGTTAATATCTTTTCAAAAAAAATTCAATTTCTAGAAAATCAATGCAAGCCTGCAAGAAGGAGTGTACCGAAAAAAATTGACCTTTATAATTATGTCTCTAAAAGTGGTATTAATTGCTTCATCGAACATCTTTTTTCCTTTTATTATTAGATTATATTAACTTACATTTACATAAAAATTTAATGAATTTTTATTTCAAGGAAAAAAATTCGGACCTTTCCGTTATTTCTACGCATTAGGTTCCTTGCAACCGTGTCATCGACCACCTCATATGCGTTTCTCCACTTTTTTTGAAAATCCCTTGCGGTTTTAGAATTTTTGTTTGTTTTCTTTAATATTTTCTTCATTTCAACCCAATACCTTTCGATTGGTCAAAGTTCTGGACAGTTTGGAGGGTTAGCTGTTTTTGGTACCACGGAGACGTACAGATGCGTCGTGTTTCTCGATAAATGTTTTAAATCGCTTCTCTAAACACTCTTCGATGTAAACTACTGAGTTGATGGTACCCTTCGCTACAAACTCCTCTGATCTGAGACCACATCGACATATTGCCTGCCAAATCATTTACCGCTTGGGAAATTTGGTGCTGTTTTGGTTTTATGTTTTGGGCTAACACCACCCTTTGATCCTGCTGTATAGAAGTCCTGACCAGGCAACTGTACGAAATCGGCCTTCACGTATGTTTCATCGTCCAACACGACACAATCGAATTTGGTCAGGTAATCCTTGTTAGTTTTCGAGCCCGATTTTGCGCTTCTTTCTCCTTTTCCTCGGATCGATCGGGTACTTTTTGGACTTTTATCTAAGATTATAATGCTTCTTAATACTCTTAATCATTGCGTTCGATGTTTGCACTTTTTGAGCCATATCTCGAATGGATGTGCTATTACTCTGCAAAAATTTCCTCTTTACCTTTCGCCTCAAATTTGTATCGGATGGATATTTTTTCCCGGTCCACACTTTCTAGCAACAGGTAGGCCCATTTTGTACTTTATAATCGTTTGTTTCACTGTTGTAATCGACGAATTGGTCTCCTTTGCTAAAACCGAATATTTACGAAGGGGATTTTCCCGGTATTTGCGCAAAATTAAACTACGCACTTTTTCTTGATTTGATGATATTTTTTCAAGAGTGGTCTTACAATACAAATGGATTAGACGTTCTTTTTGTCACATTACATAGCTAATTTTGTATACCTGATGAAGTCTTAAACTTATCCCAAACAGGAGCTATGCCGGAAAAACTAAAGGTAAATTTTTTCCGATACACTCCTTAAATAGAAATATACAATAAGGTGAAGGATAATGATATCTTAAATAAAGTTAATCGAGCCTACTAGTGATAGTCTTATAAAATAGGAACTTATCATCAGAGATTTTGACAAATACGAAACCTTAGTAGCCTTGAAGCAAAATGCATACTTCTAACATCCAGTGGAACACAGACGTAGGGTTATTACAATTTACGCGTAACATTTTTTTAAAATCTATTATAGCAACATTTTTTCATGCAACATATTCGCATCGAAGCAAACCAATCGTTTCGCAAAACCATATCAACCCAATAAATATGATTATCGGTTGAATATCCTGAACTGAATACCAAATATTTCTCGGACCAAAGAACGAATATGCTATTCTCAAAAGGTTTATTCTGAAAGCACTCCGAACAATCGAATTGCATTCCCAGTATTTCATTGCTGATCGATTTATGCTACAAGGTTCCATCATACTTGGACCGGCACGGAGTCGGTTCGATGTCCTCGGACACATTACTTCAACTTCTTTCACGCTAACAATGTACAGATGCTTACCAGAAGAACATGTCCATCAAATTTATATCCAAGAGAATCCAATTAGGTGTTACATGACTGACTCGCCGATGTCCTTCGTTGCTATCTTTGCAGAGCAAATTTATTGGCCAATGCAATACATGTTTTATGCTCTACATTCATATGGACGTCGAAAACAATAATCGATTTTAACACAACACACTTGAAACGCTCATATTGTGTTGACTGAGATCATTCAATTCAATGTTGATATAAAACAGAGTGTGAACCAGAATATTGATTCTATTCATTGAACAGTTCGTGTTCTTTCCATGTATGTAGTGTAGAATAATAAAACACTTGAAAAAATTGCGCGACCAAATATTGCCACATACATATTTTGAGGCTCAGAAGCACCAGTTGTTTAAGGTACTAGTACACTTTTGAATTTTGAAAAAAATCAATTTTTTTTTTGCATTTTTCAACTCCTTACACCTTTAGAAATGACCTTCTCAAATATTGTAAAGATATTTGAATTCTAAGTCAGTCAAAAACAGTATTGAGTGCACGCGCTTTCTCGGCACTTTGCAGCTGTCGAGCGCGCAACGCTATACGTGACTCCCCTCTTTCTAAAAAAAACTCTTATCGAAATGGAAAAAATCAAGAGGGCTGGAGAAAAAAAGGAAGCTGAAGAGAGAGAAAATGGAAACGCACCGAAAGTTAAACAACTGCGCAAAAGAAAAATCAATGAACCGGTACCTCCTACTCCGAAAGCAACAGCTCTTACCGGAAAAATTATGAAGCAGATGTCGATAAATTATAGTTTAGCAATCCAACGATATCCTAATGATTTGACAGAAATGAAGAGAGAAATATGGGCCGGGTTTTATCACATGATTTCCACCGACGAAGTACCGCAACATCAAAAGTGCAATCCAGAGTGGTGCAAATATTTGAAGGTACAGGCGAAGAACGAATCGTACAAACACAAACCAGCTCTTAGTCTACAAGTGCAAGAGCTTGTGAAGCCTGTATTCAAAAAGCTGACCAATGAAGAATTGCTCTCACGTTGTTTGGGAAAAAATACCCAAAACAACAACGAATGTTATAACAAGACTCTTTGGGCCATTGTTCCGAAACATAATTTTGTAGGCAAGAATGTCGTTGAACTTGCAGTTCAAATCTCTTTGGCAATTTTTAATGAAGGTCGAATGACACTTTTAAAGATCATGAAAACAATGGGTTGCACCATCGGCGCCGCTGCATATAAATATGCGCAGTCTAAGGACGAAGAACGAATTTCGATGGCGGAAAAGGCGACCAAGGCGGCAACGAAAGAAGGTCGTTTAGCTAAGAAAACTGCTCAGCAAGAGGAAGAACAGGCCTTTGATGATCTCGGCTTATTGCTATATGGTCCAGGAATAGCAGATTAATCAATTGTAAGTGATCAAACTCGATATTTTTAATAAAATTCAAAAAATAATATGAGAAAAAACTTTAAACGTGTTTTCATCGAAAACACTTTTTTTCGCACGGCCGACAGTTAATCTTCGGATTGGCTGAACCGATTTGAATGAATGTTAGTGCGTTTTACTTTTTAACGTATCTTACATGCGAATTCACCTCAATTAGACCAAAAAATGAACAACTAACATTTTGGCGTAAGAAAAATGGTGAAAAAAAGGGTCAATTTTCGACACTTTTTTTTTCAAAAGTCTGCATTTTTTTCCCGTGTTTTTTTTAATAAACGGAGGTGAATTCGCGCATGTGAAACCTTCCTTTTTAAAATACCGTTTGAATTTTTTTTGTTTCAGACTTGCCAATCCGGAGATTAACTGTCGGCCATGGACGAAGATTTTTTTTTGGTGTTGACTTTGACGCCCTCTATTAAATGGAACAAATGTGGAAGAAAAGAAAAAAAAATGTTTTTTGTACAGTCTAAGAGTTAAATAAACTTTTGCACAAAAAGCAATTTGTAATATAATAAAAAAAAGTCGAGAAAAAATTTATTGAAATTATGCATTTTTTTACACACCAAAAGTGTACTAGTACCTTAAGGCAAAATTTAGACATATGTCTAAATCGGTCCTCCTTAATTTAAAAACAGTGAATTAAATCGCTTCCTGCATATTAGCTTGTATAGTTTTTTCCACTTCTTAGAAAATTTAAAGCAGCCTTCAACACGTTCTACGGAATCAGAAATACTTACCTTTCACCCTGTATATTACTCTTGTTAGGTAACATAACGTATTCGGTTTATCAAAAAAAAACGACTCAGTACAACCGTAAATAATGCTTTTCCTCTTGTTTTCCAGCATTTTCAATGATCTAGAAGCGTAGTATCATGTGTATGGTGTCTGTATTAAATGTATGCATGTGAGCAAATGTAACATATCCATACTATGAAGATACATGTCCTTGTTCGTGTTAGCAGCCATTGTTATTGACAGCATATTGAAATAGTAATACTATTTTGATGAGATAAAGTGTTTTAGGTGGGTTTTCGTTCGGGAAAATTTCAAAACTTGCCAAATCATATTTCAATATATTTATGTGAAAATTCAGTCACAAACGTATCGGTTTTCAATGTCTGTGAAATGCTGATGCAGAAAAAATATTTTTTAATTTTTTAGCAATCCCGCATGTAAAAACCATGAAAAATTATTCCTGGAACCTCTTCTTTTTTAATATAATTAAATCAAAAATTCGCGGCAAAGTTTACCTTCTTCTTAATTGTCAGAATTTTTCTCCGTCTTTTGGTGTAGACTTTTCAGGGTTCATAGCAACCTTAGATGAAATCGACCATGGCAAATATGTTCAATAACCTCTCACCTTTTTCATTATCATTATAAAGTGCTAGAATTGAATGACCTTTAAGGGCATCACAGTATACTTTCAGGGCTATCTTTGCTTTAAATTCAGCTTTTATTTATGTTCACAGGCGTCCGTATCTTTTCTGCCAGTGTTGTTGAAGACATTCCCATACCAATATGGATTCAGTGATGTGAAACTTCCTATGATCTGCATAAAATCTTTCTTCGATATCTGTTTCCGAGACGTCAGCTCACGAATAATATAAAAAAGTAGTACGGCAAATGTGTTTTAGATAGTCAGATTTGGTAATACGACTTTAGTGCTAGTAACCAATACAGTTTTGGATTCAACACCTCCGAACTCAAGCAAATTATGTCATGGTTCTCATTTATGGATTTTAACAGAAATAACTTTTCAACATTTTTCTAATAAAGAAATACCATTGTTGTTATTATTGAACAATTACTCTTTTAACTACTTCTTTTTACATCTGTAAATGATAGCCGCGGGACACAATTTCAATGCTCCTTCAATACTACCAGCAACCTATGCATTTCTGGCAAGATTTTCTGAAATAGACTTCAATCAAACTATATATATCACTCATATAAAGTTTTCCATCCTTTCAACGTTAGATTTGAATGGCGAAAAGATAATTTTGGAACATGACTTTTGAATTTTCCGATCAATCGTATTGATTCAATTTCAATATCGTTTTAAGCTTTATTGGTCTGGATGTTTTTTTTATATTTTCATCCGTAGACGTATATAATGCCTTTTGTAATTGGAATTTAAAATTAGTTAATTTTTAATGAGAAAGGACCTACATTTAAGTGTTTTTTTATGGATAAAGTCGATGCTTTCCTTGTGGCTCAAATTCATTAGATAGACCTCTTGGTATTTTTGATAGTTACAGGAAGACGAAAGCATCCTAGAGCAAAACGCTATAACATATTGATATTCTCAGATGTTTAGGTAGCTACCACAACTTCCTTTTACTACAATTCATAGATAAAACCACGAAATAACCACTTTCTCCATATCTTGTGAATATTCTATAAGAGTTGAAGAAATCTCACTACTACAGGATTTTGTAAACCTTGAAATTATTTAACAGCCTCGGTAACTCTTTCTAAGATGAAGAGCATTTTGGGTATAAAAAAATTCGAGGCATGCTTCGGTGGATCTAAACTTTTTTCTCGTTTGCTTGGTATCAATTATCCTGCAGGTGTGAAAAAAAAATCTCAGTGGGACGCGGATCAAACGTTTGTTTGCTAACTGTTCAAGCAGATCCATTTAATCTTTCTACAACTTGAATTCCATTATATATGAGTGCAATCAGCTATGCGCAGAAAGCCTTTTAATTGATCTTCTAGAATTTCTTGAAGAGTTTATTTTACACGCCCAGAATCAATTTTGAGAAGACTAATCTGCAATCAATTATTTATGTAAGCCCTAACGCCATTATATTGTCATTCTGATACATAAGTATGTGCTTGAAAGTAATGTAATGGGAAAACATAAACAAAAAATCAATTATTACCGAACAAAAGACTGCATAGTGGAAAAAACAGTCATATTATACCGAACAAAAAACTTTGATTATAGATCATAAAACTGAGCACACATAAACCTATCCGAAGGCTATCAAAAGCCAGGAAACTATCATCACATCAGCTATGCTCGCTAATTCATGTAATTATGAACAATAAGAGTGATAGAGAGAACTCTTCAATGCTATTTTTATTATTTGGACATTTTTCAAAAAAAAATTGAAGAATCACACACGCTTGCTGTGCTACCCATTAAATGATTTCACGCCTCAGTTCAAACTAAAGATAGCAATAATTGTTATGGTAAATAAAAGAACATGAAATGAGAAATGAATAAACAATACCACCCGTGGTTTAGCAACTGGCCACGGTCAGTTAAGTCTTATAATGAAGATCTCACTGAAAAACCAACCAAAGTGATTTATTGGCTGTTATTAATTCCTACTTATGCTTCCTCAAAAAATCATTACTATCTCCCAGAGGGTAAATTAATTTTCAAGAATTGAGAGGATTTATCTACTGATGAAAATTGAAAATTACTCTTATTGGACTAGAAATCAATTTTCACCACCCTAAACGAGGCTAGACTAACTAAGATTGATAATCTCAGTCAGCCTAGTCTAGTCTAGAGTGATCTGCCTTGGGAAAAGCAGCTTCTGACTCTAAAGTCGTCCAAAATCGCAAGTGAGCTGGATTATATGTGAAAATCACATCATGACTACAAAATTGACGATAATGACTCGAATCGCAAATATTTGTCGTGGTAGTTTGTGGTAGCCTAAGGCTGTGGCTAGATCGATAAATGTCAGAGTGCGCAGACAAGTTTGTAGTTCGAAAAAACAAGAAGCAAAAAGAGGCAGAGATGTTAACCATCAGCTTTCGTGATGACCATTGTCGGTGATGTTAAAGATGATGTTTGGATAAGAAACGCACGCATATTGGATTGTGCGTAAGAAGGTAAGCAAAGTAGTTCCTCCAAATGTTCAACATTGAGGTTATTTTTGTGGTATGTATCTATTTATTTCCAAGTATAATTTCGATCATTTTACTCAAGAAATGTACGAGCCACGGGTTTTCGAGTTACTTCGGCAAAATAGTTCATCACGAGAAAATCCTTCCAGATTCATTAGATTTATATACAACGCAAATTTTTGAAGAGATCGTTTCAAAATTTTTTGAAAATTTTACCAAAACAACATACAAAATGTAAAGATCCTGATAGGTGGCTCACTTAGGCTTCCATAGGACCATTGTGGTACCACAGAAGATTAGGGCGGCACTAGAACCTGCGGGATGACGAGAGCCATCCATATTCTCGAATAAAGCCGGCTATGCAGCCAATGTCTAAATCAGCTACCTCCGTGAGGTTGTCCAGGAAGATCGAGCCCAAGGTTTGCATGCGCTTCCTGGACAGTGCTAAGCATTCGCACAGAAAGTGTTTGATTGTGTCTTCATCTTCCTCTGGTCTGCAACTTCAGCAGCAATCATTGAAAGGGCCAGCCAATCTTTCTACTTGTCTGCCGATCAGACAGTATCCCGTCAGTACAGAAACAACGGAACTCAGGGTCTCACGACTTATATTGAGGAGCCGCTTGGTGCATTTGGAGCACAGTGCGTGTCAAGTTTGCCTGGTTGTGCTACAGGTTTCTTCGAACAGCCAGGCCCTATTCGCAGCCTCCACGTAGTACTGCTTAAATCCTAGCTTTATAGAAGCTAGAGGTTGGCCGACTTCGGCGTAAGTTTATACTCCAAGGTCAGTGCCAGCTCTCGTTAGGGCATCTGCTTCGCAGTTTCCAGGTATATTGTGGTGTCCTTTAAGAACATCTTTTCAACATTAAAGTGATGTATTTATCACCAATAAATACATCACTTCAATTCCATGAAAGGCTATCCTTCCAACATCAAAGTGATGTATTTATCACCAATAAATACATCGCTTCATGAATGTATCGATAGTGCTTATCACCTCGTGATCCTTGCGCGCATGGACATCGCCTTTTGGTTGCGCATGGACATCGCCGTTTGGTCATGAGTGCCATATGGAACGATTAGAGATAAGTAATTGAGACATAATTTAGAATATTTTATTAGACTAAATACATAAACTAGGATATTTTATTAGGCCATTAGAGTATGATTTAGTGTTAAGAATTTGTATAAATAGCAAGTAAGCATTGAAGAAAAATATAGTCTTTTGAGATCTAGCGAACGAGTTTCACTTGTGCCTATCATTCGTGGCACTCTCCAAAGACTTTCCCTGGATTGTGCCAATAATTCGGCACTTCAGGTAATGCCTACAATCGGCATATTTTAGTCCTTGGCCAGTGGCATAAAAATTGTGCCGGCCGTTTAATAAAAATAAATTTTCCTCTAATATTTCTTTTTAAAAACTCACGTTTCCCCAACATGGAAACGTATAGATACTATGGAAAATATCATCAAAACGAAGGACCATCATTCGGCGATCAAGAAACATTACATGGCGATCCTGCCTTCTAACCTGCCTTCTGAGAAGCGACATGAAGAGTATGTACCGAAGCCGAAAACCGGGTCAACTGCAAATACAATAAAATATAAACCCACAAAAATCGGACCAAAACCGGTTACCTTAAACGATTACCGTGCAAGGCTTGCACGAAGAAAGGAAGAGCAGAAGTGCATCATCCCTAAAATAGAGAAACAAAAAAAACGAAGGGGAGGTTTACAAGTAAAAAATAGGAGATTAATAGCGGCATTAAGAAGAAAGCTCACGGATTCAGAACAGCCCCCGAGCTGGGAAGTAGCAACCACAACCTACCAACGGATTTCAGAGCTGGAACAACAAATATACAAGAAAAAAGAAGAGAAATGGACAAGCATTCATCAATAAATATAGTAATAATAATATTAAAAATATATATACATCCAATAACGTAAAAAAATAAATATTTCCAAAAAATTCTCAAAATTTTCAAAACAAGTCTAATTGAACTCTTCGCTACTTAAACGCATAGGTGCATTAATGCAAGCAATATTAAATGAGCTCGACAAAATTCTTTTGAGTATAACTAAAAACCCCAACCGAATTTATACAAAACAAACAATTCTTCTAAAATTAGAAATTTTAGCAAATTCAAAAACAAAATTTCAGAACCTAAAGAAAACCGCGGAAACAACCAATCTCGAACTTGAATTCAAGAAAAAAATACTTAAAGCCAATTATCTTTTGAACAAGCAACTAGAGTCATACAAAATGGCAAATTTTAATATCGATACTGCTCTTAAAGCTATTCCGATATTTTCAGGTAACTACAAAGAACTGGACTCATTTCTGAAAATAGTAGAAATCCTTAGCCTAGGTTTAGAGCCAACTGAGCACACAAAATTAATTGAATTTACTTATCATGTCAAATTAAATTCTTCTGTGAAAACATCAATCGGATCAGTAAGCAAACCCAAAACTCTTGCTGAACTTTCAAAAGCATTGAATGAGAGATACAAAAGCACATTAACAATCCCGAAAATACACAACATCCTATCAAATATAATGCAAAAACACTTAACCGTAAACATTTATAAAGAAAAAATCCTATCACTTATTTCGGAACTAAATAATCTTCAAATAACAGCATTAGGAAACACTACCACGGAAGCTGAGAGGACAGTCGTTACAAAAATGAACGACACATACGCATTAAACATATTCAAAAACGGACTAAACGAACAACTGAAAAATACAATTTTTGCTGCACAACCAAAATCGTTCACTGAAGCATCTAATCTTGCATCAGAACTAGAGAAAAACGAAATAAACAGCAAAATAATGTACTTCAACAAAAATCAGAATAATTATCAAAATAATTGCGGAAGACCAAATTATAACAATAGGATTCCACACAGTAACAACAATAACAACCATAACAGACACTACAATAATCATAATAACAATCATAGAGTACAACATAACAACAATCATAGAGATCAATATAATAACAGCAATGGCAATTACAGAGGATATCATAACACTAACAGACAAAACAACAATTATAGGATGCAAAACAATAATAGAAATAATAATCGCCAGCAACATCAAGCTTGCAATAGAAGTAGGAACAATCCGAGACATAATATGAATACAATCTACGACCAGGGAAACGAAATAACCCCGGAGGTCGAAACATAAGTGAAAATAAACCGTTTCACTCCGGATTAAAAAAACAAATTAAGATATACAATATTACCGAAAAACTAACGAATTATATCACGTTTAAAGGAAGAAACACGAACAACGTATTCACATTTTTGATTGACACTGGTGCAGACATATCTATATGCAAAGATATAATACCGTTAAACATCAACGAGGACAATAGATGCAAACTATCAGGAATTACTACGGAAAAAATCTTCTCGTTAGGAACTGCTGATATAGATTTTTCAATACAAAACTACAAACTGAAACATAGATTTCATATCGTAGATCCTGACTTTCCCATAAATACAGATGGCATACTTGGAAGAGACTTTCTAATTAAATATTTGTGCAAAATTGATTATGAAACATTTACAATATCAATTATCATCAACGATGATGAATTAACATTACCACTAGAGACAAAACCATTAAACATTCATCAAATAAAATTACCACCGAGATCCGAAATCATACATCCAATAAATCTTAAACTTGTAGAGGATAGCGTCATTCTAAACAAAGAAATCCAAAAAGGAGTTTATATAGCTAATTCAATAGTACCTTCAAATGGCAATTGTCACATTAAGATTCTGAATACAAACAATACTGAAATAACTATATCCACCATAAAGATAAGCACAGAACCACTTAAAAATTATCACGTTGCTAAAACTTCGCAACAATATCCTAACACCAACTCCAGATTTGAAAATATTTTGAAACTCCTCAATTTAGAAATAAAAGACGAAAAAGCGAAAAATTCACTCATTGAAATATTCAGAGATTATCAAGAAATATTTCACTTAGAAGATGAACCACTTTCGACAAACAATTTTTATACACAAAATCTTTCCGTCACAGACTCCAATCCAATATACATAAAAAACTATAGACTTCCACAAACTCAACAGGAAGAAATTAATAAACAAGTTCAAAAACTAATTAACGATGATATCATAGAACATTCAATTAGCCCATACAATTCACCTTTATTACTAGTTCCCAAAAAAGGATCGAATGATACAAAAAAATGGCGACTAGTAGTTGATTATAGAAAGTTAAATACAAAAATAATTAATGACAAATTCCCTCTAACTCGCATTGAAGACGTATTGGACAAATTAGGTAGAGCCAAGTACTTTTCGACACTAGATATGACTAGTTCCTTTCATCAAATAAACCTTAACAAAAAATCAAGACCTCTGACAGCATTTTCAACTTCAAATGGACATTTTCAATTTAAAAGACTACCCTTTGGTCTAAAAATCTCATCCAATACTTTCCAACGCATGCTAACAATAGCACTTTGTGGTTTAGATAGCAACGCATTTCTATATGTCGATGACATAATAGTGTTTGGCTGTAGCCTACAAAATCATAATGAGAATTTAATCAAAGTATTCAAGCGATTACAACAATACAACCTTAAATTAAATCCAAACAAATGTTGTTTTCTAAGACCAGAAGTAGTATATCTTGGACATCTAATAACCAAAGATGGAATTAAAACAGATCCATCGAAATTCCATACTATTAGTAATTATCCAACACCACGAAATGCAGACGAAGTCAGACGATTTATCGCATTCTGCAACTACTACCGTCGATTCATACATAACTTCGCGCAAATTGCAAAATGTTTGAACAACTTGCTAAAAAAGAACCAACCTTTCATCTGGTCAGAAGAATGTAACACAGCATTCGGAACTCTAAAACAAAAACTAATGAAACCACCCATTTTACAATATCCAGATTTTGACAAAACATTCATAATAACTACAGACGCATCTGATCAAGCATTAGGAGCAATACTTTCACAAGGTGAGATAGGTTTTGATCTACCAATTTCATACGCTAGTAAATCGCTGAACAGACATGAGATCAACAAACCCGTAATTGAAAAAGAACTTTTAGCCATACATTGGGCAATAAATTTTTTTAAACCCTACATATTTGGTCGAAAATTCATAGTCGTAACTGACCACAGACCATTAGTGTCGCTCTTTACCCACAAAAACCCTTCCTCTAAATTAACGAGAATAAGATTGGATCTAGCTGATTATGATTTCGAGATCGTATACAAACAAGGAAAAAGTAACACTAACGCGGATGCATTATCAAGAATCAAAATAGATTCGAACATATTGAAAGAAATGATTCCCACATCGATAGACAAGACAACTCCAAAATCACTTGACATATTGGCAATTACACGAAATATGTCCAAAAAACGCACACAATCTAAAGGTCCTGACGGAGACATTAACCAAACGAAGCGTCATGAACTTCATTCTTGGGAATGTACGTCCCTCACGGACATAAGAAATATTAAGAAACTTGACATTTTACTAGAACGCTATGGCCAAATCAAAGATAATATGAAAACCGCAAGATATAGTGATAATTCGTATAACCCAGGTTATCGATCGAAGAAACTATCATCGAATATGCGATTTGAAGTAAACGAATACGAGGTAATCGTAAGATACAGTGATAATCCTCACAATCCAGATTGTCTGATGGAGAAACTGATACTACAAATGCGAAAACTAGGTATATCAGAGCTAGCACTAAACGAAAATAATGAAATTTTCAAGCTCATAACGAAACAAGAATTTAAAAATAAATTCAATAATCTGCAGAAAGCAAACGTCGACAAATATATAAAAGGCCTAAATAATGTGAAAAGTGCACAAGAAAATATTGAAAAATTTAAGCGTTCTCAATTAAAAATTATTATATATAAACCACCCATAAAAATAACCGATAGCGAAACACAACAAAAGCTTATCGAAGAATTTCACAACACACCATATGGAGGACATTTCGGAGTTAGAAAAACTATATTAAAGCTGAAACAAAGATATGTGTGGAAAAATATGTCAAAATTGGTAAAATCATTTGTGTCAAATTGTCTCTTATGCCAAAAGAATAAACAAACAAAATACATTAAAGAAAAACTAACCATAACTGAAACACCAAGCTCAAGCTTTGAAATTATCTCGATTGACACAGTCGGACCATTAAGAATCTCAAATGGTTACCGCTATATACTCACAATACAATGTGAACTAACTAAATTTATCGTAGCATATCCTATTGAAACAAAAGAAGCGAACCAAATAGCTACCACTTTAGTCGAACAATTCATTTTAAAATACGGTTGTTTTAAAATTCTCAAATCAGACAGAGGAACTGAATTTCTAAATGAAACTCTAAAGAATGTTTGTGAGCTACTCAAAATTAAACAAATATTTTCAACCCCTTACCATCACCAGACTTTAGGTAGCGTAGAAAGAAACCATAGAGTTCTAAATGAGTATCTTTTGAATTTCGCAAACGACGAAAATTGGGACAAATGGATCCCTTATTATACCTTCGCATATAATATAACACCACATGTAGATACACACTACTCACCATATGAATTAATTTTTGGAAAACTACCAATTTTACCCAATGATATAATATCAAATAGAGACCCTATATATAATTTAGACAACTATGTAAATGAACTTAAAATAAGATTGCAACGCTCTGTAAAAATAGCCAGAAATTTATTGAATATCGCTAAAGAAACTAGAAAAGAAACATATGATAAAAATTGCAATGAATCGAAATTCAAAATTGGAGATTTTATATTTGTCAAAAACAACAATAGAAAAAAAGGAACAAGCCCCTATAAAGGTCCATACGAAGTAGTAGAAAGACTAGGAGTAAATACTAAAATAAGAATTAAAGATAAAGATAAAATTTATCATAACAATATGTTAAAGACCTTGAATTAGGACAGTCATGTCAAACAATTTAAATTCTAGAAATTTATTTCCACAAGTAAAGAAATTTCTTAAAGGGTTAGGGTGTGGTGTCCTTTAAGAACATCTTTTCAACATTAAAGTGATGTATTTATCACCAATAAATACATCACTTCAATTCCATGAAAGGCTATCCTTCCAACATCAAAGTGATGTATTTATCACCAATAAATACATCGCTTCATGAATGTATCGATAGTGCTTATCACCTCGTGATCCTTGCGCGCATGGACATCGCCTTTTGGTTGCGCATGGACATCGCCGTTTGGTCATGAGTGCCATATGGAACGATTAGAGATAAGTAATTGAGACATAATTTAGAATATTTTATTAGACTAAATACATAAACTAGGATATTTTATTAGGCCATTAGAGTATGATTTAGTGTTAAGAATTTGTATAAATAGCAAGTAAGCATTGAAGAAAAATATAGTCTTTTGAGATCTAGCGAACGAGTTTCACTTGTGCCTATCATTCGTGGCACTCTCCAAAGACTTTCCCTGGATTGTGCCAATAATTCGGCACTTCAGGTAATGCCTACAATCGGCATATTTTAGTCCTTGGCCAGTGGCATAAAAATTGTGCCGGCCGTTTAATAAAAATAAATTTTCCTCTAATATTTCTTTTTAAAAACTCACGTTTCCCCAACATGGAAACGTATAGATACTATGGAAAATATCATCAAAACGAAGGACCATCATTCGGCGATCAAGAAACATTACAATATCACTATGCCTCAGTACCCAGCAAAAAATCACTTCAACTCATGAAGTCCTGATAGTAATACAGCATACATTCAATATTTGAAAGCAAAGATAATTTTATTCATTTCTTTTAAAATGGTTCAGCGAGAGCAAAATCTGAACATCGGAATATTAAGATAGGAACATATGTTATGCATATTTTACTCTATAATATTCATATTAAATGAAAAAGCACATATAAATTAAAAATAGTTATGAACCTTTATAAAGGCAAAAGAATAAATGAAACTGAAAAAGTATTCCAGGCTGCAAACTATTGACACGTTTTTTCCGTATCTAATTTTTCAAGCATAGTACATGTATCAACGTCCAGAGTAACTGATTACTGATCTAATAAATGAATTCGGACAAAACATGTTAAACAAGTCTACTTTATCGAAGAACTAGAGGAACAAAAGTTTAAATTCACATTTAAGATTTCAAAAAGTAAACAGATCTCCCGTTTTTTCGAAGATGCTGCCTAAATTTTTCAGTAATACAAAACATTTTCACTTTCACTCAATAATTCAAGATGCCTCCCATGCCAGATGCCACAGGCAGATAAATTATTTACATTAAAATACAGTGCGTCCTTGTTTGAAATCTGAATTTATAATCTCCTTAATGCAATGAAATGAAAACTTCTATCATAAGGATAATTTACATATTACAATATTAAGTAGGTGTTTCACGCGCAAGACGAATCTATCTCTTTCCCATTGAATCGGTGGCAGCACCCTATCAATGATAGCATTTTCTTCTTTGAAATGGCTTTATTCATGAACCAATTCGATATACCATCCGGGGAAGAAAGATTTATGGAAGCCAATACTTAGTTTTAAGGCATTGGAAATTATTACGATTGTGATTTTCAATAAGTTCAATGAAAATTCATCGCAAAATCTAATTTAACCTTAACTTTACTTAACTTTGTCGAAAAATATACTTGAAATTTAAATTTTCAAAAAAAAAACTATTTCATGATTCCTAATCATAGTTAAATTGTCAGGGGAATATTTTTGATGCAATCGTATGAATTTTTTAAAGAGTACTGACTTTCTTGGCGCAGCATTTGGATTTTTTTTTGAACATCATTATGTATTTATGATAGAATTTGTTTCCACACTAATGAAAATTGGAGTTTCCATGAAAATACTAACAGCCATTGAAAATTATCAAAAAGGAATTTAATATGTGATTTATTAAATTTTCCACAAATGTGATATATTTAAAATAACTAATAATAATTCACATATCATGAATATTTTTCAGTAATACGTTTAAAAGATGTCAATTAGTTCTCTCCTCAAATTTCATCTAGTTTCTTCTACAGCATCCGCAAGTCCTCAACAAAATATACCCCACAATTCACCAACATCATCGATTCAATACCGTTAAATATTTTAGCTAAGCCATTATGCAATTCAATTGAAACTACTCCACCAGAAATTAATTCTTTTTTAAAGGAAGTCACAGAAGGCGTAACATTTTCAAATAGACGACGTTCAAAACACAACGACACAACACATATAATATAATCAAATCAATCTAAGGATATGAGGTTTCTCTCTCAGCATTTGTTAGAACCACAAACAGTTTTAAGATGACAAAAAAAACCCTGGCAATAAGTATGATACTAAAGTGAAAAAATTTACAAGAAATTTATAGAATTTTACCAGGAATCATAAATATTTCTCATGAAACAGAATAAATTTCCAAGAGTTCCTTCAAGGGCGAAAAATCACCCAAAAAATCGGAAAGCGCAAAATCCCACCTTCTTTTTGATGGTAAACAATTTCAGTTGAAATTAGGTAGATTAAGGATTTAAAGGCACTCAACAGACGAGTTAGAGCAACAGAAGGTGCTCTTTTATTTAAAATTCTATACAGAATCATACAATTTATATGAGATCTCGAGGTCTTCGAAACGTTCAAGTATTTCAATGGATTCGAAGATTTCACCGCTTTACATTTGCATAAATGCTTATAATAATCGCTCAGAATATTTCCAAAGTAATAAAAGAAATATTCTTTATTTTACACAGTACCATCATTAAATTGCTTAAATGCCTTTTCACTTTTCCTTTGATAAAGTTTTCAATGATACGATAACAGACGTTACCCTTGGAAGCCATCAAATGCCACTTACGTTTGCTTTACCGGTCTCAAATCTACTTTGCAAGGAAAACAGTGGAGGATATTGAAACAATTCAATATCCTTGATATTGCCTTGTGGCACATAAAGGGAAGTGGGAAGTTTTGATTGGATTGGATTGAGGACGAAACGAAAAGCAAAAATTCATACAGGCTTTTCCCTGACTAATCTGGCCACAAAAATAAACTTTCAGCACACGCTGGATGTATCGCGAAAATCCGCAATGCCAAGGAAACGCGTAAGGAAAAGAGTTTAAGGACCTTTCCATTTTGTACTGGTTCTGAAATATTATACACGATAATTTGCATGTGGACGTGAGCGCTTTACATTCGTTCGGCTGAAAGTCAACCATAATAATATCTATGATGTCATAGCAATCAAAGCTAATTGTGCACCAAATTCTTTCCTACTTTGTAGGATGAATTATGAAATAACCATGGCTTCAATGTCAATAGCCGAACTTGAATTGTTCACTGTATTTACAATATTTTCTTAGATTTTTGTCGCCGCTGCTGGAGCTATACTTTTCAGATGTTGTCTTTAATTATCAAAAGAAAGTCAATGGCCCATATTCACCACCTTGTCAGAGATAATCAAGATTGTGGTCACTTACCTGAAAAGAATTTTCAATTTCTTTTCAGGTTAATTACAATATTTTGATGAAAATAATTAAAATTAAAGAGATTTTTAGATTTTGCGTTGAATTTTCATTGAACTGATTGAGAATCACAATCGTAATAAATTTCAATGCCATTAAACTTAGTATTGACTTACAAAAATCCTTCTTCCCTGGAATGGTATATCGAATTGGTTCATAAAAAACAAATAATAATATCGAATTGGTTCATAAATAAAACCATTTCAAAGAAGAAAATGCTATCATTGATACGGTGCTGCCACCAATTCAATGAGAATGAGATAAATTCGTCTTGCGCGTGAGACACCTACTTAATATTGTAATATGTAAATTATCCTTATGATAGAAGTTTTCATTTCAATTTCAATTCTTTAAATGTTCTTAAATATGGCTGCATTGAAGAGAATATAAATTCAGATTTCGAACAAGGACGCCCTGTATTTTAATGTAAATAATTTATCTGCTTGTGGCGTCTGGCATGGGAGGCATCTTGAATTATTGAGTGAAAGTGAAAATATTTTGTATTACTGAAAAATTTAGGCAGCATCTTCGAAAAATACCATTTTCTGAAAGCTTAAATGTGAATTTAAACTTTTGTAAGTTCCTTGAGTTCTTCGGTAAAGTAGACTTATTGAACATGTTTTTTCCAAATGCATTTCCAAATAAATTTAAATTAAATTGAATTTACATTTCCTTCGCATGGCGATTTTAATTATTTCATTTGATAAATTCGGCAAACACTCTATACATCAATGGACGAATTCTATTCATTTGATCATTATAAGTGTAGAACAGAGCGAAAATTCTTTGATTTTCGGCAAATTATTTGAGTTATTTTTACAAGCATTAAATTGGGAAACCGTGACTCAAACAGTAAAGATGTGACCGACTTTTCTGTGAAAGTAAACCACGCAACAAACAATAATCAACATTTAAAAACCTTTCAATTTTCAATGGCGTTTAACAGCTGGTTACACCTAAACAGGTAATATTATTTAATACTTTCATCAATTCGCATATTTCGAAGAGATAAATGGTAAATTCAGGTCTAGTAAGACACGAACGTTGATGCCACAAGACTCACTTTCTTTTGTAACTAAAATGTGACACCCATCCACAACAATTAGACGAGGTCCACGAGCTTCGATTGAAGCAATCGTTGGCCTCCAAGGCGTAGTCTCCATCTGCAATCAAGTTGTCGTAATAGTCATCGCAAATAATACCCACATATGGAGGTAGATGTTCTTTTAGGATGGTTTTGGTAGTGTTACCGGTTAACCGTATGTGGGACGCAGCCACAATTTTCAAATGATTCGAAATTCACAGAACATATGTATCTATGCCATTGGATGCGTAATAGGATTTTCGTTTGAAATTAAGCTCTAGAATTGGAGTACACAATCTGCAGTTCAAGGACTCCTCGTGCCGATTTCAATGAAAAGCGACTTCGCTACTTAAAAAGCAGATTCATTCCAAAGTGAACGCATGCTCCCATGGATATGACTATGCACAACCGAAATCAAAGTCAAACGCAGCACTACATGTTAATACTGGCTAGCTCAGATGGAATGCGTAGACACCTTGTACAGCAAATGTGTTAATATGATTTCAAATGAACACACATCAGCCAGCGATCCGTAGAGGATCGCGGCAACCTTTAGTTCAATCGTGCAAGATACTTTTCAACAACCAGTGAAGTGAATCTCTCAAAAAGCGACTTGCTTATCGAATCCGTACAAGGGGACATATCAGGGGACGGATTAACCGATCACGCATGCTCGGTGCTAATTACTCCATAAAGATGCGCGACCTTGCCATAATTTCCACTGTCGCCGATTTTCTAATGCTTTGTCAAGCAAATCTTTGAAGAGGATCATCGAGCTTGAAGCCACCAAGCGACTGTTGAAGCCTCTTCACTAGATCCGAGCCCGCGCATACTAGATGAGCTAGATGCGCTAGACGAATTGTGCCTGCAGCTTGCTTCGAAGTGCAGTCTATCGCTAAATCGTTTGGTGGGTAATTGGAAAATGTTAATGGTGCTGGAATCCGTGTCATATTGATGAATCTAGTTTTATGATTTCCACGGAGCATTGACGAATTTACGAAGGGAATGTCACGCATTGATTATATTCGAGGATAGAACAATTAGATTGTGTCGGTAAATGGTGAAGTCATAGTTATTTGAGGAACGCGAGGATGGTAGTGTGGGCTGTTTAAAACTGCCACACAGCACGACTAAGTTTGGGTGGCATGAAAGGTGTTGTACCAATGCTTCATCAAAAGCGAATCTCATATGACGACTCTGAACAAAGGACACTGAATACATTGACAGAATTGCTTGCACCATCGAAAAGTTGCTCAAAAGCTTATGAACCCTAATGAGTATTACAGCATTCTAAGAAAATAAGTTGTAATTTCAAAATTATTAAAATCTAAGAAAAACCAAAGTAAGTAAAATATTTGAGATATTTCAACTTTTCTTAAACTTCACTGAAATATCCATGAAAAACATCCTAGTGACAAAAAGAACATCTCAAAAAACAGGACCGAAATTTATCTTCTGTTCATTATATTGGCTTGATTCTCACGAAAAAATAAACAAATGGTCATATAACTTGTTTTGCACAAATAATCGATAAAAACTCGTGCTTTTGAATATTGTGTTTCATAAACTTAACAAAACAATTAACAAATTTGATGCAAGAGAATGCATACACAAATGTGTATTTATAAAAAAAATACAAAGTATTTTGAAACTCAAATTCTTCAAAAGCCTTCTTCTTTTAAGATCAGTATTTTTCTTTTAAAAAACAATTATACACTGTTCATATTGAAAGGAATTATATTTAAACACTTATGTACGAATGACAACAAGACCAGAAATATTTTATGGAAAAGATTTTATTGGAAATTTCCAACAAGTTGAATAAATGGAATAATTTGGTTGGTTGATTGATTTTTATGAAAATATCTCAAACGAAAACTTTACATTTACTTGTATGTTAATATTCTAACTCCGTGTCAATAATTTTAACATAACAACATTGCCGAAAATATTGTATAAGATTCACAGCAAAAGTTCAAAACTAAATCACGAGCTAAAATTTCAAAACAAAACATCGGAAAACTTTTAGCTAAAAATTTAAAGTTTGAAAGTAATAATTTCAAGCTTTTAAAAAATTTGTTTGAAGTAAGAAAATCTTATACAAATACTCACAATAAATTTTAATAGGCAAATTTTCCGTTGCCGTAGAATTCAAATAATAGTTCTATGTGAAATTTTTTCATAAATTTTTATGAAATTTACTTTATCCGGAAAAAAATATTAAAATTAAAAGTCAAACCAATAAAATTCAATTGATTGGAAAAAAGTATTTAAAATCACTGCTAGAATAAACCTTTAATAAATGATATTAAAAAAAAATATTCTACATTTCTTGGCATTGATTTCCATAGAAGAACGATGAAATGTAAAATGATATTTTGAATGGAAGAACTTATCATCACAAAAACATAGATTTATACGAGCAACAACGTCTAGCAAATTTTCCACGAAATCAATTTGAATGATAGAAGATATTAAGAGTATCCGAAGATAAATTGAATCAAAATAAATTCGTAAAATATTTCACGGTTTAGTTGTTTTCCATCCAGAAAAATACGATTCAGAAATAGTTGAAGACTCGTAGAATATCATTTTTTCATAGCTTGCTATAAATATAAATATATGTAGAGATGAGGCTGTAATAAAATTGCTTTTAATTTTGCAGAAGCCAAATAGCATCGCTTTATTTTCAATGGTTGTTTCAACCTCACAGAATTCAAAAAGATCATTTTATCTATGATATGCAAAAAATCATAATGATTTTCATAAGTCATTCAATCATGAAAATAAAAAAAAATCCTTACGATAAAACCACCATGCATTACGATTGAAATTTACTCGTGACTCAAATAATTCAAATCGAAATAAATTTACATATCTATTGTACCGAATATTTCAAAAAAAGCTCTACTACAGTAAAAATTATGCAGCAAAGAAATATCTTAAATGGACCATGAAAGTAAAACTTAGTTCCATCTGAACTTTTTTTGTGCAAAATCCACCATCTTACCATAGATTTGATATTTAAACTTCTTTTCTAAAATCAACTTTCTCTTATATTAGACATTGTAAACCACTTCCAAATGTCATCTTTCGTTTTTTCTGATGATTGATTCTACTTTGACAAATTAGAAAAAAAAAGTTTCGTTTTTCATCAATATTCCTTTCATTCCATCAACTTCAAAGGAAACGGGAATTCCTTTGACGTTAAATTCATTTGAGGAAATAGAAGGAACTTCAACTAAAAACATATACCCTCCTTTTGCATTTTCTGCTTACCAGCACAGCTTTCATTTAGAAAGCTTTGAATGTGGTTAGTCTTTCTTTCTTCATTCAATTGAATCACATCAAGAATATTTTCGAACAAGCATTAAAGTAAAAAAAAATAGTAAGTAATAGCAACTACTCATCCAAAAATGAAAGATATCATTTGCAAAATGAAGAAAATCAGACAGTGAAGTGGAAACTCATATGATGTCCCAGAAAAGGAAAACTTTTTTGGAATATTCATGAAATTCCAACATATCATAGAGTGTAAAGAAGTTCATCCGTTTTTGGATCCATGTATACTACGTTTCACTCATTTTTAGGATTGGATGTACTGAAAGTGAACTGAAAGTGAAATAAAAAAAGGTTATTAGAAACAATGCATGCCCCTCAAATTAAATCCTTCAACGAATACAATCGATGATAAACGACAAGCGCACATTTTAACCAATTCAATGACTACCAAATGAAAACATTACTCAAGCATTTTACCTTCACAATTTTACTGGAAAGTATCAAAATCTAAATGTCACCCACTTAGCAAGACACTCAATATGCATAACGACACCATAACATAATTATCGAATTAATCTATCTTAAAACAGTATCTAATCCGAAATGCATTCGCGCAAACACAACATCAATTCAATGTCATGATATTTAATATATATACGATGTATTACCATAAAAAATTAAAATACAGAAGACACTTGCGTATCTATTGGAACTCGTTGTGTGCAAAAAAAACAATAATGTCTTGTGCAAAAATCTAAATGTTAGCCGGAAGATTGTATCGTATCGAAATTTCAATAGTGAACTTCCTAAAAATATTGTCGAAGGCGAACCACTTCATAATTCAAATGTTGAACGTGGACATTAACATAATCTTCATTTTAATGGATTTCGTGAATGGCGGTTTCCAAATTTCAACTCCCTATCGACGATGATGATGGTCAAACGGACAGTTATTGAAAATATCATTTTTGATTTATTTTATTTTCAATCATGATCATTTGCATTTCATGGAACATGGAAAATATTGGGAGGATTTCTTTTGTTCCAACCCAATGAGAGAATTGCTAAGTTCCAAATTAATTTTGCTCCCCGAAAGTCTGACGACAATATGCCGAAAACCTATGCTTTTATCATATTCAAGATGAAATCACATTTAACTGTAGCATTTATGAATAATAACCAGCATGATGACCATATGATGGCCATAAATTTACATTAGTGGTGTGAATTTAGATCCAAACAGATTTGGTTGAACATCGTTTATGATATGCCCAAGAGAAGTTAATTAAAAGGTTCAGTAACTTTGAAGTGAACTTAGAGTTTTTTTTAGAAGTTATACATTTTTAGATGAAAAAAAGGAACCGTAACATAGAAATTATTTTATCCAATCAATCTATTACAAACGAAAACCTGAGAAGGTCTTGCATTTTCAGTCACATCTTAACAGCACGTGACATCAACTCTTCGAAATAGTTTCTTTCACATCACGATCAAACATTTGAAATACATCATTCGACCATTGTCTGAGAGTATAAATCAACACAATCAAGCACGTTTTAACATTTGCGAATTCAAAGAGATAAATGCCAATCGCTCGAAATGACATCGAGATAAGATCTATGCACAAGAAACGTGTTAATGTTACCTTCAGCACAAGAGCAATAAATTGATTGATATTAAAATTATGAATAATGTCTTAACATCAAACATTATAATGTCAGACCGAGCCCTAGACAGTCAATCCGAGGAGTTCTTGTAAACTAGCTTCTGGCGTTTAATCATACGAAAATGATACAAGGACGTGACATCTTCAGATACTAAGATCGTCTGCCTCTTGAACTGATCCAAGAAAACGAAAGACATCGTTAGTATAGCAAAAGATACTTCAGATTTAATGAAATGATGAGATTTATAAGAAAATTGAAACTTTGAGTCTTTACTGCTATTTTAATTCGTTACCAACTGTGATGCGTTACTAAAATCATAATTTATTTCATAATATTAATAAAATTTAAAATTGTATTACGAATAGCAAAATATATTAGCAATAGTAAAAATAATTTTCAAAAACTAAACAGCTCATGCAATACATATGGATTGAATGGACTATTACCATAAAAATTAAAACGAAAATATCAGCAAAGTATCCGAAAATATGCGATTCATTTTTCCCCGTTTTATATTAATCGTACGAAAATAGCTCATGTACATTTACCTTTAACACTTTAATTGACTTTATGTAAATGATACGAGTTTTAGCAATTTCCAAACAGAAAGATAAAGTTTTAACCATTATTATCGTTACTCGTTTTACCAGGGATTTACCAGTGTATTATTCCAAAACAAAAACAAAAAAACACAATCAATAGTCAAATTGTGTAAGAAAAAATATTTGAAAGGGTTTCGAATTTTTAAAGAATTTTCTGGATTTTCCTTATCAAATTCACGCATAATTTTATTTCAATACATGCTCTAATAAGAGTGTGATAATTCCATGTTTGCTCGTACAAACTGTCTCTAGATTAGGAGATGAACATTTCTGTTTTAATTCCAACGGTAAGAACGTCCCATTAATACACAATTTAAAATCTTTCCAAAAAGGAATCTATGGTCCGTCATATACTTTGAATCGGCTTTTTTAGAACAATGTAAATTTATGAGAGTTTTCAAGGCTTGAAAATAGATCACCTACAAAGCTTTCAATACTTATATAGTTCTTATAGACTCTTCAGGTTCATATTAAAGCAGAATAAAAAATTAGTAAAATTACGACCCCAATTATGACCGAAAAAATTATTCAAGTCTAAATGGTGGCAACTTAAGAAATGTAATAAGTTTAACATTTTTATATTTGCAATAATATTGCTGTGCATCACGTTTTCCTTTACAGTTTTTTTTAAAAATTTGACTTGAAATTTTTAGTTGTAAAACTTTTATATGGCCCTTTCTGATAGTAGTTTTTGAATATACTTTTTATATATTCTTTCAACACTTGAGGGTAGAAATACATGTTTGCATCGACAAAATTTGCTGATTTTGATGAAAATAAAATTGGAAAAACACGCTTTACATCCAAAAATTTATGGTGCATCGCAATCGTCAATTACACTGTCCGTTTCTTTAATGAATGGAAAATGACAATTTTGTTGTGTGGTCATTTTATCGTTGTGAGACTTACGACCTCAATTTTGAATGAAAGAGACTGAACTAAATTTTTTTATATCCTGGCTTCAGATGCTTTGTTTATAAGAAATATTATATTAAAATTTTAAAAAAATTAAAAGCTTCGGAAAATATGAACATTTTAATGTGTTTTGCAGTGAAAAGTAATTTTTAAAAAGAGGTATAAATTCAAAATAATACTGTTATGAAGTTGTGTGCACAATTGGCACATTTGGTAGATTTGTGTTATGTTTTTCACAAACATAAATAATATGGTTTTAAGAAAAAAACGTATCTAGTATCTTCTTCGGATAAGCTGTGAATTGAGTCAAGCTCACATGTACCACATTCAAGCAATAATTTTGGTGTAACACTTTACCAAGAAAATTTTGAGAGCCATACATTGTGACAAAAATATATGATTTTTTGATATTGCTACATGTGCATAATTATATACTACTACTTACTCAATACTTTTTATCTTAGTCTCGAAAATTCTTTCGTTCACTTTTTACAAACGGTTATTTTCAAAAAAAATCGAGCTACAATCATTGCTCAAACATTTATCCTTTTAGATTCCGTGACCTTTTTTTAAGGGGATTTAAACAATAAATTTTTTTTGCTGATCTTTTTTTCCAAAATATTTATATTGGCATTGGTATTGATAATATTTTACTGGAGAAGCAATGAACTGCATTGATCCATTGCATTGAGGTAATTAATTTCAATAACAATTATTTTTTATTGTTTTATGTATCATTTTATTTACTCAATCAGATACTCAATTAATAGGCCTAGCTCAAGAATAATTCTTGCTAATTCCAAACGAAATTTGAAAGTTAGGCTCGTTTAAATACTTCATTGAAATTTGCCAATCAAGAATTTCATTGAAATCCTCAAACATTTGATGAACTTTATCTTTAGCTTTAATTGAGCGCTAGAATTCAACAAATGTAATTCATTCAATTGGAGTTCTTAATCCTTAGATAAGTAAGAGGATTTTCTCTATTCTTTTCGTTTCGCTTTCAAGTCAAGTCAATGTTACATGTTAACCCAGAAATGATTAAAAATTATCTGTTATATGCTTTACTTTTTTCACTCATGAATCAACAATCATTATTGATCAATTTAGAAAAAATTCAAGCTACAAGCATTACTCGAAACCCCACATATTCAGCCGCTAATTGAATTCAAATTCATATTCTAGCCCCGAATTAATGCATATTTTCTATACTACATAACCAGGATGTGTACTTTACCAATTTCACCCATTTAATAGATACCAACATAACAATATCATTAGCAACCATAAATTTGCTAAATAAATGTGCGAATTTCCATCGATGTGCGAAAGGATTGTAGTTGGAGTCGAATGTCCACCAGTAGAACGCACGTAACCTACAAAAATGCCGACGAGAAATCGAAAGCGTGAAAATATGGATCAGAGACTACCATTTATTGCTGCTTCATGGCCAATGGCATTATTTTTATCGAACATCTCTTCGATTTGTTGTCAATCTTGATTTCAGATAAGTAATTGCCAGGCACATGTGAAAAGAATATTCGAAGAATTGGCCGCTGAAAAGCGAAAGTACAAATGAAGATTAAGTTACGAACGGGTTGGCTGGCCTGATGGCTCTGATCCTTAAATACAGATTAACTTATTGCATCATCACTAGTGGAAAATTGAAAGTGGAAACAATATCGCGAAGTCATCTGAAGATGACTCGAGAGATTTTTTAAAAAATCTTGCAGGAAGGAAGATCTCGATACTATCCATGGCTTACACTCATTCAATAAACGGACGACAATCTGTTGGGATGAACTTGCGACAACTTCTGCCTCCATTTCGGCCATACAAAAATTACGAACTGTGAGTAAACAATCTGAAATTAATCTTACCAAAAATATTTCCATTTTCCATTACGATTTTCGATTTACATCTCCTCGTTCCGCCATCCTAGATAATTACTTGCCGATAAAAACAATATCAAGTTCATGCCACGTGAAAACTGAACAGTTCGCAATCGTGGTCCGACGTCTGGCTTTTTTACATAATTTAATTGCGTTCACGGTATCAGCGACATCGCACGCATTTCATTCATTGTATAATAATTACACCCCGCCATGTGATCAATCAACATTTTATAATAATTGCTGTCATTCCGGAATTATGCGATATCTTTCTTGGCTTGCATCCAAACGAAATTTAATCCGTCGAGAAGGTTGAGAAAGCTGGGCGAAAAAGTAGCTCTAGGTCGAGGATAAAAGTGGTTTTGTTACTACCATTCGATGGAGTTTTGTGGATGCAAATCGATTGACTTTAATGCAAAAATTATACAAGAAAAAAATCATGGACATGTTGATAGCTCCAGGCATGATGATCGTTTATCAAGTGGTTTGAAGAGACTATAAATTAATTTTTTTTAACGAAAAATTGTGCGATGAGAGATAAAGACCGGCAAATAAATTATTAGTTTCATGAATAATATTTATTTATGATGATTTTCTTGGTACTGGATCACATATGAATCTTGCTGCCAAGAAATAAGTTTAAAAGGTAAATATTAGCTGCAAATTATGCTAAAATTCATTTCTTTAAAAAGAAAATAACTAAAAGTTTATCAAAATATCCCAATTGTTATTATTTTATGCATTGTTCTTACAGGTTTCGTTATAGGATAAACATTATATGCTTCCATATTCCAACTAAATACAAATTTGGGGTTGATTATCAATGCATCGATTTTATTATTTCCTTCCGGCGTGAAAGTGTTGGGTCATTTCAGAATGGTTTTTGAGTTGACCATAAGTTTCTGCCGCATGTGCAACTAAGAAGGCAATAAAACAATTTATTATTTGCCAAACCCATTGAGGTTCCTCACTTAAATTGTTTCCGTTGCATAAAATAAAATTTAGAATGTTCATTTGAAATTCGGAGGTTCAATTTCGTATCAGTTGTCTTTTGAAGAGAAATGCATGTCAATACACAATTACTTACTTTCGAATAATATTTTTTTTACCGAAATTGAAAAAAAATTGTAATATTTTATTGTTTTTACAATTGTTTGTGAAAAAATTTGAATCTGAACTTTACTCCACTACTAATTTTTAAAAAGAAAGGTGTAAAACTCTCTCACCAAATTTTTATTCAAAGAACTAACTATGACATTCGTTACGGTTGAGTTGAAAATTGTATTCGTGGATTGTCTTGTAAACTAAAAATTTGTATTTTCCTCTACTTGAAACTCATCATGGAAACTTTTTTGCTAGAAAATGTTCTTCTCTTGCATTTTCAAACAAAAGCATAAATTTACAATTCTCTTCTACCCATTAAAATTGAAATGTATTAATTCAATATTTAGAGATATTTTCCATGAAACCATCCCAGAAAATTGTGTTTGGTCGCATTAAAGTACTGTCTGTTTAAAATAACTAACTCACACTTTATATCTTTGAATTTTTATTTATCAGGAAACTTTATTCTCGGTATGGTATTTTTTTCGAAGATTTTTTTTAATATGATTTTGCAAAAAAATTATATTTCTATTTATATTTTTCAAAAAATAGAGTCCATCCATAATATTTTTCCTATGAAATCCTAAAATAAAATATAACAAATTTTTGCAGTATTGAATGTTATTACAGAAAAAAATTGTTGTTAGATCGCATTCAATAATATTAATTTAGATTATACAATTATTTTTTCCATGGATACAAATGCTCTGTGTTCGGTGTTTATTTCAATTGTCAATCAAAGTCTATATTATGGTAGAAATTCTCGAAATTTGTTTGTCAATTTCAAATTCTCTCTGTCGCTTGTAGAAAAGCAGTACATTGCCTGTTATGCGAAATGATTTCTTATGTTTTTACCATGCAGGTTTTGCAGCGAAATTTCCACGAAATATATCGAAAGGCTTTAAGCAAGCTATGCTTTTTATTTATTCTGAACTATTTTTAGTTTCTGCTTGAAAGGCTTTATATTTCAACATGGGCAACTAATTAACACGCTTGACATATAGGCGGAGGTGTTGTTTATGACCTCAGTAGTGGGAATGGCTCGTTTTTTGCTTGGAAAACACGTGAAAAGAAACTGATTGAAAATTGAGAAAAAAAATTATTATACGAAACAATGTTCAGTCACCTTCCTGAACATTGTATCGCATAATATTTTAACCAAAAAAAATTGTCCAGTGAACTAATTTTGTGTACAAGGTATTTGCTACTTGAGCGTTTCATAAACAGATGTTGCACATAATGATATGATTCATTAAGATACTCTACGACTAAGACAACTACAGGAACCATTAAACTAAAATTATTTTTCATATATTATAATCAACATGTATTCACTCTTGAAACAAGGAAATACAGCCTTAAAATATTTAACGATGTTATTTCGGAAGCAATTTCAAAAAGAAACCAAAAAACTGGATTTGAATGTATTAGATATGTATAAAGTTTCGAAAAAATAAAAATTTTGTTGCAGTAATTTCGTGATTTTTATAGCATAAAATTTCTTACAATCGAATTCAAAACAATTTTTTTTTTGCTTTCAATGAAGATCTTTTAATGCACAAATTCCTAAATGCGAAGATACATTAAACAAAGTTCAAAGACTTAAAAAAATTACTTGTCGAACCTAGTCACAATTGGTGCAGCTTCCCTATTTGAAGAGCTCCAGGCAACCATCATTGATTGACGAATTGTAGGTAACGCTGGGTGGGGGCTGTATGGGAAAAACCACAGAGACATTCTATAGCATGTGTATAAGCACCATTCGTAACAATATTATTTCCTTGATTCGATTAGATTGTGTTCCTTTCCAATGTACCATTGAAATATTCATTTCATTTTTCCAGCAAGGCAACAAAGTATTTTTCAGGTAAGTTTGTTTACTTGCTTGCATGATGAAACACGAGAAAATTAATTTATGGGAAGAAAATAATGTTGAACGAAGAGAACAACATCAAGGACATGAATGTGAAGAATGTTTTCAGGTTTTTTACAGGGAGTTAAATTGAAACCGTAGGCGTCAATGTACCTCCTTTAAAAATAATTTCACCAATATAAAGTTCAGGGACACAGTATTTTTGTATGAAATAAAAGAAAATTCTTTGAAGTGTATGTATTCATATTCTAAAATCAACTGCTGGTAAGGAGTCTGTTTTTATCAAATAATGAGGAGTAATTTATTGAAGATTTTCTTAATATTTCAATGTTTTTAAAATATTTAAATATAAGTACATAAATCAACAACATCCAATACGAAAAGACACTGGCAGGCTTTTTATGTGGCACAATTTGTTCTTAAATCTCAGTTCAATTTGGTTACTAATCTGACTCTGTTCAATCATTTTCAAATTTCAAATTGCAATTCATTCCACGTACAATTGTAACGATGAACTTGAGCGAACAGTACAACCTCGTCAACCTTCTTTCCAAATAGGTATGTACCATTAGACCTCAACATCTTCTTCACTTCACTAACATGTTTCTTCAGCATTCTGCGGCCGGTATCTGTCTACTTGTTCCTCTTCAAAGCCTCGGTGGGTCGAAACAGTACTCAGTGTTTCATGAATGACTAAAAGATGCAGATAAAAAATGACTTTCGGTCGGAAAATCACTGGCTGAGCTTTTCGCTGGCAATGAATAATAGACTCGACTATATATACACATATCAGGAATGAAGACAAAATGAATGCACGACTAACATTTAGCACGCCCATAGATTGAATTGATGACTCGTCAAATAGATTGCACAAATGTGAATTTGTGTACGCTTTTGTAAACTGAAGATTTTTTTGGCATGAGTACCATAAATGGTCCTTGCCGAAGTGAATAGGAAAATGTTTACTGAGCGAAGTCAGGCGTATTATCTTATTATTTGGATGTTATGTAAACTGTACCCATATGCATATCGAACTATTACGAGTGTTATGTATGAATGATAGAAGGTGATATGCGTGTAAATTGGCCTTAATGACAGAATGCGTTATATGTGTCTCATGATTTTCCGTGGTTTTAATTTCGGTAAATACAAATAACGACAATGATATAGTTCTCGCTGTCCAGCATTTTTCTTCCAATAAATTTTTTGTAACTTTGATCCAGTATTTTTCGATTGTGAAATATTCACACAAAATTTAAAAAAATATCTCATTTTTTCGATTTTCAAATGCCTTAAAAAAACTATAAGTTTTTTTTAGTTTCCGGTATTGTATTTCCATATTGAAAATGCACTTCATGTTAAGTTTCATAGAAAAAAGACTTGTGCATTCAACTTTCCGTCATAATGTCACATTGTTTGATTTTTAGACACAACAAGTTTATTTCGTAAATATTTCCTTACAAATAAACGATACGAATTATTATTTTTATTAATTTAGACCCCTTAATATGTAGGAAATTTGTGAAGTATTTATAAATAATCATTGAATACGTTCGATTGATTATCGTGTCGATTCGACTTCCATAATTTTCTCTATTGATCATGAAGTTATATCAAAGACATTTTAAAATACAAATTGGTAACTAAATGGATATAATTTTTTAAGATATTTTTACGAAAAATGTAGATTAAAATTTATCAATTATATTTTTGAATTGCTTATGATTTATATTCGAATTGTTTTCAAAAAACTTCTGGGGTTTTACCGTAAATTTATTTTCAAACGAATTTCATTGCCAAACAGTATTATGCTTCTAGTACTTTTGAAAAATCAAGCAAAATAAAACATTTTAAAATTTTAATAATCGATGAAAGATATTCTATCAATTTAAGGTTCCAGACCCAATATTTGAGTGTAACACTTAAATTAAAGAACATTTTTCGAGCTGATTTATTCAACAATATATTGGAAAATATTACCAAACATTTACACACACTTGAAAGGCCCAAAAATGCACTTTTATGACTAATGCATCAAATTCAAAAACCAAACATCCAAATATACTTCAAACTTTTCAATTTTAAATTTTTATCTATTTATAAGTGTCTTAGGTTTCACACCATAAACCTCGCAATGTGTCTATAAAATAATTTAATATGATTAAACAAAACCTACACAACCCACAGCAAAGCCTGTAGATATTCATCAGCATAAAATCTTTAAAAAAATATTTTCATTCAAATCAGATTTGCACGTTAAATGCGGATTTACCGAAATTTGAATCTTGCTATCCGGGGGAAAAATAGGTTTTATATCACCAAGGCCGCAGTGGTATTTAACAATGACATGAAAATTGATGGTTTTAGGACCGCTCTTTGTACTCCAAAAAAAAAAAAGAATAGTATTTCAAATGACTGGTTTTATAATTCTCATTTTTATTAGTCATAGCAGTTACCCACTAACAATTTTATCTGATGAGAAATAGATATTTTAGATGCCTAACTCACTAACCGGATTATGCGACTAAATTCTAATCCACAAGATTGTGTAATATTTTGCAAAGGATAACTGGTTTTCTGGACAGGTTTCTAAGGGTTGAATGATAATTCAGGTGTGATTTTAGATAGTTTATTCGCAATTAAATAAATGAGACTAAGCAATCGAAAGTTTTACGATTCTCATATTCCGAGAATCTAATGAAGATGACCCTCAACTATTAGCCAAGCATTAGCTGAATCAATATTGAAAAGTGAATGTAGGTTCACATGTAAGAGAGGTTGGAGTATAATTATGCCAATGAAAAAATGAAGTTTTATTTTGTATTTGGGTAAGGAGTATGGACGTAAAAGGAGAACAATGCTTCTAAAAAAACTAAAACAAATTAAAAAATCAATCTGCGATAAAAATCTCTACGTTAATTGTTTAAATATGCAGTAAAGAAGACCACCATGATCTAATCTCATCGTCTTAAATTAGCATCTTACTGAAAATCGTTGCTCGTTGTAATTTGGCAGAAAAAATGTTTTCACAAATTTAAACATACTGATCATCTCAATCTCTCTGTCTTTAAAAATTATAGAAAATGTGTAATTATTCAAATTTTATCTATCCGTTTTATTTAAGTTCCTGTTTGGAAAAAATCATCCTATTGTCTTCAAAACCAGCAAAAAAGTTTCAAGTTTATGATGGCATCATGTTTCTAAATTTTTGATTTGACTAGGAAATTAGAATTCGCAAATATCAATAAGAAAGATTTTCCGTATAAAAATCAACTTAAATAAGTCAAATATGAGACTTTTAACTGCAACAACATCATAATTTATGTTATGAATATTCATGAAACTGGAAAATAAATCTTTCATATATCATGGAAATTATTGAACTTTTCAGATTTTTTTTTCAATGAATAACCTGTACACCAAGTTAAAGTCGAAAAATTTTCCGGAATTCAATCACAATACAAAATTTCTTTCTGATATTGTTGAAGCTTTGTATTTGCAATATATAAACACTGTAAAAAAGAGCGAGCTCATTGAAACAAGAAATCTTAAGAGCCGCCATGAATGAGACCATTACTTTAATCAAATTGTAGAAGCATCCAAAATCAGAACATGTTTAGCTCCTTTCGGAATGAATCGATCATTACATTGAATTTTACTTTCAATGTAAAAAGGAACATTCCAACAGTTTGAGTTTTTGATAACT
The DNA here is from genome assembly GCA_963942545.1 of Oxycera nigricornis. NCBI lineage: Eukaryota > Metazoa > Arthropoda > Insecta > Diptera > Stratiomyidae > Oxycera > Oxycera nigricornis. Next base: position 6,684,747 of record OZ012663.1, on the reverse strand, counting down.
TTGACGACTTGAATAAGTTTCCTAAAGACTGAGATAGAAAAGTAGATGTTGAATAAATTTTTTTTCAGGACTGGATTCATTGAAAATATTTATGTTAAATATCTCAATAGAAATATTCTCTAAATATCACAAATAACATCACATTTGAGTGTTTTGCGTTCACAGGTCGATAGTCCTTTTCTCGAATTTCGGTTTACAAACATCTTAAAATCAACATTGAACGTTTGTGCAAGTTGTGAGAATAGAAATAGGGTAAAAGTCTAGTGGTTCCTGCCCATTCTTAAACATCAGACAACAATTTCCTGAAACAAGCTGTTTCGCAATGGGATTTCGATTTATCGATAGCTTAGTTGGTCAAACGCCTTTAGTCAAGCGTAACATACAATTTTATTATCCAGGATAGATCATTTTGTCATTGTCATTGTCATACGCACAAATCGGTTTGTTCAGTTGTTATATTTAATGTATTGATTTAATGGTCAGTATTTCCGTAGTAATACCGAATTAGGCCTAAATGTGGGCACCACTTTAAGGATTATTAAATTGGAGATCGATCCTATTTAAGGATAATCTTTAAACGATTAGCTCTGGTACTTATTAAAACAATGCCATTTAAAGTCGATCCATTTCTTCGCTAAGCTTCACCATAAATACCTTGGTATTAACCAACTCAACTCTATCCGTTTGGTCATTAAAGCGTGCCCACTGAAACTTATTTAATTAATTTGTATCTATTTCTTGCAGCTACTCACAGTCGAACTTTGAAACTAATATATCATTCATCTTCACCTTGTTAATTACTTCCAATTTTCGTTGCGTTGAATAGTCCTAAGTGCACAATAACTGCTTGAAACAGCCCATGGCGGCACGTTTTATTGTTTTAACACCGCAAAGAAGCAACCAGTGCTGAACGATGCCCAAGGCTCTCTACACAATCTTGACTTGGAGATATAACATATGCATGGTTGAATTCAGACCGCCTACTTATGTATGATGAAATTGGCACTTGAACTGTAGGTAAGAAAAGTTCAGTTCTATAATCTGTAGGAGCCCATTCAGATAGATAACTTCCGTTTTATTGTATTCACGAAACTTAGCGAAGGTAGCTCGCAAAACAGACATTGCTTACACCCCAAAATATTCTGTAGAGTTTAAGTCCAGTCATCCAAAAAAGTTGCATTCATGGGAAAGCTTCGCAATATCTTGATAAAGGTTGACATTTGATTCTTTGATTTATCTTCTTGAAATATTATAAGAAATTTTTAAACTTGAATGTAAATGGTTCTGATTGACCGAAACGGAACTACCAAATCAGTAAATTCTGTTGAGCTGTATAAAGTTTTGAATTTAATTCAAAGAAGTTTAACTGTTTAAAGTGTGCCTTATCAAAATAGCTTATAAGGACACGTGAAATTAAAATCGAACTAATTTATCATAATGATTTTCATTTGACTTTCTATCTATTGTTTTATTCACCAAATTTTCTCAGAAAGTTCAATGGCTGCAATGTTTTTTAATTGATTATTATCGTTTAAATTGAAAGGAAACGAATGTTTAGGAATTTTTTCAACTATAACTGGGAAATAATTTGAAATTGAAAATTCTTTTGAAAAATGTTCACAGTTCATAAATATTATATTGCAAATGCATTTTCGTAGGCGTTTTTTAAGAATCTCCTGATAAAATAATACAACTTAATATTTATTTGATATTTGTCGAATAATTCCGGGAAGTCTCATCATAAATTCAAGTACAACCTTCCACAATTTAATCGAAATCAACTGCATTGTATTTTAGCGTATTTTTTATTTGATTTGATTATTAATTATTTTGCAAGTAAGCTATGTAGAATTGTGATAAGTTTGACTACTATTTTGGTAGAAATGTTTGAAGGTACTATCTACATTATATTTGTACGGGGCATTTTTCAATGCATTCAAAAGTGCTGCTGTGCCAAATCAAAATTTTGACATATAGTTTTCATATATTTTTGGCAAAGCAATATCATAAAAAATGGTTACTCATACTTTTCATCAGATTAAATTCCGATTAGAAAATTGAAGAGCATTCTGTTGAAATGAGATAGTATATTTTAGAAATTTACTTCAGAACTTTAATACTAAGCTCTAATTTTATCATTCTGAGAACGTTTTAAAGCATACATTCATCTGAAGGTACCAAAAATAATATATCATTCTTGTTAAATTTCTACCTATAGTCTAACTAATTAGTCACTATCTTTTTAGTGTTTTTCTTTAAAAAATGTGACTTAACGTTATGTTAGATAGATACACACATAAGTGCATGAGAATAGGGGACTCATATACATGTATTACCTTTCATTTATCATAATTGATTTAAGTTTCAGCCATCAAATACCAATGAATAATTGAGAGATCACATAGAGCTTCAAAAAAGTGATTGGCTGCGAATATGAAACAATTCTACGACTCTAATTACAAACTGGGATGGCTTTTAAAGGAGAAAGTTTGGATATTGTGAAGTGTTTCAGCCCTATTAACTTTGAAATGAATAAAATCGTACTAAATATTTCAATAAGATACTGTTGCAGATTTGTATATGCCAACAAACCGAACATCCCGGACTCCATCAAACATTTGTCCAAATCGCCATAAAATAGAATGGCCATTTATCCAGTTAATGTGGCCAAAAAGTACACTCGGCTCAATCACTTTGAATCAATGATTGAATTGTTATTATTGTTGCCAATAGGACCTTTATTGCTCTCCGACTACCACTCCACAAAAGCAAGATACCTTGCCCGCGGCGAACAATACATCAACTTCAGTCACCACAGTCCGAATTTCTTGAGGACTTTTACTTTCGCACTCGAGCTAAACTGTTCGCTGGACACACTCGCACATAAACTAAAATCTCGAGGCGTTTCAATCTTTAGTTTTCAATGTCCACCACGAAAACACGATAAAACCCAATAGGCTAATGCCTATACGCCGACAAGATGTCTAGCGGTGGAAAATTCAAATCCAAGTTCGTTGCGGCTCCGAAAAACTTGAGCAGCAAATAGAGCACGGCTTTGAATTGATTATGACATCAGTAGCGAATAATTTTGCAAATTGCATACTACGATTAGCATGAGAAGGGAAAAGGAGCAAACGCTGAACGGAATTTCAGCTTTGGGGTGCGACGTGACGTGGTGTGATTGTGGGTGGACAAAAGTGATCGAGTGAATTTGATTTTGCCAATTACATAAACGACAGCCAATCAGGGCACTGTAATAATGGATGCGAAAGTATGCTTGAAATATATCATAAATGACTCGACATAAGCAGTCTCTACACCAACATGAATTTATAATATCAGCGAAGAACAATTGAAACAAATTCGACAGTATTAAATCAATATTGCGATGTAAGAACCTTGTGTTCAGGGTTAAAACAATATTATTTTTGCTTTATTGAATAAAACCAATTAGGATAAAACACTCGATTAAATCCAAAATTTATCGCCATTTTTCCACGCACGAAGAAGAACACACAAAAATTCATTGCTAAAAAATTTCTTGGCTTACAAGTACACTGATGAACCCATACCTTCAGTCATTTTTAACCGTAGATATTTCACAAGAATTCAATCAGAAATTTTCAATACACCCTCGATTATTTTTTTCGATTTTTACGGCTTAATCACTCTTGTCTAATTGCTTAGTTAATAAACCTAATTAGTTGCAGCCAACTTAGGTACTTTAAGATCTTCGGAAAAACAAGTATCATCAACTTTTTAAAAAAATCGTGGACAATGTGATTTTAGATAATTTTGTTCAGCAGCCTCTTTTTCCAATCCAAAATGATATACGACACACAATAATTAAAATAGAATCATTATTATAAAAAGCCAAAGTTGTCTACACATGATCAACAAAGGTTTTTATTATTATCGACAGTTTTTTAAAATCAAATTGAATTCACATCGTGTTGACTATCGGCAATTTATTTTATTTTAATTTTTACCGTAGTCACTTTCTACGCATAACATACTACATGTATATGAAAATTTTGATAATCAAGAATTAACAATGCAAATAAATTCAACTTAATTTTGCTATTAAAAACTCATGATAAGTTCACCAAAATATTTTTTTCGAATCAAATGAAAAGTGAATCTGCAGTTATTTCGAATAATCTATTACTTTTGGAGAAGATCCAGTTAGAAGGTCAATTATATGAATATCTTCAAGCGTACATGTTTAAGGATAAATCAAAGGCATATTTCACGAAATTGTTTGCCAAACAAATAAATCACAATGAATAAACCAAACACTGCCACGTCAAATTCTCATCATGCAATTTGAATTACAGTTTCGTTTTAAAAATAACAGAAGAAAATTTTAATAAATATTTTTAGCAATACATATTTACAGTTACATTTACATTATTTTAAAAATCCAATGAATTTTTTTTTCAAATCTACAGAAAATTGTCCTAGCTATGCAGTTGTAAATCTACTGCCCGATTTTTTTTAACAAAACAGATTGGAATATTTCAAGCAAATTTTTTGAGAAACTAATTCAAAACTTTCAAACTACGAATATTATTATTTTTGAAGCTTTAGTATCATCATTTGTGCTTTAAAGGTAATATTTGAAGATAACAAACTTTTTGCATAGGCCTATCATTCTATACGAGAAAAAGTCAACAATTGACACTACCCAATTTTGAAAAATGAAAAATACTATACATACATATTTATGGAAAGTGTAGAAAACTTTTTATTCTGTTCATGAAACAAAATTTTTGAAGAATCGTCATAAGAACCACAGCGGAAAAATCAACTATTTGTGTATGATGCAATAGTTCACAATCAAATTTCACTTTCAATACGCATACCATTCCTGCTCTAATTAGAAATGCACACATCTATCAGATTTGCCGAATAAAATTAGTATAATCAAAATGCTAGCCCCATTCCTTCAGACTACAATGAATTCGTCATTGGAATGTAGAATCATTATTTGCCAGCCTCCTTCGATTCATTGACTTATGAGTTGTAAGTCAAATAATGAAGAAGAAAAAAGATAGAAAAAACCCAAGATCTTCGTATTCACTTAAAGGTAATCGAATGTGCAAATTGTTGCGTAATGTTAACATGTTGACTTTAAGATTCCCGAAGTGCACACATAATGTGATGTGTGTAAAAAATATTTATTGCGAGTACAATCGTTACTAACTTGATGAAAATCATGAAACGATTATGGCCGGGTAATTGACTAAAATGTAATATATCTGTGTAAATGATTGCTAATGGCAGACATCAGTAGGGATTTCCAATGAAAATTCTATTGCACCATCGAGGTAGCATTTTACCTATATCGATTGGAAATCATCAAATGTGAAATCTCTATGTCCTTGTCATTGCGAAAAATTCACAAAATAAACAGTACCGTGACACATGTTTTATATTATCAGTAAGTCATGTTTTTTAAACTTTTGAAACTATAGGCGAACAGCCGCTAAAGATTGCCAGATTTTTAGAGTTTATGAAATCTATTTAGTGCAGGGCTTTAAATTTCAATGAAACGTTAACATGTACTAATTTATTCATTTAATTAGATAAAGCATCCAACTTTTCACACTCTAATCGCACATTATAAATGTATACGAAATTTTTCACTCACCATGCACAACACGGCATGAGCCCTCATCTTCCTGGCGTTTATTTGTCGCCCGTCACTCAATCACAGTCGTTACAAGTTACTCTTACAAAGCAATTACTTTCAAAGTGAATCAAAATGTCTTAAACGAATAAGAACAATCGTCACAATCCTTTCGGTTCACACTTATCTCGATTTACACTTTTTTATTGAAAAACAAACATTAAAAAGATATTCCACTACTCTCGAGCGGATAAGAAATCCTAGTCCAAAACAACTTGAATCCGTATCCTCCTTGGAACCGTTCCAAAAGCCTCCAAAGAAATAATAAAGTAGTCGACCGTTTCTTGTCGGCCGATCTTAAGCAACTGAAGACGAGGTTTGCAAAACTTTTCAATTTAAATGTCGATCTGCAAAGCCTACAAAACTATCTTTATTGCTAATCCTCTCGTGCATACGAGACACACTACTCAAAAAACAGTCAGTTTGCAAGAATGACTGTGTATCTATGAGATGGCTAATAACTTGATGCTGCTACGATTTTGCTTGCATCCTCTGCATCTGCATATCTACACATGTGAGATGGCCGTTCAGTCAAGGTGGATGAGTGGAAACACCCAAAAATGAAGAAGTAAATGACATCAATAACGTTGTTAATGATTGCTTGCCATCGCCATCAAAGTCGGCCAAAATGCCACCACACATGATCTATAACAAACCCGGGCCAACAATGCCTACAGTATCTCCGATACTTCACACAATCATGGATACATAGGTAAGCCTACACATACCTGTTTCGTGCAAAATTTCGTACTTTATCATTAACAGCTTCTTTCCCAGATGAATCTGAGATTTTTCAGACGATCATTCGTCGTCCGCACCGAATATGTTAGATACAGATATGTCGGATGCATTAGCTACACGCGTAAAGATGACGACGATTAGCGATGCTCCGAATAAATCATAGAAGGTAATTAAGGTACGGATTCGTTTTTTAGATATCTGGGAAATACCTTCGGGCAGTCAAACTTTGAAGCTAGACAAGAATTACATTTGATTCCACAATTCAAGGAAAAAAACGAAAGTTTTAAATAAATCATGATTTCATATTAAATATACCGTCGAATATAATTGATCCTCGCATTGACTCTTTTTCGAACTTCAATTACAAATTGCCACTGAGGTTGAATTATTTTATAGCTATATTAAATCAGCAAAAATAAGCTCAATTGGAAACTCGTATCTCATAAAAAAATGTATTTCGTGAAAAATTATCACTGTAATTATTTTGTAATACTTTGAAAAAATCCTCGCCAAAAAAACGATGACCGTTGCTCCATTTTTATGTTTCTTGAATGACTCTATGGAAAATATTTATACTTCCGGGTGATCTCCATTTTCTGATGATTCACATTCTTACTTGTTTGTTTTACTTAGATAAAAAACCATTCCCGAAATGTTATTATTAGCTTCTAAATATTTTCCTAATTATGGAAAAATATTGAAAGTGCCCCTCAAAGCATTAATTGATTTGTGTTGAATATACAAAGGTCACGGGTGCTACTAAATTACAATTTAGGAGTTGTTTCTAAGGTTACGAATGTTTTTGCAGACTTTTGAACTGGTTTCATCAATATTAAAATATAATATTTATCAATTTCTTCCAAACAATTTGCGAAATATATTTGAACGCGAAAAATGATGAAATGGATTTTTTTACATCGTTGTATTTTCGGTGGAGTATTATTTTTAACTTCGTTTAGTAAATCTAAGAAGAAAAAACAATTTGAAAAATATTCACCGAAAAATGTCCTTAACATTATTCGTAACCATGGTTTGTAAATGATGCTTTAAATGTCTCCTAGATAAAAATAATTTTCAATGAAACAATTTCAAGTAATTTTTTGTGAGGAATATTGCTTTGACTAGTAACCAAGGCGTATAAAACCATTTACAATATCCCTATGCCAATTCCAACGAGCGAATTTTACAAAACAGCCCAAAAATTGAATTTGCTGGGCTTGATTTCCATGGAAAGAGCTAAATTCATACATAAGAATTTACACCGTAATGAGTACACCACCGTGAAATTAGATAGAATTGAAGGGGGGAAACACTTACAGAATGAGAAACACGAATAATATAGCTATCGCATTTGCCAGAACTGATCGGCTAAAAGAAGAAGACATTTCAACAAAGTAGCTAACTTTTACAATAGATTACCGGACAAAATTAAGAACATAGCGAACCCAACTTCCTTTGAAACGGCACTAAAGAAATATCTACTCCAGGACAAACATTCGAAGTAAGTTACAAGGACAATCAGCTCCACTGAAAGCAAAACCAAACATGTAATCGAACGGAAATAATTCATAAACATATAGTCTGAACTATCAATCTAACTAAAAGGACACTAAAACTTACAAATTTGGTATTATACCTTATACCAATTCATATCGTCTGGGAAGTACTATGTACTGAAATTTTAAATACGCATAATTACTAAATTTGATGGAGAGAGTGATTGAAGGAAACGGAGGTGGTTTTAGTCGGTAGAAATCCGACATGCCGAGAGGCACGAGCTGATCGGTATCTTTTGAAGATTTTCACCTCCTAACGTTGAAAAAATATATTCTCTTAGAAAACTTTCAACGAAAATTTAAATGAAAAATGTCTAGCGAAAAAATTCTTTTCGTTTATGATGTACAATACCATGAAAAATAAATTCCGAAAATCTTTCTGATGAAATTCGCCGGTATTGTTATTTTCAATTGTCTATTCGTTTTTTCTATAACTTGGGTTGAAAAACAACCTCATTACTACCTTCTAGACATTTTCTTAATTATGGGAATATTTCCAAACTCGAAAACGCTCGTCGAATTCGCATAAACTTATTCATGTTCAATATATAAAACCCAATGGGCTATCTAAAAAGTTTCTTCACTTGAAAATAATACTGCTGTTTCCTGGAGTTGTGTTATCAATATTTATTTCACCCAAAGTCATGCTATAAAATTTTACAAAATAAATTCACTTTCAAACAAAATAAAAACTTTGTCGAAATGAACAAATTTTTTTTTGAGTTGAAAACTATTTCTTTTGAACGAAAATTTAGTTAGCGCAAAAGGTATTGTCGCTTCTTACTAAATATAAGATGCATCGTGTCACATTGTAATTTAAAATTAAAATGAAATTAAAAATCGTTTGATTTGCAACAAATTTTTTTTTAAGTTTACGAATCAAGCAAGAATAACTACGATTATACAATACTAAGGTACCATTAAAATCTGGTAAAATTTTTGTACAGAAAATCAGCCAATTTTGTATCATTTTATTGCAAATTAGATTTTGCCTGAATATTAAATGAGTTTCTGCAAAACTAATCTAGGCAGCGATTGTTGGAACTATTGGATAAAGTTCAATCATATACTTCTCGGAGTCATAAAAAGTTAAGGGGTTACATAGGTCTTGAAGTAAAAAAAAACTTTTTCAAAAAATTGTATTTTGAAACCCAAAAATCTATGTTATCAAAACTCTCAAAAGTTTAGCATTTCAAGAAGTTGCAAAAAAATTTGAGCTAAAAACATTGAAAATTGTCAATTTCCCTGCAGTTTTCTTCGTTTTTTTGCGGTAGGCAGAGTATTTCGGTACAGGTTCATCTCAAATCAAAAATTCAAACATTTTCTTATAGTTTATGCCCTTGGCTCGTGATTGAATAAAGGAATTGAAAAAAAATGAAAATTAAAGTTTTGAAATGAGTTTGAATAACGTTTCGTCTCATATTTTTTGGAATTTTTCCGATTCTAACCGTTTTTAAAGCATTTTTTCGTATAAAAAACAACGAGTCGACAGAATGAAAATTGCTTCGTTCAATCACGAGACAATACTATAAAGAGGCACTGTGCAAAGTTTGAGCAAAATCGGTCAATTCGTTCCCGAGAAATCGTGCCTACCTCACGGAAAAACAAAGTTTCGAGAAAAACACGTTGAAAGTTTTTTCACCGCGATCGAATGAATTAAAGTTATTTTTAGCGACTTGCATCGAGTCGTCGATTCCAGGTCCATGCAGTAATTCGTTCATCTCATTCGCGATATCTAGAGCATCCTTTTGATGTTGTGATGTTTGATGAAAAAGAAAGGAGCTGATTTTACGCGGTAGAACCGCGCTGTATGCATATAATAAGCTAGATACGTACCGACCACGCGGTAATCAAATCTCTATAACTCCGGTAATATTGCTCGAATTTACTTCAAGCATGGTGTGAATACTCTTGAAGTACTATACTTTCATATAAAATTCGATCGATTTTTTGAAAATACAAGACCTATGTAGCCCCTTAAGTTGATTTGAAGATTAATTAAAATAATAATAATGTTTTAATATGATGCAGAGCCCAAATTCAGTTCATCCCTGGGAAACTGCCCAACAGGGTAGAGTGACAAAGCTTGAAAATTGTTCACATGTTCAGTTACTTCTGTGTGACTTATTTTCGATTAGCAAAAGATTTCAGTAGCTAAAAGAAGTTCACTCAAACTCGACTCTTCTTATTAAATATAAAAAATAGATGTATTTTTTTGTGGCTTTATTCATGTTCGAATAACGAAAATCAATTTAACAAATGGTACTTGCAATCTAGTAGGAAAAATTCATAGGTGTACGGTAAAATTGTTCTTTTTTTCAAAATTTCAACTGGTAATAGATAATTTCCAACACTTTCTCATCAGTTTCTTATTTTTATTTACAAGAGTCTCTATCTCCACCATTTCTATAATTGCTATTATTTACTATCTTTAAATTATTTTCGATTCTATGCTTGAATATCTCAAAAAATGATTGACTGGATGTTTTCTATCTACACATAATCTTTCGGAATTTTCATCAATTTAAACTATTATTGCTTAAACGCATTTAATTAAAACCTTTCTGGATAAATTTGAAACGAATAGAGTGAATGCAAGGAAGGACCAAAGATAATTATATCATTTAGATGTTGCACAATTAAAATCAAAACATTTTCGATAACCATTCATTCGAATTTTCAGCCTCTCAGTTCAAATTAAAATTAACTCGCTTGAACAATTCCATTTTAGCGTTCAGGCTAGTAACAAAAACTTTTCAAAATTAAGTAGCCCTCTTTTGACAACCACCTTTTAACTCCATTTTGGAATGACACACCCCAGAATTGGCTTAACAGCTAACCTATCCTCCATTTTATTATTTCAAAATGACACCACTACTATTCTACCATTGCAACTCTTTTATTCCATAATTTCCCTCAAATCAATCGCAACAATCGATGATTGATCATATATTATTTTCATTAGAGATATCAATTTGACTTCTATCGCTCATTTTCGCGGACACATATATATATATGTAATAGCAAACTGGGTCACTCCATTGTGACCGCTGATACGTTCGTTACTTAAGATTTAGCCAAAAAAGATATCAAAAAAATTGTCGGTTGTCGCGGCAATTGTTCAACTGTGCAATTTTCAATTTTGGAACCGCCCATCGAAAATCTAAATATTACATCGCTGTTTTTTCGCGGCATATTTACAGGGTCAGAGTTTGAAAACATTACGTGACATGCTAAAGGTTACTTGAATTGTGAAAGATGTGGGCTAAATTTTTGTGCTAGTCAATATTGTGGGATGGATGGTTTGTCGGAAACTTATTGAAAATCTTTACATCGAATATAAAATGATTTTTAGCACAGCCCATGGGAAATTCGATGGCTTTGCTACGATGTGTGTTTCGTTATTTTGGCATGCAATCAATCTAAAGGCTTCAAATATATTTGCTTCTTTAGAATTCATCAGAATTTTCCTAAATTGCCATACATTTTAAACAAAATCACATAAAACGTTAAAAACACCCTTCTACATGCATATAATATTATTTCAAAATATTTTTACACAAACCAATGTATGATTATTCCAAAATATCTTCACACCCTATCATAATAAATCCTCTTAATTTATTCATTCCAATCATATCGCTGTTTCTATAAGTTCAAAAGTCATGCACGGGATTTGAAAATTTCTACTCCCAAAATTTTAATACACTTTGCTATCCTGAAAAATAATACACCGCCTGCAGTCTATTGATAAAATAAATCAACTTCGACGAAATTATAGACACTCTTAATGCTGAAAACAAACCCTTTTACTTCAGTTCCATAGATAATGGAAGGTTCATACTTCAAAGGCAATATATCTTACCTATAAAGAAGGATGAAATTCAATTTTTAGTATTCAATCTATGCGCATAGTTAATTACTTGGAATAATCGGAAATGTTTAAGGTACCGAGAAAGAAGGAGAGATATTGGCATGGAATTAATACGATAGGTTTGTTCGGCTAATTCAAATTAGAAGATGGCATTACGAAAAATTCAATTTCAGGTCTTGAAACTCTGAAAAAATATACAGCAACCTGAAAATAAATTTGCATGAAAGATACTTGGACCTATCGAACGATGAAAAGATGATGCCCAATCAGGAAATTTTCTCCGAACTTCAGTTGGAGGCCCCAACGCTTTTATGCTATAAAAGGTTCTAAATATTCATCCGTCATAAAGTTCACTGTTTAAATAAGTTTCAAGCTTTCTAGAATATTTAAATTAAGAAGAAACCGCGTATAATAATTTAAAAACGTTGAATTGAATTATGGAAAATCTTTACAGGTTTCTCACAAAAAATTTATTTTACGTCAAGTTGAATGAGCCTATTCACTTTAGATGGAAAATAGATTCACACAAATCGATTTAAAACAAAGATTTGCTTCACAATAAAAAAACTATTCACCAAAATCTTTTTGTTTTAAAGGCTACTTGTTCACTCATACCCTTGTCGCTTGACTCCTTGCTGTCGAGATTGAGTTTCATCAAAGCCAAGCAAGCTTTTCAGCATTATATACACGATATTTCAATAATAAAACATAGAAAAGATCTCAGAAAAAACTTGTTTGAAAATTAAATATCACTGCTAACCTCTTCAGTGTGTCCTTGATGGCATTATCGAAGCCACAGCCCAAATAGCAAATAGATACCAAATAAGATGTTCAGATTCAAACCTCCTTGACATAATGTTTCTAGCGAAGAAAGCAACAAAGTGCATAAGCAAAACAGCCACAAAACGCGTTGAATTATTCATCCAACATGACGATTTTTTTTCTAAAATTGTTTAAACTTTACACATCATTCATTACGAATTTGTTGAAAAAGATATTGATATGTCGTGGTGACCAAGATACACCTTTGCTGCTTTGTATATATCTTCAAGACTTTCAGGAGAGCTATTCTTTCCCTTTTTGCTTGCTTGCAAGGGGCGTAAGATGAATAAAAATTAATTTACAAGAATCCAAAGATTAAATCTTTCATGTAGTTTACCTTGGACTCCAACAAAGAGTTCATTCGCATACCCTCCAACTGTTGAAGGCTACATATGTCGCAATTTTGTTCTAGGAGCCAAGTAATTTATTGTGGAATCTTTTATGTGTTAATGCAACAATTAATGTTTGGCTTTGAGTAAAATTTTTTGGAAAATATTTCACGTTTTAGCATTGCTAGCTTTACATACTTATATAAGAATCTATTTAATGTTGAAGGAATCATTTTTTTCAAAAATGATACATAAAAAAACAATATGCATATTTTTAGATGGCGATTAATCCATCGTTTACATTACTCAGGCTTAAGATCTTATGAATTTTAAAAATCAACTAGAAAACACAAAAAATTATCATTAATATGAAATTAAACGAAGAGGCCAGAGCAGAATAGGTTCAGCATTAAAAAGCTGATGATGTGGCTACAATAATTTCTCATTATTCAGAAAATAGTCGTAGATGTCAATCATTCGATATTTCTTTCAAATAGATAAAAATGAATTGATATGCTGTAACTTCTCCATCAATTTTGGGTACGATTTTAAGCTGGAGTTCAAGCATCAAACGTGGTAAATATTTTTTATTGGCTGTTATCGAAGGTTGCAATTGAAGTCCTTCAAACTGTTAACCCTTTTTGCTGACTTCTTCATATTGTTAACATCAAAAGTGCGTGATGACACAGATAAACTTGTATTTAGTCCTGCGGTTGCTTCACTAAATGCAACGTAACATTCAAGTTACTGATATCCAACTGCGATAACTTCCTGAAATATGCTTACATTTACCATGCAAATGATAAATATTTTCGATCCTCTTTTTGCATTTTTTGCACGCACTGTGTCACTGCCACCAAGATTAATGAAGTCAAAGCATACATTTATACGTTTACCAAATTGCTACACATTATCAAAAGTCACGAATCTACCATTGAATTTTTTTTCGTAAACATTTCCTCATAACAGCAGCCTGCAATGGTCTTCAGAAATTCTACTCAGCGGCTGAGACCAAGATGGTATTTTCGTGGTTGCTAAGAAAGTGAAAGTGGACGAGATCTTACCATCTTGCCACGGAGATGGCATCTTTCGTGTTGGAAGCTTTTTTTGTTCTGGGCACTGGATTTGTGGGTGATAAATGGGCCCGGCCATCGGGACCTTGAACATCAGTTACCGGCGATAATTATTAATGCGTGAGACTGTTTCGCATCCAAATCGATCGATCGTACCATTATGTAAGCTGGTACTCATACTCACTTTGTGCCCGAAACAGATGATGGACCATGCAGACTCGCAAAACTTGATCAATCAATTACGTCGATTGGTAATAAATGCCGGCAAGAGTCTTCATCGCTGAGTTTTGAGGTAGAGTTACCAAGTAAGTTGTTCTTGTAAGATACTATTTCCTGGGCAATTTCGTAGGCAACATGATCGCTGATCTTCTTGAAACAAGTGAGCTCTTGAAGCAGGATAGATGCATAAGTTACTTTAATCAATAAATTTCAGGCCGGGAACTCTGCCTCCTCAAGGAACTCCAAAGTAGTCCACTTTATCATCTTGTTTTTGACTGGATGCAGACTGCGTGTGCCAGCATGATATTTGCCAACGGAGGATTTTTGATTCTTAAAAATTGTCACATTCCGCTCAAGGTCTCTGAGAAAAATTACTTATTAACATTTTTTCATCGCCATGCTACGGATAAAATTTAGTTACAGATCGGAGTTGACTGAATTGGTCATCAAAGTTGATTTAGTTACCAATTATTTCACTTTAATCTTAGATTTCGTCGTCGATATAGAAGATAGTGTTAATGCTCAACACCACCCTTTGAATCACAACGCAGATACCTTACAAACATAATGCTTAGAATGATCAACCATACGTTTTCGGGAACTGCAAATGAAGACATAGGACTTCAAAGATTCAAGATCAAGTCTTTGGTTCCAACATATCTTCGAGCTCCAAAATTGAACATGCCATGTTCGTCTTTGAACTGGTTGGAGTCCCCAAACCACATTGCGGTTACGATTTATCATACATGGTTTGCGAAAAGCTAGTTATATTTCTGACCTAGCCAGCATTGTAACTGATCAATATATACATGATCACAAACAATTTACATGTTGATTTTACGCAAGTCATTTTGTGAATGATTCATTCAACTTCAAGCCGAATTCCAGCGTTTTGCTGAATGAGTGAGCATGTGACTTGTCGAAAAATATAGATGAAATCGCAGAGAATACAGCAATAATATTTATTTTCATTACCACTTATCGATTGAAAATCGATTTGGATTACATTTACCACTGAAGTTTAAAATGGTGTCAACGAAAGTTCGTCCTTAACATTGGACTTAGCATTGGATAAACAACTAATTTCAATATTATCTACATATATCTGAGTTTCAAAGCATTTTTTAAGAATTTTTGTTTTGAGTATTATTGTGTATTGTGTGCGACTCCAGGAAAATATGAGTAACAATCAAATTCTGTTAATTATGTTATACTGTGAAAATTTAAAAATAAAATCGATTAGAAAACATAAAAGCTTCACAAAATTGGAAGTTAAAAACAAATGCTTCAAACATCTACGAATTCTTGAAAGGACGCACTTTCGACTTTTTAAAGTTGAGTGATTTTTATAATATTATCAGTCATTCTGTTGTAATGCAGGTAGTACTGATGAAAACTCGATAATTTTATCAGTACAGAATTACCACAGACAGAACTTTTCCGTCAAGATAGGGAAACTTACAGTTCGTTTTTAAAAATTATTGCAAAGAAACTTGAAACTTTTCCAAACCAATTGAATTAAGCATTCTTTTACTGATTAAATTTTTCAAAGATTAATGGAATAGAAATGATTTTGTAATATTTATTTTCTTATGGTTTTTTCATAATTTACTAAAGGTGTTGCAATTTTTGTAGAAGAAACCTTTAAACCTTTAAAAAGAAATAAAAATGTTACAAAAATAATTTGAAAATGTAAAAACTAAAGATAATTTTTAAAAATAAAATTATATGCGATTCGAATAATCTTTTCTTTTTTTTCTTGGAAATATTGCCGCGAAAATTTCCCTAAATTGAAGCTGTTGAAAATATATAGTTCAAATATATACTTTTTCTGTTTTATTTCGTCCGCTGATACTTTGTCTTTGATGTCTTTTTTATATACATATTGCTATAAATCTTTTCGCCGCAGCTGTATTCGTTTTCTGAATCAATCCTTTCAATTTGATCACCGTGAAGGATGTAAGAGTGTACCAGAATTTGGGCATTTTTATTTAGAGATCACAAGTCCAAACCATTCCAAATCTAAAAATTAAGAATAGGAAACATTTAAGAGAAGATACTAAGTCAAATCAAAAGTCAAGGAAACAAAATCAACAAAAACAAAAAAATTTGAAAAAAATGTTATATGTTTTTGGAAGGTTTCAAATTTTTAGTAAAGATATCTGTCATTGCAGCTATCAAATTTGTATTAAATTATGATTTAATGCATGTATTATGCATAATAAATGTGAAAAAATTCTAATTTACGCGAAATTATCCCTTTAGAAATTTATCGAAACTTGTATATTTTCTGTTTAAATTTCAACAAATAATAAAATAGCCTCCAGAAAATATTATCAATAAATTTTAAGGACAGTTTTGAAGTGAATTTTCACAATAACATTCAACGGGAAAGTTAACGGCCGAAAAAATCGAAAAGAACAACCGTGTAAAACATCCGCAGAGATGATGGCGTTAAAATCGGGCTGGTTTTTTGAATCGGAGTCATTTTTTATGGTTACAGTAATTTTCCACGCAAAATGAAAATTTTTCTAATCATTAATTTCACTCCGTGGAATCCAATTCAGCTTATTTTTCCGCGAAAATAAATGTAATTTTCAAAGAATTATAAACTAGTAAATAAATACTATTTTCCATGCCAGTGAAAAAAGGGGTCAACCGTAAGGAAGTTTTCATGAACCTTTTTATGCGTTCATTGTCATTTATAAAACAGATCTAAAAGGAAATAAATGAAAAATCAAATATTGCATTCGTTTTTCGTTTTTAACATATACCACAATTCCTTTATGATCTGATATTCAATCCAACAGCCATGGTAACAATCAATTTGTGATACGTGATATATGCACAAAACAAATTGATGTCTGCTAATTGGATACCTTGGGCGATTTTTTTCGTTTAATTTCGCATGTTTTTCGACAATAGTGCGCCAAAAAGCTTGAACAATTTCTTGCATTTCATATTTGTACAAATTGTAACATTCAGAAGCCAATTTACACCAATGACGTCATTTGATTAATCACTTAATTATGATAGTAATTTAGTCCAGGTTCCACCTTCACAACTTAATTTCAAATTTAACTTACATAACATACCCGCCCTATCCACCTAATCATCATGTTCCAATTAGATGTTCATTCAATTTTTGTGTTAATGTTCTCATAATTCCACATTCCGCAATCGTCAAGTGCAAGCAACTTATTGCACAACAACCAATTACTTTTATGTTCAGATAATCTTGCAATGTGCGAGAATTCGCAAATAAATTGCAGAATTTTATTTCGCTCGGCGACCAAAAGGATATTTTTATGATTTTTTGATAGAAATTTAATGGTCCATTTCGTGGAATGACCGAGCAACGTAGAATGAAGTATGGTAATACGTGTTGGATGGGGGAGTTGATATTAAATGGCTTTGATAGAGCGACGAAGAAGAGAAGAGTGGTAGTCCATGGAAAATGGCAATGAGTATGACTGTTTTGAAACCAGGTGCTTAGTGATGGCACTTATTGATGGGTCACAGAATCGATTATTTGATCCGGATTCAAGCAAGCTTAAGGTCAATTTTGTTAAATTGTATCGAATTACGTTGATATGTTTTGTTTTATTAAGTTGAAGCGGTAGCTATTTATTCAAAATAACGTTCATAATTGAAACATGGAGAATAAATTAGGTAGTAGTTAAAATGCTTACCCATTGAAGGGACGCAGTCAACTGTTTGCTATGAATAGGCGCTATAGCTTTCATCAATACATATGAGCAAGTTTTTCACGCTTAGATTAATGAAACTGCAGCCCTCAAAAATTAACGCATGAGAACGGAAACATCCAAAATAAATGTTGACAGTTTAAAAGACACACAACATTTCAAATCGCTCAAACAACTGCGCCAAGTAAGTTTTAAGGTACTAGTCTACTTTATAAATTTCAAAAAATTTCTTGCATTCCTTAGAACCTTAAAAATGACCTCCAGAAAAATCTTTACGAAATTCGAAAGTTTAATATATAAATGGCGACTTTGTGCGTGTGCGCGTTTTCGCATCTTATTGGGTGTTCGATCAGCTGTCGGCCGCGTAGCGTCTCTTTCATTCCCCTTCTCTAAAATATCGATTTCGCCTATATACATTATATTTGGGACTTTATTGCATGTGTTCATTGTTTATTTATTCTTCTACATATCAATTGCGGTTTTTTCAAAAATTGTCTAATGTATCATTTTTCACAAAATGTTTGTCAGCGAAATGAAACAAAAACTTTAAACATGTTTTACGCGAAACAACGTTTTTTAACATGGCAGACAAATAATCTCCGGATCTACCGAACCGATTTTCAAAAACTTTGATGTGTTTTATTTGTTAGAGATGATTACTTCGTAATCCACCAGGATAGTAGCAAAAACGTGGAAAAACAATTTGGGCGTTAAAAAAACTACGAAAAAACGGTCGATTTTTGACCATTTTTTCACTAGTCCGTCATTTTTTTCAAACTAATTTTTTTGGAAATGGTGGTGGATTACGGTGTACGAGACATTGGTTTTTGAATTGCCGTTTAAATTTTCTGTTTCGGATCCACCAATCCATAGATTATCTATCCGCCGTGAAGTAACGATTTTTTTGAGAGCTAAACTTCAGCGCCCTTTATAAAAGAGACTATTGAATGAAAAATAAAAATTATATGTTTTTTGGTAAAATTCAAATATGAAATAATACTATAAAATAAGATTCATGCCAATATATAATAAAGCTTCGGAGAAACAAATGCTTGAAAAATGTTTTTTTTTTCGCCTCCCAAAGTGGACTGGTACTTAAGGTACCAGTCCACTTTCCACTAGCAAATGTTTTAACATTGCAACAGGAATAATCTTCTTCAAACTCATTGTAGAATGATAGTCCCAATATATTTCTTCGAATTCAAACCCAGGCTCAATCTTTTCAATGCTACAGTCTACGAAAATGTAAAGCGGATCTTCGAAAAATATCATTGAGCTCAAAATGCTTGTTCACTAAATGATTTACGATGTGTTTTCAATATCATCACGTATTTGCATAGTAACATCGCCTTTTAACAAATAGCTTACAAAATATCTTCAGAATTAGTTAAAATTAAAATGAATCTTTTGTCTGACTGGTCCATCAATTATTCAACGAAATTATGCAATCAATACAACTGTTTTTTATGTATTTTGCATAGAAAAGCTTCGCATTTAGTTTTGTCACTTCGAAGTATTTATTAAACAACAAATGATGTGTAAAAGCATTGAAACTGGATTTCTCAATTTTGAATGTCACCAGGCTATAAATGAAGAACTTGGTTGAACTGATCTTGACTATCAGACTCTTTTCTTAATAGTTTCCGAATGTTCAACACAAATACATATTTCAGTTGTCTTTTCGGGCTTCCTGATCATATTAATTGGTTGGTAGTATCATATCTCTCACGGAGATACTTATGTTTCATTTTGATCAAACCGATCCGCTTCCAAATAGCCTTGTCGGCATTTTGCATCTTTTTCGATGCAATCATATCGTCAAATTAACAGATTTACGATAATGATTCCAGAAACGGTGTTCTCCTCGTCTACTTCCGCGGGTGGATCGGTTTGTTGGCTATCAAAGATATTTTCTGTCTTTTGTGACGACGATAAAAGTTAAACTACAAAAACGCAACTCAGCGTGTCTAGCTTTTATCGTCACATTTGAATCCTGAAAATTAAAAATGAACTTCATACCTGTTTCAAATTGCAGTCAAACTGGACTGGGACGCTCCAAGGCAAGTTTTGGCATCAGTTGTTGAATTTTTTTAGGATGGATAACATCAGAAATTAATATCAGATGTATCGCTTTTTTTGAAAAACCCTGTTATCCCGATCAAAAATCTTCTTCCACAAACTGATTCAACCATTGTAGAAACTATTTAAAATATAAATAACACAAAAAGTGATTAAATTTTTTGTTCAGGTACTTCTGTATATTTGAGTTGAATTTGCAAGAGCTAACATTCGACCTAAATTTGGGGAAAAAGTGTCTAAGGAACATTGAACCAGCGAAAGACATATTCGTCTCAAATATGTATTGTGGCCATTACAATAATAATTTTCTAACTGTCCAAATATTAACACCATAGGGGAAAAAGTAAGTAAGCTTTAAAAACCGTACAAATGTTTGGATTAAAAAAGCAAGCTACTTTTTGGTTGCACAAAACAAAAAGTTTTCCATAAAGTCATGTAAAACTATAATTTTGTATATAATTAAAGGTGAAATCCGCGGAAAAAACAATGGGCACAAAGTTCCGAATCCATCTCGAAAAAGAATACCGAAAATGGTGTATTTTGTTTTTGCAAATAATATTAATTAATTATTTCAAGTTTATTCGCAAAAATGCTCATATTTGTAGATGAAAGCATATTATCATTGATTCATGGCACCCGGGTCAATAGATTTCATACATGTTTGGAAGCTACAACTCTTACAATTCCATATCAGAATAATTGGATGCATACAAATAAATTAAGCTCTAGAAATAGACACAATAAAAATCAAGCAAAAAATTATGGTACGTTAATTTTTCGAGAGTAAAAACCAGAATAAAAACAAGTTTATTTTTCAATGAGTATTTCAACATAAAGAATATGCCAACAATTTTTAAGTATTTGGCTAAGCTTTTTGGAATATAACTTGCTGTATTTTGTATCGAAATAGCTTCTCTAGACGATTGACCCGATAACACTCATAACGAGAATTTGTGAAGATAAATACAATCACGTTGTAGAATTAAGGTCCTATTTTTCAACAATTAAGTAATATCTACGAAAGTGTGTTTTTTTAGAAACAAGATGTAGTAAAATTCTTATTTTCTTAAGTTGTCTGCAAAATGTGAACTGTAAGCATGTTGAAACTGTCGTTTTTAATGTTTTGTGATAGTTTTTTAAAAAATGGGTAGCAGAATCAAAATCAGCATGTATTTATAATATATTTTCAAAGCAGCTTTTCTCATTTTCACCCACATTAATTATAAACATTAATTGATCATATTATCAACTTTTTCAAGATCGCCATTACTCACGTTTCTAGAAAAACTTCAATGATGCAGAACAGATGAAGACGACCGGAATTTCATCATTGCCGTGAGCATTAACATCGTCATCATCAATGCACCATGCAAAACCTGTGATGCCAATAATCTCACTTCTAATCAGATTGAATTTCTTCTTAGGCCGAGAAAAAATAGCCATGCTGAGCTCTTGAGGACGAGTCCTATCAGCTTACATTTATCGCATCTGTGTATCAAGTCTTCCCTAGCAAGCCACCACAACCATAGGAAGCCCATCAATAAAAGCGAAAAGATGAAATGTTTGCTTGGTCTCGAGATTTTTAACCTGCGTCCAAGCCAGGCTTTTGATCCTAGTGCCAAACAGTGTTTTCAAGTTTAAAACTAATTTATATGAAATAGTAATAATGTTATGGCTGTAATCTCACATCCAAGTCATACTCATTGCAGCACCATGTCAACGCAATATCAAGGACAAAGTGTTCATAAATACATTTTACATTTGAACTCGTAGCGTACAAAGCATCCTCTCAATACGATCCGGTCCCAATAAAATACACTAAGGCAGTTCCATTTATAATTCTTAATTCTGTAAATGATTTTGCCAATTTAATTTATTTCACCAGCACTTGAGTCTCATTTGCAACAATTTTTCGCTGCACTCAGGTTGTCTTCACGTTAATTTATTAACACAGTATGGGAAATTGTTGGTGTAAAGTAACGAAAGATTAAGATTCGCATAAATTACACAGTTGAACTTTGCGACAAAGGGATTTTATCGTAAGAAGGAATGAAGGAAAATGTAACTTCATTTAGTTTTAAACTTTTTTTTAATGTTTTTCATTTGTAGGTTCTGTGATAAATTGACGCAATATGTTTGCAAGCAAAATAAATATAACTGAAAAAAATAAAATACAAAGAAATTACAATTTACCTTCATCATATGTAACAAAGATTAACACTCTCACTATCCATTGAAATAGTTTTTTGACTCTGTAGATACTAATAGCATTTATCATGTGTTTTGGTCCACAAAATATGAGAATGATATCCTATTTTTTATGGAATCGCTGAAAATTTTTGGAAACGCGGATTGCCCGGACAATAGGCTTTTGAAAAACAAATGGCTTAGATTCCAATGGCCAATGAAAAAAAATGCAATGTCACACCCTTCTGCTTAAGCTTTGCGCGGGATTTGTATCTCCGTTTCGAGGATATATTTCCAATAAACACGAAGTGATGAATTTTGAACATCTTGAAATTTTAGTAAGAAATGCAAGACATGCATTTTAACTATCTTACTTTTCAAACACTATCGAACCAAATTGAAAAGAATTGCTGAAAACCTGCACTATTGACATTATTTTTAGGATATTAAATTAATCATGATATTGTCAATGACTAGCTACAATTTTGAATTCGATAACACTGCCACAAAGTTCAATGCATTGAAGAATCCAGTAATTAAACGCAACTATGAAGAAAGATTTATTTACACATATACACAATTTAGTTCTGCATTCATTCTCAGCCCACAAGACTAGATTCGTTCTTCTAAATATAGTTAAATGCATTAAATCCTGACTTGTTTGTGGGGCTTGAATGCGAACCTTGCATGGCAACATATCTTCACTCAAGACATGCATGCAAAAGAACCAGATTAGCAGAAAAGTTATTCCTACAAAATGAAGAAACAAACACACTCATATATCATGTTACTAATTTAATAAACCATCTTCTTTCCTTTGAGATTTCCAATTGAAAATTGAAATAAAACGATATCATTTCACATCTAGTGCTAATGCAACAGATAAATTTATACATGAATGGTTTTGAAAACACGGTATCTAAATCATACAATATCATTGATCGTTTGGAACAGAATATATCTAAACAAAAACTAAGTTTATTTAATTTAACTTATTATCAATCCAATATGGTTCGAAATTAATTCGAATGAATAAACATACGTTTGTTTGTAAAGATGATAATATTGGACAAGAAGAAAATTTCAAAAGGACCATAAACCAACTGAAAAACTAAATCATGATATGAATGTCCGACCGCGAAAATTCAAGAAAATAATTCAATAAACGTTTTCACGAAAAAACATTGCCTTTCGTACCAAAAAATCAATAAGCATACAGCAATCAGATTTATACATTAAAACCATGGAAACAAGAAGAATTTAATTCAGAAAATTTATCAAAAATCACCTCGGAATATTGATTGCAATTATTCTCAGCAATCGGTTTATTTTAATTTACCACAATTAAATTCATGACAGAATTACTTTTTGACTAGCCGCAATATGTAGTTGAATTAAAGCACTCGACATTTTAATTAATTGATTAAAAAAAATTAATTCTTTTGAGTTGTACTCTTTGCTATAAAACGCTGATGTTTTTCAGATTCAAAATAATAGGGATTTTTTTGAATATCGGATGGTTGGATAATCAAATCAGATTGAAAAGGTTATGTTTGTCATATTAAAAATATTCTATAGGTCTGGAACAGAAGAAAGCATTACAATTATTTTTGAAATGGTGTTGAACTATTTGTACGAGGCAAACAGGCATAATGTTATACTTTGTTAAAACACAACATTCAAGGACATTAGTTAATTAGAACGGTAAATATTTTCGTAAGATAATTGAAAAGAAATAAGACTCATAATTTTCATCGAAATTTCGACGATTTTGATGTCATATCCGTAAAAGTTTTGTAATGTAAATTTCGTAGTAATATGGACGAAACCGAAACTCATCAGACCTTCATCACTAAATAATCTTTGAAATCGGATACATTTGATACCCAATTGACTTTGATAAGCAAGCATTGTCAACGATTTGCGCATTAAAATTATCATTTTCGGGATGAATTTTATATTTTCCCGTTTTTAAATGTGAGTCAAATTTATTATGCAGTTGGCTAAAGTATTTGCTTATACTTATTTATTGTGCCTTTTTCTGAAACATATTTATATCTTTCGTATTATTAATTTTAAAAAAAACACTTAACTTTGATCACTGGTGAAAAGAGTGTTTCTTGGTTTCATTATTTTTTTTTTAAATAACTCCTTCACAAGAAAATTTGACATGTTTTCTCTAACTCTGTACAGTCAAATGGGTGGCCGTCTTATATAATTATACAAATTAAAAAGACAATATTAAAATGCAACTTGGAAGGAAGAATTGTCAAAGTTTCGTAAATGCACATTTGACATGAATAACTTTCAACGTTAATTATTTTGATTTTTGATTATCCAGGAGTAAAATTTTTATAAAGTTCATTTTTTCTTGATGTTACAACTTCTCAGATTTTATTTGAAACAATAAATTTTTTGTAACTTTGAGTAAAAATCTCTCGTGGAGTGTTGATTTTTGATCAAACTTTGTCGTAAGACTTCGTACGGAACAATTTTGTTCTTATTAGTTGTTCATGTCGTTTTTTTAAACAGCTTCTTTATTCTGGATACGTATTTAAGTTCATGTGGCATTGTCTCAGACAGATTATCGTCCTGTTGAGTCTTCTATCTGTTGCATATTTCTTTTCTTTTCTTCAGATTATATTTACGATGGTAATCATGGATGCGGTACTGATTCGGATGTACCGATGTTCCTAGCAATTTTTGCAAAAAAGTATAAGACAGGTTTTTCTGATTTTTTGAAAATATAATAAAAAATACACACACTGCACTGATTTGGGCGACATTTGAAGTCTTAAGGATTGATAGGATATAACTTGACTTTTTGACCTTATTCGAAGATGTGTGAAGCCGAACTTTTCATTTGAAAATTTGAATTTGTGACAAGTAATGAAACCCGTTTCTTTTAAATATCTCAAAATTATCGGTTGATTTATTTCTAAGAAATGATTTAAGATTGTTTGATGCTTTATAATAGATTTACTAATTTGCTTCAAACAACAAATCCAACTGATGTATCATTGTAAAATATCTCATTAATTAAATTTTGTACTACAATGAATGATTTAAGTATGACTAACCATTTTTGGAATAACACGTGCTTAAGAACTACATTTGGATGTACGGTAACAGAGCTATTTTGGCACATAAGAGTCATTTTCACAGAGAGAATGAATAATCTCTATTCTTTTAAGATTAGAAATAAATTGTCCTCTTTCTGTGATGATTTTTTTTGTATTATTGCATCTTCAACTCGAAATATGGGCATTGTAAACTAAATCACATTCAAAATGCTGATCTGAACTCTCTCTTTTACGTGCGCTGAATAAACAAATGTTTTTAGTGTCGTTAAATCAAGCAAAAAGAAAATCACTTGCGCGTGACTAACATTCAAGCTTCAATTTTACAAGAACAAATCACCTAAGTTCTTTTTGTGGTTCACTAGATTTCAAATGAGTAGACGAGCATCTGCAAAAAGTCGAAGTCTGCCGGTTATTCAACAGTTACAACTCTCATGGCGTCTCAAAGTTTATTTCCGTCATCTTAAACACATAAAACAAAACTTTAAATACCAAATTAAATACCATTTAATGATATTGTTAGCTTTTGCATCGAAAGTCATCCGCCACTAGCTGCGTTCCCTTTATTTGTTCAGTCGCGCAGCAGCAGAAGAAGAAAAACACATTTTGAAGATGGATGATATCTACTATGTCGAACAAACATTCCAAAACAATTCCACGTAACCCTGACCATCATCAAAGTTCAAGTGAATCTGTTCATCTTGATTTCATGCTGGATTAATTAGTCGTGAACAAGAATCTAAAATAACACAATTTCGTTTGCATGACAAACCTTTTATCCAAAGACTGTGGCTTTTAAAACGCTTCGTTATTTATCAAAAGCACCCATTCAACAATAAAAGCAGCCTTGAATCTAGCTAAAGAAATAATATTTATGTATTTCAAAAATATCTTAAGCATGTTTGCATATAACTGTTATGTAAGGCATGAACTGCAATTCCAAGAATTTCATATGTAAATTTGCAACAAATTTCGGCAAACATTTTTAAATTTTATTTTGCGCTTCAAATTTGTGAAATATGCATACCTATATTTGTTAAGTGCAAATTCATCGGATAATTGCTTGGATTTATAATAGACGTTGTGTGAATACGATATTGATAGATACATAGATAGAGGATATTTTGCGGAAAATTGAAGAATGTTTTCGATTTTGCGTTAAACTTTGAACATATTTACACTCTATTATCTATCATTTAATACATTTCAATGAGTTTACTTCCTTGTTTGCTTTTTATTTAAATATTCACATTTAATAAATACTCCTATGCCAAGAGTTTCTCACTTTTTTATGCGTATGATCTCAATAGATATTTGCCTATTAATCAGGAATAAAATATGATAGTATTTATTTTTTAAGCCTTGGGGTAGCTTTTAAAAAGTCTTATATTGTATTTCATAAAGTGTTCTTAATTCACGTCGACTTGAGGGGCAACTATACTGTTAAAGTGCTAAAATCGAAACTTTTTTTAAAAACCGATTTAAAAAAACTACTGCTGATATCAATTTGAAATTTAGTGTAGTGTTTTTTTAATGAAGTCTAAAGTTAACAGTTTTATTGTATTTTTTTTAAAGCAAAATGGCCACCATAGTGGTTTAGCACGCAGTCCAAAGATAAAAATTCAAACTACACCTCGCAGTATCTTGGCCAAAATATCCATCGGGACCATATAGCTAGAAAAATTCTTTTAATCGTGGTTATAAAGGACAGAAATAACTTATTATTGCAGCAAAGACAATTTTATTGACGATGTGGTGCACGTCCGAACATACATATGTAGGTGTGTCGATTTGCGTCATATTTGCAAACGAAAAACTGATTGCCAAATCTCCAAAACAATTTTGTAAACTCCGATAGTAGTCATTACATGACATTTCTCAACGTTTAGATAGTTTGTTTACAGGGAAGTAAATTTTGATTGGAGGAAAACAATATCAGATTGAGACTTAATGGTGTGATATATCTTCAGCTCGTCAGCGTAAAGAAGATGTGATACATCCGAGAGTTTTTCAGATATATCTAATATAAAAACATTAAAAAGAAGAGAGCCGAGATAACTGCCTTGAAGTCGATCAGAATGTACGAGAATTCACTTGGACAAATATCCCTGAAATTTTACCAATTAACTTCAGTCTCGTAAGTAGTAACTGAGCCAGTTGAGCATAAAGCCGGTGATTCCTAGTTTCTGCAATTTGGAAGTCCATATGGAGTGATCGACCCGGTCAAATGCTTTACTAAAATCTGTGTAGATTACGTCAATTTGGTAACCCATCTCCATTTTACATAGGACATCAGACACTAAAACCATGAGATTGCTTAGAGTTGATCGGCCCTTGCGGAAACCATGTTGTTGTTCATTTAGAAGACGCTCAATAAAAGCTGAGAGTTTTTGGCGATATGTTCGAATAATTTAGGGATTATAGATAGTATGGCAATATTTCTATAGGTCAGGACAGAGCGCTTGTCACCACTCTTAAAGATAGGAATTATATGGAAAGAATTCCAATAAGTTGGGAAGCCCCCATTTGTCAAAAATTTATTAAAATAAAAAATGAAGAGGTACTTGAAGCTGGTCCATACACTGAACCACAAAAAATGGAGAAAGTAAATCTGGGCCAGGACTCTAACTAACGTCAAAGTTGTTAATAGCTTGAGCAACATCTTCCCTTGAGAGATACATGTCCACATAATAAGTACCATTGGATTAACTTTAGAGGGCTCCGTATCGACCGAAATATTTGTCGGTGAAAAACTTCTTGAAAACAGTCAGCAAAACGATCACAGATTACTTTCGGAGAGGAAGAAACGATATTATTTTCGGTCATTCACGCTTGATAATCCGATGATTTCCTCTTGAGATTAACAAAATCAAAGAACTTCTTAGGGTCTCTGATTATGCTTTCGCCAGTTAAATGTATGTAGCGTTCGAAAGCCTCGCGGTATTTGATTTTGTAATCTTCCGAACAATCAAAAAATCTATTTTTTTAAATTTTTGCTAGCATTGTTGTCAAGCTTTAAATAGTAATGTAGAGTATTGCACTAAACAGTTGAAAATTGACACAAGAGTCGTAGGACTCAATCATACTAATTAAATATGAATTGCTGAGTTTTATTATGTTTAAACATTTATAATCTTAGTTGCCAAAATAATGGACTAAAACAGGTATAGAAACATTCTAATAGGTGTATTGAGGACATATTCAAAAGTCAAAATTAGAAACTGAGTGCTATCAAAATATAACTTAGCCTTAGATCAAGGCAAATTACCCTATCTTAGAATCGGAAACAGCACTCAAAGATTGCTTTCCAATTCTCCATAATCTTGTTTCGGTTGCGTCTTGAGAAGTCCTGAGCCGCATTAAAAATTTAAAATCAGCCGAAAAGACAATTTGCTTCCACTAGTGTAAACACAAGATCTTCATTTATATGTACATTATCAAATAAGATTAAGATAACGTAATAACAGTATCATTTACATTTTACTTAATCCTGTCGTACAGCTTCGAATGAAGTTCACTCGACAATCATAACCAACTTATTGATATCCTCGAAATCATGTGGATCATTTGGACCTTCTCAAGTCTCAATATTCAATTCCTAGAACCTTACAAATCAATTAAATTATAACCATTTCACACAAATGCATACTTTTCTTTGAAATGAGTTCACGGTCACTATTTTGATTCCGAAGTCTTGCAGTTTATATTTATAGGCGGACTTTAAATAATAAATAATTCATTTTAGTAATCATGTCATCTTACGTTCGAAATTGGGTGTTTGTTCAGCGGCTTTTTGTTGCCATCGTCTTTCTGAGAGTAATGCCGAGCTTAATTCCTAGTTCTATGAAAACCAAACTAGATGCTTTATGAATCCTTGACGTAATAAAACCGTCAATGGCTCTTTCGAGTCAAACCATTGTGTTCATGTGAATTTTCCTTGAAATACATACAACCAGTCATGCTGTTCATTATTCAAGCATCTTAAATTGGTCGTCAATAATCATACTAATTATTCATTGAAAATCATTCAGTTTAGTTACTGAATCGAACAGTCTTTCACCTCACAATATGGATACAAAATATGGAATAATTTGAGACAACAATTGTTTAATCAATTTCAAATGGATAGAGCGCAAGCAATTTGCTTTTCTTGATGATTTGGTCAAATTATTAATATTTCTTAATTACAGTCATTGCATTGACTAAAAATAATAAATATGAAATAAATTTTACACTTTCGTTTAGAAACATGCCCCCCCCCCCTATGTAATTATGAACCCTCGTTCTGGACTGCATGCTTCTTTACTTTATTTGTCAAAGGACACAGTCATTTACATTTGCAAACATGAAAAAAAACATCATCATAACCAAGTTGACATACGATGAACTTGAAACGTGGAAAAGCAGTACGCATCCTTTCGTGGAGAATAAATGAAAGCTTTCGTCAACATGTTTTGAGGACTAAATTAACAAAGTCAACAAGGAGGACAATCTTCCATTAAAACTGTCTGTGCATAATTTGATTGCTCTCAATTTTAATAAAAGAGAAATTACAGAATAGCAATTATAAACGAAACAATTTAAGATGTCCATGATATTTTTAGATTGTAAAAGTAATTGAAAATAATGTGTAGATGTTGTCCTAATTTCTTTATGCAAGTATAAATGAGAATAAGCAATACAATTTACATCTGGATATGGAATAATAGGAGTATAATTTTCGAATCTAAGTACTTGAGCTTTGTGCAAAAATTTTTGAGGGCAAAATACTGAAGGAACTAATTTTCAAATTAAACTTTCAGACATGTTTTTTTCTGGGCTCATTACATTTGATAAATAATCCAAAGTTATCGTTATGAAAAGTAGGCTATACTATTTTGTAGTTATTACTAAAATTATAGATTGTCAAAAATTGATTGTTGCCGCTCCTATTGACCTTTTCAACTTTTCATCAAAACGACTTTCAAGCTAAGAGGACAAGGTTGTATGAACACCCATCGTTTCCAAACACCCTCATCTTGCATATGTGAAATTGCGTTTTGTATTGATCGAGGATCAAACCTTGAAAGTCAATGCAATTTGTCTTCTATCTTGATAAGCTTTAGATGAATAAAATTAGTAAACTCTTCTTATTCCACATTTTCGTTATTTTTTCAGTTGCCAATGAATAAATCGCATTATATGAAATGCATGCAACAACGGATTCCTTCATAAATATTTATATTTACGATTAATTGGCAGATGATTTATTGAGAAAATCGATCAAATTGAGGTTTTTTCATTGAATTTGGTCTTATGAAAACATATGTGCTTTATTAATGAATGAAATGAGCGCAGCATTTAAGTAGATGCTTTGGTCGTATTGGTGTTCCTTTTTCAGACACTGCTAGCTAAAATATTATAATCTATTTTAATAACTCAAATTGTAGGTACATCAAAATTATGCCTACAATTTAAACACAAAATTATGCGTGCAATTTAAAATTATGGAAGAAGATACCTCAAATTACCCAATCATTATTTATTTAAAAACTATTTTTGATGCTTTAGTAATATTCGCTCTCAATATATATTCAGATTTTCCATCACCACGGAAAGTAACTTCGAAACTACTACCGCACTTTCATTTCAAGATAGGTGTAATATATTTTCTGGAAAATTTTCTATTTAAATAAGCGGGTACTACCCATTTCGATGAGACTTTCCACAAGGGATTATTGACGTTGGATTTTTTAAGTATAGACTTTATATAACTATTATTTTCGTGCGTAGTTACCATAGATATCGTTATAAATTTTTCACTTTTCAACGAATTTTTGTTGGAAATACTTTGTCGGAAAATTATACTGAGGATTTTTTTTCTTTGAAATATTTCAATGAGGATTTCATATTAATTTTCAAATATTTATTATGGAAATGTAATTGAATTGGGATTTACCTAGTTTGAAAGCATTTTGACAAAATTTCTTTATAGTAATTTTCGATGGACATTTAATTTCACTGAATTTCCTGTTTTCACTTTTTAATTTTTTTTTGGAAATTCATAGTGACATTTAGGTACTTTGCAAAAAAGCGCGCACTGTCATTAGATTAACAAATTTAAAACTAATCCATTGTGTTTTTAAGAAATTTTAAAAGATTTTTCTCTTGATGTAATTTTGCTCAATATTTGGAAATATTTTTATATTAGTAATTGATTTCATCTTCACAAAGTACTACGTATGTTTTATATTTTATTGTGGAAAATCAATTTCAATACTACCTTATTAAAATATTTTATTCGAAAATTTTCAGTAAACTTTTCATGTGCCAATATTTGATCGAAAGTTCGTTGAAAATATCCAAAAATATTTTTTTTGAATTTTTTTCCTGATGTTTAGCTTGAAAATAAAACTTTCAGTATTTTAATTAAATACGTTAAAACTGTTGTAGCTAATTACATAAACATGATTGAATCACTTCCGTAAATCATTAAAAATATATTTTTTAATTTAAAACCTAGATTATCTCTAAAATCGTTCTCATTAACATTTTAAATATTAAACAAGAACAAGAAACAACCTCTCAAAATTTAACCTAGTGAAGTTTTTCAAGTGTCGATCATAAGAGGCTTTGGTGAAACAATTCTGATAATCGATTAAAAAAGAAAACCACCAAATCGATGAGGTCGGAAATATCTTATTAACACTGAATAGTCGTTATATTCAACTTAGTTGGATAGAACCATTTTAGAGCGAACTCTTCAGTTATTGTAGAACTATTTCCATTTTGATTACGTTAGTTTCATTATTCAATTATGTAGATACTCTAATCATTGTGATCAAAGTAAACATTGGTCCTTAACCATTCGAGTACACAAGGGGTCAATTTGACCCCAGCTGTGACTTTGACCGATCGCAGCGCTTAGGCCTGCGGGAGAGTGGGAGTACTATAGTCTTCTAAGTGTATTTTTGTGTGTCTTGACTATAAGTTTATACCGTTTGCAGATAGTCTCACGTTGTCAGTTGTCGGTAAGAAGCCTTTGAAGCAAGCGTGGGGTCAAATTAACCCCCTTGTGTACTCGACGTCAATTTTGAGATGAAAATATAATTTTTTTACTTTATAAATGGATAAATTAATTTAAAAAGGCCAAAAAATAAGTTTACAAGCTATCGTGAATGCCAGGTGCTTGTACACTTGTAAATATGCCGGTGACGCTACCAAAAAGAAATCTGTCCTTGTTGCCTTGTTGGCTCACCTCGTCGAGCCATATCTACCAGAAAAAATAAAGAACACCTGTATGCGTACAGACATTCGAAAAGGGATCGAACATATTTTAGGAATAAGTATCCCAACTGTTAGATTGGAACGTGTTCAGCTCCGAAAAAGAGCAAGATGTGCTTTGGACCATCGGGTATATTTATGCAATGATTGTGCTGGATATGAGTAATTTGTTTATTTTTTATTTGTTTTGTCTTTATTTTTATATATTTCAATGAATAAAAAAGAAATTTCAACTCTAAAACGTAAAAAAATCATGATTTTTTTACCAATATGCGTAACAAATACATTTTATTGCAACCTTTTATACAGGACTTTTATTATTATTCTACTATGTCTTGAGAGTATCCGTATAAATTTTTAGCTCAAAATATTGAAAATTGAAAAAATTACGATTTTTTTTTAAAAAAAGCTGATTTGCGACGTAACGGATTTTTTCCAATTTTTTTAGGTATGTTAAGGACATTTAAGGCACTTCTAATGTATGAGAACTATTAAAAGAGGTTTCAAACTATACCTCAATTTTTTTTCAAATGAAAATCTTTAGTGATGGCGATTCTATACATAGATGTTCAAAAGTGGTTGGGGTCAATTTGACCCCATATATTCTCGATGATCGAAAAAATAGGTGTGTACTCGAAGGGTTAATATAAAACGGGTAGTAAGTGCATGCAGTGTCATCAATATCTTCTTTTTTTGTTTGAAGATATTTTTAAGCAAAGAATAGAATAAGATATTGCTTGTTTATTGAAACATTCATTTTTATGTTAAAAGTGATATTACGTTTGAATTCGAAACCTAATTCCCTATCAATTTTTTGGGTTATAAAATTATTACTACAGGCTTTCAACACTGCTAGATGCATTCTGTATAAGAAATATTTTAGTCATTCAACATTGCAATACCGACGGCAAACAGTTCAAAAGTAAGGTGAGTAGTTTTAAGAATCACTTACTTATTTCAATTTTTTACAATCGCCCATTTTTTTAAACTTGTAAATCAATTATTAAACTTGGATCATCGTCCTTCAGGCAAAGTACACAGTAAATAACTATAATTGCAGAGGCACAAATTCAACAGAAGATCTGATGATCTAACTGTTCCTGTTCTTGATTGCACAAATTAGCTCAAATTAGCTTATAATTATTTTTACACGAGCCTACATATGGCACGTCTCATCTAATTGCCTAGTTCTAAGGTTAACTAGTTGACTTCATCGAAGTCACTAAGCCGAATTATTTACCTTGAAATGCCATCCAACTGGTGAGGTGTCTTTCGCTTCAGGAGTCAATTTACCTTCAATTAGTTGATAGAATTCTTACAATCTTCGGTAGTAACCTTGCCATGGGAGCGCAAAAAATACGATCCACCACTATTCATCACAATGAGTTATTACTCATGGATCATCCCGGTCTTAATCAATTTCGATCGAATAATCGCCCTTAGAATTGGCACCTAGAAAAGATGTCCGTGCGTGCACATAACTCTCATGAAATTATAAGATCAAGGTCTACTTTCAGAATAGTGTATTGAAAAACTGGTGAGTAAGACATCAAAAAGTGGTTGTGACAAGTTGTTCAGCGAAATAAATTATATGATCCATTAATCTTAGTCACTTGCATGGCTTTATTTGCATATGATGATCGAAAGAAGAAACATAACCGGAATTGCATCAGTTCTTGATGAATGATTAACTGATGTTTGAAAGACTTGTATTAGTAAAATTTAGATTAAAAATGAAATTTTACATTTTGACAATGTTTTCCCAATTATCCTCTCAGGGACTATTTGAAACAGACCTAGCTCCATGGAATCATCTGAACTGCTTGAATTTTACGATTTTCATAAGAAAAATTAACATATTTTGAAAAACATTTCCACAGAAAGCAAACCCAAGAAATGCTAGGAAATTTTCAGCATTTACACTCTGTGCGAAAAAGTAAGTAAGTAAAACAAAGATATAACTATACATGAGGCTTTTTTCGAGGTAGTTTGCTTTGATTTTAAACAGCGCCATTGATTTTATAAAAATTTCCGTTATCATCATTATAGTTTTATCTAAAAATATTTCGTGAATTTTCCCCTTATGTCAATAATGTGATGTTGAGATGTAAAAATCTAGTCCTTTTCCTGATTGGTTTGCAAATTTTTCGAACGTGTTTTCATCCGATTTTTTATTTCGCAGTGTATAGCGAAAATTATTGTAATTGGTCCGAAAATCGAAATCGAAATTTTCAACAGATCTTTACATTTTAAAGTCTTAAGATGCGTGGATGTGTTTGTGTACATACGTTCGGATCATTTCTTTCTAGAATAATATTCCACGAAGACAATGTCATACCGACTTTAGTAGAGACCTGAGCTGATAAAATTTTGGTAAGATTCGGTATATCAGTAACAAATCCAAATTAACTCCGTCACGCATGATATCTCAGGAAGAAAACATTATATTAACGTCGTTAAGGTGCCAATCGAAGCGTATTAAAATTTTGAAGAGTCCGCCAAATTTTCAATGAATTTAATACAGCTATGTTTTATTAAATTAAAATACAATGAAATATTGCAAAATTTATACAACATTTGCACTGCAGGCAACCAATACTTTAAAAAAACCAGATGCTGTATAAAGCGCTTAGTAATTTAAAATGAATAGTTCTTATATATTTGCAACAAATTAATCATACGAAAATAAAATATCATTTATACTGAATAAGAAATTGATACGAATAATATTGTCTAATTGTTTGGTTGTGGTGTCGATCAAAGCTGCTTTTTGTTCGTACGATTTGTTATTTTTACAATAAATATAGTACAGCCATTTTTTGATTTAAAAAAAATTGTTTTCAATCTGATTCCCACTTGCAACAATCAAGGTTAAATGCTTTAAAGAGTCTTCACTTACCAAACAAGAAAAATTATTATAGTTACAAATAAAATTCATATAAAATCAAAAATAAATATTTCTGATGAACAAGATACATACAATTAATATTAAATCTCATTATTATAGTCATTATTTGAATTATTATTTCTTTTATTGCTTTCAATAGTTTCGAAGATATTACTAGGAATTTATTCGTGTAGGCCACACCGCTAGTTTATTTTATATTTATTTTGTAGTACAAAATTAATGTCACAAATTATTTTAAAAAATATTATGAAATTAATTTACATAGCTTCTTGTAGTTAATTTTCTGAAATACATAGAGCAATATGAATGTAGTATATTTTGAAACGAAATTTAGCTTTGAGAAGAATTCTCAAAAATAGACAGTTAATTGAGTTCAAATAGCAGTCTCTATTGTGAACACACTTTACATACAAAACTTCAGTTCAGTGACATTGATTCCTCTGACATCACTTCTGACAACTGCGTCACTTCAAAACAATAAATTCCTCTCGTCTGCTTCGCGAGATAGCAGCTTAAATCCAATCCCTAATAAGATGGCAGACTTTCCCCCGTGTCCGCCGTCACTCAAGTCCATTCAGCATTTCCTGAAAATCGCCCAGGAACACGACGGGCGCGATGTGATTGTTGCGTACTGGTGTCGCTTGTACGCTCTGCAAGTGGGCCTGAAAGCCTCGACCCAGCAAAAAGACGAGACTGCGCTGCTGATCGGTAAGAATCGCCCTTGAAATCTGTTTGTTTGCATGAGTCATGTTCTGGGTTTCGCCGCAGCGATGATGGACTGGCTCGAGAAGACCAAAAAGGAGCATGTCGACAACGAATCGATAACGAACGAAGTGGCGGCGCAAGCACACCTGGAGAACTATGCCCTGAAATTGTTCATGTACGCCGACAAACAGGACCGCGAGAGCAACTTTGGGAAGTATGTGGAGCATAGACTGTAGTGTGTTCTGAAGTCGCAGGGTCTGCGGTTATTTTGCAGGAATGTTGTGAAGGCGTTCTACACGAGCGGAGTGATCTACGATGTCCTTCAGACGTTCGGCGAGCTGACCGACGAGGCCACACACAACCGGAAGTACGCGAAGTGGAAAGCAGCGTACATCCACAACTGCCTCAAGAACGGCGAAACTCCTGTGGCTGGGCCAATGGCCTCCGAAGAAGGCGAAGACGACGGCGGTGGTGATGAAGGTGGCCAGGAAACGCAGGCATCGGGATGGGCACAACCAGCACCACCGCCGCAGCAGTCACCTGAAGCCGGACCATCCAGTCAGCCGTGGACTCCAATGAGCCCTCCCGAAGATGCGCACGTGCCTCCTTCCAACATCACAGCCGAAGAAGTGCTCCTCAATCCCGACGTGCTTCCCAAGCCGCCTGTCGATGAGGAGAGGTACCCGGGCGGCTTTGTGCCCTTCTCCCCGAAGGTTAACTACGTGGCGCCGCACGAGGACTATGTGCCACCTCCGGGGGATGTGGAACTCGCGCCGCAGCAGGTGACCCAGGCCCAAAAGTACTGTAAATACGCCTCAAGCGCCTTAATGTTCAACGACGTGAAAACCGCCATTGACAACATTCAGAAAGCGTACAAAATCCTGACGACCGGTCATGAATAAAAGCGGATTTGAACTACACTAGGTTTGCAAGTGTGCTGTTTGCATCTAGCTTTACAAGTTGGAGACTCCGTGAACTAACAGAATCGCGAGATGAAAGTTCGGGTGAAGACACATTATCTATATTTTTTTATTAATTTACGTATAATCGCGCTTAAGCTGTTTTACTCAACTGTTATCGAAATTAAACAAGCTATGAGAAGATTCATTAGGTTTTCGTCAAGATTAGAAGTCTAGGCGTCTATTCCAGCAGGTAAAATATTTAGGAAGCTGCAATTCGATTGGAAAACCCATCATGTCGTTAACTTTGTTTATTCGTATAAAACCTGCGACTATTGCTTAAATACAATTCCCCGTCGACACCTGCGCAACCATTGCCAGCATCTTTGAAGATATTCCTGCAAGCATGACACAACTGCCGATTGTTATCACATTCCAACTGCTCCCGCGCCTCTTGCTCCAAGTCTGCCACATCGTGCAGTCCATTTGCCGCGGATTCCGACACAACTCGAGAAAATTCGATCGCCAGAAGCGTCTTTGACGCCTCCAAACCGGCCGCAGAGCAACAAAATCGGCATCTCGTGCCGACTTCACCACTATCACCAGATCTCGACTGATCCTTGGTCGTAATTTTGCTTCCCGTCCGGAACACAGTCGACACGGTCGACGGAAACTTTTCTTGCAAATTGTCCACAAAACTTTTGGTCAGGTTTTGAATGCTGGCCATGACATCCGTTCTTTCGCCGTACTTCCGACAATCTACAATTGGTAGCCTGTTTAATCGAACATAATGCAGCACCTCGGCTTCAGTCAGGTCCTTCAGCGGCCGGATCAGTTTCAAGTTCGCCGTCCGGTCGTCCACCAGACCAATGTCGAGGGCAGTCGAACACCCACGTCCGAGAGATATGTTTGCAAGGAAAGTTGTCGCCAAATCCGAACATATCTCGGCGAGGAACACAAACGAACAATTTAGGTGTGTGGCTGCATTTCTGACGACCTTTTTATGAAGATTCGACAGGAATTCCTGCTTTGAAGTCAAGGATTTGATGGCCTCCAGAGTGGCTTTTAGTTGCTGCTCTTCCGTTAATGATTCTTTCTGCAAATTGTCTAGATTTTTGCCGGCAATATCAATTGGTTGTCCGCGCGATGCCAACGATGTGTAGTACCA
This sequence comes from Oxycera nigricornis, assembly GCA_963942545.1. Taxonomy (NCBI): domain Eukaryota; kingdom Metazoa; phylum Arthropoda; class Insecta; order Diptera; family Stratiomyidae; genus Oxycera; species Oxycera nigricornis. Next base: position 6,646,445 of record OZ012663.1, on the reverse strand, counting down.
TTCGATATTGAACGATTTTGTGACGCCAACTACGTTTCGTAAGTACTGGGGCTCTTGGTGTCCCAAGAAACCATCGTCCACGATCAATCCTTTCAAATGGCAGTGCAAGCGCTTGAACGAGTTTTGCGTCTGTGCATAGTGCGCCATGTCCAGGAGAGTGACACTGTTCGCTCCACCATCGAATACCAGCAGCACGTCAGCATTTTTCGGAAGGATCTTCGACGAGCCTAGAGTTGCACGGAATTTGTGTCGCACATAGGCAAGGAAGCACGACTGGCATTCGGCTTCTTTAAAACTTAGCTTGACCGCGACTTCCTCTTGGTTGCATTTCTGGCATACGCCAGCCAATTCAGTGATGATTAGATTGTTCAGGGCTTGTGGCATGCTATGAACACCGCCTTCATCGCCGAAATCATCCTCGCCGATGCTGCACATGGTCGAGCTAAAAATTAAGTACATTTGATTTAATATCAGAAAAACTACCAAATATAATGTTTTAATTACTATAATCATTTATTTCAATCAAGCAGCAGATTCAGAGCACAATTCGGAAATACGGATCAGTCACCTTTGATTTGATTAAATAAATAAAACTATTTCAGTGACGTTTTCTGGCACCTGCAATAACAATTTCGGAAATGTCATCTGATTGTCAAAATGTTTAGGCATTCACAATATTTCGCATTAGCGTATAGCCCGTAAATTTGAAAACCGTGTTATAAACACCTCGTAATGGAGCTACGTAAAGTCGGCCATTTTGTTTGGAAAATGCGTTTATAAAATTTTTTTCCAATTCTCCGATATTGTAGTTTTATGTACTTATAATTATTTTTATAAATAAATAAAATTTCCATATAAAAAAAATTATTTAAAAAACACATGATTTTGCATCTGCTACAATGAACCGAAATCAAAAGTTAAACCTAATGCAGAACCCGTCATCGAAATTGTTTTTTTAAATACATCCAGAGGAAAGGAAAAATGGCTTATGCAGTTCAAGTTAATATTAAATGATTTATTTATGTTATGAAAAGTAAAAAGCCATATGATATGCTTCGCTTAAAAATACCAAGAGAAAGTCTGTAGAGTTGATTCTTCTGTTTGTGATAAAATTTAATACTTACTGTCGATTTGTTATTCTGAAAATTAAAGTTTTGTGTATGTTAATTTGAGTCAAATATATGATTTATTCCAAAAACGAAGCAAATATATTCACAAGATCGATTAAATTGCCAAAGATTTCTGTATTATTTTAGAATATTCCATAATGCTTAGAACAAAGTTATTGTTAATGCCTTAGTATTATCTAAAAAGCCTTTAAAAATAAAAATATAACTTGGTATCTTTTAGATAATAGCCGGAGTAGTTTATAATTTCTTTCATAAGTTAAATACTTATTATTTAAATTTTCGCATTGACTCCTTCGTTTTTTCGGATCAATGTTGTTGCTCATGCAAACGAATAACGCAGAATTAGATTTTTTTCCTGTACATCATAAAGCAATGTTTCAGTTCGAACTAATCGGAAAATAGCTGAACAACGGTTATATTTATAAACAGAAAAAGCACAAAATATATTTGATGAATTTTAACAGGTAGCGAAAATTCTTGCTACAAAAAAGTTATACATTTGTTGAACCACATTTCAGAAAAACATATTCCAAATATTTGATCAGGTAAAGATATAATTGGCATTTTGTTATAAATGCTTAAAAAATATTGAAATAAATCAGCAAAAATATTTCTTAATACATCGAAAAACTCACATGCAGTATCGTTAGTTAAATTTTATGCTATAAAAATTGATGAGACAAAATCAGAGTCAATATGAATCACAAAAAATAATTGAAAATATTTTTCTTGTGTGAATTCTTCTATTTTCCACAAAGTAAACCGGGATTGTTTTTGGGATTCTTCATTTTTATTCATAAAAACTCTTTGAATAATTGGTTTATTATGCAACGAAATGTACTCCCCCAGTAACAAGGTATTTATAATGAGAGACTAAGAGTTATTGATGATTTTTTCACAATAGAAATTACAATACTAAACATGCCTTCTAATGCATTCTTCGGGAAGATTGTTTGAATATATTTTTGGGGTTATTGCTTGAAAGAATTAAGTATAAAGCAGGAATATCCCTTATGAAAAATGATTCATAGTTTTACGAAGTATTAACTCGGTTAGCTTTGTAAATTTTGTTTTCAAAGACAAACTAACAACTAGTATTTATTTGACATCATTAAATCAGTAGAAACCCAAATCCCTGTAGAATTTATATTTTTTCTATCGAATTTTTGAAATTGAATACTTTGGGGAACTCCCGGACGCTTTCAGCCACAATAAATGCCAACAACACCCACTAGCGTTCACAGCGCAAACTCTCAACATTATCAAATCGATTTTTTGGATTGTGCGACGAACAGCGCGGTGACAAGCGCTCCGCGATTTAATTTCATCTAAAATAATTTAATGCCTCAACTCGTATCGTGGTCGGACATTAAACGCGTGAAAATTATCGACGAATGTGACGAAAACGAGGCAAAATTCACGCCTGCAATCCGACATAGCAGTCAGTGTTCGCAACAAATGTGAAAAGGATATGAAAATTAATTGGGTGCAAAGGTGGATGCGGTGCTGATAGTAAAAAGTAACAAAACGTGTGTATTCATGTGGAATATCTGGAAGTGCTCAAAGTTTGTGACGAAAGAATAAAATAAAAGATCGTCTTCTCGGATATATACTGCAACTAGCTGCTGAGATAAGCTCTGCATTCTTTTTGTTCTCGGGACAGAAAAGGATAATCAGGGATCAATGGCCAACATGGCTTCGAATACCATTGTTTTGCGAAGCCTCTCGATATTGTTGGGATTATTTTTCATATTTGTCGGACTGCTGAAATTAACACCACAAATTAGCAAGGATCTATATAAGGATTTGGTGAGTCTTGATGCAGTTTTGTTTGAATGGGTGTTAATTTTTCTGGTACAACGTAGGATGCATCTTGTGAGAACTAAAATAACATGTGATTGATTACATTTTATGAATATTGCACAATACCTCTAGAATTATTATTTTTGGCAGACTTTTGCTTCTGAATCTTGAAATTAGATTTTATTCATCAAATTTAGCAAATGGTCGTAAGCTGTTAAAGGTGGCAGCTAATTAATTCTACATATTGCCAATTATTTTTTCAGCTGATTAATGCTGGACCATAAAACGAGCTAGGCATGAATTGGTTAACACGTGCTGATACAAAAAGAAGGAAGTATTGATAGTCAATTCGTAACGTTGTGCTGTCTCTTGGTTACGATAGAACTGCATACAGAATTTCAGGGATGCATGTTCCTTTTACTCCACACAAAAAAAGAAAACAACTTACAGAAAATAATTAGAAATTAATATTGTTTTATGCAAACAGAGTTTTTTAAAAATACATTAGTTCTTGCAATATGATTGCCATCGTTTTAAACATGTAATGTGTTCCCTAAAGTAGCTTTTCTCAATAGAATGGCTTTTACTTTTCTGTAAGATGTTAATTTTGGTTTGTTTAAATCAATTAATCTGAGGAGTTTGAAGAGGTCGGAGAAAGAATCTAAGAAAACTAAAAACTCACCAAAGGATGGGATAATTATACGGATTATTTCTTTCAGAACATTGAGGCCAAATGCGCATCTTTTGACTAAAGTTACCGTGGTAGACTTTGTAACTCTAACATATAAGCTCTGGGATCCCCCTTTAACGCTTCAACCAAACTTAGTGACGCTTTGAATGTGTACCAGTGAATGCCCATTCCTTTAGTAATTGGAGGTAGCGTGGCCCTTGGTGCCTATATTTTCACAGCATGAGATGCTGCGTTCAAAAGATCCTAGAAGACTTCCAAAAATCTGTATTGTTAAAAAGAAGTTGCTGTAAATCCGATCAATTAATAATGTGTGGATCATTGCAGTTGCTCTAATTTGTATGAAAATCAATTATTTTCATAATAATAGTACTTATTTAAGCAAATTTCCCACAGTATGTTTGTGCAGGTGAAACGATGCCTACCGCAACGACCAGGCCTGAATCTATTTTTATGTCGTGCCAATCTCAATTTCCTCCGCGTTGGCTAAGACACATGTGAATTACATGAACAAGCGAGTACAAAAGTGTCTCATTTTGGCCGCGTATAAAATTTTCACACTTGAAGAAGCACTCTCTGAAAATGTTTGGCTTTCGTCTATCCTTGAGATCAAGTAAAAAAATTCAAATCATATTTTTCTAACATGCAAAATAGAATAGACATCTTTCCCATAGCGATGAATGGTTGAATGATATGTACGCACAGACATACATACATCCATTTGTACAAACAAGCAACGTCTCATCATCCACCTGACTGAAGATATCCCGCTGATTGTTACACAAACATTATCGCTAATTTGATAAACAAACAAACAACCCTAGCTCCGAGAAAGATGACCAACTGTCGACATAGAACGCTTGCTGATAAATTTATTGGCCCACGTTCTAAGTGTGCATCAAAGCAGATGTAATTATGCTAGGAATGTAACCCCAAGGTGAATATTTTAACCCGAAGGTGTCTAGGGGTAGATTCCGATGTCTAGCGTATGTTCTTTTTTGGGTGCTAGAACAATGAAGGAATTGACAACATGAAAACGCCATAAGCATTATTTAGTAAGTGAGATTAGCATAGGCAATGGCACACGATTTATTATTAGCAAGAAGCTAGGGTCCAAATCGGTGAATGAGTGTTGTGTATTCATTTTATTAATTGGTCTTAGCTCTGAGCATCCAAAACGGATGCCACAGTTTTCTTTAATCTTATGTGTTTACACTTACTTCTAAGGAAGTACTTAGATTTGCAAGAGGACTTTTGTGGACCATACTTTCATCTTTTAAACAAGTTGTAAACGTGCGATGCGATGGTTCTTCGTCATTTAAATATTTGTGAGCACAAAACATTTATATTGATTGACAACACAAGCAAAAGTATTGCAGCAAAAGGTTCGGTAGTTGAGAGAAAATTGAATTCAACCCAGCAATTTCCACTTTAGAATGCGAAAAAAGACAATTTCTCAAAAAATTGTTTCTCAGATAGATTATATATTGACACGAATCTTTTTTATAGTATTATTTCATATTTGAATAATACAAAAAAGGATAATTTTCATTTATTCTCTTTTATAGAGGGCGTTGAAATTAAGCTCGGACAAAATCGTTACTCTTCGGCAGAGAGATAATCTAAGAATTGGTAGATCTGAAACAAAAATTCATAACAGCACTTTAAAAAACAAGGTCTCTCACAATGTAATCCACCACCGTTTTCAAAAAAATCAGTTAAAAAAAATATGGCGGACTTGTGAAATCGAAAATCGACCCTTTTTTCGTAGTTTTTTTAATGCCAAAAGTTTTTTTCTTCCATTTGTTGCTCATATTCTGGTGGATCACGGTGTAATATTTTCTAACAAATAAAATGCATCAAAGTTTTTGAAAATCGGCTTTGTAGATCTGGAGATTATCTCTCTGCCGTGTTAAAAAAAAGTTGTTTTGCGAAAAACGTGTTTAAAGTTTTTGTTCCATTTCGTTGATAAATATTTTGTGAAAAATGAAAAGTTAGACAATTTTTAAAAACACGCAATTGATATGTAAAAATTTAAATAAGCACTGAGCACATGCAATAAAGCCACAAATATAATATATATAGGAGAGAAGGAGAGAAGGGGAATGAAAGAGACGCTACGCGACCGACAGCTGATCGAACACCTGCAAAGAGCCGATAGTGCGAACCCACTCAAAGTTGCTACTTATATATTAAATTTTCGAATTTCGAAAAAAATGTTTCTGGAGGTCATTTTTGAAGTTCTAGTAAATCGAAAAATGCAATAAAAATATATCAATTTTTTGAAATTCATAAAGTGGACTAGTACTTAAGTGTTCGAAAATTCTATAGCCCAAAAGACGCATTATTATTTTTAAAAAACCGTCAAATTATCATTAAAAAACTGTCAAATAAAAAGTTCACAACACATTTCTTAAAAACAAATCATGAAATTTCATTTAAAACACCAAATATGAACAATTAAAATTGTTCCTTAAAAACTTAGCTGGGGAGTAGTACTAGTATTGAACTTCTATGGAAAATATATCAGCTAAGCATGAATTTTAAAACAAATATTTCTTATAAAAACTCATTTTAAAATGTGTGAAAGCAGTGGTAAAAATAATTTTGTTAGAAATTCTCTTCACCAAATTTGTTTTCGAGTAAAAATTTCACTATTCCAGATTAACATTTTTTTCTGGGAGAATTTTTTTTACGTATTACCTATTAATTTTTTTCTCGGTAAGTATTGAACGTGACGAAAGACTACAGCCTTAAATTATTGCGTCCAATTTTATATTGGTTAATCAGGTTTTGAGAAAAGTCCTGTTTTATCCGAAAAAAGGAATTTTTAACGGGAGACACAACACTTAAATCCTTATTTCCCGCTCGTACGGATAGTTTTAATTTATTTTTTCACTCGATTCTGTAAAATGACTTAACAATTTCGTTTGAGCGCAAAAAGCCGATTTCTTTTTACTTGGTCTATTGCATGAAAAACCTTCCGTGTTCATTAGTTGATCTTCCTTCTGAATTTCTGTTTTATTTTTTTTGTTTTCATCTTCTATTTCTTGCGTTGGACTATTTTTCCGCAATGCATTTCAACGTACCAGCTTCGAATAAAAGAACAAAAATGTTTATTAGTTGAAGATATCATGAGATTTCTTTTGAGAAAACACCTGAAGCTTCTCCATTGTCCCCGGCTCAATCGGTTATATTTGAAACCATGCCGGTGTCAAAAACACTCAATATTCAAAGGGTTCATTCAAAAAACCTGTTTCGAAATTGAGCTCAATTTGGACGAATAAAGCCATTAAAAAAGTTATTATTTTTCATTTTTCAGTTCTTTATCTCAAATTTCGATGATTTCTAGTTTTCAAAAACACATTTTTGAAGCTATCCTTGGATGCAGAAGAGTCTGATAAAATTTTTAAGATCATAAAGAAAATTGATGTTTTACTCTCGTTAAGAAAAACTTAGCAGTGCGATAAAAATGATGATGCTTACTGAATAAAATAATATAAATACATACAAACACTTTTTTGGAGAGACATCAGATTCAGAAAACTACTGCTTTTGGACATCAGTTCATAAGTTGTTTACAATTTTATATACAGAAATCTGAAAATTAAATACAAGCAATATAAAATTACGTAAGCTTTTTTAATAAATAAATATTGCAATGCCACCACGCACTTCATAGAAATAACTTAAAATTATTTATAGGAAATTAAATGGTTGGCACATATGCAACCTTGTCTCTTGAATTTTCAATTATAAAATATTCCCAGAGAATGTTTTCACATCCAATTTTCGCAAGCGGCAAATGGGATGGGGGTTGTGCAATTGGATGGAAATGTAATTGTATTTGAATTGACCCTGCTCGCGGCTTTGCGCGATTTAGCTGAACTATTTCAAGGTCTCCATTGTCTAAAGCATTACACTAATTACCTATTTCCTCTTCATCGGACATCAAATACTACTCCTTCCAAATCTATTCGAAAACATTTCAAAGTCTGTACAAAAAAACATCTGAAAATCAACAGACGCGTCACGTGGCCTGTATTAAAGCAATCATTTGAAATGAAATGGAAATACGGTCGTGATTGCACGGCGATCGTGTGTTTGATAGAACTCCTAAACATCAGCCACTTATTTTCAAGATCAGCCACCGCAAAATCCGGCGAGGAGGCCATCAAATTTGGATGGCCGCCTCCATTAATTCAGCTGTTCTGCGAAGCCATCATCATTCGCATTCAGGATGAGATAGCTTTGTGTCCGTTCCGTCCGCTCCGGTGACGATAAATTTAGATAAGTTGAACTTGACGCTCAAAATCCGATGAGGAACATTTCAAAAACACTTAAAAATAGCCAAGCGAATGATGTTGGAGCGTCCTCTCGACGCTCCTCTGGCGATTCTTAAAAATTACATAAATAAATTTTTGCACAAAAAATACCAAAATGTTGTTTGATTGAATCGAATGACGATCCTTTTGGAAACATTCATCATCATTATTTGCAAATTGTTTATTTTGGCTCTGAATGTTGCTGATTCTTTTATTTTTTATTTCAGCGAAACGACTATGTGAAATATTCGAAAGTATTCCCATTAGCGGATTTGTTTGGCTTTAAAATTACATCGAAATGGTATCGGAAATGCGTGGGAATCACAGAGGTTGTGTGCGGACTGGCAATGGCTGCCATACCTCACCGTGAGTGTGCAATGAAAGATTGAATTGAAGACCCAATAAAATGGAGTGAAATGTTCTATTTTGCAGATAAAGTAAAAAATACTGCCAATGTTACGTTGCTGTTGCTAATGCTTTTGGCTGTTTACTCGCATCTAATGGTCAACGATCCTTTCGAACGGACCGGACCGTCGCTGGTCTTCACATTTATGTTGAGCGGCCGACTAGTGGTGTGGTATCAGGTGAGCAAACTGTATATTTTATCATGATCATCTTCTTAAAGAAAGTTTAGACGACCTTTAAGCCCCACGTCCAATTGTCTCGGTTCAATGACCCCGTCCTCCACTTTATAATCACAACACTCCAATTGTCATCTGTGTCCTTTGGTTTTAATGGTGCGTTTGAGTGTTCTACCATCATTAATGTTCAGTTTACACGGCCGGCCCATTGAAGTCTGCGCAAATACGCAAGGATTAATATCGCTATCAAGAAGACCTATCCTGGAGACAGGCCACTATAAATTTGTTATGGGAACTTCAAGCTTAAATGGATTCCTTATGAGGTTTAAGAATTTTTATAGTTTTGCTTTTGTGGCGGGAAGTTTTTCAAAAAGATTTTTTTGTTCCGTGCGCATACTTGAGAAATACTTTTTTGTAACATGCCTCAAATAAACAGTTTTTATTGTATCAGACCACTATCGGTCCTCTGGATTATATAATCAAAGCTGGCATTTCATTATCAACACCACAGTGTATACAATAAACAGTGGGAGAACTCGCGATCGGGAAATTTAATTTTCAGTCGAGAATTAAGCGAGATCAATGCGAAATAGTCCTACAAATAGGTATTATTAACAAGGCAAAGGATATGCTCGAAGTTGCTGCTGCAGTGGCCACGCCTTTGAAGTTTGGTAGTCCACTTTTGGTCTAATAGTTACATATTTTGTAAATCATTTGAATTTTTTCGCCTTAAAAGAAAAAACATTCAGCTCAACATTTCTTCATGTAACATTAAATATCTAACCTATTAACTTTTTTTAAAAATATTATTTCAGACAAGTCGCAAAGAACAAGAGGCGGCAGCTACTCTTGCAGCTCAAACTCAAGCCAATGGACTGAAACAGGAATAAGCTCAACATGATGATTCAGATGATAATTTAACACTGTGTGTTTATTTGTATAGATCAAGAAAGCACAATGCACTGCATCAAAAACAACAACTGCAACATAAACAAAATTCACAACAAAACAAAACCAGATAGAAGCAATCGAAACATTAGCGAAAGTAAAACCAAGAATTAAAATGACATTGTTTTACCAAAAAAAAATGGATCTAGTCATTTCATTCGTGATATTATAGAATAAACACTTCATGTTTTTTTCGCGTATAAGATCATATTAATAATTCATATTGTCAGCACACTATTTATTTAGCTTTTATTCATTCACTATGTGTTTTTGTAATGTCCTGTTGAATTCTATCTTTGTCACACGCGCGTTAAGGTGACGATAGTAGGTTTAATCTAACCATTGAAGAGATGCAATATTTCTTCGATGTAATGTTATGTTTCTCGGTTAGTTTCGTTAAATATCATGTTTCACTATCATAAGATGTAACCGTATTGTATTCACTAATAAATTTTAAACGATATACCTTTGCACCGTTTGTAAACAAGAAATCCAAAAGAAAAAGTAATTTATCTATAAATAAAACGTATTGATAAATATTGCTTATTTGATTATTGTTTGGATCGCACTCAAGGGGACTATGAACATTTTGGTGAAATATCAATGAGCTCAAGAGCTCGTTCGGGGAACTTATCGTTGAGGTATTATCAGGGCTTCTTAGTCTAGTTCTTGACGACTCCAAAACAATTTATACATGATTATAATTGATTTGGTTCACGAAAATAATCAATAATTGCTTCGAGTCGACAAGCTACTTAAGGAGGAAAACCACTGTAGGATTTTCAAGAAATCAATTTTTTTGTTGCTCTCAAGTATACCTTATCATCATAGAAATCATGTAGCGTAGTTTCATAAATGTTCGAAATTTTAAATTAGCGCGGCGCCTCTCACTGCTCTTTCGAAGCGCAATCCGCGCTGAAATTTAGAAAAAATTTAAATATGAATCTTTCAAAACTGTACACGTGCTCTGTTAGTTGAACGTTAGTAGAGAACGCTTACGTATTTTGCAGACTAGAGGTATATCAAATTTATCAATGATTTTTCTATAACTTAAACTTTAAATGCGTTTATCTCGGAACAACGTTTTTCAAACTGGCCGGACTCTTTTCTCGGACAGTTTTTGTTCGATTCACCTGAAATTTTTGCAATATGTTCAAAACTAGTGCCTGCATGAAAGCACGTAGAATTGTTTTTATGTTGCATATTTCAATTGTTATTAACAACTTTCGAACGTTTTCTACGTTTTTTATCAAAATGACGCCATTTTGTCAAAAATCGATTTTATAAAAAATCCTACGTACTTCTCTGGCTGTTATTATGCTTTATCAGCAATTATTTGCTTCATAACCATAATCTTAATATTTCAGGAGAAAACGCTCGGGCCGCGAAGCCATGAAAAAATAAGGCGTTTCTGGAGAAATGCTAGGGAGCCGCCATTTTGTTTTTTAAAGTTCTGAAAAAATTCAAAGAGGATGTCAAATACTTGTACAATAGAGATATTTTTACCAAATTTCGATATGTTTTTTGGGTTTTGAGAAACAAATTCCAAAAAAAGACTCTACTGTACTGTTCCCCCATAAGGAAAGCTAGAAACTCTACACCAGAAACTAAAATGTCGCGTTGAAACCCCCGAAGAAGCTTCAAGCATTTTTTTTTTTTTTTTTTCAACGTTGGGAGGTGGAAATCTTCAAAAGATACCGATCAGCTCCTGCCTCTCGGCATGCCGGATTTTTACCGACTAAAACCACCTCCGTCTCCTTCAATCACTCTCTCCATCAAATTTTCAGTAATTTTCCGTAGTTAAATTTCAGTACATAGTACTTCCCAGACGATAAGAAATCGGTATAAGGGATAGTACCAAATTTATAAATTTTTAGTATCTTTTAGTTAAATTAATCGTTCAGACTATATGTTCATAAATTGTTTTATGTTAACTACATGTTTGGCTTTGACTGTTGTGGAGCTGATTGAACTTGTAGTTTACTTCGAATATTGATCCTGAAGGAGGTATTTTTTTAGTGTCGTTTTAAAGGAAGTTGGGTTCGCTATGTTTTTAATTTTGTCCGGTAATGTATTGTAGAAATTAGCTGCTTTGTTAAAGGGATCTTCTTTTAGCCGATCAGTTCTGGCAAATGCGATAGCTATGTTATTCATGGTTCTCATTCTGTAAGAGTTTTTCCCCTCAATTTTATCCAATTTGAAGGTGGTGTTTTCATTACGGTGTAAATTCTTGTGTATGAATTTAGCTCTTTCCATAGAAATCATGCCTTGCAAATTCAATTCTTGGGCTGTTTTGAAAACTTCGCTCGTTGGAGTTGCCATAGGGAGATTGTAAATGGAATTTTATTATTTTTTTATTATTTTTATTATTCATTTTGAATTCAAACATAATCATTTCGATCCCGAAATGCTTTGCTCTAAAGTTCCTAAACAATTCAATTTCACACGCCGTTTCCCTTGAAGCGCCGATATGGTTCAATATGAATAAACAACAGCTTATTGCCTTTAAAATTCCGGCTCCGTTGAAATAAACGCCCACTTCTGCTTGATCTGGCAGCCTCCCCCACCGAAAACAGTTTGACATTTGATAACCCGACCCGCTGTCAAATCAGATAAAAATCCCGGAGCAAATCCATTCCGAAATCTCGTAAACAACGTAGCGATGCTGCCCATGGAAAAGATTCCGAACCAAATAGGCTACCTTGTGCTGAAGGAGGATGGAGCCGTATTAGAATCCGGAGGTGAACTCGAAAACGATGAACGCAGCGCCAACATAATCATGGGGCTGCTAAGCATGTCAGAGAGGTTGGTAGCTCCTGCCGTCGCCCCTTTGTCTAACTTTCCATCCCTTAATTCGCAGTGTCGACGAGAGCTTCATGCCAAAAAGTAGCTGCGAGAGAATATCAATCATCTACGACGACCACAGCTACACGATTTGCATGTCGAACAAGAAAGTCTACGTCGTAAAGCGGAAGCATCCAAATGCCAGCAGCTCGGCGGCGGACAATGGGAATCTGCTTGTCTAGAATATCTTTGTTCCTGATCCAAACAAACATGCACCGAGAGCCTTGTATATTTATTAGTTCTAAGTGAATAGTTGTAGGTCGGCCGTTCAATCATATTTCAAAGAATACATTAGTGATTTGTTGTTCGAAAAGTTTGTTTGCTTCGTTCGTTATGTCCAGCAGTGTGGCCTTGTTGTTGTTGACAATCACATAGAACTGTCGCCAGTTCGAAGTCCGCTTCACAATCCAATAGTCGTTCAAGGCCTTCACCACTGTCTCCTCGTACTTGCCTTGCATGTCCTTTTTCTCGTTGTACAGGTCCGCTATTAGATTCGTCACAAACACTGGCAGGGCGGGAGTGTTCGGCCGCGGCGGATGGACGTGGACGCTTCCCGTGTGGCGCGACGTCATTTCATTTAGGAATAAATACTTTGGGCCAATATCATCCTGCTCGTTTAATGATTTACTCGAACTATTCGCGCCTGACTTCACATACGATTCGCCGATCTTCGATGCAATGCTTGAGAGTTGAGGTCCCATATATGAATCGAGGTCTGAGTAGAAATCTTCCGTTGGAGGCAAGTCGGCTGAAATTTTGCATTAACGGATATTGACAAGCACCAAAGATAGTTACTACGATTGGTTACCATCCACCAGCAGGCAAATAGATGCTGCCAACGCCTTGTACACAATCATGTAGTAGCCTCGCAAGTCTGCTCCGTCTCCGATAAATACTTTTGGTGCTTTCGTGCAGTTCTCCTGGGATTCTGGTCCCGTAATGAACGACCCGTAGTTCGATCCATCCATGGAATAGCTGCGCGTCAGAGATACACTCAACTCCGTTTCTTTCGCTTTTTTAAGCAGCGTTCCGCTTACATATTCGTGAATTGGATACAAATCAGCCGAACTTACTTCACTCCTAAGGAAAAACGTTTGCTGAAGATTATTTAGTAATTGAGCAGCATAAATGGGAAGCAATCTTACCAAGCAAGTTGATCGTTGTACATAAAAATGCATTTCTTGATTTGCGGGAATGTCTCCTCAATCATATTGATAAATGTGTGGACACGAAGGAATAGCGACCGTTCCAACGGAAAGTATTGTATACTTTGCACTACATCAAGAATATCACAGTTCTTTAGTTTAATCGTTAGTAAATACTGGAACGAAATTATGGTTTTCATTATTTCATGCGGTGAAGAATGTCGTTATTTTGAAAATCTCCCACAAACCTTTGAATAAAACACATTCAATTTCTTCTTCAGATTCTCCATTTTCTCCTGCTCCGTGCTTCCCACGAAATTCATCTGAAACGTCCCGGCAAATAGCCGAAACATTTGATAGGCTTGTCGCAATACAGCCCGAAATATCGTTGAGTGAACATCGCCGCCTCTGTACTCGGTGTACTCGCTTCCGTCCCGCGTTTTTGCTTCCCATGGCACATTCAAAGTCTACAGAAGACAATCAATAGCATATCAGTATCAAATATTTACTGTCTATTACAGTATATATAAATATTACCATGACTAGCCAGAAATCTTTTTCGGCCAAATGAAAAATTTGTGAGGTTTTCTGGGTATTTAACGCTTGACATCCGTCGCTCGATGTGAAATTACTGAAAAGTTTACATGCTGATTAGTTTCCAGGACTTTACAGTTGGATTAGGCGGAAAATCTACTTCGTGAAATGTATTATAGCTTCGCACAGGCCAACGTCTTTGACTTTAGTGTTTGTGTCGATGTCGACGGGATGGTAGAAGAAGATCTTCTCATGCTCCTGCAAATAGATACATAGTTAACGCATTTTTCATTTCCCGCGGCAATAGTTACCTCGCCTTCCTTCTTTCCGAATTGGGAGTTGAAGATGAAAAAGTTCCTCAGCGATATCTCTCCCCGACCACCCATTGTTGCTACACAATATCTGTAGTTTGTGTGGATCCCCTCCTGTCTGTTGCACTTCCCGCGTCTGGTCAGCTGAATGTGACACAAGTGAACTTTTGGATTTTGTTGAGGTTAGAGCGAAGATAACGTCAACGAACATGCAAATGTTACATTTTGAAATTGCATAAAACTTCGATTCCAATCAGCCCTGTCGTTTGTACTACTATTGAATTTCATGTACGATTGTATTACTTCTTTTTCATTTGGCACTCTTATTTCCTTTCAGTTCAATGTTTAGCCCACTTTGTGATTTTCTTGACAAAAGTTTTGGCTGTTTCATCGCTTTTCTTATCCACTGTTTCCTACTCGTCGAAAATATTTTTTTAAAATCAACGATTATGTCACCAGGAGTGTGGGTGGGCGAAAGAGAGAAACGAGCATTTTGTGTAATTTATAACTTACATTTCACCAACAACAAGCCACACTTGAATAGGCAGAAAAGTGCCATTCGTCATAAAAATATCAGCTGAGACTTTAAAAAAAATCCTGTTTCAGAAAAATTGTTTGCGTCTATTAAATATTGTGTATGTGATTATTTAAGTTTAAAAGTAGTATTAGTATTTTAAAATAATGTTTAATTTGTTCTATATGCATTAACGGTTTTTCAATTATTAATAGAGTTTGTCATTGGTTTGTAATTATTTACCTAAGAAAACATATGTCATATGCTTAGTAGTATGAATAAGTGGATTTTGACGTATATTCTGCTTGTACTACTTTGTTTTGAGAATACTACTATTTTTCCTTCAAATGCACAACTGTTTAAAATCACACTACGGAAACACTGATTCGAATCCCAACCTTTAGGGGCCATCCATATATTACGTAATGCAAATTTTAGACACTTTGAACTCTCCCATGTAACACTTACTAACATTTTCATTTCATTTTATTACGTAACAAGTTCATCGCACCTCCCTTGGACTTTTAAATATTTTAATCAGAAAATATTAGCAATGCAAATATGCCGAAAGTCATCGTTTGCTGGTGGATGTTTATGGCGACGATGCTCTATTTAGAACACAATGTTTTGAGTGGTTTAAACGCTTCAAAAATGGCGATTTCGACATCAAGGACAAAGAGCGACCTGGTCAAGAGAAAAAATGAAGAAGAATTAGAGACCCTCCTCAGTGAAGGCTCGTGCTAAACGCAAGATGAGCTCGTAAAAGCACTAGGCGAGACACATGCAACCATTTCCAGGCGTTTGAAGTGTTAGAGTTCATCCAGAATTTAGGAAATTGAGTACCACACGAACTGAAGCCAAGAGATGTCGAACGCTACAAAAGAAAGTCGCTTTTGCATCGAATTATTACTGGTGACAAAAAATGGATACATTATGATAACTCGAAGCGTAAGTAATAGTATGTGAAGCCCGGCCAACCAGGAATATTGATGTCAAAGCCGAATATACACGGCTCTTAGGTCATGCTCAGTATTTGGTGGGATCAGAAGGGGTCAATTCACTACGAGTTGCTGAAATCAGGTCAAACCATTATGGGACAGCTTTACCGATAACAAATAATTCGTTTGAAGCTAGCATTGACAGAAAAACGGCTGGAATATGCGACCAGAAACGAGTCTGTAATTTTCCATCATTACAATGCTCGACCACGCGTTGCTAAATCGCATCGGCCAAAAATTGCCTGGACAATAGTGGCTGGGAAGTTTTACCTCACCCGCCATATTCACCAGACCTGGCACCATCATTTATTTTGTTCTATGCAAAGCGCCCTCACTGGAATACGCTTTAGTTCTGAGCAATTTATTAAATATTGTCTTCATTCGTTCTTGGCCTCAAACGACGAAGCCTTTTCCGACGCGGAATTCATTTTCTACCAGAAAGCTGGGAAAAAGTGATCGCAAGCGATGGACAATATTTTGAATAACATGCAGCATTTGACTCCGGGGGGGGGGGGGGGTCACTGCCTCGAAAATCACAATAAAAGAAGACAATATTGCAAAAAAATCGTAAAAACCACTAGTTTACCTAGGCCCAGGGGGGGGGTCATGACCCCCCTTGTATCCGCCCTTGATGACGATAGCCACACGCGTAATCAAATCATCAATAACTGATTCTATCCAAGGCTTGCAGAGTCCTATTCTGCTTAGTTCGTGATAACGAACGTTCGGTTCGCAATCAAGCAATTTATGAAGCTACAGAGGTCGTCGCGCACGTGCAACAGTTCTATGATGATGCCACCATTGTTCTTGTTGACTACCTGGAAAATAGACGCGGTCGGTGGTGGACCGAGACAACTGGAAGCAACATATTGCAAAGACTATCATGCAGGCCAATTGACGAATCTTGGACTGAAGGTTGCACACCACTGCACCGCAAGAGAGATCTGTGAGCCCCAAATTTCTGTCAAAAAGGTCAAGCACCTGCCTCAATTGCTCCCCAACATGATCGTCTCGTCACGGAAGAAGCTGCGATGCTCCGAAAGCAAAACAGAACAGAAAGATTGCCCATCCAGCGTCCAAAAAAGTGGTCCACCGCGGAGCGGCTGCCCCGACCGCTCAACACCCCTTTTAGAAATCCAACCGGAATCCGTTTCATCTTCATGGCATTTGATTTGGGAAATGGAAATGGAAATGGGAGTTCCTGTTTGAGATGTTCGTTTGAAAATGCGGGCGCCGAGCTCAGCTGTACCAAAACCGAATGCCGTTGGCCTGGTCTGTATGGGAGACGTAGTCGGGGAGCGGGCGACTTCGCCAGTGGCGGCAGCGTGCGTGTCAGTTGTGTCGAGTGTCAAGAACGGATCCGAGGACTGTTGTTCTGTCGATTGTCGAAGTTGGGCCAGCGATTGTGCCGCGAATTTGCAAGTTTCTGAATAATAATTGAAGAGATTATCCGGCGTCATGGAGAAGACCACGGCGGAAAGTGAACAGGCAAGGCCGCCGCCGAAGATTAACCCTGCGGAATTCGATCAGACGGTCCTGATTTCCGTGGTGCTTGTTCTGATCACATGCGGTAAGTGCGGGGCAACGGGGCGGATTGAGGTTACCGCGACGACTTGCGCTCGCATTACACTTGTTCCGTTGCAGTGCTCCTGTACATCTTCCGGAAGAAGCGAGCGGCGCGCACGGATTTCCTGCTGACCGGCGTTTGCGACTCGGGCAAGACGCTCCTGTTCTCGCAGCTGGTGAACTCGAAGGGGCGCGAAACGTTCACGTCGATCGCCGAGAACGTCGGCTGGTACCAGTGCGGCCGCGGCTCCGTCAAGGTCCTTGATTTGCCCGGCCACGAGAGGCTGCGCGGCAAGTTCTTCGACAAGTACAAGAACCAGGCGAAGGGGATTGTCTACGTGGTGGACAGCGCCACCCTGCAGAAGGACGTCCGCGATGTGGCTGAGTAAGTTTTGGGTGCTGCACTCGCTCATCAACGGGAACTAATCTTTGTGAATTTGAAGCTACCTGTACACCATCCTGATCGACAGTGCGACGTCGCCCTGCTCCATCTTAATTCTGTGCAATAAGCAGGACGAAGCCACGGCAAAGGGTAGTGCAGTCATCAAGTCGCTCCTCGAGAAGGAAATGTATGTACTGAACTAACCGTAGAGTAGCATTCTGACTAAACTATGAACTTTCACCCCCAACAGCAATCTGATCCGCACAACGCGTGCCAGCCAGCTGGAGTCGGTGGATCCGTCAACTTCCGACTCATCCGCTAGCTTCCTCGGCAAGCAGGGAAAAGACTTTGACTTCTCGCATTTGCCGCAGAACGTGCAAATACTGGAGTCGTCCGCCAAGAAGAACGAGTTGAATCACCTGCGCGACTGGATCGATCGCATCTTTTGAGATGGATGATGGCTCTTGGGCGCTTGAGTGCCAGCGAACTGGAATGAGTGTGCATCTGCTGTTTAGAGTTAGCGATTATACCATTTTCTTCTTAATTTCAAATAAAATCGTACGAGTATTTTTTATGGTAAACAAAACGATGGGATTCTTTGTTTGATGAGTGTTCGTGCTACTTTGAAATGATGTTTTAAAGATGCGATGATTGCGTTCAGACTTCGAGCGGAATTTGAATGTGCTCATTAGCACACATTGCATCCAATTGGCACTGATCATAGTCCGCATCCACACGTACATGCTAATTCCGAGCTAATAGTGTTTGCTTCGACGTAAAATCAACTAGTCAAACAAATCGTCGCGCAATTTAAAAAAAGTTGTCTACAAGACAACGTTCCAGGTCGTTTTAAACCCACGAGACATATTGCAAGTTTAAAGCAGGAGCAACCTTGGCACTGTGCCATGATTACAACTGCACACATTGCTTAGCACAAATATAAAAAAAAACTGAGTGAAAACTATGAGTGATTATTTTGATCAATTTTTAATTTGCTTTTGTAGGAAATAGAGCTGATTTGCTAGACAAAATATCATAATTATTTTTCAACTGCACCGCAATTTGGAAAATTTATATAAGTATCTTTCTTTTGCTTTATATATAAAAGCTTTGGCGTCAGAATGCCGAATATGAGGCCCACGAGCCTCGATATGAATGTTTTCTTTCAGTATGTTTTTAAAACAATTTGCTTACACGAAACAAACCTTATCCTGCATGTTTAAAACATGTATGAAAACATATGCTTTATAATTTAATTATTAAAACCAGTTTTACCAAATCTCCGGGCAGCAATATTAAAACAAAGTGAATTTATTTAAATTTCATATTTATTCGTCTTCTTTTGTCTAAATACCTTCTAAACATTGTTAGAAACCAAAAAAAATATATGATGATAAATAATGACTAGCTAAAACATTATTTTCAACTACACCAACAAAACAATCATTTTTAGCAGTTTCAGATAGTCTTCTATGTGAACCGCTACTCATTATGACCGTTTAAAAAACTCTTCCTAAACAGTGATGAAAATATGTTCACTGATGCACCAAGCTATCACGTGAACTTAAATGCAATCGTCAAACGAAATTTAAGCCTTAACTTACACCCATAATAAAATAATAGTGTTGTTTTGCAAGAATGCTGTAATAAAGTGTGATATCGTTTCATTTATTTCGACTCTATGCGAAGCATTGATGAGAACTAAACCAAATGACCGAAACATAGTAAACATATTGAATCCTGAAAGAATTAATGAAATCGCGCAGCGTTTCTATTCATCCAAGTTCTTTGATTTTTGTTGTTGCTTATTTGCCCCATCTCGGATATGATTGAAAAATAGTGGGGAGGAAATAATCATATAAAAATAAGTTTATATTTTCTTTGATTGGATACGTTTTCGAAAAAAATGTTGAACGTCATAGCAAGGATGTTTCATGCGCTATGCGAATAGTAACCAAAAGAGGCAAATCACCGCCAAATAAAGAAATAGTTTCGAAAGCTGTTGTTCGTCGTCATATTGTGTCGCTCCGCGTTGTGCTGTAAAGGAGAAAATTGTGTTTGATTAATAAAAAAAAATGGGGGTGACAATAGATTTGTTATGCAGGAATAGTTGGTTTTATTTAGAGATTGAGAGCCAACAAAAATGGGCGTGAGAATAGATTTGATGAGAAGAAATAGTTGGTTTTAGTTAGCGATTGGAAGCCTTTAATATCAGTGAAGCTTCTGTAAAATTTTAAAATTTTGTATCTCATTTTTCATAGGCAAAATGTCAACGAACAAGTATCAATTTTAATACAAAGAACATCTACAGTTCAATGAACACTTACTTGGATTCGGTCGCGTATCGCCAAAATTGAATGACGACGCAAAATAACCGAATGGGAATGCTCCGATTCCAAAGGACATGTGAAAGCCGCCATCGCCTGTGAACCTGAATCCTCCTGGTGCCTGTTCCGGTTCTGTTCTTTGACCAGCTGGTCGTGGAGGAACTTTCGTTCTAAATTGATTGAAATCTTAGGTCTGCACATTTTCAACGTCTTTAGTGACCAACCTTGGATCCTCCTGATTAGTGCTTCCACGACCATACAACGGAATGACTTTCTCCTTGCTGATAGCCGCCTTACACACGGGACACAGCTTTCTCGTGGGCCGCGTCTCCAACCATTGATGCAAACACGGCCAACAGAAAAGATGTCCGCACAAACTCACCACTGCGTCTTTGGCCGTGTCCAAACAAATGTTGCATTCAAACATCGAATCGTCCTTCTTCTCGTCGTCGCCATTGGTTTCTGTCGTCTTGCTGGGATCACTTGCACTCGACGTCGAACTTTCCGCTTTGGATTGTTGTCGTTCGGATCGCGACGAACCGTTGTCAATGTGTGGTGGATCGAGGGATGGTGCCGATGGTGCAGGATTGCCTATTACCGACGTAGACGGTATTTGAGTCGCCATTGTTTCTCGTGTTATCAAATTTTGGTGGGTGAAGTTCTGCAAACAAACAATACATGGTTTAGTTGATTCTATGGAAACATTTTCAGCGAATGGTCACAGTACGATTGCAGAATACATTTCACAAACTGATAAAGCAGACATCTTTCGCGTAACTGAACCAAGTACATCAGTGCTAATTGAATTAAGTGTTTTGAGTTTGAGACATTGAATTCGATTGAAATCAATTTATCGATCAGATGGATGCCTGGTCGATATACGCACACCATATGTGAGTATTGAGCTTGGCTGCAGAGCAGTAAAGCGAAGCAACTTAAATCAAAACAAACCATGAGAAAATTGAGGAATTCAGTCTTCTGGCTGAGTGTGCTGATGAAGTCTGGAGCAGGTTCGCTAGGAGACAGTCCACAGTGAAATCGAGGGTATTTCATATATGTAGGTTTAAGAACGTCATAGAAACCCAATTGCAAGGACTATTGTCCACATGTTTTTGAGGACGCAACAAATAAGTGGGGATCTATAGATGAGCTTTAAGAACAGCTAAAGATGATCAAAATGGATTTGAAGAATCGCTATGCTTATCGTACGTAAGTAAGGATTGCTTCCACTCTCCGATTCTTAAGTAAAAAGAAAATTTACAGTTATGATTAATTAATTTTCAGTGTGCAATCTTATATTATTCTTGGGATGGCGAACTTGTTGAAG
Organism: Oxycera nigricornis; assembly: GCA_963942545.1. NCBI lineage: Eukaryota > Metazoa > Arthropoda > Insecta > Diptera > Stratiomyidae > Oxycera > Oxycera nigricornis. The sequence continues at coordinate 6,625,022 of OZ012663.1, read as the reverse complement.
CGTTTTAAACCTGCAAAAATTGATGCAATCTTCGGACAGGCATGTCCAACATCACTATTTGTGTTACTGATGCGTTTCTTAAAATTTTAATCAGGGCTCGTTTTGTTAATTTAGTGCTCCCCTTTGACCGATAGTATCTTCTACAAACAGGCGTTTTAGGATACATCTTAACTTATTTGTAGGATCTTAATGTGGACGGATCCCTTTGAAAGAGTGTATTTCTTGCAGGCACCATTTTTTCGTTCTGCGGTCGTAGGATTCACTGCTTACTTTTATTACTGTTTTGTTTCCAAGCTCAAATTTTCACTTAATCTCAAAAATTAGAAATAAATCGGAGTCAATGAGTGGATCGTGTTTGCATGTAGAAGGGTTTGTTAACACTGTGGTTTCCTGGTTTGTAAGACAGAGAATGGCACATTCTTCCCGAACGTACTCCAGACGCGGGAAAAATAGTTAACGGATTAGTTTGTTGGAGATTCCGTTTGCCCTCTATGACTTGACGACAACCGGCCATGTTTCAGCCGGTGTCGGTCGCAGGATTTTATTGCGGACATGTACGATTGGATTTTGCCGTGCTGATATTTTATTGTGTGTAATTTAGATTTTTCTTTTTTCTTCTTTCTGGTTCTTCTCCTGGTGTAAACATCTTTGGTATACGTGATATTTTACTGCTCGGTAGTTGCTCTGTGTTATTCTTTGAGCAAGCACGTGTTTTATCTTTTTTGAAATTCGTTAAAAATTGGCTAAAAAGTTGTAAAAAATGTCTAAACCTGGTGGTAATTTCAAAGGTAATCGGAGTACTCCTCGTTTTAGACGTAAAAACAAAAAAAGAATATTTACTGGCAATCAGTTTACTGCAGAAAAAAATCCTGATTTGCCAAGTTCCTCTGCTAAAAAATTAAAAACAAGTAGTGAATTGCAACCTCCTACGGACAGGTCTATCCAGTATGTGATTTTGTGCTTTAATTTAGTCTTTTCGGCTCTTTCTCAATATATAAAGTGCAAAAAATGTAATGATAAAGACAGAAAAAGGAGAGAAGAAAGAAAAAAAATTCAAAAAAGCCAGTAAGACTAGGTAGAAAATCAAAAATTGAGATCAAAAATTCCGCACGTGTACAAGCCGTCCCCAAACCTAAAACGGCTAAATTGACTCTAAAATTGATTCGAGAATTGTCTGTATTTTATAGTCTTGCAATTCAGAGATATCCCGATTCCATCGAGAACATGAAAAAAGAAATTCTTGCCGGCTATTATCACAAAATTTCAACAGATGCAGAACCTCGTCAGGAGTATTGCAATAAGGATTGGTGTGAATTTTTGCAAAGCGAGGAAAAAAATGAGCCTTTTACTCATAAGTCACCACTTGATCCAAGCATTTGTGGCTAAATTTTGCCAGTTTACGAGTCACTTAGTAGTGATGAGTTGCTGCAAAGATGTCTTGGCAAAAATACTCAAAATAGTAACGAAAGTTACAACAATTTGATTTGGAACATTTCTGCGAAAAGCAAGTTTTCTGGCAAAGATGTGACTGAAATTGCAGCGTGGATCGCAGCATCCATTTTCAACGAAGGCTCGAGAGCTTACCTAGCTATTATGGATCTCATGGGCATCAAAATTGGCGAAATTGCAACGGTTTTTGCGCAAATAGTTCACGAGGACCGTATCTCTCAAGCCAATAGGAGGAGCAGTGAGCAGCCAAAAGAAAGTCGAATTAAGAAGAAAAAAGCTTTGGCCAGCCACTTAAAGCAATTACTAGATAATGAGGGTCAGTATTCACCAGGAATGGCCGATTAAAGATAAAAATAGGTTTTCGACCTTCATTTCAATAAAATTATGGTAAAAAAACTTTAAACGCGTTTTTCTCGAAACTACCTTTTTCAAACTGGTAGGACATTTTTCTCCGAATCTACTCGACCGATTTTAAAAAACCAAAGAGCATTCGTTTACTTATTGAAAATAGCAAACAATAAGCCTCTAAAAGTTTTTAAAAATACCCCTCTCCTATTTTTACGGGGGTGACTTCCACTCAAAAATGCCGTTTTTCCCATTTTTTCAGAAATATACATACAAAAATTTCAATATATGAAAAAGTGTGAGTTTTAGAGGCTTATTGTATAGTTTTGAGTTTCGAGAATAGAATCCATTTTGAATTTTTCAAAAATCTGTTACAGGAGGTCCACAATATGGCCTACCGTTTGAAAAGTAACTTTTGGATGACGACCTCCATAGCAGCCAAGGGAAACTAAAAATGAAAAAAAAATTATATTCTTTAGAGACTGTTTAACAATGTCCAAAAGAAATTTTGTCAATAAATATAATAGTTTTTCCATAATAACATTTTGAAAAAGTGTTTTTTTTTGTCAATTTCAAAGGCGAATGTCCCCTTAACTTCATACTGAAAATGTCGATCTACTTTGTGGTATGTATGTTTTTGTTAATTTCTGAATGTTCTATTGGTAAAAAATGTTCACCCAAAATTCTGGTTTACGGATGATAAGAGGATTAGCATCGACTTCACTGTTTGGACCTAAAATTGAGTGTAGACAATAAACAATTCCAAGAACGGTGGTGGACAGTGCACACTTGAATTGGGACCGGAGACACGTACAGGGAGGGATCGCTTCTATTTCAGAGACCAAGTCGCTTCTAATACTTGGTTAGCAAGTTTCGCAAGAGACATCGGAAATCTCTCACGCTTTCGGTGGATAAGGTCACACCGTGCGATTGGCATTATCTTGCTGAGTGCATTCTTATCGGCGTCCATTCGTGCGTAAGCGGTCTACCAGCTCTCGGCTGATGGCGTCTTGTGGTCCTGCAAACAAGACTCGTCCCAATTGATAACAAATTGTTATCGTGTTAAAATAGGCCCAAGCTGGCGATTAGGGATGCTACAGGGGGTCCTTCCGACTGTCGCTGCATTTTAATTGTCAACACTGGTTGTGAACTGCGTGACGGGTCTTCCACACATAGGGAAGCAAACAAAACTACCCTGAAGTCTGGGTCACCTGATCCCCGGACCAATCGCAAGGTCGCACGTTATGTCAACAATCGCAAGTAGCAACATCGTATACAGCTCGCTCGGCCCGTTGTCGATTACGAAAGCTCCACTTCTTCCGCAATTATCACCTAATTTACCAGCACAGACAGCATCATTTGCAACCGCCCTTCGAAATTGAAAACAAACAGAAACGACGACTTGTTGTCAACGTCAGGACGAGGAATTATTAGAAATCCTCGCGACGCAAGTGCCAAAATGGGCGGGCGTACGTAACATTGGAACACAAAAACTCACCTCACGGTTGTTGCCTCGCTCGAAATAAATGTCTGAACTGGTGTCCACAATCTGCTAATTCACGGGCTGACGATACGATATGTGAATCGTTGTCTAATGAAAATTAGACAGTCTGAAATTCTGTTCTGCTTGCGATCCGACTGCCAAACTCTACGATTTTGTTGTTTTCAATTATGGCAGACGTGCGTCACGGACAACATCGCATGTTCACGTTAGGGATGATGTGGTCGCGTTGGCGCGCGTCGGAATACGTGGCCAGGCGATGGGAGTAATTTGAATTGTCAATTGGGAATTGAGTTTTATCGTCAATATTGGTAGCCTTGACGTGAGGTGAAACGAAAATTGTACACAGAGTGAATTGAAATTAATATAAAATATCGCAAAAATTGAATGCTAATCATTTTCAAGTAATATAATACGAAAAAATAACCGTGTGATTAAATCCAATCTTTTTCTGTGGGCTCGGTACAACTTCACCAGCTGTCAATTGCCGGATGAGTTTTGGCGCCAAAATCCGAGTGACAGTTTAGAATAGAGTTCAGCCGAGGTGCAATTGTGAAATTTCAATTGAATTGTTTGATAACTTAACGAGAATGGTTCAAGAAGAAAACAGTGCAAAGGCGTATGATCCGAACATTTTGCCAGACCTACTGCCAGTGTACTACAAGCGACTGTTCCCACACAAACCGTTCTATCGCTGGCTGAGCTATGGACACTGTGAGTAATTCGAAATCGAAATTTTCAAGTAGTATGCTCCTTCGCAAGTCTTCCAATTACTGTATTTGCTTTCGTGCGATTCAAAATATGTAGGAACTATTTTGCAGGCTTAGCGCTTAATTTCAGCAATAGCTCTTCACATTCTGCCCAAAATTCTAGCTTTTAAAGGCTTTCTTTCCAGCGGAAAATGCAATTTTCACGAATCGCGAGATTTCATTTAATCTGGCCGACGATGTCTACATTCGCTACTTGTCGTTCGACAACCAAACCGAGTTGGAAAAGGAAATTTGCAGTCGAGCGCCGCACAAAATCGACATTGGGGCTGTGCTGTCTGTGAGGTAACGGCCTTATAATCGAACCGAACTAAAGTTAATAAGAAACCACCCCTCCACAGGCCGAAACATCATCGCACGGCAGCTAATCTGCGAGCTCTTCAGCGAGAACTGGTGTTCGATATTGATATGACTGACTACGACGAGGTAAGGACCTGTTGCGAAGGAGCAGAAGTTTGCACGAAATGCTGGAAGTTCATGACGATTGCTTGTCGAGTCCTCGACGCGGCGCTCAGGGAGGATTTCGGGTTCGAGCATGTTCTGTGGGTGTTTTCTGGACGTCGCGGTATCCATTGTTGGGTGTGCGACAAAACAGCTCGGCATTTGGACATAAAAGGGCGGGGAGCGATAGCGGATTATCTGCAACTGCTCGTCCACGGCGGGGAGAACTCAGTCACAAAAGCTTCGATTGGGGACAAGATACATCACAGCGTGCGGCGAGCATTAAAAGTCGTTGAACCGATGTTCGAGGAGGTGTGTCTCGTCGATCAGGATATTCTGGGCAACGAAAAGGGCGTTTCGAAGCTGCTTCAAATGATTCCGGACGAGAATGTGCGCAAGGACTTTGAACTATATCTGAAGAATGTGGGGAGCTCATCGAAGGAGGTTTGGGAGGCATTTTTGAAGCTCTGCCACGCGCAACGCTCCAAAGGAGTAGCGACACGCAGAATGAAGAACATAGTTGAAGAAGTGCAATTGGCCTTTTTGTATCCGCGACTTGATATCAACGTGACGAAAGGGTTGAACCATTTGCTGAAGGCGCCGTTTTGTGTGCACCCGAAGACAGGGAAGATTTGCGTTCCATTTAATCCGAGCGCCGCGGCTAAATTCGATCCCACTACGGTCCCCACCATCACCGAGCTGCTGGAGGATATCAATGCGTTCGACGACAAGATCAAAGCGAGTGACGTCGAAGAAGACAAGAATCGTATCAAGGACTACAAAAAAACTGGAATGTTTAAAGGGGTTGTTGTGTTTGAGGAGTTTTTACGAAAGCTGGAGAGTAGTTTTAAGGGCCGAGCGATTGAAACTAGTGATGCTAAGAAAGAGTTTTAAGTTGATTTGTGTATGGATTAAAATAAAATGTTTAGTAATTGATAAACCAGTTTTTGCTCTACTGAAGTAAATGAGGTAAATCGCGCTGTTAGGTACTCGAAAAGAAATTGCATGCTTCGAAACTGCATAAAAATTACACTGATCATAATTCATCACAAGAAAATAGCCACCAATACAACACTACTACAAATTAGTTTGTTCGAATCAGATCTAAATAATTCATGCATCCATTAAAAAAAATTCTGCTCCGAATAGTCTTCTCTTCTTATCATAAGCACAAATTAGTTGACACAGGCGCGCAGGAGCAAGTAAGATCTCCTAGTCTTTCCTATAAAATTCTTGGAAGAGTTGGTGCAACTATCTTTGGAGTCATCTCTTCGACGAAATAGGCAATACATCGGCATCACCTAGATTCCGAATGTTGTGCTGCTGATAAAAACAAAACTAACAGTAATTCAACTATTTAATATAATTTTTATGTTAAGATTACACTGAACACAGCGTATAACAGCTTAAAATCGTAGTAAATCTAAGGACAAGATCAATTCTTTAATACTATGTGTTCGTAAAAAACTAGTTTTCTTAGTCGTCTATAAATTCGTAAATACACAATCTAAGTAACTAAAATGTCTTTTGCTAACTTTTACAGGCACAAAACTTCTTCACCGCCTCGACCTTAACGCATTTCGCTTGTTTCGCGTACGAGTTCAATCGACTGATAGTTCCAGTCACCGTGAACTTCCCAGTCATTGTGTCCAAACGCACAGTGGTCTCAAATCTGGCACTCCCAGGATTGGTCTCGAACATAAGCTGATATCCTTCAGTCGTGGTGTTGCTCGGTTCATGAGGTAACACCTCCTGATTGGCGAAGAATATCTTCTTCAGGACGAGGGTCTGACAAAGATGCGCCACGGACCCATTGTTGGTTGCCTTCACTAGGTCATTCATGTATGCAATTGTGCGGCTGATCACCACCTTGACCTTTTCAGAGTTCTTGTCAACATTGTGGAAGGCACGACAGGTGCACCAATGATCCTCGATGGCGACGTCCTCACACGATCGACTCTCCGGTATAGGTCGAAATATCGTTTGGCAATTCGGGCAATCTGGAGCGCCTCCCAAATTCTCTACTCGTCCGGAGAGCTCCAGCAAATGTTTGAGAGTCATATGCAGGTCATATGGGGTGGTCAATCGATGTTTGTTGGTATTCAGTGCGTCTACGAACTCAGGATGCTCATCCTGCACTCTTTGTGGCAGCCACACATGGAAGAAGGGAAGTCGTTCTTCCAAGTGACCGGTCGGTGCTTCCCTCAGCGACCCAAATCTCATTCCGTGATCACTGAAGAATATCACGATGGAATCATTCAAGATGCCTGTAGCGTTGAACGTTTCTAGATAGTCTAGTATTTTTTCGTCCATTGCCGAAGCCGAATCGTAACTGTTATGGCTGAACGAGTTCGTCCAGAAAAGTCCAAAAACAGGATCGTTTCTGTAAGCATTTTTTACTTGCAGTGCATAGTCATAAATGTATTCCGCTTGTGATTTGTATCCCATACAAAATTTTAGTCCAAACAACTTTGAGGAGGCCAAATGTTTTTCTGCTGCAAGCATTGCCGGCCGCAAATAATAATCGGTTGGTGGTTTTTCGAAGCCAACTTTTAAATAGTCGAATGTACTTATAAGTTGCTCGTCCTCCGCGTAAGCAGTCACATAGCCTGCCTTTCGATAGTCGTACCAGACAAGAGGACATGCGTCGAGACCTCCGACCTTTTTGGGTTTACACATTTTATAAGCTGAACTTGAATTATAACCGGTGAGAACAGCCATAAGATTGGGGAAAGTGTTGTCTGCCATCTGTTAAAAGAAGCAAGCATTAATTGGTGTTAAATGTTTTTGGAGGACAAATCAGAGGATGGTAGCTGCAAGTTAAATTTAACTGCATACTTTTTCTAGAAAAAAGTTCACATTTTTCCAGATTGGAATTGTAAAAGTGCACATTATTCACCTTATTATATCCCGCCATTTCAAACCATCCGGTGTCCTTGACATATTTGGCAGTTTTTGGCATTACACGGATCAAATTCATCCTTGAGACGCTATCAATCCCGAATAAAATCACACTGATTGGCTTTGCAGCTTCCGGTTCATGTGATTTCCACGTTTGTAAACGTTTGGTGATGGCTTGCTTTTGCGGCACAAGGATATGAACATTCGTGTAGACCTGTTTTTTGTTATACCAACAATTTACTAGGATTGAATCCAGTTCAATACTTAATTCAGCGGAATTATTGAAGTAGATGCACTTGGACGTCCTGAAAAGTAATCGTTTAACCGATTATGAGGCTAGAACATTTTTCAAATCGTCGATAGTTCGAGGAAGAAAATAGACTTGAATATTTATTTAGGTAGGCATGTGTAAATTTTTATAAAATTAAAAAAAAAATCAATTGAAACATGTAGGTCTATCGTTTCTGGATATTTCTTTGAAAAACGCAGCTCAACAACACAAATCCACGATCGAATACTTACTTGAATTTATCATCGGCCGAGCTTCCCGATCCTGACCTAAGGATTTCACTATAACAGCATGTAAAGTTGCCTGTTTCGTATTTTTGTGTGAGATTGTGAAATAGATTCAAAACTGGTTTCTGCGTCGATGGATCCAAAGTGATTGCTGTTAGTGGATTGTGAAAACATTTCGGTGATCTGATTTTTTTGAAGCCCTTCATACGAATTCCCGAAGCGAAAGGATCCAAATCAGGAATTTGGCACTCACGTGTAAACACAAGAAACCCCTTTTTCACAGTAGGCTTTGGAGTAGTTGATGTCTTTTTGGCTAGTGCAATCGAAGATGGTGGTGCATTTTCCGTACTAGGATTAAACGAGCTTTGTGAAGTCGTTGTGGTAGATATTTTTGGTATGGTGATGTTTTGCTCTAAAGTTTGTGGATTCAGGGAGAACATAGGATTTTTTGGATGCTTCGAAATGGCAGGAAGAATTTCAGAAATGATGTTAGGGTATAGAGTTGTCGCTGAAGAATTAATTGGTGAAATATCATTCGGACCAACGTTAGAACTGTTGGTTCTATCTTTGCTTGAAGCACTGGTATTTGGTGTTGATAGATTGTATTCAGGCACGTTACTGGTCAAATCCAAGGTTGTGAATTGTGATGATGAAGAGAACTCTTCCAAATCGATGGTGTCTGTAAAACAAGAAGAGTGAAGATGTTTATAAATAAAGCTGTATGTGGAGTAGACGCTGCAATTGATTGTGAGTAATGTTATTTGAAAAAGTGTCAATGCGAATATTTTCTCTGGTATTCAATGATATTCTCATAAAATCCTCAGATATTTAACGCAATCGAAAATTATTACAAAAATCGACAAACGAAAATTTAAGACAGAAAACAAATTCCTTTGAATGTGCCATCGACAGGCAAGAAATTTTTCGGAATCTGAATTCTTAATAGGATGTTGACGCTAGGATTCTATTGTGTTCGTTAATTTATTTTTACAACTCAGCGACAACTTGCCTATAATTTCAACACAATTTCAATAAACTATTTGGGATATTCGTTTGTCTTGAGAAAATGCATGAGCACGAGCAATGCAGATCGGCTTCTGAGGTTTTCATGGAGCAATAAGTGGAAAAGTGAAAGTGAAGTAAAACAAGTAAAATTTATATATTTACTCGCATACTGATGATATCCTCCTACGAATAGGTATGTAGCAAACAAAAATCGCACATAAAAATAATAATATCCAAAAGGAAATCTTTGGTTTGAAAATCCTCCGATTTAAATTCACTGTAGATCGATAATTGCTTCGAATCTTTTGGAATTCGTCTGTTTTTAACAAACTCATCGATTCATAAGAATTCATTTTTACCACGGAACCTTTCCCCTTTCCAGGAAAACCACTCTTGAGACATACAATTTCATACAGTTGCTAAACATGTTCCGACTTTTCCAATTTTTCTATTTTCTCGAAAAGTGTTCATAGATACTCGATTGCTAAGTGTTGTATGTAGAAATGAGATAAATTTTCATATAGAACTGTGTGGAAAAAAAATATTTTGGGTGGCGAACGGGAGTATTTTTTTATCGAGATCATTTTGTTGTGCTTTATAGGCACTATTAAGTGCGTGTTGATCATTTTTTTCGACACGACAAATATGAATTGAAATGCATTTTTATTTCAACAAGCGTTTTGAAATAGTTAGGTGGTTTTGTCTTACTTGTTTTGCCTTATACAAGAAGGTCAAAACATATTCTGCATCAACATTTGTAGTCAGTTGCCTTAACGGATATGTAACTGAACAAACTCGTCCTTATTTTTCGGAGGAAATTTAGACGTGGAAATATTATTCAGTCGGTTTACTGTATGCCGATTTCACTCACAATCTGACTATAATCATCTCATCCGCATTTTTTACTTTAACATTTCTGAAGATCTCGAACTTATTTTGAATATTGAAAATGGTTGTTTCTAGAGGCTAGTTTAAATCGAAAAGTAGATCTTTTATTTGAAAGATGGATAGGTGAACAGAAGCTGGAAAATCTTTTGGAATATATTGCCACCAATTCAACAGCTATTCTTAGAAGAAAAGTGATAAACTAGACGCTTTCATATTTTACTTTAATTTTAAGCCGAACTAAACTGCATGTGCGCAACCTGAAACTACTATTGATCGACTCAACAATTTATCTATAAAATTCAGCGAATATCCGAGTAACCCATCTACACATAGTTCAATATATAAACTTTAAAAGATAAAGTGCAGTGTTTCCATTAAAAAATTTTACAAAACACTTCAAATTGTTCGTCAGACTCTAGTGATTGGCAATGTATTTTTTTAATATTGCATAAATATACAATCTGTTCGCAGGAATAATTTTCAAGCGACCATAATCATAATAATTTCTCGATAGTGCGGTGTATTTGTGATAATTTAATGTCAAACATTATCTGGAAAAAAATCTGGTATTGTTTTGCTAATATCAATATTGATAAAATCAGTTCGAGTTTCTAGAGGCGAGAATATTCAGTCACCTACATAATATGTAGATGCATTGATAAAGATCGTTTGAGGTGGTGGTTGTGCATTATTTTTTGAGAAATACACATTAAAATCATATTGCTTCTATTGTTTTCACAAATTCATCTTTTAAAAACTGAAGCTGGAGCTAGAGAAAATCTGCTTGAGCATTGGCTGGGCTTTCCAAGTACAATCGGAAACTTTCACAACGGAAGATAATGATGATAATTATGATTTTTTTTTGTTATTTTGGAGATTTAATTGAAGCTCAAATCGGCAGCTATATTTTGTTCATAATGAAGACACAAGCATGTGGTCATATATCGAAGATTATGTAATTTTTTCAAATGTGTCGAAAATAAAGTTCCAACAGTGGCGTTTAGCTTTAAAGGGCACTTAAACTCTTGGAAGGTTCTGTTCCTATAGCACCAAAAACTTGATCGTGTAAGAAACTACCATCGTGAAATATTTATTCCATGGAAAATTTCTTACCGAACTACCTAAGTAAAAGTGTAATTCAACTAAAGACTGCTGCATGAAAATTAAAAGTAAAACCTTATATGAAACAGAACCTAGTAATTAAATTACTGCAACATAAAATGCTTCCGCGGAAAACTCTACGCATAAAGCAGTTACTTAAGGGGGTAGTACCGGTTTGAATACTAAAAAAAACAGCCTAATTTTGAATATATTTTTTCCAGCTCCTTTATTGCATAACATTTTTAAAATTTGCATGGGTAAAACACACATTTTGAAGAACACAAAAATATATATATATATTTTTTTCTTCATTTTTCTACTAATTTATAGTGGGCGACAAAGCTGACTTTTCGAAAAATACCTCGTCCCACTGCGGACTTTAAAGAGGAATGTTTCTTACGTGGTTATCTACCACAGTATTTTGAAAAAACGATGAAAAAAAGTAGCGGCTGTTTGATTTTTTTCCCGAAAAATCGCTTTTTTTCGTTTTGTTTCGCTTGCCAAATTTTTTTGGATTGATTTTTGGCCTATATTGTGGCAGATTACCACACAAGATACTTGAATAAAATAGCACCAAATTTGATTTAAATCGGTTGGGCCAATCCGGAGAAAAAGTGTCCGCAGTTGGAAAAACGTCATTTCGAGAATAACCCGTTTAAAGTTTCGATTACCGAAAGTATCGCTTGAAAAACGAAAAAGGCGTGCGCGCTCAAACTTCTGTAATTTTTTTATTTTTGAGAATATCTTAATAAAATTTTGAAAGGTGATTTCTGAAGGTATAGTAAATTGAAAAACGAAAAATTGATTTTTAAAAATTATAACCGGTACTACCCCCTTAAACATGAAATTATGAATTCAAACATTTGGCACCGAAAAATTTATTCTTATTTTAAAATTAAACTATGAAATATTAAAATGCAAACGTATTGCATCACTTATTTTTCCGAATTTCAAATAAGAAACTATTTTTGAGCATATGCTAAAATAATATTAAATTTTATAACATTATCATATCTTTCGAGACACATTGCAGGGGTTGAAAGATGCACCTCAACTACATAATAACTTATCAAATAGGATCAAAATGTCTAAACATAATGAAAAAGACGTGTGTGCCAAACAATCTAACTTCTTGCAACCATTCGCCGGATGTCTGTTTGTAAGGATGAAAACAAATTCTTGTGACTTTTAATGAATTTATTTATGAAACATTTTAAATGTGTTTAGTACACTGTAATTATCTAAATTTAAAATATTGTATTGTTTTTCTATTGGCATGATAAATTTTAACACTTGACTTTTATTCTGGCCATAGTATGGAATGGTCTTATCCTAAATGAATACTACCTAAGTTCTTATCTTTTAATTGATGTTAAGTTCGCTTACTATAAAAAGGCACGTCATACATATTATATTGTTTGTTGTTAAATATCTACAATCACAGAAATTATAATTATTTATATTCTTTTTTAGTTGAGATTTGTTCACTATTATTAATATCTTTAGATTGATTTTTTTTTAAACAAACAAGAAGTATGTGATTGTGATATAGGAGTAAGGTATTGAGAAATGAAATGCAAACGATGCAATGTATATAGACAAGACATGGTATGCTCTTCCGAGTGTCCAAATTGGTTCGTTTCGCGCATCTACTCAATGGTGACGTCGCATTGAAGAATACGTGGCCGCTGAATTATTACTTCTGCCCGGAAAACATCAACATTTACGTCATCATTGCGGTTTCGTGCGAGAGAGAATGGAACATCTTGTCGATATATCTTGACATAAACAATAAAATGTAACTGATGATACTAGAATATTTGACCTAGGACCTTTTGAAAGCGCTAGATACTATATAAAATTTAAATATACTCAACATGGATTTCATAAAAATATTATATGGGTATAGATGAGAACATTTTGAGATCCTTTAAAACGCGAAGTAGGTTAGGCGATCAATTTTAATTACAACAGTATTTTTTGACTGTTAGAATTGGTGTACTTTATGTTAGCCACGCAATATCAGACCTTTATTGTTGATTTTCAGGTCATTATAATATAATTTTATTTGAGATAGTATTACACACAGGCAAGAATTGCACAATAATGTTTAATATTGAGACAAAAGAATTCATCGTCAGAGAAAAATACTTAGTTGCAGCATCTAATGTATATTAGGGACTTCACTTTCTATGCTGATGGAAGTTCAATAAATAGCTCATCAATTAGGGGTAGAATGACGTGCATTCATTAAGGTTTGCAGTCAAAAACGTTTAAGCAATTATTTAGCATAGCTATGATTTCTTCGGTAGGATCATTTTTAGTTACGTTTAAAAAATAAATCTCCAGTTTCGCTTAATCAAAAGCATTTAATTTTAAGTCTTTAGACACAATCACATATTTTTTTAAAATATTCATTAGGAGATGTAATTGGTTTGGCAATTTTTCTAAATTTTCCCAATATATGGTAAATACGAGAAAACGGTAAGTCTCACAGCAACTATTTTGAATTGAGTGTGATGTGTACTTTTCATACTGAATGATGTTAGTTACAATTACATAGTTAAGATTGCCAATGAGAGTGTTGGCAATATAAGCATTAAATATTATCTAAATATCTATCATTTTTGAAGATGAGGGATATTGAAGAATAAATTCGGCTTTAAACCATGACCAATTCAATTGTTAGGAATGAAGTTATATTTGCCGATCTATTAGGGGCTGATCACTATCATCTCAATATATTCTTTATCACACGGGAAAGCTTTTCAATTGAATTTTTCAAATTTCGCAAAGTCAAAACATGCTTTACTTTTTTTTACGATTGTTAAAACCAAAGAAAAAAATATACAAAGTGTGGCATTTTCGATAAACGTCTCGAAACTATTCAAGACTGATGACAGATTTTGCTATGAGCAGGAAATTAATATTTTTTGATATTAATATGCTCCCTTTAAGTCATAGTTTTGCGCCTAGCAAGCAATATGTTCAGCATATGTAGCATTAATTTAATTTGGTGTAAAAGCAAAATGTAACGCGTTAGCTGATGATAAAGTACACGAATGAAACTTAAAAGATATTCAAACGTTGATGAAAATCGATGGAAATTGTTTATACATAAGCAATGAGCATTTTTGATATATTTTACAAAAGCAATAGTTTTTTTTGCAATAACTCATAATCGAAACTTCAATTTCAGTTCAATAAAATTGTAACGGTTCGCAATTCTTTTACTAAAACTATTTTTTTTTTCATAAAGAAAAACAAACAAAACCTGGAATGTAGTTTTACAAATTAGACTGACAAAATGAAGCAGTATGTCTACCGTAATTCGAAATAAATGTTGAGTATAACCAAATAGTTATCTAAAAACCTACAATAAATTCATAATGAATTTTCAACTGAAATGCGTGCATTATTGTTTTATAGGTTGGCTAACAAATTGTCTAAGTTTTTGCGGACTGTATGACGATTTTCATCGGGACGTTTTATTATGGTAAATATACATTTTCACAGAATAAAAACGTACAAATAGTGTTTGATCTACTTGGCATGTTCCTTTAAAGATCATACTTATTCCGAAAAGAAAACACATTTTGTGAATTTTCTTTCGTAACCAATGGATAAATGATGAAATTTTTTATTCAGTTTGGATTGGATAAAAAGTGAGATTCCGAAAATAGTTCTAAACCTGAATTGTAATAAAATCATTCGAATTTATCCTGGTGAGCTTTGAATTCCAGTTACAAGCATCTAAAAGGACCCCATTGGCAGAAAAAAGAGATTTCTCACTGAACGTTTTAAAATTTCTTACAAAAAAATCAAATTGAGAGCTCAACTCAGGCAAATCTGTTTTGGGAGTTTTAAAAATGGATATGATTTTGGATGGCAGTCGCTACGAATTCCTGCACAGTTTCGAGAATTCAAAAAGATATTTTCATCACAATCGTGTATTTCTAAGATGTAAACTTCCAGTAAAAACAAGCTTAAAAGCTGTGAGTATTGCTTGTCTGAGCTTACTTTGATATTTTATGAATCTATATAAATTAACGCCTTGGATATTAGATATTTACAATAGCTTGGCTATGTTTTTTTACTGTTGCACCATATTCTTAATTATATTTCTGGAATGAAACAAAGAGAAAAGAGTCATAGTTTCCAGGGATCGTTCAAAATCAAATAATACTAATAATCTTTTTGAAAAAAAACTCTGATTTTACAAGTTCGAAAAACGCCAGCGACGGTTTTGTTTTTAAAATAGGATTTTGCAAAATTTGAAGTGTGTTACATTTTATGTTTTAGATTTTGTGCTGAATTTCATATTCCTTTGAGATTCGTTTGGCTTAGCCACGAAGTCATCACTTTAAAAAAACATATGTTCGCTAAGTTATTTCAGTTTGAACTGTTCAAAAAGAACATGATCTATCTTTCAAAATATATCTCTAAGAATTATTCACGGTTGAGTGAGGGTGGAAAATTTAGAAATGAGTGGATAATAGTTAAAATTCATAATGCATGGACGTGTTTTAACGTCGAACACAGCAATAACTTAGCTCATGTTATTTTCCAGAAGTCTTTGTCGGGGATAACTGACAATTAAAGCTTAAATTCTGATTTCATTTCCTTAGAATGTTACTATGAAATGAAGATTATCATTTTATGCTTCGTAAAAGATTGAAAAATGGTGTTTACGTTGCTGCTTTGAACAAATGGACTGTCTATGTTAGATGGTGCCTGGCCGATTTTTGTCGAATAAAAATTAACGATCAACATTTTTCTCAAATATTAACTACATTCTAGCCGTTACTGTACATTAAATAATTACTACGATTAAAACTACAACAACGATTCTGAAAATGAATCAAACTGACTTGAATCGAATATCGAATCCTTGGCGAGGATTATTATCCGATTTCTGACTTTTTTGGCTACAAACCGAGCACTTGACGAAGAACCTATTGGATGTCTATTTGCATTTGTTCTGTATCGTTTTTTGAAATAGCCTAAACTACTATTGTTTTTGATTTTTTTCTTCCTGGCCCTACGCTATTTACAGTAGCAGAACTTCTGAAGTCTGCCCTCAGTCACGCATCGCGCCATGGCTGCGTAAGAATTGAGTCGACTAATACTTCCTGAAATTTGGAAAATTTGACTCTTCAAGTCAAAGTTCACCGTGGACTCGAACATTGCTTCGCCCGGCTTCGTCTCGAATGCAATCTGGTAGGTTTCAGTTTCGCCATGGACCAATTCCGCCTGGTATGCGTATTTGATTCGACTTAGGCGCAATTTGGCGCAGGACTTCGTTAACGTTCCATTCTTGTAGGTTCGCAAAAAGTCGTTGATGTAGCTGACTGAAAAGTTGGCTACATCGATGGCCGTTTCTGATTCACGGTCGATTCGCTCGTATGGTGTGCAAGTGCACCAATGCTCCTCAATTGCTGCATCGGCGCAAGAACGATTATGTGGCACTGGTGTGAAGAGGCTTTGGCACTTTGGACAATCTTGAGATGCAGGCATGTTGCTTGCTCGCTCTGAAAGCTCCAGGACATGCTTCAAAGTCATGTGGACATCATATGGTGTGGTCAGTCGATTTTTATTGATGTTCAGAGCGTTCACGAATTCAGGATGCCTCTTCTTGAACCAGTGCGGAAGCCATATAAAGAAAAACGGGAGACGCTCCTCAGTTCTTCCTGACGGCAGCTGTCGAGTAGCCCCGTAACGCATTCCATGGTCACTGAAAAATATCACCATGCTGTTGTCCAGCACTCCTATTTCCTGAAACTTCTCCAAATACTGCACCATCCGCCCGTCCATGGAGGAAGCATCACTGATGGCGTTATGACTAAATGTGTTGGCCCAGAACATTCCGAAGTAGGTATCATTCTTATAGGTAGTCGCTAGGTCAAGGATGTAGTCGTAAACGTATTCCGCGGAATGTTTGTAGCCCAAACAAAATATCAAACTGGACTTTCTTTTCACGTGCAGATTGTCTTCAGCGGCAAGCATAAGCGGTCGCAGATAATAATCTGTCGGCGGTTTCTTAAATCCAACTTTCAGATAATTGAATGTGCTGATAGTCTCCTCGTCCTCGGCGTACGCAGTCACATATCCGTGGCGTTGAAAGTCATACCAAATGATCGGGCATTTGTCCAAGCGTCCAACAGAGAATGGACTGCACTTAGAGTTCGCCGTGGTCAGATTGTATCCTGTGAAAATTGCCATCAAGTTGGGGAATGTGTTGTCTTCAATCTGGAAAGGAAACGGATCAAAGTTTTAGTGTTGTTTTGTTTGTTTACTCTTGGTATAAAGAAATATATTACAAATTCAAAAAATTGTAGAATAAAACCATATAAGAATTATGGGTGTTAAGGATTGTGTTCTTTAAAAGTGTACGATCAGGGGTTGGAGCTTCCAATCTCATTATGGCGCTCATTGCCGTGTATGTGAATATGCTCAAGAAATCACAATGAGATAAATATGTAGAATTGTAGTCGGAAAGATCGACAATCGCAAACCACACGAAATTGAAGGTAGAGTTTTTTTAACTGGAAGGTGCTAATGAGTGACGTATGATTGCCAGGTGATGTTATCATGACAAAAACACGTAGTCGGGATATTTTTCACATGTCTATTGAATTGTTTGCTTACCTTATTGTAGCCACTCATCTCGAACCATTCTGAATCGTAAACGAATTTCGCTGTTTTTGGCATCGCCCGGATGAAATTCTGTCGTGAAACACTATCAATGCCCACCATTAATACGCTGAGTGGCCTCGAATCTTTTGGGGTCATTTTCTTCCATTCGTTCAAGTGTTTGCGTATCGCTGGCCGTTCTGGTATCATAGCATGAGCATTTATATAAACTACTTTATCGAAATTGAAACACTTGACGAGAATGTTATCAAAGTTGGGGGCTAGTACCGTTTCCGAGTCTACTATGCTTTGGCATTCGTCGAGGCTAGAGATAGAAAAGTAGAAGTTGATGGGGTTATTTCCATGAATTTAAATCGAGTCTCAAGAGTAATGAAATTTTTTGAGAATTCATGAAATGTGGTGAGAAATGAATTGTAGAATTGAAGGAACAGAGCACTAGAAATGATATGTTCCAAAAA
The DNA here is from genome assembly GCA_963942545.1 of Oxycera nigricornis. NCBI lineage: Eukaryota > Metazoa > Arthropoda > Insecta > Diptera > Stratiomyidae > Oxycera > Oxycera nigricornis. The sequence continues at coordinate 6,606,996 of OZ012663.1, read as the reverse complement.
CTGATGAAGTTTTACTATGCTTAGATCAAGTTAAATTAAAAAACCAAATTTCAAAATTTTGTTTTAAAACCGTGTATTTGACTATTAATTCAGATGTACATTACGTCTGGCACACCCAAACTTCTTCCGTGTATAACTAATTACGTAAGCCCTGCGTTTCTATGTTAATCCCTAACGTTTTACATTTTCGTCGAAAAAGTTAATCAGCTTTATTGATCCATTTCCTAAGTCGTTGTTCATGCTAATCCCTTCAGGTACTCTACTTATCCCTATAGTTTCACTTATGTCCAACTCATTGACTTTCCTAACCTGTTTTATGACTTTAAGGTTTTCTATCTCCATCTTAGGATTATTTTCTAACATACGTTTTGCCACAGCTGATCGCACAGTATTATGTATGCCTCTCTCTTCTAGCTAATGCTGTCTTCTCATGTGTTTTTCGAATCTCATGATCACAAGCCTCTTCGTCTGCCCGATGTAGATATGCTGGCAATTCCCGCTTGTAATCTGGTATATCCCACTTTTTTCTCCTCCTTCAATATGCTAATTTTAAGATGAATACCGCTCTTTGGTACCACTTGAATGTTGTATTTTTTAACATGCGTTTCAGGAACTTGAAACGCATATCCGAGAACGTTATACTGATTCTCCTTTATCGTTGCATACCGGAGTAGTAAGTATTTCCTGGCTATTTTCATTTAGTTTTCATCAGATTAAATTATCTATCTACGTCTGTTTTCAGAATGAAATGAAACCCATTAAAAATTCCGAGGTCGAGAAGCAGACGCTAGTCGGTATCTATGAAGGCCTTCCCTCTTCCCTCCGTGGACAAATTTCTAGGCTATCATCTCTTTCTTTAAGTAGCTTCTTGACAATTTTTTGAAATTCTATGTCTTAGAAATGTGGAACCGTAAAAATCATTTTCCAAGATGTATTGGCCAATCTAAAAAAATGTGACTTCTTCAGACTAATTGGATAGAACCAAACAACAGACAACAGGTCAACCATAAGATTATATCCCTTTGATTGGTGCAACAAATTCAATATTTAATCAATGCTTTATTGTAAATGTATTCTGTTTGGGAAGATATCAGCCGACATATCACGATCAGGTAGAAAGTACCAATGTTGACCTGTTATTCTGCGCGGCTACTTCAGTATAGTGCACCTCAAGCTTCAAGCCAAATATCCAGTGACTTTATTTTTTCATAGAGCCTTTATTTATTCGAGGTAATAGAACTGAGTCTAGTGTATCGCCTTGAGACATTTTAAATAAATTGGTTAGAATATCAAATTGGCAAAGTGATTTGCATAAGATAAGCCATATATCCTAAAATATGGCTGAAGTTAATTATTAATTTAATTTTTTTACCAAAAAATAAACAAAAAAATTTAAAAAAAACATTATGAAACTTTTAAAAATAAATAAAACAATAAATATTAAATAAACAGAGTGTTTCAAACGAACTACACTTTCAATTTTTTTTAGGTTTTTTGAAAATTAATTAATTTGTTTCAAACATTTAATTTACGTTATAGTTAAGTTTTATCATGGAGTGTTTATAACAAAATAAGTCTGTGTTAATTTTTTGGTTAAAACATTTTAAATGTCTAAATTCCCCCTCCCCCCCACACACAAATTTGTTTTTATTAATTATTTGAGAAGTATTAACCATCAAATTACAGTGGACTATTACGAGAGCTATTTTCTTTTCGTTTTAAATTAAACTAAAGCGTAACTTTCCTGGAAAAATACGTTGTTTATCTCTTCAATGTTTCGAAACTGTTTTAAACTTTCTTCAAAATGACTGAATTTTCTTCTCTGGTTAAATTTCCGAATGTTGTTAGTACCTACTTATTCTTTTAGTATTTCTGACTTATTCTTTATTTCATTTTTTCTCTAGGAGAACAATACACCAATTCTAAGTGTGCCTACAATGTTAATGGTTTGGTGCATAGTGATTTTGATGAGAAAGACCTTGAACAGAGTACTTACGTGAACTCCTCGTCCGCTCGTTTATCTTCTCCGGAACGATGCACCAATTGATAACAGCACTCGACAGGACCAAATTTTGCATAGCGTCTCGTCAACCCTTTCTCCAAATGAATAGTGTACCGTTTCTGATTCGAATCATATGTGACACGTGTAAGTGGTTTGATAGTGCTGCAGGACTCATACTTTTGGCGTTTGAAAAATTTCATGACGTCACTGGCGTAAGGATCCAAATTTGGTATTTTGCACTGATCGCTCCAGACCAAATAGCCTGGCGGTGGTATTTGTTTTACGCTGTTATTAGTTATTGATAGCTGGGATGATGTCGAGCCACGATCAGTGATGGTAGCAATGGTAGTCGATCTCACATTGACAATTTTTAGTGCTCTTGCTGTTTGCATTTCTGTTTTTATTTTTAATTATTATTTTGTTTCGTTAAGACCATATCAATTGGATTAAATGCCGATTGAATTGATTGTTTCACGTTCACATTGAAATCGAGAGTTCAGTTCGAAAATTCAAAAGTTTGAATTTGTTGTTAATATTGTTTTTGGTGAGAGTTTGAAAAAATTGTTTTTGGTCGACTTAAGCAAATTATCGAATGCGAATTTGGCCACATCAAATACAGATAGACATAGTAGATACGTTTTTTTGAATGCAAGCATGCCGAGTCACAGGTTTTTGGGGATATACATGCAACCATGAATATTTTTTTCATTCAGCAGGCATATTATGATGATTTGAGAAGAGAGCATGTAAGAAACGAAAAATCGATCTCACGATTTGATTGCTAAGACTATCTAAATATATTTTACTTTTTAAAATGCATGCCTTATAAAATAAGTAAGTATCTAAAGCCAGAGTTCGAAAACTAGTGGTGATTACGCAGTAAATGAATGTGAAATTCAGTCAGAATTTACGTGTGTGGAAAATGGAATAATCATTTATTTTGCTCAAATCATATAAGCATTATTTAAGAATATTGCAACACACTCAGTATTTAGAAAATAGCAGATCGATGAAACATACATTAATTGATTTAACGGGCTAGTACCGCTTTCAAAGCCAAAAAACTCACTAATTTTTAACATTTTATTTTCTCGGTTCCTTTATAATTATCATTATGAAACTTTGCACATAATATTATTGTTCGTTGAAAATTACAAGAAAAAAATTTACTTTTCGCATATTTTGACAAATTCGTAGAGAGCGCTGAAATTAGGTTAGGACAAACTCCTCGTCCCATGGTAATCCACGGATTGGCTGCACGGATCTTAGTAAATCTCAGTGCGTTTTGTTTATTAAGGTGTCCTCTGTGGTAATCAACCACAATTTAGGTCAAAAGTCAATACAATTTCTTTTGACAAACTGATTTTTAAACTTCGCAATTTTTTTAATAATTTTTTCAAAAACGGTGGTTTATTTCCATATAAGAAGTATTTCTCTTTAAAATGCCGTTTGATTTTTTTTTGTTTCAGACTCTTTAACCCTGAGATTAACTGTCGGCCATGGGACGAGGAACTTTTCGAAGACCCAACTTCAGCGCCCTCTACAAACTAGCCAAAGTATGGAAGAAGTAATTTTTTTTTGTAATTTTCAACGAATCTACCTTATAAAGGAGCCAAGGAAAAAAATATTACAAATTAGTGTATTTTTTGGCTTTTAGATCGTACTAGTCCCTTAAATTCAGGGAATAGTTGATTGAAACCCATTTATCTAATGCAGAAATAAATGATATCTGACCTGAAAAAATCGTGTTCGTCCTTTATTTGTAAACTTAAAAAAGGCAATTGATAATGTATATTTTCTAGTTTTGAAAGTCAAGCGGAACAGACAACGTACGATTTCAATATCAATGGATAATGTCACATGAGAATTTCCTTACTATTTTCGATATAATTATTTCCGATATTTGTTTCGTTTAAATAGCTTGTATTCTGTTTAATCAACGAGAATATCTAATTAAACACCATAAGCAATTCGAAAAGCGTCACAATTGGCTAGCGCTGAACTTCTTCAGGTTTTTTGGTCAAAAAATAAGGGCATATAAATTAAGAGAAATAACATGTTTGTAATTGCAAATAACAAATTTATATCAAAAGTTGAAAGGAAGAAGGTGATAACAGTGACAAGATATCAAACTGCCTTAGCGCTTGTTTCTTGCGGAGAATATCTATAGTGCATCTTTCACTCTTAAGTTGAAAATAAATGTATTTTTTATGGGTTAAATTAACGTGGAAATAATTCATTCAACCCATAGGCGAATATCAATTTCAAATGTTACTTTTCATGCACATGGCGCATTTCATGCTTTATTTATTCCCTAAACATGCCAGTTCGTTTTTATTGATTGATTGATTTAGTTGTACAGAAAAAAGTAAAATTAACCAAAAATTTGACTCACCTTTCATTCCAGGCACATGCGATCGATGATCAACAATGATCCTTTCCGCAGGCGGATCATCGTTCCAAGATATTGTCGTCGAGTTCACATAAATCAAAATCACTAACAAGGCTGCTAATACGACGAGGCTCTTCCTTCGGTGGGTGATTGTAGTTAAGAATAAGCGTGGCGACCATATGGGTGATGCCTTTTCAGATCCACGTCTGATGCGAAGGACACTGTATTTGTGCCACTCGGCCCAAATGATGGGTTGAGCATTCTTTTCAATATCGTTGTTTTCATCTTGGTGATTGTTGAGTAGTGGATCCGTACTACCATCATCGTTTTTAGGTTCCATGATTTTTATGGACTGTCATCATTTTCTTGTCTGAAGTAGAATAAAAAAAATAATTAAATTATTTAAATTAATTAATATATTCACCCAGCTGGGTTTTGCATTATTGTTTAGTACGGGTGATTGTACTTGTTGTGTCATAAATATTGTGTGAAATTATTTATGGAACATTTCTTCACAACAATTTTATGGAGAGATTGCCACATACCAAAAGCAAAATACATGATAATAACTGAATACAGCAGGGCAACAGTAAACCATAATTTGTTGCTCAATAAATTTGCAAAATGAAGCGAAACTGATGTTTTGTTAAGGTGTTATCTTAACTTTAGTATCGTTTTCAAATCAAATGCGATCATGGAGCCAAATAACAATATTAGTGAGTACAGTACTACCAACTGATGTATCCATATTTGCGTTAGTTATTTAGCCCATTCGATTCCCTCAGTCATTTTGGTTTGAAGAATTTAGCACGAAAGTGAAATTGAAATTGATGTTAATTTTTTGAAACGCTGAACACTGCAAGTAGAGCACATTTACTAGTGATAAATTGAAATTGCATAATGAATATGTGCACAAAACTGTTTCAGTGATTTAGATTGTAGTGAACTAAGTTTTTACTTTACGAGGGACAGTACAATATGCGACAAATACAGTATGTATGCATGCATGTTCCCAATGCATATGTGAACTTTCCTTTTTTTTACAAATTTGTAGCGAAATTTGAGATTTGGATATTAATTAAATAATTTTATTGTGGAAAATGTGGAAAAAGTCCATTGCTTGAATTAAGTGTGAGAATTATGCGTGAAGATTATTTTGGGTATTTTTCTCAACTAATTTTTAATGAAACCTGTTCCCGAAAACTTTTATCCTGGAACAAAGCCTAAAATTTTATCTGGATTCTTTTCGGAGGCAGATATTTCTGAGTGAAATATTATGATTGGAAGTTAACGCATTGCAATCATTTATATTATTGATTTACTGATGGTAGAGGTCCAGGCAACTTTTCAAAGAACGTAATTTTCAATTGAATTTTTTTTCTCGTGGTATTGTGTGAAAAACAATATCGATTTTCAACTTGAAATCACCCAAAGGAATTCTCTTGAATTTTGATCATTAAAAAAAACTTTAAAAGCTTTTGAGGTTTATTTTAAGATTTGTCGATAAAAGAATTGTTCAATGAATTCATTGCATAGAATTTCTCTTCTATTTTTTAGTGATAATTTTAAATTTTGATTTTCGATATCCCAAATTATGTATGGAAAGTATTCAATTGAGCTTTCTTTCGTTTTGTTGTACTTGGGAAACTTACTAATTGGTTGCATTTGTTGCTTTTCTTGCAAACGTTTTAAACAGATTTTCATAATACATGTAAGTTTGAAATACATTTATTTATTTTTATCACTTGTAAATATTTCTAGAGAGTAATTGTCGGAATTTGATAGTGATATTTAAAAAAAAATCATAATGCAAAGGTTCGCACAAAAAAGTCAGGTCATTTTGAAGCCATCATTTTTTAGCATCAACACTAATAACAGTTATTCATTAATAACTTTAGCAAATCAAAACCTTTTTTGACAGAAAATACGATATTTTAAAGCAAGCAGTCATTTTGTTTATCGGGACGAAAAACTTCAGTTACCCACAAAAAACTAAATATAACAGATTTCAAAAAAAAATTAAAACAGATGTGATAGGCTCCATTGTGCGGCGTTAATAGATTTGAGAAGCCACTGAAAAAAAATTGAATCCATGTACATACATATATTGTGTTACACACAATACATTTATAGAAGCCTTCACACGCTTGATACTGTGTTCCTTCGCTCTATTCGACGAATTTATTTTTATAAAAACGGGAAACTGTATTTTTTTTAAAATTAAAAGAACAAAATCTGCATGAAATAATGCCAAGAAAACGTTAACCATGAAAAGATTATGCTGAAAGTTTCGCTCAAATTTTCATTGTTTGGTTTCTGAAAAAAACTTACTTAGAAAAATAAGTCCATACTGTTCAACAGAATATTTAACTAAATTGTTTACCATATTTTTTCGACTCTCTTACGTAAAATTTGTTTAGTTTGATGTTTATATGAATTTAATCAAATGTCGAAATTCTGAACAGTTTTCTGGACACAACTTGAAGATGAACTGTTCGATTGTTATTTTTCTAAAGTAACGTTTTTTTGGAAACCATTTTCAAAAAAAACTCAAAATTGACTATTTGTCAAGCAAATAACCTTAATCAAATTTTCTGATTGAAATTAACAATACTCAACTCGGAAATTGTTTCTTACATAAAAATGTCTGTATAAATATTTACCCCTGGAATTTAACATTCAATTTTTTTATGGATACTCAAATCAGGCATTGTTACATGATACGAATTCAGCTATTTCAGGAGTTGAAACTGTCTATATTCAAACTTAATTTTTAAACTTTTGTCCACGCTTTCGTGATTTAGCTTCACTGTGTGCCACGTGTAATTCTTGAATGAAATAAACCATCATTTCTGTTTGGATTGTGTTAATCTTCGGGGTTTTTTGGCAAAATTTCAGAGCTGAAAAAGCTTGTCACCACTCAGAAGGATAGTCCAAATTTTGAATACCAATGTATTCGACATTTTGAAAATTGATAATGATTTTCAGAAAACCTAACAATGGTGTTTGATTAAACTATTCATGGCGTGTCTTCCGTATAAACCTAAATTTCTCTTCAGCATTTCGAAGCGGATGAAATGGAATGATATCTACATCAAACTAAATGGGAGGGAGTTAAGGATAACCTATTTAATTGGTACTGTATTTGCAGTTCCTCGATTATCTAAACCTAATTTCAGAATGGGCTTTTTATAGACTGGAAGGTAGTATTGCTAACCAAACTAGGTACTGCATCTTGCAGGCCTTTCTTCTTTATCACAATCGACGGCAGCAATGATTTATAGCCTCGAAATGTTGAGCTTCTTCCAAGAATTGCTTATGTACTCGTACATAGTCGCATATTAATGGCCATTTTTTATTTGGCTTCTACTTCTGATGAAAATGAAATTTGTAAACATTATGGAGTGTTTGTGAATGAATAAGCACTTATAGTAAGACCAAAGCTAACTATCGTCAAGGCCAAGTCAATAGCCGTACGAAAAATTGCTTGCAAGAAAAATTTAGATTCACGCGTTCCTACAATGTACATTTGTATGTTGAGGTCATACATATACGTACACACACTTGTGCTTAGCTATCAAATTGTTAGCTACTTTTGTCCGATTTGTCTTGTGCAGGTGTGAATCGTTCTACAGGTAATCCACCATGAGCATTTATGAATCCATATGATAATTTCCCAATAGTGACCGCATGACTTCTAGGTGTGCGCTGTGTTTATCGAGAAAACCAATTTGCAATTATCCGAGCATGAGCGATAACATCTTCATCAAGGGAAGATGCGGATGTTATTCAGAATTATTGCTTTTGTTTTATTCTGGATGTAATGGTGATGTCATTTGGGTGTTTAATACACGAACATAGCTCAATCTCTTGATAGATAGTTCTTGCGGATGATCATCGAGCGTTGAAATTTTTAATTATATTCAATTAGAGAAGCTCGCGATTCATTGCCGCAATGTGATTATTCTTTTCGTTTGAGACGCTGTGCAATCTCGAATACTGGTTACGACTGGTGTGACTTACACAATTAACGATTTCGTGCATGGTTAATATTTGCTACAATACAATTGAATAATTGAATAAATTTAAATCGGTTTCACACAATTGGGCATCGTGAGTAAATGCACTCAAAGTTACACCGACTTGAAAGGATCTTTCTACAAAACCAGCCTTGCTAGAAGCACAAAACTTAATTTTATTCCATACATATTAGGGTTTTCGAACCTCCGTTTCTAGTCGACAAACTCCTGCCCACTAGTGTGCGTTTTTTATTGGTTCGCAACTCTGCTAACACTATTATTACACATTAATGGAGGTTCTTGTTTCCAGACTTATAACCCGGTATATTGTTAAAATGGGAAGTGTGGTTTCGGGGCGACGGACAATATACCGGGCTATAAGCGGATAGTTATAATTTTTTTTATTTGTATAATTCATAAATATTATTGGAACGAAAATTCGTTCCAGAACTTCCCAAAAAAGAAAAACAGTTTTTTTTATTACTTGCTTTTAAACAATAACCAGGCAGGCATTCATAAGAATGAAATTTATGACAGAAATTATGGAAAATGGTTTCGATGAAATTCATTTTAAAAATTTATTCAGAATGATTTGGGAGATCTTTAGAAACAGAAAATTAAAAACTTTTGTGTAAAAATTGAGGAATTCATTCGGAATAAAACTGCAGTTGATAAATTTTTGAACATAATTTGATTCAACGAAATTTATTTTCGAAAGAACACGTGAAAGTTAAATACCAAAGCGAAATGGCAATAAAGTGAAGTGTTTTCAAAAATGCTCAATCCTTCTGTTAAAAGTTTAAGTGTTATATATTTCTATTATGTAAAGCTCACTATGTGTCTCATTTTTCAGTTAAATTTATATATCCCGGAAAAGTGCTTAGAAGCAAATTTACAAAAATATGCATAGTCACTCAGTTAATATAAATTAAAAAAAACCTATTGTAAAATAATATTTACACAGTTAAATCTCGAGAAAACAACTCATAAATATAGGAGGACATTTATTTAGGAGTAAAACAATTACGAAGAAAAGAAAACAGAAATGTAATGAAAAGTATGAACGAAAATTTTCCCCGTTCAGTTTGTTTACTATCAATTTGGCAAATACGGTTTCGAAATGAAATATTTTGTTGCGATGTTTGTTGATATTAATTTAAAGTGACGTGCTACTATCGTTGGGGGAAATGCTAGGAAAATTTATTAAAAGAAAAGATTAGGTATGCAGTATGGATGATATTGTGTTTGATGCTTCGAAAAGCAAAACAGCATTTTCAAGAATAAAAAATATTATCGAGTAAAAATGCAGGCATAAACTTCCTAGAAAACTTGATGACGAAAAGTTAATTGAGAAATTCGGTGATTTTTAATTTTCGAAGTGGTTTTCATAGTTTGTTGCATTTGCGGAATGACAAGCGTTAGTTCTCATTTGCTATGCAAAACTAGAATTAAATAAGTTTCTTTTGAGCCACAAAATAAACTACACTGAATCGTTTAACATTTCATTGAATAGTCCATGCAGTGCATTCAAATAAATTGTAATGATGAAGAAATTCCGCAAATGTGTCATACTTATAAATACGGCAATTCCATTCAACCCTTTTCTTTGTTACATTTGCAATAAGACAAAATGCGATACATTCCATACAATCCTGGACTACTGTTTTTTAGAGCTATTCAAACTATTTTAAAATACTACCAAGGAATTCATTTTAATAATATGTGGTTGGAAAATGCGAATACTTCACTTGAGTTAAATATTCAAATGGTTTTTTGATATTCTAGAAATTTTCTTCTAAACATGAGTGTCACTGGCTATTTGAAACTCATCTAAATTTCGAGTTATGTTATTAGCAATCAAAACTGATATGAGTGTTAGATATTTCGAAAATAGATTTGAGTTTCTTTTCCAACGATTTGAATTAGTTTTGATTATTTTCATCAGACGTCAAATGACTTCAGTAAATATTTTATTCGCGCTAATCAGATACCCAATCATCAAATTAATAGTGAATAGTGAACAGATTTCATACATATGTATGTACATTATATTATAGGATGTGGGTGTTCAACCTTCAACCAATAGAAAATAGTCTAGACTATCATACACTGCAACTAACATTTTATAGAATGCACACAAAACGTATCTTTAAAAAAGGGGGAAATGTTGCAGTACGAATTTATTAGCAATAAAAAATTTAACATACATATGTACGTACCTAATGGAAGACGAACTGCTAATGTACTATGCCACCCACATTCACGTAGTAAAAATATTTTTGCTTTACAGTCTATTATACCCAATTGCACAATTATGCACGCAGGGGAGAATTATCTAAATGGTAATTGCTAGCTGTAAACTTGCAAAAAAATAACTATGATTTTCAAAAGCCGATCGGTACAGACACATATTCCAACCAATAGCGTTTTGCACAATTGCTCGCCAAATAAAAACTTTATGCAATTATTCAATTGAGCGAAAACCACTAGTTACGCTTTGTATGCACTTGGTCAAACCGAGCACTATGTATCTTCACCGAAAAACAGACGGAATCTCGGTTACGTGGGAAACTGTGATTCAACGATCCGCGGTTGTTCAACATTCGTGCTGCGGATGCATCAGATTCGCGAGCTTCCGAAAGATGCAGAGGAAAGATGGATGGTGATCAGAGGTCGGAAGGTTTACGTGACTAGTCTGGCCGAGGCGAAAATACACTTAGACGCGAGTAATCTGCACGGATTACGCTTAAGCAAGTGCACTAGGCAATACCCGGTTTGTTCAGTTCCACTACCGCCGTGGTCTGTACCGCCTCTGATGTTCAAGTGCGAGCTTGCCGCGAGCCGCCAATACAATGCACGATTCCAGATAATTAAGCCGATCACCCCTTCTTCTGCTGGGGTTGATTCAGGTCTCGATCAAATCTTTTGGACGCGATGCCACGCTTTTTTGGCGCAGCATTGCATAAGTAGTAGCTACTAAAATCGTATCTGTTGGAAGTCGAACTGCAGGAAACTGGCGCTTATCAGAACTTTTTGTGATTCCCGGCCTGAAATTAGAACAACACGCCGACATGATCGATGGCAGTTTGGTAGATACTGAGAATTGCACTTATCAAAGCATGTGTGACTATCTGTTAGTATGCAGTAGTTCCACATGGCTACCGCGAATCTAACAGTTTGAAGTTTAAAAGATACTATCACTGAAAAAAAGGATCTTGATTGATTGAGAATTTGCCCATGAAAATTTTAATTTAAAAGATCTTTAACCAACAGCACAGGTTTAATAGTCTTGAATTTGCCGTATCCTAATGTCTTGAATGGCAAGGATCTAGTGATTTCCTTGTAAAAACACAAACGCACGCGTTGCAAGATCGGAGAATGAAAATTCAAATCCATTCGATATATCGTATGATACAGTTAAGTGTGAAAGCACAATAACTGATTTCCCAGGCTAAAATAATCGACCAGTCAATTAGAAAAAATATATGGTAATCAAACAGAGTCTCACCAACTGCGTTGTTTAATTAATTATAAGGGAAGGTGACTATTTTTCCACTAGTTATACCCAGAACGTGATATGATGAAAAATCGCGATAAGTTGGCAATAAGCACGTTTTCCGATAATCTTTGCGATTCGGTGTTGCTTTTGTTTAAGATAAAATTGTGTAAGTATCGATAAAATTACAGGATGATGTGCATGCGGCACTGCAACTGTAGAATCACTTTATTATGTGGGCAGCATTTTGTCCTAATTTTTAATTGTTTTTCTCTATATGTTTTTCTTTTGTCATTCTTCTCCTTTTTTCTACAGTTTTTTTAAAAAAAAATCTTTTACTCGACAAAGCAATTAATTCATAAAGATAAGATTAAATTTGGCACTGCGATATGGATTTTGCTGTGCATTCACCCCAGAAGATAAATCTTTTAATTTTCTTAAGAGTTCACTAGTTTGTTTGTTGTTGTGAATTTTTCTACTTAGGTTGAGCCAAATAAATCTTCCACAACTCATACAACGCCTAACTAATAAGTATCCTTTAGATTGTGTTAACTGTGAGAAGGTGTGCATTGTTCAAAGTAAATATTCAATGAAAGTTCATAACACAAAAATTATCAAAAGGAAACAAATTTACAACTTCTTGCCATATTAATCACTAGTCAAAATAGTGAACAGTTGTTAAAGAAGGTCTAGACATTTCGTGCTCAGTTTTTGAAAATCAATTTGGCCATCTAAAACATAAGAAGTGTAACTGGCTTCCGTGATTACTACATACATACATACGTCGGTGAAGACGGTTTTTGAATGTACCTTTCATCTTCAAAACACTCTATGTGAGTGGATATGTTGTAGCTATAATAAAAAGACTTTGATGATGATGATCAACCTTTCCGCACTTCAGATTGCGAATTCACTTCCTGTAATTTCTGCGCCTTGAAGAGGCATTGGAGTCATTGCATCTGATTTTATATAAAAGAAAAAAAGTCTAGTGCAGTTCATGCTGATTTCTTTGATAAAAGATGAGTTTGTGAAAGAAAAACAGCCCTAGGATTATGGATGGTGTAACGTAACTACGGTCTTGATAATTTTTCAGTAGAATTTTTAGGCGGCTTAGTGCAGCTATTTCAACTAATAGTTATTCACATAAATTTTGGAAGTTTAATCAGCTAAGGGTCGCGTTCCAGTATTCAATTAAAAAACCTCAATTGATTGTTTCTTGGTGAGATAATACAAACCTAGATTTAAGGTATTATTTGTGTTGACTTTTTTAGTTATCCAAGAGCAAACACAAACAGTAACTCGTCTTAGACATTGAGTCGCACCAAATTCAGAGAGTAGAAGTTTTTCAATCATAAAATCTAAAAATCGATTGAACCAATTCGGTATTCTATAATCTACTATCTATAAATATTGTTATCTGTCGCGAACTTATTTGCGCCGACTATTGAATCTATAATTAACATTTATTCTTAATCCAAGATTAATTTCGCATGAATTGAAACCACATTGGTGGCCATTCTTTGCTTAATAAGCTTCAACCGGATAACGGAAGCTTTTATCGTATTGTTTATAAGCATTGTTATCATTTCAGCAAAAATTGTCGGGCGGCTTTGCACGCATTCGAAAGAATGTTTTCGTAAGATTAAACAGTCCATTCAACATCCTCATACATAGTACATTACACATGTATGTATGTACATACGTATGTATGTATGCATTGTTTTATGATGTGTGACTGAGTTATGACAATGTCGATTATGATGTGGAAATGATATCTATGTTAATTAGACTCGTAGATGAGCGTGTAGTGTGCCCGGTATGCAACCCTAATTTTATCAATAACCTATTGATCAAACGAATATCGAATTAATAAAATCATAAGAGGGATCCATGTCGATTTTATCGGCATAATTAAATCATTTTTATTTACGTGATTTATTATTTACGTTGTCAGTCAAGGGAAAAGTTGAGGGTGATAATGGTAATTTAAATGAAATGTATTGTTTTGTTTACCACAGAGAATCGTCCTTTGCAATGAATACTGTGAAAAGTTTGCTCATATGTTATCACATGTGCATATCTAGTATGAAATGATTGCTTAGATGTTAATTTCTGAGCCCGTGAAGCATTTCTCATCTTACCTTCAATTTTTTTCTACGTGTCTAATGTTTTCCTTATTGATCGATCTTCAGTGTGGATCCATCCTTAATATGCACTTGATGTTACAAGTGCCCTGAAACTATATACTGTTGGCATGTGCAGTTCATGAATAATTAAAAATTTCAACTATTTGTTTTTATGTAAATTAGCATCACACATTCTCGATGTTGTAATCAAAAATTCCGAACAAATAAGCAGATATCATGAAATCACTGTCTTTCAAATGTTTCTATTATTTGGTGATCATGATTTCTACTTCTTTTTATTAATCTCGTTAAGAGAAATAGTATATGTATTATCAAGTACTGTATAGAGATAAAACCATCTAAATATAATTGTGTAAGTTATTTATCGTGAATATTAATTTTGGGGTTTTTCGCTTTAATTCGCGACATAATTTGAGTTTTATTTCTTTTTTCCTTTAACTTTTGATAATACTTTCTTAAATTATTTGCATTGAAACTAAATTTGAAAAGTTGAGGCAGCAGTTATGCTCCTTGTAATGAACACCTTGGGGCTGCCGCTATGTTCTGTACTAAGTCTCATGTGAATGTTTTAAAAATCATTGACAGGTTAAGACTGTTGCCGTGCCCCCTACTTAGCTTCTAGTAAACGTTGCGAACACCTTGAGAGTTTAATGAAAAATAACATTATGGTACTAAAAGTAGTATCGGCAAGTTTTTATCAAAAAAGTTATTTTTACGATGAAATTAATTTGTGGAATTTTCATGTTAGAACTTCAGTGTTTCGGTAATGGCTAGAAAAGTTGAATTTTCTTTCATCCAGAACTTTTTAGGTGAAACCGCTTGACTCAATGAAGAGAAAATCAAGATATTAGCGCATTCAATGATCCTGCCAATTGTTTTTTGTGTAGGTGTTGTAGTTTAGTTCAAAATTATTATGATAGAATTTTGTTCCCATTAATTTTATGCGAATAATTTCTCCTCAGAATTATTTACGTTTTTTGATCTTCGATGAAGTTTTTTATATTTCCATTTAAGATTTTTGTTGATATTTTTTTTATATGAAATATTATTATATTAAATCGAAAATAATCAAATCATTTGAATTTGACTTTGAAGACTTCAATTGTTGAAAAAATGTAATTGATGTGTTAAGAAAACTTAAATTTTTCGAGTGAATTCTTTTAGTGTTATGATTTTCAGTAGTGGCGAATGTTTTAATGGCACACCTTTGTAATATATTGTTATTTTCTTCATAAAATTTCAATTTTATTTCTCATTCCACCAGTAGATTATTTAGTATAACTAGATAAATTGCAATGATCTAGTTTTTGACAAATATTTTCCTTCAATGGAATAATTTTATGATTTTTTTCAACTCTTGCATGGCTCCTATCGCTTAATTTAATTTAACTCTGAATTTTCAGGAATTTTCGAAATTGTTTTATGCACACATTTTCAGTGGAGCATCTTTTCATGGAAATTGTTAGACACATTATTTAGGTATTCTTTTCACACCACTTTGATTCGCTCTGATAATGTAAGTAACGTTATTTTAAGAATCAGCTTGCATTCTACAATTTTTGAATTATTGGATAAAGATATCATAATAACTTGTCAACAAAAACGATCGATGAAGCATAAATCCTGTTTTAAATTCATTAACTTCCCAGTTCTTGTAATCGCCTCGAAAATCGAAATTGAAATTTTCAACATTTCTTTACGTTTTGAGGTCTATAGAGTATATATAAAGTGTTTTTAGAAAGGGAGATGTATGTGTGGACACTTTTTTCTACGAGCATAACTCACGTAAACAAAGTTGTATCGACTTCGTTAAGGTGTCAATCGAAGCGTCTTTGAAATTTTAAGAGCTGATTAGTTTTTGGAAACCTTCGGTCGGGAGGGTTTGTTGTTTTGCCCGTTTGAAGGTCATTTCTGTCATGCGTTATATCTCGCGAACCAAACGTACGATTTCCTTGAACAAGCTGTCAATCGACGCGTATTGACATTTATGTAATTTTACAAAGTTTCTAAAAAAATTCTTGGAGTCGTTTTTTAAATTTTTTGGAAAAAAGTGCAAAAAATTGGGTTTTTTTTTCAAAAACATTAAATTTTTAACCTTATTTCCAAGTCGAAGTAATCAATGTTTATATAATTTATATACTCCAAACAGTTGTTTTAAAAATGGCACCAACATTTTTTTCTCATGATAACAAAAAAAAATCAAATAAAAAATAAAAAAATCATTAACAGTCATCATGATCTTCAAGGTCATTTCTGTCATGCGTTATATCTCGCGAACCAAACATAGGATTTGCATCGTTTAGGTGTCAATGTACGCATTTTAACATTTCTATGAAACTGTCGAATTTTTAAAAAAATCGTTGCAGCCGTTTTTTAATTTAAGAAAAAAAATGGGGAAAAAATTAGGTTTTTTTCATAAACAATAAATTTTTAACCTGATTTGTGGAATATAGTAATCAACGTTTATAAAATTTATATACTTCAAACAATGTCTTTTAATTAAAAAAACTGCTTAAATTGTGAAAACCAACAAAATTTCAATCAAATTTGCATTTGCGGTATCAACGCTTTGCATGGTAAAATGTTTTGTAATCAATACTTTGCAAGATCATAGGCTTAAAAAAGCTCTCATCAAATAAAAAAATGTAGTTTTTAGGAGATTTATTCCTTAGTAATCGTAAGATTTCAATTACTTCCTCCATCATCATTTGTAATACATTTTACTTTTTACATGCAATTGAACCTATTTTTGATTGCATATAAAAAAATTTTCAAGTCCAAAAAGGCCAAATCCGCGTGAATATTCAAATCAATCTGTCCCCATCGACCAAAAACCATACGTAATGAATGGACCCTCCCGTAGACGATATGATTCATATTAACTCATTCCTGTTATTGCTATGAATACCTCTTATTGTTATCACTTAAAGTAGTAGTATTTTCAAAATTATTATTGTGTTTAATGTTGTTGATGTTTATGTAGATATTACTGGGAAGTTGACCGTGCGGACCTCAAGCGTCGCACCTCGCGCCTTGTTTAATATTATTTATGAATTTTTAATTGGCTTCATCTTCACAAAATGTTTTAATTGTTTTTCAAATGAAACATTCATTTAATTTTGTGTTTTTTTTATTAGATTCAGAATCGATTACGGTCGATAATCGATTCCGAATCAACACATAAAAATTTAAAAGGAAGTTTCTTTTTACAAACAACTATTTATGTTTTTATTTATGACTGATCGTTTAATAGTACCTGATTTTGAATAGATTAGAATCAGAATAGAACAACTTTAATATTATGATTTGCTTTGCTTACAGTTCTACAAACAAATCAAATTGATTATTTGACTCGCCATAGTACCATTGAATGCAAACTATTGAATTATTCCAAAACATGTTTGAGACTATTATTAGCCATTATCGATAAATTCGAAGAGTCTTCATTACTTCAGATTCAATTATAAGTAACAATTTTCGGTTTGAAAAATTCACGCCCTAATTTCATCGAAATAGATTAATTGCAATTAATAAAAAGAAGAGCCCAATGTTCATACATATATCATATGGATTCCCATGGACATCCAATCGTCTGATAAGCCAATTACAGGACAAAGGACTACATTTCCTCCTGCTTCCTAGCACGCATTTTCGTTATGATTGGTATTTATTAATGAATAGCTTTAGTTAGCACGTAAGCTAGGGTAAATGATGGCCAGGTGATGTGTGGAAAATAGTCCTTCGGGGACCTACCATCCGTGATGACATGCCATCGCATGAATAAAGCCAACGTCCCCATTTCTTAGTAGTAGCAAAAGTAGTACATTTAAGAGTGTTTTAATTCGCAAAAACTTAGTATTGATGATTAGATCATGTGATTTTGTGTGTTGATTTTAACAAAAAATTAAGTACTCCCCCGAATTGTACCAAACATTTCACATTCACTGTACTTACGGCATTGTCATGCGAAAATCGAATGAATTCTCAGATTAAATTATTTCCGACAATTTATTGTAGTCTTGGGCCAGACTAGAAGTCTAGATGTCCATCTTGAGTTTTTGGCTCCATCAGTCTTGGCCTGACCTAGTCGAGCGAATTTCGCCACTTTGCAATCTTGCTCCCCGAGTTCCGGCTGAGTTATTCGGCAACTGGGCGAGTGGTAACTACATGGTATTAGATCCACATCACTATGTATCTATCACTGGGTCCAATTTACACTACATTTGAATTTGAATTTCATACATTTGTTATGACGAAATCTGGTCTTTGTGTGTAAATTTAGACTTGATTGGACGATGGGACGATGCGACGCTGATACTGGCACTGCTCAGAGAATTGTTCCATAAAGTGGCTCTGGTTTGGGTAATTGCGTATGCGAAGCTGGGCGACACAATGAACCACTGATAAACTTGAGGAAGTAGCTTTTAAATCACATCTTGCGATAGCCCAAAGATATCACTTCATTAATTTATTTCAATTTGATCGAAATGCACAACTTGAACTTCGTTATTTCGTTTTAGATCCAACCAAGCGCTGCATTTTGCTAGTTCTGGCACTTGGCCAGATTGCAGAGCTTTTCAATGAGTGGTTTGTTGATGTTTGGCGCATCAGTTGAACGAACAGACACCTGAACTCAACAAAAGATGCACATATCACCTTCGAGAGCACAGTTCGCGAAAAATCCACCAAATCGAGAAAGTAGTTTGCTGAAGAGGTATTTCTAAGCGATTTCGTCTTCAGATTTACCGCACAACAGAACACTGAAGAGATATGCCCGCAAAGCTCTCGAAATCCTTGCAGGACATCACGGTATGCGTGTGATGGAAAATCCTTAGCGTGCTATCGGCGCTACCGTAGTCGCTATTATGAACTGCTGGTTGAATCCTGACGTAAAGAGGATTCTGCGCCTTCAAACGGTAATGTGCAGCCGTCCGAATAAACATTCGCACATGAAATGGAAGCAAGAATTTCGCGAAAGCTTCCTGATTCGTCCTGTGCTCCTTCTACTTCATCGAGTGATACGGGTGCTAGCGTGAATAATCAAACTGACCGTAGAGGGTTACCGATTAAAAAAAGGACGAAATTAAGATATGAACTGCAGTTGGAGAAAATGGGTTTTAACATGGACAGATGATAAATTAAGGTGTATTAAACTAATAATGTAAGAATAATATATTTTAGAAACATTTATACACAGTATAGTATTTGTAGTGGTGCATGCAATTTTAAACTTTCCTGGAGAAGTAAAAAAAATTTGTTCGTGATTGAATAAATACATTTTTAATTTCCTAACCATATTTTCCGAATTTGACTACTCATGAATTGAAAAGAAATCGAAAGGTTTCAGATCGAATGTTTACTTTTACACCTTTCGCACTAATTTTTACAAGATTTTAGACATGAAGCAATTAAGGTCTATGTTAAAGAGTTTTTCGCAGTATTTGAATTTCTAGTATTTGGTGAAGAAAATCCATTTCATTCTTACTTTCAACAAAAATAAAATATTATTTTTGCTTTCAAAAAGTGTAAGAGGTAACACTGACTCGTTTCTTTCACATAACATTACACTTACCGCATATTACACATTTGAGAACTTCAAACTATGCGAGGCAGGACGTTTCTCATAATACCTCTTTCGAATAAGCTAGTGATAATTAGGCTGTTGGATCTAAACTAACATTGCATACACATATGAGTAGTGTCTTTTGTGCCAACTGTGCCTGTATGTATGAAATGTAGTCATTCTTTTGAAGCCACCCTCGTCAACCTCGCGACTTGCCCCATTCAAGACGAAAATAGCATGCATGTCGCTGATTGTGTTTGATATGAGCAAGGATACTTTGAATCGATAATGCATTCGCGCCAGGATAAAGATATTTTGCATGACAATGAGTGGCTACGTCGGTTGCTTGGTGCAACCTGAGGACTATGTGAAAAGTTGCTTATCGCTGACGTGGCCCCAATATGTCCTTCTTGGCTCGACTTGATGACGGTGAAGTACTTGGAAAATGCTTGTGTTGTTTGAATGAGACTTTCCTTGTTAGATGCATAGCCGCGAGGTTGTGCACTATACAACGAACTTTGCACAGAAAGGGTATTCAAAATATGTTCGATAAAATGGATACACTTTTTGGATAGGAGAGAGAAGATTTCTCTTAAAAGATAAGTGAAATCCAATTAGGGTGTGTGATTAAAATTAAATATGCCAATCAATTCAGATTGAAAAGTGGTTTCTAAAATGAAATATGTGGACAATTTTTTTTGGATTTTGTTATAGTGAATCTGTTTTGGTTGAACACTTTCTGTGTGCATCTTTCCAATTTAAACTCGAATCTAAATCAATAACGCTCTCGTAACTGATTTTGAGGATAACATGACAGGGGAAAGTACATTTAGATTTGTTTATCCTGCAAGTACAGTACTCTATCGCCAGTCATGGGAGATATTGTCATTCGAAAATGATTTAAGTGAATTAGAAAAAGCCTGAACTAAAAACTATTTCCAAAAATACTGCCTGCAAAATAATATTGTTTAAGTAATGAATTCTTGATTATACCTCGAAACAAACTATTTAATAAATTCATGTCTAGACGAAACACTGCGCTGATGTCGATAATAGATGTTATTCGTTTTCAGGTCGCATTATATTGTGGTCTAGGGAAATAACTTGATATATCTAAAAACTTTTCTCGTCAATAGCGCATTTTCAGATATAATTTGTCTAATCTGAGTTGTATTTTTACAAGTTAAGGGATGTCTTAATATAGCCATTTCTAGATAGTGTGCTGGGCTTCATGAATCCTTCAGTAGACGCACAAATATTATGTTTATCAAATTTTCGAGTTATCCATTTTTTTATCTTGACCGCAGATATACTTTTAAAAATTTGAGCTCTGCTGAGTTTTTATAGGGATTGGTTTAAGCTGGCAATGTTTTTTTTTAACTGGCCCGGTGTATGTTTAATTAAGCCTTTAAAACATACCATCAGCCGAATGAAAGAAAATTCATATGCAGCTAAGATTAAATGTACCTTTCTAAAAAAGTTCTTGGCTAACGAATGGATGTGACCTTGTTCCAATTGAATACCATTGATTTCTGATGATAAATCAATTTTCCTGCCGTTTTTCATCTAAAGCGATTGGTTAATAGGAAGTAGTTGTCGTTATTTGCTCAGATTTTTCTACTTACTTATTTTTGTAGAGTCCGGCGAGAGTTTTCTGAAGTCAGTATGAACTGTTACACACAAAAATCTGCCATTACTGAAACTTATTTCTCAGAACATCAAAATCAAAAAATTTCTTTGTTATTCAGAAGATTTTTTATTAACTTCCCAGTTCCCTATGGGAAGTTTTTGTAATGGGGTCGATTTTGCGAATCCCAAATTTTGACATATCTGCACGTTTTAAGGTCTCTAGAATCCAAATCCATCGTTTTTAGAGAGATGTCTGTGAGTGTGTATGTACGTATGTGTGTATGTGCGTATGTGCGTATGTGCGTATGTACGTATGTACGGATGTACGTATGTGTGTTCGGAATTATTTTTCGTCTCGATTATCTCGAGAACCAAAGATCGGATTGACGTGGGATTAGTTTCAAACGACGCGTAATTACGTAACTTAGAACTGAATGACTTTTCAGCAAAATCGGTTGAGTTGTTTTTATTTAGGATGAAAAAACTGAAAAAACGACTAAAAATTGCTTAATTTTAAACTGTTGATACGCACTATTAATTCGTGAAGATACCAAATACCTTCATAGTACTGTTGTTATTATTGTGCGTTTTAGCAAAATTGTGATCAAATTTGTAAAAAATGTTATTTCAAAAAAAATTAAAAATTTATTTATGAAATTCCAAACTTATATTATAAGGTTTGGGTGAATGGGAGTAGAGACGCTAATGCAGTTAATAATTGGGTATTGTTATAAATAATTTAATATTTTTAATAACAATCAAATAATATTAGTTATAATTTGATATTGTATATATAAAGTCAATTATAATTATTCAGTAACGATCAAACATTCTTAATAACGAATGATTATTGTAAATAATAATTAAATACCCTCAATAATAGTTGTGGATTCCGAAGCCGAAATGAAGAACGAGGTTGAGGACGAAGTGGAGGACAAGAGGGATGACGAGAACGAAGAGGACGAGGTTGCCGAGGCTTTGGTAGAGGATGAGCAGGTGGTGGAGACGTCTTCCTCTACCAAAGCTTTTATGGCTAGATAAAAAATTGATAAAAATAATAAAAGTAATTCTATTAATTTAGAATAATAATGTTTAATAATAGTAATTATTAATGATATTAATTAATAATAAAAGCAAATTATAGCATTTTATTCACCTCACTGGGAAGTTAGTCGTGTGGGCCTCAAGGGTCGCACTTCGACCACATTTTTTTGAATTTTAGCAATGAAGCTCAATATAAACAACTTGTTATCTTTCACAATTTTTTTAATGTTATTTAGTATACCGTCGTCCAAAGCTTAAAAATAAAATAATTACTTTTTTATTCTTGTTTTTTTTTCGTTTCCACTATTCTTACCAGTGTAAGAAGATAGAATGTAATTAGGCTCCTTGGAAAAAACTCATACGAACGGCTGCTATTTTCTACACTACTGATGAGCTTTCTGTAAAAGAAAGTGAGCTATTCGGAAAGCTTATAAGGCAAGTACTGGCAGAGGTTGCATACATTGCAGCATTAGATATACTTCGACCAATAACGTCTTCACAACCAAATCTGTCTAGTTGGCTGACAAAATTACATATATGCAATCTTCTTTGGAGCGTTTCGAAAAACAGTCGACCATATCTTTCTACTAAATTTTGAGATAATATTCTCTTATATTAAAATAGGATATTTATATTAACACATTACGCATCAAATTCAATTTAAGGATGAATACCTTGTTGGGAAATTTCTACACAGAAGATTTAGGAAAAATATTTCAGCGAATAGATTTTCCAGCAAACATGAATAGCACGGTAGTCGCCAATCGCTCGTTGGATACTTGGATAGGAACATTTTTGAAAAAGTCATTCGAGAAAATATTCTCTCCTTATTTCTTTTTTGAGAAATGGTTATAAAATCGATCAAATGAACAGCGACATAAAAAAATATGCAAATAAATTTATTACAACAAATCCTAGGAAAAAAAATTTCAAAATGAACGTTTGGAGAAATTGTTTGAAACCGTGTCCATTAAAATAGTTTGAAATAGGGGTGTAAGTTAAGTCACAGAATTAATACATTTCATTAGTATATAGAAAAGTGGATAACGATAGTACGGATAACTTTTTGGTGGAAGGAAGTTCAGAACAAATAATTCGTTCAACCGAAAATGCCTGGATAGAATCCATAATTTTTTCGCTCCGAAAATGGAAATAATGCGAATTTCGTCGATTTGTCTGTAAAAAATATTTTCAAAATCACAGCCGAGTTCATTAAAATGTTCTTAAAGTTGATCATGTCATATTTTTCTCTTCAATTTTCTACTGGAAGGGATAGAAATAGTTTGCATACTCAAACTGTTAATTTCTAGTTTTTCAAGTTTAATAATAAATAAGTTTAGATTGTGGCACCTTCAAAATCTTAATGAAATTCGATGCAACACATCACCCAGCTACATTTGCTGACAGTCAATATATAAAATCCTGCTTATTGATGTAGTTGAAATTAATCACTATGAGCGCAGGGACAGATACCGCATTCGAGATGGATTTTTGAGGGGTTACATCCTCATGCCTTCCTGATTTATGTATTTATTTTTTTATTAGGAATCTGTTGCAATTCGTGCTAGAGCCCTAGAAGACAGCTGTTTCTGGATAAAAATCCTTAATTGTGTCAATATGTTGTGCGTGAGTTTTTTGATTATTGGTTTCTCGACATGCAATTGTGATATAAATGGAGTGACATGACTAATAGAATACTGGAAGTTTAGATACAATATATAGAATAACTTGCACGAGTTTGTATTACTTGATAAATAACATTCTGTAGGGATTGGCAATTAGATCAAATTGAATACTGGGTGAACAAAGACAGTCAACGAGTCGATGTTATTGTTACCCAGTGACTTAGACCAATTTGAGTCAAGTTGATGTTTACTAGTGTCCCTCCTTACTTAGTTATATACAGCCAACGATTAATTGCTATTTCAAATAATTGAAAAAACCTCTTGAGTATCTTAAAAAGCAAACTTTCTTAGTTCTCACACGGTAATTTGGAGGAAAATAATTCCTGATTGGTTTGAAGACGCATAATATTTGCCTTTATTTATTCCCGGTAATGAAAAGTAAAACGAATATGTTACAATTTTCCCTTCGAAATAAAAAAAACTCATGACCATTTATTTGTTTACATATTTATTGTCCTAGTTTTCAATTAATTATTATAAAAACGTTTTGCCTATTTACAATACAAGCACATGATCCTCTCGAACTCTACAAACTTTACGTAGCAATTCGAGAATATCCAATGATTAACATTCAAAATCATGAAGACAGTGTTAGAATGGTATGAAGCATAAGGCTAAAAAAAATTATGGAAAATTGAAAATACAGATGAGTAATATTCAAAAACAATGCTGGGCAAGGATACAGATACGTTTGAAATGTCTACTCGCTAGCTTAGAAAACTTAAAGCATAGATGGGATGCAATAGCAACTGGATTACATTCAGGATTCGGCTAGTCAATATCCTTTCCTAAAAAATGCTGATTGTGTGTGTGTATATAAAATGTTTAATTCACTGTCCTTCTGCGTGTCGTGGATCTCTGCATTGTCTACAGGTATAAAAATAATTTCTTTCCAATTGACGTCATCGTTAGAGCGAAGGGGTGGGAGAACATGTGGGGGAGGGCGATCATCGAGTGGGGGATAATAAATAAATTGGGAAGAGGTTCTCCCTTCCAAGAAAACATGATGGAAGCACGAATGTGAAGCGTGTGAAACGATGGGGTGCATGTCAGTGTTGGCGTGAGTTAGCGATGAACCCTTTGCTAACAAGGCGTCAATTGAAGTTTGTTGCATTATTTTGAAGAATGGCTCCGTTTCGAAATACTTTTCGTCTAAACATAATATTACATACTTAAATGGCTTATCTGAGACAAACAGTTAAAGAAAATCATAAAAAACAGTTCTACAAAAACTTAATGTTACTTGGAAGCAGATCGAAGTCCTGCGCAACGTGTTGTCCGGAACGAGGTCGGTTCGGAGTCGATCTGCCCGATTCATTCTTTTGTCAACGTGTGCTAATGCGAATTTCATATAAATTTAAACAATAACTGATAAATTGTGAAAAGAATGACTAAGTTGTAGGGAGACTGGATCCCAAATACAGTGGGGCTATCTACCAATAGGGGAAGCGTGAGAAGATGCCGTATGACGCCTTTCGTGTGCTCGCTGTGCGAGACGGGCAGCCTGAAAAATTAAAGGACCATTATCAACATTCCTCAAAAAATCGAATGTGGACTTACGGCAAATAGAGCAGGTCTCCTCATCAGTTCCATCCCCACAACCATCACGTCCTGAACAAACGATGGCAGTTGACCTGCACCTTCCGTTGGCACATTTGTGCGGGCAGTAACCCTGGCTTCGACTCGTCCCACTATTGAGTAGTCTGAGGAAGAAGTTTGGCACTGAGCGGGATCCGCATACATGCGGTGGCTCGTCGCTTCCATCCTTGCACGAAATAATGGCATTGCAGAACTCGTATTCGGGAAGGCATTCGCCGCTCTTGCATCGGAAGGTATGCTCGGGGCAGCGTCCCGATTTCAGGCTGTTGCAGCCCATTTCGTCCTCGCCGTGGGGGCACTGTTTCTTGCCATCGCAAATGGCAGCTCGGCTCACACAACGACCGCTTCGGCCGCAACGGAACGATTCGTTGGGACAACGTTGGGTAGACCGAGGATTGTGTACGCATTCTTCATCAGAGCCGTCGACGCAATCTGCACGACCATCACACACAAAGAACCAACTGATGCAAACTCCACTGGAACGACACTGAAAATACGCGAAAGTAACCAACATTATTTAGGGCAATACCACACAAAAAGGGGATCCTGGAATCCCAAGAGAATTTGTATTCACCTGGAATGTTCCTGCACTGCAGCCAGACTTTTCGGCACCGCATTGATTTGCCTCGGACTTGAAGGCACAATCACATAGTTTTTCGTCGTTACAACGTGTGTTGGGATCGGCCTTCTGGCACTGTTCATCTGTAAAGCAAGACAATCCAAGAGAAACTGCTTCATCGCCCAGCTCCACTCGTTTGCGGATTTCCAGAACTAAAACCATTAGGAATAAATGACTACCCTGTATAGGGAAATTAACTTCAGACTACCTGATGTTGGTCTCGGACTACTTTCGGCGTTTATATTGGTCGAAACTGGAGCATCTGGTTCCATGGTTGTGACTCGGCTGGCAAGTGCAAGCATGGTTTGAGTCGTAGCCTCGATAACTTCTGGAGAGCTGGTTGTGTACGCCGTGGGTTTCACGTCCTTGATGATCTGCTGTTCCTTGACATTCTCACTCTCAGTGTGTTCTACTCCATTGGCAGCTTCTCCTGCCTCCGTTGGCTCTTCAAGATTCTTTGCTGTTGTGTCTGGGTATGCATTGTCTGAAACAGGGATGGCTGAAATAACAATCGGATTGTCTTCTAGATCCACTGAAGGAACCGATGGGATAGTTGTTCTGAAGAAAAGTGGGAGCTCTGGTGGAATCTCGACAATCAAGTTCTCAGATTGCAGGTCTTGGTTTGGTGCATGCTTTATTAATGCAGAGAGCACATCATTGGTAGCGTTGGGCTCCTCTAGAAGGTTTCCTGCTGGTGAAATCACCGCAACCAGGTTCGATTCAGCTGCGTCTCGATGTGGTGTAGACTGATCAAGTGCAATTATGCTGAGATCATCTTGGGAAACAGATAGCTGCTGGTCTCCTCCTTGGCTATCATCCTTTGGAATATTCGTTGAGCTCTCTTCGTAGTTTGATTCCAGCAAAGTGGTTTCTTTTTCAATGGTTCTCGTAGTAGTCTCAAAAGTCTCTTGCTTGATTACTGATGTTGTAGCTTCATTAACAGATTCTCTGGGATTGCTCTCGGTAGGGTGTGCCAAATGATGCAAGATCTCATCTTTGTTTGGAATATCATAGTCCACAAGTTCATTGTGTGTAGTCTCGTCAGATGAATTGTCATCGCTATTGGCAATCTCGTTGGAAGAATAGACATCGTTTACAGAGTATGAAACATCATGTTCAGCGGCTTCGGATGCATCCTCAGCTACTTTGTCAGCTTGTTCTGCGTCATTGGCTTCGGGCACAGAACTAGAGTGTCCATGCATATTGGCAGTCATCTTGTAGTCATCTTCCAAGCTGCTTGACTCTGGTGCGCTGGTCTCCAGACTTTCTGTGAGCAATGTGATTTTGCTATCCTGGGACTCGCCACTGGAAGGTTTTTCAGCATTCATGCGTTTGGGTGTGGTAGTGTACTCAGAATACTGCAGGTCTTCCTCTTCACTCTCTGGCAATATGGTAGTTTCGCTCCTTCTGTTTTCGAGAATGGCCGAGCTAAGCGTTGTGGTGGCTTCCTCCAAAACTGAAGAGTCAGTTTTGACCGTTTCAGCAGACAGTTCATCAGTGGGAAGTGCTGTTGAATCTTCCGGTGCCAAGTGAGAAACTTTCGGTAACACTGTCGTCTGCAACTCTTCACTTGAAGCAGCTGATATTGGGCTGATTGTTGTATCAATAATTTCAACTTTTGTAGTTTCAGTAAAAAGTTCTCCGACTGGTGGTAGCTGTAAGTTTTGAAGCGACTGCTCGACTTCTTCAGGATGCTGCTCTCCAGCTACAGGAAGTTTTCCCGTTTCAAATAGTGGGCTCACTGTTGATTGAACTTCGACGTTCTTTTGAGATTCATCGGTTTGTTCCTCAGATGCATTGCTTTCCTGCTTAACGTTGTTATTTTCTATTCTTACAATATTGTTAACAGCTTGCATTGATTCAGCATTCATGGACGAAATATGTTCACCATCGCTTGGTTGAATGGTGGATGCTTGTTCTTCCAGTAATTGTTCTTTAAATGTGGTTGCTTCTGTATTTTCAAGGATTTCAGAATCAATGGAAGCCACGGTTGTTTGTGCCGGAAGATCACTTTCTTCTACAGAAGCAGGCGCAAGCGTGGATCGTACTGGTTCGAAAGCATTTATCTCGGGATGAAGTTGATGTTCCTCCATTTCATGGGCGTATTGCAGTTGAACCGGTGAGACTTCAAACGAATCTGGCTCAATATCCTTATCGTTGCTTGCGACGTCTCCATGAACCTCAGCGTCCATAATGGTTTCCAGATTCTCATTGGCCGCACTTGGATGCGGTGGATGATTGAACTCCGAACTGACCTCATCCTGGAATTCTTCGCTGGCTAGAAGATCCTTTGGCTCTGTTGTAGACTCGTTTTCAATATTTTCTTGTTCTTCTGAAGGAGACTTTTCATCTGTTGAGTGGTCAAAGAATTCCTCGCTATGTGCTTGCGCAGTGGTTTTCGCAGGAGCATCGTAGATCGGCGTAGACATCGATTGATTTTCATCGTTATCACTATGGATAAAAATTTGTTCGGCGCTAGAAGCTGCTGGTACTTCTTCGGATTCATTTTCCAGTTCTAGACCTTGTACAGGAACTGCAGTCGCGGAAACTGTGGAGGTTGCTACAGACTCTCTTTCAGGCAGAACAATGGCATTATCATGTTGCTCTCCTTGTGGCTGCTGAAAGTGTTCTTCTGGTCTGATTTCCGATGAGACAGCACCCGTTTCTCCTTCATTGCTAGGAAGCATACCATTTCCATGCATGCTATTATCTTCTTGCGATTGTGGCTGCCATTGGTATTCTTGGTCTTGGTAGTCGCCTTGGTCCTGCTCAAACAGAGTTGGATATTGTTGCTGCCAATCATCTGATGACTGTTCATATGTTGGCGATAATTGATCTTCAGCTGAATGTTGATGCTCCGATTGAAGGAGGTGGACATCATCCAGATTTTGCTCGGCACCATTCCGGTCAGTTGTTTCGGAGACCTGCGTGTAACTTTCTGTAGCCAAGTTTTCAGCATGGGAAGCAGTCTCAGCACTTTCTTTGTTATCACTTAGTGGTTCACTGTCGCTAAGTGGGTGAACAAATGGTTCTTCAGGATGGTTTATGGTTTCGTTTAGGATCGATGGCTTTGTGGTATGCTCTTCTTGAGAAATAGGTTCCGAACGAATTGTTGTTCCCTGTTCGATGGGTTCTTCGTTCTCAGTGCTCTGTTTATCAATTTCGACTGGTAAACTCTCAGTTGGGACGATGGGCTCTCCAGCCATATCAATGCTTGCTTCTTCAAGAGGCTGAGCGTGTTCTTCAATGCTACTTGCTTGATGCTCCAGAGCAATTTGGTCTTGAGCCAACGAACCAGCTGCCTCTTGCAGCAGCTCGTCTTGTTGAATAAGCTGCTCTTCCGCCTTAAGTGGTTCAGTGTCTTCTTTTTCGTGCCAAACTTCTTCTTGACTATTTTGTAGGGGTTCGTTATGTTCGTCCTCTAATTGATTGTTGTTTGTTGTTGTTTCTATGTTAGTTTGCTTTTCTGGTTCAAACATTGGCTCTGCAGAATCATGTGGTCCGTCAATTGTTGACGGAGCCATTTCGATCGGACGCATTGGTTCTTCATCTGCAATATCCTCAGGAGTAAGCTCGCCATTACCTTCCAATTCTTGAACTGATTCACCTGACGCCTGAGCCTTCTCTGGACTGAACATAGGTTCTTGTGCGACAACGATTGACGAATCTGATTGCTGGATCACTTCGGTTGGAATGTTTCCGTTCTCAACGATTACGGTCGATGTTTCGTGAGCAACCTCAAATACAGGAGACGATGTTAAAGCTGATTGAGGTTCTACAGCAGCTTCGGTAGAGGTGTTTCCGACGGACTCAGCTACTTCTTGTGGCGCCAGGTCTTCCAGGTTAGGTGCAGCTTGTGAGTGGATAGTGTCCATTTCGATGGGTTCAGTATTGTCGTTGATTGGTGAAATGGATTCGTTTGAATCATTTTGTCCAGCATTCCCTAATGCAACCGAATTTGACATAGGGGTTGATTCTGTGATGCTTTCTTGCCTGAAATCATCGACTGGATGATCAAGTGGCTCGTCGTTATTGTGATCTGCAGAGGACGATGATTGCTGAGGCGCTTCGGTAGCTATTTCTTCTTCTGGAAGGTGATCATGCCATCTATTGTCATTACTAGGAATGGGCTGATGATCGTGGGGAAAAGCCTCAAGAGTTGCACTTTCAATGGACTGCGTCGCGGCAGAATGTTCACTTTCTTCATGGTCGGGAAGTTCTTCTTCGTTCTGAACTACATCTTGATCGACTTCCTGCTGCTGCTCTGATGCCTCATGATAGTCTTGTTGTTGGCTATCTAGTTCGTCTTCGTGTTGTTCGTGGTACACATCGTGTTGATCTGCATCCGTGTTTTCCGTGAAGTTTTGTTCAGTTTGAGAATGCTCTTCTGGTGTATCATGGCTTTCTTCTTCTTCTTGGTTTTCATTCTCGTGCAACTCTTCTTCGTGTGTTTCATGAACCACCTCGTTATGGCTTTCCTGATCGTAATTTTCCTCTTCTCGTTCGTCTTCTGATGATTCGTAAAGATTTTCATCATGATGTTGTTGATCTTCAGGTGGATCTTCCTCGTGTTGATCTCCTTCGTGAATCTGATTCGATGATTCCTCGTGCTGCTGCTCGGAGTGATGTTCATCAGCTGTTTGTTGTAGGAGGTCTTTGTGGTCTTGGATGCTTTCAGTAGCTGGCTTCTCTACGTGATGTTCCTCTAACGCTGGAGATGCCTGACTGGATTGTTGGTGGTCTTCATGTGACACGGCCTCCTCTTCATGAGCAAGATTTTCATTCAGCAGCTCATTGGAGTTATCTGCCGGTTTATCACCGGTTTGATGCACTACATTCTCCATTTCGTGTTCCTCTTCGTGACTAGGATATTTATTTTCCTCGGGTACGATTTGATCCTTAGGCCTAGTATGCTGTTCTTCTTCTACGTCAACTAGCTGCTCATGAGGTCTTTCCTCTTCCACGTGATGAGTAACATGTTCCTCTTCTTCCTGATTATCTTGATGCCCGGCCAGTTCTGATTTGGGAATGTCATCCGGATCTTCTGCATTTTGAATTTCATTCAACGATTCCTCATGTCTTTGTGTCGTTTGATCGTCTATTTGTGGTGACAACGAAGCAATCAAGGACTCTGTTGATGTTGTTGTTGACGACACGATTGGAGTAACAGTGGTTGTTGTAGAGTCGTCTACGCAAGCACCACCTATTTGTTTGAATGGAGATGTACACTGACAACGGCCGAAAAGATTTGGAATTAAAAAGTCGCAATGCGTTCGGACGTCCCACATTTCACAATGGGCATTGCTGTAGCAAACTGTTCCAGGACGGGCAGCTGTAAATGCAAAGAAAAATTGGGAAGTTGATAAAGATTTCCTCGGATGCATATGTATGAAGCTAGATTATGGTAGGATTATAGGTATATGGTATAAGTGCATGCAATTTAATCTCTAACTAGAGTATAAATGAAAAGTCAATCTCTGTTTGTCTTTCTCAGGACGAATTTTTGCGACTTCCTGCCAGCGAATATGAGGGAAAGTAAATTCATTTCAACCAGAACTAACTTACTCGAGGTCTGATTTCAAAAAAACATCGATTTGAAATATTGATCATGTTTCAAATAGTCTGTAGACATTAACCACACATACAGTCTCGACATAAATCACAAGACCTCATAGAGGAGGTCTGCTCCGAGACTGAGTGGGCGGAATGCGTGCCTGGAGCAACATAGATATGAATATGACAATATAAAGATCACCAGCCCTCGGCAGTATAAATCATAAATTGGTCTCAACTTCTTCATCTGCATTGGTGCATCACATGCACATGCACATGCGACAGAGGTGCAACACGTCCACCTGGTCAGGTGGTCTTCTGCATTCTAGACTTGTCTGTGATGCGTGAGTTATTAACAGTCGCCAGCGATGTCGTGACTGTCCACGCGAGTATCTGATGGAGTCTTCAGCAGAATGTTCATCTACGTGTTGCGCTTTGGATTTGATTTAGTGATCTCATTTGCCTATGATCTGTGTTTGTTTGCTTGCAGGACAGACGGACGCACGGATCGCTGGCACCACGCGACGCATTTATGCAAACCACACAAAGTCTGCACGTCTCACAATGGATGCGTGCGGAAAAGTGATCAACATGAAACTAAGTAGCGGCAAATTGAATAGTTGGTGCAGTAAAATGTTTTTAAACGAATAAGTCAATAACAGATTGAGGACATCCTAGCGAATCCAAGATCCTGATTTCATAGTTCCTCGAAACTGACGGTACATCCCTGAAATCTATTCTTTATATTATGAAGAGCTGCTAATTTTATTCAAATAAAAGTTCTATAGACAATGAGAGAGACCGGACTCTCCTGATTACAAATGCAACCCACTGTGGAACTCTAGATCTGCCCAAGCAACCTGCAGACCATGCTCGATATCGACCACATCTGTCCCACAAAAAATCTTGTCCATCAAGCAACCACGCATTCAAACCAGAAAATCTATTAATCATCAAATTTGCAACCAAACTGGAACTGGTCACCATTCACTCGCAAAAATGCATTTCGACCCTTCCATTGCAATTGCATGCAAGTGCATCGGGAGATTTCACTTCCAAAACAAATCTCGTGCCCATTTCGAGCACATTCAAATCGGATGGGCTGCGCGTGTTAGCCTAAAACTACGCACAGGCATTGTAATCAAGTGCACTTGATAGTTTGCAGATAATCTGCATGTAAATATATTCCATGAAACAACAAACCATCGAACCGAAACTGCTCGGGCATTGTATGAATTGAATTCCACAAAAAGCGGGCTAGGAAGCGTGGTTTGAATACTAACCCCACCATGGATTCACCACTACGTTCCATTGAAGATGCATTTGGATCAGGCATGGATGGCTGAATGTGGTTTAGAAGAGGGGTTTCAGTTTTGTAGAGAGTATCGATGGATTGATTTATTTCAAGTAAAATATCTTTGAATAGGAAAATTTGAATCAAAAATATTTGAAACCGAGGGAATGTTCTGTTGTGGTAAGGCTTATGAGAAAAGTTTACTAGGACACGATAAGCAAATATCAGCGTTGCCTATTTTATACTAAAATAATGAAGACACAACCAGTGTATTTCAAAAGAAGGGACCAAATTCTTCACTAACGTTGTTCCGATTTTTAAGCTATATTAAGATGAAACAAATAGTCCTAAATTAAATAAACCTCAAAACAAATTATTGCACAAATAAAAATAAAATACTAAATTTCTGTCCAAATCATTAAATAAGTGTCTAAAATAATAGAATCCTGATTAGCAAGTTTACATAAAAAATACAGTATAAATTCATTAATGAATTAGTGATTTGAGAAAATAAGTGTGATTCGATTTGCATCAGACTTTCTAAGTTTGCTTCGGACGTATCAAAATAATAAAGAGCTTTGATATAAAGTCAAGAAAATTTTCGTATTTCTAATCAAACAGAAAAAATATATTCGAAACTGTTATACTAATTTACAAAATCACTACTTTATATGGAACGAAAATCACCATTCCATGCTCATTCATGGCTGCATTCATACTCGCTATCATAAATTCTGTTTTTCTTATATTTTGAAAAAAATTTCAAAAAATGTTTTGTGAAAGTTTGGTGTATTGTTTCAAATTGATAAATTATATCTACACCTATCTGTCTATAGTTCTATTGTAAGTGTGTTGAAAACAGAAATAATTGAATTTTTTTTAAACAATTCAATTGAAATCTCGACCGAGAAATTCAATTAAAGCGTATACCGATAACTTTGTTGTACGTATGCAAAATTTCTGAAATACCATATCAAATTTTTGAGGTCATCTAAGAAAAAAAGCCTTTGGTTGTAGTTTAAACGAAACATTTCATAAAATTGCGCATTTATTTGAACTAAACTGAAATGTTTAATAGTTTATCGAGATTAGGAGGTTAGAACGCCGTGAAATAATCGCCAATATGCATTTCAAATTGAAATTTTTTTTGGCAAAGTTAAAATAATTATTTTATTATTACTAATTGAGGAAATTTGCGGATATTTCTTGCTTAAAATTGCCATTACCAGCAACCAACAGAATTTGTAGTAACATTGAGGTTCAACTAAAGTAAAGTGTGTATGATTTGATTTAGCCAACTTATATCTGTGCAATGGCATCTATGGACCATGCATGCCTTCAAAATATCATTTCTATTATTATCATTTTCGTGCTATTCAATCAAATTTCACATTTCTGCATAAGCTTCCCCTTGCTATGAGCCACCAAAATCTATGCGAAAAGATTCACATTCCAAGGACGCAGTGCCTGTTTTCCCTGGCTGTTTGAAATGTGATTGGACCTTCATCAAATAGAATATTGTATTTAGTCATCCCTGATTAGCACCTGACGTGACTCCAGCAATCCGATCAAAATTCAATTCATTCCTATGAAGAGTAAAACTGCTATATCTTCGCCAATAGCTTCTGAAGCGTTTCCGTGAAGACTATTTGTATGAACCCAACAATGTCTTGAAGATACTATGTAACTAACTGTATCTTGGTCGTGTACTACATGCACGTAAATGTGCTGAAATTACGTTTATTTGGCAAGATCAAAGTCACTGTCGAGCGGGGCCATAATTCGTAATTTGTAGTGGAGGCGCACGTCCGGCCCAAGTATGAGGAGGATCCAGCAAAGAGCTGGGCGATTGGGTATGGGTCTAGACAAGATGGATGTCAAGATCACTGGGACAGTCGTCGGCCAGCGTCTTATAATAAACATAAATGTTTCAATAAAACAACATTAAAAACACACGGCAGAATATACATAGAGTTGTCCCCGTGGACGATCACCTGGACGTGGTACCAAAGCCTGCAAGTTTATTGTTGCTGAAGCCGGCCACATAAATTTCGGTCAGCGAACGAACATTAATGCGATGTTCATGTTGCACATTTCGAATTGATTTAAACGATTCAAACATTTAGGTTGGATACTGTTATAATGGATTAATTGAGCTCATGTGCGATCCAATTCCCACACTGGTGCGCGTACATGAAACACGCGGCGCGGCAGTGATAATTGTTCAAAGTCGAGAACTGTTAAAATTGCTTTGGAAACGATTGAACGGATTCGATTCTTTCTTTCTGATTCGTATGTATGTATGTATTTTGACTACCACTTGGAGGGAAGGTGTGGAAAGCTCTGTTGTAAATTGCAGACAAAGTGCATGATGGTAAATGTGAAGAGCGATACCGCTCTGTTAATGCAGAACTCTGTAGTTTGTGGAAGTGAAGTTTACCACCTTGCCAAGTATTGATTGCTATTATTTCTGATTATTGGCGGAACAACCGCGAAGTGAAGCCAAGCCAACTGCGGAAATAAGTGTTTAATGTTTGTATTGAGTAAGATCAATTAGAAAGGGCGTCAGATTTTCAAGAGCAGAGTTCAGAATGAAGAAATATCTAGTTTCCTATTTGTAGTTCATCTTCGAGCTGATTCTTTCGATAGGTAATATGCATACTAAAATAAACATCAATTAAAGAGTAAGATCTAGTCCTTTTACTTCTAGAAAAATAAGCCACGATGAGTAAATAGATAGTCGTAGAAACACCTGCAGAAGTAAGCAGCACTCATATTTTCATTCAAGGCTGAGCATTTTTAACAAATATGCTCCGGTTCGCCTGAAATGCAGTTGAATTGTTAGTATGCAAATACACAGTAATATCTGCCGGAAACAGCGTAGCGACTACATACTACTGGTATTTAAGGGGGGTAAGGTTTGACACCTGTTTTCTTCTTCTGAAAGTACAACATCTGAAGAATATTGTATTAAATTTGTAGGTCATTCGGAGCAAAACTAACGAAATTACAGTAGGTTGGGTAACCGTACTTCTTAGGTTTGCGCTGAGCGGCAACTGTTTCGGTCTCTATTGTATTACTTTTATCGACAGAAGCAAAAAGATGCCTTAGATAACGTGGATGATAGTGAGGTACTGTATGGGCCCGGCATCGATGATGATATGTACGTATTTTATAAGAAAATCGTTTTTTTTTCAAGACATTTTCATTTTTTCAGTGTACAACCCTAAATCGATTTTCTCAAACATGTAATTTTTAAAGTCGGTGACCAGCCTACAGAAAAAACTACTGAACCGCTCGTTTTAAAGTTTTGTACACATACTCCACATATATATATAGCTCTCTAGTTACGTTGAGTTTTTTTAAAACAATAATTACTAACAATTTTACAATAACAAATAGGTCGATATTTTCGTCAAAAATCGTTTATTTGGCTTCAAAATGGTGCCAACAATTAAAAAATTGAATAATTAAAAAAAAATTGACGAGACTGGAGAGATAAAGTAATAAACTGAAAAAATCATTTTGATTTTTTGGTTTCAGATGATCCAGTGATGCTGTAGGCTGATCACCGCACAAAAAAAAATTCTAGGCGCCTGCGGAGATCTACAATAAATCCGTTATTTCTCTCTATTTTTGAACAAAAATTTTTCTAAATATTCTTCACATGTTGTACTTTTATATTATAATATGTAAAATAAACCTATGATAATAGTTTTTTCTAAAAAAAATTCATGAAAAAAGGTATTTTTTAGACGAAACAAACCTTACCCTCCCCTTAAAGATGGTGTATAGAAAAAGACAGCTCATAGTTCATAAAGGAACTATGGAGCTTGGTAATAATTCTGCAAAGAGAAGAGTGCTGTGATTTTATTTTATTGTTTGCATCTAAAAAACGGTTTGCATCTAAAAAAACGGTTGTTTTACATACTGAACATAACTTTTGATTTAATGTTTTTAGCTCCTTTCAGAATAACAAACTGAATTTGCTATCAATATGTTACTTTAAATTAGGAGG
Organism: Oxycera nigricornis; assembly: GCA_963942545.1. Lineage (NCBI taxonomy): Eukaryota > Metazoa > Arthropoda > Insecta > Diptera > Stratiomyidae > Oxycera > Oxycera nigricornis. Next base: position 6,569,936 of record OZ012663.1, on the reverse strand, counting down.
TTCATGACTAAACGAAACACCTCCATTTTGGATACTTTTTAGTTTCCTGGACGGAAAATTTTTGATTGTATTTTCATCAGAGATATTTTTTTTTATGAAAAACACGTCAATATTCTGTAAAGGTCGAAAACCATTCCATTTGAAATAACTCAATCACGAATTGAAAATCCATTCATGTAAAATGTTTTCCTTAACTTAAAAAAATCAGTTTTTATCGAATGAAATGATTTTTTTTGTTTTGAGTTTGTGTGTTTTGTTGTTTTCTCATAGGCAAGTAGAATTATCTAAGAAAAAATAGAAGTGCTTCATGGTGAAAGCGTTTCAAGTAATATCATAAAATGGATCCACTTTTTTTACATTCCAAAAAAGTTTCATTAAAAATTATAGGCAGCTAAAAACTAAAAAAAATACTATAAATGAGTGGAAAAATACATGGTTACTGGTAATATGTTTTTTTTTAATACATGTTGTGAGCTGTTCCGAAGATCCTATTTGTAATTCCATCGTGTGAGCTTTGCTATGAATTGGCTAGTATTTTGAATGATTTTTCATTAAAAGGTGACAAAAATCTTTTGCAGCCGACTTACTTTTTCCTGGTCGGAAATATTTGACGAGGACGGAGTTTGTAGGACCTGATAGCTTGCTAATATTGAGTTAGGTTTAATTGTTGGCCATGTTTTGCAGACTCATTTGATTTTAAAGTCGAAATGCTACGAAAAAAATGTAGAAACAGAAAGCTGAAAGTCACATTTCGGACGCTGTAGCTAACCTGATCGAATTTTTGTCATTGTCAAACGACTGATGCTTTCCCTCGAGATATATGCTTCACACATTTCTAATATCCATAGCTTTAAGTTACCTTTCAGAAGTTGAGAAATTACACTTACTTAAAAACCATTCAACACTTGGATTATTGTTCTAAACATACTCTAGAAGAAAGTAATACAATGGAAATATTTCATCTAAATTAATTAATCATAATAACCTCACTGATAACAATAGAAAACGATTCAAACCGTAGTAAAATTATTCTCTTGGCAATCAACCGCACTTTAGAGTGCACTTTCATTTTTTCACAGCCACTAATACTTATGAAGATTTGATAATGAAAGTGTTGACTAGTTCTAGACAACATAATTTTTTTATATGGTAAAACACCGCATTTCACACATTGCTTGATGTACGACAATTTCGTCCAACACCATTTGGCTTCTCAGTTACCTACTAATGTTTTTTAGGGGTAATTAAAAAGCAAAAAACCCACGAAGAAAGACAATGAAATGCGAAATAACAATGAAAAAAAATTGTATCTCTTTTGATGAGAGATACATACATAGATACGAAGAGGTTGCCATTAAAGATGTGGCCTTGGAATAAAGTTGCACTCTGCTGCGGCGTGAAATAAATTTCGGTAATTATTGTCTTTCTCTTTAATTTATTCAATCATTTTCCATTGTTTGAGTATTCTAGCATTTTTTGATTTTTTTTTGGCGAAAACCACGTGAGGTGGTTTCCTTTTTTGGGCAATTATGAAGAAATTGTTTTGTATTCTGCACATTGGAGAGATATGGTAAAAGTGGTGAGATTTTTGATTGTCAATGGGTTTTTTCGATTCAGTTTTCCTATAAATTTTGTTAATGAAAATGATTCAAATTGTTTTCTATAGATTTGGGTTTATGTGTATGACAAACAATTAAAATCTTTCAATGGTTACATTCTGCAATAGATACAGGAAACTGCGTGAAAACAATTAAGTAGAATTAACTATGAGTATCTAAAAACTTCAGTTCTCGCGCCTGAATACATCCAGAAACCATGCAGCTATAATAATTTTTGACCTCAAACTTTAGTTCATTTCTTAGAATCGATCCAATTTTCAGATTTCAATACTTTCGCAACAAACAACTTCATAGCAACGAAATATTTTGCGTGTTTTGAGAGATTTTAATGGCAAAAAAAAACTCGCAACGAAAAAACCAGTAAGAATTTATCAAAAATTTTAAATGTAGAAGAATTGAAACGGGCTTCAAATATTTTCTGTAAGTAAGAACAACTGTTAGATCCGAATAAAGCACGCATGGTGCATATATAACGAGACGCATTTTACTGTTTATTAGTTTTAATAATCTACGCTTACAACTGTTACTATTCAAAGGTAATTCCCATTTGATGGGACCCCCTGCGAATGATAATTCATACTGATTCGCACTTTTGAAATTGTTTGATTGTTGTTTATAAAAGCACTTTTCATGAAATAGAGCAATTGAACATTTTTTCCAAAGTTCATTCTGGACTATCTTTGATAGTTGTTGCAATCAAAATGTGTTGGTGTAGTCTTGGTATCTAGCTATCTTTGAATCTATCTATCTATTTCTAAATATATCTGGAGAGTTCATGGGCTTAGGTTCAGATGTGACTGTGAAATTTGGTTGGTGTGAATAACATGGCAAGGTACTCCAACCTTTTGTAACATTTATGTTTCCGTTCATTCGATCGGAATGGTGATTTTCATGTGAATATGAAAAGAGGAGTAAGCAGTCATTCTGGGTTAGAGATGTTATGGTCCAATTTTCATGCAAACATGAAGAATTATATGATTTCAAACAAGTTTTGGGCTATTAACGCCATTTCTTGGGAATGACACAGCAAACCTTAAACATATTTTTGGAATCTGTAATTCAAGCTTACATGGTATGTTAATTTTAGTTAATATTTCCAGCATGGCAGTTGAACGCAAGTCTTTATTACTTCTAAGTTCACAATTAACAAGGCGAAATTTGGAGTGGCAAATCAAAAGCAATAAGGTGACGACAAATTTCAATAAAAAAATTTAAGTAATTTTCTGTTTATTTCATTGATTGAAATCTCAATTGGAGTTGCCTCGACTCACGAACACAGTAAATGAGACAATAGTCTTTTCAATGCCAGGAAAAAGTATGCAAAGTAACCATATTTTTCCCTAAATTATATTATATAGTACCAACATTCTATTGAGCCAAATTTCTTTGTAAAAAATGTGGTCTAAGTGCGACCCTCGAGGCCCACACGACTAACTTCCCAGTGGTTGAATAAAAAGCTATAATTTGCTTTTATTATTAATTACTATTATTAATAATAATTATTATTAAACATTATTATTCTAAATTAATATAATTACTGTTACTATTTTTATCAGTTTTTTATCTAACCATAAAAGATTTGGTAGAGGAAGACGTCTCCACCACCTGGTCATCCTCTACCAAAGCCTTGGCAACCTTGTCCTCTTCGTCCACATCACCCTTCTTGTCCTCCATCTCGGCCTCGGAATCCACAACTATTATTGAGGGTATTTAATTATTGTTTAAAATAATCATTCGTTATTAAGAATGTTTGACCGTTACTGAATAATTATAATTGAATTTATATATACAATATCAGATTATAACTAATATTATTTGATTGTTATTAACAATATTAAATTATTTATAACAATATCCAATTATTAACTGCATTAGCGTCTCTACTCCCATTCACCCAAACCTGATAATAAAAGTTTGCAATTTTATAAATTAATCTTGTTTTTAAATAACATTTTTTACAAATTTGATCACAATTTTGCTAAAACGCACAATAATAACAACATTACTATGAAGGTATTTGGTATCTGCAAGAATTAATAGTGCGTATCAACAGTTTAAAAATAAGCAATTTTTAGTCGTTTTTTCAGTTTTTTCATCCTAAATAAAAAACGGCCCAACCGATTTTGCTGAAAAGTCATTCAGTTCTAAGTTACGTAATTACGCGTCGTTTAAAACCAGTCCCACGTCAATCCGATGTTTGGTTCTTGAGATAATCGAGACGAAAAATTACTCCGAACGCACATACGTACATACGCACATACGCACATCCGCACATACGCACATCCGCACATACGCACATACGCACATCCGCACATACGCACATCCGCACATACGCACATCCGCACATACGTACATACACACTCACAGACATCTCTCTAAAAACGATGGATTTGGATTCTAGAGACCTTAAAACGTGGAGATATGTCAAAATTTGGGATTCGCAAAATCGACCCCATTACAATAACTTCCCATAGGAAACTGGGAAGTTAAAAAGATATAATACTACCCCAAATTAAACATAACATAATTTCCAAAGAAAAGCGTTTTTCCACCGCAAAGCATTGAATAAAAATGACAAGCGTGTTATGAATAAGTTTTGCGTGTCTTTTTGGTGTCAAAACAAAATGGATTAGGGTAACTGATGTAAGGTAAAGCGATTCTGCAGTAATCACGAACACCATTCGGTAGAAAATTTAGATTTCTGTGAAAGAAACTAATAAAATAAGATTAAAAAACAAAAAGGATTCGAGAAATCTACTGAACATAAACTGTAGAGTCATAAATAGCGTTCAATGTGGTTGATTAATAATTTTTTCCTTCATAGTTGGACTATTTTCGGAAAAATGTGACAAACAAATATTGATGGTACCAAAAACCAAATATTCTGTGCAGTTCATTTCGACAAAGAAAGCAGTGCAGCTTTTTATTCGATTCCCCGAACTGTTCAAAAAAAATCACAGCATTTTTTGTTAGTGTAAGAATAATGATTGTTCAATGGTTGTTAACGTGTGAATTTGTATTTCTTCTAATAATAAGAAATCATGCTATGCACCTAGAAAATCAAAGATGAAAGCTGGCGAAAATCGTTTTGAAATTAACACACTATCTTTGAGATTTCAGTGTTGCACAAAGCTTGCTACATAACTGTTAGTCTTGGGTTTATTTTGGAAACCTAAAATGCATTCAAAAAAAAATTCGGTCACTATCATATTCCGTTAATAAACTTATGCAATTGTTTGATGCATTTAATTTTCCTTTTAGTTACATAAACTCTCATCCTAACCTTCTTAAAGCAAATAGCGAACATTTGTACATGATTTTTTTATAAAACCTGAATTCTGTCAGTCCAAGAAATTACTTTCGATTTCATAGCCTCATTTCACCAGCAAGAACCTCAACTCCTGAAAAAATGTACAATCATGCTTTCAGTTGCGGCATCTTCACAAAATATGCTGAAGTAGCTTCAATTATAGCTGCTTTAATCAAATCCTCCCAATCAAAATGGTGTAAAAGCCTCATTCAAACTCCTCTATTCACGCGGATCGATTCCATTTCAACATTAACATACTTTTTTAAAACCTTCTTTGATGTACTCAACTGCGGAAGGTGCAACTGAAATTTATTTCGATTTAAGCAGCAAAAAATATTTTGATACGCATGCATTGAAAGGCGCGAAAAAAAGCGATCAAAAGCTTGAAAGAAAATCACGGTTAATCAGGAAATTGATTTTTTGATGTTTGCCCAAATTCGATGGCTTCCATTGTATCTTTCTTACACTGTCGACGGACAAAAAGATAGATGGATTCATAATCTTTTTGCTAATGTCGTCGTCGTCTCCATTACCACGATTACCGTTCAGTCCCTGCAAATTCCTCAACGAATGGTTGCGTTTCCCGCCATCGAGAGTTTGACAGTGACATGGCGTGAATTCAAAGTTTGCTGCGTGCGACGATGAAAATGACGAAGAATGGAACCAGTTTTGATGATGGTCAAAATTTCATTATTAATTGAATCTTTTCTATGAAATAAAGAAGAAGCCGAAGAGAAAAAACAGCATGACGCGAATATGGGTCACGGCGTTATAATACGGTGGAATTCTCACCTGCCGCGATAAGTAGTGAAATTATAGGGGGAAATTAAAATGCTGCTGCAAACGTAAATTATAGTTTAATTGAGGCGATACTGGCCGCCGTTTGCCTTTGAGAATCCATGCAAGTAGGAATGACACAGTGCTGTCCGTTTGTTTGTTTGTTTACAGGCTGCATAACAACTTTCATTGTTCTAATTTAATATGTATTTTCAGTTGTTGGCTGGTTTGGTTTGCGATAGTTTGAAACGAGCGCGGAACAAGTTTTCGTGGATACAAAGGTATTACAGTGAGACTTTTTGGATGGAATCGGTGAACAAGTTGGAAAGTATAAATTTATCTTGGAGATGAATCAGCTGTGGTAAAAGATATTTGCTGAAATCATTGCCAGATCTGCTGAGGATGGATGATCATTTTGGAGAGACGAATGGCTGTTCAGTTAGTTTTCTAACTTTAGTAGGGTGGTTTTTTTATTAGTCTGTTCGTTAGCCAGTCATAACAATATGAGATTACATCAACAACGAAATTGAATAGTTACATGCAACTGAGTACTCAGCTGCATTATAAACAAGTTCCTCACTTAGCAATGCTAACTTCTTGTTGAACGGATTGTGGTTCACTTAAAACACAATATTTATTCCTTTCCTCCACTCCAAGCCATCAATTATGATCTAATCGCCACAAATGATACACCATTTGAAGTATCCAAAGGTATTTGCAGTTTGAACTGCAGCTAATGGTATCCAGTGAACCAATAAAAATTGCCTTTATTGCAACGCTATCCATAAACTAGGGATTCGTTCAATAACAAAGTCGTCAACAGGATATTTAATACAGCCATAAAATACACAGCAATCAATATGAGGTTCAACGTTCAGGCGATTCTGCTTCGTCGTAGATCCTCTACTCTTGGCGCTCCAATGACATGGGACAGTGGGCATAAAATGTCTATTGGGAAAAATCACTTGATCCTCCCATAAATTATGCTTTAGTATCTGATCTTTTAGTTAGCAACATAATATTTTTATGGCAGTCTCAGGCAGAGTGTGTTCTTACTAGTTTGACGAAGCATCTGCACGCCATGACTAGAATTCAGACCGCTGAAGCTGTTCTATTCCTCGGAAAGCAAACAAAAAGCTGGTTAACTTTTGGGTCTGGCCTTATCCCGATTGTGAATGCGGGTATCAACGTTTTCGAATGTTAATTAGAAAATCACACACCAGGTCGCCGTCATCGTCATCTTCACTTTGAAGGAAAACAGGGTAACTAGCGGTACGCTTGCACTTTTTGCTCTATTTGGGATAGTGTGTTGCACTGCAAACAATCATTGCTTCTTTGGCTACACCGATAATTCCATCGACTACTCTGGTTTCACGCTTCCATTTATATAGAGTGAACAAATCATGAAAAGGTTGGTTCCTGTGCAGTTCTCCCCTTCGCCTGGCGAGGTTGCAAATGTGTGGCATGTATGGCTGACATACGAGCTGTTCAGCACTATGGCTGGCATGTAGTATCGTCTGTTTTGTACCTGTTCGATTGGACGCATGTCCGACCGCGATTTTGCAATTAATGCTGATCAATCGTGCAGGTTCAATCAATGGGTTGAACATGTTGATCAGCACGGCAGCTACAAGACCTTCCTCGGCGATGAAGTTCGTGGAAACCCAATATGTACCTTGGATGCCGACGTCTTCGATTGCGACTGCGAGGTACTCGGAAGAACTAGCATGGAAGTCGACGGCGATGCTGGTGAGCGAGGCCACGTTTAGGCTTTTCGCATTGAACCTGCGCTTGCTACCTAGACTTGAGCTGACCTAGAACTTGAACAATCTTTGCGGTTGATCTTCATTAGCCGTATGATCTGCAGCAGTGCATGCATTAGCCGGTGTGCAGGCACGATGCATGTTCATGGCTAATGCCCACGAGCAACGATGCTGGAATTCCATGGACGTTTACTTATTTAGCATGTTCGTTCCCAAAATGGGGCTGAGGTATTTGATTCGGTGAAAAATGCTCAGAAACTGGGACGAACTGAAAGAGAGTTGTCCGTATTATATGTTGCAGGTCATCTACATTTCATGACTCCAATGGATCACGATAAAATAGTAAAAGGTCCTTTCGCCAGGCAGCCTAGGTATCTGGATTTAATCACTGGTTAAGCGTTTTATACATCCAGACCTTCTTCACTTAAGAACTAATCTGCCTTCCTTAGGATCAGAGATCAATCCTTTCCTTTCCAATCTGGGATCAAAGTTACAACTTAATTCCCCAAAGAGCTCATCCAATTAGAAATAACTATTTCTGGCGACCTCAGTAACTACTTAGTAACTACGCTTACCCGAATCGTCAGGACCATAATCATGGCAGAGTGGTATCTATGTTAAACATAGACTTGAATCGAAAATAGTAGCAGCTGTGCTAAGTCATAGCGTTCATCTGTAACTTTCTCATAGCCATGACGCGGTTTTTTTGTTCTGCACAAAAGGAAATCGACAATGATATTTTAGACGATATTAAAAATCATAATCGAAGGAATGAAAACGAAATTGGCTTCATTTCTCAAAATTAACCCAGGAGCTGAATCAAGAACTGAAAGTGAAATTCTACGACATTATAGGATTATGTGATACAAATCCAAATCAAGTGAAACTTGACTTGTTTTATATTAAATTGAATACGACGTGTTGAATCCTTAAATGCGTAGCTTTTAGATGATGAAGCTATTTTCCCAAATTGCAATAGAGAGCGGCCCCACAATTCGGGCAAAATTATTTCAAAACATTTCAGGCGATTTAAAATACATATCTTCTAAAAAAGGAAAAATGGCTCAGTTTTTTTTATGGCAAATGAAATATTTTTTTTATTTTTACCATTTGGGCAGCAAAAACTACTTTTTGAATAGGTTTGACTGTGATTGTGAAAAAAATACAAATAGTATGATAAATGATCGGTTTAGAAAGGTGCTAGGGATCAGTTGTTTAAAATTGTTTAAACAAATGTGAGAAACTCTATAAAATATCTTAGAGCGCATGGTTTTGAATTTTCATCTAAATTTCGTTTTTGCAATAAAGTATGCTTATTTTTGGACTAAGAAAATTTATTTTAACTAATTGAAAATGATATTTTGATTACCGTCCCTGAACTGGTAGAAGACATTCGGGAATAATTGACTTCCATATGGACAGTCTTGTTTCAGTGTGCATTCATAATGCATGATTTGGTTCAGGATCTATGATTTGGCTCAATGAACCAACCCCCTTCGCTTGAATTCTATACCCAAAAGGTCAGATCCAAAAAATCCTACCGAATTGTACACTCCGCATTATTGATCCCAAATCGAAGAATCAACCTGCGAACAATCGAACACGAGGAACCATTATAACCATAAACTGCTACACTCCTCATCTTCAAATCGCTTCCATCGAAACGAGCACATTTTCAACAGAATAATTGGTATTGATTGGAAACATTGTTGGCTAGTAATAGAGCAATCTGTAGTTAGAGGCTGAGCACGAATAAGAAGAGTGAGTGAATTCAAATCAATGGCGAGCATCGAGCTCACCATGGTTGGAAATGAAAGAATTACCGCAGAAAAGAAACCATTCTTCACACATCCACAATATGAACAAGTTTGTTTCATTTTTTGCTTGAAAAGAAGAAAAGTAAACATCTGGGCATTTGGGTCACTGAAGCAGCCAACAAGTAGGCATGAGCATAGCTACCTTAAGTGGATTGTTGATCTGCTTGTTGAGCCGTTGTTGTTTTTTCTTAGTTTCTGAAGAAGTTTATTGTAAAGATCATAGCAATCAGTGTGTTAAATAATGCAGTTTAGGAGTTCCCCGAAGCAGGTACCACCAGCGAGAAAATTGACGAAAATCGAAGCCAGAGTAGTCGAAATAATGGTAAGAAAATTATAGTTCGGCACAAGCAGGTGCAGAAAAATGCACGGATTTTATATGGCAATCCCGTGATAATGCTTGCATATAATTTAAATGCGACATCTCAAGGACCCAGCCATGCAGGGAAGGTATGATATGAAGTCACAATACCGACTGTTAGCTCCACTCATACTTGCAAAAAGCTTATTTTCTATGGCATCTATCTAAACCTCATATTTTGAGGGAGTGTATAAGATACCCAGTGTACTCTTTTCCGTTCTTTCAAGAACGGTGCATTCAAAGCTCAGAACATTGGACGAAATAGTTAATTTTCAGAAAACCTCGTATCCATGCTGTTGGAAGCCTGTTCATTAACGAATTCTGTACATCTAAAAGACATTTGTGCACTTTTCAAAAGAATGTTGCCACTGAAGACTGGTCTGAGTACATGAACCTTTGGAAGCCTGGGCCTTAACATGAAACAGATCGTAGCACAGAAGGCACGGTTAGACGCAATATTACAGCTTCATTCATAATCTCAATTGTCTTTGGAGTGTTTTCTCATTTTTCAGTTGTCGCCTTTCGTTTCCTTTAACCTCAACTCGCACACAGTACCACAGCACAAAATATGCAATGTACGAGTTTGTCTGCAATTTTTAAATTGCAATTACTTGCATGCACTAACAATAAGATGCATATCTCAGTGTAAATACTAAGTGTTCAAGTGGTTAGTCCGGTAAAACAAGTGGATGGAAGAACGGTAAGTCTACCAGCCTAACAGCAGTCCCAGAATCCAATTGAGATTATGAGGATGCTCACCACATACGATCTGCATACGAGTATGTATCTTCGTGCGGTTGCAGCTAAATGCAAAATTATCACGAATGGTTACAAGTACGTCACTCATCGGGGGACGGTTGTTTTATATTATTGTTGTTTTTCGAGGTGATAACGAATCCCGCTTAAGTACACGTTCACAGTTCATACTTTGGTCAATGACCACAATTCCATTAGCAGGCGAAGACGTGCCTTCATATTGGGAATTATTATTTCCTGTCGCTCCCCGACAATCAGAGGGTATTTCGAGTGTTGGATGGATTTGCGGAATCGGGCCGTGGTTAGTTTGCTATGAAAGGAAGAGGCATGAGTGAGATTAATAAATTTCGCATTGGTATCCTGAAGAGGATGCTCACACTTAGGCGTTGATTGTCTTATAGTTTAAAGTATCTTTATTTCGGTGTCAAAAATGTGATATATAGTATTAGCCTATTTTCATATGTGCTTTTGTGGCGTGGGATCGTTCCTGGCCCAAAAAAGTCATATCAATTTTAGCTTGGAAAGTGCACAAGATGCAACCTGTTCTGTGAGATCGCCAGATTGAGTTGAGTAGGATCCATAGCTAGATAATCGAAGAGATCTGTTTGGCTACAACCTTAATTAATTTATAGCTACTGAATTTTCAATCGAGATCATCAGTACTCCATTTTTGAATAACTTTTAGTGTTAGATGGCTATGTAAAAATAATGAATGGTAAACTTCAGCACAATCATTAATGAGAGCTTAACAGAGCATCCAATGCCAAATGTGTTTTCTAAATTATCGTCAAATCATATAGTCTCTCTTCAATCGTGTCTAATTTATTATTAAATAATTTCGCCGACTTATGAATCAAATAAACTGGCTAAGAACCACATTCGCCAATCTCTGAGCTATCATCGAATTTCTCCAGAAAATATTTCACTGAATTGGTTGAATTTACCATTTGAATGGGTTGGAAAATCCAAGCATGAAATGTATACATACATATATATTCTCAACACGTCAATCACAAAAACCGCAAATCGATCGAAATTCCTCATACGACACAACCAAACAGAAAGCTATCAAATGTACAATTTATTTTCTTCTTCTTTTGGGAAATTGTGTTAAGTAGTTCACCATGAAGAACTAACCGGCGAACCGGGCGAGTGAGTAAGCAACCGTGGAAGGCGACACGAAACTGAAAAATCAACATAAACCACAGAATTTAAGATTTTCTGCACTTTGAGTATGTTCGACACTGTACTGTGGCATTCCGACAATTTTCATGTTAAAGTCGCAAAGACGAAGTAATGAATAAATAAGTGATTTGCATACCACATTATGTTAATGCTATGACGTGTAATTATAGGATATGACCGAATACTGTGGTTAAGTTGGGTTTGAAAATGTGAATAGTGTCGCTTTTGTTCCATTTCCTTTGAATCGAAATAATTTTTGGCAAGGTTATACAGCATAAATATATCGACATCTTATTGCACTTGGCAAACAAATAGGTAACATCTACCATTCCTGTTGGCGACAAGATTTATCTACGACTGCATTTTTCGGATTGCATTTGACACCACGCTAAACGGTCTTCGGATGCAGCTCCGCATGCAATCTAGATTTCCTCAAGACGCGCCTCCTTACCACCTCAACTCCACACATTTTACAGATGTCAACAAGATCTCCGATTCGATAGCGTGATCCGCCAGCCCACCTACTTTTCCGCGTCGCACCTGAGACGGTGTGAAAATTCATTCATCGCTCAAGCGAACTCGTATCTGCAAGAATGGTGCGGATCGCGGGGCGCGTCCGAGGAAGTGTTACACTACCTGTAATTTATCTTGGGCTGATCATACCACGCCGCGTTACATACCATCCAGAGTGACATAATCGATCCGCAATCGTGTACATGCGGTCTTGCGATGCCTTCTTGCATAGCTGGAATGGTTGCAATATCGAGTGCGATCAAGATCGCGATAAGGACTCGCAGATTGCGATGCCTAGATGCAAGATTGCAGCGTGCTGGCATTGTTGCTACGAAACATTGGACACGAAGCAGTCTTGCCTAGCTACAGAGGAGCATAGCTGGAGCAGCAGACAAGTTCAACAGACAGCTAAACAGATGACTATGGATGAGAGCCGGCGTATCTTTAGATCGAGATCAATCTGCTTTGTGATGCAAGGCTCGAGTTCTGCTTGGACTCCGTGTTGTCTATTTGCTCAATTCACTTCCTACTCCGCAATAATGCGATCTCGTGAACTGCGGAGGATCTTGGCGTGATGCGATCTTGGGAATGATTGGGATCATTGCAGTTCCTCCCAAATTGCGGGACGCTTCAAGATAGCATGTACCTTTAGTCCGAGCTCACAACTCCGCAATTATGTGCTTTCACTAATGTTTCCAGAATGAATTTTGAATGAATCGTTGGACGGTTCTGTTCAGCTTTTGCTTTTCCGGGATTATCTTGGAAATTAAAGAACAAATTTGTATGCGAACGATTTCCAGGAAATGCCCACGAGATGGTATGAAAGGCTTTGTAAGAAGAATAATGCAAATAATAGAGTCATTTATTCTTGCAGTTAGCGTAGATGAGGAGGCAACAATGTATTTCCAGACAAGTAATAAAAATTAAATTAAATATGAAGTTGCAGGGAAAACCTTCAACAAGAACGGATAGTGTGAATCGCAAAAACTAAAGTATTTAAGTAGTGTTTCGCGGAACGGAATGACATTGTTGAACTACTATAGTACAGAAAATGAAGCTCAAAAAATGGCAAAACCTCGCAATTTTTTCGTCCAACATCGATTTGCATGAAAAATTGGGATTCGGCTCATTTCACCCTCTAGCTCATTTTCTATCTCGTTTTTTGTTTTTAAGGGTGAAAACTACCAATAATTGTAAAAAATTATAAAATAACATTTTAAACCTTAATATGGGTAAAATTTGGTTTGGATTGGTTAAATAATGATTGTTTTATGCTTTAGTATAAAATATAATAATATTTCAAACCTCAAAAATCGACACTTGTTAAATTTTAATGAAAAAATATTCCCCCCCCCCAAAAAAAAAGATCAATTATCATAGCGATTTAATTAATATGTATTAAGATCATTTTGCAACTTTTCAACCCTTAAAAGCCACCGTTCACAACATTGCAATTTTTATAAATTAATTCAATAGATATAAATAGAAAAAAAGTAGAATTACATACAAAAAAAATTATTAACACAAAAATACACCGCATATTCACATACATTTGAATACATACCCAACTAAATTTACAAATACAGATCCAAATGTATATGCTTCTTCTTCTAGTAACGCATTACTGCCAAATATACCGGTTATGTAGATTATTATGCTCCGAAGTAGGCTATTCGAATTTTTTGAAAAGAAAAATTGATTGGGTTTCTAAACGTAGCTCCTTCATTTAAAGTGATAGAAAGTTTTTTCAAAAGCAACTTTGTAGGGTTTTTCCAAATCTGTAAGATCATGTGAATTAAATTTCTTAAGTTCCCTTAGTTTTTAAATGGGGTGAGTTTAAAGGGCTCGAATAAGGTGGGTGTTCGCTCGTAAATAAGAGGTTTAAACGGCTACATCTCGCCAAATATTTACTGTACAGAAACTCTACGAACAGCAAAAATTTTGTCGTCAAAAAAGCTAGAATTTGGTATTTTTTTCGTATCTCCAGTATTTTCGGAGATATTTTGAAGAAAAGGGTGAAAAATACGAAATTGCGAAAAATCGTTTTCTATTTAAACTCTAATTTTTCTAAAATGAGGCATTTTAAATTGGCCAAACTTCTTGGATGTATTGATAATACACATATAAAGAGAATCACAGAAGGGTGAAGATCAATTTTAATTATGAAGGTAGTTAGGGAGTTGTTTTCACTGATTTGTTCGTAGAAAAAAGTAGGTACCGACCTTATTTTGATCATAAGTCGCTCAATTTTCATGTTAGAGAGTTTTTATTTAAAAAAATAAAGGTCTAATTATATACTTTAAAATAGATTCTAAAAATTTTCCTTGAAAAATGCAAAATTTTCTCGTTATTTGACTTTGAAACTTTAAAATTTAGCATTTGACGGAAAAAGCTAACCAATAACATGCCGTATCTCGGTCGGTTCGTATAAGTCGTAGAAAACTTTTAAAAACAGGGTTTTTCGGTGATTTAGAAGCTACAATTTTGCTCTCCACAATTTTTTTTTTGGTAAAATGCATATTTTTCGAGTTATTCGCGAAAAAATCCATTAAAAACGTCGATTTTTTCGTCGAAAAACTGTTACTTTCAACCGCGAATAGCTCGAAAAATATTAGTTTTACGAAAAAAATGTATACAACATTTTTTACTTAGAATTATTTTTTCCATCGATTCCTGTAGTTGAAATGTAATAAAAAAATTCCACCTCTGAGATGGGATGGCAACCACCCCCAAGGTTTTAACGTATGGCGGCATGATATAGAAAATGACCCTTGGGTTATTCCCTACGTTCTGTGAAGGTAGACGAAAAAATTGCGAGCTAAAATGCTTCATTTCCAGTACATACTACTAGGAGGAATTCGATGATTATTTCTGGCAATGCCTGAATCGAATTTACACCTAGTCAAAAATTATTGTTTGGATGTAAAACAGCTTCAGCTGAGGTTATTGGTCCTATTTTTGATAATGTATTATCGCTTTAAATGTGACTCGGAAAATGACGTCAATCGTTTGTTTGTATTCGTAAATCTTCAGAACGTTGAGCCAAAATGTCGGTCAAAATCTAATTCACAATGAGTGCAAAGCTGATACTGCTTCTATGATCAAAACGTGCAGCAAACCTTAGAAATAAAAAGTATTACAAAGCTTTCCATCGAATCATGTTTTTTTTTTGTTCCACGAAACGATAGAACCTTAAGGACATTTACCCTGGTCCGTTATAAGTTGAATGGACTACAGAATACTCTAAATAAGTCGTAAAAACAATTCAAACTGCTCCTTCTACTGTTATCAATCCATTTTAATTATTCTTCGATTTTCATAGCTTCTTCGAAACGACGAGAGAATCTAGAATTTCACTTTTTTATGATTCATCCATTAATTATGCTGGTTGCCCGTCCATTAGCAGCTGAAATCGTCATTAACGAGAGTTACAAATCCACAATTAAGGCACACATTGCAGCTTTCCACGGTGGAATTCCAAGCGTTCATCTCGAGCTCGGCCACAGTTTGGCAGCCAATAAAAAATCGCAAACCATTAAATTATTTTTTTCTTTGAAACATAAACTAACACACAGTCTAATAGCGTTTAATAAATGGTAACATAAATACCAAATTATTAAACAGTTTCACCGTAAACGTTGGCGTTCTGCATAACATTGATTGGTGGCCAATCAATTTCGTGGTTGATGAGCACTTCTTGCGGTTCTCTGTTGGGAAGCAACGAAAGTCTAAGAAGTGTTGGGCGAAGCGGAGTTTTAATGTTGGCCATAAAGTCAATCGGCAAACATAATTAGGCGCGGATCAAGCTTATTTGTAAGTCATCAATCAATTTCTTTTTGTGTTTACCAGCAGGCCGTCCGGGTATCTTCTTGCAACCATTAGTCACGTCTGGGTGCCGAACTGTACTTCCAAAAGAGTGGATGATCCGTCAATCGACGAATTTGTCGAGCAAACTATTGTGAGTTACCTGAGATATTTGGGTGAAGCTTCCGTGGAAAAAGCGATTAACGCTGGTTCGGTGGTATGCAGAACGGCGCCTCCTGGCAGACGCTATGGCTGGCCGGTCTCGCACCCTGGCTCGATGAATTCCCGGGACGAGTTTATTGAATTAATGAAATGGATATGCGTACGGTAACGCAGGACCATCCAATCAATCAAACTCGCCACGGAGGAAGCCCAATCATTCATTCGGCCAGGCTATTCCACCAATTGATGGATCCGCGCTGCATTCAAGGGTTAGGCCGGCGAGTTTCTCACCATTATGCCTCGTGGCGGATGAGTAGTGAAATTATAGCCGATAGCAACAACCTTGTCCGAATCTAGAAGTTGATGAAAAGTGAAACTCTTTTTTCGGGTGTCTGTGAAGCAGCCAGCCAGAGGTCATTTAATTCACCGCCAGGTATCATGAATGGATAGTGGGCAAATGTTATGATATCGTCGGACGGAGAGGTTCTTTATTGCGCGGAGGAAAGTGTGCTAGTTGGAGGTGCCTGACAATGGCCAATATCATTTTTCCCATGATCATAATTGGTTTCACTTGAGAGTTTCTCTGAACCCAGCATTATGGTGGACTATTAGCGAATTAGTAGGTTCACGGGCATTTGGGGCTAATAAGATGCATAGTTTGTTGTGGGCAAACGAGAAGGACCTGACGAACCCAATTGATGGGTTCATAAGTGAATTAAATAGTTTTATCCAGCAACATGTTATTTGCACAACAGATGGTCTAATGATCCGATCAAAGTGAGGTTGTTTCAGGCTTGGGAATGTTTCTTTATTGGACCCATGTGAAATTTTTTTCGTCGATAAATATAAAATAGAATTTGAATTGATGATCGGAAACGTCGATTTAAATATGCGCTCTATGAAGACGTAGCGAAATTGATGTTCAGATCGATTTATAGATATATCCATAAATATACTTTCTCGACAAAGCGTTTAGAAGAGTTTCCAAAATATGGGCGGTGTAGTGTGCCTTTAAAATGAGGTCTTCGGAATAAACATGTGTATACATACAGTTTTTTTTCAAAATAGCTACTGCATTTGGCTACGTTCATTTACGAAGAGTAGAAGTTGCTACCAAGGATGCTTTAAAATCATTTCTAAAATTAAGCAAGTGAGCCTTTCGCTAATCTGGCACACTTTCAACTATGAAAATACGCTCATAATATAATAAGCATATTCCAAAATTCTACACCTAACTAATGGAATCCAATCAAAAACTCAGCTAAAAAAATATTGAAACTTAATTGCAATTTACAATATGCTAACATTTTGAATCGGCAAATCCACAACATTTGCAAATAAATTTCTATACCCAAATTCACTACTTCGATTTTGGCTTTCGTGATCGATGCAAAGTGCAAATTTTGATTAACTACTGATTTTCTCCGCTAATCATTACCCACCCAGAAAGCACTCTTCGCTTATTTGTTTCGTATAATTATTTGCCGGCTGTAATTAATGCAATTTCAGTCACGTAGTCAACATTAACCCAAAAAACGTGAAAATTTCGGAATTTCCAATAAACAAAATCCGAAGACATGGAGTGATATCTAAGTGGGGACGCTTTCCAATGGGGATGTGGGTGCACTTTCTTGCATGATAATAAACGCATGTAACGTATGTGGGCAAAATCAAAACAAAAATAACAGCAACATCCAAGCCATAATCTCAGTAAATTTATTGATGAACTTACTGTTTTGTAGTATCTGAAAGTTGAAACTGAAGAAAAATGGTTTCGGTGTAATTTTCGTTGAAAACGTGATCGGAAATTATTTCCCGAGAATTTTTTGGAAGGCAGAAATGCACTTGACGTGAGCATGGTTTGCCGATAAAATCGATTAAGTTGTAATGAGGCGTAATGACATGTGAACGTTGTGCTTGAGTCATGCTAATTTGCATGAAAACGAGAGAATAGTGAGGTGAGGTGGTGCTTGTATAATTATTAGACCTTGCACTTTTTCAATTTCAACAATATTAGGTACTTTTTATTTGAATTTACCCTCTTGAACATTTTCACTCGGCTATGGGAGTTACATAGTCATAAAATGTGATTCAGGATTATCTTGTAACATTCTTATATTAAGGAAATAATTTCAGGGAAACTGTGATTTTTTTAGCGAGATTTAGTTATCAATGTTGGTTTTATGAATGTAGTTGTTTTTTAAAAAATAAAATACAAATAAGACCCATTAGTAAAGACAATTACTACTATTACAATGAATTCTACTGCTTAAAAATTACTATAACACCAATGAAAAACAACTATGGAAACTCTGGCGTTAAAAATTGCACGAGCAATTATGAAAATATAACTATGAAAAACTGTTTTCGGAATTGAGGCAAAAAATCTAATTCAAATTATTTTTTAAATGTTAATTTAATGATTGCTTGCGGTTACGCGAAATTGCCTGCAAACCTTCTTTCTTTAAAACCTGCGACTGATTTTGCATGCAACTTTTAGGTGTGTGTGTACGTACGTACGTTCATGGACAGTTTTTTTCTACGAGCATAGCTCACGTAACCAAAGCTGTATCGACTTTGTTGAGGTGTCAATCGAAGCGTCTTTGCAATCTTAAGAGCTGATTAATTTTTGGGACACTTCGTTCGAGGGGGTTTGTTGTTATGACCCTTTGAAGGTCATTTCTGTCATGCACTATATTTCGCGAACGAAACATAGGATTTGCATCGTTAAGGTGTCAATCGACGCGTATCAACATTCGTTTGATTGTATCTAATTTGTAAAAAAAATTGTTGGAGCCGTTTTTTAATTTTTTTAAAAAAAAGTGCAAAATTAAGCTTTTTTCCATAAACAATAAATTTTTAACCTGATTTGCGAAATACAGTAATGTTTATAAATTTTTTATATGCCAAACAGTGTTTGTAAAAAATACCAGCAAAACTTTTTCTCTTTACTACAAAAAAATTAAATTAAAAATCATTGAAAGCCATCATGACCTTCAAGGTCATTCAAGTTATTCACTATGTCTCACGAATCAAATATAATATTTGCATAATTAGGGTGTCAATCTACATTTTTGCGATGTTTGTAAATTTATAAACAAATCGTTGAAGTTGTTTTTTAATTTAATAAAAAAAAAATGCGTAAAATTAGGTTTTTTTTCATAAAAAAATAAATTTTCAACCTGATTTGCATAACCATTCCCACCGATTGATCCGCGTGAATATTCAATCAAATCAATCCACCTCCCCCCTCCACTAAAAGCCTTACCTAATCAATGGACGTTTATTATTTTATATTATACCTTATTATTTTTTAAAGTAGTATTATTCTCATAATTGTTATTGTGTTTAATATTTTTAATATTTATGTAGATATTACTGTGAAGTTTACCGTGTGGACCTCAAGGGTCGCACCTCACGGCTTGTTAATTTTGTTTTCGAACAAAACAATGTGTAAAAGAAGAATATAAAGTATGAGGGAACATTCAAGAGATGACTTTATGGTCCTTTATTTTAAAAAAAATCTGGTTTTCTCGTTAAAGAAATTGAACTAAACTGAAGATTTCTTACCAAAATTCTATTTCTTTTCGAGGGGACATTAAAATTCATAAAGTTATTTAGAAAACTTTTTGTCAGTTAATTTAGAGATGTATGATGTTAAAATGCCGTCTCTTTGGATTCAAGATTTCAAAATGTTGCTCTTGTCTACCGTCTAACTATATTTGCATCAAATTTGTCTGATTTTGAAATAGGACTCTTAAACATTCAACATTTCTGTCGATTTTGATTATGGATAATTTGGCTGCTACAATTTTTTTTTCAGCTCAGAACGACATCAGTACTACCTTAAAATCGATATAATGTTTTTCCTTGGCCAAATCAAGAGCTACTTTAAATAGGTGAACATTTTATTATATTCAAGTCAACGAACATTTTTGGAAAGTTCGTTCATTGGTCAGTCGTATGCACTCCATAATGAATAGTAAGACAACATTTCTAGGTCACACTTAAAAGCTAAGTTGGCATACATATATATTTCTAATGACAAAATATCGTTCCTACACAAGAACGCAAAGTTGGATGCCAGGTAATCTTCAACCGTTACTCATACCCGGCATTTACTAATTACCTTACTTAGGATTCAATTCCATACATTTGTAAACCGTTCCGTTCGGGAAACTATAAAAGAATTGTCATAGTCCATTTGAAACAGAAAACCAAGAAGAACAGCAAACGACAAATCGAAACGCCCGACCTACAGTCAAGGAGACTGGAAAGATGCCGATCCACCGGTTCAAACGAAATTTGTTGCTCGGCTAGCATGAAAATTGTTTTTAATGTATTTCCATGAGACTCACATTACGCAATTACACTGATCATTATTTTACCTGCGTTTGTATCCGTCAGATACAACAAGCGTAGATCAGATACGATCGCGTCATATATTATGTGGATGGGGTAGGAGCTCGTAACTGTTACTGTACGATTTTTTGTGATGGCCGAGTGATCCGCGAGCACGGGATTTGTGCAAGAAGGCGCCTACGCTGAAGAGGTCTTGTCATTGTGGGTATTAGCTTGATTGTCGGCTGCTTACCATTTGATCGTGATCTTAGCCTAATTAGGAGTCCATAACGAGCGCGTTACAGGTGAAGAGATTTGCAGATACTTTGATGGATTCGCCCATTGTCTGTTGAGGAGCTGGTGACGGGGATGGCGCCACGGCGTAGCGAAATCAATTCGAGCATGAAATTAATAGGTGAATTTAGAATGTGCTTCGGATCGTCAAGCTTGTTGGTAGTGGTGTTGATCCTGCATGTGCTAACAGAACATAACGAAAGATAAACACTGTTCTCGAATAGGTGTATCTGAAGTGACCTACTTGCGAGAGTCTATTATCTCATCGTCTTTGTCAATGGAGAACTGTTCGCAAGGCTTCTTGGTTTAATTCAATTTGATGTTATTCCGCACACATAGTCAGGATTCCCCGAAATGCACTATTTTACATTGCAAATCGCCCGTCAACCCAAGACAGATTGCCTGTGAATAATTTACGAGGGAAATGTCGCAATTATTTACGATGACGACCAGATAATTCCTGGCGGAGCAGCGAGACCGTATCAATATCTACTTCTTGTCGCTCGACCAATCCATCAGCCATCCGCGGTGGATTCGCTGTAGGTGTCGTGCGGGGACATTTTGCTGATGGCAAATTGCTGTGACCACTTGATTGACGACTTGACACAGAAAGTGGCCGCAAACATATAGCTGGCTACCAAGGAACAAATAAACGCCTTGCACATGGGTGCATATCTTTGTCACAGCCTTCTTGGACTCTTGAACAGATGGACGAATAGATATACAATCTAATAGCTGTCGGTTGCACGCGTTCGTGGCACCTGGCAAGAGGCAAACTGGATTCGCACGATGGGCACTCCGTGCATTGTGAGTAATTAGAGGAGATCTAACAGCAGTCTAATTGACATGATTGTGACCATTAGGTGAGATCCTTCGAAATAAGATTAATGACGTGGAAGATGATATATATCTTTGCGTGTCACTGAATATGTTGACCCACAACAAGTTCATAAAGTTGTTCAGTTACTATCATCCACAATACAAAGTTTTAAGGTAAGACATGAGAACATCAGCGATCGATGTTACAGAGATTTCAATAACAACGACATCAGTATTTATCGACAGAATTATTTTTATCTTGTACTCAAAAACCATCTTCAACCTCTCAAGTCGTTCACAAATCACCCAACTGCAATTCAACTAGCAAGCAACATACCATGGCTGTGAATGCATCTGAGTTTCCATATTAATCATTGATCAACTCTTAGTGAAGGAAATGATTGCACCTCATGCACAAATCTTTCTTACCATAAAGCATTTTCCCACAAACAGAAACAACCACAAAATTACGCCGTATCATGGCTAGAAAAGTTTCATAGCATGTATTTTATTATTTGCCCATAACGCGCTACACGTCTTCACACTAATCACATCCTTAATGTTCAGCTGATGGCTAACTAAGTCGTTGGAAGCTAGCCGTACTAAGTCACATCGCCAAGTTGCATCTATGTATATCTTTTCACTAAAAATTCTCGGAACTATGTATGAAAATATCGAAAGGTGAGTTTAGCACTGCGTCATGAAAGTTACGACCGCAACAGCTAGCATTTATTCGCCCTGTCCGGTACATGCATTGTTGCATCGCCGTCTTGATCTTAGTGTCAGCATTACTTAGTCGACGACGGCGACGACCATTGAGTATTACTTTACAGAGGAAAAAAATGTGAACATTATGTTGCAACCGCTGTTAATCGTAAATCTTAGTAACCATCATAGCAGTTGTTATGAACCTTGTTCTTGGACCATTTCATGGGCTAGCGAAGTGCTTGGGCGACGGAGAACGCTATTTTGATACACTGTCGTGAAAATGAGCGAGAACATGAAGACGCTTGCCACAGCATCCTAAGAAAAGATAATGTTCACTCGAGAAGTCATAAAGTAGATGCGTATGGTAAGCCAAGCACTCCTGGTCGTCTAGCCATCGAGTGCAGCAAAATCATCAATTGTACAGCATCAGGTCGTCATATGCTAGCTTGTCAGCAACTGCTAAGGAGGAGTTATTTCCTTGTCGTCACCTTTTAAGATCCACGACCGTTAAAGAGAAATAAAATCGCACGGTCCGGCTAAACTAACCCAGTATCCGTAACCACCTCGCCGAAGGAAAGGAATGCTGGTGTAAGAAACCCAACCGACGACACCTGAGCGTGGGGACACTCCTGGACTGGTCCAGCTACAATTGAAGACATCGCTGGGTGTTCGATACAAGAAGTGATGCTAAGTTATTTTCAATTTAATCGAACGGTTGATTTTTATCACGATATAAACTACGTATGCAGTCAGCACCGAGAAAGAATTCCCATTACAGCAATTACCTAACACTTCTTGTAAGTCGAAGGAATTCATTGAATTGCGATGTTTGTCGAGTACCGAACTTCGCGTAGGCAAGTCTAGCTGATGTTTAAAGACGAAGAACGGTTAGGAAAATAGCATAATTTGTGCGCAGGAAGTATGTTCCTGTACTGAGACAATAACCACCAAAAGAGTGCAGTCACTATACTATTTCTTGCTGGCATTTTTCGTCGAAGAGCCTTAAGATGATGAATGGTATAGAAACACAATAAAAAGGTACTTACGTCCAAGACAAGTGTGCTTCCTGAACTGTAGGAAACCTTCAACGCATCGACATGCTCCCTCCAAGCAACTGCTGTTTGCTACCTTCATAGTGCATTGCTCTTCTAAAACACAATCGCTTCCAAGAAGTTGCGCTGCAAAAGAATAAATTAAAGTTAAAACCGTTTTTCAAAATGAAAAAAATGAAATTTGAACAGCTTTGTTCTAAAGTTTGTAGATCGAAACATTCAAATAAATTAAATCAAAGTCTTGACCAAAAGCAACATGAAAAACAAAACAATCAACAACTGATTTATGAATACGTGTGAACTAAATACAGTCGATATTCTGAGCATGATTCTAAAACTTTAAATTAAACTCAAATTAGGAAATTTCACATTTCTGTCTTCTCTTTTCAAATCAAAAGAAGCGAAATTATAAGCTAGAATTCTGGTTGAACGCAATTTGTAAATCTAACAAGTGATATGTTTTTTCAAGGGGAAAGCGACCATGATTAATCTATTTTTTTTTGGGTAATTATAGTCAAAAAAATATCTTGATTTATTGTTTGAAAGTTAGCAAGAATTTATTGCATATATTTCAGTATTATTATTAAAATTTATGAACACCACTTGAATTAAGGATAAATGGAAATATTCCTTCTAAGCACACGCTTTGTGGAAACTCAAATATTCAGTAGATTTTCAAACTCTTGTCAACTACGATGAAAAGCTTTTATTTTGGTAAAAGCGGTATTGATTTTCAAAATTTTCAACTGAATATAAATAGTAAATCGAGTTTCTTTTCTTCTTTTAACACTAAATTTTAAACTGTTTTTTCTTGAATTGGAATCGAAAACTATTCGAAAAAGTTTGATTAAAATTTGTTAAATATTTTCTAGCGAGCATACTAAAAGTTTTTCTTATAAAAGCCTGGTTCTCGTAGAATCATAGATGTTGACATCGTTACCTTATTTTGTGATTGTTTGATAAAAATGCAAAAGGAATCAAAAGCCTTTGTCTTTTCAGTCATTATTCTAGGCAAAGAAAATCGTACGAAATTTGAGTTTCATTAAAACTTGTTTTGATAGATTTGATGATTTTTGAAACACTTCGTAGCCGATTCAAAGTGGTTTTTAATTCCGCCAGTTAGAAAGACATGTCAACATCAAATATATACTAAAATTTGTTCTGGAGTAATGATTGCAATTTTTATGTCATCCAATTAACTATGCATAGTATTTACATTTCTATCCTAATCTTTAAAGTTGAGGAGGTATCAAAAGCGAATAAAGACCAAAATATTTAAAAATCGTTTAAAAATGATTTTGGCGCATATATTACATTCTAGCATAGTCTGATCGAATTTAACTTTTCGTCGGAATAAATTAAGCAAGAAATGGTTGCCATAGCCCCTGAATAGAATTTATTAGTTTAAAGATATTTATTCATTATTATTATTATTATTATTATTATTATTATTATTATTATTCGAAAGAATCAGCCCAGCAATCAAGATTAAGATATTTTTAACAACGAATCTTTGGTGAATATGCCATCATCATCAAGCAAAGATCCAGGAAAGTTCATTGTAGTGATTGGGTCAGGAAATCAGTTTTCAATAGCAATGATTCGTTTATATCCGAATTACTTGAAATGTATTGCATAATAGATTAAATTAAATTAGTCGTAAACTAAGACTTCATTTACTTCTCATACTTTTCATTGATTTTTCCATACAAACAGCTAGCATTCAAGTTTCGAATAAAACCCTTTGCTTTGAAGATAGGCGAGAATTCTTTTACAATTACGATGTCCTAAACTCTAAACTGAGCATTAACAACTCCACAATAAACACTTTAGCCATTCTCCTCAAATTGGAAACATTCAAACTCCAGTGTCCACAATTACGTACGTTTTTTTCCTGAATTCAATGATCAATAACCTCAATGTGACTCTCACACCCAGTACGACAGTGCAAGGTGTAAAGATTAAATGCAAATATGAGTAAATGCACAAAGATTTATTTGCTGACGAGGAGAAGAGTTCCCATCGTCATTAAGACTACCATCATTCGTCGCACTCCCTATCTAATTAATTTTATAAACACCAACTGGCGGCGGCGACCTAAGCAGTCGCAAATGCATTCAAATGGGACATTGTTTGCACAGCCACAGAGCTGGGATTTGGATACTCATTCACATATGTTTGATGCACTCAACCCATATCATCACCACTATTTCATATTCGGCATCAGAATCTTCATCATCAGGAGCATCAAGTCATATGTTCACACGACCATCTTCTGTGGAATGCACCACAGTTCTCATGGCGAGCTGCCGATTGTTTGGAGAAATGGCAAGAAATTAGATTTGCTGAGAAATTACTTAACTGGATATCTCATAGGGTTTGAAGAGGATCACTATTTATTCGAGTGGTTTCATATCAAAATTTCTTGTTCAAAAAGAATAGCAAAAAATGTGATCGATTGTGGTTGAGCTGGTTCGCGAAACCTGTCTTCAATTCCACGCCGAAGATTGAGCTTGGATTCAATCTTTGGGAAGAATGACCTCGTTTAGTCGAAATGCTTTCAGTTTCTACTAAACGTTTAAAAAATAGTTTATCAGATGAAGTTTACGATTGTAAATACACATCCAATATACTTCGTATTGATGAGCTGATAGTTAAGTGGCACTAGGCATTAAAATGTTGGTCCCTGTTTTAAATTGATTCCGTGTTACTGACTGCGGGATGGCTTTATTATTATTTTTGCGTCCAACACACGAGTATCTATAAATGTTTCGAAATGTTCCTTAATTTATAGTACTTCGTTACAGAAAACAGACTATAGTTACAGTTCATTCCTCATTCCCCGATAGTTCAACGTCTGAAAAATCCCATTTGATCGATTTGAACGATTTTAAATTATTTTGGGGAAAACATTAGCTTTTGTATAAAAGTCATCAAATGCAACAGGTTTCCCAAATTTTCGATCAAATACCACACCAGAACTCTATTGAAATCTTTTGAAAACAAAAAAAAATGAAAGTGAAGAACCATTCGAAAGCGTACAAAATACAAAAGCCACTTGAGCACTTCAAGTTTGGTAACTCAGTCTGCAACTGTTATTTCTGCCTACATTAAAATTTCCTCCGTACGTACTTGTATCTATCACTTAAACGACATAGATATTGACGAACTTAGTCAATGGCTTGAAAGATAGATGCTTAGATAGATAGATAGTAAGATACATAGATAGCTAGATGTAGTCTGCTAAATGGGACAAATGCATAAATGGTTGATAGATACTTACATTGCAAACAGGTTGTGTCATTGTATTGAACGTAGTAAGGTTTACATTCACATATGCCGGCCATTGAACAATGACTTCCTTTGATATTATCGCATTCCATGTCATGCTGACAGCGTGCTCCTAATTCCATAGCGACTATCTGTGCATCTAGGACACATACTGTGCTGATTGATATCTGAAAGAATGGCCAAGAGAAAAAAGAAAGATGTTAAAGATGAGCCATACTTGATAAGCTACTGTTGAGTAGCTGTTGATATGTTTTTCTATGACAAATACAGATGTAGGTAAGTGGTGACATGAGATTGTAAATTTATTAAAATATTTAACGTGCCAAATCAACACCATAGTATTGTGTGAATTTTGGAAATTTGATGGTAAATAGAGGCTTGCTTACATAGTTTGGACTATACGTAGTGATGGTAATATATTACATGTTTTATACCTGCAAACACATTAGCATTTTGAGCAAGTTCTTGTAAGAAGCTCAAAATATGACGGGAAGAAAAAAATCAAAATCTAAACGATCAAATAAATGGTTTTTAAAACTTCCTCTTGTTTTCATTTATACAAAATAGACCACAATAGTACAATAGAACTCACTTCACCATTTGTATTCAACTGGTTTGAGTTTGGGAGTCCGTGAATTTTTTTTACTTGAGTTTTTTTCGACGACTAAGCTGCAATTTGACTAAGAACCATATGATCTCAATTTTATTACAAGAAATAACTTCAAATAACGTCAATTGTCGCCAAAACTCCTTAAATTCAATCGAAGCTGCTACCGCATATCGACCAAACATAAAGTGGTCCCAATTATTCAAAAATGATCAAACATACTTAACTGAATAACCACTGTAAAATCCCCCACTTGTCATAAATACGTTTCTTATCAATCCCATGTTAGTGTCTATTGCTCTCAATGACGACGAAATCATGCCAAAAATACTTTTTTCAAACGCCGCCAATTGTTTAACTAAAGCTGACCACCTTTAGATTTCTTTTCAACCTGAAAAGAGCCGCTTAGCATATTATGGGAGCTTTAAGAACCCTCTTCAAATCGTCAGAAGCCAAAATACTATTCTTATACCGCCCATATAGTCAGCAAGATCTTTTCTAACCGTGCTTAACCCACATTTGGGCCTTCCGCCGGCCAGCCAAGGCAGGTCAAGTTTCAAATCTCTTCTATCTCCTAGCTTTGCTGGAGGCTAGACAACTACAAATCCATTCGCGCGGGAAAAAATATGCACAAATCTAAACGCCATTTGAAATGACACCAACCGATGAAATCTAAATGGCAAATTGGTGAGGTAATTAAGCCGCCAACACATCGTTAAATTCAGCAACATTACCGCTAGCTGCACATCATTTCGGTTCGCCGCTGCTATTGTTACGTGATCGATCCAAGAAGTATTCATGCCAAAAGTGTTATTTCTGGCCGCCGCCACCGTTAAGTATCAATCAACTTGGCGAAGTCGCGAAAATATCGCCATCATCATTGCCACCACGAAAAAGGGCTCAGAGCTATTCTCAACCTAATGGCGAGATACCGAATTGATGTGAATTTAATATGAGAAAGTCGAGTTACTCGCGGAATCGATGCGTCCAAGTCATTCGTTTTGTGTCTGCGAAACAAATGACTTGGACGCATCGATTGCGCGAGCAACTCGAAAAGGAAGTGCTGCTGCCCGACAGCACGCACTGTGTTGGATGTCGTGTTTGTCAAAGAGGAAATGATTGATTGGATAATTGTCGGATTTGTAGCAATGGATACTGTATTCCGAATGTTCTTGGGCCAAAGGATGTTTTCCAGCTAGGTTTGGTGCCCCATTTCACTTAGTACTTGGACGTGTGAACTGATGTTGCCGGTTTTTGGCTTGGCGTGTGCAATTTATTGAATTGCTGTTGAGCACGAAGTTGTGGTAAACTACTATTGGTGTTGGTTTTGATTTGGTAGCGTGAGAAACAGTTGGTTTGTATTTATGTTTGTAAATTGGAAGAAAGGGCGAAGTGGCATGTTTAGTTAAAAGCTAGTCGAATCCGTTGAAATGATAAAAAAGAGTAATTTTGACAACTTGAAACTGTTTTCGTGAGATCATATTTGCATACTTTTGTTGATAGACGATCAATAACGTCCAACCAACAATGCAAACCCGATATAATAAGGCAATTAGTTGAATGCTCCCACAAAGCACATCAATCGAATGCTCTTTCCCAAAAAGTACACTTTGTAACAAATTAAAACTCCTAATCTGATTTTTTGATTTCTTGCCATTTGCACACCCCGTCGATGATAAAAAATTCATGAAATCATATTTCGTTCATCAGGGCTACATTTCAAATGCAATTGCAGCAAGCAATTTAATATACATACATACATTCAAATATTTCCATTTTAAATTGATTTGTAAACGAATTAAAAATGATCGTGATGTCTTGATTACATGGAAAAACATATTTTCCGGCATCTTGAAGATGAAGTTCAGGTTGAGAGTTGTAGCTGATGTGGTGGTATTCAATTTATTCCGTATAAAATGATGAAACTTGATGTCGGCCAATGAATGTTGTTTACGGAGCATTTATTTTATATGCTGCTTAAATAGTTGCATGAAATGGATTGACTCAAAAGGAAGGTCTGTAAACATACTCTTCTCTACTGGCTACTGGCTTCTTGTTTATTTCAACTTATTTCTATTAAGTAAGAAAAAAATTGCCAACAAATTAACAGAGGATTGAAATAGATCAATTTATAGATCTAATAATAAAGATGCACAACTACCTTTCATGCAAAACGATATGCAAAACGAAGTCTAATTGATATGAATGCATAATTTGTTATCACAAAATTTCCTAGTGTCACTTAGATAAATTTCCATATAAAATTATTTTTCGAAATGAATTTATTGACTTTCATGAATTTAATAATAATCATGAACAAATTTGCAACCATTTATTCAATATGCAGTTAATCACTCGTGATGAGCTGTGGTATAAGTTATTTTTTCAAAATATAGGTTTAAAATAAAATTCATATGTATGCTTGCCCTTTTTGAAGGCCTCAGCAGAATCGTATATGAAGGATGATTCTTATAATTGAGCTTTATAGTTTTATTTATTCAATAATGTGTGAATCTAGCTTGTAGTCTAAATAAACAATCAATGTAACTCGGATTGTTACATAAAGCATGCAATTTTAAAAAAACCTTCATTATTTAACTGTGTTGCTGATGCATGTAAAAATATATAACTGCTATAAAGTTTTTATGAAACACCAATTTTCTGTCGAATAATACTTAGTATATCAATTTTTCATAAGTTTCTTTTAAATAATAATTTTTTAAAATTAAATTTTTTTTTGCTTAATGCAATCAACTACTTTTGGAATATTCAATCCTTAAAAATCGCATATTATCTCTAAAAAATAACATGCTCATAGTCGACACCTTGTAGTATACTATTTTTTTCTCATACTTATCTTAAAATTTAATAAGAAAAGTCTCGGTAACTGACAAATTCCAAAAAAAAAATTTTGGACCCTTCATTGAGCAAATGCCCTCCTCAAGGTTTGCAAACTAATTTCTCTTCAGCACCCGGTCGAAATCAAATTATTAAAAATTTCGTCCATTTAGATTAATTTAAAAAAATCAATAATCTGCTTTGCTAGTGTTATTTAAGACAAATGCACCTTTAATATTATACACATTTCCTTACAAATAATAGAAATTGCGTAAACTCTGACTGCAAAACTCATTCAAAACGTAGTTAAATAATGAACAATAGAAACTTATTTCCTCACAATAAAACTTGCCCATCAAAAAAGTAATTAGGCAAATGTACATATATGCATCAGCATGTGTGGAATTATTAATAGTAAAATTAATTCTTGCTTATGAACACAAATCTGTATAAGAAGACCTTAGATGTCTGAAATTTTATTCATTCATGTTCACTTCATGTGTGCAAGGGCGAAAGCATTCAGTTGGAACGTGAACGTTGAATCTCATAATCTGGACATCAAATTGCATCTTAAGCAACAAAATCAAATTAAAATTCCGACAAAAAAGTGTGAATAAAAATTTATTCAATCTGACTTACTGACATTGAACTAGTTGCCGGAGATGCTTACTGTTGTAAAACATATAAGGTGCTTTAATTCTCGTATTGTCCGAAGTTTTTCGTAAATTTCAACGGTTTTGCGTTGCATTTTTCAAGGCTAGACTTTATAGATAACCCTTAAAAAAATGTCGAGGTAAATTTTTTCAATCAGTTTTCGTACTAGTAAATTTTGGATAGTTTTTAAGAGGTACTTAGCTCACAACGAAGTCGCACATTTTTCCATTTTCTCCATTGAACTAATATCTGTTTGAATTATTTTTGGCTCCCATTTATAATTTGCTTAAATTGCGTAATAACATCTCAAACACACAATGCATGAACCCTTTTTTTCAAAGAAATATGTTTTTTAAATACTTGTGAAAGCTGAACTATTGAAACACCCTTGATTGCTCCGAAATAATATACTGCGCCACTCATTGCCATACAACGTGACTTTTTATTTGGTGCTCCTGTAAAGCTTAACCTTTCATAGATGCCTGTCATAGATGCCTTTAGTTGGTATACAGAAGCAATTTTCGACTATATAATGTTAAGGGTTAAAAAATTGGCTAGTCCATATATTTAAAGTTTCATATATATATATAAATGATTTCCAATCGTCTTATGCTCGATATGGTGTTTTTAAATTGGCATGCAGTAGAACTTAAACAATTTTTATTATTTTGGCTTTAAATTTTGACTGAAGTTTTTGAGATAGATTCTCCACAGGAGTACATAAAATTAACAAATTAAGGTCGATTTTTCGTCGAAAATTTAATTTTTCAAACTAATTTCATATCTTCAAAAATATTTTTTTTACATCGGTGTGGCAGAACTGATGATCATAATTGGAAAAAGTTGTTTAATTTGTTCTGAATGCAGATGTTCATCGCTTCTATCGCGTTTCGTACCTAGTCGTCAAATAAAAATCGTGACCCGACGTGATGTAGACCGTCATTTTTGTGTTTAAAATTAAAAAAATATTTTTTGCAAAATTCAATTAATAGTTTATAGTTGCTTGAAGGGACTTTTGATTGTGTTTGTAGTTTCATCAAAAGAAATCCAGAAAAACCCATACTTTTAATGATTCAAACAAATATCACCTTTTAAGACAGGTGCAACTATTTTTTATGCCCTTCATTTGGCTACTCTTCTGATAAGAAGCCAAAAAATCACGTGTTTCTATTCCTTAAGGGGGTAGTACCGGTTAGAGTGTTAAAAAATAGCCTATCTTTCAACATTTTATTTGTCAGCTCCTTTATTGTATATAAATTTTAAAAATTTTATGGGTAAAACACACATTTGAAGAAGAAAAAATTATTGTATTTTTTAATTTTTCTACTAATTTATAGAGGGCGCCAAAGTTGATGTCTCGAAAAATGCCTGGTCCCACTGCGGACAGATAATCTCAAGAATGAAAATTTCGAAATAAAAAACAAACAAACCGCATTTTAAACAGGAATGTTTCTTACGTGGTAATCTACCATAATATTTTAAAAAAATGATCAAAAAATAGCGGTTGTTTGAATTTTTTTTCCAAAAATCGCCTTTTCCACTTTGTTTTGCTTGGCAAATTTTTGGGATTGATTTTTGGCCAATATCGTGGTAGAATACCACACAAGATACTTGAATAAAGTTGCACACCAAATTTGACTCAAATTGGTTCTGCCAATCCGGAGAGCAGTTCGAAAAACGTTATTGCGAGAAAAACGCGCTTAAAGTTTCAATTGCCGAAAATATCGCTTAAAAAGGAAAAAAAATACTTGCGCACTCAAACTGCCGTAACTTCTTTATTTTTGGGAATATCTTAATACAAATTTTGAGACGTGATTTCTGAAGGTAAAATAAATTGAAAAATGAAAAATTGATTTTTCATAGTTATAACCAGTACTACTCACTTAACTAAGATTCAAATGGTTTTGGACGAATTTCCTATTATATATTTGAGATTTTATAATGAATAAAATGCCAAATTTAATACCAGAAATCGGAGCAAATATTGAATGAAGCAATACTTATGAAAAACTAAAGTTTTCCGCCCCGATTTGCACTTATGTAGGGTCCCTTGTAATTCAAAATCAGATTATCATTAAAGCAAATCTGTTTTCAAAGTAAGCTGCTTGATCCTAGGATCCTCTTCCCGCGCATATGTTTCAGCGAGAATATTTTTAAAATTGTTAATATGTTTCGGCTTCTTAAGACTTCAAAGCTCATGAAGATAAAAGACGATTACTTTTTAGTAGGAAGTATTTCTCACATAAAGTGAACAATAATTGTAATGTCTCAGTTCGAACCCTTCGTTTTCACGCTTTCACAAATTTAAGTTAAATTCAAAACATTTTTTCAAAATTTCCTTCGTGTATTTAACTATTAATTCAGATGTGAATTTCGTCTGGCACACCGAGACTCCTTCAGTGTTTTATTTAAAGGAAATTTTAAAATAAGGTTTTGAATTTAACTTCAAAGTGTAATGTATTTTATAAATTCAATTAAATATGAGTATGAAGCAATTTATTTTGGTTTTATAATTTTATAATACCTCCTCCTCACTTTACTCAAAAAAACAAGAAAAATCGCATAAACATTTTTTCAACCATTTTGTTTTGGCTGTTGATTAAGATAAAAAACATTAAAATCAAATCCAGGGGATAAAAAATTAATTTGTATCACACTTTAAACATTCTTTTGTATTTTTGATGGGCTGTTTGTTCGCTATTCCCCCGAAGCTCAGTACTAGGAGCTATATGCCATACTCTTGAAAAAACACATTGCGAACGATTGTTGGTTATATAAGGTGAATGACTCGTAACCGCATCCTACATTAAATTTTACGAGGCAATGCTCATAAAAGTTGCGTGCTACAATGAAATAGTGCAATTTTCATCATGCAATCATGAGTTTCCATCATATGTGAAGGAAATTCTATGTTTGCGAATTTTTATTAGATAAAAGTTCTAAAAAGACGCACCTCTCAAAACCAACAAGCTTCTTCTGGAAGAAATTATCTGCAGGCGATATTTGCGCCAAGCAAACTTTCGAACCCCAATTTCAATTCTATATTTCGTGTTTAATAAGATTTTAACAATTAGCATCAATTCGATCAAAAAACTCTTTCACGGGTAATTGCTTCCATTGACGTCATACGAAAAGCATAGCATGTAATAAATTATTGACACTACATGATCAATTGGCTCGCATTTGAATCATGCTGGCAAATAGAAAGTGTTTTCCAGAAAAAGTAATGATTGATTACAAACAGCTGAATCCAAAGAGTTCATCGATTCTCAAAATCACGATCTAATGGGTTTGGAATTTCGTGATGTCGAATTGACCATGGACAACCAAAAATGGTTTAAATTGAGAAAATCACAGATGAAATCAACAAAAGACTTTCTTTATAAAAATCAATCAATTTTAAGCTTGTGTGGGAGAAAAGGTAAATATTATCATTTACGAATTTTTTCAAAGATTTTATGAGATTCTCTTCAAAGTCTTTAGGTTTCGAAAAAAATGAAAGATGTGAAATCGAAACCGAAATATTCATGCTGTTCTCATGCTTTCTTGGAAACGTGAACTTTGCAGGGGGCTTTGGACGATAAAATCTATATTAGCATACAGGTTTTTCGATATTTGCATTGTAATGTTCTTCGGCGAAAATCCGAAATGTTTTGGATAGTTTTGAATATTTAAATAACCTTTAGATATACATGTTTTGTGTTTGTGGATTTTAAACGGAAAAGATACTGTCTGAAGATATTAAATGTTTGGATGGGTTCATTTGCTTTTCCAATGCTACCTGGAGTTTCAACCATAATAGGTATTTCTGTAGGTGTATAAAATATAGGTTGAACAGTTTGGAAGAAAATAATTCAGTTTTCAATAATGGCTACTGAAAAAACACCAGCATTAAAAGTTTGAGCGGTTTGGTTTTTTTAAAGGAAATGTTTCTTTAAATTTATTAAGCTGTATTAATTGCTACCGATACCGCTTAAATTTATGTTTTTGACGAACATTGTTGCAGCTAATTTCAAGGAGAATAAGCAGTCAAAACGATTAAGAGTAAGTAAAATTAACTAAGTAGAATTTCGTGGACTTCCAAAACATTTTCATGAAAGTGTTTATATATCCGTGCAGCAATATTCCACATAGCTATGATTTGTTTACACTCGATTATGGTCAAACTCCAATTGTCCACAGCTCCAATATCATTTTCCGCAATCAAGTTTCATTTAGCAATAATTCTACAATGTAGCGCAATTCATTATTTTCACTATTCGCATTCGCCAAACAGGAAATCTTTGCACATATTCTTCAATTTCCATCGGAATTGCATTGCACTCGCCTGACAATGCACATGTGAGCACATATGAATGCAGTTCGCGGGGAAAATCGAGACCGCAGGTGCTCTGCCCTGCTTTGCTCGCGTCCAGCTTGGCCCGGCTTGGCGTGGTACTTCTCTCTTTTGTGGATGTTTTAACAACCATCATAAAAGCATAGCGATAGCATGAATTTTATGTGCGGTGGAAGCATGCTTGAAATCAATCATTGACTAACTGTATACTCAGGTCGAGTGTTTATAAACCCCATTCTTCGATGTTCATAAACATTTACAAACTTGTCGGCGTCTTAAAATGCCTCGCTAAACCTCAAGAAACCAAACCGAACTGGCAATCTATAGTCTAACACTGCAAGAACGGCCGCGCACGGTCCATCGTGGGGTTTAACAGCAGCGGAGGATTGGACATCACGTCTTCAACCAGGTCGATACTACTATGCATACACTGCAAAGAGAATCCACTCGTCGACCAGCCTGGATGTGGATGCAGCTCGTGCACGGATCATATGTGAGCCGCCGCAAAATGGAACTGCTCTGAAGTAAACGAAAATGGGACCACACAATGGACGACCACCATTATTCCTTTCAGATACTAGACCACGTGCCCGCAACGCTTTCAGATACTTCTGTAACACCGAGCAACTACTCTCGATTAAGACTCTTGATGGCTTGACTCGAATTGGTCGCGATAGTGTTGTTTCTGGCCTTTTCTCAGCATGGTATCCATTGCTGGTCAGGCCATGTGCAGCCCGATTCCCTGCGTTACCGATCTCAATCGATGGCCGGATTGCATTCACGAGATGAGGAGCCCTTTTAAGTAGTTCGGTCGGTATCGGAGTAATAAGCGAGATTCAAGTCGCCACTTGAATGCCTTGCTGAGCTAATCCCTTTGA
Source organism: Oxycera nigricornis (assembly GCA_963942545.1). Classification (NCBI taxonomy): domain Eukaryota; kingdom Metazoa; phylum Arthropoda; class Insecta; order Diptera; family Stratiomyidae; genus Oxycera; species Oxycera nigricornis. The sequence goes on along the minus strand of OZ012663.1, from coordinate 6,534,054 downwards.
TTTCCATAATTTAAATCGAATAAGTGGCTGTTGGGATCCCGCGCAACAAGAAGAAGACGAAATTCCCTTCGGGAGATGCTAATGAAAAGTCACGATATGAAAAGCGAATATGCTCGAGAGGATTGGTTGTATCTGGAATTCGGAAAATCATGTAGAAGTGGATGCTGTTGAAGAATAATGGATTTGGTATTAAATTATGTTTGTGCGTGTTGTTTGTAAACTAGTAGTTCCTTCCAGAGGTTGATTCAAACAAATGAAGCTGGAACTTTGTCCTATTATCATTATTTTTTGCTCTGATACAACTTTCATTGGATCGATGTTTCATACTAGCCAGAAATCACTCTGAGGAATAACTGAAATCATATTACGTGTGGACGAAATCTTCTTTCATATGAATGAACGCTGGTAAATAGTGAATCCGAGTCCTTAGAAGACTGTGTGATTTTTTATTCATCTGTATTCATCTTACAAACTAGTTTTGCCCAACAAAACAAAAAGTTTCAATACGAAAGTTCATTATAAATAATTTGTTTAAGTTTCTGCTGGCAAATAAGAAGAGAGCGGGCGAAATGGGAAAATTGCTGTTAAATCTCTCGAGATACATACATAGATATACACATCAAACACCCGACAGTTTCATAAATTGTACAGAAAAATCAATTAACTCTGTTGTTTAATTTCAATAATTTGTATTCAAATCCAGTTGTTTCAACAATTTCGTATTATAGGTCATCATTTCGATCGTTTTCATGCCTTTCTCTTTACGCTGAAGTTTGCCCGTTTGCCAAAATGGTGCTTCGATTTCCAGAACAAAATTGTTGAGGTAAAAACACATTAGCAAAACTAGATCTCTAGTGTAGTTCTTAATAAGATACGAGTCGAATCGGAAAGCTACTCTGCCGACGAATTAAAGGCAACGAAACAATTAGACAAACCAACATTTCAACTTCATTGGAATCGTTTGCATTCTCCCAGATTTTTCGAATTAATACGTCCAAAGCACGAAATTGCAATCATCCAAATTGCACCTTTCACGCCCGACCAAACACATTTGGAGCACATTCGGCGGTGCTTTTCCTTAGCCAGCAATTGCGCTTATATGCTTATATGCACATGTGTGTGCTGCAGACACACACTCACACTCGCGCACCTGATAAATGGCCCACACTGAACTGATTTGGGCCAATAGCCAATCCAATGACCGTTAAAAGGTCCCATATTCGGCGTTGCGGCTGCTCATTTTTCTTTTGCTTCTCTCCTGAAGGTCTATGCCATGGTCACTGCATAATTTCAGCTGAAAAGCTTGTGGTCGCATCCCGTTATACAATGGCGGGCTGACTAGTTGGCCTTAGTTGGTCAATTGCGCGAGTGGAAATGAAATCAAGCGCAAGTTCACATTAGATAAATTATTTATAAATGATCATTAGCGAAAAAATTAAGCTCCATCGCTTAAAAAGCTCTATGAAAAGTGTCTGTCGCTGAGACAATTTCACTCATTTTTTCCCGCCACGTTTTTCCCGCCTTTGCGGTTTCGAAAATGTTCGTTACGTTGGTCTGGGCTGGGCTGGGCGTTTGTTTTATTTATTTATTTTGGGCATGTATTGTGGCGCACGATGAATCGCAAAAAATTGCCAATTCATCCGAAACGGATGGCAGGTGCTAATTGTATCTGAAGCGGCTGGGGTTTCAATTTACAAAAGATTGTCGGTGGTTGTGTTTTATGGGACGTTTCCGCGTGGCTGTAGTTATGTATATGGAAACGGCACTCAATGATGATGACTGTTGAGTTTTTTTCTTAGTCTTCTTCTGTTGAATTGCTTGGAAATGTTCAGTTACAGTCCGGTATATTGGTCCAAAAACATTTGGTGAGTAGTGAACCGTGGTAGTTTGGGACATTTGATGTGAACGATGCTCTAGATTCGTCTCGAAAAATATTGTTAGAATTTGAAGGTAATTTCGAATGTGGTTTTTGGGATGCCAGGTACCCCAGCTAAGATGACTACACAAGTATCTGAATTAGAATCAATTGAAGGGTCTAACGTAATCATAAGCTCTTCTTGACGGTGCCAAGTTCACCCTACATGAATTCATTTTTACAAATAAGAGACTTCACTCGGATATTTTAGTTTTGCACTGCCTGAAATTGGACTCAACAGTTTGAAGAAGGAATCCTTGATTTCGAAACAACTCTCATTCATAACAGTGATAGTTCGCCCTCAACGTATAATCATAAATTTCATGCATTTCCATGAAAATATCACAGAAGTTTTCATTAAAAAAATCACACACTGCTGGTAATTGATAAGATCAAATCAGCTTCTCGAAGATATCACCAAATTAGATTCCGTTCATATTTTTTTCCCGAATTAAGATTTTTGCTTTTAAGAATTGAATATGTGAAATTCTAAGCCCACATGAAATTGACTATCATTATCAATTTGTAAATAGCTAAGCTATAATTTTTGTACGATTTCAATTTATTAGGAGCAATCATCAATTAAGCTATGACCATGAAATATTGTTTTCATGTATATTTGAGACATGAGATTGTAAAATTATTTTTCGGAAAATATAAATTTCCTAGATAATTTATAAAATCACATTCAAATATATATTTTCTTTTTATAGGATCTACAACTTGTTTTCAAGTAAAATGACAAATATTTACGAAGGTAAAAAAAACTGAAAACCACACACATTAAAAACTTATCACTTTAAAAAAATAAATAAAGAACAAACCTAAGCTATTTCAAAATCATTGACAAAGTTCTCGAGGAAATGGTAAGCTACATAAAGTACAGAATAAAATCTGTAGGCACATGTAATGAATACTTAACAGCATTTTTGCCGTTTTTTGAACTATGACGGAAACTAGCTTTAAAATACGGATTTCAACAACCATATGAAAAAACACTTGAAGTTTTCTTTAGTTAAGAGAGTGTTTTATCAAATAAATATAGTCTTCAAAGTTACCAAGATATTTTTCAATCACTTCAAAAACCCCAACTTAAAAATTAGTCAAATGCAGTTAACTATTTATTGCTTGTGATCACAGAATTGAATTTGAATCTAAGAGATCCTTGTCAAAGGATTCTAAATCTTTTGCGGATGATTTGAAGTAACAAAAATTGGCATAAGTCATGAATAAATATTTAAGCCATAAGATCTTGTAGAAATTTCGAGTCAGAGTCGACATGATCAAAAACATAAATATTTTCAATTCGAAATAAAGCTCTCGTTGAAATACAGCATTCCGAATATTTATTGGAAGAAAAGTATCTTTGCTTCCAACGATTCAAATCCAATATCTTGATCTGCTGATGCAGACGAATTTTCTCCACTAATGCATTAATGATTTTTCATAACTTTTGTTACAAAACATCAAACCGACCATGGCTTCGATCAAATTCCAGGCACAACATACAGCATAGTTCAAAAAACTGTCTGAAATATTACGAGTACCACTTGCAAGTCAGTTTTTACTTTCATTTGCACTAATCCCACATTCCAAACGGCCCATGCTTACAAATAGTAATCTTCAGAGGATTTACATAAGGAAATCTGAACTCTTCGAGTCAGATCAGTGCCGAGCAAATTTCCAAAGATCGTCAAAGATTTCGACGAGTTATCAAAGACTGGATTATACAAATCTCGGTTTGATGGAAAATGTTCAATGTTTTCGCAGAAACACCAAATATTGACTAATAGGCCTAGTCTTGCGCACAGGCTCAGCGATTTTTTGGGCTTTCGCGAAAAGTTTTTGTTGCTACGATTTTGCGATTTTTAATCGGAAACCAACAAAAAAAAATATTTGAATGTCTGGTTGAATCGCACTTAAGTAAGTAAATTTGTTGACCCCTTGAAAGTGGTGGTAAGCCTTACACGTGAAACACTTTTGAATGTTGCAGCTCGGTTCAGTTGCAGCGAAACAATTTGGAAAACTCACCTAGGAATTTTTTTCTGTTAACTTCATCTGTTCCACCTTTTGAAAGCTAATGTCCGAACGTTCCAGAGGTATTTGCGTAATTTAACAATGGACCAATACTTGGCATGCTGTTAATTATTGTACATTTGATATACATGGATCCGCGGTTGCACTTTTCACCATCGATTGGAAAAAAGTTTTCATTTTTTTCCATGGCGGCACATGGTTGAAGCAATTAAATTGTTCATTGCAACACATTGCCAAAAGGTATTTGGTTTGGTGCGAATGGAAAGTCCGAAAATACCAAGAACTGATGATTGATGATAACGAAGCGGTTTCGACGATTAATTGATAGTTTTCTCTGAATCGGAAAAAAAGAAAAACCAATCTGGCATCAAATTGATGCTAGATTGGTTTTTTACTTGATATGTGTTTGTGTTTTTGGATCATTATATCTTGGAATTAAGGCTTGTCAAAATATTTTGCTTAGAGAAATTCATTAAGAATCAAAAAACCGCAAACTTTTCGCCATCATTCTTTGGTTCATATGAAATCGATCTGAATGTGTTTGAAATCAAACTGAAAATTTCTCAAGTTTGGCATTGGTTATTTTGAGCAAGCAATTTTTGATAAGAAGATAATTTGAACTGGGGTCGACTTTAAAGTGCAGCATATTCATTTCTAATGGACAACTTCACTATAAATCATGGTTTCAAATGTTGTATGTTGAGAGTTAAAAGAGCGTAAATGCAGTATGTTAAGTTTTTGATTGTTTATCACTATTATATCATGAACACGTTAATTTTTATCAAATTTTTCATCAAGTTTACTTCAAAAACATTATTTTGTTCGAAATGGTTAATTTGTTGTGCGTTTATCGATTGTTTTACTCAAAAGCATTTTTTGGAAAGACTAAAATGGCAAAGCAATTGGAAAATACAATATCCAACCTGCTACTCACCATAAATATCAGCAATAACAATTTTGTTGGCTTCATCATGATCACTTCCATTCTCGCCGTAGTACAAAAAACGACAGCGGACTACGTTCAATAGCTTAAATTTTAGCAATTCTAGCTCACTAAGCGGTTTCTCTTCCTCGCGATTCGAATGACTGTTTCTCAAGTGTATTTCGATATTTGGTGCGTTTAAAACAAATATAATCAACACAATACCAAACGACAAATGTACATACGTAGCGCAATTGCTTCAACGAAACCCCAAATCTTCCGCAATGCTGCAATCACACGAAGAACGGTAGCGTCATTTAAAACTTATCGAGCATATGAAATTGTTACTAATGGCATTTAAGCGTTTCGCGTTGAACATTAAGTGAGCGAGCAACGATATGACCGACTATAACACTTTTTGAAATGTTGCGCGGCCTCGTATCTGAAGATGCAAGGAGCTTGGGTAGGTAGCAATGGCAGATAGGTTGGCTGAAAGAACCGTGGTGCCGTGGTCGTGTCCGGACTCCGGGTGCTTCTTGTTTTGTGCTGCTCTACCACGACTGGCCTTTCTGCTGGAGCTCTAGCTAGCGCTAGCATATGTGGTGTATGCAAAACCAAGTAGGAGCTTCTTGGGCGCCTGTCGCCGAGTGCACGCCTTTTGCAGTATGTCGCTGAAGAAGCGGCAAAGAATCTAGCGAGGAGCTGCTGGAGCAGAAGCACAAGAACACGACGGAATAGTAATGGATATGTTCTACTTTGGCTGCTTCACCTGGGACGACGATTTTAGCCCGCTAGACCTTTAATCCGATGCTGAACGCTGCTTATCGCCACCGTACTTGCTGCACGGCGCTGCGTCTAACATACATATATCGTGCAAGCCTTGTTGCGGAAAAACGGCTGGCGGAAAACCGGCAGTGGCGAAATAAGAAAAACCCTTGTCCCGTTAAAACTCCATAAACGGGTGCTTATGGCTGGAATTTCTTCGCACCGGCTGCTTTTCTTCACTCGAGCGAACGATGAGCAAGCAAATCGATTTGCAACAATCCCGCAACTTCACTGGGCTATTTATTGTCTGTTTATGATTCGAATGTTACTATTGTTCGACAAACAAGCACTTCATTTCAAACTGTTTAATTTAAATGGTAGATATGTTCAACGAAACAACCAAAAGGATCGCTCGTTCAGCCAACACACGAATCTTGGACAGTTTCAATCCGAAAGGACCGGCTTCAAATCTCAGATTAAATGCAAAACCACAATTCAATTCGATTTTAACTTCTCAACTTCCACTTGGCTGCCATGCACACTTAGATAAGTATGCGGAGAGATGCAACACTAACAAATTTCTTTTGCTTGCGAAAGCTAACACCAGCGGCTTCCTGCAGAAGTGCTCGCAACGATGGTCAGAAATAAACTGAAGAGGACACGATCGTCATCTGACTTAAGAACATCAAATGAAGCTGCCTCGAGATCAAGAAATTAATCCACACACTTTACTAGACTTTAGCTTTTTAACAACTCAACTGCGGCCTCAGTTCCACTCTGACCACGTTTTCTTTTACTTCTTCGCCTATTCACTTCACTTCTTCACTGGTCGTCCGAGCGTCTTGGCCTCCTCGAACACGAAATAAAGATAGCTGCTGCACCAGTGGTCACCAAAAAGATTGGAGGTCTTCGTGTGGTGAGTTCTTCGCGTGCTTGGCCATTTCCATCTGCATGTTCCGTGGGCTGTGCTTCTGGGCAAGAAGGTGCCGGATTTTCGGTCGCCGGTACCTACTCCTGGAGATATTGGTCTGCAGCGATAATGATTCCTTTCCTTATTGTGCGAAGCATGCTTATGGAGTTAGTAGAACTGCATCTATGCAGGGAGGATAAGTGGCACACATAGGGTACTAATAAAAGCTAGTTGTGGTTGCTGATTGCTATTCCGATGAATTCCTTTCAGACGCTGAAGCCACCCCTCAAGCGATTCTTTTCAATGTTAGGAGCCTCTTATAAACTCCTGTAATGAGTAGTTGTCGCGGGAGGCAATGGAGGCTTAAATAGCATGGTAGTGGCACAATGTCAGAGCTCACAGCTTCTGTCCTCTAGTAACCTTTAAAGAAAGTAATCGCACCAAGGTAGGGTGCAGACCCTATTACCAGCCATTGAAGTTTGCATTTTACTTGCAGATCCGTACAGAAGCAGAATAATTGATTTTTGGACTTAAATGCTTTGTCTATTCTGGTTACTCTTACCAATCAATGTTCAAAGGACGTTTAATAACTGAAATCAAAAAGTGATAATACTAATAAAACCAACTTAAGTGAAAGTCTGTTGAAAAATTGAAAAGTTTCGACAAAACATCTCGATTTGACTCCATACAAAACAAATATTTTTAATTTCGCTACCTAAATAATAGTTAAATGATGGCCTGCTGCATAATGTCTGCTCTTCCATTATAAAGTTCTCCGCCATACTTTCAAAGGACACTTTCCGTGGGAACAGTGAGCGGATAATATAAGCAGGAATCTTAGATATTTTGAATAAATACCCGTTAATCAATTTCATATAAACTATCTATTTTTATTGTCCTGGTTATTCATAAAATAAATATATAGCCACTTTTTAAAATAAAAATATTAGAATCAAGTTTGAAGAACTTTTAAAGTGAAAAGTTATTAAAAATTCAATCAATTTTCATGGTAGATTTTTTTCTCAGAAAATTTAGTTTTTGATGTGTTTATAGATTTTTTCTGCTAAATTTGTTGTTTGGTTGGAAAATGTATTTGCACATTTTTCTCTGAAATTTTTAGTGAATAATCAAGTTTGCCGTAATTTTATCAATAAATTTTTATTCAGCTTAGTAAAATTATTTCACAAGAACATATCTCAAAAAGAATTTCACTCAGGCATATTTTGAACGAACAGTTTTAAAAATATGTCATGAAGAAATACTACTGTTAACAATACTCGTTGAGACAGAAAAGGACTATGGGATTATTTTCGATGGATATTTTCTCAGAAATTTTTCAACAAGGTTTTGCTGAACATAGTTAGAGTGGATTCCAAGAATTTATCTGTAAATTGGTGTTTATTTTAAACTTGTAGAAAAACTATTTTTGCGATTCTAGTAGTCTAAAGGTTCAACTCTAGGAGTCTGAAAGTTCCGATTAACTCATGATACTACTACTTAATAATTTACTGCCGAAAAAATCTTCTTACCTGAGGACGTTGGTTGAAGAGTAAGATACAGCATGGTTGTTTTTATGGTCGTTCATTGAAGTTTGAATCGGAAATCATAATCTTTGCAAACAACCAAAAGGATCATTTGTTATTCATCATTTGGTTTGAAAATCGAAAGTATGGTGAGTTCCTTGTTATGATCCAATCAAGCAAATCTCTTTGCTCTCACGTATTATATCGAATAGTTGCGGAGCTCACGAGAAGAACACTGAACCACAAGCAGAACCTACAATTCAGAGACCATTTGATTCATAATTCGCTTCAATGCTTGTTAAGAATCGATTAGCTCTAAACTGTTTAATGTCAGCATTTACTTACCGTTTCGTATTTTTTTCAAGACTTATCTCTACCACCTGAAAACCACTTGCATACAGAACCAATGTTATTTATTGATCAATTCGATGCCATTGGTTACCGGTATCGCATTTGATTGACCAATGATGGTATTAAAGATTGCGAAAAGAATGGTCGTTCTATTATTTGATGGATTGTTTTCATTTCACGTCCTCCGCTGCTTGACCAAGTCTCGTCAGCAAACGGTGCGGTGCGTCCAACAGTCGTCCGGACAGAAAGGACGCTTCGCCAGCGAAGAAAGAAGGAATCATTCTCGGTGGCTAATCGCCAGCCGCTAAAGATTGATTCCTTCATTCAATTGATTTGTTAGCTTCGTAGATTCGATTGGTCGCTTTCATATTATGAATGTCTTTCTCTTAGCACTTTGACTATTCGTTTAATTTTCCCGCGATTTCCGTTAGATTTCATTTTCCAAGTTCCGATTTTGGCATGGAGCTCGACGGTCAAGAGTGTTTGCATTGTTCATGCAACTCAGTTTGCGCTGCGCCGTGTAACGAATCGTTGTAATGATCCGCCCATGAGATGATTATTTGCTGCGGAGGAACCTCAGGGTGCTACTGTTGGAAGCAGCATCCAAACGCTAGGTTGATGGAACAGAGCTACTCAAAGCTACCATTCACTTTGGGTTGAAGCGGTGGTGTCAAATCCGCCGCCGTTACAAGATAATTCAAAATAATCGCGCTGAAAAATTACATGTAGGTACCCGAAGTCAGAATATTTGCAGAACAATGAAGCAATGCAATACTTTAATTGTTTTAATGGGAGGGTGCCGAGCGCATTTGTTCGTATCCATGTGAATGGAGAATGTGCAGTAATTGAATGTATCTACACATGCAGTCAACATTAGGTTCATTGTTAGTTCCTTGCGGAGTTCATTCGCGAAATTTTACGCTGATACGCAGAGGTCATGTCCGCTAATGTCTGTATTGTTGGCAATTTGATTGTATTCGATCAGTTTGATGATATTCAATTTGGATAACGTGATAACCGTATTGCCGATAGTTTTTCTATTAAAATTATGCGCACACACGACTTGTTAGCTTGTAATTGAAATGATGTCCTGTAGAATATGTTTCAAATTCCAATGACCAACCTCGAAAAACATAAACAATTTAGGTTATTGATATTCTACCGGACTAACAATCATATGACAGTATGTTTTAAATTTTGTTTGATTGTTGAAATTTTGCTAAAACGTTCGTATCAATATCAATATATCAATCCGAAGTAAGTAATCCTAGCCTTGCACACGCCTTGGTTTCAAAATTCAAATATTTTCTTCCTTATTTCTTTGGTTTTCTTAGTGTATTTTCGTAGTAGTTGAAGTTGTTCTATCATTCAGCATCTGCATGAGGCGTGATTTTAATAAGGAAGCTTGCTAGCATGCTTTTCAACAATTTTCATAGATTCATCAGAAAGCTCGAACATATTTTCCGAGTAAGCAATGAAACAAAACAAAAAAGGGGTTTTTCAAGCTATGGATGCTTTTTTAGATCAATCTTGATTTTCTAAACTTTATCATAATAATTGTATTCATTTTTTCCTACCTACCTAAACCTCTAACCTTACGTTAATCTAACTTTCGTACCAGTTTTTTCAAGAGAAAGTTAGTAAACCATATTCAAACCATAACTATATTCAAGTAATACAGTAGAACCTCGATTAACCGTGGTAGGAGGATGAGTGGATTTATGACAATACAAAATTTATATTTATTAGAAAAAAACGATTTCTACATATACATATACGTATTTATAAAATCATGCAATTCTGATATTTCTTTAATTAATGCCGTTCAAAGCCGTCCATTCCACATCAATAAATGAATTTTCGCACTATTCTCTCTATTCACCTGGAACGATATTGCACTCTTAAACTGCTTAAATGCTTAATTTTCAATTAGATTGCGTGCTATTTTGCCGATCTATTATAATTCCTTAAGAATCACCTTAAGATTGAAAAAACAGCAGTTTGTCGCTTTGCAGCATTGAATAAGACGATTGCCCAAAGCATTTTGCAAAACAATTGTTACCACATTGCTGATAAATAGTCCAACAATGAAAGAGCCATTTTTTCGGCAGATTTATAAGTTATAAGAAAAATGAATGATAGTAGTGAACAGTGCAAGCCACAAAAATCCAGCTGGATATATTAACGGACAATTGAAAGGATTGCTCGTGATCAACGAATGCCAGAAGATGTTTAACGGTTTGAAAAACATTAAATTACCTTTGCAACAATGAATCAAAGCTTAGCAGTGATTTTTTGCTGACTGGAATATGTTTTATTTTGAAGTTTTTTTAATTTTGTCATAGATTTCTCTACTTAGAATTTGACTTTTGTGTGATTTATCCATTACACATTGATCGAATGAAGCTATGGTTCCTGTTCGTTTTCTGAATATCTGGAGGCAAAAGGAAGACCATGCAAAGTAATAAGCATTGATGGGTAGTTTAGTTATTAATTGTCAATTACGGACGCATTTAATCTCGTGTTGCAAATAAAAGTCAACTGTTGAATGCTATTATGTTAAGCTATGGGAATACCCATAATCAGATTTGAGTTTGTTGGTCACTTTCCCAATAGAACACAATGAATCAACTCGAATTAATTGCAATCCTACTTTAGATTGAACACGCTAAGATCTTGGCTTCTTCAGACTAACGTTTCAACAAAAGATACTTTCAAAATTGATTTATTAGTGCAACTCAAGATTTATGCATCAATAATACGTTCTGTTTAAACTACAGATAAAGCGATGCCCACATAAACTAAGCTACTGATTTTTAAGCAAGCATTTACATTAACGCAAGTTGCATGTAGGAGGTTGTATCTTATAATAGAAAATATTTTTTCTTCACTCGGATAAATGATGATCTATCTTCGAAATTCTGTTCAACCACAATACTAGCCCTAAATTTAAATATCCTAACAGGTTTATGCACTCCACAAAAATATTGATTAAATCTAAAACAACGTTCGACGTCCATTAGGTCTTATCACTTCTTGTTCATTCTGCTAACCTTGATTGATAAGAGTAAAAGACATATGCTAGATGCATGGAACATGGACGTTGGATATCAAATGCAACTTGTTTCGTTTTAGGATCGAAGCTGATAGATTTGAAAGTGTGTGCTTCGCGGAGTTATCAATAATCACCAGGATTATGGTCAAACGCCTGCAATGGAGTGGACATCGTCCAGCAGCATGAGTGGGTGTACTCCGTGGTTCACCGTGATAGCGGCGTCCAGATCTATCTGAAACTACAGTAATGATCGTTGGAGCTCAAACACAAATCGATTAGTCATTCCAACTCTCAAAGTTATTGTAGTTAAGCCGATCTTGAACACCGAATATCTTGTGATCCCACTGCAATTTTAATAGCAACATCACTGTTTAGCACATTGCAACTATCTTTCAATTGAAAATCGGTCCGGCAAGTGCCATTACTCCAATTCGAAGCAATCGCAACATCCGGATTCATCGTCGAAGCTAACGGAAAAATCGGAGCAATAAGATTGTATTTATTGTCATTTAATGGGGGGGGGGGGGCGATCCTCTCGTTGTCATTAAAAAGAAGAGGGGCAGCCTGTATGCAGACGCAACCGCCATGCCAGGAAATCTCAACATTCTGAAGGACACACCAATTGGTGTGAATTGTTCAATGCAATTTTCGCACTACATTGTGATGATGAGCGATAGGTAGTCGTGCTAAAGCATATCAAGTATCTTAAGCGATCAACACACGTAAGAATGTCAAACGTATGAATATATACATGTACACATATATCTAAGCACGCATGAAAACTTGGAAAGCATGGCTTGAATAATTTTCTTCTTAATAAACATTCTATTGTATATTTTCTACTGTTTTAAGTTAATTTAGCATTTAGCAAACATCCTTGCCATATTATACATGATAAATTGTATTCACTTCAATCATGTATCTAAACGCCATCGAAATACTCTTTTTTTCATACCCCGAAAAATTACCCAGCAAACAGAGTAAATCTTTGATTACTAGGAAAAATATTTATTTGAATTAGATTAAATGAAAATAAATTGAAAAAAAACATTGAGTATATCTACAAACTTCAAATTTGATTCCTAGAAATTTTATATATATTTTCTTTATTACATACATCAGAACAGGTCATAGCGATAATTGCCATTCATTGTTGATGCTAATATTATCATCATGGAAAGTCAGTTGAACAAAATTGCATACATATTTCAATCTAAATTTTCACCATTCGAATATCGTCAAGATCTAACTCAAGATAAAAAAACAAGCAAGAAAACACCTGGCTTAAGAAAAAAGATCCGAAAATTTATAAGACGAGAAAGAAAATTTATTGTGAAAAGTTCGACTACATTTTAAATTGCGAAATACCCAAGTAAATTTAAGACTCAATAGTAAAATTTTACAAACATGTGCCCAAGTAAACTTGGAAATCGCCTTAGAAAGTTGTACGAAAAAAATTGCAACATTTGCCACTTGAATTTACTTTGTAACATTCTTGAAAAAACACGATCGGTAATATTGCGAAAGGATTTGATTTTAAATCACCAAAAAAAATTATATACTTACGCTTCTGTTATAACAGTGTTATAAAATTAGCAATCACATAATTACGGATAATTACCAATTACTTTTACCAAAGAAAAATTATTCTACATTATTTTTAAACGAAATCGGAAGGAACATATATTTCAATCCAATATAATGCAGATTTTTTTCGAAAAATTATTTTGAGTGTAGTTCGTTGAATGATTAATTTGACAATATTTAACAATTAAATATTTGAGTTAAGTAAGTGTGTTATTTACACAAGCAATTTTCTTAACTCAAAATTAAATAAAAATTTCGTCAAAAATGTCTAGTAACGAAATTTAGATTCCTACGGTTCGGAAATTGGTTTTATTCAAAAATTTCCGTGGGATGATTCGCTGAATGAATATGCATTTTGACCACAGGACAAAGATTAGTATCTTGTCTAGCGAATAATTTGTAACTTAATGAATATGGTAATGAATAGAAAGAACAGGTCAGAAAGATTCCTCTGCAAAATGAACTCCAAACTTTTTGAAATTATTGAAATCAGCCAATTTGAACATGTATCCAACGCCTTAATGCCACACCAGTCTGCTCGACATCCAAGCAATCTGCTACAATCTGATGGCATGTCTTCAATCTTGTACGGTTTTTAGATAACTTAATGGACAGCAGCAACAATATATAAGTCCATCGACAGTTGTGATCACACCTAATCGATATTAATGATCGCTACAGTTTCCGGATGGCTTTTCTCAATCGCTGAACAGATTCAATTGCACGGCGAACTATTTTTAAAAAATATGGGTCAGTGTGTACAAAAATCTGTTCTAATTTTAACGAAGCGTGTTTTAATGAGGATTAATGGTGAAAATGGGATAAGAAACGTTAATTGGACCATTTCGGCAGCGCCAAAGGTATTGGAAACCTGTTTTTCGGGCAGGTTCCATCGTCTTCACCTGCATCTTCAAGAAAAGTGAAATGTTACGTGAAATCGAATGAAAAGCCGCACTTATTACATGCAATTTATTGACAAACGGTAAATCCAGCTTAAGCTTACCCAATGAATCGGCAGATATTTTAAGATATAGCCATCCGGCAGCTTCTTTGGCCTATCGTGATTGTGTGCTTGGCGTTCGAAACAGTGAAGATGGCTTTTAAACTAATTTAAGTTCATTGTTATTTTGTGGCTAATTCGACGAACAGCTACCGAGAGAGTAGGTAGTGGCTTGTGCATACCTTGCAAAATTTATTGATTGGGTTTTTATTTAAAAAATCTTCTCCTGAAGCCTCCGACTTGTTGGAGAATGCAAATATCTACAGAAATTGTCGCAGATAAAGATTTCAGCGTGCAAAAGAGTTTGAATTTTCAAAAACTTTTCAAACAAGGTAAAGGATCATGTGTTTGCGATCTATTGAATCAACTTAATTGAAGTATTGCATTATTGGGTTGACGTCTTGGAACAAATTTCAGAAACATAGTAAATTTCATTCTAAAAGGATTCCTACTTTGTCACGCGCCTTAAATGTTCGCATGTGTTATTGATGTTTCCTTCATTTTTCCAATCAATCTTTCATTTAATTTCGGGCTTAGCATAAAATCAATTCAATTTTATCGGATTCATGGATAATTTATTGGCTACTAGATATTTTTTCAGTTCCTTCATGTATGAGACTAAGCATTTGGTCCGAATGATGATGATGTGACTATATCAAGGCAAGCTGAAGGATTAATGGGAAATTTCGGAGGAGTTTTCGCTATAACATTTGCTGGGTGGTCCTTCGAAAATAAACTTAGATAACAGTAACATGAATACTTTTAGCCTACTAGATTACACGTCAATCTAACTACATATATGCATACTTGCTGAGGTCAGCATGACTGTCGGCAATGCGTAGTGCAAGTCACACTATGATATATGATATACAATTGAATACAAATCCATGTCTTTCAATTAATGTTAGACTATCAATTAAAGCTTGAATCGAAAACAACCAAATCAAAATTATTGGCTATTGAAGATCGACCATCAGCACCAAAATTAATTAATAAGCCAAACTAATTGGCTTAGTGAAATTTTTCTAAAAACAAGCACAATATTGTTTTCAACAAATCATTAGAGCGTCCTGCATTAGTACAATTTCACATGGGGCCTAGATTACCACCATTGCATCCTACCATATTTGTTTATGTTCTTTCCTATAGAGTTTGGCCATTTTCCCGGCAGAAAGCTATTTGAACATTGCAAATTGTTCGAAACCTCCTCGAATGGATAACCAAACCGGACACGAATATGGCAAAACAAAAACTTTTGAAAGCTATTCATAAATTTCCTGTCGATTGAAATTAATAAATATCTACATATGTAAATAAACGCAATAGATAAACGGGATAAAGAAAGTTTTTGATAAAGTTCGAATTAATCATGATCGTGAGTGCATGTAAACCGGAACGATTTGGATTAAGCGCTTGAAATGCACCTCCGATTAGTGGAATTCCGCCACCAGTGGTCGGGCAGCACGTTCGCGCGATGGATCGCAGCTCTTTCAGATACGGAGCCCCTCAATTAATTTGGTATTAAAGATTCTTTGACAATTTATTCTCAATTCTCCGGTCGGAGGAAGTAGAAACACTACCTGCAATGCGGAGTTGTTGGGCATTGGAACCAAAACGTCCGCGACAGGGCCAAATCGAACACAATGAATGCGACCTCGAGTGATTTGAATTCGAGACCGTGTTGCCGAGAAAGATACTTGTATCTCGTTAGACCGGAATGGAATTTACACACGCTTTATTTAATTTCGTCGAAAGTTGAAAAAGAAATATCCACATTCAGTGGAAGAACGGTGGAAACAACTGCTGCACGGCAACAGCCGCTCAGCTGTTTCAGTGGTAATGATCAAGATCAAGACGAAGAAGTCGATGTAGAAGCAGTCGAAATATTGGTCTCTTCAGACTTTCGACTTTTGGCCGACAAAAATACTTTTGCCTATGAAAAAACTTTCTTTGATCATGAAGATGGGGACCCCCTTCGTGAAAGACAAAAAAAAACGTACAACACAAAAACGTTTTCCATTCATCGAAAGCGGCGGCTGTGTTATTATTATATCTTGTATCTTGCAGCTTGTGTCTTGTATCTGCGAGCCATCAGAACCAAAGTGTTGCCTGCGATTCGGCCATTTATCTCAGAGAGTGCACTATGAGTTCACGCAAGCCTGCAGGTAAACTTTTGGTTTCGTTGATTGCAGTCGCTACCCTGCTAATTTTCATTGATTTGATTTTGATAATGAATTTCTGAATATTATTATCATGAGCTTTTAAATATTATGATTGGGCGAATGGATCGTCTGGCCTATTGGATTTGTGCGGTCTTTGCCGTTTCCCAGCGCGGATGTAGTGAAAGCGGAAAGATGATGAATTTTTGACCTTAGATTGGAGTCATTCGTTCGTTCGTGGGCAATTTGTGGCCCCAAAATAGCATCTGAGGAGGCGACCGCATTGAGGGAGTCAATTGTGTATATTTGTTCGATGGGATAATGGTGATCGATTCAATAATTTTTTGGAAATAAAATCTGGTCCCAGAGGTGGTAGCAGTTCATCCACTCTCACTTCGGTGTGATGAGTAGAAAATATGGGAGGTTCTGGCATGAGATCCGGAATTAATTGGCAAGTATTTCTGTGAAATGAGTTTTGATGGTTACTAGATGCAAAGTTTGATATTGAAGAATTCGAGAACTTCCATATTCAAATACGCAGAGATTCTATCGACATTTTAGTCGTACTTTAGTACATTTAACGAGTTTGTTATTATATAGTGCACTTCCTGCATCGACTGGGGTAAAAGTAAAGAATAAGCTCCACGTTTCAATAAACAGACATAATGTAGTTTGTTTTAATTTAATGGCCTGTAAAAGCTATCTTATTCACATGAAAAATGTAGCTCTCTTGCTTAGTGGAATGAAATATTTTTCGAATCAAACATCAGACCCTTTTATAGAAAATAAACAACTTTTTAAAATATGACGTGAATTCACAAAATGATCTTCATAAGAGTCCTATTTGTTGAGCACGTAATCAATTTGACAAAAAGAAACAGTCATCCTTCAGTGGGTAAAATTCCATCGTAACGAACGTTCAAGCGGAAGTTTTCTTTAAAATCGAAAAATTTTAACTTTCAGGGTACATTCTATATATTTAAAACTTCTATTCGAGAATTATTCGGAAATGCTAGATTCTCTTTAAACAAATACCAATTTGATCTGCACACTCGAAAATCATATAGATCTTCCTATTTGTCACACAAATACTGTATGAATCATATTTAGAAGTTCACCATTCATTTTGAGTCATTCGTCATTCCCTTTTTTGTGTTTCATAGTTCTACGTTACAATTCATAAATCCAGTTTATTGTTCCTCACCTCTAAAGGTTGAGGAGCGAGGCAAGCAGCAGATGGAGCCCTTTTTGTATTACATAAGGATCGCTTTAAATATTTGGTATCAAGAAAAATGAGCAGCTACATACACTTTCCTCTATTGCATCGAAATATCCTTTGATCCTCCCGATAGTATTTTTGGCCTCGTTTAATCGATTTTTTGCCGTTGTAGCTGCCACTGATAACTATCAATCGACTTAATAACCAAAATCAAAACTATCCATCAGCACTTCCCTTTCCTTCGCCTAATGGTTTGTCCGAAGAATTTGCAGCTTAACCCATAATAGCGGATCCACATGTTTTTCTCATTAATTTGTTTGTTCCAAAAGATTGTCTTGTATGTATGATTGTACTGAAATTCAACTCAAAAACTGATCATTACATGCACCCAAACTGGAATATGAGAAATTGAATGATAGCAGAACTTCCTATCATGATCAATCCGAAAATGAACAGACTAGATCTTTTATCTTGTCCATATCTTATTCCATTTTTTTTGACTCCACAGCATTTCTTTTTGACCAGTATTTTGGAAACTAAAAGCAAATTGTTTCGCTGCATATCATTTGCGATCGCGGATCGCAACAATCGCAAATCGAAGGAGCAACCATCCACTGACCTTATTTAACTAAGTATCAAAATGGATAGCTACTCGGATAGATAGAAAGATACTTAGATCTATTACGCCAAAGTGAATGTTTGAAATTTTTCCATGATAAACAATTTTTGTTATTAAATTCTTTGTTTCTACTGTCCTAGCTATCATCTGCCATGGTATCTTGATGGCTTCAATGAACAGTAAGCATTGAGTGTGAAAAAGGGCGAAAACTTTATTATTTCTTCGTTTGAATCTGATTTTACGCGGGCTGTTGCTTTTCTCATAGTTAACACTGGTAATTAGATAAATTGTTGTGATTTATTGCCACTACCGTTGCCGAAACTGATTTCATTTCGTATTGTTTAGCATTTAATTGAATTAGAGTTTTTGTTCGCCGTATTGGAACTTTTGAAGGTGAAATTATTGGGGCTTAGAAAACTTGTGAAATGACCAAACGTACATCCAGGTCAGTCACAAGATTAGTTCCAATTCTGGGCCAGTAGATAGTCTGAATACGGATTAATAATCTTGAACAAATGGTTACATAAATTGTTGGCTAGCGAAGGTTTTTCCTTCGGCTGTAAAGCAAGATAATAATGCAATTTTATAAAAATGCAAGCAATAACGTTGCGTGGAGCAACAAATATTTGATCATTTGATACATAAAGGTACACTGATTTAGCTATAGTCTTTTGAGTTCTGAACTATGTATGTATATCAGCCACCTGGCAAAATGAATACAACTTAAATTAATTTGAGTTTTGAAATTTTCTATGGTGTCAAAATTATGTTAATATTTTTAAAAATATATCCTAGTCTCTTTGATCATGAAAAGGTTGATTTGATTATTGGAAAATATAAATAACTATGAATTTCCGTGAATTGAAATCAATTTAAAATTTAACTGAAAGTTAAAAATTTTCTCTGTTTTCACAAGCTGTTTATTCCATTAAGTCGGCTAATATATTTTGTTTCATAATTATATATGATTTCTTATAGTCTCATATTTCATGACAGAAAAATGGGTTCTTTGTTCCCAATGAGTTGAATATATATATTAATCTGAAATGTCCTAATGATTTCACTTTAATAAACAAAGAAAATCGATTAAATTAATTGAACAACTTTTCGATACATGATATCACCTGCCATTCTCCATACGTGTTTCGATTAAAATTCATTGCTTTTTATATTGTAAATGTATCAGGCGTAAACTAATCAAAACATCAACAGTTTGTATCAAAAATTGTTCATATAAAATGCCTGATCTCATTTCACTTTTCGGTTTTTTCTATTGTTTTTCTTCTTGATGTATTCATTAACGAACCCAAAACATGGCTCGATAATTAACTAAGCCAATTTGCCACTAATGACTACGACAAATACATGCTTGTTTGCTCCATTAAACCGTCTCAACAATTTATCGAAAAAAAGCACCTGTCCACTTGTTTCGGCCACGGTGATATGGCGACATTCCGGCCCAAGCACAGTTCACTAACCGACCTCCTAAAGCATGCGTCCTCACCTGGCAACGGAATTCAATGCAAATATCTCTTGCACTTTCGCGTTCGCATAAGGAAAAAAAACTGATTTTGAAGATACATATTGAAAAGCTTATTCATACGAAAAAATCTTAATTTTCATTCTACAGCCCAAATACGTAAAGTATCTGAATAGATACATGGCATCGCGAAGAAACGCGTCTTTCAGCTGAAAAGATGGCAGAAACGCGAGAAAGTCAAGACCGCTTCCGCACGCTTTTCTACACTGGATTACAAGCCCCTCATTGGATGCGTTCCGATAAAAGCTTTGCGGATACTGATGGAAATCAATCTAAATTGTCATACTTTCGAGGTTTCCGAAAAAATGTTCCTTCCATGCCTGTCGCTGTTTGGTCGATTTACATTACATCCGTGGTCCATGACGCTTTGGTGGAGTGCGAGGATACCGTATCCCGGGTCGAATATAGAGCAGATAAAGCTACAGAGATAACCACAGTGGAGCCATCAATAACGCGCGAAAACCGTGCATCTCGGCGTGTATCTGAATGAAAAATAGATGCATCCATTATCGCCTCGTTATTCGGTTGTATCGCCACCCAAGCACACTATGAGTGCCCAACTTACAAGAAGTGGAGCAATGGGCGTGCTGCGTTACAAGCAGCCACGCTTGATGCACTACACTTGATTCCAAATCAGACTCCACGTATGTTAATCAGCCAGGATTGAACACCGAAAGGCCTCCCCGAGTGAACTACCCGCCAGCGAAGTAAATCGCCAAAATGTTTGCAGATAATTGATTGGCCATACATATTTATTGTGGCCGCGACGGCCAACAATAGCACAACTCTGCTGGCGCAGCAGATTTGAATCAATTTTGGTTGGATGAATGCTATCTATGCCGAGAATCATGTACTTTTGACAGATTTGGGTCCTACCTCTTGGACTAACCGAATCCACCAAACTGTTTCGGACGCGCGAGCTCAGATACTTTGGACTCGACTAATCAATGGGTGAGGCGGACTGTAACTGACTTCGAACAAGCAACATTTGTTAGATGCATTCTGCATTCATGTCTTTAAAAACGGTGTAATTAATGATGGTCGTTTTAGCCATGGATCTCTCTGTACAGCAAACAGCTGCAAGAAAATCACACGGAACAAATTGAATTTTAGATGCATTCATATTCATATTCATATTCATTCATATTATCTTTTTTCTTGTGTGTTAATTTATGTGTGTGATTACTGTGTTTTTGGCGTTACCACCAACACATGAATTTAGGTGAATTTTAGATTAGAAGAGAGGAATTTGATCTGATTCTGGATGGCATTTTGACAAATGATGATGGTGAATTTAATATACGTATTTATGTATCTTTGGAGAATTGACCGAAAATGATGATGAGGAAACAAATAAATATTTAGTTTTTTTCCTAAACCGCTTGCATTTTAGAAACAACAATCACTAATAATGTTTATCAGAGCATTTTAAGTGTACAAGACCATTAAAAAATCTTTTGATTAAAGCATAATCCAACCATTGTCTGAAATTTAAGCGGCAAGTAGTAGCAACCTGAATTTTTACCTTAGTAAAATTCTACAAAAATAAATTGGAGAAAAATTGTGCTGAATGTCCTTGTTTTTTTTGATGTGGTACTCGTTCCGTTTACCGAAAGCCTAAATCATTTATACAGCAGTTTATTTGGGATTTAGTTTCTGGCACCTTCAATTTGAACTCAATATGGGGATATACTTAATAGTAGTCTCTGGAAATGTAGAAATCAGAGCAGATCCGATTTTTATTATACGAAAGTCCAATCGGCGATCCACAACTGAGGAGTATCTTTCGCGTGTAAAAGCTATCTTCCCATTTTGGAAATTATTTCGGAAGAAATGTCATGTGGATTCTGCTGTAAAACAAGATCATGATAACATTTCCTGCACACATTTTTATTGTACACTTTATTGCGTAGTTCTACATACACTTAGAATATATCCTTGAATATATGTGCAGGTGTTTGTGAGAACAACTCACTGCTGTGGATCTTGGTAATTTAAAATTAAAAAGTGTTTTATTGATTTAAGGGGGGGGGGGAATACATGTAAAAATTAAAAACAAATCCTAATTTCAGATTGATTTAAAAAATATATGTTTATTCAGAATATTTCAAACATGAAATTCTTAAAGTACATGTCTCAAAGTATTTGAAAATATGTTTTTTATAATTTTTCAACACAAAATGGCGGCGATGCGAACGAATGAAAAAAAATACCTCAAAAAATGCCTCGTACAACTTAACACCTTTCCGGAGATCTTGAAACATTCAGAAGAAGAAAAATATGTAAATGAGGTGTATACATAGTTCATAGGTTGACCAAATAAATTTAAAAAAAAAATTAATTTTTACATTAATTTTACATTAACTAAAAAGTCGATTATTTTTCAAAAAAGTCGCGTTTTAAAAATTAATAAACAAATTATTTCTCCGAAATTACAACTAGTACCTACGATTCTTTTGTAGACGTGGTAAAAATTTGAGCCGAATCGGTTCAATATTTTTTGAGATATTTTGTACGAAAGTTGAAAAAGTACTACTTTGAGAAAAACGCGTTTAAAGTTTGCAGTAGATAAACACCATTGATTATTAGTTTTTATTATAACTTAACCATAAGTCAACGATTCCGAGCCCTATTTCCTTACAATTTCAGATTTATAGGAATATGGTAGGGATACACAATTAGAGAACCGCTCATAGCGCCGGAGAGAAAGTATGCAGGGACGCGCGGCAGATGTGCTGGACTTACTCGGGAACGCCGCGCTGCCTATAACGGACTATAACTCGAAAAATAATACGAATATCGCTTCAAAACTTTTTTGGCGTAGTCTAAGTATTTGGAACATTTTATTGTAAGAGAAAAAAATCGATTTCTTAGAGCAGTTACATGTATTTCCCCCCTTAAGGAACAAAAAATCATACGGTGTTCGGAAATTTTTGGGTTTATCACACAAGTGGTCTATTTTTCGGGTAAAACTTCAAGCAATAATTTTCAACCTAACGCTTTCACTTCATTTTTCCGCTCGATTTTATGAAACATTTTATTCAGATTTGTTTTTGGGTGACTAAAAAAAATAAATCATTTGACAAAATAACTTTAATTTTTGGTTACATTCTCCTCAAATTTCAGATATCTGACTTTCTTCAACGGAGTCGACAATAAATTAATTTTCTCAATAAAAGGTGGAAGCAATTAATGAATATGCCTAATTAAAGCAATTAAACTAGCATGCAATTCCCATAGTTGTGCTGCCCACTCGCAAACTTGCAAACGAATAGTATTGAAATTAGGTTAGCAGAACTAGAAACAATTCACTGTAAATACATTAAGCATGCACATTCAGTGAAGTTCCCCCCGTGGCTTCCATGTGGCTTACCGCTGGTCAACGCCGACGGTGTAGAGGTGATAGATAGTTGCACACTTCTTGGTTGGCATGCAGAAAGCGAATATATCACCCATCCCATCACCTACGAGCAAGCCCCTGGGATAGGAAGCCTTCGAGGTTCAAGCTAGCCTGCAGTTATACATATTTATTCGCGGAAATGGTGTCAGTCACTGGTTTCGCATTTATCTGCCGCGCTCAGGCAATCGAATCTATCTTTCAATCATAAGTTTGCGAATAGAAGTCGCACAATCCATTGAAACTGTGCAAAAGAAATTGCTACGAGCGCTACTTTACTGGCAAAAAGTGCTAAAATCAAAAATCAAATGCCGGAACACACAGCTGGAAATTTCTCCATTTTCGCGGACTAGCCTAACTACTTGTCCTTTGGAATAGAAGATAGAATAAGATACTTTGGGGCTTTTCAACTAAACTACTTTATTTTAATTAAATTTCAATACGAGGGTCCGCCGGGCTTATTCGCATTCCCAAAGAAAGTCTTGGTGATGGTGGCACCATCTGGAGTTAGAAAAATTAATTTTAATGGGGACCAACCGCAGATTTGAGTATTTCTCGAAGCAGTAAATGCATTCGACTGATTCCCAGACACTTTCAAGATACACATTTTCCGTAACAAGTTAGCAGTTTCTCAGTGTTCTAATCAATTAATCCCAATTAGATGTTGCCTTCTGGATAGTTTCATTCTGCCTAACCCTAATTTATGACTCTAACCACCTCAATTTGGTAACCAGCAGAAGTTCTATCGAATGATTGGAAATCGCTCTAAGTTTTACATGAAACTCCTGCGGGTCCGCGACACAGCATCTGCATGGACTAGTTGAACTGTAAGCTTGCAAATAATGTAGGTTGAGGGAACACTGCCCGGGCTGTGGCATTTATTCTAATCCAACAAGTGAATGCACAAAAAACTGAAGTAGCAGATTCTTCAGTAAATGCAGGACACATGCAGAAAATCATTTGGCAGCTATTTCATTCAGAAAAAATCAAACGATCAAAATACGTCCAAGTTATTTTCCTTATTCCAACAGTAGAGACTAGCAGCGCTTTTCCTCGGAGGAGTCCGTACACCACGGGTGGAGGACAAAGCCAGCGAATTTCTTGGTTTCTGAATATCGCAGAAAAGAACTCACCGACAAAGGCTGCCGTGCAAAATGTTAAATGCAAATGCGCATCTCTCTTTTATGGTCGGTACAGGTACATGTACAATCACAAGCACAGGTGAAGCCTGTTCTGCTGGAATGCTAGCTATTTCAGCTAAAACGTTCGGCGCTGAGGCCGATCGCCCATAGATGTTTAGAAGATTTTCTCACATGAATGCATTGCGAGATTCTTGTAAAAGTTGAATGTTGACTAAGCGGTTCCATTTTAAATAAATTTCTTTTGTGGAAACTACACAACACAGCACCGAACAAATGCAAGCCTTTTCGTGGATACTTCTTAAAATTTTTCATGTTAATGATGATTCATAACTTTATTCCGTGGACAAGCGCTGCTAGGCAGGCAAGAAATTTTTATTTGAACTTTTCGAAACAAAAAAACTGTTAGGGATTTATGGGTTTTCGTGAATTTACATATGAAATTGGTAGATGGATATTTGGTAAGTATCATTTCTCGCACATCCCATCCAATTTGCGTTTACTGGATAAGCTTTCACTTGGGAGGAGAAGCAATTTTTCAAGATTGTAATGATACGTCTCCGTTGCAACTGGAACGGCTATATTTTTCCGTAATCTCAAGACAGTTGTCGATTGTTTCGAATTGGTGTATTGCGATGGCAGCGAATTTATCAATGGCATTTCTAATAAGTAAATAATATTTTTCTGGACAGAGGAGAAAGTCTAGTGGGAAGTATAATATCTGTGTTCAGGGAAAGGCGATTCCCACACAAAACCAATCGATGAAATGTATCGCATAGCTAAACAGGGATTGGTGATAAAAGAAAATGATATTAGAAATGAGGAATAATAATAGTGTGAACTAGAAGCGCAGTTGGCGAGGAAAATTTTTTAAACACGAAATAATTATAATCTCAGCAGTAAGAGCTCGAAGACAGTCATAAGATAATAGATATCATGGACAAATGAGTTGGCTTTCCAACAACTCGGATAGGTTAGGTACGACCTTTGGTCGCTTTGAAAGATAGTCTGAAATTAATTTCTGTTAGTAATTCAAGACCCTTCAAATTAGTTGTATCGGTATTTTTGTTGCTATACAATCTGCGTTCCGCGATAATTCTCGGTGCAGATTCAACAAGATCAAGTAACTGATACTAAACTAGGTACATTATCTCTTTCTTTAAGACACCTGGTTCAATAAGTTCTAACTAATAACCTGGCCTTCAGTAATCGAGCGCTTGATCTTTTCAAAGCTTTCGCTACTATCTTCTCTGATACATAAAATTTCGTCTTCATTGGACACAATTACACCACATAGAATATACTGCAAATATTTTTTTCGCTACCAAATAAAACTGAAAATACGAAAGGGAAGGTGAGTGAAACTTCTCGTTGACTTTCACTTGACCATGACAAGATTCTAAAGATTTTTTGTGTGCGATCAAAAACTCATTGACGTACTATTCGGATAACTCCGCAACAATAATCGTGAAGTTGAATTAACCGTCGGCCAAGAAAAAAAATTAATATTTGCAGTTAAGTCGCGACAACACTAAACTAGCAAAAAATCTCATTATATTTAATAGTAATAGCTATTGCAGAAATGTTTCTATCTTCAATTGCGTCAAATAATCGAATACTTCGGCTTGTTAGAGAGTGAAATTGAAATGATTTTCCCACTGACGACTTAGAGTAACAATTAAGTATCGCTCGAATTTTTGAAAACGAATCCGAAATCGGCAGCCGATGTATCGACACGTTGATTGTCCGACAACATAATTGTCGGAATGACTGATTGTCAGACTTTTTGACTATCCGTGCGTCTGTTTGCGGAGACTTTTACTTAATGAATTCTTCCAAAAATATAAGCGCTGAACGGGCTCTTTGGAAGGTCAATAGATACTACAGACGCCCATTTCAGGCCGCACCTGAGAAGAGAAATGGATTTGAAAAATTGAGTTTATGGCACGTGAATAAGATACAGAATAGAATAAAAACTGTCTTCTTCATAAAGACCATATTGCATTCAATGAATGATTGATCAGTTGCGGGGTGAGAGAAATTTCAGAGTTTTTTTTCGATCGAAAGCGTGATCCTCGAATCAATTGTCTCTGCACTATATCATTGAAGCAAGTTCAAGAAGGAGTCAATTTTCAGAAAATTAGAAATCTATTATGAACACTTGAAATTGGAGCACTGATTTGCCCAATAACTCAAAAGAGGCATATATAATATATATATAATTTTAGCGAACCCTACTTATTCAATTTCTGTTGCGCCACTCAAGCTAAAATGTGGATATATGAATGTTGGCCCATTTTTAAAAAATGATTTTACTAATATTGAATCTGATAGAGCTCCGAGACTACCGAATATCTCTCAAAAGTGATCAAGTTCTATTAAGGCACATCTGCTCATTTTTTTGATAATTCTGAACGATTTTACACCTGTCTGAAGTGGTAATCTGAATATATTTACAGGAACATTTCAGAAAACATTTATCTATTTCTCATTGGAAATTGGTTTGCATTTCGGAAATGCTATGAAATGAACTTTGCATGCCAACAATTTCGTAGAAAATGAAATCATGCTCCGGTGAAACTTTTATCAAAACTTCCTCTGCAAAAACAAAACTAAATTGTTACATAGAAAAATATGTTTTCAATCCATTTCACAAATCATTGAAAAAATTAGCCAACATCTTTTTCTTTTAAAAATATTTTAAGCATAAATACATATTAATTTCTACTACAAGTAGTGAAAATATCTTTTCAAATCAATAACCATAAATGAATTGAAACAATCATATCTAAAGTCAACTTTCAAATAAGCAAGTTTTCGCGAAACGTTTCTCACCTGCAATACAATTATATTCAGAAAATTAAGGGGCAAAATGTGCAATGTGTGGTGAAATTGTCATAAGATGTTCCCCAAAAAAAAGTTTATTCAGAATTTTCTATAGACTTTGCTTTGAAAATAAAATTGGGATCATTTTGAGGAACAAAAACCATATTTTGAAATCATCTTGAATATGAAAACCTCCACAAACAAGCCGCGAGGTGCGACCCTTGATGTCCACATGGTCAACTTCCCAGTAATACCTACACAAATATTAAAAATATTAAACACTAAAATATTTGTGAAAATATAGTATTATTTTTAAATGATAATAATTATTTTTAAATGATAATAATGAAAGGTACTCATAACAGTAATTGAAATGAGTTAATATTAATCGTATCATCTACGGGAGTGACCTTTGATTACGTAAGGATTTTGGTCGATAGGGGGTGGATTGGTTTGATTGAATATTCACGCGGATCAATCGGAGGGGGGCAGGCTACAAAGCCTTTTTTACGTTATTTGTTTGTTCTTGTAATCGCCTCGAAAATCGAAATTGAAATTTTCAACATATCTTTACGTTTTGAGGTCTTACGAGTATATTTTAAGTGTTTTTTAGAAAGAAGTATGTATGTGTACGTACGTACGTATGTGCGTTCGTGGACAGTTTTTTCAGGTAAACAAAGTCGTATCGACTTCCTTAAGGTGGCAATCGAAGCGTCTTTGCAATCTGAAGAGCTGATTAGTTTTTGAGAAACTTTGGTCGGCGGAATTTGCTGTTTTGCCCGTTTGAACGTCATTTCTGTCATGCATTATATCTCGCGAACCAAACATACGATTTGCATCAGGTAGATGTCAATCGACGCGTATTAACATTTTTGTGAATCTATCAAATTTTTTAAAAAACAATTTGGAGCCGTTTTTTAATTTAAGAAAAAAAACGCAAAAAATTATGTTTTTTTTTCATAAACAATAAATTTTTATCCTGATTTACGGAATACAGTAATCATTTTTTATATAATTTATATACTTTAAGCAGTGCTTGTAAAAAATCATCAAATCTTTCTCTCATGATTACAAAAAAAACTAAATAAAAAATCAAAAATCATTAACAGTCATCATGATCTTCAAGGTCATTTCTGTCATTCGCTTTATCTCATGAACCAGATGTAATATTTGCATCATAAAGGTGTTAAGCGATGTGTGATAACATCTTTGTGGTTTTTTTAACATTATAAAAATTCGTTTCAGCCGTTTTTTTTTCAATTTAATCGAAGAAAATGCAAAAAATTAGGGTTTTTTCATAATAAATATTTTTTTAACCTGATTTGCACAACACAGTAATAAATGTTTATAAAATTTATACATTCTTATCAGTTTTTAAAAAGAAACCGGCAAAACTTTTTTCCATGATTATGAAAAAAACTAAATATAAATAAAAAATAATTCAAAGTTACCATGTAAATAGGGTTCATTCGAATGATATTACATTATATCTTTTATTCTAAATAAATTGTTGTAAATTCTATCAAAGTTTTAAAATATTTGCATAATTTGAGCAGAATTTTAATAGTTTTTACAGTCTTTTAATTAAAAACAATGCTTAAATTTTCAAATCATCAAAATTTCAATCAAATTTGCAATTGTGGTAATCAACGCTTTGAATGGTAAAATGTTCTATAGTCAATACTTTGCAAGATCATATGCTTTAAAAAGCTTTCATCAAAGAAAAAATTGCAGTTTTCAGTAGATTCATTCTTTAGTAATCGTAAGATTTCAATTACTTCCTCCATCATCATTTGTAATATATTTTACTTTTTACATGCAATGGAACCTATTTTTGACTGAATATTCAAAATTTAACAATAGAATGTATAAAGTAATTCTTAATCTCAATGATGTAAAATCGTGAAAAAATATAAATTTAGTGATTATGTTGGAGTCATAACAATTTTGCACGAAACAATTCAAAATGGTCATCACGCGACAAAATCTCTTTAATGAGAGTAATAACAAAAACTGTATTCATTTTTGCTAGCGCTCTTTTGTCCTTCAAGCATCGATATGAAAATAACAAATAACGTAGGAAAAGCAACCTACTCCCACCACCCACCGATTGATCCGCGAGAATTCAATCAAACCAATCCATCCCCCATCCCCCATCCACCAAAAGCCTTACGTAATCAATGGATACTGCCGTAGATGATATGATTGATATTAACTCATTCCTGTTACTGCTATGAGTACCTCTAATTATTATTATTCAAAGTAGTATTATTTTCAAAATTATTATTGTGTTTAATATTTTTAATGTTAATCTAGATCATACTGGGAAGTTGACCGTGTGGACCTCAAGGGTTGCACTTCGCGGCTTGTTCTTCATCGTTCCAACCGAAGTTTCGCGACAAAAATATATTGAAGAAAACAAACAAACAATAGCAAATAAGTTAAATGTTCTTTTAAGAATGGAATATTTCAAATTTCGGAAATATGCACATAGGTACTTTTAAAATACTTATTAACACAAATTTCAAAGCTGCGTATATAAAATAAAAATCCTGTGATTCATTTCAATATCAGCTATTTCCATGTAACGAAAATCAAATAAGTAGATATGCACTTTTTGCAGTTTTGTTTTTGATTCATGTGCTTTTGTTTGGATCAGGTTAGCAAGGATCTATCCATGGAATACCTTCGATGTTCTTTCGATGAACTTTGTCCTTAGTTCTCATAACTGTTCCAATTAAGGTCCGTGAGCATTTGATTGATATCACGAACCAAATTACAGTGACTCCCATCATCCAATGGTTGGGAATCGAAGCAACTTGAATTCCAAATGTTTAAGCAGCACCGAAACTCGAACGAATCGCTTTCAGCCAACAAAAGTCGACCCTAAGTTCAGTGCATTTTTGCTATGTTCTTTGGTGTGCGAAATTAAGCACGATACCTAATGAGAATCGAATATATCATTGTCTGCTATTGAAACTGTCACTCCCTTTCATTTTTGCCATTTTTGCTATAAAGGTGACGCGTTTCGAAAGCTCTTTCGGATATCTCCTCCAGTTTACCCACGGCCATTGTTGTGCCCGTCGTGTGTGTGTAGTGTGTCCGCAACAGTTCCTTTTATCGACCCTCCGGCTGCAGCACACGTGTGTCTTTTTGTACACTTTGACATCCAACCTTTTGAATTTCATCTTTCTCTTCACGTTCACTTGAAATTTGGGTTGCGGGCGTCACGAAGACATCACCTAGCCAGTGCTAGGCCCACAGTATATGTAAGACCCAGTATGCAATCGAGCTGTTAGAATCCAAAAAGAAATTGGGATTTAAGAGAGATTTAAGAGATAATTAAGAGAGAATCATGTGATTTCTATGCGAAACAGAAAATCAAATACGTGTGCTAGACAGAGTAGAGCATATGATTATGTCCCGTAGAACCGCGGGCCGTACTTGATAGTGCGCCTTTATATGAAACATTACATACTGGGTCTACCTATACTGTGGCTAGGCCGAGCTCATCCAAGCCTTGCCGGCCGGCTTAAGCCATCTTAAAGATGCATATTGTATCTTGAAGAGGTAACGACGAATTAATTGGGCTTCCACTTATGCTCCGTGCTTTTTGGCTAAAATCTGTCGGCAGTCAGTGCGCCAGCCAGCCACCCTTTCTCGCCTCGAAGACAATTGTTGCGGTAGCGATAGTACTTTCGCATCTTGAAAATGTAACCAAATGAAAAGCGAAATGCAGAAATGAAAATGTTTCTCTTAATTTCACTCCAACTCCAGTTTGATGGTCCCCAACATATCAGAATATCCGTGGCGAAGTGGTCAAATCACTGCATGGCCGCCGGTGACATTGATAGCGATTTTCTAGGCAAATGTAAGAGATCTTGATTGGAACTTGTCTGGCAGGTGGAATGTAATTGTCCATAAAAGTGTATTTTTCGGGGAATAAAAATCACAATAAAATGGAACCGAAATTGAAAATGAAAACGGCACTGCAGATTCAAGTGCGGCTGCGAGCAAACGACGGACGATTGCGGGGTCCGGGGTGTCGTTGTCGTGCAAGACATTTTTATTTGTTTCTGCGAAGCACATGCGTTTTATTAATTTTCATTTAGTTTTTAGTATCAACCACTACACAATAGTCGCGCGATTCTGGGCTAAGTGAATGAATGCCTACTACTTTTTACTTTCTCCACCTGTGCATGTGCTCGAATGGAGTTGTAACTTGTACCTGTCGAGAGACAGACAAACAGCTAAATTGCTGTTCATCCGTGGTAAAGAATTTGGAGCAGCAAGATGGACATAATCGCCGCAACGAAAATTGCACACTTGCCATCGAATCATTTTTCACTTTCTGCTATCGCTCCCACAAGGCTTTTCGCCGAGATTAGTGGGTCTAGTGAGACTTCGAATTTGGAGAGGCTCCAAAAGCGGCCTCTTGTCGTTTTCAATAAATGGCCATCAACACTGCCCATAAAAGGTGACCTCTCCAGGTTAAAGAACCCATTTTTTATAGTGCCTTCTACATTGGGAAGCTTTTGACACGGCTGGTAGAGTGTGGTCTTTTCCAGAAATGAGTGGAGCTAATCCTGTGCCGAGAACCAATCTGCAAGACGGTTTTCTGGAGGCATTGCGATTGGAGTTCAGCGTTTGTCATGGATGCACCCAGAACGTGAATATCATCCTTCTTTAGCTCATTCTGAATACAAATATAAAGAATATGGCATAGGCCGAAGCATCGCGTGCTATGATCAAGCAAAACGTAGATTTTGGTGTTATGATCTTCAACATCAGTTTTCCTGCCTGGATTCAAATGACTTCAATGTGTTCTCATCGGACATACGGAACTATCTCCTACAACATAATACTAAGCTTGGATGGGTTAGTTCTTGCCAAACTGTTTTCAACATGCTTATAAAGAAAAGCTCACTTCTATGCAATTGGTTGAACTTCGGCTTTGGTATAATCACTGAATTTGTATTTTTTAACGATTTTAAATCAATGAGCCCAATAACTATTTCTTATTTTCACTTGGTCTTGAAAAACGTTGAATATGCAGTCAAAAATAGGTTTAATTGCATGTAAAAAGTAAAATGTTTTACACATAATGATGGAGGAAGTAATGGAAATCTTACCAACACTAAAGAACAAAACCACTAAGAACTACAATTTTTTATTTGATGAGAGCTTTTTAAAGCATATGATTTTGCAAAATATTGACTACAAAACATTTAACCATTCACAGCGTTGATTACCACAAATGTAATTTTTTTAGTAAACTAAAAACCAGCTTCAACCATTTTTGAAAATTTAACAGAATCACATTAATGTTAATGCGCGTCGATTGACACCTTAACGATGCAAATCCTATGTTTTGGTTCGCGAGATATAGCACATGACAGAAATGACCTTCAAAGGATCAGAACAACAAATCCCCTCGACCGAAGTGTCCTAAAAACTAATCAGCTCTTAAAATTGCGAAGACGCTTCGAATAACACATTAAAAAATAAAAAAAACTGTCCACGAATGTACATACGTACGTACACAGCACACACACATTCATCTCTTTTTCTAAAAACACATTAAATATGCTCTACGGACCTCAAAACATAAAGAAATGTTGAAATTTTCAATTTCGATTTTCCAGGCGAATACTATATGACGCCCATTCTTCGGAAATAGTCAGACCTCTACGCTTTCGAGTACATTCAAACAATTTGTCAAATAGTTAATTTATTTTTGGGAAATTTTCCAAAAACATTTAACAAAATTAACAAGTTATCATAATTCGTTCAGACAAAATTTATCAGAACAGTTTTCCGCTCAAAATTTTTGGCTGGAAATTCAGGAAATGACTTTGGACATTCACTTTGTTGGTTTTATATTCTAGGAAAATTTAGATTCATAGAAACTTGCTGCATGTGGCATTTTCCCATTGAATTTGGTAATTTTGGGATCAAATAAGGAAATATCCGATTGGAAATTTTATATATTAAATTTGAAAATTTACTGATTTGATTCGAATATTCATTTATTTTACTTGAAAAATTCTCTTTGCTATTCGGACATTTCTTCATTCGATTCAAAAATTTGCGAAATTGATGGGGTTGGTATATATTGGTTTGTTGGATGGTTTGTATATATATTTTCCAATATTTGTTAGAAAATTTCAAATTGAGTTTCTTAGCGAATATTGTTTTTTAATATTTTTCTAGCATATTTGTGTGGGAAAAATGAATTTACTGGGTAATTATTTTATCCTGATATTGTTGGCGATTGACGTGTATAAAGCAGCTCGCTATGATATGATGAAAACCAAAATAATTATTTCTGCTCTCTGATTCCATTTACAGGCGCAATTTTTCGACGCTGATTGGTGAGAGGTGTTAACAAATTCATGAGAAAATTCATGGGAAACTCGACATCGTTCTTGCTTTAGGATATTTGATTCTTCCATTTTTCGCAGTGATAATGGTGACGATTTCAATTCATGCTTGTAACAAATGATACATGGAAATGTTACTAGTATTCTCTTTAAGTGAACTAAAAATAAAAATTCATTTTGCCTGTTCGCTTATCCTACGTAATTTTTTTTTGGTAGATTATTTTCAAAGTGTATTTATTTCACTACCTAGATTTCTCAAAACTGTAATAATTTATCAAAGCAAGCAAGTGGATTACTTTAATTACTATCTATTCTATCAAGTCATCTAGTAAATAAACCGTTCCTCCCCAGTTACCGATCAAGATATGTGTTCTGAACACGACAATGTGGCAAATGTACCGCCCCAAAATGACATCAAATTAAATCACACTCTTAACAATGCGGTCTGCACAATAGAATGAGCCAGATCTGATGAGTCCATTATACAGATAAGATGCTTCCTCAAGCACTTAGTTGGTGGTGAATTGGAATTCCTAGATAACTAGACTACATCTATATTCACCTGAAGTTGACTTAAGATAATTTTTCCAGGCTTGAATTCAATGCAAAGCTGTGAAAATTATCTGTAGTCTCATTGTTCTCACATCTCAGATGCTTTCTTCACTGTATCTAAAGGCCAGGTGATTGACATATCTCGGTAAATTATGAAGTTTTAATGAAGTGGTGGGAAATAATTACACCCTACTGCATGCAAATATATCCATACTTTTGCATTGTCGAATTTCAATTAGATTTTAGTAAAAGGACGGAAATTATAGCGTAAATAGGCATTGAAGAAATTTCAGCAGAACAGAAGAAATTGCAAAGTGTAATTTCAAAGTATGGTTTGCCAAAGATATGTAGGTCATATTTTTAAGCGCAATCATCGTCACAATATGATTAAGAAAACTTTGTTCTGTTGATACATTCGAACTGTTTTAAAACATGGTTCGAATTGGAACATGAGTTATACTTTCTTGTGAACAGAAAAAGATAACTTATCGAAAAAAATAAAGCAGTCACATGTACAAATTTGCTTGTCTAACTTGGTTGATTATGTATTTCAATGAGAATCTTGGAGGAATCAACCACTATGCTATCAATAATTTTCAATACCGACATTATTCAACAATTTTCTTCATGGCTACAAATCAACCCACAAAGTCCACTTTTGGAATGCTCATGTCCATATCAACTATATGCACATTTCTACGCTTTTAAAGAATTTCATCAACAAACAGAGATAAGTTATCTCGTAGACATCACCATCGTCAAAATATCTAAAATGCTTTTAATATTCAGCAAATAATTTTACTTCAACTATTTCCTAATTAAAAGACTAGCTGTCGCGATCACCGTCAGAATGTTGATATAAACTGCATATTTTTCAAATGAACATTCTTTTGCTCATCCTTTATACGAGTAGAACTTGATAAAGTGATGCCGTCCGATGTATTGTATCTTTATAGGCGAAGCAGTAAAATTATTTAATTAATCATCGACACGCATGCAACATTGGGTTGGTATGAAGCTGATTGCTGACGGCGAACGTTAAGGAGGTGGCAACAAAAGATGATTGCTCACTGATTCTTGCATGTTTTTCGTAAGCTAGCTTCCGCTATCAGCAACGCAAAATAATCTTTATTCACTTTTGAAAGAAAAAATTCACCATTTTTTGCATATTTGATGACAAATTTTGAACTCCACCATTATTCGAAATAACTTCATAATTCTCTCAATCAATAGTGATAGGAGCCCTTAATATGCATTAACAGTCGGGATTTGCCGACCATTTTCCCAATATATTTGCACTTTGAGCTAAGGACTTAAAGACAAACCAAATTGACTTTACTAAACATTTATTTTACAGCCACAATTCAAGGAATACCTCAACATTTCCAGGAAGACTGAGAAGATTGGCTTTTAAGACTATTTAGCATCCGGCAGATTGCACCCATGCTGCCTCTATAATTTGCACATGGTCTTTGCGCTGCGGACATTGCGTGCCAATTTGAAAGAGTCTTTCGTTCCTTGGTGTTTTTTTAAGTGCATTTCACATAGTAAAGACAACGGACTGTGCGTAAATGCATCGCATGCATGCGTGGAAGACAAGAATCTTCTTTATTGACAGTATTTGCCTACTCAACAAGACCCGATGAAATGTTGAACTTTCAACCAGAAATAGAAGAAGGATTGAATGAAACCTTTCAAATAATAAGCTAACACAGTCATTAATTTTGAGAAATTAATGCATCCAAATGGAGGTCTGGTTTTGATAGCAATAAGTAAGGACTTATGTTAGAAAAAAAGACTGTTGCAATCGATTTTGTTGTAATCGGAAATAAAGGCAATTTCTAGTTCAAATACATTCAAAGGCAATCTTTTGTGCAGTGTCGTTCGCGTTTTATTACATTTGAATTACATGAAGTTCATCGAAGATGTAAGTAGAAAGAGTTCTGTTTCCGTGAATCTAATATCCAAAAATGTAGTTAGAATGACGACTCCAGGATAGTCACCCTCGCAAAAGTGTTACGATAAACTGAGTGATGTTTTCACTAAAAAAATTTAGCCTATGAGAAATGTATCTTAAGCAAAAGTAGAACACAAATAACACGAAATAGCTCGTAAATTTAACAACAAAAGACAAATTCTTCCTAGGCCTATTGCTTGCTAGCATCAACATATGTCATAGTTTACTGATCGTTAAATTTTACGGCGGGATGTTGACGAGAACAGCACTCATGATTTTACTGCTGTTTGTACATTTCCGTGTTTGTGGTTTATGCTCAAACAACGCTAAAAATTTGCATTTCACTCATAATGGTCAACACACAACACCTCAATGCCTGTACGAATGCCATAATAACCTACAGTCAACACAGTTTCCAATAGGATCACCTTTCCCACTTGCCTCCCGGTGAAAATGTCTGTCGAATGTTGTTCAATTAATTTAAACATCTTTGTCGCCTACTTTCCCAACTACTCTTATTTTCTACGATCCACGTGTTGCAGTATGTCTGCATTTAGCATCATCAACGAATTGTCCTGATCGCGGTGACAATATCTAGGTTACTCGCTTATGTCTTTCGTTCTGGTCGCGTACCAACGTGTGACTGTCGTCGTGTCCCAATCAGGCAAGGAATTTGTAGTGAAAATTCGAATCAATTCAAAATTGTTTCAGTAGACCTTGACTGAAAGTCAAAGCAATTGTTCCACCATCAAAATCGAACATGGCATTCAACATAAATAATCAAAAATTTCAATTTCAAATTTTCATTTGAATTCACTTGCCAGCCAATGTAGGAAAACCAATGGCACAAATATCAATTGCCAAAAATTCCGAGGAGGAGCACATCAAATTGAAGTTAGGTTCGTTACCATGCTAACGGTTACAACCGCGTTAGGTATTTTTTTAGCTGAAAGTGTAAGAAGTTAGATATTTCAAGACATTTACTCTTTTCCCCTTTCTAGAATTCATTTCATACTTATTAAACGAATTCGAACGACTGAAACGGCTCAAACGATAATTGAGTAAAAGTTCTGCAGTTTTTCAGCAATGATGACGTCAGAAAATACTAATTGCTATAATATCTTTTGAAATTGGGCTTGTGGTCGTGGTTGTGTTGTTAAATATATTTAGATCTTGCTCTCCCCTTAAGGGGTTACATAGGTCTTGAATGAAAAATTTCAAAATTTCAAAAAATTTAAAAAAATCGGTTAAAACATTGAAAATTGTCAATTTTCCTGCAGTTTTCTACGTCCAACCTTTTTTTTGCGGTAGGCAGAATATTTCGGTGCAGGTTCATCTCAAATTAAAAAATCAAAAAAATTCTTATAGTTTACGCTTTTGGCTCGTGCTTGAATGAAGAAATTGAAAAAAGATGAAATTTAAAGCTTTGAAATGGGATTCAATGAATTTTCGTCTCATATTTTTTAGCAGTTTTCCGATTCTCAATGTTTTTAAAATATTTTTTTTCGTATAAAACAAAAACGAGTCGACCGAATGAAAATCCTTCCAAGCATGAGTCAATAATATAAAGGGAACTGTGCCAAGATTCAGCAAAATTGGTCGCACGGAAAAACAAAGTTTCGAGAAAAACGCGTTTAAAGTTTTTTTTACCGCGATTTAATGAATTAAAGTTATTTTTTAGCGGCTTACATCGAGTCGTCGATTCCAGGTCCATACAGTAATTCGTTCGGCTCATTTGCAATGTTTGGAGCATCCTTTTGATGTTTGATGAAAAAGAAAGGAGCTGATTTTACGCGGTAGAACCGCGCTGCATGCGTATAATATGCTAGATAAGGCAGAGCGCACCTTCCGACCACGCGGTATTCAAATCTCTATAACTCCGGTAATATTGCCCAAATTTACTACAAATTTGGTGTGAACTTTTATATGTAATAAAAAACATTTCGATCGATTTTTCGAAAATACAAGATCTATGTAACCCCTTAAGCTGTAGATAACGGGTGCATATAGCCGAGCTGAAGTTAGTGGTTTTGGTTCACTATTTTAGACGATAATTATGCAGATGATCAAACCAAGCAGAAGTTTAATTAAATCAAAATGTGTTTACTTGATAGCTTGGTTGACTTAAAAATTAGATTATTTGTCACAAATGTTGCATTTTACCGAAATTTTATTCAGCATAACTAAAAGCAACTGACAAAATCTTGGCTTTGAAAAATGTGTGCAAGGTTAATCCTTACAATCGAAAATCGGAAATTAATAATCAAATTGTCATGGACGTAAAAAAATTTTTTTGGCTTTGATTTAATGCAATCATATCCTTGAAATATGCAATTATTCAATGAATACAACAAAAACTGTTACTGTTGGCTATGATTAAGGTAATATGGCTAAAATCAATTCAATTTGTTCATAAACTAATATTAAGAATTACGTATAATCACATTCGCCTCTGCATTCCACTGAAAAACCCATCTGAATCAAATTTATTGTTAAATAAAATTCAAATTTCACAATTTTCAGCCGTTTATCGCCTTTTTCTTCTCGATGTTTCGTCAAACTTTATTTACCTTAAAAAAGGGACTTCAATTTAAGATTTATTTCAAAACTCACTAAATCCTACTCAAAAATTCTATTCACATTCTAATATTTTGAACATCATGCCCATAAAAAATCAATTCTTCACAACATCATAGGACTTTCACTACTCATTATGATCCGTTCAGAATAAAAGCGTATCGAACCAATCTAAATGATACTAATTATAGACTTGGTGCACGAATTCCATTTTATTTTCGAACTATTACAATTATTGTACAATTGCAGCTTCACGCAAATTCCCTTCGATTATTCGTGATCTAGCAATGATTTTAATTCTATTTTCGCCGCGATCTTCATGCTTCATTTCCATTTTACTATCGCCATCGATCGCAACAATTCACCATTAATTCCGCCAACCAACAATTAAGGCTGCTAGCCATAATCATTTTGGTTAGTGCGAAATTCGGAACATTTTCTACCTGTTTGGGTTGGTTGAAGGCAATTGAAGGCATACTAATGAGCATTATAGTGATCCATCATTATGGAAAGTTGATCACGTCTGGGGTGTAGATATTGAAAATGTGAGATTTTAATCCTTAAAAGAAATAGCTTCAAGAAAGCTACCTTGTTTTGATCATTTATGAGGAATGGTTACATTGTGATAAAAAAGTTTAACGAACGATATAGAAGTTTATATAAAAATAAAGAATAAATAATAATTTTATACCACATGCAGGCCTGCCCAGCCCCAATAACCTTCGATTGAAACAGAGAAAGAGCAAATTATTGCAATTATTTGAATCCAAGACTCAAACTTTATGTTCTAAGTAACAAGTAAGTAGTAAGTAGTTTTGTTCTAAGTACCAAGCAACACTCAGTTGTACAAGACACCAGCACCAACTCAAATTGCTAGAAAAATTTGATCAGAATCCTGCGAACCAATTAAGCTAGCCGTGCAAACTATTTCTCCTGTATGACAAGGCACTATTCGGTCGTTGATGCTTTTAATTTGGTCCAAAAATGCAATAAGGCTGCCAGTTAGGTCCTCGCTAATTGCCTTTGTTTTGTTTTTCAGTACAACAAGAGATTGCCACAATGCTGATATGCTATTAGTTTGACTGTATTCATTTATTTGTCTAACTCTCGGTATATTCTTGAAGCAAAATCTGCTGTGGGACCAAAATCCCATCAAGTATGGTGCTAAATTTGAGCTCACCTGCGATCAAGCTGCGAATCTCGACCCGGTGGAGGCAGACTATAAGTAGGTCATTTTTTCATTCCCCGCAATCATTTTAATTGAGAGATTTTTCATAAGACATTTTTTTTGTATTTATCTTTGTATCTATCTATCGCCTAAGCCGGTGATAATCACAATAAAGTCAATCATATTGAAGCAGAGTATAAATTAATGGTTGGCGTTTTATTAATGAAATACTGAGCCCTAAATATTGTGAAGCGTAGAAATTCGTTTGTTAATGGTTATTTTTCGGAGTCAATTTATATTATTTGTGCATTTTTTGCACAC
This sequence comes from Oxycera nigricornis, assembly GCA_963942545.1. Taxonomy (NCBI): domain Eukaryota; kingdom Metazoa; phylum Arthropoda; class Insecta; order Diptera; family Stratiomyidae; genus Oxycera; species Oxycera nigricornis. The sequence continues at coordinate 6,494,132 of OZ012663.1, read as the reverse complement.
TTGCCTCTCATTCCTTTCCAAATCACTGTCACTCATCACGATCACTTCCTTTCAATAGTTATGGTTATGGTTTACTGGCTTTCGAATCAATGGTCAGATAGATGGGAAAATTATCCACAGGTGGCTCAAGCTGGCATTTCTTAGTCCACGAAAAGCCAAACCAACACCGATAAAGTGAAAGTGATTCTGTTAAATATGTTCTGGGAAATAATTCCAACTTAATTGCTATTCAATCAAAAGCAAGATGAAAGTGAATAGTGGTTGTTGGTGTGTAGGCTACTTGAAGACAATATTTATAAAACTGTTTAGTGATAATTGTATTGGCATTTATTTTCTCTTTTTTCGCGGTGTCATTGAAAATACTAAATGCCATTTGTTTTATATGATTTGAGGTCGCCAGGACAAAGCAATTATTTTTGCTGATGAAACAAAAAAGTCTTGCTTGATTTCCATGTGAAAAGTTTAAAGATTCATCGAACACTTTAGTCTTCTACTTTGATTTATCGTGGCTTCATTAGGAGTTGCGAATATTAAAGAAATTCTTGAATGTTTGATGTATGTACTATACTCCAGGTTTTAATACAGCTTATTTTGATATTCTCTACTATTGAGTACAGGACTAATAAAGAGTAAAAGTGTTATAAGATATTCTTGATAAGTCGATTTCATAGACAAAGTTTGATATCTATTTTGAAATCTTCAGGCTATGGAACAGTATTTTCGCTGGTTGAAAAGCTTAGACTATTGGCAATTTTTCAATATCTCTTCACACAATAGTTGCAGGCCTATTTGTTTAAAAAAAAGTTACAAGTTAAAGATATAGGTTTATCAACTAGATTCCATTTTTATAGAAAACGACTTTATTTCTCTTTTTCGAATTAGCAAAATCTAGTGAATCTCAATTGCGAAAGTTTGGAATTCATTGTTATATATTGTGAGAATTATTAGAAAACATCTCAGGTCTACAAAAAGTTGGATTTTTTCATACAATCATAAAATGTTTATGAAATTCTTTTATTCGTTTTTATTCATTGAAAAATTTAAAGTTCAGATAAAATAATACGATTTCTGTTGGAAATATTGACAATTTTTACACTTGTTTTCTAGGATGCATTTTGTTTTTTGAAGAAGCTTTATTTCGACAAGAATACTTTATTTTAGATGAAATTTCACCCTTTTCGACAAATATGTTTCAAATATGTATCATAAAAATATATTTTTAGAATGCACTTGTAATAAGTGTGATTTACTGGTCATCTCTAATGAATGATATTATATATTACCTAGTGTTCAGCGACAAGCGCTAGTTCCAATGGCACGCGAAATGCCTATATTTCTAAAGCCTGATGCTGCCGAATATGGCAGGAGACCAATCCGTATTAAAACGCTTGCCGAATATGTCAGTATGGTTTCTGAATTGATTCTAATTTGATTTCTAAATCTACAGCTCTTTTATTCTAAAATCTAAAATTTACTCTAAAATTAAAAGTAGGGATGTAACTCTGTATATAATTTCAAAAATCAATATGCTCATGCATAGGAGTCACATTATGTGTGACCAAAATAATTATTATTATAAACAAATCGCGTTCCCACGGATAGTCGCGGTTTTTAGATTCGATTTTTATGAGGTTATGAATGATCCTTTTACACTCGTCTAGACGGTGACCAGTTATAAGTTATTTAGAGCATTACGCTGAGCAATGCAGCACGTGGAACGTGGGAATTGTGCATGCTCGATCTAAATATATCCTTTTGGCTGATCGTCATTGTGAGTGATTTAGGATGTCTAGTCAGATTGATGTGTACCCTAAGTACACTACACACTTTTCAATCATCAAAGATGCTGGATGAATTTGGTAGCTTTTGATCATTTGTACAAATTATGGTTCAAAAAAGCATTTCACTCTGCTTTGATAAGGGAGGAGGCTAATAAACCATAATTGAACATCGAATAGAAGTTGATACTCGTTATTTGCTAAAAAATTTACTTGGCATTACAATCCCTCTTTTCAATAAATCATGAACGAGGAAGTGCTGTAAATCTCTTCAAGTAAATTGATTGACGCATTCCAACATGCATAGATTGTTCATTAATATATACTCGTTAATCTATAAAACGATTCGTATTCAAAATCATTTCAGATTTTCCAGCTACATCATAAACTATTGACCACCTTTAACTGAAGCGCACCATCAAGTGCATGGGGTCCCATAAAATTTATAATAGGTACAGATTCAACAATAAAACCTGAGCTCAGCATGCTCCCACAATGGAGCTAACGCTTTCGCGAAATGTTCCGCTTAATAACTACATGCATATTTCTTAAATAAGCTACTCTGCATGCTTTGATTGGCCCAAACAACCTACCGCAGCCACCGTAATAGAATACAGATTCCTTGGGAAGAAATGGAGCAATCTGGACGGTTTGGAAAAACTATGTTCAACTTTGGCCGGGCGTATTCATTTTTGCAATCCGCCGATGGGCGTGCGTAAAAGGAGGTGTGGATGCAACTCAGATACAAATACCTCATTCTTCGGCTTCCGTGCAAGAGAAGGCGCTCCATGTGTGGAGATGTGAGATTCGATTTTAATTAGTTCACTAAGAAGTTAATCACATCTAATCATAATATCTAATGGAACAAAAGCTCAGTGCAAGCATTGTTTTGGTTCGGCTCATTTTGCGAATATGATTTACGAATTTGGGTCAAATGACTTTGGTCAGATTTCAGATTGAAAGGATGTGAATAAGAGTATGGTTTAATGGCAATCTCGATTGGCAAGATTAAATCAAAAGTTTCCAGGCTAATTACTGCATAGAGTCTAGTACTTAAATAGCCTTGCTGATATCGCTTGGGGCAAGCTGAGCTTTCGCTTAAATTCTTCACGCTGCACTCAGCACCTTGAATAGAAATTAATTATCGTATTTATTTTTAATGAATTATTTCACAGCAGCATGGGAAATGTATTTTGTGTATAATTTTGTACGGTGTTCTGGGTATATTGCGGGCTAAACTAGATGAATTCGTGAGAAAAGACTTTCCTTTGTAAAAAGTGAACCTTCCGCATCAACGACAATTTTCTTTGTACAATAATTGCCAGAAAAACTATATCGCCTTACAATCAAAGTCCGAAACCATGTTAACCAACTGTGATTGACCATTCATTAATTTCACTGCAAATTAGATGGTGCCTCTTGTGCAGCAGTTTAGACCGCATTAATCGCATTGGTAATGCATTATCAGAGCTTCGGCCGATACCGTTTAATACGTTTCATCTAGATTTCGCGTTCAAAAAATACGAGCCCATTCATTGTGCAACTTACATCTCCTATTATTATCAGGCGGGCTGACCTAAAATGCTCCTTGCCTCACCTGTCTTTCCAACCATTCAGCCTCCTTCCCAGTGGGCTGATATGCCTGGGAAGTGTTAATGCCATACAATTTCGCTGGCAGCATTTTTCGTGAACGAAAATTCATTAAGTAATTAACGAGTGGATTTTCTAAAACTTTATTCTCCGTTGCTTAGCACACATATTTGCAGATCCACGATTCGACCTAACAATGCAGCACCGGCAAAATATTGAACGGCTCACGTACAGGTTGCCACTACATAGTAGCTGACTGTTATGAAAATTGTTTTATCAGCGCTAGTTCCCTTCTCTTACATCCCTGGGGTCCAACCGCTATGCCTAATAGTTCACCATCTATCCATCTATCTATCCAAAAAAGATTCCTATCAATTCGCCGGCATAGACAACGTACTTAGTTGAGCAACTCGAGAACCGAAACGATTCCAGTTGGTTCTTTTTAATTGTCTTCTCCCGATCCCATTTTTGTAGTTTTTCTCAAGAGCTGGATTGCGTCCAAGGCCTCTTCTCAAGCACGAAGAAAGCAGATGTGATTCCACGCTAGAACCATTCAAATCGATCGCTTCTTCGATCATGTGACGTAATGTTGGCGCGAATCAATTGATAGGTGCGCTGTCTGGATAAGAAAAACTATTTTGGATTTTTCGAATGCTTCCCCCAACGTTGGTGGAAACATTCTAATGTTGCAACTTTCAAGATAAGTAGATGTGTGTAAACTTTTGCAGAAGTCTGCATGTGTTTTTATTATTATTGTCGGAATTACAAACAATTCATACAGCTGCTTCTTTGTTTTCACTTTTAAGCAATTCATGTTATTAACTCAAATATTTTCTAAGATACGAAAATTAAATGAAAGATCCATGGAAAATATCCAAATGAACTATTCATATTAATCACCGATTAGAAGCGATATGAATGATACTAATTCAGGAAAATAAATGTTCAACTCAAGCTGCTGACCTGAATTTTTGTTTAATTTTTACAGCCGCTGTTAGCTTTTTTCACTTTCAAAATTTTCAAATCACGTGATAGCAGGAATGGTTCAATTCAAGCTCAATCCATCTGGGAAATATTTCTCAAGTAATATTTTTTCGTCCTGCTAAGAACTACAATTATGTCTGCGTATCGATTTTTCAAGAAATGAAATAGACTCTGTATTGATCATTTTTTAAATTAGGTATCTTAAAACATATCCTTACTTTCACTTTATGCAGTGGAATATTTTTCGTTGTTTGCTGGAATGTTCTGGAAAAATTGATCATCTACCCAGGGCGAAAATTTCAGGTTGATCCTGAAAACATAAATCGATCGAACTTTGAAGAACGTACAAATGATGTAACGTTAAGTGCAAGTTCAAGAAAGGTAAAAAAGTGACTAAAACTCGTAACTAGGCTAAGAAGCATCTGTCCTAAACATTGCTAATGTGATCTGATATTGAAGAATTTGCCTTAAGCCGCTGTTAGTTGATGTTCACGAAATATCCTCAGCATATTAGAATGATTAGACCGCGAGTCATTTCACTATGGTAACAATGATGAGATCAGTAAGTAAGTAAGATCATTGCGCTCATGCAGTGGGAACCTTTCTTATGCATGAAACAGAATGAATTTAATTAAATAAGCCATTAAAAAGGCGTAAAACTAACATCGATCCTAAAAACTAAATTGATAGGAAAAATATGTGAAGATCCAAGTATCGATCTAATGAAATTACAGCTGCCATAACTAACGCAGTCAGACTCTCAATAGAAATAGTTCATCTATTTTAAATAGTCTTGTTACATTATTTTGATTCCAGGCCATGATAAATAATTATAGTCAATTATTAGAAATTCTAGTCGAGCCTTACAAATTCAACCTGATTACAAGAGCACAGCACAATTTCAGTAGGAACCTATAGCTGAACAGCTCCTACCTTGCATTACATTCAAATCGCATCAATTTGCCAAAATTATCAATGGCTTCGAAAACTGATTTTCACTGATCCACTGGTCGTTCGCCTCGCCGGCTGGTTCCACCGTCAAAATCATTTACTTCACTGGTACAATGGATTCGAGTAGCGAATCTTGAGGTCATGTAGGCGAGTCAAGTTTCGCTTTTGCATTTCCAAGTGCAATTATGCCGCGGGCTATGTTCTCCTCCTGCTTCTGCATCAGCTATAGCATCAGCTTCAGTTTCCTACTCAAACTGCAGATCTGTCCCAAAGACATCGAGCATTGAGCTAACTGCTTTTAATGACCATTGAATAGCCGCGAAAATGCCTTCCACAACAACTACAACAGCAACACAGAAAAAACCCGACCGTGCTAAAGATCACGAGAAAAGCATCATCGAAAAAAAGAACTCCTCATCACAAAGTGCTGAGAAAGTTTTTTGCAAAGTGATTCAATGGTGATTCAGTTGAGATTGAATCAGCATTGGATTTAGCACGTTCGGCTGGTAAATGGGTCATCAGGTTCTTGGCAGAGCCTTGACTCCGCTCAAGTGCTCGGCGGTCAGCACTAACAAGTGGAACATAAGTGATCCAAAACCATGGGCGAACCGGTTCCCTCACGTATCCATCGCGAAGTGGTGAACTCTTTGCTACTTTATGGTGGAGTGGAAGTTACCTGCAACCCGGCAGCAATCACACCGATGGCAAAAATGCAATGACACCGATGGTTTGCAAGAGTTCTGGAAATTTGTGGTGACTTTTGGTGGTTTTGTAGGTGGGTAGCGAAAAATACTTCTAGCATCTTTTTCTCATTTTATGTTGGAAATTCATGACTGCGATTTATATTGTATGTGCTGAAATATTTAAGGGTGCCGACGGAAATATTTCGTATAATTTTTAAGAAAACTCACATGAAGTATGCAATTTGTAGATATTTGCTCACACATTTATGGAACCGACTGCCTATTCGTATTTCAGGAGAAGGACACCATGACAAGATTGAACAAGCCGCGAGGTGCGACCCTTGAGGTTCACACGGTCAACTTCCCAGTAATATATACATCAATTTAAAAAATAGTAAACACAATAATAATTATGAAAATAATACTAATAATAATAATGTATCTCCCATAACAGTAATTAAAATGAGTTAATATTAATCGTATCATCTACGGGAGCGTCCATTGAATACGTATTGCTTTTGGTGGATGGGGGATGGATTGCTTTGATTGAATATTCATGCGGATCAATCGGTGGGTGGTGGGGGTAGGTTACAAAGCCTTTTCACGTTATTTGTTATTTTCATATCGATGCTTGAAGGACAAAAGAGCGCTAGCAAAAATGAATGTGGTTTTTGTTATTACTTCCACTGAAGAGATTTTATCGCCTGGCGGCAATTTTGAATAGTTGTGTTCAAAATTGTCATGACTTCGGCATAATCAATCAATTTGTATTTTTTCACGATTTTACATCAATCAGAATATCACTTATTTCTTATTTTCAGTTGGTCTTTAAAAACATATAATGTGCAGTCAATAATCGGTTTAATTACATGTATAAACTAAAAACCATTACAAATGATGAAGAAGTAATTGAAATCTTACCAACACTAAAGAACAAAACTAATAAAAATTCCCATTTCAATTATGCTTTTCAATGCATGTGATCTTGCAAAGTATTGACTACAAAACATTTTACCATTCAAATCGTTGATTACAACAAATGCAAATTTGATTAATTTTTTTTTAGGTTCTCAAATTTAAGCAGTTTTTATTTTAAAATTAAAACACGGTAACTGTAAAAATTACTCAAAATCTGCTTAAATTACGCAAATATTAATAAATTTTGATTGACTTAACAACAATGTCTTTAGAATAAGAGTAATCAGGTAATATCGTTCGATTGACACTTTTTATATATGTGAAAGATTTTTTATTTTTTATTTAATATTTTATTTTTGTAATCAAAGAAAAAGTTTGGCTGGTTTCTCTTCAAAAATTGATAAGAATATATAAATTTTATAAACATTTATAACTGTGCTGTGATAATTAGGTTAAAAATTTACTTTTTATGAAAAAACCCTAATTTTTGCAAAACGGCTTCTACGTTTTTTTTATAAACTTAAAAACATCATAAAAATGTTACGACGCATCGATTGACACCTCCTTGATGCAAATACTATATTTGGTTCGCGAGATATAGTGAATGACATGAATGACCTTGAAGGTCATGGTGACTTTTAATGATTTTTTATTTTTTATTTAATTTTTTTCATAATCATGAGAAAAAGTTTTAATGTTTTTTTACCAGTGGCGGCTCTACCTTTGGGGCTAGTGGGGCTCAGCCCCACCACTTATTGATGAGCCTTTATTAGTGCAAATGTAATAAAATATCATTAAAGATTTCAATATAGTTTTTATAATTTCATTTCATTTCAAAATATAATGTAGCATTTTTTTCGCCCATGCTGCAGTTTACTTTCACATAATCTTCTTGTCACGCACTGTAGAACAATTTGTTATTCTCTTCGACTCGCTTCGTTGTGCCTGCACCGAGTAAAAGCTAAGAGTAAAATTCAAACTTATTTTCTCTTTGACAATTTTCCACCTTTACTATGAGGAAGGGCTACATGAAATAAGCCCCGATTAAGAGAATTTCGATTTGAATGTGTGCGTGAATTCTATGCTGAAGCGGCGGGAGTGTGCGTATTTGAAATAACATGTTTATAGATAGCGGACGGGCTAATCACATGGAGCCCGTTCAGTGCTTCGACTACGTTTAATCTTGGCATGGTCTGGATAATATTTTTGAGCAGGCATGAGCAACAATTTTTTACGACGGGCCGTTGAATTTATTTATTACTAGTTTTTTCGATTGTTATTGTTGTTTTTGTTGCATTTATTTTAGTAGAGAAATTATTTATTTTGAAAAGGGCGACAGGCCTAAAAGTTGTTTCGTTGCAAGAATTCAAATGTTTTTAAACAATTTGTTACATTCAGAGTGCACTGAACTTTTAATAAAGCTTTAAATGTTATTCAAAACACGATAATAGGAATATATCTTTGATTGCCAGCGAATCTACTTTTGGGGAAACTGATCACTTAAAATCGCTTAACGCTCCACATGTGGTACCTTTTGGGTGGAGTGGAAACTCACATAAGAACTTATATTGGTGATAGAAAAATTCGTACCAGTAGCCCCACCATACTTAACTCCCACGAGCCGCCACTGTTTTTTACAAAAACTGTTTGGAGTATATGAATTTTATAAACAGTATATTACCAGCTTACCAGCTTACCAGCTCTTAAGATTGCAAAGATGCTTCGATTGACACCTCAACAAAGTCGATACGACCTTGTTGACGTGAGTTATGCTCGTAGAAAAAACTGTTCACGGAAGCACGTACATACACACACATACACATCCACACTTTTTTTAAAAACACTTCAAATATACTCTAAAGACCTCGAAACGTGAAAATATGTTGAAAATTTCAATTTCGATTTTCGAGGCGATTACAAGAACTTCCCATATACTGAGAAATTAACAAGCTTTGAAGGTCCTCGAGAAAATACAGATTATTTTAAAAACCATAGAATACACTTTAAACCTAAACTACAAACCTCAAAAATTTAATAAATCTAAAATAATTCTACGAGAAAACTCAGAGAATGCTTCTTTAAAGTGATTTCTAATGATAAACGAAAATTTTCAGAGCAAAATATCATAGACGAAGGTTTATATGAAAATATGCGCAGGATAACTCCAAAAGAAATTTTATTTCAAATATTTCTATAAGCTAGCTGCATTGATATTTCCTTTGAAGACTATAAACATAGTTGCTATGAACATATTTTTTAGCAAAAAAAAAATTACAGAATCTTACACAAATGAGTTTTGTTGAATCTAGCGATTGATATCTTCAACATCACTTGGAAATCCTGCAAGAAAACCCTTATTGATAGGAACACATGTGATCAGCTTTCTAACTTTGTAAATCCGTGTCTCTTTAAAGTTAAAAACTATCCGATTTGCGATTTTTAAGTCCAGTGGAGTACATGACTTTCACAAATTATTACACACTTCCGCGACTTTAACATTTTTTTACCACTGCTCTCCTGGAAGTAAGAAGTATCATTTTGAAATAGGAAAAGGATTTTAGCAGCTGTTACGTATATACTTTAATCATGAGTATTTTCGTCTTTACTTCGGCAAATTACATTCATTTTCACCGACAGTTTCAAATTTGACCTAAGATCAAGAATGGTTGGTCGGTTGTAGTGGCAGTCCTCTTTATCAAAAGATGGCTCACTTAGGCCAAGATAGACCCATTGTGATACCACAAAAAGATAAGGGCGGCACTAGAACCTGTGAGATGACGAGAACCATTTCGATTCTCGTATGAAGCCGGCTATGCAGCTAATATTTAAATCAGCTACTTCCGTGAGGCTGTCCAGGAAGGGTGAGCCTAAGGTTTTCATGCGTTTCCTGGACAGTGCCGAGCTTTCGCACAGAAAATGTTGGATTGTCTCTTCCTTTTCGTCCGATCTGAAACTCCGGCAGGAATCGTTGAAGGGAACGTCCAACCTTTCTGCGTGTCTGCCAATTAGACAGTGCCCCGTCAGTATGAACACGATAGAACTCAAGGTTTCACGACTCGTGTTTAGAAGCTGCTTGGTGCGTCTGGGACTCAGTGCGCGCCAAATTTGCCTGGTTGTCCTGCAGGTTTCCTCCAGCAACCAGGCCCTATTTGCAGCCTTCATGTAATGCTGTCTAGATCCCAGCTTTATGGAAGCTAGAGGTTGGCCGATTTGGGGTGTGAGTGTTTAATCCTGGAGCTCAGTGCCAGCTCTCGCTAAGGCAACCGCCTTAGAATAAAAACATTTAATGGTGCAATGCGACCAGCTGTTGAAGTGGTAAAATTGAATGTTGCCAATTAACTTGCAGACTCAGGAAAGTAGGCATTTAAAAAACATAGAGTATCTACTAAAGAAAAATCATATGTGATTCAAAAATGATTGAAGAACACAACTGTTTTGCACCAATCATAATGAGGAAACCTAAAAATTGAATCGTCGAGCATTAAAGTGGAAGCTGTTGTGAATTTTTGTATGATCTACATTAAAAATAATTGAAAATATTCGCCCTTTTGAAATGAGCTCCACTTAGAGTTTGAGCACGGGCAGCAAAAACTTCTGCCAAGCATGTGATCAAGGCAATTTAATTGCTTAATACTACGAATTCCATGTGACCAAGTGTAAACGCCATACAAGAAGCATCAACTAATTAACGATTTTCATGAGAAAAAACTATCGAAAATGATCAAAAATGTGGTTTTGCTACACAACCAGCATGCACAAGGCATCTGTTTTGCTGGTGGCTGATTGGCGGCTGAAACAATGCACCAAATCCATTACCAAATTCTTTTCTTTGCTGCACAGTTGCGCGATCGCAACTTTCTTTTTCTTTGGCCATACACAAATTCTCGCTCGTCTTGTTTTGCTTTCCTTTTTTCTTGCAATTCTAATTAATCTCTCGATCTAATAAACATTAATAATTAAAAAGTCTGAACAATAACTATGCGGCGAACTGCTGTAACCTACATTCTCCTTACGATCTTATGATGCTTTTTTGGCTGGTGGGTCCAGGCAGGTTGTTGGTGGTCAATCTGGTAGGGCAGGCCAACAAAATAGCTGGCTGAACGGACAAACAGACAAACAGACGAACAGATAGTGCGGTAGTTAGCAACTGCAAACAATCGGCAATATGGAGCATTCCCAAGCCACAGTCCACTTGCATGTGTTCATGCGAGTTTTGCTGGTGTGGTGAAAATAGTTTTGGCAAAACGTATTTTAATTTAAATTGCAATTATTACTCCATTCATTTTGCACTAGGCCGCCATGGCCCGACCAACCTCGAGCTGAAGAAATTTTAATAGTGAGGAACCTGTCTTCAATTAAAATTTGAAATTTTTTGAGAATATTTTTTTTCCGAATTGGAGGCGCGTGGAAGCTGCATGGACCAAAAGATTTAGTTTTTTTTACAATAGAATCCATTGCACTTCTGCGATAGTGATCTTGGAGAGAAGTCAGATAATTGGATTTGTGTGGAAGTAGTTTCATTATATATCAACGCAGCGTAACGATCCAATGAATTTGCAAGACCTATTCTGAACTAAGTTGTTTGAATTTAAATTGGAATGTTAAATCAAGATTCCATGCTTGGCTGAATTCTCGGTCTGTTATGAAATGAAGTGTGCTATGAAAAGACGGATGGTTAATACATCATTTTGGTAGCCGCTGGTATCCAACCAACGGCGGTTGGGCTAAGCGTGAGGCTCTAAATTTCCGTATTCTAGGGGAAGAAGCTGAGAGTCCTCCCCGCCAGAAAGTATGTTTTCAAACCTGGATTCGAATCGGGCTGTTATACCATTAATTATCATGAGAAAACTAATTTCTTCATAGCTAAGAACTAATTTATGAAGCATTTTAGAGCTCTTATACATTTATTAAATAATTTTTCATACAAATTATGAGCAATGATTATTATCAACCAAATTGTGTTTCGGATGGAAATTCTAGTGTTGAGAACACATAGGAAGTTGCATGTGAAAACAAACGCTTTATTTTTTTTTTGAACAATAACGACAAACTGAATCAAATGTTTAAGTTTTACCAAGTCTAATCGTTTACCATCAAAGCTCATTCGTAATGAACTGACTTCTACATAAGCAAATCAAATATGCATCTTGCATCACATTTAAGGTTTTCTCGTCAGATCCGATTTGGCAAGTCACCATCTCAACAACAAAATCCATGCAGTTGATTAAGAAAATCAAACTACCACATTTCTTTTTCGACTGGCAACCGAATCAAGTTCGTAACTAGTTCATTTTGAAATTCATTCCAAAATTAACAGCAACAAAAACGATTACACCCAAATTTCACCAGTCTTCTTCCTCTGTAATCAAATTAGCTGCATTTTCGAGTTTCACAAATATGTACCACCTTAGAAAACGTGCTTGATATCCGGTCTTAAGTAAATACAAGTGCAAGCATTCTAATATTTTCTCGTTTTGTATTATTAGATAAATTTTTTCTAAACCGAAAAATAGATGTTTTCTCGCCCGAAATGAAAAAAAGAAAACCCACAAAACCGCCACGCTATGTTAGTTTTCACACGTGAGCCGACCAAAGTCATAGGCGCTAGAAACTCTTAGCCCCGCGAGCAGGCTAGCAAGCTAGCAACCTAGCCAACTGAGCCAGCTGGCATTCTAATCAAAAGCTAAGTACACGCTGTAACAGCTATTACACAGTTGAAAATGCCAGTATCTGCAGCTGAAACCATTCTCCCTAATGCCCATTAGTTCGAGCGTAAACGATTAGATGTTTTCTTAATGAAAGAATAAATGAACATTTTGTTTGCCGAGCAGCCAAGCTCAGTGGTCTTGGATAAAAAAATTATCGTGTCCCAGTTAAAATGTTTGTTGTTTGGTAACTGCCTGTCCAGTGCAGCGTGGTGGGTTCAGCAAAGACCAGCTCAGGAAATATGTTGTGGTAAGGTTTCGTATCGATTTCTCAATTGGAATTCGTACTGAATAGCTTTGGGTAGGTCTATTTGGACCTGGTACAAGTATCGGTCAGAATGCATTTACTCTTAAATTTGGTCCTTATTGCACTCAATTTTAGAGATAAAATGAGAGGATTTAAAGTTCCTATTCGGAACTATTTAAGTCACCGCCACATTATCTGCACATCAAGGACCCATTACAACATTTGTATTTTACTTATTTTGAATCCATCTGAATGTCGTTCCCGATTCATGGGAATCGCGTAAATATTGATTGGCGACCAAACCAGGTGGTAGTAGTGTATCATATCAAATGAGGAAATTTACATTGAAAATAAAATTAATTAAAGTATTAGGTTGACTGGAAAGTTTTTTGAGTTTTTTTTTGACTATTTAACTTGCTTTTTATTTAGATTTATAGGATTTCTTCATCTGTTGGAAAGTTCAATTCATCCTTGCAAAATGTCTCGGGTTTTGAATAAAAAGGGGAACCAACGCGTTTTATTCCATTAGACTTTTTAATATGTATTCCATTTTTGTCTTGTAATACCCTACGCCAGTAGCGTACGCAGGATTTTGATAAGGGGGGGTCATATTTTTGAAGTCATGACTAGGTACGTTTGCTAGTGCTGCGGTGTAAATATGAAGATGTAATTATGTAATCATACTTTTTCACCGGTCAAAGTTGGAGTCCTCCAAAAATATTTCTGGCAGACTTTAGCCCGATTGCATGTCTGGTTTCATTTACTTGAATCATTCATGATATTTTCATTCAAATTATAAAATTATGCGCTTGACGTGTGACAGAATCTACACTGTATTTGTAGAATTCCTTGGAACCGTAAAGTGTATATGCATGTTTGCAAGTACATACATATATTGAAACGCCTTCAATACCCACAGGCCAGAAAAGAAAGCAACTAATAAAGTAAATGCCGTGGGAAAGTCAAACTGTCACTAAGCACAGACAGAGTATTACCGTAATCAGGGCTTGCTAAGCTTGTTTGCAGCCTATGAAGGGAAGCAACTCTGCGCTCTCAAGCAAATTTGTCGTCATTTCCACGTAACCCATGAGGTAGACTTTTTGTACACGTTTTTTTAATAAGGGGTCCCCAATAGGCATAATCCTCAGATTACAAATCATATGACAAAATAAAAACAATCCATTTTTTGAGGGTTCTGATCACAGATAGAAAGAAACATTCAAAAATATAACTGTTGCTACTAAGATATGGGTGCGAATTAAATAAATTACACTTTTCTGGAATTTTACTTCGAAAACTTTCAATCAGGTGACCATATTGTAATGTTCCTACCAACTCTTTATCTATATATAAAATTGCTAGGCTTCATACAATAAGTAAAAGATAACGGTGGGTTTGAACCCGTAACCACCCCCCGCCCCCTTGGGTACGCCACTGCCCTACCCTATACACTATACGCTCCGCTCTGTTACCCTCTGTACCCTCAATAAAAAACAAGTTGTATGGTGCGATCCTTGAGGTTTACGCGAACAACTTCCCTGTAGTATCTACAGAACTATTAAAAGCAATAACAAAAATTCTAATTTGAATAATAATCATAATGATAATGAGACATGTGGAATGAGTCTTTTTTTTATATGAATATTTTTAGTAATCATAAAAGACTACATTTTTTTTTGTTTTATAAGTATTCTTTAAAACATCCGATCTTCTTAAGCATTGATTGCTTCAAATTACAATCAGATTTTTAAAAAAAATATTTAATTTCCTGCATATCGTCGTCGTCAATGCAGGACCTTGTACCTACAATTTTTGGTGAAAATGTTTTTTGGTCAATTTTAATATTTGCATTGTTTTTGAGAAGGTTTTTATTGCCTCCTGTAAAAAAATTTTTTTTTGCAGTTACGAGGTCCTGCATTGACGCCGACGATATTTTTGTTAAATTAAAAAACGGCTGCACCAAATTTATCAAAAAATTACCAATTATTACACACGATAATACGCTTTGCTCAATACCACAATAATCAAGTTATATTATTTATACCAATCCCTTAACTCCGCTTTCGTTATGAGAACTGTCCCAAGCCAGTGTAAAGGAGGAGGGATTCTGACCGATCCTCAGAACAACATCCTTACAACAGGATGCTGAGGTAAAGGTGATGATGATAAGCCCTAAAATACGGCCCTACCCATGCCGATACCGCCGACTTCCCACAGTGAAAAACAGCGTACATTTAAAGGAAGTAAAAAAATAAACACTCCCTGTCGAATTCCGATCAAATCGGAAGGCCTGGGTAATAGCTTCCGTAATTGAAGATTGGTTCACACAGTGCTTTATTCCAGAAGTTAAGAACTACTGCAATGAAAAGCAAATACTATTCAAAATCTTGCTTTTAATAGGTAATGCTCGCTATTAATCCTATTTTGTTCTTTTTCTGTCTGTGTCTTCGCTTCGCGTTTTCTTTTTTCCTTGTGTTCCTTCTTTTTCTATTATCGTATCTTGTTCTCACTTCTCTTTTCCTTATTTTCTTCTCCTTTCTTCTCTGTTGGCTTTCTCGTGTTTCTCTCTCTTTATTTCTTCAGTTCTGCTTTTATTCCTACGGTTATTCTTTTCTATGTTAAATTTGTTTATTTTTTATCTCACTTTTCTAATTATTATATTATTTTCTTTTGATGTTTAATTCTGTTTTTAATTTGTTTTCTGCTCTTGGTTTACTTTTCCCTCTCTTCATTATTTCTCTCTAATATTTTTGGTTTTCTCTTTTTCCCAATTTGTTCTCTTTCCATTTAGATACTTTTAGCTGCATTTTTCTAAATTGTTTATTTATTACGTGTTTTACTTCTTATTCCTTTTTTAACATTTTCCTATCGTTTAATTTATTGTCTCCTTTTTTTGCGCCTTTCCTTCTCTTTTTCTTCAAATTAAGTATTTTAAGTGTCAATTTGATGTTCAATTCCAATTGTTGTTTTGTCTTTCCTTTAATTTAATTTAACTCCTCTTAACACTACAACTACTCAGCCGTGGCGGCTGGTGGTAAAATTTAATGGTAGTATTAGTATAAAAAGTCCATCAGGAAAAAGAGAACATGATTTACTTATACAAAAAATCCATTCTTGTTATTTTTGACCCCCGCAATTATCCGATTCGCTTCTCTATTTAATCTGTGGGGACGATCCACTTTGCGCCTTTGCTCTGCGGGGACGATCCACACTGTGTAGCAAAATTGACATGGCGTGCTTAATCTGTGGGGACGATCCACTTTGCAATGGGGCACAATAGAAGGGGTTGTGTCTGTGCTTCCTCGAAACCTCACCAGGGGTATACTGGTACCAAGGGATCCGGGGGTTTGAGGATAGGCTAAATGAATTTTTGGTTGTGAAAATGAGTGAAAAATGATAGAGCCACTTTCAGTTTCGGCAAAATTGTAAATTTTCTGTTTTTTTTAATTGGCTACCAAAAACGGAAGAATTCATTAAATTCTCGTCACATCTTTTAAATTCTCGTCACATCTCCCACCAAAAGTAGTTACAATCGACTCGAAATACAAAAATATTAAATTTCATTTTCATTTTCATTTCTCTGCCGGTGTCGATGAGGAACCTGTGGAGGTTGAAACTTGGGGACTGTGGTTGATACCCAAAAGTGAAAATCAAGCCTGTCTGGTTATTCTACAAGTTTCTCAAGCCTGGCTCTGTTTGAAGCTTCTATGTAATGCTGTTTAATTCTTAGATTATGGAACAAGATCTCGGCGAAATGAGTGGCTATGCTTTGAATGTCGTTAGAAATTTCAAAGATTTTATTTATTATTATATAATTAAACATTGTCAAAGAATTTCGTATCAACAAAATAATCTTCGGGATGAATTTTCAAATGGATCGGTGTGTGCGTCGCAATTTCGGAGAACACTGTAAAATTCAAAAACAAAGTGCGTCTCGGGAATACACGGCGAATATCAACCCTTAAAGAGCGTCTCGAGCCGGCGAATGAGTGATTATGAAACAGGTGAAACGTTTGAAATCAAAATGGACTGAATTGTATTTCGCCGGGATTTGACGAGACGCACTTTGCAACGGCACAAATCGCTGAACGTTCCCGAGACGCATTTGATTGTGACATAATTCGCCGTGAATTCCCGAGACGCAACGGCATCAAGGTCATATCGAGGTCCAAAACCATTGAAGCAATAATCCATGTTTTAAACTATAACATAAATAACATATAGCACGGAAATATTGCGCCACAATGTATGCAATATAGAGTAAGCAGTCGAGTGAAGACAGTGCATTCGTATCCAAGACACACCTCATAAGAGAGACATATTATCTCATAAGTTTTTTGAGTTAAACATAAGTTAAATTAAGACTTCACCGTGCTTTGACATAAACTTGGACTACGGAAGTTCTATCGGTGCCGTACGTCCATTGTAGTCCCCGCTATACTGTGGTTGTAGTCTCAGCTATCGTCAATTTTCACCAATTATCAAAGAGTCCGCCAAAATGCTTTTTCCTCTGTACAGCTGGCAGTAAGTAAGATACGTCAATTTTCGGTAGTATTCGGCAGGTGCTTCGGGTAAAATTTGTTCCCGAAGGTCCAGTTTGCCTACTGCCTATTCTATGTACTGTGAGTTTCACTTCAAGCGTGATCGAGGTGGGTTGTTTCGTGTTTTTGGTGCGTTGACGTTTGGTGCTGAAACTGCTTCTTGGGCCGGTTTTTCCGCCACTAATTCAATTACGCCAATCAACTGAACGTGAACGAAGCTCCAGTCGCCGCCGTCACTCAATATTCTCCCGGGAAAGCCGTCACTAGTTACATCACACCGCAAGGTGAGTTAGAAGCGGATTGATTTTTCGCTCCTTATCGCAGATTTAATGCTAATGATAAGAGAAACCTCGGCGGATGACTTGCGGATTGCATTCTACACGTTCGTGACACCACCGGGGGTTTTCGGGACTGCGTGGAGCTGGATTTCCGGCAAACCCCGGATTGGAAAGCGGTTGCTATCTGGGCGTCGGCCCCCAGACCGCATTCCGCCACTGTGCGTGCCCCACGAGCTCTGTCACGTCGAGCAAAGTTCACTGGCTTCTTGGATCTCGCACGCATCGTCTACGCATTGACCGTAAACTTGCTGCCCGACAACCCGCATTCGGCTGCGTGCTTCCCGTGTCGGCAATCCAACAAACACGTCACCGAAGTCGGCAAACTCGTATGCCCCCAGGTGCTTCTGGCATCGGCGGTTGGGGCCACTGCAATAACCTCCGACCCGCAGACGCCATTCCCGACTCAATTTACATATTTAGTCTTCGCCGAGCGCGCGCTGATTTATTGAGATTGGATTCGGTTGCCGAGGGAAGTCGCCAGAATAACGCATAAACAGTGTTGAATAGTAAATTGTGGCAAGTCATTGCGACGCCAATGGACATCGAAATTGCCGAAACTAGCACGTCCGGGTTTATTCTTGTAACTTGCATTGCGGAGGATAGTGGAAGGATCTCAGTTTTGCATTCAACATCCTTATTTTATGCTACCTCATTCCTTGGAGGCAATTCTATAAGCTAGAAAACAATTAAAAGCGCTTAGGGCCAGATCTGGAGACAATTGAGCTTGTTGGAACAATTTGTCCGTCAATTCATTCATTTTCTCATCACTTCCAAAGATTTTCGAACCTGTGCAATGCCTTGGCGAAAGGGGCATTTCTTCGCCCCACTTTTCTTGTCTCCGTGTTTCAACGGTTCGATAATGCTGCCTAATTCAGTCTTGTGATTGTTTTTCCTTTCATTACACCATGGGCATCCCAAGAAAACTGTCAATATCTCTCTCACTCCAGCCAATTGTTATGTTTTCTATCACGTTTAATGATTATTGCATCTTTTTATTTACAATTTGTAATATAATCAGGAAACTTCAAGAGGAAGGGTATTTCTCCATGACCTCATTTTTTCTTTTCATAAACCTTTAGTCTTACATCTTAAGAATATTACTACTGACACACCAGAGCTCATAATGAGGTAGCAACTATGAGGTATGGTGTAATGGTGGGGCGTACTGTCAATTGACGTAAACGCATGTTGTACACAGCTGTTTCTCCGCTCAGAAGAAGATTGTATTGCTCTCCAGATGGATCTGGACGCAGTCGATTCTTGGAGTCACACTAATTTTCTCTTTCTTAATGTCCAGAAATGTCACAAAATGTCCTTCACCTTAAAACCCTGTCCAATAGATCATATTTATATGTTACATGATCTTCCACTCGTAGCTGTTTGTCAAATTAAAGACCTGGGAGTGATTTTCGACCCGAGACTTAAATTTGAGCTTCACATTGCGGCAATCTCCGCTCGCGCTTCTCGTGTCTCTGGGTTCGTATTAAGAAACTCCCATTTGTTTTCTAACATTTCCTCCTCTGTTAACCTATATACTAGTCTCGTTAGACCCATTCTCGAATATTGTTCGCAAGTATGGTCTCCACATTTCCTTTATTTAGACTCTCTCCTTGAATCCGTTCAACACAAATTCACTCGTTTTCTTATGTTTAAATTTAATTTTGCTTATATACCTTATACTGAGCGACTTTCCATGCTTCAACTTCCCACTTTGAATTCCCGTAGACTCCTCTTAGATGAATGTTTTCTGTTTCGGCTTCACCACCGTCATTTAAATTCTAACCTGCGAGACTGCTTAAGTTATCGTATTTCAGAACGACCCGCCAGATCTGCTAACACATTTGCAGTTCCATATGCGAGGACAGAAACTTTTTACCATTCACCTATGTTGCGGCTCCCCCGTAATCATAATAATTTGCAGCTTGGTCCGTTTCCTCACTCACTTTATACTTTTAAGCTACAGTTAAAGCGCATTTTATTTAATTAACTTTCTTCTGTTTTATTTTCTTTTTTTTTGTCTTGTAATTGGACTTCTAGTCTGTAAGATGAAATAAATAAATAAATAAATAAAAGTAAAACTTTTCAAAATTGAAAAATAAGTGCAGATAAATTTACAAATAAACGTCCGACCTATTAAAAGCACCGCTCCTATAATCACCGTAAAATTGATCGAAATTCACTCCCAAATGTCAAATTGACAGGTAAAATTGCATCTAATTCATTCGATATGGCAACAGTATAATAAATATGTATGTCATTAAGCATTTAATGATGTAACTGCTGATTCATTACGGCTACCTCATTATGAACCAAATTTAACTGCTAGCTAAGCTAATTCATTATGAGCTCTAATGTTTTATGAACGTAATCCCCATCTGTACGTCGCGTTCGAACATCGTTATAGGCTTGAACGCGTTTTTCTCGAAATAATTAATTCAAATTGGTTTAATCGATAACTGAAAAAAATTGTTCAATCACGCTGAAATTTGGCAAACTTATTTTCTGTAATAAAAATTTCTTCTAGACATTTTCGAGAACATATTTTTTTGAAAATCTATTGAAAAAGTGGTCTGCAATCGAAGTTATTTTTAAGCATTTTTTGCCTGGGATCATAAGGCGATAAAGTGTAGTCCTAACACGAAGTCTACTTCATTTTTTCGAGCAGAATTGGATTCTCAATACCAGCAACAATTTTGGCTCCCAATCGTTAATTGGTTACATTTCTCACCATCTCGATGAGTGGGTGAGAGATAACTTATTATGGCTCATAGCTTCTGATTAGATAATTTATATCTATCACGAGCCAGAAAATAAATTATACAACAATCGATGAGTGGATAAATTTATCATATATTGAATTAAATTCAGAAAATGTGTAAAAAACCTAATTTCTGCTCGCAAATCGCTACAAAAAAAAACACGAAAATTATACTATCAACAAAAAAATTAATCACGCCACGATTTTACTCGTTTTCATCAAAATGTGTTGCTTAGTAATCAACCATCCATGCTTTTTCGACCTTGGACTTGTACGTTTTTATCGTTACATACTAAGTCAGCTTCTTCTCGTCTCCATCGTCGAAATAAATGTAGTAATTCTTCTTTCGGCCCCTCATAAATTCCGCTTCGTTCTTGCCCATATGACTAACTCACATATGTGAAATTGATGAACTTGCTCGACGCGTCGAAGGCAGACGTATCTAATCTTTTGAAGTATAGAATTTTTCGCGGCAGTACCCGCTAAACTGACGAGATAGTGGTTACGTGCAGAAGGAGGGTTTTTTCCTCTTCTCAACTAAGGCATGTGGATCGCTAGTCACTGGTGGCTAAGTGGCATATCAATAGCCGACACATAGTTGATATGATCGCTGTATGATCGAGTGGATGTAGTTGGCTGATATAATTACAAATCGGGAGGAACATAAGATTTACACTAATTGAAAACCAACTGATAAAGAGATTTGACATACATCTCTTTAACAGTTGGTGGTGTTTTGACCCCCTAGAAAGAAAGGGTAATATGCTCTGAATAATGAGTAGTGGAAAAACCTGTTGTTTATATTATCTAAAAGAATAAGCTATCTTAATTTAATTGATACCAGATTATTTATAAAATTGCGCTTCAACATGTATTAATTTTCATTTGGCACTGTTCGTGCAGTAGTCGAAAAGCTCAATTAATATTTTTTCATTCATCGCCATCAATGGCACACCAGCCCGATTCGATTTCTTTGAATTAGTCTCGATTCAACGACCCTCCAACTTGCATTTTATCAAATATGTATTCATTTATTTTTCAAGGAAGGCGTCGTTAAATTAATAGTAACAAAACAATTTGACTGGAACCAAAATTTAACTATGTTACATTAAAGCTTTTGTGTAAAAGGATTTCAATGAGAATTTCGTAATGGAGGGCGAGTAGCTTATGCTGTTGAATAGCTTAGAACATTTGTTGACGGACGCATTGTTCGCATAGGATGTGCTGTACTGAAGTTCCTTAATCTTCTACGCTTTGCTGCATCATTTAATTTTACTTTATTAGAGAAAACTTTAACATTAATTGGATCTACAATAATGTCGAAAAAAACAAGAGCAACAAGAGTTTTCAGAATGTTGCAAAAGGCCTTCGGTGAACAGGCCATGTTGAGAACACAAGTGTATGAATGGCATAAAATGTTCAAAGAGGGTCGTGAAGGCGGTAAAGACGAACCACATCAAAGACGACCAAGAACATCAACTGATGAACATCACGTCACGCAAATCAAAGAATTGGTGCTGCAGAATCATTGATTGACTACAAGAGAGCTTGCTGATGCTGTTGGAATTTCAAATGGGTCAGTCAACACCATTTGAAAAGATGTTTTGTGCCTCAGAAGAGTCAAATCGCGATTGGTGCCAAAAATGCTCAATTTCATGGAAAAACAGCGTCGTGTTGAAGTGTGTGAAATGATGCATTCTGACTATCAGGATAAGCTGAAATGCATGATTACGGGAGATGAGACTTGGATCTATGCTTACGACCCACAAACAAACGATCAATCAAGCGAATATCGTGCCAAAAATGAGACAAGACCGAAAAGATCGCGCCAAATTCGCTCAAAAATCAAGGTCATGTTGACAGTTTTCTTCGATTATCGTGGTGTGGTGTATTATGAATTCCTCCCAACTGGCCAAACTGTCAACAAGGAATACTTTTTGAGTGTCATGCGTCGTTTGCGTGAAGCTGTGCGTCTCAAAAGACCGAATTTATGGAGAGACAATTTTTGGGTTTTCCACCATGATAATGCACCATCTCACACTGCGCTCGTTCTTCGTGACCATTTCGCCAAAAATGCCATCCATATCGTTCCGAAACCACTGTATTCGCCTGATTTAGCGCCGTGTGACTTCTGGCTATTCGCTAATTTTAAGAGACCGCTCCGGGACACCGTTTTGACACGATAGAAAAGATTGGAGCCGAATCGGAGAAGGTATTGATGGCCATACCGAAGGAAAACTTCTCCAAGTGTTTTGATGAATGGAAAAACCGTTGGCATAAGTGCATTGGAACCGAAGGGGATTATTTTTAAGGGGACGATATTGATTTTGAAGAAAAAATAAAAGTTTCAAAAATTAAAACAAAATTCCGGGTCATATTTGTACACAATAGTACAAGGACATATTGATCCATGAAGTTTGAAATTGTTTCGAGCCTCTCTTAAAAAAATTCAGCTGCTTTTTAGCCTTATCGAGGATTTGGTCAAAGCGTAAGTTGAAACACAGCCTTTTGACGATGGTGTCCAGGTCATCGTCCTGTTTTAGAGTCGATTTTGAAATTTTAGACTTGATCGTAGTCACTTTTCATCTAGTAATCACAGCTTTGTTCAATGTGACCCATGCAGTAAGCATAGGTATTTTCTTTCATTGCATCCTTTGCACGTGTTCATCTCATCGAAATAATAGCAACCTACATCAATATTTACTATATTTAAACATATTGCAATGCATCCATTGCTATTTAGTGAGTGCAACGTCAGCGGGAAATAAATCGTCAGGACTTGCTCACTGTGATACAGTTGTGCTACGATACCGGACAAATTTCGGTATCAGTCGAATCATTAGCAATTGATTGGCACTGATCACTGATAAGAGAATTTCCTATGCAACAATCAGACGTAAATGGAATAGCATATCATTTGATTATAAACATTTTCATGTAACAAGGTCAGTATGACGGAGATAGTTCACTCATACGAAGTTTGATGAGAATTTTACACGTGCCTCAAGAATATTCCCGGCAGTTGGATGTAGTTTTTTGGTGACTACATGCAATGTACAGTTGATAGATAGAAAGTCTCTTGATATAAAATCAATTTTAGACATTACAGGTTTTCGAATCTTCGATAATTTCATTTTCATCTACTATTTGTTTTCAAATATTAGCTTTTGATTTGATTTTAGTCTTATTTACTTTATTGTTTAAGTAAAACTTACAAATTCACCATGCAAGCTGATGTTTCAATATTATTTAACAGTTTCGCTGCCGTAAGAAATTCTCTGAAGTTTTTTATTTTTGTCCTAGCAAAGCTGGTTCTATTCGAGTCTCAACAAATTTTGCGGGGAGCATCTAAATGCTGAACTAAATGTTTGATCTGCATTATTTTAGACACAAAAACAACTTATCTGAATTCCAGTTGATATCTGATTGCTTTATCTTAGCTCATCCTATTCGGCCAGAAGCTAACAAGATTAAATTGCACGTAATAAATTAATCAAAAAAATCTAACATTATCTCTAATTCCGCAACAGTGAATCTACAAAGGTCGCTCACTTGTGTGCATAACTAGTTGATAAGCATCTTTTGCGAGACAGATTCCTGTAACAAAGAGCCGTCCTATGCGTTTTCAACAATGAATCGGATAGAATAGTGTCGTGAACTTGAAAGCCAATCATAGTAGTTTTCACGCATCCGATTGGCCTCGACTAGCTTCTACACTTTCGTTGTTGAATTATTAGAACATGAACATTTCATAGAGTCTATTTGCTAGTAGTACGTTCTAGTGGTGATTGTAAAGTTTATTCAGTTGTTCGTTCAATTCAGTTGGTAATGAACTGACTGACGACACAATAGCGACATACTGATAACTTTTCCAATCAATAGCATTAGAGCATCTCCGGGCACTAGAACAATTCGTATTGATCAGTTATTGCAGTGTAGTATCATTGAACGAAACACCTCAACATCTCTTTGAAAAGTGAAAATTGTATTGAACAAGTCTGTGCTCGAGGTCCAATATTATCGACAAACACATTTTAATTTGACCCACTTTTTTGTTTGGTGTCTTCCAATTTACCATTTCACCAATAATATTTCGATTGCACGATTTAGCGGTGCCTCCAGTGTCTTAGATATCATCACTGGATCTACGGATAGCAATGCAGAAGGTTCGAAGTGGAATTGTACCGGTGCTCTTTTCGAAAATCGTACAAGGATTAAGTCATGAACTCCCAAAAAGGCATTTCGCGCTTTCGGCATCCGTAGTGAGTTGTTTACCGTTGAAATTGTTTTGTAGTTGGTGTTGACTTGCCTAGTTAGTACACATGTAGAAATGCTTTATTATTTTCACTTAGTTTAGTACTGGCTGCCCAAAGAAATATCCTTCTTTATCAAACACTTTTGCACGCATTCATTATACCGACGTGGCACAAAACGTGATCGACTGAGCAAATGATTGAGCTTGCTTAGGCGCACGATTTTAGTTCACATCAATTTGCACAGTCTTTCTGACTTTTATTTTATTTTAATAGAATACAAATCGTTTTCTACACACTTATATCTACTTTGCGATTAATTTGCTTTATTATTCGTGTCCGGAATGCCTTTAAAAGACTTGATTGCACTCTATTGGCCTGCAACCCCTAATTTTTAACATAGTGGAGCATGATAGTAGATGTCTATGTTTTCCAAAAAAAGCACTTCGAGTCCCCGCCAGTTAACTTACCCTTCAATGAACAGCGGCCCTTCAATGAGCAGCGACAAAGGTCTAGTATTCAAAAGAGAATCCTTAAGAATGCATCATATCGTCTACTGATATAAGTTGTTCCTTCTATTTAGTTAATTGGAGTGTTTTAGTGTTCAGACACAATTAATTTATCCAGCGACATTGAAACCTTCTAACTGGCTGCAATTGTTTGTCTATTCTAGATGGCCGCAGCTAAAATCAAAGTTGGTCCAGTTGTCGATATCCTTGGCGACGAGATGACTCGCATCATTTGGGATGACATCAAAAACAAGTTGATTTTGCCGTTCCTGGACATTGAATTGCACACCTACGATCTGGGCATTGAGTATCGCGACAAGACTGAAGATCAGGTGACCATTGATTGTGCCGAAGCCATCAAGAAATATAATGTGGGAATCAAGTGCGCCACCATCACGCCCGACGAGAACCGCGTGGAAGAGTTCAAGTTGAAGAAAATGTGGAAATCGCCGAATGGTACGATTCGTAACATCCTTGGCGGGACTGTGTTCCGAGAGGCGATCATTTGTAAGAATGTACCCCGACTGGTGTCAGGTTGGATGAAACCGATAATCATTGGCCGCCACGCTCATGCCGATCAGTATAAAGCGACTGATTTCGTGGTGCCCGGACCTGGGACGTTGATGATGACTTTCACTCCGAAGGATGGCGGTCGAGAAATTAAACATGTTGTGAACGAGTATCAGGGAGCCGGCGTTGCGCTGGGCATGTTTAATACAGACGCATCAATCAGGGACTTTGCCCACTCCTCGTTCAAGTATGCACTGAACCGAAAAATGCCGCTCTACCTCAGCACGAAGAACACCATCCTGAAGAAGTACGACGGGCGGTTCAAGGATATCTTCGAAGAGATTTACCAGAAGGACTACAAGGCGCAATACGAGGCAGCTAAAATTTGGTACGAGCATCGGCTGATCGATGATATGGTGGCGCAGGCGATGAAATCGGAGGGTGGCTTTGTATGGGCCTGCAAGAACTACGACGGAGATGTGCAATCTGACTCGGTGGCCCAAGGGTACGGATCGCTTGGTCTCATGACCTCCGTGTTGATATGTCCTGATGGAAAAACCGTTGAATCGGAAGCAGCGCATGGTACCGTCACGCGGCACTATCGATTCCATCAGCAAGGCAAGGAGACCTCCACCAATCCGATCGCTTCGATCTTCGCGTGGACGCAAGGACTTCTGCATCGTGCTAAGCTCGACAATAACAAGGAGCTCACATGTTTCGCCCAGACGCTGGAAAAGGTGTGCATTGACACCATCGAAAGTGGCTTCATGACCAAGGACTTGGCCATTTGTATTAAGGGTATGAACAATGTGAAGCGTAGCGACTACATGGAGACATTCGAGTTTTTGGATAAACTAGCGGATAATCTAAAAAAGTCATGGAAATCGTCACATCTATAGAGGTGTGTGTGTGTGTGTGGATTTCTAGGTTGCAGTGAAAGCGTAGCTTTCGATCCAAAAGACAAATTAAAGTGTTTTCTTTTATAAAGTGGTGTATGTTTGATACTGGAAGGCTTTAACACTAATTGTATTACATTTTTATATGGAAGTGTTCGTTAAATAAATGCTAACAATAATTACACAATGGGTTTTTAATAGAAAGGTTTTATTTATTTGTCACACAATAAACAGAAAATCTCGTTGCAGGTGGCCAAAATACGGACTCGAGAAAATGAAATTCTAGGCTAGGAAATATTTGTAATAAAATATTCTTTATTTATTGGGGGAAATCATAAGTACGTATTATATTATTTACCTCACTGGTTCGCCCATTACTAGAATATGCAAGTAATGTATGGAATCCAATTGTTGGAGTTCATGATTCTAGAATAGAATCAGTCGAAAAACAATTTTTGTTGATTGCTTTGAGAGACCTCTATAGCCCTGGTGGCTATCAAATCTTGCCTCCTTATGTAGTTAGATTGGAGCTTCTGAATTTGTCGACTCTTAAAGCCAGAAGAGCAGTGTTGTCCTTTTATTTCGCCTTTGGCGTGGAGTATCTGAATGATAAAATAAAGCTTAAAGTGCTTGCAAGAAGTACACGTAACACACGTTTACTTACAGAATACCAGCATCTTACCAAGTATGCAGATAATGAACTTGTTAATAGGTGCTGTAAGGTTTTTAACATTTTGAGCAAACACTACTCCTCTACCATCTCCAAGTTTAATTTTAAATCCTGTATTTATAAAGCCCTTCATTATCCATTCCTAAATTGTGATGTGCTTACAACAGTGTGAATTAATGTTGAGGTAGCATGTACATATTTTAGGGTTAAGTATTTGTTTTATTTTATATTTTAACATGTGATTGCCTTGCTTTGTCGAAATTCTCAGGATCAAGCTTAGATCTAGTGACATGAGTAGAGAGCAATAAAGAAAAGTATTACGGACTTTTATAGAAAGGCTCGTTGTGTTCGCGCTCGACACTTACGGTACAACTCCTTGCTTCGCCTTGCGTATCGACAATACTAATCTGCCACGATCATATTTGATGATGCAGGAACCAGCAACCCTCATCGTTTTTCGTCACATCCATGCAACGTTCACACATTCATTTCACTTAAGTTGCAGAATTAAGAAGCATCTAAGTTATATATTGCCATATTTCCAATTGGCTAACAATCCCTTTTTGCTTCCGAATCTTCTATCTTTCTTCCTGTTTGGGCGACCGTTTTCAAACCAGTATGATCATAAATTGCCTATTTATTTTGAAACTTCTACAATCCTTTTCAAACAAACTACACCATTAACAAAACAATATTCGACCCTTAATTATAAAGCAATTTTCTGAATTATTGAATAAAGACCAATAGTAAATATCCTAATGATATTTCGGCTCATACAAATCTCCGGTGCAAGCAATCAAAGCAAACGCTCCTTCCACGGGAGTAGGCATGTCCTGGAAAAACTGAGCAGTTCGGGGATGGTTCGGATCAGTTATAGGTTGACCATCCTTTGCATATATTTTTGCGATTTCAGGTAATGGGAGCAATTTCTCCACAGGATACTCTTGAAAAGGACCTATCAAACATCTGTTCGACAGATATCCTACGAGCACCATCATATAGTCGTTCCGTACACCCTTCGCGATGGCGCAAGCTTCCTTGTCGATGAGGCAAAGTCTTTGTAACCATTTTCCGGCACGCACTTTGTCTGATGAACGGAATAGGAGGGCAGCATACGGACGGCTTATGTTCAGGAGGAATCGGAATTGTCTGTCCAATGTCTGGAATGAAGATGAGATCTTGCGTAAGTTTCCGAAATAGTGAGATAAAGTGTTCAGCAAAGATTAAGCAGTATATCCTGAACTCTTTTTGAGAAAATCATTTCTTACATCAATGGCTAAGCAATTTGTTTCGAATTGAAAACAATTGAATTTCTTCCAAACCTACCGCTCCTATTTTCTTATCCGTTGGCGCATCACGCGGACAAATTTTCCGATGAAACGGACACTGCATTCGCGCCGTCTTTTTCGGCTCCACTCCAGTCCTTTTCTGAAACGTTCCCATTTCGTCGTCCTTCAGCTTTTCATCCGTTTCCATTTTTTTATAGTTTTCAACTTCCTCTTCCCACGTGTCATCCAACTCCCATTCGGCTGGGCTTGTTCTTGGCGGTGGCAATCGCAACAAATCGACCAAAACTCCAGCCGGAGGACTTACAATGAATGGTCCCTCAATGGTATCGATTGTTAGCGAGAGACACAGCATGAGCATATAACGATTCCTTTTGTCGCGAAGTTGCAACACATTGTAGGCAGCCGTAGACAACTTTTGTAGCCATGGCGGAACCATCTCACGATCCTCTTGTCTAGTTAAGAGTACGGTGAGATCTTCGACTATTTTGCTGTGATCAAAGCATACAAGAATGAAGAACTACTGGAGAGTCTGCGAGTGGTACCTATAGTAGCGAAACTCATTGTCCAGGGAGTCAGCGTTTCGGACCTTGATGTTAGTGTTGGCTGGCTCCGGACTGAATTGAAACGCGAACGATTGCATCGACACTGGACGCGACATAATAATTTAGTTCGATTCTACCTACAAATTTAAAAAGACAATGCACAAAATTATAAATATGTAATTTGCAGGCTCTGCACTATCAGATTTTTTTTACGTAATTCACATTGACGTTAAAATCGTTGGTAGGGATGACTACCTGGATTAGACGAGTTATAATCAAGTTTAAGAATCGCTATGATAAAATGTTACACTTGTGATGAAAGTGTAACACCACATTGCTGAAAATTTAACGGCGATTCCTATTTACGGGCGTTAGCGTCATATAAATGGAAAAAACCCTATTTATGAGCTTTTCGACAGTAGTAGTTTTCCATTTATTTTCAAGTAATGAGCTTTTAGGAAGCGAAAAATTCCTGCTTCCAAAGTTGGTGAGATGAATCTCCCTCACACTTTTCATATCCTCCATAATTTATAAAACCTTTATTCAGTGTAAAGTAATTCTCAATCTTCTTCTCGGTCGTCAGAACATCATTGAACCTCGACCTTGGATGAAGATCAAAGGTTATATATCGAAGAAGCCTGCTTGTTCGAATCTTTCGCCAGTAAATAAAATACTATATGCACATATTTTATTTTTCTATTTATTTTATCGTGTATTTATCATAGTTGCATACTTTTCCTCCTTGCAAATTATACCTGTCGTACGTGTAAAAACGGAGCGTTCAGTCGACATTAATCGACTTCATGCGATCGACGTGGACGCCACACTGAAGAGCAGAGTCAAATTAGATAAGTAGAGTGCATACTTAAAAAAATGTCCTTATTCAAAATCTATGCCGCTTCCACAGTGGCGTCCATCGCCAACTGCTCAAAGTACGCCTTGAGGAATGCGCGCACGCGTACCGTGAAGTCCTTGAAGAATACCGGCAGCGTGTTCTTCGGCGCAGGCGGGATGTGGTGCAGTGTGATGTTCACTCCAGAAAACGTCTCGATGTCCGCCTCCAAGCTGATACGGCAATGAATGAGGCGCTCGGTGCCGGGCCGCTGCTTCACCGCCAACTCTGCAAAGTTGGCTTGCTCCTGCAGGAATACTGCGTAGCCTTTCTTCGAGTCGCACTTGCGCTGCTGCCAGGTATCGGTGTACGCCTCCAGTTCGCCGTGCAGATGGAACATGTCGTTTTTGCCCTGATTGTTCTTCAGCTGCAGCTTGAACTTATATAGGTCTGTGAACGACTGCTTCAGGAATTTGATCATCCACTTGTTCCATGTTTTGTCGATGTCCACCTTCTGGTAGATCTTGTCGGGGTCCAAGTTGCGCAGGTACAAGCGAACGAAGAACATTTCCGTCTCGACGGGCGCTAGGCGACAGATGTGCGTGACGATCTGCTTGCTTGACGGGGCTTGGGACGTATTGGCTGCTGCCACCGGCGGCGCTTCGACTGGCGGCGGCTGCTCGTAGAACAAACGCAGGAGCAAATGTGAGGGCGAGTTGTTCTGCTCGTTGCACAGCTGGGAGGCGAACTGCACGTGACGCTTGAACGTCTCGAACACCTGCGCGCCTACCGTCTTCGCGGTGTTGTTGTTCAGGCAGAATGGGTCCTGCACAACCAGCACCGAGGCTAGGTCCAACGGCACGTGGCGGATGTCGCGGTTCCAGTCGTTGCCGCCACTCTTTTTCAATTCCTCCTCGCGCAGCTGCATCATTTCCAGCTGCTGCGTGTACTCGGGGAAGGCAGCCGCCCCGGAGGAGAAATCAGCCCGGTTCAGCGCCTTGCCCAGAAACGGGCAGATCACGTTTAGTCCGAGGTCGAAGGTGGAGTAAAACTCAAAGAAACCTTTCAGCAGGTTCCTGATGTTAGATCGGTTCTTCGCGCGGTTCGGTAGTTGCTCGTTGAACGCGAAGTTGATGCCATCTATGACTTCGGGCGCGACGTTTTGCCGGAAGTTTTTGAGCGGCGGCAGGATCGGACTGGGGCACATCTGCAAGTAAAACACGATCAGCAGGATCAAGGTGTAGTTGGTCATGCGACCGGTCTTCGTGATACACCAGCACTTGGCCCAGATTTTCAGGATGAGCATGAACGGATGGACGCGCTGGTCGAACTGGAACAGCTTCGAGATGAAGAAGCTGTTGTAGACGCCGAACGAAGAGGACATGTTGATATCCACGTTCACGCCCGATGCCTGGTGGTAGCACTTGATGATCGGCACCCTGGCGCCGCGGATCGGGTACACGTTTTTGAACATGCTGCTGAACATCAGGTGTTTGTGCACGCGGTTAAATATTTTGTTGAACGGTTGGTTGCGGTACTTCGGACTGATGTAGAAGTCGATGTCGCTATCTGCAAGGGAAGCGTATGAAATTAGGGTCATTCGTATCGCGCTCCAGCGAAAGCCGGATGCCCACCTTTGAACGCCATCCCTGTGATGGTGGACCCGAACGCTTGGATGTTCCATCCGCCACACTCTGTGCCGAGAGACACCTCCAGGTCATTCACGATCTGGCCGTAGAGCTGCGCCAAGTAGTTGGGATCCGGCTGGAAAATTCGGCATAGCACGTTCAGCTCGGCGCCCTCGTCGCAGTTCATCAGGCTGTTCCGCACTTCGTCCTGCATCTCTGCGAGCAGCTCGTCCACTTCGGCGACCACCCCTTTTGGTCCTTTGCGGTGCCTTTTGCGGAACACTGGCTTGCCGCCATTCTTGCGTCGCTTCGTCCCGGTTTGAGGAGTCGTAGTGCCCGGCACAGCGCCCACCATGTGCGTTAGTTCGTGCCGTAAAACCAAGTTGATCGAGTCAAATTCCATAAAACAGAGCTTGCATTTG
This sequence comes from Oxycera nigricornis, assembly GCA_963942545.1. Lineage (NCBI taxonomy): Eukaryota > Metazoa > Arthropoda > Insecta > Diptera > Stratiomyidae > Oxycera > Oxycera nigricornis. The sequence continues at coordinate 6,462,088 of OZ012663.1, read as the reverse complement.
TAGTCGGCCAGCGTGACTGCGGTGGCTGGGGGGAGGAAAAGATTGGCGGTTATTAGTGGCTGGCGAGAGGAAACAGCAGGCGCCCCGTCCTGCGTTCGATGACTTTCTGGAAGAACTGCGGTGCGAGCACGCCGTCTCGGCCGGTCGTTAATATGACGTTGTTCTCAGACAGGAAGAACTGGACGCCGGCCTGCATGGCGCTCGCCGCGTCCACGTAGATAAGTATGTCACAAGTGCTGCGAAAGCCGCTGACGGCTGTGTTTCGCATCACTCGACCTGCACTCGCGGAGGACGACTCCCCGGACGTCAGGTGGATGTGGTTCCGCCCCATTCGCTTCAGCCCCTCGGTCTTTATTCGCTCCCAGAAGCGCGAATACGTCCCGTGCACCACGACCGGAAGCGAAGCTGGGTCTCTCACCTCGCGCAGGCTCAAGTCTTTAACCTCAACCGAATGTCCTTGTGTGGCTTTGATGAACACTCTCGCGGAAGACTCGTCGCGCTGCAGCACGTAGCGCCCCTTCAAGTCGGTCTCAACAATGCACACGATGTCGGCCAAGGAGCAGTTTCGCAGCCGCATGGAGCGATGCGACAGCACCTCCGACACATCCACGAACCCGTCGCTCCTGATATTCAGGCCCTCTTTCATGGCGCCGTGCCGCAGGAGCCACGACAGATTCTTGCTGAGCTTCACGTCCATTTGCGGAAACTAAATCGTTGGTGGCGCTTCGCAGCAATCACCGCGATCAAGGTGGCGAATCGTGTACGGGGATTACCTGTTCCTGGTTCTTCTCGCAGGTTCGGCAGCGGAACTCACAACGCACTACGCACACTTTTCAGCTGTTTTTCTTTTCTTTTCCAAACACCGCAAATGCAAAACAAGTCAATGCTTTCCGTACAGAATCAAACGCCAGCTTGACGTCTTGGATGTCTGGCTCAATTGATGCCGGTGCTGCCGCACTCCCGCCAGCCAAGTCGACAGCTGTCAACTTTCCCGGAACTGAAAACAATGGCGGCAACGACTGTTAATTATGTAAAATTCGAAATAATTTGTAGACAATGATGAAATTGGAAATAATAATTCTGGCCTTACTTACATTTCATCATCAAATTTTCATCTTACATCTCTATCAGAGTACAACCGACTCAGACAAATATTCCCAAAGGCTCATACAGAACAAATTGACATTGGATACGGACAAAACCAAACATATTATCTTTAGACAAAAAAATAAAACTGATATTATGCCACTGATAAAAATAAAACATAAAACTCTTCAGAGAGTTTAACAAATGAATTACGTAGGACTTGCAATCAATGAAAAACTAACGTGGTCACCGCATATAAATGACATGATAAAAAAATAGCAGCTATCGTTGGTCTGCTCCATCGTTTCAGCTATTTCTCAGTTAAAAATAAAATACGAATTCAAAATGCATATACACTTTCAAAAATTACATACGGGATCATAATTTGGAGCCAGTCGACGAAAAATAAGCTCATGAGCATGTCACGGCTACTAACCAAAGCATACAAGACCATATACAACTTGCAAAGAATGACCGCTACGTCTGAAGTATGTATATAAAACATTTACATGGAAGAAGGAAAATTCATTTTTAAAAATTTACACCATGAAGAAATGAAAACAATGAAGCTAGATATAAATGGGAAGAAAACGACTACAATATGAGAAACGCAAACGATATTTCAATAAAATTTGGTAGGACAGAGCGCCTGAGGATGGATCCGATTAACGCCGCATCAAATTTTTACACAATAAGAGAAGAGTGTAACATAATAACGTTTAAAATCATGCTACGTAAACATTTATTGACAACTCAATTCAATAACTAAGAACGCTAATATTTATCCTACAAATGTGAAAAAAAATTGGACATATTGAAATCTGAATAAAAATTGTTGCGATACCCTTATACCGAAGTACATCGTCTGGGAAGTACTAATTAAATGAACAAGCATTCAGGAAATACATTGCACACGGACACAGCGGAAGCAATGCGTGATGGAGTGGATGGTTTTCGGAGGATGCGGAGGTGGTTTTAGTCGGTAAAAGTCCGACATGCCGAGATGCAGGAGTAAAACGGTATTTTTTGAAGATTTCCGCTTTCCAACGACGAAAAAAATAGCAGAAGGAAAGTGAAAATCTTCAAAGCATACCGAGTCGCGACCGCTTCTCGGCACGTTGATTATTTTGTGGTATGATCAGGGGCAGGGGCACCGGCGCACTGCAATGCGAGAAGCAAATCAGAGCAGTTAAGGACGTTAAATCCTGATTTTGGGGACGCGGTTTAACGGCACAATAGCACGTCTTGTAGCGAAATCAAGTTTATTTGTCAAATATATTAAAAAACAGAGGCACATAAAACAACATATTCACTCAACACGGGCTTCGGTTTCCAACCGTTGTTCTTGTTCGATGATACTACCATCAACCTCGCGATCGTCGTCACTTTCATGGCACTCCACAACCATCTCCCCGTTCTCGTCATCGCATTCATATCGGCTCTCGGGATCTTCGTCCATTCTTCTCTGGGTCCTTCTACGATCATTGCGTTCCTTCATTTTCGCCTTCTCTTTGAGCAAGGCCTCGTCGAACTGCGTCATGTAGTGCAGGTAGTCAACGTATTCCGACGGCCGACTCATCATGTACGTCGGATGGACGTTTTGGTCCAGGACTTCGGGCACCATGAACGCGAACAGCCACAGGACGAGCGGCGTCGTGCCGTAGGTGTAGCTCGCGTCTTTGTGGTAAAACAGGAAGCCGTCCAGCTCAGGTTGGTTGTCGTCGAACTGCGGGTACCTGGAAGAACGTGCTTAGAGCAGGCTACCGGCCAACAGGAATAGTATCCAGTTTACCTTTCGAAGCACGACGCGGCTGCTGCTTCGTCGGCCAAGTCGATGTGGGGCAGCGGCACAAACTCGAACTCGCCGTCCAGCGTTTGCTGGCACTCCAGGACCTTCGTGGACACCCAATAGAATCGAAACTGGGTGTCGCAGGTTGCCACGTCCTGGTTCCCATAAGCCATCATGTCCAGGACGAACACTTTCCTCGTCTTGCTGTCGAGAATGCAGTCCAAGATCGTCGTTTGCTGCTTGGCGCGGCGGTCGCCGGGCAAGTCGGTGTGGAAAGACCTCATGAAGTGCCCATACTTGTTGTAGAGCTCCGTGATCCCACCGGTGGCGACGAGCAGGCAGCGCTTGCCTTTGGGGCAAGGAACGAGGAACCACCGCTCCAAATCCTCGGGGCGTCCTCTCATCCATTCCGAGAGTTGGAGCGGGTGCTGCTCGATGAATTTGCGCTTGAATGGGCGGCGCGCGGGGTCCCTATGTCGCACTCGTTTCAGGACATCCTCTATGTTGCGCAGCGCGTCCTGGTCTGCCGCTCTCAGTCGCTTTTGCTCGTCTAAAAGTTGCTTGCGTCGCGCCTGCTGTTTCTCGATATCCTGAAGTTTGTCGGCATTTTTATACAGATTGACGAATTTCGACGGCTTGTGGGACTCCATGTCCGGTGGCTTCGCACTTTATTTGCGCAGCCAGGTCAATTCAGCTCGCAAGGAAGGCGCCGTCCTCTACATTGTTGCCGACAACACAAACGTCAAAACGAGCCAAGCAACAACCAGGCGTCAATTTGACAGATTGCAGATTCAGATGAGTCGCCGGTCGGTGCTGCCATGCCAGCTCAATCAATCGTGCTTCAAGAAACAGTCGTTGGACAGCCCTACTCACACATGGGACCACTTCCGGAAAAATCAATACCGCATCCTTCGCCCACTTTTTGTTTATAAACACAAAAAGCATTTGTTATTACCTGAACGTTTGCCTCGTGACCGTGACACAGCGCCAGCAGTTGGGGTGAACTTGTCCAGGAAATGGTCATTCAGCGCGGGTGGAAGCATTCCGGTGATAATTTGCATCAATTGTCGGACGATTCGAACGGTTCGTCGCAAACAATTTCGTCGTCAAACACAATTTCGTCGCGTGGTAATTTATGTGCGGTAAGTACGAGTGATTCTCAATGACACGGGGTATCCTTGAAAAGGACTATTTTCTAATTTGTAGATGAACACGATTACTCCCCAAATGGCGGACGGATTCTTTGCGAAGATGAACCAGCGCTACGGACTGGCTTTGATAGGTCCGCGAATGTCCTCGGAGTCGTTGATGCGGTCGCTGGAGCTGTTGCGGATCAATGTGCAGCAGGCGTTCAACAAAGAGATTGACACGGTGGTCAGGAGTTTTATGGAGGTATATAGGCAGTGGTTTAGTTGTGAGTACCTGATAGCTGTGACGGATTCTTTTATTTCAGATCTATTTCGAGCCTGCCTTCAAGAATCTGCAGAACAATTTAGGTGATCAAGTGTGCTCGGAGGATGTGGTGAGTATCAGGAATTGCTCCATAATAGCATTTTTGGAGTATAGGTGATGGATTTTCATATATTTTGAAGGATTTATTTCAATATTTCACCTTGTTTGAATCGCTCAAGCGCCATGCCTCCGAAATTTAGCGAGAAAAGCGAGTCGTTATGTGTGAATTGACAATATCTCGATAAAAATCCTTGAAAACAAGTGTTATATAATGTTTTTAAGAAAACGGGAGACGAGTGACGAGAGTCCACTGACTGTGTGGCTTCACGCAGTTTAGTTTGTAGTCGTCATTTAACCAAGAGCTCATAAAAAGTCGTGTTTCTTTTGAAAAACTCACATTTGAATTGATCTTGTAATATTTCAAGTGCTTGAGCAGATAATTCAATCATATTTACAATCTGCCTTATTCGAAAGTTAAACTAGCTTACATTTATCTTCCCATTCAGCTTCGCAAGATGGCGTGCGCTTTACTCGAAAATTCCAAGTCCCAGTATAACATCCGAACCCGTCCAAACGCCGGCATTTTACGGACTCCCGATTCCTCCTCGATGCGATCCCAGCTCACTCAGCAACTGATATCCGCCCTGAAGCGTCCAGCAGCGCAAATAGTCACGCAATCTCAAGATATTGCCGTACCCACGAAGAAACCGATCCTACAGCTGCAACAGCGTTTGGATACAGTCAACGTCACCACGATTCCTTTGCAGCAGAACCAACAGCAGCAGCAGCAGCAGACTACCCAGCAGCCGACTCGCCGAAGGATATTTTGGAATACTTCGAGTATTTCAACGGAAACGAAATTCATATTGGACGTGGAGGCGAATCAAGCCTTTGGTCTCGGCACTGACGGTCGGGAGAGATTGGCCAGCAAGCATCCCGAATTGATTCGATACCTGCCAGACGAGGAGGATCGCAACTGGTTGGTCCAAGAAAGCATAATTCCTGTACAGAACAAGACCTCACGATTTCTGTTCCTAGTCTACGATGAAGTGTACAAGCTCAGCCAGTCAGAGACATACCGAAATCGGGAGAGCCTGAGTCTGCAAATGTTGCATGCATTTAGCGTGCCGAGCTTCATCATCCAGAAGATGCGCACCTTTTTCGTGGACTTGAACATCAAAAGTCGAGGTCTTATCACGAGCTCGTTCTCAAACAACAATAGCGTGAGTCACTTGCGGAACGCCTTGCTGCAGGGCTCGACCAACAATAACAGTAGCGGCAACAATAACAGCGACGGGACGAGTAATGGGGGAGTGAACAATAATTGCCAGCCAACATCGACAACAGGACGACCCAAAAGTTCGTTGAGTTCCCAACACGCAACACTAACGGCTTTGCTGAACAGCAACAACGAAGCCCAAGCAGGTTCAGCGGATGGAAGTAGCCAGCTTGCTAATGGCTAGGCCATTTCGATTGATATCTAGATGGTGGATATGGTTATGTATATGAAAGTGAGCTTTGTGTTCTATGTCAATTACGATTCGATTATCTGAAAAAAAAATTAATAAAGATGACCAAAAAGGAAATGATTCCCATTGTTCAGTTTTTTTGGGGGGTTGAGAAAACTAATGAGGGTTACAGAAAGGGTTGAACTTGAGGTTTATGAGTAAATAATCAAACATGTGAGCATATTATAATAAAAAAACGTTTTGTTATAATATATATAACTTCAATTCAATCATTTATTGCTCCGACTATTTTATGGATACATATTTATGATTTATTTAAATTAATCTTAGATCTACTAATACAGAACAATAACTCACAAATTTTCACAACAAGTATCGTGGTGATTGATTTATTATTCGAATTTTTCGAGAACATATTAAGGACTAAGGTACGAAGTGTACCTAAGAGGAACGTCTATATGTAGCTGTAATATCTGCCATAAATTGGAATAGTTACTCTCAGGTTTTGACACCATTGAGTGGAAATTTGAATGCTTTTTTTGGCTGAGATGGCATGTGAGAGATTTGATTGAATCTCAAAAGATTGAAAGCTTCTTCAAATTGATTTGCGAAGCATTGTGACTTGCTTTTATCGTTTTGAATCTCAGTGCCATATTTTGAAATTGATTTCAATGGAACGTCCTCACTTCCGGATATTTTATTGATCTAGGAGTACATATCAGTACCTGGAGTGATTTTTGGAAGCCGATTTTGAGATTTGATAGCCAGACAGTTACTAGCAACCTGGTCAATTGTATGTTCCAAACCAAAAGGATATTTTCTTTTAATTGGAAATAACTTAACCTAGAAACAATTCTCAATTTTTGCTGCCAATTTGATATTTATTTTGACTATAGTCTTGAAAATAACCACTTCATTGATGGTCAAAAATTTACCGAATTCCCTTTGGAAAATACTCATAGATTCGCTAACATTGAAAACATTTTCGTGATTTTTATGGTGCATATAATCGTCCATCGGAAAATCCATCTGACAACTTGCAGATAAATTTCGTATAACATACTTTCTATATGATGCAATCACAACAACATATCATCGCTATATGCGTAATATCGTAGCAAATATTGTTAGTGTGAATAAAAAATCTAAATTTGACGTTTCTTTGTCAATCGGGCAATTGAAGAAGATCTACATTCATCAATTGCTTACGTCATACTGTTGATTGGGCTCTAGGACAGTTCCAGACAAACTTGTTATTTTATCGCAAAAATGTATTCCGTGATAAAGTTGATTTTTTGAATTAATGTGTTAATTAACATGAGGGGAAAACTTTAGAAACCCTATTTAATCCAAAAGATGCACCGTTTTTGAGGTTTACTTGCTGAAGACATCATACGTTCACGAATTGTGCCATCATCGAGTTGCTCTGCCCGAGAAAGATTGATTTTCCCTAAAACACCAAGGTTTGATTAACAAGCGTGCTTATTTTGCATCCTGACAACACTCGATCTCACTCACGCTCATTGACCCTAGGGCTGATTGTTTCAAGATTTTCTTCGCACAATCGCTCGTATTGCCACCTTTAATAATCCTCTTCGTAACAATGAATATTCTTGTCAAAATAATTGAATTTTCCTAGCTGTATTATACTTCATGAGAAATACATCAAGCACATAGTATACTGCAAAGCTTCATAGTCGAAAGGATTTTTTTTTGTCTCAAACTTAATTTCATTGTTAACAACATCATCGGCGAAAATGTTACGACAAGAAATAATCAAGGGATGGAATCGGATCAGCAAGTTTCTCGACTTCCGATTACTTTAAGATTAGACTTCCTCGCTGATTGTTTCAATAATAGACTTGAACAATTGTCGAAAACAAAAGCTCACAAGAAAAGCAGCTGACTGTATGCTTGCTCGTGTAGCATGCCTTTTACTTTCTCTTCGGCATATCGGAATATTCTCTTACGATTCGGCAGCACAAACACTTTGAGGAAAAAGGATCTTTAGCCACGAACGGAATGCTCGCAAAGGAATCGGTTAGCAGCTCCAAAGTACTTCCGGAATGAAACGAGCTGATGGGGTGCAAATATATTTGAAGAGCCTATCACTTGAGGGTTTGGGTACGGCTGGGAGCAATGAAATGTTAAAGATAGGAGTTTCCTCTTTGCCGACTATTTCCCGATAATTCAATTTCATCCTCTTTACCCATTTTTCAGGCAAATCTGCTGATTGACTTTTCAACTAGGTGCAAAGAATCATTTAGAGCTGGTAACGAGAGTAGGAAATCCATTTCGATTGCCTCGAAAAAGTAGGCAGATTGAACTACAACCAGGACGAAAAGGATGAGACTGGGATGCAGGCGAGTGGTTCGTTCGATAATAATTTGTCTGACTAGGAAATGTGTGTGTTGTATACGAGTTGGATTTTTGCTAGACCTAGCAGAAATATGTAGGTGCTACGAATGCAGCGTATACAGAGTGGAATGGGTGGTAGACGAAGTAGGGGTGGTTGAAATTTTGAGGGCAGTGATAGAAGGTGTACACTGAATTGTTTGATCGAAAAAATCGAACAATTTTTCCAGGCCACTGTGGCAACTTGAGTGGCTGTTCACTTCTTGCTTATTATGCAGAGTTGGCGTATTTCGTCTGAGACAAGTGCTGCAACGTATCTTAGGAAAATGTTGTGTCAGAAGATGCGATTGCTTGTCTACAGTGGCTTTTAAAGGCTCCTTGAATATTGCCGTTTGTGACAATCCACCTTTTGGTCGAAAGCGGGCACAGAGAATTACAAAGTTGGCAAGATTAACCGAGAAATATTGGTGTGTCAGATTCGCTGATACAATGTGAATACCTTACTGAATGAGTAGAAGAGTGAGTATTTTGGGACACGTTTTTAAAGTTTACGTTCCAATGCCAGCACATTTCAGAAGGTAGATTCAAATCCAAGACTTCTTTACATAGAAGAATTAAACTGGTTCCCAGAATCTAGTACCTGGGCTTTTAGTTCCATCCTTTCCTCTTGAAAAATAGCGCTACTGCGACACCCCACATATGTACATATACCAGAAAAAGCAAATCAAATTCGATTTTAAACCCGACAAAATTGTTTACACATAACAATCCATCGAATCTGGGTCACAAATCAGCTTCACTAAAGAGTAAATTTCAGGATCATCTAACATTGGTTTATTCGTTGAAAATAATCCTATCAACAACCTCTCTACAATTTCATCCATTAAATGCATATCCTTTATCCTCGTGGTCATTTTTGTCAAAGCCAAATGAAATGATTCCATGCTGTATTGACATTTTCATATCAAGGACTCCATTCCGCTAATCAACCTAATACCTAGCATTACTGGCATTCCAGCTTCTCTAATTCATATTTTTCGAACTGGGAGCCAAAGCCAATACAAAACAAAACGAAACTTTTTGCATTAGCCATATCAGAATACCCGGCGGTATATTATCCTTGGTGGCAACGCAAAACCAAGGTGAAACCTGCAAAAAAAATGACGAAATAGGAATCGAGAAACGTGAAGAGAATATAATCGTGTAGATGGATCAATGAATGGATTTCCTATGCAGAGACTAAAAAAACCTCTTCAGCTTCACGTGCTTGGCTTTTCATTTGTGTTTCTAGCTTTTGTTCTATGTCTGTTCAATCTTGCTGGGAAATTCAAATGGATGTGTTTACGAATGCATTTGGGATAGAGTGGAAATTATTTTTAGATTTTTTTTTGACTGAAACACTTATTTTGATGGGATAATCTATACACGAAAAAACAGCAAGCTATTTTTGTCTTTGAGTTAAGAACCGCACATCGTGAACAATCTCGAAGATTTTATTTGTCATATTTAAAGAGTTTAGAATCAAAGAGAAAATTTGAATCTACAGATATTATGTGAAATTGAACTTGTTTTAAGATTGACAATATTTGATATGTTACAGATTTCCATTCGAGTTCAGTCTATAAACATTTTGATATGCATAGACTTCTTGTTACCGCATTGATAAATCAAAAAAAAAAATCTTAGAAAGTTTGCTATCATGTTTTAAGGCGCCATATAATTTTTAAATTCGCCTATAAATGTTTCAACAAAAATTTATAGACTTTTGGAGCCTAGATAAAATCACAAACAAGTCACAAGGGTGAGAGTACCTAGGCGGGCAACAGAATGACGTAAACAGGCTTTGTGGTGTGGCTTAGGAAAAATGAATGCTTGTTTTGGATAGAATCGAAAATTACGGTCTTTAGGCTATTCAGAACTACGTACCTTTAAATTTGCAAGAAATGAAGTCATGATACGAAGAATTCATATCGAACTTAAAAACGTTTTCACAGCAAAATAAATAGGGATGCATCCGATATCGATACCGGTATCGGCGATATTTTTATGGCCGATTCAACTTGATTCTTTACACATTGTTTGGGAAAAAATGAAGGTTCACACTTCTTAAACCATGGATACGAGCAATTTAAACATTTTCCTAGTTCATTAAGATCTCCCAAACCGTTTAAACTTTTCCCATTTCATTTAAACTTATACTCAAATCATTTATATTCCTAAAGATTCATTCGTGAGCTGCGTCGTTCACATAATGTATTATAATTTCTGACGTGATTTTGTGTCTTTTATGCAGTTTAGGTAAAGTCGAATACAATACACTTGAATCTGTACGGATATGAATGATTTGGGAAAAAGTCTAAACGGTTCACGATTTTTTTAAATGAATTCGAAAAAGACTTAAGTGGCTTGAAAAAAGTTAAAGTGACGTGGGAACAGATTTAAATGAATTCCGAAAAGATTCATTTGACTTGAGAAAAAGTTTAAATTTAAGTGGGCTGGGAAAACCTATATATTTCATTAGACTATCATCCGTTATCATATTAATGGAATGGAATATTAATTGTTTTATCGAATCGGATTGGTGATGTAGCTATTGCTTGAATATATAATTATGGAAGATGAAACTACATATATTTTTTTATTTAGAAATATCTAAAATTTATTTAGAGCGCTCCTTACATTACCACGTATAATATTTTATTTTTGCCTAGGAAGTTGGCCCTGAGACGTATTAGAATATGGTACAACCGGGAAATCCAACACCATTTCTACCATTTTCAATGTTTCCTACTATTCTTCATTCTTCATTCTTCGATCAGGAAGGACAAAGGAAATTTTGCGTCGTCCTCGGCACGGATCCTCGATATTCCAACCCCCCACCCGCTTGCGCGACGAAACGCGTTGCACCTTTTTCTATCGAAATTTCTCCATTATCAGATCTATCAGCAGTGTTTAAATTACGTTCGGCTTCAGAATCAGGAATACATTGCATGCTTTTTTTGCTAGTAGCTATGTAACGAAGATCTTCATGTTCGCTGGTTTCGATTAGAATTTCCCTATTGCAAAATGTAACTCTAGCGTCCGATTTATTATCAGATAGAAAATAAGCACTGTATGATGAAGGTGTTCCACTTTAACTGCTCAAAAATTCAAATCTATTACCTCGCTTCTCTATTATACATTTTAGTTGCATGTGTGGAGAACGATCAACTTTAAAAATATTTAACGAGTCAGTTTGACTCACATTCAACGAAATAGGTATAACACATACGAGGACTACGATCTAAAGAATGGGGAGAGGAGGGAATTAGTATTTAAATACATAATTAATTCAGGAAAAAACCAGCAAATTTTTTTTAAAAAATAATTTAAGTTAACAATAAAATCGTAAATGATTCAAATTGACTTGCACCGACAATCAAGTGTTGATTAAATTAAATTCAGACGCATTCTTTGCGTTTGATTGTGTCTTTTCAATTAAAGGTGTTTGTGACATGCAACTGCTTTATTTTTAAGAGACTCCAATTTATGCAAGGACATTGAATGAGATCTAAGCGAGAAGATATTAATTTCAATTGTTTTTTTGCCCATTCAAAAAACCGTACTATCATGGGAATAATTCTCTAACACTCCTCGTTATTGAAAAGCACACCATAAACAATAGTGACAAAAGATCTGAAACCCTGATTGGAATTCAAATGGCAGCTTAGCCATAATCGTCACTCCGTTCGCATTGATTCGCTCCACTCGAACGTTGTGGGTCCTGCCGACGACCAAGAGACAATTCCCGTCCAACCCCATAAATTTTCCATTTTCTCGAAAGCGCTAAGAGATTTTCACCGGCCGGCTTCGCACACAGCTTGAATTTTCATTCACCTATACTATGTGTACGTGCCATGCCATGCCATGCTGCAAGGATACGTGCACACGAAGGAAAACAGCCGGAAGCAAAGAGAATGAATGCGTGCTTGCTTTCCATTTGGTGCTTTTCCGACATGCATGTGTTCTCTGTTATTGTGCTTCGCACAACATGAGTTGAGTTTTCCGACCTGGGTCTAATCGGTTGCCGTTGGGGTGGGAGTTTGCTGAGCGTGAGTAGAATTCAGAGCTTGCAAGGGGCTGTTCGTGGTGGTATTGGATTGCGGTTGCGGGAAAATGCATAGAACTTTGGGGAGTAGCAGTAGCGGTAGCTTTCGGGAGACCGTAGTTTGCCTGGCCCACGTTGGGCGCCGATTTCTCGAGCGAAGAGAATTTCGAGTCCCGGCTTTTCTAGGGTAGTTGGCGGGGAGCTGCAGCTGGGGTCTCGTGAAAGTGTGGTAAAAATGGACTCTGCTGGCCCCCCGGGGGAAGAGCGCCAGTCGCGCTCTTGCGAGCTTTCCGTACACGGAAAAGATAGCACGGGAAATTCTTAGTTTGTTGGCGTAATAGGAATGCATAGAAGCGTCACGGAGGCATGCTTTTCTTGCGAGCCCATAAGTTGGGGGTTGCTGCGGCCGTGGTGTGTGCTAGCTCCGATTACGGCCGTTAGTCTGGCATGGGGTTGGGGATGAGAATGTGGATGGGACAGCCTCGATATTTGACATGGAAAACGCTGGCTTCGTTCGCCTCTAGGTGAGCGTGGCTTGCTGTGGGGTGGCTCGCGGAGGCTCGGATGCGCCTCCGCTAGCTCGGGCTGGTGGCTTTGGCTTAGCCTCAGCTCGCATCGCCATCGCCAGCCACGGCAACTGCACGGGACGGCAAGGCACATTCCGTCTGTCGTTGCGTTGCGTTCTCTAGTTCGACGTTGTCACGGTGTTCAGAGCGGCCGCTCCGCATGGCATAGGAAAGTTTTCAGTATCGTTTTGGTAGTTGTCGAGTACTTATCGACTTAGAATCAGTCGGCGCTGACTAAAGATTGTCTTTCCGTAAACCCGGTTAGGAAAGTAGTACATAGTGTCCGTAGAGCTCTGTCTGCTTCTGTTCTCCGTATCTGCGTCGAAGGCCAGTCGAGTCGCAAGGAAGACGCGTGGTCGCGAATCGCGAATCGCATCGATCTTCGAAGGCTTAGTTCCGTAGCGTGCGTTCCGATAGTCGTAGTCGATAGATCCGTCGCAGAGCCAGCGTAGTTTCCCGGCGTGCCACTCGCTAATTACGAAGGTACACATCGGTAGGTGCATTGTGGTAGCTGGTAGCGCTAATCAGAGCCGGCAAGGTGAATCGCACCCCGCGACTATAGTAGATGATACACGCTTCGGCCCACATTCGAATCGAGTCCGCGGCACCATCGTGTCCCAGCTAGCTGCTAGACGAGGTGGGCAGGCAAACCGCTTGCTGAGGTGTGCAGGCGATAACACAACAATCACGATTGTCCCAGCCGAAAAGCAAATAGATTAGCTTGAAGCCAAAGATTCAAGGGTCTTAAGCCATCTTGCATGCTGGCTGGCCCCGTACTAGCGCATTCGTTAGCACGTCACGAGGTGATAGTGCAACGCCGCTAAGACAGTGCAACAATCACTTGGCCGCCTGCTGCTAAATAATCGTTACATCGATTGTGCGGAACAGGCGTAACCGCCGTCATCAGCCGGCGCTGCTCCTACCCGCAATTGATTTAGCGACCGTGGACGAGCGCGATAACACTGCTATCCTCCAATCAGCCCAGATACATCCGAAAGATACTCAGATACAATCTCGTGGTTCGTCGCGTCGCACGGCCCAGTTGGTTTGGTTGGCTGATCCGAACCGAAGTTTGCGCGGGAAACTGGCGAGAGTGGCTCGCGTTGACTTTCGGCTGTCACTGCTGTTGTGCAGCCGCGGCACGACGACGCATACAATATAAAATTATTGCAAATTGATGCTATTAAAATTCAATTAACTTTAATTTCAGTGCCAATCGAAATAAACACGATTCCAGTGCCGATTGTTTACATCGTTCTGCAGTCGCGTGAATCTTCTAGAGTAGTTTTGTTTTGCATTCTGAGCTTCATTTCGGAATCCGTGATAAAAGGAGCGACGAAAATAGAACCCGGCAACTAAAACTATTGATTCGATACAAATTGATAAAAGGAGAATTAATTGATTTATTGTATTCGTCAGCTTTTTTCCGATCGAAAACCAAAAAAAAAAAACAGACGAAGTGTGGTTTCTGGTAATTAAAAACTAAATCGTAAAGATTTCGATCGATTCACGATAAATTTGAGTGCTCGTAAAAATAGATTGAAAATCAAATCAATTTTTATATTCACACGAAGAATTTAAACGGTGCAAATAATTTAATCTACCTTTAAAATATTCGAAAAATTCGCAAAAAAATAATAATTCGATTAAAACTTTAACACCAACACGATTCATTAAGTTTGCCTTAGTAATTTATAAATTCGAGAAAAAAATCAATTTCTTCATAAATACCGCTCAAAGTATTAATACAATAAGAACTGATTTGTTTAAACCAATAAAAAAGAACAAAAATAACTATAGGTATATCTCATGTATCGTCAATTGGTAAAAGTGTAAATGTGTGCTAGATAACAAAGTGCAATTTCTATATTATAGAAAAAATAACGTCTAACAAGGTCTGCGAATTGTGTTCAGTTAACAGAAAATCGGTAAAGAGAACATCAATTTTCATTGAAAGGAATATCCTTTTTCACGTGAACCCTGAAACGTGTGGGGCAGGAAATTTTTTTTACAAAAAATTGTAAAATAATAATAAAATCCATACGAAAAAAATATTATCCTGGTGAAATAGTGAAATTGATGAGCAATTGTTTCCTATTCGATTATATTTATTTTTAAAATTAAATAAGTGATATCTGTATTGCAAACGGAATGATGGAGCATCAATCCCAGCAAGATATGTCGAGCGGCTCACCGGCTGAGGTGCCAAATGATCCAGGGTAAGTGAATTTTGTATAAACTTAGATTATAAAGAAAATTAGAATACATATTTATTATAAAAAAAATTCACAATCTAGATAAAAATCTGCTTTTTTGCTGCATTTCCTTCAAGTATTATTTGTTGTGATGACAGTTGTGGAAATTGTTTAAAAATTAATCTCACTCCTGCATGCACGAATTTGATGTGTGTAGTATGGCTAAATAAAACGGTCAACTTTTATAGACGAGGTTTAAAACAATAAAACAGCCCATATTTTCAGTTTGTCACTGTTGAAATAATTTGCCCTCAAAAACAACAAATGCCCTTAACTTATTTTGAGTTGTCAATTTTGTCAAAATTTAATTTACTCGTTACAATTTCGCTCTTCTCTGCATACTATCCTGTTTTAAATCATAAAAATCTATGAAAACATTTCAAGCTCTAATAATAGAGAAAATGAAATTGGAGAAGGGTATTTATTTGCCGAGAGGACACGAGGTAAGCGAAAAATGTATCATTCCAAATTATGACTTACTAAAAAAATATTGACTGTGGGAGCATTTTATTGATGTGTACTTATACAAAAATTTGAATATAATAAGTAGAATATAAAAAAAACATATGGCGAATACAAAGATAATTTTAGATTCTGTCAATCGATGACAGATCAAATACTCTCAGTAAAACGGTTGCTAGAAAATTGCTCGGAATACAATATTGAAATGCACTAGGCCTTCATAGATTACCAGAAAATGTACTATAATAAAGATCGAAATATCTTTCTATTCTATAAAAAAGTTTTGTCATATAAAAATGGCATGACTCATATTAATCTTTCACTATGATTCACTTATCATTGATTCCTAACTTTGGTTGTTTTTTAATTTATAATTACTTTTCCTTGATTTTTTGTTTCATAATCTTGTTTCACACTTCATAATTTTATCTCATAATTGGTCATCCCCGAAGGTTGGGAAGCGAAGTGAGCCGGGGGCGGAGCCCTCTAGTACTATACCAAATAATGTTTAATTTTAAAATTTCTTGCCGCAAAGAAGTTTTTAAGGAATTTGAGTACAAGATCAAGTACATGCCATAAACATGAAAAACGAAGCCAGTCGAGCGGTACATGTTGATAGGCAACCATTATTGGCGGCTTTCCTATGGAAATAAAGAAAATATTAGGTTCAAAGCTGAAATGTACGAGGTATTTTTTAAAAAAAAAATTTGAGCCACATCTTTCTTAAGTCTATTAAGACAACTCTAGAAAAATAGAAAAACATATTCTCTTTCGTGCTGTTGTTCGTTGGTAGGAGATCTCACTGACAACATTACTAATATATTTATTAATATAAAAACAAAACTCGCGCTTCCTTTTACGACTATATTTTTATTTACTATGGTAAATACGTATTTCGACGCGCAACATACGGTCTTCTTCAGTACACGAGTGTAAAAGGAAGCGCGAATTTTGTTTTTATATTAATAAATAAAGTTCGACTATATAGTGATCGGGATATAACACCATAGTTTGACAACAGGTCCACGTTGTAGATCTTTTATACATCATTAACCAAAAATATATCCTGAACGTAAAGATGTATCTAACAAATAAAGGTATTTCGATATTAAAATCCTAATTACTTCCTTAGAAGAATTCGGCGAGAATATAAGCTAAGCTTAGAAATCAAATCAATAGATTTTGAGGATTTCATTTTGAATTACTCACTTTTCGAATTTTGAATTTCAGAACTCACAAACGTTTTATGGAATAACTAAAATTTAATTCTGATATAATCTTGATATTGTCTAAATTTATTAGATGAAGCTACTGTTTACTTGATTTCCTGAAATAAATAACGCACGTGAGACGTTAAATATATTTAGACTGGAAACTTATAATTCCTGTAGATATGAAAATTTTAAATCAGATCAATCCACGTGAAACACGTGACCTAATCTTATACATATGTTTGTTATTTTAAAATTAATTTTTTCCAAAAATACTTTCTTAATTTACATAGGACTATTTCCCGTTCAATGACTTTCCAATCAATAATAAATTATTGGCCGGGTTATAAACCCGAGAAGCTCAAACTCAATTCGCATTATATATTTCGAGATATCGAATAGCTGTCAATTTTTTTCAATGTCGTTTGTCTCGCATGATGTCCTTTCTTGCAAAATGTAATGCACGGATGCGTAATCGTACATATGGATGATATTTTTGTGCCCATATGCTGAATGTGTGCATACAGTTGAACAAAAAAGTAAATATACCCTTTACAAACTACATACTTGTAAATAGAAAAGGCTGTCAATAAAATAGATGCGTACATACGTTTAACTATTAGTATGATATAAATTTGGTGTTTTCTTCAGCAATAGAACGTGTATTGAAGAGTTATCATTGAGCATTCGACTTTAAACGTGAATTTGAAGTCTTATTTCGTTAAATAACTACAAAATATGCAGAAATTAGAGTTAAGGTTGTTATAGATCGTGACTTTCCGGAACTACAACCGACCGTTTTGACTTTCTGAAAATATTGCAATATAATTTAAAACGGCCTCATCACCTTTTGGATCTTTGATACTCTCAACAAATCTACGATCCGAAATAAACGGCTGCAAATATTCGTTAGAAGTTTTTTTAAAATTCTCAATCAGTTAAAATTTCCTCCTCAGAACCCTGATTTGACTCTTCTAAAACAGCAATAGTATCAGTTAGGCAGGAGTTTGAGAAAGTAGAACATAAAAACAGGTCCTTACTTAAAGGAAAAATGATATGCGAAAGGAAAAGAAAATATACAGCAGAACTACAAGACATTTATTACAATCGATAAATAAGATGCTTCAAGAGCAAAATATGGCCCTAAAACTTATCACGGACTCGTTCACTGTAAATTTTGATATGTTTGAATAAACAGTATTTATAGACTTTTTTGACTTACCCAAATTGAATGTTATAATTTTTATTTGGTAGAAAATACATATCTTTCAAATAATGAGTGTTTATTTTGGCATTCCTAACATACATTCCAACAAAAATAATATATTCAATTCTAGCTCGCACGTCTAGGAAGCTTATAAATTGACGGTGTATGCATACTTTATTGTTCAACTGTAAGTCCTGTTAAGAATGGCATAGGCGCTTCTAGCCTGTTGGTTTCAATATATACATGTAAATATGTACATTAGTCCCGTGTGTTCAAGGACCTTATGCCGACCATGTGATTGGTCTGGTTTGATATGCGTATTTGTATTTATTTGTAAGATAAAACCATGAGATTATCTGTACTGTCACATGTTTTCAAATGATGTTTGAAGATGTGTTGTATTTTGAAATGTATGGAAAGATTGCTATTGTGCTTCACACCCGATTGAAGGATATTTTAATATTTAAATGTGAGTTTTTACAATAGGAGCAGTTATTGTTGTCACCGGTTTTTTTTTAATTTTTTTTTTGAGATGGGTCAAAACTAAGCTAATTATAATTCAAATCCATTGGACAATTTGATAAATTTGAAAATTTTGATCGAAGATATCGAATCACTGAATTTAAGGACATAAATTAACATGAGCTTTAAATCATCTAACACTAACCAAATACTTTTTTGACGAATTTACGGACATATTTATCTTCATTACTGTACATTCAACTCCATTCTGACATCATTAGGCCAGGATTCTATTTCAATAGGAACAATCTGTCTGCTTAGCTATACAAACCCATTTTAGCTCGATAATTTCACATATATCTACTTCACTATGTATATATTTAGCAAAAAACTGTACTACATAATGAGAAATGGAAATGATAAAAAAGTGATGAAACAAAATAAGACGAAAAGAATGTACCCTGGATGTACCGTGAAAAATGAGATGCGTATCCTGGCTATTGTTTCGTGGGCTTCTTCGACCCCACAATGACAAGGCCCAGCCGAGTATGTCTTAACTCTATACTATGTAAGTAACGGTAGCATACCACATCCATCACGGAACGTAATCCTAAATTGGAACGTTGTTGCTAGCAAGGAGACGAGCATGCAGTCGAAGGGTTTTTTGCACTAAGAGTAACAGATACTAAGTAAACATGCGCATGGGTTCATCTGAAAGAGATCCTTGGCATGGTGCGTTTATGCTTCTGACAGGAAGAAATTCTTCATCATCACGCCGAGTGCGCAGCTGGGATAACAATAAATCAATTAAATTTTTCAGATAAACAAAAGCAACGATAAAAGGTGAATGAATGGCCCCCTCAGTTTGGCAAAGTGCTAGATTACATATCAGACTTCATATACCATGTCTGTTTGCAGAAAGCCGTGCTTCTGTTTTTGGGAGGCTGTCTGTTCAACTTAGTTCTGCATGGTAGATGTGCTCAGGAGATATATCGCAGAGTACGGATGTGATCAGAATGTGTTATGCTGCAAGTCACATAAAATGTGCTAGTCAGTCACTTAGCGAGCTGAACCAATGAAGTACCTGTAGGGCATGTAAATGTCGAAGGATAATAAAGAATAAAAATATGTACAAGCTGAAACAGCTGAACACAATTTGTAGAAAGAAGATTATTGTCAGTATGTGCTCAAAATTTTTGTCTAGCACCTAGAACATGCGAAACATAATATGTTTACATTATTCGGAATAAGTGCTTTCGTCACTCATTGTTAATATACATACATGTGTAAATGTTTATGTGTAGAAAATAAAGTATAGGGTTTGATATACGAGTGAGCAATGTAAAGGGCTTCTATTTGCCGTTCCTGAAAAGTTACATATGCTCGACAAAGTGATAGGAATGAGAAACAAATATAATGTCGTTCAATGTACATATGTATAGCTTCGAGGCAGACTCTCATGTATATTATGACAGAAATTATGAAGTTGTATATCCTATACTTATATTATATTTGCATATAGTCTTCTGCCCTTATCAATAAGCATATTGTTGAATCTTTAACCAATTTGAGTCATAACATAAAAATTCTTAAGAAACCTTGTTTACAGTAAGCGCCAATGGCTAGTAAAAATTGGTGAGATGGCTTCGACAACTATTTACATATTATAATCGAAGATACCACGAAATGATATTTGGTGGCTTTTTTTCGATCAAAATACTTAAATACATTCATTAGAATGATAGTGGGATGAACGTAGCGAATAAAATATTAGAAAATGTATATTGTGAACCATATTTCTAAAGTGTAAAACAACAACGAATCAATGATGGATCCTTATGGAACACTGAGTCATAGCTAACAAGAGTCAAATACACCTTTTCACACTTAACTTAATCAATCAGCCAGGTGGAAATTTTAAAATATTTTTTTTATCAGCTAATTATCTGTGCTACAGTTATGGTGTAAGGCCAGTGGCGTAGCTAGACATGGGCGAAGTGGGCCCTCGTCCACGGCCTAGCACTTAAAGGGGCCTCGCGAGGCCTCCTTAAATGCGATGCTATCAAACTTAAAATCCCCATTTATTTTTTAAATTAGATGAAAACCTAAAAAAAAATTGGCCACACTCGTCACAGACTGGCAACACAGCTTAGCTTTGCAAAACGTTTTTTTACACGCATACTTCATACAAAACAGTGAAGGTAGTAAACACTTTGGTAAAAAGGGAGGATTTCAAAAATTCTAGAAGTAGGTAGTTCAGAATAAGATAGTTTAGTCCAATCCAAGAGCGTTCTTCATCTTCACTCCTTGTGGTTGCCACAGTTAAAGTCTCATTTTACTAGACGCAGCCAACACATCATCCATCGCAAAAGTGTTCATTGGTTTCATCCAAAAAAATGTCCTTTTTCAAATCCAGCAAGAGATGGGAACTAGTAAAGGATAAATTGAAGATAACCGTTGTCTGATGCAAGATCCGAAAGCCGAACTGCTTAAGTGAAAGCTATATTATTTCAGTTTGATGATATTATCGATTGTGTAAATAATCTGCAAAATCAATCTGAAGATGCAGATATTCTCTGTGAATTGCCAAGCAATTGTAACTGAAATGTTAACTCTGGAATTTATTATCTCGATACCCGCCTGGTACGAAATATAAAATCGCGTTAATAACATAAGTAAGATCTGGCAAAAAGTCGATATAAATTTAACAGTCGCTATTGACAATTTGCGCGATTTTCGTGACTGGATCCACAAATTTCGTGAAATAGGCTTCAATGAATGTACTGAAAAAGCCTAGGAATTCATAGAGAAGAGCAGTTGTGAAATTCCAATGACTTTTAAAGAGAAAACGGTTCGCAAGAAAAAGAAAATGTTTGATTATCAAGCTGTAGATTAGGTCTATTGATTCCGCTGAAAGTAGGTTCAGAATTGATTTTTTTATTACAATGGTTGACGCGGTGATACAAGACGTTAACACAAAATTTTCTGCACTTACTGAATATTACAACAATTTTGGAGTCTTGTACGACCTAAATAATTTAAAATCTTTGCTAAATTCCGAGTTTTTAAAGTACTGTAACGATTTAGGTGTAATTTTTCAAGATGGAAAAAGCAAAGATATAGATTTTTATGAGCTTTACGTAGAACTACAACTTTTAGTGCCTAATCTACCAAACTCCATTAGAGAAGTCAATCAGATGATTCAATACATAATTACAAATGAATTGGAAGAGATCTTTCCTTGTGTTTACTAAGTTGACTATGCCTGTAAGTACACCTTCCGCAGAACAAAATTTTTCTAAGTTAAAAATTATTAAAAACTACTTAAGAAACAGTATGAAGCAAGACCGATTGTCTGGTTTATCTGTTAGGTTTATCGAAGCAGATTTAGATGCAAAAATTAATTAAAATTTTTTACTAGAGGACTTCAGTAACCCAAAAAAATCCATTTCATTTCAAAGTATAATTTCAAAGATTGTTTGAAAAGGACAATTTTTGAGCATAGTTTTGATCAGGGTTCAAATTGCTGAATTTATTTAAATAAAAACAAGCAATTAAAACATGGCATTGAAAATATTAGCACAATATGTTCTAAATAATAAATCAAATAAAAAAATTACGACGTAAATTTCTTTAAAATATGCTAAAAGTTTTCATAGAATTAAACTGTGTTTATTTTTCCTAGCCATGGCAAATAAATTTAAACTCCTTAATAAGATTCAAGATCCAATTTGGGGCAATTCTAGTATGTCTGTCGCGAGATCGCGAATCAACATCAGTCGTACCGGAAGCCAAATGCAGAACTGGAAAGATCACGATCACAGCAAATCGCTATGGTTGCCAAAATCACCTTTTGCTCCCTCAGAGAAGCATCTCATCTTCCTCTGACTGTACCCGCCACATATCTATAATATTTATTCTTCCAGCTAAATTCATAATAAAATCCACCAAGGCACTGGGTGCCACTACCACCGGCATCCCACATTACTTTGAACTACTCAACAAACTTTATTGATATTTGTTTAGATTTGATCTGAAGTAATTCGGAGAGTATTTTTGATCGCACATGTCCAATAAATCATTTTAAAGTGCAACGAAAATTTATAATTATATCGCTTTCGAATGAATACTGAATGCAAAATCATACGGGCGGCATTTGAGATGAGCTGAATAAATAAATAGCTAGTTGATTGGTTGTTTGGTGAGCTGGGAGGGTGGTTGTTACTCATAATTGACCTTCGAGAAATTGTAGCATATTTGATGCGAGATTATTCTTATTTGGGGCATTTTGATTGATCCAAAAATTGTCTAAGATATTTTTAGCTGAAGATGAGGACAAGACACATATTAAAGTACAAAGCAAGTGCTGATACGATTTCTATTAGAGTTAAAAAAATGAAGCCTATCATTTCAAATTTTGTGATTGTTGATGATGTTTCTTTAGCTGTTTGCTTCAAAGAATCTCTTTCTATATAAATCAACACATCAATGTCTTGGTTTTTACTATTTTATGACGAAAAATTCGCATTGTTACCATTAGATCAAAATTGTAAATAGATGGAATCTTTTGTTCGCCTCATTCACCTGAAATTGGTGTGACATTGTCATTAATTTAATTGTGTAATCCTTCTACCGATTCTATTTTTTCGAGTACTAAATGATAGCGCAATACTCTGCGTGTTTTTATTTCGCCTGCATTCAATCCTCTTAATGTTTGAATGCATCAAAAAATGTATTTAGCTATTCAAGTCCAGAGCCATTTCAATGACTCAATTGAAATCTTCATCACAAAACAACTCAACAACGAAGTAAAGTGATCTGATATTTAAACTTTATCACAAAACGACATCGTCCTGCACTAAAACATACCAAATCTGTTTTAACGCCATCGGCTCCCCTTTTGAATCCATAAAAGTTTACAACAAATTGTGTTATCATCTTGCAACATCACAGGATGAATAGCAGTCCATCGAAAAGCCAAAAGTACCCAGCTAAATTAAATTCGATTCATCACTCCCTAAACGGCTATGAAGTTATCATCCTGAAATTGTCCCGCCGGGCCAAAAGTAGCCCTTGACAGGGATGGTTGGTTTTTTTTTTGGTTTCGCTTCATTTTCAACGAGGCGGGATCTCTCACCCGTCTCCAGTTCATGTAAAGGACGAAACCATAAATTTATTTTCGTAGCGTAAGCGTAACCGTCGTGCACGTGCATGTAAAAAAGCAATTGTGCGATACAAATTGTGGAGACTTTCAGGAACGTTTAGTAAACTCCACCAAAAGGATTATAAATTGCCGGACATTCATCACCTCTGTGTTTTGCAGAGTAAACTGTCTCACATCCTGAAATCAAGCCTCGACTCGGCTCATTCGCAATAAACACTGGTTGGTCCGATCCAAAGTGACACGAGCTATAGCGAACGATAGAAGGAAGCGTTCATGTCCATCGCGGCTATAT
The DNA here is from genome assembly GCA_963942545.1 of Oxycera nigricornis. NCBI lineage: Eukaryota > Metazoa > Arthropoda > Insecta > Diptera > Stratiomyidae > Oxycera > Oxycera nigricornis. The sequence goes on along the minus strand of OZ012663.1, from coordinate 6,438,231 downwards.
TCCATTCGAGATGAATAAGGCTCCATTGTCAGATGATTTAGGCAAATGGAACGCAAATTTATTTTCCCCGAGGAGCGATTTTGTATGGTGTTTGGAGATTTTTTTCCTGGGATTTTCACTCATTTCACTATCACCTTTTCTCGTGTGGTCGGAGAAAAAGGAGTGGTGCGTCCTGAAAGAAATTCGTTTTATTGTTGTAGTGGTTGATGTGGTTGGAGGACAATGACTGCTACTGGGAATAATTGATGATGGGCAAGGTCAACTGATTGAATGCCTGTAGCATGCATGTCGCTTGTTAAAGCATTGTTTAAAGGATGTCGAGCCTACATGGAAGATTTATAGAAGCAATGCCTTTAATGTTATCAGTTTAGCCAATGGCACGTTGTAGGACATATGAATTGAAATCGTCTGTGGCGTGGTAAGCGTGTACATCATACAGAGAAAGAGCAGTGAACTGATGATGGCTACTTATATGTATGTTGTGAATAGAAGTGGCTTGCAAATAATCATTAGGTCATCTGTTGGATACACTGTTCATATATCATTTCGCGATCACATATTCTTCCTTCTTAAACTGCTGACGGTCAAAGAAACAGTAACTCTCAATAATCAAGTATAAAATACATCATAGCAATTGGATTTTAAAATTCGTTACAAATAATTTGATTGGATAGCTGCAAGTATCTCGTTTCAGTGATGAATGTTTAAAAATATTATTTACATCTTGAATGTTTTGGCTTAAAAAAACTGGTGAAATTCTTCAGGCTGTAGGAAGGATGAAGTTTAAAATGAATTGAAAGAGATTTTCTACTTATTTAAAGAGTCCAGATTTAAATCAATTTTATCTTCTGGTTAGTTGCCAAGCAGGTACTTCCTAATTTAACGTTCACGAACAACCGTTCAATCAAGCTACTTTCGAATTGCCACACAATAGTAAACTGTGTGTTCATTTGAGTTATACATGAAAGAATCCATTCTTGCAACAATTTGACCACAACAGAGGATTTAACATTACGTTAAATAGTCATTTGCTACTCAACCTCAAAGGTGGTGTAGAAGATAGGTTCCTGTTTGGTACATTTCTTGACAACTTCCTCCTTCATGTGGCTCTAATCTAGAACCTCTACCTTCTCATAGTGGTGGAACATAGCTTTTTCTCAGACTTTCGAAGCGAGAGCAGTTCACTAGTAATGCAATAAACTAGGTAAAATAATTGGTAGGATTTTCCTACTGGAAAAATGTTTTTTCCTTGAAATAATAAACGTCTAAAAAATGAAAATGGTTTCATTACAAGTCACCAATTTTCAAATAAATCAAAAAAACATTTAAGTTTAAATGTTTATCTCTAGAGTCGCATTTATTTTCACTTGATTTGAAAGACCAGATCCAGTTTTAAGACACACTAGGATGTAGTTCATGTATGATATGATAAATCTCCGCAATATTCTAATGCAGCCAATATCTAGATATTGGATACTGTCAAAAATGAATTGGCTGTGAATATCTTATTCCCTGATTAGTCGTTTCCAAATCTTTGCCATTTAAACATCGGCTATACTATTCCGAAATCGATTCTTGGAATGTATTTTCGATCAGTATTAAAGAAAAGTGCAGATAAATACATAATAATAATGAAGTCTTTATTAGGGTTTGACAAAATTTAGTGTGAGAAACACAAAATAATAAAAATTAGTGTGCACGATCAATTATTGTATTGAAAAATAACTTTTAACTCCTTTTGTAAAAGAATATAAATAACCATTGAAATAATAATGGTTCCTATAAATGTGTTTCTAATTCATTATTTTGTGGTCTACTTATTTATGAAATCAAAGCGAGAAAATTGCTTACTGAGTTCTTCATGGTGAGGTACGCCAAATGAACACGAAGCCGCTTATGTATGCAAAACTTAATCGAAAAAACTGACCATACAATTTTTGTTATCAGTTCATTTTTGGGCATTGTGGAGCAATTTTTCTTATCATTGGTTTTGTGAGCAAAGCTACGTATCACGAGCTCAGACACACCCTCTGCCATCTCGCCCAGCGTAGCTATTTACCAAATCGCTCTCTTCTTCTTAAACCAAGTGGGTTTATGGATCTCTCCATTGTACATATTTTTCCTAGACTATTCTGCATAACAATTTTTCAGCTGGCAGGTTAACGTTGTTTCTTTTTAGACAAAGTTGAGTTTATTCAAGCACTTCACTCATATTTGACGATGAGTCTTGGGCGAAAAAAATAAGTTTTTACTAAGGAGCAAAAATTTGTAAGACAATGCGGTGAAACATTTAAAGTTCAAATTTTTGCATTGGTTTCAGAGAAAAATGGAGTAAAGATTTAAAACCTTTGCTGAAAGTCCAGAGCTTCTATGATCAAAATTATAATATAACTTACTGAAATTTTTTTTAAGTAAAAATATTACTGAACATCTTAATTATATCTTTAGATATACTTATATTCTAATATTCACCCGAGTGTTCCCTTGAAAATCAGTATATGTACATCTTCCCACGCGGGATCTTATCAAAAGTGCGTATCTTTTGCTTGAACATTCACTATCGTACAATCTACTTACATACATACGAGTATATCTACATACGTTGTCGCGATACACTCATATCGCACATGTCAACATTATCAAAACTCGTTAGCGGTGGATCGCAAATGTTACACGTGATCTTTTTTGAAAATATTTTCCACGGTTGATGTTTCGGTCGTTGGCAACGAAAGTAAAAGACAAAGTGCTGATAAAAAGATACTTATATCTTTTGGCATGGTAAATTGCTTGGCGATGAGACGGCAATCTTGTGTCGATGTCGTAGGAAATATATCACATGTTTAGATCTTTTGACGATCGCACTCGCATGATGACGAACTTTCAGATTTCTCATTTATATATTTATTCGCCGTATTTCACGGCTTGATCGTTTTTTTACTTGCGAATCGTTTGATATTTTCGCGGAACCGACGAAGGAACGAACAGAATGTATCTGCGAGATTGTTGGTTGCGTCGAGCTTTTTTCCCTAAGCTCGATGGCCGCGTCATTTTGCTCATTTTCGGGGCAAACCACCTTTTGGGCCATTAGTCAACAGCCCCGGAGAACATGTGCTTCTTTTTGGCACGCTCACTATTTTTAAATAGGTACATAGATAATTACGGCGAATACTTCCATTGACGTCAAAAATGTTTGATGTAAGATACTACAGATATTTTGAAACAGTTTCGACGGTAGGTGGAGGCCTGACGAAATGGCGTTTGAGAGGGTGTGACTGAGGTGTGCATGATGAGATTTTTGGGCGATACGTGTAAAAATAACGTATTCGTCGTTACGTACGCTCGCCCATGCGTCCGTACATTGTCCAAAGTTTGTTCAATTTTAACGAGATAAAAATAATTGTTTGGTTGATGGTCGCTTGTTGAGTGGTTTGGCTTTTTGTGGGGTTTATGTGAGGTGCTGGTGGGATCGTTAGTGGTGCCTAAAATTCGGGGAAATTTACTTAACTCAAGTGTAAATACTTTTTCTTTGAAAATAGTGGACAATGAGTTATCTGCAAAATTATCAGCATAAAAATATGAGTATGAAAAACAATGCATTATGCATAGCCAGACGCTCAATATGTTTTCTTGTGGCTTAATTTTAATTGGTAAAGGTTAAGATTATGGCCCCACCATCAAGGGGGTGGGAGTAGGCGGATCTAAAGAGGGGGTTCCCCTACTACTATGGCATAAATAGTCCGCGGCGATCACGGACCCATGAGAAGTTATGGGGGTTCCTCCACTAAAAAATGGTTATTTTGCTTTTTTCCAAAGATCATATGAAACCGTTAAATTGATCAGGAGAATGATTTTTAGGCTTGTTTAGAAGTTGCAAAAATTAAAAAAAAAAATTTAAAAAAAGATATAAGAGATAAAAAAATAATTATTAATGCCATTTTTACGATAAATTGAGGTAACACTATTGACACACACCCCTTCCGTTGCCCCCCGGTCCCCTAATCCTCTCGCGCCAATTACCAATTGAGGCGCGCCTTTGCAAAAGGGTATAAGCGCCAAAATCGAAAAAAAACGAGTTTGATATCGATTTTTATGTAAAATTTCACGAGGAATCGAATGGTGACGTTCCGGTTTGTCGAAACGGGACGAATCCGGCCTTGAAAGCATGAAGTTTTTTCAAAACGGTACTATTTCTATAGTTTTTTCAAAATGTTACATATTTTATATCCTTTTCCTATAAGTAAAATTGATACCAATGTGTCAACAACATCACATAACAGTGAGATTTAAATTAAATTAAATCAAATAGCATCAATAGAAAACCCATCTCTTGGGCTAGGGTGGAAATGGTTTTGCAAAACGGTATAGAAATCGGATGTGTACCGTTTTGCGAAACCTCCCCAATTTCATAGTTAACTTCCCATCTGATGGAACAGGTAATTGAATCATGTTGATAGATAAATACAAACTCGCTACATTCTAGATAATTTATCAACAATTCAATTTTTCAAAAATGAAAATGCCAAGAGTATAATTGTTTTTTTTTGATTTCCGAAAATTCAGTTTTTTGGAACTGTACCCTTTTGTAAAACCGTGCCTCAATTAATCTAAACTATTGGTTGCAGGATGGAAATTTGTCAACCCACGTCTACATATTTAGATCATCTGTTGATTATTTACCACCAGAATTTTATCTCATTATTCTTTCTCAATCTCTGATTGGAGATTAAAGATTTATTTCGAACTTATCACTTTTTCACTTGCATTGCTATCGTTTGATTTTTCAGTGAAGGGTAGTGATGAAATATGATATGATGATATTTCAAATTTTTTGGGGACACGATTCCAAATACAAAGTCGAAATAGTTTATTGAAAACATTGGCATTTACTATCTATCCGAAAAGTTTTCATAAGCAAACCCACTCGAAACGAGCGGCTCCAATTCAACGTTTATAGAGTATAGAACACATTTTATGAAAACTTTATGACACAAACAGTCACATTTGGTTAACCATCCCATTGTCAGAGCAACATGGTTATTCACCATAAAAGTTGTACCAAATTTATCTTCTCGACTATGTCCAGATTTCGATTCGAAACAGAAAAATGTTACTTGAAAATTATGTCCGACTGTAAACTTTCAACCACACTTTGCAACCAGCCCCTAATTCCTACCAGAGTTCGCTTCCTGACATTTTGAACGACATTCTCCAAAACTCTTCAATATTTCGAATCCATCTTCGCCATGTCGAAAACCACACTCAATGTTGATTCTTTTTTAATTTTATTCCAAACAACACGAATACTTTCTCTCGCCTCATTCTCGGAGCCACCAAAAGAACGTCCTCGAAAAATAGCATAATGTGAATGAAATAGCAAGTTCTTTCTCAATTAGTTAGGTCCTGTATGATGATGGGCTGTATGGTGGATTTTTCAAGCAGCTATTAGTGAATCTAAAGTTTTGTATTGTACATAACTGCAAACGTGGTGACACTATATATGATGCAAGCGAAGCAGTTGAAAGGAACTCTCTGGGAAGTTTCTGTGTATCTGTCTATCGAAGTTTGGTTCATTCAAAAACACAACGAAGAGATAGGATTCATGAAAGTTTGTGGTAGTTTCCGCTTCTTGTCTCCAAGCTTGAAAGAAAAATCCTCCGAAATGTTCACCCAAACACAATGAAAGTTAATTTTCAACATGCTGAGAACTTGATGCCGTATGAATACAAAAAGCCGACATTTTGTCCAAATATTTGAAACTCACAGCTTCGCATGTATCCTATCGAGCAGGAATGCAAGCATATTTCGAGCAAAAGTTTCACACCCGTTGAACTCACGCCTTCAGATTTCTATACACTGTGGCTGAAACAAAAATGCCAGTAGTGAAAAAAGTCGTAAACATGATGGTTTAAGTACGAAATTTCTCACAAGGGAGATGTCGAAAAGAAGCTTGAAGAGTTCGTTGAAACTGCAAGCTGTTGTACTTGCCCTTTGAAGGATCATCTAATGATGACGACCTTAATCTGCTCGGGCGTAGAAAATGAAGGTCAACCCAGGTTCGTGCCTTCCTGCTTTGTTGTGACTGACTTCCTAATGAAAGTAATGGAACTGTAGTCTTTTTCACCACAAACTACGCTACAATTGTTTGATTACTAACGATTCTCCGTTACCCTTACCGATTCCTTTTGTCGTAGTCCTTGTAGTAACAGTAACAGAAAAATGTGTTCAAAGCAAAGGCTTGTAGCACGGAGCTCGGCGAGAAAGCACAACTTCGGAAAACCATTTTGAGATTGTGGAGTGAAATGCTGTATTATTTTGTTTCTAGCCGCTCCTGAGCTGAATGTTCGTGCGGAGCTAAACGGACGAACAAACCGACCCACAACGATTGCACAAAACAAACGTCGTTGCTGTAGACAATATCCTTTCTGTTGCTGGTTGCACCAGCAAACTGACAAACTTGGTAAAGAGTGTATGTAATAAAAAGGGGGGTCTCCCAACAAACCCGCTAAATTGTTTAAAAACTTTGGTACCCTTTGCTGCTTGATGGTGGTGGTAGTGATGTTAGGCTCGCGGCAGAGGAAGTTGTATGTTGGTTTTTCGATAGTATAAAGGGATTTCTCAAGAGGTTTGTTATCGAAATCCTTTCTTCTGTGCATTGCACGTTTGCCTGCTCCGAATTGAGCAATGAATTAAATTGTTCAGTAGTCAGGAACATAAATGGATGGCAACGATAGAATCAATAGAAGTTTGGCTATCAGCTAAGTATAATTAAGAGGATAATGAAAAGGTAGTTTGATGAACGGATTGGATTTAGATACTTTTGATTACGTGTATTAAGCAACTAGAATTGCATTGATTTCAAACAGATTTTATGTAGCCACGATTTTTGTTTTGTGAAAACAATAACAATCTTTAATTGAAGTTGCAAGATATTACTTAACTGAAAATTAAATTTTAATAACAATTAAGACAATTAATAAATGCAAATTTCATGATTTTGATTTTGCATTTCTCATCTCCAGTGCTTTTCGAGAATGAAAATGAATTAAGCTTTGTAAGATAATGGCATTGTAATGAATTTCTTTGATTCCATCCAAAGCCAGAACAAAGTCACAACCGAAATATGCTATCGTGCGGAAAAAGGATATTCACCGCGAAAATTGCGACCATAATTAATCATCAGTAATTTCGATGCTGGCATTGAGTTTTTTAATCATCAAAATGGTTTAAAAGTTGAGTACGCGTTGTTTTTTATTGAAAGGGTATTGTTTGGTAGAAAGATGTCTAAAGCAACTGTGAATGGTCTAAACAATAACGTACAACTCTTCTAAAAAGACATTCAAAGAGAATGCAACAATTTTTTTATCAAAGGTTAGATTATTTTAAATTTGCAGTGGTTTGCAAAAAAAATTAAAAATTACAATTTTTAACGAATTGGTTTTGAGCTGAATCCGCATTTATAAAACATTATAGAATGTCAGTTTTTGAAAAAAACGTTCACCAGAGTGTTACATGAATTCCTATGCTAAGATTTCATATAAATAATTTCCCTTGCAAATTAGACTGAAAATTTTATGGTGAAATTTTATCATGAAATTTATCATTGCAATGAGATTGACCGCAAAAGCGAGAAAAAATCAATGAACAGTGAAATATAATTTTTTCAGAGTTTTCATTAAAAAACCCCACGACAGTTCACCTATGTATATGTTTTATAATTAAATGGAATAATGGAATTTGCCTGGAACGTGTATTTGATTTTTTAAAAGCGAAAATCGGAGCGTATAAAAAATTTCGGAAATTGTTTACCGAAATTGCTTGGTAAATGTTTCATCATGATTTGTTGTCCTAGTTGCATCGAAGAAATATTCGAATCATAGAGTATTAATTAAAAAAAAATTATAGTGTTCCTAAAAAATGGCCTCCAGATTTTCTTCAATCATTTATGCAAATTTCTTTCGATTGCAGAAAATTTACGATAAATATATTTCCGTTTCCGTTTTTTATCAAAAATTTTCCAGCTGGCATTTCCGAAGTATGACGCTCCAAAAAAATTTTCTTGTCGTTAAACATCGACGCTATTTTGCGAAATCAATTTCAAATTATTTATGAGAAGTGAAGCCGTTCAGTAAATTTTTTGAAATTATCGAAACATATTTTAACAGAGGCATTTCACTGCTGTGTACGTCCTACAAGATCCTGACCAAAATTATTAATAAAAGATTGACACAGTACACTTCCACAATAATTGGCGAATACCAAGGCGGTCTCAGATCCGGTATGTCGACGATAGATCAACTATTCTCAGTAAAACAGGTGCTGGAAAAGTGCTGGGAATACAATATTGACGTGCACCAGGTCTTCGTAGACTTCCAACAAGCATACGATAGTATAGATCGAAATATATTATATAAAATAATGCTTGATTTTGGGATACCTATCAAACTTATACGAATGACCAGACTAACGATGACCGACACACGATCTAAAGTCAGATGTCAAGGCGATCTGACTCAAAGCTTCGACACCAGCTCAGGTCTTAAACAGGGTGATGGCCTCGCCCCCATACTCTTCAATTTGGCCCTAGAGTATGTCATCAGGAAGATTAAAGTAGACAATGCGGGAACGCTACTCTTTAAGTCTACTCAAATAGTAGCGTACGCCGATGACATCAACATCATGGCCCGATCTCTATCTCGTGCCAAAGAAGCGTTTACTGAGCTGGAGTCAGCGGCTAGGCAAGTCGGCCTAAGGGTCAATGTGAACAAGACAAAATATATGACCCAGTCAAGGAAAAAGACGCCAAATAGACAAAACATGACGATAACTAACTACAGTGTGGAAAGCGTTAACTCTTTTATTTATCTTGGTGTCAACCTCGCCAAAGACGGGAATGAAAAGGACGAAATTGAACGGCGAATTGGTCTAGCCAATAAAATATATTTTTCAGTCCTCTCGGTGATTAAAAGTAACAAAGTGCACCGAAAAAATAAGCTGCGCGTCTATAAAACGATCATCCGTCCTGTATTGATTTACGGATGTGAAACATGGACTTTGACTCAAGCCTCAGAAAAAAGGATTGACGTCTTCGAACGCCGCATTTTGAGACGTATTCTGGGGCCCGTGAAGGACGGACCGGACTGGCGAATCCGGTACAACCATGAGTTGTACGCTCTTTATGACGAGCCACCGGTATCGATTCTGACGAAACTGCTACGACTTCAGTGGGCTGGCCATGTGGAGCGTATGGATGACGGGCGAATTCCCAAACGCTCCATGAAAGGCCGAGCAACAGGAAGCCGCCCACCAGGAAAACCACGCAAACGATGGGAGGATGCAGTTGACAACGACAGCGAATCCTTGCTGGCATTCGCTAATTGGAGGACGCGGTCGCTGGACCGAGACAGTTGGAGGCAGTGTCTTCGGGAGGTCAAGGCTCGATTTGGGCTGGTGCGCCATTGATGATGATGATTTTAGTCTTTTTGAAAAATGAAACTGTTCAAATTTTCAAAATGACAACACATCGTTAGGCTCTTGTATTTCTAAAACTTTTTTTTTCAACATTATAGCTGAAATCTAACTTTTCCAATTATTTTTTTTAGGATATTGTTGGATGGAATATTTTGTAAATGTAAATTTAGTTTGCGCCTTTTTCTCGCTTTACTTTCATTCAAACCAACGAATCGAACGTCGTGGTCGATAAGTCATAGTTTTTTCCAGAATGATTTAACTTCGTTTAGTATTTTTTTTAGTATACTGATAAAATAAACAAAATTCCTCACAAATGTTTATCGGATCTCCAAAAAAAAATCTGAATAATCGCACTGTATCACCGTTATGAAATATATTTCAATTAACTTTCGTGAACATTTAGTGTCCAATTTATCACAAGGGGCCTCTCGTGGCCTAAGTGAGCCATCTTTGGATAAAAGGGGCTGCCACTACAACCAACAACTAGTGTCCAATTTGTAATTGTACTTAATTTATATTTAGAATAAACGGAATTTTAACTAACTTTCAAAACTCATTCTTCTTAGAATCTCACACAATGATTCCGGAAAGAATGAGTTTTGAGAAAATGCTGATACCTGATTTTAATGTTTTTTGAAAATTTTGTAAGCCTGAAACTGATGAAAATGTTTGAAGTTTATTAAAAATTCTTATGAAGGCAAACAAAAAGGGTCAGCTTCATTTGGCCAAGAAAAAACATCTACATATCGTCGTCGTCAATGCAGGACCTTGTAGCTACAATTTTTGGTGAAAATTTTTTTTGATCAATTTTAATGTTTGCATTGCTTTTGAGAAGATTTTTATTGCCTCCAGTAAAATTTTTTTTTGCAGTTACAAGCTCTTGCATTGACGCCGACAATATGTGAAAAGAACAAAATGAAAATTTGATTGAAATTGAGTTCCTACCGCCAAAGTATTGTTTATTTCAATTTTTCAGATGAAAACTGATTGTTAGTTTTGCTGGTAAGCCTGCTTCCGCTTGATCTTTAGATATAATATTCCTAGAATTAGTATATTTTTATTTGTGGTAAAAAGCTATTTTCTAATGACGCCACCTTACATTCCACAGTATCAATGATGCGTTGTTAACCACATTGAATAGCACGTTCGTATAAGATTTTATTGTTTTGTGGTTAATTGAAGTGTTTAAGACACCCAGACAGATGCTATAATACACCTAGACGAAATTGTCGCTGGTATTAAGACAGCGAGCTGACTGAGACTAATGAGGTGCATCGAATAATTTTCAATTGAGGTTTCAGATACTCTAGATATAGTAAAGAATATAAGCAAATGTATCTATGATTGTGTCCATATCAAGCAGTGAGCACTGGTAGCTTCCATTAAAAGTATCTGATTCTATTTATTGGCTGTTTACCTTTTTTGTTCTAGTGTTGTGTTAACTTTATTTAGCAATCTTATTGAAGAAAGGGACGAAGTTTAGAATTTGGGATGTACATATACAATTTGGAATGATGGGAAATACTTTGCATATATTTCAAAAGCTGGTGGACTGAATTTCATTTCTCAAACCAAGGGCATTGGGTAACGGAAGCCAATATACTCAGCGTGAGATAATAAACGCAGCATGATCATTGCCTGGATGCGATATCCCTTTAAGTGAGAATATCGAAGCAAATAGCTCTGGATAATGTACACATAATTTCATATACGGAAATGCATTCGAACAGTGGCTGGCAACCACTTGTACCCGTATTACTCGTACATTATTCACTTGCTGTTGCAGGCTGAACTGATTTGGCAAGCAACATTTTCTATTAGTACTCGTATATCGGCCATTTAACAATGCCAACGCAACTAATAATAAATCACCCGGAATGCAGTGTTTACGCTGGACATAATGATCTGTTGTGACTAGCATTCATGTAGTCTTTTATCATTTCACCTCGCCATTCTGGATTCAGTCAGCAAATACGAGGACAGCAGCGCAATTTGGTCCACTCCAGTGCTAAGTAGTATCAATTAAAAGTGACTGATTTGAAAAGCGCGCAAAAATTCAACAACAAACATTCGATTTTTCGCATAAACATTTACGACACACACCCATATACATACGTTACAAGCAATCATTAAAATAATTTATTTTCATATGTGAAGCTATCACATGAAGTGTTAGAGGGGGCATTAGGTCAATTTTGAGATTTGTTCGTTGTTGAATGGATGGTATAGGGGGTTGTTGTGCAGTAATGCTTGTGGCAGAGTATTGTTTGGATGATAACTACTTACTAGCAGATTTTAAAGTTTAACGAAAAGGCCAGCATCTACATATGTATGTATGTATTTTGTAAAAATGTTCGTGTACGTCAATCAGCCGCGGCAGACGGTGTTAAAAATAAAAGTTTACAACAAAAATCTATTTTTCTTGAGAATGACAATTAACATCACTCGTTGATTGGTAAACAACTTTTAATTTTCGACGTATACACTCGGCTAGAATTTAGAAAACTTCAACGGAATAAATTAACTGCACCCAACTTGGTATACTGCGACAAGCACCTTTGAAATGCTCGTCAAGATAATTTGACCTTTATGCTAATGCATTTTTTTGTAAAATTATATTTATAATTTATGCTTGAAATAGGTGCAAAGCCAATATTTATGTATATGTTAAGACTTATTCTGTCGAATACAAGTTCATAGACAATTGGGTACGAATCAGCCAAAAATGCAGACCAATAATGTTTTCCGTAGAAATGTTTTAAATGATTTAGTGTTAAAAGATTTCTGGACAAAATGAAAATTGTTCAAATTTCACGGACGTATTTTGATGCGATAGTGTTTCATGAAACTGCATCGTTTTAATTTTTCGAAAAAAATAACCTTTATATGTGTAGATCGGTTTTGGTATCCGGGATCAAAATTCAACCACGAAACAGCGTATGTTCATGTTTACTTTTAATCAGATATACATACGAGTATTATAACGATTTTTTTAAACATGAAGTGGTTTGTGGTCACTCTTTTCGCACTAATCACCAAGTTTTAATTTTTTTTTAAATGATTCTCGAGTTACTGCTGATCATTTGAAAAAATAGTTCGTTTTTCCCCGAACTAAAGTTTTCAAATCAGTAGCCGCAATTGTTCGAAACCAACCAATCAACAATTTAAGGCTATGTCAAGTTGTTTTTCACAGAATTCTGCAGAGACGGAACGAAGGATTTCTTCTTTAATTTTTTCACCTTTATTTTTTTGTTTCTCACTATTTCAGCATCAAAATTGTATTTTTTTATGAAAACAAATTAAGTATATACTCCAAATTGTCACCATTCTGTAACATTCGTTTTTCATAAGTGTTTTTGTCAAGCTTCTCGAATTTCGCTATTGTAATAGATAACTGCTATTTTTTGGAAGTTTAGCTTCCTTAACGGAGATTCTAACGAAAATTGAGCCAGAGGAGTGAGCCCAGAAAAGGCGTACCGAACGAAAAAGCGAACGGAAGTTTGGCTTAAAATTCAAAGTGAGCACAATACATAGCAATGATGTGCAAAAATAAGAGTAAAGCGGCTTGTTCAGTGAGCAGAGCGCGCGACTCTTGCTTTCGAGGCAGAGGGTTCAAATCCACGCTCCCTCTGGTTTTTTTACTTCAAATTACTTTGTGTGAATAAAATCAATAAAAAAATTTCATATTTTGTAATATTTTATGCATCCTAGATTTTTAAATTTGACACATTAATTCCTGAATTTTTCCTGCATTTATCTATATACAACTTTTTAACCTTTACATAATCATTGGAAAAACGTATCTAAACACACGCACAGTGCCTCACTGCTTTTTCAATTTTACGCAATTTCACTTTAAGGTACAAAAACAACAACAAAAAGATAATTTAAAATTAGTTAAAATTTTGAAAGTACAATATATTTTAATAAAATTATTATTGTTTTTTTAGAATGCAAATAAATTATAGGAAAATACCAAACGATTGCGTTATTTTTAATCGCATGAGTAAAATTTATGTATTAACAATCCTCCATAATTTTTGACCTACGCGCAGCTACATTAGCATTTAAAAGGTATCCCACCCAAACAAAACAAAAAACCATGAAAAATTCTAACCCTTCAATTAATACAATGCGATTAATATTCACTTAACTCGATAAAACATCATCCAAAAATAAATCGTTCGGAAATAAAAACTTCCTAAATATTGTAATTATCCGGGTATTCCAGTTCATTTCAAGGAAAATGCCGCAAGTAATAAAATTTGCGGTTGCTAAGGTAGTAAAAATGTTGTTACTGATATCTTATGTGCACTGAAGATTTTCTTCGCTGTTTTCCGGAGTGAACGGGCTGTTAATGATAAAAGAATAAATAAACGTGATGGTGAGTAACAAAAAAAACACCATATTTTCGAATACGTTTGCAACGTCTTTGCAGCAAATATATGTATATATATATATATATATATATATATATATATATATATATATATATATATATATATATATATGTTTATATATAAACACATAAAGCTGTTACACGCAATTTTTATTACAACATTCTGCATTAACTTCCTCAACATTTTACAATGAGAACGAATAGCAGACAAGGACGTTGCCAAAGCTTATCTTATGGATGTACATTAACGTGTTGGAAGATGCAAATATATTTTGGTGAGGGATGAAAAGATCAAAATTCAAACCACGAAACAATGTACACAAGCATTGTATGTATGTATGTGAAGTTTGATAGCTTTAACGTTGCAATGATTTTACATACAGAATGTAAATGAAATTTGTTGGAAACATTTCGGGACATATTTAGAAAGAATGTGTGGTTGTAAGGAAATAAAGTAGGGATTCGTTAATGTTTCGATAAGAAATTGAAGCAAAGCAATAGCTTAGAATGAATCAATATCATTATTGAAATACGTAGATGCAAAGATATGAATGCAGTTCAGATTCAATTTATTTATAGCGAAACATTGAATATCTTTAACTCGTGAACACCTCAGAATGAATCGCATAAAAACATATTGAGCTCTTATGATAACAATCGTCCATTTCCATAGCTTTAACAAATTTTCTCATATTACTGGTCATAGTCCACGATTAACAATACGCTCTTATCGCTCAAACGTCAACTACAATCAAATATTATTGAATCGCAAACTAAATATTTGATAAATTTGATTTTTTGTCAAGAAAAAAAAAACACAACATATAACAACGCTGAAACGTTTTTCATCACCTTAGTTATCTGATACATGCTTACTTGTATTTTTTATTTTTTTGTTGAATTCATTCAATGAAGTTTAGCCCGGAACATGGCTAGCCAGTTTTGTTGACTTTTCTTATCAATAAATTTCTATTTTTTAAGACAATTTTTTTGTTGGAAAAATGGATCTGATGTCGGTTTAACAGTAGACACTACAAGCAATGAACTATGTAAGCATTTGAACAAGTCCATGGACTTCATTAGTTTATGGGAAAAAGTTGATGATTAATATAATCATGGATATAAATAGTCAATAAGGACTTTGAATAGTGATTAAAAGATTTTATGCATTAGTTGGATATGCCACTATGGCATTATAATATTTGGTCATGATTACAATTCGCTCGATTCTGTTTGGGACTTGATTGGAACGTTTTGATAGTCGATATGAAAGTGAGTTCGATTATGAAGGCATTGATTGAAATGTTTATCGATTGCAATAACATTATCTTTGCTGGAAAAATAACGTACTTATCTAAAAGTTGAATGAATGAGAATTTGCAGAGATTTTTGCTTGTTTAGAGCTAAGATTTAGTTGCAGATGTATATGCACTTATTCATTAATTCGAACGTCATGAAAGTCTTGCCAAATATTCTCTACAGTTTAAAGGCAATAAAGAATAAATGCATTTTAGATGAAATATATCTCCGCACACATTTAAACTTGAAAACAAATCAACTACTAAAACAACTTAATTTTGTCGAAGGGTCGAAAAATTTATTTAATTAGAGACAAATGAAATTGCTAGCGTATTTCCTAGAATTTCCAATTTTCATTTTTTTAAAAGACCACAACCAGATTAAACATTTATCCAATTTCACCAATGTAATTAATACAAACGTGTACAGTCCAAAGCACACCCAAAAATCCGAATCGCTGACCATCATCCCTCGTCATAAGATTTCATTTCTTATATTGTATAATATTAAAATAATAGACCGGAACATTTCGTTTGATGCTATAATTTGATAAAATTTATCAAAATCTTAAGAGGGAAAATCACCTTGACATCGTTTGAGCGAACGCTAATGGCACCATCACTTGCTCCACTGAAGAGTTCTTATGGGGATGATTCTTTAAACTTGTTTTCCGGCGCAGAAAGATGGGGTGGTGGTGGTGCTGGTTTTCTTGCTAGTTGGTTAAGAAAAGTGGAAAAGATTTTTCGTCTTTCAATGTTCGTTACTTCACGATTCTATACTTTCAGCGAATGTTCTCTGTGAAAACAAACGCCAGCGTGTTATCAGTTGAGTGTGACGAGGACAACCTAAACATTGACTGACATTGAAATTCGATTAGGGAAAGTTCTTAGTTACGATTTGTGGTGAATGATGTTTTTGTACGTGGTGAATGGTTAGTTTTTAAAATAAATGAGCTTGGATTGAATAAAACTATATAAAATGAAACATGCAATTTGCTTTTGGCCTGTAGCTTATTTCTTTCTAAATAAATGCTTATTGGTGAATATCTGTGACTCCTGTTTGAAACATAGAATCTCCACCAAATTTCTTCATATCAGCAAATATTCATTGTTTAATTAATCCTTGGCCAAACAAGTTCAATTCTTTTATTAAAAACAGCAAAAAATTCGAAGAGATCTCAAGTATGATGAAAATCTGTGTTTTTAAGGGTCTTGTGTTAAATGTTTTACCTAAGTTGTTGAGTCTGAATCGCAGCACAACAGCTAAATCTGGCAAACCTTTGCGGAACATAGTAGTTTTAATCAATTTGAATTTAAAATAGTTTTTAAGTGAATTTTGTGAACAATTTTGACTACAGAGTCTGTAAAAAATATTTGTAAAAACCTTCGTGGGAAAGGTGAATAAGTGCTAGGTATTATGAATAGTTTAAATTTGTCAAACAAAATCCGAACTATGAAATTTACCTCAACTTTTAAGTTAAAATTAAAAATTATGAACATTGTTTACATTATGTTTTTTGTATTTAATTGATTCGCTCTACCAAAAATTATTTAAAGAGCTGAAAACATTCCAAAATAATCCATATTGTGAGAAAAATATTGCAAGTAAAAATTGTACAGAATAAATGAATTGAATTTCGTGAAAATTTGGGCATCAATATAATTTCCATCAAAAAACAGTCAACGGATAAGAACGTTATAAAATTATAAATAAGTAAAACCAGCAACAAAAATTTTTCAATGGAAAAAAAACGCCAAAAAATATTTTTCAACATTTAAAAGAGAATTGAAAATATCTATTCCTTAAAACATCATCACCATCTTTATAAAAAAACATAAAGAAAATAAAAATATAAAAACAATTACAAATTTACAATTGGATGAAGGTTGACTGAAGTTTCACATTGAATTTTTATTAGTTTGTGATCTTCTAGTATTAGAAACAGAATTTTACCGTCATTTTGGCAAGAATTTCCCCCCAAAAAATTTGATTCCGTATCAAAAAACGAATTGGAAAAGCTAATTTCACATCGAAATATTTTATACGGAGTCTGAGGATCTTAGTCGATACTACTCTCTTAAAATTATTTTTGGCTTCAAAATTCTAGCAGTTGACATCGTGTCATTTCTTCACTTTCACTTGCATCATTCATTTTGTTTTGTTCATTTTGATATGCTTCATTGATGTAAGAAAACTAGCATATTGTTTCTTGTATAGAATAGCTGAGTACTGCTCAATTTTCACAGAAACGAATGGCACTTCTAATCTAGACTTTGGTTTATCATTCATCAGCCATTCAATCTTTTTGCTGCAAATTTATTGTCATGCAAATTACTAATAATTAGCTGAAATTTTGATATCATTACCACAACTCAACTCTCTACAAACGAATCATCCTAGTTCACCATGAATACATTGGAAATTAACGGATATATGTTTGAAAACTTAGCCCATCTCAACCTGATCAAAACATTTTATATAAATTTTTTTTCTTGCATAAGTACGAGACAATCTAACCTTAAACCAGAGACAAAATGGAGATCTCATGAAAATATTTCTGGTAATTCTTATTTAGTAATGACAGTGTGAAAAGAGGACTTCCCGGAAATTAAAATTTCAAGATGCTTAAATCGGCAGAATTTTCGCATGCTTATTTTAGTAGCGAATCTCGCTTTAATGAATTAATTGTCCTTCCGAATTATTTCCTGAACAACTTTGTGCAAAATCATGAAACAGTTCTAATTAAAAGAATCAAGCATGAATGAAAATACTTTACGCACAAAAATGATAATGAAAACCCAATAGACATGATTAATTCATTCAATGAAATTGCATTATGAAACTGCTTTTGAAGTGAATGTTTTTGCTCGGTTTCACGCCATTAAAAATCTACAATAATTGCATAACCGCATTGCCATTGATACACTGTCCCCAATTACTGAAACCACTTATTTAGTGCCCCCACAAGCACACAAAAAGACTCCGACACCGCATTGCCACACAAACGAAAACAATTAGGGATTTAATTAAATCGCCACAAAACAAAATTTGTCAAGTCCGTTCTAGAAGAGATCGCGTGAAAATCAGGATTTCTGCAATCCATACAGGCCAGCCGACATTCACACGGCGCGTTCGTAAAAAGTGCCAGAATTCCGCAACCATCCGATCGTCCTTGTGCAATAACAACAAATTTGATGTCCTGGACACATAACACACAGAAAATGTGAGCGGGCCGTGATTATGAAAAGGAGTAGTGGGCAGTGAAACAGCTAGCTGGGCTGCAAAGGGCCACAAGTATAATAGGCAAAAGCATTACGTAGGATCCTGCAGGGCCAGAAACGAATGGGAGGCTGGCTGGTGAAGGGATCCAGGAGAGCGAGCATGCAAGCGAGGCGAAAAGGATAATTGCTACTCGTTAATGTTAATCTGCAGATTGAAAAGCAGCGCCAAGAAGAATGCTGAAGGGTAAGGATGTGTTCGCATGCTGGCTTTCCATATGTTTATCGGTCGTCATCGTCGGTATGAAAATTTGCACATATCGATTTCTAATAATTGGAAAAGCACGGCTGATTCGTGGAAATCAGTTGCCGTCAATATAACCGACGGACAAGTGAATAATTGATTTATAGTTGGGAGGATGTAATATTGGTCAGCGATAGTTTCCGGGGTTAGCGATGATTGCTACTGAGTCAGTGTGAAATTGTAATTTGTTTAAACTATTAGATAGTAATATTCATTTACGTAATGCCTATGAATTTTAAGCTGATTAGAGGCCTTGAAAACGTTTTATACAATTATATTTTCAAACAATGCTGGTCACTGTTATGGCAGACGCAGCAACTATTTTGAAAAGTATGAATCTTTTGCGAGAAGGCAATTAAATCAGGAATATACATAGTTTATTTAAAATATACGTACAAATAAACTGAGTAACGTGTGAATTGTACTAGCTATGATTTTCCTACTTTGACAACTCTTTTCCAGTTTGATCGTATAAAGCTATCTTAAACAATATCTTACCATAGTATCTAAAATAATTACTAAATAAATTTTTATGTAGAGATTTCCAAAGAGTGGTAGCTTCAATATTTTTGGTGGCTGGTTTTCAGAATAAATAATGTGCAAATTTTCCGATATTTTCTTGTATCTATCAGAAATTGGTGAAGACAATATTTGCAGTGAAACTTGGCAAACGTACAGGACTTTCTAATTGTACCACAATTAACTCACCCATGCACAAAATTTTTGGTCCAGCCTTTGTCCACATATATAAAGCTTATGCTGATTTATTATTCTGTAATATGTTGTGAATCTTGCGTCGTATTAACAGTTATTGTTAATAAAATATAATTTTCACGTCAATAAATATCAAAAATACGTTAGCGATTAAGATAACTAAAGCGTGCGTATAATATTTACGTAAAGAGAATTTACTGATTAAATAAAATTCATAAAATAATCTAATAGTATCTGGTAAGCTATATTGTCCCCTAAACTACTAGTTTTTAGCATGAAAATTCATACTATCAAGCGTACAAATCAATGCCTCTTTAAAACTACACTGTTAAAAAATTTACTTCATATCCTATCCTCCATTTTTCTTCTTTAAACTCTGAAAAAAAGCTTTAACAGTTCCGAAACATATTCACTTGATGGATGAAAATTCCGGGTGCTTTCATTATTTTCCGATTTGGGCAGTTCCCGGTGCTATCATCATTCATGCACGCGTATCAAAAAAATCCGTCCAAGACCGGTAGCAACATCACTAGGATATGAGTACCTATGGTTGTACATAGGCTTCCCACAGATATCCAGTTTCGTCGGCTGACTATGTCGTCGAGCCTGGCTGACTTGCTTGTTTGAATGCTCGCTTGCTTGCTAGCCAGTCTAGGGTTAACGGCAACAGAAAGCAGCTCATGCAAAAGCAGCGAAATTAGTAGCCTACAGAAAATTATGGGCCTGACATAGTGCAGCTGAAAGAAATGAAAAACATGGTAAATTTTTTTCGGTATACATTGGAGCAGGAATACATAAATGGAGAAAATGCAGTATGCATTGGTGGAAGCATAGAATAATATACACAAGGAGCAAACCAACAATACCGCCATTCTTTTCTGCTCGTACTTCTCTGGAGGAACAAGTCTCTTTTCTTCATTATTTATTCCAGCCGGTCGACTATAATGACACAAAAATTTGTCTTTGAAAATGTCCTAGTTTAGCTTGTCGTGTGGAACTGGATGGAACATGAGAATGTACGTAGGAAAGAAGTGGGTAGAATGTAGGAAGGATGAAGCCAGTTGGAGAGATACGTTTCTGCAGTATCGAATCTTTGTTGTTTTCATAGGATCCTATGGAAATGAGTTAGTTCGTAAGAACTCTATATCATTAAAAAGGATTATGAGAGCAATGATGAAGAATAGTAGAAGAGAATTGGTGGAACTTCTTGTTCACTTCTGCTTTCATTACCGTTTGCTGGCCGACTAGGTGGTTTGTTGTGCCAGAAAAATCAAGGATAATAGAGTTTAAATCTTGAGATAATTTAATTCGCTAAGAATCTCAACAGTTGTGTTTTTTGTGTTGGCTACGAAGAAGGAGTTATTTTACTTTAAGTCAGATGTTAATAAAATCGGGAGGGCTCAAAAGCTTAAGACGAAACGTTCGTTGTAGATTTACATAGCTTCTTAAATGAGTGACAAGATGGAAAAGAAGCTAATGGATTTGTATTTAAAAGCAGTGATTATTTTACTATCACATAGATTGATTTTAATACTGTTTTCAGAAGAAAAACCTAAAATAAATCCTCACTCTTAACACAACATAAAATTATATATACTCGAAAATAGTTTCGATACTTGTTAGATTAGTGATGATATTTCTTTATTTGGTACAAGATTCTTTGAATATCTCAATTTAATTCAAAAACAGCTTTGAAAAACTGTTGACGGACAATATATTTGAAAGGAATGGACATATTAATTAGTATCTTTGGCTTTCTTGGAAAATATTCTCTAAATGCATCTATGACATTTAAAATGATTTTGTTTTGGTTACCAGCTTTGGTTCCACGGTTTGCAATAATTATGAATTCATAATTAAATATTTTAGAGAATTTTTTAAAACCATGTTTTGAATTGTAAAGGAAATAGATACATTTTGAAACTATTAAATTATGGATAACAATAGGTCAAATGTCGTACCAAAATTAGAATTTGAACGGCAACAATCTTTGGACTGTTTGTTATGAGTTTCAAACGCGCATTAAAGCAAGAATCCTTTCAGATGCCATATTCAAATCCTGAATGAATTCGCTTGAAATTTGAATATCTGCTTAAAATGAAGACCGTAAACACTAATTAATTATTTGTGTTGTGCAGTAATCAATTTCATATTGCTCTGGAGGATTTCCATAACTTGATTCTATTCAATGAATACTTTTTGGAAAGTTCCATCAAAGACATAGAGACGATAGTGCAGGGTCTATGTCTCCTTCTCCGGTCTTGTGGTTTTCCAGTGAACGAGCACAGCTCGTATCCGTGGAATTCAGCAGCCATCCGCGCTATACACTTCATAAAATCGTATTGAAAGGCTCGAATAAAGCACAAATGAGATTAAATTATTAATGATTGCGCGGATGGCAATAGGGTAGCCATCGTCATACAGTCATCTTATGGAGTCGTGGTAGTCCTTAAAGTTTGCCTTAATTTTCGATTCCATTTGAATTCAGCCGGGAGTAGGCAGTCAGTTTCGGAGAGGATCGAGCTTCTCGAGCGTGGCTCGGTTGCAAGTCTTTCTGCAATGGAGACACCAGTCTTCCACTGATATTAGACTAACATTATTCTCGGTGGCACACAATTAACTATTTTCTCGTCGAAACCAGCCCCAAAGCCACGTCCTCCATTCATTGAATAGACGAAGACGATGATAACGACAAGCGCCACTACTACCATTTTCGTCATCAACGTCTTAAGTCCAGTAGTGTAGCATCCATTTAAGAACTCCTTCGTCCGGACCAAGTTGAGTGTGGAAGTTTTCGAATTTAATGGAAACCCAATTGAAGGAATTAGTCATCATATAATACGATTAAAATACTTAAACCTGAAAGCATGCAACATCGTACACACACTTCGGATAGACGGCTAAATATTCGAAGCTAGAGCAAGCTGGAATGGTTGTAGTTGGGCTTGGGATCAAGGAATGGCGAATGCTGTGGAAGCAAAGATAAAACATTAATTCCACTTCAAAGTTCATGAGAATGCTGAGTAATTTTTTATTCTCTAATTAAATTAAAACAGAAGGTGTCGACAGTTAGCTAACTCGAGCTGAGAAATGAATAGGTGAATATTTTCCATTAGAAATAGTGCCAGGTTGAGTTTGAATATTTGGTGTCAATACACGCACGTGGATATTGATGAATGAATTTTCAAATACTTTTCAACTACAAGCTTCGATAGAAATGGATTTTTCTCATACTTAAAGGATGTGTGGTTTGGTATTTTTATATTAAAATATTTATCTTAGTTTGATTGAATATGTTTTCATTTCTCTTTCATTAAATGGTACTGGTGCGCTCTAATAATTGCTTGATTACCCAAAGCCATATCCTTGTTGCTATCGCTTCGATTTGGTTTTTCAGAATTCTCATTTCTCTTTGCAACTATTATTTTACATGACGTTATTAATTCCTAATTTATTGATCTTATTAAAATGTTTCCAAATATAAATACGTCGTTTAATCAAACGAATCCACTCCCGAAAATTTCCCTAAAGTTTTTAATCAGTTTCATTATACAACCTCGATTTAAGCACATCAAAGTACCATCCAAACGCTTATCCTGCAACCATAATTTTCAATTGTGATTTGAAACCACTGTTTTCAGGACGATGGCGATTGAAAGCTTAAATTAACGCCCAGCCAAATTAGCTGGGAAAATAGCCATCTCGGCTATTTACAATATCAATTATAGTAACTCAATGGTTGATTGCTTCATGTATGTCGCAATCACAAACTCCACCTCCAATGCAAATTGGGGTTGCTCAGTGTGCAAATATTGGCCAGGAAAATGGAAAAACTGGTTGGCCAACCATCAACACAATACCCCAACTCTGAATACACAATATTTTCATTCAAACAAAATTATCCGGCCACCAATTAATATAAACATTAAACATTATCCTTGTTCCGTTGCTCTGTTTGTTATGGATGTTTGTTTGCAGTTTGGGGGTATATTTAAGTTGCGGTGCGCCATGAAAATATTGGACGAAAAATCACAAAAATATATAGCAAAGTCGTCGTTGGAATAGTGCATGCCCAACGTTCATCGCCAAATATATTAGCCACAGAATGGACGTTCTGGGAAAGAGTGATTTTCGTATTGCATTCCACATTCCCTGAAATGACTTTCAATCTGGCGGTGTGGTTTTTAGATAGTCTAACACAACAGCAATACTGCAAAATTGGCGTCGGTCAGACCATCAAGTTGTTTCTTAGGATTGGCTACGGCAGTGTCAGCGGCGGAACAAGAGGAGTATGACATCATCCCGGGGAAATCCTAGTTCTGGCGATGGATTCGACAATCGGGAGGAAGGACCCACTGAATGCACATTAGTCGCCGCAAATTTCAGAGCCATATCACGAATGACTACGAATTGGTTTGGTGGTTCACCTGTGCAGTATTCCGTTCCAATTGTGGTGTGCTGAAGTGATCCGGTGTCTTTGGTGAGAGTATTCAGCAGGATATGGTAAGTTAAGGAATAGGAACACTTATCATGGTCTAGGCTGTGCTAATGCAGATGTGTTTTTGGGTCATTCGGTAGAGGTCCCTGATGGCTGGAAATTTTTGTTGGAACGAACAAATCAAGGGTTGTTTGTGTTAAGACAACTAGAAAAGAACCAAATTTGAACCAACCGCAGCATTGTTCAATCAAATTGCAATTCCGTTTTTAATCCCACAACGTCCAAACTGATTTTAAAGACACATCATGTATAACATCACAATACGTTTTTATTTGAATTTCTCGACAAAAAAATGAAAGCGCTTTGCCCATGTTTAACTAAGCTTGACACACTTATTCAGGAAAACTGCAATTCCGCCCACGAAATCGGCTGAGGACTGCTTCAAAAAAGTTCGCGACTTCCTGCAAGCCTGACAGTAATCTCAAGACAAATTTGCCTGCTGTCTGCTTTGTTCGCCACAAAGTGGCCTCATTCTCTGCAGGACATTGTCCGCCCAACCTCACCCACATATCGAGCAGCCATGCCGGCTATTCATAACCACGATATTATTTACTGCAATGCAGGTATGATGATGATTCCATTCGATTCGGGCATAGCATCATATCGAAATGGATTTCATTTCAGGACGAGTTGCACTATCCAATGGCTCGTGACGTCTGAGTGGTGCTATTGAGAGGGCCAGATTGAAAACATGGTGCTGCGATAAATTCGCGCTAACAAAACACTTTGGCTAGCAGCTAGCTCCTCATATGCGGACGAGGGCAGGTACACTGACACTAATGTCTGATGGTGACCAAAATTGATGCCAAATGTTCCATTCGGGATTAATTTGAACGAAACTGTTGGAAGTGGATGGCTAAGTGGGTGTTTTTCTTACCTGGATATGTGTTGATTCTGTTTCTTGAAATGGAAAACTATCCTTGATTTTGGCTGTGCTATTTAGTGCGAACGATGTATTCACTTTTTAAGCTCTCAAGGAGTACTATTCTCCTGGATATGTGGTTGGAAATGTTTTGATGGATCTTTTATAGAAAGTCATGCATCCAACAACACAATACCATTGAACTTTGTCACAAAAAAGATGTCAATAAATATGTTATGCTCCATCGCAACTGGCAATTGTTGACGCTTGGAGGATGTCGATATGGTAAATGTTATTCAATTCGAATGTCCAATGAACTTTTTGGATGCATACTATCCTCTGAGTAAGTAAGTGAGTACTTAATTTTAAATGGCATCCAATGGACTCTAAAGCCATCAGTAATTCCCTTTTTGTTAAACCGAAAGACAATCGTTTTGTTCCCACAACCGCTGCAGCCACATCAGCCTCCACAGCATCTTCGGAAACAATCTTTCATCCGAAGCAATCTCTCAAATTTGAGACGTTCATGTTGTGCTAAATCAAAGTCTAGCGATTCCAGCTGAAAGTAATTCACATTTTCAACCCGTGCTCGCCAGTATTCATGTGTTTGGCCTTTGAAGCTTCAGATGCGATGATGCTTGGGCAGGTCCTGCTGATAAGAAACTGTACTTGAAGTCAAGATACATTTGTACTACTGCTTGCTGCACGTATTTGGATCACACGTCCGACATTTTCGTTCTCGGCGTGGTGTTCATGTTTGCACTTGGAAACAAACAGAACAGTGACTGTCGAGATTCTGGTGACGCCTGCTTGCAAGATACAGTACATTGCGATATGGAACGGTGGCCCATTCATAGGTATTCTGTGTTGTGTAACCATTTAGCACTTGCAGGCATCTCGCACTAACAGCGCTGTGCAGTCGAGAGACGATGGCAATATCTTTTCCGGTCGCATGTTTTATTGTTTCTTTCGAATAGTAAACACATAATAGGTGAAACTGACCGAATTGTGCAAAAAATTAGGTTTTTTTAATAAACAATAAATTTTTAACCTGATTTACGAAACTCAGTAATCAATGTTTATAAAATTCATATACTTCAAACAGTGTTTATAAAACCATCTTCAAAACATTTTGTCATGATTACAAAAAATATTAAATAAAAAATAAAAAATCATTAACAGTCATTATGACCTTTAAGGTCATTTTTGTCATTCACTATATCTCACTAACCAGATATAATATTTCCATAATTAAGGTGTCAATAGACGTGTATTAACATTTTTATGATGCGTTTAACATTATAAAAAAATTGTTTCAGCAGTTTTTTAATTTTATAAAAGAAAATGCGAAAAATTAGGATTTTTTTCATAAAAAATAATTTTTTGACCTGATTTGCAATGCACAATAATACCAGTTTATAAAATTTATACATTCTTTTCAGTTTTTGAAGAGAAAGCAGCAAAATTTTCTTCCATGATTATAAAAAAACTAAATAAAAAATAAAAAATCATTCAAAGTTACCATTTAAAAAGGGTTCAGACGAATGATATTACTCAATATCTTTTATTCTAAAAACGTTGTTGTAAATTCAATCAAAGTGTTATAATATTCGCATAATTTGAGCAGATTTTTAATGGCTTTAAGAGTGTTTTAATTTAAAAAAAAAACTGCTTAAATTTTCGAAATCATCAAAATTTCAATCAAATTTGCATTTGTGGTAATCAACGCATTGAATGGTAAAATGTTTTATAGTCAATACTTTGCAAGATCATATGCTTTAAAAACTTTCATCAAATAAAAAAATTGTAGTTTTTAATAGATTTATTCGTAAGATTTCAGTTACTTCCTTTTTACTTTTTACATGCAATTAAACCTATTTTTGACTGCATATTATATATTTTGCAAGACCAACAGAAAATAAGAAATAATTATGAATCTCATTTACGCAAAATCGTGAAAAAATACAAATTCAGTGAATATGCCGAAATGATGGCAATTTTGAACGCAAAATGGCCATCACGCGACAATTCAGTGAGCGTAATAACAAAAATTGCTTTCATTTTTGCTAGCGCTCTTTTGTCCTTCAAGCATCGATATGAAAATGACAAATAACGTAGAAAAGGCCCCCACCCATCCCATTCACCAAAAACCTTATGTAATCAATGGACGCTCCCGTAGATAATATGATTAATATTAATTCATTACAATTACTGTTATGAGTACTATCATTATTATTATTCAAAGTAATATTATTTTCAAAATTATTATTGTGTTTAATGTTTATGTAGATATTACTGGGAAGGTGACCGTGTGGACCTCAAGGATCGCACGTCGCGGCTTGTTTTTTTAATTGTTTCGATTTCTAAACAAGTCTGAACATCACATCATAATTTTAGGGTTTCATACGATCTCTGGAAATAGGCAAAATGATCATTTTTTAGTGAGGGAGGCCCCATAACTTCTCATGGGGCCGTGACCGCTACAAAATTTTTGTCATAGTAGTAACCCTCCTCTATCGATTCTTCATAGTCCTCACCTTTACCAATATTTTTAAGAAGATCTTATAAAACATAATTAAATCTGAGTGAAGGACACATATACGTACGGTCTTGTTATGGCGTAGGATTCAGGCAACGCTGAATCATTTTAGTTACCTGGAAAAATTCTGGTGAGCGTTTCATTAATAGATATTTTTTAAGGCGTGATTGCAACACGATTATCTCTTCAAAAAGTGAACAATTTGCATGCATAAAATATGAAAATTTGAGACAAAATTATCTTAACTAGAGATTTTTTTTGTCATTTGTTTCGAAATCAACGATCAATTTTTTTTGTCAATCTCATGAGAACCTTTCATGGAAATAATATTTAAATAGGAGGCCAAGCATCAATTCACGATGGCAGCCGATACGCACTATGATCATTAATAATTCTGTTAATCATATACATTGATTGGAGATAAGAGATACCCTTAGATGCGCTGCTATGATAAATCTTATCCAAAATATTTCTTTCAAACAATTAAATAAAAACAAATTTTGTTTTAAAAACAACCGACATTGTACTAACGAAAAGATTTCAACGATCAAGATCTGTTCGCAAGAATTTTAAATAAAAGCGTAACCTGAACTTTTTCGGATGAATTTTTAGCAAAAATTTGTAACGAATTTTTTTTGGAAAAATTGGAAATAATTTTTGGCAAAAATTATGTTAAAAACTATTTCACATGAAAATAAGTTTTCAAAACATCAATGGCAAATGATTATGAAATGTTTAAACATAAAAGTTCGAAGGAAGTAACTGTAAAAAATTTAAAAATAATTGAGGCTTGTGGAATGTATGAGCAATTATTATATTGAGAGAAAAACATCAAGATAATGTGTGAAATTAAAAAAGAAATAATTTCGGGATTTCCGCGTCAAAATTTTTTGCTTGCCAAATTTTAGAGGAGTCAACAAATTTTTGGCGCATAAACTTTCCCAAGATGAGAAAAACTATTGCAGCTACCATTCACGTTTCGTAATTTTCACCAGTTTAGTTTTTAAAAGTTTGAAAATTTCGGTAGGAATACTTCAACAATTCAAATAATCATGTAATATTAATTTTGGTCATATTGTAATTTTTGAAAACACTGGAAACCCTGAAGTGAAAATTCTATCAAAAAGTTTACTGTAACTGTTCAACTAGAATTTATATGACAAAAACTGTTTACAAAATTCAAAGAAACCTCGCGAAATATTGTTGCGAAAGTTGAGAGTGAAACTTTTTGTCGAGTTGTTGTTGAATTGTAAATTATATGATTTTTGATTATTATTTGAAACACCAGTCCAAATCAAACGTTCATCAGTTGTTCAGGCTTAACGAAATTCTTCTTCAGTTTGTGAATATTTATAGCGATTTTTCATCTGCATCAACTTCATGACTTCTCGGTAAATATTTTAAAATTTATATGGTTTGCTAATCTCCAAAAATGGACAACCCCTGTCTGGAAAAGTTCATGGATCATATCCTGAATGTTTTTTTTCTTCAGATTATGCACATGATATTTCTAGATATTTCTTTTTGAAGAGATTGATCGCTTATCTCATGATAGTTGGTGTACAATTCCATAAGCAATGACATCCTGTTGTTTATCCAATCCAATTTAATATGTTTGCTCTTGGAAAAATGAAAATCATAGGCAGCAGCCGTACATAAGTTCTTGATTGATGTTCGACTGTTGCAATCGCAATGATGAGATAACAATTTTTCATCAACGAATGTGTAAGAACGTATTCGAAATAGACTCACTTTCCAACTAAACAGGCATCTTTCCTCTATTTCCACAGGTGTACCGTCTTCCCGACATTTTCAATGAGATTTTTTGATGAAAACTGATATCGAACTCTTTGTTACCCATTTCTTTCATTCTTGTCTTCCGTAAACAAAAATTCGATGATTCAACAGTAAGTACAATCCTTTGGATATGAATAATGTTAATGTATGTGTGAGTGTTGAATTTTATTGAAGCATATCAAAGCCATCGTAACCAACATATCAAATGAAATCCGTTCTTTACAATTAAGCAATGTTAAAATAAGTAACATTTATGAGAATTAGATTGAAATTCGCTTGCCACACCCGGAGCGAATAAATTAATATTCACAACATCAAATGGAGAAGCTATAATCTCAACTAGTTTAACGCCACCCAACTTTGGTATTAAAACAATGCTAATTACATCAATGCTATATTGGAGCTGTTTTCTTCGCATTTTCCAACTGTTCCTGTCGGCAACGATGAGAGCTCACGGTTCTATATTTGCGGGCCACGGCAAAAACCACTCCGTAGCGTGTTGTGTAATTATCACCTTTTGTTTAAACACTACAGATAAGATGTAACTATGTGGTTTTTCTTTCCCATGCTTCAGACGTCGAGTGGCATAGCATCTTAGGCACTCCTTTATCGTACCTGTTAACATGTCTCTTATTACCAGCTGAATCGTCTCAAGAAGGAATCGGCATTGAGTTGAATCGCTAGTTTGTATTCGTTTTCAGCTCGCGAAGGTATTAATGTCGGCTTATGTTTAGAGTGCGATGTAGCATGAACGTAAAAGATTCGAGTGAAGACGTCTTAATGGTGCTGGAATTCGTTCAGCACGACATGGGTTTATGGCCCAGAAGGATGCTATCAATGCCTCTTTTCTTTTGATGCAAACAATTATACTTTGCATCATATTGTCATCATTCAAAGATGGTGCAGTTAGCACGGATATGAATTTAAGCACCACCAATTAGATTTCTAAAATTTAACTCCGAGCATTTTTCCATGGAAAGAATGTGTGTCATCTACCACTCAAAGTATATTCTTTCGGCGTTCCTTGGTTCGGCCCGCAACCATCCATTGCTTGCACCCACTACGCCTGAAGTCCTGAAAGTTAGATTTAATTTCCAAAGAATAGGAACAGAATGTGCAAAAGAATATCGTACATGGCAGGTTCATATCTGAGCATGAAGCACCCACCTGTAGGGAGATGAATCAACTGTAACGAAGGAGTGTTACGTGTAATCAAAGAAGGTAGCTGTGAGCACTTCCAAAGGCAATCTGACGCCTTTAATTCGCACATTAACTAAAATGAAAACGGGAATCGTTTGGGGTAGGTCGTGTTCAATTAGGCACTAGCGGTGATGATATTCAGATAGGACAGGGAGGGTGATCTGTAGCTGCAAAACAGTATGAGATTTTCTCGTAGATCCTGTTAATTTATCCACCGCGCACCCTTGAGGGTTATTACACGTTTAATTTGTTTGTTCGTTGTCGGTCGGTTGTGTGTACACGACTAATGGAACTCAATGGTACTTCACACAGAAATGGTAAATGGTAATAGCAAGAACTTGCGCTGAAATTGCAAATCTAATGGCGATGTGCAGCTCTTTTTGGTAAATAATCTTTTAAATGGAGAGCAATGGTCGTTTTCCAGTAAAAATGGAGAAAGCGTGTGTTAGGCAAAACTATTGTTACTTTCAAGGATGGATGTGTAGTTGATGGATGCATTTTAGATGCATGATGGTAAACTGAAAAGCGGCATGTCTTCCGTGCATCGAACACAACTGAGTTCTTTGCATTACATATATGTATCTAAAAAACATTTTAAGATTGTTCCTTTATACGTAAATGTTTACATGAAAATTAGGCGTGAAATTTCACCAAAGATGAGTATTATTTTCAAAAAAAAAAAGACAATTGGAAAACTTCATGTATTCATTTAGGAGAAAAATGAGCAAATCATAGCAAATTGAAAGAAGATTTCTGCTTTTCACCAGTATTACTTTCATTATATTTTACTGAACATAAACATATCGTATACATTTTCGCCATACTGGAATTGAGTCGATTTACTTCTGAAACGACAACAACAAGTCCAAAATCCAACAGCGTAGTTAACCTTTCTTTCCTTCCTTCTTTATTTTTTCTATAAAATAAGAAACCTTATTTCGATAGCTTTGATTAGCTGAAGTCAATGTTTGCAACTGACGATGTTGTGTGTATGTAACAACAAAATTTTTGAAAATATATTTTTATTATTTCATTGAAATGCCATTTTCCAATCTTTTACATGTGATGGGAGTAGGGTACCACATTCGTTGATAACCTGGTCCTAAAATCATTTTCAATTATAAAATATTTGGTAAAAATCAACTAGGAAAATTCTTTTAGAAAAAAATTGAGGAAGTATTAATGATATTTCAGACATCATCTACATTAATTCAGTTTTCAATGTTTATTTGAGAATGCTTTAAAAATCATAAATCAATTTGGTATTAACTTTCGTGACTGAAAAACACATTAGTTTCATCGAAGGTCTCATTGAAAACTTATATGTCTTTTAAAATAGTGCAAAAATTACCGAAAAGATTCAATCAAACGAAACGATATTCATTGTTGGCATGAAAAATATTTTATGATTTTCTTTTCAAATAATCTGATATATATTCTAATTGAAAACCAATTTTCTTTAATTTTTATAAATTCAAAAGACACATTTTTTAAAGAAACTATTTTAAAATTTTCAGGTATCCTTCGGATTTCATGAGGTAATATTTGTATTTCATTATATTTGATACTATATTGACATATTTTGCATTGTCATAAACAATAAATTGTAATAAATAAAACCCAATTCCACGGTAAATTTTAAATATAATTCAAAATTAAAATATATTCCTGTTTATCAATCTAATTATTTAATCTAATTTTCTTCCTGATGTAATGAAGTAAAATGAAAACCATATGAAACTTTGATCGTATTTTCAAGGTTGTACACAGAATGGAACGTTCTTTAAAAAAAATAGCTAAAAGTCATTTTGCCTGATAAATTTCATTTCCATTCTGATTATTTGCATGCATTGTTTCAAGTAATTTATAGAGTATACATTAATTCATTTTTGAATTACCTTTTTGAAAGAAGCAAATCATAATAAAAATATATATTATTGTCCCGGTACAATTTTTGGCGTTGATGAATTTTCAAGCTGTTTTGTGAATTGCAATTTCGGAGGTAAGCTAGAATAAATTTTCAAAAAGTGTGGTGACTATCGTAAAAGGAAATTAAGACGATTTTGAAAATGACAATAAAACACTGTATGTAAATATACCGATCTGGGAATGAATTCGATTTTATTGTTGATAATGGCGATGATAAATCAAAAGAAGAATTAGATAGGAAGGCTAACAAGAGTTTCTCCTAAATATTTGATATCCTTACTGAAAGTGTGCTATAATCCATTTGAAAATCAATATGCCCATGAATATTTTTGACTGAATTTTAAGTGCTTATTTTTGATAAAACCAATAAATTAATCACATCTTACTCGTTTTGCATGAATCATATGACTAATAGATTTTCTTAAAAGATATTCTTATCACTGTTCTCAAATCAAAAGCATGCCAATTTTAATGTTCGTCTTGCAAGTAGTCATTCCCCTTCCCCCTGTTTTCCAGGCAGAGGAAATTGTTCATATGAAAATAACATGTGGCCATGAATTAAACATGTTTGCGGAAGATTCAATTGCACATATGTACATATATGAGTGCAATATGTGACTATAAAGCAACTAATTGAAATTGCTCGTAAATTGCAGTTGCCTGTAGCGCGTTTCGGATATGGAGAAACATACTGCTTCATATTTAGTCGAATGAATTAGACTTTCAGTTTGAAAATTTTTACGCAATTAGAAAAGAGTGATTTATTCGAAAAGAATTTCTGGTGAAATTTTGTAGTGTACCGATGCGTTAGAAAATATGCTAAAATTACTTGCTCTGTAATTCATACATAATTCATTTTACAATTTCTGGTTTTAATGTTGAAATCATGATGCTTGAAATTTGTTCATCCTTTTATAAAAAGATATTTAAGTTTAAATACATATATCAATCTATTTTCATCGAAAAAATCGAATCAAGAAAATTGCCAATTAAAATTAAGATAAGCGGGATTCTTTTTGCTTGTTTCGGTTAGTAACTATTTTAATACCATTAATTTTGACGTGGTTTTGAACTAATTTAGAACGAAAAATTCCGAAAACTTCATTCAACTAATTTTACGTTTAATTTTATGTATTTTTCATGAGGTTTTATGAAAAGCTAGGAATAACCGTTGATTTGTTTATATGCATAACTTTGATTTCTTAAAGCATTTACCACCTGTTCTTTTATTTTTATCGATTTTAATATCATAACGTCGAAAAAAAATTGAAATTTCGCAACTCAGAAGAAAGTTACGAGCAGTAATGTTCGAATGCTTAGATCGTTACGTGTACTCCAAAGATACTTCCACTGCATGTCACGGACATTTAAACAGCAATTCATTGAAAAAGTGGAAGCACTCACGCTATTTTTATGGAAGGTTGACTTCATTGAATTGTGGGAAAACAAGACTAAAGTTACCATTAAAAGAAACTAAGCAACAAAGTCGCATAGTTTTGTGAGATAGTTTAGAACAAGAATGTTAGTTGTTAGATCAAAACTTCACCCAAAAAGATATATGCATAAAGTGCTACATTGGCAGCATTTGTTCGATTTAAAAACTATTTATTCATAATTAGCATGTATTTGAATAATGTACTTAGTTAATTAATGATATCAGGACTTTTTTTATTGAATGCGCTTCGGACGTGATTTTTGATGTATGGAGGGTTTCCAACCCGGAATTTTATTGAATGCTACAAACAATAATAATTGGTTATCCGAATAAAATGAACTATTTCATATCTTCCGCTTTTCATTTCTTATTAACTTCCCAGTGTATGGGATGTTCTTGTAATCGCCTCGAAAGTTTAAATTGAATTTTTCGACCATTGTTTACGTTTTGAGGTCTTTAGAGTATATTGAAATAGTTTTGAGAAAAAGAGATGTATGTGTGTGTGTACGTACGTACGTTCGTGGACAGTTTTTTCTACGAGCATAACTCATTTAAACAAAATTGCATCGACTTCGTTGAGGTGTTGAGTATATGGGAAGTTCTTATAATCGCCTCGAAAATCGAAAATGAAATTTTCAACATATTTTTACGTTTTGCGGTCTTTAAATATACTCTTTTAAAGTGTTTTTAGAAAGAAGTATGTATGTATGTGTGTATGTACGTACGTGCGTTCGTGGATAGTTTTTTCTACGAACATAACTCACGTAAACAAAGTCGTATTGACTTCATTAAGGTGCCAATCGAAACGTCTTTGCAATTTTAAGAACTGATTAGTTTTTGGGGCACTTGGGTCGGGGGGTTTGTTGTTTTGACCCATTGAAGGTTATTTCTGTCATGCGCTATATCTCGCAACCAAACATAGGATTTGCTTGATTAAGGTGTCAGTCGACGCGTATTGACATTTGTGTGATTCGATCAATTTTTTTTAAAAAATTCTTCCGTTTTTTATTTTTTTTTAAAAAGTGCAAAAAATTAGGGCTTTTTTCACAAACAATAAATTTTTAAGCTGAGTTGCAAAAGACAGCAATCAATGGCTTATAAAATTGGTATACACCAAACAGTTTTTGTGAAAAAAACAGTAAAAAATTTATCAATGACTACAAAAAAAATTAAATTAAAAATATAAAATCATTAAAAGTGTTCATACGAATGATTATTATTTCAATAGTTTTTACAGCACCATGTTTTAACTTTAATGAAAAAACTACTTGAATTTTGAAAACCCAAAAAATCACATCAAATTCGCATTTGTGGTAATCAACGTTTTGAATGGAATGTAGTTTTTAGTATTTTTGTTTTTTAGTGTTCGTATGATTTCAATTACTTCCTATCATTTGTGATAAATTTTACTTTTTACATGTAATTCAACCTATTTTTGACTGCATATTCAATGTTTTTCAAGACCAACAGAAAATAAGAAATAACTATTAGTCGCACTGATGTAAAATCGTATAAAAATACAAATGCAGTAATTATGTCGAAGTGATGGCAATTTTGAACAACTATTCAAATGGCCACCACGCGACAAAATCTCTTCAGTGAGTGTAATAACAAAAACTGCATTCATTTAGAAAAGGCCCCCACCGATTGATCCGCGTGAATATTCAATCAAATCAATCTGTCCCCAGCGACCAAAATCCTTACGTAATCAATGGACCCTCCCGTAGATGATATGATTAATACTAACTTATTCCCGTTACTGCTATGAATACCTCTCATTATTATCATATAAAATAATAGTATTTTCAAAATTATTATTGTGTTTAATGTTTTTGATGTTTATGTAGATAGTACTGGGAAGATGACCGTGTAGACCTGAAGGGTCGCTTGTTTGGAATAATTTTCACCCGAAATGTAATAATTTGCAAAATTACGGAAGAGTTTCTATGAATAATTTAAGTATAATTCAATTGAATAAGAAAATATAAAACATAAAAATTCTATAAAAACTGAGTACATTTGAGTAGAACCAAATTTTTTAAGGTGTGTGTATTGGTTCAAAAAAAACTAGCCAATATTTCCATGGAACTTTTCTAAAGATTTGGAATGCTCCCAAAATTAAATTAATGCTTATGTGTATTTTACGACTTTTTGACTTACTTCTCAACTGATCCTAGACTCGATTCTCTTGATTGCTTCCCGTTCAAGAACCATAAATTAAATTTTCTCACACATGTCAAACAGGCGCAACTTTTACAATAAACCATCAACAAAAAATAAACTATTGACAATCTGTTTTGAAAATAGATTTTCAAAATTGTCATCACTCAAAAAAAAATTGTGAAGAAAAAATCGAACTGTTTCTATTAATAAAAAAATGGAATAAAAAAATTCTTACGGTTTCGCCTAGTACAAACCGAACTATTTCGAAGTCTGAAAATTATGTTCTTTACCAAAATAATTTTCCATGGAAATTCGTTTGGTTTTTAAGTCTTGAAGTTAAATGTTTTTGACACGTAACGCTTGTCGATACTTGAAATGATTGTCTCTTCGTTCTAAATTATCTATTTTGTTGTTGTTGTTGCTTCCGTAAAGATACTTTGTAAGAATTCCAAGTTATTTTCCAACGTGGTGGAAATATATTCGAGTCGTTTTACGTTTTACGTTTTACAGGCTGCGTTCTATTTACGTCAATAGACTTTGGGGCCGCAACGCTGTTGTACTCGCACGATGGCGGTCTGGTTCAATCGAAACAATCTTTTTTCCGCTTTAATTGATTTCATTGTAGCGATAACATGCATTAGTGAAGCGCTGGGTGAGTCTGGATGTTGCGAATAGTTGGCAGATCTGTACCGATCAGGAATTGGTCAGGGCTGCTTCTGGGCGAACCGAATGTCTCCACGATTGTCCTTTTCAAGGAGGAGTTCAGAAGAATGCTGTTACTACTCCAAATGAGGGGTAGGTACTTCGGTATTGGTGCTTTAATTCAAACAAATCTAGTGCCTTAGTGTATTTGGAACATTGATTTGTACTGTCTTGTGGTTTGAATATTAAAAATAAATATCTGGAAAATCGACGTGGTGGCTAAAGTGTCGTTTTATTGGCCAATAAAAATATTGATTGCCATCCCATAGACGCCAATGAGAGGAAATTTAGTAGCCTGCCGCAACAATCCTTGGCCGCAAAGCAAATGGAAAAATATAGCATGGTTGCTTAACAATAGACACCGTGTAATCGATCAATCCGTTCAATTAGCGTGTGCATGTGTGGTTGCGCAACAGCTAGACATAATTTGTGGGTTGAGTTTTGTATCGATGACGAGCGAATCCACGAGAAAACGCAGCCAATTGCGTAAGCCACATTAAAAAAACCATGTTTAGATGCGATTCAAGAGTAAATGACACATTAAAACTCAATAATTAGCTGAAAAGCACGAGTACCAGAAAGTACGCATCTAGGGCCAACACCATTTAATACCATCTATCCATTGATTGACTTCCTTCGAGCTGGTGAGGCCGCCAACAGTCGTCTAATTAAGCACAAGATACACACTACTGTTGTGTAGACGAGACGCCGCAGATACTTACAATTAGACGCAAAGATCCAATTCCGTCATAAGCGGACGAGTATGAATGGATGATAATGTAGACCACTCTTATTTGTTCTATTATTATTATTCTTGTCCGTGGTTCAACACGAACCTGCTTTAACTCTGTCGACGTCAATTGTTGGCTGCACTCGCGTAGCTGTATCTCATGAGCAATTGATGCTCATGCAGATTATTACGGTACAGAGCAAGTAAAGTAGATAGTTTAAGGCACAGGGTGGAAGATAAAGAGAAATGTATTTCTAAGAATTAAAACATAGGCAAGATCACTCTTTTTTCCTTTCCATATTTCAAGACTTACTGAAAAATACTGCTTCCAAACGTATGAAAATATAATATCTAGCGTCAAAGTAAGCGATCTCCAATTTGGACCATGTTGACTCAGAATAACCACCCTATAGTAATCATGCAAGCCTATACCATATGTGACGATGCTTAACAGCACAATTAGAAAATATCGCTACTGTTTTTAGAACAATTTGACCGTGCACTATTATTATAAATAGAATTAGACTGATTTTTGCATGGCGACGCTGCCATTTTCGCGGTCCAAGGCAGTATTTTCAACGCTTGTACCGATGGGCACTATTGATGGCCACATTGCATTTATTGCATGTCCTTCGCAGCGATATCTCGACGCAGCGGCTTTCGTTCCGACTCTGCAATTCTGGATGCTTGTTTGCAAATAATTGCACTGAGTACATGTTTGTTGTATTCTGTTTGCATGCATAGTATGTAGATGAGATAGGAATTTTATAGAGGGGACGAGAAGTGGTCGTGTTCAAGCCAATCTAGGGAATGCATGGATAATTCTGGCAAAAGAGATTATTCGCAGAAGGCAATAGTGCAAAGATCAACTAGACGAAGTGAATATGAGAAAATTTTCTAATCTTGATTAGCATAAATCCCAATTGAATTTCGATTAACAGCTAGTGTTATATATTTTCGCATAATAAAGTGGTGACCTTTGAGTTCCATTCGTCTACGCGATGTACAAAAATAGTGCAGCCATGAGAAAATAAGCCTCCTAGAATTCGGAAAATTAATTTTTCATCTGAAAAAATTACAGTAGCACTTAAACATATATTCTGTATGTTTCTTTTCTGGGCTCCCGAAATTTTACAGGATAACAGTTCATTTTCAAATCAGTATTCTCGTTGCTTCTAAGGCCATATTTTAATCTTCATTTTCAAATCAATACTTTTTTTGCTTCTAGCACGACCTTTTATGTTATTTCGTATCGGAAAAATTGAAAAAAAATAAAATAATTTCAAAAAACCTTGTGCCGATAAATGTGAATTGCTATTTAATATAATTTTTTTTAAAAATAGTATCAAGAAGAAAATTTTATTTAAAAATATTTTTCAATGAAAACTACTGGAAACTTTAAGTTTTCATTCAAATACAATAGCCTGTCACTTATATTTCTTAGTTCGGACATAGTCTTTCTGAAAATAACTGGACCGTCCATAGAACTGAAATGCAAAAAGCATGCAAATGCACCACAACGCAAATATTATTAATTTTTTTGGTTTATATGAACTTTCAAACAAACATAAGTGTTTTTTTTTGAAAATGTTTATTCGTCGAGATTTGTTTTTTCCTAACAATATTTTGGATAGCCACTTTACGCATGATGTAATACCTAATTTTAAATATAAAAGAGCGTAAATATTCACCAACATTACTTTGAAAGATGGTCTACTGTATTTTGTTATTTTTTAAAAACAACGTAAATGTTCTGCGTAGCATTTTTGAGAAAATTTTTTAAAAATGTTTAGAAGATGATTCTTTTTGTAGAGACATAGAAAATATGACTTGAAAAAAAAAATTCACCCATTTTTGACGGAAAATAATTGAATGTAACTTAAATAAGTTTTATTTGGTATAAACGTAAATATTGTTTTTCTATTACGCTTTTCACTTTCCAGGAAAACTCAATCCTTGTATAGATTTTAGTTTTTTTTATATAATAGTTCCTTTTGAGTTCGCAAGGTTAATGAAAACAGATTTCAATTCATGTTTGCTCCAATGACGATAATCCTAGTCTTGCAGCATGAAATAGATTCCATTCTACTTCTACTTTTGTGCAGTTATTTGCATGTCGTACTTTGCTGATTAAAACAGTACCTATTATAGAAAGTCGACAAAGTCCTGCTGGTTTTAGCCTCATCATCCTGAACTTCCTCGTCATTTGCTGGTGGGTTTGTTTTTAATTGAAACTTTTACGCATCTAATTTTTAGTTTACAAAGGCTCGGAAAAAGCTTGTAAAATATAAAACAAACACTAGACAGAATTATAACTTTATATTAATTCACGATTTAATTGCATTTTTCTTTAATTCTTATTCAGAAACTATCAGGATATAGTTAGCTTTCGGTTTCATGGTTACAAGGTGATTCCAAAAGAAAAATTGAAAACCTCAATTACAACTAGCCGAAAAAAGTAAGTAAAAGAAAAACGTATATCACATTGGAAAAGGAAACCTTGGTAGTACGTAATTATGGCACTGACTGTTGGTAACTGTACATTTATTTTATCTGCCATTAGTCACACAATATATTGTTGGATTAACAGTAGTTCGCCAATATATGACATGCTTATCTCAAATGAAAAACATAACTCTGCTGACTGTCTGATTCTGACTGCGCGACATGTTGCACTTTAATTTCGATAAGCAAAGTTAAGACGCATGAATTCAAGTGAAAATTAAAATTTAATGTTAATTTAGTGTTTTTCAATCGACGTTTGTTATTTTTTTGTGTAATTGGGATATTTCTTTTAATAAAAATTAAACAGTGTAAAACATGAGCAAGCAGAGTGATCTACCACCGCCCAAGAGGGCTGAGATTCAAGCCTTCATAATAACGAAAATTTACTCAAACCAAGAAATTTCGAGAAAGACTGGCGTCTCAGGAAAAAGCGTCAGAAGCATCAAAAAGAAAATTGATTGAGGGCAAAAATTAAGCCCCAAAAGGAAGGTGCACTGTGGAAGGAACCCGTTATTAACGTCGAGATCAGAACGTTGTCTCAAGAATATCTGCCTTTCATTTTCATGCAAAATGGTGCTCCTCACCACTCTGCCCGTTTAGTAAAAACTTTCTTAAATTAGACTAATATCTCTCTATTAAGCTGACCGGGAAACTCCCCAGATATGAACCCGATCGCAAATGTTTGGGAGCTTATGAAGAAGGAGATGGTTGGTTGGTTGGTTGTAGTGGCAGCGCCTTTTGTCAAAAGGCGGCTCACTTAGGCCAAGATAGGCCCAATGTTGAGATTTCTTATGGAAATTTTCTGATTTATCAGCCAGTCCACTGCCTTATGTATTGCGATGACCTCTTCCTGAAAAACACTGCAGTGATCTGGTAGGCGGAAGGATAGTCTCAGGCCTAGCTGTTCGGAGAAAACGCCACAGCCAACTTTTCCATCCAGTTGTTTCAACCGATCTCCCTTTTGTGAATGCGTGCTGCGCATTAGAGAGTGGTTCCAGAGTAGCTCTCAAATGAATCTCTATCAGCCGTTCCAGAGTTTTCAGCAGAAAAGAGTTGAGGCTGATAGGTCTATAGTCCTTAGGTGAGGAGTGGGATGTCTTGCCCGCTTTGGGTATGAAGACTATTTTAGCTTCTTTCCATCGCTGTGGAATGTAAGCCATCTGTAGACATGCTTTAAAGACGGATTTAGCCATGGTAGCGCTATATTAATTCCCTGCTGGATATCAACAGGTGAGATGTTGTCCATTCCAGAATATTTAAAGGGTTGAAATGAGCTGATTGCCCAGCGTAGGAGCCGGTCGTCTACAGGCACAGCGGTTGACAGGCAATTCGGGGGCGTATGTGGATCAGCTTTGTCAGCCACATCCCCACTGCCCGGAGAGTGTGTGTCCAGAGAGATAGAAGAGGGAGATAGCAAAGGAAAACATAACGACTAAAACTCGGCTAATTGAAAGGATTATTGAGGTGTGGAATCATCATACACGCATGCAAGAGATCGTGCAGACCTGTATTATTAAGCATGCCTCTTCGGATCGAGGCCTTGATTGCCGCCAAACAAAATATTAATTTTTTTCTTTATGTGAATATTTATGAAAATAATATTTTTTTTGATAATACAGGTTATTTTACTATTCATGGCTTTTTTATTTAATTAAGTGGCGAAATTGATATTCGTGGAAATATAAATAAAAGAACCGGAGTGCTTAATGTTAATAAAGATTATAATCTGATAACTTCAAAAAATTCAGGTGCGTCTAATAAGTTCGCCAGGGACTCTACATACATTTGTTCGAACACATTTCCCTTTCCATGAGAAGATAAGACAATTCTTAGCTGGATTGTTTGAAAGCAACCAAATTAGTTGCAGCCTTCCGAAAAACCATGCTTCTTTGCAGTCTGTTGGTAAGTTACACTTGGTTTAGCAATGGTTAGCAAAATAAATAGACCTTCATTTGAAATATGTCGTCCGTTAATTACGTAAGGCTTTTATGTGGAGGGGTTTAGCCCGATTGAATTCTTCCACGGAGCAAATTTTTACACGATTTTTTTAAGGAAGTGACTGTGACATATATGACAAAACTATGGTTCAAAGGTTGTTGAACGTTGTTTTTTCCCTGTAACTGAAATCTTCCGAGCCCTTACCATTGCGGAAAATTTCCAACCGTTCCTTACCTAATTAACGGATGCTCTCAACTGAAAAAAATTATTAAATCATTTTATGAATCAATGAAATGCAACAGTCTGATATTCATTCGCTCGATGGCTTAATACAGTTGCCACTAAAAACAATGAGCGTCCGTAGAAAAAAAATAGTAGTAGACAATGCCAGATAAGATACACGTTTCGTGATTGTTTCTGCCATGCACACACACACACGCCACGCCGCGTTCTCACATAATTATCTTCTTCTTCATTGCGTGGCGTATTGTCTTTATCACATTATAAGTTATCTAGCGAAAAACCATGCAAAAATGTAAAAAAGTAACGGCCACGAAGGGAAAAGCAAGAGTCACCAGCCAGCAGTCCCATCTTGCCGGGAACAATCGTTGTAGCTAAACTTCAGATACATGTAATTAATGAAAATTGCCCGAACTCCCAAGATGTTATGGTGTATCTGCATTTTCCTCGTAGACGCAGGCTGTCGAGGCTTGGTGAACCTTGGTACGCCGTGGAAGCTCCCTCGTTCCGCATGCAACGTATTAATAATAATTTTTTCGCTTTTGTTGCTTCCGCAACGTTCGCTGCGTTGGTTAATTGCAAGTTGCAGCCGCCGTGGCTGAACGTGGAGTCAATGGAGTTTTGTCATTCTGTTCCGGCGTGGTTGTCGCATGGTTTGTGCACTTAGCGTTCGTTTGACATATTGCACTCGGCGGTTTCGGCATGCACAACATATTCTTTGAGCTAACTGTGTCACTTGCTCAACATCCCCTCCGTGGAGCCACACACCACCATTCGGTTCGGTGTGCACCATCCAGTAAAAAATTTTCTGCAAACTGCCATGAAAATTGCAATAATTCATGTAATTCCACGCTGAGTGGTTAGTACGGTTGCACGAAAAAGTGTAACTCAATCAAATCAGGTTGTATGCAGAAAACCGTTTGATTAAGATTCGCTGCTTGATGAGTTCTTTGATGTGATTATATCGCAAAAAAATCTATGTTGTTGCATAGCTCATAAAGTGGAAAACACTAGCAGTTGTAGAATGTCGGATGGAAAGATTCCAATTCCTAAAGCTCAATCTGGAGACCCATATAATTTTTTTATCGCTTTGTTTTAATTAACGTATCTTTCTTACGTACAAGAAAATA
The DNA here is from genome assembly GCA_963942545.1 of Oxycera nigricornis. Classification (NCBI taxonomy): domain Eukaryota; kingdom Metazoa; phylum Arthropoda; class Insecta; order Diptera; family Stratiomyidae; genus Oxycera; species Oxycera nigricornis. The sequence goes on along the minus strand of OZ012663.1, from coordinate 6,395,161 downwards.
ACATTAAGTTTTGAAATCTTATAGCTGAGGTGAGTCTTGTTCGTTGCCGACGCTTTTGTTAGGAATTCATAATTTATTATTATTGCACGTTACATTGAAATTAACATTTATCCTAAAATGATAGATTTTTTGAGACGAGAAATTTTTTGTTCAAAGGGTGCAAGGGTGAATGAGCAACTTGTTCACGTATTTTTGTTTTTGTTTTATTATATCTTCTTTGATCGTTGGGATGTCCAGATCTCTGTGTATACAGGCGTTTTTAACGTGCAACGGTGCCGAAGTAATCGTCCTTAGAATTCCAGATTGCGCTCTCTGTAGGAGTTCTATGTTAGATATGCTTGCTGAGCTCCAGAGTGGAATACCGTAGATAGGTTTGATAATTGCTTTGTAGAGCAGATTCTTATAGTCCAGGATTAGTTTGGAGTTATTTAGCAACCAGTATAGATTTCGGAATTTAAGATTGACTTGAGCCTTCTTGCATTCAATGTGCTTCTTCCAGGTTAACCTTCTATCTAGGTGAATACCAAGGTATTTAATTGAAGAAGCTTGCGGAACAGGCACTCCGTGGAGTGATATTTCAGGGCAAGTTTACCTGTTAAGCGTGATGGTTATATGGTTACTCTTGGTTTCGTAAACTTTTGTTCTCCATTGTGCCAGCCAAGGTTCCACATTTCTTAGGTGGTCGTCCAGGATTTGAGAAGCCATATGAGGGTTATCGTGAGCACAAAGAATTGCGGTGTCGTCAGCAAAAGTGGAAGTAAATAGATGATCGCATGTTGGTAAGTCTGCCGTATATATCAAATAAAGCAATGGCCCGAGAACACTTCCTTCAGGCACGCTAGCTCCGATATTGAAGGAGCGAGAAATAAAGCAGTTTTGCTTGAAGAAGAACTTCGTGCCAGTCAGATAAAGACTCCATAACTTGATGCGTATTTGCTGAAAGTTTGCACTTGATTTTATAAATAAGCCCTTCATGCCAGACCTTATCGAACGCTTGCGCAACACCCAAGAACACGGCTGCGCAGTATTGTCCCTTATAAAATTGACCAGAAAATAAATTAACATTGACGAAAACATCTTGAATAATCACTACTTTATAAATTTCTAGGTCAGAAAATACTGTTTACATCCTTCTCCGTAAGCATACATAATCTCCTTTTTTCCAGTTTTGTATGTTTTCCAAAAATGGATTCTGTGGTGATAGAGCTTCACTTGTGACATAGTTTTTGTTTCATTCCCTGTCACGTTTTCAATTGAAATGTCCAATTCCGGCAGGAGAGTTACGTAATGAATTCTGTTGAAACTTTTGCATTATCCACCTGTGCACCTTGAATTTGATAAAAAATCTCGAACTGAATATGAGTATTTTAGAGAAGGGCACCGCGCTCCGATTTTAATTCGTAGGTTTTCGTGGCCAACAGTTTAAATTAAATTATTGCGAACGTGGTTGTGTTGTTTTAAGTATAAACTAGAAGTGAATTAAATAAACAAATATTTTTTTCGTAAATTCTGTAACCAAAGTTTAAGTTGAAACAGGAAAGCAATTTATGAACAACATTTTCAGCTGAAAAAAATTGAAAGTGAAATAGTTTCGTGAATTAGGTTCTTATTTGCTGCTAGTTAAGACAGCATAAGCTTTGCTTCCATTATTGGGAATCTTGAAAATTTTCCAAATTAAAATCTCACTTCTATCATTCATCTTAATTATTTAGGATAAATGTTTTAAAAAAGCCATTTCGGAGCTAAAATCAATATTAAAACAATTCAATATTTAATTCTAAGCCCAGTAGTAAAAGTAACTATTTTTGGGGCGTATCTATAGTTCATATTAAACTTTTTAGTCAATGTTTCTTGGCTAATTTCAGCGTAAATTCATTCAATTACACAACATTTCAAAAAGTTCGTTAAAACAACAAAAAACTATCATATTTTTCGGAAACAATAAACTATCATATATTTTCGTGAATCAAGTGTGTAGTGTAGTGAATTATTTTTAAATGCAAAGCCAGTTTTGGCGCTACAAACTTGGTTTCTCTAGAAAATTCATATTATAAGAGTTAGTATATACAATTTTCTCTATTTAGATTTCATCTTCTTTACGGTGTATATGATGATAAAATCATTTTCTCTTCATCTTTTATAGTTGAATTCTCCAAGAATTTAACGATAAGTACATTTTGATGTTGCACGGCACTACTTTAAATCAAATATCTTCAAAGGTTTCATCGCAATCAAGTTCTTCATTTGATTGAGATGAGACTTCTTTTATTGGGTCTTCTTGTTATCAGGTTCATAAAAATATAATAAGTGACAAAATATATTTTTACAGACAAGTAAAAAGTGCTTCAGTATTGCTCGAAGATTAACTTTCCAGCAAAATATTCATTCAAACATTAATTGAAAATTATTTTGTGTGTTAGCTGATTTTGCATCCGAAAAAGAAGATAATGTGTACTAATGCCGTTTCATATTTAAAGCGATGACATGTTTTTCATTCGATCATACTCAACTTTTTAATTCTTTTTCAACTCGTAAAAACGGCATACGTATTTTATGGTTAACCATTAATTATTTTGTTGATATTCTTCTTCATTAAATTGATTGAATTTTCTTATTATGCCTTAAATTAATGTTTTCATTTGACACTCTCTTGAATTAATCTTAATTTTTTCTTGTTTTGTTCGATGACCGATTTGAAAGTCCCCATTTTTCCTATTTTCTCGCTTAACCATTCCGCATTTATTTATTTATTTTTAAAACCAGTAGCGTTTACAAACTGTTTTCTATTCATTCAAATATCGTTGATAGATTTTTTTTTGGAAAACCTATTCAGCTTTCAAGACGATTCTCGATACAATTTTACCATTTTCTTGTCCATTTAATTGAAGTGAATTTTTTAGACTGACTTTGGGTTCAATAAGTGACCATCATGTAATTTTGAAATAAATATTTTTAAATAAATTTACGATACAATGAACTTTTTTCGCAAAAGAAATAATGACGATCGGAGGATAATTTTCAAAAACAGGTAACATAGCATAGTTTTTGAAAATAAGTATTCGTCAAAACCGCTCGTTTTTTATTTTTATCAGAGTTTTTCACTTGTTATTGCTTTTGCTAATGAAATTATTTTGTTGAACTCTCTAAATTTTGGTTTTCATCTTCGATTTTGTACAGCTCAGTAAAGTGAAATTAAAATTTTACGAATCTTCAACAGAAGCACTTTAATTTTCAAAATGAATAGAAGAAAAGAGAAAATAATTTTTTGAATTATTTGACACTAACTTTTTATTGTTTTTAGTTGAATTTGACAAATGTGAAACATATTCCAAGAAAAAGTTTTGACCGAACAATCAAGGGCAAATTGATAGACAAGTTGAATATTTTCCTTGTATTTTTTCTTTATCTCTGTGTTTCGCTAATAAGTTTTCAACACAGGAAAGATATCGCCTAGTGTTCCTTCCCTTCACCTCTTTGAAATAAATCAATTCACTTCGACCTTGAAAAATTTCACCTGTTCAAAATATTCATAGCTCATATTAGGCACATGTTGGGTTGCACATTTAGTCGTGGAGACACGACCACATGCTACCCTAAATTGGCATCCCCTAAGGAGGTGGTTCCATAGTTTGGGGAACGTTTTCCTAAGCACAAAACGCTGCTGAGAGAATGTGAACTTCCCTTCGACAGTCCCAACCTGGCAAAGTGGTGCCCGTAGTAGTGGTGATGAAGGTGAGGGTTGTCACTAACGAGAGGTTGGCCACCTTATACTAACGATTGCTACGATATATTTATATGCACGAGGGCTCCCAACAACTTAAACTTTTATTATTTTTATTTAGTTAGTTGGCTTGTGTGTTTGTTTGTTTGTTCGACTCAGTTTCCTGCTATTGTCTCACTTCACGTGCTGCTTAATTGTAGTTTTCCATGAGCTATCCTGCTAATTACCGATTGTCATCGTGAACAATTTGTCATGTTAAATAATAACCAGAAAGTTGCTGTAAATTAATCATTCAACATGTACCATATCGTTTGATTAAGAGATAGCACATGTTCAGCGCGAAGACGATGCGTCGCGTTGACGTGGTTGTAGTTAATTGAACAATTTATCTGAAGGTGAAGAATTAACGATTGTATCTGTAGTGCGGGAAGGAGCTGGGGGAATCCCCGGGCTATTTAATAGCAATTGTGGTTTTAGCTGGAACCAAGCGAAAAAGATCTATCTACCGATGGATTTATAGCATAGAAAAACACAGTTTCAAGAACTTTTTCTGTCGTGCAATGAATACTTTATGGATTGGTTAAAAAAGTGGTCGTAGCTATCAGACCCATTAATATTTAAATGGGAGGAAAGAAATACATACTTTGTGCTAAAATAATGCATACAAACATGTCTATCGGCTCTTGAAATTCCAAATAAATCTTTCAAAAGGCATAAAATCCACGCAATTCATAAATTTTGATTGATACCCCATTGTATGTGCCGCAATGGATGCATTGGTCCATAAATTCCAGTGAATGATTTTGTTCTGAATCGTGGTATGATTTTGTCAATAAAAAATAAAAATAACATATAATTGGGATGATATATTCTGAAAGTGAACGTTGTGACGCAACTTTAGATTAGACAGATCGTATAAAATATGTTTCTATGAAAATTTGTTTTCTGTTTAGAATTCATCAGGAATGATGGTGAATTTTTTATGGATCGATGAAAAGTGTTTAAATTTTGAGTTTTATTGCTTTTTGAAAAGACATTAAAAAACAATAAAATCAGTATAGTATTTGCGACAATTTATAGCGTTGTATTTCAACGTTCAAAAATAGACCATGCTAAGATTTCAAAATGGAAATTCATGTTACCGGCAGATTCGCGGCCTTTGATACCCTTGTCAGTTGGATTCAGATGTGTAACAGGTCAACATTATAAAGATTTGTTTGTGATTATCATAACTTTTCAACGAAACTTGAAATAAAAACGATATAAAAAATTGACAATTATTTAACTTGAGTTCGTACGTTTCGTGTAATTCATACGCAGTAATAATGAAGGGTTGTCAACATGAGAATAAAATTTGATGTTGCTTTTCGTTAAAGAAATGTTAAAAGTCATATCCAATCTAAGATTTTTGTTACATATTTTTGTAAATGAGATGGTTCGTTGTAATGCTCGCTCTAACTTTTCTTGGATTTTTTTCTTAAACACGGTCCATTCTCGACGAGCTTTTTCATAGACTTGCATAACATATTGCAAAATAATTCATGAAAGATAAGTTTGCATGTGTCTATTATGGTATTGAAACATCTCCTTACATATTCTATGAAACGCATCACTAAGGACTCAATTTTATAAAGGAGAAGTGTGTATCAGGCAAGTTGCCATAAATATCTTTCAATGAATTCAGCATATTTATTAACATGTAAACACTGACAAATAATAGGTTATTTTTTTTATTTTTTTTATTTTCTGACTAACTCTAATTCTCACTAACGATTCCCACATACTAGTCCATGCGATGCCTAGAAATTTTACTATACCATAAAGAAAACTAGGTATTTTTTTCATTTCAAAATCATGGAATCCTCTAAAATTTTGGAGTCTTCTTCTTAAAATCCTAGATATACGAGGGGTGATCAAAAAGTAATGAGAATCACAATAAAAGACGGTGATGACAGTTACAAAAATAATTTATTTTTCTACATAGTCTCCTAACAAGGCAATACATTTAGTCCATCTTTTTTCTAAACCCAGGATTCCCTGAGAAATTTTTTTTTGTCTTGACCCTCCCAAAACGTCTCAACAGCGGCCATCACTTCACTATTGTCTTCAAATTTCTTGCTTGGAGGTGTTACTTGAGACGAGGAAAGAGGTAGAAGTCACTGGGAGCTAGATCTGGTGAATAGGGTGGGTGTTCCAGCAGTTCGAATCCCGTTTCTTGAATGGCAGCCATCGCAACTGCGGCTTGTGAGCCGGAGCGTTGTCTTGGTGAAACAGCATTCCAGCTAGCAGTTTGTCGCGTCTTTTTGTCTTAATGACTTCCCGCAATCTTCGTATTTGGTCAGCGTAGTAAAATCCCGAAATTGTGGCTCCCTTTTCCAAATATGCCATCATAATTATTCTTCGGCGTCCCAAAAAACGGACGCCATAACCTTTCCCGCCGAACTTGACACTTTGAACTTCTTCGGTGTTGGTGAGGAGGCTCGCTTCCAAGTCATCGATTGTTGTTTGGTTTCAGGATCAAAATGGTAGATCCAGGTCTCGTCCATGGTCACGAAACGTGACAGAAATTTTTTCCGATCTGCCTGGAACTTTTGGAGATTCACCCTTGAAATATCGACTCGTTTTTTCTTGTGCTCGTCGGTTAACATTCGCGGTACCCAACGCGCAGAGACCTTTTTCATCTGCAATTCGTCCACAAGAATTGTTCGAACGCTACCGTATGAGATCCCCGAGAGCTCAGCTAGGTACATGTCTGACGGTCACTCTTCGATCTGACAACACAACATCTTCGACCTTTTTCACGTTGTCTTCAGTGTGGGACGTAGATGGGCGTCCTTCGCGGTGTTCATCTTCAGTGGATGTTCTTCCCAGCTTAAACTCCTTGGCCCAGCGTGCAACTGTGGAATATGGAGGAGCAGAGTTCCCCAATGTTTCCTCTAAGTCGCTGTGTATGTCTTTGGTAGACATTTTTTTCAAGCAGAGGTACTTAATGACTGCTCTCATTTCGTTTTTCTCCATTTTGATGTTATCTCTTCGCCGGTTTGTATTCAACTGAATGTCCCTCCCGTGAATCGTAGTCTATTTATTTGATTTTTTCATGCTGACCTAGTGAGTTTATAAGCAAGCGAAAAAAATTTTGTTGGATTTTTTTGCGGACTGGAAGTAACCGTTTCTCTTTACTTTTTGATCACCCCTCGTAAGCTGCAAATTCACGTTAAGAAAGATTCTCTGGACCGAATTTCAATGCTTACTATGTGGAAATTCCAAAGAAGTGAAGTAAAAGTCCGAATACTTTCATTTGTGAATGATCCTCCATTATAAAGATTGAAATAAATACTATTTTACTTCTTTCTGTTCCATTGAGCCAAACTAAAGACGGTGAGAGCCATTAAGAACAAAATAATAGGAAGCTAAAAGCATTGCAATTGGGCCGAAAATCTGTAACAAGAAGTTATGGATGAAGTTCCCTCGAAGAAGACTTTTTTAAGGAGGCTTGTAGTGAAAACTGTTTGACAAAATTTGATTTAAACCAAAGAAAAGTTTTTCTGATGTGCATGGTCGTTGAAAATGATGAACAGTAAAAAAATGGTTTGCATTTGAATGGAGCGCTAGGTCATAGCAGCATTGCGACGAAAGTTAATTTTTAAATATATTTGTGGCAAATTTCGGGGAAACGAAAGTTTATCTACGGTTAACCTGTAATTCTCAACGACTATAATTTTTATTTCAGTTCAAAAGAGGCTGTCATTCATTTAATGATAATTGGCGACCAATCAACTTTGTAAGTTGGCCGCTTTCATAATTAATAATGATAAAATGGGTCAATTGTAGTCTTCACATTTCCCGCACATAACTCCCATCCACCCCTTTCGACTTCCTGTTAAATATGTGTATTCTACATTCATTGAATATCTTTCATGATTATTTTATGGCTCCCTTACATTAACAACAAACAACAATCAATCATTTCTAGGTTGCTGACACACTAAAGTCAATTTTCACAAAATCGAATGGAAAAAGTCATTTGTTATGATCCACGTTCGTCTTTGGGTGTTTTGTCTTTCGACGCTTTCCCAAGCATTGGAAATGTCCTTGCGTCTGGGGGATTTTCTTTTGCGACACAAAACCTGTTAGTAGATATTTCCGAAGAATGTTTGAGTACGTATATACGAGGATCTATTTATTTATATTTTTATCAATAAAGATAAACCACGTTGTATTGACTTTTGTGTAGTCGAGATTGGGTTTGGTGATAATCAGAAAAGTGTTCCATTCGAAATCGTTCTATCATTTGTGTGACGTTGCTGGGGTGTTATCAGTAAAGGAGCAACTTTGCTTTACGAATTAGAAGTGAATTATTCAATCGCTATCGGTGCGAACTTTGTATTTGGCGCCAAATTGTTTGATTTTTTTGGATAGGTAAATGCTTATGCCATTTACAAGACCAAGTTTAAATTTAGCATTGAACTAAGGTAAGCCGTCTTAATTGTGATATATTATAACATTTAAAAAAATGATGACCGAAATAAGTACAGGAAAAATAATTGAATATAATTATGCTTTAAAACTTGATTTCTAGAAAAAAATCTTCTTGAAAGGGAAAAATTCTATTGTTGAGAAGATACTCACTATGCATTGTTTTGTGGTGTTTTCGCATGAAAAACAAACTGAGAACTGATAGGAAGATGAAGAAAATGACAAGCAGTGTTTAAAAGAGGAAAAGACTCAATTCGATTCTGTGCGCCATCAATGATGATTGTGATCAAACTTAGGACCATAAAATTTTTCCTACAAAAAATCAATTTTAAATAAGTTTCAAACATAAAACATTGATAAACAACAAATTTTACAAAAATAAATGAAACAATCTATTGAATTGTATTTCGTAAACTCGAAAATTTTAACACATTTTCGCTCAACCATCGATTTATATTTTACAAAATTTATTAACCACATTGACGTCCTTTTTTTCTTTTCAGGAAAATGTTCATCGGAGGTCTCAGTTGGCAGACAAGTCCAGGTAGGTTTAAATTTTAAACTGAGAATTCGTTAGATGACTTCGCAAACGACCTGGTGTAGTATATAAATAATGGGCAGCTTTAACTTTCAAAAAACCATTTTAAAGTCCAAACTAATTGCACAGCCTTCTTTGGAACTGCAAAATTCATTTTTCACAAAAGTGTCGACTGTCTTCGAATCGGTCGAAAACTCAAAGAGAATACTATGCGGCACAACAAAACATGGATGCATAATTGTTACTTGCCGTGTACCATGGAGCTTCCATCCCAAGAAGACTTCTTTGAATGAACATTTTAGTTAAGATACAATTTCCTGTTCTTTCGAATGATAATATTTTGCTTTGCATACAATTTTTTTCTTTCTGTGTGTGAAGCACGCTGTAAAGAAACTGAACTGGAGAAAAAATCTTTGGCTCATTTCCTCTCTGTTGCATCGAGATTCATCGTTGGTGTATCTGTTTTTTGTGTTTCTGGCGTGTTGGATTTTGAAATTAGTCTGCATCAATGTAGATGGATGGGTGGATGGATAGGTGGATAGGTAGATGTAGCTATATAGACTGATATCTATATGGACATAGAGCCATGTCGTCTTCCTTCATATCAATATAATGATGATTGCGCGACAGTGCATTTATTTCACAGATACTTTGTGTAGATGCAGCAGAAGCAGATGCACTAGCAGCACTGCAGTGACGTAGTACAGTTTGTGTAGGGTGGCTCGTCATCTTGTTGGCGTTGCCTAGTCGAGTGGATTTCAAGAGGATGCATTCGGCCTGCAGATCAACTGAAAAGGTTTATTTATCTTTCTTATTAATTGACGACATCAAAGGATGTGACTGAGATGGGGAAGAACGCGTGCAGCTTTATCGCCACTAGTGTTTTTGCACTAATGAGACAGTTGCAGTCACCGATATACATTGTGCGATGAATGAATTTACTCACCTGTTTCTCATATTCTTGCTATGGAATCGGTTCATAGTATATGCTTCGTGGGCTCCAAGTTGTGATTTGGAATCCTTGAATTTCTTTAAAGGTCATTTAAACTGATCGAGAATGAAGTTTTGAAAAGGATAACATATTTGTGTTGTTGTCGACAAAAATCCAAGCTATAGTAATTTTTAATTTCAACAATAATAACTTGAACTATCTGCATGTACTTTAAATGCTCGTGAATTTGAAGATTGGAGAATGTCACCACAGGAGCATACCTACATCAAATTTGTATCTAAACAAAGTAGAGAAGCTTATTTAGGTGAGAAGCGAGCTGCTGGGCGATTAGCGAACTTATAGTAGCATCGCGTATAGAGAAGCTACTTTCGTATCGAATAAATGGGCTAGTCCGAATTACTTTCGGCTGGGAAATCCTTGCAAGTAAACTTCACTAGAAACACGTGTAAAATAATGTTACGACCTGTATGGAGAACAGTAGGCAATACTATAACGACGAATGTATGTTTGAATTAACAACAAACAAATGGTACGGTAGATTAGCTCGGGTTAACCCAGGTCGTTCCAATTTCTCGAAGCTTAACAACTAGTAGGTCACAGACTGCTGAATAAACACGCATTCACATATACTAAATTGGCTAGCAAAAAAGCGCATAGATCTAGCATTTAATGTGATTACGTGGAGCTTCATTAGTGCAATGTTCCAGTCCATTTCTTTTTGAAACCACTTATCATTATCGGCGCTGTTTCATTTGAAAATACATTTGCTATCACACGTTTTGATATGCTCCAGGCTTTTTGATTAGGAAACTTAATTAGGTGGTAACTGTGGTGGTACTGATGCCGAAATCATCAGATTGGTAGGCTGGGGTTCAATTTCTAAACGGAGTCTAAAAATGCAGGATAAAAATGTATGTCAGTTAGAATCCTATATTTTGTATTTCTTGTGGATGATCTAAGTAGGTTTTCCTAAATTCATGTTATAAATAAATCCTCTTTTGCTAGTTTGCCTAGCCGGAAGTGATTCGAGCCAAATTAACTAAATTTCGAGCTACTTGGTCAAAATGAGACCGTTGTATTCCTAAAATGTTCAATCCCATTTTTTTGTATTTCTGAATGAACATTAGTCAGTGATGAACAATGAATGGCCCAATTTCCTCTGAAAAATAATGAACAACTCTGTGAAAAATGAGAAACGAAAATCATAAAATGCTGATCAATGATTAAGATTTTTGTTATAAAAGAAAATTGGAACAATCTAACAGTTGTTGTATGACTCATTTTCAGATTAGAATCAAGATGAAATGGAGAATAGTAGAAGTACGTAGTATATAACTGTGAAAAAGGCTTAATATACTACAGACTGCTGGGCAAAACAGCCTCAAGTGATTATAATATAAGAGTTTAAAAAAAAGTTTATAGGAAATTCTATAAAAACCTTGCTGTTGTACTACAGAATCGGTCATTCACACAACTTTAATGAAATTTCCAAAAACATAAAATTCAATGTTGTTTCATACATAGCTTACATTTAAGCTAGCTTGCTTCCTTGAATTGTTCAGAGAATTTAAGCTAAGAATATGTTTTCAAAAATGATTGATAAGATTAATTTCATGATATTTACATTGAACATTCATTTTAAGGAAAGGTGAGACAATCCAATATTTTCATTTAAAAGTATGCTTTTACTAAATGCAATCTTTGCATGGCATTCATTTCTGAAGCGCGTATTTTGAATAACACTTCATCGAACATAATGTTCCTCTTTAAACGCGAAGGATATATTATCCCTATGCCATTCTCATAAATAATCTTGGACATAAGCCAACCGAACAGAAAGGATGTGAGCAAATGAAAAGCTCCTTGAGAGAAACTGATTCGCATGGTTATTGATCTAGGATGCTCATAAGAAAAAGAAACGGAAGCATAGACCTAGTGCCTGCATGTCGAATGATACAAAAGATGCAATGCAGCAGGAAAACCCACCCTTTTGTGCACACGCCTTCGTCTAATGGCTGCAATCTAGATGGAAAATATTCTAGACTGCATTCAATGTGCATACTTACTAAGAGCTTCTACATCAACAGCAACAAAGACAACAACAGCTGCACAAGGATGCATCGAGCTTAGACTGAAAAGCACATCACACTTATGGGCTCGGCTAGCTAACAGCTAGAGCGTCTTGTTCTGTCACCCTGCCTATCATGCTGCAGACACAAGAATACATTCTCAAGATGCTGCTGAGGAGTTTGAAACAAACACGCGACTATCAGGAATCGTTTGATTTAGAAGCAAGCGAACTGAGTGCGGGACATCGGACGTAGACTGAAGCTGTTTGCTCCTTTCGCAACCTCAATCAATTTTGCAATAGTAAATTGTCTACAAGCTACACGGAAAATTCGCTGACAGCTACAAATTTTCACTCGGGCGGAAGGCGAAAGGTATGGGCGAACGAGCTAAGCAATTTTTTATCTCATTGTTTTCGAGTGGGAATCCTGTTATAACAGGGATTGGGCTATTGATAAGCACTTTCGAGAACCTTGCTGAGGTCGAAGGAGGGTTGGACTCGAGAGTAGCTGACGTGGATCATGGCAGACGGGAAAATGAGGATGAGTGCTGCTTGAGATGTTGAAGCATAAGGATTTGTATCGAATGAGGAAAACGCACGTGAGGAAATCGAGGTTATAGGTCAAATTTTTTCAACGGAAAAATATGAGTGGTACTGTAACCGTCTGCTTTAAGTCAATAATTACTTTGAAAAAATTAAACTATACTCTCTTAATAAAGACAAATGGGTAGTGAGCCCAAAATGAATTTCTCTAACGAGAGTTTTAAGCCTGTTTGGCAGTTACATGCGTATCGTTGAAACTCCATCTAAAACGGCACAGTTCAATTTTATGCTCCTCCTAAGAATAAAACTGCTTACGGCGTATACACCCTCAAGTTCTTCCTTGCTCCTGAACATTTCATCGAAGCTGTTTGCAGGATTTCGTTTTAAAAACGATTCGTAAATTACTGCAGAGTTTTTTGCTGCTGAAACTCTTAAAGGCCGCTTAAAGACTTGCGGATTTTTCGCGGTTTTTCTTGAATCGCAGACACCCACGATGATGACTTTACGGGAAAATTTCACTGCCGGCAAGAGGGTTGAATCCAAAAAAAACTACGCCATCAGGTGAGTTGAAAACTATACTTGGCAGCGAATCATTGCGTGCTGCCGTAATTGGCTTTCAAAAAATTAAAGAAGTCCTTATCGTAGCCATCGTTCCTGTTGAGTTCAAGTACTCACTGGAGCTGGGTCGTCTGAAGTAAGAGTTTGGAGCAGGGAACGGTGTACGAAGATTAAGGAATTTAGTAGATGTTGTTGTTTGGAAGGTACAAAAAGTGCGACGAAACGAAATATAGCTGGCGATTACGGTGTTAGCTCAGAAAATAAATGTGAGCTGTTATACTTTTTCTACTTAAATAAGTGAAGTGTACTTACAAACTATTGTTTCAATTAAAATCAGGTCATTTGAAGAAACTCGGCAAATTCTGATTGAAATCGCAATATTGATTGGGCTTTTATTGCACTGAATTGAATCATGAATCATGAATTGTGAAACTGGTGGTTCCTCAAAAAGTGAGTTTTACATGTATCAACTGAGAAGTTCCATCGAGAATTTAGAAAATTAGAGTATTGAAAGATGTGCTTATTAGTTATTTTTATCAATTTTAATCCTACTATGATCTTTCTCCTGTTTAATTAAATACGAAACGAAATAGTTTATTGCTTAGTGGCCAAAAATTTCTATGAATGCTTGGCTGTATACCTTTCAATAAACATCTTTCTGTAAAAGTTTGTCATCAAAAAAATGTTTGGAAATTTGTTTTAAAATTTTGTTGAAGAGTTCATCTTTTTCTCTACGTTCTATGATTTCAAGTTATTATAATGTATTTAGATGATTAAAATGTTACCGAAAAGAAAGCCTTCAGTGGATAAATTATTTTCGTGGAATTTTTTCTAAAAGTTTTTCTACGCAACAGTTTAGAACAAATGCTAATATGAATTCTTAATCAAATTTAAAATAATTTTTTATAGAGTATGTTTTCAACTGTGTTATTCGGAAAATCCAAAATTGAGAGTGTTTTCGCAAAAAATTTTGCAATATTTTTTTGTCTCAGCTGTTGTGTTGTGTATGGGGAGGGGAATAAGCATAATTTTTTTCTCAACTATTATTATTGCTCCGATTATCAAACTTGCTCAGATTTTACAATAGAATCAATTTGAAAATAGAGTTTGCCTAAAGAGTTCTTAAAATTTAAAAGTGGGAAGCTTCGGAAATGGTTTGAATATTTTTAAAAGGTTTTTTTTCTCTAAAAAAAATATTTTGTATTTAGAAGCTTTACATCTTTTAATGATTTTGGTAAACCGATCATTTTTCTAAAAATTGTTGATTGTTGCTTCGGAATATTTTTCTTAAAAAAAATTCGTAATGATTTTTCTCTAGACATTTTCTAACGTAATTTTTGTAGGAGTCATGCCGAACGAGTTTTAAGCCAGAATGCTTTTACGACCAATTGCTACGTTTTCCCGCATAATTTTTCCGTGAAGATTTTTTCAATCTATTTTTGGTCGATGCAATGATTATGACAAACTGTATTTTGATCGTTTTCAGCTTTAACTTTTCATCAAAATTTTTGTTGTTTTTTTATGTAGAAATTCATCGTAGGTTTCTATAAAACAATAAAAATGCGGCATAGAATTTTTTATAGATATTAATGACATCTTGTTTTTGCTCTGGATTTGTACGTTTTCGTAACTTTTCATATAAAACACTTGGTTTTGAAATATAATAAATAGTTTATTTGGAATTGGATCTAAAAAACTTGGAGCATTATTTCTTGACATTTTTGTAAATTTTCTAAAAAAACTGGGCTTAGAAAAAATTTGAGTTGTATTTTTATCACATTCTACACTGAAAATCTCATCAAATGAAGATTGTAAGAGAAACAAATGTATCTGTAGCTGCTTTTTCTTCAAATATTTTTTATTACTTTATTTACATAGCTTTGTACAAGGTTATTTTCCAGGTTATTTTCTATCGTTTTTTTTTTAAATTCTGATTGCTCTCGTTAGTAACAGTTTTTCCTTTTATCACTATTCTATAATGTTACTTTATTAAACAGTCAATGATTTTACAGATAAAAGGCATTTATGGTCTCCTGCTGGATTCCTTGAAATTATCAACAAAGTCGCCAAAAGTTGATGTTCATTTTTTTCTAATTAATCAAATTTAATGATATGCTATAATAATTAATGAGAAAATGTTCCGGCATAAGAAGCAAATGTTTCTACTATACTTTACTATTTACATTTATCTTATGTGTTGATACCCATATGTTTGCATATGTGGGTACATCAAAACTTAATGTGGTATCATGTCGCGTGTCTATTTATTACTTGTGAAGAAATTTGTTTATGGTTCAAATGAATGTAGGCCGCTGTTATCCGAACAATACTAATTGATGACTATACGTTTCCAGCTCATCTGCTTTTATTGGAAATATTTTGGAGATTATTGAACTCCATCACAAATTAGTTTAATTAAACCGAATATGGGAGATACGCATTGTGCTTACTTTGAATCGTGTTTAATTGAAACCATAAAGTGCTTTAACACCACTTCCATGAACGGTTGGAATTGCATGAAAAAGATACGAATCCCAATAAGATTCACTCTGATGTTCACAGCCTCACCAAATACCACACATATTGCCGCCTTGGAATTCAAATCAACGAATGAATTTAGTGGCGGTTGGCTCATCCACCAAAATCGATTCGGAAATGCCTAGTTCTTGTTCTCATCATTATTCAATTGATTCAATTAGATTGAATTGATAACGGATATCTCGACTGACTAGGATATAAGCCTAATGACTGGCCAAAGGAGAATATTGTGATCCTTATGCCTATGCTCGAACGATAGTTGCTTCTGACCGGAACAAATTGCCTTCATTGATGTGTTAAATTGCGTTCGGCTTTAGTAAGGTGCTCAATTTCATTTAACTGCATATATCCAGAACTTTTGTTAGGCTATAACATCTTCTATTGAGTGCAAAAATTTTAATGATTGAAGTGCGTTTCGAATTGTTTCGGGGTCTGTGAATAATAAAATCTGACTATGATTGTTGATATGAAGTTGTTTGCTGAATGCATCTTACAATTAGATATTTTCCAGATCTATGAAATTATTTTGTAGGAAGATTCCTAGTCAGAAGTATCACGATTTTATATGAAATTTTGTCAAAACTGCCATTATGAATATTGTTAAGAGCATCCTGAAGGTATATCCTAAAGTGATTCACAATAAGTTCCATTCAATCAAGGAGAAGTATACAAAGTTGACATTGAATGATGCAAACCATAATATAAATTGTTAACTATCATCGTTTGGTGAAACTCTTTACAATTGTCAACTATTCCTAACATGTAATTGCATTTATCTCCGTATCAAAATTAATTAAAGAATTTAAACGATATTCCAACATCAGCTATTTTCAAACATCTCTAAAATATTCTTGGTGCTAAGTAGAAATTCCAAACACTTTCCTACCACTTATAAATATCCTTGCAAAGTGCCTTTTAACGTGAAATTTTCAATGTAATATCATGATCCGTCGTCTTGCTGCATACTTCCGTATCTTCCTTAAAATTTAATTGTCAACTTTGTTCCATTAGGTTGCGGGTGACTACGATGAAGACTATACCTTGTATCTACTCTACGTTGCAATAGCTATTTTCTTGTCAGACAGGTGACTCCCACCCTAGGCGTTTCAAGTAACTTTTTACGTAATGAATCACGTGTGATGAAGCTAACTGCACGTATTTACAACGTCGTCGTAACAAGGTGATGTGGAAGAAGGATCTGTGCCTGGTTTTTAATACGTTGCTGTAGAGAGTGTTAAGGATAGTGCTGGGTCAGATAAATTCAGAAATGGGGGTGATTTTTTTGAATAAATTTCATGTAAGCGTTCAAAACGAATCCGTTGAGAAACTTTTATTTAAAGTGAGTGGTAACGTGTGAAAGTAACTCAAATTGTCTTGTGACGTGCAATATTGATTCGTGTTACAGTACTTAAAACAACCGAAAGAGGCGGATACTTGTATCTATCAGACAATGAGTTGCAGTTTCTCGAATCTGTCTGAAGGACTTCTTCAAGTACGTACGGCCAGAAATATGTCAAATATGTATATTCAAAACTTTCGAAATTTGTACGAAAATCTCATCGAAAGTTCACTGCTACTTTTATAACACTAAGAACATTGCTCGTCAAATATACAGGTTCAGTGATATTTGGCCTCAAAAGTGTTATTAGTTTCAAATAATTCAAAACATATAGTTTCATTTAATGAAAATAATTTTCAAGTGATTTTTTACTGTTCATGAAATCGCAGTAAATATGGCAAGTTCAAGGACCTTACAGCGATTAGTCATAGCTCACCAAACACTGAATCATCTTCGGTGGAAAAAGGAACCAAATCCAAATTCTTTATTCCCTGAAATAAAAAAAAATCTTTATTTATTTTTTAGATCAGGCTCAATGATATGGACCTTGCGCGTTAACATATCTAATGTCGTTTAAAAAAATCAGATGAAACTTTCAGCTAGTAAATGCTCAATTCTCATCCCTCATTTTCTCGTATAATTTTAAATACCACCACCCAGGCGTCCTTGCGGGCGGCATTAATTTATGCTAAACGACAATTTTCTAGTTCCCGGCCACGAACAATGCTTTTCTGGCCAATAATCATAGAAAAGACCAATTCTCAGTTGAACGTGTGTGAATATTCATAGGTGTGATTAAATTGCTTAGCAGGTTGGCAGAGGCAGGTATTTATGGAGGAACTCTTATGCATGGCAGCAATATGTGAACGTACGTATGGATATGGTGGTGAAACGGTAAATTAATTTTCATACATGCAACGTAATGATTAACACGATGAATTATGGGTGTTGGTGGTTTAAGCGATTTGTTTTCTGTAAAATTAATGGCCAACGATATTGCACAGATATGTCAATTTTAATTATAAACTGGTGTTGCTTGCCGCCACTATCGTTGCGAACGATGTAACGATTTGACTGCGACTTGATGTTGCACATGCCTCCTTCAAGGAGAAGGAGACCCAGGACAGGTGTAAAATAACATAAATCAAAAGCCTTTTCCAACTATTTTAGCAAAATGTTCAAAAAAACCAAAAATATGAATCCAGATTTTAGAAAGGAAATGAAGTGTTTGCTTATCAACTCATACTTTCAAATGAACTGATAAGCCTGTCCAACCCTGAGATCTAGAAAATTAAACCCGTTCACATATAGTTTACTAGGTAACACAACACCCTTGTTAATTAGTTAATCACTAACGAAGCTGCATCCACTTAAGAGCAGTTGCTAGCGCAATTTGGTAACAACATCATCATCATCATCTTGCACCCTCGTTAGCCAAATCACACATACACACATTCAAACCTACAAAAGTCTGCTAATTAGTTTGTACTTCTTTCGTGTTTTCAGTTTGCGGCAACGTTTTTTTTAATTATTACCCTTCTGCCATTTGAAAAGTTCACAACTTAACCCCGTCGTGGAAGTCATGCACTCCACGAATGTAGTTCTCAACTTAATAAGATCAAAGTCATATGAAAAAATTACATTCTCGATGGAACAATTAGCATACGTTCGAGAGAGTGTGAATAATGAATTAGGAAAACCTACAACGTGGCTGCGAAAATCCGGAGGAAAACTTGCAAACTGGCTGAGGAAATAAGGAGGGATTACGTAGTAATCGTGCATCGTTAAGTGTTAATTAGATTAAGAAAGTCAGTTTGCTTGGAATGTCGAAGGCAACGTCTATTGTGATTGGTATTCAGGAATGGTTGCGCTGTTGTTGATAGTTGTGCTGTAGTTTTTCAATTGCATATTAGCTACACAAAGTTTGAGGCCAGCATCTTGATTGTGTCCCGGTCGACATACAACCCGGTTGAAATTTAGGTCAATACGATACGCTAGCAGAAATCTTGGTCAACTAGCGATTTACAAACATAAATATTTCGAATTAGTTTTGAATTTAAAGAATTGAAAAAAAATAGAAGACCTATCACAACTATAACCTATAACTGACAATTCTTGACAAAATGGTCCAAATTGCTGGAAACTTTTAAGTTGGGACCATTCTAACAGAGTCTGTCCCTTTGGCAATCTATGTATTCTTATATATGTATTGACTATTCGTGGTTGAATTGTAGCGTATGTAATAAAGAGCGTTGAATATGTACTCAAATCATAAGTTCATTGTTGAAACTTTAGGCCAATACCCATAAAGGTACCATGGGCCCATTTATTGGTGGATAAGATAGTTTTTATACAGTGCGGATGTTTTCTCTTCAAAATTTATTATACCCTGTTAAAATTTTGCGAAAATCAAATTCATGTAATTATGACGAATTAGCATTGTTAAACTGCACAACCTTTGAACTATAATCCTTCTATGCACACCCGTTAACTTTCATTACGTGCTTGGCGAATACCTTTTGCACATTCTTCGAAATTAACTTTTAACACGTTTCCAAATTAAAACACCTTTATTGAATTTTTGCGCTATAACCTAACTGAATTACCAATAGGAATTCTACGAAAGTCATTGCGCCATATCCTCAATTTACCTTTTAACACCCTTAACAAATTCATTTCTCCGCCTTTCAGTTCGTGCATCGACAGAGAGATAGATACTTTGCCATCATCATTTCCAGCGTCGCCACTTCAAGTGTCGAAAGCTGTAATAGGCAGTGGCTGGGTGGTAGTAGGTGGCAATTGCCTGGGGTGGAGGGTTGGTAGCCTGGCGAAATTGCGAAATCAATTTCCTGATTTCGAGAAATGGCAATGGTAAAATTGTTTTATTTACATCCTCCCACTATTTCCTATTTTGTAGCGTCCTAGGATGAAGGCGGATGAGCCTGGGTGCAATCTAGAAATTGAAAATGAGTTGCGCTCGTGATGAGCAACGTGAAGGAGCGGGCATCAAGCAGTATTTGGAAGGGTTGGTACATTTTGCAAATAGCGTGGTTGATGTCGTTAGGTGTCTTCTATTTGGATGGCAGCCACTTTACGAATATTCAAATTGTTTCCTTCCGCCGGATTTGACAAAGACATCTTCGATTTGATTTTAGAGATAAAAATCAAAAAAAAATACCATGTAGTTGAGTAACAT
The DNA here is from genome assembly GCA_963942545.1 of Oxycera nigricornis. Taxonomy (NCBI): domain Eukaryota; kingdom Metazoa; phylum Arthropoda; class Insecta; order Diptera; family Stratiomyidae; genus Oxycera; species Oxycera nigricornis. The sequence goes on along the minus strand of OZ012663.1, from coordinate 6,375,232 downwards.
TGTTATTCCAACCAAAAATACGGTAAATATTATACAGATTGGTTGAAAATTGAGAATTAAAATCAAAAAACGCGTACGATGTTTTAGTGTGGATAAACTTAAATATTTGATTCGAAGTTTGGACCGTGTTAGTATTTGTTTTTATAGTACTTATTTCAAAAATAATACCTATTCAGAATATTTTCAAAAAAAAAATTATCACTATGCTAGTACCACATTGAATTCTATCAAATAAAGAGGTATAAACTTTTACATTTTGATCGGTTTTGACACTTTATACGCTGTTTCACTACGCATCATTGAGTGAATTTCAAAACTTAAAATTTTGTCGAAATCGATATTGTAACGAGATGTGAAACTTCTTCATAAAACCTTAACCCTGCAGTACTGCTTTCTTGAAATATTCAGGGATCCAAAAAAGAATTTCATTTCACCTGTCTTATTTTTTTCTATTGATCAACAAAAGGAAAATTACAACTATAAAGTTTTCTTTTAAAATAATTCAAACACGGTAATCGTTTGTTAGGCAAATACTCACTATTGAGAATAACCCTCACATGCGCCGGTAGTCCAAACAAGACCTCTTCTAATCTTCTGGCTACAAATCCAAGTTTGGCCCATCTATTGTATCGGAAAACCCCAGGGGAGACAATTCACTGCTGCTGTTATAGCTTCTGATAGACTCAGACATTTGGAGTTATGGAAAAACCACATGAATATAATTCCCGGGCAATAAAGTTGTCGGGAGTAAATAGTGAAAAGTGGTGAATGTGCAAGAACCTTTTCGCTACGGAAGAGTTACGAACTGCTTACTTGGTGGGTTGCTTCCTTAGTTCTTCATCTACTTTAGAACTTCTTAGATTGTCGGCTAGGCCAAAAGCCATTTTACATTGTAGGGGAACTTAGTTCGTATTCGTCTTCGTGGTTATCGTTTCCATCTTTACTTGCGTCCGGGTCCTTCATTGGCTCGTCCCGAGCAATCAAAAGCATCTAAATTGCTATATTTCACGGAAATGATGATGAAATGTTGGGACTATCCTTAAAATTATGTTGACTTGCATAAAATGACTTGACTATTTGCATGCATATGAATGGCGCAAAGTCGCATGGATTTAGGAGTTTTTCTTTGGATTTACGGGTTTAGCAGGAGGTGGTGGTGGTATTGGTGGCAGAGTGGGATTGACGGATATTGATTTGAATGTCAGAGGGTAAATATATTTGAGGGTATTTTTTTCCTCTTGATTTGTCGTCAGTGAAGCGTAGTGATGGGTTATTTGCATTTTTTCTACAACGAATTCAATGGAAAATGTCGATGATATGAAAGTTGTTTTTTACAAAGGCAAAGGTAAAATCCTTGTGTATATATGGTATGTGTTCAATCAAACTTGAAGATTTTAAAAGCTGATTGAAATTCCTGATGCATAAAATGTAATGTACAACAATAGTGATATATTGTTGTGAAAACAAATATACAAATAATAATAATTTTATTGAAAATTTAGTTTAAAGAGGGGTGCATTTTAGGTGTCAAATCAAAACAGTCATTAAATTTTTGTTAATATTCTTGATTTTTCAAAAATCTGTTTGTAAGAGCTCAAATGAAATGTAAAATGAAAGCGAAACTCTTCTAAATAAATATCAAAATTGAAAAGATCATGAGTTTCATGTAGGAACAAATAAGCCATGATTTTTTTCATCTAGTACCATTATTTAATGATTTGTTCAAAGGTTTTAATTGAATTGCAAATACCATTTGTTTTCAATTTCTCTGTTCAGTACCTCAAAATATTTCAAACATGTGTTACTGAATGTGTTTCTTTGCTTGATTAAGCTTCTGATATACTATTAAAATGGGCACTACACACTACACTCTAAATACACTCTACACTACATTCTAAATAATCTCCCCGAAAAAGATGTATTTTCCTATTACTCACTCACTTACAAACGTAATCAGAAACGGGGACAGTTATTCTCATTGCATCATATCCAGGATGATACTGACATCAAGACCACCATGTTCCATGTGATTTCATATCCTTGATTTGGGCCACGAGAAACGAGTTTGCCACGAAAGAAAAATGTATTCAATCAAAGTTCACTTTAAAGGGAATTGATTGACCCTTTATCGAACCAAAATTGATTTTCATTGGAATCATGTCTTTCGTTCGTTCTATACGTCATTCTCTCATTCACCTACCAACGATGGCTGTCGATTATCTAGACCATATGCAGTTTTTATAGAACACGTATCTAGCATATATGAACGTATGTTTATATGTAGCATTTGTAAGACATGTCGTTTGCAGAAACGCAGATAGTTTCCTAAATTTTATTCTCGGGTGATTAAAGGGTGAATTGTTGGTAGTTGATTTAAGTGCATATCTTTTAAAATTTGAAATAAAGTAGTCATGATTAGATGGTTTAAAAAATTATGTATGAATAGAATGATCAAAGCCATTATGCATCATTGAAAACCGATCAAAAATAATTTGACTCATTTATGAATTAATGTTTCGAAATATACTGTCATTAAATGAACCCGGATTTTCCATAAGGTATGGATGATATCCAAATACTAACACTCTACTAGCACTCTAACTAAACAAAACCGTTTTGGTCTTATGTCAATTGCTTTAAGTCTTCGTTCATTATTCCTAATACTGTTTTCTGGGACAATAAACAAGGATCGACTCCTGAAAAATTCTGCGAGATATTTGCTGAATTGTTTTCGTCAGTATATCCCAACTTATTTTAATACTCCTTTTTGTATGCCACCTATTCTTGATTTTATCTCCACTGACCCAACTGAAATCCAAAAATCAATTAATTGTTTAGACTCCAGCATAGGCCCCGGGCCAGACGGGCTTCCTAATATATTCATTAAATCCTTATCCTCCTCATTATGCTTTCCATTTTCTTATATTTTTAATGCAAGTTTATGCTCCGGTATCTTCCCAAATATGTGGAAGCCGGCTTTTATTTTTCCTGTAGTCAAGTCTGGATCCTTTTCCAATGCTTCCGATTATCGTCCCATTTCGTTACTTTCTTGTTTTCTCAAACTCCTTGAACGCATTGTTTACAATAAAATTTACGAAGCTCTTAATTGTAGGCTATCACCATTCCAACACGAATTCGTTTCAAAGCGTTCAACCAATACGAATCTCCTGGAACTTACCCAAACTGTCGCAAAGGCTCTTGATAGTCGTACCCAAGTTCATGTAGTGTATACTAACTTCAGTAAAGCATTTGACACTGTCAACCTAAATGTTCTACATACTTTTGAAGCTAGCTCACTTTGGTCTGTTTGGGCCATTACTCTCCTGGCTTTAATCCTATATCAGTTCGTGTTCATGCCATGTTAGTCTATGTGGAGCATATTCCGCTCTCTTCCACCCGACCTCCGGCATTCCTTAAGGATATATTTTAGGCCCTCTTCTTTTCTTATTCTACATAAATGACCTTTCCTCAGCCATAGCGTCTCAGTGTCTTCTATAAGCTGATGACTTAAAAATTTATCCAATTATTCGCTCGGAAGAGGATTGTATTGCTCTCCAAACGGATCTGGACGCGATCGATTCTTGAAATCAAACTAATTTTTTCTCCCTTAATGTCTTGAAATGTAGCAAAATGTCTTTTACCTTAAAGCCCAGTCCAATTGATCATATCTATATAACACATAATATTCCACTCACGAATGTTTTCGAAATAAAAGATCTGGGCGTGATTTTCGACTCGAAACTTAAATTTGAGCCTTACATTGTGGCTATAGCACGTGGTTCTCTTGTCTCTGGGTTCGTATTAGTGATGTCTTTCATTTTATTATGATCATACGTTGTTTTGTTAATTTTGAAATCATCAACACATTTCTAAAAATCGAGTGTATTACTGATATTTGAACAATCCCTATAATCATTTTATAGCATTCGTGCAAGACAAAAGCATACGAGATTTGCAGATAGGCATTTATCACAACTCCGAAAACTTTCTATCAACTAAAAATATTCGTTGACAATAAATTTTATCTGGCGCATAAATGCCAGCATGTTAATTAACAAGTTTATAAAGTTCATATACGACCTATTACTTATCATGCATGTTAATCTCCTTCTAAATGACGAATCTCTCTCGCGCGCTATTCAACCCCTCGAAATACTACCGCTTCATCTGGCATCGACACTAAACTGTAGAAAGTATCTTTTACTCTTGTCGAGGCGGCGAAATGTTGCTCGGCAGGGAGAATGATGAGATTGTTGGAATATTGTTGCTTTTATCGACCCTTAATTTGATGTTTGTCGTAAAAATCTAAAGTTATGCACTAGACGACACTAAAAGACACACAGTAGGAACACATATAGTACGAGAGGAATATGGAGTGGTAGCTGCGGAAAAGGAAGAGATCCTTTGGTAGCTGCTACTTGCCTCGAAATAGATATTTGAAACATGTAAAAAAGGAAGAGCCGAGTATGAACTAGTCCCTGCTGTCATGCTAATGCATCGGAACAGTCGATAAATTTGGTGTTAGCTATGACCCGGATGTTGTTTACTTTTTTCTAGTAAGTGAGAAAATAGTTCTGGAATTGCGGTCGCGAGAGCCTTCAGGACCTTGAACTAATGGTGTACCGAGATGTTTGCAATAGTAAATTTTTATCTATTTCTGATGGTCAGTTTAGCTAGCTGTGCTGATCTCAAGCACCACTTCACGCAAAGTAACGCACATCGGATCTGTTGAAAAGGGTGCAAATTCAACATGCTGTGGGGAAAATACAATTTTAGCTCTGTATCTAACTCAATTCGAAAATCTTAAAATGGTGAACAAGTTACTACTAGTTTGATGTGAAAGCTCAAAACAGGATATTAAAAATTGCTGAAGTAGTGAAGAATATGAAAATGATGAAAAGCCTTTTCATAGTTATTTAACTTTATTTCCTTTCGCTTTAGAGAAATAACGAAAAAAACTACCCCCTTCGTTAATATTTTATCCATTCCGAACTGTAGAATCTGCAAGTCAGCTTATTTGAAGAGCATGGTAATAGTGTGAGCGAAGGACATGTATTGTCCTCATAGAATGTCACCTTATGCCCTGCGGGTAAAATTGATGAAGGGTCAAGGTATGAATGTTTACTGACAAAATTGACATGCCGGTGGTTGGTGTTAATTTGTGTTTGCGTTTCAAAGAAAGGCTAAAGGTCATGTGCGACGATTTGATGGGAAACGTGCAAAAGTCAAAATGAATATTTAACGAAGTCAGCTTGGATATTTGTAGGCTGTGAAAGAAATTTCGTTAAAAAGTGTCCTTATTTGAAAGCTATTTCAGGAAATGGTGTTTTTTGAAGATTGTCGTACTAATTTTATTTAAATTGAATACATCGTAAAATGTTATGAGAGAATCAACGCTGAAAATACTATGTAACAAATTGTAGGTAAGTTATTCAGCATTAAACATGCATTTAAAAAGTTGACTATGATTGTTGAGTCTCGGGAGCTAACTTGATTAATTTCTGACCTATCAATTATTCTGATAATAATCTGCAAATATAATTTACGCGTCATTAAGAAAACAATGGATAAAATTTCCTTAATTTATAGTTGCATAGATCAGTTTTTTTTGTTTGATTCATAAGTAAATTTTTTAATTCGAACATCTAGTTTGCACCTTCATTTAAAGTCAATTTTTGCTGAACGTTTAAAATGATGTTCCATTTGCGATTGCTTCCGAAGCTAAAAATCTGGGAGTGATTTTCGACCAAAAATGTAGGCCCACATTGTGAAAATCTTTGGTTGTACTTCTCTCCTGATTGTTCTTAACAATGGTAGCATCAAGAAATTAATAATGAAATAAGTTGAATTCATCATCATTTCTTTATTAATGGTGGTACTAGCTTAAATCGTGCTTCCTGACACCTCTGGTACCAGCAAGAAATCCATCTTTTCAAAAGTGTAGATCTGGTTTTCATCAAAAGATGCATGACTGAAGCATTTTCATCAACAAATATTCTACTACTTCTTCATAGACTATCAAACAAAAATGTTGCAATACAACTTTCACCTTAAACACCAAGAATGTTCATCTAAACGAGGAAGTGCTCCATGTACGTAGTAAATAGCATCATCCGTAACCGCATATGAGTGACTCCTTAAAAACCGTCGAGTTCATCAATTACCAATAATCTTTGCCATGAAGATTTCGAAAGTCATTTCTCATATCCTCGGGAAGTGTTTACAGACTTCCATGTTCGTTCTAGTCGAACCATTCTGTACTAGGAGGGCTTATACTGTACATTAACATCCGAGGACGAGAGAACATGATGAGCAGAATAACCTCTTAACTTGGAACTGGCTCAACACGTCCAAGTGTTTTTCTGTTCCCGGGCACTTCCTGGCCAATGAAAGTGACAGAATAATAACCCAAAAAGATCGTTCACTTTTAAGACATCCCATAAACACCTAACATCTTGGACGATACTTTGATGACCAAACCGACAAGTAATGACGACAGACTGCTGATGACGCACTTGCTGGTTCATATCCACGCGTTTGTGGTTGTCTTCTTCAGGTTGATGGTACTTGCATACAACAGGGTGGGTTTTCCACGTCACAACAAACATGTTACGCGAAGGAAATATGATAGACATTTATGTAAGGCACATACTGAAGTGAATATGGCTGGAACATTTGTTGGGTAGTTCTGCATGCCATGGAATGATATACGCTTTCGGACGTGAGTGTTTGTCACAGGATGTGTGGTTGTTCCGAAGAGCAGTTTGGTGAAACAATTGTAACCTTTATTGCGGTTATATTAAATTTTATAGATTGAACTAGAGAGCCTAGCTGAGTTTACTTGGGTTTCAATTTGCTCAAATGAAGTGTCTATAAGTGTATGGTAAAGTTTTTTGAGTGTCTGAATGTAATAACTTGAAACAAAGTACTTTTGGAGCTGCTCGATGTACAATGTAACCGATTCGATACTGCAATTTTGATTGAATACCGAACTACTTATTACTGAACTGATTAGTGATATTCAGAAAAATAAAATTCGTGTAACTGTAGTTTTGGAAATTCAACAAACTAGAAAAATATAGTAGAATTACAAACTAATTTTTTTCTCCCCAAAAATACCCAACACCAAACTAAGTCACAATAGCCTATTTTCTATATATGTTTTTCTGTTAAAATTTGTATTTATTAAATTCTTGCCTCTCGGAAAAGTCGTCTAGGCAAAACGATAAATTTCATTCTATGCTCGAGAATTTTCAAATTGACATTGTCAATTTTTTGTAAATTTCCCGATACAATTTTTTATTGGTACTTCACAAGTTCGTACAATCATTGATTGCTTGTTTATTTTTGCAATGACGAATTGCACATTTGTTTGCTCGTATGTTTTTTGTAGACTTTTAGATTTTCCATACATACGTTAGCTGGAAAAACGTTACCGAAACAATGTGTCATCAATACAACAAATGCAGTTCAGGAGGAAATCCCGATAATTGTAAAAGTTTTTTTCAACTACACACGACTTGCTCGATGTTGTTCATTTAGATGCACTTGAATGTAAAACTACTGCGTAAAATGTATATTTTTTTAACTTCCCAGTATATGGGAAGTTCTTGTAATCGCCTCGAAAATCGAATTTGAAATTTTCAACATTTCTTTACGTTTTGAGGTCTATAGAGTATATATAAAGTGTTTTTAGAAAGGGAGATGTATGTGTGTGTGTGTGTGTACGTACGTACGTACGTACGTACGTTCGTGGACACTTTTTTCTACGAGCATAACTCACGTAAACAAAGTCCGATCGGCTATGTTGAGGTGTCAATCGAAGCGACTTTGCAATTTTAAGAGCTGATTAGTTTTTGTGATACTTCGGTCGGGGGGGTTTGCTGTTTTGACCCTTTGAATGTCAATTCTGTCATGCGTTATATCTCGCCAACCAAACATAAGATTTGCATGGTAGAGGCGTCAATCGACGCGTATTAGCATTTGTATTAATCTATCAAATTTTGAAAAAAATCGCTGGAGCCGTTTTTTAATTTAAGAAAAAAAAGTGCAAAAAATTAGGGTTTTTTTCATAAACAGTAAATTTTTAACCTGATTTGCGTAAATTAGTAGACAATGTTTATAAAATTTATATACTCCAAACAATTTGTGTAGAAAACCCATCAAATTTTTTTCTCATGATTACGTAAAAAATTAAATAAAAAATAAAAAAATTATTAAAAGTCATCATGATTTTCAAGGTCATTTTTATCATTCACTATATCTCACGAACCAGATATAGTATTTGCATCATTAAGGTGTCAGTTGACGTGTATTAATATCTTTGTGAAGTTTTTAACATTATAAAAACTCGTTTCAGCCTTTTTTTAATTTAATAGAAGAAAATGCAAAAAATTATAGTTTTTTTCATAAAAAATATTTTTTAACCTGATTTGCACAGCACAGTAATACCTGTTTATAAAATGTAAACATTCTTATCAAGTTTTGAAGAGAAACCGGCAAAATTTTCTTTCTTGATTATGAAAAAACTAAATGAAAAATAAAAAATCATTCAAAGTTACCATTTAAAGAGGGTTCATACGAATGCTTTTACTTTATTTTTTTTATTCTAAAAAATTGTTGTAAATTCAATCAAGTTTTTAAATATTTGCATAATTTGAGCAGATTTTAAATAGTTTTAATAGTCTTTTAATTAAAAAAAAATGCTTAAATTTTTAAAACCAACAAAAATTTTCAAGACCAAAAAGGCACCCCACCGATTGATCCGCGTGAATATTGAATCTGTCCTCATCGACCAAAAACCTTACGTAATCAATGGACCCTCCCGTAGACGATATGATTCATATTAACTCATTCCTGTTACTGCTATGAATACCTCTCATTGTTGTAATGTTGTTGATGTTTATGTAGATATTACTGGGAAGTTGACCGTGTGGACCTCAAGGGTCGCACCTCGTGGCTTGTTTTTAAAAAGCTAATGCATAATCTGGGAGTGCTGTATCGAAATGTTAGTTAATTTTTGAGGGTCATGGTTTATGGTTAAAAGATCTTTGAGTTTCGATGAGGTTTATGATTGAAAGAAATATATTATCGTAGTACGTGATGTTACTCGTCTGAAAGAAAATTTGGGAGGCAGTTCCCATTGCTAACGGCAAATGCGTGAAAATTTTGAGTCAAATTTTCTGTTCAATAACTGCTGGCAATTTCGAAACGACAATTGAGCGTTGACAACTCCAAGCTCTGCAAAATCGATTTCCTAAAATAAATTTTCAACAATTTCCGACCAAAGACTGTTCGCAAACTCGGTGTTATTTTTGATGTACCGAATCACACTCCTTCTCGTTCTCGTGGCCATGTTGTTGTCATCGTTGTCGATACACTCTTGAACGTAATTGTCGGGAATTGATCAATTGCCCTATAATTAGCCCAGAAATTCGATGGCTGCACAATCGCATATCGGAATCTGATTAATTCGACTTGCATGACGACATGAGCACACGAGCCCATGCGATCGTGCAATGCAGTAATCAAATCGTTATAAGAGTGTGCAGTTTTGAATGCTATCCTTCGCGGCGAATGTATCTCAATTGTAGCGGATTGCCTGCATGCATTCACATATGTACATGCCGAGTGGTGAATGCAGATTGAATTGGAATTCATTAAAAAAAACGTGGCGAAAAAAAAGTTATGAAAAAGCGTGTGATTGCGTGCAAACATTATTTCGTTAAACGCTTTCAGCACGAATAATAATCGAATGCATGAACATGAGGTTCCGAACAAAAATTGAATTGAATCCGAACGGAAAATAAAAGTCGTCAGCGAAGGACATTCAAACCAGCTGAAATTTTTATCGTTAAGTGAATGAGGAATGAAAAAGGACTTGAAATCGGTTTCAATGTGCGATTATGCCAATTAATATATTCCTTGCAGACGCAAAGGTTGTGCCCAATTAATAAGGACGATTTGGTTGTAATATTGTCTGAGTTTTATAAATTTATTGATTTCGTGGTTCACAAGGAATTATAATGAATGACACAATATACTATGCTAAATTTTCAATTTCAAAAAAAAAAATTAACCAAAATTTGATGCAGTAGTTTTTATATAGATGTATTGTGCAATAAGATTAGGTTAGGTTACGAAGATGCTAAGCCCAAACGGCTTCCGCTTCATTCAAACCGTTTATCGTGCATTGTGCGCTTTATACATGGAAACCTTCCAATTTATCCAATGAACCATCCTGACTCCTTAAGGGGGTAGTACCGGTAAAAATGCTTAAAAACAGCCTAATTTTCAATATTTTTTCCAGTTCTTTTATTATATATCAATTTCAAAATTTTCACAGATAAAATACACATTTTGAAGATTAGAAGTTTTATTTCCATTTTTCCACTTTTTTATAGAGAGCACCAAAGTTGACGTCTCAAAAAATGCCTGGTCCCACTGCGGACAGATAATCTCAGAAATGATGAATCTGAAACAAAAAAAAACAAACCGCATTTTAAAAAGGAAAGGAAAGGAATCCTAAAATGGATGAATTCTGGCACTAGGGCACACTTCTCGGCAAACATTCTCCCACGCCGCATCATAAAGTTCCCTCCTTGTTGTGGTAATCTTTCTCCGCAATACTCCATATTACCGGATTATTTGCAATTGCCGTTATCACCTGCTGCACGGCCTTCTCCGTTCACTGCCTTTTAACGAATGAACACAACGCATGCGCATACAGAAAATCGGTTATGGAAAACCGGCCGTGGAGCCGGGTGTCATCCGATCTTATGGCGAAAGCGTGTAAATGAGCGAGAAGGAAGTGCCTTCGTTCTGATTATGAATCGGAACGTCGACCCGGGTCGTTATGAACCAGACGGATCGTAAAACCGGCGTTATTGGTCGAATCGGACGTGGACGCAGGGTCGCCCGGTTCTCATATAGATAACATGCAAAATAAGAAAAGGTCGCGCCGCTATGACGTTCATTCTTAAAAACAAACAAACCGAAACCGATTTGGAATCGTATGTGGAGCCTCAGCCTAATATGTGTTCGCAGTTGGTAAAACGTCATTTCGAGAAAAACGCATTTAAAGTTTCGATTACCAAAAATACCGCTTACTGAGCGAAAAAGGCGTGCGTGCTCAAACTGCCGTAACTTTTTTATTTGTGGTAATATCGTTATAAAATTCTTAGACGTGATTGCCGAAGGTATAATAAATTAAAAAACGCATAAACAAAAAAAATGATTTTTTCAAAATTATAACTGGTACTACCCCCTTAAGGAATTCCATGAGCTGGTTTATTTTAATGTAACTTAGCTCAATCAATTTTCCGTAAAGAATACTCTTAAGGGATAAACTCACATTAGAAGGTCTATTTCTACGCTTTTTTCGTGATTTTATCGAAGGGAAAGAAATGATTAGAACAAATTGAAATTAAAAGGTTATTTTACTCAAATCTTGAACTACATCTCATATCTTTTTCAAAATGATTATCATCAAAATTCTCAAAGTTAGAAGCTGTTCTCTATGAAGGTCCGCTGTCCGAGTTTCTCATTGCCGTGTATGCTGGAGTCCAGAATTTTAATGTGACAGCAATCCCAGCAAATTTTTCATATTACCTATTTGTATATTTCCTCGATGAACTTGATTTTGAGTGAAAATTTGGAAAATTGAACATTTGCGACTATTTTGAAAAAAAAATTGATAATTTTTTCGTGTTTTTGTCATAAAGAAAACTCTAAATCAATTTTTTATTCCTATCTCTGGTTCAGTTGTGCGTATTTAATAAAAATTCAAAAATTCTTTGATTTTTGAATATCGGTCAGAAATTTGCTGAAACGAAAAAAGCAAATTGCCAAAAACTGAGTATTGAAGTGACTTGTGTATTACTTCTATATACACAGGGATACCAGTTTGTTTGTAATACCTGCCCAAAAACATAGAAAGCAAGAAAGATTCATAGAAAGACAGCTGAGTGGTCCCGCCCAGCTTATTTACTATCGCTCCGATCAATGAGCCTTGCGATATACTCGAGCACGCTTCGTTTCTTGCCCCGAAAATATAAGAAGGACTTCAAATGTCGATCTCAAACTTTTTGAGCATTCTTTTGAATAGCTAAAATTTCGATTTCTGCAATAAAAAAGTCGATTTTTTCAACTGTCTAATGTGATTTCCCTCCTTGAATCCTTATGCCTCCTAGCACCTTGAGCCAGACAATTGCACAAATGGCACTTATTCTATCCGCTCTTAGTCGCCACAGCTCCAGCATTGGTCGCTAGCTGGGAGCCCGATTCTCCTTGCGTGTTTACCGAAAGTCATATAGCCCGTCAATAAGCCCACAAGATTTCTCGTTGAAGTTCTTTCCAGAGCTAGCAGACTAAGAATACTTCCGAGACGGTATTTGGGCCACATAAGCCTAGCAGTGCCATATGTACCCAAATTTCTCCATCACGTTAATGCTAGTTTGTAGGCTGATTCTTTTATATCCTATTACCTGCATCGATTTCCATTCTCACCGTCCCTTGCATTTGAACGCCAATTATCCCTCCCTAATAAGCTCATCCGCTTTAACATTGCCTTACACCTCACTGTGCCTAGAAACGTTGTACAATAAATATTCAGATGTCCTTGCAGCATCTTGGTAACTATGTAAAGAATTAAAAAAATGTAGTTGTAGTTTTTATCAAGAACTGAATAGTTCCTTGAAAATATAGTTGCCTGCCGAAGTAATCAACAAATATTGCCACATGAATTCAACAAATATTGCTACATAAGTTAATACGAAAATACGAAAAAAAATTAAAAATTAGACAATTTGTTTAGAATGAAAGATGCGAAATAAAACTTAAAAATACTTCATTCGTTATTAAAATTATCCTGAAAATAAAGTAAATATAAGATTGGAACGTGAGACTCTAAATTTATGTGTTTTCTTTAACTCTCCTGTAAATTTCTTTTTTTTACCTTTACATTCTTACCTCATCGTAGAATTGAAGAACACACAGAACATGTCCGTTTGTCCAGTAAGAAGTGATGACCACTATATTACGGTAATAATATTTTGCCAAACAAATGGACCTTCAAATTAAATTCTGAAATAAATTTTACTAGTTCCTAGAAAATTTTTCGTGAAAAATGGTTTTTTATGTTTTTTATGCAATCAATTTATTAAAGTAGAAAACATTACCAAAAAATATTGTGAAAATATTTATGCTACTGTTAAAAAGTAAATTAAAACTAACAAAACTATATTAAAGTGCTATATTTGAAAATTGGCCGGAAAAAATTCATATTTGTACCTACAGAGCCCTAACAGCTGTCAACAAATACGTTTCGAAACATCTGTAAATTCAAAAATAGTTAAAGTGTGAAATTCGGTACTAAAGATATTAATTTTCATTGATTTTTTCCCTCGAAAATGAGAAAAGTTCTGATAACAACCACTTCCTTCAAAAAAAAAGTAGGAAGAGAACGATGAAACATATCGTTTTGAATTATCGTGACGTATCTCAAAAACATATCAAATATGCATGAAGAAAATGCATCCTTGAAAAGTATTGTGAAAATTATAGAATACCTAAACATATTCCTATTCTCTCGAGAATATTGTTTTTCTTTCATTAATAATTATTTTGAGATTCACATAATTCCATGAATTGCAGCATGTCACCAACCCAAAAAAAAAAACAACTTTCTGTCTAATATAATTAAATAAAAATGAATTAAAACGGAAAATAAGCTGCCAAATGAAGAAGTTTATGAATAAGCAGCAGCTTTTTTTTAATTCCATCACTCGATGTCACATTTTAAGCGATGTTGGAACTGTTTTTCAGTTGGTTCTCGTTTCGTTCTTATTTCAATTAATATTGAAAACTTTGCATACAATTTCCGAAAGAAAACATGTTAGCCTAGATAACAGCCAGTCGAAAATGTTGCGGTCATAATCCAATCCCAATTTTTTAATTCTTTGAAGATATTTATTAGCTGCTTAAGTTGCAAAAGCTGAAAACGAATAGAATACAAATGTTTCAGATAAAATTAAAGTCTTAAATTGCAATTCAAATGCGTTTGTGAACGACACATAGGTAAAAAACCGTAAATTCTTGATTCTACAAATTCGCATAGAAGCAACATCGCATGGTGAATACCTCATTTTTATGGAAGTCGGTTGTGCCCTGATATGATACAAACACTTCTTGTGAGACCTAAATTTTTACAATAAACTGCAAAATCCTGCATCCTGAATAGAGATCCCAGAGTATGGACCATTGCATTCATTTGGCACACTAGTAATTGCTCCCATCGTCCCATGACCGCATTGAAATTCTGCGGGAAAGCTCGCAGCGCATATTGGAAAATCAATAAAAAAACTGCAGCAACTACTTCAAAGCAATAATCTAAATCGAAATCTGATATCCTGGCTTTGGTTTGATTTGAATCATTTCGCAATGCCCCATTGTTGCAATTTTTCACGGTAAACTGATAAAATCTCTGGTGCATACATTTATTGCATCGCGTCCTATTGATCTCCATTCAATCGCCCGATCCCCATACAACCCTGCGCCGCAAGCCCTTGCACCTCGACAGCAGTAACAATGATTATTGTGTTGTTCTGGCCCGCCATCAAACATTTACTCACCACGGAGCACATTTGTTTATTTGTTCGTTTGTTGTTGCTTTTTCGCCGCCAGAAACATTTGTGCGGCAAAGGTGGAATTTATTGCCGGGCCGTATGCAGCCTGCATCACCAGAAGTGCAAGAAATCATCTGCCCGCCAAAATGCAGCACCTGATCCTTGAACGGGTCATGGTTCACCTCCCCCGGACTAATCCTTGGACAGGGCGCGCAAAGGTCATAAAATAAAATTAAATTCGTGCCCAGCGCGATGTTGCTTTGATGTTGCTGAAAGTGTACTTTGGTGTTTGTTTGGATGCTTGTTTGCAGCGCTTGTTGTGGGTGGTTCGCCGCATGATGCTAAAACATTGCCGCCGTCTCGGGGGAGCGATTGGATATAAAATCTCCGAATCAAAACACACATTCCCGTATGTGCTCGCATATGAAATAGCATGTGGTATTCCGATCGGCGTGGTGGCGTGGAACGGACTCACTCGACCGAGTTATCGCGAATTTTCATTCATAAAATTCTTTCCGTTTTTCATGCGAACACAAACATTTTGTTGTTGTGGCTGCTACTCTAGAGATTTTTCCAAGATGATATGGAAGTGATGAATTTATTATGGTATCTTGTCTTGCTGTGTAGGAGTGAAGACACTGAGATGGTAACCTGTACGAGGCTTAGGCTTGTAAATACATATGTATGATAGGTTCTGATAAATATGAGAAAAATGCCAGTTGTGACCCTTAAGATCCAAACGAACAGCTTCCGAGTAATGTCTAAACAATTATTAAAAATAATAAGAATTGTAAAATACTTTAAATAATGGTAATGCCTCATTACAGTAAGTCGAATGCGTTAATATGAATCTTATCATCCCAATATTCCTAACAAATATTTAGCATTTCTTGTTTTTATATGGATCTCTTTTTCATTTACTAAAATCTATAATGTTTTATTTGATAAGTGTACGGTATTTTAGGGCAGTTATTGTTTTATATGAGAAAATTAAAAAAATATTTTAGCCGTATATTTACAAATGCGTTATTCTTTTTCCTTCTGCAATGAGAAATCATTATGAACAAAAGTTTGGTAAGAGAAATAGTTTAGAGATATAAGTATTTCTTTTGAAATTGAAAGTTTGATTTTAATTTACTTTATTTCCCCCCGAAGTATTATTGCAGTTTATGAAAATATAGCTCTTGATTTAATTGTTTTAAGGGGGAACACCACTGTAGGATTTTCAAGAAATCAAATTTTTTTTGTTGCTCTAAAGTATACCTTATCATCATAGAAATCATGTAGCAAAGTTTCATATAGCGGAAAAATCTGTAAGTGTTAGAAAATTTTAAATTAGCGCGGCGCCTCTTACTGCTTTTTTGGAGCGCAATCCGCGCGTATCCCGCGCGCCGTCGGTATTGAAATTTAGAACAATTTTAAATATAAATTTCTCAAAACTGTACACGTGCTCTGTTAGTTGCATCGATAGCAGAAAACGCTGAAGTACGTATTTTGCAGACTAGCGGTAAATCAAATTTATTAATCATTTTTCTATAACTTAAACTTTAAACGCGTTTATCTCGGAGCAACGTTTTTCAAACTGGCTGGACTCTATTTTCAAACAGGTTTTGTTCGATTTACTTGAAAATTTTAAAATATGTTCAAAACTAGTGCCTGCATGAAAATGCGTATAATTTATTTATATGTTGCATATGTCAATTGTTATTAACAATTTTCGAGCGTATTTGCCGTTATTTTACGTTTTTTCCAAAATGACGCCATTTTGTCACAAATCAATTTAAAATAAAACTCTTGTGTACTTCTCTGGCTGTTATTATGCTTCATCGGCAATTGTTTGTTTAATAACCATAACCTCAACAATTCAGCAGAAAACGGTCCGGCCGCGAAGCCATGAAAAAATAACGCATTTCAGAAGAAATGCTAGGGAGTCGCCATTTTGTTTTTTTTTAAGTTCTGAAAAAATTCAAAGAGGATGTCAAATACTTGTACAATATAGATTTTTCATCAAACTTCGATATGTTGGTTGGGTTTTGAGAAACAAACTCCCAAAAAATGACTTCTTTTTTTACCTCTACAGTGGTGTTCCCCCTTAAATGAAATGTACCATGTATTTATTATCGCGATATCGAGTAGTACGCAGGTAATTCTATGAGTTCTACAAGTGAACTATTTTACGTAACCATGGTTCAGGTAACATTCAATGTCAAGTATACGAAACGAACCAAAAAAAGGGTTTTGTGGGAACTTTTTAAAATTTGCCAATTTAGCAGTTGAGAATTTTTGTAATTTGTAAAAAAATTCACCAAATACAATACAAGAGCTTCATAATTGTTTCAATTGTTTGCAAAGACTTCCTTCATTATTTCAAATCATAAACTAGTTTGATGCGATCCGGGGTATTTCAAAAATTAGGGAAAAACTCACATTTTGAGGTTGCCACGGGAATGCATAATTTTTTAGCGTTGCTTGTTATGTCCATGTTCAAGCAAATTTTTTAATGGAACAAACAGTTCCCTGTTTCCTATTACAGTTTTCGCAAAAAAAGTTAAAAACTGATGGTTAAAATTTTTAAAACAAAAGGATCACCAATTTTGTTAAAAATGGACAGAGTCTTGATGTTTGAGAAAAACTCTTTCGATCAAAACAACGATTAAGTTTCTGTGAAAGTCAAAACATGGGGATATTGAGATTAGCACTGAATTTAAAGCTCTAATAATTTTGTTCATGGCTTCCTACTAAGCATTTTGCAAATTTGAAAATATTTTTATTTTCTTCATAATTATTCGACAAAAATTTCGTGAATTCAACAAATTATTCATTTTGAGATTGTCTTCATTTTAATGGATTCGAAGATCAGCAAGTTATATGATTGATGGGCCCGAATTAGGTATTTTTTTTACTAAAAACTTTTAAAAAAATTCTACGTAATTTGGAATTCAAGCCTTACTTCTGAAGAATTTGATTTTTTTTGTAGATTCTTATAGAAAAATGCGTGGTTTTAAAATAAGTAACTATTTTTGTTAATTTTTTCCTTGCTGGCCTTGCAATTAGCATTACCTTTTCCTTTATTGAGCTGTAACAGGTGTGCAAATTAAACTTGCTGTTTTAGTATATAAAAATTTAACCTCCTCTTGAAAACTGGTGATTCGTTTCAAGGTTAATTCAACTGGCTTTGATGCAAAATCACTCTCTATTTTGTAGACTAGGAAAAAATCAGTTAATTCAGTAAAGCCATTTTACATTAGAACATAAAACTAAAATTACTTTCATCATATTAAAAATTCTAATACGATGTCATATTTACATCGCAGTTACAATTTTATTTCATCGTCCTTGAATCCTGTCATTTTAATAGCACACACCTTTCCTTAACCACATCAAAAGTTTCATCTTCAACTTCCAACCGTCATGGAAGCATTTTCACCCGCATGCTTCCATGGTTTTTGGGCTTTAGAAGCAATATAAGCAAGATGAAAGATTTAAGATGCGGAATCCTTTCGTTTGCAACCAGCGTTTAAAACGAACATCACATATGAACGCAACCCGGAGGGCATTATCTCGTCATAAACCGGGCAAATGATTTATTAGTGCTAAACAGAAAATCAAGTGGTTGACATACTTTCGTGCCACGAAGCCACACACATGGCTGACACGGGAAAAGTCATCACATCACCGTTGCAAGAAAAGATTAATTCATTAGATGGCTGCCTACCAGCATGTCGGAAAGAATGTGCCTGTTGTGGCGTTTCTTTGAAGCGTGCCGCTCAAATGGAGCTCTCTTAGCGAATGATAATCAGGCAGCTTTAAAAGATTGATTAGCTGCTGAAACCACACACCGCAGGGATTCTAGACAATGCTCTTAATTTCACCAAGGACATTTATGTCCTGCGATCTTTCCTCATGCAAGAATTGCTTACGTAGTAAAACGGTGAGTCGCAATTATTCCGAGCAGTGTGAATTATTCCGCAGAAGACAACTCTATCGTGCGCTGATTATCCACCAAGATATGAGTTTGCATCCTTAATATTTTCATGACCCAATTTTCTCGATTAACTCACATGTCGCAGAACGATTCATAAAGTTTCACTAAAGTTCCGAAATTCTAACAGGTGTTCTGAAAAAACTCGTCTGACTCGTTTCCATCACCGAGGATTTCCAGAATATTTTCCAATTTTCCATGAAAGAAAAAACTGAAATTGACTCCGGCAAAAAATCCTACAAGAATCATTTGTACGTACACATTCCCTGTAGCTCATCTCGCGTCCTGCATTTTCATTCTATCGAAGTGAATGTGAGTGAAATTATGTTGAAATCGATAAAATATGTTTTATTCAAATAAAAAGAAATACTTAGGTATTCTGTATTATTCGGAAATCTTTGATAAAATGGAATATCGATTTTCATTTTGGGCCACCAAATAATGTTTGTGCTGCGACAAAATGCCGAAAAAAGGAGCGAAAAAGAAACATCAATAGCAGTCGCCGTAAGAAAAAAGTCGGAACAATATCTGAAAAGGACCAAGAAGCATAGCACATCTACTGTGTGCAGTTGAGTCCTGAAGTTGAGTGGCAAGGAAATAGGAAGTCAAGGAATGTAGTGACTACACATGTAACTCGTAAACTGTGTGATGGCACGCCACTTAATACTCAAGAATGCCATAAAGCGGCTGAAATAAATCATGAATCGGATCCTTGCAAATCTTTGGTCGGAATACAATTCAACTAGCTTCTAAAATGCCATGATATGCTGTCTTTGTAACCCGAAATTGATGTTGTGCCCGGATCTGTGTGTGTGTTTGACGAATAGGGCTGTTGAGTAGAAAAAATGTATATTGTGTATTTGCATATCCTTGCAGTGACCGATGATGAGAATGATGATGATATGTGTAGCATACATACCTTAGTTTGATTTCTGGAAGCGAAGGGAAATGAGTTTGGAATGATGCAATCAAAAATCAAATAAATTTATAAGTTTTAATGCCTAAGAAAATCTACCTCAAAATGTTCGGTTTTTAAAGGTACATATGCAATTTCCAATGTGTTTTTCTTTTCAATCTAGTATTGATGTCAGGAAGTACTTTTGAGCAGAGGTATTATAAGCAGAATAAAAAACAATCAAAACATTTGAAAACATCTTTCAACTGCAGAAAATGATATGAAAATGCATCGAAGCATACAGTACACCCAGGAGTCATAGTGAAATTTAGAAGAGTTGATGCTTACCGCTGTGAATGATCCCCTATGAAATGTGTAAGGAGCTACGAATTAAAGATAAACAATTTTCATACAAATTGAATCGGCATATTCTGTGGGACGCTTAAGGCTCTTGTTCTAAGCATATTACTTCGTGGGTTTTCTTAGAATTTCTCGTTAATCACGTATAGGCTCAGATACGCCACTCAATAAAAAAATACTACGTCAAAAAGCAACGAATACTACAACTCATGTTCAGAATAATGCGTGGGAAGCAATGCAGCAGACAATAGTGTTCAACTATGGAACCTATCCAATGAAAGCATATATTCAAGCGTCGGTAAGAGCTTACGTAGAATAACTCGGCAACCCTTGTCAGCTTCTTTTATGTGTACTATGTGTGGCATTGATATTTACTCATCAAAAAAAAAATCCTCGTAGTATATTCTGCATGCACAAACTATTCCGTAAGAGTTCTATCTAAAAGCGCACAAAGTAGTAGTGGCGGCTCTATTCAGTATAACACCAACATAATTATCTTTTTTTATACCTCAATGTAGTCGGGTGCTAGAAGAATGGGATTGAGGAATCACTCTTCGCGTCTGGGAAGTGAAGCCTTTCAAGAACGAAACGAGGAAACGCACCCCTGAACACCACCAACATAGTTGGGAACATGTGGGCGAGAGAATGGAACTATCGTTCGACCTCTATCCGGGGTAGAACTTAAAATGCACACATTGCCAATGCTGCTTTAAGCGCTAGGTGTCAGCGAACCCTTAGAATTTCTGAGTTTTTTTTCACGCTGGAATACAGTAATCAGTGGAAAATGCGAATGATGTAAGGCAGGATTTAATATGGATGTAAGCTGTACGGACAGTTGAATTAAGAGGACATTTGTTCTGGTCTATTAAAGCAATAGATGGCGAGGTATGCTTTAAAATTTTGAAGGAGAGGATTCAAAAAGTATCCCCTTTCTCTGAGATTTGACCACTTTTCACTATACTTTAAATTTTCAAGCGTGTAGCATTCATTTTCTATTCTAAGTTATTTGAATAAAGATTTAAAACAAATGTCCAATATGTAAAAAATGGATAATATGTGTTGGAAAATATGTTCATTCATCATATTCTGAAAACTAAATCAAAGAAGATCTAAAACTTCTACAAAAATGTCCAACACTAAATGCTACTTCTTCAAATTCAATGAATATCACCAATAGTGAAACCTCCAAACGATGAAAACCTTACTGCTTTTATTCGTCCTAGATTATACAAACAGAATATCGGATTGAAATTCTGTCTTATCTTCTCAACGACGAACTGGGTCTGTTGCGAAATTAGGACAACCAACTTGAATGCGAGACAAAAGCAGCTTCTACTCCATTTCAAGAAACAATTCATGCTGAATTCGAGGATCTCAGCTGGCCTAGCGCCGAAGTAATTAAAGTAAACGTCTAGCCCAAGAGAAATGCCATTCATGTTACAACGATAGACTTTTATTGTTACTTCTTTTGTTTTTTGAGTAACGTTTAAAGATGGAGTTGTGTGAAGTTGACTCAAGAAGGACATGTAAAAAATTCTATTTAGAGTGTAAGGCAAAGAAGAGGATTTGAAGTAAATGCTTTATGAAATTTTATGTATGCGATAAATTGTTGTTTTTTGGAATTTGGAAGCCTAGCCTAGAAAAAAGTTTGATTGATACAACAGGAGTTCAACTGAAGAATGAACGCACAACAAAGATACATGAAAATACTGCATATGAACAAATATGTGTTTAGTATTAATGATAGCTTTAATTAAGATAAATTATACATATAGAATTTTCATATTTGATACCATCCCCATTTTGAAATCTTTCAAAAAAATCAATGCTTGCCAAGAAAAATCGCTAAAATATATCGAAAAATTATGGATGGAAAGCAAGCCAAAAAGTGTCGTATTCCTCGCGAAGTCAGCTGAAATTGTATTCAATGTATTTAAAATTTTAAAATTGAAAAAATCAAAGTTTCTACCATACAATTAAATTTTAAATGTCGTTCTTTCGAAAACAGTTTTAACTTTTTAACTAAATTGGTCAAATTTTTTGACGCTTTTTGTGGGGGCCCTAATCGGGCACGAAGAAAGTATCTTTCGAAAAAAAAAACATTTCCATTGAAATTATTATTGAAAAAAGTAAAAATGTCAGCTTATATTGTTTGTATCTCATTCTGTTTATTACTTTTGAAGTAAGAATTTATCTAGAAAACTTTCCAATAATCTCATGTTTTGAATATTCGAACATATAGAATTAGAACTATCGATGTTAAGACACTAAATATTTATGATACAAGACTAGGATCCATTGGGAGACACTCAACCGACAAAGCAAACTTACAAACATGCGTAAATTGTTTGATGTTTGTTGCCAAATTTTCCGCCCATTCGATGTTCAGTAAAACCAATTAAATTTCAGAATATCAGAAGATCTGCCATTACGTGCATTTGTTTGGCTGTTTGTGTGTGTATGTGTGCATGTTTGTCTGTTTGTTTTGAAGTGAAGATTTTAGGTGAATTCGTCTTGTAACATAGTTAGGTTTGGGTGGATAGGTGTGCATGGGCAACACCTGGGCGGAGTTGATTCGGAAAAGTTTTCTTATGACCATCTTTGGATGAAAATGGAAACTTTAAGATGTTTTTCGCTGATTAAAAATGTTGTTGTGCTGTAAATTAATGTTCGACGCGACTAAGCATGAGGGATGGATGTAAGTAATTTTGTTGTCACAGTGATTGTAGAAGTTTTCCAACAACATAGGATTACTAGACTATGAATCAATGTTTAGCTTTTCATGTTGCTTTTAACGATTCTACCATTTTATGAATCAAAAAAAGCATTTAGAAGGAAATGTTTCCAGCAAAGAAAAGTAGAGTTGTGCAAAAATGGAATCTCATTTCGTCTTTGTTTTAAAAACGAGGACAAGGAGATATCTTTTTTCTTAAGCTTTTGGGTATTTCGTCTAATGTTTTGGACTTCTATTTGTTAACCAATAAAGTATATTATCTAACTGTTTTTAATTCTCTTGAATTTTTTAAACGTAACTGTATGTTACATGCAATATCAAAAATAGTGCAAACATTCAGTCTCTTGAATAATTAAAAACAAAGCATGGGAGTGCAAGCAACGACCACTCAAGGTAGAACTAAGTAAATAGCAATGTTATCTTATGTAAAAATCAAAATATTATTATATAAAATATAATATTATTATCCTTTCAACGTATGGCGAACCTTCATTACTTGGCAATCAATTATTACACAACCCTTTATTTTCTCAAAATGTGGATAAAGCAATCAATATTTTTATGCAGAGAAATATCGCGTTGAAATGCATATGTATTTCAAAAAGAAGTTAAACCATGGAAAATTAGGTTACAGTAGGGAAGAAATCGGCCATTTACTTTACAACTAAAATTTACTTGTTATTAGAAATTACACCATGAAAGTTATAAATCACACTACCAACAACTTCTATTCCAAGACATGCACATATCCTTGAATTTAATATTTTCATCACAACTAGCAATTATCAAATATTTCACTCTGGCTCTGAATTTTTTCTTCTTTTTCTTTGATCCCACCCAGCGAGTTGGCAAAGTTGCTATCGGGAATGCTAATAAATCGCGTGAATAGTGCACTTTATGTGGAACATATAAACGTATATATGCCCGCTATAGTACGCCATTGTCGGTGTCTATTATTCACGAACCTATTCATTCAGGTCCTTGAGCAAAATGTATTGCAGGTTGCGGCTGATAAAAGGTAGTTTTCCACGACTGGATGATGCCATCCCCTCGTGGTGGTCGTCTTACCCACCAAGCAAAACTTTCGTTTAGCTTCTTTTGTAGCCCGCATCTTTATTCAAGAAAGGAACGAATATCCTGGAAGGATTCGAATGACAGCCCGAATAGTCTAGTTGAGCAAAAAACAGGGGCACAGTGTCGAATGATGAAAAAGATTATGAGCTAAAAAAATATAAGTACAGTGTTTCGTCAAATTTTCAGCCGAGTTTTTTGAAAAAAAGACTTAATGGAGAAAATAAGAAAAAAGTTTTAACAACTTCAAATCAGAAATCAAGAAAATGTTGAATGCATTAGTTTTTTTTTATTTGTGCATGGTACGTTTTGTGCGAATCGAATGATATCTGATGATTTTTTGTAAATCATGTAGTCAGAAATAAAAACTAGGCTTACCTTAAGTAAGAGTTGTCATAAAAATCTTTCGAAAATAAGAAGCGTCAAACTAATCGCCATCTGTTTTGTAATCTGCTTCGAAGAAAATCACTTTAGTAAACTTATGTTGAAATCCCATCCATAATTCACCAAAATTCAAAATATACTGCCATGACGTTTCCTTGAACTGACTACCATTATCCTTTCACGTACTCCGAACGAGAATTTTCGAGTGAGGGAAAGATCGGACCAAATTGAAAAATTGGAAAACTCAGTTTTCATCCTACCAAATATGGCTATAAGGATGCTGCGGTTTTGTGGATAAGACGGGTGTTAAATTGTCTGCAAACCCAGTCATGCTATTAGCCCATCACTATCAGTCATCTTTGTGATCCGTTCCCAGTAAAGGTAGTGCTTCTCGCACTCTACGAATCTGTGTACCATTGATTATTTCATCTTGAGGGAATCTACCGATGCGAAAGGATGAAAAAATGGGAATTTTCTTTCAGTTTATTTTTTCGATGCACCTTTCTCGCATTGATTGCCAGATACCAACTCGATATTGAATGAAAGGTGATGTCAAGTCTGAGGTGTGTTATGAATAAGCTCAAGGTTCAGAACTTGTCGGGTATTGGAAACGAGGGGACGCTAACTGCTGAATGCGAGCAAGGATTCGTTCGAGAAGAACTGGCAGCATGGTGTTGGGATATCGATGAAAGAAAATTACGCTAATAAATACCCGATTTACGAGTTCCAAAGTCAATGTAATATTATATTCTTTAGAACGTGCCATGTACACGGCTGGGAATCCTATTTGAGTCGCGGAAGCTGTGCAAGTTGACTACATACTCCTCGAACGTGGAAGCATGATGGAAGCCACGCGATGAAGGATAAAGTTTGGGCGAAGGAAGATGTGGTATATCTGCATAAATTCTCCCTGAGGCGTTTTTATGTTGTTGTTATTGGTTTTGGCTGGGTCTTGCTGCTGGTGTCGCTGTTGTTCTTGTTGTTATCGTTCATGTAGTAATCTCCTGCGATGATGATGTGTTTAATTAAGTGTTAACAACCCGATGGCGGATCCTATCACCATCACCAATGCCACCGTCAGCAAAGGAAGAGGGTATGATGTATACACGTGACTATTCTGATTTGTGGAGCGCAGATTGCAATTAAGTAACGAGTACACGGGGTGCGATGCAGAAATAGGATTCGCAACGAGGATACACGGATGCTGGTATAGTGGCGATTAAATGCAGCTGATGGCTGTGGCATTGTTTCAATGGCAGATACTAGAATATTGGTTGATATATGCGTGGGTAGTTGAATGATTAGCCTCGTTTGAAATTCGAAAGAAACACCAGACTGAAGAATGGAAACTGTTGAAGGATTCATGAAAAAAGGCTTAGGATGAAAGTTTTAGGTCAATTTTATTGAAGCAACGATGTAACGTGTGTAGTTGTGAAGCGCTTGACGTCAAACAATCCAATTCTTTCGGAAATCAAAACTTGGATTTGAAAAAGAAAACTCAAACAAAATGCTACATTTGGAATTTCAATTGGAATACTACGCCTTAAACAGAAATACTAAACAACCAATTGTTTTTTTATGGGATTTGAGTCTCCGTGTCTAGTCGACACCACCGCCCATCAGTGTGCGTTATACTGCGCGGATATATATAATTTATAAAATAGTTGAAGTATAACGAGTTTAATTCATCAACAAGCCTAATTGTGGTCGTGCTGTCTGTTGGCGGATGGTAAATAACAGCACCTGAAGAGGATGCCGCCCGTCACCCGGAAACCACGCTTTCCAATTTAACCAATTGTTGTTGAGGGTTATTTAAAAGAAATGTACCCAAAGTTATTCAAAATGATTTTTTTTGCAGAAGTAAGATATTATCTACTAAGCCTGGGTACGTCCTTTTTTATTGAGACCTTAGACAAATTTTGTAATGTTTATAGTCATTGAACGCATGATTTTAGTATGTAATGTAATTGTCAAAAGTAATGTTATTTAACGCGAATAAGCAACAATTTGATCTGTTGAGAAAACTTCCATGAGGTAAGAAAGACTAAGCTAAAAGACTACAATATGTAATTGAAAATAAAAAATATTTATGTATGGAAGCTTTTCATCTCATTCTAGTGAATTTGAAACTGATGCGTGAACAACAGAGGCTGAGCTTAATGATTTGACGTAAAACCTCGTTTGATTCAGTATGAAATCAGAGACACAAAATATGAAAATTGTATTCAAAACAAGTACGGGAATCTTCGCGGATGTTGATTCACTCCCTATTTATTTGTGTTTTCCTAGTGATTTAGTATCCTATTAAATTGATCCGTATTTATTGGTTCGCACAAAAAATACATTCATTTAGTTACTGATGAATATATTTTCCAGCTTCTACAAATCCTGATTGGATCTCACGTCACAAACTCGCATAAATACAACACATTCTCATATATCTTTCGTACTTGGTTTCAAATTTCATCCCCGAGAAACTGTTCAGGTTGAGTGAGAAACTATTACTTTAATGTGGTGCCAAATACGATGAACATTATATGCATATACATATGTACTCACATGGGATCGGTGGCAGCACCGAAGGTAACTTTATACGTGCTCTTACAGTATTCCATGGTTAACAGATTTAGTGTCTTCTCGAAAGAATCTCATCCGGATCTCTTACGGCTTAGAACACCAGCGAGGTTCTATAGTACAATGTATGCAGACTTCCAGCAGGATTCGTTGTTTGACCTCAACACAGAAGACGACAACTTGTGCACATCTTAAGAGTAATTATCACAGGGGCAGGAAGATTACAGGACAATGAAATAGGAATTTTGACGATGCGAAATTTAATAGAACTTTATCATGGTGGTGAGAATTGCCTGTAATTAATTTTGAAGGAAACATTAGTTCCGTAAAGCTCTGTAGGAGAAGTTTTCTTAGTGGTGGTATATTATATTATAAATCATTATTATCAAAAAGAATAATAACGACACGACGCTCTTCAAACAAAACATTTATCCAAAAAATCAAAAGAAATGACCCAATTAATTCAGGAATCAGTGAAGAATCCAAATTTATTCAAATAAAAGAATTACTCTTGAAATGTTGAATGTATTTTTTCAAAATAAAAAACAGGATTTCAAAGTTATTTCAAAAGTAAGGGAGAAACGATGAAATTCAGTTTTCATGTTATAAATGATTCGCAAAACTACGAAATTAATTTGCATTTGTAAATACTGGGAGCTCAACTTTCAGGAGTAACTGCTAGAATTAATTTTAAGATATCAACGTTTCAACTTCTTATTTTTTAAAAATCGTCTTTCAGCTATTATTCGTGTTCCGATTTCTCATATTTCTTTCATATTTAATCAAATTTATTGAATATTTTGTCCACATTAAAATAATTAAGGAAATTTGAAACCAATGCCTTTGATATGTAATGTATGTAAACATCATGTTCAAATATTAACCATATATAAGAAAGAAGAAGATTTTGCATCTCCCATTTAGAAGTTACAACATTTCATACGATAAGGTAATACGCTGTTACCTTATTATGTGCAGAATATTAAGTAATTCCTTTCCCATTTTAAAATAAATGCATATAATTAAAAATCAATTTGTTCCCGCAAATTGGGCCTCTAGTTTTAAAGAAATATGGAAAACAAAGCGGATTTTTTATCAGGAACTCACAAACCAAACCAATATTTTCTGTGTTAGATTCCTTAATTTTTTTTAATTTAAACGAATTGTCTTTTTCAATATCAATAATGCATACAGAACAATTCCTACAGTGGAAATTTTTCCTATATGAAATGTTCCGCAGTGTCCATTTCCTTCGCATGTCTAAAATCTATTTCTCCTAATTATCTTTTTCAAAATTTTATTGGTGTCACCACGAGTTGACAATGAATTTGTCGCCGATGTCCTATCTGAAATTTGCATGCATACTAAATGGTTACCACGATAATAACTTAGTGGCTTGGATCCTGGCGCTATCCGTGCCTGCACGAAGTCACGCTCATCGCCGCATAATACTCCTGAAAAACTGAAAATTTCTAACTGGCATTGTCGCAAGGATTATGGACGTTGCCAGTACTACTATACATGACAACATTTCTGATAAGTGCTCAGTGTGTGACGTTCTGGGCAAAATCGAGTGTCGTATTGTAGTCCTGGCATTCATGCGAACAAAACGACGATTGGAGGTAAACCGCTGTAACGCAAGCCTAGAGTGTCTCCATTGTAGATGTCAATTATCCGAAAAGGACTCCCTGCTAGTCCATTTAGCTGGGCAAATATGATTATGTCCACTTAGTCTATTGTCAATACAGGATAGTCTTTCAATGGGACTTGATAGGCAGAACATGATTGTATGAAATAAACGGTTTTTTCTGGATAGACGGATGTGGTTTCTATATTTGGGAACGAGATTCGAGTGAAGCTCGTGATGATAGAGCTATTAACAGATCAATCATTTGAAAAATATAACCAAAAGAACAAGGATTTGATGGTTCAAAAACAAAGGTGACTGTTTCACAGAAATAGATGAACTTTTCTCGGTAGTTAGAAATCAACAATAGTTAAATTTGTCACTTGAATTGAATTTGAGTGTAACATATAATACAAAATTAATTAGCTGATTATTTTGAAAAAAAATCGCAGCCTTGAAAAATATACACCGGAAGCACTCTTGTTTGATGTCAGAACATTTGCCTTTTGAATTATGACGGAATAAAATGACAAATGAAACAAGACGTGAGGTGCGGCCCTTGAGGTCACCACGGTCAACTTCCTAGTAATATTTATATAAATATTAAAAATACTAAACACAATAATAATTATGAAAATACTACTACTTTGAATAATAATAATTAGCGGTACTCATAACAGTTATTGGAATCCAGTGATTACGTAGGTGAGGGGGATGATTTAATTTTCACGCAGATTAATCGAAACGGAGAGAAGGCAGGCTACAAAGTGTTTTCTACGTTATTTGGTATTTTTATATCCATGCTTGAAGGACAAAAGAGCGCTAGCAAAAATGAATGCAGTTTTTGTTACGACGCCCACTGAAGAGATTTTGTCGCGTGGTGGCCATTTTGAAAAGTTGGTATTAAAATTGCCATGTATTTTTTCACGATTTTACATTAATCAGACTAATAATTTATTAAATTATATATCATATATTAAATTTTCAGTAGATCTTGAAAAACATTGAATGTGCAGTCAATAATCTGTTTAATTGCATGTAACAAGTAAAATGTTTACACATAGTGATGGAGGAAGTAATTGAAATATTACGAACACTAAAGAACAAAACTACTAAAAACTACAATTTTTTATTTGATGAAAGCTTTTAAAGCACATGATCATAAAAAGTATTGACTACAAAACATTTTACCACAAACGCAAATTTGATAATTTTTTTTAGTATTCAAAATTTAAGCAGTTTTTAAATTAAAATTAAATCACGGTACTGTAAAAACTATTAAAAATCCGCTCAAAGTATGTAAAAAAATTTAATTTTGATTGACTTAACAACAATGTCTTTAGAATGAGAGTAATCAGGATCATTCGTAAGAACTATTTCTACATGGTGACTTTGAATAAATTTTTATTTATCATTTAATTTTTTTGTAATCATGGAAAAAGGTTTTGCTGGTTTTTCTTCAAAAACTGAATTTATAAACTTTGTAAACATTTATTACTGCGTTTTGCACATTAGGTTAAAAATTCATTGTTTATGAAAAGCTTTAATTTTTGCACTTATTTTAATAAAATATAAAACGGCTCCAACGATTTTTTAAAAAATTAAATAGAATCACACCATTGTTAATATGCGTCGTGCCAAACGACGACAATCGACAATTAACGATGCACATTTCACGTTGGGTTCGTGAGATATAGTGCATGACAGAAATGACCCTCAAGGGGTCAAAACAGCAAAAGTGGTGTTCTGCGACAATATGGCCTTGCGTTACATACTTAAGAATGGAAGTAAGTTAAATTTGCTAAACTCTATGCGGTAGATTTATTTTCAATTTGGTGAATAAACATAAAAATTTTATTACATTCTATTTACTTTTAAATAAAACGCCAACGCAGATTTATCACCACTTCCCGCCTGGAAATTGATTTGAACTCTATAAAATCCAGGTTTAAAAATTGGTGCCACACCGGACGGATCCCATTCAAAATTTCGAAATTGGTAGACTCCCTAAAAGTTGGTAAGGTTGTAACAGTATCTAATGCAGGTGAGTACTATGATACCTTTTTTAACGGACAGTAGTATTCATTGCCCACTTCGGGAAAGTCTGAAGATTGCGGCAAGTTTGGAAGATATTTTTTGTATTCATTGTTGAGGAAGTTACATCCCGTACCCGGATCCAAATGATGCGGAAGCAGTGTGTATTTGTCTTTTCCATTAGTACTATAAAAAGCTTTAATATTTAACTAAATGACAGAATGATTAGATGAAAATTGTTTCCGAAATACAACAAAAGTTCATACTTTAGAGTTATTGTCGAGATCCTGGAGCAGCTCCACAGAACCAGCAAATCCATAAACGCCTTGACGTATGCGCACGATTTTCAGTTTTGACGTATCCCAAATTTTATCTGGCTTTATCTCAGCTTCGAATCTTAGAAGATCAAATTCAAGAGTCTGAAAGAATTATTTGTTTAAAATTCTTACACAAACTCGAACTGCTATGCAGTGTCAATTTTCAAAGATATAGTGAATTTTGAAGCGAGAGAACAAGTTTCTAAGAGAGTTCTAGGGAATATATATAAATTGGGTTTCTTACAAATCCTGGCATCACAACACTGAACAGCAGAGCTACAGAAAGCACAATCCACATCCTGATTACGTTATGTTCGAACAACTGCTTTTGCTGATGGTCGAAGCAGTTCTTTAAATAGAACTGATTAAAACCAGATAAATCTTTAAAATTAAACATATTCTCTACTAATTATTGTTGAAACGAGATTATGTAAGATACTGAAAACGAGATGTTTGAAAAACAATTGATTGAATAAACTTGGATGCATTTAAAGTAGGAAACTTGTAAAAAGTTTACAGATATCGTGCATAAATATTCTAATGTCTGCATGTAAAATCAGAGATCAGGAAGACGGACATCAGTGCATCATGCATCATGCATCTATGTAAGGCACGCAAAGTATTGGATGGCAGTCAGAGATGGTTAAAATGTTTTAGCCATAATTTTGTCTCAGTGTTCAAGCGCGAGTAGTTTTGAATCATTTTGTGCTGCGATTATATAATAAAATAATATTCTTTCAATTCTGTACTTTGAGATTTTTCCTTTGGAAATATGATTTTTGACTGCGATTCTCCCTTGTCGAAGGAAGACCTACTTTTTGGAAGGCTTAGTTCTTCATGTTAAAATGATGATGATTTTTATACGATATTTGTTGACAATATCTACTTTTGTGTTACTTGGTGACAGAAACTGTAATTTATTATCACCAAGAGAATTAGTAAAAACCCTTTTCTATATTCTAAAAATCAGTGTTTGTGTTTTATTCACAAAGTAGGACACGAATAAAGCATCACATAATGTTTTGTGATTCATGGGTTTTAAAACCTTAATTGTATATGAATCTGCTGCTTCTAATTAATTTTTAAATTGGGCCCTGATGAGTTTCCTTCGTAAAAATATTTATTTTAGAACAAAATTATCGTTGAAAAAATATGTAAAATAAAATATGTAATATATAATAATATATATAAATATGAAAAAGAGTTATTTTTAGTTTACTAATACATATTTCGTATATTTCAAATATATGTAAGTATTTTCGAAGCTGAATACTTCTCTCTTTAGTGTTTGTTTCCTGTTTAATCATCAATTAGAAAAAAGGAGGAACACATCCATACTTGGACTAAAAAAACTTTTCTAGATCAACTTAGTGTAAAGTTTCTTAAATGGTAATACATCCTTTTTTGCTGAAACTTCTCTTGATGAATAGTTATTTGGAATAGCTTTAGTGAAAAATATGAAATTAATAAATTATTACAATGCTTTTATTCCGGAATTAGCCCCTCAAATTTTCAAAAAATACCTATAAGCTGAATTATTCAAGAAGCTTTCACTTCGAATGTCATAGGTAACAACTCCGCACTTTTTCTTCAGACACAATTTTTGGTAGATTACATTCAATGAAAAATCTGCTACAAGATTTTATTAAAATTTCAAGGGCAAAATGATTTTTGTCTTTTGTTGATACGCAATGACAGGAATTGCAGCTCCTCTAAAGATACTTAGTTGTTCGTCTAAAATCCGAGTTTGCAATGGTAAATTGCTTTAAAAGAATACGAAAAAGTTCGATGCACATTTGATCACACTATTTTACATATATTCTGCGCCTCTCTGAACGAATTTGAAGTGAAATTTTAAAATTTCAAGAAATTTTGTCAAAAAGTAAAATCCTGTTTCAAACAGATTCAAAACCATTTAAAGAATCGGAATTACATTTTTCAAAACCATATAACTTGCAAGAGTATTGAAATTTCTACCTTATCTTGTTCTCCGAGATCTTTTTAATGGCCCACAAGACCATTCAATGCACAGAACTCTGCGCTATGATTCTTAAAGTTGACATATTCAAATATAGTGAGGGCTGTTCACTACATCAAGGCGTGTGAGCTCCTCCTTTGCCTGAAATAGAAAAAAATTGGCATTATAAAATGTATTTCAGTAAATAAGTGTTGAGGCTAAATTTTAGATTTTAAATCCTTCATCAGCAGAAAGCAAAATTTTGCATACGCGGAAATAATAATTTTTACATTATTGTAAAATTGAGACACAAATATCGAAGAAGGTTTGAAAAATGGAATCAGTTCATCCCAGGAAAATTCAACTTGGCCAAAAACATCCATTGGGCAAGCTAATACATACTTTGATTTCGTACTTTTATTGCTGAAGAAAAATGTGATTTTTAAGATAACTCACAATAAAATTTTTTAAAATGTGATTGGAATTTTAAAAAAATTCCACAAACATACAGTTTAAACAATCACATATTTATCACTCTTCAACTAAATGGGATGAATATGTGATTGTTTCAAATATATTTTTGTGAAATTTGCACCAATTCGAATCCAATTTTCAGATATTTTTTTTTAGTTTTTTATTCACAAATATTTAAAACGCTTTCTCCTCATTTTTCAACTAAAATGATGAACATTTTTTCTGCAACTTGTAAGTTTGGTTGTAAAAACTTAGTTAATTTTCCGTGAAAACAAGCAAAGCCAAAACACCACAATATTTCCGACGACACACGACGAAAATATTTTTTTCTAGTTTGTGGTCCTGTAAGAACAATTTTCAGTAAAAACCAGATAAATTTTTTTGAATTTGATTTCAATTGCATGCCTTTTTATTGTCAATTTATAGAACAAAATGATCACATTCTGTTAACTTTTACATAAGTCGCCAATGAAGATTTATCACCATTTCCCGCCTCAATATTGAGTAGAACTTTGTAATATCCAGGCTTGAAAACTGGTGCCACCACGGACGGATCCCACTCAAAATTTCTATAATTATAGACTCCCTGAAATTGATAGCGATATTAGTCCATCATGTTGCAGATGAACATTTTGATACTTTTTTCAACGGACAGTAGTATTCATCGCCCACTTCGGGGAAGTCGGTTGCTTTCGCCAAGCTTGTAAGATATTTTTTGTAATCGTTGTTGAGGAAGTTACATCCCGTACCCGGATTCAAGTGATGCGGAAGCAGCATGTATTTGTCTTTCCCATTCGTACTATAGAAAGCTTTCACATTTAACTAAAAGACAGAATGGTTAGATGCACATTGTTTTCGGAATACAGGAAAAGTTCATACTTTCGAGGTTTCGTCGAGATCCTGGAGCAGCTCCACAGAACCAACAAAACCATAAACGCCATGACGTATGCGCACGATTTTCAGTTTTGATATGTCCCAAATTTTGTCTGGTTTGATTTCACTCTCTAACCGCAAAATATCGATATCGAGGGTCTGAAAAAAATTGATAATCGATTTCTTCATAAAATTTTTAAATTTACGAATTTTAAATGATAATTCTAATATTTGATATTGACCAGTACCGAAATGATGTCTAGCTTTGAATTTAAAAAAATATCTCAAAAATTTCAATTTGAAATGTGGACAATAGGTTGTATGTTTCTGGAGAATACTTATGAAACAAGGTCCTTACAAATCCTGGCGTCACAACACCGAACAGCAAAACTACAGAAAGCAACATCCTGACTTTGCAATATTCTAACAACTGCTGTTGCTGGTCGTCGAACCAATTCTTTAAATAGCAAAGTGTCAAATCAGATAAATCTCAAAAATAAAACTGATTCCCAGTTTGTTGTGACTGTCCAAGTGAGATTTGTAAGATACTGAAAACGAAACTGCAACAATGTTTTCCATTGTACCTGAAAGTATTAATTGATGATTTACTCAATAAAGTTTTATTAAATGATTGTGTTTCATTATCAAATTATTTGTAATTACACCTTGTGGTGCATATTGCTCACCTGTAGCAAAACTGCCTGACTATTGTTGCCTACAGACCAGTTGTGCTGGGTCGTTGTATAGACTACATTGTCAAGTGCCTCAAAGATACCCCTAATGATTTTAATTGTTTTGCAAGCACCAGTTTTCCATTGGTTTTTCAATGGAAATAATCTATACGTGTGTCGAGAGATTTCGAAAATCTTTAGCTTTTCAGAATAAATGGATGCAATAGTTTTTAAATAATAGGTGCATTGAAGCTGAAACAATTGAATTTATTTACACTTTCCTGGTATTTCACTACTGAAGGACAGGTTTGAAAAATGTATTTTCTTGGCCTTTCATTGTTCGTCAAAATGTGTCTCCAATTATGTTTAAAAAAATAAAATCTGCCTCAATTCTACTATTTTCAATGAATGTAAAGAAAAACTGTTCATCATTAGGTGGATTTTTTTAAAATTTTTGTGAAAAAATGGAAATTGTAAACAGCGATAATAAAATTTACGGAAAATAATTGTCTTAAGAAACAATTTCTTAAATCAACTGTAGTTTAAATCATGTATTCATATGATAAAATCGAACGGAAAATAAATGTGAAAGCCAATAAAATTAATTCGATTCCATTTGGCACCTTTGCATTGAAAATGTCATAGCAAAAATCATGGAAAAAATAAATTACGACCATTTTTTACAATAAATAACGCAATGATAATAATACTCAAATGCACTTAAAATATCAGAGAAATATCAGTTATTTGAAAGTTTATTACACATCTGTATTTTCTAGCTTTGTTTTTACAAAAAAATATGTAAATGATCATGGAAAACTTGAGAACATTGAAAAATGTTGGTTCGAAATTGTACATTGTCAAACAATTTGTAGAATTTTTCAAAGCGCTCGTTTAAAAATCCACGAATAAATGGCTTATTTATCAAAAGCCACCAATTTTTCTACTGCATACATGTTTGAAACAATGTTTATGAAAAAAAATTCAATTGGACAACTTGGAAGTATTTCGACATCTTATTTATATCCATAATTTTTTTGGTGGTAACTCCCCTACAACAAGCTATAATATATCATTTTGTCCTTATAATAGGAATAGTGCGAAAATAATCGTGTAGCACGGCATCTTGTAACACGATTTCATTCTACTACGTTACTAAAAATGCGAGAATGTTCTTTGAACACCGCATATGAGTAAATATTTTACACACTCATTGTTATTCCAAACATTTGCAAAGTTTTGTTTTGTGTGTAGTGAACAATAAAAATGTTTGTACTTACATGTAAACATTTCAAATAGAACTCGGAGAACATCAGTATTTATTCACGTCTGGATTGTTTTGAAATTGAGCCGGGATCATCATTTTAGTCCAGTCAAATGGGAGTTTGACCGTGCATTTTGGGTAGGCAGAGAAATTTTTATTGCAATGCGTGGGCAATGGTATAGTTAGCCTAAGTCCACTTTCCTGGGGTCGCAGCGTCAATCCTCCTAATTTGTTGTCCATACATCACTTTTACGTGGTGTCAATAATAAAAAAGTTACAAGTCAAAAATCATACCCAAAAAAGGGGGAATAACTTTCGGGTGCCACAATTTTTTTATTTTCACGTTTAACGAGAAACACATTCGGAGACAGTTTTGTCACAAATCGTTTGCGGTATTGATTGTTCCAATCACTGTACATAAGCGGCAGTTATTCCATCCTAAAGAGGAGAAAGTCGCGTGAAAAACACGTTTTTAGACCAAATAATCGTCTTTTGATGGCAAACTCGCCATTGCGAAACTAGCGGAGTATTTTGGTAGGCAAGCAAATTCTTGGTGCAATGTGTAGTATGTCTAACTGTCAGCTTAAATCCAGGTTTCTGGTGTCGCAGCCCCAATCCTCTGGGCTCCATGTTGAAAACAAACAAAAAATGGGGCACATCCATATCTCCGAAACCATGGCTTCAACAAAGAAGTTTAATATGGTAAACTTGTGTAGAATTTAATTTACAGCAAGTTGCGCATACATAATTTTTACGTAGTATCAACAATAAAAGAGTTATACGCCTAAAACGACGTCAAAAAAGGGGGGGGATCATTTTTCGGGCACAATTTTAAACTTCTTTGTGGATCCACAACTTTTTGTGAAAGCCATGATTTCGGAAATATGAGGGTGCCTCACTTTCTTCCGTTTTTTAGATGGAGCCCGGAGGATTGGAGCTGCAGGATACAGGAATCGGTCGACATCTACACTGATGGATCAAAAATGGATGGACGAGTTGGCTGTGGCGTGTTCTCAAAACAGCTAGGTCGGAAACTATCCTTCCGATTGCCAGACCACTGCAGCGTCTTTCAGGCAGAGGTCATTGCGATTTGTAAGGATGAGAAATCAGAAAATTTCCATAAGAAATTTAAACATCTTCTCTGACAGTCAAGCTGCTATCCAATCAATATACTCGTATATAGAATGTCGCTCACAACTGAACGTGATGTCTCTTCACTGTGAAGTAATTCATTGCTGGGTACCGGGGTATAGCGATATAGCTGGAAACTGCGAAGCAGATACCCCAGCAAGAGCTGGCACCGAGCTTCAGGAGTATATACTTACCCCCGAAGTCGGCCAATCTCTAGCCTCCATAAAGCTAGGATTTAAGCAGTACTACGTAGAGGCTGCTGTGGTAGCACAAACAGGCAAACTTGGCACGCACTGTGCTCCAAACATACTAAGCGGCTCCTCAATAGAAGCCGTGAAACCCTGAGTTCCGTCGTTTGCGTACTGACGGGACACTGTCTGATCGGCAGACACGCAGAAAGATCCCTTTCAATGATTTCTGCCGAAGTTGCAGATCAGAGGAAGAGGAAACAAAAATCAAACACTTTCTGTGCGAATGTCTAGCACTGTGCAGGAAGCGCATGCAAACCTTGGGCACGCCGTTCCTGGACAACCTCATGGAAGTAGCTGATTTAGACATTGACTGCATTGCCGGCTTCATACGAGAATCTGGATGGTTCTCATCATCCCGCAGGTTCTAGTGACGCCCTTATCTTCTGTGGTACCAAAATGGGCCTATCGTGGCCTAAGTGAGCCACCTTTGGATAAAAGGGGCCGCTACTACAACCAACCAATCAACTCTCACGCATCTATTGTTGATAAAGTGAAGTATTTCAGTATTTGAATTGAAGCTTGTATCGAAAAAAAAGTTTTATAGTCCGTAGCTTACGAACATATACAGAAATCGTATTAGATGATAACAAAATTGCCGAACCGTACAGATATGATAAAAATTAAATAGATGTATGAATGTGCATTCCAAAATGTTTTTAACGTTGAGAATGCGTTTTGGTGGAAACAAATACCCCAAACAAAAATATCGAATAGTATAGGAATAATCGAAAAATGTATCCGATTTTAAGGTATCTAAATATCGCATAACGTAACTTCTACGCAACAATACAATGTGAAGAATTAATGGTAAAGCCATTGATAGTGTATGGATCTTTCAATCTCCATGCGCTTAACGGAATGAATAAAAATACCTCAACATTATAATAGAATGCAAACTCAACGTTGTCAACAGGAATTGATTGAGATAATGGTTTTTCAACTTATTTAAAGAAAAGAAAAAAAATTGAATTTCACTTAGCGCCGTCATTGATTTCCATATAGAGGGTACGGTCAAAAAACTAATTATTGCTATCCCATCTTTTTTTGCGCTTTGAGTGCTAACCGCTACATCATAAAAGGTGCGATTTCAACCATTGTTTTACAATTTTTATTAATCTCAAAAACGGTGAAACAGTGCTTAAAAGTTCACCCTTTATTTTCTAGTGGTCAGCACTCAAAGTGCAGGTCGGAAATAAAATTTCATCCTGAATTCTGCTCATGGACAAAATTATTTAATTTTATAAACAAAGCGATTTGATTAAAAATGAAAAACTTTATTGCCTTTCTATGAGCACCGAAACAACAATCCACCATCACCATTAACAAATTCGATCAGCAATAACAATCAAAATTCTAATATGAATCGAATTTTCACTTTTGTTGATCCCGTGAAAATTCTAAGTGACTTTAATATAAAAATTGTAATTTGATTCATCGCCCGTTGCTGTTTTAAAGGTGACTATTACTTTATAGAAACCTTGTTTTAATGTGGTTGGTATCGTGCTAATGTCCCAAACAAACTGTCTTATCTCGTAGTGACTCTAATAAAATATTAAAATGAGGAAGCAAATCATGCGGAATCGAAAATCGAACATACCTTTTGCAATGGACAGTAATATTTATCGCCGACTATTGGAAAATCTGAATTCAAAGCAAAGTCCTTGAGGTACTTTTTATATTCGACATTGATGAAGTGACAAATTGAATTTTGGACGAGACGAACAGGTGTCAATGAATACTTGGCCACACCGTTTGTACTGTAATACAATTTTGCACCGATCTGAAGGAGGTGGAAAAGAAACATTAAAAAATCATATTAGGCGGAATATATAACACTGTATCATGGCATACAGGAACAAGGGCATTTCAAATGATAATGAGAGGGTCTTTTTCAATGGAATATTTTTTGGAGGCGATAAGACTCTTACTTGATCATTTTCTCCGAGTTCTTGTAACAAGTCCATAACACCATTCAAAGCATAAACTCCTCTGCTGAGTCGTATGATTTTTAATGTTGACGTATTCCAAATTTTATCAGGATTCTCGACTGCTTCAAAGCGTGTAAGCTCATATTCGAGTGCCTAAAATATAATAGCATAATAAAATTAAGCGTGACATTGCTTCACTAACTACGAATTCAAGCCTAATTATTACATCGCATTGAAAAATCGTTTAACAGTAGATCAATTTTTTAGGATTTCTAAATATTAAACAAATTTATCGAAGATCGGTTGAAAACTTACCTGAATAAGGGACCAAATTCTAAATATTAAGAATACAACTAGTGTGAATCTACTGTGAAACACTTCCATTGCAGATAATTTCTAAATGAATGAAAGCTATTGCTTATGAAGGTGTTTTTAAATGATTTCACAGTGGCATAATTAAGTTTAATGTTGTTTTATCATGGAATGCATAGTCAATAATTAGAGTTCTGAAATATTATTCTTACTGGAAAGAGGCTGGCCGCATTGTGATCCATAAAAACCTTTTACAACTGTAGAACGGATGAGTTTGGATTACTTACTTTTAAACACGCTATTTATGAAAGGGTTTTTCTTTTGATATTTTCTGGTGTGAATCGCCTAGTCTTTGTGGAATGAATCACATTGAAGTTCTTTTTAGAAAAAATGGTCTCTGAATTTTGTGGTCAGCTTAATTGATTCATAAATTGAGTACAATCAAAGAGATTATACAAAAAACTCATACAAAATTAACGAAAGAGAAAGAAAAAGTCATAAGCTTAGAGGAACAATTGACAACAATCACGTACATATATTTGATAAAAAAATTCAAGAAACTCGTGAAAAAGGGAAATGATCAAATTAATAACACTCTCATGAAAAAAATAAGCGCTAAAAGTCGGAAATATTTATTGAAAAAAAAATTCGTTCAAGACTTAGTACTATTCTTCACCGCTAGTTGCAGTTTTACTAACATGCATTTTGTTGAAGATAAACGCAAGGGTTTTGTGGGATAGATTCAATTTGATACATCAATTCGTGCAAGAAGCACGATATATGATTTCTATTAATTTTTTTCTTGAATTTTACACTGTCATGTTCACCAAACCATAAAATTGACATAATACTCAATGTTTACAATGATGCTGAGTAAGATTAATTGTTTTTATTAATTATGCTGTCTGAATTAGAATGTACGTGTGACATGCAAATGCAATAGTTGGTTGAATCATTGCTTTTTTGGTATGAGAAAATTAGATAGATATATTGTAACTGGTCAGTTTTAGCTGACAAATGATAAATTGTTATATTTATATTGTTTTTAGTAGAAATTGTCAAATAGATTTATTCAAACATATCAAAAAGTAATCCTCGAAATAGCACAAAACAATTCTAGCAAAAATAATCAAGTCAAGTCGTCAAGTCCTCTGTAATTTTCGAAGAAAACCTTTTGAAATAAATCTGAAAATAAAATAATCATCCAACTTTACAATCACATTTACAAAAAGAAATAGAAAACAAATTTAAAATTCACATGAAAGATATAATTTTCAATAAAATTAATAATTAAGAATCAAAGAAAAATAGGAAAGTATATAAAAGCAAAGCAAAAGTAAATTGTTTGAAAGTTTTGTACGTTACATGGTATTTTGTTGAAAATAATAAATAAAATATATCGAAACATTTTCTACAATATTGAATTAATGTTTTTGAAAAAAAATATCAATAGATATTTTGTCATAGTAGTTGTCAACCTATGATGAAATACTGGTGTGTGTATCCAGAGTGCGGGAAACAAGTGAAATAGGATGATTGAATCTCCGAGCAGTGCTGACGTGTGAGGTGTATCAAAGTCAAAACTTTCCATTAAACATATATAGAATGGAAGGAAAGTATTGTAGAATTATCATCCAAAAGGATATGAGCAGTAAGTATCGTTTGCGAATGCCTATGTCCCGAGTAAGCTGCAACCAGCTGAAACGATTTACAGAATCTAAATAACTTAAGTGCAAAATTGAAATTAACTCAGTTTCTGATCGCAATCTTGATAACATTTTCGCAATCCACAATTCAAGCAATTTAAAGCTGTTCTACTTAATAGCAGTCGCATGAATAGTATAAGAAACATTTGTAAAAACT
The DNA here is from genome assembly GCA_963942545.1 of Oxycera nigricornis. Classification (NCBI taxonomy): domain Eukaryota; kingdom Metazoa; phylum Arthropoda; class Insecta; order Diptera; family Stratiomyidae; genus Oxycera; species Oxycera nigricornis. The sequence goes on along the minus strand of OZ012663.1, from coordinate 6,333,906 downwards.
CTCAGACTCTTGTGTAATGTAAAATAAGCTTTCAATCTGTCAAACTACATCCTTTGTTGTCAGATAAGTGGTCCTGATTGTCCAATTCCGTTCTAGTTTTCGAAAAATACTATCATTATCTCGTAAACATACCATTCCTTCCAGAATTGTCGTTCTCTTTCAAGAACTTCCCCCATATATATCCGATTTCTGCTTTCATAAGTTGCTTCAATAAACGTGCGATTTAAAATGAAAACCTCAAAAAAAGAAAATTCACCATAATATTGACTGCACTGTACAGCTCGCCCCCACACATAAAACTAAGGTAAAAACGCGATAAACGTACAAACTAACAAACAAACAAATAAACAAACAAAAGTCATCAAACAAGCATACAAACAAATTATTTTCTAGTTTATCTGAATGAGGCGACTAAAAACGTATGAACTCGTACGCGAGTATGTGGATCAGACGAAACATAGTAACATTCCCATTCTTCGTACCCTATGATCTGTAGAATGTTGGTATTGTTTGCAGTCGGATTAAGGTTTCTTTGTATTAAGATACACAGTGCATACTTGCCGTTCTTAGTTGTTTGCTTCACTGTTCGTTTTTCATTTTTTGTATAGTCTTTTCCGCTTTGGAATCTTGGCCTGTGCATGATACCTCCAAGATACATTCATACTATTCACCCCGGGAATTATTTGTTAGGAAAAGAATTTTCCACTTGAGTTTTCTTTAACAATGATAATTTTTTCATTATCTATTTCTTTCTGCAAATTTTATTTTCAGCCTAGTTTGTGAACAGTTATTGAAAACCATGGGATTGTTAGAATATTAAAAATTCATTCAAAATTTGACTATCAATAAAATAAATCTATGATCATAACTGGGACTCTAACTTTAATCATCATCGTTGCATATCTACATTAAAAGTGTAAGTCCTTTTGAAGATAATTTCAGTTGGTTGAATATTATGAACAGAATGACATTGTCGAAAATCGTCGATAAAAGTGAATTTCTTCATCCAAATCTATTCAAGACAAGATACAATATGAGTTCTGCACTCTACTGGATACATTTAAAAGAAAAGTCTTTCGTTTCCTTGTGCAAGTCATGCTTTTCGTCAGAAATCATTAGCGAAATTGAAAAAAATGGACACATGTATCTATCGGTTGAAGATATTGTGTCCAAAAAAATGAAATGTTTCAGACATAATTCCAATTTTTTTGTAAGAGACATAGAACTTTGTTTTGTGCCTGGTCTTCAGATGTTGAATTGAATTTCTTATAATCAGGATGATGATGAGTTTTTCACACTTCAAATCCAATCAGAATTTGCTACTAGGGCATAGCCAAAGTATTTAGTTGATCTCAATGGGGTCGTTTTCGAATTCATCTGCTCATGTCCTTTTGGATGATAGCTTCATACCTAAGGTGTTGGATGATGTATAGGACAATTTTTGCTCTTTGAACATATGAAAAATGTCGGCCAGGATGCATACATGTGTAATCCGAACAAGAATGATTGACACGTATTTGAAGATGGTGTTTCTGTTCGTTTGCTTCTCGGCGGGAACTAATTTTGTTCTATGAATATCAGTGCCGAAGCCGCCACTGAAGGAACATCAATCATAGATAGATTGATGACATCAGCTTGGCGGGTGGAATGAACCATATTTCCCTAAAATTGTGTATTATTCATCATCCCCGAGTAAATGTGGGTGTCAGTTGAAAATCTGCTAGAAGATATCTTAAATCTAGTGTGTTCAAGATACTTAGAAGTATACGAAGACTGTTTTAAAGTGAGAAATAGAACACGATTATTGTTAAAATATTAATGAAGGCTTTTTTTACTCATATTCATTAGCACTGAAGTATTCGTTTGACATATTTCCTTGTTTTCAACAACGAGGTAAGTCATATTTTGAAAAATATTTGGTGGAGAATAATTCACAGACTTTAAAAATCAAAGACAATTGCTGGAAAGTTTTGATGAATTAATAATGAAATAAGTTTATAAGTTTAGAATTATGACTTCTAAAAATACACGAAAAATATTTTGCTTTCATGACAAATTACTGTTTCCAAAAAACTATTCCGAGATTATGCAAGTTAAAAGGATCTTAAAACAAATAAGGCCTCAAATTTACAATTTCAAACGGTTTATGCGTTGCCTCGCTTTCAGATTGATTATTTGCAGCAAGTGTTGCAGAAAATGCTTTTGTGAATAGAATGTTAATTCTTAATATCTAAAAAGAGCGATAAAAGTGGTAACAATGAATTTTGACGATTTATGAATAGGTGCAGAAAATTAGCTCATGGGATACAGTTTGGCAAAAATTGAGTCAGAAAGTCCTAAAGTGGAAGAACAAACTGCAATGTTCAGTGCTTCCTGTTCTTTACAGTGGCGAAGGGTGAAAAATTACTGTAGGTAAGCCGATAATTTTCTAGCATCAATTTTCACAGATGATTCGCAAGCCGGGAACGCTACCGGTTTTTTGATTTGTTGCCATATCCTATTGAGGAAAACCGAGCTGCCATTCCAACAAACGGGAGTTGAATGCCCACGGCACCTTAAATTGTTAATGAATTCGAGACTCGGAAAACTTTGCTGCAACTCATACAGATGTTGATCGCTTTGCTGGCTATTATGGAACTATGAGGATGTGTAGAATGAAGAGAATGGAGTATGATGGAATAAACACTGCGATCAAGTGGAACGATTGTGCATGTTTACAGTGATGCATGCAAGTAAATAAACACTTAATACCCTTATAAAACTGAAGTGTGACATTTTTGGAACATATTTGGAAAGGGAAGCCGATGGGAATCGGCTTATATGAACGCCTCGCCACTTGTTCTTTAAGCATTATATCTCCTCGGGCGACATACGTTCAATAAATTTTTATGACAAAATCGTTCATTCATGTTTTCGAATTGTTCGTAGGGATTAGTGTAAGTCCTGATGTTCTGATTGTTTGAAATCTCAGTTTTTTTGATCTCACATTGCAAAATCACATTTTTAGTTGGTTTTTAAAAAAATATCTTAAATCTACTTGAATTCAAGTTAAAATTCTTCTTCGTCAAACTTCTCTAAAGTATTTTGGTTCGAAGGATATTGCAAATCAATAAATTACCAAAGTATAATTGTCACGATCCATTGAAACCAACCTAGAGGATTTGATTTAATTTCCGGAAATTGTTAATTTTTCATAAAATAGTTTTCCATTTAAATGTTTTTCTTGTACATTTGCATTTGAATTTTCATGGGTGATTATTTTGAAACAAAAACTTGAAAGTAATTTACCGTTAAATGTAGTTATAAGCTTTATTTTTGCCATAAATAAATGACAATAAAATTCGTCTATATGTAAACGACAAATTTTATTATTTTCCATTTTAAACATTTTCAAGCCTTTTCATTAAAATTTACTATTAAATTCCGATTTTTTATGATTTATTTGCTAAAAATCAACTTAAATAACGATGAAGCAATGAAAAAAATGTTAATGCTAAAATAAGCATCCAATTCGATTCTTTTTAGTTAAAAAAATAATAATATTTTGAAACACAGTGCAGACATATTGCATATGCATTATATATGTATTTTTCAGCATTTTCACTCCACAAAGAAAATTTTAACCACTATTCGATCAACTTGTTACATTGTAAATGTTCCCGAAAGTTTTCTGGCGAACTATTTATGATTTTAATTTGGAATAAACTAAGCATCCTTGCTGTTGTTGATCAGTATTGTTCAATATTTTCATTGTTTTATTCAAAGTTAATAGTATACGTCAGGAATGAAATTCATTCGATCTTAATCGATCATTTATGAAAAAATTATCAGTATTCTAGTTGTGATTATAATTTTTTATTGTTAAAATTTTGATGAAACAATATTTTCCTTTAAATAAGATAAAAAAGTTTCTTTTAAACTGTGCTCCAAAAAAATTCAAAACTTCATTCTAATTTAAATTACTGACACAGTAAACAAGTAGTTTTTAGAACCATCTGAATATTTCTCACACGACCTTCATCAGCTTTAAAAAAATACTAACAAGGAAAAACAGAATAAATACAATTGCTTATTCAAATCATCACAACAAAACACCAACTTTTTGTCAAGTGTCTAAATCATATCAGATTATCATACCAAAAAGCCCCCATCAACATCTCGTAATTGTTGATTCACAAAAATAAGGACTTGTCAGCACCACCACTCTCGCAAATATGCCTGGATTTAGTTGTCTGCATTAAATTCATCCTGAAATTTATAGTGAATTTTCTCCGGAACGTAAATGTCGAGGATGTCAACGAATTTAATATACACATTCCCATGAGAAATCCATCAGATAAACATCAAATAATGTCAACTTGTAGTTAATGTTGTTCTCTCTCATGTCTGTTAGGGGTGTTTTGTAGTTGTTTTAGATGTTGTTTCACTGTTGCTGCTCTTGGGGGATGGCGTGTTGGATAATGGAATTGTTGGATGAATTTGGTTGGTCCTTAAATGCTGCCACTTTATTGAAAGTTTTGTATCATAGAGATGTTGTGACATGCAGAAAATATACGATGAATGCCAGCAATAAAGAATATTGTAATGTTGATGATGATGCCAGCATTGATAAGAAACTATTTAGGCTACGATGTACTTGTTTTGTTTGCCTGTTTTAGCTTCCTTGACTCATAGTTGAAAATTTAACTGGTTATCAAATGAAAGAAAATGAGCGCCTCAATAGGAAGCATGAATATGACTGTAGAAATCGATATAAATCAATAAATTCATAATAGATATTCTGATTGAACAAATCAAAATTAATGTGTATTCTTCTTTTATTTCAGGTTCGTAGTCACCACAAAAACCGTAAGAGCACAAATATCTTCCTTTGCGTGATATTTTATTGGCGTGTTATATGTTGAAAACCGCGTTTTTTTTAATTAAATCTTGCAAGTCTTAAGAAAAAACTTGTACTGCAAATGTTTCTCTATTAAGCTTAAAAAGGACAATTTTCTCGAAGTAAAAACGAATGTAATGAATGAAGGTCTTTTTCGTAAATCTTTTTTAAATCCTATTGTCTTTTAGGGATTTATATATGCCTTTGAGCCGATCATACTAAGCCTATTCCATGCTGACACACAAAAGTTCTATATTGAGATATAATGAGAAATAGTCATGTCCTAACTTTATGAAAAGTCTTAACTTGCTAGTCGGTGGCATGCGACAATTCTCTGTTCCTGGCTTCTAGGCTATGAATTCTCAGAACATAATTTACAATGACACAAGCTCAGAGTTGAATTGAAATGATATGAATGCGCCTGCCAGAGTCCATAAAATTGCATTTCAATCAACTGGTTTCCTATCTCATAAGCAAATCATCTTAGATAGGCTACGGACATGCAAGCTTAATGAGTGCATATGTAATAAATATCCATTTGATGTAGTATTTGTGTCACACGTATGCAGTTTTTCAGTCTTCACAATGGTCTGTCGCTGACTAATTGGATTACTACTCAGCAATACTATGCAGACGTTTCTGAGATAATTGTCTTAAGTGGTGATAAATAAAGGTGCTTTGAAACGATTATAAACTGAAGGTGAGGCTCTCTATATGAAAGTTTATGGTTGTAATGGGCAATGATGAATTGGAGAGCGGCTAGGGCATGTAGGAAGGAAAACAATTGATAGGGTACACTAGGAGCAGTTAGAAGAGGCTGTAAATTTCTCCAACAGTTTAGTAGGCAAGTTTATGATAGTATGAAGTTGATCTCAAAGCAAAGCTATACCATTTATAGACACAAGTGTTGTTTTACTTTATGAAAGTCAGGGCCTATGTTTTAGAACCTTGCTTTAAATTCCATTAAGAAATAGCTTGTTTTTTCTCTTTTCTCTCTTTCGGGCAATTGAGACCATAATTTCAAAAATTCAATTTTGTTCAAAATTGTATAAATGATATGCTTGAAAAACTCTAGCAACCATATTTTAGTCCATTCGATAAAGAAAACGATAGAGTGGAACAGAGTCAGAACAGATCGGTATTCTTCACTGAAAATAAAAAATTGTATTTGAAAAGAAAGATTTCACAATTAATTTAGTAAACAATTTTATTTTACCGGCATCATAAAATGAATCTATAATACTTTAGCTAATGCATATAAACAACAAATGAAATCACTAGAAATTAAGGCTTCAACGTCTGTTTTTGGTATATTTTTTTTGTCAAGCTCAGTAGAAAAGCCTAATCGAGTTCGGTGGTTTTTCATTCATTCTTTTTTCTACTGGCCCCTATAAAAATTTGCAAACTTATTGTTTCTGACTATGAACCTATAGTAAGTTGTGAGTCATTTTAACTACATTTTTCCAGTCCAATTAAAAAGAATAGGTGTTCTTCTGCTGTTCCCTTGGCCAATAAGTGTGCTGGAACAAAGAAAATATTTGATATATTTACAGCTTTCATTTTAACTAGAAAATCATATACCAAAAAACAAACAGTGGTTGAGGCTGCGAAATAGTTCTCAACATTTTTACAAAGAATCAAGAATAAAATTCTTGTTTCCTGAATTTTGTTTTTATTCGACCAGTCAATTTTATCCTTTCCAGTCCAAAAACTAAATTGAATTATCTTTTATATAACTTGCTATTTGAAAGTAGATAAAGAAAGTTTTATAGTCTTCGAAAATAGAGTTTTCATTGTACTTTCATGAAGAAATCATAGTTTTATGCAGACTCTTACAGCATAGCTCATCAGCCAAAAACCGATATATTTTTCTATTTAGCGCTTAAAAGAAAATTCAACTTGAGTCTGGTGCAGCAAATCCAGAAAAAACAGTTTACTCGTCAGATGTAAATATCTTTTTGAATCATCTTCCTTTGCGTGATATTTTCTTTGAAGGTTCATTACCATTTGTTTATTCTCCAGTGCTGTATCTACCTGGTTCAATCAAAATTTTCAGTCTAGCTTAGATATAGATCCAAAAAATATAGTCTTTTCCCTTCAATTTAGATGTTTTCCGAATCAACATGGCTGTTTTCTGAATCAAATTGGTGTTTGCCAGATCAAATTGATGTTTTTCCAAATCAAATTAGCGCTTTTCAATATCAATTTTGCAATTTGATTTCGAAAATATAATTTTGAAACCAGCCGATAGGATTGATAAAATTCCTAAATTGAAGGGGAGATGGTAGATATGAGATTGTGGATAAGGGTAAATGTTATTATCCTTAGTTTTTTAAATGCTCTAGAATGGATCTGTGAATTCTTTATCTCGTAAACGAATTTTTTTCCATCAACAAACCCTCACAAAACGCCTGTAATCATTTTGAATGTCAAATGATTTAAAGACGTTTTAGTAATTGATTGAATCATCCGAAAATTCGATGGACTGGAAATCCAATAATGAAATTTTTCGCATGCAATTTCCCATTCAATACGAAATATAACATATATAGACTAAACAATCTGTAAAAGTCAATACCTTGCAACTCCAAATCGCCTGCAATACATTCGTTTTGGCGGATTTCCATTTTAACATCGCCTGCGGGAAAAGTACTATTCCAACAGTAACAGCAATTTAACTTTTATTTTTCAATGCCATTTCGCAAAAGCAATGCTAGACGGTAACTGCGTTGGAAAATTGCAAACAATTTTGCAACTTGTCGCTCAGTTTGCGTTGCTGACGGAGATAGTCAGTTTGCATGGATTTTGCAGGGAAATCGTCGCCAGGATATCATTGAATTTCAGTATGTACGCCGCCTCGCCGTCTTGGTGTGAGCTAAATTTTAATATCCATATACCTGGAGGCCAAACAGTCTCCTGTAGCTAAGCTGGCTGTGCAACAAAAATAACATAGGTGTGAAACTGTTTCATCCTTCGAGTTTGAGAAAGTGTTCAAGCGTGAATTCCGTTCAAAAGTAAATCCTCGTAGCATCTTCAACGCAGGCAAGACAAAAACAAGTGGGCGCTTTCCGTAGACGAAGAGATGTTTATAGCAAGAGCCTTTCGAGTAGCGAACGATCCTTAATTACTGAGTGATATGATAAAATCCAAACCGTTTACAGGTGGAAGAAACGGAGGTGGAAAATGATTTAACTATAGATTTTGGACAAATTAAAGTCCGTTATTGCTATATTAAAGGATTGACGAGCTTGGGTTGGGTTTTTACATCAAGTAGTAAAAGATCTAAAATAAATTACCGTCACAAATTCTTTCCTTACTCAGATTGTACTCCATTCTATATAATGTCCACTTTGGTCTCAATCATTTTGTACTAATGCACGTTTATCTTCAACGAGGAAGGATGCTCGGCAGTACCTCGGATTGCAAGAACGTGCGGGACATGTGGGACCTCTAGGCTGCAAATCATCACATTTCAGCTGAAAGGCAACGATACTGACTCCTGTGATGACAAAATGTGGCTAGTGTGTGTGTGTATTTACTCAGAGGGCATTTTGGATGGGGCGAATAGATTGCAGATTTCTCGTTTAGCAAATAAGATAAACGGCTACAAATGAGAAAGTCTTCTCAAGTTGCTTCCTTCCGGCATCCTTTGGGAGAGAGAGTTTCATATCATAGTGAATTTAAAAGTCGCCTTGGCATGGCAGTAGCGAGTGTGCTTCTTGCCGGGTAGCTTCCTTGGAAGCATGTGTGCAATTTCAGATTGACTACATACTCTCTATCCGGTCTATATATGATGGTAAACAAAGTATTCCCAGAGGATGGAAACGGTGGTAATGAGTCCTGTCAACATGATCTTTAATAGAAGATTGGCACTTTAAAACAATGTTAGTGTTTACAACAAGAACAGAACAACCTTAAAGGTGTTTAAGAAAACAATTTTCGTATTGCTGAATGGAAAATTCTTCGAAAGTAGTATTCCAAAAATAATTTGGATGTAGAGCTTTGCAGCTGTATTTCAGCGAATGAAGTTTAAACCAGACAGGTTTAAGTATGAAAAGAAAAGGGACTTCTAGTTAGCCATCATAATTCAGGATTTGATGGGATGATATTAAAATATGATAACTTGGCGAAGATGCGAATTTCAATGTGAAACCCGATTTTTTTTCTTGATTTTGAATTCAAAATATGCTTTCCAGAAGTTCTTCTTGATTTTATGATCCAATTTTCATCAAGTTAATGCCTTTCCTCTAGAGCTCATAGTTTCTTTATTGTTCCTGAATACCGAGATTAAGTGATTTTGCTAAAGGTCACTTTTCTTTTTAAACAAAAGTTTCCTGGCATTTCATTTTAACTTTTCCAGCCGTAGTCAAGATCATTTACATTTTCTACGTATGCAAATGAGGCTACAACATATTCATGGAAGTGAAAACAAAGGAAGGATCTTTGTCGCTTTTGTTTGGGAAAAAAGTATTTCAACTCTTTTTTCATCGCTTTATGCACACTACCATTAGCAGACACCATTGGCGTCCAAGCACATCTGTCCAAAAGTGGTCATACCGTTCATTCATTTGATCCTACCCGAATAAATGCTCAGCACTTGACATAGTCTCTTCCCTAGATCCGACTATGCAAACGTTATTGGAAGGATGTGTTGGCGAAGTGCTTGAAGTTATGCTTTAAAGTCTCCTTCTTTGCATATGGTGGTAGTTTTGTCAGGTCATCATTTTGGATTAAATGTGAGTTTTGCAAATGCCGATTGAAAAGCTACTTGTATTTGAAGGATTCTTCGTATATAATCTAAACTAGGGACCTTGGAAAAAAAGTTCACAGCGGCAAGACTTCCAGGACATTCTGCCCACTGTCCATGGTCTAATACTTGATGCATGTGGACTGAATCACATATGTGGCCATGCATTCAATCGTAGAATTTTTTTAAGGACGTCCAAAAGAGTTATATCTCATGCTCGCCTCTTCGGACGTCCACGTCACCATCCCAAGTACAATTATTTGAGCGAAACCTTTTCAAATGAAAGCATCAAGAAGGAGCTGGGCATGTGTTTCATAGAAACGAGCTGAAGGGTGAATGTAAGGAGGATCGCGGGGAGACGGTGACCTCAAACCAACATCACGACACCCACATAATGTGAGGTGTGATGTGAACGGATGACCCTTTTGCCGGGGGCGTATTCAAATGGGTTTCATAATTTTTAATCCGAACGAAATGACCCCCAGGGATGCTTTAGTTGGTTTAGCTGCCACTGTTCAACTTTTAAGGACTCATTTCCACAAATCCGTTTTTAATTGTGCATAGGGTCCCGGGAAATTCTTCTTTATTGTTTGCAATGGAACTGTTTTGATTGATAGAAAGTCATTTGGTGAGCTTTTCAGTAAAAAATGACTATTTACTTTAGGTATTATTATTTTATTTGAGGTTTAATACTTACAATAACAGAATCAATGGTTAGTGGAAAAGAGCAGTAAATATTAATGTAAATTGAAAATGGTTGAAAAGTGTTGGTGAAGGTGACTTGAAATGAAATGATTGATTTTAATCTTTTCTAAGTGCAAGTGAAACAATATATGTGAAAACCAAGATTAACGAAAGATAGTTTTTCAGTTGCAAAGTTTCTGCCATTGAAGCATGTATTTAAAAATGTGAAATCTTTTTCCGATATCGAAGTGAAGAGATGAGAGAAGGCCAAAACTATAATTTTTCTTTTGGTTGGATTTCAGTATTAAATTTCGGATTCCAACGTTTAAATTCCATTTGAGGGAAAATATAATAAAATAAATTCTACACGTTGGACAAATATTGTGGTGAAAGTTTTCTTTTTTCTGAAAAATATTGTCGCATATATAAATAACAGAATTTATTTGAAAATTTCATGATTTTCAAATTTTATCATTTTTTGGAGAAAAGAAATCTCAGGTATGGAAAATTCTTGGCAACGTTGGATCGACAAAGACAAAACGCCATGACAAAGAATATTTCAGATACGGGAAATTTTAACAGAAAAACTGTTGAGGCAAATATTTTAAAATAAAAGATATTATCAAGTGAAAAATTATGCGAGCAATTTTTGCTTTTTGATAAAAACTAAAATGAGGTTCCATGTTCTGGATCAATGATCAAATCAAGGGCGGATACAAGGGGAGGGGGGTCATGACCCCCCTGAGCGTAGGTAAACTAGTGATTTTTACGATTTTTTTGGAATATTGTCTTCTTTTATTGTGATTTTCGAGGCAGTGACCCCCTTGAGCCAAATGCTGGATCCGCTCTTGGATCAAATCGTCGAAAAAAGATATAAAAGTTTATACTCGAAGCAAAAGATAAAAGAAATAATATTTTCTTAGTAATTTTATTTACGAATAACTTTAACTTCTAATCAGTTCTTGTTTCCAGATTGGCGTTCAAGTGTTAAAATTTTCTCACTGAAAATCTAGGATCCAACTATTTGATTTTCAAGCGCACAACGAATTTGGAAAATATTAACAATGACACGGGTCCTCATCGGAAAAAGAAATATCCTTCAAATGAAAAATCAAAAATACTCTGAAACAAAGATTGTTCAAATGAATCGATTTCAAAACGAAATGTCCGATTTGTAAATTGGTTGGTTTTAGTCTTGTGAAAAGGGATTCGATTTATTGATTCAAAATTGTTGCTCACATTCTTACTGGAACCTACATTTTTTCTAGTATTTTATACAATTCTTCAAGGATTTATGGAGTGTTTTTCATGTAGGTCGAAATGCAATTTTTTTGCTGCTCTACGGCCAAATTGGAAATGAAATCATTACTTCTGCAGACTCCAGATTCTAATAAAAAGAATGGAAAGGGTGCCAGAATTTTTTTGGCATTGTTCTCTCGATTTCCTTTATCACGGCAATATAAGTCTAAAAATATTTTTCGTTGCAAAGCTTTCTTTCGGTTTAATTTGAAATGAATCTGTGACTTGCATATTGGATTTCAAATGAGCGAAAGATTGACAACTGAGTAAGTGGCAGTGTCTACTTTAATTGATATGGGCATTGGTTTTCACCAGAAAAAATTTATTGGCATTTTCCAGCCGAAAACTATTACATTGCAAGTCCTGGATGTCGACCTTCATCTCCATGACGGTTGTCACCATTGTTTTCTACCCAACGTCTGTACTCTTCGATCATCTTTCACGGACATGTGGCCCGAAATTTTCACCTGTATCTAAATTATTAACAGAAGCACATCGTCGAAGCGTACATTATCTGCCAGAATGTTCATAATTTATTCCGGAACGAGTCCTGCCGCTGTACATTTCGGGTCAAAGGCTACGACAAGAAGTTGTTTCTGCAGCAAATACAGGATATTCGTACGGCATAGACATCATTTGATACTCTTCGCAACGGCAGAGCGAAGGACATCGAGTGGGGTATTATTGTGGAAAGAAAGTCGCCAAAGATGGGTGGAAAAAAGATACATCACCGTAGTCGTTGTTGTAGTGGACGGCATGGAAAACTGTCGCAGACGAGGCTAACGTCTATGGACAACTGATGACTATTCCCAGCATAAAATGCCATTTCTGACGACAAGTTCTCGTCTCGACTGAAAGAACTTGTTGTCGACACACTGTACTCACATATTGGTTACACATGTAGACACACGTATGCTCGCACAGGAACACTTTGCATGTCCCAAGATATATGCAAGCAACATAATGTTTCGTCCTGCATGCCTTCCGCCCAGACATGGTTCACTTTAGTGTTTGCATCATAGCTACGAGCCTTCATATGGAACACAAGCAACCAGACCGAAACCTGGAGGTTATTCCTATAATCATAAATTTTCGTCATTATGTAATGCTTTTCTCTGTAGCCTCAGAATTCAAAAAGCGTCTGATATGTTTGCCGCACAGACATGTCCTAGTGCTTAGATATTTCAACTGAACTTACCTTGACTGCACCGGAAATAATAAAAGTTTTGTGAATTGTAGGATTTTAGCGTAGGTTGCAGACTGCCTACTAAAAAGCCGTGAAAGGACGAACCAAGCCTAGTTTCTGGGTTTTTTTTCGGGGCACTCAGGAAAACTTTTTGGAAATTTCGAACATAACCCGTTCGGGATGGATGATCGTGAATATAGATTGTTCCTTAGTGGTGGTTTATTGTATCTAGCTTCAAAAATTTATTGGGTTATGCAAGAATCCTGGGAACAGAACATAAGTTTGTTGCCATAGCTACCTTTTGTAAAAGTTATACCTAAGTATTATAATCGAGCAGGATTTTTAGTGCTATTGAAATTTATACTCAAAAGATCAATATGTAGTTTTCTATGCTATGCTATTTCTCCTGGCTGGATACTTTTTGATTTTGTCGAGTATTTTTCAAATACTGTATTACGAATGATTTGTGTTGTCCGTTCTCTGTTTTATTTGATAAATTCTTCCGGTACACTTTCAAAACATTTACGTTGAATAAAACCTGTTTAAAATTTGACTGCTGTTCTCAAAATATGTTTCCAACTAAATGCAATCTGGTCAAAGCTTGACTGTCAATTAAGGTTTGCTAATTTTCAACGTAGTGAAAGTTCGTTTCTCAAAAAAAAAATTTGACGAACTTTTCCGCAATTCTTGGCTCATGCTGCTCAAATAGTGACTCAAATACCATTTGCAGATTTGCACTAAATCAGAAATCAAAAATCAAAATTTCGGAAAGAGTATTTATACAATTAAGGAACGACAGCAAATACTCTTCGTTATCTGTTCTTCTATTATAGTACACACCATATTCCATTCACTCTATCCCTAATTAACATTTAGCCGAACTACTAGTAAAGCTTGGCAGGAGCAAAATCAGAAACGTCACGAAAAGAAAATAAATTTGCAAGTCTTATTCCTTCTGCTCGGCTAACTAATTGCCACCCATTACGATCCTGCCCATTCTTTGGTCCTTCGTCTGGATTCCACTTCACACTTTCGTTCATCCATGTCATGTTCGAAGCGGATCGGATTGGATGGCTCCTAGCAAATCTTTTCACACTGATTATTTGAGGCGCACAAAAATCATTTTCTTCGTTCTAGTCTTCCTTCCTTCCTTCCGACATTTACATTTCAATTCGAAACGAACAGTGTCACAGTTCCTGCAGGAACTCGTTCTGTTCAGGAGAGCCTTCCTGAGAAACAGAAGTCTTAACACATTTGCTGAATAATAAAATGCAAAGAATTGACGGTAGTCGAGGTCGGGCCGCATTGCTTTTCCTTGGTCGTAGTGTCCTTTATTTCTAGAGACTCTCTTGAGAAGTTGTAGGCTGTCGTGGTCAGTTTGGTTTTGGGGACAGATGAGGCAACGTTGCTATGACCGGCCACAGGCGACCGAATGAACAAAAATCCTGCGACATAGCCCTAGTCAGCCTGTCTGCCGTTCCTCTCTCGGTTAAACTGACGGAGAATTGAACATCGAGAACACGTAGTGAAAAAGAGTGCAGGATATAAAAAAATATCCGCAAAAGTTTTCAACGGCCATTGGAATATATTTTCGGTACCGTTTCAGCATATCTAGTAGAAAAGAGTGTAGATTGAATAGAGGTCCAAGGAGCAAGAGGGCTACCCATCACTGCTATGCACGTCTTTTAAAATACTTATTTCAATTTAAATTTTGAAATCATTTGCGATAAATTTTTGCAAGCCCATTAAAGCACTATTTTTGGAAGCATAATTACACTCCTCAGCCGTAATATCGGCAATCAAAAAAATGTCTCGGAAACAACCCAAATTCAAGTTCTTATCCAACAAGAGAATCAACATTCGTTCCAATAATTCCCTGAAAATAATGCGACTATAATGACTCTACTCCGCCCGTACTCCTTTTGACATTGTGAGTCTGGTCTGCCACCCCAAACCAAATTCGCCTAAATGCGATGTCCTTTTTCAACATAAAGCTAGATATTGTATAGCGTTGTGCCGGAAGTTCAGTCTTGCGGAATGTGTCAGAACAAACCGTAAGCTGGTCGAACGAGACAGTTTCAAACGAGGAGCGGTCACGGCAAAGCCTTTGAGCACGTGAACGATGCCAGACAAAACAACAGTCGAAGGACATTCATTCCATTCGAAAACTGCTCTATTTCGTACGTATTTGCTTGTACTTTATTTTCTCTTTCCCGGCAAAATATTGTTTGCTTCCTGGCTCGCTCCTAGCACTCCTCATGCAATGGGGCACTATGCCTCTTTTGCTGCTACTCCGAAACTGGTACAATCAGAAGAATGCCACCTTTGCTGGGCATGAAAAATATTTCCGGCAGGACAGTCGTGCAGGAGAAAAACATGTTGTCAGCATTCGCGCAAAGCTTCGTGCTCGCAAAAGGAGTTCACAAGTTTTAGAGCTGTTGTCTCAAAGCTTTCCGGAAAGCGTGAAATTTATTGTCACGTAATGGAATACACTTTTCCGTAAGCCTCAAAACGCCTGAATCCTTTGGAAACGGTAAGGAAGTGGGTGAAGAGTTGGAAGAGGCAATTGTACGAAAAGCTCGGCGGGAAAATTCTCGCATGGATTGCTTGAAACTGATGTTCATTGTAGACATAACAATATAACGATTTCCTGCATTCAGGATAGTTTCAGGTTGCGTGTTTAGCTATGTATGCCTGATTCACCACCACGACGTCAAACTCCATCACCCGAGTCTTCCTGATTCGATTTTCTTTCCACAGAATTTTCATTTATACAGCCGACGACCTTCGGCTTAACTATGGGAGAGGCAAATTCGGTCTATGAAAAATTGTTCCTGGTCTGAGGTTCTGTTTGGTTCGTTTTCTATCAATAATGTGAAGGGGTCAGGCGGATGCTATCGAGGGCAGTTGTCCTATGATGGTGATTTTCTCAAAATTTAATCGTAGTAAAATATTTAATCGGTTATTTAATTTCTTTTGGAAGGTGTGTTACGTGTGCAAATGTCTACGAAAAAATTGCTTGCGTGGAAGCGTAAACGTCTAATGATTCTGAAGAGGGTTTGGTCAATCCAATGCAACATGCCCGCTTCATAAAATATTTACAAACCACTGCATCTTTTCAATAGGCACATATGCTGGCATAGTATCGATCTCATTTCGTCATGTAATCAGGATTAGATTACGTAGTGGATATTCTATAAAAAAAGATACAAATCCAATCGGCGTTGGATATCACAGAATACCACACAAACAATATACTAAGGATATTAAGTCAGAAGGGTCGGTCTTATGTAAAAACTCATTGTATCCACTCCATAGTTTTTTAAAAGTTAAGCACGTGGCTAAATTGTCTTTTCTTACGGTTGGAAGTCAACATATGACGGTTATGACGGGAAATCTTTGAGAGTTTTTATATCCTTTCCTAGTAAGGATTTCAATTTTAATTCCAGCTTTTCTAGTGAAAATGTAATGAATGAAAATCGTGGGCGTAAGAATGAATTTATGTTAAATGTAAACATGAACAAGTTGAAGATTTTGTTGAGTGTATCATGTAAGGAAGCAAATCGTTGAAAATAAAGAAAATATATAAAGCAATATCTGAGTTGAATATTGTCCTATTTGATCTAAAACCACACATTTCTGTTGGGAAGATTCTCTTCACAAATTATTTGGAAGTTTTGTTTACATTATTTTCTATTCAGAAAATAGCACAAACCAAATTTCTCATGGCACAGGAAATATCCTTTCACAATATATTCAATGGATTTTCCCCTGTATCCTGGAGAACAAAAGATTATCGATCAATGCATCATGATGGTAATAATAAAAATAACAAAACGTCCATTATTTCGTTCACATCCATGCATTTTAGGCCTCGTAACATTAAATCAAACTGAAAAAGCCACGTCTCAAGTACAAGCGGAAGGAATTTAAAGAATTTTCCAACAAACCACACATCGTTTGCAAGGCTCAATCACATAGAGAAGGAGAAAGAGGTAGATGTAAGATGTTTGTGTATGGGTTGGTGACGAGAGTATCCTTTTCGTTTTCGAGATCCTCTTAAAGCGCTTAAATGAAAATCCTGTAAAGTACATTCCACAAGGATCGCATAACTTGATGACAACGAGCTTTTCATCACTTGCACTATAAGGGATTGATGTAATATAAGTGAGATTTATTTTAAGGACATTTGCCTGATGATGAGTGGACGACGACGATGACAAAAGGATTTGGATGAATTGTTGTTGTTGTCAATTGTTTGATGGAAGGTGATTGTTTTTTTACCGATCAGACAGTCAAAATTTTATTCAGCTGCAATTTAGAATGTATGAACATAACCAACATTGGAATAAGTGTATTTTGACCATTTTTCGTGAAATATGCTCTATTGATTTAAATCAATTTATGTGGTTTCAATAATTTGCTAAAATGCATAGTGAAACGAGACTTTTATTCGCTAACTTCCTCATTTCAATTTAAATTCAAGTGCACAGCTCCCATTCAATCCCTGATAGAGTCACCCCCCAAACCCATTTCCAGTCCGACAAACAATTGATTATGATGTCACAGCCACCATCCACAGTGAACACTGAATAGTTTACCCGTTAAAAGCATTCAATTGATCCCAATGCTTCCTTAATATAGAAATCGACTGTCTCTCCCTATCAAATGCATAGTCGTCCAATGTTAGCTACATATCCTTTGCGTTTGGGGTATCACGAAGCTGTGAGTGGTTTGCTGCGATTTACTCAAGTACGTGCTTCGCACTTTAAGGAATCGAGCCAGATTCAATGAAGGTTCTGTGCCTTGGGATTTTGTAACTAGAAGAAGCGTTGCAGTACGACAGACTAGACGATGATTCTTCCTTGCCATGCGTTCGCCAAGTGAAAATCGAGGAAATTCTAGAACTGTAGAATACCGATGTGGATGAAGTTTCATTGGTTTCGGATTGAGTGTAAAATAGAGATAATTGTCAAAAGGTCTTTAATGTTCTCATTAAATTGTTTGAAATATTCATAAACAGAATATTCAGGAACAGAACAATTAGGGATAGAAGATTCGAACTTTGATTCGTGCTGACTGTTAGGCAATAATGATTTGTTACTTTAAGTTTAAATGAGCAGAAATCGATGATTTCCACCCAATATTCCTTCTGCCCGAAAAAAGCATGTGAGCACTTATTTAGTTTAGAATTATAGGCAGGCATGCATTGCTTGAAATAAGAATAGAATTTTAAGTCGTAAAGTGAGAAGTGTTAAAATATAGTTTTTGCCATTTTTTGTTGGACTGCTACTACTCACGTACTTTTTTGCCTAATCTAAAATTTTCCTAATCAAAAGCAGAGTGAGTTTTTTTTTTTAAAACAGAGCATTTGCTTTCAATCGTTTTTTTGAAAATCAACATTTGACATTCAATTGAAAAATTCTTCAATGTTTCTTGGTGTCCAGTTTAAAGAAAATTCTTAAATTGTATAAAATATTGGGCTGCTTTCTAATCACCTGGATTTCCTGTTCAAAAACAAATGCAGATAAATTTTTGCCTATCACATGCAGGTTTGTTTAGTGTTCAAAAATAACATTGAAGTTGAAGGAAAGATTGCGATCGCTTAAAAAATTAAAAGTATGCAATTTTTAAAAAAAGAACGAATACTGATCGTCGAATGAATTTATTCTTATGAACATATCTGCAGGAAAAAATATGTGCTGGACTGAAGGGATTTATCATCTTATGTTGAATATATATCAGGAATATGAAAATAAGCACAGTCAAAATTCAATTGAAGGAGAGCTTTGATTAATTTTAAGAATATTTCGTTTCGATATTCCTGATTAAATGATTCATCTAAAGTAGATCGCACGGAATGAAAACGAAACTAGAAAATGCATATACGAAGTCGCATAAAGGGTCATACACGTCCAGAATTCTTTCGTAATCGTTTCTTTTTTTACTTATTATTATTCTATATTTGTTTAAGAAACTGTTGGAAAAACAAATCATACGAAAATTTAACATTGTTGCAAAGTTATAACGATTTAATCTGATCATGTGCCAGGGACTCTTACCACCCGATCTTAAGTCTCAAAATTTCAAATGCGTGTGTCCTGAAATAACTTCTCTCGACACGGTCGGCACGAAAACCCCTATTTTTTTAATTTTACTATGTTTTTAAATGTCTAGGTTTTTTTTAGTTAGTCGAGTCATTTATTGCATTTTGTTTATTTAATTTTTCATAAACATATGAATACTGAGATT
Organism: Oxycera nigricornis; assembly: GCA_963942545.1. Taxonomy (NCBI): domain Eukaryota; kingdom Metazoa; phylum Arthropoda; class Insecta; order Diptera; family Stratiomyidae; genus Oxycera; species Oxycera nigricornis. The sequence goes on along the minus strand of OZ012663.1, from coordinate 6,314,859 downwards.
TTTGATGAAAAACGCAGTGCATGTTAAACAAACTAAATCCAAAAAATAGCCTACAATAAATTCAAAAGGATACGTCATTGCTGAATTTGGATTTTTTTACTTAAAAGCAATTCAATGCTTGTTTGACTTCCGATATTAGTTCTCAGTATTCATAAAATTATAAGCCTTTTTTCAAAAATCTTTTTATGTTCGGGCGTTAGAAGAATAATTTTACTAAAGAAGATCCAAAAAAGAATGCAGGAGCACATCAGAGAAGCTCAACCAGCCATCAAAAATGAAAGGACGGAGGTCAGATAATCGGTGGCAAAACATATAATTGAGAAGGGCCACACGATCGCATTGTCAAACTCAAAATGTTTGAAAATGGTACACAAACGGTCTCAACTGGATGCGTATAAGAAGTTGATGATAGCAAGAATCCCAGAATCAAAAAGCTTGAATCATGATCTTGGGAACGGTTTTTCGGAGCTAATTAAACTAATCATTTAAGATAAAGTTAAACCAGGGCTCAGGTAAGGACCTGGGGACCTAATTAGCAATAAGTTTAGGATATTTAAAATAGATTATGCCACATTCATCTTCAGACACAATGTAACATTGAAGAAGGACACAACTAATGTCCGAAATATATATTTGTAATAAATAAAAATTTTTGAAATCGTGTATAAGGAATAGTGTCTGTTATTTATTAAAGAATTGCTTTGTCACTTTGCTCAATTGATATTAAATAGCACAGAAATCAATGTTGATACCTGACGACGATGACGCGAAGTATTTCGGACGATAAAGTCATTCATTTTAAATAAATAGTGTACACTTTTAATCCTAAATTCGTGGTTAAAGATTATGAATTTCCTTTCAAAAGCATGATAAAATTTATTATTTTTGTGAGTGATTTTTTGAAATAAATTATTCTTGAAATTTCGTTTAAAAAATTTTGATTCACAGTAGAATTTTTTTAAAAAGATCATACTTGCATTTCGTGTACATATTTCTAATTTTTGCTTGAATAATTCTTTAAATAAAGCTCAAGTAAATTTCAATAAATAATATCCAAAACTTTGAAAAGTAATATGATTGTTGACATTTCAACTGGAATGTCATATGTCCTTTGATCTTCATGTGAGGCATATTTGTAAAAACTTTTTTAATATAATATTCATTTTCTTTCAGCTGAAATTTACATATATGCGAATCAAACCACTAAAAATAGCTTTAATACCAGGCGAAAATATTTTTAAAAAATTTATTGATTCACTGTCTAAGGAGAAGAATTTTCAATGAATATTGTAGAGTTTGTTTTCATGTCTCCAAGTATTTTTTCAAATCGGCATACATTTATTTGTAAGTTTATTTGGTATTAATATATCATAAAGAGAGTGAGAGCTTTTGAAATTTAATGAAAATAAAAAAAAAATTTTTTTTCTCCATTAACGTTAAGAATATTAAAATATTAAAAATTTGTTTTCAAAGAAATACATATATAAGCCAGATCAACAATTTTTGTAAATTTTAGAATGATTTTTTCCTTAAAGTTAGATCAAAAGTAAAGCTAATTTAATTAAATAAAATTTTATTTCTTCGATTTTTAACAAACTATTTCGCTTTCGTTTAACGTTCAGTTGGCTGAAATGAGTCCACGTTCAAGACTTGACAAAAAGGAACAAACTCCACTTAAAAAACAAAGAAATAAATCGTTTCGAATTTGAAATTATGCTTAAAATTGCAATCAGGAAAAGAGTTACTTATTTTATTTTTGTTTGATTGCTTTAGTAATGCTAACACGAAAAATGCTAAGTTTATGAGATCCTTGAATGCTTTTGTGTGAATATTTTGGGTGGTTAAAACTTTAATGCGATTGTGAACCAAAATATACCACAGTAAAAGCCTAAAGCGTCAAAACCGCCTCCTCCACGTTGTGTTGAGTACCTATGGTACTGAGTACCTATGCTAAGCATTGGCGCCATATTCTTGTATACTGATTAAGGAGGACCTTCCTGCCACTACCTTATTTCCACGAGTCCGGACATGAGGCCATGGTTCGATTTGGGTTGGTGCGTCGTTGATAATGAAGTAAGAAACCACACACTGCGGTGTAATATTTTGAATTGAGAGATATAGATATATTTTGAATTAAAAGATAAATATATGTTCAACATGGGTTTAGATGGGATATAAGCTGAAAATAATTTTCGCATCTGTTCTAAGTAGTTAATGCGAGTAACAACATTTTCAAACAGTATTTTTTTAATGATTTTTTCGACAGAAGAATTCATTGTTGGTTAAGTTGTGGTTGTAAAAGTAAACGAGTGGTAAATCAGTCACATACCAAGGGATAATTGAACGGGAATGGGTTTATTGAAAAGACTCGTTTGTTCGTTACAGAGCACATAATTTAAAACAAATTTGAGACACTTGTCAGGTCATTTCTAAGCTTCACTTGAATTTCAGCAGCTGCCTGATTAATTTTGAATACTTCTCAGCTTAGAAATTGCCCCTGTATCGCAGCTTAGAAATATGATTGTCACTAAAACATAAAAATTAGTAGTAAAACCACAGAAATTATCAATGTCACTACATTGTTTGACAAACAAAATGGTCGTCATAGCAACAAATTACCAGCAAGTCACAATATTAAAATTACCATCAAGTCAAAGGAGCCCGAGAGTTCAAATCGAATTAGACATCCACAGTATTTGCGACGATTTTGCAGTAATTAGATAAACATCACATGTAGACTCACACATCAAGTCTGTAATCAATTACATTTCCACCGAATAATCATTATGGATCGCCATTAAAGGAAATAATCATAGAAATGCGAAACACAACTCAGCTGAACCATCGGCCATGATCCCAGCACACCAGTTACAGCAGTTACTTCTTGGAGAAGCTCGTGCGAGGCTCATTAAACTAATGTGGATCATGTGTGCCAAGCGGGACTGCATATGCGATTGCGTCCGCTACCAACTATGATCGATTCAGCATGCCATCAAAGCGCAGCTAAACTGCAATTTGAATTATGAATACATTTGGCACAATTCTTGATCCATTCGCGGTAATCTCTTTTAATCGCAATAATAATAAATGCATTCATACATGTTTTCCGTGGAGAGCAATTGTGAGTGATGGTCGTCGCTGATGTTTGTGGAAATTGGCATGTTTTTCCATTCCAAACGAAATTGGTTTTGCAAGAAACGCGGATAGGTCTAAGATTTGTAAAAAGTATTTTGGGACATCTATCTCTTGGCTATTATAATTTTAGTGATGTCTTAGCTATTTGAATTTTTTCCATTTGTAATTTTAAACAGTTTAGAATCTTAATTAAATACTGACCAGGAAAGTTTTATCTAATAATTTGACTAAAATATGCTGAGAATTGATTTTATTTTATTTTATTTTTATTTTTCAATTAAAATAAATATCTTCGTCATGATAGCCAATTATTGGTCCATTGAAATATTACCGATTGGAAGTGATTCAACCTTTTAGTGAAAGCAAGATTGAGTTCTAACGTTAGACGTCGAAAACTCTTTATAACATTATTTAGTTCAGATAATATTCCTTGTGAATCAAATTTGGGTAAAATTCTTACCAAGTTTCATGCGAATTGAATCATATTTGCAACTGCGTGTGTAGTAAAAGACACACCATTTAAATTTTAACGTTTGATTATTTCAGAAGATTTATAATGCAAGTTCAAAAATCAATGATAAGACTGACATCTGCCATCATAGAAAATCATGGTGAAAGTCGACAAAAAACAGATTTATTAATTATAGCGAAGCGCATCAGGCCATCCAGGAGCAATTCATTTGAAGTGATACATGTTTGAATTGAAGTCGACATGAATTTCAATTTCGGCCGAAACCAATATTCAGTCTTGAATTTCTTCGAAGTGCATCTCCTACCACTAACATTTTCTTCGGAAAACTCAGTTTGGCACGTTGTTGCACATATTCATATCGTTTGGTAATATTTGTACAAGAGAGTTGCTCTCTCGCATACTTTGATAATTTAAGGTTTCTCTTTTCTCCCTCTGTGGGATGTATATTCTCTTTTCCAGGGATAATAAGAGAGGTAACCACCCTCATTCCACTGCCAAGCTTTTTCATTCATTTTCCCGCCTCGTGACGACCAGCCATCCAGCCAGCTTTTCATCCGTAGTTCCATGTTTCTCCGTCATCCATTCGATTCGCCCTTTGCAACAATTACAGCGGTTCGTTCAAGCTTTTCCCGGAAGTTGACGTGAAGTTTTAGGGAAAACGTGCAATTTGAAGGTCAATCCATCCCGTTGAGGGTGGATGGTCGAGCTTGAATGCGGAAGTTTATTCTGTTCGGTCCCCGCGGCTGTACATCAACTCGGAAAAGTCATAGTCAGACGTGTGTGTGTTACTAACCCCTGCAGAGCTTTGCTACTACGATTAATGGAGCGGGGGTGCACCTACTAGGGTGCTCCAGTCAAATTCTCGGTCCTGGGAACAGTAAGGGTAAATGTTTAGCAGAAATGCGTTTTGCACATGAGTTTTACGCTCTTGTTTGGGTTCATGGTTCCAAGAGTACGATGGGTAACATCCTCCACCCGCAATGCTATATCAGCTCGATGATGAAGACGGCGTGAGAACTTCGGTTAGGGATGAGGGTGGGAATGTTATGGTTTCGGTGTGAGTTGTTCATAAGTGGATTTGGATCTATTACGTAAGCTTTTGTTTGGGTGCTGGTTTTGTCATTTCGAGGACTATTTATGAGACATTGCTCTGCCACTTGGTCTAGTGTTGATTCGTTTTAAGAGTTGATCCTCATTGCACTGATTTGACGTTAACCTCCGTATTATTGGTTTCTGGGATTTTATGCTGGGCCATTTGAATCAAGTTTTAAACATGACCTGATATTGTAGGAGAACTTGCATTTGAGTTGAAACTCTTTTTTTTTTGATTTGATAACTCGAACACTGGGAATTCTTTTGCTATTCGAATTAAAATAAAACCCACTGTAGCTTTCGTGAACTTGTTAAGCGCTTATTATTAGTTAAAAATAATGTAAATTCATCCAATGAATGTGTTATCAGTTTGCCTTTAATTAAGTATTTTGCATAGTAGCAAAATAATGTTGAGTTTATTCATTTATTGGAATTCGTTATCGAAATACAATAATTTTGTCTTTCAAAATGAAGGTGAAGTCAAATCTTCTTAAAGAAAAGAATATCATAAAAACAGTGCTATCATAAATTTTCACCCAGTTCGTGATGAATACCCGAACGTTTCATTCTTCTACTGAATTTTTAATTACTACATGGAAATAACTCCATCTTCCATTTCCAATCCAAAGTAATTTCTTTATCATTTTTTTATTCGTTCCGTATCGTCGACAATCGATTGAGATGAAAAAAATTTTAACCCAAGAAAATCGCATCAACGATGAGTATACCCTCAATTGAGTAAGAGGATTTTCCATGTTCACATAAAATGGATTGGATGAAAACGGATCAGTTAGAAGTCGACTGGTTTTTGTACGGATTGATATAGGAAAAATCGCATTGAAAAAAGACGAAGATGAAGAAAATTGGATAGGTAGTTTGTGTGTGGATCAACTTTAGCAATATGAACTAACTAAAACGAAGTTTTGCATGGGAAATTAGAAAAAAAGGTGGAGCACTTGGGGGAGGCTTTTTTTGAAAAAGAATTGATTACTTGTCAAGATTTTACTAGACTAAGATTGTTGACAATAAGCTCTTGTGAACTAAAAGACTTTGCTAGTAATGAACTGTAATTGATTTGATTTTTGCTGAAAAATGGAATGAAATCTTTTTAATCGGACATAGTCAGAAAGACACCAAAATTTCCAGGTCAAGTGTTGAAAATTATGAAAAGACGACGTAAAAATGTAGTGATTACCTTATTTTAAAGAGTTTTCAGGACTTGGAATAGAAGAATCCGTCATAACTCACAATAATTTACTTTTTTACCAACATATAAATTACGCTTATAAATATGAAAAAAAATAGTTTTGGCCTTTCGGCTTTGTGAATTTTTTTCATGAAAGAAGATTCAATACTCTCAGTATAATTTTTCAGAATGTTTGGCAATGATGTTGATCTTTTGATTGGCTATTTTCTGTTTAGTAGATGTTATGATTTTCATGACTAATATTTCATGACATGTCGATCGAACTGAAAAATTGATTAAATAATCATTTGAAACAGAAAAATCCTGCATTTTGTCACACAATACAAAATAACACCATTAAATATGCTCACCAAACGTTATAAATGCTAATTTTGTCCCCACATGCCATGCAAACATGAAAACTAATGTTTCTTCCCACTTACCATTCCTTCACGAGGAGCTGTAACATTTTTGACGAGCTCTGCGGAAGTGGTATCGGCGAAAAAGGATACAATTATGGCATTGTCTGACACCTCATGCCACACCAGCTAACAAAATTATTCCAGTCATAAGCAATTAGCACGTTAGTTGCTAACAAGGACATGCGCTTGTATGATATAGGTGAGCTGTAGCTTTAGTAAAAATTTGACCCTTTCATCGTCATGTCCTGTGCTTGTGATGATTTCACAGTTTTAATGTTATTCTGATTTTCAGTTAATGTAAAAATGCTCCCCAAACTTTAGTAAATTTAGAAACATGATTCTGAAAATAAAATAAATGTATTCAAATTGTATTTCTCACTTCAGACGCGCACATGTGTAAGTTTCTTCAATTTCATTACACGACAACATTTCATAAACTCTTACTACTGCTCGACAAAACATTCTTCAATATAAGAGAATTTTCAGGTAAATGTCAACAACAACAAAGTTAGAAAAAGCTAAAATGACCTAAGAATTGCAGATGTTTATATTCGAATCAAAATCCCTTAATTTTTTTGCATTTTCTGTAAGTTTTAATAAGTTTTGGTCACTAAAGCATGAAACACACAATTTATTGGTATTGCCCGAGAATTTTTGAGCAGTATTTGAACTACTCCAGTGCGTGAAACATTCTTTGTCTGCGTGAAATATTCTCCGAGCGTTTCCGAGTACATGAAACATTGCGCTGAATGCTCACCCCTGAACCTTTTTCCCATCCACGCGATACCACACCTGTGTGACAAAAAATAGAATTTGTCATTTGTGCGTTTCGCACCGTGTTTAACTCACACTCGTTAAAAACAGCGCCTCACGCGCATGTAACAAAAACAACTATTACAATTCTATCTATTTTTGTTGGTTGATGAGTAAATGGTGTTATTTATCTCAAGTCAGTGTCGGTTGTGTAAAGTGAAGTTTTTAAATTATTTTTTGTAATTTCTAATGATTTGACGTGTCCATTGATTCGTTGTAACTTCGCCAAAATTCTTTTTTAGGTTTTCCATTTCCCAAAAATTTGACCATGAAACTTATCATAATAGTTGAACTTGGATTATGTTGATACTAAAGTAGGTTTTCATGTCCTATAAAACACAATTATTCTGAAAACATCCTCTCGTGAATTAGAAAATTTGACTTTACTTACCCGCAATGGCGATATTAGCATTGAAAAATACTTGCATTAAATGAGAGCCTTGCATTATGGGTTGGTTTTTACCAGGATCAATCGTGAAAATGAAGTTCAAATTGTCTTCCTGCTCCTTGACAGTTCTCTACGATTATAATTTTTTACTCAATGGAAGTCGATTAGGCAGACAACTATCCAACGCTCCCTACTGTGCCAATTTTTGCAGTGGGAAATAATGCAACCTTGCAGAGCCATAAATCCTTCAGACTCGTATCTCATTACAACTTATACCGAACATGTCTTCCCATAAAATGATTTATACTCGAGGCTGATAAAAACCCAAACATATTTCTGTAATGGAGTGCATAACCACAAAAAAGGAAAAGAAGAATGGATTCAATTTCAGCCATCGCTTTACAAAACTTACAGACAGTCTACTTACCGTCTAGCAATTGCTCAAAAGATTAGTTTTGTAAGACAAAAAACTCAAGTCGTGCCGTCATCTTCGTTTTACAACTTTCAATATTTACGTTTCGATAAAACCGTCAGACATTCCGTTATCGCCGAGTTATCCTGTCAAATACAAAACGTTGTGCAAACTCATCTCGACTATGCACGGTAGCGGGAAAAAACGCCAAGGATTCATGACACATTTCTGGCAACGACGGCCGTTCATTCGACAAAATAGCAAATAAATTCGAAACATAAGCCAAAATGCCCAAGAAACACTAGTGCAACACCGAAATGAGGATATTGCTTTTATCCTGCCCATATCTTGGATATTATCCTTGGTTTTGAAAGAAATCAGGCGAAAAAACGAACAAACTCCCATGATAAATGCAATCCTTTATCCTCGAGATTAATTTATTGCGAGTTTCTTAACTTGCAAGTTGTCCGCCCGCTACACAAAACAGGATACGGGCACTTTCGTCCGTTTTGTCGAGCCGAATTGGGTGGAGGAGGTCATCGAGTGGCGGTAATTTTTGCCAGGATACGTGCCTTGGAAGATGCACATCGACGTTGGGAGATCTTTGGCAACGACTAAATTCGCCATAATTGTAATGGGGCTAAGCTGCCTGGTCGGGGATGCAATGAGAATTAAACGGCGAATATTTGGGAGAAGTTATGTTTCAGGGAAAAAAGGACGACACGGTCATGGATGAGGACGGGGCCAAACAATAGCTGATAATGTCTTGGCAAGAGGATCGCCAAGTGCCAAATTTGGTTAATTCAGTACAAGTTGAGAGACAACGATAGTGCAGCGATACGTGGAAGGATGGTTTGGCTGGGTTGTTGCTAGCGATTACTAGATTGGGAAGCGATAATAAAGGCCAGCCGTTTGTTTAAGCCGAAGTGCTTTTGGGCGCATATATGTTTTAACCAAATCTAGTTAATGTAAATAATGGAATGTGGCGGCTTTGGCAACACATCAAATCCAAAACAACCTTTTGAATAGTTAAGATAATATCTGTAGAAGAAACTTTATGTTTTATGGTGATAAACCTTAAATACTTATAGTCGCAAACACACTAGTATATGAAAGATTGGAGAACATATTTGAAAAAAAAACATTCGTTTTTGGCGTTTGGCGTAAATCTCTTGGATATATTTTACGAGCTGAAAATCGTAGCAATTCAGCTTTGATGGTTCTTGTATGTTTGCAAAACTTAAAATTTTAATGAAAATAGTTAAGCGAAAATTTGCAAGTATTTACGATATTTTTTTTTTACTAACAATTCTTACAATGAAAATTATTGTTAGAAAGTTTGTAATATAAATTGCGGAATTTTTTAAGGAAAGAGGTATAAAATGAATTGAGACCCAATTTGATCTCTTGATCAAAATTTGATAATAAAGAATGGGTACATACGAGCATTTTCACGAATTTCAATTTCAAATTTCGTTCGCATTTTCTCAGTTATATTTTTGGGTAAAAAAAATCTTTTAAACTTTGAATGAGCTAAACCTAATTCATTGGTTCTTTAAATGATTATTCTTAGAATCAAACGTTTCCTCTGAAATACAGTCCTCCAAATTTTGTTTTATAGCTTTCCTCGATGGATAAGCCCACAAAGATTCTACTGAAATCTGCGTACGTATCTAAATCTGAATATTTGGAACATTGGCGTGAGCATGAAATCAATTCATGTAGCTTTTTTCAACGTTGGGAGGTGGAAATCTTCAAAAGATACCGATCAGCTCCTAGCTCTCGGCATGTCGGATTTCTACCGTCTAAAACCACCTCCGTCCCTTCAATCACTCTCTCCATCAAGCAATTCTCCGTATTTAAGTTTCAGTACATAGTACTTTCCAGACGATAAGAATCGGTATGAGGAATAGTACCAAAATAGCACTACTTGGCATTAGTTTTAACAAACCACCATTATTTATAATGATTTTAAATTAGAATTGAGAGAAAAGAAGAATACTTCGTGAGCCTATCACATTCTATTTCATTCTGCATGGTTATCACTGCTTTTTGAACAACAATTTATCTTAAATAATCCTTTTTGTGACAAAGTTTGACACCTAATTTCATGTGTATTAACATTCACACCCTACTTAACTCAAAATCACAGTTTATGCTCAGGAAAATCATTAGGAGCTTAACATAAAGATATTTTCATTTCAATAAATATTTTAAATATATTCTATTCGGTTCTCTTTTCTGCTTAATTAGCACTTTCACCTCATCAATAACACATCCCTTTCCGCTCTACGTCAAGAATGGTTTGCCACCCCAAGGTGGTCGTTCCGTTACTTTGTCCTGTATTATCTTCAATCCTACTTTCGTGAATTCAGTTTGCCAAAGAGGATAATGCAGAAGACCGCGATCGGTCTGGTCATATACAATGAATGGCTGTTCACAGTCCCATCCGTAAACTTGATTTTCAGTAACAGGATATGAATTGCGTTTTCGCGGAATCGATACTCTTGCATTCTCCACAAAATCAATATATTCACGATGTCGGCTTTGATCTTGATCCTGATCTTTTTGTGGTGACCGATTGTCAACTCGTGAATAGAACTTGACAGTCAAAGGATAGCTATAAGGACTCGGCCGAAAATGCTGGTAGACTTTGAAATTACGCATCGATCGTTGAATACTTTCCATTTGAAAATCGTGGGATGGTTCGCGAGGCATTTCGGGCAAAAAAATTTAATTAGATTTGAAATCTCAAAAGTAACGTATAGTAAGCGTAAGTCAATCGTAATTGAGAAAATATTTTTGACAAAGTTTTTCATGGCAATTAGATCAAGCTCTCTATCGAGTAAATACAATTAGAATTTAGTTTTGCAAATTCCTCTTTGATTTTGTCTAAAACTGATAAGGAAATTGCAATCCAGCGTCATTTCATTAGAAGATCTTTAAAGAAATATTGTAATGGAAACTTTAAAGGGGTCATACGCCAAATGAATTAAGATATCCTGAATACAGAAAGCTTACCAGAGAGCTCGAAAACCATTCTAAAGCAAACAGTTTGATTGGAAATAATTCTATTACTAATACTAACCCTAATATTGATTCTTATTGTCTGAAATGTACTCTGCACTGAAACCAAAAATAGATTAATATCGAAAAATGATAGATGCAATGATCTGGAGCTTATGGAAATGATTATAGGTTGATAGCAGAGATAAAATCTGATTGGTATCGTTTGAAAATTTCCATCTCCTCGTCGAAAACAAATCGTTGAATTGAAGTGAACAATCACTTTAAAACATTTCGAATTTTAAATTCTGATATATCATGATGTGAACGACTCTTTGTTTAGCTTTTGGAACCTCACTTTAAGTTTGGGGCATTTAGTTCATTCACCCGCTCTGGAAATTTAAAAATGTGAAAAATTTATATCCAAATGTTGAAAGAATTGAAGGATGTACACATATAATAGATTTAGACATGTTTTGTTCTTATATGAAAATTGCTCAGCTCCTAGCAAAGCTTACAAAATCTACTTGTAATTCGCTATCCTTAATCTTATGCTTATCACGTGTTGGATACTGTTTTGTGTTTGATCTTCTTATTCTATTTTTAATGGTAATACAGGTAACACTATCAATACAACACCAACATTTCATCCATAATCATTTCTCTCTAGATTATCCAAATTTTCCATTCATCAAATAAATAATCGGATTTTTTCAAGCTCAATAAATGGAAATTATGGCTATTGAAAGTAAATCGACAAACCTTGTTCGCTGAGTTGATACTACACGACAAAGTGCACGATCGCGAAGAGAATAGAATATCGCAATCCAATTGCATAGAGTCTTGGAAAATGACCTTTTCGCCATCAGCAATAAGTCTTAACTTCCATCATCAATCAGTTTAATGGCTTTCCAGCCATTTTCATCTGCATTTACCCGACATACCAAATGCAAACTAAATCCCATCAACTATAAAATTTCGATGCTACCAGATTCCTGCCTGGAGTCAGCAAGAATATCAAAATTTTGGTGTTCTTACTGTGTTTGTAAACTATGTATGACAGCACAGGAAGTTGGTGGACGTCTATGTGTGATTTAGTGAAAACGATTGTGTATACACATTACTATCCGGAAAGATGCTCTTTTAGAATCTCACCATGGTTGGTACTAAGCAATTGTTGTCTTCTTGTCAGGAAAATTTGCCTGATATGTAATTTGTTTTAGAAATTTCATTCGATTTAGGAAAATTCAGCTCCAATATGTCAAAACGCTCCACACAACTCCGCTGGCTTATTTGGCACGGATCTCACCTAAAAGCCAAAGGATGCACATGATATTATGGTAACATGAAATATGCCGCGGTAAGTTTGCAATCTTACTATCCTGGCGTCACAAACTCACTAGTAAATCCGAACCATCGAAAGTGTCCAAAGGACTTGTTACAACGATTTCCACCCAAATTCGAGGGCGAAATAACATCAGCAGCTCTGATATTCAGAACTGTTTCAAGACGGGATAGCAGATGCAAGGCGGGATGGTTCACCGCAGAATATACCATAAAATCCTGCCAAGCACCACCGATACTGAACAGATTGGACTGTGTTTTCGGTAGTTGTTTCCGCTGAAGAGCGCTTTAAGGAGCTCCACCATCTGCACCATGGAATATGAATGCGCCGTGATGACGATGCTGATACTATCGATATCACGGAGCGCGTTAGTTACTTCCGCAGAAGGAGGGTAGCTGAATGGTGCTGAAGTCACAGCACCTCGTACGCATTGTTTAAATAGTTGAGTGGGTATTGAAAGGGATGGGTTGACACGTGCGAGATGCATTGTTTTTCTACTTCATTGGCTCTGCACAGGTTTCCACAAGGACGCAAGCAGGATTATTTTTTGGTGTTTCTCTGTTGCAAGTTGTTTCCAAAACATTGGAGTTCCATCGAAAATAATGCAGCATTAATGTGGCCAATGGATTCTAGAAAGCGCGTTGGTGGGGATAATGGTATCCTGTTATGGGATTTCGAACACCTCTACCATGCTTTCTGGTGTGAGTCCAATTGCAGAACTGTATGGGCTATAAGCAGTGGTAATGGTGGCAATAATCGGGGCGAAGCGAATTTATGCCCCGGCTCTAGGGGCATTGTATCTGAAACAACCCCAAAGAGGTGTTTCGAATCAAATACTATTGTCTAAGTGAATGCAAAACACTAGTCCTAACAACGATTATTTCCTGCAAGGATGCCAGTCGGGACACGCAGCGCTTTGTTGAACACTCTGATTCTGGGCTGCAATTATATATGCTATTGCATCCAAATGGGTATCATTGAGTGGAAAGCAGTCGGCAAGGCATTATGAATAGATCCGTGCAAAGGATAACGGAATGTGAAAATTTGCAATCTTAGCGAAAATGTCTGGTGTTATTTGTGGCTTCGAAAATGACTTTAGATGCCGGAAGGATAATGAAAATCGCAGCAGAATAGACTGTGGAATGCCAAATGGATTTATTGATGGTAGATATTGTCGGCTAAAATGTTTTTGAAACTTTCAGTTGATCGGATAATGAAATGACTTTATAGGAAATAGATTGTTTGGTAAGAAAACAGCAGCGTATGGTAATTTCCAGCAAATCGGATGAAACGTAGGTGGCGAAGGTAAAAAATAGCTAATAAAGCGTGTGGGGTTTTATTTATTTTTAACTGCATCTCAGAACAAACAATTACGTTGAAATATTTATGTTTTTTTTTCGAAGATTAGTTCAGCATACATTTTTGCTACTAAATTGCTAAGCACATTTACGACGAAATTCTCTCTATGTTTTTCCTAATTTTTTCTTTTGAGTTTGAACAGCAGGAATGACAAAATGTCTAGCTTCTATTGCACATCCTTCCCTAGTCCTACATTCCGGCACTCCATTCCCCAAAACGGTTGTTTGACTATATGCATCTCTCGTGGCGAATACTTCCGATGTTTTAGTCAATAACTCAATTGAATTCGTTCCACGTACAGCCCAACTATTTGTTGTTATAGCTACAATTGTTGTTGTATACTCCTATTCTGCTGTTGTAGCTGCTCCCTTTGCTTCCCTCTAATAGACAGGAAGAAAGTTGTCAAGCTGGGGCGGACTACTGACTCTAAGTACATACTAAGCAAGAACAACTCGGGTGTAGTTATTTTCCACAGTGGAACACGTGCGAACGTTTTCCCAACGCTATGCACTGAGCTGGCTCGGTGTAATGGGCGAGAGCTGTTTTCTAAGGATATTATAAAGATGCAGAAAACGGAAATGTTTCTTCGTTTTTGGCAACATTCAGAACGGTTGGAAATGAATAAGAAGTTCGTTTCGCCAGCTACGTTGCGAGACAGGAAGGTGGACAGTGTCACGTTTTCGGAAAAGAAGTCAAGCAATTTAAGACGTTTCTGTTGAAAATGGGCGGGAAATTGATAGCAATGGTCGTTTTTGCTGATTGGGGCTTTTAAGGAAATTTTTGCGGGGCAGGACTGAAGAATTTAGTATTGAAATGTTTGGAAAGTTCTTTTGATGGAAAATATTTGATACAATGAACATGTGTATAGAAGAAGCGGTGGTTGAAAAAAATGAAGTTTGCGACTATATAAATTCTGCTGACTTTGTCAAATCTTGCTCGAAAATCATTCTGTCGACATCAATTTCTACATTTATGAGAACTCCATCCGTGCAAGTATAGTCTTTGATCATGTTTTAATATATATGAATGAGACCAGTATTAATTGTACATTATACTTGCTTATTTTTGTTATGCAACCATACCAAAGTCATCTTTACGCTCAATTTTGCTGTTTGGTTTCGTCGTCATTACCGTAAGTTGCTTCCGATGCTTCTTTCAAAATTCAGTGAGGTCTTCCTCAACGAAGTTACCACGAGTAAAGCATAATAAAGACATAAAAGTCTTCTTCTCTTAAGTTTTTAAACTTATCCTCTCCTGTTTGATTTTCATACCAGCGCTAGCATTTTTGTCTTGGCTGTCATGAATTGGCGGCATGTGCTGTGCATATTGTTTTTTCGTAACGTGTCGGAATTTCCACTTAATAAAATCATGTTCAATGATAAATTTTAGACGAATATAAGAAACCAAAAATTACAAAAACCTATATAAAATTATAGAAAACATAAAAGTTACTGAACTCTTCCTGTAAGAACTATTTTCAATTTAAAGTTTAAATATGAATTGCTTTTTATGTTTCAAATTGTGCTTTTGCCTACAAATGGACTATAACGTAGCAACATATTTCTAAAACAAATAACCAGGTCGAGTAGACGGAATTGGTGTGTGCCTGGAAAATTTCATCATGAGCAGTTAAACTTGCATTGATTTCATTTGAGGCTTTTAAGTAGTTTTCAATCGTCTTGCTTACATCTTTACGATTCCTATATCTTCTCAGCCATTATCATGTCATGCTGCCAATACCACCTAATTATTAAAGCATCAAACAGCAAACCACTCATAACATAGATCCTTAGGACTTATCAGTATTGAGCGCTATGCATTCGCATATGTTGCAATTACTAATGCAAATCAACATTATGGAAACGTTTGTGACGACGACAAGGATCCAAGCACAGAAGCAACGGCTGAAATGCATTATTGCGACAGTTTAACTATGACCGATATGCCGGAGTGCTTATGCATTCGTAATGACCTCTTTGCTTAACCTGAGACACTTATGCTTGCACATTAGTGGGTGAGACGTGGTCATATATCCTGGAATTATATCGGTCGATCCAGCCACATCTACTCTGAATACACGACTCCACGGCCAAGGGGTCATTCCACGCAAAACTAGTTAAGGAGATCCTGGCTGGATAATATATTGAAGTGGCATGCCACCTACTACAGCACTCATTAAAGCGTTGTCTATTTGTACTGAAATTGGTGTTGGTAGGACTGTTTCAAATGATTGGTATTCAGTTCATAATTGTTTCACTTTAAAAACTTTGGGTGACAGACAGTTGCTGTATATCGGCGTGATTGTGAGGAAAGGTTTATAGAACTCTATCAACCACAGTTTGGAGTGGAAAATATTTCAGTTTCATTTTCATTTTCAACGAATGAACTTTAAATTTATTGAACATTGCTGATTGGTTATACTTGTAGATTTTTGAAGAAAGTTCACATTAATACAAATTTGCCTGAATAATGAAAAGAGCTATTGACGAAAAAACACGTAACGGCTGATGGGAAAAAATAATAATAAAAAAAGTTTTGTAATCCAGCTTTCACAGAAGAATGATTAAAAGTTGCAGTATTTTTTCATAAATTTTTCCACATAATTACAAGTACACAGTCCTTACACTTGATCAAAAGTAGCTCATTCAAGTTTATCATTCCTCGAGTCCTTTAAAAAAATGAATGTTGAAGTTTGTATGTTTCTTTTTGGTTGCATGTTCTTTAAACGCCAAGTCCTGATATCGTTAAGCATACACACCTGACAAGTGAAATTCATGAAATGCAATAAATTTTGAGGCTTAAGAGTCCTGACAACACATGGAACCCTACGTCAAGGGTTGGTCGAGATAGGATTGGAAACATGGCGAACATGGCGACTGAGCGGAAGCGAATGATCGTTTTCCCAGGTCGATATAATATGATGAATTATGTGCAGGTGAAGATTTATTCATTCACTTCGTCAGAATACTTTAAAAGACATGAATGATGGCCAAATAGGCTGTACACGTTCTAGGACTTTTTCGGTGGAGCACCGCGTGCACGTGATTCTATAAATCGCATGCTATTTGTTTTCAGTATGGAAGTGAGAATGCTTTGTTCCACATTTCAAGATTCAGACGGATAAGGAATATTTGTGAAGCTTTGACGAGTAACAAAATTAGAAAATTGCAAATAAATAAGATGTGTTTCGACGCAAGGGATAAAAATATAGGCCAAAGTCTGTGTATTAGAACTGACAACATATGGAAATTATAAATTTTTATTTGTCGCGAATTCACAAGCTTATACAAATTAAATTATCCTGCAAATATTGTTTCCAGTCATATCTAGAGTGTTTGTCAATCCTATTTCAAATACTTCATTTGGATAGTTGGACTCAGTTGAAAATTTATTGGATCTAAAGACTCACTTAATCCCACTTGAACCATTCCTATATGTACTCATATCCTTCACCACATAATCACAAAAGGACATACTTTTCTACCCATGAAAGTTTAATAAAAAATCCTCTTTCAAATGAAGTTCAAGAAAAACAAGTTCAACTGTTTCCCCCATTTTTTTTTGACTAGCAACTGGCAACATCGTGAAATGCCAATTGAGATGCAAATATTGGTAGCACAATTGAAGGTAAACTAAACGACAGGAGGTGGCTGTAAGGGTTTTGTTCGTTTTTGTCTTCGGCTCGAAAATGCTTTCAAACATTGCCACATGACCTTATACAGGCGGGGATATGAAAATTCAGATCCAATGAAAATTTCTACGGATGGAATATTGAAAATTTACTTTGCATAATTTTCTAGGGCCAGCATAAAGGTATTGTACCGTCAGTTGGTAGGCTATGATTGAAATTCGAATATTGATTTTCAGGTGTATTTGTAGAGTTGCAGCAGAGATTTGATTGCAGTTATTTTTGTTTTGTATTATTTTGTAAACAGATTTGAGTAATTGTTTCTAGAATTTTGTTTTGTTAAAAAACTTATACTTAAATTAATTTCAATACTTTATTCGGATACAATACTTTATTCGGATGTATTTGCCATTCCTAATATATTTACTGGATAATTTATAAATGAAAATGGTATACAGAAGTTTTGGACAATTTTTGGAAATATTCATTGGTAAATTCAAGGAATCATAGAAAGGTGTCGAAATGCATTTTATAGTCGTCTTTTCGAATTTATTGTCGTGACATAAGTTATGGCCATATTTTACTTAAAACTTTTAAGCGATTAGCAGAATAAACAGATATTACACATGTATTTTGAATATACTGATTAATAGAAGGAACTAATCCTATTCACATCCATATTCAATATTAAACAGTTTCACTTCGGAAACTACTCTCTGTATGGTGAATAATTTTCCAAATTTAATTAGAAGCAAAAACTGTATACTATATTCATACTTCCGACCAATTTCAAGATTTTCATTATAGCTGAAATTCTCAGATTTCAGAAAACACCTGCATAACCTAATTAGTTTCGTGCTAAATCAATTTTCATACTACTAAACTGTTGGGCAGCTTATCGTATCATCATCCATTATAGACACTCTCAACCGAAAAAATCTGGAAAAGATTTTCCAGAAACACGCACATAATTGTTTAACTACCATCCAGCAAACCAATATATATGCCAAACGGATCATCTTCTACGAAAAAGGACTTGTGCTTCCATTTCGAAAGTTTAACAAAAATACCACAACGACTCCCCAAAAAAATGTTTTGTTATTAGGTTTTCATGCAAACCTTCAATAGTCATGAAAATTTCATTAGCATCCCTTGGCTGACGCAAAAACACATCCTTTCCATATTACCACATATACATATGTGTGGTATGATGATATTAGCACACTCGGAGTGTTTGAATAGCACACGAAAACACGAAGCCGAATGCAATAAGTGGTCCTTCTCACATGGGATTGTGAATTATAAGTGGAGCTTGAATTTATTTCGTTTTTGTTGCGTATGAAAATGAGAGGATGATTCACGATTCGGTACAAGTCGGTACAAGTTAATTTTCCCAGGTAGGCCCCACTGATTTCCATACTGCTGTTGTTGCTATAGCCATAGGATGTAGCCGTGGAGTATGATGAGACATGAATTTTTAAATTGATCATGAGAATTGTGCGTTAATATTAAAATTGTGTTTTTCCTGGTGTCATAACAAACAGGAGTATGGTGTGCATAAAAATCATGAGGGTGAGTTTGGTTGAAAAATGTAGCCTCATTTGAAATGCTTATTCTTAAAGGCAACATAAAACAAAGAATTATAGCGAATTTGTTCTGCATACTTGTTGATTAAACTGTCGATTGAATTTATTGGTGAAAATTGAATAAAATACACTTCCAAAATTGCCTTTCTTTAATTTACGAGTGTTCCATCCATTAAAGTAATGAAGTTTTGATTATAGCTCCTTAAAACTCACAATTTGTAAATATGGACTAATCTACTTACCTCCTCTTAAACACTCACTAACTGAATTTCGGTAGAAAATGGACGAATTGAAATTCAGGAAATGATTGTGCTTCCGGAAACTCAGACAATTCAGACAACAGTTCCTCCATGCTAATGACTTGATGGATAAAGTTCATGTGGGTGTTTATTTATCCGTTTGCCTGTGAATATTCAGGAATGTGTAACGCTAATATAGCCTAAATCTATTTGAGCTCGGATTATTCTCTGTCTGTGTTACTCTGTCTACAAAATAGCAATCGAAAATCAATATTCATTAATTGAATTGCATTTCATTTACATTGTATGCTAAAAAACTGTTTACTTACTAAACACCGACGTTAGACGTTCAAACATTCAATTTGGCTTGTATAGAAATCATATAATTTTTGCACCTGATGAGACATTAACAGAGAAGGAGTACTCATCGTTAAAGCATCAAATGAACGCTTCTCACATTTATTTAAAAAAAGCTATCCAAGAAGAAGCGTACATTTGGAAGAGTTCTAGGTTGAAAGACAATAAATTTCTTTTTCGTATTTCAAAGCCTCTGTTTTTGATAAGTGGCCATCCATATATTACGTAACACTCCAAGGAAAAGGTGGGTATTTGAAAATGCTACTAAGTGTTACATTTAAAATTAGTTGTTAAATTAATTTGATTTATAATAAATAGAAAATAAAAAAAATATTTACATTGTTAATATCTTGAAGTTAAAATATTTAAAAGTCTAAGATGGGTACGAAGAATTTTCTACGGTAGCTCTACGGAGCACCTTCCCTGCCTCTTTGAAAATGTTACTAAGTGTTCCACGAGGGAGTTAAAATACTCTAAAATTGCGTTACGTAATATGTCGATGGCTCCTAAAAGACTTCCACATTCATACTATACCGAATCATCATTCGTCATATCTTTTTCATATGACAAAACAGTAGAGAAGCTAGCGATTATAAAACGTTTTTTTATTAAGATAACTTTGGATAGGCTATCAATATGAGATCATAACAGCTCTCTGGTTCCAATACTTTCAAATGTTTGCCCTCAAATTTGATTTTTTAAACGATAAAAAATCAGAAAGATTTTGTTTAGTCATGAATCAACTTTTAACGCATATGTAATGTGTAAAATTGAGCGCTAGCTGTATTCAAGGAGAGATTCAAATTATTTAAAAAAAATCTATTCTTTTGTGCTTTGCAGTGTATTTGATTCTTTAGTATATAATATCTGAGGAGGATAAAAACACTAAATATAGTTGCTGGAGTTCGTATTCGCTGTATGAAATAAAAATAAGGGACGCCATCAGCTGAAATTAGGCCATGATATTCTTTCGGCATGTGTCTCGTTGGTTCAATAACGACTGCATCCTTCTGTTTCCGAATCTTCAAAACATCAACGGGATTTCAAAACTTATGAACTTGAATGTGGAAACATTGGATGTTGATCCAACACGTTGAAAGAAGTATATAAATATAAGCAAGCATTACTACAGGATCAGCGTTTTTCAATAAGTGTGGATTAATTTTGGCAAGGAGGAAAGTAGATTCAAACTAAAATATATCTTCCACTTGCGATCGATGGTTAAAATGTTATGATTTTTTGCCAAATCCAGCTTTCATGAAAGTTTTACATTTAACATTAGGCGTCGGTCAGTCAGTCGTTTGTTTCGATATTTTTTTCAAAATGAATGATTTTTTTAAAATAATTATTATTTCAATCAGACTGAACCGAACAGTTTTTCTGCAAGGATTGTTTCGATTCTGTGAATGATTACGACCATTGTTCTGTCTGCATCTCGAGTCATACCTGCCTGAAACTCAGTACGTAGTCAGTCTCGTTCACGTCCTGGCTCCAGGTCCTAGTCCCAGACCTCATCGTTTTCGATTGAGCATGGAACTTCAAACAAATGTTTACTCATCATTATCATTTGTCAATAGTGGTCACCTCTGGCATTGACATAAACCTTTGTGACTTTACGTCTGAGCATGTGAATTAATGTGCTACCATCACATCAACCAGCAAATGCAGCAAACGAATGTGCGGGCTTTGGTGCAGTAGGGCAGGTCCTTGACGTCCTAGCGCTCCGTATTATAATCTAGCGTTTATGAAGGTGTGCGCCAAAATAAACAAAAATCATTGGTGTAAACAGTTCATAGGAAAATATGATTAGAAATAAATTGATGGCAGTAGTCAAGCGTGGCAGAATCGTTATGAATCCCTGCTATGAATTTATGTTTAATTACGCAAAGTGATTAAGATTTTAATCATTTGGTAAACCAACTGAAAATAGACTTGATTTGTGTCGAATTGACCGCTAAACGTGTAATTGAACCATGGTGGCTGTATTTCTATTCAGACAAATAAATCGAGAAACATAAATCGCTTTGTCACGGAAGGAGGCTAACTTCTCATACATATTTGGCTAAATAGATGCCACCAACAGGATAAGATGCCTATCTGAATACCAACTCTTCAAAGTTGTCGCAGAACTGTAAACGAAATCATAGAAATTGCAATCGGAAAAATCGTACTTTTTAAGGTCAATTTTCCAGAACTGTTCGTCTTAGCAAATTTTAATTAGTTTGAAAAGAGTATTTTAAATTTTTACAATTTTTATTTGTAATTTTATTCCAGCACCTCCAAAATAGCTAACTCATACTCATTGTTTTCTCCACTGATTACTGGATTGAACTCTGAAAATTAGTACTAAAGCTTGACCCATCTGGACCCTTCTGACTTGCAAATTATCGATGAAACTTTTCCAGTTGATGTGATAAATCCCACAATCTATCTTTCGGATAATTCAACTTTCGCGCGCGGTTTATTCATGCTGAATGGAAATTCTGACATGCTAAAGTGAAGATTTTCACGCGGCTTTAACACTGTGCCGACTCGCTCTTGCTTAAGACTTCAATTTGCATTTTCATGAGCCTATTGTTATCGTAGCTAATGGTCCTTTTGTGTTTTGTTCTACTTTCAGGTACGTAAGTTCATCTTAAATTTGTGCTCCAGTTGGTTGTGACAAAGGCCAAGGTTTGCCCGAGTAGGTGGGCTTTGATGCTGCCAGGATAATACCTGACCTTGCACGGAAATGATGCCTGTTATTTTCTTCTAGCGAAAATAATGATTTTGTTGAATGGATTTTGAACAGGCAAGGTGATTTAATTGTAGAGATTTCTGCGAATTTTGACTTTTGGGACGAAATAATAGCAAGAAGTGTATTTAAGCTTTGATTTCTTTAATTTGAATTGGTTTCGAATGGGAACAGATTCTTAGTGGAGCAATGAAACCTGAGAAATTCAAGCTAATTAAATTCAGACTGCTGGCCATTCACCACGATAAAAAAGGATGGAAACAAAACGCACAGTAGTATTTCAGCATATTTAGTGCTATAAACTTATTTGCCCAACTGATTCAAACCAACCACCATTTTTTTACGTTGGTAAAAAATTCTTTGAAAAATGTCGTCTACTGAATTTTTTTCGCATACTTAACCCCAACAAACACATCACACCAAGGAAAACAAAACTTTGAATTTTCCTAATCCGAGAAAGACAAGCAAGCAACCTACAAACACATTTATTTTTTCCCTTACGTATCCTGTGTAACTTTAACCAAGAAGTAGAATAGAGAACAGAATGTTTGTTGAATAAGATAGCAATGAAAATATTTACTAAACAGTAAAAAAAAAACAAAAAAAAAACAAGATAGGGAAAACCCGAAGTGCAAGATTGTACCACCACTAACTTACACTAGGTCTCATTACTATCGGGACCAGGACGAAATAAAAACGCCTCGTCGAGAACGTTAGCGAGACAAAAACAACGCAAGGTAGATAACAAAGAAAAAAATGTTCCTCAAGACATTCCGACACCTACACGAATGCTTGCCGTGTGTTTTTCCTTGTCGCGAACTTCAACTCGGTTAATTTAATTTCCTACAAGTGAAATAAATTTAGGGAGTAATTAAGTTAAACCAAGTTGACTTTATTTGTTCGCTAAGAGACAATCTAGGACTCTTGTAGACCCACTAACTTAAG
The DNA here is from genome assembly GCA_963942545.1 of Oxycera nigricornis. Lineage (NCBI taxonomy): Eukaryota > Metazoa > Arthropoda > Insecta > Diptera > Stratiomyidae > Oxycera > Oxycera nigricornis. Next base: position 6,291,740 of record OZ012663.1, on the reverse strand, counting down.
TTGACGGCGACCCCGGACTGTTCTATCTTTATCTGGAAAATTTAATGCATTTGGGAAATTTGTTTTATTTTCCTTTCTACTAGGAAAGTTTCTCAAAGGAAAGCATATAGAAAAATGTATGAGAATGGTGATCGACTGGTTAGCACAACAACTGTAGGGAGCTGTTGTGAAAAAATCGTTTGTTTCTCTGCAGTCAATAGCCAGTGAATTTCTACCAATATGTAATGTGATTTGTTGATAATTATCGATATTGAAAACTTGAGACGCCTAGCGAAATGCACAGAAACGATTCGTTAAAACTCTGGTACAAAACTGATTGAAGAAAACTGCTATCCACAAAAGCTACTACGGTGATTGAAATTAAGTTACTTCTGCGATTGCTACCACAAAATTTGTTGACCTTTATGTAAGCAACAATTGAAAAGAATAGGTTAGTCAATTTTTCAATAGAGCTTTGAGCAAGTCGATTTTCCTGGCAATAATGTTGCCTCTATTACAAAATAAGTATTTCAGATGTGTAGCTAAAGTTTTTTTTTTCATCTTTATTTTTACAAAGTAAGGATTAGATCATTGGAGATCTCTAGCTTACTACATTGCAACTACATTGCAAGTCTAACTGGAAGCACAAGTGAAAAATATTTTTGGCAAAGCTTTATTATCTTAATTTTAAAAGATAGTTTTTCATTTAAAATAAAATAAAAATGAGACTATCTTTAATTATTGAAATCCCTTTAAAAGTGTGTTGACTGCAGAACTGTGCAGCAATGAAAGTGTCCAGAAAAACCATAAAACAATTGAAGAAAACAGCAAAAACACGCAAAGATACAATTATCTATAGCTCAAGTAATATAACCTTTGCCAAAATCAAAACAAAACCTTTTGGGTAGGAACTTTACTGCAGAGGTTTTAAAAGATTTCTCTTTCTTCCTAGAAAAATTGTTCAAAAATGGAATATTGTACAAAGCCTGAAAATATCCCTATAAGAAAATTTTCAAAGAAATCTAGAGTTATCTGGCGAAAGAAATTCAATCCAAAAAAGGCTTAAAAACAGTAAGGAAACTTTTTAACGACCTAAGAAAGTATTTTGTATAGTAAATTTGCTAGTAAATTTACCGTAAAATTCCAAAAAATAAACTATGTAAAAAAGTTTTCCTCTTTCGATAAAAATATTCGTAAGCAAGTTTCCAAGCATAATCTTGTATAAAAATTTTCTTTGATTTCGACTTGCTGGAATTATATTCAACACAAAATCACTTGCCGTGAAAAATTTGCAAAAGTCTTTTCGAGAAAAGTGTTGGTTTCAATGAAAACAGTACTTTTAAGATCTTTGTTCATGATAGGAATAACAAAAGCAAATAAGATAAATGTTCTAAATCTCTTATTATCTTAAAAAACTGTTGCTTCTTTATGTGCAATACGTGATAAAATATAGATCCATAATAAAAACTTCAAAAATTCAATGAAAATTGACGAAGAAAAAAATTGGAGAAATAACTTATTCAAAAACCTTGCTCCGGAAAATTCATAGTAATTTTTTGACAGTAAAGTTAAAATCTGCAACAATCTATAATATGTTGGAATCAATAAAATAGCTCAAAAATGCGCCAAAATTATCTACGATAATTTTTTTCCTGATGAAATGAATTTTGAATAAATACACATTCATCATTCATCATAAACTTACAAATCATCTCATAGTTGCAGTGACCTAAGTTTTTTTTTAAATAATTGCTAGGCATCATTTTTGACGTTAATTCTTATTCAAAATATCAGAAAGTAATGAAAAAGTTGTCGGCAAAAATCATGAACAAACTCGTGATGATTTACAATTGTAGTCTTTAATTTTATTATTTCGTTGCTTCTCGAGTTTAATTTTTTTTTCTTCACCACGGCTGTTGTTTAACCGCAGATAAAAATTAAAACATCTGAAATTACATGAAAAATTTAATACTATTATGCGGCTTTACGTTCGAAGTTTCCATTTTCTGCTCTAGAAGCTCCAAACGATACAATTAAAATTATAATTTTCGGCACGCCTAATGGCGACATTTCATCAACTTGGCGCATTTTTGGTTTGAATACATCTGGGAGGACGAACTGATTTGAGCACGTTAATTTTCTTTTTGAAAATTACAACCTATTCGCAATGGGGATTTGACCCTCCTGAAGTGAGAATAGAAGAACCCATCGTTCATGGTGACACCATGCATTTTCCGACCCTAAAGAACAAACAAAAAATCCTCCAATTGTCGCTTCATAAAGAGTAATACAAGTATGAATTTGCCACAACACTGCCAGGTTTGAAGGGGTTGCATCACAGTGGAAAGCGAAAATAAAGGTGTTCTTTGCGAATTTTTCTTATGTGGAAGGAAAATTAAGAGAGCAAGTCTTTTTTAAGAAAATTGTAAAGCATATTTTTAAGTTTTAAAAAAAATAGTTTATTAAAAAATATTACAAAATGGCTGCCCAACAGCCGTTTCTGCAGAACAGTTTTTTTGGAGGGGCTCCGCGGCACGCATTAGAAGTGCTTCTAAAATTAATCTGGAACAAAATATTTTTTTTCTTAATCTACATTAGTATAGCTACAGCAACACGTTGGGGATTTTGAAAATATAAATTTTTGAAAAATTGGCGAGCATTTGAATAAAAAAAAATATCATTTTACTACCCAAAATCGGGCACTTATTTGTACCCAAAAAATCGAAAACCGGCTACGTATTTCTATGCGAGATGTTGTTTCAAAGATTTGGTATTAATTTGGAGTGAAAAAATAACAAATTGTTTGAGTTATGCTGCATGCTGATTTGAAAAAAAAACGTGTTTCGAGAAAAAACGCGTTTAAAATTTTGACTTTCTTCTCTCAACATCAAACGACGCTGTACTAACGTAGTACTAAGAACATCTATTAGTATATTAGAGAAGTTAGAAATCGAATGGTAAGACTGTACCCGTCGAGCAGGTGTCGTATTTAACGCATTAAGTCGTTTCGGAGATGTCGGGAGGGGCTGAGAAAGAGCTCGAAATTTCAATGGAAACGATTTCTGTCAGGTATAAAACCGTTTGTCTCCTATTCTAGAAGGCTCAAAATATTTTTTAAGCCAATAAAAAAAACGACTTTTCGAAACTTCTACTGTGGCGTAACCCCTTAAGTTTAAAAAATGCCCACAAAAAGATGCAAACAGTAAGTGTATTGTCAGCTGATACACAAACGTGGCAAATTTTATCAGAAGAAATTAAATATATATGTTTAACGTTTGTCAATTAACAATACCCAGCAGCTACCCTAAATAAATTAAACAATATAGCACTGCCGCCGTAAAGGTGTATCTACATATCCTTGTCGCGTGTTGAACCAATCACCTCTAAATTTCTCCCAACTGAAAATTCCAAAAGCTCAGTAATTCAGAATATTGCTTACGTTGCGTTTCACCAATTTGATGCAAAGTGATTGCTCCACTTGCAATCAATTCAATCAGATATCGATTGTTTCTGGTCCAGTTCGGTTCAATTGGAATCCTTTCAAATTTTTGTCGAACAAAGTTAAATTATCAACTCGTTGGCTCAAATAGGCAAAATAGGAGAGGATGGCAACTTGAAAGGATCGTGCCAAACAGTTCGGAATAATATCTGGAGCCAGAGTCAATTAATATGTCGTGGTAATTTGTGGTGATGGGAAATATGGTCTAGTGGAGCTCAATATCATATTAATATTAACCTGAATCGAGTTTTCAATTAGACCATCAATTGTGAATACAGTTGAAAAGATTCGTGATTCCCTGTTGTAGAAAAATTCGCTTTAATGTCTCCTTATTTTTCGGTAGCTTCCAAAAAGTTTAGAAGTCACTCTCCAATCGTTTCTGCTTTTAATGGCACAATCTACTTAAGCAGAAATTAAAGTTCCAAACTACCACGAAAGTTGAAAATATCAATGAATTAGCTCATTTTAATAGTCTGAATGTCTCATACAGAATTTTTCTGCGTAATGGATCTTAATAAGAGCGGCTGATGGTATTTTCGCATGCAAATATCGATTCTATTGGCAAATCCTTAAACCATGCCTCTGCAGGTCTCGTAAAGCATGCATGTTCATTTGAAATGACTCCAGGTTATCCGCAGCAACTAGAAAATGGAAGCTTCCAGTGAATTACAATATCCTACACGACCGAAGAGGCCAGGACTATCATGCCAATATGCTGAAATCATAGTCGTTATTGGTTCGCATTGACCATAAATGGATTCTTTAATGTGCTCGGAATCAAAGTCTCCATCCAGACGGCCACATATGCTGGAGTGTCTCGTCTATTGCAGTAAGGATAATCGCTGAGATAATCCCCTGGATACAATCGACTTGTACTAGTAGAAGACGAGGATCTCTATCCAATTTTCCACGAGATACGGGAATTTGTACTTTTCCGCGAATAGCCGAACGGGAACTTACGTTATGCTTGAAGGGATCAAATTGAGTAGAACGTTATTTAAAAGATCATGTTGAGAGTAAGAGTAGTTTGGAATACACATATTCCATGAATGTTTCCAAATGTAAATAGGTTCTACTTGAGTTCCCTTGATATTTGTTGTAAATCTCAACAAAGTATTATGCCGCCGCCGCGCTTATTGAGGTCAACCTTTATTCATGTAAAAATAAATTCGATAAAGGTTTAAAAATGCACACTTTTCAAAATCATTGCAACATGAAAATTCAATTAAAGCTCAATTGTATGCTGGATTATCGAGGAAGGACAGTGCTTCAATAGCACTTTTTATACCATATCGACTACAACAGGATTATAGGTGGCATAGTAAGCAATCAGATTTACTGCGATCTACACTTTGCGAACTTAAAACAGTGGCACTAATTTGGTGTTTCACCCAAAAGACTTACAATTAAAGCACTGAAAAAGGGACAATAAAAATCACAAGGATTTGCGGAGATTAAAAGCAATCGGTAATTATTGTGGAAATTCAAATTGCGTTTGTATGCTTCCTGACTATTTACATACTCGTATATTCGAATGGATAGATGACGGGAACATAAACGCTCCATGGATATGCATGTTGATAGGAGTTCCACGAGATTTATCCAGGATTAAATTAACTTTCAATGCATTGTCGTTGATTGTTTCAAGGAGTTTAATGGATGATTATAGAGCTGCCAATGGCAGTGTGATTTTAATTTTGCGATATAAATGCTCGATTGAAGAAGTTAATCTCGATGCTTCATTTTCCGATGGAGAAAAAAAGTAGATACTTTGAAATTTTGGAAATGTGCAATCAATTGACTATCAAAGTTTTGAAGGGCATCGTAGTGTGTTATTAATCCAAATTAATTAGTGGCTGGGCGTCACGCTTACAATTTGTTCAATTGTCTTGCGTTTCCATAGCTGACAATTCGCTTTGATAATGCAATTTATCGAACAAAATGCAATTGCAAATACCAATCAATAATATAAGCAACACTTGAGCCCAACCTCAATTACTTCCGGCGTTCTTTGATCAATTTCGCCAGCAAATACATGATGATATAGACACAAGTTAGTAGAAGACAATCCTGAACAAATCCCGTCACATGCCAATTTTCCCTAAGTTGTCCTGGAAAGCGCTGAATTCACCTTTGTCACAATAACTACAAGTACAAGAGTACTATCGCCTACTACTACCACCGTTTTGTGCGAATGCATTCGTCTGTGCCACAAATCAGACACAATTGTACGGGTGGGTTGGCCTTAGGGTGGTCGTGGCAACGATGAGTATAGAAACGAGGAAATAAGTTTATGAAGTCAGTTTAATAAAACGATAAAGTTATCCTTTAAATTGAAAAACTTTTGACTGAAACGATAAGAAACGATGGAGGAACTCTCCAAGACAGAAATGATGTAGATGCAAGCAAGATCCTTGCCGGGAGGACGACGCGAAGGTGTGTATAAGTATTTGTTGTGGAAAAATTGCTGAGGTGGATGGAGGTTAGCTAAGCCCGTTGTGTTTGAAGAGTTGCTTATTTTGTAATTTAAAGAAGATTGCTGGTCTCATGTTTAAAGTTTCGAATTGTTGATTATTTATTTTTGAATTAAGACATATACATTTGAGGAATATAGATATCTTAATATCAAAAATACTATTGATGAAAAGATAATGGTTTGAAGCCATTAAACTTTTCATCCTTTTTTCATTTTTTTGTAGGTGTAGCTGGGTATATTTTGTGCCGAATAAGAACCTTTAAGTAATCTGATTTGTTTGATAACAGAATGACATTCGAACTAACATAATTTTTACATGCAGAATACAATCGTTGTAACTTATCGTCTACCATGTTCCAACTTATTTTCGAAAAACTTCAAAAAATGCCTGTGGAAAATTTCAAAATAGAATCCAAATAATTGAAATAATTGTTGTTAGAAAAAATAATTGGAAACTAATAAATTTCGAAGAAAATTTCAAATAAATGTTGAACTTACTATTTTTAAAACATTTAGTTCTGCTTTTGGGATTATTATTTAAACGATTATATAAAAATGTTTGAATAATAAAATAGATGAAAAAAGTTAGACTTTTTGAATTCAAACCAAAAACTAAAATACAAATTTAATCAAAAATATTTTCGCATACATTTTATGTGTACATTACTAATGGGGTTATAATTTTTATACGAGCAAAAAACTGTCCTATTTTTAAGAATTTATTACAAGGTTCCTGGAGGAGACATCAATGTAATTCTGTTTGGATTCAATTAATACATTGTCGAAACGTACTAAAAAATATTTTATTTATTTGTAGTATTATTATTTTACACAAAATGGCGGCATTCTTCTAGCCATATAAAAAAATGCATATTAAACGATGCCAATGATCCTGAAGCGAGAAATGATCTGAAAAAAAATTCAAAAACGGGTTTTATTGGAAAAGCCAATGGCTATCGTTTATCCAAAATTATCAAGCTATGTACAATAACAACAAAATGGCGGACAGTTAAAAATAATATTTTGAAATGCGATTTTTTTTCCGTGATTTTTGGGCTTAAAAAATAGAGAGAAAAGCAATATTTTGAAACGCCCGTGGTTTACACGATAACTATACATGTGTCCAATAAACGGTGAAAATTTCATAAGGAGCGATTTTGTAGTTTCGAAGAAATCATGGGCAACTTTTGAGAGGGATGATTTTCCTCCAAAATTCAAAACGTTACTAGGTTCTAAGGGCAACATTCTATTTATAAATTCAAGATTACAGGTAATAAACTTGTTTTCATGTATCACTCGAACATTTTTTGTATATATATATATGGAGCGAAACACTATACAGAGCGGCGGAGCCATACGAAGCCGCGTGTGGCGCCGAGTATACATAGGGCATTAAATTGAGCATATACTTATATATATTTAATATTGCCTAGATATTTCTAAAATTTTAAAACGATATTTTTGAGAATATTTATTTACGAAATAAATTTAAAAAATAACATCGATTTTCAAAAATGTATAAAGTCTATAACCCCGTTAAGTCTTTAAAAATTATGTATGAAAAGTGGTCATTTTTTTAAAAAAAATTCTTCCTCTAATTTTCGAAGAAAATTTAATTTGAAATGGAAAATTTTTAAATCGAAATTTCAATGAATTGATCGGTATACAGATATGTGTATGTGACCGGTTTACAAATATGGGTAAAACGTTAAGCTGATCAACTTAAAGCTTCAAGGATATTTGTATTGATATGCTTTGAAGAATTAAACTCAATCTCAATGCGCGGAGAGAGAAATGTTTTATTTTGAGTTATTTAAACTCTGTTCATATTGAAATACAAACAAAGACCAGAACTATGTTTTCTTTACAAGGGAAGAAAATCAACATCAAGGAAGCTTTTACGTACTCATTCACTCTATTTTGGTTCTAGACGAAATTGTTCGAAAGATTTCTGAGGCACACAAAAGAATAGAAGCTATGAGCTTCTTAGTAGCGGATTCACGGCAACCAAAAAAAACTCGTTACCCGTTACTCACTCTTTCCCATTTTCTCTCTGCAAACACACTGCAATGTCCATTCGATTTCGTCCTTTCAAAGATTCCTCAACCAAACTGCTACTGCTTATGTTCCCTTCAATAGCTTCGCTCACTCCTGAGGCCCGGTGGCGCTATAATGCGGGCTTGCAGGAGCTACCGAAGAATCAAAAAAAAACATTCTTAGCATGAAATGAAAGGCTTGCGAAAGAATGCAATCAACCACCCCTAAGAAGTAAGAAAAGAAAGTACCACAATTTTCTGTGAAATTCAAAAGAGTGATAGGGGTGACTCGACTTGGGTAGCAACAGCACAACTACTGGCAACTCCGGTAATGGATATTGCGGATAAAGAAAAGAGAAAATTTCAATTACCAAAAGACAATGGGCGTAAGATAACGAGACTGCGATAACGGAATTCCTACGAACTGAAAATTTGCTAAGCACCCTATTAAAGTTTGTCGAATAAGTTAACAGCTACAATGCTTCCCAGCTGCAAGTCGCCTCCTTGGCGATGACGACGGCAATGGCAAAATAATCCGCGAACAGACGACGTTTATTAGCTATAGATAATTTTTTGAATGAGCTCTGAGTAAGTGTCCTTGGTCATTTAGTCCTGGTCGAATATAATCAAGTTTTGAAAGACTGCAGTGAACAATGATGAAGATCGAAGTTTGCAAGTCTTTTGGTTACTTGAGAGGTTTTTTTTGTCGAAACCTTTATGTTGCACAGATAGTTGCCATTTTTGAGCATGATTTTATAGGAGCTGAGATAATTATAGTTTTCTTAGGTGACAATGAATAAAAAATTTAAGGAAAAAATTCCCACTGCCCATCAGGAAAGAAATAAAGGACTTCCACGAAACACAAAATGAAAAATGTCCGGCAGTATGCCGAAAATGAGTTTATAGTAGCATTAAACGAACTAAAGTCAACGTAGATGAATCTTACCCTCGTATCTAATAAAAACAAAGATTTCAATTTGCAAATATATCATTTGAACACCACTCGCAAGCCATTCAGCCAACATGTGAGTTTTGAATGAAAATATGCATGCTTATATGATTTACTGACTCGGTAACCATTTGGTTCACCAATAAAACATTTTGTTTGCTGTTTACTGCATTTAGCTATAATGAATAGCAACAAATTGTCGTGTAAACTTTTCACCGGCAACAATTGAATGGGCTCGCGTACTCGAAATTGCATCGCATGACAAAACTGCGGTGGTTAATCAAATTATGGGCAAACATTGTAACATAATTTTGCTAGTTGGCTATTGTAACAGTGGTCACAATAAACTGCACTGTTTCGCTTAATTATGTTGACAGAGTGTTCTGTGTTTCTTTTTGAATGAGTTAACAAGCATTGTGTTACGTTGAATTGATGTCTGTGTGGTCGAGTGAATTTCGATGGACGATTTTCTGTGAAATGTATGAAATGAAAATGCGGATTTTTATCATATTTGCAATAAAATTTGAATGTTTTCGAAGTAATTTTTTGATTCCGTGCTGGAAAAATGTAATTACAAATTCAAATTAGTACTTCAGTCTCACTCGATTCACCCAAAATGGCGAATCTTATACTGATTTGGAAAGCGTATGCAAGATAGTCAATAAATTTCCAAAAATGCTTTCTTTTTTATTTGAAAAACGGCAAACAAACGTTTTTAAAGACTTCATAAATTTGGGCAAATTTAATGAAGCGCAAATAAAATAAAATCATTTTCACTTTCTTTTAAAAATATAAATTGTAATGTGAAAATCGTGAGAAGCTGAAATTTTTCATGTTCAACATTTTCCTGGTCGTTGCATCTAATGGCGTCACTAGAACTCAATTTGTATGAATAAAATCTCGATTTGTTCTTGCTCCTTATGTTGCTGAAGAGTGGCATTTTGAAGTCAATCAACTGCTACAAATAAGGCTCCGATTTCCACACCTGTCATCTTTTTATTAGCTGTTGCATCCCAGGAAAAATGGATGTAAAATTCGCTAGTTGTTCGGTCGCTCAACCTTAGGCTTGCTCGTTGTTATGAAACTGCTACAAAAAAAATTAACTATCTCTCATCTCGAAACCATCAGATACCGATACGAGAATCGTCAAGTGAAACCTAATCAATTTTCCCTGTTTCCACTTTAATCCATGCATGCCAACAAAAACCTCTTGACACATTCCTTCACTCATCTATTCATCCCGTCCATTCATTTCAGGACGTGAAGAAAACTTCACTTGAAAGTAAGATTCACTCTTCTATTCTTTTAGCCAGCACTCCCAACCCCCTCGTACAGTCACTAGTTTGGCATCGTTCTTAACTAATTCATTTGTCAAGGACCAAAATCCATTTATCAATTTTCCTTACAGCCAGATAAAAGGAGTGAGCGGAAGGCCGGGCCACACTTAATCTCTATCACTTAAAACTTTCAGAAAAGGCTTTCTTCTATCCATCTAGGATCTATTGAATAGAATGGCCGAGGTTAAGTGTGGGATGGGTTGAACAGGAACAACAATAATGATGATGATGATGATGTAAGAGAAAATGGCGGCCCGAAAGGGTATATGATGGAGTCATCTGTTCAAGCGCGTCGAAATTTCATGTTCAATGGTGAAAAATTGTGAATATTTTCATTGAAGTCAAAATTGAGTGATGAGAGAGGGCCTGAGATGTTGGTGTCATCAACTTTAACTTTCAGCCGGTTTTGTTGCTGACTAGGGAACTAGGCTGAAGTAAAGAAGTGAGTCAGCAAAGATGGTCTTCCCATTGAATTATTGCAAGTTATCGCGAAAAATCAGCATTTTGATAATTTCGAGTTGGTCGAGGAAGATTGATCTGAAAACAAATGTTTCTCAACTCATCATCATTTGGAAACAGCTTCTAGACAATACAAAACGAAAGTGTTGATTTTCTATCCCATTAAACTATGTCATCAATTGGGACTACACTCTCAACCCTAATTCCAATGATCAAAAACAAAGACTGGTGTTTCATAAAAGTGAGTTCCGATGTCGCCCATTGTTCCAATCGTAGGACATCTATCTTCGTCGCTTGCAAATGTATGTACTTATATATTGTATATAAACTCACCCTGAAAGTGAGGATGAAATACGATTTGCCAACTGGACTGCAAACAGATTTGAATAATGGAATAATGAATCCAATGATGTGACCTACCAGATAATTTTCATTTTCGTTCCTCATCCTCAGGGCGTCGTATCCTTTCTATTATGAAAAGGAAAAGGCAGAGATTAATTCGTCCCTTGGCTGCAAGAGCTGCGAAGGAGCATTAGCTGAGTAAGTAGCTAGCACTGCAAACCAATGTAGCAAGCGATCTATGTGCCTTCTGAGCTCCTACATAGGCTGCAAAGTTTCTTTTGCGCTGAATATACGTTAAGTGAAGGAAAAAGAATATTTTCAATTGAAAGTTATTTTGTGGAAAATTAGACTAGATTCGTGTTTTTTTTTGGTAGACCTGACAAGCAAATTATTTTCGATGTGGCATTTGAGGATATTTATTTGGGTGTTTTTCGTATCGTCGATTGCTCATTTAAACTCAATTTCGTTGCTGTTATTTTTTACTTTTTAAAACGAGAAACTGCGATGCACATTGTAATATTTTCCCTTCCCGGGGATATTTCCCGTTGAAGTTGTCTACTCGTATCCGATTTAGTGCCGGCATTTACAACCTCACCGCCATCAGCTTGGGATCTACTTTTCTCGAAGGATATCTGCCAGCTTTTTGCTTTTCTTCGTCTACGTCCGACTAGGAGCTCGTAGCAAGTGACTCGAAGAAGACATGGATTCTATGATTTATTATTATGGATATTCGTATTAAATGAAATTTTCCGTTTGTTTGAGTAAAATATGCAATTTAACAATGAGTTTCAATTAAAAGTTTTGTTGCTGCTGTAAGCGTGTTCGTGATGGTGTGCGCTTTCGTGTTGCGAAGATACAAGTGCGAGAGTCCTTTTCGTAAGTTGGCTCTGTTAAAACTGATGCCATTGTGTTTGTGCTTATGTCAGCAGCAGCAATGTCTCACTTATTTGAAGCTGGCATAGTTATCGTCATCACAAAATACGAGTATTTTTGCGTTCTGAAAACACTTTGCACTGTTTGCCTGAGATAGGAATTATCTGTTGTGTTTTCCGCAAGAAGTTGCTTCATCAGATGGAAATCCTGTAGTTTTCCTCTTCATCGTATTGTAATTTTGTAATATTCTTCGGTGCGTCGTAACTTGGTATTCTTCTGCTGCTTTTGTGTTGAAGATATCACTTTCGTTTTGTAAGACAGTCACTGTTAACGTTCATTCTAGAAGTTTGAAAAATATTTAAGCATAGCTTTGCTAGTGAATAGTTTGAAGAACAATCCAAAATTTGGTTTCTGGCTGTTGAAGATGATTCATAAAATTGAATCTATGAATGATATTCGCAACTCAAATGATTGGGTTCTAATGCTAAAGGAATCGAGAACATGATTGTGGGTTTGACGGTGTCTATCAAGAAAGGTTCGTGGTTGGTTCAATGTTGCAGAGTCTATTTTGAACGGAGAAAAGTGTCAGAATGTTTTTTTTTTGTTTGGGACATGTGGTCAGCGTTTTTATAAAGGAGCTAGTGGATACGAAAAATTTTCATTCAAATTTTAGTTCGTGGCCTGGTTGAAAAGTACGAATTTGAGAAAACTTTGTGCCACTAAAAAATACATGAAAAATTCGTAAAAATATAATATATTTGTGTGTTTATGAAAGCGCCAATCAAAATTGAGAGATTCTATAGGTTTTCCAACAGCTAAAAGTTTCTCCAATGCAGATTTAATTTAGATTAACAAAAAAAAGCGGCTGATGTGTTGCAAACTTTTTTTTATCAAAGTTTATTAGTTGAACCCACACTTTATTGCAAGATTTAGTGAAACTTCTTTCAAGGGCGGTAAAAATCTTCTGGTTCTTGTGTTTATTGTAATAACAGTAATCGTAAAGAGCTGAAAAAATTATCTGAAATCTTTCGCTTATTTCGTTTTTTTCCCCCAACAAAGTAATCAACTACGTTTATATATTTTTGGATTTGTGTTCGATTTTCCAAGCCTAAATACTTTTTTTAACTAGGGATTTCCAATTGAGATTTTTTTAAAGTTTCAGTACGGAACAGGCTGAAGCGCGTTATTCTGTTTAGTTTGTCAATAGTCCAACTCCTTGGTTCTAATTTATTTTCAATATTCTATAATTTATCTGTCGTTTTAGTATTGAACAATTGAACATGGTGTATTCATTTTTTGGCAGTAAAATATTTATTTCGTTGAATTCTACGTGCTTTGAAGGTTTAGTAAGCTAGAATGATGAAAAAAGGTGAAGGTAACACATGTAATGGACTTTGTTATGCATAAGGATAGAATTCTCAGTTCAAAAGATTTTAAAGGTCTTTGAGATGCTTACCTTGAAACCTTGTGATATATCACTCTATGACTCTAGCAATTTTTTAACTACCCAGATATAAAAGTATATTTCAAACAAAAGGATCTCCTTTTTTGTGCTAATTATGCATTTCAAGTTCTGGCTTCATCTCAGGAAAAAGAAAAGTAATGGTATCATAGAGCGATGATATAAATTAATGAGAGAATAGCTTTTAAGACGCCAAAAAAGACGACCTTTATCAATCGTGAATTTAAATAAAACACTTAGAACTATCAGGAATAATGTTTTCATATCTTTCATGGCTGAAAAATTCATTCAAATAAACTAAAATCACATTTATAAAATTTCAAAAAACATTTGAAATATTCAGGTCACATATTGATTTTAAAAAAACATTTGTTACGTTTGTTAGAAATATGCTCAACGTTGTTTGTAAAAGCATTGTCTATAACATATATATTCTAGGTTCAATATTTGTATTCATCTGAATATAATATGAATGGGTTTGTTTTGCAACACACATATAAATACCAAAAAATTAGCATTCGGAAAAAAACCTCTTCATTATCTACTGTACGTCATTCCTATATATATGAAGTGATAAATGCTTGATGATAACGATGTCTTTAATAAATGAAATTTTAAATAGAAAATTACTTTCTCCGACACGACCAAACTGAAACAAAATCATTGAAACTCTTAGAATGATCTCCTCTTAACATACTACAACATTCAAAATTACCTTCATCCCATCCTGCAGAGATACACACAATCCCTACAAGCCAACCGCATAACAGCACTACTAAACAACTGTGATGTCCTTAATTATTCCCCTGTTTGCAATTTGAATTAATATGTTTTAACGGTTGGTCACAACAGGTTGTAGGGTCATTAATGAGAAAACATCTAAAAAAAATTTATTTAGTCAGCAAGTGTTGAATGAAATGAGGATGATTTTGTGCGGTGGATGACGAGAAAGAGTCCTGAGGGTTTTCCTGGCGATGTCGTTTTTTTAGGAGATCCATCGAGAAAAAAAATACAGTTGGAGTGTTTCACCCTTGAATCGGTGGAGCTGTCTCTACCCATTCAAGCGAAAGCCAGCTGCCTGCAATTACAATTTCGGTAGTTATTTTACTGAGAAGTAAATAGCAAATAAGAAATAGGAAACATAGGCGAAAAGTGAAAAAGCCAATTAAATGCGGGATCGCTGGGATGTTGCAAAAAAGGAAATTTAATTAAGGCCTTTTTGGAAAAGTGAAAGTGTTATTTTTATAGTGGGAAAAAACGGCCATGGGGCGTGTGCTTTTTACAGCTTGCTTGGTCAGATTTTTAGTGGACATGAGGCTAATGGAAAGATCTAGTCGCAAGTGAACCGTTGAATTCTGGAAAGTATTGGATGGAACGTTTGATATTTTTGTTGAATTCAATGTGGGTAGTTAGTTGTGGCAAACAATTCACCAATAGCAGAAAAAATATTAAATACTGATTATATTCATGAATTTTAATTATTTGGACCCGGAAGCAGAGTAATTTTATCTATACGATGTACATAGATTTCAAGTAACACCTGTATCAAATGGATATTTCCGTTCCTTTTAGAGAAAAACCCGTCAGGGCAGACTATTTCCTTTTCATTTTCGTTGTTTCAAAAAAAATATTGAAGTTATTCATGACTATTTTTCTGCTTCGCTCAAGCGAAAAATAATTTTCAGTCAACTGAATAAAAGTTTTCTTGGACTTTTTGAAAGTAACTTAATTGCATCGCAAAGTCATCACTTAGTCTTCTTGATTGCCACACTGCGACTCCCGCAATCCAATAACATTGAACACAAACTGTCCCAACTCATTCAAAGGACTCGCAGACCCGTCCTCATCTTTGCCATTTTATTCCAATTAAAATTATCGCATTCGTTCATCGAAAGTGCTCTAAGATAATTCTCGTTTTTGTCACTGTGTATTTTTGCATCTTCGGTTGATGCTTGCAAACTGCAGTGCAAGGACTAGTGCATATAGTTTGGAAGAGTCCTTGAATCGGTGGACCGTCTATTTCGTATAGATTTCAATACGACCAGGAAGCGGGCAACGTTGAATTGAAGGTACGCCACGATATTCGCAATTCAAAGTGTACATTTACGTATGGAAGGAGTCTGAGCAGAAACGTGGCGCCAATGTGTTTTGAATAAATTCAAGGTGTGCTAAAATGAATGCGAATGGATTCATCGAGAAAGTGCTTTGGGTGATAAGGTCTGATATTGAATAGCTGGCTAATGGGGATTACGAAAGGGTTGGCAATTTTAGTTGAGAGGTGATTCATATCATTTACGTTATCTTTCGGGATAGGAAGAAGTGTTGACTTTGGGTCAGAAGTTGAAAATGTCTTGAAATACACGTCTTTCAAAGGATTTCAATACATTTGCCATGCCATGGAATCGGTTTGTATCTGAAACACTTACCATGCAATCGCGATCCCCCGTAGAAGCACAACGTCTCCCCGGACAACAGTCTTTGCTATGCGCATCTTTCTTGTATCACTTAACTTTCTATGGATTCTCCACTATCTCCAGGGTCATCTAGTTTTAAAATGGAAATACACTCTTCAAACGGAACGGGCTTCGTTAAGATTCATTACCAAGTCATAGTGAAGTCTTGGCTGTCGACTTCGAGCAAATGATCCGCGACGAGTATTCATTCCGGCATTAACATGGCACACATAGAAACGACGGAAAAAGTTCGGATTTGAATACGATTGTAAGTGCGGACAAAAAAAAAACACAAATAGATGCAGAACGGAGCTAACAATGGCGATTATGCAAGCTGGACAATCTATTTGGTCCTCTGCTGGTAGGATTCTACAGATTGGTCGATAATACATTTGCAATTCATTGGCGGAAGCCGTAGAAGCATGAAGTGTAACCACACACTGTTTGTTTAAAGGAAAGTGATGTATGGGTCTTGTGGAAAAACATTAAAAAAAACCGTTGAAATAATGGAGTGAGACATTAAGCATGCATATTTTAGCTAGTGAGAAAAAAAGGCTTCAAAAGGGTGTTCGAATAATAATTGCTGGTAAATACGAATTGTTAGCGATTAACCAACTTTACTTTTTTTATTTCAGTGTAAATTAAACGAACATCTTTTATTCACAAGATGCTTTAAGTGTAGGCTTAAAAAGCGCATTCAATATCATGTCCTCTGCTATAGCTAGAAATTTCCATAATCAATCTTTTGTTTCAGCATTCAGCTAAATGTATTTTATGTTCTCAGTGGTATTATTGCCGGTGGACATTTATCAATTGTCTTTAAGTCAGATGAATTCCTAAGCCAAAAACGTGATTTTTTCTACTTGAAATCATTTTTCGAATGGCTTAGTTTGAACTGAGATGCATTGATAGTTCATTTATTAGGTTTCATGTACGTTGTAAATTTTTGCTTTAATTTGTGGTCTCACCAGCAAAGTAAAACGGTCACAATACCTGCTCATAACAGACTACAGTACGGCTTAAAGAAATGTTTAAGAACATGAAAAATCAAAGTTTTCCCAAATTGTTTGTATCCTAGGATAGCTTAGAATATTCATTTCATTATTGAAGTGCACCTAGAAAATAAATGCAAAATATGGCTTTAAAAAAATCGTGAAAGTTGATGATCTAAATTTATTGCTATTGTTCAAACTTTATTTATATATTAGTAATTGATTATTTATTTATATTGTATTGTATTATATTGTATTTGAGTATAAAAATTTTTTCTGGCATTTTTCGTACTTCTCTTTAGAATTAGTTTTTTGGTTGAATGGCAATATTTTAAATTTTATTCTTTCTCTTTATTTTCTCCTCCAATATCGCATTATATTTTTCTCCAAGAGTCCGTTTGATCTGGCCGTTAGTAAATTGGTTTATTCTTTCGGTCGTTTTTCATTTTTTTCCCTTAACGTTTTAGTACGTCAAACTAATTTTGACGCTGTCCATTTTTTTTGAAAACTTGCATGCTCGTTCAACTTGAAACTTTGTTGATAACTGAACTGAACTTTCAGAAATGTAAGTATTGGCATCTAAAACTTTTCATTTACTGAAGATTTGTACTAGTAACGGCCATTTTGTTTGAAAAATGCGTTTATAAAAAATTTTCCGATTCTCCGATATTGTAGTTTTATGTACTTATAATTATTTTTATAAATCAATAAAATTTCCATATAAAAGAAAATATTTAAAAAAACACATGATTTTGCACCTGCTACAGTGGCCATAGCCCTTAAACCATTTTCATAAAATCTGTTCATTGCGGAATGATTTAGTTTCAGAAATTTTAATATAAAGAAATTTTGCTGCTAAACATAGCATAAAGTTTTTAATTGTTGTTTTGTTTTTGCTCGAACAATGTTTGCTTTCAGAATTTATATGTTTTCAAAAACGTTGGAAGAAAGAATGAAGATGTGGGAATATTTTTGTCACTCAATTCGCAAAAACTAATTTTCTTGTCTTATTGTCACAATTTTTTAATCTAACACGTGATTCCTTGAATGTTCCTTCATGTTTTCCTTGTCTTATTTGCATAAATTCATTAAGTTTTATTACGATACAGCAAATAGGCAAAAGAGGAATATCAATTCGGACTATATTTATCAGCATCCCAAAACATCGATTCAATCGTTTTGATAACCTAAGATATTCATGTCAACTTGATATCCTCGTGAATCCACAACACCTATTCCAATACAGCTCTGCATACTTTGCATCCATTTGCACTATCAATTTTCACACAGGACAAAAGCAACCGAAGTAAAATTACACAAAACTCGATAATGTTGTTCGATATGCAAACCACCATCCCCTATTCATAGTAATAGCTGTAATACAAACGATGACATCGCTGTGTAATAGATGTCGTGATTTGCCCGACTATTCAGAATACGACCGACTCCCTGAACTTTTCAATAATGTTATCGTTAAAACAGTATGCAAAAGAATCCATCATGTCCGGGGTGATGACAAATAAAGTGCAACCCTCGAAAGCGTCGGGCGAACTTTAGCAGCAGTTTCGTGCATATCAAATGAGGAAATCAGGAAACGTAAATGTGCTTGCATGGGTGGGAATGGTGAACAACTGGAAGTCACGTCACTTCATACTACGGTGCAAATTTATGCTTTCCATATTTAAAGGTGACAACGGCAATCCTTGTAGGTTGACAAGTTAAAAGAACTACGTGTGTAAGATTGCCACGAAGTTGCCATTCTGTAATTTTGAGTCCTTATTCTGGATTCGTTGAGAAAATTAAGGCTATTGTGTGGAATATTATTGGTGACTTTAGAACTATTTGTCTTGTATTGTGTCCTTGAAGCAGCGTGGTAACTTTTTTAAAATGTATGATGTCATCACCGGCAAGCAGAAGATAAGTGCAAATAATAACAACTGGATCAACAAAATACATTTTTATGTTGAAATCAAAGCACTTTTGACCACTATGCCAATCTCACCATAGTAAGGACATTTCATAAATGGCAACACCGAACATAGGTTCCAAATTGACTATCTTGCGAATGAGTGAATGTTTGTTTATCACACAAAAGCAGTCTCGTAAATTAAATTAAAACACAAGTGGTATACGTTCGGAGTAGCAATCGAGTTTCTAGCAAAACAATCAGGAATACTGCAATTTCAAAGTAACAAACAATTATCCATTAAATCATCAATTTTCAGTCCATTTAAATAGTTTTGCATGAGATTCTTTTCTGTCCGGAAAAAGTGGCCGAGCATTCAATGTGTCCAGTAGATTCTAATCGAAAAACATCACATGTCCTGCATAACACTCGCTTCACACTCTATTGGTCAAAATAGTCCAGCGAGCTAATACAGCAATGGAAATTTTTTTGTGCTAGAATTGATGTTTTTTTCACTGTTAGTTCGGAAAGAAATAGAGAATATGTAAAAGTTTCGTTACGATCCTGATAATTGGTTCAATCATTTGAAAAAAAATCGATATTCTGATGTGAAATTTTTAGTGATAGGAAACGAAAACGGTTGCAAACATGTAGAACAGTGAAAATTCTTGAATTTTTGTCAATGATAGGCTGGAAATTCAATTTAAAAAGTTTATTCTAAATTGGACAATTATTTAATGAAAAATAAAAATAGAACTTTCAACCTCGAAAAGAAAAAAAATTGCGCTCTAGGGTACTAGTACAGTCTAGAATGCAAAAAAGCATGATTTTCAAGATTTTTTTAAAGCCATTTTATTAATTACATCAATGCAATCTTTTACATAAAATAAGTAAATAACTTTAAGTGTATAAAAACATTGTTTTTTATTATTTTCTTCCTTATATAAATTTTGTAGAGGGCGCCAAAGTTTCGTACTTAAAAAATCCTTCCTAAATGGCAGACAGTTAATCTCAGAATTGGTAAGTCTGAAACAAAAAAATCAAAAAGTATGTTATAAAAAGTGTTATTTGGTGTGACAATTCACCACCGAAAGTAAAAATTTGTTGAAAAAAAAATTGGCAGACTTTCAAAAAAAAAGTTGAAATTTTGACCCTATTTTCCGATCATTATCCTTACATATTTTTTTTCTTTTTTTTACAAAATGTGGTAAATTGTCATGTCCCACGAAGGAGCAAAGAAAATGCTTCAAGATTTATTACTCTAAGTTTTATAGTTCCGAAGATTAACTGTCTGCCATTTGAAAAAAACGTCGTTTCGAGAAAAATGCGTTTAAAGTTTTTTTCTCGGTTTAGCGGTTTTACTCGCCTTTCCGTACGATTTGCTTGGAGCTATCATACAAAAAAATCTATCGACTACCAAATAGATACTGAGAGAAAAACACGTGAGAAACTTTGAATTTCAATTTGTATATAAAAGAAACTGGTATTTTGGAGAGGGGATCGACATAAACGCCGTGCGAGCTTTTGGCTGTGCGCTCGCGCGTTATTATATTTACTATAGAATTAAATATAGTTCAAATTTCTCTATAATATTTTGGGAGAATGTTTTTGAATGCCTAAAGAATCGAAATCAATAATAAAAAAAATTCATTTTTTTGAAAATTCTAGACTGTACTAGTACCTTAATGTTAAAAATTGTATTGAATGATCAGTGAATGTTTTAATATTAAAAATCAGTCATCTTTTCTTAATCGTATTTGTAAATCTGTTGATTGACATTCATGAGGACGAAAATATATCATGTAAATATGTAAAATTATTTTTAAAAAAAAGTAGAAGCGAATGTTGATGAAAAACACTTATATGTAACATAGACATTTTTCGAATTAAAATTATCTGAAAAACCATTGAGTTTATGACTGCAAAAGTATTTTATTATAGAAAAACTGAGTTTCGATGCGTCACCAGTTTCTTCATGGAATGTACCGAAAAAAACAACGTGGAACTTTTTGAATTGCTTCAAACTAACTTTTCTCTTTTATGTTTCGAGTTATTATTATTAAAGTTTATAAACAAGTTTATAAAAAACACACCTAAAAGTCATTCTTGTTTGTTATGAAATTTTTGTGAGGTAGTTTTCTTTTGTTAAGATTTCAAGAAACATTGAAAAAAGTATTGGAAAATTGGTAGTATTTATAATCATAATTAATAGAAAGTTTGCTGCTAATCTAAATAAACATCCCCCCCCCCCAAAAAAAAATTAGTGGAGACATATTGACCTAAAATATCACTTCCTTCAATAGGGAACACATTTTCTTTGCTCACCACCCAACTGTTTTGTCTTTTCTCTTAAGTAAATGAGTACAAGCGTTCATCGAAGCAAAAAGTCACTTTTTTGTGACTTCAATTTCAACCAAACTTTTCACATAAATCTCGTTTGACTTCTTGCATTAAGACTTCTTACAAAGTTATGTTATCTTAGAGCATGCTTCATTCACTTCCATCCCATTCACCTGTCTACAACCCCTATTTATTTACTTTTCATGTCATCTTCCCTAAAGAAAGCCGAACTCAAGAAGGACATTTTTATCGACATTTTAAACTATTTACAGTTTTCAATTTTTCATCTTTATCACATCAATAAAGCATGTAGGAAAACCTTTCAAGGTTAATTTAACATCAATATTTTGTGGGCATATTTCGTAAATTGCTATTGATCTGGAAATAATATCAAAGTCGCTGCCATCAAAGAACAAGTCATTGGAATAGAGGCTTTCGGCTAAGCCCACCACGTCTCGCCCACTAGCCTGAAGTTAACGAGCAACGATAGGCTATCAGTCTTTTTGGCCACCAAAACTGCCTTCTCCTCCTGCTCAGGGTCGACTGCTCTTCGGGCCAGGTTCGGTGGAAACTCAAAAAATAAGATCGATATTGAATGAAAATCGAAAAACAAAAATTGACTGTGTTTTTCGGATAGCTATGGGAGGCAGGAGGAATCCGTTCCGCGCTACTTCATTCAGGCCGACATGTTGTAGCGTCGGATTAAGGGAAAACTCCTCAGGGGAAAAACTCTGCGAAAAGAGTAAAAGTTTAATGCTCCACTTGATACGCTGCCGTACCGGAAAATTGTTGCCCGATTGACGTTCAACGTAAAGAGATTTGACGGCTTTGTGTCAAAGTAAATGCCGAAGCGGATTTCCAACGAGAGGATCCTCAAAAAATGTGATTATCCTGGCGCTTGTAGTTTGACAGAATTGGCAGTGGCACTGGTATTCGCGCTGACTTCGAATGATGTTACTGGAAGCGGTGGTGGATTTTGAGTGTAAGAGATGTTAATTTTTTAATTAAATTGTCGCTTGTAGCTGTTGCCTACCATGTGTCGAGATGTCCTCTTGAATCAATCATCAGTGTGTTTCATGTGCGTTGATGTTTATCATAAAATTTCATTCTATACACAAATGAATTGAGTCAGCAGAAAGACTTCGAGTTCAACATCAAAGATGATTAAAATGTGAAGCGAGGAATTCTATTCTCCTAATCTGGACGTTGAGTTTTTTATGTGTTGTTTATATCAAATCTGTTAACCTTTACAACTCGGTTCAGATAATATTGAGCTCTCATCAGCGTTCGCACCGGCAACAACAGGATCAAGTTAAAAACTATATTAAATCAAATTAGTCTGAAGTCACTTCGTCACATATTAAGTTGCCAATTAAAATTGCGGAGGAGACTTTTTAACTTCTCGCCTCGTATAATCAAGCGAAAGTGGGATGGCGGCAAGGATGTAGAGAAAACTAACACCTTTGAGTGCCACATCATTTCGTGACATCAAGTCGTTAAAATGAAATTACCAAGAAACCTCATTCTCGTCTGCAGCAAATTGGTTAGTTTGCAAGAGGTTCCTCTCGCTCCATGCCACTTGGCATTTCTGCAATGAGCTCTCTTATGGAGCCTTTTCCATTTTTCATCATCTCAAGACACGTCCTGTACGGATGTGCGGTTAAAGATTTCATAAATTTTCACAGCTTTCGTTCATGTAAGGCAACATGTTTCTCGCCCGAAAAGCGAACGATATGGCAGAAGTGAATTTTATTAATTTATAAATTTTCGAGCGACGTCAAGTGGATGGCATCTTTGTGATAATGACGTCGTCGGAAGGACGACCAATATATGAAACAGGATGAGAAAGGCTTCACCTGGTCGAGCTTCGTCTGACAATATATAGAAGGCGAGGTGGATGTTAGGGAAGCAATTAACAGTACCATTAGTCAACACACCTGGTATGTAGGTTTTTTTTAAATACGGTACTGTCAGCATTTAAAACTTCAATTTAACTAAAAACTTTATTGACAATCTTCAAGCTACAATCTTTAACTTATATACAATATTATTTGAACACTCTCTCTGTGTTTGCTTAAGATTTAATCAAATTGCGAATCGTCTATATATTTCGCAACGAAATGGACCAAAGCCCCTGGGTAGTAAAGAAAAGCCTGATTATCTTAGTTCTACATGTTCTAGTGCTCGTAAATCGTCGGTAACCAATGCCAAAGATGAATATATTTGTTTGTTTGACAATGGTTGACCATTCCAAGCCTAAATATCTAGCTGGTCTACAACATCGTTCCTCGCTCATATTTTTGTTCAAAACCTAAGTTTTATTTTGCTACAATCATTGCAATGAGTTATCATTTAATTTTCCTTCTGAAATATGGATTGTGTAGATTAGAATACATGTAGCTGACCAAAATAGTAGGATATTTATAAAACATCGATAATAATTTGCATAAATCATCTTGGTTGTACATAAATGTTCACATAAAATATAACCATACAAATAGGTAAATTCATGACATTGTGGCGGAAAAACTGTTCCAAATGAATTTTATTGCATTGAAAAAAGGTATAATAAGCTTAAATTTGAACAGCAAGATCCCATGTTTGCATGCCAACCAATGAAATTCTGCTCAAAATTCATAGCTTCCTTGTTCTTTACTGCTACGTTGGCTCACCAAATAGCCGCGTCGCCGACATCATCACAAAACAATAAAACAAAAAGCTCCTTTATTGGAAAAAATATATTTAACTACAACGATAAATCATAAAACCGAAAAATTCAATAATTTAACATTTCAATTTTTGCAACAATTGCCGCGACACTACTTCTTTGGCGCACCGATAAATTATTATGTTAAGATTGTGGAGCTTGTGCAGCCAAACACAAGTCTCCATTATTTATTCGCTCGGAGGGATAAAATTGTATTTATTTACGTCCTTTGTGACAATACAAGCGAATACGCACAAAAAAGCTGTTCCATAAATTCAGGAAAAATTCAACGGAAAAAGAAGCAGCTAGAAATGCGAGGAGCATTTACTGTTCCGCATTCCGTCTTGCTGCTGGTGCTTCCAAGCCGCAGTGGCTTCGATGAAGTACACTAGGAAGTTGCGGTTACACCACGTCCTGCGTCTTCGTGTTGTTGTTTTTGTAAATCACATACAAGAGGCATCATCGCGAGGACAATCGGCAAAAAAGGATGAGCTATCGTGGAGTCTGCATATCGTTTCGCATACTCGAGAAAAATATTAGCTTTGGATGACAAATGCATTTTATTGCTCAATGATAACATTGTATGAATGAGAAGTATGCAGTGGACAAGATAAAGCGGAAGGAAAGGCACAAACAGGATGTAAAGTTGTGCTGGAAGAGTCTAACTAAGTGCTAAGTGGAGCGGTTATAAGATACGATGAGATTCATTGTGGAAGGAAATGTGGTTTTATCTCTGCGCTACTCGAATTTAGATTTTCTCGAAATAAAAATGATCCTAAAATACCAAAGCTGGCGGTTTTTACATCGGATATAATGATACGGGTAGCACACTTAGTACCATTGAAAAATGTTCTAAGAAATTGTCTGCTACCGTTGCCATTTTTCTAATTCTGCCTAAATAATAATCACATGTGTGCACGCACAGTTTTGTTGTAGAGTTCGATAGTTATCCTTCTTTTGACCAGGAATTTTCAATTCGCATGAGGACAGGCAATATTTCAAGCACAATCCTACTGTTCTTTTTTGGTATTTTGTAGACTTCTATCAATGAGCAACTGAAAGATACTTCAACTGAATCCTATGTTATGAAGTAGTCTTTTTCGCATCGCTCTATAGTTCATCGTTGCCACATGTATACACGATTTATTCTACACCAAATAAAACAAAAGGATGAGAACACGTTACCTGCAGAAAAAGCTAAGTAGCAGTGATTACGGATAAGTAATATCAGCTGATAAAAAGCTAAGCTTATACTTCGGCTAACGTTTTCTATGCTGAATGAAAAGCCAATTCACGTCGTTACTCTGGTTTACGAAAATGCATGTTGTTTTTACTGGTGGTCAGTTTTTTCATACTTACTGTTCTTTGTACAGTATTAATCGCAGTTTATTCTTATATTCGAAACAATTATGATATTGCATCCTGCCGTATTTTTCTGGTTTTCCATAAAAGACTCACTGGCATCTTTAAGTCTCGTCTTGTTGGATAGACATGCAACACCCATGTGCCTATAACATATGTATTTACAACTTATGTGTAAGCATTTTATTTCATTTAAATTTATCTTTTCTGTGAACTTTATATAGTGCATCAACATTTTTTAAGTGATCATTAATTTGGCCGCAATGATTTAAAATAAGAACATAAATACAGCACAAATGAAAGTTTTCTGGAGCAAGCCAAAAGATTTCATAATTTTCTAGTTTATTCGAAAATGGGGGGGAAAATTACGCTCAGGAATATTTTTATAAAACAATAATAAAACTAATCGTATTATTTTTAATTAGTTTATTTTTGGAAAGGAAAATGGAGAGTTATTAAAAAAAATTTCATTAAACGTCTATCGAGCATAGGAGTAAAACATAAGATGTTCGAATTTCAACTGATGATTCAAGAAAAATGCAGAAGGATCAAAGAATTCAATCATTGAAACACAAAATAAAAACAAGTACATCGAAAATAGTATTTCAAGCAGTGTTGAAAGTTTATTTTGAAAACATTTCATTCAAAAAGGAAATTACTTACTCGGTTTTATGGTTAAATTTAAAGGATATTTCGAAAAATTAGGTATCATTCATGATCTCGTCAATATTTTTGATTGATGTAAACCGTGTTGTTCAGCAGCTGCCAGTTTCAAGAAAAGAATTTTGCCAGCGTTTTGAAACGTATTTAAAATATTATTTCAATTTAGTTTCGTCGCTTTTCCAAGGAAAATTATTCGAATCATTAATAGGAAACTAGTGAGGAGAAGTTTAACTTTCAAATCAGCATCACTAAACAAACCCAATATAACACTGCCGACGCCTTCAGCCAGGATCTTCCTAAATGCTGAATTCACTTTATGACGTAAATGATATCACGAAACACGTCCATGAGTGTATTTCCCTAATAGGCAGACTATTCAGCAATTTACAGAAGCATTATCTTGCCGCCCGGCAACTCCTGTTTTCCTACCTAATAGAAAAGGTACAAAGGTGTCTACATGTGTAAATTGTAGCCAAGCAGTTCCACGATGACTGTGCTTCAAGCCGTACGGCCAACACACGTTTTGTACACTGTCCGGGAAAGGATATAGTTGAGGTTTCCAAAAGAGGCAAAGGTCAGATATAAACTGCAGCACGAGGCTGCTGTATGTAGCCCCTCTACTTAGCACAAATTTAACATCATTGTGTTTAATTAATATGCAGTCCGTCCTGCACTTACTTGAATTTGATTCCGAGGAATATGTGCTCACCTCTCAATGCTGACCGTAGCTCTGCATTTGAAGTTGAATCAAGACGAAGGATATGTGGATGGCAAAGTATCCTATTACGGGTTCAATGAGGTGTCTTTCCAGTTGAACATAGTATCGAACTTATCTGGTGTACTTATCACGGAATGTGTACAATTCATTCGACACTTTATTTGAATAGCGTGCATATCCGATTAAATGCACCACCCAGTGTTGAAATTTGCATTGAATTTTGGAAGATTTTCAGTTCTTTGCGATCAAGGATGGTGAAATTGGTAGCAGTACCAATTAAAGACAGCTCATATTTCCTTACCTTTTGAGTCAAAAAGTGAAAAAAATGTCCATTGAAATTAAAAAAAAATGAATGCAGCTCCTGTCCAAACGCAATAAGTAGGCAAATACTGAATTAGGCTAAAACAGTGCCTAGTGATTTCTATGAGTTGAGCTTCTTTGAAAAACCTGGTCATCAGAAAAAACAGAAACAAAAACTCTTCACGGGTTCCCACTTTTGAAAATCTCTTTTTCTCTACTATTGAGAAATGTCCTGTGAAAATTATAAAAAAAAACCTGCTCATCAAATTTATGTACAGTGTCTGTGTGTAAATGTGTTGCATCAACCAACAAATAGCTACTCCTTGGATGTCGTCTGGACTTTGTTTAAGCTGAGATAGATTTCCTGGCGACGACAACAAAATCATGATTGATGATGAACGTTGGTTGCATCAATTCTTCGGTGTTTGCTTGCGTGTCGATGGAGAGTTTTCCGCGTAATTGACGACTTTGAATCCATGCTAAATGACATTTATCGATCCTGCACGAAGATAATATACTTCTCGCTTCTGAGCTCAACGATATGATTAATTACTTCGTGGAAATTTATATCCTAACATATAATACAATAAATTTGAGGAGGATACATGTTTGGTATCAGTTTCACTGATGGTGATTTTCTCAACAAACAGAGTTGAATAGATTGCGTAAATTGGTTCGTCGTTGATTGAATGAAGGGTAAGGGTTCGGGCTATATTTGGGATGTTTGTAGAAGCTCTCGAAGATTGGTTGAATTCTGTCTGGAAATTTACTGTAATTAGGGTAGTCATGCTTCTATGAAATAGAGCTAAAGTCGTCAATGAACAACAACCATCTATGATCTAAAACGCCGGGTTCATCGATGTCTTTATATTTTGCTTCATTCCATTTAAAACTAGCAGAATATTTTCACGCACTCTAATCTGTGTATCTCCTTTAGGTTGAATTAAGATTTTAGATGGAAAGATTACTGTTTATCAACGTATCACTTGTACCACGCAATTCCCTTTACGCACATTGTAGAGCTGGATTTCAGTTGTCCATTTGACGAAGATTGCTATCCACCTGCCTGCAGAGTTGCCTCATTGTAAACTCTAAAGATTTATCCAATTTTAAGTGAAATTTATTTACGATCCACTTCATGCAATTTTCAATTAAATTCTTCAAGATCATAAATTATAAGCAGAAACAATGAGCTGTTGGGCAGCCGAGTTGGACATTAGCAGCAGCATTGGCACAAATAAGTTGTATCTTTTGCACGCATCTATCTCGCACCCAGCGCGCCGAAGTCCTGGATGCTAGATCCTGGACGCTGGCTACTAGCTGCTGGAAGTGGGCTCCTGTAAGCTGGCCCGGCGAGCGAGAGGAGGACGGTGCGGCAAACAAGTGGCACTTCATAATCCATAAATCCACTCCATTATCTGTCTATAGCATGGTGGCGTCCGAAGCATCCTAGTGTGGTGTAAATGCTCGAAATGAATCATTTGCGGTCAAAAGAGGCATTATGGATGTTTACCAAAGATTCGCCAGATTGCGCGTTTAACCCGCTAACTACCCCGACGATGGACAGCAGGGAGCAAGCAGCAGGCATGCAGCACTCATATCGCTATCGCGGGGCATTTTCTATTTTGGGGATGCAATAAATTCAATTCATCCCGACACTCGATATGAACGAAACAAAGTGGAGTAGAGTGGAGTGGATCTCTGGATATGGTGACAGGTTCCCGACGATAAAAGTGAGGGTGCTGGTGTCAGTTTATGGATTTGGCCATTCACCGAACTCGAAATGTAGATACTGTTTGAAGGATCGCAGTTTGGTAGACTGTTCAGCAACAAATCTGTGTATGTTGCTGGGTGCACAAAGCCAGTTGTCTTACATGAAGATGTCACGAATTGAATGTTGTTTCAAGTGAATTGAGGTAGAAGTCCAGGGAATGGCGGTAAACATCGTTTAAATATTTTTTTGATCTCAGCTAATGTATGACATTGCACTTGTGTAACTGACTTGAACGCTATCCTTATTGGATTTGGTTCAAGAATTCGCGCTTGCCTATGGGGGATGAGTACAACGATAAGGCTTATCTTGGCCACCATTCAATGCAGTATTTATCCTGCTTAGTAGTGCCAAATTGAGTAATGTTCAGTGAAATAAACTAGCTTAGACTATTGTTGTTTTGGTGCCAAAATTTAACGTAGACCGTTCATGAACAATTTTCTATGATTTGTGAAGTCGTCGCAAAGTTGATTCCATCTTTTCCTAGGACCTAATTAATTTTTATTGGGCATTATTTTCGAGAAGAAGAAACTTGCTTAGCGTTGCCTCATTTGTTGTATAATTTTAAGGACATCAGCAAACTACTGAGGATTTTTTATGAAAGTTACAAGCAAACATGTAAGGGTCTGCATAACCATAACACAATGGAAATAATTTAATTGTTTTTTATAACTCTAAAGAAATATTTAGTTTATTTTTTTAACTTCCCAGTATATGGGAAGTTCTTGTAATCGCCTCGAAAATCGGAATTAAAATTTTCAACATTTCTTTACGTTTTGAGGTCTATAGAGTATGTGTATGTATGAGACGTATGTGTTTGTGTGTGTACGTACGTACGTACGTCTGTACGTTCGTGGACACTTTTTTCTACGAGCATAACTCACGTAAACAAAGTTGTATCGACTTCGTTAAGGTGTCAATCGAAGCGTCTTTGTAATTTTAAGAGCTGATTAGTTTTTGGAAACCTTCGGTCGGGAGGGTTTGCTGTTTTGCCCGTTTGAAGGTCATTTCTGTCATGCACTATATCTCGCGAACCAAACATGCGATTTTTTTGAACAAGGTGTTAATCGACGCGTATTAACGTTTGTGTGATTCTATCAAGTTTTCAAAAAAAAATTCTAGCAGCGGTTTTCAAATTTTTTAAAAAAAAGTGCAAAAAATAGGTTTTTTTTCAAAAACAATAAATTTTTAACCTTATTTGCGAAGTATAGTAATCAATGTTTATAAAATTTATGTACTCCAAACGATGCTCGCAAAAACGTCATCAAAACTTTTGCTCATGATTACGTAAAAAAATAAAACATCATTAAAAGTCATCATGATTTTCAAGGTCATTTTTATCATTCACTATATCTCACGAACCAGATATAATATTTGCATCATTTAGGTATCAGTTGACGTGTATTAACATCTTTGTGAAGTTTTTAACATTATAAAAGTTCGTTTTAGCCGTTTTTTTAATTTAATAGAAGAAAATGCGAAAAATCATGGTTTTTTTTCGTAGAAAATAGTTTTTAACTTGATTTGCACAGCACAGTGATCCAGTTTATAAAATGTATACATTCTTATCAGTTTTTGGAGAGAAACCGGCAAAATTTTATTCCATGATTATGAAAAAACTAAATTAAAAATAAAAAAATCATTCAAAGTTACAATGTAATGAGGGTTCATACGAGTGCTATTACTTTATATCTTTTATTCTAAACAAATTGTTTTAAATTCAATCAAAGTTTTAAGATATTTGTATAATTTGAGCAGATTTTGAATAGTTTTTATAGTCTTTTAATTAAAAAAAATTGCTTAAATTTTGAAAACCAACAAAATTTTTCAACACCAAAAAGGCCCCCACCGATTGAACCGCGTGAATATTCAATCTGTCCTCATCGACCAAAAACCTTACATAATCAATCACCCTCCCGTAGACGATATGATTCATATTAACTCATTCCTGTTATTATTACCTCTCATTGTTGTAATGTTGTTGATGTTTATGTAGATATTACTGGGAAGTTGCCCGTATGGACCTCAAGGGTCACACCTCGCGGCTTGTTCCTAGTGCATCAAAGACTAATCGATTAAAATTTGAATGCGATTTGGTTACGTATTTGTTTCGAGAGAAAACGTGGCATACAAAAAGAATATCAATCAAATGCTAACATAAATTTAAATTAATTCCTGAAAAAATCAAAGATTTCCAAAATACTTTCAGAAAATTTATTTCAAACTATCCAGAATGAAAATTACTTTCGGAAATGACTTGAAATTTCCAGCACAAAATTTCTGTGCCGATTAGATTTTTCATCCATTTTCAACGAAAACCAAATAATATAAAATGGAGAATTGCGAATACATGATGAAAAAACCATTTATATCAAAACTATTGCTGCAACTTGATTTGATTGCAATAATGTAGTGTTTGTCCATGTTAAAAACTTTCTTTTCAAAATTTTATTAAACTTTCTTATGAATTATTCACCACGAAAATTTACCTAGAAATTTGGTAAGAAAATATTACCCAAAAGAATTAATAAATAATCGAAGAATAATTATTTGTAAATCTGTTAACTTGCAGATATTTTTCAACAACTTTGTGAAAGGATGCTAACGACAAATTGATAATTAAAGTATTTTTGTTACGTTATTTCGAAGGGTGATCTTGCATAATTTTTGATGTTGTAAAATTGTTCCGCAAAAAAATCTTTTTAAACTGCTTTTAGTTTTTCAATGTAAAGTAATACTTTTTTCCAAAAGATTAGTGACACAATTTCCGTTAAAAATTCAAATTTAAATTAATGGCTGCCAATAAAAGTTTACAAAAGCTTCCAATGACTTTTTGACATGTGTTAAACAACTTTAGGATTTAAGTTGCATACACTTTACAATGAAAGGTTTAAGAAAAACTAACGAATCTTTGAATATTTTTTCTGAAACGAATTTATCAGGAAAAAGACAAAGAAAGATCTCGAAATTTTGGTAAAACCTTTTTCGCAACATGCGATTACAATATATTTCAAGAAATAAATCCAAAAACCTAAATAAAATAAATAAATAAATAAATATTTTTAAATTCTTTAAAAAGAAGTAAATAACATCAATTTTAGGTAGGATTGCATTAACTCGTTTGCTTTTAAAATGTCAATTCATTTCAAACATAAATAATTCGAAAATTCGTGGTAAGGGATTTTTCTCCAAAAGTTATGTTTTCCTCCTTTGTCGTCAGTGGATGTAGCTTATTATGAAAAAAATCATGTTAAACTTCATTCAGGAAATTCAATTGATGTTCCTAGATTGTTTCGATGAAATTACTAAAAATTCAATCATTATTTATAGCATTAGGAACATTTTGAGGAAAAAGTTATGGATTTCTTGAATGCAGCAAATACGTTAGTTCTTGCGAGATATCATCAATCAAACCATTCAACCTGGAATTTTCATTAGAAATTTATTAATTCTATAAGTCAAAAATATCGCTTCCCGTCCAATCAACCAGCAATCAATCTATTCTTGAATTCTACTCTAAAATTGAATTCTGAAAATCTTTAGAAACAAACAGACAACGCCAGACAAGAACACCAAAAAGGATCTGTGTTTGCTCATTTTGGAAAAGTATCGGTAACATAGTCTGCTGTTGAAAGTATCAGTTGATTAATGAAAGTTTTTAGTCTATATCGACAAGCATTTTCCAACAACCTTAAAGGTTATTACTGATTGCCGAGTATAGAAATAATAAAGTCAATTTATTCCACAGCCGTTGACTCGGAAGAATGAGACATTCGATACCAACCACAAATGAGTTCATCTGAAAGACGTAAAAGATGAGAAAGGTTAGGATTGTAACAGGTGTGCATTTTAGATACATTTTTGGCATAGAGAAAAGTTGAGATAACTTTAATTAAGTTTAAAACAAATATTAAATTGACACATCCACCGTGTTATTAAAATTTATTCGCTCGAGTTTGATATTGTTCTTTTGGAAATGAGGTTCACATTTGTTTGCCTAGGTATTTTTCAGACCAAAAAGTTGAGAAATATTGTGTTTATTCAACGCTATAGAAACACGAAAGGAGATTGAATAGGCAAATGGAAGTTATTTCTGAAAAATCGCGCTGAAAACGTTCTTTATTTGTCTGCATAATTTGGGGTAAAATTGAATAAAAATATTTACTTAATGTTACTGAAGCAGAAAATGGCATATTTTTTTTTGTTGAAATCGCTCTTTGTATTGTGTTTCAAAATGATATTTTTGGAAACTTGTTTCAGTTTATTTAATTTTCGAAGTAAATGTTTGAAATTAAGAATAATGGGCCAATATCGTAAACAATATTGATTAAAAGAAATATTAATAATATTAAATAATTCCGAATAGGGTTTCTTAAGAACCATTAGACAGTAAGATGTATAAGAATACCTCGCGAAAATGGAAAAAACCTTTCGATTTTCTCATCAGGCTTTGCTGCTGAATGATAAAGTCAGTCATTAGTTTAATTTATTTAAAAATTGTCATCCGATGAAGGTTATTTCTTCAACCAAAAGTAGAGAAATACCGTATGACGACCGCCTAGAAATTGAGTATGCCATAAAAATACTTATAAAGTAGCTCACCAGCTAATATGTGTCCTAGAGAATCTGTTCCCGAAAGTGTTTTGTATTTCATGACG
This sequence comes from Oxycera nigricornis, assembly GCA_963942545.1. Lineage (NCBI taxonomy): Eukaryota > Metazoa > Arthropoda > Insecta > Diptera > Stratiomyidae > Oxycera > Oxycera nigricornis. The sequence goes on along the minus strand of OZ012663.1, from coordinate 6,258,458 downwards.
CATTTCAGTGAAAGCGTTTGGTCGGTCTCGAATTTCGACACCGTTTAATCGTAGACGTTGAACTAGAGTGCATAATACATGCCGTATTGGTCAAATGTCTTGAGTCGTTTTGAGTCTTTTTCTAATGAGACCCATAGTGGACACTTTTGATTGAGTTCTGTTCGGGTGAAACGTTAGAAGTCGAATGCAGTTATATCTTATAAGGCTGTCTCTTTAAAGCCAAAATATGAAATCAAGAAAAGCGGATAAGAGCTTAAATCTCGCTTGATGAAAACTTCCAAGCAAAATATACCGGGGAGAATTATGATCAATTGAAAATTGCAAGTAGAAGGTCATCTTCCAATTAATATTATAGTCTTCATTGCAAATTAGTTTTCCCTTGTTCAAGGCAAACCATTTGATGAGCCATACACATATTTCCATGGGCTTCCAGCATAAGGTTGTTATTAAAGCAATTGCGATAAGGACGAAAATTAGACGTTTCCAGTAATGGCTTTGGCTTCAGTCTAGCATTTAATGTTTGCACTAAATCTTGAATAAATAATAACAATATGGAACATTTTTTTTCGCTTCAGATATGATTGGAATGATGGCCGCGATATGTGATTTCTCAAATTTTAGTTGTTCGCTTTAAAAAAAAGTTGAAAAAATTAGCTCTGCATTAAAGTGGCATCAGGTTTGTGATATTTAAACCACTATACATGAAACAGTTCAACTTTAAATCATTTAAAAGATAATATGCAATCATATGTGAGATAATCCTTGAAAATCCTTCCACTGAAACCTCAACAGTAACAGTCACGAAGCATAATTGTGCGCAAATACCTCTCGCTATCGATCGAGCAAACAATATTCGACATAAGGTCGTTCGGTCGATATCCTGGCGTCTATTGTTATAATACCACCCTAAACCACAATCAACCAATGTAATAGCATTTGAAGTTCATCATCTCAACTACTTGGTCATGATGATTTATTAAAGTTAATTCCCAAGATGCAGACAAGATACCAATATAGTGCAAACAATATATCCTGACGAGCTAACAGCCCAGGAACCAAGAGGCGAACGGAGAGGCGAGAGACAAAAGGTATTTCTTCCAATTATGTAGTATTGCGAAAAAGGAAAATATTTCATTGTGGAACAGATACATTCATATGTTCGTATGATTAAGAAGATAAATATTTCTGTCGATAATAAGTGAGTTGCAATGAAAACGAAATGATTTATTCTTTTCATTTCGTTTATTTGTATTTTGCTAGGATTGATTGCGTTGTGCAGATCTTTAGATTGTGTTGTGTCTCTAGATTGTTGAAATGAAGCATTGTTTGATCGATCCGAAGAAATTACAAGAAAATTAATTGATTATTCGTTGAACGATATTTTCACTGTCGACCGGCTAAAGTTTCTGCTGTGAGTTTTTATGGATCGACTTTACTTGATACATTGTTCATGTTGGACATCTGAACTATCAACAATTATATTAAAAAAAAATTGAAAATGGTATATAACTTCTTTCATTCATATTATTCATTATTATTAACACAAAAATCTCAGCTATATATTTCAAATTCATGACAGAGTTGATCGTTACTTAATGATTTCCAGATAAGGTCATACTATCCTGTTCCATAATTCCTCCGCACAACAACTAAACATCCTTGTATCTAAAATATCCAACATATCAGGCCCAGGAAAATACGGCAACCACTTAAGAAGTCTCAATTGTGCCATATTCCACACCAAACCATTCGATACATTCCTACCGACCCTCCTCGATTTCATATTTACTTTTATTTTCGCAAGGGATGGAAGCAATACCATAATCGGATTGGGAATATTTTAATTGCAATAACAACAATTCAAATAAACCAACAAACAAATTGTGCTTGCTTGCGGTTCTATGCCGGCGGCTATATGCTGAAATAAACTTGCAGTAGTCGGGGATGAAAGTCTCCGGAGAAAACCGTATAAGGCTGGAATGAATCTAACTACCCTTCAAAGTCGATGTTCTTTGGTTTAACTTATGGCATGAATATTCTCACGAGTAGTGATGGTGGTGGTGGTGGCGGTTCGACTTAAGGAGTGGTGAAACGTCTAGAAAAAATTAAGGAAACATGAAAATTTCACTCGAGTTAAAATCTGAACCATTACGATTAAATTAGCAACGATGAAAATATAATTTTCGAAACTAATTTTTTGACGTCGATTTCATTTCGTATTTGAATATGACGAAGACCTTTAAAATTCACAAAAATAGATATAAACAACCGTTCGCTTTGGTTTCTCTTAAGGAATAACTCGTTTCCTGTTTGGTTTGGTGAAAGAGTTTACAAAGAAAACGCGTGGTCGGATAATATGCTACGATAAACAGTTGAAATTGATGTAACATGACTGGAAGGAATTTATCTGAATAAATGTTTATGTTTTTCTATCGTTTCGTGGAATGAATTTCAGAACATGGAAAATCAATTGAAGGGAATGAGATATTCAACGAATTGCTATCATGCGAATTGAAGTGGATGAAGAAGAAAATTAACATAATCTTTTGAATTTTTATTGATGTCCACACGAACTGTGTTTCAAAGCCTGTTAAGTTTTGTTCTTCTTTGTTTTCTGTTGACAATTCGATTTCATGTTGATGATTTGAATTTAAATCAAAAATCATTTCGGTTTACAGATTTCATGTGAAACTAGTGCAAATCAGAATGCTAACGTTATATTGGATAATCATTTAGTAGACTATAGCATTCCGAAAATCGAAAACGTTACCTTCTACTTTGGTCTTTCTTTAATGAAAATCAACCATTATCCAGCCTTTTTCATCAATATAAGTATCGTTTGTATTTTTACAATGAATTTGAATAAGTGTGTGCGTTCTAATCGATTTATTTTGATTTAAGCCTCTTTAAACGATAATAAAATAAACTCAAACACTAAGTGGCTCTTACCAAAATCCAGACATACATAAGTATATATCAACAAATTTTCTCTAAATACAGGAAATTCATCCCTAATCTTTATGCTACTTACATATTATCGACTTATTTTCACCAGTGTCATATAAAACTCTCCTTCTAATAAGTACACCCCTTCCAGTCGCTATAGCTTTGCCTACATGACAAAAAATAATCCAAGTATCTTTTCAGTTCTGCCATACCAAACTTCAAGTTTTGCCAATGTAAATCTTATCTTTTTGGTTGCTAGGTATTAACCATCGAATTTTGCACACCTGAAAAACGTGTCGAAAATCATAGGATATTAAATTTCTTAAGGCGTTCATGTTGAAATGAATTTATTTGTATGTAGACGTATCGTGGCAAGTGGCTAGGTGTTAAAGTGGAAAGGATAATAAGCTTCTTAAGCTGTTGAGAATGACTGTCTAAGCTTCTTAATCCGTCTCAACGCTTTATGGACTTTTGCCAGTGATAATATCGAAATATCGTGCGAAAAATCGAAAATATATAAAGATTGATTATGAAGACCTGATATTAATTTTTTTTTAGCGATTATGGATTTGATTTTTGGTGAACATTTTCGAAAGCAACAGAACAGAAACAGGTTTGTCCAAGTTTTGAACTTTATGGATGTCTGGTGCCAAAGAAAAGACTAATGCTGGAGCCACAAAAATGGTGTAATGGGTATTTATATTGACGAAAATTTCAACGCTATTTTCCAAAGAAAACCGAGTTTCCGCAAAAAGTAGCCATCCTTCCAGAAATTCTGCAAGCAGAATCAGTATACTTTGAATCATTTCAACGAATGAACTGCTCAATGCTGCTGCTTAAAGGAAATTTTGAATAGTTTATAAGCAGATTGTAAATTTATTTTCTCAAAACTGATAGGAAACGATATTAAAGAACAATGAAAATCAATTAGCCAGTCAATTTTATCAGTTGCAAAGGCGATGCCGAAATTCAATGACAAAAGCTAATATGAAAAAATCAATGAAATTGATCGTACAAAAACTTTTATGAAATATTTTACATAAAATGTGAATAGAATTTTTCCTTTTTTCCCCAAAATTTTATCAATGCAAACTCATCTTTTAACAGTTTTAGTAAGAACGTAAAATGCTGAGTAAATTACAATGCATTTTATCCCAAAGGAAAAAAAATCCCTAAACAATTTTTCGCATATTAATTTAGTGAGTCTTTTGCATCAAAACAAAATGGTTAAATAGGAAGTAAGCAAAAGCATTTTTTAGCTTTTCGGTTTGAATAAAATGGTATTTCTGATAAATTCCCTATTGTAAGATAGAAGGTGTAAAATTGTACAAAATCGTAATACTTGCTCAAGAGACGTAATTCCATATTTTTCCAACTCGAGAATATACATGTTTGATAGTATATATATAATATATTTATTTATTCCGAAATAAGAAACTTATGTCTAAACAATCGACAGATTTTTAATTTTCTTTAAAATTCTCTCATTATAGGTAAGCAATTCAATTTTAGAAGACAATAATCGCAGCGAATCGATTTTAAAAATATTTTGAATAAAATAAACAATTTTCAAGTAAGAATTGACAAAATATAATATATAAAAGATTGATTAAGTCTTTGTTCTAGTTCTAGTCATCTGAAATTATTAAGACTGCATTTATACTGCGTAGTTTTCGATGCTAAATGGGTTTTTATATTAAAATCCTAATAATATCAAAAGCACTTTCAATACTACTAACCTGAAAGATTAAAGCCCATATCAGTGTTCTTCACATATAATTGTATAAGCCCCTAAAAATTCCACTAGTCTCTGAATTTTCTCCCTTAAAATTGCAAACATTTTTTGCCCCCGAGCAACTGATGTGTGTACCTGAGCACATCATAAACGTTTATCGCAGATAAACTACACTTTCTGAGAGAGCATACAAATTGCTTCACGACTAGCAAACTTTGCAGGACTTTTTCCACGCTTGTTTTTGCAGTTTTCATTTTGAGCACGTGATTGTGAGGTTGCATCAATTATGAAAATTGGACTTAAGTATTATTAAATTAAAAAAAAAACTTTATTGCAACACAACAAAGAGAAACGTGTTTGTGTAGTCTAACGTTCGCCAGGATGCTGAGTTTGGCTTCAGGACTAAGAGATCTACGACGTGAGGATAAAAGACTACAGCTATCAGAATACAGGGTGTTGCTCGAGATCGTAAAGGATCCTTGGGATAGTAGTCAGAATAGTGAAAGTTAGCACCGATGTTTGAGCCGCATGAACTTAGTTTGGATAAGGTTCAAGTTTCGAATTTTTCTCTGTTTGCATTTCGAATGATGGGTTTGGTGAGATGCTATAATTGAAATTTCAGAATACACATGCTGAAACAAGAATTAATCAGAAACCGTTTGAACTGCGTAGATTCAAGTTCAATTGACCAAAGGAGGAAAATTGTTCGGTACATTTTCGGAATTAGTCTTTCGTACTTGCAATACTTTTAAATCTTCATTTTTCTAAATTGGTTTAAAATGTAAGCCTAAGGTTTCCAGGTATTTATGCCATTTTCATTTCGAAGAAAGTTTTCAGCATTTATTCGTTTCGTTCTACTCCATGAAATCTTTTCTTTGTAATTATATGATTCGCTCGTGTTGACGATACAAAGAGAGGTTCGTTTTAGGCGCAACATAACTTTGATACAGAAATATCTATTTAGATCTGTTATAAAACTAATCTGAATTAAGATTTGCAGGTACTTTTAGAAACTCAATCTAAAAAAGACATTACCCGTGGATTTAAATTTTGTACAAAAATCACTGAAATTCTGATGTTGAATGATAAAAGGGTTTCAGCTAGTGTCTTATTGATTTGCACTAAATTTCCGGCTTTTCCTTGAAAACCAAGTGTTATTTTCAACAACAAATTGTCTTATTTACATCCCCTTTACCAAGGTCGCTGCATTTCTTTATTTCTTAATCGTGGTTGGTTCTTCCCCAACCATAAACTGCTAATTTAATTACCAGTAAACCAACAAGCCCTATCACGTCAACCATTACCCGTACACGGTCTCATTTTTAATTAAAGCGCTGTAAAATAATTATACAGCAAGGGGCAATCAATCAATTTATCGAAAGGCTAACTGAGTGTGACACTAACATGAACATGAACACCCAAACGCCGACGAAAAACATAAAATGCACAAGGCTCGGAAATGCGATAAAGTTTTCTATGTCACTGTTGAAAATTATGTTTTCCGATCACCATCATCTTTATTGGGGCCACACTACTCGTACGTACGTTGTAAAATAGACACACTTGTCGGACAGTCCCCTTCATGCAAGTCTCACTTGATGCGTAATCCCTAGCCGGCTGCTAGTATCAATCCTATTTGAACCTGGACACGATCTCCTATGCAAATCCATTGATGGACTATGCCATTATTTAATAACAGGGCACCGGCAAGGGACGACCCCGAAAACAGAAACAGGGCAAAGGTTACCAGGAGAAGGAGCGGGCGTGGAGGACAGGTTGAGTGTCATATTACATCACAATACAGTATCAACCAACCATTGACCTCTTTAATCACCTGGGGGCCATTAGTTTAACACGCTATTTCATAGTACACAGGCGGCAATTAATCGGGACGAAGCATTTAGCATGACCATGTTTTTCCTACACTTTTCGTGGATGTCGATGAAAAGTTTGTCGTGGCTCAGCGAAAAATGGACAAGGTTTTTTTTGCGAAAATTATAAGGCTTGATCGATAATATTCTATAAGTTCTCAATGATAACAACTAATGTTTGTTTGTATTCTTCCAAGGTTGGCTGTTTTTTCAGGCTCAAAGTGTCTTAAGTTCGACATTAAGATTTGGAATAAAAATAGCTGACAATTACGATTGAAATATTTTGAAAATGTAGCATGTACGCTGCATCATTATAAGTAGATTCTTGTTTCAGCAATATTTATTTTTGCACCGAAAAAGATAATCCGCAGTAGGAGTACAGGACTATTTTCCGCGAGGTAGCAAATTTTCGAAGACATTTTTTTTTGCTTTAACATGTACGTTTCAAAAAATTAGACTTTGTACGGTATATTGATAAATTGACTAGTAAACAAGCTTTTCAATAAATTTGAAATAATTTCCATAAAATCAAAACCGATTATTTGGGAGCTGGGTTACTTTGTAGTCCTTAATTAGCCAACACAATGTATGATTAACATTGCATGACAATTTATTCTTGAACTAATTTAATCTTATTTTACTGGACCGCTAACACATTGGTGAGCTCCCGCCAATTCATTTAAATTTTTCAGTGAAAAATCCATTTGAAAATAATATCGTCATGGAATTTCCCGATTTGAGCCAAATGAACGAGCCATTAAATTTCACGGCGCATAGTTCACTCCCATACCAATTCAAAGTAGTGTTCATGATTCGAGAGGATTGAATCGATTCGCATTTTCGCAGGACGGATTGTTTGCCAGGCAACGAAAGGCAAGAAAAACCCAAGCAAGACAAGGGTAGGTCGCTTTGAGTCTAGTTGTTCGCGAAAGTCGACCACCACAAAACACCATCATGGTGAAAATGTTAATGATGTGGCCAGTCATTCCGAAAATACTTCATTGCGCGACACACCGACAAATTCATTGAGGAAAATTCACCTATAGTTGTTTTCCGTGAAAATTGTTTGTTCTGCTTTTCGTATGGATTGTATGAATCGCTTGAGAAGCGAAGAAATTAAATTGGGGTGCGAAGTAGGAAGTGGAGTCTGATTATTTTTGGTTCACTTTAGACACTTCGGAAAATTTATGGAGACTTTCAAATCACGTCACGATTAGACTATGGATGCCGCAGAAAATTAAGTCCAAAAGTGATACGTTACAACACTATTCTTCGTTGAATCCAGGGATTTAGCTGCGATATTAATGAAAATAGTTGAGAAGCATGACGTGAAGTTTTTTGAAATTGATCGCAATAAATATTCGAAAATGGAATTGGTTGTTGGAAATAGACAAAACACGCACTAATGATGATATACGGCAAACTGTCTGTACTGGGTCATTGTGATTTACAGTTTGCATTTTAATTCTGATCACATTGATTTTAAGAAAATGAATGTAAGGTGGCAGATTTAACTGAAATCTGTTTACAGAAAAAATGTGGAATTTTCCAGTTAGAAAAGACAGCACATCACTTTAAAGATATCCATGAACAATAGGCCTAGACTTCCTTCTACACTGCTAATTACGCCGACAATATGAACTTGTAGTGGTTTATAAAAACGTCTTCAGAGATTGAATCAAAGCAAAAATCGGAAAAACAAGCCGCGAGGTGCGACCCTTGAGGTCTACACGATCAAATTACTTGTAATATCTAAATAAATAAATATTAACAATATTAAACACAAAAATATTTATGAAAATAATACTATTTCAAATAATAATAATGAGAGGTACTCATAACAGTACTGGAGCGTCCATTGATTACGTAAGGCTTTCGGTGTATGGGGGGTGGGTTGGTTTTATTGAATACTCACGCGGATCAATCGGGGGCTACAAAGCCTCTTCTACGTTATTTGTTATTTTCATATCGATGCTTGAAGGACAAAAGAGCGCTAGCAAAAGTTAATGCAGTTTTTGTTATTACGCCCACTGAAGAGCTTTTATCGCGCGGTGGCCATTTTAAATAATTTTGTTCAAAAACTTCATGACTTCGGCATAACCATTAAATTTGCAATTTTTTTCGATTTTATATCAATGAGACTAAGAATTATTTCTTATTTTCAGTTGATCTTAAAAAACATTGAATATGCAGTCAATAATCATTTTAATTGCATGTAAAAAGTAAAATGTTTTACACATAATGATGGACGAAATAATTGAAATCTTACGAACACTAAAGAATAAATCTACTAAAAACTAAAATTTTTTATTTGATGGAAGCTTTTTAAAGCATATGTTCTTGCAAAGTGTTGACTACAAAACATTTTACCATTCAAAGCGTTGATTACCACAAATGCAAATTTGATTGAAATTTTATTGGTTTTCCAAATTTAAGCAGTTTTTTATTAAAATTAAAACACTGTTAAAACTATTAAATAACTGCTCAAATTATGCAAATATTATAAAACTTGGATTGAATTTATTTAATTCTTGAACGTTGGAATAAAACTTCCTCATCGCTGGAATGTATGTGTCACTTTGTTTGCTTAACATTAAAATGCTGGAGTGGCATTTAGGGAAATACTATTTCTTTTTGATATACCGAATCACAAATTTTTTGGTGCATTGCTAGCGTTTATAATTTTTTTTATTTTTCTTGATTTTTGTAGCCAATTTTTAAAAAAATCACAAACGTCTAAATTTCAATCAAAATGCATGATTTTGTTGAAAGAAAGAAAGACGTTGAAACAAGAACAAAATAAAATTATACGACCAATGCATATAGCATTGCCAATGTCTAAGAAATATGCTCAGCCCATTTTATGACTTCAATCGTAGTAACAGTCACCCACTGCTCCTTTTCACTATGCCCAACTTGCATGCATACTTTATTTCAAACTAGCTGCCCAGACAGACTTCGTTCTGTCAAAAGTTATTGGTCTGTCGCAGTCCAATAGAAAAAATTAATTTTATTAATTAAAAATTAAAATTTTTTTTTTTAATTTTTCTCTCCGTAAGAACCATCCTTGTGCCTTAGGGAAAATATATTTAAAAAAATAGCCCAATCGGTCGAGGCGTTCTCGAGTTTTGCGCTTAGCAATACATTTGGCGATTCATTTTTATTTATATAGATTACTTTCACTGCACAACAAGGCCTAATCAAATCCACTCGATGATTATTGGCTATATGTGCGTTCTGAACTTCTATCGACTGCTCGCTCGGGACTATATCCTTTTGTCGCGGGGACAACTAGCTGCAGACATAAGTAACGGATCGTTAAGGTCCAATCGACAATATCGTTACGCTTAATTCGCCTTTTAATGTTAATTTATGTCCAATTTGATTGTCTCGCAAAGGCTTAACCGCACAATAAGATGTCAGGCTGATCATCAGCTCCATTTTCCGCACCACGTAGGCCTGTTCTTGTTGCCGATGTTACCCGGCCGCAGCTCCACTTCACGTCCTTCTGGCAGGGCTGGGATGGCATGTGCTGCGGCATCAAGTTCTCGAAATGAACATCAATTGGAACGCCAACATCTTATAATGGCGCTTCCAGACCGCACAACAAGCAACACTACCAGCAAATCAGACTAGGAGAGTCGCTCGAGTCATGCTCCTTGATTTCGAACACACGACGATTCCGGAGTGGCCTTGTTGACAGGATTAACCATTCCAGCGCGCACGGATGCGGAACATACAAAAGGACATTATTGATAGAGAGCTCTTGTATTGTTTCGTCTTCTGGATGAGGCTTGTATGATTCCACTAATGCCTCCATTCACGCTCATTTGCAGCGCAGCTTAAGTGGCTGTTGCTCGGGTTCTGGATCCTGATTTTGACCGCTAACCGTGTAAGGATACGTCGCGGATCAAATCGATTACAGCTGCGTGTGGTTGATAGTAAGCATAAGTATCAGGACTAGGTGAATTACTTTCGGAACGACTAACCGAGAACGTTGTTCAGCTCAAAAGATAAGCAGGGGAGTTTTATTTGTTTCAATGGTTTACGCAGGTCTTAAAACCCGATTTATTGCTTCCGGAAGAGCCACTGTTGCTGGTATACAGATTAGTTATAGTTGGTTTTGATTCGATTTGTTTATACAGCTTCCTGTGATTGCTTTGTTATCGTCGCTTATTTTCAATAGTTCATTCCAGGGTTGGGAACTACCATTCAAGTTAACAGTTTTGTTGTGCAGAATGATTAAAAAGAATATTTACTTGACAATTTCTTCTGTATATGAAAAAGTCTCGGATGAATTAATTCTAGTCACTTGAACAGTGCTTCCACTAGAATCAAGAACACGATCCAGCACTCAAGATGCACCTGTTTGTCCCCAGTCCGCCCCGAAGACAGTGGTCTTGCCTCATGGAGTAGCAAGCATCCAAATAGAATTATCTACGATAACGCTTGAACAAGATACAAAATGAGGATTATCTATAAATAAAGTGACTCAGAGCCAAGTGAATATGATTCGATTGTATGAACCGCAGCGAATATGCTCGATAGCTATTCTTGTTCTGGTCTTTTATTATGTACTCGCCACGGAGCAGAAAAGTACAGTACAGTTTATTTGTATCTATCTCGATATTTATCTACAGTATCTAAGTAGTATAGAATAAAGTGGCGGAATACGATGCAAACAGCTCTAAAGAAATGTTCTTGCAATCGAACTGAATGACTATGAAATCTCAATGAAATCTAATTAATGACTTTCGTTTTTCTGCATGTCCAATCACATTCGGAGCGCATTGGGATGCTGTAAATGTTAGAACATATTAAATCACATGAGGATTTGTAGCGGAATGTAATAGTTTTGGATTATAAATCATGCTGGTAGTGTTGTTTGCATGCAGTTTCATTTCCTTGTTATGTTTCAGGTGATCTATAAATGGAATCATCTAAAAAATCCGAAATTGTATGCTAACTGAAGATTGAAAATAATACAAACTGCTATGTGAAATAAAAGCAAGAAATACTAGAGAGTATCTAAAGGGAAAAATAGCTACACAATAAAATTGATAGAACTCTTAATTGTCGCAACTGTGACATTTGATTTCAGTAATATTTTAACACATTAAAAATCATGGATTCCAGATAAGCAAAGTGCAAATCACAAAGTTGAAATCGCCAACAATAACAGCGACATATTCAATTAATATTTAACGATTGTTATAGTTTTGCAATGTCGGTTCAATCACCTGTTAGTCACGTTTTTTTGCAGTAATGTTCTTCTTATTATTATTTGCATATAGGAAACTCACTAGCTGTAAAGTGACATGTAAAGAAACTGAAAACAAGGTTTGCGAGGTCCCTCGTCATTATCTCTCAACTGCAATCCACGGAGGTTGGGAGCAGTCTCGCTGCATTTCTGCGAAAATAATGTCAAAAATTGAGCTAGGACTTTTCAAGAAAATACTTATTTTGGCGAGTGTTTGAAAACTGTTTAACTGCAATCTCCAAAATCAGAATCTAGTGTTTCAGTTGATCTCTGCTCTTGCGTAAAAAGTAAATGCAACCCAAAAGTGGTTGAATATAATGGGACTGCTGAAAATTGATCAAGTAGCCCGGACAATCACACATTCGACTATTAACTGTGGACAAATTTGAAGGCTGATGTCTACTACTCCAATGTAGCCTGAGGGATGCGTTAATGGAGGTATCTACTAGTGTATCAATAAAAAATAAAAAAAAACATGAATACTCACAGAGAACATTTTGATAAATTCTGTTATTTTTGAGGACAGTCATTTTGCTTAGACAAATGAGTTAACTTTGAAAGTTTATAATTGATTTTACCAGTGTACATTTATGGTAGACTTGTAGCATATTTGATGGCATGACTCAGAACATTCAGAAAAATGTTTTCCTACTGGATATAGCACTACAAAAATAAGTGCTGGAAATGATCGCCAGAGGTTCTTCTTTTAAAAAACAACAACAAAGAAATTATTTTTGTAAAAGTATTTCTTCAAATCAAAACAATATTCAAAGCAATCTTTGTGGCTCCACAAACAACCTATGTATTTTTTCATCTGAGGCATAGATCTTTTATCCACAAATATACATTTTTTAGAGCAAAAGAATGCAAGTAAACTCAATTTTTTTTTGCTAAACGTCGAATGAAGAAGTTTTTCAAATATGAATATGTGATCAAAAGTGTTTTCAAAGTTGATTGCGTCCTTTTTCAAATCTAAAAAACATTTTATTGAAAAAGAGCAAAGACTCATTTCCTCGTAAATTACATTTTTTTACAACAAATGTACAAATCTTAAACAAATTTGACTCAAATCATACAAGTAAAGCATACTGATGGTTTACGAAAAATCTTTCAACCATTAATGTTTTTGATTATTGACACTATAAAAATGTACTGGTGGAAACTTGACATATTTAGCATTTAGCAACTTTGAACGTCTTTTTTGCCTGTTAAGTATGACGACTAATTTTTCTGCTAGTGAAAAACTTCCAATTCTCTCATCATTCAACAATTTTTAATTGCTTCGTTTATACTCTAGTAACGCATACCGTTGAGCTTTATGGTACCAGTCCACTTTAGAAGGCGAAAAAAGACCATTTTTAAAGAATTTGTTTCTCAGATACTCTATTATATGTTGACATGAATTTTTTTAAAGTATTTTTTAGTTCATATCAGAGTAATACAAAAGATAATCAATTTTTATTTTTTATTCATTATTTTCTTTTATAGAGGGCGTTGAAATTAAGCTCTGCAAAAATCGTTAGTCCACGGCAGAGAAATAATCTATGGATTGGTAGATCTGAAACAAAAATTTTCAACGGCACTTTAAAAAACAAGGTCTCTTACACCATAATCTACTGCCGTTTTCAAAAAAAATAAGTTTAGAAAAAAAATGACGGACTTTTGAAAAAAAAATGTCAAAAATCGACCTTTTGCGTAATTTTTAAAGCCAATTTTCTTCTTCTTTAATTTTTTGATCATATGATTGATTACGCTGTAATATTCTTTAAGAAATCAAACGCATCAAAGTTTTCGAAAATCGGTTCGGTAGATCCGGAGATTATCTCTATGCCATGTTGAAAAGCGTTGCTTTGCGAAAAACGCGTTTAAAAATTTTGTTCCATTCCATTTTGCTGATAAATATTTTTCGAATAATGAAAAATTAGACATTTTTCAAAACCACGCAATTGATATGTAGAAGTCTAATTAAGCACTAACCACAGGTAAAAAAACCGCAAATATATTGTACAAAGGAGAAACCGATATTTTAGAGAAGGGGAATGAAAAAGACACTATGTGGTCGACAGCTGATCGACAATCATCACGCAGAGCTGAAAACGCGCACACACTCAAAATCGCTATTTATATATATATTTTGAAAGATATTTCTGGAGGTCATTTTTGAAATTGTAAGGAGTCGAAAAATGTAAAAAAAAATTTCCCATTTTTTGAAATGTAATATATAAAGTGGACTAGTATCTTAATCTTCTCCTCACAGTTCACGTGGAAGTATACTATGCATACTAGGCGTATACGACCAACAAGAGGTGATCTTTAATGGAATTGAGTCGAAAGAGTAAGAGTAGACTTTTTATATCTTAGTTAAAGATTCATCATCACAACCATGTAAACTATACATTTATTAGATAAGTAGTCTTAAACTTTGCTGTTTCAAATATTCGGAAAATATGTTATTGCTTATTTGTTTCCATTCCTACATCTTGCAAACTCGAAACAACATGGACTCCATCCTTACAGTTAATAAATTTAGTTTCAATCTCCAGCAAAAATTTGAATATGTCTGCCAAGCCGTACCCTAGGTGAGGCTAGACTTTCGTCCAACTCCATTTCCGCCATTAGGAGATAGAATTACAATTCGCCCAGGTATGGAATGGGATTTTTTCAATGCACCTAACAATTAAACAGGAAATTAAACGCGAAAATTTCAATTTTGGCAAAAACACGAATCCTTGAGTCATCATCATCGCCTCATTTCGCCCCGAAATCAAAATGTTATTATCTGTTAGTCTGCAGGATACCGGTAACATCATGGTATTCGATCCTCCCACCCATAAACATATCAGTCTAGGAGCAAGCATGGCGGGTGGTAGGTAAAGTTTTCGTTTTAATTGCTCAAATTTTCAATTTTCGGATCAAGAAACGCATCAACGTATTCCATCCACCCTGCAACACGATGTAACCCATTAGCCCTTGAGCAATCGTGCTTCACCGCTTTCTTCCCGGGACAGATTTGAAAATATTGCCGCCGGTGTTTTGGGATGCGACGACGACGATGACGACGTCACAGTCGCAACATACCTTTCCGTTCGTTGATGGGGGTTGGTGGAGTCATTTCTTCGGGGTGGTTCAAGTGTCTTGGCGAGCATTTAATTAAAACGCAATTAACGGAAATTATATTTTAATTACATCGACGCCGCCAAAACATCTTTTCTGGCCGTGGAGCAAGTCTTAATTTGGTGCTGCCTGCGATTACGATGATGATGCGACTAGGAAGGAGTCATGTCATGTACGTTGCGTAAAAATTTAGGGAGTATATTTTTGAATCGATCTAACTCAGGGCTTGTGCGGAGGGAGGGTCATAACGTTGCTGAAATGAAAATATGCCTTCCAAACTAAATGCACAATCTAATAAGGATAGTTCCTAATTTTACGTTCTCGGCTCTTCGAGTGAAAGCTGGAAGTTACTTTGAATTTTGATCATTACTTCTTAGAAAATCACTTCCCGAAATGTCTATGGCATTTCAAGCAAATGTAATTGTATCTGTGGCCAGTTTTATTTGATTTAATCTTTAAGCTTCACTGTGAAGTGATTGTTTGCTGGGTACCGGAGCATAGTGATATACCGGGATATTGCGCAGCAGATGCCCTAGCCAGAGCTGGCACTGACCTTCAGGAGTATACACTTACTCCACTCCTTTAGCTTCCATAAAGCTAGGATGGTGGTGGTGGTGAATAGGGCCTGGCTGCTCGACGAAGCCTGTAACGCAACCAGGCAAACTTGACACGCACTGTGCTCCAAACATACCATACCAAGCAGCTCCTCAACACAAGCCGTGAAACCCTGAGTTCCATCGTTTCCATCCTGACGGGACACTGTTTGATTGGCAGACACACAGAAAGATTGGGTGTCCCTTTCAATGATTTCTGCCGAAGTTGCAGATCAGAGGAAGAGGAAGAAACAATCAAACACTTTCTGTGCGAATGCCCAGCACTGTCCAGGAAGCGCATGCAAACCTTGGGCTCGCCCTTCCTGGACAACATCACGGAAGTAGCTGATTTAGACATTGGCTGCATAGCCGGCTTCATACGAGAATCTGGATGGTTCTCGTCATCCCGCAGCTTCTAGTGACGGTTTTATCTTCTGTGGTACCACAATGGGCCTATCGTGACCTAAGTGAGCCACCTTTGGATAAAGGAAGCTGTCACTACAACCAACCAACCCTCCTTAATTTATGCCTACTTATCTAAATTAAAAAAACTAAAATGACTGATTTCTGTTTGTAAATTTCATCGAAAATTAGAAAAAGTTATCCAAATTAATTACAAGCACTGTTAAATAATAAAGTTTCAGGCTAAATGAAAATAAATAAATTATGTCATTTACTTGTCTGAATACTTTGAAAAAAGTTACGTATGGCAGCTTAAATTGAATTACTTAACTTTTAATTGAATTTAGTTTATCTTAAGTTGGTTACATAAACTTTTTATTTTAAATTTAGACGGAATTTTTTAAAAAGCACGACTTTATTTGGTGGGTCATTCAAGTCAATATGAAAAGCATTTGATTTAGTTGCGATGTTCAGATGACAAAAACTAAGACATAACTTTTCTCGATAAAAAATGTTTTCTCCGAATAAGCACCATTCATAATTTTCTGACTTCTTAAAAAGATTGTTTGAATAGCAGCAATTATGTTGGTTTTTCAAAGATACAATTTTTGCAAGCTGTGATTGGTTATTCAACTTTCAAGACCATATAGTTCTTACATAAAATCATTTTCTTTTCGTCGGAGCACTCATTCAGCTGTGCAAGAGCCATTAAACATTTGTAACGAGCGTGTAAATTTTTATCGTTGGCTAATGTGCACCATACAATATCTGAAACATTCCCTATCCGTTGAAAATGGTTTCCTAGCGAGTTAAGCCTATTTATTTATTTTAGGGCAACGCGAAGGAGCTAACCTTCATCTGGAAATATCAAAAAATTGCAATGGTTTCAGATAATGGGCTCGCCATCACGAGCATTGGTGGCACCGCACCACTTCTTGCTTTCACGTAGTAAAATTTTCACAGTTTTATGGAAGGAATATGACGAGAAACGGTTGGCTGCCTAAACCGTTTCGTGTGGTGTCACTTTTAATGGATCATATATCTTTTTATATTAATTTTTAGGGAGATTTAAGTATTCTCCATGGTATTAAGTGACAGGAGCTACTGCTGTGTGTATTTCATGCGGGTATTCGGATTGTAATAGCCGTTTGCCGTTTTTCCTTTTTTGAGTCAGTAGAAATTTGTAGAAATCGTTCTATTAAAGTGCATAAAGATTCTCTAGTTACAATTCATTAAATGCTATTTAAAACTCTGATTTTTTGCTGGATATTTTATTTAAATTGAAAATTGTTTCACCATTTTTCTTATGGTTTTATTCCTAAACGTTATTGAGTGTGATCCTTACAACTGTTAAAATACTAATATAAACATTGCAAAGAAAAGGAAACATATTCTTAAAGCTGTCGCATGTTTCTTTTGTTTTGTGTTCAATTTTATTGAAACTCGTCTCTAGTGATTATGTTGTTACTTTATGTTCAATATATTTCACAGGATTTTTTTAAATTAAAAAATACCTTCACCGGCAAAAATAGCACGAATAAGATGGCAGCGCTTCAACGAGATCAATTTATATTCTTTATTTCTAGTTCTTGGAAAAGAAGTTCAACTTCTCACACAAATTTAGTTGAATTTTAAGGTGGAAGTGGTTAGAAGTATGGATACTCTTCCATTTTGTTTTCAACAACGAAAGCTCAAATAAAACATGCTGGGTTTTTCTTCGATATTTTCAGTTTTTCATGCAGTGGTAGTGTGAGTTCAGAGTACTTTTATGAAGAAATCCACCTAAATCTAATTTCTTTTGGTTGATTCGTTGTTTTATACATGCTCTGGTCGAATATTTCACTTAATTTTTTCGGGAATCTACATAATAGCAAAGATAAACCTTATCACAACAGAGTACATCTATTGCCAGATATAATGGTAAGACGTGCCCCAACGTTCCAAATTACCCTTAACTTGGCAATGAAAAAGCAATAACATTTAAACACACTCTCAAAGATTTCATAATAGCGTGGCTATATTTCTGATTGCGAGTCTTTATTGCAACCCAAATTCAATAAAAAATCATAAATTACATGGATTTGTCCTTCTGTCGCGATGATCCTGCTGATTTAGTTCGCAGCATAGTGCTACCAACAAAACATATAAAGAGTATTTACGAGTGAGTACTTGACACTTTCGATTAGTTGCTTCGATTACATTCACTATCCTTGCTGGAAGCTATACTGCGTTGACAGGGCGTGTCATCCAGCGCTAGATTGTGCATGTGTGTGTGGATGGATATTACCACTCTGCCTGATCTGACGCTATCGGCAATCAAGAATTTGAATCTCATCGAGGGATTATTACCGTTTTACGGCGAGGGGAGAAATAACAGCCGAACTACCCCCATGCGACCGAGCATCCATTCATTTCGAGCCATCTAGCCAAAGCGATTCATCTATTCAACCAGTTGGGCTCGTTAGGCGGATGGCACAGATCCTGGCAGTGGTTCGATGAACATAAATTTGAATTGAATCTTGTGACACCAATCGTCCTTTTTATGAGTGCGGGTTGTCGTTCATTCCCTCGTCGCATGTAGCTTTTAATTGGGATGAATTTATTCATAGTGGAATGCAATTAGACTGGCCTAGAGTGAATCCCGCCGTTGCTTCCAAAAAAATGCTCTAATTCAAACTGGAGCTGGGAAATCGCTTTTTACTATAGCATGCATGATGCCAGTAAAGTATCTTAAATAAACCCATCAAATACAATACATGGAACGGCAGCTCTTCTTAACCCTTTTGTGTGCTCTCTAATGCTGCTTCATCGACTCACAATTGAATGCCATCAGCAAACCATCAGAGTGCACACAGAAGTGTAAATATTTAATAGCGGCGTGTATCAAAGAGGTTTTGTCATTGTTGATGGATTTATTAAAATTGATGAAGCCCGACCTCAGCTCGATTCATCTTATGATATTTTAATGAGTTCCAGATATTGTTTGCTCAGCGATCGGATGCGAATCGAACCTTGAGAATTAGATGGTTAACTGCTTGACTATAGTCATCCGAACGCCTGCCCCGTAATATGTATCTAAAGTGACGGAGTCTTTGATTCCCAGATAAACAAGCTGTGGATATTTAGCGGTGTGAAAGCTTTAGATGTTTTCCGTACTTGCTGTTATTGCTTTGCCACAATTGATTTATATGAAGGACTATTTCGCAGTCAAACATTATTGGAATAGACAAATGAATGGGCAATGAATTGAAATGAATTGCAATGTTAAATTTTTTTTGGTTCAAGCTTGATTTGTTCTGCTGAAATTGTCTTAGTTAGTTAATTAATTACCTTAACCAAATCAAATATTTTCTGAAGATATTTTTTTCTCACAACCAACACCACATAAACGCCAGTAATAGGAATAAAGTAAGACAAATACTTGGGGTTTTCGTATGGAACACAATTTTAGAACCTCTAAAAAACCACAGCTACGGTGATTATATTATTTTTTCTAGACAGTATTGGAATTTACATTTCAACTAAATTTTTTAAAATATCGAATAAAATCTTTCTACACAATCCGAAAAGTGCCATCATTTATACTAAAAACGAAAATAATTTGAAAAATTGATATTTATAGAAAATTTGATGTGTGACATAGAAAGATTATAAATTTCCTGTTTTTTTAACGCGGGGATCAATACGAAAGGGTTTGAATCCATAACCTTCTTAGGACACGGGTACATTATAATGCCACTACCAACACCGCATAACACATGGAGAAGGTTGACTAGAGTCCTTAGTAATGGATATCAGTTTTATCAAGAATGTATTGGGAAAAAGGTTATATATGTTATCAATAAACCTTCTGCTTTAGGCTATACAACAAAATTATGTTCAAAATAAATCCTTATTTCATTTGAATACCTGTAACCAGTTGATATTTTATGGACATGTTATTTGCCGCAGCAGCAGTCAAATGTCTATACCGAAAGTAGTACAATTTGGATTGTTTTATCTTGTTTTGTAATTTCCATAATTTCCGCATAAAAAACATCCAGAGTTTCGAAAAGAAATTATGTAATTTACGTGACAGAAATAGCAAAAATAGTTTTCTTTTAAAATGAACTCATTTACTCATTTTATATAAATTAAAATGCAAGTAAATGTTCGTTATTAAATAGTTTACCGTTCGTAGCCTCTTGTTTGTTCTAATTTTTTGAAGTTATAATTTTATAGGCATTTGTGATTCACCAATGCTTTGCAAGAATATCTCGCATTTTAAATATGCAGAATAATTTTGAGCTTTAATTTTATTTGGTTGTCTTCCGAGTGAAGCAGTGGCATTTGCGCTAAACTTTGATCGAGTTTCGGCTTCAAAATTGAATCTGATGATCACTTCCAAGAATTTACGGAACAAATTCTTAAACATTTTCGCTTGCCCTAAATAATGAGGAATGTATCAAATAATACAAAACCTAAATATTTCCGCAATTTTTACGAGTACTACAAATTGTCACTGTTTCCTGGTAGTGTCTTTGCCATGAATGTCGTTTGGCGGACTGTCCCATTCTCTCAATAGAAAACTACTTATCTATTTTAAAATTTCTTCTTTTTCAAAGCGGAAGAGCTACAGCAAATCCACCGCTAAATTTTACCATTTTTGGCTCGATGCCGAAACAGTGTCGGTATTATTTACAAAATACACGAAAACACCAGCAAACTTGGATGGACGCACAAGGACATGCAGGCCCCATAACACTTAAAATCCTCATGATATTGAGAATTGGCTACTTAAAGTGTGGGTGAAATGTGGTAATGTTGCCATTTAACTGGCCCGGGAATGAGGTCCTGGCTCGGGCAAAGATGCGATTGTTGCATTCATTTCCGCCATTTGCACCACAACTTTCGCATTCTGTTGCGATTTGGCGATTTTGCGAGATTGCAATTGCAACAGCTCGACGTCAATGAGGACGATGACTACAACGACACCATTCGACCATTGGCGGACGAGTCCTTGCCATGCAATTGTTCCTCCTTGTTTAGGTATTTTTTCTGGCAATTGCGACTGGTCGGCGAGTGATAGTGGCAGTTTGTAGTTACATTTGGACGATATGCCGTCGGATTTTTTTTGTCCTCAAAATGTGTATTCTACTCGCGTGTAGTTATCTGGGTAGAAAGTTTTTCAGTGGGAGGGGATGGTCTGTAAAATCTGCGGCTGGCGAGGATCCTCTGCTTGCTGGTCATTTATTCAAGGATTATTAGAAAAGTTTTTTTTGAACACTCGAGTAGCTTTCTGGTGATGGTGTGGTTAAAATGGCTGATATACCAAAATATCTAGAACAAACAACTCGACCACATTATTAGCACTTTTAACAGTGATTGGGAAGTGCAAAGTAAAAATTTGATCTGATCTCATTTGGAGGTATTTAAAATTAACAAATTTCCGACCCGATTTATAAAACTTCGCTCCCAAATACTTATAAAAAACCGCCAAGCTGTTTGAATATATCCATGGAATTTTTAATAAGAATATATGGAATCAACTGAACTGTATCACTCTGAAAAGCAAACTAATTTGTTGGTTCCATTTGAAAACTGAAAAAAGGTTTGTTCCATTTGTTTTTAGCTTTGGTATATTCACCAATTTTATTTAGCCAGGAAAACTTTCGAAATTTCTACAATCGAATAAAAACCATCTCAAAAACACTCAATTTATTTGTTTGACAAATGATTTGCGTTTTAAAGATTATTAGTTTTGATGAATTACATTTCCAAGTTAAAAGAATTTTTTATGCAGATCTCTATTTAATTTGGAAATATTGATCTAGAAAATTTATTCATGTGTTTAATTAAGAAAATATGATTATTTTAACAGTTTAAGATTGAAAACTGTCCGAAAATAGTAACAATGTAAACAGTGCTGTTCCAATAAATATTCCAAAATTGGAACGAACTTCTAGGTTGTAAGTCTTTGATAATATTACATGTTACAGAGCGTGGTATGTAGATGGAAAAAAATATTGAAAGTAGCTTAACTTGCACTATTTAAATGAAGAAGAATTTCTTCGTTGCATGAATCAACCTTCGAAGTTTCTTTGACTGAACTACACAAGTAAGTGTTTGTTATATCAAACGACTTCCTTTTAATGGCCTTGGTTTTCATGAAATGTTTTTGAATTCAATTGCAAAATTATAAAGAAATCTATGCGTGCTTACTGATAATATTCAAATCAAAGTCAAATGCAAATTGTGATTGTAGACTTAAATTGACTCGTTTTAGTTTTATTTTTCTGAAAAAGGCTGAAAATTTGGCTAGCAATTTTGAGCTTTTGAAAGTATTTTGGCTCAGCCAGTGAAAAATTTTCTTAAAAAATGGAATGTTAAAAGAAAATTTACAAGCGCTGCTCGTCGTACTTATCTTAAATACGCATGTGACATTACTATTACTATTTTTATTATTATTGTACTCTCATTAAACTGAGTGCATTCTCGATATTTATATCTATAAAAAACTTCTTATTTTTAAGCAAAGAAGATCCAAAAGTCATATATTGACTCATAGCGTATATTGGAAAGGTTAACGCAAAACAAAAATATCCAAATTTATGTTAACCTCTCATAAGAAGAATTAGAATAGAATTTTTTTATTTTTAACTAGAATCGCAAGTCGAATTGAAATAAGTAAACCGATAAATAAAAATTGTAATGATTTGGTTGTTCACATTTTTTCAAAACCAAAAAATAATTCGTCATTATGATGTTAAAAGTGAGGATAAACTTTTAACATCATGATGACGAATAATTTTTTTTCTTCCATGAGACAGAATCGAGTAAACAAATAAAATGCTGAACGATTTCTCACATTTAACAAACATTTGCTAGACAATATGCAATATCCTGAATAAGAAATGAATAAATCAACTTAATCGTTTGTAACCATGACCCTCATTCTGGCTTAGAATTTTACTGGTAGCCGCGATTTTACTTTGATTTGATTTTTAATGGATAACTAGAAAGCTGAGGGAGGCTCGGTACTTTAATTTTCTAACTCAAAATATGTAATTACGAAATGCTTCCTTTAAAAAAAACGAAAGATTCGAATGAATTTTTTGGCAAATTTTTGGGCCAAGGAAATAAGACTTTCATTTGAATATTTTTCGCTTTGCAGAAATGTATCTTAGTAGATAACGTTGCTGGTAGAAGGAGAAACTAGAAATTTGGTACAAAATTTAATTTAATCAATGATCAAATGAGTGTTCAACACTCGAATGTAGGATCCAATGAAAATTAAATTTCATTTGTTTGGAGAATCTCTTTGAAAGATGCTTCATTACTGCTTAAACGCAACATATTAGATAATGTAAGCCGCCAGTGAAATGTTCAAATAAAACAAATTCCATAAAGGCATTTACTGCTGAAATTGGGTTATCCAATAACATTTTTGTTGATGAGATTGAACTTTCTTACAAATTCTTTTCGTATTATTAGCAACTAAATGTGGAGACATTTATTGAAGTTATTTATTAATTGTAGTTTGGAATTGAAGAAAGAGATGAATAAGAATAAAACAAGCCTAATTGATACAAATGAAACTTTATTTTGATAATTTAATCGTATCCTTAAATTTTAAAGCAATTTCTTGAAAGAGATTCTCGGTGTAAGAAAGAATGTATCACGTATGTAAAAGTTTTCTCAAAATTTAATGAATAGCATCAATGCAAGAAAATTACACATACACAATGCATGGTTTTTGACCGAAAAAATATATCCGAAGTGCAGTTTGCGCAGCTTCTTGAAGTTTTTGGTTGCAATTTACCCAGATTTCCTCGTGGCCTGAAATCTGCATGACGAGGACAACTAACAAAAACCATCTGAAGAACTTGATGCAATTGTTTGTTTTCTCACCACTTGATTCACCTCTGACTCGACAGAGTTGTTTATCACGCCCATAATTCATCCGGGAGATATTGAATCCGGGACCAAATTTGCAAGACATTAACAGCTGCAGTCTCGTAATTTGTTAACATCTGTACTATGTTCCCGGGCGTTGTTTTTCTGGCCCAGCAACGATAATTCAGCATATGAATGATGCATTCTGGTGTGATGGTGGAATTTCTGGTGCATTTTCACTCCTCATACGAATTCAATTCATCTTTGGCGCGTCGGGGTGCATTTGTACAATAGTGCCCGTCTGGAATTGCAATGATGCACCAACGGCGGGGTACGAACTCTCTCAATTTGCATGCGTTCGCGAAAACCGTGTTAGCAGGTTGTTGCTGGGCAGGTAGAAAGTAATTAGACATGTAAAGATGATTTACATATGTGGCTGATGGAGATTATGAATCTGGGAAAGTTCCTGAGGTGCATGCATTCAGGTGATAGCTATTCCGACCTGTGCTGTGCACAATCCACCGATGTTGCGGTCCATGTGTGTAGCGTGCCTGCAATTTACTGCATGTGCGAATCCATGGAAAAACGCACATACTTGTGAACGTGCATAGCAGTGCCTCATTAGTGCTGATTATAAATAAAATGTGGTGTGTTGACTTGCTGTAGACAAGGCGATGGCATTTCATGTCTAACGATGATTATTAATTTCTGAAAATTCTCATATCGTGCTAAGAGATTTTGCAGGAGAAGGAAGGGCTGCCAACTCAAATATAGTTTCTATATATATATATGGTTTTCCGTTTCTTCTGCTGATATAGGAATCTAGGAGCCTTTTTTCTGGCTTCATGAAGCTTACTCTTGCATTTTATTTATGTCACCCAGTATCATTTTAAGCATCTTGACCCTTATTGGGAATCACATAATATTGATAGAAAAATAACACAAAATTGAAGGATAATTTATAAATTCGAAACAAAGCTCACCACAATCGTTCGGTGAAAATCGTGATACTCTCATACTTCCCAGCATGTTGATTGAAAAATGGAAGTTGCGTTGATTTTGACTCCTAATTTTTCAGCTTGAACGTTGTTAAGACGTTACGAACACGAGCCGTTTTCGTTCATTTCTTAATTAATTATTCGGTGGTCTCGCGTAAATTGCCGCGCTGGAAAATGCGTATTATATTTAGACGCGGTTGGTCTGGGTAAAAGTCCTGCACGATGATGGCAATTGTCCATGGGGCCAAAATACTTGGGTAGTTTTTTTTGTGCGTGTTTTGTGGCCGTGCTAGCAAATGCGTACCGTCGAGTGAAGCTTCCTTGAAAATGTCAATGATTTAATACACTAATGAGATTTGTTGTTCAATTAATAAACATTGCAGATGATGTATGAAAATGTTGGCGGAGACGGTGGAATGGTTTGCATAGATTCCAGGGATAAAGTATTTTATTTAGCGATGGTTGGAGGTTGACTTGAAATGGATGAAGAACTAATATTTGTACGTTAGAGGATTGACTCATTATTCATTACCTTTAAATTGATTGTACTCATAAGTCAATAAGACCGAATCGCATATACTTTTAAAGATCACGAGGTTTAGGCAGTCGTTTTGGCTATAATTTTTATTTCGCTTCCATCCGTCTGTTTACAAATAGCGTCATGGCTTGAAGTTCGCGTCCTTTTGTTAATGCTTTGTTTCTCACAAAAAACTGATTTTGATTTGCATTGTGTAGAATTTATCAATTGTTGAGTTATGAAATTACGTTAAAACTCATGCAGCGATTCTACTTATGATATCTTATTTTTTCTGTATATCAAAACTGTGAGTGTGTTTCACGTTTGTAGATATCAGTATAATCTTATGCTATCCTTTCTGCACTATCTCTCAAAATCACCTTCCATATTTTGGATCCAATAATATACTCATGTTCGGATTAATAAGCAGATATGAGGAAAATGCCTTCAAATTAAAACAAACATTTACTTAAGAATTTATTGTGGTCTTTCGAACATTCATTGGTGAAAGGAAAAATTATAATTTAATAACAATCGATTACGGAACATCCCTAATTGGACCAAGTCCTTGCGTTTATGTTAGAATAAGCTCATTTACTTCACCAAAAAATCAGTATGAGATGAGTGGGCAGCAACATGCTCGTCCTGATTTAACTCTGGTACTGATTTAGAGCTGGCTGAACTGACAGTCTGGCTCCAAAATCCATTTCAATATCTGCCGCCAAGCAGTCTCGAACCTGGTACTCGGTGCATGGAAAATAAGTTCTCTAACCAATAGTTTAACCTTCTGCTATAACTTGGACCTCAGAATATCGATAATAATTTTTAAAAGTGTGATTTTTCAACATGAATGAAATTCAACCAAACAAGCAACCTTATGTTTATGTTTTCAGAATGCGAATAGTTAGAAATACTTCTAGACTCATCGGCTCAGCTGATTTCTTGCCCAGACAAGACTCCTTTTTTGACCAACTTACTGCTATTTCTTTATGTGACAACTTCCCCCCTATTCGAGTCAATGTTTAAATTCAACCGAAACGTGGCGTATGTTCGTGTCGCCTATGATTTATGAGCAGTGATTTGCATGCGGTCATTATTCCATTAACAATAAATTGAAATGGCTTGGCACCAGGACAGGGCAATTTTGCAATAGTGCACCACAATTTAAGCGGCAGCATTGCCAGATACGAAGAGTGTTCAGTGGTCACGGGTTGGCGGGCACCAAAAATTAAAAATTTAAAAACTGTCGCCACCATGCTGTTTGTTATCATATGGAACGTCGTGTGGATGCATATGTGAAGTGGTCGTTTTAAGCGACACAGTGTGGATACATATAGACGGACTATCGTTGTGTCTAGTAATACTGTGGATAATTGATAATAAATCACAATTAACGGTTAAATTAATTCGTGCAAAGTGACAGTGCCACTGCATACGCTTCAGAGTTGCATTTCAACTCGCGACCAATGCAGATATTTGCATCACAAAGGACGAAGTTGAGTGAGATTTATGACGAGTGATGAACGAACGATGGAAATTTCCAGCAAGATGCTTTTATTTTGGCAATCGCCATCATTTTTGGATGGAACAAATGATATTAAAATCGGGTTTTTTGAAAGAAGTTTGTGTCCTTGATGATCTCCATGTTTCAATTTTACGGGCATTTTTTAATAAGTGTTGACGATTCGCCGTTTAGTTTCCATCTTCAAAACAATATTTTCAACATCATAGCTCATAGATTTATGCGCCCAAAAATTCATCCCTTTCAACCCTTAGTTGCAAATTATCTTTAATGGAGCCAACTGATCACAGTCAATTTCAATTACTTGCCAGTAAGTCACTATCGCATTCGCAATCAAAGTCAAAAAACTTTGTTTTCAATTTCAATTAACGACAGTAAATAATAAAGTAAAAGGAAAGTTTTGAACAGCAAAGTTGTTGCCACATGTGATGGCTATCTAAGGTGTCTACTGTGTGAACTGTCGTTGAATTGGCTCACAATCCAATAATGTTTGGCGAGAAGTTGCACTTGTGAAACTAAACTCCTTACACTCTTCTGGGAAAGCCACAAAACGACAGTTTGCTGGTTTTCCAGACGATGGCATCTTGCGTTTAATGCATTCGGATTTGGAAAGTGTATTTATAATTGTTTTATGTGGCTTTCAGTTTGGAGAGTGCGAAAAAGATAAATTGAATGTTCCACTTAAATTGGCAGGATTGGTCAGTATATTGGCTAAACGATTGACTTTCTAGGTCGTAAGGGAAATGGAAACAATGAATAAGATTTATTAAATTTAAGAAGAAGATTTTCCTAAACCGACAATGGATTTCAAATTTATGATAGATAAATAATGGAATTTGAACAAATTGAACAACCATAAAGCTTAAAAGAAATATTTGCAGAAATTGATTAGGATAGAATCTAGTATTTGAAACCATGAAATATTTTTGATGTGAACTCTCCGTCAGAGTTTAAGTTTCAGATTGAATTCTAGCGGAACAAAAAAACAGCTTACTTATCAACTAAAAACTTGCAAATGAAACCAAGTACATAATTGGCTATTTTGTAATTAAATTTATTTTAAAAAAATTCAAAGATATAGGATATGATTTATTTTCATCTGATTTATATGCCAAAAAGCAGAAAACGTCCTAATTCTAAACCATTGCGTGGCGGAAATGATCGGGAAATTGTTAATGTTTGGCTGGCGCAACCTTCAAATAAACTGTTCATTAATACCTTCAACGAGGAATCCTTCGTTATGATTCGCTCCCCAAACGGCAGAAAACTTGCAACTAATTTTCTTATCAATAATTTCCCTTCATTAACCCCAAACACACATGCTCCCGCCAATATACGCATGTATGTATGTACGTACGTTTAAATGGCGGCCACACGATTCTCGTATCGATAAAATAATAATAACAAAAACCCGGGTATTGGTTGGTCCCGGTGGCCCGGATCCAATCAACTGTAAATGAAAATCTTTTTTGGCAACCATCAGCAAAATTACGACCGATTATTTATGGGCGGCCGTAAGCATCAACAACAAGAGGAAGCCAAGCAGTTTGCGGTCGATTCAACACTGCTCCTGGCAGTAATTGTTAACATTTGATAAATGGTGTTGCCGCTAGTGCGACTGGGGCACCTTTGCAAGAAGTGAACTAAGTGCGACCAGTTATTGAGACAATCGAAGAACATTAGCGTCCCGATATACACCTCTGATTATCACTCCAAACAATATCCATTGCTGGTACTGGGCTGGTTCTTAAGCTATTCCCATTCATCCCTGTGGCCAAGGAATAGCTGTCGCTCCTGATGCCGCTGTGAGTGCGCTTAACTTTCCCATCCGGAAGCTGGCATACCTTCCGCACATATATATTAATCAAAAGGAAAGGTAATAAGGAGGGCAATCAATTAGAGCGAAACTGATCATTATTCATTCGCCATAATGAACACATGTTAAGGTCTCGACCTCCTACTCAAGATCTACCGTCTCCTTGGTGAGTCTATCATTGGGAACGATATACAGTTTTGACCTGTAGTAGTAAGTTTTGTTCGGGTCAATAGGGATTTTTGCGTTTCGTCTGTTGTAGGCTCGTAGGACATGAAGCTGAATGGTAAACATTTTATTGATGACAAGAATATATTTGAAAACCCATTTCAAGAACCCTTAAATTCTAAGAGTTGATATCGTGTGTCTAAAATTTCGGTATTCCTAACAAAAACTGTTCCAGCTTCAAGTTATCAGGTGAAATGAAACCCAGCCAAGTCAAATTTAACCAAAAATTAATTTCAGTTAATCTGCAACCCAAGCACATAAGTTCATTGCATTGCTCAATGAATTGAATTATCCCGATCAAGGGTCTCGAATGTATCATTTCGGTGCTGCAATTCCTATGATTGCAATTATTGAAAGCTTAACTTCCTCCCAGCTTGCATCTACCAATATCCTTAAAGTGTTAACGTTCCACTTTTGTAAATGTCACACTAAATTACAATCGTTCGGATTAAGGATGAAAGACACAACTCTCTGGCAGATTGAAGACTAGATATACAAAGGTTTACTCACTCCACATTTCAACATAGACTTGAACGCAATTTTCCCTCGAAGGCTTGGCTACCAAAGATGCGTTCCGTAAGGACATCTGCCGGTCTTGATGCAGACCAAAATCCTTTTGGCTCGCATCTGTTGGTGACCAAACATTCGGACGCTATAAAGTGCCAATTGAATTTCATTTGCCAAGCACATAAATTAGAACACATTCGGTGAGAACATATTATGTGGGTGGTATTCATGTGTCTTGAGAAATGCTGGTATTTATGGTCAAATAATTGGCATGGATTGGATGTAAATTTTCAATTGTCTTTCATGTGTTTGGAATATTGATTGTTTTAAGTCGTGGTGGTTGTTGCATTAAAATTTAATTGAGAATGAACTCATATCGGGTGAATATTGATCTAAATATTTTTCATTTGGGTAAGACAGCTTGAGATGTATTTAATCAGGACTTTTGATGACAAAATGTGTGAAACCACATGTACTATAATTTATGCAATACTGAAAGAAAACGGCCAAATTTACACAGCCCGACTATGACTTAACCTGTTCATCGACAGCCATATCTTCTTTGAGCAAAATTCGATTCCATCTTAAAGTTTAATACAAAATCCTTCACCTAGTACAAAAATCAAACCATTTGTTTCTTGATATTACTTTAGAAAATTTCATTTTGCTTTCTTAATGACTTATTATTCATCATTCCAGCTGGAGGAGTGTAATAATTATAATACAAATACAAATTTTATCAGAATATTTTCATAGTAAAATTCCATTCTATATGATATATACACATAAATATACATATGCCTTGAAACTCACCAAAATTCGCTTCAGCTTTGAAAGAATTTAGAATAAAAGTGATAAAAGAAGACTGTTCTCATGCAACCTACAAACAGGCAATTCAGAAAAATGTAGAATTCAGCAACGGAACAATGTTACTCTTAGAACTTATAAAGAAGAATGGAAAAGACAAGGTAACAACATGAAAAACCATGGTGTCCTCGAAGGCAGTAAGAGTGAATAAAACTAGGTGCATTGTAGTTGGAGTAGTACTTCATGTAGATGGCAATTGCTATGATATGAAGCGGAGTGAAAGTGTTGAATATGCATAAAAAGGACAGGTTGCTATTGATAACACCTGCATATGAAACATATGAAGGACAAGACAATGTTAACGAGCCCATTACAGATTAGTTGCAGTGGCGCTAATTCGTTTTTATACTAATTTTAATAGTAAGTCGCCGTTTTAATCTGATCGTTTTGTGTGTTAAATCTTTTTCAATCAGTAGATTTAAAGGTATAACTTATGAGTGCTCTTTATTCTTTTAAAAAAAATTGAAGCAATATCGCAACATATTGCTTCGACAATATCAAGTCTTGCTTGCAGCGGAACGATAAGAATTTACCTTGAAATGTTTTCACGATATCTTTTTTCCCAAGGAGTACAACAGTCTCTTGCTCGCAGTATTCGTTTCAAATTTTTATTTCATCTGCGCTTCTTATTGTCCTTTTTCTATCTCGTTGTCACTAACACCGTTGGTGTTGGTCTTTGAAAAAAAATCCAAGCACATGAACACGAATGCATCAGCTTTGCCGGAGTAAGCAACAATGGATACAAGTAGCGGAAAAACGGAGTGGAAGCTGTGTGAAAAGGCTTTTGTTGAGCTGCACTAGAAAGGAGGACGTGTGCAAACCTATTAAGGAAATTAGTTCATCTTGGATGGTTTCACTGGAACCTGGAGCACAGGCGCTTCAATGGATACTTTCGTTCACATAGGACATGAGACTTGATATCTATATATATCTAAACAAAGGTTAAACGAAGCTTGATCATAGAGAGTATCACATCCAATAGAAATTTATTCGGATGCATTTTAGTTATTATGCTGATTTTTTCAATAAAATCTGATAAAGATGCTTTGCCGAAGCTATTAATAACAATCCATTGCTCACCAATCTCTTCGGAAGCAATATTCGATTGACCGAGAAAAGTATCTGTGCTCAGTGGAAATTTGATTTTCATGAAGTCAAAGCGTTCGTGGATCCTTACGAGGCCACTCTCTCATAATATTTCTAATATATTCTTACGCAACGTTGTATGCGAGTAGTTTCTTATTCACCATGTAGTCTACAAGATAACTGGGAAATTATTCTGCAAATATATTCAGTCGAAATGAATTCCAAATACCTTTGTTGTCGATACACACAATCACTGGTTCACGTCTATTTGCCTGAATAAAATAGTTAAATATTCGATTTCATATCGTTACTTCAGAATTGGAATGAATATTAGATTTGGCCGATTCGTTGTTGCCCTCCCGCACGGGCTCCTGAAGGTCCTGCTCCTGTTCTCCCGTCTGCCAGGCTGACACAACCAGCAGCGCTCCAGCATATCACAGCACGTGTGCCTGTCGACCATGAAGCCAAGTCGGAGGACTCAGCCAGGCTTAGTATTGACTTGATTAAGTGCAGGATTTTCCGAGGTGAATGAATAAAATTGACCTTTTCCGGAGGCTTATTTTCTTTGGGTTTCCAAACGAACGATTTCTGTGCAATAGAATTCAATAATCGAAAATTGGAAGTTTCGTTCATTTTCAATTGGATGCGATGCGAGGGGAGAAGGCATTTTGCGGTGGCAATGTATCGAGGCCGGAATGATAGTAATATAAGGAAGTGTGAAGAACAATTTCAAAAAGTTCGTTGAGATTGTTGGATTGAAATTTATTCAGGTTATAATTGAGTTTTCGATTTTCCACAACTCGCAGAGTGTGAATTGGTCAGGAGCGAAACAGAGGGTTTGTGAATATTTGTAGAAGGTAATTGAAAGTTAGCTGGACTAATATTAAGGATCCTGCTGAAGTGATCGGAGAAACAGAAATGGCCAAAAAGGGAAATTGATATCTTTACCTGTGTTGAATCAATTCAGCTGGTATGCACCTCAATTGTCGTTTGATTAGATTATACATTAATTGAAAATTTGTAATTGATCTACAAATTTCTGCATGCATTGAAGTAAGACAAAATTAGAAATTTGATCGACCCATTTCTCCTTTTAAAAAATGTTTCGAAATCTGGCATCATCCAGATTTTCGGAGTGGCTAGAAAAGTATGAAAAACTCCAGCTGAAATTAGGCAATATGTTCAAATCATTAGTTCACCTGGTTAATTGTCACTTTAGATAGAAGAGAATATTGATATTAAAATTGCACGTTTTGATTTTTCTCAAATTGTACTTTGTTTTAAAAAATTTAGTGTTCCGAAATTTTTAAAATAAACTATAACAAAATTCTAAAAATAAAATTTTCATAACAAAATATATTTTTTAACTTCCCAGTCAGTGTGTGTGTACGTACCTACGTTCGTGGACAGTTTTTTCTACGAGCATAACTCACGTAAACGAAATCGTATCGACTTCGATAAGGTGTCAATCGAAGTCTTTGCAATCATAAGAGCTGATTAGTATTTGGCACACTTAGGTGGAGGGCTGTTTTGACCCTTTGAAGGTCATTTCTGCCATGCGCTATATCTCACGAACCAAATATAATATTTGCATTATAAAGGTGTCAATCAATGCGTATTTACAATTAAGTGATGTTTTTAAATTTATACAAAAAGTCCTTCAAGCACTTTTTTAATTTAATAGAAAAAATTGAGAAAGCCTGGCCTTTTTCATAAAAAATAAATTTTCATCCTAATTTGCACAACGCGATAATAAATGTTTATGAAGTTTATAAGCTTTTCTCAGTTTTTGTAGAGAAACCAGCAAAACTTTTTTCCAGGATCACAAAAAAAAATTAAATTAAAAATAAAAAATTATTCAAGAAAGGTTCATACGAATGATATTACCTGATAGCTCTTATTTTAAAGGCATTGTCGAAAATTCAACCAAAGTTTATTCATATTAATTCCGCAGTACCGTGTTTTTTTTGTAATAAAAAACCGCTTACTTTTTGAAAACCAAAAAAATTTCATCAAATTTGCATTCGTGGTAATCAACACTTTGAGGTCAATATTTTGCAAGATCATATGCTTCAAAAAGCTTTCATCAATTAAAAAATTGTAGTTTTTAGTAGTTTTGCTCCTTACTGTTCGTATGATTTCAATTACATCCTCCATCATTACTTGTAATACATTTTATTTATATTATGTATATTTATTATCGTCTGCATATGCAATGTTTTTGAAGATCAACTGAAAATAAGAAGCTCTTTTATCTTTGTTTTTGATTTTATTGAAATGTGGCGCAAATAACATGCCTTCGACATTTTTCTCACAGCTGAATATTGCTCACGCGTTAATTTTCCCAAAAAGAAAAATTATTATTGTATAAGAAATTTCAAGGGTATTCGTAAATATTTATAGCGGAAAAATGAATAAAGCAGCGAGAACTACAAATTGTATAAACTATTAAAGGAAAAGCCAGCAAACACTTTCTGATTCTAATGATTTTTCGAAATTCAACTAACACCAGTAGAAAACAAGAATCCCTTAAATGACACTCTTTTAATATAAATAATTTTAGAGAGGTTTTGTAATCTAAAATGTATGCTACAATATGTCATTGACTGCAAGTTTTAAACGATTAGCTATTATTTACTCTGACTACAATCGTATTTCAATGTTAGATACTTACGCTATCAGCACAACCATGATGTCGAAAATAGATTATCTTCTATCCTTGTAAAGGACCTATTTTGAAAGTTTCGGAGGTTGCGATACTATCATATTTTTGAAAACTTAATTGGCTAACGGCAAATGGACTTCTTCAATTTTTGTCCATTATTTATATTGCGCCGAACTGCTATGAAACCACTTCTGAAATTTAAGCAGATATTTTTTGATTATGTTTTATACTTTAGCTACTATTTAGAAAGTTAGGCATTTCACTTCGGCTCACATTATTCAATTCAATCTATTCCCCATCATTAATTTCCCCATTAAATATTTTACTTATAAACATGCTGCAAACATGATTCTTAATTTATTTCAGGTAATAAAAATATCAAATCAATTTTCACATCGTATAAACTGTAACAAAAAGGACATCTAAATCAGAAAAATGAAAAGGAAATTGCTTGAAACGTGGCAGGAAATTAAATTTGAAGAATTAGTTTTTCAACGTGGCTACTAATCGGTTGCCGGGTTTTATTAACTCGAAATCGTGTCGTTAGAATCTGGCAGCAGTAATTAGGAAGACGAGCATTTAATGGGAAATGAAATTAATTTTGAAATGTATCACGAAGGACGTGGTGGATAATTAGCAGTATAGCGACACCCCACATTCGCATCATTTCCCAAGAAGGACTTTGGTACAACAGGATAGCATTGAAAATATCACGTTGGATTCGCTACGTAATATCACTAATTTAACAGGCATGGGGTGGTGGACGGGTGGATGCGACTTGAATGTGGACATCTCTGCAAAGGGATGCACAGCGCTTCTCGAGTGTGCAGCCGCTTTGATTCTCGGCTAGGACTATAACAGCCTAATGTATCAGGAGTGACAAAGTATCCAATTAGACGTCGCCGTATTTTATATATTGGACATCTATCCTGTACGTGTCGGGGCCAGTGCTTCTTTAAGTGTATTGAAACTTAATTCATTGAGATGTATCAGCATCGACAAGATGTAGTACTTTCTGGATTGCAGTGATAATGTCCTCTTCGTACCCCTTGTACGAGTGTATTTTTGTCGCTTTGCACCCTGCACATTGGGCTGGTGTTCCGTTAAGTGGAACCGTTGAATGTAAGCTGTAATTTTGGCGCAAGTGTCTAATAAATTACTATCTGTGCCCGAAGGACATGTGATTTTTTTAGTTGATGAAAATTAGTTTCCTGCAGTCGATAAAATATGGTCGGTGAGACTCACGTTTAGAGAAAAGTATTCCAGAGTTTCGTTTTTCTGCATCAGACAAACAAATCTTTTGGAACTCGATTTTTTTTCACTCAAAGATTGAAAATATAAAATGTTGCGATTTATCTTTTCACGCTAGATACAGTTTTGGCGCCATCAAAAGTTTGAAAAAAATACAGAAATCTGAAAATATTTACCGCATTATTAGAAAGTTACAGCATTGCTTCAAAATTAATTAATTTTTATATCTCCTTCCAAAACACCAACAAATTGTGAGCAATCAAAATCTTGAAGACTGTTTCTTGGAACACATATATGCCTCGAATTTTCCTTCATATCAATCTTGTGCAATGTCCTTAGCAGGATAAGCAAGACTAATGGCGAGACAAGTGTGTACCCAGCGAAAAACGCAAGCTGCTGATGGCGTTGAGAGTATCTATTCTCATATTATTCGTTGAAATTTATGTTCAGCGCATTAGCAAAGTCGAGTTAAAGAGTATTACAGCAGAAAGCAGACCCATAAGCCCAAATATGCGTGGCATCCCTTGTGCCGTTTTCTGACGCGGAAACATGCGTTCACGATTACCGAACCCTTATCATCCGAACACAACGATTCAGGAACACATCCTGTGAGATTCGCATGAAAACAAATGTGTTTGTCCTGGAGTTTTCCACGCTGGATCTTTCCATTTTCAGAAATTATTAACGTTATCCACATAATATTGCGTGAAGTGAAAACTTGTCTTGGATACGCATCTTCATCTTTGGATACAACACACATGCAAATATACTACGTATCCTGAAAGTGTGCGATTTGTCTTGAGGAATTTACTGGGCTATGTACATAAGTGAGAATCCAGAACACCTGTTCTAGTCGTCAGATACAAGCCGGGGAGATTCGTGAAAAGATCCTGCAAGAATTTTTTAATAAATTGTTTAATGTTCAGCCGAAGGATAGCATTGAGGATGCTTTGGGTTGGGTGTTGTTTATTCTGAGAATAGCTGATGGGATTTTTACTCAGAATCATTTTGCCCATGTGATTTTGGAGTAGGTCTTATGACGTTTAAAAATCATTTGTCGAAGTATATTTTTCGAAGAATTGTATTTTCAACTATTCTAGGCTCTTTAAATTTATTTGCCAAGAACTAAACAAAATATTTGAATAAGACAAAAACGAACGAATTTTGTGAATATTTTAGTTAATTGCGTACCGTTGTTTCTTGTCTATTTACAGAAAGTTTACGAGATTACTTCAGTAGATTCGGTGAAATCACAGAGGCTATGGTAATGAAAGACCCAACGACACGGAGGTCAAGGTGAGTTGAAGAAAAAATAAATTAATATGTTTGTTTTTTATCCCACGAATTCGTGAGATTAGTGGAGATTGCTGCTTTCGAAATATTAAGAGAATAAGTAAATTATTAAAGGTAAAATTCTATTATATCAAGAATGGAAAGTAGTAAAAAATCACTAATTTATGTTGGAATAATTTTTGGTGTATAACGAAATTGAATGAAAAAGTTTAGGTGGATTCCATGCGAGCAAATTTCAAGTTAAAATATCAACAGTTATATCAACTTGGGTACTTGATAATTTTTTAGCAAAACTACAACGGTTCATCATATTTTCAACTAATCCTTTCCAAAATGTGAGAGTTTGGCATCATAATTTCCAAAAGTTTCACAAATAAAAATACTTGTTTACCGACAAACAACGTGTCATTATATCTAAAATCTTCCTGTGTACCATCACCGTTTTCCAATGTGCATGCAATTTTGAAAAATCTTGCATTGCACTGATTTTGTACGATATAATGAAATGCATAGATTTTTTCAAGTGATACTTTCTGGTCCATCCAAAAGCCTTACAAGTAGATTGCAGGCTTTGGTTGCGCCACTTAAACGATTCGAGCACCATTAGCGCATTTCCATATTCCACGTCTCTCGTCCACGTTATTATCCTAAAATAATACTTTTAGATAGTCACTTTGTGAGCGGAATTTCGTTTTAAATCCATCGACCACTAATTCATATTCCTGTAGTGGATTTTAGTTTAGTGGCTTTCCCGACATTGTGATTGTGTTATCCTCGAACTTGCTTTTTTGCGTCGAACAAACTAATACTGTGTCGGACCAATGTTCAGGACTAGTTTTTCCCTGGGCCAGGATTTTATTGGCTAGTACGCGAAAATTTTATGCATGCGGTTTTGACGGCACGTGGAGTGGTTGATGAATTGCTGAAAATTATTTGGAAATACTGAAAAGCGAACAATGAACATTGAAATGGAAGGAGTTGGGAGTTCATGGACTGGACCTTTTTCGGGTAAAAAAGGTGTTTCGGTCAGATGGTGGATGCTGTTCTATGTTGAATGTTTCATGTAATCTACATAATGGTATATTCAATTGAGGGAAGTCAAGTGATCAAAGGTTGACGCTGGTCACAATAAACAATGTTTTATAAATGTCGATTTTGGCGAAGCTCTATTCGCAAAAGAACACTATTATGTGGTGTTAATAGAGCCCAGTGCACATTAATTTTCAACGAACTCCACGGCCTGGCTGGTCAGTTTCAATTTTAATATGCACTTGAAAATAGTTGACTGTGCATGAAGTTATTGCATATATTAAAATGGATTCAATGTTTCCATTTTGACTGCCAAATTGAACCTTCATTGGAGTTCAAGCGACACAAAAGCAAATATTTCGATTTCTACCAACTTTAATAGAAATGCTATTAAACTTGGGTATTCAATTCCTTCCCAGAACATGTCTCGCAACTTTCATGCAATAGTCGAAAAGTTTAATTTCAGGCCTTTAATATGAATTTATTTTTAATCAGTTGAACTAATATATACAAAAAAAATGGTTATCAACTTTTGAAATACTGAATGACAATGAAATGAAATGAAAAAAGATAAAATTGACTCTTACTCAAACAAGCAGCGAAAAATTTGATTAAAATCCCCGAATCGAGAGAATTTTCCGACACTGTTGTAATTTGGACTAACGAGGATTAAACATCAAACCCATCCGAAACTATCTCTGGATTGGACCGGTCAAATGAAAAAGAAGTAGGAAATAGCACAGAGTAAAAATATAAATATCGACTTGATATATCAGAAGACAGCGAAAAGGTCCTAACAAAATAACGGGCAAAAATACATATCGGCCTGTAACCAAACTCATCCGCAAATGTAAATGTAGATAGGAAAGTATCTTGAACGGAATGCCGAAGCCCAGAAAAAGAATCCTGCGAATGGTCCCGGAACGGGAAGGCATTTATCATGCAACCTATCTTTTTGGCATTCAATTCCAAACGTTGACATGACCTTTTAGTTTTTCATCATCGAACCCATCATGTTTTGTGTGCGAAAATCGGGAGAGGAATTTAAAACGTCTTGTTAGCATTGCTTGATCACTGCTTGATATCCCGGCAATGATTGATGTGGTCACAAGTCAGATTGCGGTCATCCAGGATGATAGCTGTGACCGAATTTTGAGATACTCTGAGACTCGGGAATGGGCAGTCTATTTTGGAGCTGTGATGTTTCTACACAAAGCTGTGTTCGGCGAACACTAAATTGAGTATATTCGCTGCCCGAGAAATCAGGCTTGTCATTTCAATCAAAGATTATCGATTGTATGGCAAAATTACTAATATTCTTCATTATTTCGAAGAAACATTAATGAGACTTGTTGCATAACCTGAAACGGGGTCATTAATGGGGGCGGATTCAGATATATGTACTTTCAAAGAACGTAACCCATTTTTCATGCTGTCAATTGTATTACGCATAAATCCTTTTTAGTTTAACTCTTCTCCGAAATAGCCATCAGCAGTGGTAAAATAGTCCACGGCTTTTACGGCGCTAAAGGTTCTACGACAACACGGATCAGGAAAATGCCAAATGTTTTGGAATTTGCGTGAAATGATAAACCCTAAATCGTAACCTGTCTCCCTTTTGACATATCTGAAATTGATGTTTGCTCTGTTTTTACATGTGTATCCTTGAAGTCATATTGACACATAGGATGAAGTTTTTGGCTAGAAAATGTGCGGCGAATTGTTTGCGGTGAAACGGACTTCTTTGTTTGGTATGCTTAGGAGGCCAAATAAAGGAACAGAGCCAACAATCAGCCTAAATAAGAAGCGGATCATGTCATATTTTTCTACATACTTTTCACATCTTTTCATGCCCAAGATTGAATTTCAATGTCGTAGTGGAAATATTTACCTGTTTAGTTGTAAGTCATGCTAAGGAGATGCTCCTTGTTTCTATAAATCGACCAAACGTAATTCAACCAAAGCTCGGATTTGGGTGGTTTGCTTGGACTAAGAAAGGAGATGAGACGATACTGATATTTTCAGAAGATATTGTAGGGAAGTGAAACATTGAAAGCTAACTGAAATAGATATTAAAGTTAAAACTAACATTTTGTATTGAAGATTGTGGCAAATATATTTAACTATAACCGAAAGAACTTCGTCCCGAATGAAAATATGGATAAATTTTACGGAAGTTCTTTATATTGGACCAATAGAAAGTGAGTGGTGTTCTTGCATAAATGTAGTACCTCGTTAATATTTTGCTAAACTGGTTGGAATAGTGTGATCAAAAGATCTGAAATGGAACACCAAAACAAAATATTAAACATGCATAGTCAATTGTATTGGTTTTTCATTTTTGGCTGCTTCATAATCTATGATTCTTATATAAATTTAATAATGGTTTGCCAAAACAAATAAACATACATGCAATTGAAAGCATACTATAGAATAAACTTCGGTTATTTTTTTTTGAAAAGCCAATAAAAAATTTGAATAGCCGAGTGTTATTTTTCAAAATCTAACAGAATTATTTTGCAATAAATGAATGTACGTCGACATATTTAGTAATTAAAAAGGAGATTAAAATGAACTCTACTGATCACCATTTACTTGACTGTCTTGATTATTGCCAAAATTTTACCAATGAAAATACTTAAATACTTTCAAATACCCCGTATTTACGTTCAAAATATTAGAACAAGAAAATTTCCGAGGTTACTTTTTAAAAAATATAGAGTTTTGTTGCTTACAATAAATGCGCTTGAAATCAATGAATATAGATGAAATTGTGGCCTTTCGCCTTAATTTCTTTAAGTATTTGCTAAGAAACCTATAATGCAAAGAATTAATTGATTTCGTTTTCTATGTTTTGTCCTTAAAAATAATATAATAAATAGTTTTTGATGTTTTTTAAGAGCAGTACAATTTCAGCAATAGATTTGAATTCTTGCCGACTCGGAGCACATTTCCATTACTAGTAAAGCTATCGATTTCAACTGTTATCATCCTTCATCATGACTTTCCCTCAATAAAAGATACGCTATTTGATTCTGTGATGGCTGATTTTAAATTTTATTTTTCAATCGCCTTGAAAAAACACTTAAAGTAAAAGGGTTCGAAAACATCGTCATCTCGTCTTGTAAGGAGCAATACAATAACGTTGCATGGCAAGCGATTGGGAGGGATTGAAAGCGTTCGCTTTGCTGAGATGACAGCTACTATATTCCCATTTCATGGGCCCTCACATTCTGCTGAAAATATCGTCCTCAAAGGATGTTGTATTCAATCTTTCTTTTAGCTGTTGCCGTTTATTGAGCAATAATGTTCGAAGGTTTTTTGACTGACACATCCCCATTGAAAGATATTTTGCGTTCGGGCGTTGTGGCGTGTATGTTTTGGGTGGCTTTGAGCAAAGACACATGTACTTATGAGGGTTATTTTTGGTGGCTTTTTTAGTGGCGCGAGACAAAACTCGTAGAGGATTTTTATTCGAAAGATTTTCGAGTAAGATCAGACTTATTTTTTAGTTTCAATCTTCATTACAAAAGCAGTTTTAATCATCAGCTATCGATGTGCTTGTCTTGAAAGTTTTCAATCACATTTCAAAACGCTTGGAATCCTTTTAAAATATATATTACCGTTGATAAACTGTTGACATACTCTGACAACTGACAAACACAAAAGAGGGTGTCATGTTGCCATGCCTGAGACTTAGGCTCTAAACCGACAAAGTATTTTGCAAAATCCACCCGCGCTTCATTTTGAATGTCCCAACCCTTCCCATACCATAAAATACCATGAAATTCACAGTATATGTGAGTGGTTGGAAGTAAAGAAGCCAGATTCAATATCTGACTGTTCTTTGAAGATGTCCTGGAAGCCTTGAAAAAATGCTAAAGAGTACCCTGCGGAGTAATGCAAATCCAGAGAGGTAGGTGGGTTCGGATTATTGAATAATATATGTGGAAATTTATTTGTTTGGATGCGTATGAATGATGAGGTTTATTGGGAATTGGGGACTATTTCTTGTGAAAATTGATTTTGAATTTCATTTTCTGTTGTATCCAAGGAAAGAAGGAAATAACAATATGGGTGATGTGTTTGGTGAAACTATGAAAGGATGTTTTTAGTGGTTATTGTATATTGAGGAATAGAAAAATAAATGCGTTCTTGAAAATTGATTTTTTCACATCAGCTGATTCTTCAAGGTTCAAATAATATAGAAGGAACATTGCCACCAAAAATTGCCATCGCTGGAAATCTATATAATTAAACGGCTAACATGAATCTTGTGGTTTCATTTTAGCCGTTGTTTCTGGACCGATTTTCATAAAAAATACATCAATGGAAAGAGAATATCCTGTAGATGTGCAGAATTGTATTTTTTGTGAAAATCTGTTTGGAAAATATAGAGAAAAAAAGGAAAATAGATTTTCTTACTAATACATACACAACGTTGAACGTTCGCACAGTGATAAATACGAATGGTATACTAGCCTTTAGTATCAAAATAGAAACTCTAAAGATGTAAAGGTTGTATAGTGTATACGAAGGTGGTTTGCGCTTGCACGCGGGAGTCCCAGGTTCGTATCTAGGACTGGTCCAAGTGTTTTAGTTTCATTTTTGGATGCTAATCATCAAATTTCACCACATTTAGGAATATTTTCATTCACACTTTACACCGTTCATGTTGTATTGTACTTAGCCGTTCACTGGTTTGGTGTTGTGTTATAGCTTGCTCTCTGGGGACCATTCGTGTGTATTGTATTTAGCGTCGCCGCGGTAAACATGAATTTCGTGGTACCATTTTAGCCGTTGTTTCTGGACCGAGTTTCGTAAAAAATACATCAATAGAAAGAAAATATCCTAAAGATGTGCTGAATTGTAATTTTTGTGAAAATCTGTTCGGAAAATATAGAGAAAAAAATAGAAAATACCCAGTGGGACCAGTAATGCTTACTGCATCGATTGCGTAATCATTCTTCGGAAGCTAATACGGATCGTTTTCGCAATACCGCATCGATTACTTTAAAATGGCGATGTCATTGGCAGGTTCCGTGCTAACTCCATTTCGCATTACCAGGAAGCGATGCTGGAATCAATGCCTCAGAATGTGTTCCGAAATGCTTATTTGGTAATCGGTTCTGGAAGGCATCCATTCCACACAATATGTTACCATCGCTTCATTTTTGCATTACTAGGCAATGTATAGAAATTTTCATTCACTCAATGATTACTTTTCAGATTCCCTATGCATTCCTTTGGAATCAATTCCATTTTCCGACATAAGCATCGATGAAATCATGCATTACCAAAGAATTGATTCCAAACAGTCCGACTGGGTAGATTTTCTTACCAATCCATACACATCGTTGACCATTCACACAGCGATAAATACCAATGGTATACTAGCCTTGACTACCAAGATAGAAACCCTGATCTTCTATGGGCTGTGTAGTACATGCGGTGGCAATTTGCCCTTGCACGCGGGAGTCCCAGCTCATATCTAGAACTGTTGCAAGTGTTTTAGTTTCTTTTTTGGAAGCTCATCATCAAATATCACCACATTTAGGAATATTTTCATTCACACTTTATACCGTTCATGTGGATTGTGCGTTCACTGGTTCGGTGTTGTGTGATAGTTATCTCTCTGAGGATCATTCGTGTGTATAGCGTCGCCGTTCATTATGCAAATGTATATGTACATTTCATCAATGTTTGGTCATATTTTTTTAGTTTGTTTTGCTGAAGGTCGTCTAACATTCCACAAAAAAGCGTTTTCAGTTGAAGAAAACTTTCAAGATTTAAAAACGATGTTTGATTTTCCTTACATTATTTACAACAACCGGTTTGGTAGATCTCAAGAATGTGAAAATCGAATGATGACATGCGCAAAACGCTTAGCATTGTTATACGTTCGAGACGCATTGAAGCGCCAATAATTGAATAATGATTTTTAAACATTATTAAAATTCATAAACATTATTTAATCACAATAGAAAAACAAATTTAGCTTGCCGTTTTATTATATTGATTGATGATTTAAGTTAAATTCAAAAACCATTTCGTCTGGCACACCCAGACTTCTTCATAACATTCTCGGATATGCACAGGGACTTGAAACGCATGTTAAAAAATACAACATCGAAGTGGTACCAACTAAAAAATAGCATATCGACGGAAAAAGACAAACTGGAAGGAGGAGAAAAAAGTGGGATATACCAGGTTACATAAGGGAAACTATAGAGATAGAGTAGATAGAGTAGAGTACCTGTAGGGATTAGAATGAATATTAACTTAAGGAATGGAGCAATTAAGCTGATTAAATTTTGCGATGAAAATGTAAAACGTTAGGGATTAAAATAGAAACACAGAACTTAGGGAATAAGTTAAACACTGAAGAAGTCTGGGAGTGCCAGAAGAAATGTACATCTGCTTTAATAGTTTAAATACACGTTTTTAAGAAAGTTTTGGAAAAAGGTTTTTGAATTAACTTAAATTTGTGAAAGGGTGAAAATAAGGGTTCTAACTGAGATTGATGATTATTCGATCGAATTTCTAGAGTCAGTTATAATAAAATCACCATTGCACTCGAATTTCGAGTGCTGGGTTCTGCTAGTATATTCTTTATTCCACTTGAGATTTTAATGTGGGTCTGTCCATCGTTACAGAATAGAAACTTGACAGCCAAAAATGAGGTTGCAAGGTTGTTACAAATGTTTCAAGAATTTATTTTTGAATTTAAAAACTATACTTAACTTTTGATTTTTACATAAAAAATATTGCTTCCATCCGGCTTGCATTGTTATTTCTTGAATATCCTTCTTGAAGCCTAATTCTTTACATGGCCAAATTATGCTTAATTAGACTAACATCATACCTTAATTCTCCATGAGTTTCAGCAGTATATGACTGTGATTCAGGGTGCATTTATACCCAAGAAATTTGAAATTTGCTGCCCAATTCTCTGCTTCATCGAAATTCACAAGAGTTTTTTTGAATCCCGTTAAGGACTCAAAAGCTTAGACTTCTCTTGTCCGTA
Source organism: Oxycera nigricornis (assembly GCA_963942545.1). Lineage (NCBI taxonomy): Eukaryota > Metazoa > Arthropoda > Insecta > Diptera > Stratiomyidae > Oxycera > Oxycera nigricornis. The sequence goes on along the minus strand of OZ012663.1, from coordinate 6,213,859 downwards.
AGAACAGAAATGCAAGTTTTCTTATGAATCGTCTCACCATATGTAAAACAGATGTACTTTATACTGGCCGCAATGGAATGAGCAGCAGGCGGTATGTGACTAAGGACGAGTTAGAACAGGACAAAGCACATAAATGCTGGTGGTGGCTGTGCACTTTCCGTATTCAAGAATGTTTCCGCATCAGAATGTTATTTGTGGCCTTCTGTGTATGCTGTTCTATTCGAAAAGGTTTTCAAGAATAGCTGCTGGTATCCTTTGCCGGGAATGACCATATCTCAGCGTTAACGTACACATCATTGGGTCCATGGGACTGTAGCAAATTGGAAAATTCATATCCTGAGAATTGAGTTGAATGCTAAATTACATACTTGCTATATTTATGGACTCCATACTCCAAAATAAAATCAGCTCCACTGGCCCGACTCAAGTCGCTAGTCAGCTAGCTAGCTGGTAGACGACTTCAGGGTCGACTGGCTTGGAGTGCACAAAAGACGCAAGTCGAGATGGGTTTTGCTGAGCACTAGTAGGAATTACTTTTGCTTTTCCTACACTTATAATCGAGACGAAAACTAAAATTTTCAGATAAAGTTCGTATACTTCTTGCATACAAAAAGAAATGCGCTCAGAGGTCTCCTTCCTGGTCAGGAGATTTGTGAACAAACGATACTTCTTGCTCAAGGATGCAGTGAATTGGTGTTTTTTTTCCATAAAATAGGTGGAAATGGGAAAAGCAATATTTAACAGGCTTTCGTACAAGAGTTGAGGGATCCACATTTGGTTTTGATATTTCAAAATAAAAATTCATGTCAGATAATCGATTCATTAGTCAATTTGTTGTTAACATTCTGTACCTTTTAAAGAAATATATGAAAATTTTACCGAACAAGACACATTTGAGAGTTATTTTTCGAAAGATCTAATGTTTCAATATAGATTTTCAAAACTGTTCGCTGATGATCTTAGCTAACAATAGTAGCAGGTTTTCTATTGAAGAATAAGGATATTTACCTAAAATAAGTCCTGATTGCAAATACTAAGAATCATTTGATGAGCTATCATATACTTCTTTATTCCATCTAATTAAACTGCTCCAGATTTTATAACCATAACGGCTAGCACAAAACAAATAGTGTGAAAAATTCATTCATTTCCAAATTTTGCTCCTGTTTAGCCAAATACTGTATCCGCACAACTTTCGTACCACATATACAAAACAAACTTGTCTATATCTTTTCATACTCCACTTTGAATGTACTCAAGATTATTTTTATGGTTGGATTTACAAGAAAATTTGAATGCATTTGTTAAGACTCCTTCTTCTCTTGGTAGGTAGCAAGCAACCAAGGAAATCAGACACATGCCACCGCATTGCCGAAACATTTTGTCCTTGACTTGATCATATATGTAATGATTTAACGATGAAATGAAACATAGTAATGGTAGCTTCGGTCCTTGTTATATATATATATATATATATATTGCATGCACTGCTATACCCTATGGCGGTTGTAGATCTGAATGGAGTTGAATAAGGGTGTTTTTCGTGTCCGAATTTGCATGTTTTCCGAACAGATAGATGGAAAACTTCAAAGAGTTTGGAATAGTCTATTAAGTGCTGAGAGAGCGTAGCACGAAGTGAACTTTGCCTTGCAAGTGTGCGTACTAGTTTCAAGTAGGGACGAAATATGTTCGCTTCTGTAAGCGTGATCTTGTAAATATCAACATCACTATTAAAAATTGCATCCGTTGCTTAACACTCTCGCCAGAACTTACCAAATGTTAAAATTTCGAGGAAAACTTGAAAAAGCTAAAAACAAAATGACCGACTAAAGGTTCATAATTCGCTACCTTCGTCGAAAACTATTTTTTGCTCAAATAGAAAGTTTAATATGAGAGAAAACTTTAACTTGAATGCTACTATAATATCTTAGCATAAAATTATTGCTCACTCGTAAGAAACATTAATGATACTTTTTATAAAGGTTAATCAATTTCACTTGAATTTTTTGAGTATTTAACTATGATGATAATCAAATTTAGTTTTTTTAGTATTGAACTTAGCGAAGTGCCTTCTGCTAAATTTGAAACCCTGCACAAATTACCAAATTACGCCCTTCGTATTCTGTTCAAATTGGAATAAGGTGACTTTCATCAGATTATTTGATCAAATACCGAAATCTTCATCATATTAATCTCTGAAATTTTCGGTAGAAATAATCCTGATGTTCGAACATTAGTTCCTTTTTGTTCAGGTAAATTAATGACAAAGATCTGCTCAAACATTTGTATACTTTAACATTTATTTGGCGACAGCAACATTTGGCGAAATTAAAAGCTTTCTTGCTCATAGATCCGGAATCCTTGTATGGTGATATCAAGACAATGACGTTGACGCTTTTATTCACGCGAGAAATAACACTAGAAAACAATTCAAAAATTATCTAGTACAAAGAAAATGAACGAGGAAAAGTGAAAGGAAAGTTTGTTTTTCGTCATGCACGTATGGGTACATATATATCTGCACGTTTAACACGAAACGAAATGTTCGTCCTGAAAATCATCATCGCATTTATGTACATATCATGCGGGAACTGCCAGTAGATTTGTCTTGGGCGAGGACGCAAAAAGGAGCGAGGCACATGGTTAAATGCTATTAAATATATAAGTTCACGTACGACACATTCATTCCTTGTGAAACGATGGATAAGAATTTCTCAGCGAAATACCTTCCATGATAATAAAATCCGTCTAACAAGGACTCAGAAAATAGTGCCGACTTGGATGGATATCAAATTAGTGAAAGTACCCAACTCTGAAAAGTAAAGCTAACCGTAATGCGCGCGATGAAAAAAGGATTGTCGTTTGCGTTTTGCATATACTGAAGCATTTTTTAGGCTTGACCAAACAAAAACTAAACAGGTAATGCTTTGAAGGAACTTCTAAAATTATGCTTCCATCATTGAAATAATGTTTGCGAGGCTGGAAGCTCAAAAATTCACCGTCATGTCTGCCATAATCAAGGACATCCAAACTGAAACTGGCAACTCCTGCAGCAAGAACCAAACGAGATATATTTATGGAAAGTCCTGCTTACATGGTATCCTTGTGCGGGCATAAACGGCTTCAACTTCAACGCCAAGAGAAAATCCTGCAAAAGGGCCACGGCTTGTGAATTTATTGCAACTAAATTACAAGGATGTAAGAAGTGTCAACAAAATTAAGTTACCCAAGTTAAAGGTATCTGGTATTTTACAAATAAACGAGGACAAAGTGTTTGGGATGACATGACTAAATACTGTCCCGACAAATAAGTTCAAGGACCTAGAATTTATGGTATGCCTGGATATATCATGAGCTGTTCGTTTAGTGGAGGACTTGATTTGGTTTTATCCTCGTACGAAGCTAGTGTGTTGGACTCAAAATAAAGCAAATAACACATTTTAACGGCAGCTATGTAAGGATCCAGTTGCTGGTTCTGGGACTTTTCACAGGCTTCACTTCTGTGCATTTTTTGTTTGATTTGCAAGCTAGTTGTTCAATGATGCACTCAATTTGGTTTTATTGTGTTCTAAATAAATTTTGATTTTAAATTATTCAATGACCACCAAATTTTCAGTTTTTTTTTGCATACTCCGTATGACAGGGTATGCATGGTATGGGTCCAGATTTTCACTTGGATTATAGACCAACCTCCAATCGACTACAGCTTTCATAGTTATGTGACTGAATTTCTCAAAGTTTGCTGGAGATACCCTAGCAAAGTCCTCGAAATGGCCTCTTTCATAGATGAAAATTTAATTTTCGTGGTTTGGCGCAATTTATTCAAAGTGGTTTTTGCATTGCAATGCTCCAACTTTCTTTGCCATTTTCTCTCTCTTCATATTCACCCATTCGCTGGGTAGTAATTGAATCGTGAAGGAGCCTTTTCCTCACATCTTTTCGCTCATATGTCTCCGAGCTGAAACATTTAAGTTGAATAATGTCTTGCGATATCTTTCCACAATTTCCACCCTCAGTCCTAAGCCCGTGCCGTAATAGAAAAAAATTGTAACATTTTATGTGAGGAAGCAAAGAATGACTCGGGGTCCTTGTGGTGAGAAAAAATGACTGTTGGAGCAAGAAAGTAGTCCAACAGAAAAATGATCATAATTTGATGTAAGTAGCTCGTTTATTTGTTTGCTATTTCCCGCCATACAGTGCTCGTCCTTTTCGCTCGTTCGCTCGCTCGCTCGCCCGTCTGTCTGCCCGCACCCTAGACCACCATTAGTCAACTCGACAAGCTCCTAAAAGCTTCAAGGAGCCAAATCACCCATACACGCTAAACGCTTGCCAGGGAATTGGACATGACAAATGAGGATGGCACGAAGGCGTACAGAAATTATTTTAAATTGTTTTGCAGCATGTTCGTTGTTCGGTGTTCGGCTCTGCGTCGGTCATGCTCGCGAGTTTCCCAACGTGATTGTGCCATCAAGTGCCGTAATAATTTTCATTTTGGGAATAGCATGGTTGCGGAACGCACGTTCCAGGACTAATAACATGTTTGATTCAATGAGTTGTGGGTACTTGTAGAAAAATGATGATTGCTGAGCATGCTGGATTTGACGGAACGTTTTTCCGCCTTCCGGCTTCGTCATTTGCTTTCTGTTTGCCTAATGAAAATCTGAGTAATGTTGCAGCATGTTTCAAAAAAGATTGGTGATGATGGAACAATTTATAATCGGCTTTAGAGCCTTGAAATACGCGATTGCGAGCGATTAGTTGAAATTAGGGTATTAACGAGGCATTAATAATTTAAAGCCACCATACTCCATGCAAGGATGTTTCGATGTAGAGTCTCAAGAATTTTCCGTTTAAAACAAGTATTTCTTCTTCCGGAGGCATCATTTTCTTCGGCATAAAAACTGTGTTAGAGAAAATATTTAGTAAACAATAGCATTTGTCACTCCAGTTTAAATTTAATTTTACTTGATCTTCGGTGAAACGTCCCTAGATTTTGAAAGAATATGTGTTTAAAACTGAAAACAAAACACATTTATCTCCCGAAAATTAAAATTTTTAAACGCTCTTTCGAGATATTTGAGAATTTTCAAAGACGAAATGAATCCATATCTAGATAGTTTTTTCAATATTCACTAAAATCATAGTTAATTTATGAATCTAAAGATACCAGTACTTTTCAACGCCTCATTATATTTTAAGATTTCATAAACCAGGGTGAGTTTTGCTCTACATATAAGACAAAAACATTTTCCGTATGTAATGGAAAGTAAAAAAGTGTTGGTAGCAACGATAATTCAGTTGTTTTTGTGTAGCGCGTAAATTAAAATACACACTGAAAACCTTGTTATAACTGTATTAAAAAAACACGGAACGGACATGAATTCCTTCAGGATAAAAAAATATTTATCTGAAATGCAAAAAAAGAGAGAACCGTTGATTTTTTAGACTCTAATTTCAGCAATATTGCAGAATTAATGAAAAATTTAAAATCTCTCTGTTTATTATTTTGTAGAATCAGGTTTTTCATAGCACCTATAATTTACAGGTTTTATCAGTTTAGCGATCAAAAACGTTCAGCACCTCAAAAAATGTTTCCTTGTGGAAGAAGTTTGTCCAAAGAAATATTCAACAATATATTAAAAAGGCTTGATAACATATTATATCTTGGTTCAAGAAGTGCTGAAAAACAATTTCAACAAGAAAGTTCCTCTTCAAAACGTTTTTGAATGTGCTGTTTTAACATCAATAAAAATGAGTAGATCTGAAAAATTTCATAAGATCCTTCTGCTATAGGGTAAGCGTTACAGTCTCAACAGCCAGATCTGTTTCTGTTTTTCAAAAACAACAAAAATAGCGTTGAAAAAAATTTTGTGTTTCCGCCCCACATACTAATGATAATAATCAGTGAAAATTGCAGCGAAAAACAGCTTAAGTAATATTCAATTAATTTAATTTTTTATGTATAGTCGTACTGCACAAAAAACTTAAGCGATTTTCGTCTTCAAAATGTTTAACACTGAAGCAGGATTTCCAAAAGAAATTAGACATAAGTGAAAATAACAGAACTTGCTTAACCTCATGCATCATTACTTTATATACTTGCGTTATGCCAAATTGAAAAAAAATACATTTTCCTGTTTAAACAAATTATGCGTGGAGTGCTGAAGTAGTTGGTACAATATCTAGTGGTCCTGAAATTTCATATTTTATTTGAACATTGTGCTGCAGTTTCAATGCAACGAAGAATTACCGTTCAATTTTTCTGACTTTCTTTTAAAAAACTATTTGGCTAAATAATATGTGTAATTAAAGCTTACTTAGATTGTGCCATCATTCTTAACATTGAAATAAAATAAAGCAGCAAATCATTACATATTTGACTCTTTTGTCATTTATTAAATTGCATCTGGCTGTGGAACTTATTCTACAAACATTTGAAAACAGTGGCATCTGCATCACATGAATTCTTGTGAATTTGGCACCAGAATCCTTTTCGTGTACTTCTCTTTGTACTGTGTACAGTATGACTTCTCTTGTATTTGTAAAGATTGCTTATTAACTTCCCAGTATATGGGAAGTTCTTGTAATCGCCTCGAAAATCGAAATTGAAATTTTCAACTTTTCTTTACGTTTTGAGGTCTATAGAGTATGTATAAAGTGTTTTTAGAAAGGGAGACGTGTGTGTGTTTACGTACGTACGTACGTACGTCTGTACGTTCGTGGACAGTTTTTTCTACGAGCATAACTCACGTAAACAAAGTTCGATCGACTCGATTGAGGTGTCAGTCGAAGCGTCTTTGCAATCTTAAGAGCTGATTAGTTTTTGAAAAACTTCGGTCGGGGGGGTTTGCTGTTTTGCCCGTTTGAAGGTCATTTCTGTCATGCGCTATATCTTGCGAACCAAACATACGATTTTTTTGAACAAGGTGTCAGTCGACGCGTATTGACGTTTGTGTGATTCTATCAAATTTTCAAAAATATTCCATTTGCGGTTTTCAATTTTTTTAAAAAAAAGTGCAAAAAATTAGGTTTTTTTTTTCAAAAACAATAAATTTTTAACCTTATTGTCAAGTCTTAGTAATCAGTGTTTAAAAAATTTATGTACTCCAAACAATGCTCGCAAAAACATCATCAAAACTTTTTCTCATGAGTACGTAAAAAATTAAATTAAAAATAAAAAATCATTAAAAGTTATCATGATTTTCAAGGTCATTTTTATCATTCACTATATCTCACGAACCAGATATATTATTTGCATCATTAAGGTGTCAGTTGACGTGTATTAACATCTTTGTGAAGTTTTTAACATTATAAAAATTCATTTTAGCCGTTTTTTTAATTTAATAGAAGAAAATGCGAAAAACTATGGTTTTTTTCATAGAAAATATTTTTTAACTTAGTTTGCACAGCACAGTGATCCAGTAAATAAAATGTATACATTCTTATCAGTTTTTGGAGAGAAACCGGCAAAATTTTATTCCATGATTATGAAAAAACTAAATTAAAAATAAAAAAATCATTCAAAGTTACCATGTAAAGAGGGTTCATACGAGTGCTATTACTTTATATCATTTATTCTTAAAAAAATGTTGTAAATTCAATCTAAGTTTTAAGATATTTGCATAATTTGAGCAGATTTTGAATAGTTTTTATAGTCTTTTAATTAAAAAAAATTGCTTAAATTTTGAAAACCAACAAAATTTTTCAACACCAAAAAGGCCCCCACCGATTGAACCGCGTGAATATTCAATCTGTCCTCATCGACCAAAAACCTTACATAATCAATCACCCTCCCGTAGACGATATGATTCATATTAACTCATTCCTGTTACTATTACCTCTCATTGTTGTAATGTTGTTGATGTTTATGTAGATATTACTGGGAAGTTGACCGTGTGGACCTCAAGGGTCGCACCTCGCGGCTTGTTGTCCTTCCCGTCATTGGTCAAGACCAGGCGCGATCTCAGGCGAACGGGAAGTGGATTTCTACGCATTTTAAACACTGATGGTGTTTAAAGACGTCCTTTTTAAACCAGAAACGTATAACGTTCGGATATGTATCTAAAGTTTAATGTCGTTGTAATGTGTGCTTGCAAATGCTGAGACAGCAGCATTTGTTCCGTCACAGAACTTTAAATTTACACATAACCACTTACGATGGTGTGGCGAATGTGCACTTTCTATTCGCAAAACTAATTAATTCCAACTCATGCTTGGCTATCAGTTTTCCATTTAAGTTGTTCACGTTGCGGAGTATGCTTTTCTTTGTGTGTATGGAAAGTGAAGAACTCAGCGCATACTTTTTATTGAGCTGATTTTGTCCAGAATCAAGATTAGTACGAAGCATACATAGTTCATATTTTTTATTTAACTTCAAAATGTACATTTATTGACGCCACAATACATTGGCAGCAAAATATTTTTGGAGATTTCTTTTTGTTAATGAAAACGTTCAGTGATTTTTATTAACAAAAAAAATTATTTAGCTATTAACATATATATTTAACAAAATGTTTGTTTGCACATTTCATTGATTAAAAAAAATTAATTTTCTCAGAAATCTGAAAAAATAAAATACGCTCATGCAATTCCCGAAATCCACTGTCAGGGACAACTGAAGAGACTCGGAAAATAAATACTGACGATTTGCTTTTACATTACAATAGTCTCTCAAGCATTTATTAGTTCTTTACAATGATGGGAAAATATTTCAATATATCCTTATAAGCTTCAAGCGCTACGTAGTCTGCAGAATAGAGGGAAAATAATAAATTTTCCATTCCTGTATGAGTAAACATGGACTAAGAAGATTAAATGGAAACGCTATCCGTGATTTACTGCAGTGAATTTTCCTAGCGATGAATGAAAAGATGACAGCAAGTGCATTTCTAGGATAGAGATTGCATGTTCAGGGTCCTTGGCTACCTCTGCTCTTGCCATTTCCTTTCGGCAAATAGGTGACGAGGGGAAGCAGCTTTACAGAATGCAATGTTACCTTCCCTTACTTTAAACCAAAGAAAATGTAGAAAGATTTCCAAGGGCTCTCTACGTTGTCTACTAAGAGGCTCTAAATGAAAGTTGCAGCAGTCGTGCGTGCTCAAGTAGTTCCCAGCATTATCTAGGGTACGTAGAGCATCGACAATAGAAGTGTGAGTAGCCAGCTTCCAGCGGCAGTCTCCGCGCGCTTCATCCTGCTTTCTTTATTTCAATTCATACTCGCTTAGGACTCTTATCCGCAGTAGCAGCAGCAGAAGCTACTGTTCATCATCTGATGCCATACGAAATGTCATAAACATATGAAGTGGGTGGGGCGGGCGAGGGTTGGTGTCCTTTCACCTAAACGAACTTTGTCCCTTTCCGTAAGGACACGAGTCAAGAAAAACCAGGATATCTTCCTGAGCTCCATACCGAACGAACAGGCGAATGAATGAGTGCTGGGAGGTAGTAGCCCGCCAAGTACATCATATAATTTTTAGGGGATGACGGTGACGTGACGTGACTTGACGGGAACTAGTGCTGGTTGCGGGTATCTAGCGCGACACACCGCACCGTCTACACGCTTGCGAAGCGAGGACATGAGAGCATTTGATCGTCTCGTTAGTGGCTTGGCATGAATGTCCTCGTACATTTGTTCGCAAAGCCCTTTCAATTCTAGATTCTGCAGGAATTGCGTGGTATGACCTGCATGTATGTGCGGGAAATTATGCGTTCATAAAATGTGAACGCTTCGGGAATTTTAATATGTTATAAAACATTTCAAGAGCAAACGAACAAACCGCCGATGCTAATATTTGTCGCTGGGCCCATCGGATGTCTCTTCCTTGGCCGGGGAGACGTTTTGTTTTGCTGATATCACAAACAAAATGTCCATTAAAAAGCGACCACAGCTGAGGGTAATTGGCATTTGAACTGCCACTCAAATGGCAAATTAATAGAAAAGTTATAGCGACCAAATTAATTTTGAGAATTAAAATGATATTACTTTTTGTTTGAGATAATTCACTTCGAAGAACGTGAGGGTAGTTTGTTTGGACTGTAAAGATAACGCTTGGAGAATGACATCATAAAGATCATCAGTTTATGCAAATATGGGCTTTTGTGGCAGTTTCATTGCAGTTTGCATTATATTGTCGGAGAAAATGATGACATTTTTAACAAAACAACACAAAAGTTACCCAGAAGTAGCGTATTTTTGGATTGAACCTCAACCATGAACCTATTTTTTTATTTTTTCCGAGTTTTCCAAGTAACCGGAAAACTTACTATCAGAGCTTTGCGATTGCCTCGGAATGAAAAATTACGAATTCAGTCCTAAAACTCACGTTTCGACTAAAACGCAACCGATTGTATTTATTTTTAATTGAAGCAGACAGTCATATCGAGTTCTCTGTATGAGTCCTCCATAAGTACTTGCAAAGCTCAAGATTGTTCACTCTAACCAGTTATTGATTTGTGAAAGATGTTTGACAAAAATTGCTTAAATTCGAAGAAATGACCAATATAATATTCACAAGACTTGTAGATGTGAGTTAAAAAAACAACTCCTGTTCATCTCTTAATCGAAAACCTTAAAGAAGATATCAATTACAATGCTCGACAGTCCCAATTTCCAAGAAATATATGTATTGTGAATCAGTACGACAAATCCACCGAAAGGAAATGTTAAATCTACGACCTTGAACCGCATCGCATAAGTATGGCAAGGATACATTTCATCAAATTGTTTTGAATGAATTTTCCGCCAATACTTTGAGAAAATAAAAAGTAGGAAAATTACGGCCAAGCCAGGGTAGAGCCAGCACTCTACTGGAAAATGGTAGGGTGATTCAGTATCATGGAAAGCAACTTGAAAAGCAAACGTTGCAAACCATTTCGTTGAACTGGGAAGGAAACTCACAAAATCATCTTAGTTGCTATTGAGGCGGAAAAGAGCATTAAAGAATCATTCACCATCGCACATCACCATCACCATCGATGCTGATGTAGTTGTTGGTGTGGTGGTGTGTGACTTATTTCACCCGATGAAGATAAACTTTTTGATCAATTAAGTTAATGCGCTTTTTGGCTGGAAATTCATGCGAAATTCACTTTACGTATGGATTCGCATACATTTCAGTTTGAATCGAACCTTTGTCAAAAGTTGAATTTTTCATTCGCTTCAGAGGAGAACGGGTGATAGCATCTTAAGATTAAAGATACGGAGATAGATTCAACTAACGGGTCTGGTGGCAAAGATAAGACGTGATTGTGAGTGTCTACTAGGATTTGGGCAGTTGATTTCATTATTGATTCAGTGATTGGACACAATATTTCGATTGAGAGCACATTGAAAATATTTTCAGTTGGATATTATTTCCACAAATAAAACCACATAAAAATTTGTAAAGCTACATTAACGGAATGTAATTTTTAACTTCCCAGTTCCCTATGGGAAGTTATTGTAATGGGGTCGATTTGGCGAATCCCAAATTTTGACATATCTCCACGTTTTAAGGTCTCTAGAATCCAAATCCATCGTTTTTAGAGAGATGTCTGTGAGTATGTATGTACGTATGTGCGGATGTGCGTATGTGCGGATGTACGTATGTGCGTTCGGAATTATTTTTCGTCTCGATTATCTCAAGAACCAAAGATCGGATTGACGTGTGACCGGTTTTATTTGACGCGTAATTACGTAACTTAAAACTGAACGACTTTTCGGCAAAATCGGTTCAGCAGTTTTTTATTTAGGATGAAAAAACTTAAAAAATGACTAAAAATTGCTTATTTTTAAACTGTTGATACGCACTATTAATTCGTGCAGATACCAAATACTTTCATAGTTATGTTGTTACTATTGTGCGTTTTAGCAAAATTGTGATCAAATTTGTAAAAATGTGATTTCAAAAAAAATAAAGATTAATTTATAAAATTCCAAACTTATATTATCAGGTTTGGATGAATGGGAGTAGAAACCAGGGTTAACAGGTTTTTCTCACTCTTCGCCCCCAAAAACTTCAATAAAAACCCCAAATCGGACGAAATTCTTTCAAAAAACCCCAAATAATCTGAGAGCAATATTTTTTACAAAGTTCATACAAGAAAACATTGATAATTAGCAAAAAAATCTTCTCAAATAACTATATGTAACAAGTAAATTTTCATCTATATTTCATAGTGAGCTTAAGTCAAAATAGAACAAATATGCTTTCGAGACTTAAAATTAATACAAGTAGCAGCATAATGAAATTAAAGGAAAACTTTTAATATATTCTTGGAGTTTCATGTGTAATTTATTGAAATATGTAAAATTGAATGATATTCTTAAATTGTAGATGGGTTGAAACAAATAAATCTATAAAAATTTATTTAAAATTCAAAGATAAAATGGAATACGCACTAACATGATTTGCGTTGCCTTAACGAACTAGAGATGACTTCCCTTTTATAATTTGAAGGGTGTGGGAAATCATCAGAAAGTGTTTCTTCATCATTTGTTGAGCATAATCTATGTTTAAAACATTACGGCAGCAATATGACACCGAGAGGAACTCAAACTTCAATTGAATTAAAAAAAAGCCATAATTTGGCAATCTGAAATCGGTAAGATTGTGCATAAAATCGCTGAAATAGTTTGTCGAGCTCCCAAAACAGTATTGAACAAAATAAAACGTTATAATAGCATAACTGACACTGAAAATTATAAAAAATATAAATAATTTAAATTTGATGGAAGCTCCTTGCTATTGTGGAGTTTTATCTCAGCCATGGTATCAATGATAATTTGCTGGATATGGCAATACTTGAAGTCTTCGAATGGCACAATAAAAATTATTTTTAGTGTGCAATAAGTGAGTCAGATTTCATAAATTACATTTTGTAAACAATTGATTAATTTGATAAAACCCCTATTTCACCCCCAAAATAAAAATATAATTAACTGATCCCCAATTTCTCCCCGAAGGTATGTAAAATACCCCAAAATGAGGGTGAAAACCCCCAACTTGGCAACCCTGGTAGAGACGCTAATCCAGTTAATAATTGGATATTGTTATGAATAATTTAATATTGTTAATAACAATCAAATAATATTAGTTATAATTTGATATTGTATGTATAAAGTCAATTATAACTATTCAGTAACGATCAAACATTCTTAATAACAAATGATTATTGTAAATAATAATTAAATACCCTCAATAATAGTTGTGGACTCCGAGGCCGAGATGGAGAACGATGTTGAGGACGAAAAGGAGGACAAGAAGGAAGACGAGGACGAGGTTGCCTAGGTTTTGGTAGAAGATGACCAGGTGGTGGAGACGTCTTCCTCTACCGAAGCTTCTATGGTTAGATAAAAAATTGATTAAAATAGTAAAAGTAATTATAATAATTAGAATAATAATGTTTAATAATAGTAATTATTAATAATAGTAATTACTAATAAAAACAAATTATAGCTTTTTTATTCACACAACTGGGAAGTTAGTCGCGTGGGCCTCAAGGATCGCACTAAGACCACATTTTTTAGTTTTTATTATTAGTTCGATTTTCAGTCATCCTTGATAAAAACATGAGGCGCTGTTTTGCAGCCAATAAACTCTGTGATCCGTGATTGTTCAAGATTGCGTCTAATTTTGAAGTTCAAGTAAGAGAGTTTAAGATGATTACCATTTTGATGAATAAATAAAAGATCAATGATTGAAAGACAAACAGTCATTAGTAAGAAATTTTAAGAATTTATTTTAAGCAACATTTTAACGACATTTGGAAATTCATTTCTTAGAAAGTACTGAGGCATATTTCGGAAGACAATTTTCGCTTCCGAAATTTCGATAAATGAATCTCCTGTTTTTCATTTATTTGGTTTGGCAACTTCCATTATTTTGGATTTAAGCGCACTGATTTCTGTATTGAAGATATTTCGTGAAACTTTTACATGTAATTATCGTTTTTCATAAAAATCGTTCCAAGTTTTTTGACATCGACATAACTTGAGAAAAATATGAATTTCCAATGAACATGCTTTCATAAAAGAATTACTTTTGAAACTTTGTATTAGTTTGAGGAATGTTCCGGAATTCACTTTCAAAACTTCTTTTTTTAAATTATTGAAAACATCGAGCTTCTTCCTGATACTCTATAATTTTTATTTTAAAAATCAATGGGCCTCACATTTAAAAACTTCAGGCTTAGTGAATATTTCTAAGCTACTGAATTACATTTTGACAAACAACTACAGCATCACTGATAAGACCTGACAGAAAAAACGGTTCGATCTTAATGAAAAAATAAATTTTCTTTTTTTTCTTTTCGTTTTTTTTACTTCCAAAATAATAGAAATTTGCGCCTCACTTCCAATTTTTTGATGAGTTTTCAGTCTCAAATAAATATAAATGTCTTAAATCTTGATGTATTACTTTATTGACAATATGTGTAGCAAAATTTTATTATCAATATTTTTCTATAATTTTATTTTTAAAGTAAATTTGTTATCAAAATTTTTGTGGGAAACATTATCGAACGTTATTTCTCAAGAAAAACTAATATATTTGAACTGCCACTTCTTTGTCATATTTCCCGAAAGTTTGGATTTTTTTTTGCATATTATTCGCTCCTTTATTGTTTTCCGAACTTTTTTCGTATGTGCGTTTATTTTTCGTGATATTTTTAATGTTATTCTTCTAAATTAATTTTACTTCATTCACTTTTGGGCATGTTTAACAAAAAAGCATTGATGCAATGCTAAGTGCTTTTGCACAAGTTTTATGTTCAAAAAAGATATTTATTTGGAGAAATGATGCCCGAGGTTTTCATGAAAGAATGGGAAATATTCCAAGCTGTCTGATTCTTGAAATCAAAGATGGTATTGGTTATTTATTGCCAGTTAAAAGGAACATCTACAGTTACAATAAAGTTTTCTTGCTGGAAAATTGATGATATTGACGCCTATTGTCTTTTTAAAACGGATAATAATTTTTCATGTTGCTTGACCCATATGAATGATAATAAACTAATTTCAGAATTCGCAGTTTTGACAACCTCAACAGCTATTTAATTGTCTGTTCTCTAATATACAAGATCCAAAACCGATCACTCAAGGCAGTAAATAGTTGATCGAGTATGAATTTGCTTTCCAATCCTACGAATTTTTATGTATGAATTTCCAAATTATTTTACAAACAATACAACAACGAATTTCAGTACAAAATTAGTATGGGCTGTGCACCTGAAGATAATATTAGGTAAGCTAAATGCAGCCATAGGTAACAATAAATAATATTAATCTCACATAATCCACACAATTAAGTTCGATTTCTCTTTATATCTGCTTTATTACGAATGCATTACAAGGACCATTTGTAGGTGGTTCTAATAATCAAAAAAGCAATTTATGTATCAAACAATTCACAAAGGTAGCACATTTATATTTAATAAATGCTTGAATTTTATAAGGCAGATTATTTCAACGAGTAATGATAAAGTTTTTGAAATATTTGAAATAATTTTAAAATCCTGATCTTGTCTGTGATTTTAACATTCAGACGAACAGTTTATTTTTGGACCCATTTCAAGGCTTTTTTTTATTTTACTGGTTGTGATGAATATATTTGTTAGTATTTTAAGGGGGTGGAAAAATGCACATTGTCAAACTTTGAGGAAGTGATTTCTTATTTCCTAAGCACTGCTGTTTGTACAAACAAACAAGGATAACATGGATAGGAATTGATTGAAATATTGTATTTAATAAATATTTTAAGTGAATGGTAGCTGGATTATCATATATCAAATATCCAGAAAAATTTCTTTTTAGTTAAGATCTATAACTTTAAGAAGTATGCTTATAGTGTTAGCTTGTTTAATGGTTAAATGGAATTTTATAACTTTTCATTGACTGTCTCACCTGGCTGGCACATTCTCAATAGTTTTCAACTCAATAATTTGAATTATTTTCTATTACCGCCTGTTCAGTTTGATAATCGGTGATACCATTTGATTGCTTCATAGCAAGCTCAACTTGAACGTGTAGTTCATCGTTGTTTTGAAAACTTTAGAGAAATCTCAGCCTTCGTCACCACCATTGCCCACAATTCTCAAATTCCTCAAACAATCACTGTTCAAACAAAAGTTGGAAGAATATTGACAATTCAAGGAGTCAAGGGTGCCCGAAGTCACCTTCTGTATGCTGGATTAAGAGGAAGATTGCGGTCAAGTCTAGATATGTCTGTCACAGGAGGGGGGGGCGCATTCGTAAGTTGGCCAGATTTAATGCATCTAATCAGAGAACATGTGTGCCGATACTGAAGTACATTCTGTCTGAGGTTCACCGATACCATCCACTTTGGCCCATAGCATTACTATAATATCCACCACCGCCAAAGGTAATCACAAATGTCCTGCTCGATAAAGGTCTCGAAGACGATCCTAAAGGATCATGTGGCCATACAATAAGCGGTCGATGGAGCGAGCGGTGATGCTACGTTCAGACTTAGCAATTTGGTTATATGCGAAATCCTGGACAAGGATTTGCCTCTCCGTAATTTTATGCATATGCAGCTTAAATGTGCCGAGTCAGAACGAGGAAGTGAACTGTTCGTTGTTGTAAATCCTGTGGATTTGTAGAGGCTACAGGGCACGGGCTAGTCGGACAGGCCGGAAAATGTTTCGTCTCCACATTAAATGTACCGACGTCCGACTGGTATCCTGGTCTTGTCTGATTTGCATGTCCTGCATCCTCCAACCGACAGAATTGTCTGCTTACCGCAATAGTCAATGTGTGGGCTAGGATGTTTGTACTGGACCAGCCCCCGAATAAAAGTGGATGTCTGTGTGCTTGTTGCAGTGCCATGCACCGAAGAGATATTATTGAAATTAATGGATTCGATGACAGCCTAAGAGGATTTATCTCAATTCTGTCGAGAGGAGGAACGGTCATCTATCAGAAAGAGTTATTGAGAACAAGGCTTTCGATGATAATTGTATCAAATCCAAATACGTCGCAATTAGCTGGTTTTCACCGCAGGTTTTCATGTTTTTTCAAACGGATGAGTGAAGTTTAAGCTGTGTTGGTCCTGAAGAATTTCACTAGCAGAAATAATTAAATCAATCAAATTTAACGGTGTTTCATCAAAGTAAAATATTAGCAACATTAACTACAGACCGACCACAAATTTGCAACTTTCGACTGTAGCATCACTCAATTTTTTGGCGGAGCTTTTAAAAAAGTCATTAATAACATTGTCAGAGCCATGAAAATCGTTTTCCGCGTGTCGACAAAAAGTTGCTCCCGTGTACAGTATTTCCCAGTAATAATTTTCCACGTGCGCCTAGTACTATCCAGTGAACTGATTATCCGGCGACGAATTCCCGAGAGCTACTGTATGAAATTATGAAATCCTTCGTATCATGATTGAATGACAAAGCAAAATAGGAAAGCAACATCAGTACCACAATGATGATGCGTGGAGAACGGTCAAAGCCAGGGGATACCTTCTTAAGGACTGAAGCTTGGCGCGATGGCATTGCTAACCAGGAACAGAGTATCCAACGAAGCCTGCTGACAATCTCTTTTAATATTTCTTTAGGCGTTCACCAGCACTGACAGCGAGGATTTACTTTATTCTGCCAATATTTTTCGCCCTCCACGCACTCAAGGTTTTTCTTTACTGATTCTCCTGTGCCAGGCGAGAGTTATTAATTAGCGTAAATGGCAGGCGTGATGTCGAACACAGACTCCCTGCAAGCTGGAAAGAGGCGAATGGCTTTTTTCGGGAAGTATTAGATATATTGAAAACGATATCCTTGGATGATTTCCATTGCCTGGAGCATCTTTCTTTGTAGTTTAATGTCGCATTTGAGTAATTTATCTTCTTGTGGAAATGATGTATTAATTATTCTCTTTCGCCAGGTAAATTGAATGATTATCTGGGAGTTCGCGTAGTTTCCGTGTATCACATTGGTTCATCATAGATCGTTTTTCATGTTTAAGTGAAATGTTTGGCATTACCAATTGCCTCTTTAACACATGACTGAAATAGAGCTAAAAGTCTGGCTACTGGAAAAATCCAGTGAATGAAAGCATTTTGTGCATCTTGAGTCGAGAGTTTTTTACTTTCAGTCTATCTAAATTGTTCAAATTAAAGAATTTAATCGATTAAAGCAAATTCATAGTAACTAATGCATTTTACTTTATTCTTCTCATTACAGGGGCTTTGGATTCATAACATTCGGTGATGCCGCTAGTGTAGATAAAGTTTTAGCTCAAAGTACTCACGAATTAGATGGTAAAAAGGTAAAAACAAACATCCAACAATTTTTTTCGTCCAAACTTGTTTTGTCATTCTCGAACTTTTTTAATTAAACAAAAATCTGTAATATGGACAGAAGAGCAACGTCACAGCCATGCATTCCGACAACATTTTTCAGTCGTTTGTGCAGAAAAATTGTTTGGTTTTGTTGCGCTTAAAACAATTCACAAATAGATTGACATCAAAGGACAATGAAAAATGTGGAAAAATGTCATCGCTCTATGGAAATGTATGACTATGTCCAGGATTCGTTTGAAAACCAATGCGTTTGTTAAAGTGCAACCATATTAATCTACCTATGATTGGTGGGAAATGTGTGCTGAATAGTGATGTGTTTTTTTGGTTTGCAATAGAGGTGCGAGGCTACGTGGGACACAAGACTTAAAAGAATAATCTGATTTGTTTGTTTGTCGATTGATGAAAAAGAATAGCTTCAATTCTGTATTTTGTGTCCAATACTGTAGACATGTTCGATAAAATACTTTGAAATTCATCTCCAAACTGTGGTCACTGCAATATTTTTTGAGATATGATCGCTAACTTCTCTTTGTTCAACCCTAGCCGAAATCAATTCAAAAGCATATTTCGCATTTCTGTATTAACAAAGATGTATTGTTTTAAAATATGACTTTGTTTTCCATTACATTTTATTTATTATATTTTACAGAATCGCATTGTGAAGTTCAGTAAAATTTTCGAACAGAAGTATACAAAAGCATACAACAAAATGTATATTTGGCTAAAAAATATCTTTGAAAAGTTGTGCAAAATTTGTCTTAGTAACATTTTTCCAGTATTTTTCTTCTTTTTCTGGCAGTGCCAGATCTTTTAAAGCTGGGTCGAAAATCGGTAAAATATTATATGTATATTGTTCTGTTTTTCTCGTCACCTGAATTACCTAACATGCAAAATAAAATTTTGATGGACTCCCAAGCATTTTACGCGTATTTCAATGGTTAGGATTTCATTTTTATAATTTTCCAATAAAAAGTTTTCGCACCAACTCGAATTTGTGCAAATAATATCCTGTTTTGTTCTCTACTGCATTTTTTAAACTAGCAGGATTTATTTCACTGGGAATTTCAAATATAAATTCTACCGTAGTAGTGATTTATGACATATGGTGCTAAACTTTAAGGATACTTAGTAAAAATGTTATTCTTGATGTACACATGGACTGTTTCTTTTGAATTTAAGGCTCTTTAAACGATAGTTTCTTCAATAACATTTTAACTTTTGTTTATGTAATCGTCTCAATTTTGAAATGTGCTAATTCCGTGCAAAAAAATTTAATTTTTGGTGTCCATGCTGAAGAATGGGCATGACAAATGTTTATCACACTCAACTTTGCTAAATAAAATTCAATGTATCAAAAAAAATCAACCCTCAAACGACTAAGTACACTGTAAATTTGATTTAAAAGTGAACCTGCACCATTTCCATTAATTTTTAATGTGATAGTAAGAATCATTCTTTCCAATCATGGATTATGTTTTTGCAAATAGATATTTTGCTTATCTGTTAGATTTTTTTTACTCTTCTTATTTGAAAAGTCCTGGAATCATCGCTGTTCATAATAAAAGATAAAAATCTTTACCCCTTCAATCAAGTCGACATTCACATGGTAAATTCGCAAGATTCACATTCTATCTTTTCGCTCACGCGTTACAGTCAGATTGTCAGCAATTTTAAAAATTTCGCTTAAAACTACCAACAAAATGAGAAAAAGCAAAATCCCTTCTCAGAATTTTATTATGTTTAGTCTAAAAATTCTCTTGCGTGTGAAAAGTCAGCAAAATGTTCCCGCTAATGGCTTTTCATTTTCTTCAGCTGGCCCTCATTCAATTCATTAGTTCTTTTGCCATTTATAAGACGATTTCTTTTTTGCATTTCAGCTGAAATTCCACTCTTTTAAAATGTAGATTTGAAACGTTCGCATCTTGTTCCGCTTTGAGAGTGTTTTAAGAACTTGAGGAAAAAAATCCAGTCCACTAGCAAGAAGATTCCACCCTGATGGAAGTAAAGCGTGAAATATAAAAGTATTACCCTTAATGATGTTTTTCCAGTAATTGGTTTTCGTAGATCCATTTTCATTGAGCATTGTCGTCCTTCAACTTGTTCACGACCTGGAATCGCTCGAGCTGGAAAAGAATTGATTTTAGTGGTAAGTCAGAGGGAGTCAGAAAGATAGAATGTAAGCCTTGAGTGTTGGTCGCTGTTGTCATGAAGGGTGGAGATTCTTTAGGGTTTGAGAATGAATTTGACTCATTTTTTTCGCAGAAGAATTTGCGCTGCTTTCAAATTATCAGCGCGGCAAACTGACTTTTTATCGGTTAGTTTTCAAACAATTTTCATTTTCGTTTAGTTGAGCTAGATCAGTTTGCATACAACCTATTATTTTGTGCAAAAGTCGTAATGTAACTGATTTGAAGTATCATCGTCCATTCGTGATTGTCCGCGCATATCTTCATCAAAGTGGGACTCAATACCTTCCGCAGACATGACTGCAAAGAGCTCATTACATTAACATCAGCCTCTGACCGACAACGGTCCATCGAAGCATATAAGCAAAAGTTACAGTCGGGTCCATTCAAAATTTAATTACACTTCAGATCGGGTGAGTCCGGCTAGATCTGCTAAAGCCAAACAGTTTTACTTCGCCTTTGCCGCAGTCATATTATACTAATAACAAGAAAATGCATTAGATTAATTACAACCCGGCTGCTATTGAAAAACGCGCAATCTGCAGGAACTCCGCCTCGGACAAATCATCAATACCCACATTTTCCATACAGTCAGTGATTTTTCCATCGGTCACTGCGTCTCACCCACCATCCCGGTATTTCATTGAAAATACTTTTCCAATACTTTGCGCAAGAAGGGAGCGCCACCAACAACAAGCCACCCGTCCAATACCATTCAGGACATTCTCATTTTCCTATCGCTCAGGCGAAATGAAAAATTCTCGTAAACGAATTAGAGTGAAAGTTCTTTTTTAAATTAATAACGATATAATCCTTTTATATTTATTACCCTCTTGCGCGTTGTCGAAGCGATTCCAAGGCCATTGTTACGATTATATTTATTTCATTAATTTTTCGCTGTTCTTTCCAAGTCCCGGCTGTTGTGATGAAAGACCCAATTCATATCCTTTCAAAGCTGGTGAATGGTGTTGTTGGGGTCAGTGGGAGCCCTTTCTGTTTGGTGGGTGGCAAAGAAGGACGTTGCGTGGAAAAATACAAACAAAGAAAATTGTAAATCATAAAGTTTTGATGATTTGAATTTTTCGGAGTTGTAGAGCGATTGTCTGGCTGGTGGTGGATTGGTTTTAGCAATTGTAGGCTCTTTAAAAGATGGACGATTGTTTCTCATGTCCCATTAGAGTATGATATGTTTCCCTTTTTGGCTTGCTCTAAGAAGTTTTGAAAGAAATGGGGAAGGATCAAGTCAAGTACAGTATTATGGAAAGCTTATGGTTGTTCATGTTTCGGCAAAGTTTGTGGGGAATTTTTAAAATCGGTTTTATAGGGCAAGAAATAAATCAAGTTTGCGTTTGACACCAAGCTAATAATTGTCATAGATTATGTGAAGATACTTTCGGGAAAATTTGATCGTTTAAAAGGATTAGCTAAGAAAAAGTAGGTATGCTAGGATTATCCTTTTAGATTTTAAGTGCATTTGGTTTCAAGTTTCAAGCAAATAAATCAAGAAAATGTCAAATGAAAACAAACGAATTAATGTTAGAAAACTTTGGGACAGCAATTACTTTTGAATCATAATCAATTGTACTTTAAACTGAGAAGTTTCAAAGGTCATCTGTTATGGAGGTGGCAATTTCTAAATGGTTGCTATGTGTGTGTTATCGAAAATTTGTAGTCGTTGCATAGTTTCTGGCCGTTTTCCCATCATGCTTATTTCAAGATTTTTTCACCGGCTTCATTTTGATTTTTTCTTTCAACGGTTTGAATATCGGTTTCTATAAAGTTGAATTTTGTTAAGGACAACGACATCTGGCATGGTTCGTGTGAATATGTGCGTAGCAAATTTCATTCTGAGAATGAAAAGAGGAGGAAACGTACTGCTTAGATGAAATACTTTTCGTTTTTCACAATAGATTATTTGGCGCTGTTCGCAAGTCAAGTTCTCAATTAAGGCGACGATTTGAAGATTGGAAAAAAAATTCGTTAAGATACGTTAGCACACAGAGGACTTTATTATTCACCAAAAGCGCCTAATTTTCAGTTGCTGGTATAATAAACGTGGAATCATCATCATCAATGGCGCACCAGCCGAAATCGAGCCTTGGCCTCCCAAAGGCACTGCCTCCAACTGTCTCGGTCCAGCGACCGCGTTCTCCAATAAGCGAATCCCAGCAAGGATTCGCTGTCGTTGTCAACTGTGGAACGTGGAATGTTGATTGTGAATTCAAAGGTCTTTTTTCTTAATGTTAATATCGAAAAAAGAAATGGGTTTTTAAACAGCACACAAAATGTTGTCTCAAATTTCACATTTACCGAAGACAAATTAGCCACATCTAAACCATTTACATAAGCACATAATACAAATCCTTTCGTGGATCTACACGATACGCACTGAACTCTTGAATTGTCATCTGAACGCGGTAAATGGCCCAGTTATCACCATCGTAAATAACGATTATTGCCCACTACGATTATTTAATCTATTTCTAAATTGCATGTAATTTTTCATGTGAACGTGTTGAAATTGGACAGGTCCTTGTCGAAACAGCCCCCAAACCCTTTACACTGCCTGTTCGTGTACACACAATCGTATTTATCCTCCTACGCTTCGTAATGCCAGCATTACTGTCTATTGCCACCTAGTGGCTGGAATACAGGAATCTCGATTACATCCTGGCCCTCATTGTTTCCTACGATTTTATTATAGTAATTTATTTACGTATCCTTTTTTATATCACGCACTGGTCATGTTTTATTTACGGTGGCGTACGGATAGTGATACAATGAAAAAGCCCGCGGCTAGGGTAGTTTGGGGAGAATGTATCTAATGGCGAAGGTGATTGCCGACACGGGTGGTAGTTGTCGCCTGCAGTGCGTCCTTTCCAAACTCTTCTTCTTCTTTTCCTGCTTCCTTACCAACGAAATTGTCTCATTCCTTTGAAATTTTTTCTCACTTTTGTTTTATGATTTGCTTCGTGTTGGAATGCGACACGAGCTCCAACGTTTTTTGCTCGCGTTTAATATCTTAAATCATTCAAATTGTTTTCTTTCGTAGATGTTTTCTTTTAAAGACTCGGGATCTTTGACGTAGGCCTCAAAAACGAATTAATCTTATTAAATATGCTTTCCAAGTTTACAAAGCTGAGGATATTACATTCCAAAAAAATTTAAATGTTGCTTGTATTCTTTAAAAGTCTTTTGTAAATTATTTCAAACGATAACGAAAAAAACTAAGGGTAATAAGTCACAAAAATATTTCTCATTCGAAAAAAGGACTTCAGCCATGCATGACTCTCTCTACAAAATGAAAAACAAAACCATGAATAGACGTAACAAAACCTAAATTATCGGTTCTCATGTTTTAAAAAATTGATTCCAAATTTAAGTTGAACATTTTGATCCTTTTAAATTTACGTGGCACGCAGAACTTTTGTACAAATATCACAATCAAGTTGGATTTCTGAAATGTTGTGATAAAATGTTAGGATTGATAATTTTCCATAACATGTTATGTCATGAATGTTCGGAATAACAATATTATTGCATTTTTCTATTGCAGGTCGACCCTAAAGTAGCGTTTCCTAGGCGAGCACATCCAAAGGTGAGTATCAGTTTAACAAAAATTCCTTGCGAGCTTTCGTGATTTCAACGAAATGTGAATGGTTGTAAATAACACATGCCATCATCTCAATTTTGATGATATTTTCGTTGAGACGATATTGATTTTGTTGAAAAACCTTGAACACATCTATGTCTTTTAAGGAAACAATTTGAACCCCCACAAACCTTAGGCAAATCGTGAATATTTTTTGAAATAAATCCGCAGTGTTTTCACTTATTAATATTGTTCAATTATATCTTAAATGTTCACTTATTCTAAAAAGTCAATGTTGATTTAATTCTATGACTGATTTTAGTGAATGCTTAAAATGCTGTTGCGTGTGTAGGGACTGTGTGAAAAAATTCATTAGCTAGTCGTTAAATAGGTGCAGACTGACTAAAGTAAAAATGCTCACATAAAGAATATCAATAAGAAAAAAATATTTCAATATTTTTTCTACGCAGAAATAATATTATCCTATGCGCCTAAAGTTTTGATAAAAATTTTGAACCAGATACAGTTGATGATTTTCCCACCGTTTTCATTCGAACGCAGACATCTATAAAATTTCATATTCATATTCACAGAAGTATCTAAAACCACAAAAAAAATTCTAAGAACACAAATGAGTGCAAATCCTTCATATCCTGCTAAAAGATTGTGTTCAAACAGTACAAACTCTCCGGAATTTCATTTTCTTGCATTATTAACGTACTTATCTACATTGTATCTGATTGATAAAGCCGTTCAATGGTGTTATCATTTTTTATTGAATTTTCAATAGCGCTGTGCTCTGTTCAGGTGTATAAGAGCCAATCGAGACAAGAAGCAAAAATGTTTTTACGTTTTTTCAAAATAAAAACATCTCAGCTTTCCTGAAAACTACTATCGTACCGCCAAGGAGCACAAAGCGATTTAAGATGAGAAGAAATACGAAAAGCTTGAAAAGAAAAGTTGTCTTCCGCCTTAGGATTCATCTTGGTGCTTAGACAGACTTATGTCTGCAAGGCCGACAAAGTCCTGTTTGGCCATTCCAAGATATGCACTGTCCTCCTGCAATTGTGTTGGAAGCAACAAAATGCCAGCCAGGACTTTGGAAAGTGGGATATATGCAGAGGTAAAGCGTATCTGTAAATTAGGTTGGGTCCAGCACCAAGAAGAGATAGAGCTCTCTGTTCGAGTTTGATATGCAAATGAACTAAATTGTGTACTAGAGCCAAGTTCTGAGCCCACATTTGCATCTTTTCAGGCTTTGCATTAAGTTTGTTGTTTTTTATTGGATCACGTGTCGAAGATCGTCGTAGTGATAGTAAATGAGATGTGATGGTTTGTGAAAGCTCTTATGGTATTTTCAAATATTAGCGATCTGCTTTTACTGTTTATTATTAAAAAAAATACTCACTGATGCTGCACAATCATAATTTAAAAGCAATTCCTTACATCAAAAAGAACAATCTAAAATTCTTGAAGTACAAACAGTAAAATCATTTCACGAGCTCACATGCCATTAAATATTTACCATTCTCAATGTTTATCCAACATCTAACATTCTCCACCTGTAAGTTCAACATCAAACTCTATAATTCTTACACTGATCCCGCATGAAAAAAATATGAATTCTGTTTCGCGTGTAACTGCATTATAACGATATCAAAAAGTTTTCTAGCCTTTTCGTGTTCCTAAGCAGATCCTTGCCAATGGTGAAGTGAGCCCTACATTCGTTCCGACCAGTTCTCTCCGAGCCTTGCAACCAACTCCTCCCTGCGAAGGACGACGATGAAGTTTTACAAGTACTTTACTTTTGTTTCGTTTTCAGAGCTGGGAGGAGCTGGGTGGGGCTGGAGACGGCGTGAATGAAATATACAATGTTAGTTGATATTAAGAAACACTCAAATGTTGGATGAAATCGTGATGATGTATGAAACGAAGGTAGATATGTATCTTGCTTCATTAAAGGAAAAAAGCGAAAATTCAGTCATATATGTTTAGTTCCTTCAAATATTTTCACCACATACATGAATACTGATAGCCAATTAAATTGAACTGAAACCGAATTAGAATGAAAAGTAAAAGCTTGCATTCATGTTCATCTGCTGAACACAAATAAATAAAAGCAAGGGTTTAAAATTCAAATATCACAGGCTCCTTTTTTAAAAAATAAAGTCTCCAACGATTACATAAAGCCTGCCGAAATATGTTTTGTGCTTTGAAAACCAATGAGAATTGACGACAAATCTTAGCGGACATTTACTTTCATCTTGCCTTGTACCCAATTTCTTTCACCGAATTCACCTACCTTCATTTCCATCCACGTGGATTTTCTTCGGTGTTGGAGATTTCTTATTAAAAGCATTCAAGATGCCAAACTATCGAACAAAAAATACACACTCATGAAAACACAAGTTCTGCACTTTTCCTGCCTTACATTGGATTCGCTTCCCAAGAACTATATGGAAGTTTCTCGTCGACTTAGAGGAAAGTTATCGAGGTAGCATACTTACTTGTAAAAGAATATTTTTCCTTGGGAGTACTTAAAGAATTTGTACATATGTTTATTTGGGAAACCTAGGGGAGAAGCCATAAGTGCTTCCTAAGTTCAACTCTTTCTAGATGACCAGGCTATTTTGCGTGCTATGCAACGAGTAGTCATGAAATAATATAAGGAATCAAGCTAGGGAGTTTTGATGTTACACAACATTTTGTTTTGGTCTGGATATTTTGCCTTGAATTTGCAGCTGCTCTTATTATTTGTAAACCAAAAATATAATGATATGTAAAAAATTGAAAATTAAAAAATAATGGTTTTCTGGTGATCAGTTCCTTTCCTTAATCAGCTGAAATTTTATAGACTCTAAACCAAAACTGTAGGAAAAATCGCTGGAGCATGATGTCCAAATCCTCTATACTGGATACTGTCTCTTCTTTAGTCAATACACACTATTGCCGATCCTTCCAGGAAATATCACCCATTTTACATTGTAAAACTCAAATGAATACTCACAAATTCAATGAATATTTCCAAAGAGCAACTCAATTTCCACACGAACCTAAGTTGTTTTGCCAAAATTGAATAATCTACGAATCTGCGTATTTTTCCTCATAAGCTTCCGAAGCTTCTTCATCACGCAAAATTACCAACTTGCTTTCCAGAAGCCAATAAAAATCTATTGTATCTTGTTTCGAACTCAACAATTCTTCGCCGAAATGCCATGAACATCTGCCACTGGTTGTCGGGCCCATAAATAGCATTTTTGTGTCCTTAAGCTCTCGGCCTGGATGTTGTAGATTCGCTTATTTTTTCAACATCCATTTCACAATTTCTTTGCAACAATGCTAGCATGGGATCATGTTGTGGGTAAACTGTTACTCAGTTTTTAAAGAGAACCAAATGAAAAAGGGCATCGTGGAAAGGAAGATGGATAAAATATCCAACACCTCGTCAACGGCGAGCGTCGCATTGAAATAGCTGGCCGCTCTGTTTTAGGACTAATAAAAACGCAAATATGCAAATTTTTGTTGTGGCCCAAGGAAATTTTAAAGGAGTCAACGAATCTGTAAGCTAAATAAAATATCGTGAGCTGGATCATTATTTGCGGGAGCATTAATGGCACTAATTTGCTAAGTCACCAGAAAACGAAGAAAAATTGATAGTGTTGTGCTGGCAAGATAATGGCGATGAATAGGGTATTGTGGATCACGGAAATATGTTTTTATTGTAATTAAAATGGAAAGAATTGTTGATCAAAAGTGAGCCCAAAGAAAAATTCGATGAGTAATATGGAGCTTTTTTAAAATTATTTCGATAACAATCACGGTTCAGAGTCCTTGAATTGAAGTGGCAATGCTTTCTGATCATAACTTGTGCAATTTGCCATTTGTATTAGTTTGTTTCGTGCTACGCTGGAGCTAATGTTATGTTTGTCAAGGCGTAAGTGTCCATCCCCGTCATTTAATTGCACACTAGATTACATATTATACCACATGTGAGGTATACAATTAAAGTTTCACTCAACTTTCGCAATAGCTAGCACCATTGTTGGAAACTTTCTCACATGTGTCGTATAATCCGGGCTATTTATCAAGTGGATCGGACCAAAGCACAACGACAACTTTTGGCTCCCACTGTGCCTCACTCACCTATGTGTCCACCTGATGTACACTTAAGTGCAACCCATACACTATTTTTATTCATGTCTTGAGAAGTTTGTCCTTTAATTTAAGAGACTGGAAACATTTCAGGTCCAGCCCACAATGGACATCGCTTTTAACTTCAGCCAAGGGAGGCCAGGCCAGCAGTCGGTTCATGTAGAACGAAAGTTCGAAAATCAAAAGTACTGGAAGAGACGTGTCAGTGCATAAGTTTCAGGACCTCCCGCACCGCTACCTGACTTGCTTGCCGGCGTAGTTCTATGTTGCTCGTTTAATCCTGGTGGCTAGCAGCTAAGAGAGATTGTTGTCCTGGCTTCGACAGATGCCAGTTGAATACAAAAATGGGGTTCCAGTGAAGCTCCTCGCAATCAGCCCATAACAGATTGCAATCCGTAGCTGTCACTACACATTATTTTTGCGAAGGACTAGTTACTCCACCCCCTTTTATCATTCTGCTGTCTGCATCCTACCTCCCAAGGATATGGATCAGCTTATTTCGGACAATAGTTTTCTAATCGAAGCAATCAGTCCGTAGTCCTGCTGGTCCCCGTGATGTCGTTCCGGGTTGCGCCAACCACATCGGTAGCTTACGTTTGGTCAGGACTCTAATGTTTTGATTGAACATTAAAGGTGTGGATTAACTTTGCGAAAAGTTTCCTCATCGCAAACATTGGACAGGACGTAGGTTAAGGAAAGCACTTGAACATTTACTGAAGGAGAAACAGTGAGGCAAGAGAGGACTAAAGTGCTGGTTTTTGTCTCAGTGGGTGTGTTAATTACGTTTGTTGCGATATGTCGAGGCGGAAATGAAGAAAAGCATTGAAAATTAAAATCTAAACGAGTGAACGAGCAACTTTTCATATGAATTGTGATTTTTCATTATGATACTCGAGGAGGATTATTTTTGGGAATTCACTAGAGAGAACCAATTCAAAATGTCTTGCGACAGGATGTGTTTCATCGAAATAATTTTGAATGCTCTTGGTTTGGTTTTGATTTAAATGAACTAGTAGAAACAATAAGGACTTTGCTCATGTTGAACATATAGGTTTTGTTACATTGTGATTTATATGGCAGGAAATTATATTTGCTAGCTGGATAGAACTAAATTTTTAATATATTTTCACCTGAATGTTACTGAAAAAGTTCTATTTATTATTAAGTAGAAATAGCTACCTTAGTTTACGAATTTTCGAAGACTCATTTTGAATGGAAGTCATATCAAAATCAACTGATTAGTAAACGAAAATGATTCAAAATTCACTCGAAACTCTTCTTATTTGCTTTGACGGGAAACGTCTTTCAAGAATCGCCTATCAGTCTATTCCTAGAAAGCTTTCAATCAAGAAATGCTAAACAATTACTTAGCAAGAAGAAGTTGATCGTGGGAGAATTCATGTTGTTCTCTAAAATCTTTGCATATAGTCTTAGAAACGCTTTCCCGCACAAGAGCACCAAAATAATTTTATGTAAAGCATATTATTCAAATATTTCATGCAAGAGTACCAAAGTTTGTAAAATACATTCCATTCGATAAAATTAGTGAAAACTTGATCTTTATAAGCTTATTTTGCATTTCAATCTCTTGGTTATTCTAGTTCAAAAATAATGATTAAATGTGTTATCAATAGTTTCTAGGAAATATAGCAAAAAGTTTAATCATCCAGTTCCCACTTTGCAAGATCTAAACAAAATTCAAAATTTTCTCCCAAATTATATTTCAATTGATTCTCAATTCATTTTTTCCTGAAAAGATAACAAAAAGTAGAACACTCCGCAAAAATGATGGAACAACGTGATGTCGTAATAGTTCATGTATGGTTGAAATGGAAAACGTTATTGAAAAGACAACATGACATGAAATAAATTCAAGTCAATTTTTCCTTGGAAACCGCGACCCATATCGATAAACATCAAGATAGGGTATGAAATTGATAGTGAGTCTTCGAGTATTTTCACAAAACCCGTTGGCACTCAGTGAAGGTAACATTCCAAAACAGATGATTTTTGCATTAAATAATGTTTGTGTTAATGGTTTCTTAAAATGGAATGACTATGGAAATAATTTTTTATGAAAAGCATGTTTGTAGAAATTTTTAATTGAAAATAACAAATTTATTACATACAATTTCTATTCGGTTTTCTGTGACTACTTACAAATCGAAATAAAAATGAAATGAATACTTCTCTCAATTCATCGTATCATGTTTAGTGCTCGCTACGTAAACAAAACCTACTTTTCACGCTGGGTTATATATCATTGGACAGCATAGTGACACACATTCCCAAGGGATCTTGAGGTCGATATAACAAAATAAGAAGGCGCCATTCATGATGAAGACATGTAACGAGCTGCCTTACTTGTGGCTGTGCTACTAGCAAAAGGATGTCGATCGATTTGTTCGATTTTAGAAAAAGACAAGCCCTAAAGTTATGAAACAATATTTTGCTGGGGCAAGCAAAGACCTAGTCGTCTATGTAGCAAATATATGTGACGTGGTACCTTTACATTTCCACTATATAAAGAAAGATTTTTCAAAGCCATATTTGAATTGGAAACGATTTAAGAGGGCTTTTTCATGGACATTCATTTTTCACGTATGTTAAATTGTTAGTTTTTGAATCTCAATCACACTATCCCGTTTTACGCGACTTCTGAGATTCGCAGTTTTTCTTTTTCATCCCCGCGCGCATCGGCGTGTTCGGTTAACGACAAGTTCGAAGGTGTTCCGTGGAACTGTTTCACATGCGCAGCTAGCGTTGCCAGACGTTTCGTATTTCCCGGGACATCCTGTATTTCAGGCAGAGACAGACTCTGCTCCGTATTTCAATATTATTCGATTAAAATACGCACCGCGTCGCGCATGACTCCGACGGCAAGCTGCGATCCGCGCGCATGAGAGCATGAGGTATCAGCAAACGAACAGTGTCCGTCCGATTAAAGCCACCCTCTTATCCTCTTTAGACTCCCCTGAGCCTCTTTAGACTTTCCTTAGCCCTCTAAGACTCCCTCTTAGCTCCCTTATTTAAGCTCCTTTAGACTCCCCTTACCCCCATTGGACTCCTTCTTAGCCCCCTTAGATCCCCCTTAGGCCTATTAGACTCCCCCTTAGACTCCCCCTTAATCCTCTTAGACTCCCTCGTAGCCCTATAAGACTCCCTCTTTGCCATATTAGACTCCCTCTTAGACCCCTTAGACACCCTTTGCTCCCTTAGACTCCCCCTAGCCCCCTTAGACTCCCCTTAGCCTTATATTTTCAGTAGAAACAACAATGAAAAAGATTCAGATTCTCTATCAATTGTTGGAATGCATGCTGAAATGCACAAGTTTCGCGGAAAGATGGAGCAAAGATTGAAAGACAACTTTTTTGAAAGCCGAGCAAAACAGATAACAAGCGGAGTATCTAACTATGCCAAAGAATCTATCGAAAACGATTTTCGACAGCTCTACACAAATTTCATAGAATGATTTCTCAGAAAGCAACATCCTTTCCAAGATGCTATTTTTAAATTTGAAATCACCCATAAATTATGAACATTTTCAAAAAGCTGCAGAACTTTTAAGGATCGATCTATTAAAGGACTCGTTATACGAAAAATTTCAAATTATTAAAAAAAAAACTGAAAATTGCAACGTCTTTTGATGACAAAAGCATGAGTGCTATTGAAAAGTGGAAGGAAATAATGGAAGGATTTTGCAGGAGTGGAATCTCTAACATTTTTCTAGTTATATCGATTATCTTTAGTATCCCTAGTTCCACCTGGTTTGTAGAGAGGATTTTTTCGCAGATGGCATTAAAATGGACTGATGTGCGCAACAAATGTACTCCGGATTTGATAAAGAGTGAATTAACGACCGCTTCCAACTATGATTATAGCTACATTGAATTTCACAAATAGAATAGAATAGAAAATAATCAAACAAAGATATGTTAAAACTTACACGAACTCCTTTGAAATATAACTATTAACTAGCAATAAAAACAACATAAATTTCATGTTTTCTATTTGTCCCGGTCAAAAATGAAGAGTTTAAAGCTAGTAACGGCTGGTTCAGCCGATTAAAAATTCGTGACAATTGGCACAGCATCCTAGAAAGTGGAGAGGCTTCAAGTGTTGACAAAGAAGTTGCATCCAGAAAAACTCAAGAAACTGATTGAAGATGGTGGCTACTGCAGCCAAACCATTTTCAATGTAGACGAAACCGGTCTTTTTTGGAATAAAATGCCTAAAAGAACTTTTATTGCGCATGAAGAGGAAACCTTTCCAGGTTTTAAAGCCGCCAAAGATCGATTGACAGTGATAGTTGGTGCGAATGCAGCAGGTGATTATAAATTGAAACCTCTCTTAGTTTATCGCTCAGAAAATACAGGAGCCTTAAAAAACAAATCTAAAGCTAGTTCGCCCGTCATTTGGAAATTTAATGCGAAAGATTCTCTGTTTGAAGACTGGTTTGGCTATCATTTCATTCCTGAAGTCGAACGTTATTGCCAATTGAAAGAAATTTCGTTTAAGGTGATGCTACTAATTGACAATGCACCAGGTCATCCCCCTTCAACTCTACAAGTTGTACGAGTATTTTTGCCACCAAACACTACCAGCTTGCTCCAACCAATGGGCCAGGGAGTCACTGAAAAATTTAATGCTTACTACACAAGGCGATCATTTGTACATCGAAATGAAGATGAGACAAAATAGCGAGCTTTCTGTCAGAGACTTTTGGAAGCAATCCAATATTTTAGATACTGTAAGAATTATTGGACAATCGTGGAATGAGATTTCATGAAAAACTTTGAATAGCGTCAGAAAAAGCTGTGTCCATTTTTTTCACCCCAGAAACCCAAGGAGAATGAGCCTCAGATCCTGAATAAATCGATGGTATAATTAAAGAAGTGGTCGATATTGCCAAGCAATTAAATTTAGAGGTGGATGATGATGACGTCCCCGAATTGCTGGATTCACACAGTCAAGAGCTAACAATTGACCAGCTCATAGAAATGCGTGAGCATGATTAAGACATTGAACAAACTGATTGGTTAGACTCAGTTGAATCGGAAAATCAAATGACGATTTCAAACTTAACAAAAGGCCTCAGTACAATTGAATTGGGGTTACAAATTTTAGAGAAAAAAAAGATTGCAATGAAGAGCTCGTTTTCACTACAAAACAGGGAATAAAAAAAGTACTGGCATGCTACGAGGAAATTTTAAGTGAGAAAAAGAAAAACTTAACTTGTCAGACGACATTGTTAAACTATATGAAGCCTTCGACATCAAAATAACTTCGGTTCGCGTTGTTTTATTTATGGTACTGCAAATTGTTTCTTTCATCTTACATTTTATTAAACATGTTTCTTCTAAATTATTGTTTTACTTAGACTATTGTCCCAATTACACAAACTATATACGTATTTATATGCAAAGTTGAACCCGGACTTACGCGAATTTGACTTACACCACTTTGTCCCACACATCGGGTAAGTCCGGGATATTACTGTATGAACTTAATTTCAAATTGCACAGCCTTATCATGTGATTACCTTTAAATTCAGTAACAAATACTTCCCTTTCGTTCAAACTTCAAACATAATTTTGACTGACGAATGAAAAACCTAACAAGCTGCCTACGTTTCGTATTTTTTCTTCAACTTCCGAAGAAATAGCATTTCTTTAATTAAGATAAACTGTTTCTTTATTGTTACTTGCGTTTGTGTTTATTCAGCTTATTTTCTCATCCTTCGCGTGTCCTCTAAACTTACCCTATTGTGTCGCCGTGGTTTGCATTCATTTCAGTTTTTCGCGTGGTCATCCTTATTTTTCTTCGTCTTACATTTTTTTGTAGTTATATTTGAATTTTTAATGGGAAAATAAATTGCTTCCTAGATAAATATTGTACCCGAACGGGAAAGAAGAGTACGCAGCAAATGAGACGACGGCAATTTGTCCAAACAAACGGCACGAAGATTTCGCAAATACGATGCCCCAGTGCCATAGCTCGAGACCCAAAGGACCATAAAGTGTGGCCTTTGCCAACGAAAAGGAATACACCAGCAAAAAGAGAGACCATTCATAAAGATTTCGTAGGGATCAAATTAAAAATAGCATTTGACGCAATTACCGCAAACCATTCTCTTATTGTAATCATGCGTGCCCAAACTTATTCGAAAGTTCACCCGGACCATAAACCAAATTGAGAGGGAGCCACAATCTTGGGACAAAAGGATATTCATAAAAAGGAATAGAAAAAGAGTCAAGATGAAACCTTACCAACGTATAATTTTTGGCTTTTTTAGCATTCCGACTCTTGGAATTTCACTTGGAAATGTGAAATAAAGTTTTCTTCCATGTTCAACATTGCGACGGTGTTACAGGAGACGACCAGGAAAAGCGTCATCGTCGTGATATTTTGCCGCGAGAACGAATTCAATTGCAAGCCTCGTTGAAAACTACCCGTGCAGTAGATATTCCTTTCATGATTTTCCTACTTTGTGTATATATTATGTATGAAAGCAGGCAGTTATCCTTAAGAAGCGGCAGTGGCAGCGGCATACGCAAACCCTCAGTAGGAAATAGGGATTGTCGTTGGTAATAGCAGTAGCTTTTCCTGGAAAAGTTTAAAGGTGCCTCAGGTAGGCAATGCTGAAATTTTCGTTCGGTTAGATCTGTGTCTTAAGGAGTTTGGGCCCATTCAAGGTTCGATTTTGTGTTTCTTTAGAAAAGACAAGCTAGAATGTCATTCACAAATTTAGGAAAAAATTGAATTGTTTCCGATAAAAGTTTAACAGTTTTTTGCTAAAATTTTCAGTTGCCTCTTGACTAGCAGATCTTTTGACCGGGAAATCCACTCGAGACAGTCACCTTAACTTTCCCCAATTTCCGTATTTGCTAGCATGGGATTCATAGAGGTGAACCACGGTAAGGAGCCTCCGCGCCATATCTTTTTATTCGTAGTGAGCATGATATGTTGTAGGCTTTGTACTTGGTGCGGCGTGGCATATTAACCCGCGGTGGCATTTCACGCTTTTTGAATTTTTTCAGGATGGCTGCGACTGGCAAAGAAATGGGCATCCCTCGTTAGCGCTAGGAATACTCGAGCATTCAGAAATTTGAGTAAATTGCGTTTCTGCTGTTACCGCCAAGCAGTTTTATTGATATAATTTGTGACATTTCGTGGTTCTGTTGCGGGCTCTCCTGGGATTAAATTAAGAAGGTGTATGGTAATGTTGCATGAATATTTCGTGGCATTTTTATTATAAATAGCAGGCATAGAGATGGCTACATTGTGTGAATGTCACGAAAGCAGCTGGCGAATAAAAAATTCCACTTCCACTGGCGTAATGTGGTAAAGTTTTGCAATTGGAAAATTTTTCATGTGCGAAAAGCGTTTGAATAAGAGAGCAAATTGGTAGGCAAATATATTGCCACCATCTAGCATATTTATAAAAGCCATAGTCATAATAGCTTGGAAGGCCTTAGTAAGTACACAATTTTGATATTCTCATTGTAAAACAGGAATATGTTCCAGCTCAAATCCTCATTAACGAAGTAGATTTTCATTTGATATCGCTTCAATTTGGATATGAGTGTGACTTTGAAATTAGTGTTGAATTGGCATTGACATTTTATTTTGTATTTGAATATTCATTGTGCAACAGAAGTGTGCATGTTACAAAAAATCCGCTTTCCAGTAAACTTACAAAGTCTTGACGAATCGTACCAATCCCCGAAATTAGCAAAAAAGCGATTCCAGTTGCAAAGAATGAAAGACTCTATATTTATAAAGACACACTTTGCAAACAAATAATTGTACCTTTTTTCGACTTCGAACTGGTGGACGCTCTGACCATAGAAGTCAATATTTTCGAAATTCCAATTTGTAAATCAGTCACAATGCTTTTGGAAACGAGCTTCAAAAAGAGAAATTATATGCAAAAAAGGAAAGCGACAATCAACTGCATATGATTCCGTTTCAGAGAGTTTTCATCGAAAAATATAGTATTTGACGTCACTTTTAGAAACTTTGGAATATGAATATGTATTCCATACTCATATTTTACTTCTCAAGCCCCAAGTGTTGTGAATGTTCAGGCATCGCATGACAAAAAAGCATATTCGAGCAGATCGTAGCGAATTTTATGAAGTGAACCCTGCGAATTATAATGTAACCCTATTCTATTGACTTCTGCTTCAACCACTGCAAAACCACAACCTTCCGGCAATGAACACGACGTTTACTTCAAGTGGCGTGATAACTTCTCTGCGCTGACCCTACTCTGTCCGCAGTTGGCAGTCCACGCGTTCACCTCCTTAATAGATGATATTAATGCCTTGTCATTAAATGGCAAATTTTTCTAAGTTAATTAACGTTCAGTCGAGTTCATCTGCCCAATTTAAATTTTCCACACAATATAGTGAAGCAAAAGCGAAGGAGCGCCAGGATCACAGCCATTCCAGCGGCCTGAGAATGAGCTGCTGGCCGGCTGGCCGTAGTGGAGCGCTTCGCTTAATTATCCTTGTAACCATTTTAATTCCATTCGCTTTCATTCACTCATCCAAGTCATTCATTCAGCTGTCTACTGTGCAAAAGGTCGGGATTTTCAGATGAAACAGAAGTGTCCGTCCTCTGTCAAACAGGAACTTTTATAATAAATCTATTGAGGAGTCGAACCTTTTGTGGCCTTCTAAATCCCCTTTTGTGTCAATTCCTCTTTCTTTTTGTCTTTTTTTATTCTTTTCGGGAGCTCCGGTTGAGCAAGCATGTATATACTTAAACACAGAGAAGTATAGCGCGCACAGAGCCTGTATAGTTGTTTTCAAGTGGGTGCTTTCATTCTTTCGTGCTGAAGGACTTGAGCGGAGAGGGCTTCCTCCTGGCGTATAACGATAAGTTGCTTGACTAGAGCAAGACGATGTGGGGTCGAACATGAAGACGTCACTGCATTGAATTCCTTCCTTTCGCAAGAAATTAGGGATAATTTATATTCGCCTTGTCAGAAGCAGAAACAAACTTACTCTGGTTAATTTTTTTTATATCTTCCTACCAATATTTCATGTGGTTATCGTTCACATGTATATTCTGTAACCGAAACTCGCACAAAACATTTGCTACAGCTTGGGAAGCGGGAGAGCTAGCTGCACAGCTTCAAATATTGTGGAAACATGGCTGGAAGAGTACCGGTCTCTCTTTTAGACGGAAGCATCGGAGCCGGCAAGCTTTCGAGATTTTCATGCTAAGAAATCGCTTTCCTCTTGACTTAACTTAGGAGTTGTTCTTTTTGCCTCCGAATGCCACGTGCAAGGGTTATACTGTTGTCTTGGTCCATTGTAAATCTTGGATATGTTGTTTGTTCAGTATTTGCCGCAATTCTTGGTGAGCTTCAAGTTCAGGAAATGAACAATGAGGATAACAGTTACTAGAAGTAGTAATCGGAATGTTAGACGGGCAGTTTATGCGGTAGTTTTAAGGATCAGTTTCGGGTGCTGTTTGAATCTGTCGAATGAAAATCTGGAATCTCTTAGTGATTGGGAATGTTTTGGATATTTTATACAACATTTATGCCTATTCATTGTTGTGTGCATCGATAGTTGAATTTTCGCCCCCTAAAACTGTTAACACTCCTGTGATATGAATCGACGACTCGCTACAGTCACTGTACAGCCAAATGGCTTATGGTCTTATCCTCCACGAAGATGACTGAAGCAAACCGCAACGGATCAATTCCCGAATATGGTCTTTGAATAGAAACATAAAACCGCAACAACTGGCAAACCAATGAAGAAGCCATGCCTGCAAATAAAAACGACACAGAATGGAAAGACGCCAACAACAGCCACGATTTGGGCGTCTCGCAAAAAAGGGTTTCAGGCTCTCATGAATGCTCCTGTCATATACCAAATAAGGAGGTGCCCTGCCTCCACGCATCCAAATCCGTAGACGACCTTTGCCGAGTTTGTCATTGTGCCTACCGTGGATGTAATCCATCCAGCGAACTGAATACACACATTCGTGTGCGTTCACTTCACGAAGGACGAAAATCATTTCCCTGTCAATAGCGGTGGAGTCAAGCGAAGGAAAAAAGGTGGAACGCCACATACACAGCCAGCGTATTCAGCCAGCATTCTTAGTGCTTAGGTTGATCACATGTCGTCCTGTTGGGTTCAATACAGTGTGCGGGACGCATATTATTGTTACGGCCATATTATCCTGAGAGGTTCGATACGGCTCAAGCATATATTCAGATCGACGTTGACAATGGAAAGAAAGGAGCCCGGGCCGTGGCATGTGAAGGTCGTGGAGGAAGTGTACGAGCAACTATTAATGATGCTGAAGAATATGCAGGATACGCTCAAGTAATTTGTCACATTTTACTTTTATTTCCCTCAGCTTTTCCGGGGGTGTCTTATTGTGATTGTGCACAACCGGCGCAACAACACAATGCCGTTGGGAAGGAGAGCCCAATTAGGAGCGAAGCGTAACGAAGATCCTCAAAGGTTGTACACACATGCACGGAAGGTTACTTACAACGGCGGGACAAAAGAGCCCACTTGACGATATTATGGAGGAGCTTGAATAATTTTGCCATTCATTGTCGTCATTGTTAGCGCATGTGATATGGACGGAGAGATCCCAGGCATTTATGGACGATTTTTGGTGGCAAATAAAACTTTTATCCGAAAATGTGTAAATTTCAACTCATTTTGATGGCATCAATCGTGCTAATGATGGATCGTTCGTAGAATCACCTAAGTTGAAAAGATAGTTTCAGAAAAATATGTTCGTTTCAAAAAGAAACAGATAATCAGGAGAATCTACGGTTTTTTCCGAACAGAAGAAAGTTCATTGATTGCTGTTTCAAGATTATCTTTAAGAGCGATCCCAACTGTAATAGAATGTGAAGTCAAGTTGAATATGAAACAAATTCTTTGATAAGGATTTTTATGGGAACTCAGAAACAACACAAACAAAATAGTTTGCCAAATTATAGTTCTGTTAAGTTGCAATGTTTTTTCACATTTTGCGAGAATATTTTGTCTGCAATGAATTTTCGGGAGGATGTCCTTGAAAAGCATGCAAGCCAAAATGAGACAGTAGCTAATACACTGATGTCATTCAACGAGTTAAGAAAAAGATTCAAAAACATGTTGTCCAATTTTTGCTTCAGTGAGGGCTCTTGCCTTCCCACAAACAAAATATCCCTCGTTTCAACCACTTATCACTTTGAATCGTCATGAATTGCATTACGTACAGTTGGCACAGGTCTTTGTGCCTATCATCGTATTCTCATAATTAGTACAAATTAAGTCCTTGTATTTCATTTCGGGACCATAAAATATGCCCCACAGATTTACATTTCAAATGCGTGGCAAACTATGGAAACAGCCATCACCAGAAACCTTCACTTACCACCAGCACGAGTGCCATGGAACCCCTCTCCTACCCATCTCTTAGCGCCAGTCGCCTTCGCATAATTTTTGTTCTACGCGAATAACTCGGCAATAATTTACATCGTTACTGGAACAGATACAATCTAATACAACACAATCTGGCTCTTCCTGATCACTCCGTCCAAGGAAATATTGACCCCATTAAAGTTCCACCTTATTTATTTGCAAAAAGGTATAATTAAAGGATTTTCGCTTTTTGGGCTTTCGCCTCGGCAACATTACACTTAAAGGATTCCGGCTCGCTTCGATTTATGCCAGCTTGTGTCGAAGGCAATTCAATGGCATGGATGGAATCCGTTCAAGTGGGTGAAGTAAAGTGGAATAAAATTGGCTTATGCCGAGTGGGCAGACAGTGGCATCGAAGGCTGTTGGAGCTGCCCCGTTGGGTTCCGCGCGAAGGACTCTCGGCGGTTGCAGGCCGTCTGACACGAAGGACTCCAGCCGGTAGGTGAGTTTCTGCTCAAAAATGTTGCAGGCAAAGTTGAAGTTGCTCAGCGGTGTGAGCCGGCAATGATGTTTACAAGTATTGAGAGCTGCTGCTGATCACGATTTATAGCGTAAATTTTGAAGCCAATGTAATACTGGTAATAGAGGCAATTACTGACTGCTCAAACGACTTTTCATTAGTGGAATGTAGGGAAAGCAATTTTCATTCAGGAGAAATTAAAGGGTAAATGCTTTAAATCTCGGAACAGATTTCTCTTGTTCGAAATTGTGATTAATTTCACATTTTTCCTGCTATCTATTGTATCATGCTGAAATCGCTGAAAACACAAAAGTTTCAGCTGCTTGGCAAGGCGATCTGCCTTGAAAACTGGCAAAATTGGTGGGCCATTAATGCTAATGGGAATAAATATTTTAGCCAGAAAGCATTTG
Organism: Oxycera nigricornis; assembly: GCA_963942545.1. Classification (NCBI taxonomy): domain Eukaryota; kingdom Metazoa; phylum Arthropoda; class Insecta; order Diptera; family Stratiomyidae; genus Oxycera; species Oxycera nigricornis. The sequence continues at coordinate 6,173,304 of OZ012663.1, read as the reverse complement.
TGTAAAATTTCATCGGCCAACTTCTACCAGCGAAAGAGATAAGTATCAGGATTTCATCAAAGGATTGCATGGGTGGGGGATGTTTTGCAGGGAATCTCTGTCATAATTCTAGAGCATTTTATTTAAAATGCCATTTTCTTGAAAAACTTTTTACTGAAAACCATTAGACCGATCTCAAGAGTGAGTTTTTATTCAATTTTTATTATCTTCATCTCAGGAACTTTGCGAATAGAGATAGGCGTGATGACTTCCATTCCATTCTTTTTGCATAAACAGTCCTTTCCACGGACAACAACCAAATCAAATAATAAATACGCTCAAGGCCAGCAATATCTACGGCATAAGCCGCGTGTGCTGGTACGATTTGTAACCACCCCTAACTAATATCTTGGTAACCTTGCGGCTGTAACCCTCTCCGACCGATTCGCGCAAACATTCGAAGTCATGCCACAAATATTGGATCTAAATAGTTGAGGTAAACAAGAAAATTTCCTTTGGAACTAGCATATTCAATGGCACATATGCTGCTCGATGGTCGCATCCCAAGGACGAGAAAGACGACGACTATGACTAAAAAGGCGCTGCCTCTCCATCTTCGATTTCAACTTTTGCCCCGTGAATGTTTCTCATATGGCGCCATAATACCTTTTGCTATTTCATCCATAACGAACTGAAGTTTTCTATCGTATCTGATTTCCTTGGAAGCGGTTTTTTTCCACGATGTCTTATCCTGTCCCAGGGAAGAATACACATGTATGCACATGAAGCTATCGTACGGAGCATATTGGGAGCTACATACTCGCAAGAAAACCATCGCGGCTGCACGAGAGCGTTCAATTTCTGTCTGACGGAACGTTATTACAGGCTCGGTGTCTGGAGTGCTGTTGAGCTTTAGATTGTATATAAATAAAAAAGATAGTTTTGCCCGCAATTCTGTTCTTATTTTCATAGTTTATGTGGATATGATAAATGCACTATTTGTATCTGAAAACGAATGTAATGGGAACTATAGGGATGAATGCAGTGCTCACTTTATAAATTGAATCAGGATGTAATATTGAATTTATTTGTTTAGTCTTAAGTTTCGGTTAAATTTTCATGCAACACCACTTGATAAGAGCGTCCAGTAGAAGATGAAAATATGCATATTTTATGACTAGGTGCATATTCTACTGTTGAAAGAAAAAAAGATCGAAAATATTAACGTAACGCTTTGATGTTTCTAATTAAAAACTTATAAGAGTGAAAAAACTATACAATCTTTCATTGAAATAATTGTTACTATAATGATCTTTGGTTCATTTAATTACTCTTTATAATTGTATACACAAGACTTCATTCTTGTTAATGTTGCTGTTAGCAAAGTCTTTGATAGAATTTGCAACCCGAAAAAATAGTCCACTCGTAAGTTCCAGGAGATTTTGAATGCAGTAGGGCTCGAAATTGACTCTTCAACTATAAGAAGACGACTGCTAGATTCCGATTTACATGCAAGACGTCCAAGTAGGGTACCATTGTTACGGCCACAACATGTGAGCAAAAGATTAGACTTGGCCAGTAACCACGTCAATTGTCAACCAAGTCAATGGAGAAACATTCTTTGGAGTGACGAGACGAAAGTTGTGTTATTTGGAAATACTGCATGCTCAAAGTTCCTTCGACGATCTAGAAAATCAGAATACTGCCCTGGATACACAACAAAGACGGTTAAGTACGAAGGATTTTCTGTTATAGTCCGATTTATCAAATCAGAGAAACAATGACGGCTCAATTTTATCTTAAAACATTGAAAGAACAGAAATGCTTATTCGGTGGGTATTCCAGCATGGTCATGACCCGAAACATACTGCCACAGTAGTGAAGAAATGGATAGAAGAAAATAGAATTACTCTCATGTCTCCGGATTTAAATCCAATCAAACATCTTTTGATTGATGTTAAAAAAGCTGTTGTAGATGCTAAACCGACGAACGCCGACCAACTCTGGAATACTGGTAGTACTTCGTGGGAGTGAATTTCCATGGAAAGATGCCTGACTTTAATAGAATCAATGCCTCGTCGATGTAAAAATGTTATTGAGAACAAAAGTTTTTCATCTAGATATAAAATTAGGATCAACAACAATTTTCATCTTTTATTGAAACGTTTCGTAGAATTTACCACACAAAATAAGTTGTCATTACGAAGATTGAAATGTTCCAAAACAAGCCGCAAGGCGCGACCCTTGAGGTCAACACGGTCAACTTCCCAGTAATATTTACATAAATATTAATAATATTAAACGCAATAATCATTATGAAAACAATACTATTTTAAGTAATAATAATGTACCCCTCATAAAAACTTATAGGAGTGACTTAATATTAATCGTAACATCTACGGAAGCGTCCATTGATTACGTAAGAATTTTGGTGGGTGAGGTGTTCATTGAATATTCACGCGGATCAATCGGGAAGAAGGGGGGAGGTTACAATTTGTTAATTATTTGTTAATTTCATATCAATCCTTGAAGGACAAAAGAGCGCTAGCAAAAATGAATGAAGATTTTTTTATTACGCCCACTGAAGAGATTTTGTCGCGTGGTGTCCATTTTGAAAAGTTGTTCAAAATTGCCATCACTTCGGCATAATTGATGGATTTGTTGTTGAATTTTCAGGATTTTAGATCAATGAGGCTAATAACTATTTATTATTTTCTGTTGGCCTTGAGAAACATTGAATATGCAGTCAAAAATAGGTTCAATTGCATGTAAAAAGTAAAATGTATTATAAATGACGAAGAAAGTAATTGATATCTTACGATCACTATACGAAAGTACTAAAAACTAAAAAAAAAATTTATTTTATGACAGTTTTTCAAGGCATTCGATTTTGGAAGTGTTGACTACAAAACATTTTTCCATTCGAAACATTGATTACCACAAATGCAAATTTGATTTGATTTTTATTGGTTTTCAAAATTTCAGTAGTTTTTTCATTAAAGTTAAAACACATTGCTGTGAAGACTATTGAAAATTTTCTCACATTATGCAAATATTAATAAATTTTGATTGACTTTACAAACATGTCTTAAGAATAAATGAAATAAAGTATAATCATTCCCTTGAACCCTTTTTACACGATGACTTTGAATGGTTTTTAATTTTAATTTAATTTTTTTTGTAATCATAAGAAAAAGTTTTGCGAATTTGTCTACAAACGTCTATAAAAGTTTATGAATTTTATAAACATTTTTTATTGCCATATTCAGGTTTAAAATTTATTTTTTCTGAAAAAAGCACTAATTTTCCACATTTTTTTTATTAACCAAAAAAGGGCTTAAACAATTTCAATATAAAAACGTCATGAAATCGTTAATACTTGTCGATTGACACCTTATTGATGCAAATATTATATTTGGTTCGCGAGATATAGTGAATGACATAAATTACCTTGAAGGTCATGATGACTTTTAATGATTTTCTTATTTTTTATTTAATTTTTTTGTAGTCATGAAAAAAAGTTGGTTTTCTTACAAAAACTATTTGCAGTATACAAATTTTATAAACATTGATTACTGTCTTTTGCAAATCAGGTTAAAAATTTATTGTTTGTGAAAAAATCCTAATTGTTTTTGCACTTTTTGGTGAAATTTAAAAAAAACGGCTCCAAATGTTTTTTAAAAATTTGACAGGATCACGCAATTGTCAATACGCGTCGATTGACACATTAACCATGCAAATCCTATGTTTGGTTCGCAAGACACATGACATAAATGACCTTCAAAGGGTCAAAACAACAAACCCCTCCGACCGAACTGTCACAAAAACTAATCAGCTCTTAAGATTGCAAAGACACCTCGATTGACAACGAAACAACGAAATCGATACGACTTTGTTGACGTGAGTTATGCTCGTATAAAAAACTGTCCACGAACGTACGTACGTACGTACACACACATACATCTCTTTTTCTAAAAACTATTTTAGTATACTTTAAAGACGTCAAAACGTGAGGAAAAGTCGAAAATTTCAATTTCGATTTTCGAAGCGATTACAAGAGCTTCCCCTATACTGGGAAGTTGAAAAAATAGAAAAAATCGATCACATGAAAACTTATAACAAAGCCAAATGAAAAGCCATTTAATGCAATTTTGAAGCGAATTTCATGATTAATTTCAAATAAATATGAATATACGAACATCTTTTGTATGCAATATCAATTTGCTGAACATTTTGAGCGTTTCGAAAAGTTTTACAACAATTTGTTTTCTGAAAAATCATATTCAGGCTATCACCAACAAAAAAATAATTCCATGAATCTTGAAAATCATTCGACTTTAGATCGATAGATTTTAAAAGATAGTTGATTTGTTCAAGTTGATTATATAAATTAAAAATTATTTTTGGATAAATAACACATCAAAATGACCACTCTATATTAAACAATAGCTTACGAAAGAATTTCGTTTCAAATTTTCCCCAGCAAAATGCGTAATCAAATTTCGTTTCAATTTTTCGAACGAGAATTGATTTCGATACAATATTGACCAAAAATTAAGAATCTTTTTAAAGTACCAACAGCCCAAAGAGGAAAAGTTACTAAATTTGGCATTGTTTTTAATAAATCTAAAAGGAGAACATCTTTAACAGCTTCGATTTCATTTGGAAGCAACTTCGACTATAACACCCAGAAAACCCAAACCAAGAAACAAAATGGTCTAGTCTACTTTGAAAATGGCAATACTCTTACCAATGAATTCTCCATGTCAATGGAGCTCGATGATCAAGCGTATCCTTTCGGCGAACCGAAACCTGAATGTTACAGATTTTGATGGCGTATAAATATCTTATGAGGGTGGTGAATCAAATTGGAACAAGAAGCGTTTTATGACATTGGCGTTAATTAAAATTGCCAAGTTTAATTCGATGTTTGACATATTTATATCAAGACTGGGGAGATTGATTGATTCGAAAGCAGAACGCCTATATTGATTCATACATCACAAATAATAGATGTTTCGCATCCATATCTGGTATTTAATATTTATGAATTCATAATGCATCAACACAGATTGTTTCGTATGGAATATAAAGGTTGCAAACAAGTTTGCCGATTAACAAAACAAATCAATTTAAGGGATTCCTCGTGGAATATTTTCAGAGTTGCTGAAGTTGTACAGAAATTGCAGTCTAATTTCAAAACGCGTGCTCTGCTCAAGCGGTATAGTTAAAAAAATTCAAATAATCCAAGTTACTTTCAAGTAACAACTCGCTTTCAATTAATAAAATCAGCGTTTCCTTAATGAACTCGGCGTTTTAGTTGTTGTTTGCCCTGCTTTCTCAACAAGAGTAAAAGCACCCAAAAGGATGTGTGTGAAGATATTTCCTGAAATTGACGCGATTTGATAAAAAACAAAGCGCCTTGAATTGCATGAAATGCTTTATTTTGGATCTCAAATCTAATAGGAAGTTGTTGGCTGGATCTTTGATCAAAACGTTTTATTTCCTTGGTTGGTTGGTTGGTTGTAGTGCCAGCCCCCTTTTATCCAAAGGTAGCTCACTTAGGCCACGAGAGGCCCATTGTGATACCACAGAATATAAGGGCGGCACTAGAACCTGCGGGATGACGAGAACCATCCAGATTCTCGAATAAAGCCGGCTATGCAGCCAATGTCCAAATCGGCTGCTTCCGTGAGGTTGTCTAGGTAGGGTGTGCCCAAGGTTTGCATGCGCTTCTTGGACAGCGCCGGACATTCACACAGAAAGTGTTTAATGGTTTCTTCCTCTTCCTCTGATCTGCAACTTCGGCAGAAATCATTGAAAGGGACACCCAGTCTTTCTGCGTGTCTGCCGATCAAACAGTGTCCCGTTAGTACGGAAACGACGGAACTCAGGGTTTCGCGGCTTATGTTGAGGAGCCGCTTGGTGCGTTTGGAGCACAGTGCGTGCCAAGTTTGCCTGGTTGTGCTACAGGTTTCTTCGAGCAGCAGTTTATTTCCTTGGAATAACTAAAATATTACAGGTATCCTGGCTCATTTTAGAATCAAAAGGATTTATTACTTTCGTATATTTACAGATAAGCTACATATAGTATAAAACAGGCAACTGTAGCCTCGAAACTCATGTAAACATTTTTTTTTATAATAACCAAAACCTTTAAGTTGGCAACTTTTCCATCAACGCTCAGTTCGCCCCCACAATGCTCAACTTTATCAGGTTTATAAATTCAACTCGTTGACCTATTTATCATTCTGCCTCCAACTTTGCGAACTACAACATAAAAACTTTCCTTCATTTTCTCCGCAGCTAGATGGCAGATTATCACTTGAACTAATTCACCTCTCATGTAGAGTTAATTAACCTTTGCCTATTCTTTTCGCATCCGATAGCAAAAGACAACTATCATCGCCACCCTACATGATGCCTCTCGACAAGGAATCAGTCAATCGTAAAATGCTTGACGGAAAACTGCGAATCGTCGGTCAGGAAGGGAGTTCAGTTTGGACAACCAGGCGAACCGTTGTGAAGTGCAAAAGGACACAACAGTCCTCCGAAAAGTACGAAATATCCCTTAATCACTCTCCGAGTACAAAGTACAAAGTCAATGCCAGGACACTCGCATAACCTTCGGGGAGGGTGTCGGGGTCCGAGCGAATCAAGCGAGTCTTTCGCATTCGTTTACGATCATTTGCGCGCTTCGCCGCGCCTCGAAGAAACCATCAAAGCACGAAAAACCAAACAACGAATAAATCTCGTCCCCTTCAATGTCAACTCTTCCTTATCGTGTCCTCCGCCACTACTCTCACCCCTTAACCGACCTCCCTACTCGACCTCCTAATCGCGGCGAAAAATCGTTACCGTCGTCCACCCCCGCTCGCGCCAAGGCTAGTTCGTCAGGAAGTGTGTTTCATTCCTACGGAGATTTCGTTTCTCACAAACTAGCTCGAGTGCGAACGAACCCAGCGTGTGATACCCGAATGTAACACACTAACCTCCACCCGAACTTCACGGAAACTACCCCGAACTAGGTAAGCTGGTGCTGTGAGGGAGCTGTGCCGAGGTTGGAGGTGATTCCTATCGCAGCAGCGAAGACGTGGCTGGCTTTGCAATCTCGGGCATCAGTACACCTGCTTGGCAGCGTACGCCGCCTCAGAAAATAGCCTGGGCCTATGTTGGCCGCCTGGTGCCTAACCCGAAGACAGAGCAGTCCGATACTGGTCGCTCACCCTCCGTGGTCGGTGGAGCTAACAGTCGAACCGCTATTTAGGACAAACGTATCGAGAAAGAAGTCACGTGGAAAAGGATTGGCGCGCGTGCGAGGAAAATTTCTCAATTTTGGAATGCAGACGCGAGCCGAGCCTGCACGCACCTGGCGAAGCAAACGAACCTAAACAAAAATCTCGGAGACAGCAGAGAAAATTTCTCCTCGACAGTACTCCGCGACCGGCTCGCGGGGCTTCCCCAATGCCCTCGTAACACATCCATGGGGTTCGCTTCGGGGTGAATAGTACTGCTTGCCGTCATTGCTCCAACTCTCAAGCACCTTCAGGAAGAGCCAGCTGCCACACTACGGCCCCCTGAAAAGGAAGTGCTACGCAATTTTTGCTGCCTGAACATGTCCTGCCTTGACTGCTTTGACTGCCTTCCTGCTTCGAGCGGCAAACGTCGACTGTTTGGACGAGGAAATGAACGGCTCATATGCGCGCAAGGACCTTGAGAGTGACTCCCCACCTGAAGGTCGTGGCTGTGTTGTTTATATCACGCGGAGCGGTATCATCCCTGTCGGAAATGCGGCCAAAAGAGCATGGCGTTTGTCACGAGGGTGTCGAGGAAGTTAAAGAATTTCTTCCCTCGGTACCTCCGCTGAACAAATGTAGCTTACGCTCTTCACGGAAAGAATAGTGCTACGTGGTGAACGCTAGCTTTTGAGTGGGTGTGGAGCATGTTTAGCTCCAAGAGGTCCTTTCGCTCGGTGCTCTGCTTGAAATGGTAGGAAGCAGATAACAGCGGGTAATTTGAGAGATGATTCCTATGGGGAGAAAGGCCTTTATTTTCGCGGGAAGATTATTTTCGTTGTAAGTGGGCGGAAGTACCTGCGCATGCTTTTCTCTGCGCATGGGCTTCTTTCTCCTTCACTCCTCGTGCAAGGGTTGACTCGCATACCGTGACGAGGCCAATTTTGCAGGTCACTGTTAAATCCTAGCTGCTCCACAGCCACCTTTGCGATTTGAGGGGAAAGCGCCATTTGCCGGCTAATGAGCATTAGCGAGAAACAGACTTCCCCACTTGTTCGACGCGGGTTCCACCAGCTAGCGAAGAACGGATGGCTCGAGAGAAAGGTTAAAAAGTCCTTAGTCCTAGTACATCGACGCGCTCTCGACCGTTCCCTGGCTCTCTTGCTCGCTCGCATCCCTGCTGCTTTTGCGGTGAAATGGTAGTGGAAACTGATTTTCTTGTATGACGGTGTGATTAAAAGCATTTTCCCAGCCCGGACAGCAATTTTGTGTTCAGTTTAGCATTCGCTATCAAGCGCTTCTCGAGTTAGCATCGATTGTAACCGTCCTCGTTAGTTGTCGATTTTTTGTGTCTCACAACAGAACAGCAATTAGCACACACTTAGTGACGTTAGCAATCCAGGAAAACGGATCTTCGCCAGTTTTCCACTAGCCAGGCAAAGTACAATTGTTTTGCATCGGAACTAGAGTCCGCCTTCCTTCGAACGCAGTATCGTCAATTCGTGGTTGGACGACAACATTTGGACAGCGAATATCCTCAGAAGGCTTGCATCAAAACAGAGTCGATTGGGAACAGCCAGAATACAGGAAGCTTTAAAAGGAATCAAATTCGTACTGGACACGAGCGCGGCTTAGAATTTTGAGTAGAGCAATTTTACGTAGAAACGAAACTTTGGGCAGCCAGAAAACTTAGTTTGGATTTAACTGAAACGCCTAGTCAACAATCATAGAAAATTGGCACAAGCAGCTTTAACGGAAATTGATGCAATTTTGAGACACCACTCTTAAGGATTTAGCAACCAGGCAAGTGATTTAAGCAACCTGATATTCCTAGGCGTCTTTTGATCCGGAATCAAGCTAGTGTGTGCTGAACTCGGTACGGTTTTTCGCAGAAATCGGTCAAAGCGCGGTAATCATAGTCGTCACTCTACCAAAAGTGCGACTAAGCGATTGTTAAATTTGTATTTACTCAAAAGTTTTAGTGTGTGAACAAATTGTTTTGCCAGTGATTGTCTAGGCTAATAGTCTTAGCAAAATCTGTACGAAAAGCAACGAAAAGCAAAGGACATTCCACCAAGTACCACGAAATAGGTCAGTGACAAAAAATTGCGTGAGTGTTTGCAACGTAAACGATTAGGAGTAGAGCCTACACAAACGGACCGTTCATCTGTAAGGAAGCTTGAAATAAATCAACTTAAGTGGGAACAATCCGAGGAGTCATCTGGCTGGCAATTCATCACCACCACCAGCTATTGGACACACGTACATCCACCCCGACGAGGCTGACCCACAACAGAAAGCCTATTAAAGTGCGAGCCAGCTCAGGCATCGTCTTTTCACTGGGTCTAAAGGCCTCTGTACTCGGGAAATTTTTGGATTAAAGTCTGAGTTTTGCTTGGCAAGAATCCGATTTGGAGCATCAGCCCATACAAGTTTTTCGCCGTCGCTGTGTTAATTAAAATTTAGCAAAATTTCTCACTTTGGAGTCAATCTGTTTTACGTTAAAACACCCGAGGTTTTTTCGTCTGCCGCCACCATTAAGGAGGAAAATCCGCCGCATCACATTCCAACCAAGAAGCTCGTAGTAAGTAGAAAAGATTTTTCTTGTCCGTATTTGTTTTTTTTTGTTCGTTCTGCTACGTCTACAAATCACATAGGAACAGCTCGAGAGGTATTTTATGTAGATTTGCCGTTGGATTGGATAGAGAATCGGATGTCCTTTTTCGAGGACAAGAAGTCATGTAGGTATTCTGTTTTGGTGGTTTGTTCTTCCGGGTGAAAAATGAGATTCATGGGAAATTCGATGTGACTGAAATAAGATAAAGGATTAGGACAGCTTTTGATGGGATAGAACTTGTTTGTGTACATTGAGGCTTATTTATTCTTATTTGATTCGGCAACGCCTGCTTTTGGGATTTGCTTTATATGTCGATTTTAGGACGAGAAGAGTTAGTTGGAACATCAGTTGTAGTTTGTATTTGCAAGACAAAAAGAAGGTTAGCTTAAAGATGAACACAAGAATTTCCATTGTATAGTCTTTTATTTGAGTATGTATTTGCAAAACCTCCCGATTAGTCGTATGAAATTGATTTGTTAAAAACGATTATGTATGTTATTGAAGAGGAATTGAAAGTGTTGGCGATAAATCTGATATTTAAAAAAAAATTCTAAGCAGTGATTGAACGATGCTAGCTGCTCATTTGGAAGATTGAGTTAAATTCTAAAGTCACAATACTATTTGTTCGAATTATGGTTTCGCTCAGTTGTGATAGTTGTGAGCTATTTTTTCATTCGATGTAAACTCAACTAATCTCATGTTCTTATCAAAATTAAGTATTGTTAGACGCCCACGAACAACAACAACAAAAAACAGATTATATGCACTATTATTTTCTTCTGTAAATCCATGCCATACCGAAAACGTTCGATGCATTTTTTGAATCATGTGATTTGATCGTTGGAAATTAATGAAGGTTCATCTTTTCGAACGCAGATTTTGCATTTCATCTGAAACAATGTTGATCAAAATTTCAATTTAGTAAAATATTAAGTACAGGAGTGCTATTTTTGTCTTTCTGGGCTCAAGATGAGACACCAAACCATTTGAATTACGATTTTCAGTCAAACTTGTCCACAAACTACTATTGTAATTAACTTACAACTGTTTTTGTTTTATAATTAATATTCTTAAGAAAAATGATGGAAAGTTGGTCGTTTTGATCTCATTTTGAATATTCCGAAAATGGCATAATATTTTGGCCATAGACAACATTGTGATGAAATAATTTCAGATTTCAAAGTGATTGTTGCCTGCTTGATTGAATAATATAAGAGCTTATACAATGCTAATTTTTTTACAAATGGTTTGATTGTTATATTGTCATTGAGCGTTATTTCGAACTTGAATAAAATTGGAAATTTTTCGAAAATAATATTCAAACATAAAATTCAATAATTTTGCTCAGTTTTTCTGCTCGTTTTTTTTCACATTAAATCGATTTAGATTAGCTAGATTTCCCCTCAAAATTGCACCCTCGCTTGCATTTACTTATTGTCCGTTCGTCTCAACCACACAACACGATTACTCATTAATTATCTATCACTGACAACCCCCATTCCACCCAAATTGCATTATTTCAAAATCATCAAACCGATTTACATAAAAATACCGCAAGCTTTCGTTTTTATTCACAAAATTATCCCTCAGGCGATCATCCATTAATGATTTTGCAGGGTTCAAATGAATTAATTCGCGCGGTTGATATTCAGCGGTTAGTTTAATTAGAGCGTGTTGTATAATCCGCGCTGTTCTACTAAATGTCCTAATACGATAATGTGACTTCAGGACACTTTCAAAAGAAACCGCAAATGTTCGTTACAGCGCGCATTATTAATTCAGATTGATAACAGATTGTGATGCATCCTAGCTTGTCCGTAGCCCGAGATCAGAAATGAAGTGGAATCGTGTCGGAAAATTCAGTTTTTACAGCTTGAAAATACTATTTTAAATGGTAATGTGAACATTTTCGATCGAATAAGTTTTTCAATATAATGAAACTTTGATTGAATCGTGGGAACAAAAGCGAGTTCAGTGTATTTGATTGGCTTTATAATTTTCTTTCTTATAAATAGTATCAAAGAAAAATGGAACGAAATTGCAGCAAAAGTATCAAGTCGTCTTGACTTATATATGTTTCAGCAGCGAAAAATATAGTATAACTAATATTCAATGCTTTAATTGTTTCAATTTTTGGGCAGTTATTAATTCACAAGATTTTCAGATCAAAATAATCTCAAAAATTATAATAATTCTCAGTGTACTTTTTATAAAGGTTTTAAACGACTAGTTTTTTTAAGGCAAAATGAATGTTCGTAAAAGAAGATATAGTTAGATCTTCAATGTTTTAATTTTTTATTTGATGTTGATAACATGGTCACAACAATTTGATCAAACGTTAGATCAATAAATGAAAAATAATTGGTTAAATTAGTTTGCGAGCAAACACAAATGAGGAGACCTTTCATGTCCATAAATTAAGAGAAAAGTCTATTCGTTTTATTCGTACTTTTATCAAACATCTTTCCGGCCCATGTGAAAAAGGATATTCTGCGTAATCACATTTCGTCTTTACTTATGTGTTGAACCCTCAAAAACGTATACTTTTAATAAATGATCTTAAGTTTAATTTGTCTAACTTTCTGTTCCAGTCCACGTCCAAATTTCAAACTGATGAAAGCTTTATTGAATAATTGAAAATGCAAATATTTTCTTTAGAAAGAATGAAAAAGATAACTTAAATTGTGCTCATAAATTTTTTCTCCTGCTTCTGGTAATAACTTTTAGCCAGAACAACTAAGTCACCTTAATTTAAGGACAAATTAAACCATTTGTATCAATTAGTAACCTTCTTCAGTAAATCAACTCAAATTCATAGAATGAATTTCTGAGTATATCAATTACACTTCCCATAGATTTATTATATTTAAGACACAAAATAAAATGTAATTTGTGGAAGATGTTACACCAAAGAACAATGCCACCTTATAACTTCTTTCTGTCTATTACTGTATGTGATGCTGCAAAATTACTTTGGTTTTAAAATCACAAAGATCATCTATTCAAACTTAATTTTTTGGGTAAAAATCCCAAGGATTCCTTATAAAATCGACATATGTTCTCCACACAAGTTTTTAACTAGCTAAAAAATCAAATTAAAAATACTGAATTTTAACAGGAAACTTTAGTTATTTTTCATTGATGTGAATTCTTACGGGATATTTGGGAGGGATTACTAATTTAAGAATAGTTTGACATTTATGCCCAGAAATTACTTAGAAATTAGTTATACCATAAGTACATTCTGATAATTTTTTTAATAATCAGCTTTTAGTTCAAACTAACAAAAAATTTCAAAAACGCCAACTGTTGTAAAAGATTAATCAAATATTTTTCTTTATGTTCTATAAAAAAAGAGAGCATTGCTAACATTGAAAATTTGGTATGAGCTCTCTCGAATTTTTGATTTTGAATTAATAAAAGATAATTTGCTTCCTGATTTTTTTAAAAATTTCTGTTGAAACTAAATCCTCATATATTCCGGGTATTTATGAAAACTTGTTTCACTTAATCGGCTACCACGATTGGTTTGGCAGTGATTCATTTTTTGACTATCTTAGATCGGTCATCTTCGACCCTTTTTCACGAGTATCTTGATGAATATTCTCTTTTAATTGACTTCCTCAATTATCTACAGATCGTTTCTATTTTGTCATGAAAAACGGTGCAACGGCATCAAATCAAAAATGTATTCAAAGGGACATAGGGAAGTAGGAGTACAATATGTCACCAAAACATTTATTATAAAAACATTCCAGAAAATATCCTCTATATTTAAAAATACGTAGGTTTTGTAATAAATGTTAAGTAATTCTTGTATTGAAGGCTTTTCCATTCTCACAAAAAAAGTTTTAATTACAAATTAGTCAATCTTCCGTTTTTTTCAATATCTTGAGCCTATTTTTGAAAACTAGTTCTGAAAAAAGAATTTGTTGAACTAAATCACCTCAAAAACTTTATTTCAACATTAATCAGCGAGCATTAACCTTAATGGGTAATTTAATCCAATTGTTTAAGGCGAAATCGTTAAAATAATACGTTAAATATTCTTAATTGTCTTCACTCAATTTTGATGATGTATTACGGATAATTGTAAAGTTTTTTTCAAAGAACAAAATTGCACTTAGTTCACATAATATCTTCAAAGAATTCGATATGCGATTTGTACATATTTCATCTCATAATTGATTGTTTCGCTTTTCCATATCGTCTAAGTCCATAAAAAAGATTCATATCTCAAAAATGATGAAAATAAAATAGCTGTGTAAGTCTGTCTGTCGAAATTATGAAATGAACATTTATGTTTCCGTAGATACCAAAAGAGGAAGATATCAATTAAGTAACATCACAGCATTTATCGCTCTTGCTGACATGAACAATGCATGCATTCCTTGAAGAATATATTATCGATTTCATATTAAGGTTCATATCATAACTTAGTGTGAAAACTAAAGATTTTTCATGTCATTTTACACCAAAAAGTGGACGAAAGGGCATTCAATTTTGGACAATTGAAATACAAAAACATTGAAAATAAATCTGTTATACTAATATTTGACCTAAAGTTTATCTACTTCCTTCCATTGAGGTGAGGTGAAAAAAAAGTGTTAATAGACACAGTTTGTCAGATAATATGATTTTTATTATGGTTCGCACTTGTATTGCAGTTCGCATTGAACATCGATTCATACAGAATACTTAATGCTTTCAATACATCCGTGTATTGTAATTAATTTAAAGAGTCCTCACATGACAATCTAACTAACAAACACTTCACATCATAAAACAGCATCCTGTTCCATACAATGATCCCGTCAAGAGCACAATAACGAATCAACTAGAAATCCTTCAGGACGAATCCAACACTAGTTTCTACGCTGCTAACGAACAGAATAAAGCATGTACATCATTTGTCATTGCATCATATCATTAAAGCAAAAATTATTCACATTCATTCGCCGCATGATAAATTTTCTGGTGTCATTCAAAATGATATCTTCCCGGAAGGAGCTTTCCTTCTACAATCTGTTGTTGTTGTTGTTGTTGTTATTGTTGCGTTCTTCTCGTTGAACAGCAAACGTTGATTTCAAAGTCAATCAATTTTACTCGGCACTGGAAAGCGATAGGAATATTTGATTGCTGCATGCGAAAAGCACTTGACTTTTCACGGGTTTTTCTGCGAGCAGGGATTGGGAGTGGCGTTCGTTTTGGCTATTAGGAGATGCTATCAAACGAAGGATCGCAAGTGTAGGGGAATGTTTGTTTGTTGGATAGATAAGCTAGAAGATGTATTTGCTTGTTTTCAAAATCCACCCAAAATCATGGTGGATTTTTAAGGGAGATTTGTTTGTCGTCTGTAAAATGTGAAGGTTCTTGCATATTGGATTTTATTGCACAATTTTGATAGCCACCATTCGTGTTTTTGGAAAAATACTATGTGATACTTTGCTTCGGGTAAATTTTTTGGATTAGATTGAAGAAAAATTGAATAAATCAGATTAAATTTAAGCAACACGTTTCTCAATTCACAACAAGAAGAAATATAACTAAATATTATGGCAAAATTTAACAGAAATTCGTTTCAAGGATAGAAAACAGACCTGACAGAATTTACAAAAAAAATTTTGACCCACATCTACTGTACCACGGTATTGTATAAAATTTCAAAGTTCGCAGAACCAAGTCAATAGTTTGCGTAAATAGGGGAGAGCATTCAGGTAAATTTCGTGTGTATTTGCTTGGATAACTTGGTAGCATTCGGTTGAATATTTCCCGGTAGGAAATAACTCGAAAGTGAAGAAGAAAATCGGAAGGCGGTGCAATACCGCCATCCTGCCTGCCACTCATCGGATGGAGGCTCATTGTTTCACGACAGTTTGGCAAACATGTTGATGACAGGTGTATTATTTATATTAAAATTTTTCCAATTTAGATTACGCACCCTCGGCACTTGGTCCCATCAATCCGCACGCACGTTTCTTTTTGCCGGAAGAATTGCTCCAATCTTATCCGATTTGCACACTGGAAATTTTCCGAGATGTCAGCCATCGATAAGTTACACATATAGCGAATTCATGTCCTCTCATCACGACACTCCTGAAAAATAATGTGGGCTTAGTCAATTCGACTGTTCGTTCGCTTATTTTCGAGGTGATCCGGAAAATTTGCCTCATATTTGTTGTTTTGCTTCGCATGTCATACGTATGGCGATGAAGCGAATCGTCCTGCCTCGCAGCCAAGGAGTCTTAGAAAAGCGACTCTTGTTTCCCGAGCTCGCTTTCTTCAAATTATGTCAATTGAGATTTTCTCTGTTTTTTTTTCTTGTTTTTTCAGCATATGTGACTGACACTTGGAAGAGTATATTAAAATTTCGTTGTATCTTTGCGTTTCGATTTCGGGCAAAATGGATTGAATTCACGGAGTTCCTGGAATTGAGAGAATGGATCTGATGACATGTGGGTAAGGATTCCGTCTCCGATTGCGGTTAGTATGTTTCGAAGCGCCCCGACAAGACGATTGAATAAAGAATTAGCCACGTCATGTGGTTGTGAAATGAAGGAAACAAAGCAAACGCGAGACAAGTGAATTAAGAATGAGGAAATTGTGGAACTGTTAGCTTTTCCCTTGAATTATCGTTGAGTTTGCTTTTGAAGGACGAAACAGCCACTTGGGGCGGATCAGTTGGGAATTAGTTAAATCTGCTCTGCGAATTGATGATGTTAGATTTGCGGGCGGAGCTCGAACGAGGAGACTTACCATGCGAATAAATTCTGAAAGCATCCTTAAGAATGCTGTGAAGGGAGGTTTCAGCAAATTTCGAAGGTTTTTTTTTCATTCATTGAATCACTGAATTCAAGTTATCAAAACAGCAGCGATGGTGAATTCTTTCATAACCAATGGAACTATCGACAGTTGCATAACTTTCCTATCTTTTACAGGGCAAGTGACTCAAACTGGTAATACGTTATCCATAAGTTGTTTTTGCTGCAACATTATTCACTGCTTCTTGCGTTTTGTAGCATCATTTGTACAATTTCGACTAGTTGTTGCTGCACTAATTGAATTGTTCGGGGCCATACTATCATACTACGAACGAAAACTGAACTCATTACTTGTTGAGAATATCTTAGTACCATTCTTTTTTTCGAAAAATAATTCCTAAGGACACCCGTTCAAGCTTGATCAATTTTTCTTAAAATATTTTTTGGCTTTTCCGAAGTCAGCGTCTATAATGAAAGTTCCTTTGTAGAAATCGTATTTTTATGTATTTATTCATAAATGTAAAAACTATCTTTTTTTTCTACGTTGGGAGGTGGAAATCTTCCAAAGATACCGATCAGCTCCTGCCTCTCGGCTTGCCGGATTTCTACCGACTAAAACCACCTCCGTCTATTTAAATCTCTCTCTCTCTATATGTTCATAAATTATTTTATGTTAACTACATGTTTGGCTTTGACGTTAGTGGAGCTGATTGCACTTGTAATTTACTTCGTATTTTGTTCCTGAAGGAGGTATTTTTTTAGTGTCGTTTTGAAGGATTTTGGGTTCGCTATGTTTTTAATTTTGTCTGAAAGTGTATTGTAGAAATTAACTGCCATGTTCAAGGGATCTTCTTTTAGCCGATCAGTTCTGGCAAATGCGATAGGTCTCCCATTCATCCAACATTCATCTCTCACTAAAAGTTAATGTCAATTTAACGCTAAACTGATTACAATCCTGTAATCCTTTCTTGCAAATGAAATCAAAATGATATTTTTCTCTGTCTCGTGAAAACTGTTTTTTCCGAGTCATCTGAAATTGCAGCAAAAGTGTGAACTTATTTTCAAACAATCATTCATATTCCGTTTACATTGGATCCGAATGAATGATTTGAATACGAAATGTTTTTCACTGAACGCCGACAACGAGACAACGTATACAGTTTTTCCAGCTGTTTAGAAGGATATCTTCAAGGAAGAGTTGAACTGCGAAAACGTTGCGCAACGAGACGAGGACAGTCGGCTGAAACAAGAGCTGAAGCCGAAAGAAAGTTAATAGTGAAAATGTAACAAACAATGCCAAAAGGAAAGAAACTGCTCAGTGAAAAATCGCGAAGAATAGGGAAAACTGTGTGTGAGTTAAAACTAGAGAAAAGTTTTTCTTGTTGACTGTAGATTCTCATGGATGTGTTTATGTAAGTGCGCCAGACATAAAGGATGATGATAAGTTTTCTGCGTTCCTTCTTATAAGCGCCAGCATCTTCCGTCTTCGTGTCCTGTTCGCTCCACTACTGTGTTTTCCGTTGTCGCTGATATAGTTACCTATTTTACGGATTTGGCACGAAAGGATTTTCTTATGCCGCGATGGAGGCAAGAGCACTACGTCGAGAATATCTGCTGCCATCATCCTGGGACGGGTACTAATGATGGCAGGTCCTGGCGATAACACAACCAACGGCAGCAACAACATCTTTGCCAACGTTCATGTTTTATGTATGCGTGTGCAGAAGTTGATGATAATAGAAAGCGTTGTGTGTTGAATTTCATATCACTTTGCATAGTTGTCGAACTTTATACGGCATTAGTGGTAAATATTTTGCAAATTCAACTATTTTTCAGGAAAAATAGAGATTGCATGCAAAATAAACGCGATATTTCAATTACAAATGACGTATTAAATGTGTTGAATAATATTTCTACCAATTCGGGCGAATGGGGCTGAGTATGCTGAGAGCATGCTTTGGAGGTAGATCTTTGTCCGGAAATAAGATTGGGTGGATGAGAACACCTTAGGAGTCCGGGGCAAACTTGCTGATTTAGTTTCTACTACGAAGAAAATAAGTTATTGAGTAAACGAATGACATTGATTTTCACCCAAATAAACTCAGGAATTTCTTTAGCTTAAATAAGTGAAAGTTAGTAAATGTTGATTGCGAATTTTCCAAAAGTTAATTAGTTTATGAAAAGTTTTTCGAATTGAAAAATAACTGAGCGAATTAAATAAAATAGATTCTAAAGTTTCTATTCTCTTTGAAAAAATACAAATATAAATTTGAAAAATTAAAACATTTGATGATGAAGTTAAATTTATTTTTCGTGAATTTTTAAACCAAAACTCTCCAAAGCACTAAATACGATTGTTGCTTAAATTTCACGACCAAATGTTGATTTATTGAATTGTCTAGCAACATGTATTTTTGAATTGCTTGCATGCTGTATTTGCTTTATTTTCAAGTCCAATAGTCACATTTTGGCCAACACTGTTTTAGTCAACTTTGAAGGTTCCGAAGATTTGCTTTTAATGATAAATCATTAAACGGTGTGGTCACCAGTTAAAGCATACGAAAACAAAGTTATAAACATTTGTTTCCCAGTTCATCTGTGAGAACGATACACGAACATAACAGTAAATGTTCAATGATATTTCTCTCGTCTGCCAACACTCTTTGTTGGGCTTAAGAGGGAAACCCACTGTAGGATTTTCAAAAACTCAAATTTTTTTTGTTGCTCTGTCATCATAGAAATAGCAAAGTTTCATATAGTGAAAAAATCTGCAAGTGTTCGAAATTTTAAATTAGCGCGGCACCTCCCACTGTTCTTTCGGAGCGCAATCCGTGCGTATCCCCGCGCACTGTTGGTAGCGATATTTAGAGCAATTTTAAATATAAATTTCTCAAAACTGTACACGTGCTCTGTTAGTTGCACGCTAGCAGAGACCGCTCAAGTACGTATTTTGCAGACTAGAGGTATATATCAAATTTATTATTGATTTTTCAATAACTTAAACTTTAAATGCGTTTATCTCGGAACAATGCTTTTCTGTTTTTCAAACTGGCCGGACTCCTTTCTCAAACAATTTTTGTTCGATTTACTTGAAATTTTTACAGTATCTTCAAAACTAGTGTCTGCAAGGAAGTGCGTAGAAGTTTTTTTAATGTTACATATTTTAATTGTTATTAACAATTTTCGAGCGTTTTTTCCGTTTTTTACATTTTTTTCAAAATAACGCCATTTCGCCAAAAATCAATTTAAAAAAATCTTACGTACTTCTCTGGCTGTTATTACGCTATATCGACAATCATTTGTTTGATAACCATACCCTTAACAATTCAGGAGAAAACGGTCTCGCCGCGAAGCTATGAAAAAATAAGGCGCTTCTAGAGAATTACTAGAGAAAATTCCCAAAAAAATTCAAACAGGATGTAAAATACTTGTACAATATAGATCTTTCTACCAAATTTTGATATATTGTATGGTTTTTGAAAAAAAATCCCAAAAAATGGCTTTGTTTTTACCTCTACACTGGTGTTCCCCCTTAATGACAATTTTGCCGATCACAAACATTTTGCAAGGCTACCTCCAATCAGTCGTTGCCTAGCATACAGATGACATACCGGTCTATTACTCATAGGCTCTTATTACACCAGGGAATTTATTTTTCTTTTGTAGCTTTTTACGTAGTCTATGATGACGATGCTTACTTGCTACCTATTGAAAACCAAATCACTAAATTCTCCAGGGCATCTACGATCTAAAAATATTTTAAGTCTACTAAAACAGCTTCATCCCAATAACATTTTACATCGTAGTACATATCCTACAAAATACGTCATCAATTTAAAAAAAAAATACAACGTAGTTCGAGAAACTATGCCAATTTTGTTTATGCGTAGGATTCATGAAGAAAAAAAGGAATTTCTAATACAAATTTGTTTTCCTGAAGCCTCAATTGTTCGATTTTCCTTAGTTCAGCTCAGTTCAGCCAAGTGTAACACTCATTTGTGGCTTGCTAATGACTCTACAATACAAACATTAATATACATCGCCCCATCGAAACGCTTCGTCCTTTATGTATGGAATGTTTAACGCAAAAGTGCACAAGAATCAGAAAACTCGATGTATATTCTCAGTCCATCACTCAGGTGCGTGTACCGGATATGGTAGTGAGTAGTTACCTAAACGGGCAATTATTATGATTGAACCTCTACCTACGTGCACTCCACCAACCTCAATAAGGAAGTGCACATGCACATTTAATTGATTGCATGCGAGCGCATGCATCGCGATGCTCTGCAAAGGACTGCAATCAGATACCAAAAGTCAACGCGAGGCAATGTTAACTTCATAGTAGCCACGTGCCCTTCAGGCAACAACAAGGGTGGCATTTTGAGGAGACCTCAGTAAGAGTGATATGTGTATAAACCAAGAACACGATTAGCAAATTTATCTGGCTCGAAAACCCATGATTTGTATAAATATGCGCGTCAGCTTAATGGAATTTCGCTATAGCTTTCGCTTGGGGTGATTCCTGCCAGGCAACGAGACTAGCGACCCTTAATTTAACTTTGGATGCTGATAAACGTAAGTCACAGGTCTATTGAAGGCGCTCCAGTTTATTGAATAGACGAAGGGAGCGTTTATTTGAAAATCAATTTTATCTTAAACTTCTGTCCTAAATGATTCTTAAATACTTTTGAAAGGGGCATCCTTATCAGCTCGGATTGAATGGATTTAACTAAACCCTTTTTTCATATTAAAGAGATCTTTAGTATTTTGTGAATGTGACCGATTTCCTCTAGAACTTCGATCAATAGAAAAATACCACAGAACACAGATCATTTCAATTTGAGAACAACTGAATGATGAATGAATTATGAAGCCAAAAAATGCTTGGCACTACATACCAATTTGAACACTTTTGCCTTGAAACAACATTTCTGTGAGTTTCCACCGATGGAGGGTCACGTTAAAATTCTGTGAAAAACATTATTTTTAAATTAAATTCTACGTGAAACAATAAAAACAATATTTTTAACGACCGAATAAACTCCTCAGAGCTTGAAACTAGATTAAGGTGTAAAAATAGGTTCCGTAATAAAAACGGATACAACTCAGCTATTCAAGCCTTGTCCTATATTATACCGTATCTTTACTACCTATCAAATGTCCTTCAACAAACCAAATTTCAGCGCAGCAGAATGGGTTCTTCTTGCGCAGGGTAATTAGTAGCTCGGTGTCGAGTGTAATGGGTATTATTAGAAAGCATGTCACCTGGTTGATATTATAGTGAATATTGTTTACCGTGTGAACAAGACAATTTCAGGTGGAAGATCATTAGATATGAATGCGATTAGGTCAGGCGAGCATTTAGTAAGAACATTTACTTCGACTACAATTTTCCGTTTGGTATCCCGCTGCACACAAAAGCCTGTGGTAGGAGATGTTTCTTGTGGCAAAGGTAATTTGTTCTTATCAAGTTGTTTGACAGCGTTTTGTTTGAACTGATACCAAAGACCTGGCAATTACCTCACAAAGCTCTTCATCACTTCACGACTATCTTGGGGTGGTTGCGCAGCACCTATGATAAAATCTATGTGACCGACTTTGTGTCACGTTTTATATCGTTCAAAGAAACGAATTGCACTAGTCGTACGCAATTATCGACAAGTGGTAAAGACAATTGTGCTTCGAACTGTCGCGAGGATATGTTCGTTGTTGATGAGCAATTTTTCGGAATCGACATGCGATGAATGACCAAAAAAATAATCAGTAAATATCCTCGCGGAAACAGATCTATGGTGTCGCTTTTTGAGGCACTAAAATTGGCTTAATCTACTCTAGAAAAGTGCTTTCCCGTTGCCTTTGTTTCAGATTGCCTTCTCGAAGTAAATTGTAGAAATACGTTAATCCCTTGTTTTATTCTAATCCTTCCCTAACTACAAAATCCACTCCTAAGCAACTTAATTATATTAAATTGTGCGAGTCACAAGCAAATTATAACAATATCCTCGGCAAAAGCACCAGCTAGCCAACGAACCATCCAACTGTATAAACGGAGCAAGCGGGGAAACCAACGCAAAGTAGTGCTGGAAAAATTCATCTGGAAAAGCGCTGCAAAGAAAAAGGAATGCAAATCAATGCGAAGCTCGCGTGGTCGTCGGGGCTAAACGCTGAAGCTAAGCAGCTATCATAGCTTAAAGCTAACGTCGTAAAGTGATTTTATTATCGTCCGCAGATTTTTATGACGCCATCAACTCGACTAGCAGGATTTACTTACTCGATTCCCCTGCCCCGGACTCAACCAACCGGAGGAGCTCCTCCTTGAAACGGTCGTTTGTTTGCTTGCATTTCAGCCATGAAATGAAATCTAAAAACTCTGCTTCACCAGGATAGTAGACATGTCTATTGTTTTTACTTTCTTGCTTCTTATCTAGAATGCGGAAATTATTCATCTTAAGCTTCTCATTTATATTCTTGTTAATTTGGCAATGAAATGAATTGTTTATGGTCCCAAAGAATTATTTTTAATTATTTGAAACGTCTAAATAGAGATTTTTTATACAGCATGATATGATCAGCCGTAAAGTCTGCTTTGTTGTGTTGCCCCACCCTCATTCTAATGCGCGGCCCGAGTTTCATTTCTAATTGATTTCATTTCGCAACAAATTCCATGTTATTGTCCTGGCATAATAGGGAAACTTATTCAAATCCAAGTTCTAAGGAACTTAATCTCTGCTTGCCCAGGCGAATGAAATATGCAGTGATGATCGAAATCCATCCGCTTGCCAGCCTCCATACGATCCTTTATTGAAATAATTGAAATAGTCCGTATAGATTCGTGAAACACCCTCAATAAGTTCGACCAAGCAGAAAGTCCGTTAACAAAGCTAATAAAGACCTTTTCGAAAGTACTTCTTGCTACTTCTCAAATAACAACACAAGAATGGTCCTTCCCGCCGCACTTGAAACTTTTGTTTCTCTCTTTCGGTTCGATTCAACAAAATGTGGAAAAACCGTTATACGTCCTCCCACGTGTTGGTGGGCGGGAACTGTATGCGAAGCTAAAACTGGGACGAAGGCTCGAACTAGAACTGGAACTGGGCTTTTTGTGTCCCGGCACACTCGCCCGTTTCGAAAACTTTATCCGCATATATGCGGCTTGCAATAGAAAAGCCAACATTACTTCACTCTCCTGACACTCATTATCTCTTTTCGCTACGTGCACCCTCCATATCCTTTTTAAGCTCTGCAATGTTTGCGTAGTTGGCGGATTCCATTTCCCAAACCATTGGTTTTGTGTTTCTCACCAATAAACACTTCCCAGCCCTTGAAACTGCTAGCTAAGGAATCCTTCGTTTTGGGCTCGGTGCCGAGTCCTCTCTTGAGTGTGAGTCCTAAGATATCAATTGTTAGCAATTTCAGATTGTGACTAACTTTCTATAAGGGTAAAGTAAAGTTTACTCTATGTGTGGCTGAATGCCCGGAAAATTGGATATAACGTATACTCCAGCTTTGTCGAGGACGCACATGCATAGACACCTATTTATGTTAGTCCTTGATGATGTACTTTTGCTTGTTTTGAGGCAACATATTGATTTGGAATCGAGTGCACTGGTGAGCGGAAAGAAGTATTGCTTTTTTGTGACTCTTGAAAAGGGTTTGCATGCTTATCTAATAGTAGTTCAACATATTCTGTGTATATATGCCCGGAAAAGTATAATTTCACGATGGATTTTTAAACTGGGTGAACTTAAAACTAAATTAATTTGAAAACATCAGTATTTAAGCTGTGTTTGAGTTCGGTTATAATGAATCAAAGCAATGTTAGAAGATTTACCCGGGGTGGCGTATCGAGCATTGGATCTGAACTTGTTTACAAAAGAAAGTTCGAAAAGGAGACCATGACTCGCAGATCGCTTGAATGTATACAGAAGCAGTTAACATCGAAAATTCATTTGACAGAGTATGATTTTACTGCTGGATTCCAAAAGATCTTCAACTAGCAAAGATTATAAAAATCAGGCAAAAGGTGTATGCCCTCGATTTCCAAAATGTCCTTCAAAACGATATACAACACTGTTATTTTTAATATGGTTTCCAATATAATGATGACTCTAAGATTCAACTTAATACAGAATTTTAGTATTCATGTTACATGATGAATTTTCGGCCTTTGACAATCAATTTACTTATTCAAAGACAATGATCAAAAGAACTTAAAATCATGCAGAAAAACTTGAAATCGCCTGATTGCTTCTAGCAGTTGTTAATTTTTTAATCGAATTTGCGTTTAACGATAAATTACAATTCAAAATAGTTTAATTTTTGTTCCGTATCATCTTGGGAGCAAAACTCAGCTATTTATTTCTATTTTGTCAATTATTTCTCTAGAATTTAAAAGGTACGGATTAATATATGTTTCTAACTAAGCCAAAAGGTAAGTTTCATTAACTGTCGCCTGATAATCCGAAATTCTTACTGATATTTACAAAAGAATTCCAACTTCTTGGCTTCACAAGACATCGAATGAAATCACTAGAGTTATCTAATCCTTCAGTGTGTACTGCATTCTAGCTGCACTCAATAGGCTTCACTTTTCGTCAATGTATTGACAACTATGACGTCTCACATTCCATTTTATGTATTTTTGGACAAGTCATCCCTGACCCAGCTGCATGTCTAAACCAAAAGTACTTAATTGTGTCTCTCCAAAGGATATCCAATTGCATCTTCGCCTTTATTCACTTCTACATTTCCAGCTTAAATCGTGTTTCTATAAATTCAACATGGGACTTATGTTGACTGCTGTATCGAGAAACCACGTAAGCTGGGTCCTATATGACATGATGCCGTCGAAAAAGGATTGCTTTGTGTTCGTTTCATATCATTCAGCACGTGTCATCCATATTTACAAG
This sequence comes from Oxycera nigricornis, assembly GCA_963942545.1. NCBI lineage: Eukaryota > Metazoa > Arthropoda > Insecta > Diptera > Stratiomyidae > Oxycera > Oxycera nigricornis. Next base: position 6,147,800 of record OZ012663.1, on the reverse strand, counting down.
TGAGTAGAGGGAGTCGAACGTACTTACCTTTTATTCACTTTGACTTGGCACAATATTACCTTTCACGAGCTCATCTTCTTCCATTTGCTACTTGCGCCTCGATATATCCATTTCATTCGAATTTTATCACTTCTTCGAGAACCCAACCCTTCGCATATATATGCTATCTTAGACAATTTAGTTGGGACTGCTTGAACGGACTTGGTTGAACCCAACGTTTTCCATTCTATTGTAGACGGGCAAAAAGGAAGCCCCATAAGGGACACTAGGCATTTGGGAGGGAAACAATAGAAGCGAAAACGCACGAAACAGAGTCATGAAAATCAACTAGCGAAATAGAAAAAGAGCTTTGTAAAAGATACATCTTTTCTGTGGAATTCGAGAAAGATTTCTTCATTATTTACAAGCTGAGAACTTAGCGAGAATTTGAGTTTTATTCAATTTTTGGCATTAGTGTTTGCACGGATGTGATAAAATTTCATCTATGAAATTTTGATGAGCCAATTTGGAGTTGAAAAATGAAATTCATTAAACAGAACTATGCGAAGTGCTGGACGTTTTTCCAGTTCGTTTACTTAAGGTGAACGTGACATGGAAACATATTATATTATTTCTTGGAATTTGCTTACTTCAGAAGGTGCTCTTATTCATCTCATTGTTCAGTTCTAAGTGAAAAATAATAAATATCTACATTATTGCACATTAGTTTTGCTCTATTCGGATAGAACTGAGCAAGTGTATTTACAATCACACACATCTCAAAAAGGGTCACCCACAAATCAGACTTGTTGGTCAACAACAACTGCAACCCTCTTTGCTAAGCAGACTGTCCATTCTTTGTAGAACTTATTTGGTGGCACTGGGCGCAATGTTTTGGACTATAATTGACGGCTAGTCCTTCTTTTATCCATTTAATAAGTTTAGTTTTTGTAAACACTTGAATTATGAGTAAAATTTGTTTTGAAAATGTTCATTATACTTCCTTTAAACAATTCCATTTCGCATCAGAGTAGTTTAAACTTATTGAAAACCACACACAATCTAAATTAAAAACTCAATTAATGTCACCACTCGAGACTTAGTTCCTTATCCTAATCCGTCAGCCGTCTCTGCCTTCAAGCTAAAGGATTCGCCAAGCTATTCTAACTTTGTAATTCCTGTGATCGTTTCGACTCCTAGTAGACGGCGATATTTTCAGTATGTTCTATTAATACTTTATGGATACCTATCATGTGTATAATGCATTATATGCTTATGGGTTACGGTCCAACGACATGCTCTCCATTCACGTTCCGTGTGCCGATACTGCTGCCAGGATGTCATATCAAGGTGTCATGTCACTTCTTTCATTTAATACTAAGGGATAGCGTTGGCGGCTGTGAGCTATTGTGTGATTCTCATCCAGCTATGGAGCTATGGGACGGAACCAGGTTGCGCTTCCAGGTCACATGGGAGCGAATGGAAGCGGAGCGGACAGACGGGGTGCAACAGAAATCTCATAAATTGAATACCGCAAAATATGCAGAAGGGTAATATGTCTGCTGCCTTAAAGCACCTGGTTGCCTGTCTGCCCGCCTGCCTAGCTACCTGTCATCCTGACTGCCACCAGACTGAAACATAGAACGCTCAAAAATTAATTAAGCAGTAGCTCTTTTGAATGTGAACTCCACCGAACCCAATTTCTACACACGCTGCACAGGGTTCCTTTATTCACCTGTCATACGATATCCACAACCAGAATGGTGAAACCTTCTCGTCACACCTTCCGAGTCAATAAGAGGAGGCAAGGCAACTCCTGCAGCTTCTGTTCCGTGCCTCGGAAACCTTCGCATGGCACTCATTCGAATCCCCAAGGAGAAAGTGAGTTTCTGCCATTGCATTTTGCCGGAACGTTTCATAATTCAAAACGATATATTTCACATATGCAGTCGAGAGTGTGTAATGCTCCTTGCAATATCCTCAACCCACGCCACCAAGTGCACATCGAACAGCTTGGCCAGGATAATTCCTTCTGCATTTTCCTGGCTGCGCTTGTCTTGCTGAAGGTTATCCTTCGAAAAATAATGACCGGGGAAAATAGATAAATGGCAAAATGTATCATTCGTCCACAAAAATATTTTGACGATCCGACGACTTTCACAGTGGCTCTTCCTGCTGGATCTCGAGATAGTGATGCACAAGCAGTGTATATGCAAGGCTTCTCCCAGCAGGAAATTCAAAGAGTTGAAGCTGTTCCTTATTGAAGACCACAGTTGGGAAGCCATGAAGTGGTAATGTTAATGTAAATAGTTGCTGCATGTTAAATATTACTGAGAATATTCCCACGAATCATGTAAAATGATGGAATCTATCTCGTAGAAAACTGTTCCCAGTCTTGTATGAGAGAAATTTTCATTATGAGAAGTAACCAGCTCATTTAAGTTGAAAAGTTGATGGAATTTTTATTGCAAAGATTGTATTAGAATGATGGTATGTTCCGTCTTAGTAACTCATCGTTTCCCGTTTATTGACTTTCCCGAAAAATCATCTGCAAACATGAGATGGAAATCTTTTTCCGAGGACTAATTTTTAGCAGTATCGCTGACGTGGAATATCTCTCAGTTTTATTGTACGTAAAATAATAACATTTAGTTAGAATCTCGAAATTCAATTTGTAATCGTTGATAATTGTTTCACAGACATTTAAAAGGGGCTATAATTTTAATTTCAAAAATGAAAACCACTTGACGTCCTAGTAGCAAGGTACTTTAATTCACAATATTGGTCTTAAATAAATTTGCCTATTTGTGTGAGATGAAATAATATTTCATGCTAAATACAAACGTACTATTTATATATAAGGCATGCTTTTTAGTATTTCATTTTTGTTTTAGATAATTCAAGGAAAGATTCAATAATTGTTCAAAGAAAAAATTCAAACTCAAAGACTAGATATTCGCAGTGAAAAATGATTCACGTAACCATTCTTCGTTCATTTTCTTTAAAAAAATGTTCGAAAATCATTCAAAATTAAAATTGTCTTATATTGTTCTATGAAAATTAAGACGTGTTGCATGAGAATATTTGTTTATTTTTTTTATGTGATCAAACAAAGTTGCTCATACATTATGTCAAAACATCATCCTTAAATCTATGTTTATTGTTAATAAATGAGCAATTACCAATACTACACTATGGCGTACAAGTTTCTAACCCGAAATGTGGCAAGTGAATATTAACTAATCAATATCCCCGTGTCCGCTTTCTCAAGGGGATAATGAATGATTAATTTCATGTAGAAACATTTGAAAGACAAATAAAAAAGAATAAATCTAGAAAATTAGAGCATCTCAATCTGAATTCATATTGGGAACACAAAGAAAACTTGCATTATGTCATCAAAATAGTTGTTGTTCAAAACTAAACTCAACTACGTTTGGCAGCCAAAAGGTTGAAGAATGCAAAAAACTGATTGAAAAACTCGAGTCAAATCAAATTAAAAATATAAGAACATTATGCTGCTTTGACAGTTTGAATATAAAATGAGATTGAAATAGAAAGTATTGCTATTCGTTTATTATAGAAAACATTTAAATTAATTTTTTCATGGAACTGAACATATTTTTTTACTGGAAATATTGTTCATATATTGTAAATCTTGGTTTATAATATTCATTTCATCCTCTAGATCCTTTGTAATTAAGCTGTAAATCATTTTTTTTGCGCATAGTCGGTCCGAAAATCAAAATTAAAATTTCAACATATATGTCGTTTCTAGATCTAAGGAGTAATTTAAAATTATTTTTAACAATTATTCTAAGCGAGTATAAAAACATTTTGCAGTAATTCAAATAAGCTCATATCTGAATGATGTTTTTATCGTTATTTAAAACATATAGTGAGAAATGTTGATCTGAAAATTACCTTTTTTTTTATATTTTCTTCCAGGTAAGTTTTGACTGATTTCTCGATATTTTTACAATTTGGCTCTCATGTTGGTAACTATTAAAGTGTATTTCAATTATTAATTTGCTTTACAACTTAAATTGAATTAAATGGTTTGAAGACAACGTACTGTGTAAAAACAAGTTGGATGCCTTGATTGTCATGTAAAGTTATTTCAAAGCTAATGATTCTATTAAGTCAGGGTAGTTTTTCATAAGAAAAGTGTCGCTAAGAATAATTTATTTTCGTGAATTATTGTGGCTACCATCGTAGCTTCAGTTGCATATGGTGTCAAATAACAATCAGTGAATCACTTTTTAGTATTTGCTGGTGCTAAATTAGATTCTTAACTATAGCACTGTTATCTAAAAATGAACAAACCTATCAAAAACTTTTTAACATATCTATGCTAAATTTTCCTTCTGCTTGCTGACTTTTTAATAAATATAAATTTCAATTCTATTCAATATTAAAGAACACTGATATTCATTAGTCCATTCGCCCAATGAGCATTAATGTACGCACCAAAGCATACCAACGTACTTCTTGAGCATTTCCTTGGCGCCCATATCCTTTCGCTTGCCACCATCACCATCAAGTTTCCGCTGTTGGCGACACGCGTCACTAAGTGATTTTGTGCCGTTTACGAAGCATCAAAACTCATTAACAGCTATCTTGGCATCCGTCTCCTGTCCCACCTTAATGCATTCATTACCGCATTTCCAAATATCCTTCGCTCAATATCCTTATCCGCTGGCGCTGGCTTTGTAATTATTTCTTTGGAAGCGCCTCAGCGATTGTACGACGACAGAATGGGGCACATATTGCACACAGGTGTATCGTAACGAGCATTAATTCGTCCTGGCAGAAGAATCACAACGTTGGTATCCTTTCGTCTTTGAATTAGGGAAGTTCTCCCAGGAAGAGAACAGGCTGTATGCGCGTGCCAAAGAAGTGAGAAATTGTGGAAAGCCATTTATGAAATTTTTGCAGGAATCTCAAATCTTACTCAATTATACTTGGCGAAAATTAACACTTTAGGGATGTCCTAGAAACAATTCAATATGTATGATCCTTTTGAGCTTGTTCTGCGTTTCAGGTATTCGTTATCAAATTGCAAAGAGTCGAGCGAATTTAAAGGACCAAAATGAAGGATTTCTTGAAACTAAATCCCTTTCGAGGACTGGACACAACAATCCACGTATAGAATACGAAAATTTTGTAACTAATTTCTGTATCGATTTCATGAAACCTATAGCTCCAAAAAGTCGGTGTAAATTGATTTTCAAATTATTCGTCCTAGCACGTTGAAGCTTATGCAAGCTTTTAACTTTTATAGAATTCTTTTGGAACCGTCATCAAAATTTGCCTAGATACCTCAGAATCCAGTTTTCTGTAAACAATCGGTGAAATAGCAACTCCTCGAGAACTTAGCACTGATGATAGTGAACTTGATTCTTCAATGGTTGTTGCAAAATAATTATGCGAATGCTAAAATGGAAATAGAAACACCAAAACGCCTCTAGAACTCCGCCAAAACTGAACAATAGAGTGTAAGAATACGTGAATTTGGTTGCCTGAACGAGAATACGATAAAAATGCTGAATAAAGGACTTTTTCATTCAAAAGAAATGACGAGTTGACGAGAATTGTTCGGGGCGACCACCCAAATTATGCAGAACTGGTGGTGCGTTGAAAAGCAGCAACTAAGGACAAAGTGGGAAATAGAGAAAGAAAGCAGGTTAAGGGAGGCCGGAAAATGTTCGATTGTAATTTGGCCATCGGTAAAACGAAAGGAATTTCTTCCAAACTGAAGGACTACATTTGTTATGGCTCACGCAAACTTTTTCGTTTCGAGTCGCGAGCTTCAAGAGGATCCATTTTATTTTAGTTCATTGACGTTAGTTCCTTCCCATGCTTCTTATATTTAGATTGATTCGAAAAGCCCGGCCGGGGATGTTCGTGTTCGTGCTCGAAGGCTATAATCCTGAACGAATGAGAAATGATGATTTGATTTGGCGGGTTGTTCGGGAGGTATTGTCGCGGGTGTTCATACATATTCAACCGAGGAGTGGGTAGTAGCTCATATTCGACAAAATTACAGGTGCGGAGTATGGATTTTCTTGCCACTAATGAGTGGTGTAAGCTCGCCGAACTAAGAGGTTCGAAACGATTATACGATAAGGGAGAACAGTGACATGCAATAAATATGGACAGTTTGATGATGTTTATTCATGGCACTGTAATTTGTAGAAAGAAAAGAGAACTGGAAAGAACTTAGCCAGACAGGTAGATTTTGGCCAGCAACTGTCGTCATAGTACGTAAAGTAGCTCATATGTTGGTTCACTCATATATTTCGAAGTGAACTTATAAAAACGTCTTCCAAACAAGCAGATTCTCCAAATTTTGATGATATAAAAGGATATTTTTGTGACAGTTCATTTAATCTGTTTGCTTTTTTAACTCTTTGAAACCTGGTTCCTATGGTCTGAGTCAACTATTTCAATATTGAGTTGACCCAACTTCTAGAATATTTATATCAAGGTTTTCAATTTGCTAATAACTCTATCTTTTTTTGTTGAAAACCATTTGGTCTTTCATACAGCTAAGTGTATGCACCGTTACCGCAGAGAGGATGGCATTCAATGCGCTGAATGCTGGCCGACTGAAATCAAGCCGGCATCGCAGAGCCAACAGTACAACAAGGACCCACTACCACTGTACATGCTCATCCACCTCGAACATGTCTAATGCATCGTAATTTCATCCAGCTAATCCCTTCCCTTGGGCTTATGCAACTTCAATCATTACTAGGAATGTGCATTATGTATTACAGCAGGCCAACTGGTATACCTACTGAACGGATGGCAGCAGGAATGTAAGAGCTGCTTTTACTCCTGTTCTTGCTTCTGCTTATGCTTATCATGTTGTTGCTGCTGCTACAATGGTTGCGGCCAAAGCTGCTCTTGATGTCAGTACGATGGTGGCGTTGGCGGTGGTTTTTGCGTAGAGCTCCATAAGCCCTCTCCCTTGTCTGTTGGATTAATTAAACTAAATAATTAATTATATCATCAGAATTAATTCGAATGTAATACACAAATTCACTATTTCAACCTTATTGCAGGTGTTGTCGAGCCCAAAGATAAATTCGATTGGAGTTCATATGCTTAATTTTCCTCTCACTTTGGATCTCATAAAATTTGAAATCAAACTGAAGCGTTCTGCATCCTCCAAGGACGCAAACATGCAAATGGCAACTCATATCATTTTAATCAACGCGTTCATCACATTTGGCTTTATCCAGGATGTTTCCTCGCAGTATTTTGTTCGCCTGTGTTGTTCGCTGCAATAATTAGCGCCATTCAAAATTACCATTCTCTTTCTTCGCGGTAGAAATGTGTCCTGTCTAATCCAGAAATAAGAGCCACCCGCTTGTTGGTGGTTGGGAGCGATGCTTAAAAGGTGCAAAGGGAGAACATGCGGTGACAACTTCAACTCCCGTGGGTCTTCACTGCTACCAGATTCGCTATGTTCGGCAATTGTTCATATGATAATCAGAGCAATGAAAAAGTAATTACAATGCTAATTTATAAATTAAACATGTGTCCTTGTTTCGTAAGGCATCTAGAAACGTTGCTGAAATTCAATAGCTATCTAATTATTTGTTTGCAATTCAACCAAAAGCAACATCCAAAAAAGTTTGAAACAGTACTTATTGAGTAGCACGAAGATTAAATTACCAGTTCTGCATTATTGCTTCAGATAATTTATAACTATACAAAGCACTACCAGACTTTCAGTGATGAAAACCCTTTTTCAATCAATTATTCATTCATTATAGAAGAAGAAAACAACTTTTGCAGGTGAGCAAGCTAAAACTGATTCATTGCTAGCGGTTGCATGCAAAAGAAAAACGTTCATTGTTGTCGAGACCCAAACAATTTTTATAAATTGAGGATTTGCATAAAATAATCTATTGAGTTTCCATGCTCAACCGTTGAGTGGAACGAAATCGAATGAAAGATTTAATGAAAAAATCACCCCGTGCGGAAAGCTACAAACTCCGAAAAAATTACAACGGATCACCCTTTAAAGTCATCGCAAAACCGATTGTCCCTCTCATCCTTATCATATTGTCGTTCTAATTCAAAAATCTGGAGCCAACGTTCAATCTCTCAGCCTCCGACACAATCAGAGAGTAATAAATCCATCAACATAATGACATTGTTATGCAAATCATAGCGAAATCCTTTTCGCTCGTTTTGCCTGGCATATTTTTTATTTCTTTCAAGCTCATTTCTACGTTTGCCAAGCCTATAATGTTCGACGAAGTTTTTCCTGGCGTGGTGCTTGGGTAGCTGTGTCTCATGCGCCTAGCTTGTCCTAGCCGTAGTCCTGGTTCTGATGAGGATGATGTTGTTTGTGTCGAATTTAGCCTTGGTTATTCATCTACTTCCAGTTTCTCCTCGAGTCCTTTCCATGCCACTCGTTTCGCCGTAACGTTCAGATCTACTGCGTCTACGACGATTCTTCTATTTGTGTGCTGGTTTTATTGCTGCTTCTGCTGCTCAAAGTTTTAATGTTAGTGTTGTTTGTCGTGTCGTTTTTTCCCACTACGATTTCTGAGAAAATATTCATTCTTTTTCGTGTTGTTCACGCTTAAAACAAGGCGACCTACCAAGAAACGAACGCAGAATGAAGCGACAATCGAATAAGACTTAAAGAGAACAGCCATAGATGCATTCTTCCTGTATACGTGCAATCGTACATCAATTCATATCTGGGAGGCTCATATGTACATATGTATGTTCTAGCACACACGTGTACACAATAGGAAAAGAAGTTGAGGTTGCCACTACACAGCATCAAGACGAAAACTTTGGAACGGCTTCCAATTAGTATCTTTTCCATTAGGTTTGATAGTTTGACACTAAACTAGTGTAGATTGATTCTCAGTAGAATGGCTTCGTCTTGGCCAGCAAATTTGCTGCATCTCTCGAAAACGAGAATTGAAAAAAGGGGTAACATCATTTGAGTTTTAATGAGAATTAGGAAATGGACAACTTTGTCGTGGCTTGTAGTCCTTAATGGATTTGGGGAGGATAATAGCTGCTTCTAAATTTTCAGTCCATCTACTGTTTTTCGTGTTCCTTTTAATTCCACAGAATAGTTAATCACTCTTGTCTCCACGAAGTTTTGTTTCGAAACCTAAAGCTAAGTTGTCTAGATTTTTGTTTATAGTGCTCCCTTTGTTATGCTTGATTATCTTGCATCCATTTTGACTTTATTTTCCCATCATTTTCTCGCGAAAACTTTGACGAAAAATTCAGCAAAAAATCACAATTCACTTTCAATTAAACAGATGAGATATCATTAATTGTGAAACAAGCCGCGAAGTGCGACACTTGAGGTCCACACGGACAACTTCCCAGTAATATTTACAGAAATATTAAAAATATTAAACACAATAATAATCATGGAAATAATACTAATTTTAATAACAATAATATACTTCCCATAAAAGTTATTGGAATGACTTAATATTAATCGTAAAAGCAAGTAAAATATATGTATTACAAATGATGAAGGAAGTAACTGCAATTTTACGAATACTAAAGAACAAAACTCCTGAAAACTATAATTTTTTATTTGTTGCAAGCTTTTCAAAGCATATGATCTCAAAAAGTGTTGACTACAAAATATTTTACCATTCAAAACGTTGATTATCACAATTGCAAATTTGATTTGATTTGTATTGGGTTTCAAAATTTAAGCAGTTTTTTTATTAAAGTTAAAACACGGTTCTGTGAAGACTATTTAAAATCTCCGCAAATTATGCAAATAATAATAAACTTTGATTGACTTTACAATAATGTCTTTAGAATAAGAGATTTAAGGTATAAAAATTCGTATGAACCCTTTTTCCATGGTGATTTTGAATGATTTTTTTTATTTTTAATTCAATTTATTTTGAAATCATGAGAAAATATTTTGCTAGTCTCTACAGAAATTGATAAAAGTTTATAAATTTTATAAACATTTATTATCACGATGCTAATTTTATTAATTACTAATTAATTTTTTTATGAAAAAACACTAATTTTCAATATTTTTTTATTAAATTTAAAAAATGGCTACAAAGATTTGATTTTAAATTTAAAAACATCACTAAAATGTTAATACGCGTTGATTGACTTCTTAATGATGCAAAGATTATATTTGGTTCTCGAGATATAATGATTGACATAAATGACCATGAAGGACATGATGACTTTTAATGATTTTTTATTTTTAATTTAATTTTTTTGTAATCATGAAAAAAAATTTTGGTGATTTTTTTACAACAAGTGTTTGGAGTATATAAATTTTATAAATATTGATTTCTGCGACTTGAACATAAAGTTAAAAATTTGATGTTTTTGAAAAAAACTCCAATTTTTTGCACTTTTTTTTAAAAAATTAAAAAACAGGTCCAACATTTTTTTTAAAAATTTGATAGAATCACGAAAATGTTAATATGCGTCGATTGACACCTTGATAAAGTAAATCGTACGTTTTGATCGCGAGATATAGCCCATGACAGGTTTGACCTTAAAGGGGTGAAAACAGCAAACCCCCCCTACCGAAGTGTCCCAAAAACTAATCAGCTCTTAAGATTGCAAAGACGCTTCGATTGACACCTTAACAAAGACGATACGATTTTGTTTACGTGAGTTATGATCGTAGAAAAACTGTCCGCGAACGCACGTACGTACGCACGTACGTACGTACGTACGTACATACACACACACACTCATACATACTTCTTTCTAAAAACACTCAAAATATACTCGTAAGACCTCAAAACGTAAAGATATGTTGAAAATTTCAATTTCGATTTTCGAGGCGATTACAAGAACTTCCCATATACTGGGAAGTTAATAATTACTGTCTTGTTGTCCTCGCAGCCAAAGACTCTGCAGCACAATCAAAAATCTCTCTTTCAATGGAAACTCGTCACCATTGTTGTCCAAATTATCAAAATTATGTTCATCATTAGATACTGACATTTCCATGAATGACACCGTAAAACATTTTCTGTGTTTCGTTTGATCCGGCCGAGTCCTTCGTCCCTCGTTGGTAACATCCCGTTCTTTATAGTCCTAGAACTAGCTCTTTAAATCTTGTAAATTATTTACATGAACTAGCGTACATGAATCGCAAGCCAACGCCACATAGCCTACACATACTCCGAATTAAAATGTCAATAGAGGTCTGAATGGCAGGAACATGGAGCATAGAGCATGAGATTTGGGAGTGATAAAAGATTCTAATTAAGTTGACTCAAAAAAAGTATTGCTCATAAAATTTGGGTGGAACAAAGGTCCTGGCAATCGTATCTAAGCTCAGTGTATGCGGACTGATTGAATGCAAAGAACAGAAACCGCATTTGGGGCTTGAACTACCCACAACTACCTTTCAAGTCATTGGTGAAAGGAAATCAAGCAAGGACTCCTGAGCGTGTGAAGCATGCAACACTAATGCTTGTCTATCTCGCTCAATCCGGTAATCCGTGCTCAACGGCATCTTCTTTTTCAGAACTTCAACTAATTTTAATATGAAACTAACCCTGAGGGCTGTGCTGACACGAGTGAAGTACATGCTTTTAATTTTTAATGAAAACTCCCAGCTTTCAAATGTTTTCAACGTATTCATACACGCTTTATGACTGTAAGACAAATATGATATGAACCTAATATGACGCAGAAGGCGAACTTTCGTTTACTTAATGCCTACCCCATCGCCGGCAACCGTCCATCCATTATTTCTGGTCCCAGAATTGTTAGCCTTCGAAATTTTGGGCTCTGTTGACACTTTAGGCTTCCGAGGGTTCCGAGTGACGCGGGGATTTCAGCTAAGTCTAACATACGATTGGCAAGGAGGGTTGCTTGGTAAGTCAGAATTCTTAGTGACTGCTCTTCATCTTAAAGAATATAAGCAAGTAGTGGGATTTGCCGTTAATTAATTGTCCTTGTATGTTGTGCCAGGTGAGATGTTTTGTGGACGGACAGAATTGTAATTCCGTGCTCAATATAAATATAATCGGAAGATATTTAATTAAACTCTATTTTACTCACAATTGGACACGAGTGTATTGTGTTCCAAATATTCGACATCATTAGCAAAAAAACATATACATACACCAAGCACCTAAAACTTGGTTGTTTAGAAACAGATTTTTTTTTAAGAAATTTGTCCTTTCAGTTTGAATACAATACACACAACGTTGATCATCAAAATAGTAATTTCAATTTTCGATGGCCTCTTTCTTGTTATGGTAATATTTTGAAAAAAGTTTTTGAGAGTCAACGCCTGTTCCGTAGTTCAACCCAAAATCATCTGTTTAAAGAAAAAACATTCAAATTAGAATCTTAAATTTCGTTACCATTCGAATTTTGCGGAGTACAGCAAATGGAGTGTTAGCCCATCTTGCCAAATATTTTTAGCTTGTTTATTTAATTTTTAATTTTTGAACATAACATTGTATCTACAATATTTGAGCCGAGATTTGTTATGGTTTTTTATTTGCTGTCGCATCGTCTAGCTGATTTTCCAAATTATAATGAATAAGTTTGTGAATTTTGATTAAAGAGTATTTTTTTTTTCGGCATGTTCAATTCTCTAATGATTCAAAAGGACGATGTTTAATAGAAAATAAATTTTTAAACTATTAATCTCGAAATAACTTCCGCACTTTCAACATTTGAAAACTTTTTCGTGAAAATTTCCAACAACCCAATACGATAACTATTGAACGCGATAATTATTAAAGCAACAAAACATATGCCTCTAGATCCGTGCTGTATTTTTCCATGTTTCCTTTTCTCCTCTTTGCACACATTCATTTGATTGCATCAATCACAAAACTGCATCTTCCACATTCAACAAATCGTCAACGAAAATCTAATCTAAACTAATCTCAGCTAATGGAGCGTTTGAAAAACTAAGTAACATTGCATCGCCACTAAAAAAGGATAAATCTCACTATTCATAAATGTGAATATGTTGCAGACACTATCAAACACTTTGCGAAAACTATTTCTCTGGTTGCCTCGCATAGTCCTTGTGCTTTGAAATCATTGCAAATTTATGAGTACATTCAACAAACGTTTTCAATTCCTTATGCTCTATATCAGTCATAATATATCATCGCTAGACATGTTTTTATGCACTTGGGGGTGCAGGAGGACAGAGCCAGAAAAAGATGCATTGTGATAATCAGGATTTGCGGGATTCATAGACAAAGATTTCCATACGAAATGGATACCGAATGTGGATGCATCCAGTTCATGCCACAGTTTCGTTAGATGAGAGTTAGAGTGTGTGCTTGAATTGGATCCTTGTCTGCAAAGAATAGTTTTCTTTTCACAGTCCTCCTCCGTAGTGAATTCATTTGATTGGAAAATATACATAAATTATTGAAGAAAAACTTATACTTTAACAGGAGAAAAATACACATAAAGATGCGATCGATTTCATTTATGTATTCACCAAGAACTATTTTTCAGACAAGTTCTTATGTTTTCGGTATACGAAAATATGACCCAACAGTTTAAATCACATGATGAAAGCAACAACGACAACGCTCGTCCTTTCCTGATGTTTGTGTGTTTTCAAACTGACCGCGCTTCAGCATCTTTCTTTACTTGTAATTATTGAAATTTTCGCAGCGCAAACTGTTCGTCCCTGGTAAATATCCTTCCACTTGATATTCCATCCTACTATTGTGCTATTGTTGGCTTCGAACCGCCATTATTATCCAGATTGTCGTTATGCTGAGTCATTAGTTTGGAAGTAATACCGCAACTACCGTCATTCGCTCGCTTGCTGGTTCGCATCCTTAGCCCGAATGTTTGTTGAGTCCTTTTTGGTTGGATGATGAATAATCTACGGTAGAACATAAGTTATGGCGAGATGAAAGTGAAAAAAGGAGAAGATACAAGATACGAAAACAGAAATTCGCCACAGGCAAAACACTGTCACCCTCTTTCGACTGTTTTCGATTCCAATTCATAACTTTCACTCGAAGGACATGTTTCTTTGGATAACATACGAGATAAAGTATGATGGTTTATGTTTTCGTGGCAATCTTAGCAGAAGCAGCAGTAGAGACATCCTCAGTTTCATCTTTTTGGCGAATCGGTCGGTGATGCCAAAAGCAATTTGCAATGCAACGGCAGAAGCTATTTTCCTTCAAGCGATTCTTTCTTAAAATTTTCTTTTCATCTTCGTCCTTGCTGTCACCAGAACATGCTTCTTCACGCACACTTGAGTTTTTGATGTTGCTGAATAATTTCTTTGGAAATAGGATGGTGTTGGTGGCATAGAATACACAAACATCGTGCCGTGCTTTTATGCGTCCTCGTAACATTAAAGATTATATTGTTTAAAATCCGCGGTGGGATGAGAAGAGACGGCAAAAGCGACAAGAATGTCGAAAACCTTCCATGCTTTTAGGCGCAAACCATCCAAAGATGAAGATTATTCGCCGTGCAAGCTATTCGACTTTTTGGATTGACGTCAGTAGTTAATCATTATTTTCAGGTGGTTTTTATTGCTATCATCTAGAAACAAAAGATATTTTGATAATTTGAAGTATCTTTCATTGGGCAAGCAACAGTTGGTTGATATGTTACTTTCGAAATCGTGTTTTGCAAGGCATCTACCACTGAATACTGAATTAATCATTGACTGGAAAACTGGTACCTATTTTCCATTCTTAAAACATATATTCTACTTTGAGTATGAAGGGATTTGATGTTTCATTTGGTGTCTTTGGGACATTCTTATTCACTTTTAAATGTTTTGTTAGCATCAAAGTTACGTTAACAACCTTGTTCATGTTAAATCAATCGAATTTTATCCTCTTGCGAAATTGAATGAATGTATCAAGAAAAAACTAACCAAAATGATTATTCTACTAAGAAAGTTTCTATCACCTGTGAGACTTGAACTTTGTTCTAAATTTTCATCGATATTTTCTTCAAAAAATAATTTGGCCATTTTTTTGGACTCTCGTTTGAATTTTGTTCTTATTTTGAGTCCTTCAACTAATTTTTGTCGGTTTTTGCTACAATCTTTTGACCGCAAAACAACTAGGCACCTTTCAGAGAATGAGGGCAAGATATGGTTTGCCATTACTCATGTATCGTCCCATTTGTCCCCCGCACCAAACCTCAACGATGACGTGATTATCGACGTTTTTCGGGCTGAATTATTAATTTATCAATGTGACGTCACCATTGAGGTGATGCGCGGCACGAACCGATTCGGGCATTGAAAGAGCATATCATGTCAGTCTTGTATGATATTTTTCGTTTTATATATTTATTTCTTATTGTTGAGGTTCACGAAAAATAATTTTGCAATTATTTTTGCTCCATAAAAATTTTTAAAACAAATTAATTTTTTTTAGTTTAGTTAGGTGTAAATCATATTTGTATATTACAGTTCCCATATCATACTTTCCCTCAGTAATTTGAATCAAGAAAAATATGCAACTGTTTTGGTTTCAAAAAAAATTGTTAAAATTTAAAAAAAAATCGAATCTATTTCTTGAATATTTTTGCCGCAATAAATCATATGGAAAATTGATCAATATTTTATATTATAGTTTGAAATTTGTGAAAAAAATTCTAACAGGTTATGATTGGTGCAAATTTTCAATTATTTTCCCTCCTCCATCGGGCTCAGAGTCAGCGTGAAGCATTATGTTATCAAAAACAAAACTTTTGTAGGCTGCTTTTGCCTATTTAATGGATAGCCTGCTAAACACATTCTTCAAATGGATCTTTGGTGATATCTTCCGCATGACTGAAAGATATCCAAAATCAAATTTAGATACAATAATTGTAACTCGTAGAGTATCAAGCTAACTAACTTACTTTGAAACCAAAGGTTTTGTCGATAAAGACTCTCAAGGCGAAGATCTTACGAATGAAAACCATATTGTCAGTTTTGTGACTTACTTTTCGTTTTCTTTTCAATGGCCCCTCATTAATTTCTGAGTTTTGGAACCTTCATGGCGTAGGTAAAGAAATAAGTGTTCACAAACCTTTTAGTCAGTCCATTCTTAGTGACGGTCTATTTCTTCTATAAAAATCTAGCCAACTACATATCATGGCTTAAATCAGGACACTCCTATATACTCAATTTGATATCCAGACTTACATATTGAACTTACCAGCTATTGATAAAAATACAATTTTCGAACCTTTTTTCAACCACATCGTTCATCTTTTGTATCCTAAAATCACACTCTTGCCAGTCAAGCAATTCAGTTGATGGGAGCCTATTGAAAAAAAATATCTTTTTAACAGAGGATAGAACAAAAGAATTGAAGAAGATTCTCATCAAAAATAGCAAATCAAAGTCAGGCACTTTTCTAAAAACATTCGAGGCATTTTCCGGGTCATTTAATCGCAAATCACTTGACGATTTCAAGAATCTCGATTAAGGACAACAATTTGCGGCACTCTTGTGCCACCTCGACTTGTCTTCGATTAAGCTACCTTTCCGTGTTCCATTTCTCTTCCTTCAATACAAACTTTTCAACTGTAATAGGCTCAAGAAAGCCAGATCAAATTCCAGCCTACATTCTAGTTCTCATCTAGTCAGTGTGTGCAGTTAGCTCGTTGTACAGCCAACGATGAGGCGAATAAGAGTGTCGTCTTCACGTCAAGGCTCATTTCTATCAAATAAGCTTTTTTGAATTTTCCGTATTACTTGATTTCGTTTCACAGTAGCGATTTTCTTCGCCTAGTCAACGGTTGCGCGTTGAAAAGTAAATGAAAAATCACGGAATAATTTCACGTCCTTAATTCACTTTTGAGATTAGGCAAAACCTAAAATATCATCAGAGCAAATCACGAATGACAACGGACTACGACACCTCGGAATCAACCGATTCTTGAAAACTCCGCCGAATTTTTGTGTATCCTTAAAAGGCCCAGGTGACGACAAAAGGGTGCTACAACAACCCCATGACTACCATAAATTTTCCAATTTTACCTGGACCGGACGCGAAATCGTAAAAGGCAAAATGGTCGAAAATAGGATTTGCAAAAGTATGAAAGTATGTTGATAAGGGTGCTGATGTTGCTGCCAAGTCGTCCTTGCGAGCGAAATATTAGAAATTATTGTTAGTTGCTGCGTGGACTGGTCTTTCCTGGTTGCTTTGGGTGCGGTATTGAAAGTAAGTCAGGTGTGATCGAAACGATTCCGTTGGAAAATGATGGTTTAGTCGACAAAAGGCTATAATTCTTTCTAAAGAAATCCGTAAAGTGGTCGATTTTCTGATGAGAAGGGGCAGCGCGTGAGGCACAAAAGAAAAATAACAAAATCTACGTAGGACGTTTTGAGAAAGCCATTAATTCATGATAATGTAGAGGTGAAGGCCAAGATGAACTAGAAAGCACAGGGCCAAGACAAAAGTTGAAGCTATTAGGCTCAGGAAGCCAAAAAATGTCTGTTAATTTTGGACATTTCAGAAAAACAATCTAGTAATATCATAGTCAGCAACACTTGCACTTGCAGCTTGAACTGGATTAATATGTGTGTATAGAACAAATGGATGAATATGGAATTTGTGAAGTATCGCATGACAATTCATAATATTGGCACAAAATCAAGGAGTCCAGGATTTTAGTATCAAATTAAATATAATCTACGTTTAAAGTTTGAAGCAAGATGTTGGTTGCATTCGAATCTTATTGCATCCTTCACAGGAGCCACTAGAAATTTCCCAGCAGGCTGCCGCTTGATGGTCAATCAATTCAAACAATTTATTTAGTCTTGAACAATTGATCACTTTTTCGGTTGGCAACACGAGCCTGGTATTCTTTTCTGATCCAAAATGACAAGGTACCGATCCTAGTTCAACAGATTTCTTGAGAACGTCGGGAACAAGATGACCTACATGGGTTACGTCTGTAATCCTCGTAAATACATTACTCCCTAAAGTATCAAACAACAATCTCCTGCTGAGCCTTGGAAACATTGTCATCGAATCAAGCCAGTGACTTTGCTCGATTTTTGTCCTTCTTCCTGTTTTTTTCGAGAGGAAGAACTGGGAATTATCGATAGACAGCCACTTTTATTCAGCGGTGGAGGACACTATATTCAGCAGGTATGGGCTGTTATGTGGTATGGTGTTGTATTGTACATCAACATGGATAAGGGCCGGGAATGGAAGAACGTTTTGTTGGTGCGATAAGTCCTGGTGGATGGAATAAGCAGCATTCCGAAGCTGTATTTACTTTTCATCTTGCCATGCAACGTCGTTCGGATGAGAACATCTCCCGAATAGAGTACATTATTAGGCTTCAGTCATGAAAACTTTGCCCAGCTCCTGTTCACCAACGAGAAGAAGATGATGATGATGGCGACAGTGGCTGGCTGACTGATGAGAATAATGCTTAGCAAAAGTTTCCTATAAATTACGAACAAAAGACTAAAAGTTGTGGGAGTGGAATGACGCAATGCGAATGTATAGAATGAAAAGAAAACTAACATAGTTAAACGTACCTCGCCTGCTCTGGATGTACCTCTCCTGTGAGGAGCTTCTATTCAGGATTTTCACTATACAGAACGCTAAGAAAAGTTTCTTTGGCGATCTTTTGTTTCAGCAGCGGTGAACAGGGCATGAAATGCAAACGCGTGAGCTCGATTGCAGAAACTCTTGTGCTTCTGTTGAAGTTGTTGTGTTGTTCGTGTCCTGCGAATGTTGTAGCGCAAGTACGCCTCAGGTACATCGAAATTTTTCAGACCAAATTAAAATGTCTGCAAAAGATTTTCTTACTTTGGGAAAATTGTGAACCAATACTCTCATGTTCAAATTCATTTCAAGATCAATTGATTAGAGTATGGTCTCGGCTACTTTAGGATTGAAAATATTTTGTAAACAAATTTTGGACTTCACCGCTTTCCGTTAATTTTCTTTAGTCAAATAAAATGAAGTTGCTTGTGATGCGGAATCCCATTTATGATACATACTATTATTCCTCATCAACCACAATGAACTTGAAGCTTTACTTCTATCGTATTTGCTTGTGCTCATCAATATCATGCTTTGTTCATGACGAAAAGTATTTTCTATGCCGTATATCTATTGTTTTCTATTCTCATTGGAACAATTTTTTGGCAACGAATTCTATACCCCAATGAAAAATCTTGAAGTGCATCAAAAAGAAACATGGAATATTATAACGAAAGAAAACTGTAAAGAATTACAAGCAGCCGGTTGTGCCAAGAAATAATTTCAGATGGAAATCATGAAGGAGCAGCTGATAAAAGAAGGAAAGGTTCTTTTAAATACAAAAATAGAAACCGTTTTATTAAATTGGTTGTGAAATTGGTTCCGTAAATTCGAAATAAAATAAGGCTTTAGTTTTACAGATTACATCGAGGCCAAAGTGATCTTTGGAATTATGGTGCAGTCAGTGTTTTATTGAATTATATGGTTCGACATGAAACGAAAAGGGTAGACGGAAAATGATGATAATTTTTTATACGTGCAAAAATCAAGATTTCTGCGATTTTCTTTAAATAGAGCTATACAAGCCTTAAGTGGAAAAATGAAATTATTCCTTATCGTATCGACATTTTTACTTGTATGGAAATTTCACAGATTTAAAAGGTCCTTAGAAGATTTACTCGAGCCCAAAGGATTTTGATACAATGCAGCGTGTACTTGCTTTTCATTTACTTTGATGGAAATACCCATCTTAGAATTTTATGTTTTACTGGTCAAACAAGCTTGTGTGTTTGATTGTGTGGTAAAGCGAAGAAATTATAATTTTGACGCTGCTAGGTAATAGTTGAATATATCCTTTTCGTTGCATTAAGAAACTGTGACCAAGTACTTTCTTCTTCGATTCTCTTTAAGGAAGCATAAAATCCTTCTATCTCTGTCTATAAATCATCAAATTTTTTCGAAGCTCATTTCAAATAATCCTTGATAAATATGCTTGTCGTGCTAATTCAGGCAAAATGAATGCTATTACTTAGCATTACTCACACGCCTTCATTTCATTTATTAATGAGTCCAGAAAAATTGAGACACGTTCAGACGAACATATTGCGTCAGAGATTTCGACAATGTTGTTTTGTTAAATTTTTGCAGTCCGCCCTCACACCACTACGCGTCATCGTCATCGTCCTTGTCATCATCATCATCGGCTCGAAGGAGTCGCATGTCTAGTAGCAATTTTCATTAACGAATTGCTACATAAACAAACTCTGACATTTCACTTGTGCGAAGGAAAAACCAAATCAAGGAAATCCCCAAGCTACTCTAATGGCATGACTTAGGAATAAAGAAAAGATATATTTTTTTGTCAAATAAAAGCATAATGAGATTCAGACTGAAGTGACTTAGTGCGTTTGTTCAGGATTCAAGTCGCTCACCTTCTTTAATACTATTTTTGGATCAACATTTTTTCAGTGAACATTCGGTGCTGAATTTTGTTTGAAAGAAGTGCAAATTCACAATTTAATATCATGGATATAATGTTAGGCTCGTGCAGAATTCTAGCACAAGTTAAAGCAATATTTCTAGTCCACGAAGCATTTATTCGAATAGAGTGTATCTTCTGCACGGTTCAATGTCGAAAAATTACTCATACCGTCAACGTATCTGAAGGCACCTAATGTTTTTTTTACAAAGTGTCCTGATTTAGTTCAATTCAATCATTAATAACCACAACTTCATTGTTTGCATTGAGTTTAGACCCTAACTGAACAGATGACACAACAACGGAGAGGACTTAATACTTTAAGCACTCCAATTTGGAGGCAATTTAATATGACAAATTTGATACTTACGAAATGATACTGTCGACTCATATGCCATGCCAAGGATGAGCTTTAGATTTTCTACTATTGCAACATCCAGTTGTCAAGCTAGTCGCTGCCTTGATTAGGGTATGGTCTGTAAAGGATTAGAACGATTTAACTTTGACAAAAAGGGATCACATGGGTGTTTGGTTCTCAGGTCTGTTACACTCTCCTCTTGGCCCTTAAATAATAGTTTGCCTGATGCTATGATCCCTTTTGATATTTCTCTAATAAAATGACTTAAGAGCATCAAATTGATTTTCCTATAAAATTGTTCGTTGCCACATTAGAAGGACGGACATGCATCTTCTGAATTGTAGCTTATACGACCTTTCAATCAAATGAAAGTAATGCCGAGAAAGGTATAATCCAGTGTATCGATTGTTGTAGTTGAAACATCAGATTAATATCCCTGTTTGAGATGGTTTGGCCAATTTATTAGTTCCTGGTGTGAAATTTTACTACTGAAAGTGTCATTCAAAAGAATACATCTAGACCATTAGAACGAACTCTCGGCTTGAACATTTTTTGAAAATTAATTGAACATATTAAAAGTCTGCATTTTTCGAATGAAATTCGACTTTATCCTACTCAGTTTTGATGACATGGTTTTTATTCAATATTTTATTATTTAGGTTTTTAAATGACTTTTTCAAATGCTACCTGAAGTTACCACAAAGATTTAATCAATACATTTTTTCCACTTCCAGATGGTGACGAGAACAAAAAAAATATTTGTTGGTGGTCTGTCGGCCCCAACAACACTCGATGACGTCAAAAGTTACTTCGAACAATTTGGACCGGTAAGTAACATCCACCTTCCATACTATCAGTTTTTTCTCCAAGCTCCGATCGCACCAATTAATAAATTATCTCGACTGACCAGATTATCCACTTGAAAACTGTTCATGCTTAATCCTTTTCCCAATATCCCGTTAAAAGTTACCCCTGAGACCCAAAGTATGAAACTATTAAAAAAATCTCCAGTAAACACTACCGGTGGTATTCCAAGCCAACATTGCGAATGCATGTTTAAATGCATTTTAACTAATTTACCGCCATAAGACAAATATATGTGTATGATGATATGAAAAGCCGGAGTGCTTAAAATTTTACCGAAATCCTAGAAATAACCATCCCGATTTCAATGTTTCGACTGCAATTTCGGGAGCTAGCTCCTACGTAAGCTGCGCTCCGCTGCCAGGAAGGATGCGAGAAACAGAAGAGTTGGTGGTGAGAGTCTGAGGCGGCAATCGCAAATCCATAGTGTGTTATCATATCCAAACAGAAAGTGTTAGCCTGCAGATTTGCATACATTGCTGTGGCAAGGAGGTCGAAGGAATGGACACGACGATGGAGAATCATGGAGTGAAATTAATTAATAATTGCAGAGCCAAATGGGAAATGGGAAAATTTGTTATCGCGATGAAAAGTTTTTCGGTAGTGGCGAGCGGAAAGTTGTAGTTCACCTTTGGTTTTGGATTCACTCCTAAAAACGGGATTGAATATGCAAGGGAACGCAAAGTCAAAATGAAAATAGCAGGAACTAATCCTTCTACTATTTTCACTTTATCTGTTTGTTAAAGTTTTCCGCGACACTTAATGAGTTCTAGCATATGTTGTGCTATGTTCTTTTAATTCCGGATCACGCCTGGAACTTATCAGAGAAAAATATGAAGATTGTTTTTTTTTTAAATTTTGAAGCTTGACATAGGGTACAACTCGAAAATATCATAAAGTGTATAGATTCGATGGAACTGTTGAATATTGTAGCAGTTTTTCTATCCGATTGTAAATTTTCAAAGCTTTCCTTGCTGAAATTCATTTGCGTTCAATCTCAGTGAAAAAATATCTGAAAAACCACATTTATCAAGTGAAACTTAACATAATTTGGACTCAACTTACTTTTTACGAAATTATAGCCAATTTAATAAATAAAAAGTCTGAATACCGAAAACTTCAGCCAAATATTTTTGGCCTTTTGAAAATTTTGATTGACGTCAAGCCAATTCAACTGGATAGCTAAAACTTATGAAATCAGAATCAGATTTAAACTATAAATGCAGAAAACAAGAAAAATGTGCAAAAAGGAGTTGCATGACTGTTGTAATATCGTTTTTCATTAATTAAAAATTCGTGCAATTTATCAACTTCCAGTTTGCTTTGATTCAACTCAAGTAAATTCAACTCAATTCGATTTGGAAACGAACATTTTGAAAATAAATCCACAAGAGAATCATGAATTTTCTTTTCGAAAACATATTAATGCAAACTAAATCCTTACGTGGAAACTCTAGGAAGACTTATATGTGTTTTTACGAAAACTTTTGGCAACTTTTCAAAACATTCATATAAAATGGATTAAGAAAATTGACACTTTTGAAAGGAGTAGTTTGGAGCCATTTTTTGATGTATAATCAATAAAAAAAAGTTTTTTCATATTCTAAAAATTTTGAATACATGTAAATGGATCGGTATTTTGTTGAATAAAGCGATACAACAACAAAATACTTGTCACCGAATTTTCATTATTAATATGATTATTTCATTTCTTGAGCTTCGAGGAAAATTTTGTGCCCATAAACTAACATATTTTGGGCATGCAGTATATTTGGCGGTAGATGTCGTCTCTGATACCTATCTTGCACTGCCTTCAGTTTTGCGGAAACAAGTAATATTCAATTTGCAGAATCAATTTTTTGACTGTTGTAGAAAAGTCTTTCATTTTCCAGAACCTAAAATATTGTGAAATGTGACGTAGTACATAAGCTACCATCACTGCAAGTTTCATCAATATTCCTACAATAGCTTGTGTGTGGTGCGAGCACAGACAAAGAAGCAAAAATTCCAGAATGGTATTTTGGGTTCCTACTGGCTTCAATCATCCTTCAAATATTTTTTTTCCTTCACTAAATTCAATGTTCAAGCTTTGACTCTTCTTCAATTCAACCATAGTGTAGATCAGCCGAGAGTGGTGATTTTTGAAGTTAAATACATAAGTTTTACGTTGAAAGTCTTAGCAACATATTTTTGGGTTTTGTTTCCTTTAGTAGAAAAATTCCCAAAGAATTTAAATGTTTTGTTCTTTTTTCTTTCACATACTCATATTATTTACTTTTACAAAATATTTCCAGCTTTGGATTTCAATAACATAAACCGCTGTCTGTGACACCATCCCACATCAGCACTACATGCTTTTTCCAACAATCACACCTAAAACCGTGCTAATTGCAGTCATCCATTTGATTGAACATTCAACTGATCTCTTCTCATCCCTTATGGCTGTGAACCCTGGCAATAAACTGCCTAAATACATTGACCACCCGCATGAGTATTTACATTTGGTCGTGAAGCTTTCATGCATGAATCTCAACGACCAAATTTATTGGTCGATATGTTTTCAAACAGTTTCATCCTGCTTCACCATATCGTTGGCATATCAAATCTCCTGGCGTCCTGCCTCCTAAAAAATCACGCACACACAATCCACACAGCTTAATTCGTGGCTGAGCAAAAAAGTTACACTGAAAATATTTTAGCCGTTCGTATCAAATCCATCACTTTGATTCATCAGGATTAGCAGGAATACATTGCATCAAAATATAACAAAAAAGCAGGAGCTATCTAGCTTGGGCTGAAGAAATACCATACCGGAAAGCTTGCTTTCCAATCCGGGGTGGTATGGAATCGGGATCCCAACCAACAGGGGCGGCATCGGAACTTCTTCTGATTTTGTGAAAAATCTAAGTCATTCTCTTGCCTAATGGGCTAATGGATACGGAGCAGAGGGTTGATTGGTGATGCTATTTCGGTATTGCTGGAGAATCCAAGGACCTTCGGGGCTCAATCGAAAAAGGGAAAACCACATTAATCCCGAACAAACATCTTCAATGTGTGTTGTGTATCTATTTGTGTCCTAACGACGACATGACAAAGTCGAATTGACAAAAGGCATTCGTCCTGCTCGCGATGACTTTTTCGTGATGTTGAAAATGTGGGAAGCAAGAAGTTAGTCACTGAGTTTTCGGCGAAACTGAATTTCTTGAATTCAGTTCATTGAAGTTTGATCAATAATGTCAAATATGAATCTTTGGTAGAAATTCCTGGGAATATCAAATTACTTCCGAAATACGAAAACGTTATCAGCCCTCAATTTCACGCTGCAATCTATTCAATTCTTCAGGTCTATTATTCTGCAGAAAACATGCATTTCAAAATGAAAGTCGTATTGATTTCAATTGCGAGTTAAATATGGTTCGCTTTGATTACTTGTCACAGAAACGAAAATCAGGACTTGTGTGCATATTGAGGATTTACCGAACCTTCGATTAGTCTAGGTCGCGTGTTACACGCTTTCGAGAAAATACACAAGAGCTTATTTTGATTTGATAAAAGTCTGAAAATAAATTTTTCAATAGTAGTTTGCATGATCTGAATTGAAAGGATATTATACTTTGCAGACAATATTGATTCAAGTTGTTTCACAAAAGCCAGCCGTTATGTGGAAGCATGTTTAAAGTGTAGCTATTGGCATTTTGCCGAATTTATGTCAACAATTGATATTTAGGAAAGGATGTCAGCATTTAATTTCATTTCGCTTGTGACCTGTTGGAGCATTCAATTTTGACTTTTACAACTCTTGAAATAAAATGTAAATAACAATTTTGTTCTCGATAGTTAGTTTTAAATTTACAATAGCAGTTGAAATGCAGATTGTTCGATGCTCGTTTGGAATGAATCCATAATTTTCTTAGAACCCAATTCCCGTGAGAACAGTGCATTTACGAAATGGCACATGAAACTTTTCGAAATTGAATCAATCGCACCGCACGTACGTAGGATATCTAAAGTCATGTTTTAGCCGAGAGCCAGTCTTGGTCATAAGAGCAAGGACGAAGATGAAATGCAAACGTTAGACAACTGCTCCCACAAGACATTTCGAATCACAACACATTCGCTTGAGGGAGACTATAAGTTGTTCACGAAGGGCTGCAAAGTTCGAATTCCTGGCTTTCAACTCGGACGAACTTCAGCTTCACCACGCCTGACTTCCTTCCGCCACTCACTTTGCATCTAACATGAAAATTTTCAAGTGGTTTATACCAATCAAATTAAAGTTTACGAGAGTTAAATGTCAGAAATATTTATGCACATGAACATGCATGTGTCACTGTCATTTCAAACGGAATTATTTCTAGGTTTCAAAGTGAACCTGAAAGGACGAAGGGATGGACATTAGGTTAGCCGACGTTTGTGTGAAGCGAAGAACTGAAACTACATACCATCGATGGGTTTCGAGTTGAAGAGTCGCATTGGGCATCGAAGGAATGCAGAATACTGAGATCGAACCCTTGAGTCCTTGAGAGTATGCAAGTTAAGGTCGAGCTAACTTTATTGAATGTCTCGATTTCTCAGCAAAGCTTCTGCAATTCAGTTCATGTTCTAAAAGTTAATTGCAAGGGGGATGGTGCGTCAGTTAATAAACTAAGAATGACTAACTCAATGGACTTGATAAGAAAACTAACGGCGCAAAGTCTAGAGTGATAATCCTGGCACCAGCAACACTTGACATGTATCTTATATATGTTACCTGATAAGAGCATAGGGGGAAGAAACTGCTTGACTACTTCTTGGAATGTAATTAAATTTGATTTAAGCTCGGACTGTCATGTGAAACACTTAATTTCCAAGGATTCAGAATTATACCAAATAATTAATGCAAAAATCTACCTTGTACTTACTATGTCTTTCAAAACAAATGAATCCTTAAATATTCTGCTCCGAAGAAGCAAAAAATAAAGCCACCTTTACTTGCCTACCGAATTGTTTCCATATCAATTATTCATTTTTCTCACCTAACCTAGTCAAACAGAACCATTGCTCAGCAACCATTTTAGATTCACACCCGGCAGGATAAACAAGGATACAAATTAAATGTTTTCAAATCGGATCACTCCAACACTTACCAGCTTAGACGGCAACTCAAGCATGGATTGGATCAAATGGCGAAGGTCTAATAGTAACCATTGTCACGGCAGACTGAAAACTTGAGGTCATGGTCCAGCCAATGGCTAGAATTTTTTCTCTGGATTAATTTCTAGACGAGCCCACAATTGTAATCTCACACCTGTGCTTTTAAAATACCTGAAGCTTTGTTCAGGATAGATTTTATCAAAGGAAATAGGCCGCTCGCCATCATAATTGACGAGTTGCCGCCGCTTTGACAGAAAAGACCTGAGAAATAAGAAGTTCATGTTTTTTTAACCGTGTGGTATGAGACGCCACCAAAAATTTGTCCATAAACTTCCACCATCAATAAGATAGACCAGGCTCAAGACTTTTTTACTCAGACTATGCAATATCAACTGGATGCAAACCTCAAGCCTCCATCTCAAAGAAATGTAACAACAATTAATGAAACACCAACAAAAGTCTTGGCAACACCATTTAAGGTGCCGATTCCGGCAGCCCCCATGAAATGCTGGCCACGCGTTATTTTGCGAAATAATAAATTGACTGAGAGTCCTTCGTCCTCCCTATCATCTCTCCAGGCTATCTTTTGCCAACCGTTCAGAGCTAACTTATACAAATTTTAATTGCAATCTCGCTGATGCCGAACTTTTTTCCGAATAAGAGCTATAATTTAATTTTCGGTTAGCCTCCTCTCAGGGCGTTGCGTTGTTTTTCAACGGTGGTGAAAGAAACGTGAGGTCCTTTGAAACAGCGCAAGTTGTCTGTATATTGGGCAGGCATCCGCAAAATTTAACAAACGGTGATGCCAAACCGAGAATGTTAATTAATTGATGGACCAATCGGAATTTTGATTGACGAAAAATAAAGAACGTGTTGATTGTGTCGTTAATTTGTAGCCCGAATAAATTTTGTGAATCCAATTCCGCCATGAAGAATCCAAGCAATTTTGAAACAAGGACATATAAATTGAGGAAAAAGCATGCATTTTAATGTTAATGGATCAATTGGTGCCCAAAAATAAATGCAACTATTTAAACTGAATAATTATTTTGCTTCTTGTATTGTTTCACACCTCGCATTTCATGCTTTATCATCATTAAACAGTTTGGTGTTCTTCAAAAAGCTAGAATATTTTTTTTATCAAACGCCATTAAAAACAGAACCATCCGTGTTACCTACTGATACCAACCATGCTATTACGGTTCTATACAGGACATATGAAAACAGCATAGCTCTTCATCGAAACGCAGTCAATTATAAACTATAAATACTTTTTTGACGGGCAGATGTCTCCATTAAACGCCCATTAAAAACCAATAACCATAATTTGAACAACGCCATGTCACTGTACCGAGCGCCATCAGCTCCACGAACCACTTACTTTCATCGCTATGACCTAGACGGGGTACGTAATAAGGATAGTAGGGTGAAAACCGAAACCATGTCGAGCGCACACACATTTTCCCTGTGGAGGTGGGCCCATGGGAGATTCTCTTTTCGGTTCAATTTCCTTTGACCCAGTTCCGCTGTACCAGGGTAGCTCCCCGAATAAGCCGTAGACAAAAAGCCTTCTTGAATGTCGCGCTGGTTGCAAAGCACAGGGATTCCACGGAATTGTGGGACACTGAATCGCCTGGCAGCATAAACTAATAACGTTATTAACGAGCATTGAATACTCATCATTATTCCGGGATGGGTTCGTTCGATTTGATTTGGCCATTAATTTGCTATGCCGCGTGGCTCCTGACCAAGTTCGGTTCTTGCAGCATGCCTGAAAGATACTAGTGAAGCACCATCACTCGATCTTAAGTCATTTTTTAAAAGAGGAATATTTTGCGGATTTCTCTGCGATAAGACGTCGATGGGAAGTTGGATTTGGTAGCGTAACGACATCTGCCTCCCGGTTTGATGATTTAACACTTGGACTGTTCAGCAGAGTAATCCTTGCCTCGTTCACCGTAACTGCGGCAGGACTTTGGGCTGTGTCCAGATATAAATCATAATAATGGCCACGCTCATTATAATTATGGCTTTTAAAGTACACATAGCCATTAGTGCACGTACAAGTCGTTAAACCAAGTCATTTTGTAAAGAGCTGCGGTATCAGGAGAAAACGATAAGGACTTCACTATTCCGAAGATGATAGTAGCATCTTTGTTATGCGAGCATCGAAAGTTGCTCATTGTCATCAATGAACATAGTAGCAAAATTTAATTGAGTCTTATTATGATTGTTTTGGTACTTTCATTGATCCCCACGCAGCAGCTTGTAGAATAGTGTTTCACCTTCCACATTCATACGCTCGGAAGGCCAGAACACAGCAATTGAGGCCGTACGTATAAAGATTCCCTTTTTCATATTTGAACAAAACTCCTAGAAGAGTTCTGCCAAGTCATCTTCTTTGCAGGAAAGCATTAAAGACATATAGTACATATTCTGATATCAGCACTGCATTCAAACCTTGCTTCCATGAACGCTCGCAACCGAAAACCTAAAAAATTCGGGATTGTGACTAACACACGTCAATCAAAAAGAGACACTTCTTTTCATGTGAAAAGCATGTCCTCGATAACACGGCCAAGATACGAATTTGAATAGTAACATACTCGACCGACATTCCGCTGTTTCCCAAGGCGTTCGATTCATGATTGTTGAAAACTAGAGCATAAACGAAAAGGATAGCAATGACTCAGCATGGCCAAGAAGGAAAAAATGTGAAGAAACAAGAATATTGTTGAAAGAACCTACTGTTGGCAGGTGTTTTGTTGAGCTGGAAGTGCTAAAAGCTGACCTAAACACCTGTTAGGCAGACAATATTTTTTTCGGGTAATTAATGGGTTTGGGTGTCAAACAAACATCAAATCATTCATCATGAAATGATTTTGATGTGCTCATCATTGCAGAATTTGATATTTTTATCTTTTCATTTACAGGTGGGATATTCTCCGAAAATTTGAAAGTCCTGTCTACAAGCGGTTGCAGTATGCTCCAGATAACTGAGCGCACACTTGAGATTTATGAAAATTATTGAAGTTGATTCTGAAATTCGAACAGTACCTATTTCCCAACTATGTCAATTAATTCCGTCAGCTACAACTGTTCATATGCAATTCAATTCATGCTCTATTATGTTTCGAAATGTCCTGAAAGAAGTGGACAACCTCTTCCTTCAGTTGACAAGGACATTCGAATTTCCTACAATTGCAATCGTTCTTTTACATATGATACCAGAACAATTTTCATTTGGCTCCCTGCTCGCCCATCGTGATTAATTTTGCTCAGCAGTCTTTTGTAAATGACCGATTTCAATAAAGGGATGACCGCATTGTGTCCTGTCCTGGACAATATTCTTGGGTAGGTAGACATCACAGGCAGTCAACTGGATAGGATAAGGGGCTTGTACTAATCTTCTTGGTTCTTGCCGAAGCTTTGAATTGCATTTGATTACGAATTGTGTTAACTTCGTTCATTGCTGAATACTCTTGACATGGAACATGCAACATTGATAGCTTGAATGTCTGTAAATCTGTCTTGTCCTTTTCAAGGGTTAGACATGCGTGGGTGGAGATTGATACGATTCAGCATTACTTTAGACGCAAAATGAAATTGAGATTATACTTATCTAACAAAATCGATAACTGAAAGCAATTGAAATCAGTGAAAATTGGTTTTTGAGTTTGAAATAATTACGAATAATTTGAATAAAAAATTGATTCTTCAAATAATGCATACAATCTCCAGACAAAATCGAACGAGTAGTAGATTCTGTATTCTGGTTGTCCTTAAAATTGGTTAGAAATACAGATATCAACTCTGAGTTTAATTTGAATTTATATTTTCACGTTGAAAATATCAATCGTTGGTA
Source organism: Oxycera nigricornis (assembly GCA_963942545.1). NCBI lineage: Eukaryota > Metazoa > Arthropoda > Insecta > Diptera > Stratiomyidae > Oxycera > Oxycera nigricornis. The sequence continues at coordinate 6,117,162 of OZ012663.1, read as the reverse complement.
ATTAAAACTAAATTAAATAGAATTGCACTATGCACGATGTGCACCTTACACGAAAAATTATTTTCAAGCAGCCGATACCCAATTGTGATCATAGATTATCCTTATTATGAAATAAGCTCAAGCGCAAAATCGTTGATTGTGAGAATTTCAAATGAGAATTTTATTCCATTGAATGCATAATGCTAAAATACTTTTCACACATAAAACATATACAATCATTCGTAAGATACATGACAAATAGCAATCTTTTATATCACATGTGATTCGTGCAAGGCTTTTCTCCGTGTGATAAAACTCATTTCAACCCAAGATATGCGTCTATTCAAACTTTTCTTAGGATCTCAGCACAGCTGTAAATTCTGAATTTATTATCCTCAGCATTGTCATTTATAATTTCCTAGAAGCCCAATTTCATAAGTTTATTTAGAATTGCAACTATTTATTTTGCTGATATTGTTGACACCCACGTGAATATTCCACCTGGAATAATTTCTTTCCTATTTCATTTCACCGCATTAACGTCTCAGTAGAATAAGGCCACATCCTTGAGAGAGAAATTACCTCAATTTCACGCTTTTCGGGTTGCTTTGCCTGTATAGCCTGGCTTGCCTATTGCTACACCAATATCTCTTTCTAGATGGTAGGAATCCTCCGAAACTTTTTTAAGAGCTTATCCCGTATTAATTAATGTCTCCTTGTCTAAGGATCTACCCGAGAAAAATGAGAGGGCCGGGAGTGTATGGTATGGTAACGAACGCAGCCCGGGCATGCCAAAAAGTTTTCTCTAGAGCTCGTTCAGTTTAAAATCGTATTAAAATTAACGATGTGGAACTCGAAAGTAAATCTGGTAGTTTTCGTATATAAACTGCATCCAAAATGAGGCAAATCCTTGCACTTGCCAAGTGCGATATTTGTGTTGAAAATTTCCAGACAGGGAGAATGTCTTTATTTACATTCATTGCTGATTAAGTTTCCGTAAGCTGTAAGATGATGTGAATCGGTTTTAAGGCAATCGAGAATAGCATTGACAGTGTCAAGAATATTCACTTTGTTATGCGAATGTGAATTTTTGTGCTTATTCATATTAATTTTGCTTTGATCTGATGGAAGAGTGTCGGAAATCGTAATGAAATTTTTGGAAAATGGCATCATTTTTTTCAATTTTCTTAGTTACTCCAAAAAATGTTTGAGAAGTTTATCGTCACTTAAGTTATTTAAGATTTTCAAAATTTCGGAAGAGCTCGCCTTCTAGTGCTTATAATGTTGAGTAGAAAACGTGGATTCCCACGCCGCGTTTCGCTCTGTGGCAACTATGTATCATCCTGACAGCCTCGTCTAAGCGATAGTCAAAATTTTCCGCCTTTATTGGGTTCATTACAGATGTTATTTCTAAATAAGAGTATTATAGCTATTATAAACAATTTTTTTGTTCCCATTATTTTGAGCAAATTTGGTTTTGGTCTTCATAAAAATATTTTGAGTGGTGAAGCCTTGAAAAGTTATTGAGTACATATGCACTTCGTAGAGAAGTTGACATCTATATCATGTGTTTCCTTAGTAATTTGTCATGTCACCGAACTTCAGATTAAACAACAGAAGCTTGTCCTTGATCTCACTTTCATAACTGATTTATATATCAGCAAATTCTGTATTTTAGCATGTCCTGCGTGAGTATTCCCCGGGAAGCAAGGAAAAATGGATTTACTTAAAAGCAAAAACCAAACCTTTAACGTGCCACAGAAAAGCATAGACAAACTCAAATATGACCATAATAACTCGCATAGCTTGTTTAAGGATACATGCACAAGCAACGTCTCCAGCGAAAAGTGTTTCTTGACCCTGCATGGGCTCACCCACATAATAATGTGCTTTCATCATTGTTTACTATCGTCTAGCAGGTACAAACGCATCATAGACCTCTCTAACACTCCTCACAATGAGCATTGCATCAGCAGCCAAGGACACTCTTCTAAGCACCCTTTGGCATTTCAAACGAACAACCCATTCCGCGCCAGGGTGTTGTTCTCCATAATTACTATGCCATGGAGAAAGTTGGATGTTGTTTGGAACTTTTCGCATTTGCCCGATTTATGCAGTTTGCAACAAAGTACCAGTAGCAACAGCAGCGTTACAGAAAGACCGTTGTCGAAGATAGTTAAAACTACGAAACCAATGTTGAGAATAGCTGTAATGCGCAACCCCAATATATGGGAGATTTTCGCATTATTGCATTTTGCGTTCTTTTGTTCGTCGCTTAGATGAACACTAGTAATATTTATTGTAACAATGTAAATCGTTGGCAGGACCCCAGAAGAGTGTTTACGGAATGCAATTAAAACAATTTGAATTTGAGTCCTCTCTCGATGGTTGTTGCTGTTCGTGTAATCACAACTTATCTACTACCACATCTTGGGTGGATTCTCTTGGCGCACATTAAAAAGTTCAAGGAAGTGTTTGTGAGTTCTTGGATGCAATTATTAAAAAAGTGTTGTCGAAATAAGATTGCTTAGTGTTGATTAATATTTAAGCTGTATAAAAAATCGGAGGATATTTACCTGATTGTAATTCGGATTATATATTTGAAACAATCACTTTTTGAGTCGTGGGGTTAAAATATATTTGAACGACTTTGAGTCTTTATTTGTATTTGTTTTTAAGAGTAGCACGTGATACGTTTGTAATAGAAATCAGCCAAGAAAAACACAATATAAGATAGAATTTTCGTCAATCTTCTCTCATTTGGTTTCGTACTTAAATTGAATGCTTAAACGTGCAACTTTAAATTTTTTATCTGAAAAAGTTACTCACGAAATTTTATTTGTAGGTCGCTAGTTTAAGATGGAAAAAAGACAGGATTAAGCGAACGCTCAAAAGTGTGTCATCGGTAAAAACAAATCAGAATATAACCACCTAAGAAAAAGTGAATCCAAACTAATTACTACACCATTCAAGTACGCCATTCCATTGATGCGCTAACACTAGTCACTGACAAATTATAATGTTGGTAATACAGTTTTCTCCACAATATAATAATGGAGCTCAGACAATGAGCTCGGACTAAAGAATATTTGCATACGAATTAAACTTCAACTTTTCCAACGGAAAATTAATGATGTCCTCTTTGCATGGTCGCCAAGTTGAAGAGAAAACTGAACACAATTTGGAAGATTTGTAGTAGTGCCAGACCTAATTCATTTTGACAGGGAAATAGTTTTTGACTTGAAGATTAAATATTTTCGTAATCGTTCTGGAAAAGTTAAATTAGTATTTTTGAATAGATAATTTACTGCGAGCTGAATTTTCTTATCTTTGCTTTGGGTCAATAAATAAAGAAAATTACTGACAGTTGCAATTTTAAGTTTCATAGATTATGGAGATGGAGATACCACAAAATAGTTCTTTGCGTATATTACATGTGAAAAAAATAGATAATGATGAGATTGATCATCGATGAAACGTTATTCAAAATCATCAAGTCAGTTAATCAAGGACGTTTTAGAATGGAGCTTATGGCAAAATAGATGTCATTCATTTGCATTTTATAATAATTCTTAAGGAATTCTTGAATGGCTGCGAACTCATCAACACTGAACCAAAATAGAACTTTCTCATAAGAAAAGGAAACTCACTGCTTTTCACATTGCAATACTAAAATTCTGTCGTGGTACGGTTTGATCTGGTGTTGGCTACCATTAATCCTGGAAAGCTTCCCGATTCACGCCTAAAGACCCAAAGCTGCACAAGCTACAATGACGATCATAATCAACAAACACACTTTGCAAAAGAAAATCATTATTCATATTTTCCCCGAAATGTCTTTTGTAATTTGCTTTGATGACTCTGAAAATAGCTCGTTTTCCTTAGAAATACCTCCCCATCCGAACCGCAAACAGAATTCCGACGCACATGGACTCGTAATTCGGGTGTAATTCAATACTCGCGTAGTAATCCACAATCGCACAATAAAAGAAACGATAGAATAAAGGACGAAAACTTTTCTAATTCGCATAAAGTTTTTCTTTGGGGCCCTTTGTAATAACAATACTATACCTGGAAAATAGAAAATTGGTACGAATGGAAAAGAAAAACCGAAATTATTCCATTAATCGCACCTATCCCGGTGGCGGCAGCGTGTCATTTCATTCACGCAAAATAGTAATTTCCTCCAGGAGTTGTATTTAAATCGATTATTTGGCATGCAAAAATTTGGAATAGGCGTGAGATGGTGCGGAGCCACTTCTTTAAAAGGAGATTTAGGGATCAACATTGTGAAAAATAATTTTGAACTTTTTTGATTCGTTTCCGTGTCGAGCGAGTCATTATTTGAAGAATAAATTCCAACTGTAGTTAATATTGAAACGCCTTTTTTTATTTTTATTTTTGAAAAAGAGAACTTCTGAAAATATATTTGCATACCAACAGAAATAAAGCTGAAAGTGAAATGAAAATAGCGCTTATGAAATTCTGACTTATATTTTCGAAAATTAAGAAAAAATTTCTCGCGAAAGTTACAGAATCCTGTTTACTAATTTGAAGGCCTTTTGAATTTTTCCACGTAAACCTACTAAGCCTGTTTTGCCTGCGCCATTTATATTATGATCTATTTAGAATTGATGAAATATTGAATTTCACATGACATTTGCTTCGAAAATTAGCGTGGAATGTACATCTGTTTCCATACAAATATTATGAAAGTTCTGTTCTACGTTGTTATGGTTAAAGAAGCAATATCGCGGTTCTGAGAGTACAGCAATTCGAATAACTTGAAACATCCATATCTTATGCAGCATGCAGTCACTGAAAACTATTCTCAATGGATACAAAAACATTCCGAAATAAGAGCCTGCTAGGTGAATTCCTTTTCAAACATGATACTTTTTTTATTAGCTTGCCCAGTATTCTGAATGAAATCGATCGTTTAACTTTACAGGAAAAATCGATGCATTTATACAAATTTTTTTATGATTATTGTATGTATCGGCAATGATTCCAACCACTGAAAACTGAAGATCTCGTAAATATTTTGCAACTTTATTTGATGATGGTTTTCACTTTCCTTTAACAAAAGTTATTAATCCCTTCCATAGCCAAAGCAATTTGGCGAAAATTGAATGAATTATTTGACCATGGAATGATGTCGAGAAAAATTCAACCTGTTATTGCTAAGCCAACTTCATTTATCATAACTTTCATTTTCGACATTCATTCTTTACCAATTTTCTCTTACGATTTGAAGTTGGTTTAGGGATGATATGAACACATCGTGTTGAAAATGTTTATATTAAAAGGTCATTTACTTCTTTCTAGTCATACCAGAAAAAAGTGTTTCCTTTTACAATGCCTTAAAATGGTTAAATATACAAATCCGTTCGAATCAACTATGTGTCACGTTGTACGGATTACATCCTTCCGTCGACAATAAATTATGCCGCAATGTTTGCAAGCGCTTACATATGCATGTTAACCGCCCAGAATTAGTTCAGGCCTTGACGTATGCAAATACACCAGCAGAATGAGTCCTTTAAAGGTACATAATTTTTACATTGTGGGCGCATGACAGCCATAATGATATTTGGTTTCGTGGAGTTTGCAAAGAAAGGATTTTTTGTGGTAATGACCATAGCTTTCAAAGAAATTTCGTCAACGACGCTTGACAAGTTCAAAATCGATTTTCGCATTTTCTGAGACTCAATAAATTTTGGAATAGCTTTAGGGACCACTTTCCTCACACTTTTTGATAGTATGACTCATTTATTTTTGATATTTTTTGGACTTTCGACGACTATTCTTTACACATTTTGGATCTACTCAAGGGAAAAAAATCAATTTCATATAATGGAAAATAGCCCGTTCGGAAATATTATTGAACTGTTCTCGAGTTATCCCCACGCTCAATTGGTGCAGACAAAATGTTCAATTCCACGCCGTCGTTTTGCTTGCCGAACGAAATGGTCCACCGATTCCTGTCCAGTGTGAAGCAGTGCGTTTTTCTAAAACATAATCCATTCTTGGCCCTTGTGACACCCATGAAATTCATCCAGGGAGAAATTTGTCTTTTTTATTTATTATTTTTCCAAACGACCACAGTTTTGCGCGCGTCGTCACTAAGCTCTGTGTTAGTATACATGGCGCTGGTAAAACGATAGATCCTTGGTGGTGCTATTGTCACAGCAGCCTGGCTACTATTCAGCTCTTCTTCAATGACTTTCTGACGTAGCCTTTCGACACAACACGGGAAATTGGTTTTGGGAATTCAATTACAACGATTTGTACCACAAGAAACCACGACAGCGAGACAACAGAGCCACAACAAGCCATTGTGAAACCACGTAAAACCGCAAGCAAAGTGGAAAACGGAAAATAGAAACAATAAAATCCATCCTCGATATCAGGAGACATTTCTCACACACAATATCAAAGGCCGGGCTCGACGAGCATCGTAAACCTGAGCTCCTAAAAATACAAATGGGAAATAAAATAATGTTTCGCCGCAAAACAGCGAATCAGCAACCAGACTAAAAAGGACAATGGAAACAACAAGGACAAGACTGAGAAGTAAAGTTAACGTAACTTTTGGTCATAAATAATAAACGCGCCACGTGAAAAAGTAGGAAATTTTTCGAGAAAAAGGTCGACATGACGAGCATGCCGTCTAGAATGGAGCCAAACTTGCAATCATTGAAAAGATGTCACTTTTTGGGTTTAATCAATAGCCAAGCTGAATCTCCCAGGGAAATTGAAAACGTTCAGCGGATATTTGCGTTCATGGCATCATTTTTGAGTGGATCATCTTAAAGTCTAATAGATTTAGTTAAAGTTACGGTCAGTGTTTTCCAATTTCAAATCAGAAATATCGTTAGGCACTTGGTTAATACTTTAAAATATCTAGAACTATAGAAAAATGGGGTTTTACATATGTTGTCAGAAGTATACTTGATGGGAGATGACCGATTGTTTCAGACAGATGAGTAGGTTCTGAAAACTCTCAGGATACAATTATCTAAACCATTCCTAATTGGCATGCGAAATCAATAAAGAGAAGCAACGCTGTCTCGCATCTCAGCATTTAGATTCCGTGAAATTTGAAAGATTACCTTCGATTATAAAAATTTTGATTCACAGAAAATAAATGTTTTCATACCAATTTCTTAAAAAAAGGAATAATTTAGGCCATTTCTGTGTTTTAATGAGAAATGAAGTGCATGACCAAGTTAAAGGATATATTAACAGTCACTTGTTCGCATAAAGTTTTGTATTTTTAGAGTGCCAAGTTCTAATGTTTCCTCAAGTATACGTTAAAAAAATTCAGTTCAGTATTTATTACGAAAAAATGCATTCCGCAAGTTTTTTGCTGGTATGGTTTTGTGTGTTTTTTATTTTATGTCAACTGCCAATTCTTGTTAACCCTTTCTGTCCCAAATTATCAAAAATGCCTACAAATAATTACTCTGAAGTCTTCACTAAGAATGGCTTATTCTACCTGGAGACAGAGGCTGCCTACAAACAAAACGTGGTGTTTAAAAGATAAGGGTTCAAATGAACATTTTTATTACAAGAAGAAGAAGAAATTTCGACCATGCTATAGCTTTCGGCAATACTAATATTTTTTTAAAGTTCTAGTAAGGTCCTGAAACTGAACGTTTACAATCACTATTCACTATTTCCCAAGGTACTAGCTTCATATCAACATATTTACTACCAATACGCCTGCAAACTTTTTTGAACGTTGACAGCAGAACTTTTCTCGGCTGCACCGTTTCACTGCGGGCGTTCGTAGGACGGGTGGTTATTAACTGGAAACCAGTATAAACACATCGATCCTTAACCTTCCCTGACGTGCTCATCCATTGAACTTGCATCGCCTGCAATATCGCGCAGCACATCGCGCCTCACCTGGCCAAACACTTTTTAGTTAGCAATATCGTTGTACCGTGAAATCCCTACATTAAGAACACTTCCATGTTTGACAAGGACTTAAGCGCTTATGTTAACTGAACACTCATCGTTCCGTATTTTCCCAGCTGTATTGGTTCGGGTAACCCACCCTGCCTTCATCATGACCCCCATTATATATATGATATTTTCGTCTATAACTCAATCTTTAGGGGGGCTCCCGTTTTTTTCCACCCGGACGCTACCTTTCATATTTGCTGCTTTATTTTTCAATGGAGTGCAGACAGAGAAAAATTGGAGCAGGCAGGCAACTTTATCGCTAGCATACCCTTCCTGATTTCCTTGGTTCGGGTGGTTCTCCACTATGGCGTTCCGAAGAAGGGATAATAATCAATAGCTTATGCTTTCGCGCTATCAAAATCATTCAGGCGAAAATTAGATGGTAGTAAAAAAGGCAAATGGGCACAGCGGGGGCAGCTACCGTCGTCGACGATTGCGAGTTGGATGAATAGAATGGATGGATGGATCCAAAGATGGATAACAGCAGTTACCCGAGCATGCATCGTTACCGTTCACGTTTTGCACATGAATAGTGGGCCAGATCGTTAGTGGTAGCAGTTCTAATCAAAAACGAAAAAGTGCCAGTTGCTGGCGGATTTCAGCTGAAAGTGAAATAGTAGTTGAAAGGTAGTTAGCCCTGACTCCAACCATTTAGAGCAAATCACACAAAAGGTTCCCATCGGCTGGGGCTGAAAAGAAATGATAGGCCGTAATGGGGCAGCTCAATCATTGTTTTTCACGTTATGCACGATGTTAAAGGATTGTTGATCTGCTCGCGTGGCAAGGATACTTCTTGAGAAGTTTGTGAACGAAAACACTAGTGTTAATTGCAGAACAAACTAGTTCACTTTCCTTTCTGCTCGGATCCTGAACACTCCTTCGCACCATCTTTAGTTTGGCTCCTTGATTTTTCAAGAATAGAAATTTTCATTTGACCAGCAAATAACTAAAATTGATTCTCTTCTTTTCAGGTAAGTCAATTCGATTTCAATAAACACGCCATTCATCCCTTCAAATCGCAGAAAATAAAACGCCGACTATGACAATCAATTCAACGTTTTAATTGGAGAAAAAATGAAAGAAAGGGAGAGAGAGTACCCACCCACTCTGTGCAGGACACTGCACATGATATCCTTGCAAATCATTTGGGTATAATGAAGTACAGGAGATCATGGGCTGTAAGCAACTTTACAATTGAATTTATGCGTCTCGGATTGTAAGTGGAAACTGTAGGGTATTTTAGTAGGGTGTTTTCGTAGATCACACGTAGTGGTTAGACGGTGTAGTAAAGAAGAGTAGCAATGTAGCGGTCGCATGCCCTCAACATAGTTATTTCAGGCGTCACTCAACTTAAAAGCAATTTCATACCTGGCTTAGCACTTTGTGGTCATAATTTGCCTGAATTGTCTATGGTCCTGCGGCAGCGAATGCAGGATGTCACGTAGGTCTTGATGCAGATTTGGGTGTATTAAAGACGCGCTGTTGTATTCATTTCATCATCAGCTGGACAAGCAATGCTGTTCCAAGAGCTTCTGCTGCTTGTCTCGGCCCACGGAGATTCCCCTCACTTTCATTTACTTCTATACATTAGCAATTTTTCAATGTTTCCTATTGTCGAATTTCTTTTCCTTTCTCTCATTTTTTTACATAGCAGCTTGCGTCATGGTTTTTCTTCCAAAGGATCTGCGTTTCCTGTGGCTGTTATTTTCCGCTAGAGAGAATAATACGAAAAATTGTTTTTTCTTCTCTCCATCCAGACCATTGGACATCCAATTGGGAGGACATGGCGACCAATGTGATGCCCACGGCAATTTTCGACCAAGCTCAGGAGCTTGTGCTTCACAAAAAGGCTGTGTCTGCTAGGAGAGGACATGAAGAGTTAGGATGGTAATCAGAAATGAAAGCATTACTTTGTGAGTAAGACTGCAAACAATAGCTAATGAATATGAAAAATTCAGCTCAATGTTTGTTAAGTAGCATCTGTTGATAGAATGTATTCTGAATGTAGGATATTTGGATGTCTATGGTTGAACAAGCAACCCATGGGTAAATATTGTCAAAAATAATATCAAACTATTTCAAGTTTGATGAAATACGAGTACATCATTCAATGGAAACGACCTCGGTATGGTTTTCTTAAAACTTTATTTTCAAATTTAATGAAAACCAAGAAATTTGTCTTCAATACTTAAGTCGAATTTTCTAGAAGCTAATAATAGAAAACTGCATTTCTCTGAAACTGATGCATTGCGGCAACGTATGCGAACCTCAGATTTTTCCTTTCAAAACTAGAAACATTGTTCGATAATTTTCGCCTCAGATTATTGATTCCTAAGTGAAACTGCTTCATCCTATTTTCCATGTCAATTGTACTCACTATGAGATCCGTAAATTGTCTTCATTGCCTTCTCCATAAAAACCAAGAACAAACCCTTCATCATTAACGTTGATGTTGCAGTAAAAACCTACGATCGTCCTTTATACAATTGACTAGTGAAACTTTTCAAATAAAATTTGCTTACGTCACCTCCAATCATAGTATATGTTTGAAATGGAACCCCCACCACTATGTCCCGATTATTGCTAGACAATATACACTTTCACATTACAGCAAAGCTCCTACGTCTTTTCATATTCTTCTTGACAATATCTCGTGTTTCTGTGTCGAGCACCCATAAAAACTGGGCCATGCGAAAAACACAAAGTCTAAACGTCATTTTCGTCCTTTCACACAGTTCAATAATGGTGGTACCTTTGTATGCTGACGATATAACAAACAATAACAGACGCCGTATTTGCTCGGAGCCCGTAATGGAGTCAGGTTTGCTCGCTGGCAGTGGCAATGGTAATGTGGTGATGGCGAGCGAAGGGAATTTTTCTAATGCAAAACAACAGAACGAATAAAACACAATAAAAGCGAAATAAAAGGAGCTTTTCAAATCAAATAAACTGCCCGAAGGTAACATTCTGCTGGGTACTATCCGTCGGATCAAGATTTCGCAACATAATACATCCATTCGGACCGGGCCTTTCCTTGCCGCACCACTGTAACCGCCCGCACTACCTGTCCGATATCTGAGGTGCTTCTTTGCTAGCAACTGCCCTACAAGGGGGCACATCCACACTACATTTCCGATGCTCAGGACTCACTCTCAATCCTGGCAAGCAGGGGGCAAATATGTGTGCAAACCGCTTTGGCAGTGCTGCCCTTTCGGAGAGGTGACTTTTCCAGCCAGTATAGTGTTCGCCAGGACATGGGTAGTTCAGCCCAGTTAAACCACCTTCTCGCCTTTGGTTTTCGACTTAATCCTATGACTGGTATGGCTGCTGCTACACCTTTGATGTGCCAACGCCACGAAGAAAGCAATCTTGCTGGATCCTGCCGATCCACCCGCTTCATTCGATCCGATCCGCCCGAGCAAGGAGCCGCTTTTGCTGACGACGCTATCCAACTGCTGGGGACCACACGTCGAAGCTATCTTAAGCTGGGAATTTGTATTCAAAGTAGCGCTTCCCTTCTATCAATATCATTCAATTTGTTATCAATACAAAAGTTTCAACTATAAAATTTATTAGGGAGTCAGTGTATTGTATACCTATGAATAGGGTTGTTTTAGCCGGAATAAGAATGGGGCCGAGAATGTTGCCAAGGACACATTGCACCACGGACATTTCTGATTTTTCGGTGCGGAATTGAGTTTGCTTGCGGAGGAGTGAAATGGTTGGACATAAAACATGCTGACGCTTGGAAGCGAATCAAAATGGTTGTGGATTGCTTGGTATTTTTTTCTGTTGCTGAGTGAATGTTTGGTGGACTCAGTGAGAGTTCACAAGAATTGCGTATTGATTCAAAAACTTCACTACAACGGGTTTCTATTGCTGCCACACACAAAAAGAATTCCAAGATTTCTTATGAAATATGCTACAAGTCTTATGAAATATGCTACAAGTTCGCTGAAATGAAAATGAAATTTAATCCTTGAGTTTCTTCAATGATCGCCATTTGAGTCTTTGAAAATCAAAATTGTGGTGACATTCTATAACTAACGTCATTTATAGTTCATGCAATTCATTCATAGGATAATATGATTTATGTGAATTTTAGCAAGCATTTATCAAGAAAGAAGCCTGACAGCGTGTTTGAGTCAAATTTACTGAAAACATCGGTTTCTACGCTTTTCATTTGATTTAAAACTATATTTAAAATCTCAGCGTAACAGTTAAGTCCACACCTCAAAATAAATCATGCACCCGGAACCCCGCACTGAGGGCACAAAAATCAACCATCCTTTCGGAGAGAAAAGCAGCAGATTGAAAGATTGTAGGATAGTTGGATTGAAGGATCTTTGAGTAATCAAGACACGCATACAAATCACCACTAAGCTTTTGATAGAAAACAATCCGAATGGGTTTTCATCGCACCCATGACAATCTTCACGTACTATTGTATTTTCAATATACATAGTTTAAACACTTGCTTAGTTTTCTTTTCATTTCCCTCGCCGAGAAGCAGACGACTTTCCGTTTTGGGCTCAACTGAGATAATCTTTGGACTTTCATTGACTTCTAAAGTGCCATTAACTACTCTGCCTTTAGCTCATGACGAACATGTAGGGAGTCTTTTCGACAGCATGAGCCAAGAAAGGTGAACAATGGAATTTTCTGTACTGTGCCGAAACGATTTCGATTCAATTTAAGTTACAGTTCACCACATTAGCTGAATTACGTCCATTTTTTTCTCTTTGTTGTGAAAGTATTTATTTTTCCGCTTTCATTTCTCCATTCGACTTTGATTGTCACTAGTGGAAATGATGTCTACGATGGCAGCATCTAATTTAATGTTAAATGACTTGGAATTGACTGTGACGAATTTTCGTTATCTAATCGCAATAATGGGATAAGGACTGCTTCAAATAAAGTTTGGATGTAAGAAAGCATTCACAGGATGTGCTTTGTAAGACAAAGGGAGTGATTGAAGACATTTTTGTGGTGTTGGAAAAACAGTCACATCCCAATTACTGCAAATGAGAAGAAATAATGTTTCGTTGTTGAAGGAATGTGTGGCTTTATAAATCTTAGTGATTCTTTTGAAAAGACTTATAAATCCCTGCCAGGTAATTTATTAAAAACAAGAGACATCTTGCATCTTTTCAATTTCAGATGCTAATTTGTTTGTTTCATTTCGATGTGAGCTACTGGCACTCAAGGCTGTGTAATCGTTGTTGATAGTTTTATATTTCCTGCAAGCATTTTTGCAGCCAAGAATGTAATTGGGCTTTTGATGCATTTTGAGGTAGAAAAAATCGGGAATAGCCCAAACGGCAACCATTCGAAATTTCGCATTAAGTTACTTTGAGTCTTTTAACAAAACGGATCGAGTTCAGTTCAAAATTGTTCCGCCAATTTTAACAACCAAAGTAGCATTTTGTTTAAAATAATGAAAAACTTCAATGAGAGCAAATTGGCAGTTGCAGGCATCCAGGTTTCTTCAAAACTTGAAATTTAGTTAGATTTTAATATGAATTTGTTCTTAATTGGCATAGGCCGTGAGTAGTTTTGATCTATTTAAAGCTACAACCACTAAAATTCCTTAAATCTGCCGGTTCTCCGCCGCACTGGAAGCACAAATGGAAATCCTTTTCGCTCACCCCATTTTCGTTCTAGACAACCTCGAGCACAAAAGAATGTTACGCGTTGCACTACAAAGAAAATGTGGAAATACAACCTTCTGATTTTTCAGAGTAGGCACTCTACTTTAAAGACATTTTCGTCTTTCTCTGCTTTCATGATGTGCGAGGTGTTCTTATTATTCTGCAGAGCATATGCTAAATGCATTCATGAAACGGTTTTAGATACGCAGTGTTTTTTCTTCTTGTTCCATTTCCCTTTTAAACATTTGCACGTTTTAACTAAAGTGAAGAAAATCAGCATGTTTTGGATATATGAAATGAGATGCTGATCTACAAAAGAAAAAAACGTCTATGATGAAATCACGCTTACTTTGCGAGCCTACTTTTCCATTTTTCACAAAGCGTTCCTTCTCTTGGTTTCACAAATAAAAAAATGGGCTTTTTGTGCAGACAAATTGAATTTCGCGGAAAAGATGGAAGTTTCGGGGGGAAATTCATTTCATTTTTTGTCATTCTGCATCAAAGTAACTGATTTGCTTTTCAGGACCTGGTTCAAGCACAATAACATTGATCGAAATCAAGGCAGAATCATAAATTCGTATGCAATCACAAGATTTTCATATTTTTAATCGATTAACTATATTCTTCCCTTATCTGTATAGAAGACACTAGGTCAAAATTGAGGACTGAATTGTTACTATATGGAACTTGTATTCATTGCTCAAAAATATTTGTCCAGTCCAAACGCTTCAATTAAATCGCAATCGCTCGAGAGTTCGTAACACTATTTCCATTCAGACAAAGCTTTGAAGGATAATGGGCATTTGAATTATGAATTTCATATTTCCTTATGCTATTATTTCTTTGTCAGAGCTTCAGCCAAATGTCTGACAAATCTATTCCACTCGCCTCTCATTACTATTCAAGTAAGCGAGAAAGTTACTCGCAGGATTCATGAAACGTTATCCTTCCCTTCTTCAAGCACCTTGTGTTTCAAAGTGATTTACATGGAACGCATAGACAAAAGATGTTCTCGACTCTCCACTTGGAGCGAATGTGTGTGTACTCTAGTACGTAGCGTCACATCCTTTTGCGATGATCAGACTAAAAGCATCAGAGCATCAAGACTAGTCTCGAAAAAATGCAAATGATGCCTCATCTACATATTCTGTGATGGTACAAGTTATGGCTGTGTCCATTCATTTGTTCTCTGGCAAACGAAAACAGATTATCATTGCAAATGTGCTGTTTGACCACTTAAGATCTTATTTCTGCAAAATGCACAAAGCAGAATATCTGTATCTATAGATACACACATCGGACGAGTGTTTTGAGGCTCATTTACATTTGCATGGTGTGTGACTTTTGATGATGAGCCTGATAATGGGTTCAAGAGGCGCGGAGTTTGAAAGTTATCAAATTGCGAAGTATCCTTTTGCATGAGACCATGGCAAATCGATGGCGGAGTGGAACGTGCATTAGAATTTCTGCCAAAGGGTAATAAGGAGCCATACAATGCCAAGTTCAAGACTATGGTAATCTTTTTTTGGTTCTTCCATGCTCGGCTTTGGTGTTGGATCTATTGAATTAGTCTTGTTCTTGGTTTTGTCTGTCGAATTTTGCTCTTGTTTGCAAAACTCGTACAGCCTTACATTTCCACAATGAAATATATTGTAAAGCTTTTGATTCAGAGTATGGTTTCTTTTCAATAAACTGGGTATTCTGAAAATAAGTGATATTGACCTTTCTTAAAGAAGCAAAGTATGGAGAGAGAAAATCTTTAGTCGGTACCAATTTTCGCATTTCCGTTTTTTCTGCGTAGTCTCAGTCTTCGTCTTTTAAGCCAGTCTTTTTCTCCATCTCGGTTTTGAAAGTCGGATATTGGTGTTGGTCATGCTACCGCATTTATGGTCTTGGTCTTCGTTGTTTTGCAGAACTAAGACGGTAAAATCAAGACCAATTTTGCTCGTCAGTATGGAAGGATGCAGCTTAAATGTTTCTTCAAAGGAAACCATTTTAAATAAGAAATTGTTAATTTTCTGACTATTCCTGAAATTATGAGTTTCAAATAATTCGTTTTTTTATGCCTCTATGAAAAATTTCACCAAATATCATCAAAACTATCATGCGTTACTCATTTTAGTAATGATCTAACGAATTGTAAAAAGAACCGTAAATGCGTCCTGCTAGGTCTTGAACCCTGTGCAAATTCTCAAATGTACTGTATATTTTTCTATAGTCTACTGAAAATAAATGTTACCACTGTGTTTATCAACGAAGGTGTTTCAATAATTTAAAATTAATATCAGCCCATAATATACCACAAACTAGAACTGCCGACTCATAAGCTCAGCTGGTATTTCATTTCAATTCTTCAAACCATCACATATTTATTGGAAAAGAGTCCAGAAATCATTTATCTTTTTGTACTAAACAATTCCATAATATATATTACAAAAGTTAATTTCCCAAAATACAGCAAGAAAGCATATTAGCTTCAGAAGAACCAAACACTTTTTGCCATTAAACAAAATTTATCAAAGAAATTTTGAATCATCCATTTGAGAGGGATTGACGCTTTTGTTATTGGCCTTATCAACAAATAAAATCAAGATGCCCCATCTTTAATCAAAGAAAAGTCACGATACAGAGGGAAAACTTCTCGGAAAATAATATAATTCTCAGTACCTCAGCTATTTGAAATTCCCTGCGATTTATACAACTCTGATATTCGCCTCTTTCAATATTGCTTTCCGTACATACTATTGACTATTTGCAAGCAAAAAGTAGGAAATATGACGAAGAAAAATATCCTTGAAGTGATTTACTTACTTTCAAAGCGAGCCCGAAGGAAGGGAACCGCAACCCTGCAACGCACAGATCGCAATAATTAAATTGCAAAGAAGGAAGAACCGTGGTGATACTTTTATATTGCCTCTTAACACGAGTCCAACTTGTTCTCTTGTTCGCTGCGACACAAGAATGTATTGCTACTGGAGAGCTGCTGTGCCTTTTACTATGGAACACTGTAGCTTGCCAAGACCTGAGCCTGAGCCAAGAGCTCCTTCTTCGCAAGTCTTATTTTTATCAACAAGAACTGCTTACCTACATAACTCTCATTGTATATTCTGCAACTGCTGAATATTCAATTCTTCTTCGATTTTTCCCGTTATCGTTGAATTTTATCCTTTTCCTACTATCAAAAGTATTTTCTTTTCCTGTTTGCGGAGAGACGCTCATCTTGCGCTCGACATCTTACGATTTGGATATATTCTCATTGGATTGGTTGGAGTGGGGTTGGTTGAGCTGCCCTCGTCCGCTTTTGCGGAGTTCCAATTTGCGTGGTAAGTATCATCGAATGGGTGATTCACATTCGAGCAATCAAGGAATTCCGCGGAACTCACCTTGCTGCGCATCGAACCAATGAACTTGGCATTGTCTTCCTCCCTAGTGTCTTTATTGTGCGCTCCAATCGGTGCCATCAGGCCGCGGAAATTTCAATATTCTCTCCAAGACGATCGATAATATTTATTAAAACGAATTATAAACTCAAGCGGATATGCTGTTTACGATGATAAGGGATGTACACCCTCACAATATAATACTAGGCTAGGAATAAGAAGTTGAAAGAGATTACCGAATAAAGAAGAAAATTTTTTTCTTGGATTGTATCCGATAGCGTGGGAGTGAAGCTATCGATATATTCTCAGGCACGTGAACTTGTTCAGAAGGCAGATTGTGGTACTGCGCGACAATGAGGCTGATACCGATGAGGATTATTGTTAAAGCAGAGTAAGAAATACTATGTGAAATTTAGGACACCTTCAGAGGTTTCTTTAAAGCTTTGAACTTACATATTTTGAAAGAGTGCGAATTGAGAGCTTAAACAACGCCATAGCAGTAGTCTAGAAAATGAATCCGATCACCATTAAACTGAATCCGAATAAATTGTTTAGAATTTTTACGTCAGCTGCTTCCGCCCTACATATTATCTACAGATCACTATCTTCATGCAATTTCAATCTAACACAATATCGCTCTATGTACATTGACAAATTAACGAGCTTGTAACGATCGATTTTCTCGTCATTTGAAGAGCTATTGACCCCAAAATCCTAGATCCTGCTTAATAAATTCCTCCAACAACTCCCCTTGCAAGCAAACAAATATGAAAAACTGTAAAAATCAAGCACAAATTACATGCCACAAAAGCAGGAGCAGAATTACTTCCAAGTTCAAACTGTAATTTATTCGCCATTCATTTCAAGTGAATCCTTCCCATCAGCAGTTTATCTATCGTCTATGCAATTGCTGTGCAACTTTTCATTTCTATTGAGAGTTCAAAATATCATCGCATCCTCCTTTATGTCGAGCGGAAAAAAAGAATCGTTCTCATTAATGACGAGAACGGCAATGGTTAATACGTTCGTGCACAAGGACTCGCTCGCCGACTCCAGCATTTTCTCGTCGAATCAGACATGCATGTTTCATTTAGTTTCATTTCACTCTGCAATACATTCACTTGTCGCCCGCTCGCCGTGCCTGCATCCTTCGACCTGCCAAGGATTTAATGCGAAATGCAACTTAATATGCCATGACATTTAAAAATGCATTCAGTCAGGATTGCCGTGCCAATGGTGCTCGGTGGGAGGTAGAGGTCCAAACTCTTTGGATATGCTTTAATGAGTCCTCGCCATAAATGAGGCGTTTTGTTTCCACAAAATGTGATATTGGTGCTGGTGAAGCTTAGCCAGGACGAGAACTACCAGAGCACTGTGGCGAATGACGGTCGAAACAGTGTGCCCGAGATGTTGCCGAAGATAAAACCTCAAGCTCTTCGAGGAAGATACAAATGCCGCGATGTTTACAGGAACTTAACTGCCTTCCTGTCATTCAGATGCTCATGAATAGCCGAAGGAGGACTCGTTGTTCAAACATCTCACGATGCAGGCTTTTGTGCGATCCTCGTGCTTTTGAGGATGTCTGCTTCTCGGTGAATAGCTAAAAATGGTTGAATGAGGAAAGACTTCAATGGCTCCGACAATGCATTCGACGACCCTCTCATTAGTTGCAGAGTGCTTGCACAAACATATGTGCCTCCCGCACGTCTCATGCCTTGAGCTTTGCAGATTTTTCCATTATTTTTGCTTCATCATCATCACCACCGCCATCATCCTGATGCCGTACATGTCCACGTTCAGGTATATGAAAGGCAACGATGACTGCCACGACAAGGGTTAACAGCAGAGTGGCATTTTTCTGATCCACCCACTCAGAACTGAGGATTCAAGGACTCGTTGAAGGTTGAAAGAACGTCGTCCGTGGCGCTGTGTGTCGAACAATACACCACATCCACTTGGCCTCACGTAGTATCACGCGTCTTTGATCAGGTAAATGTCTACGAGACATTATCGCAGGATATCAAGAGAAGCTAATGCACTGGGACGGTTTGGCTGTGCACAAGCTACTTGGCTGATTCTCAGACAGAATCACACTAAAGTGATTTTCACTTGGCTCAATGTTGCCCTTCGCATATGGTTGAAGTGTAAACGCATAAGTGAAAATTGATTGTATGTTTCCATTTGTATACGACATATTTCGCCCATTTGTTCAATGCACGGCCCAAGCAAAATGATATATGAGATACCATAAGTATCTTCGAAAAACAGCAGAACAGAAATGGTAATGGCCTGTAATTTCATTCTCAACTTGAAACCTATCCTGTTTTATATTAACTCCAAAAGGTTCTCCCAACCAAAACAGAGTCATAGAGATTGGACAACAAAATTTTGTTTATTTTTCAATTTTTTGCATTTATTTGATTGGATTTACGCCACTTTTAATTCATGTATTTTAATTTCGACGTTGGTTCCATGAGTTTTTCTAGAAGAGACCTCATAAGGAACCAATACTTATCATTTTCATATTAATCAAAGAAAACTAAATATCATCAGTCAGATTCGGCTAAGTTCAAATTCTGTATTGTTTACGCTAATTGCTAAATCCAAAAAAGGTATACGAAAATCATAGAGAGGATCATTCTTTATACGAACCAAAACTGTAAAGTTTCTTGGAAAAAAAAGTTTTTCCCAAGCTTATCGAAAAGTGAATAACAGACCAATTTTTGAAAGTCAGTAAAGTCTGTGTTATTTTTTTGAAGCTGAAATAAATAATAAATAAGTTTTCTCTGAACAATATTTTTAATAGGTATTTTGAAGAGATAAGTTAGCAGATAGCAACTATTGAATTGGTTAAAAGGATTTGTGTCACGGTTCATCGGCTAGTATGTAATTTTCCGCCACCTCTAATTACCAGCACATGAGTTTTCTAGAAGCCATCCTCCCAATTGCGTGATTCACATTTTTTAACCATCCCTTTGAATGTCATGTTCTGTATACATTCTTCTTGCGAAATCACAAGTGTCCGTTATGTAAATATGAGCATTTTTCTAGTTACTTTGAGATGTTTGCAAGTAATCAACTTGCTACAGTTCATTTAATTAGATAACTCCTCAAGTAAGCCACTCTCAATCTGAATTTAGCTATTGAAGAATAAACTGTCCATATAAAAACGTAAAATCTACATTGTAAGTTATTTTAGACTAGTACTGCTTGTGCCAGGTTTTATACGAACAACTAACTTGAAAGCCGTCTAAATTATATCACACTCATCTTGTTTTATTAGAGATGTCGATTACATTGTAATCGTCTAAATACCAAACTTTTTCTAGACTCAATAATACTCCAGCCATAAAGGTAAACTAGTTTTTCGCCGACATTTGTCAAATAAACTCTTCGAAACTGGTTTAGTTTATACAGAGTAGTCAATAAAAACAGTTGTGAGTGCTAAGTTCAAGTAAAATTGTTTGCTCCTTTGATTTCTAACATGCCTCCTTATCATTAAGCACCCAAAATGTTTACCCGAAGCATTTTAAACAATTTGATTCCCACAGTTCGTTCCTTTCTAGCAGATACCAATAGTTGAATACTTCAGTGCCTATTACGGTGAAAGTGTATTTGAAAATGTTTAAATTGAAACCCAATGACTACTTTTATAGCTTCGAGAATTATTGTTTTCCTACCCAACTATTCAATGGGTACAGTCTTCAAGCGATTCCCATTTCTCTCGTTTTTCTTAAAATTCTGAAGTGAAATGTGAAGTGCATCTGAAAATTTCTGTAACTTATATCTTGGGCTCTGCATGCAACACAGCTAATCTCCGAAAAAGTGGTTTTTTATTCTTAATACTATTCAAGCAAGCTAGCACTAGCCCACCTTAAATTATTTCACAAAAGCCAGCTGCAAGTGAAAACCGTAAGCTTTAAATGCGGTGCACCTTGCGTTTGAAGAAATGCCGTCAGCCACCTCCTCTTTTGTCAGTCAGCCATACAAATTGGAATCCACGTTGTTGAATTGCTTTACTCAATAGCTGACCATATGTGTAGCACAAAGCATTTTCAGATTAGGTTCTGGCTAGGGTGGTCAGAGGAAACTCCTTGAGCTGCAAGTCGAAGAATAGACAAAGTGATGACTAAGAACAGTCTTCAATGGAATGGAACCGTTTTCTTGGCTGAATGCAGCCAACCTGGGTCAATTGTAGACTTCTTCGCATTCGGTCTTCGGACGAGCCTTCTCAAAAGCGGAAACTTTGAAATTGAAGTTAAGACAAAGTTCTTATCATAAAATTGATTTTCGGAGGATGTTTAACTTTCAGGATGTTTTATAGCTAGACGAGGTCGAACCAACCCTCATGAGCTTTCTAAGTCCGATCAATTTGATAAACGACGGGTCTGTGTGTGTGTTTATTGAAAAGTTAAATTGGTCCGAAGACGTTCCTAGGATTGTTTCGGAAACCAAGAGAGAAATCAAAGGGATGTGAGGGTGGCCAAATGAAATTACGGGTAGATGTATGCAATATTCGCACATGTATGGAAAATGTAGCAATGTTCAATGGTCGGCCAATTCAATTTTGATCGTTGGTCGAATGATTTTTTTTATTATATAATTTCTTTGATCACCACATCTTGCTCACAAGCTCTTCTGCACATACTCTTCAGTTTAGTTTCAACATCTTTTTTTTTTGTATGAGCTTCCAATTCAATATTCAGCAATTATTCATTTGTGAATAAAATATTGAATTCACTTCAATCGCTTATCATGTTTTCACGTGAATGTGTTCATATTGTGTAGTCTTCTGAATCGCATCGTGCCGTGTTCATTCGCGCAAACAATGAAGTGATTGCACTCCTGAAGAGGAGTTCGGTGTCCTTAATGTAATTATCTGTCATTATGCATCACTTGTCACCGATGAAAATAGCACGTCACATGCCCATCCGGGTAAATTTCTGTAAACCTGATGCTTGGTCCATCGAATTTGTAGTACTTCATGGAATCGGTACTATCGGTAGTTTTTTCCGTGCAATGGATTCTTTCTTTTTCCCATTCGGACTGACGAGCGATAGAAATGTGAAGTAAAAGCTGGAATCCATTCGAATGATTTGAATTTGCGTTTTCCGCAGGTGCGAGCTAATGGAAACTTCTTTCAAGTGTGTCCTGGGATCACGCAAGGAATGTATAGAACATGGATTCTCGAGACAAACGAGTCTGCATTAAAAACTAATTCATTTTCAAGGGCAGTGCGAATTTAGTGAGTGGCGATATTTTAAAGATTCTTCAAAATCGTTCAGAAAACCAATTTTGCTAGTAAGATTTTTAAATTTTAAGAAACTAAACTTGTGGTCCGATGCTAACTTGGTATGTTAGGTCAAAGTGGTGTAAAAAAACTGTTCCGTTTTTGGTGGGCAAGGTTAATTGACTTTCGCCTTGGTCGTTTCTAATTTTGAAGACTTGAACTGTGCCTACTTAAACTAAGCGCTCCTTGAATCATCGGAATGTGTTAAAGACTCAAACAGCGAATATTCAACGTTAGAATCATTTTATCCTTCCAATTCACTTACGATGCCACACCGTTTCAAATTTTTTATTGAATATAATTATATTTAATGGCTGCCTCATTTCTTCCCTTTGAATACTACAAACTTCCTTTCAAAATTTAAATAAATATGAAAGGTTTGCCAAAAGTTTTTTTCCATTTATCTCAAAAATGGAGCTTTCTCGTTATTGCTGCTGATGCTCTTATTGTTGGTCTCAAAGGTCAGCATAAATTACAATTGAAAATGCAATTATCAATCTTGCGTTGATAAAATCTTTCTACTTTACTGGCAATCTTTTCGAATTACCATAGTTCAAGATGCTACGTCCAAAATTAAAATCTTTACACAACAGGAAATTCAAACTCGATTATCACTTTAACAAATTAACATACTTCACTCTAAAGAAGATATTATGTTTCAATTATATGCGATAAAAAATTTACAAGCTTCCAATGATAAAAAAATAACCAAATAACATGATTCATTCTACAAGCCCAATGCCGTTCTCCAAAGAAATATATAATATATATTAACCCAGATAGAAAATTTCAATGTTTTTGCTCTCTAAAGGAAATTCAGCTTTTCAACAATGCAATTTGACTTGTAGCTACATTTTTCTGCCTATATCCTGATATTTGTATAATAGTGCCACAAACTGAGTCTTATTCTTCATGTTGTATACATGTGTGCACTTGGTAACTCTGTTTGTTTTTTTCTTTCAGAAAATCATTTAAAAAATTTTCATTGACATCTACATAATTTCACATCCACATAATTTAAAGTTGTTGATATCTAATCAAAAATAGCGATTATTATTTTGATTAATCCAAGATCAGAACATGTAACATCTTTCAAATTCTCACAATGTCTCATGCATCATTCTCCCGGGAATGGTCTAGATACATTCTTGCATAAGTGTCGTTATCAGCTCACACCCAATTTTTCATGGAAATTAATTTCGCCCTCGGATAGTTTTCTTTCATTCTTGGCCACATCAGTGGGCGTACTCAATTGGTTCAAACAAAACATTCCAAGTACAAAAATTATGTATAGCATTTGTCAATGCGAAAGCCTAGGCTACAAAGCATCCTTGATTTCAAGTACCAGCCTCAGGAATAATGCACACAGCACACTTACACATTTTCATTTTCTTATTGAGATATGGGAGGGATTCAATCTCATCTCGATTCAAGGAACATTACTTTCCCAACGATTAAGGGAACTGAAAATTGAAGCAGGCTATTTGAAAAGATGTCCTTTCAACATAAGCAAGCATAACTGTTTCAGTTGAAATTATTGTGGACAAGGGCTTTCATTTATTTCTAATTATCTCGCTTTGGCCCAGAAAGCGAGCAAATGAAGAACTTTGAATCGTTGTCAGTTCTATGGGTATCCTTGAATTCCCTTTATGTCGATGGCCTCTCCTGGCAAACAGATATATGCCATTTTGTCTTGCATATCACAAACTTTTCCATTTACAATGAACTTGTTACTTATGTTGCCTTCAGCCTCCATAGATCTCCCTGCACAGTTGTGAGCTGCCCCCTCCCTTATTGCTCGGTGCGTGTCTACAGGCATGTTTACGAAACTCTGAATAGCTGGAAAACTTTCTTCTTTTCAAGTTTTGTCCTTTATCTTGTCTTTTCACAAGTAAAAGTTGAAAGTCGAGAGACTGGCGAGCGAGGCTCGTATATGTAAATGACCCAAATAGAGAATTGAAATCCTAGGTAGGAAAGCGAGGAGGATAAGTTTTGTCAGTCAAAGGGAGGTCTAAATGGATTTCGTAGGTAAACTTTTCCAGTTGGCTAATCCTTTCCATGGATTTGAGTGATCGCTCCCTTTCACTTAGTGATGTTTGAATCATACCTGTTTTTCGAAAATATTAAAAACAGCAACTAATTCTACATCCGAACTTAATCTTATCTTTTGGCTTAAAATCTAAAAACCAAGCTATTTTTATGACCACAAAATATGTAGAAATTACTACGGTTAGAAGTTTGGCAGACTGGGATTAAATACATAAATACATGATTTTTGTGAAACTCTATACTCAATTACGGTCGACTCTAAAATTTTATCGTTAGAATAATGTCAAAGATTTGAATATTAATTTAATTTCAACGTTGATTCTATAAGTTTTTATAGAAAAGACCTCCTAGGGAACCAATTCTTATGAATCAAAGAAAACTAAATATCATCAGCCAGATTTTGCTTAGTTCAAATTCTGTATTGTTTACGCTAATTGCTGAATCCAAAAATATACGAATGTCGTAGAGTGGTTCATTCTTTATCCTAACCAAAACCGTAGAGTTTCTTGGAAAGAAAAATACTTTCCCAAGCTTATTTAAAAATGAATAACAGACCAATTTTTTAAAGTCAGTAAAGTCTGTGTTTTTTTTTGAAGCTGGAATAAATAAGTTTACCCTATCTGTAGGATGAGTCAATCACATAAATAATTCTATCCTCTCTCTCTCTCTCCCAAAAATGAAACAGTAAAAAGAGGTAGTTTACGATCAATGCAGATCCCTTATTCCATCTTTGCGCTGCAAAACAGGTAACTGCTGCAAAGCTATATAATCTGAAATTTTTGAAAAATTCCAATCAGAAAATTTCGGCAAGCTGTACAATAGTCATTTCAGTAGTGAACCGTATTGCAAGCTATGTTGAAGCGAAGCAGGACGAAGTTTACGGACGAACAGGAAACAATATTGGAATCCTTCTATCAACGTGCGTCATGGGTTACCAAAGGTGATTACAGTGTTGTTGGACAAGAGGCCGAATTACCTCCAAAAGTTGTTAAAAGTTGGCTCAACAATAGACGACGAAAGGATATTTTGCTTGGAGTTCGCCAGCCTGTGCGGACACGGAAGTCAACATTTGTTGCAGCCGGTTTAAGTGAGAAAACAGTGGAAGCGAATGAATCGGCAGTCACTGTTGCCTGTTCCTTTGATCCAGCCACGAATGATGTCAAACTGGATTGGGAAATAAATCCGGATCAATCTCCTTCCACGACACACGAAGATGATTTGGACAGTGTGCTTTTTGACGAAGCAGTTTCAGCACTCCTTGGGCAGATCAAGAAACGACAGGGTAAAAAAGCTAGCAAAAAGCCTAGAGCTACGAAGAGAGACAGAGGTTGTTCGAAAGACGTACCTTCGAAACGGAAAAGACGCCTGGATAGAACTGAGTCGTCAACAGACTGTGTCTTCGAAACTTCTAATCGATCCAAATCTATGAAAGGAAATGTTCAAAGCACCGAGGAAAGACTGCTGGATGTGATTGAGTGCATTATGAAAATAGACGACTATAATTTCGAGAATGTTTCGGACGTGGCCCAGAAAGAGCTGAAGGAAACGAGCAGTCAATTTCAACTTGCAGAATATCAGTTGCCCGTGTATTCAGCCCAAGATTCCAAGTTTGAAGAAAGTGGGCACGTTTCTCAGATGCAGATCTATTTCGAAAGTGCTGTCAAAAGTAAGGAGTATCCAAGCTCATCATATGCTGCAACAACCACTGAATCTTCAAATCATATAGAAAAGGAGGCAAACAATCGATCGGATGATAAAAGTGTGGTTTCGGAATGTGTGGTATTGCCGAAAGGTCTAGAAGTATTTCCTGTAGTTGGTAGTGTGGAATCGTTTCAGCCAGAGTCGTGTTCAAAAGACTCTAGCTTCATGAGCCCAAATGCAGATCTTGTAGACTTGGGTTTGTCAGTGAGCACAGTTTTGGAACCAACTCAGGTAAATTCAAACGAGTCTGTTGCTGTCTGTCGAAGTTCAACAAACCATCGGGTTTTTGCTGAAGAAGTTACAAATGATGATGCAAGGCAATACCATAATAACTTGATGTTCCCGAATAGCGTAGTAGACCCGCATAGTCATGTGGGAGGGAATGTACATCATATATATTCTGACCAAGGAGCAAATTGTATTCAGAGAGCTGCTTTTCAAAGTGTGCCGATGGGTCCAATGTGCCAGCCGTTTCAAAGCTATGGTTTTCAGTACGATCGCAGGGTCGAGCAATGTTTTCCACCACTAACTAGTAACGAGAACCTGTATAACAGACAAGGGTACCAGTACACTTCCAGTGCAATGCTGAGTCATCAATTGAGTCCTGATAATGAAAACTGGAGATCACTCTGCATTGACCGCCAAAGAATCCCAAATATCAGCTATCCTTTGGCGTCATTCAGCAATGATTTTCTCTCATGGAACTCCTATCGACGAAATATCAGTGCTTCGTCTGCAGTGGACTGTGGATACCAGCCGTGGACATCCTGGAACCAGCATTATTCAGATAGAACATATATGGGGCACGAGCTGGTCACAGATCAATACTATGGTTATTCTGCACCCAAAAATAGATTTTATTGAGATTCGTTATGTTATGTTTAGTTCTGAATTGAAGGATCAAGTGATAATGGAGATATGATTGATAATTAACTTGTATGTTTCCCGCTATGATAAAAGTATTAAACATTGGTTTTATTTTCTATTAAACATTGATTTTTTCTTCTATTTTGATATAATATGCACATTAAATGCAGAAAACTGCATAAAAGATTTAACCACAGAAGTTCACCACAACCGAACAGATATTCTAATTTAAAAAGTTTAAACTCACTTGAAGATTTTATTTTCTGTCTCATTTACACAAAATTTTGTGCAATCTTCCTATTACAATTTCATTGCTCTAGAAATTACTGAATGAAACAACTTTTATCCTGAATTCCCGATGTGGGATTCCAATCACTTTTTCATATTAGTCATTCCAAGGAAACGACTGCGATCCTTCTTATTTCTGCTACTCCCATTCTACTAAGAAACGCTCGGAGTTATCCCTATGCCATATTAATTTTAACCAAAAGCTGAACGAGCTTAACCTGATTACATTATACATCCACGCAAAAGGACACATCGAACTATGCGAGAACAACACTAACATTACGTACTCGACTTGTAATTATGTGGAGGGCACTGGTAACCACTTTTTGTACCCTCGCACATCTCTAATAATTTGGCTTGGGCTCTGGCGTGATCCGGGGAGGACGACGTAGCTGAAAACATGGAAGGCATACCAACGAAGCTACCAGAATCGTCCTTCCAATACGAGCGGGCATCATCAAGCATCCGGTACCAAGCATTTCAGAACCCTAAACTCATAAAACTAGAATGTGATAATTAGTGTACCATTAGGATAAATAATACACAAGTTACTTTTGAATGGATTTCAATAGGATGTGGAGGGATGAGAGGTAAGGTAAGAGTAATGGTTGGTTGAAATCCTAACGGAGAATGGTGCGTGGATGGGTGATGAATAACATGGTACGATGTCAAGAGAAAGTTGAATGAATCGAAGGTATCTAGTGCCGAAGAAGATGAGTAGGTTCAGCTTAGGATGGACTCTTCTGTCCTACTGAATAGATATTTATTCTCGTTAGATCCAGATCAAATTACCGAGTTTTAAAGACATTGATGCAAATGTATTACTAAGATAACTCCGATAAATATTTTCCATATGTTGTCTGAATTCATTTTTCAATTTATTGTATTTGCGCACTTCATGTATTTGTAAATTCTTACAGTGAAATTTTGGAAATTGGATGTAAATCGACCGTTTCGAAAGGCGTTCTCTTAAGAAAATGCCAAAATCAAAGATGTTTCTATCTTTCAGCTTTAATGATTAAAAAGTAAACAGAAACATATTTACTATTGGAGGTTGGCATCGTTTCTTCGAAAAATTGTCCTAATCAACGTTTCTTCTTCACGCTGGCTTTCATTTTTCAACGAATTTATTTTAAAAAACCATGAAGTTCTTCCTAGGCAACTAGATTTTTTTTAAAACTCTTCTCCATGCCCAACATTTTCTTTGCCAAACTGTAAAATGACATCTTTAAGCGTTCATTCATGCGGGTAAAGTTTTGAACAGCTTTGTATGTGAGAATTGAGACACTTGCTGTTTGTATTCAAAGAAAACTGTTTCCATTATCGCTTTTAATGATGTTGTTTCCAAGCGCATCATACCCCTTTCCTCCGTGCCATCGAGCACTAGCTCTGATCCTTGTTCCTATTGCGTTCAGCCGGGACCTAGCCGGAGACGACGACACCACCTTCTCTCGTTTTTATTTGATTTACACCTCGTATGTGATATGAATTCACCAGCGAGTGCTTGAATCTATCTCAGCAAGGAGGACGTCCGAAATTCGCAGGATAGCAACAACTGGATGGCTTGTATCCAGGGATTCTTGTACTGTAGAAAGCCAGCAATTAGGAGAGCATAGTTGATGCTAGGAAAGGACTCGTCTAATGACTACAACTTAGCGTCAGGAATGTCTACACGAAATGGATTCCTTTGCTGTAATCATCAGCAAGAATATGTAGATGGGGGCGTAGGTATCCTCAATCTTCTCAATCGGTTCCCGTTAGACGTGGAATCCTCCTAACGATACAGGTCCCTGGTTCCGATGGGTCGCGCAAAGCCGTACTTCCGATAACTCGTCCTAATTGGAATGTACTCCGTGCCCACGTTTTGTTATTCCAAAACTATGGCTCGCTGACATTGGTAAAGCCACGGACAACAACAGCAGTTTACCATTCCTTCCGAGTACAAGCGACGTTCTTGGAAAAATACGTGCCACCCCTGGTGGGAGACAGGTTTCCCTGTGCCTCGTATGCATGCGTCTTCCAGCTCCATCGGAGCCGGCTTGGTTGCGAGTGCCACCCCTCCACCACTGTGTATAAATTTCATTGGTAATTGTGACAGTAATTGGACGATATTTGAAGATAATGTTGGAATTATTTATGATTGTGCGAAATTGGACGTTTTTCCGAATAGCTGTGTACCGACTTAAGGTGAACCCGAACCTGTGCGGCAGTGGTTAGCAGGCCACGATACCCTTCCCCCGACTGGGTGGATGTCGGTTGTTGTCAATGGGGATTCTAGTGACACAAATGGAATGTTTGATGGGATTGAATGAATGGCACTCCGGACATGCTATATGTTCAATAATGTTCAGGTCGGAATGTACTGTGCACATTAGAAAAGGACATTGCTCGATTGAAATGAGAACAAAAGCTAGTGGGACTATGACCGTCGCAAGCGAGAGTGTTCGAGAGATTTGAGAAAGGTCTAGTTTTGTGATTCCAAGAAAGGATATTTTGGGATAATGTTTCAATCCACTTACGGCTGTGTGTCGTGGGCGATAAGTTTAGTCAGGGGAAGGGGGTGGCAGGTAAACTATGCTCTTGTGCGTGTAATGATGCTTGCTTCAGCAACTAATCCAGCCACAACGAGGAGTACCTAGTAGTCTACAATCTTCAAAGGAGCGTGCATATTTATCGTTCCGTATATAGAATTGAAAAGCATAAACACATTAACGTTTTATGAAAATAACGGACTACAATTGACAATGAATCAATTGCTAAATGGAAAAGTCTGATTTATGTGTAACCTTTCCAGTTGGCCAGTTTCATCTGCGTCAGTAGCAAGCGAGAATAATTGCATTATTGAAGACTCGCCTTATTTATCTTGTTAAAACCACAAAGACAAAGTTTTAACTTTGATTTTGTCAACTTTTTTGAGTTCAACTTCTTGGACCAAATCGTATGCAATTTCACGACAAAATAAAAGTCGATTGCGACGAGCAGCTTAAAAATAATTACCTATTCTCAGTTTTCAAAAATTAATTAACCCTTTAAATCCAATATGTGAAATGTATTGCGATTTAATTTTTAATTTTGACTAAAAATTCACTTAGTTTATACTAAACAAATTAATTTTCATTTTGATTTGTCTAATCGCAGCTATTTGTTTTTCGATACGAATTGAAAAACTGTTTAGAAATTTTAACCGCCGAAAAATGTACAAACCATCAAGAACAATATTCATTTTCTTCATTTGTAGATTGACTTCTGAAATCGTGTCTTTTCTGAATAGAATTTCCTCAACTTGTTTCACCCTCGACTTTTTCAATATCATTTGGTTGTTGCGAACCCGGCAAACTTTGATGGAAACAAATCGTACCACAACCTCTAAAAGACCGCAATAAAACCGACCAAGTGGCTTGCGACCTACAACCTATATCCTTTTTCACGACAGACAACTTGTATGAACATTACAGAAAAACTTCAAAGAAAAGTTTAATCCTGTTGGAAAATCAAATGTATGAAATTTTCTTCAAATCCGCTGTTTTTGTCACATTTTCAAGTCCTCCAGCCAGAGCCAAGTGCACGACGATACTTGTTTCGTATCCTTCTGAATTTTACACGCATCGTTTTTCGTTGCCTTGGACAACTTCTGCATGCAATATGATTTTCAAGCATATTTTCCAGGTTGTAGCGCACAGTGAACAGCCATATGAAATGAAGGCAAGTAACAGATACACACGAGTCGAATCCGGATTTCAGCGAATCCTTGCATTCATAGTTGCAATTCGAATGCGAGTATCAAAAGTAGCGAAGTTTTTATGGTGTAATCCCATTACACTTAGAATGTTTGTAGTGGGAGTTCTATTCTGGATTGGTTCAAACACTGAAGACAGTAGGTAGTGAGGATTCGTACTTTTTTTTGTATCTAGGCCGTTTCGGGAGTACTATACGTGATTACTTCTGCTAAACTTTGCACTTGGGACATGGAAAAATGACCGAAAAGTCAAAAAGAAGTTTGATATGAAATAAGTAGTTTTACCGGGAGTTTTCATATTGAGTAAAGTTTTTCTATTTACGAATGTACCTGCTTTTCCTTGAAGAGAGGAAAAATACTATTTTTTTGAAATGTTTGCGATACAATTTCAAATTTTTATTTAAGTTTTGTTTGCAATTACAGAATTTAATACGCCTTATTATGCACGCATCAAGTTTCAAAGAGTGCAGCTTGTTTCTGAGTCATAAATCTGTTGGACCTGCCTATTTGGCAAAGTGCACCAGCAGTTATCTTTTTCGGTAACTCATTAAAAAAAATTGAATCTGTTTCGTATTCAAAATGGAAATCAGATTCAGAAAATTCACCATGGATATTTCTTTTACGAGGAATTTTTTAAAAGAAAAGAAGTTATTCAGCCAAAAATTTCCGCGCAAGCAGCACAAAAGTTTATTTATAATAATAATAAAATATTTTTGGAATAATGTAAAATTGTAGATACATTCTAAACGTTAAAATATTTTTATGCGGTGTAGTATCCGAAATAAAAGAATCTAGCAAAAATACATTGAATGAAATTAAAGCAGATGCGAATATTTTTCTGAAATTGCAAATAATGAATTTTTGAAACATAGACTCAATAATACACAATTTTTCGCAATTTGTGCAAAACCACTTTTTGAATACGAACGAATGGGAAAGCTTTCTAGAATCATTATCACAATCCTAACTTCGTTTGTACTATCTTCCCAAATTTTATTTAATTTTTGTCTTGAGAACCATACCAAAGAAAATCATTCATTTGACTATTCCACTTTCTAGAGCTTTGAAATGATCCTTATGACTCAAATAGGAATGCTGATACTTTGTTACTTACTTACTTACTTTTAATTTTTTATCTTCTTATTGTGGTCTGAGAAGTATCGGTAAAACATATTGATTCAGAAACCATATTCAAGGTAGAACAAAAATAATTAGCCAAATAATCTCTCAAACTATTTAGCAATATATTAATGGACATTTCGTTTTGATTTTAGACAGAAAATATACTTTCTTGTGATAAAACTTTTTTCAGTTTCATGATGATACTGATATCTTTAATTTGAAAAATGCCAAATTTGCTAGGCTTCAAATACTAGCAGTCAGAATCTATTTGATGTAAATGGTATCAGTCAAAACTTCTTAGCATTTTTAAAAATTAAACCGTGCTGATTTTAGTCTTTTATATTCAGAACATCAATTTCGTTAGTTCAATATACACAAACATGACAAGATCCCTATTGCAGTCGGAAAATCTTTTTCTACTAATTACTATACGCTCATGATAGTCATGGAAAAATTTCTCTTATTCACTGAGCTATTCCCGTTTCAAATTTTATTTTTTGTCACAAAGTTACTGTTTAATTCTCCACATTTTGACAGAATCTCGAACTTGGTTTTGTATTTAAAATAATTCCAATAAATTCATGCTGTA
The DNA here is from genome assembly GCA_963942545.1 of Oxycera nigricornis. Lineage (NCBI taxonomy): Eukaryota > Metazoa > Arthropoda > Insecta > Diptera > Stratiomyidae > Oxycera > Oxycera nigricornis. Next base: position 6,084,536 of record OZ012663.1, on the reverse strand, counting down.
ACTTCAGTCAAACAGACAAGTCTGAGCAGCCCATCAAGACTTATACTAGAGCTAGCAATCACAGAGCTTGATGTAGCTGCTGATGATTTTAAAAAAGTTTGGTTGTTCCCATCTTATTTTATGATCGTTAAACGATATTTGTTCTGAATTAGTTTGCGAGCAAATCATTTTACAACATAATTTGCAACGTGAAATGAAACCAACAACAGAAATCGTCCAGTTTCGTTGGTCAGTAAAGAATTGGTCAAAGGTGTCCTTAACAACACAAATCAAGAAACTTAGCTGGAAATATACTTATTTTCTATTTTTCCTCTACTGACTTTTCCGATGCACGAGGAGGCACACACACAAGTTAAATGAACCCATATTTCAGGAAGAGGAGGAGCGGCTGGAAAGTACTATCAGGACAACTATATTGAATCTACTCCTATTGTCTATCAATGTGAAAACGATATTGATTTAGACGCTCTAATGGATGGTAAATTTGACATTTATTGGTATTTTGCTTGATCCTTTTTGGATAGAAGGGACATCACTGGTTATTCGATACCGAGCAGTGATGGACCGCAAAGTGTTCACCGATATCATAATACGACATTGAAATGATGTTCCGAGAACTACTCCCCGCCTTCTCGCAGAATAAATTTGAATAGTGTTGGGGACAAGCGAATAATTGAACTACGATAGATTTCATTGCTGCGCGGCATTTTCAGAGATTGAATGGAGCTGAAATTGATCCGAAATGTCAATTTGTCATGACCATTTTCTCGGCGTGATGGCGTATCAGCTCGAGTCCTCGATTCGTAGGACCTCTGCTAATGTTTTGGAATGCCATGTATGAGAGCTATAGCAATATGACATGATGGGCTGAATAGCAGCCGGCATGGTTGCTCCTTGGCAACTACTCGGGTGAATCGACTGGCAGTAATTCGGTTACTCTTTCAAATAACTACACTGGTAATGGCAAGCTCCCCATAGAAATAGACTGACTTACCTTCAATCAAGTTATTAATATAATATACCGTGTAATGTGCACGGCAAATGTTATGCAGTCCCAAGAGCCGTGCAAGTAACATGCGATTCACCATGAAATTATTCACGGTAGTGCGGTAGAACTCCTGCGGAGAGTCAACCTTTCAAGTCCGAACCATCCACCACTACCCACCTGTATTCGGTGCTTTAGTTCTGCTGCCTACATGTAGCTGCTGCCGTCTGAGGATCCCCTGGGAGGTGAGGAAAAATTTAAAATTAAAATTGAGTTTTCATATAATTTGCGTACATCATCCCAGCGGGAAATCTCTTGGGCTCGGCGCGGCGACACGGATAGCTGTATCGTATTTTACAGATTGGAGGGAATACTTTCATGAGATAATGCAATCATGACGGTGTGATATTTAGGACACCAGTGAATGATATTAGCTTAAGATGGCTGAACTCGTAATGCGACCATGCCAGGGCCAAGTGTGAAAAATCCTTGATTGGTATGGAGTGGCGAGGACAGTTAATTTCGGATTTTCCGAAATGAAATTCCGGGAGAAACTTTTACATTTTGCTGCGAATGAATCTTTCAAGAGGCTGAAATTAATTTGGGATGGAGTAGACGAAGGTCATAATTGAGTGTATAAATTTCGAATTATTTTGAATGATTTATTTGGTGCTCACTGGTTCACTCACACTCACGCTTTGACATTTTTGTGCAAAAGATTTTGATGTCATTACTCCAAGCTATATTTGCAAGTGCTGCAATTGTTCAAATTATTTAAATGTAATGTAGAAAAGAAGCATTCAATGCAACTAACGAAATCTTTTCAGAGTTGTATTTCTATTTCATACTTTTAAATAGATTTTAAGATCAAACTTTTTTTGCCAATAGTAAAATCATATTTAAAGTTTACTATTGAATGCAAAAAAATTAGTTTCTCCACAAAGTATATTCATTATTCTTAGTATCTTCCCCTGTTGCGCTAAATCAGTAAAAACTATCTTAGAAGACTAACTTTTTCGACAAAAAAAAACGACTACAATTTATATAGACAATCCTGTGGTTTTTATTCGCAAAATAAACTTGCTGATGGTTCATATATTTGCTTAATTAAAATCGTGAAAAATTTCTTTGAAGACCTAAAAATGTCTACCCCATATTTCATGAAGGAGAGATATGCCACAAATGTTTTCAATATCTTTGATTGATTCGCTGGTACGCATTTGTTTAAATACCTTTTCTGGATAGTGTGCCTACAGTTTGAGCAATAGATGCTGCTACAGTACATCTACAGTACAATTCAAGCAAGATTAATGTTTAGTTGGTGTAGTTTATATTATATATATTAATTTTTACCTCTTTTACTCAATTTTATAGGACCTGATCATTTTCTAGAATTGTCAACATAACATTCCATTCCAGACAGTACTTAGTGTCGTTGTAAATTTAACTCTTTCCATTGAAAAGCCAAGTATAGAATTTAATTCATCCGACACGCGTATTAATGTTCCTTGTTCCCTAAATATAATTCCAACTCTCCAAGCAAGTCAGCACTTGTCTCGCTCGGGGGGTCTTTTTTTACCGAAAAAAGCGCATTACGTTCACTTCACTTACTTGCCCAAATAAAATTACCGAAATCACTTAAAAAGTGCTGTCATCAAATTACTTTAAATGTCATTCAAGCGTTTCGATTTATTTCGAACGTTTACACATTCGCTGGAATCGCAGCTAAAATACCTTTCCATGTTTAACATACATTTGGGCTGGATGAGCTAACGCATATCCACTCGGGAGCTTTTCACGTTCCATTATGTACAGCTGCCTTGCCATCCTGTCTGCTTTCGTACCCACCTACGTACGTACATGCTTGCGAAGGATATATGAAATTGTTCCTTTTACAAAAGAAATGGAAAAAATATCAGCCACCAACAAAAACATGACGGGATATTCAAGGAGGCAGGCAGAAAAAAATAAATACTTTATCGTTTCGTCATTGTCGTTGGCAAAAATGTATATCACCATCCTCATTCTCACCCCCATCTCTTGCGGCATATGCACGTATGTCCTCAGCTTACTGTCGAGCCCTGCTATCTTCGTGAGGTAATTCTTTCTTTAATTTAATTTCCACTTAAATTACTTTGCAAATTTCCATAAGAATATGTCGACGTGTGTATATATTATGCTGATTTTTGTCCTTTCTTTTATTATATTTTTACTTGGTAAGACCAGATGGGAATTGACTGATACGCACGGATTCTGTCAGACCATTAGCGAATAATCAACAAAAAACTCGAAAAATATGGATGAGTTGGGCTTTAGTTTGGAGATTTGGGGGCAGTCTATTTCGCTAATTTAGCTTAAATAGCTTTTGGTCACAATCAAACTTGAAGTTTGATGTAATTTTGAATGTCGGGGAAAAATCAGAAAAAAACATATTCAAAAACAATGTCAGCATAATTGTAATACGCATGAAAAAACTTTCAACTGGTTCAACCCCCTCATCGTCCTTACCCGAATTTCGGGTCACATACCATCAGCTGAAGTACACAAACAACGCCTGTTTAAATATAGGATAAAAATTGTACGAAAGGATCGCGTACTTTCAACACAGCGTAAAGAAGAGATGATAATGCTGACTACCATTGTGCTCGGAGGATATCCTGTCCTTATGCGAGCTCATTCTATGTATTCTGTAGAATGACGAGGACACATTTGACGGTAAGAGATGATGATTAGACCCAGAAACCCAAGAAAGTCGTTATGTGGAGTAAAAATCCCAAGGACCTCTCCACAAGTCGAGAGGTTTTACACACTTGATGACAATGCTCTTGAAAGGCCGCATAGTTCCACACTTTGCGAAAAGTCTTCCGAATTTCGTATCCGTGATCACTTTTTACAAGTCAGCATAGACTTGGGGATGAAGGAGCTAAGGGTGCGCTGAACAGCAAAAGGAGTGCGTGTATGAAGTTCGAAGAAACGATTTGACTTTTCGAGAATTCAACAAACACGCTTGAAGCTTTCTAGCCGATTTTCGTAGCTAATCATGGTAAACTGATTTTAAAATACTGAGAAACAATTTGTCAGCAATTTCAACACTGCATTTGGTTGTCCATGAAAAAAATTGGGCTTTGTTTGGCAAAAATGGATAGATTGTCGTATATTTTGCTTTAAAACGATGAACGAATGTATTTTATTGAATGTCTTTCAGCTCAGAAACTGATTTTCGGACCAAAGTTTTAATAACAAATTACAAGAAAAGGTTTCTACAAACATATTCAAAATCAAAATCGCTGTTTATTTGTGAATTTTTGCGATTTATTGTATCTAATTGCAAAAGTATTTTCTAAGGGTGGATTAAATATTTAATATTTTTTCGAAACGAAATACGAATTGTGTTTTCACCAAGCTTCGAAACATTTTCCAAATTGCTCGTGACACGATGGTGGTCCAGGTTGCACGTGTACTATGAAAAGTAGAAGGTCTTGAGTAAACTCAGCCAATTTCTGACTGTGCCGGTTGTTGCAATTAACTCGAAAAAATGAATAAAACAACGCCTTAGCTTTTTTTATTTTGCCGGCAATAAAACCTTTTAAAACTCTACGTAGTATCCATGCAAAAGGCTCACAAAGGAGTCATGGGAAATACGAAAATCAAAAACTTTCTTTAGGTTTTCCTTTCTAACTTCTTCGCGTTGATCTTCTTACAGTTGTGAATTGTTCACTTAAATTATTTAAATCTACTTCAAACTATTCTCATATTAATTTTTTTCACTCTTGTCAACAAGCTCCTTGTTCTGATGTCCTGTCTTAGTTACTACTTTAATTTTTTTTATTTTATTCTTGCTGTTCGAAATTTGCCGCTGTCTGCAATCTATTTCGAAAACATAAATCTTTGCTCGGCAAATTAAAAAGAAAACAAGTACGAGAAAATCAACTGGAAGACATTTTATAGTTTCACTCCCCTTTTTGTTCATTCTTTTTCTCTCTCTTTCTTTCTACATCTCTCTCTTTTCGTCTATTGCGAGATTAACATTTCTTTAAAGACTGTTTGCAAGAACTTTTTCATTCGGAATAATTTTGCAGCTATGTCCTTCTTACTTGTAAATTCACTTGACAATTTTCAAAGATATTTTCCTTATTTAATCTAATTCTTGTTATGCTTTTTTTGTCTTTGCAGGTAAGTAAGCGCTAAATAGTTCTTGGAGAAATTTCAACGAGATACTATTGTTTGCCTTCACATAAACGGGATATTGTAAGTTTTATATTAATTCAGACAAAATGCAGTGATTGCGATAAGTTGAAATAACAAGCGAAGTCTTTTTAAGTATGTTTTTTGAGCTGTAGTTTCAAGTAAAACAGCGAAAGAATCAAATTGGATAAGAAAAATGGTATTATATCGTTTTATTCCAATTCTGAAATGTTCTTTCGTGGCTCAACTGTAGATTTCACGACAGGCAAAGCCTAGAACACAAAAATTTAGGAATTATTTTTACTTTTCGAAAAACGTTCTCGCATTATTCGAAAAGTCACTATATTCTTTTGATGGATGATTTAGGCCTGATTTCAAAACCTATATGAATAAAAATATGCTTCTGCAAAATATGTCTTCAACTATTTACCATGTTAACGCATTATTATCAAACCACTGCAAATCGGCAGAATATTAAATAATCACTTCTCTGCTATCTGTGGTGCATGCAACTTACAAACATATATCGACCAAATAGCATGTACCCCATTTCTTCTGGAATTTCTGTCCTGTTTCCCGAAGTCATGCACTGATAAGTTTTTCGCTCGTTCGACACCGGCTGGAACCTCTGTTCAAACGAGCAAATGGTCAAATGACATTGGTTTCAGGATTTTCTCCTTCCTTTGCGGAAGCAACATCCTTTTTCATATCCAAACTGCTCGTTTCGACAAAAAACACTATTGGACGGAAACAGTACCGAAACAGCAAATGGCGATATATTCCAAGCGTTTTATCAGGCGCGCTGCGGTTAGCTGTGCATCCAAAGGATATTAAGTCGTATGACTTAAAAATTCATTTTCCTTTTGGTTCGCCGCCTGCTTCGTGTAGCATTCTATATGTTTTGCGCTAGACGCAAACTGTTTTTTCAACGATTACAGAATACAGCCCTCCAGCAACCACACTGAAGAGAGCTAATCCAGATGATATGAAGTGATATTAAAATAGTCCTGGCCACCGGAGTTTTTCAGTTCGTATTGTTTATGTTCCAGGAAAGCAGACTTAGCACTCTTTGAAGGTACTTGGGGTGTAGATTAATGTACAAATGGTCAAGGATGGCTTGATGGGATTAGCTTTGAATCGTATTTTTCGTTTCAACGAGAAATTAGCTGGTACGCCTGCATGTTAGCTTCGAAAAAAGTTACTTAGAGCGTAATCTATGGCTGCTTCTTGCATGAAACATAATCATAAATCATTCGTTTCATGTCGTTCTCAAAGAATTAGCGTTTAACGCAATAATTTTCAATATTATTTTTCTATTGTCTGTGTATACGTATCAACAATTGGAAGTACATATGCACTTTACGATGCACAATGCATCATTTTTGAAATAGATAGCAGCTCCTCGACAATATCTCGGAATACTTTTCCAGATTACAATGTTCTTATGAACCCCATCCAACTTTGATTTAAATCTGGCAATAAAAACGAGTCATACACATTCCAAGTATTCAATAATAAAATTGCGAACAAATCTTCTCGACTGAAGTCAAAAGAAAAATACGCAATAAAAACCAACAGCAAGCTTGAACATAGTTAGCTGATGTTGATCTCCTTAAAGCATTCATCCTTCACCTTCGTAGTCCAGAAAGTACAATCTCAGAAAATCCTTCAACAACCCACGTGAATCTGATATTCCGAATACCAAAAATAAATAGAAAAGCATTATCTAATCTCTCAAAAGCGAGTCGTCTACAATGCTCAAATGACCAGCTTGCTTGGCTTTATGTGTCCTTTTTATATGTGAAAATGCTACATGAATCTTTCGTGCAGTGTATGCATTTCTCCCATAAACTTTGTCTACTTCCGTCTGCAAGCACGTTCAGCTGACCGTAAAAATCATAATAAAGGCATCATCCAGCTGAATGCTCACAGCTCCTTGAGCGCGTGTTATTCTTCTGTTCTGCGGGCCATTTCGGGCTGAGTACCCCGAGCAAGTCGTCATACCTCCGATAATATCTGCACAATAGGTATTATCTTATATCTTTGTGGCGAAAGCGAAGCAGTTTCTTCGTTTCTTTTGCAAGCGCAGATGTTCCTCCCGCTCGCCGAGGGAAGCTATCCTATTTGTGGTTGAGCTTAAAAAAGAAGCTGCGAAGTAGCATGCTCGTCGTTTGTGGTCAACATGGATTTTAAGTTATTTGTTTTTGCTCTTTATGAGCAATGCAGCATGCCAACCTTCTGTGGGTGTAAAAGTGTATAGTTTATATATACTTTGTGGTTTAAAAGCATGCATCTTCCACCTCGATGCATTTCTTTAGCTTTGCATGATTAAGTGAGTTGTCGAACAAGAGACGGGATTTTTTAACACTTCAAAGCTTAGCACAAGGATATTTTGATAAATCTTATTTAATTTGAAGAAAAACGCATCTTTCAAAGACATGATTTAAGAGGCAAAACTTGACTCTCTACAAAATAATATCTCAAACAAAACTTTGAATCAATACACAATCGCCAAATCCTCAAATCTCGTTTTAGCCAAGGGCGGAAACTTTTCCATTTCAGAGACAAGAAAGTAGTATGTCTGCACGCCACCGTATTGCTTGCCGCATCAATGGAGAATAGACGGTTCCTCGGAAAAGAATACGGTACTGTAGTTTTCGGCACGAAAGGTGAAAAGAATTATTGTAAAATTTCACATCCTTCCCCCGCCTGCACAAACAAGACTTTCTTCGGAAAAGTGCATGAATCAAGTGAACTCCAGCAGAACGATATATGTATGTTCTTGGCGCTTGGAAAATCTGATAGATGTGTAGGTTGTGTGTTTTCCGCTTCGAACGTAATTTATCAAGGACTGTGTAAACATCATCATAAAAGTTCAACATGATGGCATCTATATATTTTGTTGTTCCTTGTTTTGTATTTTTATATGCTTGACTTGGATCTTTGCCACTTTCCCATTTCACCCAAGCGCACCATTTGATGGTAGCCAAGTACCCTCAATCAGGTTTCGGTTACATTCCCCATGTTGTTCAACGGGTTAACGAGGTGCCCACCCATTTCTGTCCTTTTGGACACTAAGTATTCGCAGTTCTTTTTTATATTTTCATAAATATTTCTTTTTCTGTTGCGTTTTATCGTTGACGTGATATTATTGGGTGCCATCAATCTTATCGTGATTTACTTCGACACAATATTTAATCCATTTATTGATGTAATGTGTGCCCTGAAATGGAAGCTGATGACGACGAGAACAGGGCAGCCGCAACCCCGAACATAATGCTACAAAATGTGTGCGACACCGAATGTCATTTAAATCGCAATGGCAGAATTATCCACTGAATGCTCCGCAAGGGACAAAATCAACCCCTATTCCATTGTGACCACGCATGGAACATTAAGATCCGTAATAGCGAGAGCTCTTAAACAATTTTATTTGAATATAAAGCGAGCCATATTTGAAAACGCGAAAAATGTAAAGCGTTTAAGGGGAGATACATGAAGCTTGTTCGTGCTACAATCAGTGCAATGTTGATGTAATTGATGAAAGTTAAGGGTGGTATCATAGAACTCATAAAATCAAAGGAAGTTGTATGTAAAACTCAGTTAGGCTATTAGATGAGTTAGTTGATTTGTGATACGCAGGCTGAAATTTCCATGAAAAAATTCAAGGTCTTAAATTTTTTTTAGCAATTTATAATAACATATTTTGAAGATAGCAACTGTAACTATGTTTTGCTATATTATCATATTTTATTATATTGAAATCTTTTACTAAATTTAAAACTACGAAATTGCTAGGCAAAAAGAACCTGGATCTAAATCGTTAAAACTTAAAACCGTCTGTTTATCATAATCATTTGATGCTCCTTGAACTTTTGATTTCGAAATTGAAAAATATGGTTTAATCGTTTTTTCTGCATTGATTCAAAATTTGTAACTTAGTATTTAGTAAACAATGACTTATAAATGAGTATAGCAAGAAAATTTATAGTGGTCAACCGCTTCAGAGCTGCACCAAGTGGATGCGAGCTCTGCTCGTTCTTGATTTTAAGCATAATAATTTTCACATTTTGAAAAATACATCAAAGATTGGCTCTTATTTTTGATTGAAAGCAAAATAGGAACCTAAGATATTCATGTTATCTTGACAAGGAATCAAAATATTTCATGTACCAACATTATCAACAGTAAGCTATTGAACACTTTTAAAAACTTATAATTCATGCAAATCTGATTTTGTATCCTTTCAAACCAAATCCCAAGTTATGTGGTTTCAACTAAATTAACTAGCCCAGAATTTATAGCTGCAATCACGTAGTGCATTAGAAATGCGAGATTTATTCAACGGCGCATAGCGTTGACCATAATCCAAGACTGTTTCCATTCTTGCCAAAATTAAATAGGCCAAACGTGCATCGGAGAAAATGCTTTAGCATCCTCCGCAAAATCGGAAACTGTAACCATTTACAACCCTATAAAACGTTTCGAGTACATCATATTTGCATTGCTAATTCCCGGAAAACTTGAATTAATTGCTAAAATTGTAATCGCCCCACTACAAACTGAATACTCTGCAGGACCAAAAGTAACAACAATTAAACCGAAACGACACTGTTTCCAGATTGCTTTCCAGCAAAATGCATGAAACGTATCCTTCCGAAATGTTTCCCGAAATTTCTTGGCTTGATCCTTGGAACGGAAGTGACACCACAATACAAGACCACTTTAGCCATTTTCATCTTATTTTCGGAGACAGTGTCTGAGGAAGTCAAACGAAATAGCTAATTCAGTAAACCTTTACGACACTGCCATCCTGCAGATGTGCAGTAAAGGACTATGCACCTGGTATATGGAAATCTTAGGTAAGTGCTTCGTGACTGCTATTAGGAAAAAGATATCTAGAAGGAAAATCAGGGGAAAACGATACAAAGACTTTATCGACTAGAAAATTTTGTAGTTACCTTATTGTATTTAGCTTCTTAATTATTGACTAAAGGTTGCGATGATGTCATCCATCCACTGTATTTTTCGCAATGTTCCTCTTACGTTTCAATTTTCAATATTTATATTGAATCTTAAAATAGTTAATGTTGTGATTTCCTGCCAACTTCAACAATATCCTCTTTTCTCGCTTGTATTTCTAGTCCATTTTCAGAAATTTAACAACGACCAGCGTCCACCCTAAAAGACAATCCAAAGCTTTCCTTACTCTGATTGGCGCAAGAATGACACAGTTTGTGTACTATTATGGACAATTGAGAGGGAAAGATGCTTTTAATTAGAAATTTGTAAAGGGATAATTTATTATTGTGGGATGCAACTTCGAATGATAAAATGTGTGTTGCAACTTTTTTACAAGTATCTCGAATTGTGTTTGTCATGCCAGTAATTACGTACAAAATGCGTTAAAACTTCCGAGCGAATGAATTGATGAATTGGTCAAGATACAATTGGTCCTTGTTGTTAATTGTAAATAAAATTCTACACGCCACATTTTTTAATTCCATTAATTAAATTAGGATAAGCTAATTTTTTGATCCATTTAACCTTTCCAAAAAGTTTAAACCAAATAATTTTGCTAAATTGGCAAATTAAGGTTGGGAACAGCTCGCTCTTATTGTTATTTAATTGCTGTATTTTTCTCATCACAATATGTGACAATATCCAGGCTAAATCGCTGTCCAAATAAATCGTTTACGTTACACTTTTCAATGAACTTTAAGCGACGAAATAATATATCAATGGAAAGCTATTACATCTGGAAAAACCGAACATGGTAAAACAATCAAAAACACACACTAACACCCAAAGTATCTACCTTAAACTTTTAGATACTAAGGATACCAGTTCACCCAACTATGTATGCACAGCCCAAGATAGTTCGCTTCGTACACAATCTTTGGTGTACCTATAATAAAGTTTTTATTGTTCGATTCGAACGAGCCATGGAGTAAACGTTAAACTTATTTTAAAGACTATCTCAGTATCCTGTCGCCAAGTCCTGTCAGCGACATCGGCCACGAAGTCATTGTCTGTTGTTGTCCTGTTGTTTTTACTAGGTGTGAAAAATGTATTGAACGACACGACGGTGTATAGTACGACTATTGTCATCAATAATATTGCTTTCGATTTTTCTGGAAGACATTTCTTGGTGTTGGTATGGATTTAGTGATCGCCAACATTATTTTCAAGCACATGTGCAAGAAGGTGACAATGCTGTGTAAAGGATTGTTTAGTATTTGATGACGGGTCATTTGTAATGAAATGAAGGATTAGGGTTTATACTTTGGGGAATTGTAAGGATATTTGTGAAATGTTGTCGAACGTTGCCTTTGAATACGTCTCCGACAGCTGTAAACCTGAAGCAACATTATTATGAGCACACAGCAAAAATTAGACTGCACAATTTATGACAAAATCACTTTTGTGAAAATTTCAACATTTTTGCTGCCACCGTAATGTAAGGATTAAGTATCTAAAAAAAGACCTGTACTATTCGCTTAAATTCTTCTTCAAACCACCTAATTGAATGCAAATAAAGCTTACGGCGAGACAAGTCGACAAATACGCTGCACAAGATCAAAATGAAGTTAACACTGCCATGCCGCAGCAAAGAAGATAAGGACAAAGGATACCAGGCAAATAAAAATGTCCTCTGTATTGTTTCAAGAAATTTTCATTGAAACGAGAATCTACCATATTTTGGTCCAAACCACTTAAAATGTGAAGAGATAAGTTTGCTTTTCGCGTTGCTGAAAATTGATCTGAAATTATTTATAATTTTGGGAGACCCAATAGAATTGTTGACTTAAATGCAGTTTCAATTGGTCCTTTGTTCAAATCGATATCGATAGTTTTACTGGCGATAGTTTTACTTTCAAAACTCGCTGTACACCATCTTAATTATTTATACTTTTGTCTGGCATCATTTGCGCTCCCGTAAAAAATCTTTGCCATCGTAAGCCATCCGTAGCCACGTATTCACACCACTGATTGCAGAACTTCTGTTTGCTTCCACATGCTGCTCCACGTATGCCTGTCATACATTCATCCATTGATGTCCTTTACATTTGGGATTTCGACTGTAACCGTTATCTCCTATTGCAGCAATGTCTCACCTATCTATCCACCTATAAGGACACCCCTTCGGTTCACATACAGGCGAACAGCGCGAGAAGTTCCTGCAACATGTTTTGCAGGCGAAGTCTATTGCGACACTCCTGGGACTTGGTACAACATTTAAATGGGTCGTTTGTAATTTTTATGACATGGTCGCTTTATGTCGGAACATTAGTCAGACGACGACGAAGAACCACCAGACACACGAGTATCAGTGGAATAGTTTTCGATGTAGTGTACACCGGGTAGCAGGACCTGCTACCGTTCGTGTTGTCACATACGGGCAACATCGAAACTATAGGCAAACCATGTCCTGAAGAACTCAATTTTTCCAGCATACCGACACGTTGTCATGCCGGCATCAGGAACATTGCTACGGACAAATGAAATTATTGGAAAAACCCCGGCTGAACACAGAGCGTTGCATGGACGAAGCCGAAATGCCGGGAATGTTAATAAAAGAACTGGCAGGAAACAAGGTTTTCATTAAAATCATCAGGTAATGGTTTCAACTTGCATGGCGAAAAAATTGAGTCATAACAGTGCCAATGTTAAGAATTGGGGCATCAATAAGTTGACTGGAAAATTGATCCACGTTAAAAAAAATTCATATTCAGGTAGTTGGTATCTTATTGAACCATGTACATGGATTGGAACGAGGCGCGCAAATTGAATTATTGACCATCGATATGAAAAATGTGGATACTTTAATGGAAACCACTTGGTGGATAAAAATATGATTTAATAGAATGCATAAACATCCAGAAGACTATCTGCGATGCCTTTTTTAAAGGATAAGAGCTTTAGAATAAAACGTATACACGCAATAACTTAGCTGTTGTGAGTGTTCAAATCAATTGTTGATTTGAAAACAAAAGGGCTCATTTAGTTTACTACATAATCGAGAGCTCATTATTAGCTCATTGTCAATAAGTTCTAAGACCCTCAAGCTGGGACTGTTTTCACCAAAGCTTTCATTATCTTCCAATTCTCGTTAACAAACTTTCAGAATCAGCATAACTCTTCTTCCGCTTCTCGTCCCGGCAACAAACATTGTATGAATCTGCAAAACTTATTCTCGAATGTTTCCAATGAATTGAAGCAAATTTTCAAATAATATTCGAAAACACTTATTGTTGTCCTTGCATCCAAGGAAACTTTCAAACAGAATTCACTTGAAACAATTATCTCAATGAACAGAAATTTCCTCTAAATTTGCCATAATCCCGAAATAACATTTTCATCGTCATCCCAGGACCGGATTTCATGGGCAACAATAATAATTGTTGCAAAAGAAGAAGTAGCTGCACACGCAGCCGAGGACACAGTACAAAACTATTTAACTTGACTCGAGAGCTGCAATTGTTCGAAATAATCTACCATTGGGGAACGACGACAAAAGTTTCATTCAAAGCCTCATCAATTCCGACGATGAGGATGTGGGAGAGGATGAGGATTCCGGTGATGAGGAAGAAGAAAACGACGATGACTACAGTGTGGTAGACCAAGACTACGCGCAAGGGGATAGATCCCTTTGTCGTGGTAATTCCATTGTGTCCTGGGATCATCTTCGATCGCTACCATGAGCGAACTGCCGGGGAATTCGGATTCTGGACATTCGTCGATAATGTCAATAATACGGTGACCAAGGCTCATGCATCATATCGAAACTTGCCGTCTATTCGTTGCGAACCGCAAGGACTAAACAATTAATCATACCAATAGCACGGCCACAAAAACGCGCACCTAGCTGGCTGAACGGAAGCAGGAACTCCACGTCTACCACGCGGGCGAAGGTGATGGTGACGGTGACTATATCCGCGGAGGACAAGGATGAACCGCACCAAGTTATAAGCTTTTGATGTTCTGGGATGCCAGGGATGCACGATATATGAAACTCTGGTCGAAGTGGTTGGAATTCTTGAGTCTACCAATCACCGCTTTAATCTCTGACCGGAAGCACATTCCGAGTTGGTTCAGTGCAAGTTCTGATTGCAGTCGTTGTTTGTGCACCTTGGCTAAGTTTCGAAAACTTTTCTGTTTAATATTTCATAGTTTTCTCGTGGTAAATAAATGAAATGAGGGATGATTTATAACGAGCGTGGTTTCAAAATTGCTATTCAAGTGAAAACACAAAATTTGGCTGATTTTATTCTTCGCGGGACCTTATTCTATTATATACAATTGAGAAACAATTTCAAATGAAATTATCTCATGCAAGTAAATATTTATTAGGCATTCAATGCGCACTTCTCAGCTTTAACTATTGTTATGCAATTGTTTAAAACATGTGCAAAATGTTCAGAAATGTTATGTACTTATTTGAATCGAATCAGTAGCTTTTTAACAACAACAAGAAAAAAGCTTTAACGTTGATATTCTAATATATAACTGATAAGACTACCGCAGTTAACAAATTCGAAAAAAAAAAGATTTCTGGAATGTGGAGCACTAAATTAACACTGCTTAAAATTTAAGCCAACAACTTTATTTCCATGCGGTTTATCTGAGATTAACTGGCTTCCTTCCTAAAAGTACAAATTAAATAGTTTTTTGTCCTTTTAAGTTCAATAGTTTCGTTTTTAATTTGCAAACATTTATTGGTAATTTATTGTTGTGGTATTATTAGATAACATCCGAAAATACGCAATAGCAAGAACAACAACAACTATATTTATATTTACAATTATCTCAACCTGCAAATAAATCACAGATAATTTAATTACTATGTAGATAAATCTCATGTACCAATTACTCTAATTAAAAAGTATTCATGAGAGTATTAAATACACTCGTGCCACTAATCCGCTCTAAAAATTGAATAATTTGTACGCTCAATTTTTTTCACTTGCTCGGTGCTGGGGGGCCATTTGTTGATACCGAACAGGAAAACGTATACTATGATATGATGTGAATAGTATCGTACACTGTGAAAACATGGATCCTGTAAAGCAGCTGAAGTACAGGAGAAAACTTTGAACGCGAGATTGTATTCTCTGTTAATCTTTTAGGCAAATGGTTTGGCGAGGTGTCCTTAAACATTAATCGTTGAGCAATCCACGAATGAGAATCATGCATATCGGACTAGATGATACGTTTGTCAAGGATTGCCTAGCAATCACATTTTTCAAAGATACCAGCTATTCCAGGCTGGTTATTCGTAGATAATGAAAATGCAATCCCTTGATTCGAATCACGCCATGCTCCTCTATATAAACCTATATGCCTCGCAGGATATTTCTCACAATCAGTTTGAATGCAATTCGCATTTAACGGGTATCCGGCATCATACACATGCCCATATGAAATTGGAAAATGAAATGCAATGCGGTTACTGCGTGGCCCTCGCATTTTCGCAATGTTTTTTGCATGGAAAATTTTAATTAAAATGCAGGTGAACCAACGTTCGCTAACACTGCAGTTCCGAGCGGTCCCATAAATCGTGAGTAGTTACGAATATTTAATACAATCTGAAATGAAAATTAGAGTTTTAATCAAATTCTATTGGAAACTTGTTCAGAATCAGCAGACAATTTATAAATTTGTGGGTTGCATTTGGGTTTGTAGTTTGGTAGGTCTTTAAAATTTCATTTACCTGTTGCGGGAGTGGTTTTAGGTTTGATAGTCTTCAAATGCTATGCACGCATTCAAAGTGTTTGCGCAATTGCTTCTTGAATGCAGAAACTCGAGTATTAAAATTTAATTTTGAATTTTCATCTGAAAAATTACACTTTCTGCCTTAGAAAACTAAGAAAAACTGATTTTAATTTGCCATCAGGTGGTGTTTCGAAAATATATATTTTCTTGTTAATACATTTTCTAGTCAAACTAGTTTCGTTCAGCGATCAAGCGCGTTCAATTTGACCTGTGCCATATAAAGGTAAGAATTTTTTCTGGCAAAACGAGATAGCAATCCAAACTATATCATCGTCCTTTCAATTTAATATGAGCCCTCCAAACAATACGACAACTACTCAATTTCATTATATTAATTCCTCGTAGATTATGTCTCAGTAGGATGACATATTACTTCATTCCTTGATCCTTCCCATTGTCCCGAGCTGCGTCCGTTTGTCGCACTCACACAATCACAGTCGGTAAGACATTATGACTCTGCTGGATGGTAAAATCGCATTTTCTGCAACATTGATTGATTAATGACCGGCGAAATAATGCACATGACATTCCAGTGAAGGAAATTCGCTCCTACCAACTAACAAAACCACAGCAAGGATGTGTTTGGTGGCAGTTATTCTGAACATGAGCAAACATTTGGCCAGATGCTGGCTGTCACCAGTCTTTTTGAGTTGGCAAGCAGGTTAGACGAAATGTAAATTCGCTTAATTATTGCTTAGGGCGTCAGTGGACGTTATTGAGGATTAGCGATGTCTGAAAAGGATAGTCGAAGACATGATGAGAGATTTCAGCGTAAATCCTCTAATTCCGGGACCGTCATCAATCATTAGTAATTTTTGCGGCAGCATATAGCAGGTGAAGGAGTGAGGGCGTTTAATGAATTGGATCCTGTGATTTAGTTGGTTTTGTGGTGAATACCAGCTTCCGTAGCATTCTGGTTTCTGCAGTGAAGCAAATCGGAAAATTCTCAAGTGTACGTTAGATATTTTTTTAAAAAATTGTGAAACCAGACGTCAATTTTTTTCTTGCGGCAACTGAAAACAAATGAATTGAAATTTCTTGCAGCTAGCGAGAAGAGAATATTTGATTGAGTAGATTTTTTACAGCTGAACAACAAAACTAAGCATTTTTTATGCGAAAAATATGATCGATTATCAACACAAAGCTGGTATTTATGGGGGAATCTTTTATATCCCAGTTGAATTGTCATCGACGTAATTAGTTTCATGCTCTCATGGTTTAATCATCACCTAATTGTTCTCTTTGTGTCGCATTTTTCGTTGTTGCAAAAAAGTTCTCATTGAATTTGTTTTCATTATAAGAAGTCGTGTACAGACCACTAAGGAAGGTTGCAAGTAGCAACCGGAATAAGTATTTGAGGAAATACAAAATATTTTGGTAAAAAGGAACAACACGACTGTTTCAAAAATCTCATCGTACTAAGACAAAATAAATTATACATAAATACAACTAAATGATTTTCTAACTCATTTGTAGCCCAAATAATTAAAAGTTAAATGCATACATGGCATTCTAATCAATATTAACAATTTAAAATCATTTTAAAAACAATTATTCGATTATTTGCATCTTAACCGTGAAATTCAAACGATTGTCCTTGAACAAATCTCGCGTGGTCTCTGAAACGCCCAACTTCTTCAAGAACACTTCACCAAATATGTATATAAAAGTTTCCAAACAATTTCAAAGAGCGTCGGTTAAAGAAATATTTGCTATGCCACTAAAAACTTTCATGCTCGTTACCATCGTTGATACCAACGATTACTAGCATTCCTTCGCCAACTCCTCCTCTAGCGCTGGCAAGCCTCGAAAGGATGCTGTCTACTTAAGTGTTTAATCTATATTCCAGTTGAACCAGATTACGGCTAATTAAGTGGTGTGAATTATTTTCCCCTGGAGGGCATTCATATATTTTCCGACAGGAGCATTTTCTCCGTTGGCATGGTAACTTTTCTGGGTGAGTCAATGTTGCAGGGCACGCTCAAAGGAAGCGATGTGCATTTGAATATGATAGCGCTGGAAAGTTTGGTGTGGGTGGGTCCATTTTTCTTCCGGGATTTAGTTCAAAGGAAAATGATAACACACTTACGGGAGGGAACGGAGCTAATGCCTTTCTTTTTGAGGAAGTTCAAAGTTAATAACAACGGTCGCAGGTATAATTCATAAGTTTGAAAAAAGTGCAGTGTGTGTAATTACACTTACTGTCGGTTATATATGGAGGAACACATGAATTCGAAATTTCCTTTCCTTCGTTTTCTTTGAACTTGCATGAAACAAAAAAATTTCTCACTGCGATTGTTATCGCTTACTGTTGTAAGCTTTTAAGAAACCAAATCAAATTCACTCGATGTGTTGTGCTGCATACACATTGCATAGCAACACTCACTCACCAGTAGAAATAGTAGAAATATCCAACGATTCATCGCATTCGATTTCAATTTCAAAAATGGCTTTATTGATTTCATTGATTTTCGCAATTAACAAATTCTTAAGCCTATGAACTATCATCTAACTTAAAAACTAAATGGCCACTAGGGCGCTCAAAGTTTATTAATCTTCATAAATATGCATTTAACGTATGTCGCTTAATTTCTAACTAATCAGCATTATTATTAAATTTAAATTGGAAAAACAGAAGAAAAAAACAATTTATCGTGACACCATAACCTAACTTAACCTATGCGAGGTTGTATCTGCCAGCAGATACGCCCCCGCATGCACCTAATTCAACCTTAAGACTAAGTGTGAGTCCATGTCTGCCAGCAGACATAGACCCACAATGTAGATATACCTACTTAATTCTATTTATAATGTTTCTTTAGAACTAACAGAGTATATTTAAAACAAGAAATATGTACATCTCATTGAAGATTAGAACCATGTCGGACTCTTATATCACTCATCAAACCACCAATATCGATAACGGTCGCGGTCATTTCGATCAACGTCAAACCTCGCGAATGAATAGCGCCACAGCTCGCTCGATCTGCTCGTATCCATTCCCGCGACGTATTCAATCTTCTTGTCGGTTGCCCGCCTATATACATGATATATAATCGGGCAACCAAGTGAATCTAGAATGAATCCATTTCCATCCAAATACACGAACGCTTCGGGAGGAATGAAGCCCGTGGTGAGACAATGCTCGAAATACATGTCGTTTGGAAAGTATGGCTGCCAAACCCAGGGGTTCTCGCGCAAGGACGCGGACTTTGCAATGTGATTCCGGATTAATCTCACGACCACTGTGTCGACTCTCCGTACCTCAGCGATGTCATAAATCTCCTGGTTGGAGACGCGGTGTAAGTAACCTGTCTCAGCTTTCCTGTACACTCCAATGCAAGCGCGAAGAATCCGTCTCTCGAAGACTCTTAGCTTCTCCATTGTGCTTGGACTCTGGTTAAACCAAATTGGACATCCATATGTCAGAATTGGTCTGACCAGAGTCTTATAGCACGTCAACTTGACGTCAGCATCAATGTGTTTGGAGCAGAAGAGCCGTCGCAAAGACATGAAAGTTCTTCGCGCTCGCTCCAGCATAATATCCACATGCTGGTTGAGGTAAAGGTACTGATCCAGGTACACACCCAGGTATCGCACGCACATTTTATGAGGAACGGGCTCAGAGCTTTCCTCGCCCTCGTTTGCCACGATGTGGAAATCCCTCCAACTATGCCTCAGGTCTGGATTGGCATGCTGCAGGGTACGTCGGAAGAGAATTGTTTCGCACTTCTGCGCGTTGATCTTCATCCGCCAGTTGTTCGTGTAGAACTGGATGTCGTTGAAAATCCCTTGAAGATTCTCCTGAACCACCGAGGCCTTCTTGTCTGCCGTGTAGGCGATGAGGTCGTCAGCGAAAGCTACCAACGATCTCTTTGGTGACTTATTGAAGTCGAATGAGCTCAGGAGGGGGCTGATGAAGATCGAGAACAATGTCGGCGCAGTGACTGTTCCCTGCTGCAGACCATTCAAGACCTTAAAGTCACACGTTGTTGTCAGGCTTCCGTCTGTGATGGCGAATGACTTGCCATACAACATACTGCACATCGTGGCGATGAGTGGGCGCGGAAACTTGGTCTGAAGGAGCCTAAAAATCAGTCCATCAAGCCACACGGAATCAAAAGCCTTCTCCATGTCGATGAGACACGCTCCGACACATTCTCTGTTGTTGAGCCTGAAACACACGTCCGACATGACCTTGGCTATTGCATGGGTGGTCGAATGGCCAGTTCTAAAACCGAACTGACAATTCACCATCAGGTCGTTCCTCGTGAGATGCACATTCAGTGCTCGATTGAGTACCACCTCAAATACCTTGCTGACATTCGGCAGCAAACTAATTGGGCGGTAGCTCTTCGCGCTGGAAGCGGCCTTGCCTTTCTTCAAAATCGGAAAGACTTTGGCTCGCTTCCACTTCTCAGGAAAGTACGACCTGTTCAACATGTTGTTGAACAAGATACAATAGCTTCGGATTGCAACGTCGGACATGTGTCGAAGAACAACATTGGGAATGCCATCGAGGCCAGATGATCTCTTGGAATTTACCGATCTGAATATAATGAGCAAGTCTTCATAAGAGATGAAGTATCCATCCAAGACATCATCGGGTATCGAGTCGGCCTTAAGTGTGTCATCGAAATGGAGAAGTGGCGTGCCGTTCAGGCTTGCCTTGAATTCAGAAACCTTGGCTTCCACGATTTCAGAAAGTCGTTTACTCCCACGTTCCGGGTGTGGTCGATGGATCGATTCAAAATGGGCTCCAATCAGCTCCAGTTTCTGAGCGTTGTCACTCACGACGCGGTTGCCTTGCGCGTCCACAATCACTGCTTGTGCGTCGATTCCAACTCCAACCAGGAGATCTACTTCATCTGCCGAGACGGTGAGAGCCGGAACGTTGGCGCGAGATTTTTTCCGGAACAGGCTGTTGACCTGTGCGTACATGTGGTCCGGGTCCTTGTGCGAGATGCCCCGCAGTTTATCCGACCATTGGCTGTTGACCTCGTTCCTGTAGTTCTGTCGGACTAAGTTTCGGACATTTCTCAAGAGCGATTTCAACAAGCCTAAAGTCGGATGGTTGTAGTCCTGAAATCGCCGATAAATCGTGTTGATGCGCGTTAGAAGGAGGCTTTTCAACTTTTTCAGTCTTTTGATGACTGGGGTATCGTATCCCTCCATGTTGTTCCGAGGCTTGATCTTCGGCACCACGCGACCCATGGTGTCCAGCGTCAGATTGTCCAACTTTGAGAGATAGCTTTCTATCTCATCAACAGTCAGGTTTCTGTCATTGGGCACCATGCAGCGCGGGTTATCACCTGAAGGAGGGCATTCCTTCAGATACTCCCGATCGAACCTCGTTTGGAATTTCTTCCAATCGGTTTTCTTTAAGTTCAACTTGTGACCCACAGCTTGCGCTGGAAGAAGGAAAACCTCATCCCTTTCATGCTGCACTTCCATTACGATAGCATTATGATCGCTATCATAAGGTAGTGTTTGCAGTCTCCGTTGAGGATTCAATCTTTTGAAGAAGAGTCGCGCATCAGCTATGCACAGATCCAGATAGGAGTTTGCCCTGGGAAGGGTCGCACTCTCCGGCCCGTAGAGTCGACACCTGTACTCCACCTGGCGCTGTGTTAACCACGATTCCAGGAACACACCTCTCGAGTTGTTGGTGGCGTTCAGCCACGATTTGTGCCTGGCGTTCAAGTCACCGGCAAGCACATACAAATTGTGCAGCCTATCCAGTTCGAGTATCTGGAACAGGGAATGGAATTCGTCGCGGAACTTGGAGTTGTTGTTTCCGGCTGCATAAGCAGAGATAACAAACAGGTTATCGCCGCCCAGCAGGGGAAACTTGATAACGGAGACTTCCAGGCATTCAAAGACTTTGAATTCGGCTTTCTCCACCACGGTGAAACGATAAGGCCTTCTAACCAGAATCCCGGTACCGCCTCCTCCATCACAATTGGCCCTATCGTTTCGCACGAATTCGAAGTCTTTGAATGTCACAGAATGTCTCGAATTGAGGCGGGTTTCTGTGAGAAGTACAATGTGCGGCTTTTGCCTCACAACAAAATCGAGCAGATTCGAGCGACGGTGAACAGTTGCGATCGAGTTGACATTAATAGAAATGAGCCTAAGCTCATCAATCGCTAGGAACGACGCGCCGCGATTAGTGTCCAACATGGTTCATACCTGCATTGTTAAATAGTAAATTTATATTATTTGTGTTATTTCTAACTACGTTATTTAGAATATCAAGTTTACTAGCTATTTGACTTAGCATGCTAATAATACCCTCCGCTTGTGGTGCTGGTAGCGATGCCGCTGTTGGAGTCCGGATTGGAGCTGATGCGCCTCTTGTCATCGCTGCAAAGGATATTCCCGGTCTAATATGTGCCGCTGGTGGTCTTGTAGCAGGTGAAGTAGTAGTTGCTGTGGCTGCTGGTTTTCTCATACTCTCCAATTTTTGGTAGGATGGGCAGCCTCGAAATGACGCTGGGTGTCCGAAGGCTTTGCAGTTAATGCAGAATATTTTATCTTTAGCGTCTGTTTCGGTGATGGTGCATTTTTGCGGCTCATGGGCATCCCCACACTTGACGCAACGAAGCTGCATTCGACAATTGGCTGATGAGTGGCCGAAACGCTGGCACCGGAAACATTGCGTAACCTCTTTCTTCCGCAGTCGTTCCCATCTTACCACCTGATAGTTGATGGCTCGAATGCTTTGCAGGTGATTTGCTTCACTATTGCTTGTGATTTGAACAAGATATAGTGGAAGCAGACGTTTCTCTAAGACTGACCTTCTTGTTGAAAAATGAGTCACGGCGACAAATTTAGTTTGCGGTGATTGGTTTTTTAGTGCAGTTAAAATTTCCTCACAGTTTTCGTCATTTCCTAGCCCTCTTAGGATGAATGTTTGATTCTTTTCTTCCTTCGGCGTATATGTGAAGTATGGCGCGTTGATGTTGTCGAGCGCTACTTTTGCTGTTTTGTAGTCGTCCAAACTGTCTACTTGGACGACTAGTTTGTCGTTAGCGACCCTCTTCAATTTGAAGTTTTGTATACCACTAGCTGTATTTAATAGCTTAGCAATATCGCTACCGCTTTGGCCGAAGGTGTTAATTGGTGGCACCTTCTGCTTCTTCTTTTTGTCAGCTGTTTCACTAGGTATTGCTTCCGTTAGCTTAAGCACTGCTGCATTAGGCACTGCAGGTTTCGGCACCGCGGCTTGTTTCGAATTTTTCCTACGCAGCACTTCGATAAATTCATCATCGTCTGCATCCTCGAGATCCATTTCTCGGCTACGTTTAGCAGCGTTATCGTTTTTAAGTGACTGCGAGGGCTGTTGTGGAGGAACTGCATCATTATTTGTACTTGCGGCCATTGTTAGCTGCTTCACTATATCTTTAAGTTTTTTTATTTCATTGCGAAGTCTCTCAATCTCCGCATTGGATTTTGTAAGCCTTACGTTCGATGAACGTTGCACGGAATTAGGTCGTACTTTTTCTTTTTTTCGCGGCATCATATTCATTAAGAACGATAGCTTTTCTCTTCACTCTAGAAGCACGGACAATAGTATAGTCAATATCTCTACTTTTTCTTCACAAGAGTCACTATCTCACTATAAGAACCAAACAATCGTCCCACCGATAAAAG
Organism: Oxycera nigricornis; assembly: GCA_963942545.1. Taxonomy (NCBI): domain Eukaryota; kingdom Metazoa; phylum Arthropoda; class Insecta; order Diptera; family Stratiomyidae; genus Oxycera; species Oxycera nigricornis. The sequence goes on along the minus strand of OZ012663.1, from coordinate 6,060,934 downwards.
TCACTTTTTCTACTATCATTCATCGCATTCGTAAGGAATGCATGTGTATTATATTCCTTCTAAACGAACCTATGTGAAATTCTCACCTTAAGGGAAATACATGTAAAACTAGCTGCCCGGACAGACTTCGTTCTGTCAAAAGTTATTGGTCTGTCGTAGTCCAATAGAAAAAATTAATTTTATTAATTAAAAATTAAAATTAATTTGATTAATTAAAAATTAAAATTAATTTTTTAAATTTTTTAAATTTTTCTCTCCGTAAGAACCATCCTTGTGCCTTAAGGAAAATATATTTAAAAATATAGTCGAATCGGTCGAGGCGTTCTCGAGTTTTGCGCTTAGCAACACATTTGGCGATTCATTTTTATTTAAATAGATTTAAAAAAAAATGCTAATTTCAAATTAATTTTAAAAAAAGATGTTGTTTACTCAGAAGATTTTAAACATGGAATCCTTAGAATACATGTCACAAAGTAATTGAAAATATTTATTTTATAATTTTCAACACAAAGTGTTGGCGATTCGAACGAATGAAAAAAATGCCTCGTACAACTTAACGCCATTTCCTGCGATCCTGCAACATTCAGAAAAAGAAAAATATGTAAATAAGATGTATAATTCATAGGTTGACCAATAAAATTTATAAAGAAAAATGCAATTTCTACATTAATTTTAGATTAAACAAAAAATCGATTATTTTTCAAAAAAGTCGTGTTTTAAATATTAATAAACAAATTATTTCTTCGAAATAACAAAAACATGTAAGTTCAACTAGTACATCAGACTCTTTTGTAGATGTGGTATAAATTGATGCCGGATCGATTCAATGTTTTTTGAGATATTTTGTACGGAAGTTGAAAAAGTACCACTTGAGAAAAACGCGTTTAAAGTTAAAGATGAAAACCATTGATTGTTAGTTTTTATTATAACTTACTCATTAGTCAACGATTCCAGGTCCTATTTCTTTAGAATTTCAGATTTATAAGAATATGGTAGGGATAAACAATTAAAGAACCGCCCATAGCGCCGAAGAGAAACTAAGCAGGGACGCGCGGCAAATGTGCTCGACTTACTGGGGAACGCCGCGCTGCCTATAACGGATTATAACTCAAAAACTATTACGAATATCGCTTCAAAACTTTTTTTGGCATATTCTTAGAGTATTTGGAACATCGTTCCGTGAGTTCAACTGAGCAGCATCACAGTGTTTCGGTCTTTCTGATTTAATTACTTTTCGCTGCTTATTTTCGCTGTTTTCCGTCTTGCTTTTCGCGTTTCTGCAATCTCGGTCGCGGTGCTTTCAGAAATTCGTATTCTGTTTCAGTGATCTGTGGTGCATCATTTCCGTAGAGCAGTTTCTAATTTTGAAATTCTGAGCTCAGTGGTTTTCCCTTTGTTGCGATCTGAACTCTGAACTTTGACCTGAACCTGAACTTGAATAACGGTTTGTTAAGCTATCATCTGGCATCTCGTTTAATCTAATACTCGGTTGTGATCCTTGCTTAAATTGTTTCGCGCCAATAAATAGGCAATTTAATTAGTGTCGTCCACTTATTAACCCTTGTACAATGGCTCTTGATTCGCCTCCTTATGGGTCCACGTGTGCAATTTGTGCCATGCCAGAGTCTACAAGATCGCGTTTTCTGGCCTGCGACGGTTACTGTGGCAAATCGTTCCATGCCAAATGTGTCAACGTGAACAATGTTTTTATAGAAATTCAAGCTAAGCATCCTAGCAATATATCGTATCGCTGTGATGCTTGTAAGAATACTACTTTGTGCGACATAATTAAGATCCTGCATCAACACTCCACGTCACTTGCAGCGCTTAACCAGAGATTGGAATTTATTTCCACATCTCTCACTTTACCGCCAACGCCAACAACTTCTCATGATGCTAATCGTCCACCGGCACCTAAAACACCAGCATCTACTACATCTGCCTCTACTTCATCAGCAACTTTTACAGCAGCACCTATCCCAAACACGTCAATGGATAATCTTAACTCGCCTATATTAAGTCGTGGGGCCATACCCAAATCAACAAAGCCTGCTCCTCGACTCCTCACACCTGTTGCTGTAAAGGATTGTGATGATGTTCCAGTCAAGCCACTACAGTTGATGCCACCTTCGTCACCAACGCCTGCACTGCATGTTGTGGCTACCGCTGCGCCACGGTCTGCAGTGCACGCTGCTGCTACCGCGGAGCCACAAGGTTTGGATCCGGTGCCTTCTGTAAATCCGACATTGCATGTCGTTGCTCCGCCCATCCAAATCTTTGTCTCTCGGCTCGCATACGTCACGTCTGTCAAAGACGTACAAAATTATATCGTAGCAAGACTTGGATTTGCTCCCTCCTTCCTTAGTTGCAAAAAACTAACTAAGGAAAATATTGCAAATAAAGTCATTGCCTCCTTTAAATTGACTGTGCCTCCCGAGCACAAGACAATACTTAAGAGTGACTTCTGGCCAAATGGAACACTGATCAAAGCCTTTACCGTTCGTCGCTCTACGAATTTTCACCAGCCACGTCTTCGTCGATCCCAGCATTAGTTTCACCAACTACTTCAACGGATTCTGCAAGTGGCTCTTATCTTAATATACGTAGAAAAATTAGTGTCTATTATCAAAATGTACGGGGTCTACGAACCAAGTTGCAGCATCTTAATCTTTCGTGTCAGTTGTCAAATGACTCTATTATTTGTTTGACAGAAACCTGGCTACACTCTGGCATCTTTAGCTCTGAACTTTTGCCTAATTTTTCTACATATCGCAAGGACCGCGATCATCATCTATCCAATAAAAATGATGGTGGTGGAGTCTTAATAGCTGTGAAAAATTGTCTTTCCAGCGCTCTCTGTGAAGATTTCCTCCCTCCCCCTCCAATAGAATGTATTTTCGTCAAAGTACTTGCTGACCCTTCCACTACATTGTATATAGCCTCTATATACTTCCCTTGTAACTCTCCTCTTGAGCTTTATGAATCTTTCTTTGAGGCTATTACCTCGTTTTGTCTCTCTCTTAATCCGTCGTCTCGTGTTATCATCTGCGGTGATTTCAATCTTCCCTCTATTGATTGGCACATTTTTCCTCATATTGAAATCATCTCTTCTAATCGATCATCGAACCTTCTCTCCAATTTTCTCTCATTGTCGGGTTTTTACCAATTCAACCATGCCTTTAACTTAAACGGTCGACTTCTTGACCTTGTTATATCAAATATTATTCCTGATAACTTAACTTTAACCACTGCTCCTCTTCCCTATGTTCCTTCGGATCCCCATCATCCACCTCTACAGTTTGAACTCTCCTTTTCTTTCCCCAAAGCTCAGAATAGGCGCAAACAACTTAAATTTAACTTTTGGAAATCGAATTACATTGCTTTGTCGGAAGAACTCAACTCAGTTAACTGGGCATCTTTTTTTGACAGTCTTGGCTGTGAAGATTCGCTCGTTAAATTCTACTCTCTTCTCTATAACCTTATCTCTCGCTTCACTCCCTTTCATAGTCGTACCTCGTCACATAATCCTCCCTGGCTAACTCGTAATGTCTTAGCTATCTTGAAATTAAAAAACCAAGCTTATCGACGTTATAAATCTAATAAAACGCCGGATAACTATACGGCCTTTTCAAATCAACGTGCTTCAGCCAAGCTGGAAATTAAAAGAGCTATGCGTAACTACTTCGCTAATATCGAAAATTCACTGCACTCTAGCCAAACAAAACCGTTTTGGTCTTATGTCAATTCCCTTAAGTCTTCGTTCAGTATTCCTCATACTGTTTCCTGGGACGGTAAGCAAGGCTCGACTCCTGAAAAAATTTGTGAGATATTTGCTCAGTTTTTTTCCTCAATATATCCTGCCACAACTCTCTCAAATTCTTTTGATACTCCTTCTTGCTTTGAACCTATTCTTAATCGTATCTCCACTAACCCAACTGAAATCCAAGCTTTGATCAATTATTTAGATTCCAGCGTTGGCCCTGGGCCAGATGGACTTCCTAATATATTCATTAAATCCTTATCCTCCTCATTATGCATTCCACTTTCTTATATTTACAATGCTAGTTTATCCTCTGGTATCTTTCCCAATTTGTGGAAATTGGCTAATATTTTTCCTGTACTCAAATCTGGATCCTCTTCTGATGCTTCCAATTATCGTCCCATTTCAATTCTTTCCTGTTTTCCCAAAATTCTTGAACGCATTGTCTACAATAATATATACGAAGCTCTTAATTGTAGGCTGTCCCCGTTTCAACATGGATTTGTTCCAAACCGCTCGACCGTCAGGAATCTCCTTGAGCTTACCCAAACTGTAGCAAAAGCTCTCGACAGCCGTACTCAAGTTGATGTAGTATACACTGACTTCAGTAAGGCATTTGATACTGTCAACTTAAATGTTCTATTGCAGAAGCTAGCTCACTTTGGCCTGTATGGTCCATTACTCTCCTGGCTTGAGTCCTATATCAGTACTCGTTCTTGTCGTGTTAGCCTATGTGGAGCACATTCTTCTCTCTTCCATCCAACCTCCGGCGTTCCTCAGGGGTCAATTCTAGGCCCTCTTCTTTTTTTGCTCTATATAAATGACCTTCCAACTGTCGTAGCATCTCAGTGTCTTTTGTATGCTGATGACTTAAAATTTACCGAGTTATTCGTTCAGAAGAGGATTGTATTGCTCTCCAAAGGGATCTTGACGCGATCGTTTCTTGGAGTGAAACTAATTTTCTCTTCATGAATGTTCAGAAATGTCACAAAATGTCCTTCTCCTTAAAGCTCAGTCCAATTGATTACACCTACGTATTACATGATATTCCACTTGCGCCGGTTTTTCAAATAAAAGATCTAGGAGTGATTTTCGACCCGAAACTTAAATTTGAGCCTCATATTGTGTCAATAACCGCACGCGCCTCTCGCGTCTCCGGGTTCGTATTAAGACACTCTCATATGTTTACTGACATTTCTTCTTCGGTCAACCTATACACTAGCCTCGTTAGACCAATCCTTGAGTATTGCTCACAAGTATGGTCACCACACTACCAATATTTAGATTCTATGGTTGAATCAGTTCAGCACAAATTCACTCGTTTCCTTATCTTTAAATTTAAAATTCCATATATGCCATATGAAGAGCGACTTTCCTTGCTGCAACTTCCTACTTTGAAATCCCGCAGACTCCTTTTTGATGAATGTTTTTTGTTTCGGCTTCACCACCATCAATTAAACTCTAACCTCTCTGATTGGTTAGAGTATCGTACTTCAGAACGCCCTGCCAGATCTGACACCATATTTACAGTTCCATATGCTAGGACTGAGACCTTGTATCATTCGCCGATGTTGCGACTCCCTCGAAACCATAATACTCTGCGACTTGGTCCGTTTCCTCAATCACTCTACATTCATAAGCAGAAGGTGAAGGGTTTTTTAACTAATTAGTTTAATCGATATTATGTTTTTCTTTTCATTAATTTTTACATTTTCGTCTTCTTTTATCGTCTTGTAATTGGATTGTGTTAGTCTGTAAGACAATTTCTTCTTAAATAAATAAATAAATAAATTTTAATGTAAGAGAGAAAAAATCGTTTTTTTTTTTGAGCAGTTACATGTGTTTCCCCCCTTAACACCAGCAAATGTTTTGATTTGTGCCGGTAACCTGCATATCTCCTCCTATACCATAATTGCTGGGACACAGTCGCATCCTCTTGTGAATTTTCCTGTTTTTGTACTTTTGTGGTTCAATAAACGATAATTTTCCATTGGATTTGATCACCTTTTTCTATTTCTAAAAATCTATTTAACAAGAAATGAATGAAAAATTAAATGTTCTTCTTTTTTAATGAATGTTATTTAGAGTAGTAACACAGGTCTAAAGTTTTTACTGTAAATTGTTTATTGCACGTTGTGCGTTACAATTTTTACACGTAATGCCTAGTTGGTAAACCAATATGAATTGTTCCAATTATAGATTAATTAAACGTTTGTTTCAAGCTTACTGACCTTGTTAATGCATTTATTGTTCGCGATTAAACATTTTCGATGAAATACTCATGTTAAAACAATGCATGAGTCTCAATTTTAATTAAAACAAATCACATGCTTCGCTCCATTCTATTTGAATTCTTCGAATCCTTTGCTTTGGTAACAAAATACATTATTCGAAATATGCAACATTGAAGCTTTCAATTATTCCTCAACAAATTATATAATCCGCTTATCTCGGCATTCTTGGAAATACGAAATGAATTTTCATTGCCAGCAATATTTCGGTATATGTATATATGGTTTGCATTTGATTAGGGACAAATATCAATCGATATGCTAATCAGCGTAAATGCATTCAAAATGCCAACTAACGCATTTTTCAATCATCTAAATTTGAGCAGACTGAATGCAAAACGGCTGCTACACTGTAACAAGGACTACAAATTCCTTTTCAATTGGAATAACTCTTCGTTATCGCAACTAGGTTCAACAAGTTACAATTGTTGATAGAATTTAACCAATTTATGGTGTTTCGGTAGCACAAACATCAACAACATGGGATGTCTTTGAGGTGAGGAAGCTGGTGATTTTGCAGACTAGGGAATCCTGTTTATAGATATTGAATTATGAACTGTGCTGTAGTTATGAATGTGAGATCGTTTAATGAACATCCTTGTAAGATGTTTACTGTCGTGTTGGGAGACCACAGTGAAAAATGGTGATCCAATATGTTTCAAAGCAATAGTCTTTCAAATCATTTACCCCACTTTATTCCAATTGCAGGTGAACTGAACTACTGAACCATTAGTGTTAATGAATTAATGATCTTTTATTGGATTTGCTGTTTGTTTTTTAAACATGCGGATATCTCCCACTGCCATTTTTTGACACTGGGAGAGCCTCATTACGCATTGAACGCATTACAAATAACGTGTTACATATCAATGTGATGTATTAAATTTAATGCGAACGTCCATATTGCATTACGACGGGCTGTGAAAAAATTGCAGTGCCTCAAAGGATCAGGAACAATAGTGAAATGGGGGAAAGTTGTTTTTTAGTCGAACCTTGAAATAATTTAATATCAAATTGGTTATTGGCATATGCACCGACTGCGTTTGTCAGTCATTCTCTCATATGACGAAAACAATGAGGACAATGACGGTGGCCGCAGGACCAAGGTTGTACTGTTGAGTGATGTTTTAATTTTAATAATACACACTTTTGAAATGCAATATTCACGAATCGTCATTGAATAATAAAAATAATTTTGGCACTGGTTTCACTCAGAATTTGTTGGTAACATTATTATCTTCTTTATCAGTTTGTTGAAGTTCCGGTTATTGCTTTCAAGAACGGACTTTTTGTTGATTTTTCTAGGTTATAAGAAAATCATGCAGATGTTATTGGTAACCAGTTTCAATAGGTGTTTCATGAGAAATAATATTTTTGGTTAAAATCTTGTAATTTAATATTGAAAAGTTAAAGTCACTGAATGAATTTTGCATATAGATTAAAAAGTCGTAACACCTTATTTTCAAGCCCATTACTATTGCATTCAATTTGCAACAATAAGCCACTTTTTGAAATAATGTTCCTTTAATTAATCGACGTTGAAGACGAACTGAAGCGCATTAATGTAAGTAAGGACATTGATAATTATGCATTAAAATAGTGATAAGAATTTTAGAGTATAAAACTAAATGATTCACAATCTAATATCATTATTGTTTGCTTCACTCGTCTATTCCAATGTTTTATTCGTGAGTAAATTAAATGCATGCAAAATAGTTAAATGGGATACTATAAACCTCTACTTTGTGACATTCTCATAAATTAATAAGTCATATTATTTGTGCAAGCTTTATTTTTAAAATAATAATTTTATAGACAATCCATACAAAAGTCGCACAGTTTTCAAAAGAAATTATCGGCAGTTCAATAAAGTCCGTGTGTAAATTTTGAAAATTGTTCGAAGTCACGAAATTTTCTTAGCTTTAAATCGAACGCCTTTCATGTTGCATGCATGATGAAGATTTAATTAAATTAAAGTTGTTATAAATCCAATTGGCATCCTAGTCAAGTCTTGATTTTTCCGATGGAACCTTATTTTTGGGTCAACTGAATTGGTTCGTCAGTCGGAGGCTTCTAAATCGTAAACGAAATGAGATATCAACTTGAAATTCACACTAAATATATAAACTCTTAGCCCGAAAAATAACAAATAAAAATCATTAAAAAAGTTCATTGGCGAAAACGGGAAAAAATTATGAATCGTTGATATGTTTGTAAAGTATTCGTTAGGACAAAATTTCAAGCAGAGCATAAAAATACTTAAAACATATTTTTGATGGAAATTAACGCCTTGAGAGTCCACCAAATTCAGAGTTTTAGGACATATTTCATGTACCTCTACCGCAAAAGCGTTTTATATACCATAACACAACTATGCACTTGAACAAAATATACTTAAAAGAGCATGTTATGAAATAAGGAAAAATCTGCACGTGTTTTTGAAATCATTCCTTAAATTTTATTTCATATATTCAAATAAAACTCAATTATAATTAATTAATACCATGTATCAAACATATATTTGTCACATTTCGAAGAAGTACTCCTAATAGAGGCAACGTTTTTTCCAAAACGAAATCAATAATCGCGAGTTGAAAGATTTCTGATCGTGATTAAAACTTCTCAGAATATATAGTTTCATGGGTTTCTCATAGTTTAGAACACTCAGTGCGTGAATTTTGAAAGTGCAATAAAATTATATCGACTCATTTCGTCTCAAAATTTATTTGTTTCACTCATATCTTTTATGATAACAGCAATTCATTTGAGAAATCATCTCCTGTTTCTATTAAAATCGCAAACGAAAGCTGGGAAAATTCAAAGGGAATGATTTTGAAACGAGAATCTAACGAAATTCTTCTGAAGACTTTCGGCTCCTATCTCTCATAACAGAAGATATTTATAGTGCAAAATTTCAAATTTGCATTCCCATAGAGAGTTAATGTTTTTGAAAACTCAATCCAAATATTCATTTTTTCGGCACATTTTTAAGAATAATTCAATTTCGGTAGGCAAATATTTTAAAAACTTTTTGTTATTGCTCATTGATTAATTTATTCTGTATTTCACATTTGTTTTATTTTATTTTTCATTCTGTAATGTTTGTTCTGCGCAATATTATTTAAAATCTACGACCAAATTTCACGTAAAAAACATTGAACAATTTTTTTACTGCCATGCAAATTATTGAAAATGAATGTTAAATACTAAATTTAATTGCAATTTTTGCAACGCAAATAAAATTATCATAAATATTAATTAACACACGATATCTTTTTATTAAAGGGAATTAAGTTTGAACTACCTAAATTAATTCCAAAGCCTTATTAGAACACTTTTATTCCCATCATACCATTTTACCAGAAGGTTTTCCTAAATCAAATGAGCATTCCAGTCGCAGATACCACAATACCGAAATACGAGAAAAATTTCACAACTTCGCAGAAATGAAAACTATTTTGAATAATGGAGCGAGACAATCTGTCGGGAAATAATTATAATGTATTTAATTCTACTGAGATTAGAGTTTCATTCAATTTCGTATCGCAAAAGAGGATAGTATCAAACATACTTCGATCAGGAGCACATATATTAGCTTCCTTTATATTCTGACTCATTATTTCTCCAAACAGAATTTGGTTTATTATCGTTTCGGAAAAACTGATTTTCACTCGGACATGCGAAATTCAAGAATGAAAATTGTTTGGCGTTGATGTTTGCGCGTCACATAACTTATCTCCGAGAGCAAATAAATTTACCATTTCCACCGGAAAGTACGATGAAGCAAAATCCATTTCCAAGGCGTTTTCTTGTTGCATCGAAATCTTATTTGTTCAATATTCGTGCTAATTTTCACGAGGGAACACTTTTGATAGGCTCAATACAACTTCTTGTCCGCCGTAAACGTATAAAATTACTTTCATCCTTTTTTTAAACAGGATTACATTTTTAATTCTTTCACTGGATTGATTCATTTCGGTAACATTTTGTTCTCTTGTTTCCTTCCCGGATTAACCGAATTTCGAGCCGCATCCCTAATACAGACTTCAATTCAACATGAAAATGTTATTTGCAAGGATAAACAAGACACTATGAAAATGTAATCTATGACGACTGTTTCGTCCTTATGCACACTGCATGTTGTTCCTGCTCGAGTCATCGGGCTACGCGGAAAGACGTGCTGGAGGAGGGGGGTTACAATGTACGACTAACGCCTAATACACTTCAATTTCTCTGCGGCATTTTGTTTTTGGGGCCAGCCAGTGGCGGCAAAACAGAAGTCCTTCCCTTAGATGTAAGCGACAGACAACAGGATCGGCAAATGTATGTACGTTCGAAAACCACAAAATTCTCATTGTTTCTCGCCAGGATTGGAATAATGTCGAGCAAGCAACTGTTAAGCAATTGATTGCATAGTTCAGAACCATACCGACTGTGTTTTTGTGAGAAAAGCCAAAATTGCAACATTGTACATCTGCGTAGCAGGACTGTCTCTGATAACGACCAAAGCCAAAGCCAAATCCAAGTCCACATGATAAAATCCCAAAAATCCTGAATTCAATGTTTACTTAAATGAAATGTGGATGGAAAGCTGAACTTGGCTTGGCATGGTGTCCTGTCGGTGTTGTCAGCAAGATGCAATTGTAGCAGCCGGAGCGGGAATAAGCCCAAGCCGAGGCGATTTGGGACAACTAAAATAGCTTTATAATAAGGATTAAATAAGCATTCAATCTGAATAGTAAGGCACTTAGCTGAGTGTGAAACGTAATTGGTTTTCGGTGGAGATATCGAGGAAAAGAACTTCTCGCTGAATTTCTTGATTGGTGCACAGTCAGGCAGTTTCAAAAAGTGCGGTGATCACTGATCATAACAATTCGAATAGCGGTTCATTCTGATGAAATTCACAATCGAAACTGCCAATTACATTCATTCTAACACCTTGCATCCTAGGGTTAATGAACACGTACCGCTACATCCTATCTAAATGTCCCCGGAAGATTTTAAGTCTATGGGATTTTCCGCATGGCCAATCTCTTTCGCAGTTCGAATAGCTACAGGACTGAATCTAGAACTGGCAATGGATTTCCCAACAAATCCCAAACAGGATATTGATGTCTAGATTATATGAACTGTTTCAATACATACTTGGAAGATACTGTATTCCGATTCCAGGGAATGGGCTTGTGATCAAGCTCGAAGGACTTCGAGTGTGGTTTATTTACTGTAAGTGTGTAAGCACTTAATATGCTAATTCAACGATGACAATGGCGGTGATGTGGATGAGCACGAGGACGAGGCCCAAAGCGGAATCTTTCATCAATATCTGCCCGCTTGGTATCATCATAGCCTCGTCCTGGATAATGAGAATCAACCGATTAGAAGAGATTGCTGAACGAGTAATTCCATCAGTTGGAAACATTCCAGTGCCGATCATTCGCACATTCGATACTTTTTGGGCTATCGAATTTATACCCTTCTGCTTGATTTTAAGCCTGCCGTTTGCCATAAGCCTTTGAGGAGCTTCTTTTGATTGCGGCAAAATGTTAAATAGCTTCACTTCAATGGGATTAACTTCGATATGCGATTAAGAAGTATTTTGCGCGAACTGAAGTTTTTGTAAAGATAAAAAAGATTAAAGAATTGATCCCAATAATTGCATCCGAAGAATATTGTTTAGAATTAATTTTTCGTTCTACTTTGATAAAAGCTTGTGAAAATTTCTTGTTTCGATGAACGTTTAATTAAATTCCCTTCAATTTTAAGCAATTGGTTTTACTATTTTTATTTTTGGAAATAATTATCTTATAATGAATTCAACTTAACCAAAACATAATTAAAAATCAATTTTAAAGCTCAAATTTTTTTTTCATTCATTGTTCATATTTTGATGGGTAGATTAAGTGCAAAGTTTTCCACTGTTTCCACACTATTTAATATTCCTTTCCTCACAGCTTTTTCAAACTTTAATCGAATCAAAATGAATGAATCTCCTTCAGTGTAACGATACAAACTAGCGAAATTAAGTAACAACAGCAAATAATTAATTCGTCCTTTGTGGTTAATTAGACTGCTCTTGGAAGTTGAGTATCGCCGCTTAATGAATTCTCCTAATGCGAGTTGGTGGCTTGGTATCCTGGGACCTGCATCCAGGAATAGACAGACAGGAAACCATGAAATGCAGACCCAGTAGCTTTTCCGTTGATATTTTGTGTAATTAAATTTTCCTTCGACAAGCGACTGTAATTGACCAGATCCTTTCTATAATGACATGTATGGCAGATAGGTAGTCATTATGGAGTGAATTTAAAATTTGACTATTAGGCAGCTAACAGGTTGTATACTAACCCACAGTATGTGGTTTTGGTGAAATGGGAAAGTGGATTAATTTTCCATTGTCTGTCAATAAATTAATCATCTGGGATAAATGATATGAAATATCTTTAACGTTTATGTTTCATAAATTTGTTGTCTAGCTCGAATGAAAGAATAAACTAGCTCTTTGTATCCTAATGCTCAACGATAGTTCTCAGTAAATGAAAATGTTATTAGGAAAACAATGTTAAACCCTGCTATTTTAAAAAAATTCTAAATGATAGGCAGTTTTAAGCAAAGAAAATCTATCCGTTTGCCAGGAATCTTGGAAAGAGTTTGAAGAATGTATTCAAAATATCTTCAGTACTTTGCATTAAACCCCAAAAATCTGTTCTCGTCTTTATCTAAAGTTTGTTTTCTAAGAATCATTTTCCGATGCTTCGACCAATATTTCATATTTTTTCGTGTGTTCTTACCTCAGTGTGGACATTGAAATGCTTCTAATTCTCCTGCATTCTTAGTTCGTTAGTCAAAACTTTTCCTGTAAAAGTTTTTCGAAACGTTTATCTCACGTTTTCTTTCTGACGTTTTTATAGAATGATTCATATCGTTAGTTTCCGTCGAAATATTTGATGTTAGAAAAATTCATCTGTTTTCGTGTGGAATATTTGAATTGAAAAGTGAGTCAATTACTAAAATTTGAAATCATGAACACGCGCAACCCAACTAAGAAAATATTATATTTTATCTTGTTTGGCTGACATCAACATTATGGAACTCAAAACAAAGTATCAAAATCCTAGTTTTTGTACACATATTATGCTTCACTACCCAAGATCTCCTGCGCTGTTTCTTCTATATTCTGCGTTAGTGACTGCACGTTTATTTTCATAGTTTCCTATCCGGCCAAAATCCTATCCGATCGGATAAAAACTCATTGAAAAGTTCTATTAGGACTTTACACTTTATTATATTGGCTCTTCGTTCACTATGTCGTTCGATTACATGTTCAGGACGAGCCACACATGCAGTCCTCTCACGAAACAAATTTCACGAGTCAGTGATGTTCGATTATGTTTGTTGTAACACTTCCTCCGGTTCAGGTTGCCGTAGTCAATTTATACAACGATTGGACGTAAGTTTCCGCTACCAGGGGTTTTCCGATCGATGAAAATATTGGAACGTTCCATGGACGATTATTTTAGAACGTTAAAAATCTTGATTTTTGTCAGGCTCAAAACCGTCTTTTTCAAGGAATCTACGAAATAACTGATTCAGAGATGAAAATAAGTAAGATAAGAGCAGGATTTCTTTGAGTGGATGTATCTGCTTTGTTACTTGTTCTTTTATTAATGGAAACGCATCCAAAAAATTTATTCGAATCCTATTATGTCAGATGTCTAGAGTTTTATTTTAAACAACATTAAAATGGACAGACACCCCAAAACCATACTCGATATCCATTTCAAGCAAATACTCTGTGGAAAGAAACGCCTATCGCTGGAAAACGGTTTAAAACAAAAGCAACTTCCTTCATTTACTCAACAAAATGTCCTTTTCTTATCAAGCAATACTCCGTCAGTGATTGTCACAATGGCCCAAGAATCAACGATACAAATTCAAAGGCACACCCAGACTTTTTCTTTAATTTGGAAAATTGTTTTTTTTCGCATCGTCTTCGTCATAGCAACGTTGTTATTCTAAAGGAAAATGTGAACAAAGAAATAGCGCTTTACTTGTACTAATTACCTACCATTTTCCCGATTATGATTTCTCTCCCAGTGTCTATGTCGAAGAGACGATCTTTTGTGCGAACCCGTGGCGATGTACTATATATCCATGCAGATACGCGCAAGACTTCAGCCAGCGCGCCCATTGAATACTCCTCGGATTCCATTGTGTCGCTGTAGCTTCCAGCTCCGGGGAAGCGGCAAACGAAAAAACATTTGGCTAAATCACCAAAGTGCTTAAAGCACCATGTAATCGCTTTTGAGGGTTGAGGATTCCTTTGACATATTCCACAAAAAAAGCCTAGAAATGCAAAAGGAAGAGGCAATGGCAGAGCACAGGCCATCATTTTCAGAGTGATAACAGTAACGCAAAAAAAGAAAAAGCGAAGCGGAAAACGTGTCTACTATATTGTCCTTGCCACCTATCCCGAGCCACGTCCTTGCCTGTCTATCGCAATGAGGTTAGTATAGGTTTCAATTCCGACCATTACCCAGCTACTAATTTAATCTCCATCTGGATTTCGACCGACTCGTGCACGGCGGCCACACTCACGATAAAGACGAGATAACTGAAGTTGAAGTACGATCTCCTCCCATCCTGGCTGCCCTGTCGATCGGTGGGAGACAAAAAAGGACGATATTTAATATTATTTGAGTGATTGCGGGCTACAAATTTGATAAATGGCCAGAGCATTTCGAGAATCTTTTTCCGCTTAGGAATTTGAAGTGGGCGTTTGCAGGCTTTTGTCTTCATCACGGTAATGCCAGGATAACGCTGAGCGAATAGCAGCAAACCGTAGATGGCGAAGAAGATTCGATTGAAGTTTTTTTTTGTGATTTCCGTGCTTTGTTGATGTTGCTTTTCGAAAATGGCATTATTGGTGTACTAATGCTTCACAGACAGAACTTGAAAGCAGTAAACACTCTCACGAAGGACAAAATGGGATTTATTTAATAATGAGTGGATCGGAGCTTAACTTTCCCCATTTCGTTAAACTAGGTAAACCGGATGTGCTCCTTAATAAATTAGGCAGATAACTGCTGACTTGTGAATAGAAAGATCATTTGATTTCTTAAATTTGCGTCAATGAAATGTTGCTCAGTCACGAGGCATATCTCCTATCAATTGGTTTCAATCAAATCAACGCGTGAAGACTGTTTTTCTGTTAAGAGAAGCATTCCTGGAAGATTTATTCTATTTCAGTGGTGAATTTTCAAATGGCATTTGATTTTTACTGCATATGAAAGTGAAATTCCTGCTGAATTTTGATAAACGCACTCTTCAAGTGCTTATCGCCAACCATTGCCATATCCAACAATTTCAAAATGTCGTCACGCTATCGTTCATGTCCCTATCAGGCATACGCTTCATGCCTCGGTGATTTTTCTTTCACTGTAAGAGGAGCTAAACTTGTATCGCAGCAATCCTTCAATATTGGCAACTTCAACTTGAAATATCGCACGAGGCTGAAATCGATGCGCCAGGATCACATGGTGAATTCTGAAACTGGAAGACTGTTTGGTCGACTTTTCTTTTATACTGTCTCTGGAGAGCAATCGCTTCACATGCAAACCGAAGCGATTTTTCTTTCGTTGCCTTCGACAAGACGATGTCTGCAGTGTTCGTTTTGCTGCTGTTTGTGTTATTTTTACTAAGACTTTCTAACTAAACAACGCCCCAGAGCTTGGGCTACGCAGTCCAATTGCGAATTTTCTTCTTGGTAGGGAATGAAACCCGGCGCTGTTCCTATCTTCTTTTGAGGTAAAGAAGTTCGGAATTTTATCAAATATTAATTTATCTAAAATGCAAGAGTTTAAATTGATCAGCAGAATGTGTGCAACGCATTAATTTTGACCGACCAACACTTTTGAATTCAATTTTGATGAATTTAAACAGGTAATGTGAATGCACAGTCAAGAAACTTATGAAACGAATCGAAAAATATGAAACTCACCAACCACTTCTGTTCGCACTCCTAAGGTTCCAGCACGTAACTATGTTCGAGCGAAATTCAAGATAAAATGTTGCAGCTATTGTAAATGATAAAAATTAAAATTGCCATTGTGTTTTGTTTTAGAAAAACCAATTTCACAATTATTAAGAAAATTTCGAACATTATTGAAAGCTTTCAAATGCTAGAACTTCTCATTTCGCACCTAACAGGCCCAAAAAAGTTATCATGCCCTTCAAATGTTCGTATCTAACATTTTCTCATCTAAAACTTTTCTATAACGAAATTGAAAAATTGCTTCATCTAAAAGAAAAATCTCAAATCGTTCGATTGTGATGGGTTTTATGCGTTTTTTACGGTCGCTCGCAAAGTGTTGTCATTTTACTTATTTATCGAAGATTCATGACGGATAAGTGAGAAATGAGTTTGGGGGAAAATGGGTCGGGTCCATCAAACCAATGTATTATTTACACTGGAAAAGTGTATCCTCTGGAAATCGGGAAAGTCATTAAATTGATGCGCACACATTTATTTCACTGAAGCCGTAGTTTTTTTTCATGATCGGCTGGAATTTTTTATTGCTTGAAATTTCTAAAAGTTAATAGGAGGATTTCTATGAGAGTGTTATATGCTGTTTTTTGTCGTGCGAAGAAATTCGTCGAATACACAAAGTATCGACTATTTATGCTATTTATTTGATACGAAAAAGTTTTTCGGGGTTGATTTTCAACTATTGCCAGCAGCTATTTGTTTTATATTTTTGATTCACGCGAAAATAAGAAGAAAATGTAAGACGGATCAAATCTAAAAATATAACTAATAAAAGTAAAATATTGCTAATAGCTAAAACTGTTGAATTTCTTTAAATATCCTTCAGTTAGTTTGGAACGTTGAAACACATAAGTTGTGTTATTTTCAAGATTCAAAACCTTTTCCTCAGAAGAAACATTTTTCTACAAACTAACATTGCAAAATAAAGTCCAAATATTGTTCAAATCAATTTAATATAAAAAACTAAAAATAGAAAATTTTCAACTGCATTTCACAGACGTATTTACTTCTATAATTTTTCCAAAAAATAAACTCAAAAGGCTAAAAACATTCTACACTTACCATCAACATGAAAACCTTACAACAACAAAAAATCAATTGGGCTAAAATAAACTCTTGTTGTAAAAAAAATTACTTTCATTCGATGACAGTCGTTGTTGGTTTGTCCGAAACTTCCCGATAAAAGCAAATCAAAAGCATTTTCAATGGATAATCCCAGTGTCACGGTGAGGAAACATGGAAGGAAGGAACTCTGTTTTAGACACTTGTGGTTTTTGGAGAATGATTTGTGGTCAAAAGAGTTTAGAGTACCGAATTGCGACTGAAAATATCGCTAATTTTTTTTTCACTATTTTACAACTTTTGAAATAGTTGAGCGATTTGCAAGAAGCACATATTTTCTAACAGCAACGAAATTAGTAGATAGCATGGAAAAATTGCGAAATTATTTGTAAAAATAGCCTTGAACACTTCTTAAGGGGGATACTGTAAGATTTTGAAAAAATCATTTTTTTCAATGGTCAAAAGTATACCTTATCATCATAGAAATCATGTAGCAAAGTTTCATATAATGGAAAAATCTCTAAGTGTTCGAAATTTTAAATTAGCACGGTGCCTCTCACTGCGTATCCCCGCGCACTATTGTATGTTCAAAACTAGTGTCTGCTAGGAAGTACGTAGGATTTTTGTTGTTGTTGCATATTTCAATTGTTATTAACAAATTTCGAGCGATTTCATTCGTTTTTTTACATTTCTTTTCAAAATAACGCCATTTTGTCAAAAATCAATTAAAAAAAAATCCTACGTACTTTCCTGACTGTTATTATGCTTCATCGACAATTATTTGTTTGATAACCACAGCCTTAACATTACAGGAGAAAACGGTCCGCCCGCGAAGCCATGAAAAAATAAGGCGTTTCTGGAGAAATGCTAAGGAGGCGCCCTTTTGTTTTTTAAAGTTTCGGAAAAATTCAAAGAGGATGTCAAATACTTGTACAATATAGATCTTTTTACCAAATTTCGATACGTTTGCTTGGTTTTTGAGAAAAAAACTCCCAAAAAATTACTTTTTTTACCTCTACAGTGGTCTCCCCATTTAAACGAATCCAACGATCTCAGTTGGAGAAATCGTTTGAAATTTCACCAAAAATATGCCTCAATGAACATGAAAGACCTGAAAAGGATGTTAAAACAACTCAAAAAAAATCTGTGGAACAAATGAAAAATATGTGAAAAAATACAAAACGTGGTGAAGTGTCTCAAACTTTCAAACAATTCGATATCAGTAATCGTTCGCTTGATATTTTGGAGACTTAAACAGGGTCAATAATGGGTCCATAAACTAAAATCTGCTCTTATATTAGACTATTTTAGGTGATGATGCAGTCAAAAAATTTAAAAAATTATTGAAATGTGAAAAAAAAACACTTCAACCAAAAAGTTTATGAATTTATTAATATAATAATAATTGGAGTCCACGGATTTTACTACAAATAAAATATTAATTTAAAAAAAATCATTAAAGAACCGATATGAAATAAATTGAGAAATAAACACATGAATGTGAAATCATCAAAAAACATCAAAGTAACCCACAATTATCCAACATTACTGGAGTCTGATTGATCGTAATTGTCACAATTTTATTATATTGTTAATATATGAAAACAATTTGCCGATTAAATATCAATTCGGACATAATTTATCATCCCGCAGTGTCAATGAAAACGATACCATCCCAAATTTTCAATAAATTTATACATAGCACACATCACAACTGCAACATATCACTGATGAGAGCAAGCAACAATTATTAAATTTTCATCGTCATATTGAATTTATAAAGCCTCATTTTTATCGAAATTTTCTCGGAAAAATGCACAATATGCCTCATAGGATTGGCATTTTCCTGCTTGTGTCGGCAATTTGTTAATTGTCCCAATTATTACATGTACGATTGCTCCTGAAAAATGATGTTATTAATTGTTAATTAACATTTTTTGCAACATGGCCAATCTACAATGCACTCACAAACAGTGGCGAATAACGTTGCTTTATTTATTTATTTTGTTTTTTATTTTTGATTTCTAGATATTTTTACAAATTATTTATTGCATCCACGAAACAAGTGTACATTTTAAAATAGTGAATGTGTAATATGCAGACTTGATGGCTTGCTATTTGTGTCCTCCACGTTCGAGGCAGTTTTCATCTTTGAAACTGTACCATGTACCTATATATACATATGGAGCTACTTTGTGCCACTCAAACAAAGTATTATTAAAAATTGTTAACGAATCGGTAAATAATTTATTTTGAAAGTGAAGCATTCGATATGCAGTGGTTTGAAAGGGTATATTTTTTATTGCAATTGATATCAGCTATAATTTTGTATGAGTAGATGTTAAGAGTGGTACAGGTAAAAAAGAATGAAGTGTCATGGTATATTGCAAGTTAAGAACATGTGTGGCCTTTAATAAAAAACTCGTATCTAATTTCATCCTTGGTATTGTTCTGTAATTTTTGTTTTGTTTTGAAAAAAATGCATTTTACTTAAAGCGTTCATTCGGTTCCAGAAAGTTTCGGTGTAAGTCCATTTAAAAGACGATATAAATTCTAAATGCTTCATATTTTCGGGCTCATCAATTGACATTCAATCCCTCAATAGTTTCTCATTCAAACGTGGATCTGTTCAATTCCGAAGGGCTTTAGAATTTGACTAGGTATCTATAAAACAAATGTCCAGGTACAAAGTCGATATAAAATTTTCTGAAATATTTGAATTTTTCGAACCACAAAATTGATAAAGTATTTAGTACATTTTTTGGATAAATATATTTTGCCATGAAAACTAATCGCTAATCACTCATTCTGGCCGGCATTGAATGAGACGAGCACAAGCAAATTAATTGAATCAGCCAACATTTTGAATCCTTTTTGAGCAGACAAGCTCGCCGACACATTATTTCGTAATGACAATAAACTCAATGAGACTGGAATCAGCATCATCAGATGAAATTTCATTGATTTGATGTCGAAAAGAGATATCCTCCCAACGAAATCCCTTATCCAAACATAGAATTCTTCTGATTTTATTCGCAGCCGTGCCTTAGATGCTTCTTATATTTATCTTCGGGTGCTCGTTTGGGAGTGGTTTTGACCCAAGAGTGGCAAATAGAATAGCAGTCGTAGAAGTCATCCTCGTTGTTGTTGTAGGTTGGTAGATAAATAATGGAACGAAAAATATGAGAAAACTTCACCATGCTTGGAAAACCAAACTTTATTATTAACTTATATTAAACACCATCCAAAACTCAGTGTTCATTATATTACTTCCGGAGCTTTCGTTCAATTTCAATTCTTGGTTCTGAGTGGATGGAGTTCATCTTAAAATTCAGTGGTGAACATATGTGCACAGTTGGAATAAAAGACTATATTCACGAATCGAAGGAATTAAAGAATCATGATGGTGGAATATTATTTATCATTCATGTAGACATTACTTATTATCTCACATAAACGACTTAAACTACGTTTCAAAAAAAAATATAACATATTTTAATTAATTTTACTTTCACTTAATATTGAATTCAACTGAAATTTCTGAATCAGTTTCTAAAGATGTCGGGAAAATCTCTAAGAATTTTTTTTTCATTTATTGACAAGAATCAGAAAATATACACTTTACAGCCACTCGCCAGTATTTTCGCATGATTTCAATGATCAAAAATATATTGTGATTACTCGGAGAAGATATTTGAAACAAATATTCTTAAAACAAAAAATTTCATTGCATCACCGAATAAAGTATTCAGGATCGTATATTGTATTTTAAATTATTATATGGTCTGAAAAAACATAGATGCTTGTGTCGCCCAAATTTTTATCAAACCATCATAAGAAAGTAGTCAAAAACTTTTTCTCTAAGTTTTTGCAGCCTGAATTATAAGCCTAAGCTTTTATTCTATGTACTCATTCAAGTGATCCTAGTTTTTTAACGAAAAAATCGAAGTCCTGCTGAACAAGTCTGCTTAGATATTCACCTCACGATTTTATCGATAATAGAACTGTGACCTTTTATTGGAGCTCATAACCTTGCCTCGGGCAAATTGTTTATTCCACGCAATACACTTTCTGTTTCAAACTTGCATCTAACACGAAACGACACAAACAATTAAGAGTAATAACGACCAAAAGTTTCTAAATGCAAATGAAAAGTTCGCCACCAATCTGTGTAGCACGAAATAAACCAAAAAATACTTTACAAATTAATTTGCGTTCATTAATATTGCATTGCGAAAAGTGTTAAGCTTATATGCTTCCCTACAGTCAAAACTTCTGGCACTTCCTTCGAAATATAATATTTTGAGCATATGCAATATTATTACGAAAGGTTTATTGCTGGGTTGTTTGTTTTTGAAACTTGTTTGACTATATTTGCGGATTTAACGCAACACATTTGAACCCAAAAGCTTTGATGTCTTTCAGAACAGATAAAATGAATGTCCTTTGAAAGATTCACTTTGCTTTATTCTATAAGGTTTTATACCTTTCCAGTTGCCGTTTTGCAGCGAATTATTTTAAGATTTAAATATTAATTCATCAACAACATTGACTGCAATTTACTCTGAATTTCGCATCCCTAAATTCATAGTAATCTCATATCCTTTCAGTAGATTTGCCATTCACACATCACCCAATCTTATACCAATTTTTAGTTCCATAATAAATAGCCAGAACCTATCCTCCGTCATTTCCACTGAACGACCCATTACAAATCCAACCAGTACTTTTAAAAAAATGACCAAAGCAGGCATTTTTCTCAAGGCCCAAAAACCAGGAGAAAAAAGAGTTGGAAGGCCTCGGTCATTGGCGAATAAAAATCCTTGCCGACTGTCCAAAACTATTAGGCACTAAAGAATCCTTAATATATCTGCCACGAGTGTCATTAACGATCCATTTGCTCGGGCCGGAGCGGGAGGTTGGCTAAGGATAGCTGAAAACAAACTGCTTGGGCATATATTTCTAGGTCGTCTCATTTATCATGAAAATGCCTACTCTCTGAATCCTGTCGGTTGCATGAAATGATAATGTATAAATAGCTCGATGAAAAATAATAAACAGCTAGGAAATAAATATGTTTTTTTTGTGTTTGTCAGCAAAAGGAGTGGATGATTCATATAGGAGAAAAACAGTTGGTGATAAATGGTGGATTGTTATTTCACTAGATTACAAATCAGGTAACGATTCTTAGTGATTCCTTCAGAAACTAAGGTTCTTGGTACAGTATAGATTTCTTACTAAATTTTAAAAAACGAAAGCATATTTTGAATCGGAAGACAAATCAAATTCCACTGTAATTGTTCACTCCTTCCTCAAAGCGTCAAAGATGCCATGTTCGTTCACCTTGAACAAACAAAAGATATTCTGCCTACTGCCCTCTATTCATTTCAAAACGGCATCCTTCCGTCTAAGTCTACATGCCTGAAATAATAACTTGTGAGCTCATTTCTCAAGTCCTCAGGTGTCCAAGTGAGTGACTCTATTAATATCTTCGCATCGTGTAAGAAAGTTCCTGCTCTTTGAGACCTTTTTCACTTTCCGCGTACCATTCGCATTCATCCTTGCCTGGATATATTTTGGGAATCACGCAGAGTATAATGGGAATAAGGAAGGACATTATCAACTCGAATCTTTATCTAATGTTCCATTTCTTATCTCTAAATTAGGAGGTTTAAACAGACTGCCGATCCCTGAGTCGAACATGGCTGGGTTCTGCTCTTCTATGCTTTGCTAGTCTGCGTGGAGTTTCGCACAACGTCCTCTAACAAGATATCACTATCTCTTGAGCTGCGTTTCTTGATGTAGTCTTTCAGATAGATACTTAAAACTGTATAGCCAGCGAATATCAAATTCACAACATTAGGGTGGAATAACGATGGGAAGTGAATATTTTTTGGGTGTGTTGGGTTGTGGAAAATAGCGCGGTTTTGGTATCTTACTTGGTGTTCTGCTTAGCTTATTCTTTTTGTGACGTGTCGTCCATTTTTCAAAGAAATGACGTGGATTATGTGAGAAATGTGGGTATTTTTGGCGGAAATTGTGGTTTTTGTGGTAAAAGAAATTCCTATTAAGTCTAGAGCTCGACAGATGACCTTTGATTTCAGTGGGATTGAAGATGATCCTGTAAGTTTCAGACATAGAGTTTGTTTGTTGCTTTTTGAATGATATAGAGTTGTTGGCTTCTGCTTGAAGACTTCAAATTTTTCCTTACATTTTTACAATGCCATCTAGGGAAACATTTTCATCGTGGCTAGAAACAATCGTTGAAATTCATAATATTTGTCATCTACTTTATTATTTCCTTTGCATTCATGACAAAAATTCCTGAAAACAATTGTCAGTTCAATCGTGACCTACAACTTTAAATTGTTATCCACAATGTCATAGTGTAACATATGTAGCGGAAATTCCTACGCGCAAATTCGTAATTTCCACGAAATTTATTACCGCCAGAATACCTTCCCATACACGACCATATATCAAATTTACTTTTTTTCGAGCTGAACTGAAAAATGTACATTAGATTTATTATTCGTGTTATTTTCAACAAAACAGTACAACACAATAGATGCATACATTCATTCTTTATGGTGCTGCCGTTGCGTAAATTTCGAATTTTCCATTGCTCCCGTGATTCATATGCACAGGTGGAAATTATTAGCAAAGGTAACGTTGGACTATATAACAATTTAATTACCATCCTGAAAGTGTGCACGAGTGTTCTGTGCAAAAGAGCGAATTCAAATTTATTTCTGATTCATTCTGGGAAGACTCGATCCTTCTATTTGAATTTTTATGGTTCGAAAAGCGAAAAAATTACCCGTTGCTTTTTGGTTTCCAAAAATATTCCATATTCTAGTAAAAATAATGAAATAAATATTCAATTCAAATCTTTTGAAATAAAATTACACTAACTAATTTCAAGGTAAAAAGAGGCTGCTCACTTTTAAAATGTCATTTAAACAAGCCGAGAGCTGCGATCCTTGAATTCCACACGGTCAACTTCCCATTAATATCTACACAAATATTAAAAATATGAAACACTATAATAATTATGAAAATAATACTACTTTAAAAAATAATAATGTTCCTCTCATAAAAGTTATTGGAATGACTTAATATTAATCGTATCATCTACGGGAGCATCCATTGATTACGTAAGGATTTTGGTGGATGGGGTCTTGATTGAATATTCACACGGATCAATCGTAGCAGGGACAGGTTACATAGCCTTTTCTACGTTATTTGTTATTTTCATATCGATGCTTGAAGGACAAAAAAGCGCTAGCAAAAATGAATGAAGATTTTTTTATTACGCCCACTGAAGAGATTTTGTCGCGTGGTGGCCATTTTGAATAAATGTTCAAAATTGCCATCACTTTAAATTTAATTTTCTTTAATGTATTTTTACTTTGTTTTTGTTCCGACAGCTGGATTATTGGCAAACAAGCAAATCAAAATAATATTTAAATATGCAATACAGTTTATATAAATAACACATTATTTTATCACTGTTGTATTCAAAAAACAATGGCTAATATAAACTTTATTTATATTTCAGATAGAAGATGCGATGCTTATGTTTGACAAACAAACAAATCGACACAGAGGTGAGTGGACCAAAACATTGTCAATAAGCTGCCATTCTCGATAAACATTAAATATATAATAATTATAGATACTAGATAGTTTCTTATAAAATCCAAAACGAAATTCCAGTAAATGTCACATTTATCTACTGTCACCGTCAACCTTAGTATCTTTTCCTCGTCGATATTTCGCTCAGACATGGTTGGCAAGTGACAAGTAAAGCCAACCACCACTATTGCCGGAGTGTCACACCACATTACACCGAACGTCATACAAATGTCCAGACACATTCTATGCTCAGTCAACCTGTGTCCTTCCGAGAAATGAAACCCTTGGAAGTTTCCACAGACCTTTCTTCGCTTTCCTATTTCTTCATTCAAGAAAAATATTTTTTGCATAGCTCCATCCAAAAATTATATCCTTCAGTTTCATTGATTTTAAGTGTCAATTTTGATGCGTGCAACCATGCTGTATTGAAGTGAACAGAATACAATAAGGACATTGGAAAAGTAGAAGCTGTCAGGTTTTCCCATCATACCTAACCTGTTCTGAGGAAGCTATGGAGCTTCTGCTAGCCAACGTGAAATAAACGCTAGAAAACAAACAGCTTTTGTTTTTTTCTTACTGAAAGTCTTTTTGATTTTTTATCTTTTCTAAACAGAAACATTTTCAGGATCACTATTAAGAAGTTTGAGATTCTGTCAAATGCAATAGTTGGGAAAATCGTAGCGTACATTGTTCGAAAGGAGTTGTGCACGACAAGCACATCAGAAACAGTTGTTCTTCTCTAGTTGGAAGTATCCTTGATTTATCTTGCAGAATTTAAAATGCTTTATTTGATATGATTTATATATGACGAGTTCAACTGTTATTCGAACAAAATTTTTGTTGAAAAGCTGTAATTTTTCAAAGAATCTTAACGAAAACACTTCAGGCTACAACTGAAAAACTAGGACTCTTCATCCTGTCGAAACAATCCAAGTGCATGCAAATGGATTCTAATTTCTAGTTTTGCTTGCTTCGCTGTTCACAAATGTGAAAAATGTTTCGTACGAAATACTCTTGTCCGTCACGTGATTCATCTACTTCAGTTTTCAATTTGGAACGCATCACCGCTGCCAAACAGGACAACTTAAAATCTGCATATTCCATAATCCTTTTGGAAACTCATATTTAGTGCATTTATATTGGAAACTGGATAGTACAGTTTGTTTGTGACAGTCGTATCTGTCAGTTTTGTGAAGTACGAAAAGTAGAAGCTATGTATTATGTCGGACAGTTACAGGACTCCAGTCGGCATGTTACAATGTCATTGGTACTGTTGTTGCTCGTGTCCTTTTGCTAATATTGTCTGGTCTCAACAAGCCAACAGTCAAGGATGTGGCGGCACATGGCGCATATTTCGAATATAAAATGTAAACTTTGAGTGGCATAAAATGGCATTGTCAAGCATTCTGTATTGTGACTATATTCCTTCAACTTTGCTTTAATCCTTGAGCGGCGGCAGTGTTATTTAAAAACAGCAAAACCCATCCAATTTTCAATTTTAAAAAAGCTTGAGTGCGTTGAGTGCCAAGCACATCGGCGTAGCCACTAAATAAAATTCGGGTGTACATTTTCTTACAATATTAAAGGTTTTTATAGAGATATCTTTTAACAAAGCTTTTCTGAAAAAATATTTGATAATTATGTTGTTTGAAATGCTACCTAAAAATCATCATATCATATTTTCCTATTGGCACAACAAATTATTCAAACCACTCATAATGGTCAAATTATTGATCATCCGTCAATATTTTCGGTTGTTCTCCTATCCTGCAAATTGTTCAACCCTTTCTCATAGCAAGTCGCATTTCATACGATTTGCAGTTTTCACTTGATACGAATCGCATCGAAATGCAGAATGACTTTTTGGAAAGCAGGTTAACATTCGGTTTTGGCGTATAAATAAACTGAACTGAACAAGGATACATGACGGCTAGGATGGAACATTGTTGGAAATTTATTGTCCCGAGGCTTACAAATATGCACGTATTCATTACACCTTGGTGTAACGTCAGTTAATGCAACGACACGATCCACATTGAGTCCTTTACATGATGCTCTGTATCAACTCAATGTCGACTCGAATTTATCCTAGAAATTGTAGATATTTATTGCCTGGCTGAGCGACACTCGCCAGTTTATTTAAGGCCTCAACGTAAATTATTTGCATTTTGGTCAATCATGAACATGTGTGTCAATCAATAAACGAGAAAATAGTGGATGATTTATTTACGTTCACGGAAGTAAATGTTGGAGAATATAAATAACTGAATAAGGAAATATCAGTTTCGAGTATCCGCAGCAGATATAAGAACTAAGAATGTATAATAAATAAGCATCCAGCAGCTACAAGGAAAAATAAAATTATTTTTCAACCGTCGAACAATCTTTACAATGATATATGGGATGGTATTTTCGGTCAAACAATAATATTAGAAATACAGGGCGCGCCATCTTTTGTGTCGGTATGTAAACACTTACTAACTTTGACATTTGTCAAAGCGATTGATTCGATGAGACATGTTTTTGAAACACCAATTCAGCACAATTTGAACCATGAATCGCCTCACACCGAAACAAAGTGCCGAAAAAGTGACTGTACATACAAGTGATGTACTTCGAGAATAGTCGTTCAATTGTTTTAACTCAACGTGCGTAACGTCGAAAATATTGTGGCCAACAGGCATCGTCTGACAACACTGTTAGTCGTTTCGTGTCGAATATCGTTGAGCACGGGACAATGGGAAATCGTCGTCGTGCCGTTCATCAACGACCAAGACTTTCCAATGAATTAGGTCTGACCACAATTGACGACCGAGCCCGCAAGTCGGCCTGGGATTAAACGCACTCTTTCATTGACAGCTATTCTAAATTCAACATACGTTCGGTCAAAATGTGGACCGTTTCGTTCGAGCTTACGTCGAAGTTGATATCTTCGTTGAACTTGAGTTCGGACCCGAGGAACTTTAGCTGAAATTCTAAAAGTAAGGTTATGTGTTCGCTCGAAGTGAAAAGGAAGTGAGTTTTAAATATTGAAGACTGTGAACTGTGACTTAGGGAATTTTATGAATTCGGTGAATTAATGAATGAAGTGAGTGAACAATCTTTCACGATCAAAATGTTATCAAGCAAGGTTTCTACAGATGCTGGACAATCAGCTTTTCGAATTAAATTTTTTGAATTGCAACGGCAGCTGTCACCGATGACAACTCATTTCATATCCAAGACACCCGCCATATCAAAGGCACTTTACACGTTATTATAGCTGAACTTATGTTTAATCAAGATTTGATCATATTTTGACAGCTACTTAGCCTACCGCAAGTCAATTTGACGAGCTTGACTTGCAGGTTCGGACGTCAAATGTGGTCAGACCTATTGGTTGAAGCGGTTAGAGTGAGCGTTTCCCAGAACCCGAACGTGTCGTATCGTCACCACGCTCAGCATTTTAGCGTCAGTGGAACCACTATTCGGCGAGTTTTGAAGGATGATTTGCATTTGTTTCCTTGTAAAGTGCAATTAACACAAAGAATGTTGCCGACCGACCGTCCACGTCGCTTGGAATACGCCCAAAAAATTTCTCGAATGGTGGACACTGAACCAGATTTTTAGAAAAAAATCCTGATGACCGATGAGGCCAATTTCACACTATCTGGGGGTGTTAATAAGCAGAATTGCCGCATTTGGGGATCAGAGAATCGACACGAAATCCATGAAATGCCATTGCATGACCAAAAAGTGACTGTTTGGACTATCATTGGGCCCAATTTTTCAGAGAAAACGAAACAGTTGATGGAAACAGATATGTGTGGAAGTTGGCCCATTATGTCTGCCCGCGAATACGTGAAAAAGAACTTGACGGTTACTGGTTTCAACAAGGCGATGCGCCATACCACACTGCAAATCAAACAATTCAGTTTTTGCAGCGAAAATTCCCTGGAAGCCTGATGTCAAAAAAGGCGACATTGAGTGGCCACCCAGATCTTCAGATTTGACCCCTTCGGACTTCTTTTTATGGGGCTATTTGAGAAGCAAAGTCCAGCAAGCCTCAGAGCATGACCGAGCTCAACGCTTTAGTGCCGAAGATACTGGAAAAGGTAATGGAAAATGCAGCAAAAAGGGCACATTTTGTTTTGGCCAATAAAGGCGGCCATTTAATTGATGTTGTATTCAAAAAGTAGTGAAAAGAAATTGCAAATGACCAAATTGAATGAAAATACATCATATATAGAAATCGGTTGGTTTTTTTTAAAAGTAAGTAAGGATGGCGCACCCTGTACTTTCGAAACTCTGATGCACTAAATTAAAAGCTCGGCAAAATACTTGAAATTTAATGATTGTTTGCATCAGAAAATTTTAGATAAAAACACTAAAATTTCCTGTTGCCAACAATCATTAAATTCAGGAATTGAAAGAAATGAATTGAATAAACTGTTTAAAATTCATCTCATTGATTGAAGTATTACATGGTTCAAAATATTGCTGCTACTCATCGAATCTATAGAGTCACACAGATTTTTCAGTTAAACTATTAATGGTGAATGTTTATTTTCATACATTTGTTTGATTTTCGAACTTAAAAATAAAATCAAATATAATTGATGGATTGAAGTTATTCATTATGTTTCTGCTACTCAAAATCAAGCCAATTTTTGAAAATTAGTGCTTTGATCACCACCAATCCATCCCGCGAAGGTGTACAATGTGAACTATTGCAATGGTTGATGCGAAAATGGTAGATTGTCTCCCGAAATTTTACTCTTTGAGGTAAAATTTGGAAAACTTTTTTAGGGGCTATATTTCTTCATATTTTCTGAGCCTTACTTGGCTTTTGATTTGCAATGTCATTCAAAATTTTAAATTTAAGCACAAAATTACGGACACCATGTATGCTACCACTTGATATATTCGGAACGCATGCCCTTAAGTTTGACGGGCACGCAGTTCTACTTAGTTTCTCGTTACTCGCGCCAGTATCCATAATACAGGATCTCACAATCCAAGTGAGTAATCCAAATAATTTCAAGCCAAATAGTATTCCAGCCAGTAATACTTCTTTAACACAACATACATTTCCATTCAAATGTTAACCTCCAGTCATTGTTCTTGTGTCTGTTGATTATCTCTCTGACTTGTGATAGGAGCTATCCGCCAAGCTAATTATGCATAAAACAACATAGGCACTAGCAGGCCACGATAGTTAAACCTAAACAAAAGACATTCCAGCAACGGAGCTCGGATTCGAGCAAAACCTCCAATTGCTTTTCTGCTTTTCTGCTGTTGTGTCTCTGTGCGCGGCGAATGTTGCCAAAAACGCCCTCCATTATGATCCTCAATCTGGCACGATTATGTCGCAATTTAAATTTTGCACGGAGACACTTTCTGCTGACTTCTTCATTGCCATGCACTACGGCTGGATTTTTCGGGAAAACTTTTCGCATAATGGCAAGACTTGGACACCAGCCCGAGTCCTTTTTATGAACTAACCCCGAGCATCTAAGGCGCACCAAATATTCGCAAATATTTTCTGTTTTCGTAATACAGACACTCGTATATCTGCTTGGCGTGTTTGCCGGAGTGCCGTATCGTCTCATTTGGCATTATATTTGAATTCGCAAGGACTATTCCGAGCACGTTTTATACATTCTATTACCTGGAATAATCCGGCAGCCATTTGAGCACAACAAACATAACGAATTGTAACAAAACATAGCACAATGTTTGGTTAGGACTGTTGCGAGCCAGCATGGGACGTATGTGTGTTGTTTCATGGGCCGTGACTGGCTAGCTGGCATGTTTCAATGTCCTTGTGCAAACCATGTAATTTTTGCCTCAACAACAATAACGACAATCAAAAAAGCCGGACCCGCCCTCGATGCTCAGCAACATGCCGAGTAAGTTTATTTGATGGGTAGTTTGTCCGCTCGCCGTCCCATGAATGCCACATTTCCGAAGCTGATGGGGTCAACGAGGACGAAAGGACGACTTTTATCAGAGCTGGAATAAATATTTGATAATGACGCTAGTGTAGTATCACATAATTGAAACTAACCAATTACCACTGGATTGACACCATGTTCTAAATAAATCAGTGGCAGTGCCATCGTTTTTACATGCACTTGAAGGGGTGGTATGGTCGCCGGCAACCGGTAATTAGAGCAATACAGAGTCCAATAGCAAATGCAGACAAAAGTCGATTACTCGTTGCCTGCATTGCAAATCTGCAAAGCCCGCAACCATTTGATAGTGTCCTTTCAACTAAATGAAATCCATTATGCCGGCTTGCCAGTCTTTGGCCCATCCTTCACCACTCCAAGGATCTGTCACAAAACCGGGTCCTGCCACTCTAACTGCAATCGCATATGAATTCACTCTCCTATCATAATTTTCACCGGATATTACTTGTGAATATTTTATAAATGAAGAGCCGAATAAACGCATCCTGCCTACGTGAAAAACTTACGTGATTTTTACCGAAATTCCTTTTTGCGATTCCCGCTTAAATTCGCAGTGGCTCTGACATTGGCATTCGCAACGATATTACAATATTCATAATGTATTGTGCTCGGAAACATACGTGAGGGATAATCTGTATAATAAATGAGAATTGTTGTTGGCAGCGAGAAATGAAGCATCACATTCGCCTCCGACCACTTAATTTATTTGTGATATGCAAGCGACATTTCGTATCAGGACTTTAGTTATTTTATGAGCGACCAAATCGGAAATTCCTTCAGTGCGTGAAAAACGGATGGAGAATATTTATTATTATTGGACATGGTGACTGTATAAAAGCTGACAATATTGCGACTGAATGGTTTAATAGCAATGCAGAAATAATGTAACATTTATAAGGACTTCATATGGAGTAAAAGTGACGCAAAAGCTTTTGAAAACCAAAAAAACTCAGGAAAGTCGTTTGTAGTTTAACTTAGGATTGAATCCTCTATGTCATCCTCACTTCTATGTGAGGTTTTAGTATGTGCCCCATCATACTAGGCAAATAGTCTGATGGATACAAATAAATTTAGCTAACATCAAAAGACTATCTGAGCGTTATTTTGGCCAAGCTCAAATAAGCGGTACATTGACAGTGAACCGCTAAAATATAAACTTCATTCATCTTCAGCACAATACTAAAATGCAGCTCCCACTGGTAAATTATTGCGATTATGAGGCTATGTTTGCAAGGCAATCTATTTCAGATAGATGCCTATTCCTCAAATTTGGAGTTTTTGAAGTTCGTTTATTCCAGTTTAATTTGGGAACTGTCTTAATATCCTGATATGATAGAATAGTTGCAGATTTTGTCGTCATTTAACTAGAAAATGTCACAGAATTTGTTTGTTAAAAGCTTGTGTTGCATTGTAACTTTTTTTCCAATAAGTGGACCCACCTATTTTTTAAAGTGATATAAATCAACTCAACCTCTTCGAACTCGCAACCTCTTGCATCATGATTTGACAAAAAGGCAAAACATTATTCCTGACACGCCAAACGAATCATAAGCGATCAATTTCTGAGAACAATCGATAAATCTACTTATTGGCAAAACAAATTTCTGTTGTCGCAACAGCAATAAATCTTCATCCAAGGAGCCGGAAATCGAAACAGGCGAATGGAAAGCATGCAAATCATGGCTTACAAATGTGTGGCGTTGAATTACACTTTCTGTCCGTGTTGTTTCCTGTGCTATTACGTTTTCCTTTATTTGTCGCCATGTGAGTTCACCACCATTCCACTTTATTGTCCCGAAGGATGACTATACCGTCGCAAGGAGGTCTTGCCTTGAATTTCGGGCACAGAATAGCGCGCAGAAAGAATCGCCCGTAGGCAAATGCCCGTTTCACGCATCACCAAACACATAGACGAAGTCCTTTCTTATCGGGCAGCGTCATCATTGGAGCCTTTTCCGGAAAGTTACTGCTCTCGGAAAATACTGTGTCCAAACGAGAGCGCCTGTAACGCTATCCAGTTGGGCGTGGGTAATGTGAAAGACTCGAGTGTTCGCAACGTGCATGGTCGTACAGGGAGCTGTTTTCGGCTTCCTCCTTCGATTAGGATAAAAGATGACCTACATATCGATTTCGCCCTCATAAAGGAGTAATGCGGTGCGGATCAGGATGTATTCCGCCTGAGAGAAATGTCTTAGAACGATATCGAGACATTCCCTTAGGTGTGTGTATCGACCAAATTGCGAGGAATACATGGCAACTGACTCCAAGTAGATATAGTAACAAAGTGCTAAATATCCGTAAATTTTCGATACGACTGATACCCTCTCGCCACACGGTGTGACGGGCAGCAGACAGGAAGATTTTAATACCCAGCGGAGGGGCCTTTCCCACCCCTGTTGATATGCTACGCTCACACAGGCTTTTGTGCCAGAAGTTGAAAAAGTTATTTTATTTGAATGGGTTCATAGGAGTGACGGAACTCATGCAGGGAATTGATAATAAAAACCCGGCTCATAAATATTACGAAAATCTCGACCGTAGTCACTCCCTAGCCAGAATTTTCAGAGACCACCAAAACACATGTGCTCTAGAACTTTATTCATCATTTGTGTTGTCGCCAGTATCTAGAAATGTGGATTCAAAATGTTTATTCCAATAGGAAATCTTGGCTTTTTCCACTTATCTGGCGGAACTTTCAATTTTGATTTATCATTAAAATATGTTTCAAGTCACACGTGTACATTGAGTTTTATCTAGAACTACTTTTATGGAGAGTGTAGTAATTCAAACAACAAACACCATGCAGGTTTTTTTCTGAGAGACAACTTTCTCTAAGATGGTTCGAAAACTTCGTTGCAAGAATCATCTAACTCCAGGATGCTACATCAAAGGACAATCTATTATGATGGGCCTGTCCATCAAATCAGAAATCAACCGAAAGTAGTCTGCGTAAATGGCGCCATCGAGCATTCAGCTAAGGGTGGACGTAGGGCTAGACACATCTAACTCACACTCGCCTCGGATCGTCCCTTGGCTGCCGAAATAAGTCTTGACTACGAATAGCCCTTCTTCCCCGTCGTGGACTTTATTTTGCTTATTCCTGATTGTTGCTGGTCGACGCCACTCTCCGAGGATGCTGTTGATGTTGATGACTTCCCAACTACCCCAGCTCCATGTTTACGTTTCACCTCGAACCATTTGTCTGCCAGCAAGGCTACGTTTTTCCCTCACTTGGCGTAACTTTGTATGAGACGCTTTTACTTTCATTCAAGCCAGAAGTGTACAACATTGGAGAGTCATGAAGTCTATTGATTGTTTTCTCTGCTTTCTCTGTTTTTTTTTTAGTTTTTATTTGGAGACCCTAAGTGAGTTCCATAGCGTGATGTGGTTGAATTCGCTACAACTCTACGTTGCTTTTCCTTCCATGCCGGAAAACTCCACCCCAAAACTCTCACCGAACTTCTCTTATACGCTAGTATGGTAGCAGGAAATATTTTCTTCCGCTTTTTCATTCTTAATACGAAGAAAAAAGCCTACAGAACTCATGGTTGATATTTTTAATGTTGCGCGGAAATACCCAGAAAAACTTTTGTATCACTTTATATCACTGTCTTTGTCTACGTACTTATTTCAGCACGTCTGAGAGCAATGAATGACTGCATAGAATCGAGTTCATTTTCGCTTTCAATGTGAATAAAAATCTGATGGAGTATTTGAGCAAAAGTTGAAATAAAACGCTTCCTAAATTCAGGATTTTTGAACATTTTTTTTAGATTTTATATTACATTTTTAATATATTTTAATATTTTCGAAACATAATTTTATGTTTTTGTTTGCTAAGTGCTGAAAACATACAAAATTCCACAGCTCACTTGTTGAAAATATAATTGCTCAATAATTAGAGAACTGGCTATATGTCCTTTTGTCACCGCTCATTAGCTTCATTCACGGGCAAGCAAACAAAAATCATCCAAATCACTTTCAATCGCATTCTATATCGTCAAAGTCTCGACGAAAAGGATTTGCAACTAAATTTTCATAGCTCTTATCATGTCATCGAACTACCGCTTGTTTCTCCTTAAAAAAGCACTTCGACGAGCGGCAAAATGGTCTGCCTGGATAAATAACAGGATATATTCAAAGTCATTCACATGAGCGCACCACTCCGTTAGCATGTCTATGGAAAATTGTCCTTCCAGTAGCTGGATATCCTTAGTGAGGCAAATCTCTTTGAAATGCAAGTTACCACTTACGCTTTTTATTCCTGCTTTCATGTTTCCTATCTTTGTCGCGTCTTTTACGACTACATCCAGTTACTTGAGACTAAGCGTTCTTCTTTTGAATTCACCAAGGACTCGAAACGATAGAACAAGCCCAGGAAGAATGTATTGACAGCCAAAAGCAACTCTCTTTCTCCATATGAGTCCGTATGTGCATTTGCATCATTCCATATTATATTGGAATTCGAATTGACATTGCTTGCTATCATTGCAGCAGTTCATTTTGTCGAGCGAACTAGTCGGTTCGTTTTCCCTCGAAAGGATTCTGACTAAAGTGCATTTTATGGTCGCATTATTACTGGATAATACGGGTGCCAAAAAAATCGAGTGATTCTTTGGGGAATTGAGGAAGTAAGCTGTGAATCTTTATATGCATGGTCGATTGTATTTCTAGCTTGGCTGTTCAAAATAATGAGGCTTTAAGATGCTTCGCAAAAGAAATAATGGGAAGGATACAGCGAGCACGAATGCATACATTTAGATCTTTGAAATAGTCACATTGTCTTGGGCGCTTGGGTCTATACCTTTTAAAAAGCTGATGTGCAGAAATCGAATTCACGTTGAACTTGCCAATTTGGGCGGATGTAGTGTAGGAGTGTAGATTTTTGATTCCTAAACACTGGACCACTTGAAACACTGCAATCAGCACCGTAGTCCTCGCACCTGAAAAGGCTCCTTATTGACGAAACTTATGAAATCCTATCTTTCATACACAGGCAGACCCTTACCTGGCGAAACAAATCTTCATTTGTTAGCTTTTCTAGACTGCTTTCATTTCCTCATTCAGCCATTGAATAGTTTCTAGGACAAAAAGTTCTACATAAGAATCATAAAGTATGCAATCTAAGGCAAAGACAAACCGAATGAAACGTTCGAGTGTCACCCATATTTCGCACCATTGTTTTATCTGCCTACTTTTATTTTAGTATCTTCCCTTTGAGCTTTTCTCATCTTGAATTTCACAACAAGACCAACGTGAAAATATGTAGCATGATATCTTAGGCGTTATGAAAAGAAACCCTTATGTGATACGAGTATATAAGGCTGAAATTCAAACAACGCTACAGGAAGAAAAATGAAATAGAAGGATTCCATTCGCGGTGAAGTGACGACGACAATGCAACAATGATGAGAACTGGAATAATGGAAATGTATGCACACTTATCTTGCGGTAGTCACGAGGGTTTCTCCCGCATTTCGTTTCTTTTTAACAGCATTTAACTTTGTATTATTTTTATCAAGGAAATAATCACACTTTTGCTGAAATAAAACTTGAAATGTGTTCCATTTTAATTGTCTTTGAAACATGCATTGGTTTTTGTTTACATTTTTGTGTGTATTTAAAACATGAAAGATTCTTAGTAAAGAGGAAGCAACATTTTTTCAGCCTACCCTTTTTGTTCGGGAATCTTTAACTCTTATGTATTAAACACACAAAGGTGAATTTCATGTTTCGAAAAATAGAACATTTTTCCATATTTTGTTTCTATACCTTTCTCTTCGAGGCACTCTTCTCGGAGTCTTATTCTTTCATGTAGATTTTGAGCGAAATTTATTGTACATCTGAAAATTAATGGTTTTTCTCTGATTTCATTGAATGCAATTAATGTTTTTTAATAGAGTTAAAATCAAAGTGATAACCGTAATGCAAACTACATTAATAACAACACTTGCAAGTTTGCTGTTGAAAAGCACGAATTTATTTTTAGCTTGCGACACGGCATCTATCAGCTGCTCTTACAATCGTCTCTCCTACCATTATTCAATCTAAATAGCCAATATAAACCGAAATTCATTTCATATAATCATTTCACCTTAAAAAATCACATGCCATAAATCCACTTGCACAACTGAATCATACAAAAGGATAATGGTCTGAAATGAATAAATGAAATGGGAAATTACGAGTATGTAGCTGCCAGGATCATTAATGATGATATTGCCATCCTTCTAGTCTGTGCCCGGTCGTACGCTCCCTTCTTTCCCTCATCAGTTGGAATTTCACCTTTATTTCTTCACTTCCTGGGACCGAATAGGCTCACAAATCTAATATAACACGAATCCCGGCGGGCGACTCCCATAGCAAGCAATTTGGTCAGCCTGTTACTGATATAAGGATTGGCTGGCCGGTTTTTCTGCAAACGAATAGTGTTACCAACTGGATTGAAGTGACCCGCAAAGAATATAAACAAGATTCAAATAGAACTGATCAAAAGCGTCTGGTCAGAAACTAGCATACTCACACTGTTACATATCGCTTCAACCTTTTCGATGCCTTAAAACTGATTCTGATATTTAGACATATCTAGAACTTCTTATTTTGAATAGAAGGTCTACAAACAACAACCCAAAGCGTTTAATATGGACATTGCAAACATATGTATGGACAATCCACTCACGTAATTTCACGCGGAAAATATACACTTGTGGCTAAAACAGCTTTCCTGGGCAAATTAAAGACAATTAAGGAGATTTGTGGGGTCCTTATTTCGCCTCTGCAGAAAAGATTATTGCTAGCGATTATTATTAAGTGGACCACAACAAAAGGTGCGTTATATGTATGTGAAATACTTTTCTTGAATTATAGAAGCCTCCTTCTCGTTGGGCTTCTCTTCCTTCTCTTGAATTAATTAGACGTTGCCAAAAGTATCAAAGGTAAATAATGTATGTGAATCAATTCGTGCGAGCGCTTGTAAATAGCGAGGAAGGATTTTAAATAGTAATTAATTAGCTCGCATTTTCCTGTGAGATAATGAGCAAACTCGAAATACGTTCTTATACTTTCAGTTTGAATGATTTCACGTAACTTTCTTACATATTCGCTTGCTTATCTTTCGGAAATCCTTTGAAGATGTATGCAGAAAGCCTAGTATGTAAATAAATAACTTTACTAACAACATCAACAACCGTGCCAAAAAATTGGCACGACGAAAAACTATACTCAGCCTGCGACTAAGCCCGACGTCATTTCAAAGGATCTAGTGAAATTGGCCTCTTCACTATTCCATACTGGCTTGATTCCGTATTACGACCGCCGACGAAGCAACTTTCCTAATTTCGTCAAAGGATAAAGTTTCCGCCACATTAATACTACATTTGCACACAGACGCAAAGTGTAAAGTTCGGAAAGTTCGAAGCGCTCTATATCTCAAGCTTCTTCCTTGGGAGTGGGGCGCATGAAATTCAACTGTTTCAATGTTTCAGCATTTTCGAAAGTGCCACCAGCTAGCTCTCCTAAGCATAGGCATGGCAAGGTTTGCTTGTTTATACAGTTTGTGCTGAATAAGGACGAAATTTCAATGAACCTCACATCGAATCACATAGCACTCTATGTTTGGTTCATAATCCAATGGAAACACGGTTTGCTAGGAACCAAGGCGCTCGGGAAACGTCTGAAAATTTTACCACAATTCAGAACGTGTTCAGTTCTGCAAAGTTTTATTGGTTGACCAACAATTTTGATAAATTACCCTGAAAATTTATATAGAAAATGAAATCAGTTGAAGCATTACCTTTGTGAAACAGGTTTTAAAAAATAACGCAATAACTTTAAAATCATTCGAAAAATAAGAAATCATGTCTCAAATTTTCAAAAAAAATGCTTCATTTAGTTTGTTGGTCCAACATTTTAGCAAGAATCGACTCCATGCTATGAAGTTCCTTTTCCAATTTATAAAATATACAATTTCTAATGCTTTTGATGATTACGAAAATTTTCAACAGCGTCTGTTCAAATCCATATCAAACTTTTCAGGATCCACTGAAACATATTAGTGGCGGAATGGCTGGAAAGTAGTTTTTAAGTAGACTTTCTAAAGTTTGTCATCTTATGATCTTCCATGATGAAGCTATTCTCAGAGAGTATCTATTTTCCCCGGGAAATAAATGATGTCGCTTACCATATTTTCTACGTTTCCACTGGAAAAAACCTCCGTGACTGCAAACAGCTCAGTTTGCCAACTGCAATATGCGTAAGCACTTTCTTCTTGAGTTTTCCATAAGATGGAAAACTGATTCGTGCTGGCATATGATTCAGAGAATCTAATTTTCACTCAATGTGAATGATTATGATGAGTTGATCAACAGTTTTGCAGCGACAACATATTATTTTTTAATAAAAAGTTGAGGAGGGAATGTTTAAGTGTTAAATCTTTTCAGCTTAGATCGTGATGGGTTGAATCACTTATCTTGATTTTAAATTCAGAAGCAATTTCAAGTTACACAGGCGTAATTTACCATTTTGACAAATGGAATAAGAATATGTAATTGTTTAGTGAATCTGCCGCGCTGTTCATGTTTTTATATATAGTAGGTCAAGTCCTTTTCTTAGAGTTTCATTTTGATTCAAGCGGGGTCATCATCATCAATGTCGCACCATCCCAACTCGAGTCTTCGCATCCTGAAGACATTGTTTCCAGCTGCCGCGATCCAACGAACGCGTCCTCACGTTTATCAAATTTTATAACTATTTACTATCTGCGTCTATGGAATCCTCCTAACTTTAACATGAGTTTGCCGGTGTGTGATTGCTGGGCGCTTGGCATTCAATGGTGCTCCTTGCAGTCTGCCATCATAAATGTTCGGCACACGACCAGCGTATATTCGTCAAAATGGACATTTAACCCATCGATGCATTTTTTGACAAACCTCAGTAATCTGTAAATATTTAAAAAACAAAAATATAAATAAATATAAATTAATAAGCTTGCTTTGGCTTAGAAATATGCCTCTTTGTTTTTGTATTTTGAATTCATTGTTTTAAATATGCTGAAAATTTTCGGTTCACTTTCATTTTGCTTCGTTGACTTGTATTATCTTTATTCATGGCGTTCTGTGCTTAGTTGAGATTCTTGAGGTTTTTTTCATATATTTTGGCCCCACTGTATCGATGTTTTTTGTGAGAACAGAGTCCTCTCATCGTTTAAACACCTATAAACACTGTTTTAAGATTCCAAATGATTTCGATCTACATGCATTTTCTATTTTCAACGGATGCTTTAGAAATGTTTGCCAAAAATTTGTTTGGGATTATTTTTTTCAAAAGAAGGACTGATGAATTGGAATTATTGGCCATTTAACTTTTTCGTACATTTTATCCTGTTTTCATATTTTCGAAACCAATGAAAAAGGCACACATTTCATGCGATATAATCTTTCAGAAGAAAGTTTTGTCTAATTTCACTCTACCACTTTCTCAAGCATTCTAGTGTACTCACATTCATTACTCAATCAGCATATCTAAATTTATATTTATAATTAATTAAGATGAGCAAATCACATCTTTATCAATTTCCTTCAATGACAATAGCACGTTTTGAATTATCTATTTTCGGAATTTTTATTATCATGCATTGAACAATTGCCAAGCTTTCGAATCGCAAAACTACAAAAAATATACAAAATTTTTAGAGAATCTAGTTTTGAATTTAAATTTATACGTTTCATTGTTCTCTATTGCCGAAACTTGGGACTTTTTTTATATGCTCTTTCGTTTATGGCAATGCATTTTTTAGCATATTAAATTGAATTTTACCAGGAATTTACCTTTTAAGCCGATGCTTTTACATTTACTCATTTTACTGGAAATCAAACCGAACTGCGAGTTTTTTCTGGGCATTGAATATCCAATCGCATTTAAATTTATCTTCAGATTATTACCTAAAGATGAGCTTCTCCATTCTCAGAAAACTTCCACTTAAACTTCTTTTGAAAGGGTTTTCCCCAAACAAGTAACAAACCATGGAATTATCCAAACTAACGCTAACCTGTTATAAAACTTTTCCTCAACTAACACCAATCACCCATGCACATCACCAATTCACTACAAATTATTGTACATAATGATCGCAAACTCGTGTGGGGTTTTCCTGGAATAAAAATAAAAGTTTTCCTAGCCAAGAAAACACAACATAGTGCGAAAAAGACGATGAAAATAAACACAAGAGTGTTGTGTTCTTGCCGGAGCTAAACATGAAATTAATTAATCACATTAAGCAGATTGAGTTAACCTGGGAACTTTTGCTTTGTCCTTATTGTAGTTGAACAATATTCCCGATTCAGTTGGACGAAAGTTTCGGTAACCCGAAGCTATTGACTGTTCTTCTGTTCCACTCCGCCGGAATACGCTGCGGTGCGAAGTGGAATTCGCCTGAGATAAAACAATTTCAGTTAACATAATTATGGGAGTTTTCTATGCTTTCTCAATGCTACCCTCGACTGGGTTTTTCAATC
Source organism: Oxycera nigricornis (assembly GCA_963942545.1). Taxonomy (NCBI): domain Eukaryota; kingdom Metazoa; phylum Arthropoda; class Insecta; order Diptera; family Stratiomyidae; genus Oxycera; species Oxycera nigricornis. The sequence continues at coordinate 6,019,673 of OZ012663.1, read as the reverse complement.
AACAATTGTTAAGTTTCTGGAATTGGACTGCCTCTGGCCGAAAGTTATTTTTGGAATTTGGCCCGATTATCCGTTTTGGTTTAGCAATGCTAAGCTTGCTTCCTGTGAATTTGCGCTACTTCTTAAAAGTAGTGCTCTCCCTTTTTATTTTAAAAATAAACTGTAGTTATCTTTAACGTTCACTGTGGACTACACAGTACCACGAAATATACATGTGTATGCGTAGAGACTAGTATGACATGCGGCTTTAAAAACGACATAAAACCGCATTATAGTCCACCACTATGTTTCCACAGTCATACTTTAATGGACGTTGACTGACTCTGGATCGAATCGAGAAATAGCACAAATATTTTTAGCACATCACTATGTGAGAGAGCCACAAAGGATCCCACTATGATAACTCACATAATGTTTTTCCCTTGATAACCGCCTCCATCTATGACATGTAACTAATCTCTAAAACACTCTCGTCCGCCTCCACCCGCGCCAAGAAAGAAAGCAAAGAGTCATTTATCTTAATCAGCAACGAAATGATTTGACTCCACTTTCACTGGATTATCCTTTAGCTAATGACATGTTAGTTTTGCTTGCTTTTCATCAGCCCATCCCCGTTCGAATCTGGAACCACATCGTTCTCTTCATTTTTTTTTTTTTTTTTTTTTTTTTTCAACGTTGGGAGGTGGAAATCTTCAAAAGATACCGATCAGCTCCTGCCTCTCGGCATGCCGGATTTTTACCGACTAAAACCACCTCCGTCTCCTTCAATCACTCTCTCCATCAAATTTTCAGTAATTTTCCGTAGTTAAATTTCAGTACATAGTACTTCCCAGACGATAAGAAATCGGTATAAGGGATAGTACCAAATTTGTAAATTTTTAGTATCCTTTTAGTTAAATTAATCGTTCAGACTATATGTTCATAAATTGTTTTATGTTAACTACATGTTTGGCTTTGACTGTTGTGGAGCTGATTGAACTTGTAGTTTACTTCGAATATTGATCCTGAAGGAGGTATTTTTTTAGTGTCGTTTTAAAGGAAGTTGGGTTCGCTATGTTTTTAATTTTGTCCGGTAATGTATTTCTATTGGCAATCCGAGGCCGGGTCTTGATTCAGGTTAAGGCCAAGTTTCGGCAGGACATGTATGTTGGGTTGAGCTTCTACTGTTGCCGAGTGGATTTGATGGCATGATACGAGGAAAATCACAATTTTTGGCCAGTAAACAGGCCAAATCCTCGGAAAACACGCAAAAACACTTTCTAGTGCATACACAACTTGGCCACTCGAGCGAAGCTTCCACTTAATTAATGGGAAAAGAATGACCGAAATTTCGTTATCTGTTCTGATGATATAGTTGCGATGGACGAGGGGTTGTGCCTCCAATCCAGGTTACGTCTATCGACGAATGTACCGAAGTCGAAGCAATGACTTTGAAAAGTAAGATCTCGATGGTTTCGAATCGCAGTAATGTTTACCCTAAAGTTGAAACTCTTCAATGATTCGAAAAGTCACTCAGTAAGTAGTTTTTAAGACACCATTTGCATCTCTTAACGCAACTACACGCATAAGCGAAAAAAATCCTCTGAATGGAGCAGATAACACTGAACATCCTTTTCACTTTGCTTTCACCTCTCAAAAAGTACTTTATGCCTTCTCCGCTCTTTAAATATATCTTGTCTTCAATTTCGACATAACAAATATAAATTTTCGCCGCAGAAGGTGGTGAAAAATAGACAAATTGCATGAGGCAGGGAAAAGAGTGAAGGCAAAATGATAAAATGATACCAGTCTGGAGTTTGCAAAAGACAAGGCGATTCCCGAAATAGCAGAGGAGAACGCACGGCATGCGATGAATTCCTATGAGGCTATGTGGAATTTTCATCGCGAACTGGGAGAAAAAAGTTGAAATTAGAAATGTTTTATATGATTGAAGAAAAAATAAATAAATCCTTTTGTGTGTATCCCTTTTTCACGTTCCTCCATTCAAACTGACTTTGGCGTGTTCTCCTCACAAGTTGAAGAATTTTGAAATATTTATTTATTTTTTCAACGAGAAGAGAACATAAAGAAATAGTCTCATCTGGTGGTTTGTTTGTTTGTAGCGGGAATGGTAGTATCATGGAATTAGAAGAACGAAAAGATATCACAGTCAAAATTCTTCGAAGCGAATTTGAGGAGGCATTTTAAGAATGCCAACTTTTCGAGCATTTTGTCAAGTGTGGGATGGAAAAGAGCCTAAAATTTATCTAAAATATGCCATCGTTTCTCAGTTGAAGAATTTCGATGACGTAGTTGAATCATTCCGATGACATTTGAAGTAATCTTCAATCAGGTCTGCTGTCTGGGTTATGGATTTTAAGACTCAATACTAGAACCAGTCTTAACTAAGACTAACTAACTAGCTTTACACAGTTACAATTAGGTCACTAGACTTCTTTGGATACAATTTTTGCTTTGTTGAAAACTAAACACGGAAAATTTCATCCATTTCATCCAAAGTAAATTCACAATCCAAAAGATTATTCAGACTTGAAGTAAACCAACAACGAAGGATCAAAGCAGATTTTCTTTAAAGTTTTTCTTGTGCTTGCACAAGAGATGCAAACTTTCAGACATAATATGAAGCTAGGTTGAAAATCTTGAAGCAACTAATTGGAGGACAACAAAAGCGCATAACCAACAAGGTCTCCAACAAAAGGCACCCCGTCATTTGCCTCATAATGAGGAAATATCCGAATGTATTTTAAGTTTACTCTTTTGGTTATTTCCCTATTTTGTGATGATGCAGTCTGAATTTCCTTCAAAGATTACTGCGTTTCGTTAAAAGCATCTAATTAACGAAAATTTAAGATGACAACGTCAGCAGTTTTTTCTCGGATAAGATACTAACAAAATATACTTTTTCCTTGAAGCATGGAAAAATGCTATGAGTGCTGCTGGATGGAATGGCCTCCAGCATTTTTGAGAAAAACAATAATAGAGTATTCTACTTTCTCATTGACTTTTCATCCAATTCAACAAAAGAGAAATGAACGAACTTTACACATTTCTGACTAACAGAACTCACCCACAAACAGTTAAATTTTCGTTGGTTTTCAACGATTTCTTCATTATTCGCCGTTTTCTGCATATCGTGTAGAAAATATTATTTGCCTATATGCAAAGCACATCACTCATTACATTCTATAAAAATTGTGATACAATCTAACTCCTTGCAATATTCCAGCGAGGTGTCATCAGCACGTGAGAAACATCCCCTCACTAACAGAAAACTCCTCTAATTTATCTTAAATGCTACGCCCATATTTCATAGAAGAAAATCTAAATCTCATGCTGATCTCGTCCTGATACAGTTTGTTTCCTCATTCATTGCAAAGCCCTGCTTACTGCTTCTTATCCCTGCAAATGCTGCGACAATCCTGTATCATGGAATCTTGGGAGGAACGACAACAGCGGAGAGACGAAACTCGTTCTTTCATTAAACCTCGACAAGTATTTGTATAATGCTCTTCTAAAACATGTTCTGGTAATAAACAGAGTTAATCCTTTTTCTTAATTATAGTACATCAAAATCAGGCAAACAACATAACATGAAAATCCAACGAGACAGCTCTTATGGATAATAAAAGAGGAAACGACGCTGTTACAAGAGTTGCGTACACAGTGTGCGAAGTAGACATCTATGCAGTCAGTTTCCTAAGCATCTTGAATCAGCAAGAAATCCATGTTTGGTATTTAGAACGATGAGATCCTCCTGTCTATTACGAAAAGTGTTCCTTGGTCGTTCCAAAGCACAGTTTTTTGAATTCTGAGATATTTATTGTGAAATGTCTCTTTCCCGTTCGGCACGGTTGATTTGAGCTAACTGAAACGCTTCTGTCGAAGGAGACTTTACGCAAGCCTTCTTAAGACTGAATACCTACTTAAGTAAGAGAATTTTGTCTTTGGTAATCGAAATACCGTTCATTTGTATTTTATGTAATGATCACAGCAAAACCCTTTGCCAGGAAATCCGATGTTGTAACTCATCCGATCCACAGAACAGTGGCATTGACACTGTCAGAAACATCCTCTAGATGAACGTAACAAACGCTTAATTGATGAGATTTTCCACAAGGAATAGGACATCTAGCCATTTAGTGGAATTCCATGAATCAGGCGAAGCTGGATGGTCATCCCAGAGTTTCTTTTCGATAGTTAAAACGCTATTGTTCCTTCATTCCCAACTGGTGTTCCTGCCAGTACAATAGTCAAAACGCAAAATGAATTTACAAAATTTCGCCATAACTTTAAACGAACGACGACATGAACGTTAAATTCACAGTAGCAACTTCATGCAAAATAACGACAAATAAAAGTCACGAGAAATACTTGGAGGGTCCTCACAGTGGAAATTACGAAACGCCAAGTAAGAACTCGGTGAACGCTCTAGCAACGAACCACTTTGTGTATCCTTTTCCCGTGCAGAAATACTATGCGCTGTGCAAGACGTGCTACACCGGTGTCAGCTAGCTGCTTTAAAGGATGCAAAGTGGTATAATGGTGCGTTGGCTCTGTATTCTTCTTGTTCGAGTTACAAACTGAGTATTCAGGACTCTATGTTTGCTACATTCACAACTCGGAACAGAAGAGAAGCTTTGTTGTCTGGGACACCAGGCTAAGACTGAGGCGGAGAAATGTCGGTAAGAATACTCGAAAACAAGGCACATAAATTATGATGACTTCTTTCAGAAGTTTTCCACTCTGCGGGCGTTTAACTTTAATTTGGGCCCTTCGTGGGTTGAATTTTTGCGAAGAGACGGATAGGGAAACATTCAGAGCCGGTGCTAGCTGACGTCTCGTTGTCAATGCATTTAAAGCGTTTCTATTACCACTACTTCAAACTTGAATAGTATGTTTGAGGTATTTTTTGAGACAGTCAAATGAAAGAAACTGTTTGAAAACTCTTCCTCAAGTTTCTAAACGAATATAGAGAAAGAATATAATACACATAGTCCCATCTTGAAAATGATTTCTTCTGAAATATCAACTCGGAGGCTTGCCTAGACGAAAAGAAGCCATCAGCACTCAACCTCAAACATGACACACATAATACTTCTTGCCTTCGCAAGTACACTAGTCGGATTCACCATGACAGATCTATTCATTGAGAACCAATCAATCAATGGGCTAATCCTCGAAGCTTTGCAGGACATCATCCTGCCGGCTCACGGACTCAATTAACTAATAGACGAGGCCCCCCAATTTTTATAGATGGTCTTCGATTAATAGTTGATCCACTTGCGGGATAAAATTTCAGCGGTTCGTGAAGCTATTACTAAATACAATAAATTTCTGCTCGATTCTTCTCCGTACATTAGAGGATGGATCTAGCGACGAGGCAATCTATGTATACTTCCTAGATACTTTTTTGCAGCTTTTCCGCTCGTTTTCCTTTCTGGCTGAGAGATTTGCCAAAGAAACAACATCACTCCACTTATTTTTTCTTGGTCAGGCAACTTTTTTCTTTGATGGTTTTTTTGCTTATTCCTCAATTTTCTTTTCATGAATCTACTGCAGGTTGGTGTGACTGTGTTAGTATTTGTGATTTTTTTTGGTTCTCATGGCTTTATTCTAGAGTATCTCACTTGGAAGATGGATGAGGACAACCGTGAAACAGCAGGCAGCAAGAGGGAGTTGTTGTTTATTATGGTTCGCGGAGCGACTTGTGTAGAAACTATGTGTACTTATGATGAAAGGAAGTAAATCATGTGTGTTGCTTGCTTTTCTTTGGTATTCCGCCTGTAGCGTTTACAATCCATTTCGCCATTTAAACTATGATGTCCTCTCCTTTAGTTGCTTTCACAGACTCGCTTGTACTGGCTGTTGAGGATGTTTAAGTGGCTTCCCATCTGACTATGTCCTTCCGATGTCTGTGAATAAAAATATGTGATGAAAGTTCATAGGCGCTTATATTTGAATGCATCAGTATGCTGCAATCAAAAAGCCAGTTTTTACCGTAAATAGCTTCTTTATAGACAATTCAATAGGTACCGATTGTAGCAAGTAAATCTGAAAATCTTCCTCTTTGATGAAATAGACATAACCGTATGTATGAAAAGACATCATTTCATTCATTATTATTCTATTTTGTTGTGTCGAGTAGATAAAAATCGCGAAATTTATCCTTTAATCGCAACAACTGGAATATGAAATTATCTTTAAAAACATTTAATATGTTCCGAAAAGCATCGCACGTTCAAAGAGAAATCTAAGCAAAATCAAATCTATCTCAATCTAAATTCTAGCAATTGAATTAACTCAAACAGCTAAGAGCAAAATGGATGTAATATTTTCGTGGAATATCCAACAGCCATAGAATACCAATTTCTACTTGTCTTCACCGCAATTTTTGATTCAAATTCAAGCGCATAGAATCAAATTTAAGGCATTTAACACCTTCAAAGGAGTTCGTCGTGCGGCGCCTTTCAAATATTACCTTTTGCCCCCATGCCTTCATTGCCATCATCAACTTTCGTTCATCATTTAAATGGCTGGAAATTTGGGCGCCATGAATATGCAAGATCTTAAATGAATCCATAAGCAGATTTGACGAAAAATAAGGACGATGAATAGGCACGCTCAAACAGGAATTAAAGGATGCCCGACGTGGAAGTATGTTGATGCTTTAATGCTTCCCAGTTAGCTCAGTTTGTTACAACCGAACTAGAGACCGATTAAGGCAAGATTTCAGATAAAGGACTCAAAATAATGGCATTTAATCAATCTGATAATATATGCGTAACGTTCGGCGCTGGGGTAAAAATTATATTGGAAGAGAATTTTGGTAGAAAATACGAAGAAAAAATCCTGAGCGAGTGAGTATGTGCGTTAAAGCATGATTTTTGGAGTGTACACAAATACAAAAAGAGTGGAAATCAGGAAAAAATTGTATAATGGAATTATTATGATATCCTGTATAGTGTTTCACGTTGCATTGCTGAGGAGTATGTTTGAAGTACCCCGCACGCCTGTTAGTGCATAAACTTTAGTACCTTCAATAAATAAATACCCAATAGGATGTTACATATCATATGCATTGTAGTGTACCTATTCGCTGTGATGTTGCTCGCAATTGAGGCTTTAGTATTACTTAAAGAACAGTTACTATCCCATAGTGCTTTTACGGTAAAGCATCATCAGAGCATCTCTCAAAGAGTTCTACTGAACATTGCAACCCCCAACTGTTCCGCATCCATCAAAAATGCCTTTACATACGTTTTAATGGCTCTCACTACAATAGGCTGCCACATCCCACAACATATTGCTATCGTAATAATTGCCATCATAAAAACCTCTTTAAAATTTTATCAGGCATCCATCCACCTCTTTCATATCCGTTTACCAGCGTCGTCACCACCACACCGACGTTGCCATCAAAAATGCCACCCTCACCACCGCCCCCGGCATTATTATCATCAACGTCATCATCAACAACATTGTTATTCCAATGGTTCAGACTTAACGTTCATCTAATATTAATCAAACACCCGAAAGTTTACACAACATTAAAACTTTCTGTTTGATGCTTTCACAAAGTTCCAGAATCGGATCGCAGTCCTTGCTGACTTCGGCCGACTTTCACCTGAAACCGATGCTGGAACTGAGAGTTGGCAATTTTTCGAATGTTGCATATCTTATCCTGTTCAGATGGCTATCAATATGTGTTTCGGATGGCTGTTAATAAAGGGTAGAAGAATGCAATAAAATGTTAAATATGAAAGTTTTGAACGGAAGTTGGCCTGGGTAATGAATCAATTGTGGCAGGGACGTGGAGACAGAAACAGTAGCTTTTCTGATATTATTCGCACACTTAAATGGAAATAGAAAGGAAATGGTGGTGTTATCGGAATCCTGGTAGTTCAATGCTTCAAAATTTGATGCTGGTATACTGGAAAGTGTTCGGACAATAAGGACATTGACAATAAGTTTGTTTTTCAAATAACATTTATTTATTTTATTGCGAACGTTGCTTTCCTTCAGGTGTTTTCAGGGCTCTCACAATTCAAAAATATAGTTAAATCGTCAGTTGATCAAAAGAGGTTCATATACAAAGTAACAAAAATGCATTTTCACATTTACAGCTGGCACTTTCGTTCATTCAAACTTTCCCGAAACTCTTCACATCCAACGGCGAATTTCGACCGCAAACATTTCCAGCCATTCCAAGCTTCAACGTTTTGAATAAATTATCGAAACGAATTTCTACGTTGGTAAGCAATTCAGGTTTAAAAACTGCAGCGAACCGAAACGCCTGAAAAAGTAGCAAATGAACATTGAATTGTTAAAGGAATTGGATAGCATGCGATGCTTATAAACTACTATACACACACTATACACTCTTTCCGTAACGCACCAAGCTTTCTATGACCAGTGAAAGAGCCTGCACAGCAGCAGCACCGACAGGATCATCTAACCAGATAAATTTCATCCTAATATTTTTTTGCAAAGGATTTCCTGCTGATTTTCGCCCTCTACCTATTTATTTTTTTCTGTCAGCCTAATTCCGCCTCCCCGCTATAAAATTGCATAGATGTACGCCGCTTATTGTCATGCAGACTGTTACAGAGTTTCCACTCGAGAACCTGTCACGTTGCGAACAATTTCCACATATTCTGTATCCCAGAAATATTTATATAGAATTTTTCGGAGCTGTTGTGTGGCTTTTCCCGATTTTTTTTTGTTGCTATGAGCAAATAAATCATAGACAAAACTACGAAACGATTCAGTTGCGATAAAGGCGTGCAAAGGGTAAAAAATCCTGGTTAATTCATATGGAGGCCATTTTGCCATTTGTTGGCGAATAAATGGCCAAAAGATAGAAATAAATGCTTTGAGCTTTTCTATTCCAATCGCAATAAAATACACATGAATTCATGTGCGTGTGTTTGTGTTTTCCAGGATATAAAACAATCAAGAGGGATCGGAAAACAAACGATAGTAATCCGAATCGAACGGAACTGCAGAAAAAACATTGATTTGTAATTTTTAGGTTGAGTCCGAAAAAATGTGAAATCTAGTGTCCGGAAATGATTTTCCTGTGAAAGGCGACAGTGTAGATTTTACTTTTGCATAGATTGTTGATTTGAGTGATATTAGGGAGGCAATGTGTAAAAGGAATACAGTATTTAATATTCATCGGAATCCTGCCAACGTAATGTTTTCGTTGAATATAATTTATTGGAAAAAAAGCGACAAATTTTAAAAAAATTGTTGGATCAAAAACTACTGCAATAAAAATCTGAGTGCAGCTCACAATCGATATTTTCCAAAAACCAGTGTTTCCAATGTTTTTTTTTCTTTAGGTTTTGATAGTTGAAAAGCTGAGAGAATAAGATTCTCTTGCGGCTTCAAGTTTGACTCTTTTTAAAGAAATTAGAAATTAAATTTTATAGTAAGATCAGAATCTCGATATTTTCAATTCAACAATTTGTTTCACTGGTATTACTAACATGTTTAAAGACTATTAGAGACGGTCATAAAGGTGTTGAAAAAAGCATATGTTTACTTGTTTTTGAAATGTCAAAAAAGCTCCAAAAGGAATTGTTCATATATTGTTGAATTTCGTTATAACCAAAAATTGGGTGCGGATGCGCTATCAATTGAAAATATCATATAATTGTTAGCAAAAACTCATATAACGTTAATGCTTCCTGGTTTATTCTTCATTTTTACCTATTTAATTTAATTTGACCTAAACATACTGTAAAAAATCAGGTAAAGCATAGAAATGCTCGCCAGAAATGAAAAAAAACTAAAGTAACAACATACAATTTTACAAAAGCGAAACTTGTCTTTTATGTTGAATGAGTTTCCAGTCAAAAAAAAATTCAAGTAAATTCGGAAGATGCGAAAAAGGTTCACTGCCTAGAAATCGTTTTGTTTAAACATAATGTAACAAATCAAACAGAAAATAGGAATTTTCTTTCCGGTAAAATGAAATATATATTTCTTCAGTTCACAGATTTTTGTCCATGCGATGTTTTTGGGCCAAAATTGTTATTAATTTTGTACTAATATTGCGAGTGAAAAGTCCATTGTATTTACAACTGAAGGTTTCCCTCTAAAAAGGTTTTATCTACGTTTTAATAAATTGTCAGGAATAGGAAAGAAACATCTCATAAATTGACCTGGAAGGAACTCTTTTACACTGACTGCCAACTTCGTGTCTTCTGAGAGCCTTTCATAATTTGTTAACTGACCATAGAAAAACAGAACTAAACACGCTTGGTCGAAAAGATTTTAAAAAAGAATTACACCGCAAAGTCTTTTTATTAATTTTTGTTGATAGAACTTTATTGAGGATAATTTTTAAACATTTTAATTCCCTAACACCATTCCCATAATTTTATGGTAAGGTCGAGTTTATTTTCATATTTTTTACTGCATTTTAATTCACATTCATCCGTTTCCTCAAAACAGCTAAACAAAAACATCTCAAAGGCATCCATACAACCGTCAACTTAAAGTAGCAGCCCCCAAACAAGTCGCCACCCTTACCTAACCTGTGCTCCGATTCCAAGAACCAAAATCTCTGAAATCAAGGTATACATTCTGTCAATCAAAGCAATCATTGGAAAAGATAAGTTCATCAATGAGCACGACAGATACTAGCGCCGCACCATCTCCACCCCAGCCATCCCTTGCTATCACCGCTGGAAACTTATTTAATGTCAAAGACCAATTTGACTCCATCAGCTTATAAACGCTTCACCGTCTCCCGGCAATTTGTTCAATACTTTTCAAAATATTTACATTTCCAACTCACACGTTTCGTAAATACCTCAAAGTGTTTGGATGGTGCGTGCAAAGGAATAAATTCCACTTAAACGCTTCGAAATTAGCTTTGGCGTCTTTTGATGTTTCCATTTGCGAAACTCACACTTTGAAGGATGAAATCTGGGCGCTGGCAGTGCTCACAGGAGAAATAAAGGGAGATGGTGCCACGGCTGTCCTTAATGGGCTAGACGTGGAGTCTCCTTTAATACCATTTACTTGACTCCCACCCGAGATATTCAATCGGGATACGATTACAAATACTCAAAAGCTAGTTGACACGTCTTTCTTGGGAAAATTGTTTGTTTGCCACCCATAATGAAGCAATAAGGCACAGTTCAATAATGTATTAGAGTAAAGGAGTTGAATGATGTCAAGGAGGGTCAGATATTTGAAAGATCTAATGGAATTGCTACTTTGTTCGCAAGAATATAAATTTGGACTCCAATACAAAACACGACTTGACTTTTAAAAAGATTCTATGAGCCCAAATTTCTGCTAATCTGTGCTAATAGTTAACTCGTGTAACTACTCAAAAGATATTTGCCTCACTAATGAAATTTCGTATTGTCCATCTTCTTCTTCACAGTTTTCCTACAGCATCATACATGGATGCGTCTAAAAGTTACTTTTGTTTCAAGTTGATCAGATTTCGAACATTTGATTCAATAAAAAACTGAAAACAGTAGACGAAGATACTTCGAAGAATCTTCGCTACACTCCGCATTGTATGAGAAAGACTTTATCATAATCGTTGCGATAAATTGAATTTTCACTTCCTCTCAGCCAAATTGTAACATAGTTAAAGCACCGCTCACCGGCTCGTTAGTATGCGGTTTGCAATGACTACGCAATTATTTATGTATGACCACAAAATATAGAAACACAACGGCAACATGTCTGGTTAGCAGCATAACATCCACGGACCCATGACACAAACATTTCCAAAACTTTATTATTAATGGCAATGAAAATGCGATGATGCTTCCAATCTAATCTAATCAAAAAAACGGGTCAACCTGAACACAGTGGAGCCTTTACGATAAAATTGCAAAGAACCTCCGGAAAGCTTCGGATCCATGTCTCCGGCCATTTCCCCATCCATCTTCCGGGGCGGGATAAGGTGATTCCTTTCATAGCTCGGATAAAATGGAACATAATAACAGTGACCATAAAATGATTCTTTCATAACCGGATGTGGTTCGATGGTTTCCCTTATTTCTGTTTCCATCTGATGAGGACCATCTCGCGGGGTTTTCTAATGCGAAACATTCATTCCGCCAGGTTTGGTCAATTCGACCCGACAAAAGTACCTCTGGGACACGACTGATGTCCAGAAAAATAAAAGGGCGTTTCTGCGGTTCTACATCCAATCTCATATGAACCTGCCCGCGCCCAACACTCCTTACTACAGGTGACGTGCAACCCAACAATGTTAAGCTACGTCCGATAAAATATTCAGCGAGCAAAAAGGACAATGTAAAAGTGCTTTCATCTTTAATAGCGCCCCGTTGATCCTGCTGCCTAGGCTTCGCAGCATGCTTAGGTCGCTTGAATACCTGTGTATATTGTTTGAGAGAAACTTCCCAGGCTTCTTCTTCATATTTCAAAGACATGCAAAAATTGTGATGACGGGAAGCATAATGATGAACATTACAGTGATGACGATGGCGATGATGAAGCAGACTGAATTCTAGACCATCTCAATTTCCTTTTGCGCACTCCATGGGTAAATTGTAGCCTCGACTCAACCATATGCCGCGTATGTATAGCGAATAACAAGTCACGGAATCGCCAAACGTTGGCAATACTTTCCAAGTAGGAATTTATGATGTCAACTATTTTGTAGAGTCACATAATCATCCTAAAACCACTTCATTTGCCACCACCAGCGTCACCTTCAAAAACCACGAGAACAACCTCATCAAACGGACCAACATCAAATGACCCAGGTAACATAGACAACGAACATAAACACAAAGTTGACCATCATAGCCATCCTCGAAAAGAACTCATCCTTTCGACCCATAAATAAAAATTTAATTACACAATTAATCATTTTTTCCGCAAAATGTGCCACTTTTCTTTTATGTCTCGCTGACACGTTTAACGATGTTATTAATGTTTAATGGCAATGGTTTTGGGTCTTGCTGTGTTATGCAACAATGTCGCAATTATTAGTCGTCCTGACGGCATGATCGTTGCTATTTCATCCTTGAGATCTTGCTGTTGATGTTGCTTCTGCTGTTGTTGCTACTATCCAGCAACATTACTGTACTGTGATTAGGGAAAACACGTGAATGGATTTTATAGCAGTGGCATTTAACTGTTTCAAGTTGTCCGAACAAAATTTAATATTAATTGATGGTAGTCAGAAAAAAGTTTCGTTTCTTTCTTCCTTTCCAGTTGATGAGTAAAGCCGCCCTTTAGTATTATGAGCGCATTAACATGCAAAGTGTCGGCAGTTTAGACGGAAAAACAATTTTTCTTTTGCATTTTTATTATTTGAAAGAAAGGCAGATGGTTCAATAAAAATGATCCAATTAGACTTTTCAAAATGAAGGAAAATATGTGTCCTAAAATATTGTGAAGCATACAATTCTGAAGCAACTGTTTTTCAAACTGTTATTTGGTTCAGAATTTTATTTTTGGGTTCTTTTATTTGGCGTTAATATCATTTCGCTACTTTGGCAGCGCTTTATCCTCGGTCTAGCTTTATGCCAAGATTGTTTTCTCCGTTTATCTTTCTGTTTTCGTAATTCAGTATATTTTCCAATAGTTTAGAATTTTCAGAGCAATAAGTTAAATATTTTCCCCAAAGTCATAAATTAATGCCACCATTTTTGAAACACACTATATATGTCAGTTCGTTTGAAATTATATACAAGTTGAGTTACTGCATAACCTTTTGTCTTTTATGTTGTTTTTTAAATATAAATTCTACTAAGACATTCATCGGCGAGCTAATATTTGACCTATTTTTCAACTTCATTCTTTATCTTATTATTTTATGATGCAGCACATTTTCAGTTTAGGTATTTTGCAATCGTTTGTCCTGTTGAAGTTTCACGTTTATATTTTAACCAAACATTACTAAATTTCTCCGAAGTCCTCTGAGCTATCTTTTGTATCTTGAAAATGAACATGAAGAACCTTTTTGCAGGTTTAATGTCAAAAATTATTTAAAGAACAATTTTTTAGATTTGTATTCAATGGTCAAAATATTATTAACACTTTAACGAAATAAAAGTGAGTAAGCTTGATAGAAATTTCCTGTAAACTACTATGAGCGATCGATTTTGACAAATTCTAGTCTTACTGAGCTGATTTGGCAAGACTAGAATTTGACCACCTTTTTACTGTATTTCAATGGGAATTAGACCAACAACCTATCCCCTTTTTGGTATGAAAAAGTAAATGAACGCTGCAATTTTATCTCATTTTTTTATCAAAAACGATTGATTCGTCGAATAAAGGGTGTGAGAAACTTTATATACTTCCGACAATTTTTATCCAAACAATTTTCGGGAACAATTTGATTATTTCGGTAATATCGATGTAATAAAACTTAAAATTACTTCATTTTATGTTTTGTCAATTCTAAAAAGAAAAGCTAGATTACTGACAGTATGTAAACAAAATCGACGGAAGTTGATGTCTTGTAAAAATTTGTTTTTCTATATGGAAAAGACTTCTGCACAAACCATCTTTTATGCACATCAAATTTCATTTGTTTGATCCTTCTCACACTTTCCTTCCACCTATGAAATTCAATTATTGAATACTCAAAATCTGCTCACAGTTTCATGCTTCGTATAAGTGTGTGTGTGTTATGTTTGCTGCTCAAATTAAATCGCATACTGTATGCCAAAGTATGCAGGACATGAAAACTGTAAGAACGATAGTGAAAGCACTTTAATGTAACCATGTCCTTAGAATTAAACGAGCATTCTAAATGCGAACGACACACGAGGTGACAACTTGTACTTACTGCTTTTGCTTTTCTTTGTAAATTTATTTAAAAAAAATCGCTCTACCCATTTTCGTGAAACTTTTCTGAACAACAACAGCACAAAAGACTGAGTGAATGGAAACCACGAAGCACGATAGCTGTTGAATCGTCTTCTTCATTGAAGAAGGATATTGTTTAAGTAAATGGCAGCCATCATTGCAAAGTGATATTTTGCAAGTGGCAGTTAAGGCAATTGCAGGAGTGCTGCTTGGCTTGCAAGTGCCTTGCCATTCGATTTTGTCGCGAGCAATTTTGTCTTCCTTACATATTCATTAGAATGGTAACATACGTACAGTATGCAAATTTGTTATTGCAAATTAAAATTCAATTTCAATTACTGTCGGGTATGCAATCGACATTTAATTGTTACAAGGAATTGCTTATATTTCGTTGGAAAAGACATGGAAGTATGATACTAAATTATTGTTATAAGTATTTGATGAAGTTTTCTCAATTCATGTTTAATTTCTTCGTTCAATACTTTGAAACGGCAGGAACTATTAAAGTCTCATAGTAAATTTTTAAGGACGATTTTTCAAGATCACGATATGAGTTAGTATCAAAAGCATTATTAAAGTTTGCTACAGTGGAAAGTTACAAGAGTTAATTCCACAAATATATTTTGAAAATTTCAAAACAAAGGCAGCACTTCAAAACACGAGTCACACTAGAAGTTCTTATCGATTTCATTGAATTGTTTTTCAATAAGAACAATCATGTTCTGCAATGGTGGCATGGTGGTAAATCTTTGCAAATATTTTAGATTTTTTTCAAGTGCATGGAAAATTATTGTATCAAAAAATCTGAAGAGCACTTCAACAAATGATCATGAAAATATAAGACTCGACCTAGTCTTGTGTTTGCATCTACATTGAATACATGTTGTTTTGCTCAGCACTTATTTAATTACTAGATGGATTGGTGCAATATCTTCGTGCCTCCTTTATGTATGGGCAGAAATAAGAATTTTTTAAATTGAAATTTCACTAACAAAAAAAGCACACAATGAGGACGGATTTTATTCTGTGATATTCTAAATTTCTTAGAGTCTAATATGAAGGCTAGTTGAAATTCATAGCCAATTTCGATACTTTTTCCACATTTTCCCTTTCTACTTCCCACTTACCCCTCTTGCAAACATGGTCGTCAACTATGCAAAGTGGCCATAACTTCTTTTTAAATAAGAAACAGCCGAATTGAAGTTAATTCATGAAAATTTGATCATCAAACTCTGATAGTTTATTCAAGCTCCTGTTTACTCCTTTGAAATTATATTTAATGTCGTGTTTCTATTTGATTTGACTTTTGCCGTTCGAAATGGATCATTTTATGGTCGCATGATTTTAATCAGCTAAAGACAAAATTTGTCAAAATAAGTTCTTCATAATTTTCTAGGGAATGGTAAATAAATACTTATCGCTCTCACCAAACACTGAAAACGATCAAATCGTCAATTACTGTTTTCAAAGCCTTAAAGAATTTGTAGACGTGTTGACCAATATTCTTCAGCATTGTTAATAAAATATGTTACCGACGAATTATATGGCTATGCCTATTTTTCATACATGAAGTTGCACCTCAAAACGACAAATTGCTATTTTTTAAAGACAAAAAATGCATCTATGTATTTCATCACAAATTTCTTTCCGAGTCTAATTTCGACTGGAACTAAAACACTGACGGAATCTGCAACTTGTACGTAAAACCTACATTTGTATTTGAAATGAAAATTCAACGAAAATAAAGAAATTGTTCCATCGTTCAATAATTTCGTATATATACGTTTCAGTTGCTTCTGAATTGCATACCCATGCAATCATTGAAAAATCTCAAATCCAAAAAAAACACAATTTTTCTTCCAATCTCGCAACGTAATAATCTCTGACATTTAGAAATCAGAAAAACTATTAGACACTTTCCACACAAATCCCGAGCACAATGCGAGCAAGTGAACTGAAGAAAAGTGAAATATAATTGAAATTAAAAATTTAACAGCAACAAGCACACGAATAACTCGTCTTAACTCGTTGTCGTTCGTCCTGTACGTTTTCCCTTCATTAAAGTATAATATCATTACAAAATGTTCGTGGAAGCATTGCAACGAATTATTCCTATTCTTGTTCTCGTTCTTATTCTTGTTATTTTCTTTTCCCGTTGATTTTCAGCGAAAAATTGAATAACCAAGAAATAAAGGACATGCACAATACAAAAGAATAAAGAATGCATGTAATCCACTTGTCGTGCCTTTCGGCTAATCCCTTAAGTGCCACTACGTTTGCAAGATGATTTCACGTTGACTGCGATTGGGAGTGTGTTTGTGTGTGAGAGTTCGCCAGAGCTACTATTTCTGAAGGGATGAAACGACCCCGTTCAGCCATCCATCTGCGTCTGCAACATGTGCACAGAAAAAGTGCAATTGGAAAATTCATTTGATTTGAACTTTGCGTTTTCTATTTGACTATGAAACTTTACTTGGAATGGCGTGAGATAGATTTGAGATTTTCATGGTTGAACCAAAATTGAAGATTTCCTACAAACCTGCTGACATCATTCATCATATAATACTCTCGATTCTGTGAAAACTCAATATTTTAAATTTGAAAAATGACCTTTACCATACCAACTTTTCAAAATTTGACCTTCTTATGAACTGGATAGAGCTCAAATGGATTGACTACGAGGGATTTTTTTTGATCATTTTCTCTTTCTTTTCTAATACCTGCTTGATTTATTCACTGAATTTCTTTCTTAGGATACTAAAAATATGATTCAAGACATTTGAAGCTTAGTGTTTGAAGAAAAACATAGGTACATTGCCAAAGCACTCGCTCCTGTTTCGGTGAGACCAAAGGTCATAATCAAGTTCTATCATTTTTTCATGTTCTCAAAGCTTCAAGAGTTTGAAATAGTTAAAGTTATTCCCTTCAGTTCGCTTGACTGCATTATTAAATTCAATATACAGATTCGTTAATCTGTACCATAAGTTGTTGCAATCTTGTCTCATATGTGCACTTCCTCTAGGGATTTTGTAATTTTCCGAGCAAATGGACGAATGCCAGATTTTAGACATGTCTGCAATGAGCGCATTTTTAACTTCCCAGTATATGGGAAGTTCTTGTAATCGCCTCGAAAATCGAAATCGAAATTTTCAACTTTTCTTTACGTTTTGAGGTCTATAGAGTATATATAAAGTGTTTTTAGAAAGGGAGATGTGTGTGTGTGTGTGTGTGTGTGTGTGTGTACGTACGTACGTACGTACGTACGTACGTACGTACGTTCGTGGGCACTTTTTTCTACGAGCATAACTCACGTAAACAAAGTCATATCGACTTCTTTGAGGTGTCAATCGAAGCGTCTTTGCAATTTTAAGAGCTGATTAGTTTTTGGGATACTTCGGTCGGGTGGGTTTGCTGTTTTGACCCTTTGAAGGTCATTTCTGTCATGCGTTATATCTCGCGAACCAAACATACGATTTGCATGATAGATGTGTCAATCGACGCGTATTAGCATTCGTGTGAATCTATGAAGTTTTTAAAAAAAATCGTTGTAGCCGTTTTTTAATTTAAGGAAAAAAAGTGCAAAAAATTAGGGTTTTTTTCATAAACAATAAATTTTTAACCTGATTTACGAAATTTAGTAGACAATGTTTGTAAAATTTATATACTCCAAACAATTTTTGTAAAAACACAATCAAAGCTTTTACTCATAATAACGTAAAAAATTAAATTAAAAATTAAAAATTATTAAAAGTCATCATGATTTTCAAGGTCATTTTTATCATTCACTATATCTCACGAACCAGATATAATATTTGCATCATTAAGGTGTCAGTTGACGAAAATTAATATCTTTGTGAAGCTTTCAACATTACAAAAATTCGTTTCAGCTTTTTTTTTAATTTAATAGAAGAAAATGCAAAAAATTATAGTTTTTTTCATAAAAAATATTTTTTAACCTGATTTGCACAGCACAGTAATACCTGTTTATAAAATGTATACATTCTTATCAGGTTTTGAAGAGAAACCGGCAAAATTTTCTTCGTTGATTATGAAAAAAACTAGATGAAAAATAAAAAATCATTCAAAGTTACCATTTAAAGAGGGTTCATACGAATGCTTTTACTTTATTTTTTTTATTCTAAAAATTGTTGTAAATTCAATCAAAGTTTTAAAATATTTGCATAATTTGAGCAGATTTTAAATAGTTTTTATAGTCTTTTAATTAAAAAAAATGCTTAAATTTGTAAAACCAACAAAAATTTTCAAGACCAAAAAGGCCCCCACGGATTGATCCGCATAAATATTCAATACGTCCTCATCGACCAAAAACCTTACGTAATCAATGGACCCTTCCGTGGACGATATGATTCATATTAACTCATTCCTGTTACTGCTATGGATACCTCTCATTGTTGTAATGTTGTTGATGTTTATGTAGATATTACTGGGAAGTTGACCGTGTGGACCTCAAGGGTCGCACCTGGCGGCTTGTTACGATTGCATCTGGGAAATGCTTGAATGGTGATGGTAAAGTCAACGGATTAAATTGGAGATGATAGTTTCTCAGTCTAGAAAAAATTGTCATTCATTTGCCAGAATCTTTTATTTTGAATTGAAGGACGTAGATTTTTCATATCAAGATTGATTTGTAGATAATTTACACGAATGAATCAATAATATTGGAGGATAGACAAAAATATTGTATATTTAAATTGCTGCCGGACTATCAGTTCATTCCGCTGCAATTGAGTACCGGAATGAAACCCGAGGTTTAATCAGGTACGAAGGTGATGCTGATCAATTCACCTCCTCTGCTCCGTTGGTTAAATAAATTAGCTAACTCTAACATTACGCAAAGGACCTGATTCATTTGAGCTTTTGCGCAATCTATTGTTGTAAATATTATCATTGTAAACTAAATTCTTTTTGAAGGCTTTCTGAAGCTTTCTCCGAACATTGCCTTCATAATTAATAGTATAATTTATTCGCCTCATTTTTGTACTTATAATTTCATATATTTTAAAATGAGAAATTTAAAATATACCCTATTCATCACTCTTTGATAAATAACATTACACTAAATTCAATTATTTTTAATCTTTCAGGCTTTGGCTTTGTGACGTTTCAAAGTGAAGATGTGGTAGACAAAGTTTGTGAAATTCATTTCCACGAAATCAATAATAAAATGGTAAGTAATTCCATCTACGACCTCTCAAACGAAATCCCCAACACCGTCAATTTATGTCGTATTGTCTCAACATTTTAAACTGCCTGCAACGATAAAAGCCACGCATGCAGGAAAATTAAGCCACTGAACGATTTTTTTCGATTTTCCCTTCAAATACCACATTTCCGCATGTCAATATGTAATCTCCTGCGAAAATAGAAAACGTTCTCTCGGCCATTCCCTGCTGACTGCCATCATAACCGAATTATCTTTTGTCAGCACAGTGAAATCGAAACCTGTTATCGAACCGCTTTAAACCGATTTTCCACAATTACTTGAATAGTCTTAAATTGTGTCGCATTGAATGGGACTTGCCAGCCAGCTACAGTCCCTGGCCATATTATTAGACCCATGCTGAAAAATGAATATTTCACTGCATTTTTTGTTGTTTCATTGCAAGACTGTTAACGTTCGTTGGAAAAACCACTGGTTTAATACTTATGGTAACATTTTATGTAATTTTTCATACAGTTACCACGTTCAAATTTAGATGGCAGCAGTTCTGTATTAAAAACTTAAAGTAAATGAATAAACGTGAAATACAGTGCAATAGGTTCTATTGTGTAAAATATCTATTTCCATTCCGTGAAATACACAAACATTGCTGAAGTAAGTTCTTTATTGATGCTTTGACTCATTTTTATGGAAATAGTGCAAAACTCTTCCGACTTGTGATAATTATGTAATTTTTAGAATGAGTAAACGACGTGATTTGTCTCCTACTAGAATTGGTCAAATTGTCGGTATGTTGAAAGCTAAAAACATGAGCCAGTATGAAATAGCTAAAATTTTAAATGTCGCATGAAGTTCAGTGAAGCATATAAAGAAAAAGATTGACCTTGGCGAATATTTAAAGGTCAAACGCAAAGGTGCGTCTGGTCGTCCTCAAATAACTTCCGAGAGGACAGACAGAAAAATTCGTAATATATGCATCCGAAATCGAAAAATGGCCTTGAATCTTTTGGAAAAACAGATTACTGAAGCAGGAATACAAGTTTCTGAAAGAACACTACGACGAATGTTAGCTGAAGAAGGTCTTGTCTCCCGAAGACCGGCACGCAAACCTAGGCTCACACCAGCCATGATTACATTTGCTTCGTGTACTCAATGACACCTCGAAAAATAACGTAGAGATCAGGAAAAAGATTGAGAATTGCATTGACAGCATGCCTCGTCGTATAGCAGCCGTGTTGGCTGCTAAAAGTGGCCATATAAAATACTGATTTTGGCGAAAAATCGTGTTTCATTAACATAAATGCTTTAATCTAATGTAAATCACTACTTTTTGAATAAAACTCATTGTATAATATATGATTTCTCATAATTTAATTAAAACTGTCTAATAATGAACGTGATGTGTAGTTAAAGTGGCAAAAGGGTGATTTTTCAGCATGGGTCTAATAATATGGCCAGGGACTGTAGTTACCCTGCTCCGCTTCCGACTTAATTTTTCCAAGGACCTCCAGTGCCAGTTCACCAGTTTGGTACATGCCTCCCTCCGGTATATCAAGATCGGCCATGCAGCAGCATTCCAGCATTCCCTCCTCGGTAGTTCTCAAGCTGCGACGAGCACAGAGAAATCATCAAATAGGAAAATAAACAGAAATTCGAAGACTTCAGGGATGAAAAAATGACAACTAAAGCACTTTGGATCGAATTTCTTCTTCACTGAAATCACATTACGCCGCTCGATTTTCTACCATACTTATACTTAAGGCTGGGGGATGCTTTAGCGTTCGGTGGTAAGATTGGAGCAAATGGCCCATGAAGAAGTTGACGTGATGGAGGTTCGATAGGGAATGTTTGGGTAGTGAGCAAGTCGGTTCAGCACAATGGGTTAATTTTGACTATGGTTTCCGCATTGAGAAGTTCGTCTTTGATATTTTCTTGAAATTCAAATTACTGACTACGAAACTTTAATTTATATAAGGAAACTATTAAAAGAACTTGTCAAATCTGATTGAAATATCATAGTGGTGCCTATTTTGCTAACATTTTTCGAACATATTCTGAAAAGTTATCACATTTTTTTTGTATAATAACCTTATATTCTGTCGGCAAATAATTTTTTGTACTGCGCGCTACTAGAAAATTAAGATTAAAATTATGAACAACTCTACACTGCGCAAAAATCTCATTTATTACAGAAAAACATTGGCAGAAAACCGAGCTTGCTCAATAATTTCCACAGAAATTTGTCCAAACTGAAATGAGTTCATCTAAAAGAATATACTGCCTACCAGTAGCGTATGCAGGATTTTGATAAGGGGGGGGGTTCATATTTTTGAAGTCTTGACTAGGTACGTTTGCTAGTGCTTCGGTGTAGATATGAAGATATAATAATGTAATCATACTTCATCATACTTTTTCACCGATCAAAGTTGGAGTCCTCAAAAAATAATTCTGGCAGACTTTAGCCCGATTGCATGTCTGGTTTCATTTACGTGGGTAAACTTGTTTACCCAAGGGGGGGGGGGGTTTGAACCCGTAAACCCCCCCCCCCTTGGGTACGCCACTGCTGCCTACAAAGTTGAAACCATCTCGTTCCCTAAAATTAAGACAAAATCTACATATTTCTTAAATAAGGATTTGCATTTGATTTTTAAGAATTTTCAATGATTTATTTAACTTTCATTTACATGTTCTTCGAAACTCTCAAAGTCAATGTTTTGCACAGTTTTAAAAAAGTTTTTTTCATAGATGCAGAAAAACAAACTGACTCGTACAAATTTCTGTGAAATTTTGCTCAAGCACTTAAAACACCTTGTTTTGAGTGCTTGAACTTGACGAAAACCAGTATAATAATTTTTATAGGAATCTTTCTCCGCTAAATTGTTTCGAAAAATTCGACCATAAAATTTTTTCTAGATAGTATCTAAATTTTTCATTTCATTATGAACATATTATTATGTTGTGATCTTCGATTTATTTAAGAAAAAATTGCGAAAAGCTTTTGTGGATTCGAAGCGGATTAATGAATTTTACTAAGGAGTTTTCAATCAGCTCATTCTCAAGACGGAAGACAATTTCCTAAATCTATTTCTTATTTTTCGTTTTAATTTGAAATATAATCTAAAATTGTCGTTGGGAAATTGCTATTAAAAGATAACTTTTCAAGAGGTATGATCATACTTCAGAAGCCACTTCTCATTGGCATCGTGTAATTTTTTAAGCCTGAAAGTTGCATGCACTCAGTATTTAAGAGTTTCCTGTCACCAAACATTTCCAAAAAAAAGTTATCACCTTAACCCCGATTTCCTCAGCACTAACCGCCAGTTGTTTTCCTTAGAATTGCATGTAGTGAGGAAACGCCACAAGTTCCACAGTACCACCAGCATCCGGTAACAGCAGACATTCTGCTGATATGGCCATATCATACGTAAATCGGAATGCCTTCAGGACGAAAAGAAAAGAAGAAAATATTACACTATTCCACCCAGCACCCATATTGGTTCCCACGAAACGGAGAGGCATTTTGATATATGGGAAAATTATGAAAGGATTTCTCGCAGGTCAAAAGGGATTCTGGCGAAAGCGCTATCAATGTGCTTCCTCGTTGCCTCCAAAGTACGTCCATTGGTCACTTAATGATACTTTTTGACCAGCGCCCTAGCTCATAAAACTGACTATTCTGTCGCTTCCTACCAGCAATTGCTATGCCAGTCAGAGCCGAAGCTAGTCAGAGAGAACTCGAATGAAGTTTTATGAAAATTGAGGACTTTAAAAGGATTACTTTAGAGAAGAATATCTAGGTCATTCCATAAGTTTATTATGAGGCGTATCTTTCGGCAAGGATTTGTCCGAAAGCCTTTCTCAACCAGTATGCCGTTCAACTTCGCTTTTCATGGACGAAGTTGAACAAACGTGGCTGAATTGGTACTTCACCAAACTCTCTGAGAAACGTTGAAATTTGATAAGCAAAAATGGTAGCTGCAGGGTTTTATGGTGCACGATGAAGATTGTTCATTTGATTTTCGAATGGATTTCATAAAATAAATTATTATATATGAATGGGTAGTTATTGTGATTAAATTGGACAGTATATAATGAACATTGAAGATATGCGAATGGAAATGTTTTTCAAAGGCTTTAGTATCCATTTTCTACGACTTATTGAATTTTTATTCTGACTTATGCGTAATTTATAAACAAGTTGCTAGCAGATGAGGAGTATATTAATTTTAAAAAATTAGGCTAACACAGCATTGCATTCAATTCTTGCAAGCTTCACTTTATAATTGTATATAATGTATATGCATCATTTGTGAATATGTGCTTAAAATTTATCTTTTTTATAGGTGGAATGTAAAAAGGCGCAACCAAAAGAAGTGATGCTTCCGGCAAATTTAGCGAAAACTCGTGCCGCAGGACGAACAGCATACGGTGAGTTGGTAGTTTTGAGCGGTGGTAGCCATTCGAGTAGTCTGGGTGCGGTTGGTGCGCCGGCAGCCTCCATACGTTATGCACCCTATCCTTTGCCGGCTAATTTGGCTAGTCACCACCATCATCATCAACACCACCAACAACAACAACAGCAACATCAGCATAATGTTGCAGCAGCTGCAGCTGTAGCCGCGGCTGCTGCTGCATCCTCACACCACACTATCATTCCCTTAGCGTCAGCAACCACCAATTCCCTATTGCAGTATGCTGCAGCTACAGCAGCTGCAAATTCGCAACCGTTGTATGATGCAGCAGCTTTGGTTGGCTACAAACGCCTATTGGCAGCGGCTGCCGCATCTCAGATTCGCAACCAAGCTGCTGTTGCGGCCCATACACAGCAGGCTCCTGCACAGGCTCCTCGAGCGACAGCCACTCTGGCATATCCTTTGAGCGATTTGCTTGGTATGCAAGGACTTGATATGTCAGCTTTGTATCAAATTCCTGGTGCAGCTGCCTTAGGACTATGACCTCCTACTGCAGCAGTTATCACACAAATTCCGCGACCTCAGTAACTGAATGGGGTCGAAATTATTTGAGAATTATATTTGCCACTGATCTTGTTAGTTGTTTGCTACACAGCTCAAAGATACTTAAGCTCTACAAATTAAGAACAGAATAATCCGAAAAATAACACTTTGCTTTTCAACAATTCTTCAAATGAGATTGCATCTAACCCGCCGCCAAACATAGATCTTACCCTGAATCTTTAAGGAAGCTCATGGCTATCAAACTCTTAAATCTATTCCTATCTGACTCACCTCCATGAAGATAATTAAATCGTTTTCACCTATTGAGAGTATACTTTGTATTCCTAATCCAGCTGCAAATTTCAGAAAATGCTGATCTAAGTATGTGCAAAAAATTTTCCAACAATTTCATAAAAACAATGCATAGTGAAATACGTTTTGAATCCACCTTGAATGCACTCTTCACCAATTTATTGAATAGCTGCAAAATCTCAAATAAAGACAATAAAGGTGCCACTTTTCGATTTCGCATGCATTCTTATTGTCCGTGAAAGCATTTCGACTGGGAAATCGTAGGATATCTGCTGAAGATGTAAAAATATCTCGAAATCGAAGTAAATGCTGGAAGTTCATCGACAGATTCTCCGCATAAGCGGGAACTGTGAGGCCATATTTTTAGGCTTGCGACTTTTATGGTCCCAATTTATTGCAACACTGATCGCCAAGCGTTGTCTGGGTCCGTGTTCCTTTTATTGCATGGTTCGGTATTTTTAACTGGATATCCATATAGCAAGCTGAGAATTAATAAAATAAATTTGCTCTTCTATAAAAATGCATAAGCTAAACAAACATAGGTCAAATAAACTGCTTTCTTTCTCGAAAGGTCAAAGAATGATGTATACTCATGCAATCTCCATTCCAGTAACATTTTCACGAGCCATTCAGCGTTTCCCTCTTTCACATTACTTTCAATTTCTTACTTTCAATATAATCTTCGCTTAGCATTCTCTACGTTTTATTGCATTTCATTCCGAACAGTGAACCATGAAAAGTCCTTTTCTAATGTTCAAATACTTTAAAACGCTTTTCACCTTACAAAGACTCCTTTTTTTCGGGAAATCAAATCATAAAAACTTTTTCGCTAAACAACAATCGACGCGATGACCAAAAAAATTGATTTAAGAAAGAAAAGCGCTAAGTCAATGGGCAACGGTGAATTGAAAAGAAGCTGAAAATTTAACCGACAGCTATCGCGAGAAGAAGGTGCTGAAAAAAGACGATAGGATGCCCGTGGCAACTGTGCCTATAGTCGTCCTGTTGCAAGGACAAGGGTGAAACCGAACTGGTGAACGGTGCTTCACTGGAAAAGGTGTTGAAATTCGCTGTTCAAGCACAATGACTGAGCGGATTTGGCCGTGCTCTTTTATTTTATTATTCGAAGTTGAAATATGGGCTTTTTTTTGCTGTTAATTGTTTGGCGGAGGGTAAAATTTTGATTAATTTTCATGGAAGTAAAAAAAATACTATGGGAGATTTACCTAACAGTTCTACAGGCGTTAGTTTTTTTTAAGAAAATTTCGGTGGAGGTTTTTCTTCATTGTCGATTATTGAATAGATCAGAAAAGTTTTTAAGGGGAGATGTAGACTTTTAAAAGATTGTATCAGACCTTAAACAGAATCGAATCTAGTCCAAGAATTTATACTCTCAACCCGAATTCGTGAATTCTCATAAAAAATTGTCACTGTTTCTCTATACCCTAAGGATACTTCCTGTTAAATTGGTGATAACGAATCGCACAAACAACTTTTCATCTCACACATTTGAACATTTATTCATATCACACAAATAGTCTCTATCGATACAGTAAACTAGAAATATGAATTCGCTTGAAAAGAAAATTGTTAACAATACAACTTATATCTAAGACCACAGCTACGTTTTCAAGCTTTGCAAATAACTGTTTACAAAGCAATTTAGTACGGACTATTTGCCAACAAATTAATACAAAACATTTTTCTGAAAAAACAAATCTCCCATTAGCTTTAAGATCAAATGAAAATAGTTCAAGACACTTTTTTTGGTGGATAAAATATTTATTCGAAAACTATATATTGATGTACTAAAGCTAATATTTTCTATATACATAGAGTTCGTCTTTTAAAGAAAATTAGCCAAAATGTTTACTCAATTTGTCTGTACACCCCATTTTAAATGTATTTTACAAACTTATCGTAATCGTTAGCTGCTGTTCTATTAACCTAGGAATATAGGTCATTTAACCTACTAACAATTAATTAGACTTTAGCATTGACTTATCAATGTAATAAAATGTCCAATACATATGTAATCTTTTACTGTGTAATCATCTTTAGGCTATTTTGAATATATATTTGTGTTACCATATCGAAGATTGCCTAGGAGCAATGTGTAAAGGATAAACGCCTACAATGGATTTGTATGGATTTTTAGACTCTAGCTACATTCATAGTTCGTAAGCTGAAACATAGTTCTAGTTGGTAAAAGATACAATGGCGAGAAAATTTAAATGATTATTTGTGCCGCAAAATAGGATCGACTGTAGTGCAATCAAGCGGTTTTATCCTAGCTCTGTTACTAGGTGTAACGACAGCCACATATTTTGTGATAGTATCTCTAGATGTTTCGTTGTAACAGCGTTACTTTTAATAACCAATTGCATTTTTAAACAAGAAATAGAATTTCAATGGCCATTTCAACGAATTATGTGTTTGTACTCGAGCAGTTTGAAAGGATGTTGACATAGAGCCAGTAAATAAGTCGTACTCATAAAAATAGCCGCAATTATCGAGCAAAATCTTTCTTTCCCGATTAGGAAAATGTAAACCCCATTTTTCAAGGTAGAAAAAATATTTAGATTTTAAGTTTCACATCTTGCGCGAATTAATGTGTCTTCAAATGCTGCGGAGGAGTGAAGGGATGCTGAGTGGCATGAATTGGAAATTTGAACTTGGTATGGAAAAATAAGGAAACCTACTATCAACGAACACCATTTGAATTTCCTAAAAAAACAAAAAAACGACAGCGGCTGCAGAAAATATTATTTTGTTCGGTTCAGCTTTAATTTGTGTCTAGTTTCAATTTTTAGACATTTTATTTGTTCGGATTGATTATCCAAAATGTTTAATTTCTATGCTTTTCTAGAACATCATAATCGTGTTTGTGTGTTTTCGATGAAATTTTAAATGTTTAGAAGATTTCTTACATGTACTCATAGATATCAGAATTTATAACTTTGGACCTCTAGTGGTCGAAATTTTAGCAGAGTATTTTTTTCAAACAAAAAATTCAAAAATCAATCGATCTTAGTGATATTTTCAATGTCATTTTGTTTTCGTTAATTTTTATTAATGTGTGTTTCCAATGTACTTTAATAGTTAGATATATTCATAGATATCCTAGATATATACTAGACTTATAAGATTTTCCAGAAACGTTAGATGCTTAGCAGATAAGAGACAAAACCACTAACAGAAATTAATTTAGCTTTAGATAAATGGATATGTAGCTAGTTTCAGTACAAAGTAGTAGTCAAAATTCAGTTTGAAGTTTACCAAAATCTATTTTATTCCGCAGTACTCGAAATTGAATAATATTTCAAATTAGTTATTCCAGAAATATTCATTTATTTTGATTAACTGATTTTCGTCAAATCTCGGAACTACTATCATGACCAGGAATCAAAAATATATATAGGCCAATATGGTAACGTGGTCTAATTTCAGTTTCTCGTCATCGCATTTGCATACCCAATATGTTACCCAGAAAAAAAACTTCAGAGCATAATAAACAGTATGTTTATTGATTTTTCGGACGTTTAAAGCAAAAGTTATCTTCACAGAAGAAACCCAGTTCAAATTTTATTTGATTTGTCGGTGGGCAAACAGCAACTCTACTTAGAATGAACCTTCGAAAAGCCAGTTTTTCAGTCATGTTTTTTTTAATTTTTAACGAAAAAGTTCGTTTTACTTGAATGAACGTTGAGTACTAAAGTAAATGTTAAACCTTTTGAATACAATTTCAAAGAAATTTTTAACGAAATCTATCTTATTTTATCTTGTTTCTTTTGTAGTTTTCGTTCCTTTTCTAACGTAAAGTTTTTAAAAAAAACCTTTGCTGCAATGGCGGAAAGCATCTTTTTGGTAATAAAACAATTTTTATTATGCTTGCCAGCACCAATTTACAATAATCTCAGTCAATTGTTTATTCTTTTTCTGAATAGCTAAGCTAAAGTTGTCACGAATGTGCTAGAACTTATCAAACCGAATTTTTTCTCCACAATTAACTATTTTGCCCTCAATTTGTGCATCTTATAGCGGCAATGTGATTTCCAAATTTAGTTCACAACAGTTCTCATGGATACAAAAATGCATAATTTTGATTGCAGCCATACTACCAGAAGATTGATAATACTTTCTTTGTGTATTTTCCAAAAAAAAATTTACCCCCGATGCTTCAATTTATTTTGAAAAGAATGTAATAATTATCTTAAACGGAAATCAATTTGAACATTCTCATTTTGATTATTTTGAGTACGTTGTCAATCCCAGTCTGTACTCGTTGATTTATTTGAGCCGCAAATCATTAATCAAAAAATAATAATAAAGCTTTAGTTTTGGAACAAGGATTACCCAGTTGACTCAGTTGTTGCTTGTTTTTCTTATTGTCCTTGCTCAAGAACGTGATGTAAATAAGCCATTGGATAGGAACTTTGAAATATGAATGTAATTTTTTTTCGGTTTTGATGAAGAAAAATCAATTTAGAAGCTATTTTTCAGCAAGGAATACTTAAATTAATCTCAATCTCTGGAATAAATGTGAAAAACTTTCAAAAGAATAAAATGTGATACCAGCCTAAAAATTTCAAAGAATCTAGAACATAGAATGGGGAAGTAACTGAGGATGGCGAAATTTACATCCACTGACCTTCACCAGAAACTCAGCCCTAAGTACTATGGTATTGTTAACAGCTTTGGCTTTGGAGAGAATGGCCTACTTAAAAAAATCCCTTCTCTTAGACAACAGATGTTTAGAAGTACTTTGAAAAAAGCCAATAGGTATTCATAGTAAATGTTCTTGTCTATCGATAAATCCATTCCACATTTTACTTACCTTTCTCGGTGTCTTGACTGTTATTAGTTCTGCATATTATTTTCACCCAGCCGTAAACTTTACGCTTGTTTCGAATCAATTACAAAATAAATTGCATTAAAACCGATTCACTATTTATATAGATATTGCTGCTATTCGTTTTAACTAGCAAATCAATTATCATCGATTTTGGTCCTGATTGCAATTCAAAAGGAATATTAAACGACTTTTGACTACACACTTGTCTCTTACAATAATACTAACCAAATTTTCGAAAAAATGTGGGTGAAAAACTTAGAACAAAACATAGTTTGTAGAATAGATACATATAGACAAATTAAGGAACATAAATCAGTATAACAACAACTTTCATTCGAATTAGTGTGTCAATTTAGAGAGTGGTAAAAATTAGAATCACCACAAAAGTTTTTAGTGTCAATCGATATTCAAATTTAATTGAAAAAATACATATAATTTAAGAATAAAATTTTATTCACCAATTAGAACGTTTTATAATTTAATTTGGTTTCTTATGAATGATTCACCAATTATTTTCCAAATACATCAAAAGAAATTAAACCCAGTTCTATTCTCCATTTTCACTTACTTTCTATAGAAATTCAAACGTTCAAAGCACTTGTATTGTGTTGATTCTGTTTTCCACTAAATATGTAATTTCAGTTGTAGAATAGAATTCCACTACTACTAAACTTTTCGTATCACTCGATGCTACTCGTTTTGTAGGTTGATAAATTTGTAGTGATTTTTTCGGTTGATTTTCCATTTGTATCTTAGATACTTGAATACATGTTCTATCATAGATATTTGATTATATTCGTTCATCAAGCCATTCATATAACTAGATGAAATATTCATCATTTTATTAGTATTATTTTATTTCTTTTCCCATATTTCTAGATAATATTATGTGGGGGCTGGGAACACTTCCAGATGGTAAGTACAGGCAGAATGCATCAAAAAAATTTCGCAAGTAATTTAAAAGAATTTCAAATGAGTTTAAATTATATACATATGCATGAAAAACGCATGCTGCTAAGTATAATAGATAATTCCATATCCAAATTCAAATAATCATTAATAATCTTTGATGTTCCTTAAAATTTAACAACCTGAGAAAATATTTAAGGGATTCTCAAAATTTACTTAGCAGCTAATTCATTAAGATAAACCAGAACAGTTAATAATCTGAATCCTCATCAATTGTTTTAATTATTCTGTCTTATAGAAAACTAAATTTCTGAGCGGGTCAGGCAGAATTTATGTTCAAATTTCTTTTTCATTTATTAGCTCTATATCAGTCAGTTTGAAAAGTTCAATTCATTCTGATATTAAACAATTCATCGCGTATCCACTTGTGTAAACTTAAAATCATTTCTTGTAATGACAATTATAAACAATTTTTTCAAAATATTTACAGTAACCATGAATATGATTGATAATAATATTTGTGCATAAAATTTTCGAGAACTTACTTTGGATAGCTTAAATTGAATGTGAGTTTTGTATGAACAACTAAAATGCAATATAGTTTAAACTCATTAAAATATTCTATACAGCAACATTTTTCAACAAATTATTTTAATCCCAAAAATTTGTTTATTTAATTTTCACAGACACTAAGACGAACTATATTTCCTATTCAACAGGTTTCCCAGCAGCAGCATATGCTGCATATGCAGCTGGTCGTGGTTATTCGGGATATCCAAGTTTTGGATTACCCTACCCTACAGGTAACCTTAGTCTATCCAAATCAATTAAACAATCAATTTTTCTACAACAATGGTAACATTAAAGAACATATCATATTTTATTATCATCCATTCACCATTGCTTTGATAGTTTCATCCTTCTCCCTGGTTGCTCCCCAGTAAATAAATATTTGTTTGATAAAAAAAATAAGAGAAAGTTATGTGTTAACGCTGTTGCTCTGCATTCGTAACTCCGAAACGTTCACAAAATGTATGTAATACCTGTAAATTATTCTAAGACACGAAGAATTTATTTCGCTATTGATTAGATAGGCATACTAACCACACATAAGCTACATACGCTCCATTCAGTTTAAGGATCTCAAACGCTTTCACAGTTAAATATTTATAAGTATCACATGAGACTGATAGTTTTGTGAACAACAATATTTATTTTGAAGAAAATGAAATCAATTCTGTTTATCATTTATACAAAAGTATCTTAAAAATACTTAGCATCTTGCGTATCATTTTGTTTTGGAAAAATTTTAGCACTGAGACTTTCCATTCCATCTATGAACAGAATCAACAGTTATTTTTCTATACAAAAAATTACGAATTCAAAAAAAAGTTTTAAATAATATAGAAAACAAAATGAACATAACTGAAGCATATTTTCAACAATCCATACAAAACTCTTAGTTTAAAATTATTAATCAAAACAATAGCCGTATTTCTTTGGGAGGAATAACTTGTATATATTTTGAAGCTCAATTTGTTTTTCGAAATTAAATAATCGCTCCTTCTCAACGTTCAAAACCATTACCACAATTTTAATTAGATAATCGCTCGTTTCTCAAAACCGAACATTCTTAAAACTCAATCGTTCCCTTTTGCTTTCAGTTTGAAAAACCGTTCTATCAATTTTGTTCTACGTAATTAGCCCAAGCTTCTTTTCGGATCATGAAAACCTCCAACAGATTATGATGATCACTTCTAAAAAAAATTATCATAAACTCCAATATTATGCACCTCACACTTTAAAAGCGGCACTTATTTCCTTCCCAGGATTCTCAAAAGTTTTTTTATTCCTTTTTTGAATAGAACTGATTTTCAATTCTCAACTTCTTTGAGAAATAATCTTTTCGTTTTTTTGTCTTGCAAACTTTCGTGCAACACAAAGCTGCACAATTTTCAACACAATCGCTTGAATTTTTTATGGGGAAGCTCGCATACTGAGAAATCACTAATTATCTTCATATACCGTTTTGCTCGCAAGCTACTTCTTGACTTCCTGGACAATTATCTTTCTAGCGAAGCTAATCATGGTACCTACTTCTTTCGTGAGTACATCTATTTCTAGTTCTGATTGCTGATTTTTAGCGCCAAATGAATATCTCACCAACGGTGGTTATATTATTATTGTGAAATATACTCACGGTTTTTTGACTTCTAATATGACACTGTGATAATCCTCATGTGCTGAAATAATTATATTCGTAATTTATTCATAATCGATAACTGATTTGATTTGGACAACTATGAGGTTTCGGCGTGAAGAATGGCAAACTCACTAAGTGCTGCCACTCTACCTTTCACAGGGCAACACGATCGATTTTAGCTAATAGGTAGACTGAGGTCTTCATAGTCTCAGTTTGAATACTGTAAAATATATCTGCAAAATTCAAGGCCTGTCATGGAGTGCTTTTCGAAGCATACGTAATTAATTCTACAATTTTATATGTTTTGATCCTCCGTGTATATAGAACGACAACACGTCCACTTCTTAGTGCTTGGTTTGCAACTCGGCTAACACAATTTCCACACAAAATTGAGGTATTTTTGTTTCCAGAACTTTGATTGATACCATCATTAAAATAGAGATATGCACGATTCCTCTCTGAAAGACGAATAAAGAATTGTCTTTTGCGTTTCTCAGCGAGAAATATTGTTGCATCCTTATTTCTCTCCAATTTTCCACAAACTTTCCACTGCGACTGCATACCATCCAAACGTACTTATATACGAATAATGAATCCTTTCCCGCTAATCTTTGTCGGAAAATCGACTCTGTTGACTTATTTATGTGCTGAAACTCGAACTATCCACGGCTAATACCGGACGTTGTCGAAGTTATGAAATAATTTCCCTAATGAGCCATAGTTGTTGTTGGTCCCGCCGCTAAAGTCCTCGCCTCAGCTCGCTATATCCTGGCCGTACCATGCAGGACATTACTAGGCGCTTAGTTTGCTCCAGCCTCACCATCCATTTGATCCGTCCAATAATGTGGAAATATTTTCAAAGAGGAAATGCTAATCTGAAATTCATTATCTTTTCGCGACCAAATGGTGGAAATGTGAACATGCGGAAATGTGCAAACGCCCAACAATTCCAGTGAACATTTTTCGTTCGTTATCTGCGACCACAACGTACATACGTGGCCTGATGCACATCCTTATCAATGCATGTATGAATGCATGTATAGGTAGAAAGCAAGGTATCCTTAGCTTTCGCGGTATATTGGCGAATATTAAATGAAAATAAACGAAACACTTTTCGAGTCGAGTTTAATGGCTTTGCGTAGACTCTGTGGTGATGAAGGCAAGTCTAGAGCTGGGCTAGTGGTATCAGTATCAGGGTCAGTTTGCTGCAGAGAGAGTTTCGCCATAGTTGTTGGTTGGTAAGATGGAAAATTGGAAACAATGTTGCAAATATTTAATGCAATTGTTTTATGCTGACATTTGTGGTTACGGGAATATTGCAAAGATGACGATAACGAGAATGGCTACTTTGTTAGGGTATTGCCTTTGCAGACGACTAGATGGCAGGAAGTCAACATTTCAGGAAATCAGGATGCAATGTATGTTTAATGATTGCACGAATAGAGAGAGTTCTCCGGAGTTGAATAACTATTTTGTTGCTTAATTGACGGCATTGATGGAATCATTCGCCTACAAAAGCTCCATGATTTTAAAAAGAACTCACTTCCTGTCGCGTAGGCACCGAATGATCAGTTTCCACAATTGAGCGCTGGCAATTCTAAAATATATTACGAATTTCTTGTCATTATATGTTTACTATTCGGTTTTTACCTATTGAATATCATTTGTCATATAGTATCTTTTTCCCTTTTACCTTTCGAAATAATATTATACCTTTTATTTGAAACGAATCACTTCTGCTTTCCTGTTGTTAAATTTCAAAACTGTTACAGATTCCTATTAAATGGCAACCTGAAATGTACGACTCGTCAAAAATTTATGAAATTAGAATTTAATAGGCAGTTTTTCCTCTGGGCTACTCCATAAATTTCACGAATATAACTAACAGGATATTGTGTGCTTAATATAGGCAAAGACTGTCGAAGCATCATTCTCTTAGATGCAATATTTAATCCATCAACAAAATTAACTTAAAGCATAGCATCCCAATGATACGTAGAGTTGTATAATTGAAATTATTATTCATTTAAGCTTACAGCAGTTAATTTGTCCTTCGTGTTTGAAAATCGACCAGTTCTTTTTGTGGCTGATTATTGCACAGTGGTCTCATTAGTCAACTATCAATAAACCCCATCTGGCCAAGAAAAATATTTTAGGAAGTGTGATAATCGCTGGGAATCTTGTTTTCCGAATTCATTTTAAAAAAAACATTTATTTGATCAAATATTTTGTTGATAATTTCTTTAGAGTCGAGTTCACTTTTACAGAATTCACAATTTAACTACAATAAAATATGACCATTTTCTATTTGAAAACATTTTTAATGGCATGAAATTTCGCGAAAGAAAGAGGTAACTGATAAACAAATTATAATTAATCAAATACATTGCATGCCAATTAATTATGTTACTAACATAAATCATAGGCAACAACTTGTCAGCAAGTACCTGGATATGTAAATCAAATTGGAATACAAACTCACAGGGACATCGATGTCTGTTCTCCAGTAAAACCTTAATCACTGCTTTAGTAACTTCCTGTGTCTATTGATCCGTTGCAATATTAATCACGCTGTTTGTCATATGTGTATTTTACGATAATCCTCAAATCCTTCAACCTAAGAACTCATAAATAAATGTGAAGCTGACCCTTCAACTAACAAAAATAAATTGGAGTTCATTTTGTGTTTATTTTTTCTGAGTAAAATTAACAAAATAATCGTTTTTCTGCCTAAATTATCAAAAACTATCGGAAAACAACTCTAATACTTTCTATCTTTCATTCTAAACTGCATAGAATAATTTGCTGCTATTTTACTACTATTTTTTGTTTATTCTTATTATGTTTTGTGTTGCTTTCCCACCAGGTGTGATGGGTGTTCTGCCGGAGAACAGAATCATCGTCGGAGATTACTTAATGGCCCCGTCAACGTCGTCCTCCTGAAACGAATTGAAAAACTGATAAGGCATAAATCAAACATAAATTTATTAAAAGAAAACTACTAGCTATAAAATTAAAATCAACATTAATTTTTTTTTAAATTTTCTTTTAGAAATGATCAGTACTCGCCTAATTTATAAGAATAAATTAAATTTTTAAACAAATTATTTCTGTTTTTATTTTAAGATTAGAGAAAGACCAGTCACTATTGTCATTTAAAATTGAAATTCACCTTAATATTATATAATTGCAATTTAACGTTCACTTCACAAACCAACGCAGCTCACACATACAAATCGGTTGAACTGAATTATATTTATTGTCAATTGTGTCTATCATTTGTAACTGCTTCTGTTTTTTTTAAGATAACCAGTAAATCGTGTAAAACATGTTTTTGTATCAATATTACATTTATCCTTACATTTAATTTTAAAACACACACACACTCATCCGAACTGTATCGAATCCATTTTTGATGTTGCTTTTTTGAAGCTCGAAATAATATTGTTTCTATATTTGAACTCTCAATGAAATGATACTCGTTAAAACGTGATATCGTGGTTATTTTTTTGAAACAAAACATCTACATAATCGTATTTCTAAGTGGAATCTAAAGAAAGAGAATTTCAATTCTGTGAAAGATGATTGAACGATGATTGATTGGAAGATGTGAATAAATAAACAACGCAAGCCATGACTTATATCGTATTATTTCATTTTTTCTGGTTTATTGTATAAAAATTTGAACCAAATTATTTAATCTTATTTTGAAGATTTCAATTGCTTTCGAGTGATCTCAGCGAAATTGAATGGACCGACTATTTTATTTTAAATATTTATTTCAAAGGGGTGTTTATGGATGGTTTACAAAGCACAAATTGCCAAATATCTGTGGATCATACGTGTTTAATGCAAATGACTCACTTTTAAAAGAAGTTAAGGCAACCAGCTTAATTCTCACCTGTAGGGAAAGACTTCATCGCAATCCATTCCAGAGCGGGACACATTTGCTGTTACAGTTTGTGTTGCAGATATGCCGAGGTTCTGTAAAACAATCATCTATTACAGTATAATTTGAATGGATCAACCAACTACAAACTAATATTATGGCCATTATCTGAATATTCGTGCGAAAAAAGTATCTATAAAAATTGAACGGTACTCTCCCAAAAGGTGATACATACCTACAAAAGTGAATAAAAAAACTTTGTAGTGTAAATAGGATATTTCAAATCATGTGAGTTCCGTGGTGTTCTCTTATGGTAGATTTTCATATTTCCAAAGACTTTCTGAAGACACGCAGTTGACAGGCAATGTAAAAAAGATTCCATCCCGGTTAGTTTATAGGTCGTTTCATCCTGTTTCTGATAAACATTAATAATGGAAGCTATACTTGATGATTGTTTGAATAAATACTGTACCGTGATGTTTATTTATAAATTGCGTGCATAATATCAAAAAAATTAAATTTACATAACTTATTATCAATAAAAAAATATTGTTGTTCACAAAATATAACTCTATCGCATATCATACACTTCTGATTCATGGGTCTACTTATTTCATTCAAGAACATATTTTTCCAAATTTGTGTCGTTTCTCTGTTCATTGAAAATGTTTCCTAGATTTGTCAACACTATTTTCTTTTTTAAGTCGCTTGGTAACTCAACTTTCTCTATACCACCGAGCTCCCATTTCACAAAAATTCGATGTAAATATATATTTTGTGGTTTTTGAAATCGAACAAAGTTGAAAGTAACCATTGAAATTGTGTTTTATTTTGCTCGATTGCTAGTTTTTCGATAATTGTAAAAACTATAAAATCCTATCGAAATAATAAAATTCATTGTAGATTATTTAAATTTCAATGTCTCAACAATTCAAATTGTAAATAAAAGTGTATGTGTTTTGAGACAACGAAAAATATGTAGGCTTTTAATCATCGTATGACTACAATAAATTTGGATTTTAATTTTAGTAAAACAAATATTTTATTTAATGCAGAATATACTGAATAGCATCGTAAGGAAAAATGACGATTCCAATTTGTCTTGTGCTGAAAATAATATTGTAATAATCGAAGATAACTCTTGAATTCATTCTACATCTCATTTCTCCTAGGATTATACAAGTTTGTGTTAATAAAGTGTAACATCTAGTATCGTTGCAATGCAATGCTTTGCACAGCACAGTACAGCCAACCCGCAAAGAAAACTACTGTATACTCAAGGGTTGCGAGTTTTCTTTATGCTCGAAATTATAAATATACATCCAGCACGATCGCGAAAATGCTGAAAATATGTAACATAAACCCAAATACACTTTCCATTATGATATCAAATTGCGCGGAGTTTTTTTTCCTTTGGTAAGGACGCAAATTGAAAACTCCATTTCATCTTATCTGCAAGCAAATTGAATGTAATGTGGTTTGGAAAATAAGATACATTTTTTTAAATTCGCCTTTTAATCTTATTTACTACTTGGTGAAGAGAAAGATATACTACTTAATGTGGGTTTGCTCTCCTGGTTTTCAAAGCTATTCAGTTCTTTTGAACCAGACATTTTGTAAATCTTTGAACCCCAAAGCCACCAAACCAATTTCATTCCATTATTTTTTATTTTCTGTTATTTTTCATGCCGTTTTTTCGTCTTCATAAATTGCTCTCTCCATGTATTCTCGTTTCGTTCTGTTTAACTCCATCAGCAGGTTAGGAACCTTTGCAATTCCCTCTCGTACTACTACCCTCACTGCAAACACATACAATATACCTAGTCAGACGCACAACGGAAACATCCCCTAAGGCAAACTTGATGAACTTTTCAATGAGACTGGCAGCCGCAACGTCCATTGTTTTCGGGGGCGCAATTTTCAGTATTTCGTTTCCCAAAGAGCCGAGAGTTTTTCAAATGTACCAAGCAAATCAGCTTCGTGAGCTTTTCCGGCTCAACTTTAAAAATTAGAAAAGGGAAAACACGACAACGATGACGACGAAACTTTCAGCAAAATAATAAATTGCATTGTTGATTATTTATTTTTGATTATTCATGTAAATGAATCCGAAAAGTAACAAGAATGAACCGTGATTGTAGAATTTTGGCCCAGGCATCCACCATTCATTTAATGGGGCTGTTTTCTGGGGCTTGGCACGCGCCCCGCGAATCTTTTAAACTGTTCTTCGCTCAGCTCTCATATCCATGACTCGCTGTACTAAAGCAAATCGGGTATTAATTAATCGTGTTTGGATATTAGATGAAAGATTTATGGGAAACATTAATTTTTTCCGTTGCCTCGCTTTCGACAATTTCGCCGAATCTGAACAGACGAAATGATGAAAGCTCAACGCAGTCGAGCATCTTGGATTTCTGATGTAAATGTATTGAAATTCTAATTGGATTTATTAAAAGGGCCTCATTTAAATTTTCCCTTTTGGCCTTATAAATTTTGAAATTTTCAATAATTGGTTACTGAAATGTTTTGAGCTCGGGGATAGAGCACTAATTAGAATCGTAATTGGATTTGTTTTTCGGCATTGTTGAAAGATTTCACGGACTGAATGAAGTGTTTTGCTGGCACACAGACAATAATTGATGTTGGACTGAGATAAATTGTAGGATCATTTTTGAATTTCGGCTGCCCTGTATCGCGAGGGAAATTGCTGGCACAAATCAAGGAGATTATTATAATTAAATGAACGATTCTTTGAAATTTCAGAACTGTCCTTGTTCTGTCGAGTCCTAGATAAAATTTAGGTATTTGTTTGAAAAAAAAAACATTCAAAAAGGTTCGTCTGTATTACCCTTCGGTCGGGATGATAAGAATAATTCACCTTACGAAGCTGTTTTGTATGATCTTAAATCGTAATTAATCTTCTCCTGATTTGTTTTTATATTCAATCTTGTTCTCAAAGATCCTCTTTTCATGGGAACGTCTCTGATTATCGTGCCGTATTTCACCAACTCGAGCTTTATGAAAAGGATTCACTAATTTTTGCTAAAATTATTCTTGTGGAAGCATATTACAATTAGTTTTGTTTATCAATACTCATTATTATTATTAAAATAAATTTTACTACGGCTACGTGGCATACTGAAACTGGCCTCGATATAGTATTACCTGCTTGTGTTGTTATAGTGGACATATTATAAGAAAATGTTCTCCCTGTTTTTTAATACGTTACAAAAAACAGTGATCAAACTAAGATGAACAATTTACGTTTAGATGTGCAAAAAACAAGGATAATCCACCAGTTTTTATTTCTGTAAAATTTCCAAAAAAAATGCGCTAAGTGTGTTCATCAATTTTGCTTTTAAACAGTTAAAACTTTGTAAAAATAATCCTGAAACTTGATGAAATATCTGAAAATTATGTGCATCTGACTCTTAAAATTTGTTCTATGGATTTTGATAATAAGCGTATATAACACTAACACAGAAGCATCAAATAGGTGTGTTCTCAAATTGAATCTAGAACCACAAAGACCGATATGTACATATTTAGTATTGATTCACATATAATCGAATAATTATTCCTTGCATTACATACAACAACTCGTGTTATCTATCATATCTATCTATCTATCTATCTATCTGTCTATCTCTATCTGTCTTGTCATAGGCTTAACATTATGTGGAATCGGTAGAAGTTTTGGTATTGGAAGACGAGATACACAGCCGGGATATCAACCGTTGCCATTGCCACTAGCCGCTTTGACACGTACCGCAACCATCAAATCACAATTTTTGGGAAATATCAGCTTTTAAATGTTTCCTTTTGCCGTCATGGTTTTCATTTAGACATTGATAAAACGAACCGCCACGAAAATAGATAAAAGTGACAAAACAGCCAACGGAGAACAAACACAAAAATGTTTAGACAATGTGTTTGTGTCACGTAGCAATGTATCTATCTACTGGGCCCGTATCTAGAATCGTTCGAGAATGAAACAAATATTCGTTAGGACATAGCCACACTCGTAGACAGCCGTAACGTAAGGGTAGATCCTTTTTTTCTTCAAACATTCACGTAGCGAGCAGTGATTTGATTTTCATTTGCAAATAAGTTGTTTTTAGATAGCGATCCCGTAGAATAGCGACCTTTCAAAAACATATTCATACTATAGCATGCGGCACAATTGTCGAGATAGATTAGACATTTCTGTTTCTAGGTAGACTTGATTGCGTCCACTGTATTTACTTATGAAATTGATTTATGAATGGATGTATACGAAGATGATATTATCTCACAAGAACTTTTTGAATGCGAAACTTCAATTGAAAAATGGATAATTTTTCTACAGTGCTTGCCTGTAGCAGAATTTCTAATGATCCAAAAGAAGTAATTTATTCTATCGGTGTAAACGACAGATTTTTGACCTCACTTCGTTTCGAAATGATTTTGGTTATAGTTTTGATGACTGTTTTTGGTGCTGGCTGTTTTTACTTACCCTTGAACGCCACGGCGTCTTAGACTATCGAGAGTAAAATTTCACATATTCTCTGGAGACAGAATATATCCGGACCTATCCGAACCTTTACTGAATTTTTTGTCACCACTTATCCTCACGATAACATACAGTAACTAGTTACTTACGATCTAAATATATGATTGAAGCTTCTAACTAGGCTTTTTGAAGTATATATAACCTTCCACTTGAAAATACTTTGTTTTGGGAACTTTTTATGGTTTTGCCATTGTCTATGATAGAAAACCCATCATCAGCTTGTCCTTCCAATAACTGAGCTAACGCCATTTTTTTGTACTTAAGCCTGAGTTTTCTAGTTCCATTTACAACAGGGTTGTGACTTTCATTGGAATCACGGGTGCTAACAAAAGGACAGTAATTTTGTAGTCTCGCTGGTGATAGCAACTTGATTTAGCTCTTGGATTCATGCAGACACATTTTATTACCCTGACAAAATTCTTAATCCAACAAATAAAAGGAAGTGTAAATTTATAATCGGCTCGTTATTATAACTATCATAATAATATCTGAAAGTCATTTTTATGGAAAGACTATTCTAGCTAACCATTTTCGTTTATTTTGACTCTTGAATGAATATTGCATGATAATAAACCAAAGACAAAAATGCAAATGTTTTAAATTTAAAATGTTTTCTGAACACTTTTACGGAAACCCGCAGAAGTATCATTATTTTTTCAAAAGAAAAAAGTCCATAACTTCGAGTTTGAGCTTTATTTAACGTATTTCAACAAAAAATCACCATCGATCAAGTCCAAAACAAAATTGTTGATTCAATGATTAAATTTTTTGACCGTGTGGATTTTTTTGTAGAAGCTGGTCAGTTTTTACTCCGTTTGTTTCTTTTGCATAACTGCGGTGATTTGAAAAATATTGTAGAGTGGGACAGCCATCTGAAATACTCTTATTCTGAAATTTAAATTCTATCAGTTCAATGGGACTACAAAAACTATTTCTAATCTTTAACACTAAATGAAATAGTAACAAAATCTTGAATATCCTTGTTGTGATGTACAAATAAACCAATGGATCCAACAGCTAAACCCTGCCATTTGTCCCATAAAATACTGAAAGAAAAATAGGCTGTATCCGAGCTATAGTCTAACAACATCTTTTTTCTATTGGTCGATTGATCAACACTACAATAACCTGTGCCATGACAAAGCAACCCGACTCATCTTTTATTCATAATTTAATAATCACGTGTAATGAAATATTATGTTGCTGGTAAGAAACTTCACTCATGCTCAATTTCGAGTAAGTATTTCCAAAAGGGAATATGTAGTTGAAGTTTAAAACATACAAACTATTGATTTTTGGCCTTTACTCTTGTACTAAAATCACCCAGTCCTTTTTGCAGTCTCTTCAACTAGAAGGTTGGGTGGAGTGGCAATATGCTACCGAGTCTATTGAAACAACCACCTTAAATATTTCATGACCTCAAAAGACGGACTATAATGTTGATAGGGTCATGTAATAAGAATACGATGCACCAACATTGAAAACAATATTGTGAACAGGACTGCTTTTCTGAGGCTGAACAGAGGAGCTGGTAGAATTTCAACTTTGTTTTTTTTTTTAATTAACGACGAACATTTTTGCATCAAATCATATTTGCTTCGTACGTCTCAAAGTTATTTATATAAGAAGGAAAAGGTGTCAAACTTCCTCAAATAAAAATTCAAAAAGTTATTAGCGTTTTGGAAATTTCCAATTTTTTTTGCGGTTATTTTTTATACTCTGTTGGCAACAAAACAATACTGTAAACACTGGGTAGTCTCTAGTATCAACATCATCAATAATTCGATGAAAAACTACTTCATATCGATTATTTGTAATTTGCATTCATTTTGGGGAAAAAACTGCGGATGGGTATGCAATTGCTTTGGATTGATGAAGTCAGCCAAGAAAATTCTCTGAACGGAAAATGCTTATGTACTTAAGAATATGCACCATTTTAGATTTGCAATATTACAATTATTTGTAGGAATGGCACAGCAAAAAAATAAATCGTAAATTGTACATTGTAATGACAGAAATCAATGTATTAAACAACCAAAAAAATACAAAGGGTAAAAAGGAAAGGATGTGAATTAGGTTCTGATTCAGATACTTTAGCAAATATAAGTGAACGAATACGCTTGTTTAGATAAACTGTTTAGAATCCTCTATTCAATATAGTCATCAAGTTCAAACCAATTCAACTAGACACTTGGTTAGCGAGTCCTTGACTATATTAGATACCCTTTAGTTTGAATAGGTGAATCATTGGAACGTTCAATTTTGTAAGCTGATGCTTGCTTAAAGTATGAACCTTACAAGGACCTCTTTCAAGAATGTATACGTATATTTAAAAATGCATGCTTGAAATGACTATTTGAATTAAATGCTGTTTTTTAGACAATAGTTTGTTAAAATAGCACGCGTTTTACTGTTTCTATTTGTCACTGCTTCTACTGAAATCCAGTAGACACAGGATTTACGGAATGTAGCTCAAAGTGTAAACTTAGACTAGAACGTCAAGCAAGGCTATTTACGCTATAATCCTGCTGACTCATTCAATTTAATCTTGGTAAAACTAACAACGAACACCTATCACAGTAGTTATTTAACTCTGAACGGCATTTGTCTTAGATAGATAGTAAGATTGATACTCGTACTTATATAAGGTATTTTGCGTCCACGTCACACTCCAAACCAGATAAAATTAAAAATCTGTAGTAAATATCTATTCGCTCTTCAGCCCACTTATAATCTACTTTTAAGCCGCGAAAAATCTATCCGCTTTTGCTGCATAAGCTGCTAAAATATTATCAAAGTAGTAATTTTTTGCAGACTGTTAAATACGCTGCGTATTTATGAAACGCATTATGAGCTCTGCGTAAATATTGAATATAATCATCATTCGAACAAGAAAATACCCTTTTTAGCACCTCGATTCCTCGAAAGCATTTCGATATAGATTTCAATCAAATGCAAATGCAGTGGCCATATTTTACTTGCAAAATAACTGCATATGCATATATGTTAAGACGTTGATATGTATTTTATATATATTTTGAAAGAAAAAGAAAATCAAACACCACTTTCCATCCATTTTTTGAATTAAACAGTGCAATCGCTGGTTTTCATTCGTATTAAAAATAAAACATAGCATGCTTAAACTGAAACTATTTGCCGATATTTCATATCAAACCAAAGATTAAATCCAGGCAAAATCATGAACGCCAAACAAAT
The DNA here is from genome assembly GCA_963942545.1 of Oxycera nigricornis. NCBI lineage: Eukaryota > Metazoa > Arthropoda > Insecta > Diptera > Stratiomyidae > Oxycera > Oxycera nigricornis. Next base: position 5,974,774 of record OZ012663.1, on the reverse strand, counting down.
TTTATATTGAATGAAAAAATAAGTAAAAATATGCTAACGCGCTAAATTCATTTATTTTTTAAATTACTATACACAAATACCGTTTGCGTATATTTACGGCTTTTAACACATTCATACACACACCGCACTATTTATAAGGCACAAATTGTTGAATGCATTTGCTATTAAAATTCAAATTAATGAACGTAAAAAAACATATTATAGCAAAAACAAACATACACTTGCGAAGAAACAAGCAAATTAAAAATAGTTATTGAAATTTTAAATAAATAAATAGTATTGACGCTCAACTGAATTATAAAGAAATTTTTAAAGATTTCAGTACGCAACTAAAGTTGCAATTATTGTTTAATATATTTGTGCTGATAATTTTATTGACTGTGATTTTCAATGCGAAACGTGTTTCTTTTGGAAAAAATAATGATATGATAAAATGGTGATTGTGAACATAACATTAAATGTCAAATGAATTGAAGCAAATTAATAAAATAAATTTAAACTTAATATTCATTTTGTTTGTATTCCTTACTTGTATTTAAAGTTTGCATGTTGCACGCCAAATAGTAAGGAATTGATGCAGTGCTTACATTTTGGTGATTTTTGACCGATTTTGGTTTCGTTTGTAAACTTTTTACCAATCCACCTTTTGGCTATGAACAATTTTGTCATCTTTATGGAAAAGCTAGTGAAAATTAAGATGCAATGCAATGATTTAATCAAATGAAAATAAGCTAGCGATCACATTCTCCTTCTAACAACTGACTTAAAAGAACTGTTCGAATCCGTATCTTTTAAAGTCTTTTGCATATGTATTTCTTAAATATTTTCCCTCTTCAAAAATATGAGAATTAGCGTTAACTTCCATTTTCTATTTTCTGATATTTTCTCCACTTGTTGCGGTCAATTAAGATTGTTTTATCCAACTGCAACAGTTTTATTTTTGGGATTAACATGTAGAAAAACCATAGAGCCACCCGGCTAACAGTTTTTAGAAATGATTGAACACCAATTCTTTGATAATATTTCCTATTATCTTTAGGTGCCCGCCAAAGTTTCCAGCATGGACTTTACCATTCATTAATCATCATCATTAATGATGCAACAGATGAAAATCAAACCGAAGCCATTTTTCAGTTTCACCTTTTCTTTCGGTATAAGCACCGCGTCCTCCAATTTGCAAATATTAGCAGCGATTTTTTATCTGTATACAAAGATCTCTTAAAATTGTATAATACGGAGCATATATGTCACGAGACAAACATATCATATTATTCGTTGCCAAAATGACTGCAAAAAAGGATAATACACTTCTAAATATGGAAAATTCAAACCTCAACGGTGCGATAGATATCAAATTCAACTGGTGTATCGGGTACATTCGGACAAACAAATAAATTATTTAAGTGACTCCTTTGCGCTGAATGTTCCCTTGTAAATTTCTTGACTAAATTATTATCAGAATGCTGTCAACAATTTTTGGTGGAAAATGAGTTCAACTTTTTCTGGATGAATTGTAAGCAAAAAAAAATCAAACAACTTTGAAACTTGTTTTTCATGTTCCAAACAAAAGAGTTTTATTTTATTACGAATACAAAACTTCATGCTTATCAACTGAGTAATACAGATTTTGTGTAGTCATTTTCCATTTTGAGTAGTAGTCTTAGTCAGTAAAATCAACTCACCTCAGCAACAAATCTTTTATAATAATCGTAGAAATATTTTTTTCTCTCAAAAACAATATTGTTACACCAAAAAAATTTCTTTCTACTTTGCTGCGTTGTACGAGTAGCAATCATTTTTTCAAGTGTATCCTAACGAAAAATATCAAATATTGTTTCGCAAACTTTCTTTGAGGTGGATTCTAAAAGGTTGAAGTGAATCGGCCTTGAGACCGAGGTCATTTTGTATTGGTAGCTCAGATTTAAATAGATCCTGGCGAAACGCTTTCCTCCGACTGTGATAATACAATTTATATTTGATGCCGCCTTGCAAGAGTCCAATGTTCAGTCAGACAGTATGAATGTTGGTTTATGACTCGAGACACTAATTTTTGTAGTATCTATTTTCATTGGCTAGTCCATATGTTTTGAAAACTGATAACAAAAACCGTCATCTTGCTTTAAAAGCTGAGTGATTTACCTTCGTTTTCAATCTCAACTTCAAGAGTTTGCTGTTTGTTTGTTGATCTTAATTTTTTCGTAAAACTCTTAAAGCTTTACTCACAAGAAACAGATTTCAATTGAGTTGTATCTAAATTAACTGTCTATAGTTTATTGTATATTGCACTCAAAACTTCGGAACAACTCTTCCAAAGTTTGTTTTTATTTGAAATAATTTCGATTTATGGTTTGAAAGAAATAACTTTGCTTCGCACCGGTCTGACTTTTTTACCTTTTCTCCCATATAATTTTAGTTTTTCAACTTGGACTTGGCATATGTATTTAGAAAGTTATTATGCTGAATAATGTCCCGTGCTACAACAGTCACTATACGGTTTTTATTTTATGGTTTTCAATATAATTGAGCAATTTAAATTCTTTTGTGAATTTTTAACAGATAATTAGATGAAATAGCAGTAGATTAGGTTTTTGTGAATTCTGCCATTTGATCGAATTCCTGTATCGTAGTCAATAGTATTACTTATTTAACTGTAGATACAACACACAAAGATATTTTTGTTGATTTTCTTCCAAAAAATGTGATTATGTTGCAATCGGAAATAATTTCGTATCAAAATTTAAAAAAAGGGCCAACGCAATTTAGAAAATTAAAACTAAAAATCAATTAGCTTCAACGGCATTCATCACCACCACTTATTCTGAATTAATCCAACACTTTTAAGAGTCAGATGAGTATAATACGAAATGCTTAGAGTAATAGCAATTAGTTGGTTAGTCAGTAAGTTGAGTAGTACATGCAAAGGAGTTACCATCTACAAATTGTATATTTATATCTTTAGTCATTTCGGAGGACATTCTCACTTTTGTTTGGTAGTGTTTACGAAGCAAACCATATTCAAGTTGCTGTAAATCTATCTTTTCGATTCTAGCTTAGATTTTGTTGATCTTCTTTATTCGAAAATCATATCATATGTAGGCAGTAGTGGTAAGTCTAAATGGACTCTCTTTTGTACTACACATGTAGTTCCTCCCTCATTAATCAATTGGCGGGGGCTCGCCATATGTGCGACATTAGTCGAGATGTGATTCGAAAATGCAAAAATTGTCTTCAGATTCATAAAAGAGTGAACGATTGAACAATTTATTTGAACCGTGCTCTTTGTATGATTTTTTTTCTTTATTTTTTTTTTTGAAAAACAAATGGTCTGTGATAATATTTAATGAAGTACTGCCGCTTCAACAAAAGATATTACAATGAATTTAATAAAGCAGTTGTCAACGTGGATATGCGCTGGAATGGTACCAAACTGGGTGCTCAACAACAACAGCAACAGTGCCAACATCCAAGGCCACCGCAGCAACAAGGTCAGATACTCTACTCATTTAAGGAAATTTACTAACAGTCCAATTGAGAATAGTTTAGTCTAGTGTCCTGAAAATTGTAACTTATTGTTGTCATACTTGTATGTGCCATCTAGATATGTGATACTGAAATAATCATGTCTTAGACATGATGTACTTGTCAAATATTTGTGATACTTAGAAATAAACAATAGTGAAATAACAAATCAACTATGTTAGAAATTGATTAAATCATTTACATTTACGGATTATACACAATAGATTAAATAGAAAAGATTTTCAGTTTTTAGAAATATATTAAAGAGATTTTAATTTTGCAAAATCCATCAATCAAATAGGATAATTAGCAAAATATTTATAACATTGTAGTTTGAGTTGAAGATTTTATGAAAATCAAGCAAAATGTCATATGTTGTCTGTGTAGCTTGTGGTGATTTTTGATGATATTATTATTAACATTTGTGACCGCGTTGTAGTTTCAATTTATTACATTTCATAGTATCGACAGAAAGTGAATATTTCAAATATTTTCAAAAATTCGTCCTTGAAACATTTGAAATGCCAATATACCTTAACACAAAACATCCTTCAACTATCCATACTTATATTATTAGGTAATTAGACTCAACAATAGCAATAGTGTAGTGGTGTGCTTTCAAACATGATTCATTTTGACGGTAAATTAAATTTAAATAGAATTATTTAATTGAATCATAGTATTAAGAAAACAAATGCTAATTATTTTCAAAACCAAGTAAAAATTATTAAAAAAGACCCAGCAAAAACTACAAAATTGGTCGTGATAAAATGTACTCTTAGAACTACAATATTTTTGCTGTGAGTATAGAAAAGACTGCGTCGAAAAGAATCCTAGTTTGAATTTTTCATTTTTAGGGTGTGAATGTTAAGAAGATTACAATTTAAATCGTTTATATAACTTTGAGGATGTCTGCAGTTTCATTATGGCCCACCAAACTATACACTCATTTAAATTCCTAGTAAATTTTTTTCAAAATTCATTTATTTTGTTCCAACTACCGCAAAAAACTGAAACCATAGCAATAGGTCTTGATTCGAAGATCCAAAATCATAAATATTGCAATGATTTTGCCAGGTTATTCTGAACTACCATTAGATACAATTATTTTTCATTCAAATAATTTTGCTGGGCCGAAATTTGTACCATATTGCAAATATATATAATTGAAGAATCCTCCAGGAAAAACTTTGATTCATTTATGAAATTTAAAATCTGAAAATTACTACAGCATATTAGGAAACTCAAATATTTTAGGGCTGTCTTTAAAATAAATTCGAAAATGTGTTTTGATTTTTGTTTGCAGTTGCAAGAGCACTTTTCAGTGGCGTAAAAACTATTTCATTAAATATCTCCTTAAAATATACTCAATAACTAGAAAATAGTTAATCGTGCTTAGTTTCTAAAAAAAACCTAATAACTGCAATTTGCTTCAAAACTGTCCTGGAGCAAGAAGTTCAGTGATTCTGCTATAAAATGAAACTCCAATTATTGCTGGATTTCATAGTTTTCTACTATTATATTTTTCACAGACTTCTGGAAAACCCAGAATTTCTTCAATCTGTCGAAACATGTTTAAAGTAACCAACAATTCAGAAGTGTGGGTTCCATTATTTATTTTGTAAAAAATTGTTTTACTGAATTATGATGACTCAATTACGTTTTTCTGTAAATATTCAGAAAATGCCTAGTCCCTGAAAAAGTTTCAATGCTGGTTAGGTTAGCTTGTCTATCAATATTTACTTCCTCGTTTCAACTCTGCGAATAATACTATTTAGTTTCAATACAGCTAAAAAAATTCAGCTAGAATCTTTTCCTAGTGATTGATTAAACCAATTCTATGAGGCTGATGATTTTGTTTGCCTTTTAAAATAAAAACCGAATTTTCAGACTCATTCCAGGAAGTATTTTCTCTTTGTTGGGCCTAGCATACCTACAAATGTACACAAAGTATGCAAGGGACTATTTTTCTTGGGTATTTTTTGCTATCATTCAAATTAAAATAATTGAATTGATGTTGATACTTTGTGCCGTAAAACAATAACTATCTCCAATAACGCTCCTTTTCACTTCAATACTAGCATCGTGTCAACTCAAAACGAAGCTTTGTAAACATTTTTATATAGTAGCATAAAAAAATCAATTTAATTTTTCCCAAGACAATTATTGTTAGTTCCTAGTCCGGCATCGATGGCTAACTGCTCCACAACACAATACTTCTCTAATTAGAGTCTTGCCCTTCTTCACTATCGTCATCATCATCAATTGCTGAAACTTTTATTGAACCCAATTTTAACGAATTATAATTGAAAACTAGATAGCCAGCCAATAAATGTCGAACAGCTGCCTTCCTAGTCGTGTTGAAAATTATGTCACACAAGCCCTGTTTTTATGTCGTTAATAAAGCCTTTATTATCCACTTAGTGTACGCCCAGGACGATAGTCGATGTTTTTGGTTGGCTGCCTGCATTGTTTCAACCAGAACAGCCATGGACTCGGTCGTATTGTCTGGCAACTAAACTGAGCTCGAGCACGCTTGTTGTCCCCTGGGATATGTCCCTTATTTCCTGTTGTTTCCATTTAATACTGTCCAAATCTGTTTATATAATGACCGCACAAATGCCCTCTTGGGGCCGGCCGTCAGCGCACAAACGATCAGAAGGATAACGATGGAAAGCAGTTGAGCAAGCAACTATGATTTTCAGTTGGAAGGTTGCTTTCCATGACCGGTTTATTTCTTTTACTAGGAAAGCCTCTCGGATCCACCTAAATGCATGTTCCTGGAAAGCTTATCAAATAAATGGACACTGATTAGCTGTTATCAACAGGACTAATTCATGAAACCCATGAGGCCAATCAAGGTTGAAAACTATTTTTTGCGGCTTCCCACCTGCATAAGCTACAGTAGATTTTTCAAGTCTCACTGGCTCCTTTTTTCGTCAAACTACTTTCATTTGTTTGTTTATCCTGAATGAATTCTTTTCCAATTTAAAGACGCTGATCTCATTCTGTTTCGTACGCATAAACATTTTTGAAAACAAACAATAATAAACTAATAAAGCACTCAAAACCAGGACGTCAAGGGGCAGAGGGCTGCCAGTTTGTAATCACCATTCCAACTATGTCGCGAGGAATTCTAAGACGACTCATCTCTGCCGTGTTAGTCTTCTTTTCAGATTTATGAAACTTCACAAAGAAACTGTGCGCTTCTTTGAAATCGTTTCAGTCGAACAGAAACGTATGGACGAAACCCCAACGCTACATGAAACTCGACAAGGAGCAGGAGATTTGTGGCGCCGGTGAAGTTTTCCGTAATTTTTCTGCGTACGTTCTCGGAAACCGACTTCGAAGGCATCTCATTTCCAATAAGCCCCGTATGTTCTGTAGCTGCTGTGCCAAGGCCAAGGGGGTGGGCCAAAAAGACGAGTAACTTCTGGTGGCGTGCCCGTCACCAGGACCTTTCTCTCCGTCACACCGGGCGCTTCGGGGAGGTCGCCGACGATTTCACCTCTAGCTTCAGCTAGCTGAAGCCAACTGAAGGTGGCGTGAGCCAGGCACTCTGCCTCCCTGGCTTGCGGGTGACTGCACAATACTTAACGATTGAATTTATAGTCGCCTCCTTTCGCCACTCCGGTCGACCGAAAGTTTGTTTCACAGATTTTTGTACATTTCGTGAAGTCAATAAGAAGATTACTGCCAGATTTGTTTGTTTGTTGGGTATTTCGTGTTTTGTTCTTGTTCAGTCTCTTACCACCGTCACTTTGGCGTTTTGTGTGTGTTTTTGATGATTCGATTGTGAACATGGATTATGCCGGTCGGATTGCTCGGATTACAAACTATGTTGCGCGTCTAGAAAAAACCCCGGGCCGAGTGGGGGATGATGATGATTTTAAGCGATTTATGATTTGCTTTTCATCGGCGAGCCAGGGATGATAGTTGGCTTGTTTTGTCTGCCGAATCAGTCGCAAGAAGTTTTACAGCGCGTGTAAGTTCAAGGGATTTAGCCAAGATGCAAAGATCGTATCTTGATATGGTTTTGATGTGCTATTAAGGACTTTTTGCCGCTAAGATGCTGAGCACTTTGTGGCTTTGGCAAGATGCTGCGAAACAGTTGAAGGATATTTTTTTGGAAATATGTTTGGCACCATTTCCGAAACAGATGATTCAGTATCCAAGCTTGTTTCGTTGGAAGGATTGAATTGGTGTGCGTGAATAGAGCTACTTAGATTTGGTTGTAACCATTTTTTAGAATACATATAGATAGAAGAAGTAGGTGAACTAGAGAAGACAATCAAATAAAAACGCTGGGTTTTACCTTTCTGCTTACATGTTTTTTACCTTCTTTTCAGTGGACCTTACAAATGGACAACTAACACCCAACAATAACACACCACTCTTGACACAAGCATTATCAGGTAAGGATTTCACCGACTTTTGTTGATGAATTTCTTATAAGATTTGAGAACAAACTTTTTACTTACTTGAATCAATATCGTGGTGATGCCAAGCCAGTGGCTTATATTCGCTCCCAAAATCAATGAAAAAATTCAATTACGAATGTACCCTAGGGTGTTAAAGCATAGCTTCAAATGTATCAGGTGCAAGTTTACCACCATTATGAATTCTGAGCTTTTTAAAGACCCATTTCCAAAGATAGAGCCTTGCATACCTTTCTAGGACGTTCAAGATGTCGGTCAATTTTCTCTTCGATTTTCGTTTGCTGAGCTGATTAAGCACATAAGAGTTAGTTATAGTTATTCGAGTCCCGAAGTTTGTCATACAAAAAGGATGCTGACAGTTTTTCTCGCAGGCATATGCTTCTATGGTTCGTGGTTTTCAGCAATTTTCATAAGTATCCTCCATTATCAAACTACTTATATCAGGCTGTTCTCTTTACACACTGCAGAACATTGTTTAGCAAGTGTCTTACTTGCTTATTTTCATTCAACTACAAGCCCGTTGAAAATTTGATAAAAATTTATGTATTTTTAAATTATTCTAAAACAAACAACTAAGATTTGTTTTAAAAATAAAAATGATACATTTGAAAACCATATATATATAGTATAATTACAAATAACTCGCATATTTTTCGATGCTTAATCAAATTTCCAACGGAGCACACAAGCTTTCTTCCTGATGTTTCCAAAAATTAGGAAATCATCAATCAAAAAAAATAGGGACCCCTTTGCAAAACACGTTGAATTTTTAAGCAGTAATTTTGTGAATGGGAATTTTTTGTTTAAAACTTAATTAGGAGGTTTAAAACTGTCGGTGTAGTTCGTGTTAATCTTATTTATTTTTCAAGTAAGTAATGTGAAAAATGTACACGCAGATCCCTTTATGAAAACCTCAGTTTCGATTTTCTTATTTCTGGGACCATTTCGATGTATTGCTAGTCTCAAAAGTTGCTTATCATTATGCATTGTATCATATTTCGCTCATTTAGTCGGTTGGCATGCTAGGAGCTCATTCGAAATTATACTTTTTCACAATTTTTATCAATGAAAAACAGCAACATTTCTACTTTTTACTAACAGTAGCTTCCATTTGTTTTTCCAGTTATGAATAATTATCAAGCGGCAGCGGCAGCAGCTCAAGGATTTGGACCGCCAGCATCTCCGCACACAACAACAACACGGCAAGGATTCCCATCAACAAATTCTCCTGGACCAACAATCGACATGTACAATTCAAGTGGAGCCGATAGCGTCGGATATGTTCAGGCGGCGAGTCCCCAACCCTCGGGATTTCCAGCGATTGCCGTCAGTCGGGCCCCATTGAACTATAGTCCGGTAAGTCAATGATTTATAGTTTGCAAAACATCTATTGGTCACCACCTACCGTTATGCCGCTGCACAGCTTCCATCAGGATCCTGTGGTCGTGTTGTCCTTGTTGCTTGTTGCAATGTTACAGCATCAATATCTCCCATCATTCCTAATTTACAAGGTCCGTTTGGCGGCGGGTCAATGGATATTGAAATGGATAGGTTGCCGGGCAGAGTGACCAATTATCCTTTATTCAAAACTATTGAGGTTTGCGGAATACACAAAAGGTATTCTTATGTGATTGGTTGCATTTGACTTTGTCCAAAAATATTAATTAATTTAATAGTAGCCTAATCGAAAATGTAACAAGAAGTTTGAAGTCTCATTAAAGAGGTTTTTGAAAATGTTACTCGAAAAAACCTAGCCCCCAGCGGAAGTTTGGCTTTTAAGTAAATCAATGTGCATTCTACAACCAAAAAAAAAATTCAATCAATTCCGTTTTGCCACTCTCAAAAAGTCTGCGCTTCCTAGTATGCTGAGTTTAACAACCCTGTTTAACCAATTAACCAGATAGACATTTGCCAACAGATTGGGCGGCGGCAGAAGCCCGAAATGCTATCAACGTTTTACCTTGTTCAACTGTCGTTATGGCAGTTCACCTGCTTCCCTCGGGCACGTTATTTACACGACTCGATATCATAACTCATGACCCAACTCGGGACGTTTATAAGCCATTAGTCCGTACTATTTAATTAGTATAATTCCAAAGGACATAACCCATGGCGAAAAATGAGCCCAGAATGGAAATGGCTTTTCAATTTTGAGCCCAACAAATGCTGCTTGTGATCACGATTGAAGACAGGAGGAGGAAAGGCTGCAACATGGTGACGGAATAGGATAGTGAAAATCATCCCCTTGCAAATGTTTTTCCAGTCGAGACTGTTGTCTGACGAGAGGCCCAAAAAGCTTCCACAGAGACAAATCATAAATATTCCAACCGCTTTCAACTATTCCTCGCATTGTAGTCAAACTCGGACGTTTATCAGGAAGAGCGGGAACTATAAAGTTTTCAATCAAACATTGTTTCCATTTCCGACAATGTGTGTACAACTTTTCACTAGGTAGTTTTATGGTCGTTGCTGTTGTTGCCAAATCGAGGTATTTTCCTGTTTTCGGGAATAATATGAAACTAAAGCATGAATTACAAAACAAAATGGGTTTATTTAAGGCTACACACGAAAACTTACATTCCAAAACCCTCTTAACGGGAAGCAAATTGAATTTCGTTACATGAGTTATATTTTGTTTGGTAATGTTGTTTGTTAGTAATGCTTCCTTTGGGAAGGCTCGTGGGCATAGAATTAAATGTATGAGGACGAAGTTAATGAAAAAAAGGATTGTGGCTCTAGTTTTGACTAGTTAAACATATCTAAATATTTAAAGCGGCTGGATATCATATAAACTTGTCCAAAAATGAAGATTTGTATTCATTATTTCACATTTTTATTTGGCATATGAAAATCAATGGGCTGAATTTAAAATTTAATGCATTGGTTATGAATGCAAAATTTGTCAACTTCGTCGGGCTGAACGCTCAAATAATTAGGAAAGACCAGTTCTTTTTGTAAATCTGAAATGGATAACTCCACTGAGCGCCATCACGATCTTATTACCAGCCACGGAGTACAAATCATCGACCATGGCAGCGGGTTTTTCACTACAGTATTAAAGTATGAGTTCGTTATGCAGCGATAAAGCAGCTTTAAGGAACTCAACTTTAAAAAAAATTTACTTCAAGTCTTTATGCCACAAACAGGATTTATCTCATCTTCAACCACAGAACCACCTTCAGTTCATGTTTTCATGTGTTATCAGAAATGTAACATTTAAGCACACTTACCTCTGCAGTGTGTGCATGTTTTGTGAGAATTTGCTGAGCTTGTAGCGCGCTCAACCTTTCAAGCTACTGCACACCACGAATACGTGTAGCTCGCTTGCATCCTGCAAAACACCCAAACCCTGTCCCACATATTTAGTAAAAAGGAAACATTTTAGTTGCGTTAACCATACACCCGAATTGGAGCATACTTATGTACACAATTTGCAAGAGTGTTACCTGGCATTGTACTTTACATGCACGAAGACGACGTCGACGATGCTGAAAGGAATGAGAATTTATGACCCCATCCTCGTGTCAGCAGCTACAAGGATCTGTTTAAGTAGGGTAATGTAGTGAATTCTCAAGAACATTTCTTCAGAGTCATGTCGAGCACCTACCACATCATAGTATCTTTCTTTCATGTAGTGCCGAGATTTTAGTGGAACAAATGTTACATGATTGTAACATGTTGTTGAAATAGTTTTCGTAATTTGTTCTATTATTTATGGTCATTTCTGTAAGGCAAGAGGGGACCCCGTTGATGTATCCTTTGTTTTGGTTTGGCTAGTATTTGCTGAACGTATAGATCTAACTTTGGAATTTTTTGTTCATAGAATTTATATAATCTTTCAATGAAAAGCAACCCAAACCTTCATTCTTGGTTATGAAATTATCTTTAAAAGAGAATTGCGTTAACACAATTATCCGCAACTCTAATCTAATCTTGTAACACAGAAGCTAACACTGAAGAAGGAAGCAACTCGTAACCTTGAAACGTACCTAAAAATACAATCGTGAAATGGAAATTTTCGGGTTTTTTATTCCTTAAAAGTTTTTCATAATCTTGTTTTAAACTATTCAAAAATTAGTGTAATGTCTTTCATCACTAAAAAATCTCGTGGGAGTGGATGATTTTTTCGCACATTTCGATAGACTTTGATCAACATTCCACAAAAGTATTGGCCACTTATGACCTGCACATGATTTTTATGTAGGGAGTATTTTTTTCATAAAGATCTCAAGTAAATACTCACCATGAGGTGTCCGAAATGAATCAAAAATTAATTATTAAAATATTTGTCTGACAAATCATTTATTCCTTGTCAATTCTTCCTTCTTTATCAAAGCGTACTATTTGAAGAAGTTTCGTTACTTCGATAATGTTTTGGGATTTTTTAAGTACTAAACCGTAAAGCGTTACATTTATTTCTACTGTACAAGGTTAAAATTAATGATTTTTTCAAGACATTTTGTACAATAATTCAAACGCATTTTCTAAAAACTTTGATGAAAAATTTATTAAACGTATCAAGAATTTTTCTTCGTGTAGTTGAAAATTGAATGTTGGTTACAGTTTTCAACTAATTTTTACAATACATTTTTCTTGACGAAAAATCTCATCGAAAAATGATTCCACGATTCAAATAATTTAAGAAATTCATTATTTTTTAAGAAATATTGGAACGTGAGATAAAATTTAAACATTTCGCATCATTTTTTATCTGCAATGAGTATTTTTTGATGAGTTTTCTAGTGCAAACATTTTAATTTAAATTTTTCATTATGTCATTTTAATATTTATATTCATTATAATATTTAATTCTAGTTTTCCCAAAAAAAGAGAGATTTTCACAAACCGCGTTTCAATAAATTTAAGAAGCAATTTTCCCTTTTCAACGAAGTTTTCTCAATTTCTTTTTTGTTCGTGTTGAAGGACTTTTCCGTGAGTGCATAGGAAAAAATGAATTACTTGACTTCAGCGAAGTAATATTAGAAATTTTAATTTGAAATTTTTCTCAGAACTATTGTTGGCTTGCAACAGTTGACCCGAGAATTGTTTTATAAAAATGCTCACACTACCGTTTATCGAATAAAGTAAACTGTCTTGATGGTGCGTTTTAAACTTTTAAACATTCATCGCCAACTTTTTTTTTAAATATTTTCTTTTCATTGATATGGATTACATAAATTGTTTCGAATTTCATAGTACATATTTATTTCAAACAATCACACTAAGAAGAGTTTGTCCAAATTTTTTCGACGACAAATTTCGATAAAAAGATCTTTCGACAAAATTTCTTGAATTTTTGATTATGGGTTTTTATTTTCGAACTATAAAACGAGTTATTGAACTTTATTGCCTAAATGTCACGTGGAAACTCACGGCAATATTTGTATTTGAAGTCCCAAAAAATGATGCCATACCAATAGTTGAAAACTTTTCAGCAATAAGCCGTAGTCATAAGATTATTCAAGATATCAAAAATTTATTTTAAATCAATTTTTGATATCTTGAATAATCCTTAATTTTTTCTCATATCTTTGCGAAATATTACACTCAAGTAATTGTTTTTCTGTGCATCCAATTAACTGATGAGAATATTTTCTTTCTATGCAAACCTACAAATTTTAAAGAAAATTGAAATTTAGAAAATTAGTGATAGTTAATCATTTTCTCATTGAATTTTTGCTTAATTGGCTTGTAATTTTTTTTTATTCTATACTAATTATCAACGAAACAAGTTTGCATTGAAGATAATTACAAATTTTGTCAAGTTTCAAATGATCGATCACATAGCTTTCAAATTATCTTGTACGAGGCCTATGAAAATCAGTACTGAGAAAACGCGTTAAAAATTTGCTGCTTGCTCTCAAGCCGAGTAGATTATCACTTGGATTCACAAACTTGAATTTCGAAATTTCTAGGTCAATATTCTTCACATGTTCAATAGATGTACAAACTGCAAAAAGAATTTTGTTAATGGATCTCCCCATTACATTATCTGGCAATGATAAATAAAAACGTCTTGTAACAAGTTAATATTACTTCTTTCTTTTTATTTTAATGTATTTAGATTTAATTCATGCACTGAAATTTCGTCCCACGTTTTTTTCATTGGAGGATATTTTCTCTTCCTAAAAATCGAACAACTGATAAAATCAGGACCTGCTCACTAACACCAATTAATTTCTACTAACTGAGTGTTCTTTGTTTACCGTTTTAGAATCAGTTTTTGACTGTAACATGTAGATAAACCAACATGAACTCTTAAACTTTGTACACATCTTGCACCAAATGTTTTCAACAAATTGCCAGTGGTTGTTGTCTTCGTTGCATCCTCAAACAATAGTCGTTGGGCACCATCAAAAATTTCATCATGACTTCAATATTTTCTTTTTGATTAGTGATATTGCTGAGGGTGCAAATGAAATTTTATTTTTGTTTCATCTCCGTTTCAGGCCGTTTGGACCTCTTTGATTTCAACCCAGCATTCCGAGGATTTTCCCGATTTAGCTTATCAAATGTTTCTCACTTGATGACCACCAGGCATTATGTAAGAAGCTTGGATTTTATCTTTTCCAACCTTTTCTTTTTCATTATTTGTTTTTCTTTTCTTTTCAAATAGTCAACAAGTTCATTGAACGCTTCCATATAAATGCAGTATAGTCCCGAAATTAGTTTATCTAATGGCCAGTTTGGGTTATAAAAATGAAAATCCCATCATCACAGGATAATATTTGGTTTTGTTGTTCATTCATGCGTTTTGAGCTTCTCTGGACAATAAATATGTGATCAGATCTCACTTTCGTTTGTTTTTTGAATCGTAATCAATATTATTCTTAATGAAAAAAAGTGTCTCGTTGCGTCAAATAATACCTAAGAAAAAGATTATTTTTGAATTTTCTTTACTGCAGCCCTAGCCAAAACATAATTTTCTTTTGGCCACAATCGTTTGAAATACTACGCTTTTGGTAATTCTCTTGCCAAACCTAGGAGATATTTTGATTAACCCTGATTTTGTTCCATAAAAACGTAATTTCAAATTCAATATTTTGAATACCATTAAAATACATCCTCCGGTAAAAATGTTATGAATGACGATTGTAAATATCTTTTTGTACCATAGAGTCCTTTTGACTCGTACTGTTACTAATAGGATCAGTTTTTATATTTCGAATAATTGAAGAAGTTACCTGACCATTTAAAATATTTTATTTTTTGTATTGTACCTACTCTGTTTTTAGTTAATATCAAAAATATAAATAAATACTGTAATTCCATGCATTATCTTTCATTACAGGGCCCCCTGATTCCTGCAGCATTCACAAATGGATATCACTAAATTTATGAAAATGGTCCCGCTTTATTGTCCTGCACGACTTCACCACACGATCAAACCAAACAACAACAAACAACTCAAGAGGTCGAGTCAACAGTTGGTGTACTATATAAATTGTAAAATTCACTAAATAAATTTAAAAAAAAACAAATAAAATTTACAAAAAAAACTCCACTAAATCAAATTGAAATCAAAGTGAATGGAAATTTGTAAAACAGAAGATTTCACTTGGGCAATTAATGATTGGGAAATTGAAACGAAAGAGATAGTTGGCGAGTAAAAATAAAACAGAGGATTTTAGCAAAGGAGATGTTCAAATTTTTAATGAAATGGTCAAAATAGGATCTGAAAATGTATTCAGTTTTTCATTCCCCAGCAATTTTTGTGTGGTTCGCAATTGTTTAGAGTTATCGAATCTGTTTTTGTTTAGGAATGGAAAACAAACGCGAATCGTATGTAACAATGATTGGTTTATATAAATGTACTTAATTTCCATATTGCAGCTGTTTTTTTTTCAAAACTTACTTGCTTTCAAAAAATTCTCTAAAGTAGTTCGTACTTCCAAAAATTAATTCGTTGAGGAATAGTTTTAAATAATTTTTTTGCTGAACGATTTCTGAAAAATTGACTTTCGCTTCCCTTTTTCCACATGGCTGTCAATGAAAAACTGAAGAGGAACGATAATTAATATGAAAAGTGACACAAATGAGAAAACCAAAATGTTTTATTAGATAGAAAAATACTTAAATGAATGAATATTTAAAAGAAGAAGACAAGAAGTAATACAAAAATTATTGTGAAATTCTTTATGTAAGAAGAATGTAAGAGACATGAGCAATTATATATATACACATTAATAGTTATATGAACAAGTAAATGAATTATATATATATTGATGTTTTCTACTTTTACTACTATATATTATTCTATATTCTACCTGATTTTGTCGATTCAGGAGCTTATTTTCTACGTTTGTTTCGTTTTGTTCTGTTGAAAATATAGTCTAACGCAATTCTAAATTGAGTAAGAGCAAACCAAGTACTGGTACTGTTTGTAATACGTACAAGGTAGCATGCAGCTAAGCAAACAAACAATACACCCCTCTTAAAGCATTCAATATAAATGTATATGTTCGGATTATCTATGATATGAGAACAACAAGACGACAGCATACACAAAATAAATTTAATAAGACAATTGAATTTCATCCGAATAATAATTCAAGAGAAAATATTAATGTAATTATAAATTAACGTCATTATAAATGTATTTATCATTATAACGAATCAACAAAACCAAATGATGAAAGACACATATGTATGTTTATGATAATGAAATTAAGGACAACTAAATACGGCTTTGTAAATTTATAAATAACAACCCTTAAGATATACATAATATATATTCGTACAGCAAACAAACAAATAAAACAATTACGATTTGAACCGTGACAAGTGTGAAATCCGGGCTTATAAACCAAATACTAGGACGTAAGGATATCTTATTATTGATCGCAACTCTTACAGCAGTTAAGCGAACCAAACCATTGGCCCAAAAGCATATTCTAACGAAACACAATGCAAATCCGTTTTAGCCAATTCATATTTATTTAATTTTGTGATAACATTTGCCCATGTTCCAAGACTTTCACCAATAATTCATTTATACTGAGCGCATGACGTAAAAACCAATATGAAAATTCAGAGTTTATCAATGAACGTCAGTAAAGATATTTTCTTGCATCCGACTTTGAACTTGAATCCAATGCGTTTTTTTGCAATGGAAACGATGTAAATAAATAAATAAATCACTTCAGCTCTAAACCAATACTAAACCACTAAATCCACAACTAAGTGTAGCAAGACTTTTCAAAAAAATGCAACAAGTTTATGAACTCAGTCGTAATTTGAAGGAAAAATGAGTATCTATTTTTTGAATATATTTTCTTGTTCACGCACATTGTTGCTGATACAATGCCGCATCTTTTTACTAATCGATCATTTGCCTCTCACTTTGATCTAATTGCAATTAACTCCCTTAAACACTACACATACTTACCTAACTGCTAGCGTTGGATATAGTGAAAAAGAAAACCAACCAAGTTTGCAATGAACTGTAGCCTGAAGACTTCTTTAACTTCTGCAGAAACGATATTTCTTCGAAAATTTTCTCATTTTTTCTTCCTTCCCTCATTTGTTAAGTACCTCATGCGATGTTTTTTTTTGAAGACTTTCAAAATCGGCAATAATTCATTTAGATAAATTATAAAATCAATTTTCATCAATGAAATTTTTTTAAGGAAAAAATAATTTATGTAAATTCCTAGGAAATGCGGAAACAAATTCACACAATACTTATATGAAAATATTTCATCATTATTGGAATGAAAAAATAATAATGAAAATCAAAAAGCAATAATCGAAGCTGTAAAAGGCGTTAAAGGTAAAACGAATAAATGCTATAAATGTAATGAAAAAAAAACAATGTTTGAATGATAAATTGTGTTTCCCTTTCATTTTTCAATTGAAATTCAACTGATACGAAATAAATGAATTAAAAGCAACTCTCAAATGCTTTGTTTTACCATTTTTCTTTTGAAATGTATCTTTTCATATTGGTTATTGGGGAAGAGAGTGATAATGTTTTATTGGCTGCAAAAATTTGGACAGCATTTGAAAAGAAAATTCGGAGCTATGTTTTAGAGATTCTGAAAAAGCTATTTACTAATGAAGGTCATCAACTGTGGTGCAACTTTTCAATGTTAGTCAAATATATTGGAATTGGTTTGTTGGTGTCTCATATTCTTGGTAAAGAAAAGCTGAATTTAATTTTTCGGTAGACTCAAACCTTCATCAAACAAGTTTAAAATAGAAGCAGTTAAATTTTTAGCTTCAAAATGTCTTTATCAATACTTGAAAGGGGCTTCATACACTCATTTTTTTCAAAATTTGAAATATAAATTCGCAGTATGATAGTCAGTCTCTATTTTTGCAATTCATTTTCTATTTGGGATGGTATTTGTGTTTCTGAATAAACATTGATTGACCATGGGATAAAACTAATTGCAACGAATATTCGTTTTTGGCTTTTTGAAATTTAGTTGATTATCATTAGTTTGTCCTCTTTTGGTGATGTTTGGGCTATCAATTTAAATATCTACTTTTTAAAACAAATGGTGTTACTTTGTTTTAAATGGTGTACTATGACGAACGTTGCTTATGCACAGAAAAGACAGAAAGTCATACTAATAATTTTATAGCAAGACTGATTTGAATAACTTTTTACTTAGAGACATCGAGGCTATGCATTTATTTATTTGCTTCTTTTTTGAATCGAAGATAATTTTGAAGAGCTAGGAACACATTTGCCTCAGTTTAAAATTAGTTTGCATTCACACAGCTGAACAATTGAAAGTCAACTACATTGAAAAATAGAGATCGACAATTTGGGTGTAATGGATCATAGTGAGCTGAGAATACTCATCGAATATTGAATCCAAATCAACAACTAGAAATTCAATTCAATGAAAAAGTTCACCCAATGTTCTCTATCTAGCTTTAAAAATTGAAAAGCCAGGCAATCCATTCAGATTTTCATTACCAGCTCTTCAGCTTAACATCCTAAATTTTTGCTATTTTTACAGCTCATCCCTTTAAAAACCATCTAATTTTCTTTTCAACTCTTCAACGTCTCTGAAAACTTATCGAACTGGATCTTATCAAAGGGGTCAATTAATACCACAAACTAAATATTTTCCAAAAACGCGAAATCGTTACAACGGCAAAGTTGAAAGGGAACCACAAACAGTAGAGCAAGTTAGTAAGCCTTTATCGTTTAATTTTTAATGAAAAGTCGAGATAATATGCCCCTAAAATAAATCAGCATTTTGTTACACATATTCGACAATACATATATTATTTATTGCTAGAATGTAAAGCAACCAAAGACTAGAACATCCTAAACCAAAAAAAATGAAGCTAGAAAAAGCAGTATATGCCCTATGAAGAGTCAATTTTTTAAATAAATGAAAAATAAACACGAAACAAAAGAATATTTTGCACCTAGTCATTTTTAATAGCTAATCAAACGGAGTTCACGAAGAAATTCATCCCTAGATATTTATACAACATTAAAATGAAGTGAGAAAAAATTACTTTAAACTTTTTTGACGAAATACATAGAGGAAAACAATAATTTTCTAACATATCAAACACATCTACTGCTTTCTTCTTTCATTTCTAGCAATTTGTAAAAAAGCAATTACGATTATTAATCTTAACATGGAGAATTAATATCAAGAACGATTTGTCTAAGGACACTGGATTAAAATTAAAATTAAAACTATGTATCTGTGTATAAAGCGAGGGTAATCATGAAAATACTGTATGTGCATAAAATTGTGTGTATTTCTTAGTTAGATTAATAATAATTCAATTCGTAGTGCGAATTTGGCTGAAACATTTTCAGCCGAACGATGTTTGGTCTTTTCATCGATTTTTCACACTCAGTTGGAACGTAGATATACCGAAATTTGTTCGAGGGATTCGTTCCGTTTGATCAAGAATTTCGTCTCAATCAGTGACTAACGCAACTAGCTGTACCGCTTCGTGTTGAATTCAATAATGTATGTATATGTACTTAAGCAAATATCAAAGTAACGAACAAACAAACAAGAAAACAAACTCTAAATACTCATGAACTTTTACGGAAACACTTTTTTGAAACAGCCACTCTGCAAAGGCGAACGCAGCAAAAATATGCAACATATTGCAGATAGTCATTTGTACAACTCAAATTGGTAAATGTAGCATATGGATGAACAGCCCAATTGTATTTTTGACCATGGAATCGTTTTGAAATTTCGAGTGTGGCGCCGGGAGAGCGACACCCGCTCCCTCCTCCTACGAGCGAAGGTCAAATTCAAAATTTCAAATCATTTCAGCCCTTATTGACAATATGATATTTAACTTAAAGTAAATAATTAAATGTGTAAAAAGTACGACATGGCAAAGAAGAGAAGGCAATGATAAGCTTCTTCTTTATCAATTTATATAGAAATGTATTTGTGACGACTTTATTCTGTGGTTTTACGAAGCTATGTAATATAAAAGAAAATATGAAGGAAATAGATAAAAAAATGTCTTTGTATCATGGGCCTTACTATTATACCAAAATAACTAACGCTACTTGTAAAAAGAACAACATTCTCAGTTGAGTTGGTGATTTTTTGAATCGACTAGTTTTTCCGCATGTTTTTCTTTTCGGCCGGAATTCAGCTATGCGTCCTACGCGGCAACTTCTCATTTTTTCCATTGAATTTCAAAATCTACCTCGTCTTCGTTTGGTTTCGTGTCGTGAGCCTCTGATTGGAAGGATCTTTTACGTACTATTCCATTTAGTTTTCATCGCATAGTCGGTCCTTTCCCGGACCACTTTTGCCTACTCGTTCACGGATGTATCGATGCACATTTCGTTTTCCACATTTTACACAACTAGACATTGCGATATTAACGATCTATTATAAATATTTAAACAAATAATTATTGATTTAAAACTATACATATATGAATATATAAATATGTTGTAATGAAAACATGAAAGAAAAGCAATAACCACAAACTTGGATATAAAGTTAAAGTAAATTTAGCTGTAGGCGAATAAATGAAGAATCATACACTAAATGAAATTTCGTATTTTATTACATACATAATATTGTACGTGAAAGCTTTCTATTGTTTTACGGTCATTGATTATTGATATCAAAAGGAAAATTGAATATTGGAAACAGTAAACTCATGTACTTGTGTAAGATACTCTTTTTGTACATTACCACTTATGAGGCTGCAGTGTTGCAAACTTTTTTCTTTCAATTCTTCCATCTGTGGAAAAAAATCAGCATTTCGCAAACGGTCTTTGACAAGCCATCATTTTCGTATCTAGATTCCAACTGCCTTATTTGAATAGTTTGTTACACTGCTCCTTTCATTTGGATAAAGAAACAACAACATCAGATTTATATATATATATATAAAAATAATCATAAATGTGTGTGATGAATGTGTATACATTTTTAAGACAGCATAGCAATTGAACCCTTTCAAATGAAAGACGAACGCAAACAATTAGTAAGGGTGGCGTTCAAGACGCCATTTTAACATAAATGTACATACTTGAAAGATTTACAAAATAAAAACCATTTAAAAAATTAAATCAGAAAACAATCTGTTAAGGCAAAACCAAAAAAAAAATTACGTGTATGTATTTCTGTTTGTTTCATTCCCTATCATCCAGCGTCTAAGCTTTAATGTAAAGTTCCACACTTTTGGAACAGTTCATCCTCGATATACGTTTCGAGTTCATGCAAAGTTATAATGTTCGAGCCCTTCGCCCACTTCACTAAACAAACAAACAACCCCCTCAATAAACATACCGCTACTATTGTACGTAGTTGAAGCTAATCTTAAACAAAATGGCTAACAACAAAACGTTTTTATCAATATGTAACACACTTGAAAATCATGTTGCTGACGAAAATGAGACATTTTCTTCGTGAAACAGAAACAGAAAATAAGAAATTGAAAAACCACACAATGAATGTTCTTTGTAACGAACAAGAAAGCAAACTTGACAAAAACAAAGAAATGCTGATGAATTACAGAAAATGTTTGGAAAATGAGCATTATTACAAACAATTTACTTCTATTAGGTTTAAGGATAATAAAATTGGACTTAAATGAACACGCGAGCAGAGCAGAGTTGTTTACTAATTGATTTATTTCAAAATGTAACGCATAAAACAATGAACAGTTTAAAAGCAAAAAAATTATGTAAGGATTACCAAACGAAGAACTACTAAGTGAAAATGAAATACATGAAACATTAAAAAAGGTTCACAACGTGCCGTGTATGTGAGAATTAAAATAAAATAAAAAAATCTATATTATATGATATGGACATTGTTCAAAAATAATTTTGTTGTGTTTTATTTGGAAAGCAAATTGTTCCCTTCAGACGAAAATTAAGGTACATTGAGGTGAGCTTTGCTTCTTGTGATTCTATAATTGAACTATCCAGAGTCCTTCAATAATATTTGACCTGAAATTATTGCCATCTGATTTTGCACAAGATTATTAAAATTCTTAATTTTCTTCACAGCAGTTCGATTAGACTGACCTAAAACATTCAAAATTGCTATAAATATGCTTGGGGAAGAAAAGAATAAGTGACCCAATTTTCGGTTGGGTATTTTTCGGATCCTGGCAGTTTGAGTTGGAAAAAAATTAATTCATTTTCCATTCATTAAAGTCCCAGAGTACGTGATTTTTAATTGATTTCTAAACTTGACTTTAAAAGATGGAAGAAAAGAATAAGTGACCCATTTTTTGGATTGGTATTTTTTGGATCCTGGCTGTTTAAGTTGCAAAAAAAATTGTTTTTTATTCTAAAATGGCTCAATCCTTTAACGTTCAATCCTCTCTCGTTTCAAGTCACTTATTAACTATCAATAACAATTTATTGTTGGAGTTTTCTGGTCAAAAAAGCTAACCTTACGGATTTCTTGAAAAATATTGCCACCTTTACGTGATTCAAACGTCTGAATGTGTCTTTTTTTGGATAATGTTAAAATTCTTAAGAGTTGTATGAAATCTCTAAAATTATTTGTCGACCATTTTATTAAATTTAAAAATATGTAAATAATTTTGGCTGCCTGCTATTGAAGCAAACGAAATTTTTTTTCAGTCAAAAACAAAGCTTAACGTCAATCATATCTAAACACATATGTACATTTGCACAGGATTTACGCATATTAAATGTAAAAGAATCTACCTAGAAGGCGAAAATTTTTCAGAAACAAAATGCAACCCATGAAGTTTCTATGCGATATTATGCACATTCGCAGGACTATTTCCCGGTCAGACTTGAAGAAGTTTATATGGACGAATAACGCTTCAATAGCGTCGATGCTCATTCTGTAAAAACTGTCATTTTCTGTGAACGTATACAAAACTCTCTTAGACATATTTGGAATAATTTTCTAGGATGACAAACATCATAAATGTGAAAAGTTTGTGAAGGTTATACTAAAAGTTTCAGTGCTTCTTTATAGAAAACCGGCCCAAGAAGCTGCAGGAGATGAAACGCTTCATAAATTGCTTGAAATTCAAAATAAGAAATAGTTGAAGATATTTTTCAGCTGTTATCGGAAGGATGTATCCAAAATTTGTAGGGCTTTCTTCCAGAATTTATTCGTTGACAGTGGTTCCACATTATCCCTTAAAAATTGTCCAATTGCGTCTAAACGTAGCTGCGCATTGATAGAACTTCATGTCAAAACAAATTGTTTTCGAACTTGCCCAGTTTTTGCAACACAAAAATAGCTTTGAAAATAATTAAAATTTAATTTCATTTCATTTCAAACGGACAACTTTATTTATCTTACTGTGGAAATTTTTCATTTCATATCTGTGAATTTCAAGCTGCTGTTAGTGTCGAAATAGTACACTCATCATATAAAACCCTTTAAAAAATTTACCTGACCTATGTACATGTTTATTTCACTGAATCCATCGTTACACACTA
Organism: Oxycera nigricornis; assembly: GCA_963942545.1. NCBI lineage: Eukaryota > Metazoa > Arthropoda > Insecta > Diptera > Stratiomyidae > Oxycera > Oxycera nigricornis. Next base: position 5,950,906 of record OZ012663.1, on the reverse strand, counting down.
CCTTAAATCTTTTTCCTTTGACTAACTAAGTCTCTGAAAAAAACATATGGAATCGAAACCAATTACAAAATATATCCAAATCGCTCTCACTCTAAAGAAGTCAGACCCACATTAGAACCAAAAAAGATCCGGAGAGCAAATTTGGATTGCTGATTGATGTTTTTTTTTCAACGTTGGGAGGTGGAAATCTTCAAAAGATACCAATCAGCTCCTGCTTCTCGGCATGCCGGATTTCCACCGACTAAAACCACCTCCGTTTCCTTCAATCACTCTCTCCATCAAAATTTAGTAATTCTCCGTATTTAAAGTTTTAGGACATAGTACTTCCCAGACGATAAGAATCGGTATAAAGGATAGTACCAAATCTGTAACTTTTAGTGTCCTTTTATTTAGATTAATAGTTCAGACTATATGTTTATGAATTATTTCCTGTTGATTACATGTTTGGTTTTGAGTTTAGTGGAGCTGATTTTACTTGTAAGTTACTGTGAAAGTTGGTCCTGAAGGAGATATTTTTTTAGTGTCGTTTTAAAGGAAGTTGAGTTCGATATGTTTTTAATTTTGTCCGGTAGTGTACATTATTTAAATGCACCATTTTAAAACGCAGGGCTAAAGTTTCAAAATTAACAACTCAAATTGCAGTCAAAAGTGACACGCTTTCTAACATTATTTATTGATACCGATGTTAGAATATATTAAAGAATATCTTGATCAACTGTTTCCAATGTATTTATTTTTATAAGTTACCACAGTTGATTTCATTCACGTGGTGTTTGGATAAAGCATAGCTCAATTATTATCATTATTTCATTTCCGAAGATTTTGTATCCGTCCGCTTACATATCCATGGCTACACAAGTATGTAGCCACTGTTATATTTCTCGCACTGTGTTCATTTTTATGCGCATAATTCTAAGCTGGAGGAACAAGTTTTTTTGCTTGTGTGGAAATGTTTTCATTTTCCGAGATAAAATATTGACTGAAAATAAACCAGCACTATGTCAATTTTTATCAAAATCTGTGCTGTAGCTTCCTTTTAATGCTAAATAAAACAAACGGAGAAACAGAAGAACCGGTAGACATACGAAAATTCCAGAAATAGTATTTTTTGTCTTTGCTGGCCTGAAGTCAATTCAGTGTACAAACTTGAACCTTTCTGTAATTGCTGCTTCAGCTTCAGATTCATAAAAAATATTTTCCCTTTTACACATGCTTTAAAAGTCATCCGAATTTTCTAGCATCGCATCCAAACAAACAAACGAAGTAAGTGAATCGACATCACACCTATGAGTCCAATCAACATCCTTTAGAATGTGTAACGAATATTAGCAATTATCAAAGTAAACTTTTCAACAACAAAATTGTGTCCACGTGCAATGGAGGTCCTTTTTCTCGCTGTCGTTGAACTTTGTCTCTTTGCCAACGAATTATGCAAACAAAACAGTTCAACCTGTGGACACCAGAATGTCCTTCTGCATTTGCTTCTATTCCAGTTCCAGCTTCACATGTCGATGGACACAAAATGGATCCTATTCAAATATCAACCAGACCGTTAATGAATTTTAATTGAAATCAGTGAGAGAGGAAGTAAGTCTGTTTAGTGACTATCCTAGTGGGCGACACAACAATTTCTGGTTGTGGGTGATGCCATTTTTGCTAAATACACTATCAATGGTCGGTAATTTCTTTGAAAACTTACCACTTGTTGGGACATTTAGCAAATTTGATTGACAAGTAATTTCAATGGATTTATTGAAACTATGAGGGTTGAGTGAAAACTTTTCGTACTCCATCTTTGCGCAGATAACAACAACTGGCATCCCTTCCAGCAAATCTCGTTAATCGGTCAGCGGGAAGGTTTAAAATTGATTGCCATATGTGTCACATTTTGATGAACGAAAAAAAAAACAGAAAGTACACACGACATCAGGCAGATGACAAAAAATGGTGAAAGCACACAGAAGCTCAGACTGAACAAAAGGACCAAGGTAATGAACTAACGATGGTATGACCGAACGAACTAAAGAGCGCAGACATTTAGGAAGTGCTAAAATACACATAATTTTCCAAGTTGCCTGTACATTTTTCTATCGCGCGTCGGTCATGACTTATGCCTATCACCACTACAGCATGAACAATACAAAGGTATCATTAGGACTAACGAACTTCGATTCAATAAGGACAAAATCACATTGCTCGGACAGTAATGATTGAGGTGCAACTAAAAGTAGAGGCATCCAAGTGGTCTTTTTCGAATGTTCATAGACAGTAAAATTTGAAATTCACGTGGCTTTGAAAGGTTCTCTGAAGTAGGTTCTCGACTTCAATCCCTTTTGCTGGAGATTTATAAATTATACAAGCTCAAACTAATAAGTCAGGAATGCCGTCAGCTTTGGAGAATTTAATTAGGGGCTGAATCTATTTTAAGATGACAAGGGTATTTGAACTAAAGTGAAAAGTCGTGAGACAATCAAGATAGTATATTTCTATATATTTTTGATTGAGTGTGAAATATTTTTGATGTTAGAAAAAACTGATAAGAAATTACTCATCAGACAGTATGCAACACTTTTACAAATCAACGCTATAAAGAAAAAAGTTGCACTTCAGGAGAAGCATTCAAAAAAATGTTTGTACTATTTTACTGAATATTGATTGTAGGCGATTTCCAGTGAGCTGACACTTTACAAAGTCTAGATAGCAGGGTTCATTGACCTCTGAAAACCTAGAAAAATTAACCACTTTAGCAATTGGTATCGCGATTTTATCCTTTGGTCATATTTGTTAGCCGTGGACATAACGTTCCCCTTTGAAATCTGCAGCAACTACTCTTCTCGAAAATTAAAACACAAAGCAACTTAGTTCCATCTTCCGGCAAACAAGCCAGCTTCATTTTCGACACAATCAGCATTTCAGATTCAGAAAAACAACCTTGTTGTAAATTCTGTGAATAATCTTCGGAAATGAAAGATTCAAGTGACGCTCCACGTGAATTATTTCCGAATTCTAAAAATATTACAATTTCACTGGCTGTTGGCTCGGTTTTGCCTGGCTTGGCTCGACTCGGCTTGGCTTCGTAATAGTGCTTTTATCTCTAATGAGAATTTTAAATGAGCTCCTCTTGTTTGCCGTTCACTATCGCATAACCACCACCGCCATCACGCCATCAACGCCGCCACAACCATGGTTCATGGTAGAAATATCATGTCTGCAGTCCCGCAAGAAATACGCAAAAGAAGAGAAGAATATCCTTGTGATTCTATGCCCGGAGATCCTGAAGTGCAGCGCTAGAGTGGTAGAATGAATGGCTCAGCAAATGCATCAAGTTTTTCTCGTAAGTGGCTGCTGCCTCGAAATATCCCAGAAAGCTTCTTTTGGCTTGTCCTCGAGCCACTCGTTTCGCTCGCGGAGCTATGGTAAGAATGGGGTGGGATTCGAGAAAAAGATAGTTGCGAATTGCAAGTAAAGAAATACATCTAGGTTTGTTAGATGAGAGATGTGTTAAATGCGCTAGATCTACTTTGAAAAAAAGTCACAGTGATTCCTTTCATTCGAAACGTAAATAACACGGTCCGAAAAATGCGTTTTGAATTAACAAGACTTAATATATGGTCATTTAAAGTTCCACGAATTGCCAGAGAACCTTGAACCTTATACTCATTGTATAGAAAGCAAGCGCATATTTAATCAATTGATCAAAAGATGGACTATGAACGACCGTCAATGCTTTTAATATTTAAGTAGTTTGTATATGGTGAGATATGTTTTGATTTTGCTGAAAGTGCATGTTATTTCGACATTAACAACAGGAAAATGCTTGAAACGTTAATTGTCCTTGAAACACGTTCCACTCAAAACCTATCAGCAAAGTGTATGCTGTGACACAAAAGCTGTACAAAAATCGAAATTTTTTTGCGATAAAATGAAACCCCGTCTGTTCCTGGTGTAATATTTGGCACCATTTGATTATTTTTTATGGTTTATAAATGTTTTTCATTTAAAAATTTGCAAATAATTGATACACTTAAGTAAAACATACCTTTTCGCGGGGTGGCACAAACAAATTTTGATCGGAGAATTGCTGGATGTCATAACACGAAGAAGTCTTGGACCTTCAAGGAAATTTCTACACGCAAAAAAATGAAATTCAAGTTGAGTCTATCACCTTCAACTAAGCTGATAGACGTTACTTTTAATTTTCTATAATATTCCTCAGCCGGCGTTCACTTTAATTATAATATATATGAAAGGCTCTGAATGTTGGGGTGTCGATTTTGAGGAACTTTTCAGTGGTATGAATGTTCTCCTATTCCAGAGAAAAAAATTATGTTGGGATCATTTGTATTATGGGCACTGCCTTTATTTACCTTCATTTGTATTTCTTTTCCGATCTGCCACTCAACTTCCACGATAAATTTTAAAACTAAGGAGAGATAAGACAAGCATTTAGAAATAATTCGTCTACATCCTTGAACAGACCTTCAAATCTAGTCGACACCCATCGCATCCCTGTATCTTTCATTGCAACTGCATAAACTTCAACTCAGTCAAGTCAAACACAAAGTGGAACTATCCTTTCTTTGATTCCCACATCCCCTAAACACTCTTAACACTTGGCGCCCTCACACAGCGCAGATGATGGAAATATGCGGGTAGTGTATTGTGGTAAGTTCTTCACCTCACGATACTTCACCTACCGCACGGTAAACAGCTCCAGCTTCAGAGTCAGTCAAATGGGTCAAGCAGGTGATGGAGTGCACGGATCCCATGAAGTGCATGAATAGATTCTTACGTTGGTCTCGTTCTTGTCATACCACCACAACCACCCGCACAATACGCCCCTCTTCTCGAAGGGAGGCTAGAAGGCCATCTCCGAATTGTGCCACTGTGCAACTGAAAACTGTAGATATCATCTACCCACGAGCTTCAGCTTCAGCTGCAGTTTGGCTAGTGTGGAAAACTTTAAATAATCCTAATCCGATTTAATTTATTTTGAAAGAGCTGCAACACTAGACGAAGGTAATTAATTTGCAGTGATAGTAGCTGAACGGAATAAATTTTTCACCACTTTTATGTAAGTCAGCTGTTGGAGTGGCAAGGGATGAGAGCTGGCTACCCGATTGTGGCAGATTAAAATGCAATAAAACCTGAAAAATTGCTGAGGTTTCGAGAGTGCTTCTCAAATTCAAAGGATTTAAATGTTGCCTGTATCGCTAAGTGAGTTAGATACTGGAATCGTTTTGATCACTTCTAGTTACCCACGAAAGTTGAGTGGATGGCAAAATTGAGCAAGTGGGCGGGGGTGGATTCAATATGCAAGAACTTTAAACGTTATGAATATCGTGGATCAAAAAGCAAAGATATAAATTCACAATCTGGCTACAATAATTTATACATAGTTCGCCATAGTGTTAAGCCATTGGGTTAAAGTTACTGCATACCCAATTATAATATATTTGATCATCCCCAAGAAAAGGAATTCGAATGCTGTTTCTCTCTACTACTAAATTCAATAATTATCACCTTTTTAAATCAGTTTGATGTAATATTGTGACAATGAAAGAAATCATACGTATGACTTCACCAAAGCGTAAGAAAGATGATTACACAGTGCATAAAGATTCAAACATATTTACAAATACTTCTGGACTTTAATTTCACTTAACAACTTACTTAGTATATTTTTGTTATGAAATATGTCTAACAAAAATTGTCCTATAAAAATTCATCCACCAAGAAATCCACAAAGTTCAAAATAAATTTATAAACTGTTAAAACAGTTAAAATAGCTCTAAGAAGCTTTTTTCTTGAATTTTTACCTGAAATTTCCACTTTATAAAACTGCTCAACATAAAAACATTTGCATAAAAAATCTTAACTGCGCAACAAAATTTTCAGAATACATTTTTTGGTAAAATCTTGCAAACCATTTTCACGTAAGTAAAGTGAAACAGTTTTATCAATGCATTTCCACGCATAATTTTTTTAAATAAATTCTGCTTAAAGATCTTCAGTCAAACAAAATTTTCTTAGAATAATAAATGTTTGTTACCTACTTTTACTGCAAAATTAATCATGGAGAATATTTTTCGTTTTTGGAATTTCTAAGATGAACAATTGATATTTTGCTTTTGTGGCAAATGTGAAACGCTTTTTTTTATTTTTGAGAATACAACGAACAAACAGTCTTGATTCAAGGAAAAACTTGCTCCTGAATATTGTTTTCTTCTTATCAGCCGCGAGTGCGGATTGGACCAGACTAAATTTTTCAATTGAAATTTAAATGCAATCTCAGGAATTCAATTCTTTATTCCATCGAATGAAAATATCAAGTACCAAGTGTGCTGCCATTCACGGGGAACAGCAGGAACAGGAAAACTCTTTGGCAATGTCAGCTTCCTAGAAGTTTCCTAGCTGCATTGCTAAATGGCAATTTAGTTTGGCAGTTGCCCGGGTGGTATATCTGACTGTGTGTTCTGGATGGAACCCATTCCTTTCACTCTATATGGAGTTCAGCCCAGTAGACCCATCTAAATTGTGTAAAGGAATCGTTCTCAGTTATAAACTAATTACTTCGTGGACTTCCAGAGAACAAATAACATTTATATCAATTAATTACGTTCCGCCACAATCAAAGTTTTCCCCGGATCGAAGTGGACGACCGTTGGTGTGCAGAACAGTTTCCTTGTGCTGCAAAAACAACTTTGGAAAAGTGTTTCCTTTGAATCCGATAGTGGTTCTAGGAGTTCACTAGTCTGGTCGACCGAGAGTACAACAAAAATTGTTCCTCAACATCTTGACCAGCTTTCGCTCGAATATCTTCCCTTTAAATCTCTCATTTGCCCTGGCAACTGATGAAAGGACGAACGCTTCAGCTTTCAAGATGTACTCCTTATGCACACTGCAATTACGAAAGGAGAGTCGAAATGTTGCAGAAAACCAAGTCAAGAGTGGACTTATAATTGGGTTCGTGCTTCAGACGTTGCATGTTTGTGCGTAAAAAATATCCTTCGTGTAGTAAAAAAAAACGAAGAAAAGTATTCCTGAGAATTCTTTTCGAAGATAGTTTCTTTGACTGGCGCGAGCACAGCTGTAAAGTTGATTGTTTGCTGATGCACTTGAATCAAACAGTAATTACAGCCTGACAACTATTAAAATGAAACTCCGCAAGACTTGCCTTTCAATGAGCACGTTCACTATTTCTTCGGAATTTATCGTCAATTAAGTGGCAGGACTTGTGTCCTGCATCTAAACCCATGTATTTGTTGTTCATAATTTCCATGTCGTGTTGAAAACCAAACGACACTTGGACATTTCCCACTTTCCGATTCACGATCCGTTCACGGGAACCCTTCAATCATCAACAAATCCTTTGACACTGATTAAATCCACTTTCAGCCAAACTTGTGGAAGTGGGCCAATGTTCATTGTAAATTCTGTCGTCGAATTAAAATCGTTGTCATGCGAATGATGATGAAGTGTTCCATTACGTGAACTTTGCAAGCTCCAGCACTAGCGAAGGCGAGCAAGGACGAAATATGTTCGAGTAGAGTTAACAGGTAACTAAATGTCTTTCAAATGTACTATGGAAAAAGATGTGAGCTCTTAAGTTTGTGGATGCCTTCAATTGTTTCTCATCATGAATCTTTTAGAGAAAGATCGATTCAGATAAATGCGAGTTGACCTGATCCTTTGCCAGCTGATGGAATATTATGCTAGACATTCATAGCATAGTCTGAAAAGTTTCTGGCCTAACAAATAAACAAGGAATTTTTCCTTAAAAATTTAGTTTTATTTTTCAAACTAGTCTTCTACTAAGTCCATACATTTTTTCCAACGCTCTTCTAACTTTTTTAACCCTTCCAAATAATTGTTTCCGTCTTTCTCAGCAAAATAGGTCTTGTACATATGCACGAGTTTTTGTCTAAAAGGCGTCTTTAACAATACTGAATAGATCAAGGTGACATTTTTAATACATTCTTTTATTGCAAAATAGTTGTTCCTTTTCATTTCTTCGATTTTAACTAGTTGAATCTTAACCTTTTGAGCCGCTTTATCATTTAGTTTATATAGGAATTATTTATTAAAATTGTAATGATTTTCGTAACGGCACGGGAAATGGAAGTAAAAGTTCTGGTTGGAGAATGATAAGGATCTCCAGCAACAGTTTTTGTCTAGGAGAGGAACAATTTCAGGAATGCGAAAACTGCGCCGCAATCATGATGGCATAGAGCATTCAGCCCTATTTGGGCTGGAAATATCTCTTATGTAGATATTTGACGAAATCAAAAAACTATGCTGCGAGTCTCACGTCTGGGCACAGGCTAACTTGGTTACTTATAAAAAAAATGATGGATCAATAATGAATGGAAAAATTGACTGTAGCATTTTCTCCGAACAGTTAGGCCTGAAACTATCATTCCGGTTACCAAATCACTGCAGTGTTTTTCAGGCAGCAGTCATTGCAATACACAAGACAGTGGACTGGTTGAGAAATCAGAAAATTTCCATAAGAAATCTCAACATTTTCTCCAACAGTCAAGCTGCTATCCAATCATTATCCAAAGTGTATACCTCATCCAAAATTGTAATGGAATGTCGCAAACAACTTTCCAAGATTTCTGCCGCAGCTGCAGATCGAAGCAGGAGGAAGAAACGATCAAACATTTTCTGTATAGATGCCCAGCATTATCCACGAAACGCATGCATAATTTAGGCTGGCATTTCCTTGATAGCCTCACGGAACTAGCCAGTTTAAATATTGGCTGCAAAGCCGGCTTTATACGAGAATCTTAATAGCTCTCATCATCTCACCGATTCTAGTGCCGTCCTTATCTTTTTGTTGTATCACAATGTACCTATCGTGGCCTAAATGAGCCACCATTTTTGATAAAGCAGGCTGCCACTACAACCAACCAACTAGTTTTAAAATACTTGAGTAATACTACTACTTGCACCCTATCATAAATCCTTGTTCAAGTTCAATGTTATGTCTTTCACCAGATAAATTAACTTTGATTGTATGGTATTCGTTTTTTGTTTATCTCGAGAAAGTAAGTATGGCATACTTATGGCAATAAAAGTCACCGAAAATCCTCTTGACAAAAACTAACAGCTTTCTTCAAAAAATTAATATATTTCAAAAATTCTTCGCTATTTTTTTCAAAGTTGTTTTACTAATTTAAACGATGGCCCCTAGATACAAAGAAGAATCATATAAAACTGTGATACGTGACTTGCTGTTTGTCCTTGAGATACTTTATAATTTATTTTAAAATTTTAGTAGTTTTGTTATATGTTTATTTTAAATTTTCTGTGAAATGGGAGTTCGATTATTGACGTGTTCATGATTATATTATAATATTATTATGTTTATAAAAGCATATCATCACTAGCTTAAATCATAAACGCAATCAAAAATGTACCATCACAATATACGTTTCTCGTCTTTTAATTCACCCGTCATTTTTAAAAAAATCCAATATCGATATGAATGAAATTAAATTTCGATTCAAATTCATAATTTACAATTAAAACTGATCACCCACACACAACTACTCATACACATGCTAGTCAAATTCCATAAGCCGTCGTGGTATTTTATTGTTATCGTATGCAAGCTTATTACATTAATGTGTCAGAGTGTTGAAAGCCCAACTAAAAGCATAGCTAATGAAAATTGTTTTAATTAGAATAATAATTAATTACCAAAATCGACCGCAAAGCAACTTGGTACTTTCACTTCCTCCATTCCGGCCAAGACCGTCATCCGTCTCTCTCCGCTGCGCATTATTGCCGTGAAAGGATAGAAGTACGTATGTTGGCAGGATACATATGTGAACCTGAGTGTATAAATCGTTTCCTCGATCTATTATAATAATACACTCACGGTTGGTATTAAAATGAATAGTACTCTGCAGGATATATTATGCTTACGTAGCAATATCTCAACAGGATTTGTGGTGCTGCGTTCGGGCTAAGGCGTGTTGCTCAAGAAGGATCAAATAGGGGAGTCAAAGCTTGGTTTTTGGAAGTACAATAGGTGTTATGAAATCATGCATATCTGCTACTTATCTTCGGTCGTTTTTTAAACTTTAGATATTTAAAGCGAAATGAATTCAAATTCGAGCCAACAATCTTCGCTTTTAAAGGACTTCTGCTGCTTTAAAAATTTATTATTCTAATCAACACTTCCACTCACCCAGTTTGTTTAATTTTTTATTGAAATTTACAAAAAGATAAGGATATTTTTCAAGCTAAGCACAGTAATTCTATTGCAAGTTAAAAAGTTCAGCATTTATTTTGATGATATCTTCGACAACTTTTGAGTTCTTCAACAACAAATGCATCCGAACAAAATCGGCTGCTTTCTGTTCTAACCATAACTAGGCAATTATTTTTCAACAAAATTTTTTCGCATTTTCAATACACCTGAACCATTTATATTAACAAATCGCAATTGAGTCTAAGCATTCATGTTTGAGGGATTTTTATACCACATCCACTTTTTCCAAAGCAGTGAATTGATGTTTGGAGTTCAAAGTTATTGGCGACAAGAGACTCGCAGAGTATTTTAATTTATTAATTTCATAGTCACCCAAGAAATGAGGTAAAAGGTTAAATCCAGTTCTTTAAGAGCTCGTTGGAAAAAAGAATTCTTTGATCACAAGACATTTGCTTGCTGGGCATTACAGAAATCGTCAGAGTCTCGATGTTATCCTCATGGATAAGAAGATGATCACATGATGATATTAAAGGAACTTCAGCTGAACTACAGCCTCTCCCCCTCCCCTACACACGCATCCACCTACGGGATGAGTTTGCTCATTTGGATGTTACCATCGTCATTGATGATAATGACGGCAATGGTGCCGAAGCTCATTATGGGTGCTACCATCTTATTTTGGTTGGGAAACTTCGGCAAACTTCCTATTGCTTCCGTTCATTGCTGAGACTGCTTGTGCTACCTTGGTCGGATCCGTTCATGTAAGCCATTATAATATCCAAAGTACACATGAAAATGATGACACCTAGAGGAAGTGAAAGTTTTGTTGGTCCTAACCATCTCGCATTTTCGCCGCACTCCAGAAGGATTTAGGAGACTTGCATAATGTGTGTATCTTAACTGACTTGCCGCTTTGTCCCCGTGCTACATTTACTATCTAGACATAAATCGGTGGTAGTCAAGTGTGTCTGTATGTTTGGCGTTCGTTAAGCGCAGCAGGATTCAGATAGTCGTTATGTAGCTGGGACGGAAGATAGGTGAGTTCCGTTTGTATAGTATTATCGTAGTTTAAGGGATTCCTGTAATCCCATCTTGGGCTCGCTACGAGACATCACACCTCTCTGAAGCGACCGCATTTCGGGGGTAGTTTTTGTGCGGCATAATGGAGCGGGTTTGCTATTAGCATGAATGACAGGTTAATGGAAATGGGCGTCACACTTTGTGATTTTGGTTTCAGTTATACATACAGCAAAATTTCATATCACTAGAAAGTTTCAGGTTTCGAAGCACAGTTCAGAATTTGCAAATCACAATTGAGGCAAGCTAAGGACAGATATGAATTGCTACTTAGTCAAGTGATAAAGGAAAATGTATGTGAAACCTGAAAGAAGATTGGTTTGATGAAATGCCTTCGAAACAGGCTGGAAAGGAAAATGCGGAAACGATCTCGATAGTATAAAATTGAGTAGAGCGAAATGGACTTATAACTAAGGCGTCTAACCTTTTATGTGGGGAACTTAATTAGAAAGGTTATTCCGAAAATGCTTTTCCAGCTACTACACGATGTTCTTTTCCTTTTTGCGTAAGCTAACTGCAAAAGTTCAAGGAAATGCGGCACCAGCATCAGTTCATTCCAGATTCAATGTAGAAATTTACGTCTTTTTCGACAGTTTGTACACTAACTGTAAAGAAAAGCAATCAAACTAATAAATTAATGAAGATTAGTTTCAAATTTATGTTCAACAGAAGAAAGAAAGCATATTATTTTTATGCATACGGATGACCAGTGCTTCCAAATTTCACTCGTGACATGTCGAGTATTTAATGTTGCATAGGCATGTTGAAAGTTTTTGCTCTGGATAAAGTGGTTATCATTGAAATTCTCTAGTCCCTATTTGAGTTTTACAACAATAAATGCATACTTTTTGTTAAAATATTAATTGTTCAAATATTGAGTCAATATCATTCATCAATTAGCCGGAAACATTATTCGCGTAGTTCTCAAGTAATATACCCAGGATTTTTTTAGTTTTATTTTTGGGTTTCATAAAGTCAGCCATCGGTTGGATTTTTCAAATTGTTATTAAAATTGCATTACTCAATATTTTCAAATGATTGCTGCTGTATTGATGAGAGTATGCCTTATGACTGATGATGAAGTTCCAGTTTTATGGCTTACCACTTGCTTGGCACTAAGTCATTATTTTAGCTCAAATTTGTAGGCCATTTTTAACTGCTTGTGTTCCTATTTCTCGAATATTCTTATGAATTTTTACCTCTTCTACGTGAACTGCTTTTGATGTGATGATGATGGGTCTGTTCTTAATATTTTGCCTTTAAGTTAATTAAAGGGGGCCAAATTGTATCTGCACGCTGAGAAGGCAACATCAACATCAAAATGTATTCTAAAATTTTAAATAATTTCTACAGCACAGCCTTCACTTTGAAAACAAAATTCTAAATTTTCTAGCGCTGTTTCTACATAAAACGATTTACTTTTTATTTGTCAAATAATAATGTCAAAATAACATATGCTAGAAAATTTATTTTCGGTACATAAAATTTTCTTGAAAAGTTCCAAAAACTTTTGAATAAGATGTATACTCTTCTGTTCATGTATTTCTTAGTTTTATTGATTTGTTCGGGCAAATGATTCGGTTATTCACATATTTTAAATGAGCCTGAGTTAAAGACAAATAAACCGTTTATGCATTCTACATGAAATGATCCAACACTTAAAGACTATACAAAATGATCCGTGAAAAATCGCTTTAAAACCAAATACAAATAGTCGAAAAACTTTCAACCCTTTTCTTTTTCATCTCCCTAGACATGTTTTTACCGGCCATCGCTCCTTAGCTGTCCTGAAATTCAAGTGAATACTCCATCGTTCCTCCCGCCCAAGTAACATTCGTAGTATCCTTTCGATGGTTGCCTTATGGCTAACTCCAAAATTCATTGCAATTTCAGGTTTTCATGTCAAAATGAGTTATTTATCGAGAAATCATCTGCCGTTCGTTTCCAACCAAGACGGCAGAAGGCGGGCTCCCTTTACATTTAAACACCCAAATACTGACGCTGTCTAGAGATGTGTGGTCATACCCAGTTAACAGGCTCGTCCTTTATCGCTCGAACGGAACCAGTTTGCAGGATACTGCTACTACATCATACTTCCATTCATTTCACCTGATTTCTTGTACGTGCGGTCGCTCGAAACACGTTGGATGCAAAATAAATCGCCGCAAAAAGGTATGCACGAGAAATCTGCTGCGAAGCTCAGCCAAGATGAATTTGGGTTTTCTAACTTGTTTTCAAGTATGTTGACTATCCCGATTGGATGTGTTCCGCATTTTACAAGATGCTCGGATAGTTTCTCGATACCGTTTAAGTATCGCCTGCCGAGCCTGTGAAATTTTCCAGCAGTGCGAGCATAACCATCACAAGTCCTGGAGCCTTCGATACTTCAAACCATCCAGACTAACCTTACACTACTCGGGGAGCTGAAGGCTTTCGGCCAACCATATTTTTCCTTTCTTGAGTATCACCGTCACCGTTTGATAAGGGTCTTTCGATTTATGTTAATTTTATTAATTTATTGGATTTTGAGGTGCTTTTCAAAGATATATCTAAGAGAAATATGTTTGTGTGGTTCTTTTTCCATTTGACTGCCGTTTCGGGAATTTATGCCTCGGGATAAAGTTTATTTGTTGTGAAATTTCCGAAAAAGGATACACATGTATTAGAGTTTGTAGGCTTGCTAAACGAACATAAGATACAAACTAACCGAAAATTCAACGTCTAATAAATCATTGACCTAGAAAACAAAACGTTGAAAGGTTAAAAACGTATATATGTTGGCCATAACGATTCGTTGATTCCTTCATTCGTTGAAATGGTTCTTTAAGAAATTCTGATCGTATATTACAAAAATTTAAAGATATGTGTGCCTTAAAGATGAACGAAGCTTCATGTTTGTGAACTGTGAAGGGTTATTTTTTTATTTGAATTCAACAAAGGTTTAAATTGAGCATCATTAAAATTAACTATCTCCAAAACTGAAACTTGTATCAACATTTATCAAAGATTGGTAAATTTTGGAGTTAATTCACTGCATTCAAACGTACATTTTTAGGATAAACAATCCAAAAAACGATAAGTGCGAAATGAATAGTTGGCACACCCGAACTCAGCATATTGACTCGGTTTTTAGGGATGGCTTTCTCCAGACTTAATAGCGTTTCATGTAGCTGCCATACTACCTCAGCTCAGCTATACCACGCCATACAAGCAACGCACTATTTCGAACGTTCATAAATCACGGAAATCCATTTGCCGCACCTTGCCCCTGAATTATCTGATTTTTTTTGGAAGCTCCTTTCTATTAACTGATTGACTACTGACACAACACTATTAACTGCTTGAAAGTAAAAGGAAGGACGAAATCCGATAATTGATTTCCATCGTGATGGCCGCCTTCATTTATTTACTCCTCCATCTGCACTGCATAGGAAACATGCACGCCTCCCTGCCCTTCTCATTTGAGTTAGTTATATCCTAGTTCGTAGTCGGGTCCTTATTCTGATTCAAAAACAGTAAGCAAACGCATCATTGTATCAGCACCTGATTATATCAAATTCGTGATTTAATGAAGGATAACAAATTTAATATCCGAATCGGATTTTTCATTCTGGAACAAGTCGAAGGATGCGGCTGTGTATTTACCATATTGCTCCCAGAAATAAATTCGTCCGAGGAGAACAACAAAAATGATATATTAACTTCCTCGTCTGCTTACTTTTCTGATGAAATTTCAATCATCGCGTGTGTGCCTTAAATCTCGTTACCCTTTGACATATTTGTCGAGTTGATGAACACTGGAGGGTGATGTGAGAATTATTCTTAAGAAACGCTAAGGAACGCTAAGAAACGCTAAGGATCGAGTGCGATGACAAAGGAACTCCACGAATTTTTCTACTGTGTACATACACATTTGACGTCGTGCCAGAGGAGTTATGAATGAGCAAAGCATTTCTCTCCATATTTTCCTGCGAGTGCAAACACAATACAAAAAAGGTCCTGCATATCAGGCAAAGTTACCTGTTCGCTACGATTTGAGCATCCCAAGAACAAAAAAACTGAAGCTTATCCTGGTGCTGATGTTGATGCTGAAACGGTTGGTGTGTGAGCAAAGATTTGTATGGCACTTTAAAATTTTATCTCAACATTCATCCCCAAAGCAAACCCTGGTGGCACATAAGGTTAAATATTTTAATGCATGTGAATATGTTATTGTTTCCAACGTTGTTCGTCGGTTCGTTGATTTGTTCGTATTATGTCGTACACGCTCCTTTATCCACCATCGTTCGTTGTCCTTGGTCTACTGCACCCTCGCTCCCAAGCAAATGTACAAAAGAGCTTAGAAAAAAAAATTTCATTGCACTCCGAATATTTCTCACCCGCATTTTTGGGGCAGAGCTTTGTTTCAATATTGACTGCAAAATAAAAAATCGCGGTAAAAGGAGTAGAGATTTGCAAGAATTTTCTCTTGTATATATGCATCTTTGCCTATTTATACTATGCATAAAAAATATTATGCCTGCAAATATCATCAAACTTCAAAACGTGTCCAATTCATTCGAAGCGATTTTTAAAAGGGAAAATTATGAATTTATTAATCGAAAATGTGAATTAATATAAAAAAATAATAAATTGTTTTGAGGTGAATACATTTCAGAAATAACGTTCATAAATAATTTTCAAAAAATAATAATAAATAAGTACTTATGTGTATTTTCGGCAACTCATCGTTAATGACGGTAGTTCAGTTTCAACTTTAATAACATGTCAAAATATTTTATGCACGTACAAAATCAGGCAAGTTATCACAGCAGCAAAATTGTTATTTCATCAGCTTTCCTCCCACCATAATTGCAGCTTCCATGTTCTTAGTCGCAAGTAGAAGAACACATCAGCCTTCAAATCTATTTTTTAAGTAATGCGCTTCAGTCAACATCCTTTCACTATTTCATCTTGAATATTTCTACACCAAATTCACTTTCAATCGAGTCCTTCTCTATTTCAGCATCCAAGACAGGTAAAAAATTAAAGCGCACTCGAAAAAGGACGAACAGAAATGTTCAAGGAAAAACAAAAACAATTCAAATCGAAATTCTAAATATCAAAAAAAAAATACCAACGACACAAAAGTCGTCAGCTTTTCCACCTGCATCTTTTGCATGAAATTTTTATTTCAATATTGTAGTACCCATCTCGTGTACCAGCTATTCCCCGAGTCATGTTACGAAAGAATTATCTTAGCAAATTGGTATTTCTTCTTCATCGTCTCAACAACAAAACAAAGAGTCCCACCTTCTGATATTTTCTTTTTTAAAAAATTTGGCTCACAAGGATAACGGCAAAGGCACAAGGACTATCTTTAGACGTGGAAAAATTCAATGCCCAAGCTTATGCAAAATAATACTGCAAACAAAATAAAAAAAGAAGAAAAAATATACTCCGATTTGCCAGGCAGGTCTTTCCGCCTCTGAAGCTATCTTTCTGTCTTGTGTCCTGTCGGAGTGTTATAGCCCGCCGGGGTAGGATATTTCTTGTTTAATTCTGGAATGCCAGCTCTCACACGACGTACAAGAAGCTGGTATGAAATACCTTAAATATTTGATGGATTTTTACAGTCAAAACGAATTGAATATTTGGATAAACGTGTCCGCTGGCGTTTCCTTATTTAGATGTTTAGACAAGCGTAGATATCGTCAAGTCGATGTCCTGAAGTATCTTTACATCGTTGAGAATTGGAATGGCGAATTGTTTTTAAAGAGGGAATTGCTATGCATGAGAGGTGAGGAGTTTTGCGAAATTTCGTTCGAATAATTCAAGATAACCTTGAAACTGTAGTAAGCTTCAGCATCTTTTCATTAAAAGTATAGCTAATAGGAATAGGGTATATGAAACTACAAATGCCCTCTATTATAACAATACAATTAATGTTAATCGCAAACCATGTTTTTTAATTCAAATTAATTTGTCCCCCACATATACGACTGCTCTTTTATTATATATAACATAGCAGGCAATATAAGATTGTGTTACTTGAATATTTCATGACCGAATTTTATCAAGTCACCCTGTAATTCATCTGAAGTGTACCCACATTCTGTACTCTGGTGGTAGTGAACATGAATTTCAAGGTGCATTTAGTCCACTTAATTCGACACACAACTCAACTAATTAAACAAAACACTGATCTATTCTAAATGTACAACATGTTGATTAACTTCACCCAGATAAAGGTGTCATGAAATCTAGAAGGATCACCAAACAGGCATCACAACCAATCTCCCCTTCATCCTTCCATCGTTACTAGCCATCAGTATCCTCTGCAGCATCGTCACGACCATCATCATTAACATCATGTTGGTTGTCGTTCTTGTCGTTGTCCTTTATCCTCGTATGGTATATTATAGAAAGTCAGAGTCATCAAGTGACTCACAACAGCCAACCATAAAGCGTTCGGTAGCGAGGGTCCTGAACACGACAAACCCTCTTGCAAGCCAGTACGGAATGTCTTTAGCATGTGCACTTAGGACTTTCCGCGTCATCCAAGTCCTGTTCCTTGTGGAGCACATAAAAAACGTTAAACCTCAAAGCACACATATATTTGTGTTCGTCTTCAATCTTTTTGATGCAAAGCAAAGAAGGGCCAACCCCACGAATATCCTTTCTGAATGACATGTAGCGGAGAAGCACCATCTTGGCCGGGAAGCATGTTCCGAAATTTATTCCATCTCTGCAATGAGTACATCAAAGCTGTCCAATCATTTTGGCCAATGGCTGCCATCCACTTTTGAAGCAGCACTTAGTATTTCAAGTTCACATTCATGTTCTTTTTGCAAGGCAATAAACCTTACAATCAAAGATTGATGCAAACTCGCGACTTTCCCATACTCACATGACTTGGCAAACTGGAACAACATGTACTTTTTGCCTAAATCCATCTAGTGTTGAAGTCCCCTTTGCAGCATACTGTTTGGCGTTTCCTTCCCCGGTTAGGAAGGAACATCTTCAAAGTGGTTTAGAAGTGGCGAAACGTGACACGGGAATGCATCTGTTAAGTTGCAAAATTCCCCAACCAAAAGTGTAATTACATGCAATTCGCTTCTTTGCCAGCAGCAGCAGGAAACAGTGCGAGAAAGGATTCAACAACGGCAGAGTTTTGAATAGCAATGTTTTCGTTCGTGACAACACAAATATGTCCTTCGCCCGAGAGACGGAGCCTCCGCAACTCAAAAGACAAGTGCTTGGCATTTCCTTAGTTTTGGTAAATTATCATTCGATTGAAAGTCATGCTAGTGAAATTTTCGTATGTAGACCGCATTCGTTCAAGCTTCAATGGAAATTGCGCTACGTGGCTTACATGAAAATGCCAATCGACCATAATAATCGCACTTATACATATACAATTCCTCATTTCGTCTAACAAGAACTTTTGCTTGCGGCTGAAACGAAATAGAATCTAAATATAACAACAACAAAACAAATGATGGGGCTTACAAGAGTTTCAAAACGTTTTTCTTGTTTGATTTTAAAAAAATCCTTGACCATTCAAGGGAGTAGTACCGGTTAGAATGCTAAAAAACAGCTTAATTTTCAATATTTTCTTTCAGCTCCATTATGGTATATAAATTCTAAAATTTGCATGGGTAAAACACACATTTTATAGATTGCAAAAAAAATTGGTTTTTTCTACTAATTTATAGAGGGCGCCAAAGTTGATGTCTCGGAAAATGCCTTGTACAACTGCGGACAGATAATCTCAGGAATGAAAAATTTAAAATGAAAAAAACCAAACCGCATTTCGAAGAGGAATGTTTTCTACGTGGTAATCTACCACTATATTTCCAAAAAATTATCAAAAAAGTAACGGTTATTTGAATTTTTTTATTCGAGAAATCCCTTTTTTTCACTTTGTTTCGTTTGCCAAATTTTTTTTGGATAAATTTTTGCTTAAATTGTGGTAGATGACCACACAAAATACTTGAATAAAGTAGCACACCAAATTTGATTTAAATCGGTTCGGCCAATCCGGAGAATAATTGTCGGCAGTTGGAAAAACGTCATTTCGAGAAAAACGCATTTAAAGTTTCGATTACCGAAAATATCGCTTACAAAGCGAAAAAGGCGTGCGCGCTCAAACTGCCGTATTTTCTTTATTTTTGGAAATATCTGAATAAGAGACGTGAGACGTGAGACGTGATTTTTGAAGGTACAATAAATTGAAAAATGAAAATTTGATTTTTCAAAATTATAACCGGTACAACAACCTAAAAAGCATTCTCATTTTAATTTCTGTATTATGAAAAACATATCCCAGATTCCGTAGGTAATATTTCCTAATTTGATGTCCCCAAAATTTTGAACACTTAAAGTAACTTCTTAAGTTTGCTTTCAATCAGCTTGTCCGATAAAGATTGAAGATACTTTTTTCGATTAAGACCGTCTATGAAATTAAACTGTCCTCGATACTCAAAAAAATATTCTGATGTAATCTGCTCGGCAGTTATAAACCGCCAATGGTCTTCATCACTCAATTTGGGTTGAAACACTTTTGAGTAATATGCCAATAAATGCCCTGATGTGAAGTAGGACACAGTACGTTCTTAATAATTTTTCTAGCCTACTTTTCACATGGAACACAAACATCCTTAGATTGGCTCGGTTCATTTGTCACGCACTCATGTATCCAGTGCAAGAACATGACATCGATTCCTTCCTCCATCCAAAGTAGCAACATACTGATAACAATTCAATTTCAATCTGTGGTTTGCAGATACCTATCGGGTGAATTCCTTCTATTATCTCGCCTCTACTCTACTCTGAAACATATCTTATCACACCCCACGTACATATGCAGTGGCTTGCCGATTAACAATAGATAGGGGGTGGCGAATCAGACCCTATTCAGAGCTACACACTATACTGATTCACCGACGTTGTATCGATATCGTAAAAAACAAAGTACTCTCCGATAAGGAGCGAAATGTGCAAGGACAATACGGTGAAAATGTTCTGCTACTCGATTGTGTGAAGGACAATCTACGATGTTGAAGAAATCAATGACACAACATTTTTTGTCGTAAATTTCACCAGCTCTGGGTTCAATTACGCAGCAAATAGCAATAAACGTCAAAGTATTATAGTCAAAGAAAAAGTACATAAAATGACTAACAAAAGAGGAAGATTGTGAACGCTGCCAACCCAGCTGGAAAAAATCCAAATATTTGAAGAATATTTGAAACTGCGTGCAGCTACGGTTTTGATTTTGTCTAAAAAAATTATTAAGATCAAGTATTTACTATTCTTGATATTATTGGAGCTTATACGTTATTTTTATCTACCATGTGAATATCAGATTTGTATTCATATCAGTCGAAATTTTATTTTCATGCTGATTGTTTCTACAATGTGCAGAATAAAATTCCTCTTAGATGTCAGTACTTCAAGTCATTAGAGAGGTTCTGTAAATTTATTTGAGCCAAAATTAATTAACAAGGCCCAAAAGAATACCATGCTAACTACAATAGTTGAAGCTGAAGTAAATATGTTCATTCCACGTGAAAACCGTTCACATTCTTCCCAAACGAAGTTAGACTACTCAAAACCTTTCAATCATATCATCACGAGAATCAAGCAAATAATGTTCTCAAAACAATTTCCAAAAAAACATTCAAAAGTAACACTATTTCATACATTCCCCATTTATTCCTACTGGCTTCCTTGCGACTTCTGAATGAATAGTATTGCCAACAACAATAAACCATTGGCACGTTGACTCTATGAAAAGTTCCATTCGATGGCTGTTGCCTGAATAGCGCAGAAATTCAATGTATTAGCAGCAGAGGTCTCAACGAAATTAACTTTATTGCTTCGTTCTAATTGAATTAGTCGCAAACCGTTATTACTTTCACTTCGAAATGAGCGTCTGCACACTGTAAGTATGGTAAGCTGAAAGAGATTTTCAGAACGGGATATAAAAAGGATGGGTCGCCGATTGATTGTACACCATCGACACAATGTGCCATCATTGAATGAGAAAAGGATGCCCACGCCATTTCTCTGGAGATTATGATATTCAACGGAATCCTTATAGTTTCGTAGTGGTGCTTGTAAGATGGGTTTCTGAATTTTAGTTGTTTCGATTCGATTCACGGAAGCTATTTTCGCATATTTTGTAGAGAGTATGGTTAAATCAGCATCGAAAATTTTTGCGCTTTCACTAGCTAACGTATTTTAACAAGTATAAGTATCTTGTATACCTTGTATTGGAAAATAATTGAAACTTAAAACAGCACTGAAAACGGGCTTGTCTCTTTTTTACGCACTCCTGGATTTGCACTTCAAAGAGAAATCTAGTTCAGTGATATTAATTTTGCCAAGTACCTATCTAAAGTATATATTCGTCGAATATAGCAGCTTTTAATAAAGCTATTTAACCTCCCACATAAAACTCTAGGTCCATATCCATTACAATCTGTTTTCACTTAATGAGTTTTACTTTCATATTATTAAACATCGTGTCTTTAAAGATTTATTCTAACATAATCTATCAAAAAAAATCTACTTTTTCAATATTTGAAGGTGCCATGTCCTCTTAATATCTCCACCGCTAGTCACCCATCCTTATCGTCGTCTCTTACAAATTTACAAAAATACAGAAATTTCCCAGAATGTAAGAACACATTTTTTTAATTTTATTATTTGATTGAAAATTTTCAAAATAAATTTCTACCCTCAAAATTCTTTCGAATAACTAAAAATATACGTTATCGTTCGTTTTTCGCCCCATTTTTAACATTATCTCTCAATCCTACTTCGAAAAAAATTTACCTTTATAATACGTGTCAACTTTTAAAAAATATTTTCAGTATTATTAATTGTTCCAACTTTTATCAAAAAAAATTATCGTTAACGCTCGCTTCAACTTTGCAAAGAAAATTTTACAATTTTCGTTCTTTGCGATATTTATAGCAATGATTTAAATTGTGACAATGTCTTGAAAATACTCTATGAACTAGTTTATTCTGGGAAATTTCATGATAACATGTATAAATTTATTTTATTCTGATTTTTAATAAATTAAAAACTAAAAATTTCTTTGTGGTTTTCGAATAAATATTTTTTATACTGCAAACCCATGTCCTGAGAGCTGTTTGTTCTTTTTTACTGATAACTTGTGTTTCCAGCCCCAAATAGAGGTTTGGTCTCATCATGTTATCCACACCTTATCATTTGTTGAATTGCAGATTTTTTTTTGTTCGAATCTTTGATGGATGAAGAAATTTCAAGAGAAACTTGTTTTACGACTCCTGTGGCTCGAAAGCTTCCTCGTTGATGAAGAGCTGGTTGAAACTAATCCACGTTTATAATTTTATAAACATTATATTTAAATAACTTTAAAATCATAATCTTTGATATCTAGAAAGAATGAAGAGTGTCTAATATGTTTACACTATGATGTTTATCATTTACTTGCGGACTTATGTTCAAAGGTCGGATAGTTACAAGAGGGGTCCTTTATCAAATATAACCTAAAGAAATACGACAAAAATTATTCGACTTAGCAAGGGTGAAATCGTTTCAAGAAAACGCACCCCATTTGGATTGGGAAATGACGTTCTGCCTATTGTTTGTATCTTCAGCCCCGTTAGCATTTCATCCTTCTAACTGATGAAATACGAAAGCCACCATTTTATGCAAAGGATGACGAAAAATTTAGCACGTAACTTATATAGTACCCTAGCAGCCGAAATGATAGAATGCATTTATCACGCACATTAGGTGTGGTAGACTGATTCAAAATGGTAAGCTTCACTGGAAATTAGGGAAAAAATATATAAAAAATACTTTCAGTAATATCGTATGATATTCCGAAAAGGATGCATCGATAACGTCTGGCCTAAAAGTTAGTTTTTGGATTTTCAAATTCGTTATTATTCCTTGTTCTTATTACTAACGAAATTGTAGCCATAACATTTAATACAAAATTAATGCAATTATTGATTTTTGATATGAATACACATCAAACAAAATGTTCACAGTTCTTCTGAAAGGATTACTTTGCTCTCTTCAACAGCGCCAGAACCCTTGAAATACATTTCATTGAAATTTGCAATTTACATTTTCAAATGTTTAAATATTTATACCACATTTTATATTCATGTTTTTCAACGCAACCAAAAACTGCAAGTTGTAAATACCATTTTAGGGTTGTTCCCGAAGAATTTCACTTTTCATGGTCTACACATTCAGTTTTGAAACTTTAACCACAACGGGAGGATAATGTTTTCAATAACGCAGAGACTACAGAGAGCAGAACAGTCAGCATGTTGAAAACCGCAAAAGTATTTAGACTCGAACACAAACCGGATTCAAAATCCTTTTTTGAAGTCACTCATCCCTGCTAGTATCCATATTATGTATTACTTTTTGCCTGGTGGATTCTTGTTTCGGCCAACAACCCTTTCTCGTATACAAATGGAAAAATAAACACTGACTGACTTTGTAATATTTTACTTGTGTTCAATTCTTTTTTTTCTAGATCTTTTTTTCAGGTACATACGTACATATATATATACATACAATGACGAATCTTTTTTATTCACTGCAAAGAATAATTCGTTGTTGTTTAAATCCTTGAATGTGTTGAACATAACCGCAAATCGTTTCCGACAGTTTTTCTACGAAAAGAAAGCAATGAATTCAGTGAAATGCTGTGATACTGGATTATTTCGTGGTGTCATGGCATAGGGGGTGTAGCCATTCAGGATGTTTTTTTCTTCGTTCGGGATGATTTTGGAATAATTGAACGCTGTTTTCAACACAGCCCTAATGAAAAGTCATACTTCCTAGTGATGGTTTTTATGATGCTTTTATGATTTGTTTTTCAGGATTATATGTGCTTATTCTCGTGGAGAGTAAACACTCTTTTTCATACCTGAAATTAATATCTATCGCATTATTGTTGATTATTTTTGATTACAAGCTACCGTAAACAAACGTGAAAGGGGTTGATACTCTTGTATCAAAATTACTCAATGACACTTATTTGAGATAAAATTCTGATTTGAAATTTTAGTAAGTTAACAATGGCCTAGTAGCTACGAAACTAATATAAAACGCATGCGTGTCAAATACTAAACAGAATTTTAAAAAGGCTTGATGGTGCATGTAGTAGTGACGAATTTTGAGGCCTTGTATAAATTGCAGTATATTTTAGTTATAATTTTCGCGAATTGTGAACCAGCACAGATTTTTTCTTAAACAAATAGATTCATCAGAATGTTTCGGTGAAAGTTATATTCGTATGAAATTTAGAAACATCCGTTAAGTTCTTAACATAATCATTCAATGATCAATAAATTGAAATCAACATTGACGATTTATTATTCATGTGCAAGATTAAAAACACCCAACGATTTTCACATTTATTTACTGCAGATTACATCCCACTCTCATCTTCTAGATACTCCAAAAAAATCAAGTAAAACTATTTTTGCCAAGTCTTGTCTTCAACATCAAATTTATCATTCCGTAGGTTCTCTTTTTGTAAGTCTTGTTAATATTGTTTGCAGAACGAGAAAAATCATTCCAATTACTCTTAATAACTCAATTCAACGTTTGAAATACAGCCAGCTGAACGCACAAGATACCCTAACTAGCAAACCAATACGGACATGACTGAGGGAGGAAGAGTCCTGCTATTGGCCAAGAACAATTTCCAATTTGGAAAAAATCACGAAACGCTTAAGCGTCAACCATTATTCAATCATCTACTTAATAGAACAAGAGAGCCAATCCATAGAACGTAGCAATAAATCGTTTAAGACGTAACGAAAACCATTTTACGTAGTCCACGCTCCTTGTTCACCAGCAAAAGGATCGTCTAGTCCTCTGACTTCGGTGTCGGCCACCACTATGTAGACGACATTTTCTCAGACAACGAACGACTGACAATGTGACATTATGTCGAGCTGCGAAAAGTCAGCACTATCGAATTTTTAAGGGTACCACAATGGATGTACCTCGGATGGTTGGAAAATGGTGATGTGATGCACATTTCAGTTAACATGACTGAATCCGAGATTCATGTGCATACTATATGCATTGATATTCTCCATTGCTCCAAGACCGAACTTGAATAATAACATTCTAAAGTAACTGTTCAAACACAAACTCATCTATGATATTCCGAGGTGCCGGTAATATTTTGAGCTTTCGACCCCTCACATTAAAGTTACTATCCCAAATAATAATGGATTGAAAATTTCGAACTCAAAAAATCCAAGGTTCTGAAAATATGTCGTCATTAGCCTTATCGAAAGTCTCGCAACATTAAACGACATCCTTCACTCCCTCTTGCCACTTGTTTTAAAAGGAAATTTTTAAGGGAAATGAAAAGAGACTGATGTTCCACTTCTTGCTGCTTCCATCCTCAAGCCAGATCTCTTATAACACTTATACCATCAAACAAGATTGATCGCGGAAGACGCCCATTCACTTGGCTGCTTGAATTAAGGATCCTTTCAAAAAATCGCCAGAAATATTTCAATTTTACTTTAGTGTTCAGCACATAATGAAAGCAAAAAAGAAAAGACTTTCAATTCATCTCATCTGAAGATTTTGATTAACATCTAGACAGAGACAATTAATCTTCGCCCCCGAGACGGCCTATTAAGGGATGAATGAATGAAGGTCGGCGTGACGACAGATGGATGGTGGCAATTTACCAAGCATCTATTACCAATCGAACTTACATTCGGAACCATTAACGAACACTTGGAAAAGCACATGTATTTTCACTCAACGTAAAGTAAATCGAGAATATTAATTTTGGCTTAAGCGTTGTTTTGAAAATTGCATAAGGGTTTTATTTTTCCAAAACTATAAACGCTCTCTGGAGTATATTTTCGTTTCTAGACTAGTGAAAAGTGTTAAATAAATAATGAACTCAGCCGAGTTTCATATTTCACATTCAGGACCATAAATTTTCAAATAGACCCAAGGCAAACACAGGGTCAGGCTCTACCTTTCATCAGCTCAGCAATGCCAAACGAGATCATAAACTCCAACGGAATCCCCAAGTTAGTTTCAGCAACTGCTCAAAGACCACAAAGATAGTTGCTAACCACATTCTGGGCCTTTCATGAAAAGTCGACATCCCTCAAGAAATGAACGCGGCCTAACCCCGACCCATAATCAAACACGTAGTGAATCCATTGCGGAGACGTTCAAGTTTACACTTCCAAGACGTTATTATTTAAATATTTTAGGATGGTTTGTTCCGTACGTTCACGAAACATGATTCACTGTAAAGTGGTGGTGAAATACATAACAGGTAAACTGCCATCCTCCCCGAGCTTAGTACAAGTTTATGCAAAAGTTATTTTCCTGACCAAAGTTCACGAACCGCGCTATTCTGTTCAGTTCCTACCAAACAGCAATAAATGGGAATATAAGGCTTCCCCCGTGTAATGCATAAGCAGGAATACCTTTTGTAAGAGATACATTTCAAGTTGTATTTGGAATTTTCTTTGCTATCAAAAAATTGTATCAAGCGATTTATACAACGAAAAAGGAATTATGAGAGTCATCTTTTTTCGCGGAAGCAATTAAATTACAAACTCATGTCAAAGACGATAGCGCGCAACAAGGAACCAAATAATCATTATCATACGGTGCATGTCTTTGCCTCGTGAGCAGAGTTGAATGAGAACCAAAATTATGTCTTCCTCAAGGAGTTTTTCAGGTTGTCTTATTTTCTGGAGTCACTCCCGCCAAATAGCAGCATCTCTTCCCATTCACCAGGTGATCTCATATACATGCGGACCTGAAAAGCCTGAAAGCAACTTTCGTGAGAATAACGACGATGAATCTTCTTATTTTTCCTTTCAATGCCGAAAAGCAGGTGTACACATTGTGTACCCTAATATTCTATCCTTCATTCTTCACCGGCATCCTGTACCCGTCCTCCATCTATCCATCCATCCATCCATCCGTTCGCTATATATGAATACGATAAGGCAGGAGCTGTATTTGAAAGGCCCAACGGATTTGTGAAAAGAAGATTGATTGAAGCAATGTCCTTGCCTGCCCCCATGTTCACTCGTTCTGCTCTAAACTCCCCGGGTTTAATTCATATTAACCCGACAAGATGAAGGTTCGGGTCGTGAAAGGGCAGCAACAACCAAGCACCCACCACCTACCGGTTGCCATCTACCATCCACCAGGCACAAGTACAGGTATCAAGCAAAAGATGTGGCCTACCAGCAACATTTTTGAGAACTCATTTATTCTCCTCACATTTGATTAATGCAAATTTCAGACAGGAATTTCTTTTAACCGTGTGACAGGTTAATTGGTATTTCCGTGTCAGTTCAGTTACAACGTTAATGTTTTCCCTAAAAGCGGGCGGAAATAAATGCTTGCTTAATATGGCCAATCATTTATTATATTCTAATTTCATTGTCATGTATACATTGAGTGGTGGTGGTATGGTAAAAAACTTTCATCCTTTTGTCAGGCCACATAAATATTTTCATCTAGAAAATTCGTTTATGCAGAGCGGGACCAATCCACATTTGTGAGCTACCAATCTTATGAGTGGAGTGATGAGATAATGGAAATTTAGGATACTTCCTTGTATTCCATATTATTTATAAATGTTTGCATTCAGTTAGAGAATAACGGCTTCGCTTACATATATGATTTTTGGTACATTTACTCATTCAGGATTCCTTTTTATGATAATTTTCTGAGGAAAAATAAAATCACATTCAACTCACGCCTGTTAAATGAATCGAAAAAATTGTCCGTCATCATCCCCAATAAATAATCACAAAGAATACTATCTGATTTCAGATTCACATGGTAACCACTCATGCGAGAGGAAAAATACATTCCAATTATTATCTTTTGACCAGTTTCCAGCGAGCCTTATCTATTCCATATAAATTTCGGCATTTATTTTGTTTAATCTTAGCAAATCGCCCATTAATTAAGTCATAAATCCTAAACGAACTAAATCAAATCCCTTTCGCTTTATAAGGACATATAACCTCATAAGTTAAGCCGCTCGGTAAAGTATCTACACTGGTAGCTGTCTCTTTTATCTATTGTTCGGTTAAATGCTTTGTAAATTGAATTTGATTCGAGGTCATTTAGAAGACTATACAAATGGTTGCCATTGCTTCGGTCCATGCTTCTTGTGATTAGAGGCTTCAAACAAGTGATTCCACTTCAAAATGGTGTTGGCCGGTCGTATCACCACCACCTTCATGATGCCTGAAACAAGAAGCAGTGAACGACATAGAATAAATTGGAGGAGATTTTCAATATTAATTTTCGTAGAAAATTGACCTTGGCATGGAATGAAACGTGGGAGCCGGTGAAATCAAAAAGATAAGACAAAGCGATCGGATTAGTGCAATGGAAGGACATTTTAATCGTATACTGGTACAGATTTTTGACAAGGAGGAAGTATATTTATCATTCTAGAAATGTTTAAATACTGACACCCACGCCAAGGTCGTTAGTTAACGATTTACGATTTTCAACAAAGCTATAGATGCTTGATCCTGCATGCCACTTTAATAATTTATGATTCTTTCTGATCCTGCTTTTTGAAATAGCTTGATTAAGTATGTATAAAACATGTGGCCAATATATGGAATGTATATGGTTATATAAAACAGAATAATTCTTTCTTTCTTTATGTTCGCGGCAAAGGTAGTTAAGCGAAAATTTAAATATTAATCGGGCACAGATCTTGCAATTACGACTCAGTTGTGACCAACACTCTTCTACATGCAAACACAGCTCAAATTCAATGCAGTCGTGACTGTTGGATTTTTTTATCAGGATTCGCCAGATAGACCTCTTTACTTTGCTTCGTATTGTGTTCGAAACACAAAGCCAGACGAGCGACTACCATACTCGTATACAAAAACACTGCAAGTGTTCAAGGCTTGCATCTTCCCCATCTATTGTTCCAGTTTACACTTAATGCTCAGTCGCAAACCACTTGAAGATTTCGTTTGCCACCCTCATCAATCCTTCTTTCATATAAAAAAACCCATTCCGATTTCCAGATCCTTTAGAGCTGTTGAGATCTTCGTACCACGGTCAACCCAGCGCCTTTTCAAAGCTACTTCTATTGTCATGCCGTCCAATTTAAGTCATGAATTCGCATAATTCTGGCACTAAGCCCTCTGGCTGGAACGAGATCCTTATTTGTTCCACTCAAACTGCGAACTCTAAGGCTTTACAACTGCGAGCTAAATTGCTACTTTCTTATGCCCACTCTTTACATACACAAATTTTGATTCTGCCAAGGATACGACACTTTTCCATCCAACCCATTCAACGCCGTGCAACAAAAGTCCTGGCAAAAGGATGATGAGTTGCCGCTTGGTTGTTAGGAGACTCCAAAAAAAGGCTTAGCAGGAAGGAAGGAAGCAATGGCTAAAATCCCAATCAAAAGAATCGACTCATAAATGCATATCCGCTTCACATTCACAGTGAATATTGATTTCAAAGCAGCAATTTGGCTGTCGAATACCCCCATTCGTCTGAAGCTCACACTCGCTCACAAGGGTGCCCCGTGCAGGTTTATTCGATTTTATTGATTAGAGTGTCTGACACGGTAGCACTACCACAACAACTGCAACAATGCAAACTTTTACCACCAAAAGCAATTCGCCGATGCAGTTTGCCTGTGTTTTTTCCTGAAATTTTCGCAAACGTAAGCAGTGAATGTGAGGATGCTGTGACAGCATCCTGCAGCGCCATACACAGCCCGAATAAATTACAGTGGAAGGACAACGACAACGATTCACTAACTAGCAAACAACGAGCACAACTAGCAGCATCACAGCCGCGCGACACTACACCAAGCCACGGCAAGAAACCAGCAGAAGTACCAGCGAGGATGCAGGACTTTTGTTGAATTCCCCTTGAATTGCGAGCAAAGTTGTGGATGCAAAAGTGTTTACCAGGACTTCTATCTGTACTTAACCTATTCCTAATTATGCACCGAATATTGGAGAAAACGTTGAGATTTACTTGCGCTTGTTGTCGTAGCAATATTGTATCCCTGCCCAGTTAGTAAATGCTTTCGCTCGAAGTTATCTTCTATTTCATTCTGGATTTAGATGGCTGAATTTGTGCTATTGTGGATTACTCTGTCGCGTTATCGACATAAAGGATGTAGTTAACGTTAATCGTTATGGTGGTATGTATGCTAGTCAAACATTTTTAACATTGGTGAAGTGGTTGTATGATAGAGTTCCTTAGAGATTTTCGGGTGCTTAGTTTGCAAAACATCTTCAGATTTTCAAGAGGCAATACAATGGATTCATAAATTAAATACAGTTGAAAATCAAATAATAGAGGTACAATCTTTCAAAATGTCGAAAGCAAAGAAAGATGTCCTGAAAGATAACAAGAAGCCATTGTTGATAATCTCTTTGCATCGTATATAAAACTTTCTTTGACACATTGAAGATATGACAATGTATGCCCGATTAAAATCTTCATCATTAGATTATTCCTTAATAAATAGATAATATTTATTTATTTCTATTTCAAAATTTTGGCGGATAAAATTTAAAGAATTTATGTCGTCTTTCTGCTTCCATCATCAAGCGTACCATTTTGATTCAATTATGATTTTAGATTCATCAGCCTCTTGCAAGTTTATCAATGAGTACTTGAATACGCTTCAAAACTCTTCAATACTTTTCAATTCTAAAGAAATCATGAAAAACCAACTAAAATCCCAAATCTAAATCCTAAGAACGTCATCATTTGTTTTAATGACTTCAATTTTCACTTCACAACTGTCATCTAACTTTCTTCGTCTTCCAAGCCGTAACAGCAGCCATTCATCCTTGGAATTGGAAGCTGAAGTCAATGTAGAAGGACTAAGGTGGCTGTGAATAAAGTGAGTTGTATTGTGGTCACTGGGATTAAATCAAATGGAAAAATCAACGATTTACAACGATTGGAGAGGACATCCCCTTTCATTTTCACTTTATTGTTTGTGTGAGTCGTTATGAAGCTGTAACAATGAAAGGACGAAGTACTTCATGTAGAAATGTAGGATAATATTTTTGATTAAGTACCTCTGGTTGCTAGTGATGAACATTGGGCAGTTTTATGAAGGAGACCTTCAAGATCGAAATGAACCTTAAGATATGGAGAAGCTTTTTAGGAAAGTAAAGATTTTACTATCTATTTCATGAATCTTATTATTATTCTTGGAGTGGTAGTGTTTAAGGAAAGAATCTTGATTGTTAGCTATCAATCAATGCGAAAAGTTGTTCTAACTAATTGTATGATATCCTTGCTCGTCTTTCTTTTTGTTTCTCATTAGATTGGATTTGGTTTCCAAAGTCAAAAAAACTCATCAGCCTAAACGACTTGGAGCACACATTGCCATCACCTTTAGATTATTCTTATTAACCGTATTTCGTACTTTGCTTCCATATTCGTAATCCAGTATTTTAATAGCAATAAATTTTCTCGATCCATCAGCAATCTTCGGTGCAATCTAAAAAGATGCACAACTAGCAGACCGAGTTGATACAACATCCATTAAATCCTCATTTCATCATAGTTTCTGGCCTATCGTTAAGCAAATTCGCTTATCTAAATCGAAAGGCTGAATCTTAATATTTCTGACTAAATTAAGGGTCGTGAGAAATATGTATCGATACTTGACAAGCTTCGCTAAACATCCCAGATTCGCTTTATATCCTGTTTAAATTCGACTTCTTGCAACACCTCAAAATTAATATTTCACAAAGACTATATCACAACGTTGTAACCCTATGTTATGAACACAGCAATGAACGTTAGGTGTCAACTAGGATAATGACAACAAAAACATTTTTATGTTAATTACTTCGAGAAGACCTTTTGTCAACTTGTTAAGGATTCTGACGGAGGTTGCTTAACGATGATGAGGTACATGTTATATTTTGCATACCAGGCTAAAGACGAGAGCACTGTGATGAATATGGGAGCTAAATGAAACGCCAATACACATAAATTGATCCTAGTGTTGATAAGTTTTAGTTTTGGGTATCTATTGGCCCGTAAGGCATAAGGATCCAAAGCTAGTTAGTTGGAAATTTTATTACCTTGACTATTATATTTGAATATCGTCCTGTTTGTATTTATGATGGAAATTTGATGACCAACAATTTTAGTGAAAGTGTATGAAATTGTCCTTTCATTCGATGCTTAGTTGTCACTTTAGCACGTCCAATTTAAGTGGTTGATGCTGTAATCTCACTTTGATCAGAATGATTAAGATAAGCAATTTTCCACACGAAACACATGAGAACACAACTGTTTGAAATTACATCGATAATTTATAAAACTTGGTTATCCAAGCAAGACTCTAATAGCCAAAATCAAGAAATGGGAAGGAAAAAATCAGTTTATGGAACGGATAGATTAAATTAATAGTATACTTATGGTAATTCACACTTAATGATCAAACATTAAAGATGATGGAAAGCTAAAGTCGGACTGATTACCATCTCTGCAGACAGTCAGAAAATTAGATTGCTATCTCCATCAATCTGGACTCGTTTCTCCTTATTTTGATTTGCAGATTGAGTGATGATTGTTTATCTTAAAAATCATTCATAATATCATCATGTTCACACATTGATCCAGTGAAAAATAGGAATCAACGCTGGATAACATCCATGTTGGAAAAATACCTTACCTTGGCTAAGACAGTGAGTTATGAAATAATTCAAAGCAGTTTCTTTAGAAATCAATGATTACTAATCAAAATATTTTCAAAATTCAGAACAGCATTGTGGTTGGATCCTTTTTTTCATTTGCAAACGCTTTTCTGATTCCAGAGTGCTTCCATCGGACTGGTAAACATCTCAATGTAACAAAGCACCTAGCATCTCTACATGTTCATTTTAATTTTTGCCATTGTTATCCAGACGGGTCATGATTCCTCCACTTAGTCTTTTAAACCGATCTAGCTTCCTTCGCCAAAATGGAGCAGTTGCGGGTGTCTGTCCCATTCAAAAACTGTACGGCAACTTCCCTCAAACCCAACAAACTATCCACTTCATCGAACTAATAGTGTGGGAGCGGTACAGCAACAAAAGAATAAGTATCCTTGATATTCTGGATAGCAAGAGAACTAAAGATTTATCTCGCACTCTTTGATTAAATGAAAATTGCATTTTCCCTCAGATGTCATTAATCTTGACTATTTTCTGTTCGGCTTCTCGTTGAAAAAGAAAGAACTGATTCTATGCTGGAACCGAACATTTTGGCAAGATGAAGCAAGTAGTATAATTGTAAAAGTAAAAGATATGTGCAGCAGAGAATGATGTACGCTCGTGTAAATGGAAAATTCTTCAAGAAAATTATACTTGAGTGTTGATAGGTGAGAGCCGGATGTGTGCATAAAGACGTTATATTTATGATTTGGCCATAACTGTCTAGACCCAAAAGGTATTCTACTAGTTTCCTATTGTTCCGCCAATAAACGAGGGCATTCGCAGTCTTAGCAACAAATTCGAAACTCGGATTAAAAATTTTAGATCACTTATTTTTAACCTTTTTATGTGAATTTCGAGATAATGTCTTGATCCATATGAATCAGAAATGTTCAACAGGTGCCCCACTCTAACTCTAATCCGGATATTCTTCAACAACAGCACCGATGTGCAGCCGTATCACTTGGCTTCTCGAGTCCTTGTGAATTGATTACTACCAGAAGAGTTCGAATTATGTGCTCAACAATGGATGGTAGCCGATAAGACTCCTTTGCCAGCCAATATAACGAAGCACTTCACAGCCTTGAACAGTTCGATATTAACAGCTCGTTTCAGCTCACCGGTACTCGGCGGGAGTCATTGGAGCAGTCAATTTCTTATTAAGCACTGAATATGCTATCTACCGCCTCGAACATCCTCGATCGCTGTCGGCTCTGTAGATTCTCAGCCCGTCTCCTGCTCCTGGAATGCGCACCGACGCTATTCATCGTCAATACATTAGTCAATGCTACCAAATTACCTTTTTATGATGATTGATACTCTGTTTATAAGCTCCCGTGCATATGTGCAGACACTTGCTCGAAATCCAGGACTCGTTGACGATTCGATGATTTCGCAGAAAAGTTCCAGCATTTTAATTGTGGATTTGGAACGCATTTTGAAAATGTGCGAGGCATCCAGCATGGAAGCATTACACGAATATCATATATATGTGGCATGGTTTCCTTTTCAACTGATTTGAATCAAATTGAATATTGTTAAGTGGAATCTCTCCACACATGTGAACTTGCGCTGGATGACACATGAAAATTTGATTTATGACTCCTGCGAAATATTTTTGCCTTTCACATCAAGTGCGATTAGGTATCTCACTAATCTATCATAATTCTGATTGCATTGTGGACAGTCATTTGTCAATATATGGTACGATCAACGAGAATATAATTACATATGTATATATGGATGATGACATCATTGTTTGCCAGGTTTACAGCATTCGCCTGAAAGCAGGAGCTCAAATCTATGCTAATCAAATTAAATTGCTGATGGACTAATGAAGCTAGTTAACTAAGCATGCTGCTTACTAAAATGATGTTAGTTTTGGAGAGTTATTGACAGCATATGACATCAATCTCTTGTATGACATAAACACAATACACTTACGATTCAGATGGTTCAAAAGGACTTGAATAGTGATTGTGGTGTATTGACTATATTTACCATATAGCATTTATCAAATGGACAAATCGAGCATGAGTGATATTGTCCGTTCAGAGAATATAACCTTTACCTTCTTGAACTGGAAAAATAAAATTGGTTCAAGTGCAAATTGATTACTTGAACCAATCTTCTTTTTTCAAGTAGTCTTTTTGGTTTTCTTTGTGAGTAATTCTTTGGATATCACGCCCTCAATAAATATATATTCATAGGTTGGAGGCTTACTAGATAGACTAATTGATAGATCTACAGACTAGCTACAAGCAGTCTCACTTTAGAGTAAAAATTAGATTAGCAAACATTGTTTCCTAGGCAAATAAACTGATCAAATTAATTTGAATAAAATCCCTCAAAATTGCACAAAAGATAGTTCTATTTTGCTTGATCCAGCATTTAAATTGTCTATTCAACTCAGAAAATTATTATTTACTTATTTTTCAAACTTTTATTCATTTTTAAGTCATATATTATGGATAATTATTGAATAAAATGTCACCCAAGGACCATACAACTTTGCTGGAATATGGTTATCCAATTGATGACATTTCCTTAGACTATTTCAAGAAGAGTATGCCCAGTTTCTGCAATAACGCTTTATCTTTCTGTGTTTAGTTCAGGGATTTTTTTGATTTGATTAGCATATATCTGGAACTGCACTAAGAAAAGACTTGATACCAAGACTGAGTGGCGAATTCACGTCAGGAATGTAAAGAAAATGTAAAATTTCAAAATGGCGTATCTGATATACCATGTTTTATTGATAGCTATTTAAACCGTATCCTTTACTTATTTAAATTTTCAATAGAAAGTCTTCAAACCAAGCACCGAAAATAGAGGCAGCATTTTCCTACAGTAATTATTGACATAAATTATTACACTTTTATTTTATGAAGCCTTTTTGAAATTTAGACTTCTTTCTACAAAAAGTATATCGTTGAGGCACTTATTTTTCAAGTTTACTGATTTTAAGATTCGATCTTCAAACTCAACGATACATTCTTTGATGATATATGATTTTTTTCTGTAAAATCCCTGCTTTCAAACTCAATAACGTTCTTTGTAAGGAACGAATTATTTTAAGCTATGTGCAGTGCAATTAAAATGTTCATCATAAAACCGGCCTTTTACTTACAAAATAAATACCAGTTACATAATTGTATGTTCCATGATTTTCTAACGAGGACTACTCTTGACGGCCACTACAAACGCAGGGACAGGACATGGACTAACAATACCTTTCAATACTTCATTACACTTTCATCAGTAACTGAGGTAAGTACATTCACAACATTCTATATTTGAGGCAATTGTTTGCTTTCGACTTTCCTTCCATCGATTTTCATGGAGTGAAACCAATATTTTCTTTTGTATATAAAAGAGTTTACTTAATACAGAACAGAACATTACAGATGTATATATATATCTAAGGCTACCAATATGCGAAAGCATGCTTCACCCATATAACATAAGGACCTCTGCTAACTAGGCCACCAGACGGTTACAACAATAACAGCTTGCTCCTCTAAACGACAGCCATTCAGCATTTTAACACGATTCCTTGCCGGATTTTCCACGTTTCGCTGCGACATTGTCCTGCCACCACTTTTCATACCACGCCGCGCTCAACATCAGAGCCTTTTTCTCGTCCACCAAGGGCTCGTAGTCCAAATGAATGTCCGCCCGCAGTCTATTGAACATCATGACGGACGCTGTGAACGATGACAGGACTCGTGGCGAATATTTCAGACTCACCCCGAATATTGGTTGGAACAACTTTACGATCATTTCCAGGAGGAATGCGAGAAAGTAGAAGAGGAAGTGCGGTGTCGACCACCATGACTGGTGGAATCGCAAGGACTCCGTTTCGCGGCCAACACGCTGCACGAATCGCGATACATCGTGGACAGGAGTGTCATCCGTGATAAAAATAGGAAGTCCTGCGATTTTTTTCGGTTGCGCTTTTAGCGTTTTGTAGGCGCAGATATGTCCCCATGCTGAATTTCCTGGAAAAGCAACGAGATCAACTTTATGAGTTTATTGCAACTTGGTCGCATTTTTTATTTGCGAATCCTTGCCGACAGTCAAGGTGAAATCGTTGAAAAATTTATCATGATGAAAAATCGATACGGGGGGCACTTGAAGCGTTCTAAATTAATGTTGAATAATGTTTGTTAGAATTGGAAAATACTACTTGAACTAGAAATAGAAAATCGTATACCAGCTGGTGGCTCTCACTCTGCAAGATAGACCTAAGTCAACAAAAGCAATCAATTTTCATTAATTATTTGCCATTGCCTGACTATCCTTGCGAAATGCATAGGACGAAATGTTGGATAGTCTATTTTGATTGCTTCCCTTACAGCACGAAGCTGATATATAATATCAAAAATTTGCAAACTAGAAAAACTAAGTTAAACTTTTGAAACTATGCCAGGAGTAGTCTGAGTGAACTGTTTGCATATTTCGATATTCTCCAGTGTAGCAATACAAACTGCTCAAAAACTGCCCCAATACTAATACCGAACAATTTTCTACCATGGCTATACGAGCAAGTGCATATTAATTGACCAACATCAGTCAACGCTAATGGAAGGTTGCACTCAAAAAAAGTCCATCGATTTTCTGTCAATATTACGAGAATAATTTCATTTTTGAACAGGAAATTATCGAGGGTTCTTCAACAATGAAATTATTTTAAAAAATGTGAATGATGTTTCACGGGAAAAATCTTTTCAACACATCCTCTTATTTCTCAACCAATTCTGGAATACCACAAAAGGAATTGTGGCACAATTCCGTAGAAGATCCTTATTTAAACTTACCAACATAAATCAACTGTTGCTTGCCGCCAGCTCCCGAAATCCTCGGAAATTGCATACTATGCTTCGATAAATAGTCAAATACAGGAGGTATGAAATATGGATCACCTTCACCATATGTAACTGGTGGACGCAGGGCGACTGCTTGCAGGTAACCTGAAAACAATCGTTTTTTACTAGTGACTAATTAGCCATTTGAAAGCTAACAAAATTGGAATCCAAATTAATTAATTTAAATTGATAATCTACAAAATTTATAGGCGATGAAGACGGTCAGAGATAGCTTATAGACTTTATCATTAGTAAAAACATAAGCCAAGTATTTATTTCCAATTTTTTGCATTAAAATTATGACGTAGAGCCTTCAATTTCCCTACAACATTATTATATGTTTTCTATAATTGTGTCTATACAGAATTTATATATATTTTTTTCAATTTGAAGAGTCAGGAAAACCAAAATTCCGACCTTATTTGTTATGCCCTTTACAAAATAAATCAGTTCTTCGTAATCGGTAGACCATTTTTATGGATTGTATTAACATTTTATTGACAAAATCAGATAAGCACTCAAATTATTTTAGAAGTTCTGTTTTATCAACGTGTTTTAAAATAAATATTCATACTACACGATAGTTTTTGCAAACAATTACATCAAAATGCATAAACCACACTCCTCAAATGATTTCTGGATGCTTTAGTATTGATAATTTCAAGGAAAATCACAAATCTTGTAAAACTTTCATCCAAAATAAATTTAAATAAATATATGATGATCTGATAAAAACATTGACACAATGGATCTAAAAAAATTTTTGCTGCTTTTTTGTTACTTATTTCGCGTTGATTTCCACTGATGCTAGAAGAACTTGCATTTGATTTTTTCAAAAACACAAAATATCATTTTTTTGTTTGCGTGGATAATGTTTGAGTTGCTACTTTGAAGAATATTCATTTTTTTATAAAATACAAGGCTATTTGAAATATCAATTTTCCAAAAAAATTCACGTAGCGTTAAATTGATAATCTTATTGTTTTAACGTTTTCAATGGAAAAAAATTCGCGAGTTTTTGGAGACGCTTATTAAAGGGTAAAAAATTGAAGCAAATTTAGACAATTTTTTAATCAACCGAATGTGTTTAATGTGAATATTTTTCATCTCTGATAATTCCAAATATTTCGGCGTAAAATAGTTGCTGCCACAAAAGTAGCCCCCAAAGGCAAAACAGCAATCGAAAATATTTGTGTTTTTTTCTTCTTTTTAATAAGGTTTTCTACAGCAACCATAATATTTGAAAGCAGTTAAAAAAATTAAAACCTCAGTGGCATTAATAAAATTTATACTTACGGCTTTAACGCCATATTCTAATACTGATGGTGTGATATTTTACTTTACAATTTGAAACAGAAAATTTTCAATATACTAAACAATTCATTGTTTTTTATATCATCATAGGCATTTTTCGGAAGCTTATTGTTCCCTCCTTCATTGTTGACTTTTTCACATAATCATGATAGCTTATGTAATATATTTATGTGTTGACAAAAGTACATCTTTTATTTTACTTGAAAATTCTCCTTATTTCTGATATCAAATTTAAGCAGAGATTGTTTTCTCAATTGTAGAGATAGTATGAAATTAAGTGATTCATCGGAAACTTAGTAGATAACGCGGCAATACAAATGCACTACAACTACTAAATTCTGGGGCGACAACAGTCAACTAAAATTACTAAATATATTTAAAATACTTGAGGCATACTTGATAGATATCACTAAACTTATCTGAAATCAAGATTTGTACGTCCGAAAGCTAAGAAAAGTGCTTCACATAGTCAATGCCTGTTACGAACGGGCGCCAACCCCTTTCAAACACATTAAATATTCATGTCTTATTGGACATTGCTGAACAATATTATTTTTTTGGTTCATTCTGGAAAGCACTAAGCTATGTTTCAATGAAGATTGCGACTTCTGCAAGCTTCAAAAATTGGATGCCTTCTCAAAGTTTGATACGAAGAAATGGCAAGCTCCCATTTATTTAGCTTAAAAATTGTAAGTAGCAAGTAGTAGCTAAAACAATGCGAATTTATTTGAAATGTATGGAATGTTAATTTATTAATTCGACCTTTGAGAATGTTATTTGGTTATTGCATTAAACTAGCAACATTATCAATACATTATCTATTGCTGTCGCTCTTGATAATCATCTTCAGGTTGATGCCATATACACGGATTTTTCCAATGCTTTCGACACTGTTGACCATTCGATACTATGTCGTAAGCTTGAGTTGTTTGGGGTTTCTGGTTCCCTTCTATTATTGATATCTTCCTACTTGTCCTATAGAGCCTGTCGTGTTTCCGTTTGTGGTAGCTATTCCGCTCCATTTTATCCCCAATCTGGTGTCCCTCAAGGTTCCATTCTTGGAACTTTACTATTCATTCTCTTCATTAATGATCTTCCTTCTCTGTTTGACTATTCCTGCCTTCTTTATGCTGATGATCTCAAGTTATTTAGAGTGATTAGATCTCTTGACGACTGCAAAGCTCTTCAAAAAGATTTAATCACTCTCTTCCTTAATATTCCTAAGTGCCATGCAATGTCCTTTTCCCTTAAGTCTTCGCCCACTTCCTTTGATTACTCCATTGACTCCATTATATTGAATGTGGTTGATCAAGTGAAGGATCTGGGAGTGATCTTTGATCCTAAACTGAAGTTTGATGCTCACATTTTCAGTGTTGTTACCAGGGCATCAAAGCTTTCGGGTTTTGTACTGAAGCATTGCCGTATATTCACTAATCCTCAT
The DNA here is from genome assembly GCA_963942545.1 of Oxycera nigricornis. Taxonomy (NCBI): domain Eukaryota; kingdom Metazoa; phylum Arthropoda; class Insecta; order Diptera; family Stratiomyidae; genus Oxycera; species Oxycera nigricornis. The sequence goes on along the minus strand of OZ012663.1, from coordinate 5,910,229 downwards.
TCTGCGGTGCAATTATTTGTGAGCATCGTACGTTCACTGCTTGAATATTCTTCACAAATTTGGTCACCTCATTATTTCTATTTAATTGCCCTACTTGAATCTGTTCAGCGTAAGTTTACACGCTTTCTCTTTTGTAAATTTAAAATCCCTTATTTGCCTTACAATGAACGTCTTCTGTTTCTTCATATTTCTCCATTGGCTTCTAGAAGGATATATCTTGACCTATGCTTTCTCTATAAGTTGTGTCACGGCTACATTGAAATAGATATATCCAACCTTATTTCGTTAAGGCAACGCTCCAGACCATCTCGTGTTCCGAATATTTTTGCCTTACCATTTGCTAGAACTGAAGTTTACTTCAATTCTACATTACTCCGTTTACAACGAACTTATGATAGTCTACAGCTTGGACCTTTTCCACCTTCTCTTGCTTCTTTCAAGCGTAACGTAGCAAACGTAATATTTAGCTAATGGATTTATTTCACTTTTTTACTTAATCATTTAATTACTTTTTTTGATTTTTATTTACTTTGTTTTTTTTCTTTACATTTTCTAATTGGAGTTAAACTCTGTTAAATGTGCTGAATAAATTAAATACAGGTTAGGTTTCCTGTTATGGAAGTAATTATAAAAACGTCTCATTACAGCGATTGTTAATTTTCAACTCCGAAAACAGAACTGATTTCAGTAAATCAATTTTACGACGATTAGATTCTTTCCATGCAAACATAGACACAATAAGCCCAATTTTTTAGTTTAAAAAATGGATTTGGTTTCAATGAGGACATCGGTGTTCTCTGTCTGAATTTGAATTTAAACGAAATGTTCTACATCTGCAAAACTCTCCGCAAATCTCTGCAGCAGCTGAACATACTTTTCGTAGTTCGACTCAATCGAAACAAAAATGTCCAATAGTTTTTAATTAAGGCAATAACGTTACCCACCGAGTTAAAATAAAACATTTTGCGACTTAAGTTAAAAAACGAGACTACCTCAATATTTATTTATTTAATTATTTATTAAATTGAAACTGTTATTTATACAACCGAAGGAAGAATTCCTTTTGACTACATCTGCTTTGCAAAGTTCACTACTATTCATTTAATCCATCAACATTTGACTCAATCCATCATTAAGAATTCGCTGTTATTTTTCAACTGCATACTGAATGAAATTTTTTTAAAATATCGGACTATTGTTTACGTTAAACAAATATTACAGCTTAAATTATATTAGGACAGAATTTCACTGCAAGCTAGTACACGACTGTTCACTATCAAGTCCTTCACATGTAATTACCCAAGAACCAAAAGCAAATGCCCACTTAAACTGTTGACCCAAATTACCATGAAATGTCTATTGCTACCTTTCTAAATTGGGTCCACAACTTTTGATCATTCATCTTAGTTCATCCCTTTCCTGCATGTCAATAAAAAAATCCAGCCACTGTCAACCAACCGATCACCGATTCTCACCCTACGTAACCACCTATGAAGCTAAGTCGCAAGCTGAAGTAGCATCTGCACCCCCAGAACGCTTGCATTAACTCATGACCGTGACAATGATCAAGTACCTGATATACTCGGTGCAAACAACACCATACACACCTGCAAAAAAGGATTCAGGATTGCACATCTTACCTTTGCCATTATCATGCTTTGCCCCCGACGAGTTAAGCACCACTTGTTCCGCCCTCAATTTCGATGCTGCATAGCCCGGAACCAGGAACTTCTTATCATTCTCCTTCGTCGATTTTAGCAAATCAATTTCAGGTGTCACAGCTTTTGATTCCGTTTGATTGATTACAATCGCAAAGGTGTTTACACCCTTGTAGGGGATGAATGCCACCGCTGCCGTGCTCGTATAGATTAAGCGCGGTACGTTATGCTTGACACACAGTTCAACGATGTTCTTCGTGCCTGCAAGAATATTTTGTGTGGAAGCTTTTTATTTTTTTAACGAGACACGTGAATTTTTATTGATTGCTGTAATTTCACAAATGTCAAGGCTTCGAGCTGAAAGATGAGATAAGCACAGTGCAAACATCAAACATGCCATTAGGTGTATTTAGGCAATAAGCTTTGGAGTTATCAGTCGACTTTGACTGGAATTTTCTTTGGAAATCGACAGATGATGATTAGCAGTTCTTTCTAGTTATTTGAAATTCAAGGACTCTAAGTCGGTAGTGTTTCCAGACTTTAGACCATTGCAAATGTTTCGAGTGGACCAAAATTAACTAGACAATCACCGACGAAGTTTTTCAAGACATAGCTCCACATAGCTTTCTCTAGATTTGAGTACTATTTCTCGAACTATTGCCGTTCCTTCAGAATTATGCCCGATTTCTCATAATCCTTTTATCTCTGTCGTGCCTTAAATCGTAGAATAGCATAATTTCATCTTCATTTTAAAACGTTCACTAGCACGCTCATCAGGACTTCACACAATTTTCATTGAGCAATGAGCCTAAAGCGACGTACCACCAACAACTCCGTCAAACGGCAAGAGTCATCAAGAACGTGCGAATAATCATCAAAATCTAGCGTTTGCCACCAAAAAATCGAGTCCTTTTGATTCTCAAACGTTGTTCATTGGAACGTTGAACTATTAAGAAAAAAATCAAACGCCTATACAGCGGAAACGAGACAAGGCAAAGTACAGCTAAGCGACTACCTAGTGGTATGGCAAAAACGCAACTTTCACTATACAGGAAAACATTAACATCAGCGAAAATATTCGTTTTTGCTCGTGTCAAAATGATAAATGGTTTCAGGATTCAACCGACGAGCGCTCATGAAAATGCTGGCATTGACACCATCAACCCGCCACTACCATCATCTGCAGGCATATCAATAGCGCGCGTATTATGAAGGCAACATTTCAAAATACAGGACAAAGGACATGGCAGCCAAATATTTATATATTGAAAACAGAAGAGCATGCTAAAAGTTAGCCAGATTGGATTCGGTTACAATGACAAAACGTATTTAATGACTGAAATCAGTTGAGCACGGCCCAAAGCAACTATAATAGGATTTTATTATTTCGACGATGTGCTTAGTTCTGATCGAAACTAAGCATGAATTTTTCCTGATTTACTCATATCCTTTGGCATGTTTTCCTTGCGAACTACTGTCCTGCCCTAGGATCGCACATGCACATGCCTCAAATGGATCCACCACTAGCCACCACCGCCATAGCACTTCATGTTGATGTTTATACTTTTTAATTTGATTTTTCCATCACCGTCACCATCAACGAGTCTCGACCTACCAATGACATTAACGCGCTCCAATTCATCAAAATTTGGCGGAAATTGAATACTGATGTAGGCAGCACAGTGGAAAACACAGCCAACGCCGATAAATGCTTTTTCGATTGTTTCCGGCTTACAAATGTCCCCGACAAATGTGATTAGATCCTTCGATTCACGATGACCTGTGGAAAAAGAAGCAGACATGATGTTAAACCATCAGCCATAACGGAGGCATCTGCATTTCCACCCATAAAATAGTTCGTGTCCATTGGCATTGGTGGTTGGTGGATATAAAGCGTGTCCTTATTTTGTTTACATTTTCAATAAAGGAGCATTAAAATTCATTGACATGTTATTATATTCAACTCACTCAGATTTCCGGGATTCATGTAAATGCTCGAACGAATGTTTGTTTCAAAACTTACTAGAAAACGTAAATAGTTAAATTTTGAAATTTCAAATAACTTTTTTTTGACTTATGAAACAATTGTGATAAAAAAAAAACTAAATAATTTTTGATCATTTTTGACTCGATTTGTCTTCGCTGCAGAATGGATTGAAATTCGACTATTTTAACAAATTGAAATAAAATTGCAATCGGGCATCCACTAATCTTTCTCATACACAGCGTAGCTCCTTTGCTCGCATCGCATATTCCCACCAAAAATCCACTCTACCTACATACATCAACATTTACACCCGTCCGTGGACAACGACTCCACATAAATTGCCAGGGTGTGGAAAATGCTGATCAAAATGAAATACGAAAACTGAAAATTTCAATTTACCAATTTTATTTTCATAGGGTTGCAGGTCCACACTTCGAATCTCCTTGATTCCAAGCTTTTCCTGTTCCTGAATTAAAAGTTTAATTATATGCTGTCCCAGGAAGCCGCTTCCACCTGTAAACGAAATTCAAAAAAAACAAGGTGACAAATAAATCATACTATCGAAAACGGCACACGACTATGTTTTTCCGTTTAGAGATAATAAATCTCCAATTTTCCGAGTGACACGCCTGCAGACGCATACGAATGAATGTTGGGCGACAGTGAGTTTTATAAGAAAGGATGTGCATATGAAAATCGAATGATACGTTAATTCGGTGTTGATTTGTTTCATTCATCATATATAGCGTTTCCCGTTCAATTTAGGTGGTTTCCGAACGAAATTTATTGTTTTCTGAATCTATTTTTTGTTATCCAAATCAAATTGGTATTCATCAAAATCAAATTAAAAAGTTTCAACCCAACATCTAATGAAAAATCGCCAAATTGACTTGAAAAATCGTCAATTTGATTTGAAAATCACAAATTTGATTCGGAAAATAGGACAAATGAAGGAGAAATGATGGACAAAGTCGTATTTACTTATTTAAATAAAAGAAAGAAAGATAAATAGAAAACTGGTCCAGTAATCCCTAATTACAATCCAATTGATTCCATCCACGATTAAACAACAACCAAAAATAAATTGAAAAAAAATTGCGATTCGAATGGAAATTGTTCAAACATTTTTTTAAATTTACTAACCTCCGGGAAAATTAGCTCGGAGTATAATTTTTGTACATACTTTCAACAAACGCTTATTAACTGTTCGTATCACAGTTTTTCCAGAGAATCGATTGAGAAAAACTCATTTTTTTTGGCTTGTTAATTTAATTTTTAGGAACCGTCTCGTAGACATTTATGTCAATATTTTTGTCTAAATTTTAATCCTTTTTTCAATATTTTCCTCAACTTACTTCAAACTTTTTTTTGAAAATATTTTCATTTTAAATTTACTGTTTTGGAGACTCACCAGAATAATCAATTTATCATTCACATTTATTGAGTTATTTATTTATTTTGGGAGATTTTTCATTGGAATTTTGTTGTTGGTTGTAAATATCGTCCACCAATCTCGATGAAAAATTCATTGGAAAATTATTATTATTATTATTATTATTATTATTATTATTATTATTAGTGTTGTGTTTGGTTTAAATTTTCACTATTCTAATATAATTTCTACAAGCGTGGTCAAGTTTATGTTATCAATCTTAAATTATTCGAAGTTATTCATTACACAAAAATATTTTAGAAAACTTTTGTGCATGTACCAGTTGTATTTAATGAAATGAAATAAGGCGCTTAGTTGCAGAGTCTTTGGCCTAGAAACCATGAGTTCATTCAACTGTTAATTGTATTAATTATCCGGAAAAAATTGCAGGAAGATATAATCCATCATAAAAATTCCCAAGAATTCTGTAGTAAATAACAATAATGACAATGTTCCATATTACTGCAGAAATGACTATAAAAAATACCGATTTAGAATTTGTCTCACAAAATTTCGCAGAAAGTTTTTCCAAAAAAAATTCTCAAAATTTAAATAGAAATTTCAGAAGCCTGTCTCATTTTTCTACAATATCTTAGATTCAATTAATTTACAATAGAAACCTGAAAAATTTAGTAAAATAGGCCAGAAGTTAAATTGTCATAAAAAGTCCCATGTGCAATGGATTTTCGTAGATTTTCGAACACTCTTTCGACATGTGGCATAATAAAGGAGTTCTTTGAAGTGTGCTTTTAATTCATACATATTACTACCCAAGAATAATTGTTCAATGTTTTGTAGCGTAATTCAAAAAATTAGGTCTTTATAAGGGCGTATGTACGTCGAACCGGAGACGAAAATCTTAAATGGAAATGCAGCCTTAAAAATATTCATGCTGTTTGCGATTGATACAAACAAATTATGATTAAAATTTTAATAATTTTGAAATTTATTAAATTCATGAGACAGAATAAATTCTCTTGTGTGAGAAAGACTAATTTTTACCAGAGTGTCGAGAGCATAATAAAGGAGTTGCTAACAATTCTTTATTTAACAGAACTAGCAAGAATAAATTATTTTGCATCTTCATAATTAAGAATATATCTAAGGAAAGCTATATTTCCACAAATAAAGGATTCATCTCCATTACATGTCAGCATTTATTACACTGAGCTTAGTTGACTTCAGTTTAAATGCTACACATTGAATATTTGACTTGTGAATGTTAGTACTATTTACATCTAGCAAAGAGAAATCTTTTGTATCAGCACTTATACTTCAAAAATAAATATGCACACAGCTAATGGAAATATTTTGCCCATTTGTCTTCTATACTTTAAAGGATATTGATGTTCATCTCTACATGAAATTTATCTGAAAGCAATCCTTTTAAAACCCACTGTCCCTATAGTCATCGTTATCCCTTATATACATTAGCATACCAACAACCAACACAATTTCTCGAGCTTCACTCATTTTCCTCGCCTTTGCGTTTTTCCCAATTCCTGGTAATCAAGCTTCACTGCGAGCTGAAAAACGAAATGAAAATACGACATAAATATTTTATTTATTTGAAAAAACACCCAAAGAATGAACGAGCAAATGAATGAATTGCAAAAAAAACTCGCTCGGTATTATTAAATAGATGCATTTATGCGGTATTTATTAAGTGGAGAATTAATAGAAGATCATCGATTTTTAAAATTTAATCCGTCTGTGCAGATTTCGAAACTTTTTTTTCTCTCTCTCTCCTTGTTTGCCGCTGGATAAAAGCTATCAATGGAAATTGAATGCCGACAAGTTTTGATTAAAGGTGAGTAGATTATTGGATTATGAATTGATTTAATTGGATTTGGAATGTAATGGAAGTGTTTTATAGTGAAAGTTTTATTTAACGGTACATAAAAGGTTTGCAGACATGTTGCGCGAAATTTATAGTACTTTTAAAACAGCAGTTTAAATAAGTGTCTTCTTGAAAATCTTGGGGCGGTTTTTTGAGAGACATTGAGGTGTAAAAATAAAAAAAATTAAACTAAAAAACTCAAAAATTTACAAAGATTTTCAAAGAAATTTAACATTAAAATATATCTGAAACTTATTTTAACATAATGTTCAGTTGAAATCGTTGCAATATCGACTAAAATTACTTGTAGTTCATCAATTTTAAAAAATTTGAAATTTCTAAAACAGAAACAAACATTCAATCTAGAGCCTAGCAAAATTCATCCAATTTCTTCTGAATTATTCCAAGATTATAACCTTATTATATAAAAAGGAACTTTCCGCTCCAATACGCAACACAACAGCCTCTTTGTTTGGCACATTTAATTATAAATATTTATTGGTACAAGACCTATCCATAAAATTAACGTAGCCAAACATTTTTCAATTAAAATTAAGTGCTTCCTTCCTTCCTTTTATAATGTTTCCTATTTTTGTTTATATTATAATTAATATACTCGTATTTCATATAAAATCGTCTAGCCGAGAAACATTTCTAGGTAGAGTTTTTATTGTCAGCGATTAAAACATAATGTTATGAATACATATAATTTTAACTTAGATTTTTTATGGAGAAACGCGAATTATTTTATTTTAAAACTCGGCTTTCCATTTTGTTTTGAAAACAGACTTAACAAAAAAAAAACTTTAGAGAATGTTGATAAAATATTGATATTTCAAATGATTTTCCTTGTGACCCTGAGAAACATTTAGATAACTCACATATTCTACGCTTTGCTTAATTTCAGGACATTTGCTTAGTATTTTGGCAAATATTTATATATTTTTATTGACCAGGGCGGATATAAAAAAGTCTATATTTAGATGTAGAAAGGGGACACACTGATTTTTGCAGAAAAAGTTGTGGAATAACTTTTATAACAATAATTGACTCATCCTCCCTTTCAAAAAAGTCGGGAACATTAATTAATAAATCGATATGTTTCAAAATTATGAGAAACTCGAATTTTCCCTTCTTTTCTCACTTCTAACTTTAAAACGATTCATTTTAGAGAAAAACTGTGTGTAATCAAATTTTCTTTAAAATATGAAAAAATTGACCCTTGTCGTAAAATAGCAATAAATATAAAAAAGGGAAAAAAGCCTTTTTCATTTAATTTTTTACCACTTCGAATGTACTTGGGATCTTCACGATTCGCCTAGAAAATCTTTATAAAATAATAAAAAAACAGCACACAAATTTTTATCAAAGTCGATTCTGTAGATTTCGCATGATAATTTTGCAATTTAAATTTATTTAAAAAAAATTAAAAAATTTAAAATAAAGTCAGAAACTAAAGCATATAGAAGTTTGAAAAAAATTGTATATAAAAAAATCCTTCGCCTATCAAATGCACTCTATAAAATTAAAATCAGATTATAAGGGCGGCCTCAAAAAATTTTGCTGAACTTGGTAATAAACCCTACAACAGTGCAGGGTGGCTGCGAATTCACACGGTGGAAGCATGGTTAAATTAAAAAAACACCTCAGCTCATTCAAATCTACTTCAAAGCCTCTTTCACCACCATAAAGTGCTGATATTATTTTAAAACCAGCACTTTTTATTTGATCTTGTGAAGAATTTGGCTGACTGAAGCTATAATAGGTCTGGTCTAGTCTATAATAGGTTTAAAACTCTAGACAGCGTTGCTGATTAAAAGTAGCTGTAAAAGTAATTTCTATTTTCTCTCTATTTTATATAATCATTATTCAATTTTCCAATCAATTATACAATTATTTTCAATTTTAAAAGGCTCGATTCTATCATGTTCAGTAAATTCTATACTATTCAGTTTTGAAAGACTGGAACAGGCGACATTAGCCTTTTGAAGAATAATAGATTAAGTATCTTTCTTAGTTGCAGTTTTCGTGAAACGGTGTACCTATTATATATGCTCAAATGCACACATTTGCGTGCATACTTTAAAACATCTGTCGTAACAACTTAATAATTTCTGAATGGTAACTAATCATGGACTTCAGCGTAATTGAATTAACTGAGTTGCTTGCATCATTACGTTTCATTACGTTTCATGAACAATAAAGGAATGGATTTATTTATTGTTCGTTTTTTAATTTCAATGTTCAATCGAAAACCATCAACTGATATTCACTACAAGAACGTAAATTGTGTATTCTTTCCATTTTCTACAAAAAAGGCAATTAATTGTCGAAGGGATGCTCTAAATCACTCAATTAGACCATATATTGCAAGTTTTTTCTCAAAACCCGTTTTCTGTAAAACTACCAAATGGAATTTTGAAAAATTAAGTAAAAATTACATGTTGATTGCAGACCCTTCCTTCCCATTCTAGTTTGATACTTACGCACGGTTTTAAAAAAAGAATTAGATGATGAACTTAAACGTTAAGTCGACATATGGTAAATTCAAGGACTACTTTCTTTACTAACCGTAACAGTCAATTCGATCGCCATTTCCGTTTGGTTTTTATTCTGAAAAATCCAACCAACCTTGCTGAATTTACATTCGTATTTTACAGAGCTCACAAAAACAGCCGAAGTGTATCATCATAGATTCATACCGCCAACATAAAGTTTCAAAATTAAAAATTCAAACGCCGAATTTCGGAGCCACCACACTCCCAAAATGTTTAATTATATATACGCACAAGCACATATGAACACATTAAACTGGTTATGTATTTATCAACGTTAATTGGCTTTCATGCGTCGGTCAAGGCGAAACCCCCAATAATATATGAACATTGATCGCCGTTGAACAATCAAAATGAAAATCGAACACGCATGTGGACCAGAGGGTCAAGGTTGCCTTTGCTGAGCCACATTTTCAATACCATTTTTTTGGTCAGTCTTTATGCAATAGATTTCCTCATATCTTAGGTAAAAAATGTGCATCAACTGGAACGGATTCACCTTTCATGCAACTATAAAACTTGCTGACCATATTTCTGAAACGATATCTTTTCAGGCTACCTTGAACGTAAGATTTCTATACGTGAAGGGCTTAATCGATAAATTGCTGGCCACGTTCTGTTTTGTGGAGTAATTTAAATATTTACAATACGACCTTACTAATTTTTAAAGTGCTGCAGACTCTCCTGAAATATATGGAAGCTACTGAAGATGATCTGGTAATTTATGTTGGCAAAGTGGTTTCATCTTTAATACAGTTTTTGAGTGAATCCCGTCGAAAATTTGATATACATTTCATCTAATAGATGTTACAATTTTCCGATCCGAATTCATTAAATTTCCGAAAATTCTATTGTACAGTCATAGGTCAACAAGATGATTTAAAACAATCAAATCATTTTTTATGGATTCCATGCTATCTTATTTGAAACCATAACCAAAATCAAATTATTTGAAATCATTAGACAACTTTTTCATAAAAACATAAAACTGACCCTGGGGTATTCAATGCCAATCCAATTATATTTATTTAATCTAAAAACTCTATGTTTTGATTTTAAATAACTAAAAAAGAAAGAAACATCATAGCAACTAAGAAATTTCAATGCAACGTCAGTCAGTGCAAGAATAGTTGAAAAATCTATGCTGAGCTGTTAGCATGGAATCAATTATTCCACTTCACTGTAAATCGATTAATAATTGATGCCTCTTAAAGATACCTTCAAGTCAAGGCTCCTGAAGATTTGGTTAAGGGCACGAAAGTACGGAACTAAAGTTAGTAAATAAGTTGCCCCAAGTAGAAAATTATCAGCAAAATTAAAATCACAACATTGATTACGAGATGTGAAATTTTCAAAAATTATTTCCCAACTCAAGTTCAGTTCATTGCGAAATTGGTTCAACACTCTCAATGCCAGAAATTAATTTTTAAATCATTTATCAGAATTATAATGGCTGTAGAGGGTCAAGAAACTATGAAAGTAATAAATAAGATGAGAAATTATGGTGAAATTTGAAAATGTTGAACGTTTCTTTCAAATTTTCTTGGCCTCCATCCTTATTCGAGCATTTACAATAATTGTGAAAATTCAGTATCGTTACTTCATTCAGAATATATCTCAATAATTCTAATTCTCTTTAGGGGTAGGGTTTTTGTTTTCGCATTTAGAGACTGATCGGAGCAAAACTGATGGAGATACAGCGATTTTAAGTTTATGTCATCCAACCAATTTCAATTTTCTCGGGTAAGGTTTTCATAGTCGGTGATAACTGTAACTAAAAAACTACTTATTCGACCTTCCGCAAATTTTGCACACTTACTTCATACATAAACAACATTGGGATTTTGTATTTTTTATTGTTATAATTTACTTTAAAACAAAAAAATCGTCTTATTGTTATCAGTAAAATTTCATAGATTCAAAAATTTTGTCTGACTTCTAAAATTAAAAATCAATATTATGGAAAAAATAAAACATGTCGTTATTACCTCGAAAAACTCATAAAGTAACGACATCTTTTTGGTTTTTAGTCATCAGATGATCCAGTTATGAGTTATGATGATCACCACGAAGCCATTTTTTGGCAAATATTTGCTGACATTCAATTCCAAATATTTTTTCACAAAAATTCAACAGGATCTTGAAATTTTGCACTATTATAACCTCAGCTTAATAATAAATGTTTATTCACCATATTTTCAAAAATAACCCTTGAAGTGTGTTTAAAATATTGAAAATCAACCCTAATCTTCTTCCCCTCCCTCTCCCTTCCTTCCTTTAATTCAGATTTACTTTTTGCCATTTTTCGTATGAAGTTAAATTTCTTCATTTATTTCAAGAAACAGATTTATTTATTTTCATTTTCATAAAGTATTGTATTTTAGAAAAATGTAAAAAATATATTATGCTTTTTATACAGAAAAAAATTGAATTTTTTATTTGATATTGCAAAATTGGGTATTACCCTAAAGCCCAGAATAGCGTTTGTTTGCCTTGTACGTGAAATTTTGCATATATTAATATATATTATACACTTGTCTTTTGTCTTTTAGAGCTGTTAGTCTTTTTATTTATAATAACATATTTAAGTTCGTTGAATTATAAAACTTATGTCTTATCTTGGCATACATTTAAATTCTCCGCGTTTATTTCATCTCAAAGATTCGGACTTCTTCAGTGTTTTGAATATAGTGAATAATATCATATTTGAATATAGTGAATAATATCATATTTTTATAACATGTCAAGCACTGAACGAAATTTTGGGAATCCCAGAAGAAATATATACTAATCTGCGTAACTTAAAATTAAATCTACCGCGGGAAAGTACATAAATTTCATTATTTATGGATGTAAAATATTGAAGAAGTAGGAAGTACATAATATTTTTTTGAGTGGTTAGAATCGAAGTGGTTTTTACCCAAGATTTAGAGATTTTTTTGCACAGTTTAGGCAAATGAAAAGTACAGTTTTTTAGGGTTTTGTATAGGGATTTTTAAATGAATTTTTTTTCGAAATTTTAAGTCACAACTACCCTGATTGCTAAAGGTTAAAGCAAGACAAATTATATCGACACAACATACTGATAAAACCGAACTGAAATGAATATAACTGCTAGTCCCTTGGAAAAGAAACATTATTCCAGCTTGATTTCCCTTTCGAAAATATAACAATTCGGACCGAAAGTAATGGTAAATATCGGGTTCTTGAAGATTTTATAGGTCCTACATCTAGAAATGTAACTAAATAACCTCTCAAAAAAGGTACAGCGAAAATCCCGTATTAAAAATCGAATTTATGCCATTGAAAATGTATGCTTCATACACCTTGCATTCATACTACACTACTCTTTAATCCGAGTTATCAATTTTAGGTCAAGTTTACGTTTAAATTTTCCGTACAAACATTTTGGACTTCTTGTAGGCATCGAGAAATTGTATATCATTTTTAAAAAAGTGTTTATGTAATAAATCGCCGTTTTTTTAGTCGCCGACTATCTTCTGAACTTCAACAAAATTCCATTGATTTTCTACTTCGATATATTTTTATATAAGCAACATTTTCATTGGAAACCACAGCATAACTCTTGCAAAATATCAATACACAGTTCCTTTTTTGATTTAAAATCAAGTCAACCGAAAAAGAAAGTAAGCGCACACTTCAGTGAACATAAAATTAAATTAATGAAACAAATATGTGAGTATGAAACGCAAGCAAAGTCATTTAAGAAAGATATTAGCAATTTCATAAAATTTACTCAAGTGTATCGATTTGGTGTTGCAAAAGTTGTGGGTGAGGATTTCAGTGTTATGCATTACAGTTTTACTGGAACTAAATTGTTAGAGACGAGCTCAAAAACGGGTAATCTTTCACACGACATTAAGTTCTTTGCTCAACAAATTAACCCGTATACGACGAACGTCTCGAAAGCGAAACATGTTTGTTTTTGATGTTAATATATTTTAGTGGAAGTTGATTGTAAAAATTATAGATCTATACTTATTATAATTATGTGTTCTACCTGTTTTCACAAAATGTGAAATTATATCATCAGCTTAGATTACTAGTCACTCAAACGTTAGATATTTTTGTCTTTCCAGGAATGCAGCTTATAAAACTAAGTAAATAAAATTATCGCATATTTTTCAACTATCACCGAACACACTATTCATATAAAACAAGTAAACGAATTTCATATAAAGTTTATACCGTTTGGCCAGAATTGTTCTTTTTCGGAACATGTCCTCTCAGCACTCTCAAAGACTAATTTTAAAAATGTTGTTCTGTGTTTTTTCTCAACTAGTTCAATAGTACTTTCGAGTTAAATTTTCGTGCTTTCCAATCATGCCAGTTCATGGTGTCGTACATAATGGGCTAAGTAAATGCTATAAGTTTAAGTTGTACGAATTTAATTGTTCCTAGTTTAAAAAAGCTAGTCTTATAGATAGATAGATTAATTTTTGCTCCTCTTCCTCACATTGCGTCTACAATCGACAAATCAAAAGCTTGATGAATATTTCAAGGATTTTCCATGACCGACTTTTTTTTCTTGTCCAATACTAGTGACTGCACTTTTCCAAACCCTGGTACTTTCGGATTGAATTTCAACAAGATTTTTCTTTTCAATTGAACCGTTACGTTCGGATTGAATTTCAACAACATTTTTCCTCTCTAGTGAACCGTTACGTTCGGATTGGATTCGAACAACATTTTTAGAAACCATATTCCTAAATATTGAAATCAGGCCATGAAACGACTCCTTAAGTTATTAAAAATATAAAAACCAAACCTTGCTGGTGTCAAATACCTCTTAAAAGCTTTTCAGTTGAACTCAAATTGTATCCAAACAGATAGCTTTCCAGCTAGATTACTGTTGCGTCGCACAAACTCACTTGTCACTGCAATAATTGAAAACATATTTAACAATTGTTGATGTTACAACTGAATTTCCACTATAAACAAAAAATGGTGCCACAAAAACCTCCGAATTTGTTTTATCGAACTGTTTTGAATTGGATGCCAAAATTTTGAACTTAAGCCGACCCCGACTAGTGTCGCTGTTTTATTTTTCTGTTTCCAAGAAACAATGAACCATATTCAAAAACCCATTGAAATAATACCTTTGCACCGAAAACCAGTAAACAGCGCACAATCTGAAACCGAAAGTGAAACTGCTCGTTCAGATCGCGGATAAAGATACTTGCGTCTTCGCGGGACAAGATCTGCTTGAGCTTTGATGGAGGCCGCTCAGCGGTTGAGGCCAGGTAAGACCCCACCTTACGATGTAACAGTCTTCGTGTTTCCAGCATCATGAGTATCTTATTGTGGGACATGGTAGTGAAAAAGTTGAAATGTTGTTGACTACAAGATATTTGGTAAGATTTCTACTATGTATTAAGAAATAGGCAAACGCTTAGCGTGGATAGTTGAACTCGAGGGGCACCTGGCAGATTTGTCTGTGAATTGGATGCCGTAACGGCGTTCAAGCTAGTTAAGTTGCAATCTATCACACGATGCTTGTAAACATATACATAGTATATTGACTATAAACTAGGAAACAGCGTTTTACTGTTGATCTCTACCAGTTTTTCATCTAGACTTGCATCACTGCCATCTACCATCAGTATATGTGTCATGTCGGAAAGTACTTCTTCGAAGCTGCTACCATTATTTAATGATAGTTTGACCTTTTGGTTACCAAGCCATGTGCAGTTGTGAAGCCATAGACGCTGCAATTCTTCTTTCAACTTACTTGATTTAACTAACAGTTTTCCATAAACGGTATTGAGTTCCAATATGATTTTGAACATTAAGCGAGTTTTTATAGAAATATACGATAGTTTCTCCCTTAATCATCATATAATGCACACATTTGTTCACGGTTCGTCTACATTCAATTCTTCAAGCGTATAAGGTCTTCTAAATCTTTCACTTTCATTCAACGCTCTTCACCTGAATTGCATGTCCAGAAGCATTCGGCTATTTCATTCAGACTTGTTTACTATATACACATATATATATGATGTATGTACTACTGACCATATTTTTTTACTTCTACATCAACGACCTATCTTCTTCATAACGCAGATTTTTACTAACATTAAAAAATCCAACAAATCATTGACCTACCTTAAAAACGTACAGCATGAAATTCTCGCATACTCGTATGCATGCAAAGCATTTAACACAATCATCTTGTCGCTTCTTGCAGTGGAAAATTGTACTTCCTCATTATTTTATGGAGCTGTGTTGGGTACCAACCATTATTACCGCTTCTTGACAAAGCCAAGTAAGTTGGGCGGCAACGTGGCGTGAGATTTAAGCGAAGTGGCCAATTATGAAAACGCTGGAACAGTCACTGTTGCATTGATGGAAATTACTAACAATTTTCCGTCATCGTAGCAATTACTGTCGATTTTCATACAAGAGTAATTTGATAGTAGCGAAAGATATGTAGGTATGTATCTTTTGTTTCGAGCGTCTTTCTTTTACAGGTACATATACCTATAGATATGTTAATATGTGGAAATCTTTAAAAGTCCTCCTAGTAATGTGTGATGAGGAGCATAATTTTGGAAATAAAGACATTTTGCATGATTCACGAAAATGAAAGTAGATACAATTGCGGATATAATTATAAATTCAACCACTAGCAAAGCAAAAAATTTGATATCATTAGGGAAAATTTAAACGGTCAATTGCTACTAAAAACATTATGTCAAGTAATGTTCCAACAATCCTTAAAATTGGTGTTCAAGTTTGTTATTGGCAAGCAATCAGATGTTCTTCTTCCTTCTTTATTAAGGGGAAAATCACATTAGACGGTTCAAAAGTCCGCAAAAAAATCTAAAGTTTAGCTATTGAAGAGTATGCTCAAAAAGTTTGAGACCGATATTCGAAGTCCTTATATTTTCGGGGCAAGAAATCCAGCACGCTCGAGTATACCGCAAGGTCCATAGAACGGAACGATCGCAAACAAGGTGGATGGGACCACGCAGCAATCTTCCTATGAATCGATCTTACTTTGTATGTATTGGGGCAGGTATTACAAACAGGAAGATGTATTTTTTCTGGTATCCCTGTCCCCAAGTCACTTCAATTCTCCGTTTTTGGTAATTTGTTTCGAAATGCGTTTTTCCGCCTGACGTGCATTGTAGCCGATCATCAAAAGTCAAAAAAATTGAGTTCTTAATAAACTATCGTCTAAGTGAACCTGAAAAATGGTTTAAAAAAATTTGATTTACAAGGAGAGGCCAATTGGGTTATGACATCTCAGATTTGGTCGAAATTTGGCACATAATTAGAAGACGTAAAGGATATTCGATCCCTAAAATATTAGACCGCATCACCCCCCCCCCCCGTTTTTGAGAAAAACGCCAAAAAATTTTTAGCATTACTTACCGATTAGTAACTTTTCGCATATGTTTGAAGCAGCGTAGTGTAGGAAGCAGTGCCACTAGCTCCCGATCATGAGGTCGTGTGTTCGATCCCCGGTCGGTATTCTTTTTTTTTTTTTGAATAATTGTCATCGTCGTGTGTTAGATTTCCGGTCGGTATTGTTTTTGTTTTGAATATATGTGGATGTAATTAGTTTAAGGTGAATCAGCATTGTTTAACAACAAATACATTTATCTCATCCCAAAAAATGGGAGATGTTTTATGAATTAAATAGCATATTAATTTCAATTAGTTTTAATCATTACTTCCTCTTCAAAAAAAATCACGATAAAAGCGTAAAAATAGGGCTCCTAGTGTGTTTTCCTCCCTTAAGCTACCATCCATTTTACTGGGGTCTAAATTATACATACAAGACTTTTTCAGCGTCGTTAAGCAATAAAACGTATCATCACCAAGCAATTGCAAATCGCGATACGTCAACTTACTTGTAACGTATTATAATATAATAAAAACTAAGCACTTATCATTCCGGCAAAATATTCTCAAAAAAAAATTTAGTCAGTTTTTACTCATTATCGAACCTATGTGAAAATGTGGTAAATTTAAGTTGTTAGAAATTAAATTTCACTGCTTTGTATCAGGTTTTAAACAGACAAGGTATTTTTAGCTTGATATAGTCAAAAAAAATATTGCAGAAAATTTAGTGCTTTCAGGAATGAGCCAAGTATGTGTCGTATTTTGCAAACTTCTTCAAGGCCATCCTATCAGGATTTGGTAAGGCAAATACAGTGCACTCATATTTTCGCGGTATTAATACCTTTACTAAAAGTTGCATCCTTTCAAAGATGAGCCAAGAAATCTTGCAGTCGCCTCTCCGCCTTCAAATTATTTACTTTGCATTAGTATTGTATCAAGATATTAGACCAGGCTGTCGATCACTTGCAACGATCTAGACATCTTTACAAAATCAATGGAATATTTTTAACAGGAGCGGAAAACAATGAAATCCTTTAAGAAAACTAAGCGGAAAACCCCGATACAGTTGATGTAATGCAGTATCCACCTAAACAAAGTACTTAATTTTTCCATGATTATGGTTTTTTTTGTTTCGATACCATGCGGTCAAAGTGATACCACCAAAACACAAATTCCATTCAAAAAGTGGTCTTTATTTGAAATCAACAGGAACGACATCCATCATACTCAATGTCAACTGCTTCGTGTTCACAATAAGCCCAAAATGTGGAAAGTTGTGGATGTATCCAAACCATCTAAAACACAACAACACTGTCTTTTAATTTGTTACTACGTTAAGTGTCTTTAAAGATTGTATTGCATATTACTTTTATTGTCTTCATGACGTTCCAGCCAACACATTGCGCCTATGTAGACGACATTAACTTCAACAGTGTCTTTTACATGACTTTCATCATTCAACGTTAAATCCAATTTATAGTAGTTCGCATTACAATGTCAACACGACTTAATTGCCTAAATTTTTCAACAATTTTCAACTCGCTAACTTCACTCGAAACGTTTGAAACAAAATTTAATTGCGAGTTGCCTTCTAGGTAAAAAGCTATAATATTTACGAATGTTAGTTCAGATCATGTTTTACTGCCCGAAAAGCCTTCCAAGTGTAGTGTTTGTTGTTTCGTGAATGAAATGAGAACACAACTACAAAATAATATCAGACAAACTGTGCAAACCAAAAAGATTGCTTCAAGTCAAACGAATATGCTATTAAAAATTTATTAGAACATAACATCAACTTTTTATACAAAATATAGCCTTAGCAATTAAATGAAATTAAGCTAAATAATAGGATTAAAACTACGTTTAAGTGGTTGCTTGTTTAAAATCAGTATCTTACATGTTCCCTTACATCCAATATCGAATAATAGCTTCGATACGTGAAGCCAAAGCTCAAAAACACAATCAATAATTGTTTTTTAAGTGCATTGCGTTCAAACTAATATACAAATTAAAGCAGGTTTTTTTCAGTATGTACAATTGCCTCACAAAAACACTTAACTCACAGCAAATATATATATGTAAATGTATACGATTAGACTTAATTCCAATTTGAATTGACAACAATAATTAATTATTGACTTAAATTTTAACTAAAGTACATTAGATTGGTTTGATCATAGGATGCAATTGTGTTAGTGTTGAATTTTTCTACTTAACGCTAACATTTAAAACACTTTGTTTTGCTTTGCTATCATCATTTCTTATAGGTTAATACATTACTTAAAAAGAGAAGGCATCATATTTAAATTTGAGTTATAATATGTTGAAACGTTCACAATCTAGTAAAATGGAAACAGTTCGGGAGCCTGTAGGGGAGTAGGAGCTTCGGACAATGTAATTAAATTACGAAAACATTTTCAATTGGGAATAATGCGTTGCCAATTTAGAATTCAACGTTAGGTTACACTAAGAAACGATCCCTTTAGTAGGAAAGTGCAGATGCTGACCGTGATCCGACTGTAAAGTCCTTATACTGAGAGAACACTGAGATCTGAAATTAAATGATGAAAAATAGTTGATTAGAGATTTAATTGGTAAGTTATCATTATTGTTGAACAGTTTCCAAAAAAAATTATGAACAGTATGTGGACTAAAAAGAATTTTCTAGACATTGAATCGATTCATTTTCACATTTGCCAACAGAAAATATTACCAAATCATTCCAAGCCTGGCTCTACATGGGTCTTTCTTGTGCTAAGACTGAAATATCTTTGGATCTAAAAGAGAAAAAGAAGTACTTTGCCTAACCTATTAAAATAATACACTCAAGTGTGTTTTTATGCAAAAAAATTCTATACTGAATTCATCTTCACCGTAACATCTTCAAAACTTACATTTCCCTCGAAACGAATCCACTCTTGAAGGCTTACCAAGAGATATCCTTGCAGCCGAATTATAACTCCCCAGAATCTACACATTTCACTTGGCCGTATACATTCCCTGGAATCATACTTTTCAACTGCACATTTTTACGAGCACGACTCCATATTACAGGATATGAGGCAAAAGATTCAATTTCATGAATTTTTCAAACACAATCAAGTCTCGCAATCGAATCGTGCAGGAAATCAATGTAAAGTCGTTTAGACTATAGCCCGGATAAATGCGAGAATATTGCGGAGTGCAAAAATGAATGGATTCACCGTCCTCGACGAGAACACTACGTACGGCCAAGGATCGGCTGAAGATCAGGCCATAAAGTCGACACACTTGAAGACGTATTCGAGTGTTGAAAATGAAGTCGTGGAAATGCATGAGTCGAGTGAAAGCACATAAAACAGATTACTTGATGCATATGATGAAGATTTGATTTGTGCAACGAAATGTGTTTCTTTTTTGGTTCCGATGAAATATTGAATATTACTTGCTGAGCGCAATGAGAAGCTTGTGGTGGGAAGTAATTCAAGTTAGAATGTGACGTCCTTGCTTATTTTAGGTTGCATCTTTTCAAATAGCTCCATACAAGCAGCTAGTCTTCAAAGACCACCGTCATATTGTGCTTGGCCCACAAAAGCCAATACCTTTTGAACGCACTAAGGATATTACAAGCCATATAACAGTCAGTTACTGCCCACGAAATACTCGAGAGTACTCAAACAAGCCTATCGATAAAAAGTCAAACCAAAATACCCGGCAAAGAAGTACAGGCCATCAATAACACACGCGCTGTGCCTGTCAATACCAAATCCAAATGAAAGCCACCCTCCGTCGAGCCGAGGGGAGCATAATAAAAAATATTAAAAATATTAAGACAAAAGATCGCCATAAAGAGACAATAAAGCACAGACGACTCCGTGAGCTGAAAGGCAAATGTGCCGTGGACATAAGAAAAATCCATGTCGTAAGCAAATTGCCGGGAATAAATAAAGGTAGTGAACCCGAAGCAAATACATCTTGAAAATGTTGGGCGGCGACACCCATCGCCCGTCCACCATTATCCATCCTCCAGTCTACCATTAACCATTCACCAACGTACATTTAACATTTTCACCGTATGGCTTTGTTTTGTGGGTGCCCACTTTGGCTCAGATTTTCTCCGGAAAAACCAAACTTGATGACGGCGAATACGGAAAAATCATTTGCGAGATGATAGAGCACACAAACAATAGATATCCGAGAATGTCATTGAATTTTTCATGATTTGAAGGACGCACCAGGAGACGCAAAGAACGAGGAGGATTGAATTGCTGAAAACAGTGACGTTCAAGTGAAAGCATGTAAGTGTCAATGAAATTTTAAAAATTTTAAAAAATAGGCCATTTAAATTGCATCTAAAATATTGTCTTAGTATTTGAGTTCCTTCTTGAAAAGAAGTATAACTGAAGATACATAAGAACTTGTCTCCCGTTAGATAAAAATTTATTTTAAAATAAATTCGGGTGGGCTTCGCGCCCTACTCGCTTCGCACGGCACCCACGGATTCGCTCGCAATCGATTCAGAGATTCGAATGTCTAGAATTTAGCCTAGGTTTTTTTTGGCACCACCCTTTCTCGCCTTGCTTGCATTTCGCGAATCGAACCGACGAGTTACAGAGTTTTTCCGTGACAAAGCTTTTTTTATAGAATAGAGTGACGAAATCCAAAGCTGATAGAAAATTTTTCAAAACCAATTCTAAGAAGGTATGTTGGAAATAAATGCACGGCAGACAAATAAGTAAGTCATAATGGAATAATAATTGATGCATTGCCTGAAGCAGTTCTGTTTAAATTTTTAAAAATGTTCACTATTCAGAAAAAATAATTACGAAAGCAAAAACCAGTCTTGCAACAAAAGCAGTTAGATGTGCAACAATTTTTTCGGTGCGGTGTGTTGAACGTACTGTAAAGGATTAAGAAATAGTCAGCGACGTGAATACATTTTCAAAAATATTTTTTTAACTATTGTATCATGTTGTTTGTTATTTTATGTATAACGGGGAAACATAATGTAAACTTATTTTCGAAAGTTGTATCCTTGATGGCAAATTTTTGCATTTTGACATTCAATTGAATTGGAAAATTTTGAATTCAAATTTTTTTTTTTTTGGAAAAATTGCATGGCAAAAATTTTTAGAATAGAAATTTTACTACAGATTTGGTTAATCAATGAATCTAATAAATTTTATTTAATGGATAATTTTTTGACGAGCATTTCCAAATATACATTTTTTAATCTATTGTATAGTTCACCGGTATTTTTTTCTAGATCCACCCGAAAAAGTTGCTAGACAGAAAATCACATTGGTTCATTTAAATGGTCTCGCAGAATTTTTCGATTACTGTTTTTTATGTTTCGGAAATTTTTTTAATGCATTATTTCAGGTCAAAATTATTTATTTAGCACATCGCATGCCAACGGTATGAATATTAGAAGCCTAGAATTTAGTTTCTGAAGAAGAATCAAACATCATATCACGCCAAAACTAATTGAAAACTAACAAACAATATTTTTCTATTTAACTTTTTCTGAAATTTAATTGGCAAAAGAGATACACTTTAGAAATTGTGCAATAAGCCAAAAAGGGGTACAAATTTTTTGAACGAATTGATTTGCATGTATAGAGCATTTCAACATTATGCCTTTAAAATAATTTGTGTCAAATCACAAAAATGGTATGAACAACCTCAAAATCTCCTGAAAAGCAAGGGTTAATCCGTAACCGTAAATTTTCAGCAGGGTTCTGTTGAAAAGAACGTCAATTAATTAGGCTTTGTTCTTGCATATAACAGGTTCATAAAGTGATCCGAATTTAAATTCAAGGGAATACTGTTTTGGTCAAAATCTAGGAAAATGGCACGCAAGATACCTCGCCTGGAAAACAGAACTAACAGAAGCGACATTAAATATACCGATGGAGGTCACACATTTCTCTAGAACCTAACCGATTCTAAATTTGATGACTTAATTAATAACAGAAAACAGTCACTTGAAAGAAGAAATCTAAGAGATTTCAATTTTCAAAAAGGAGGAAGACTAGTTGTTCGAGCACCAAATCGGCATTATTTTTGGGATGAAATTTTAACGAAGATGTTTCTTGCAGATGATTAGAACAGTTTTTTGAATTTATACAAATTATTTTTGGAACCATCCAACAAAACTAAATGGGTGTAACTATTTTTAAGAAAATTATTTTAGCGCAAGTCTCCTGGCTTTTTGCGCTTTAAAAATCGTTAAACTTAAACAATATCTTACCCCCACAATATTCTACATCACTGATCAAGACAAAACACTTGAACGATCAAGAATAATGTCGGCAATTCTTTCTTTTCTTGTCGGTAGGCAAAGACATGCATATATGTATATATATATACTTCTTGTATTCCACTTGGTACAAATATCTGGTCGTGCTGCCACGGCTTATTTTCCATTCATCCATCCAGAACTGGGTTGAGTGGATGAAAGGGGATGAAAATAATAGTAATAGAATCAGATAACAGTCCACTTTACTTGCAGGATTGAAAGCATAGTTGTAAGTAAAGAATAAAGAATACCGAAATAAGAAAAGAAAAACGCACAGCATTCTTGTAGGGAAAATAGAGGCAATTTCCACATGCACCCATTTCATTGTGCTAACAGCAAAGCAAGAGCAGGCGAAAAGCATATCCGAAAAGGAAATCGATGAAATGAGATATTTCAGCTATAAACGGCTGTGAATTGGATTTTTATAGGAGCCATTTTACTTTCATTCATTCGCTCTTTCTTTGATTCGAACGAATACGAAAGGATAGAGCGTTTTGTGCAAGGATAATGTAATTTGCGCGAATTAATGTTAAGGGTTTGATATGTTTCTTCGATATTTAAATCAAGTACGTTATGTTCAGCTCAATCGCAAATAAATTATGAAAGGAAATGGGAGTCCATTTTTATGAGTGTAGGGTGTTTTATAGGCCAAAGGCTTCTTCATTTGGTGTAAAAATGTGGGTCCATGGAATAGACCTGCTTGTTCTAACTGACAATATTCCTTGAAACAATGAAGGAATTTAGTTTTCTCTATATATTTCAACGGAATTTACATGTGTTATTTTTATCACGAGTTCTTTAATACCATATTTGAAGCTATTATTAAAATAATAAATTGATAAATTGTCGCATTCAGAAACTGCATATTAATAAAGTCTACTAACAGATGTTTTCTCAAAAAAACGTTAGAATCAAAAGGGATTTTTAAATTTTGGATATTCATAAAAACAATCTTCTCAGATTGCATGTGGTTTATTGGAAATATTGATGCACCTGTCGTGGCCTAAGTGAACCATGTTTTGACAATGAGGATTGCCACCGCAACCAACTATAAGTATAGGACCGAGCACTAGCACAAAGTTTTTGGGTTGAAAATCATCTAAAATGAAAAATCTAACACATGGAATAAACTTTTCATTGATTTACTTTCATATCAGTAAATCAATGTAAAAAAATCAAGGAAAAATAACAATCGAAATCTAAAAGCATGAGAAATGTGCTTTAAAAGTGTTTAAAAGACATTCCGAAAAGGGAATTGAACATGATTGAATACTTAAAACGTTTGGGATTGTTGTCTTAGGATTCATCCTGTTTGTTTCTCCAATTGTAAAAGAAGATAATCATCAAGCAATGTTGTAGTACCATTTGATTTTCCGTCCTTTAAAAAAAACCCACAACACAACACAAATGAATGAATCTAATACATTTTTTTATACATTCTATATTGTTAATGGAAGATTTTCTGGCTTCAAAATAAATCTAGATGAAGCCTTGTGATTATATTAGTGCCAAGAATAAAATACGTATGTAGTCTTTTTACGGTAATAATTCTAGGAATGCAAATTAGCAATGACTTCAATAAATGCTGTCACTTTTTTTTCATTTTGGTAAAATCCCAGTTTTAAACACCGCTTATTAATTAAATGTTAAATTTCGAGGAATTTCATCATCAACACAAACTATTATTAATTAAGACATTCAACAGGACAATAAATTTCCCAATAAGCTCATTTTATTTCAGAAAAACAAAATCAATAGAAGTACTGAGCATGATTTTTTGTTGGCTGGAATTATTAAACACTTCAAAATTAGAAACGACACTTGTCTACAGAAATATTAACATTGATTTTTATATCTCCAGTAAAATTGGTATGAAGCACTGTTTTTCCAAAAATTTCGCGGAAAACAAAATCGAAAAGTGTTTTAGTCTTAAATCAAACATTTTCTCTCTAACAATTTCCGAAGGATGCCTCCTATCGCGCGGAGTAGTCACTGATAAACCTTATTGTACACAACATTTTGCTTATCATCAAAACATCATAAATATCCACAAAAAAAAATCACAGAAAGAGAATATTTTGGCCGTGGAAGAGCGATAAACAAGACAAAATGCTAACTTCAGAATCAACTAAAGGTTTATTTATCATGACACATAAATTTATTTCGTTCCAACATTATTCATCCTATATATGGTTAATGTTTGAGTCAGAATATCTAATCTATTTATGATACGAATATATCGATGCTGCGAATCGAAACTACCATGGAATGGGAAATGGAAGTATTGCAAAGATATCTGTAAAGAATTGCTACTAGAATAGCATATACAATGTATATAGACGCATTCAGGAGAATCCCTATTTCATTTTGCTTGGATACTATTTCAGTTGCTTCTCTCATTTATCGCTAACAATCCTCCGTAATCCAATGAAAACATAAGTTCTGAGGATAATAATGCTTATATGGCGGCCAGGATATAAGACCCTTTTTCTTCCCGTCATGTTCCTCCCTCCCATCGCTCGTCGTCTTCCCATTAGCTTTTGCCACTGTTAAGGACTCTCGTTGTTGTGGTCATCATGTCGCTATTCGATAGCAGCAACTCTGAATATGGTCGTTCTAGGGAAAGTGAACAAGCAAATTGTAGAGGCTTCTGTTTGTAAGACGAGGCTGTAAGCTGATTAAGATTATATGATTGATAATCAAATCGATTAACTTGACAAAATAATTGAAATCCAGAATGTTCCACTGATGCAATGGGAATCACCTGAAAATTCCGTCGATTGGTTAAGGACCATGTGTGGGAAAGAGTTCTTTGAATGATTCTTACATGAGAAGAAATCCTTTTATGTATATTTTGATCCACTCTGCTCCGTTTCCGACCAATTAAATTTTTTTTTGAATACCTATGGTTAACAAAATTTATTTTTAAATCAGTTTTTATCTGAAACAAAATGCAAAGTGGTTTCGAACTTAGCAACAACACGAACGGTGAGATTTAATTCAATAGAAAAAATTAACAGGCATTATTATTTATTATCAATCCTTGATTTCGTGGAAACAATCAGTACAGCTGTTTCAATCCATAGACTGCGTCCTTAAATTTTCGAATCTTAATCGCAAATTGATATCTGCATCTACTGAGTACACCCAGTCTATTTGCTAGTTGGTCAACCTTTCATGGTACGAATGGGAGTTATTATCATTTTATTATTTCGGAGACTTATCTTCATTATTTTCAGTGACCCGACGTTATCCCAGAAATTCTACTAAAAACAATTTCAATATACAAAATATTTACGTCCCATATTGACACATTCACCTGTCGAGCAACATGCAAATCGATTAATATTTGCTAAGTTCAATGTGGTTTTGAATTGAAGTATTTATGGTACATTAATTTGTGGACAAAATTGTTTTTTTTATTTATCACTTATTTATTTATATTTCGTCTTACAGTCAAAAAGACAAAAAAGGCCTAGTATGGGTATGGAAAATTCGTATTCAAATATTATTTTTGTCATGTTAGCAGAACATGAGCTTTTGTAAATAAGGTTTAATGCTGTATTATTTTAACTTGAAATTTTTTTGGACCAAACTTTATTTGCAAGAAAAAGATATGAAGTTTTTGCAACATACTGATTTTTTTATGTACAAAAAAAACGAAAAAAATTGATCAGGCACAAAATTTCGAAATAATGAAATACAAACGCAATTTTTATTGCACATTTCTATGCGAAAAATTTAACCAATGCATTTCATTTGAGAAAATAGGTTCTACAACTGAAAAATCATACTGCGAATAATTATTTTCAAAAAAATAACTACAACCTAACATAAAATTTTCGTGAAACCCCAATTTCTTACGGCAAATATTCTGACTTAAAAGTTACCAAATGGAAAAATTAATTCTGAAAATTTTGTATCAGATACTTCAATTCGAAAATCGTGATTTCCAGATGTTTTTGCCAATGAATTCGCGATGAAGAGCAATATTTTCGAAACTAAAATATATTCGGCAAACAAATCTTCGGACAAGAAAATTTTATACAGCAAGAAATGTTTCAACAAAATATTTATGACCTCTGTAATTTTTGAAGCAAAACAAGCTTTAAAACAAAACAATTGCGCAGTTAAAAATTTTGATACGAA
This sequence comes from Oxycera nigricornis, assembly GCA_963942545.1. Classification (NCBI taxonomy): domain Eukaryota; kingdom Metazoa; phylum Arthropoda; class Insecta; order Diptera; family Stratiomyidae; genus Oxycera; species Oxycera nigricornis. Next base: position 5,882,954 of record OZ012663.1, on the reverse strand, counting down.
AAACTTCTGGAGAAAATATACTTTTCAACTTAAAAATTTCTATTGAAATCGGCATAAACTTTTCTAATAAGCTAAAATCAGAATTTAAAGTTCAAACATCTCAGTTAGATCCCAAGAATATGTAGTTGTATTAAGCGGGCGCGGCACTTCTTCGTATTTTTTCAACTAAAACCATATATGTACTGGATTTTTCAAATTGAATGTACTTATTCTCAAAACATTTAACTCTTCTTACAAATGATTTAAACTTTCTCTCAAAATATTGATGATTAAAATGTGACAATGCCTTTATTGCACAATGAAATTAAACGGATGTACAGTAGTAGGTAAGGAAGCTGTGACCTACTGTAGAAAAGTAATGAATTTTTATTCTATGTACATATTTACAATACCGAATGAGAGTGAGCGATAGTTTTTAAAAGTCGATTTTAAATTATATACATATATAAATTGTTGTATTTAGGATAAATCGTCGAATGTCAAATAAGGAAAGATAAACCACAAGCTAAGCCAATTGGGAAAAAGTTTAAATGTTTTGAGAAAAAGTGCAAACTATTTGGGAATGCGTCTAAAACGAAAAATGCTGGAATATAACGTTTTGATGGGGCCGATTCGGTTTTGATTCGGTCAGCTTGCGTTGAACCTCCACTTGATGTAGATTATAGTAATTTTTATTATCCAGACTATGTTTATAGTTCAGCGGGTGGTTTCAACCACTATTTTATATAGTTTAATCATTCAAAAAAATTGATTTCTTTGAATATGAATAAAATCGCATCAAAACTTATGAAAAAATTTGACTTAGCTATAATTTCATGTCAATTAATTTTGTATGTTTATTATTTATTGGTACTATTATTAATCTAATTACGAAGTAAATTTTCAGGCGCGTAATTTATAGTTACCACACATTTAAGCACGAAAATTTGAAAATCAAACCAAATAGGAAAGATTTTATTAATCTACATAAAATTTGTCAAGCTTCAATTAATCAAAAATGATGCAAAATCTTTTATTTAAATATTCTACACTCTTTTTTCAATACTCCTGCCATTTAATTTAATTGAGGCAACGGAATGTTTGCAATAAATGGATTTTACAATTTCTCATCGATTCGTTTCAGAAAAGAAAAGAAAACATATAACGAAAGTTATAAAATATCATTCGCCTTATTTCAAATGTTCCACAATCAGTCCGGGGGGTGAAATCAAAATACAAGCCTATTAATATTTCATCCCTTACTTTCGCTATAATAAACTTATCAAACATTTTCGCAGTATCGATGTCTATTCATAAAACGTTCTCCAAAATGTTTCATACTTTGAACACAATTTCGAATCGTCGACGAGACTACTCAGGATTCAATAACTGGTTCGCCTTTCTTGAGATTCTCCTCCTCGTCCCTTCATCCTGAGCTGGGGCTGGGATTGGAACGGCAACTGGAGCTACGTACACCCCGTTTTCTTTCTTGGTCGTGTCTCTCCTTTTTGCCGGGTGCTGAAAAATTTATTCCTTCCACCGATCGAAAAGTGTAAATTGCCTTTTATTGCATTCAGTAATGTTTTATTTATGTGCTTGCCGGTTGCTAACTCCTTTTGCTGCCTCTTTCAAGGCCTTGTCTACGTCTGCTGCTGTACTCGGCAGGCCATGCTACGAAGAGACCCGTCCGGGTTAGTTCGACAGCCAAGTACATTTGGGAATCCACACCATATCCATTGCAGGATGTGGCGGTTGGCGGGACCCACCATAAAATAGAACAAATCGAAGAGGGAAAAAAACACACCAAGAATGCATTGCAACGCCATCAAATCGATTTTCGGATGAAATAACAATTGCGGGAGGAATCGAAGCCACAAGTCAGGACAAGACTTGCGAGCCGGCTAATATTACATCAAGGACTGAGAGCTTGGAAGCTACATCAAATAGCGTTTAAGTAAAGTTATGTGTAGTCGACGAGTGTTATTTGTCAATTCGGTATTCGATTCGATTGCAACCAGAATTGACTCGTTCCTAGGCGGACCGGAATATAGATGTTCATGCTAATATATCGTGGAGACATGCTTGTGTTAAACGGTACATGGCGTTTATGTTGCAGATTGCATTGAGATTTTATTTGCTATATCCGATTCGGATGGGTTCGATTGAAAAATCAGTATCAATAGCCTAAAAAAGTTTGTTTTGATTGAAAAGCATATGAGAAAATCGAGATGTGAAGCAATCCACGAAACTACATAAGTCTAACCTGCGAAATTTGCTTCCAAAATAAAACTTATTTTGTCCAATCAGAAGAATTCATCAAGCGTTAAGGTATGGATATAGAAATTTCCTGTTTTTTTTAAACTTCTCATCATGTCTCATATCTTCGATTTTTTCCAAAAATAGCACGTTTAACATTGAATGCCTTCAATTTTTGTAACTCACACGTACTCCTGTCTACAAATATGACCCGGAATTTTGTTTTAGTTTTTAAAACTTTTATTTATTCTTCAAAATCAATTTCATCCTCTTCAAAATAAACCCCCACGACTCCAATGCACTTATGCCAACGGTTTTTCCATTCATTAAATCCCTAGGTGAAGTCTTCCTTCGGTGTGGCCATCAATACCTTCTTCGATTCGGCTTCAATCTCTTCTATCGTGTCAAAACGGTGTCCCCGGAGCGATCTCTTAAGCTTAGCGAATACCCAGAAGTCGCAAGGTGCTAAATCAGGCAAATACGGTGGTTGCGGAACGATATGGGTGGAATTTTTGGCGAAATGGTCACGAAGAACGAGCGCAGTGTGAGATGGTGCATTATCATGGTGGAAAAACCAAGAATTGTCTCTCCATAAATCGCACAGCTACACGCAAACGACGCATTCATTGTTGACGGTTTGACCGATTGGAAGGAATTCATAATGCACCGCACCCCGATAATCGAAGAAAACTGTCAACATGACCTTGATTTTTGAGCGACTTTGGCGCGATCTTTTCGGTCTTGTCTCACCTTTGGCACAATATTCGCTTGATTGATCGGTTGTTGCCGGGTCGCAAGCATAGATCCAAGTCTCATCTCCCGTAATTATGCATTTCAGTTTATCCTGCTAGTCAGAAAGCATCATTTCACAGCATATTTGAGCACCACCACCAATCGCGATTTGGCTCTTCTGAGACATTTTTTAAAATGGTGTTTGACTGACCCATTTGAAATTCCAACAGCATCAGCATGCTTTCTAGTAGTTAATCGACGATTTTGCAGCACCAATTCTTTGATTTGCGTGACGTGATGTTCATCAGTTGATGTTCTTGGACGTCTTTGATGTGGTTCGTCTTCAACGCCTTCACGACCCTCTTTGAACATATTATGCCATTCATACATTCATGTGTTTTAGACATGGCCTGTATAGAATTTCTTTTATTAATTTTCAATGACAAAATTTTTTAACGTTTCGATTTTTATTTTATCTTTTTTTTGAAGGTAACTTTATCAGAACTTTCATTTCATTTAAATAATTAAACCTTTTGAGAATAATTTTTTGTCGAATATTTGCATTGATCTTAACATAAATTTTACAGCGACCGTTCCGGGAATTTATGATTTTATAACAATGAAATTAATTGTGAATATGTACCTAAAATTTTCATAATCTCTTGATTATCTCTTCGTTTGGTGTCTATATAATCTGTATATCTACAGAGCATCGATCAATCATTGATATCCCATTGACAACAATGTTGCATTGAAATAAAATAGTCCACGGCACAGAATCACTCGCAATAAAGTTAGAATCATCAGAAACAAAACTGATGTTTTGTTTTCATCGATGAAGCTTGGGTAAATGACCAAAATCACTTCTCGTTTTTTTTCGAAAAAGCGTCTAAACAATTTTCAAATGTCGACTTTTTGGCATATACAATGTTAGAACAATAGCACAAAAAATTTCACCGAGCGTTGTTTTTTGCAGTAAATTGCATATTATATATATAAAAAATCTGCGGGAGCATAGGTAGACATATCTGGCACAGTTTAGAAGCTACGAGCGCGCCAGTAAAAGTCTGAAAAATCGAGGTTTCTCACTTCCTCTTTTTTTAAAATTATGAAGCTACTGTATTACAGTTGGTTGATTTTCACCAACTAATGAAAGTTTTCAGTTGATTTTGAAAATTTAAACGTATTTTTTTTAAATTATTGAAAACTGACCTAGGGCAAAGTAAACTATTTCACTTACTTAGAATGACAAGCGTACTTTGCGATACCACAATAAAAAAAATTGACACAAAAACAAAAATCAAAAAGATGTCAATTTATGATGTCAAGAGTATTAAGAGATCATTCATTATAGGCGGTTGAAGTAAAACCCTTTTCGGAACTGTTCTACTTATTTCTACTCTCTAGGGTTGTTTGACGCCCTAAACATATTTTTTTCGAGCGCCGTGAAAATATTATACGCCATGTTCGACACTTTATTTTTAACAGTACACGAAAAACGCACAAAGCGGTAAAAATAAATGAATATAATATATAAATAATATATATATATAGGGTACGCCATCTTTCGTGTCGGTATGTAAACACTTACCGTCTGTCGGCAACATTCTTTGTGTTAATTGCACTTTACAAGGAAACAAATGCAAATCATCCTTCAAAATTCGCCGCATAGTGGTTCTGACGTGAAAACGCTGAGCGCGGCGACGATACATCACTTTTGGGTTCTGGAAAACGATCACTTTGACTGCTTCAACCAGTTCATTGGAACGTCTTGGTCGTTGATGAACGACACGACAACGATCTCCCACTGTCCTGTTGGCCACGGTATTTTCGACGGTACGCACGTTGATATAAAACAAGTGAACGACTATTCTCGATGTGCATCGTCACTATTTCGGCACGTTGTTTCGGTGTGAAGCGATTCATGGTTCAAATTGTACTGAATTACCGTTTCAAAACCATGTCTCATCGAATCAATCGGTTTGACAAATGTCACAGTTAGTAAGTGTTTACATACCGACACAAAAGATGGCGCACCATGTATAATCATGTGTATGCACGTTCTGAACAAAAAACACAAAGTGAAAATTGATGACTGTGGTTATGTTTCTCATACATCTTTTCTTAAAGGTACCTGAAAAATTTTAAAGGATAAGTTCACTGAGCTCACAGTGTCCATTAACACTTGACGCGTCTGAACATTTGGCGCCTAGAATGCAGGAATGGCTCTAGTATAAAATAATTCTATTTAAGCTGTATTAATATAGTCTTAGCATGTTCGAAACATACTTTGAATAGATTTTGTTTCGTTTTTATATGAAAAAACTCAGTGGGCTTAGAATGTTGAAAAGAAATGAGTCACCTGTGAAGATTTTTTCTTTGTTAAATAAAAATTTACGATCCTAACAAACGATGCCAGTGGTGGCGGCACTTGTTTATACCCACCGATACTACATAGCAAGAATAAATTTGAACATAAAGCGATCTCACCGTATTTGCCACTCCTGAACGTGCTCGTGTGCAATTCACACCCCGCATGCCCAGATGACTATGTCATGGTAACTTTGATTTTCGAAAATGAAAAGGTCGTCCTCAAATGTTGTGAGAACTTTCCCATGACAGCAATTTTATTCGGCTGTTTAGCAACGAAGCAGTGGCATGCTTTTCAATTCGTCCTCAGATTGGTGCCTTTCAGCTGTTGCAGTGGAATTATATTATATCGGTCTGTTCCGCAAACGGAAAGCATTTACGAATCAAGGGCTTGTATTACAGCAGTAACGTTTGTTGGTAAGAAGGCAAATTTGATGCAGGAAAATTTTTAACGTATGAGCGACTAAACAATTATCAAAAATTTGAAGAATTTTCCATTTCTTATTTTACAGATTTACACCCCGCTTGCCGAAAACTGTTCCGAACAAATCAATTAGCATCCAGGCTCTTGCATTCGATTGATAGTCTACCGACAGATTAAGTACGTTTAAAACGACGGGTTTTTCGGATTTAGGAAATAGGTTGTGTTTAATACTTTCTGTAAATAAGCCTCTTGATTTTTCAAATGATTTCTTCCAGCAAACATTTCATCCTTAAATGTTAAGTTTTTATCGGGAGTCATCCAATTTTCTTCAGCACTGAATATTTCTGAAATATCATCTTACATTCAGGAAAACAGTAACCAACCACGTTCTGCGCATATGACGCACTCGTTACCTTCCCACGAAAGATCCTTATATGTTCTCTACACAAACTATCTAAGCCAAAAGGCAAAATAGGGCTAGAAGGCACGCAAACAAGCGAACACGCAGGCACAGTTTCGTTAGTATGTAAATTCGCAGAAATTTGACATTACATTCGAAGTTATCACAAATCAACCACTTCATATCAGAAAGGCAAGAAGGAACGTGAAATTAAGTGGCTACATTGAAATGGCCGTCATACACAAATTTCGCCCTACTTTTCGGTAACTAGCTTATTCCTGTGATACATTTTTCTATAGCTTTTTCATTGCCAGCTACGAGATTGAATCTAGTTGATAATTATTTCTTATAGTTCGTCTAGTCAAAACTAAAGTGAATTGTTTTGATCGAACGTTGTAAATTGATACTACAACGAAAAACCCCGATTTAACACCTTGCCCAGATTCATCAAAAACGCTGAACGATTTTGCGATAAGAGACAATCGAATCTCAATCAAATTCAACAATGTACGCCCCCTGTTTTTTGTTATATCGATAACATATCAATTGATTCATAATATCATACACGAATGCAAATAATTAATGAATAGTCCACAACAAGCCACCGATTATCTCTGATTTATGTAGATTTGTTACGAAAAATAACTCCCAAGTGTTTTACTGGTGTTTCCATCGACGCAACTACAATCGCGGCGCACTAAACAATAGTCTGTGGAACAATAATAGTACGATTGCCTAATGAATAGGCACAATTGTCTTTTTTAATCATTATTGCCACCTCTGGTCGTCTGCTAATTAGACAGTGGTCGCAATCAGCATTGTTCTATGGTTACTCACCTTATCTTTAAGTTGCTGGCACAACTGCAAGGCGACTGTGAACAGGACGAGCACTTCATTTAGCCACGGCACCGAGAATTCCGCTTGGCACGAGTCGAACTTCATGGTTCCTTGAATGTTTGTCAGCTGATACACAGCGAATATCAGTTTGTGGCTTTGGAAATAAAAACTAATGGCCAAGTCTTCCGAGAGGTTCGGCGACAATGATTTCTACAATGACAATAAATCGAGAATGGAATTAAGATGAGTTCTTGCAATTAAAGCAGCGGATAATGCAAATGCTGTTGGAGGAATCCTCACCATGTTTCGTCCCTTCATCAGTTCGTCAATTGGTTTCTTTTTGGGGATCACCAGGCTGGTTCGGCCACGTTGCAAGGCGTTCAGAATGTTGCCTACGATGTGCAACACTTCGTCGGATGTTCTGCGCGGAGAAAAGGAAAGTTTGTTATATCTGGCCGATGGAGAGAACATCAGGAAATGGTACTCACTTGAAGTTGTAGGAGTTATCGACGTTGTCGATATGATGGATGGCCTGTTGCAAGTGGTTCGCCGCGTCGAGGACTTGCTGCAGCTTCCACGGCGAGTCTGGTCCTATCGAGGTCCTCTGCACTTGGTTGGGGGCCTTTTGCAGCTTAAAACTGATGTCCTGAAACAAAATTTATTCATTTAGCTGGGTAGGCAGTGAATCTTTCGTTGGAAAACACGATTGTCATGTTGGTTGGAGTCTCCCAACCAGTGGAAGACAACAAAACCCAATACTAACCGCCTGCGTTATGCTATCACCCGTCAGCGTCATGGCACATCGAAGCTGGTCCTGCGGCGCAGTCAGCACAAATTTCTCCAGCTTCTTGCCTTCGTTCTTGTACAACGGCACGGGGAAGCGATGCGCGCATTCCTTGAAAGAAAAGCTTTGTCAATAGACCCCCAAACCAAAACATCATGCCAATTACCACCAAGATCTGTCGTAGCTGCTTGAGGATCGCGTGCACCTCCTCGCGCAGCAGCCACTCGAACTCGATTTGCTGAAAATCAATAAAAAACATGAGAGTGTCAGCGAGCAGCCGTACAATGTAATTCAAGTGGCGTTTGCATTCAATTAATTGGAGTAATCTTGGCCAATCGATCGCCAATTGTGCAGTGCTGGCGAGATTGCCAATCAGCTGGCACACGACAGTTGTCATCGCCGCACACGTAATGTCACCCAGCATTGTCATCGCGACCCAGTTCCACTTTTGAACGTCCATTTCACGTTTGTTCCGCCGTCCACGCACAAGATTTCTATCAGCGATAAGAGAACATGCACTTGACTTCCGTCCATCTTATCGCTGACAGCCGAAATCCGTGAGATAGACGTTAAAATCGTTGTTTACTTACGAGGTTCGTTGCTTCTTCCTTCTCGCCGTCGGCCATCTTTAGACGTTTGCGCAGTTTCCGACGTTCGGTTAGACCTAATGTCTGGTTGGAGTACTGGCTGTCGGTCTCCACGCTGTGCTGCCGATTCAACGGGGAAAAAGTCCAATTTCCGGAACTACGGAGAAAATAAGACAAATTTACCGTTTCATTCCCAAATCAGGCAGCATTTAAATGTTTTTGAATTTCAAATGATTTCCGAAACACTCCGAATTATTTGAAATTCAAATTTTGTCAAATTCAGCGATTTTCGCACTAAAATTATCATATTTCATCCCGAAATGATAATTTTAATGTGAAACTATTTGACAATGCATGCTTATCAAAATCAATTGAACAACTAATGTTTCCGATTTCTAAAGCAATTTTAGTGATAAGAGTCTGATGAGTTTCTTTTTATCCACATTTATTATGAAATTTGAATTGCAAAGCATGTACGACCATGACATAAAAACCGGCGAATTTTCTTTACTTCTTTTCAATTATCTCCTGAAAATATTTAACGTTTTAATTAATTATTGGATTTGAATGTAGTGTCTTATTAAATCATAAGATTGTTTCTTTGCCTGTTCGTCTTATACGAGCAGTTAAACATCAGATACGAAATTCATAGTAACGCTTTCTTCTGTTCCAGAGCTATATAATATTTTAAATACGACAACTGTAACCTTTTCAATCTGCTTTTATTATCCAACCTCCCGAAACTTTTTTTAAAAAGAACATTTTGAATATGAAAAATATCACCGTTTCATAGCAAAGAGCAACTCAAATAAATTAAAAATTTTAATCAATTAATTGAAATGTCGAGTGTTTTACTTCATATCACGGTTAGTCAAAGAAAACTTTTTTTCATAAATTATTTAGGGTAAATGAATACAAACCGATTGCTGCAAATAATTGCAACAATATTCTGTAATGATTTTTGATGAATTTTTTATATAAAACTCTTTTAGAGGAGTTAATCGCTTCCATGATTTTAAAGTATCAATTCGATTTCTGATTGCTTATTGATTTTTTAAATAAAAAGGCGATGCTGTTTCTTAAAGGCCGTTATAAAATTAATTTCTTGAGTTTTCAGTTAGTTTTAGTCACTTTTAACTTCCCAGTATATGGGAAGTTCTTGTAATCGCCTCGAAAATCGGAATTGAAATTTACGTACGTTCGTGGACAGTTTTTTCTACGAGCATAACTCACGTAAACAAAATCGTATCGACTTTGTTGAGGTGTCAATCGAAGTGTCTTTGCAATCTTAAGATCTGATTAGTTTTTCGGACACTTCAGTCGGAGGAGTTTGTTGTTTTGACCATTCGAAAGTCATTTCTGTCATGCGCTATATCTCACGAACCAAACATAGGATTTGCGTCGTTAAAACGTCAATCGACGCGTATTAACATTTGTGTAATTCTATCAAAAAAATTTTTAAAAAATATAGGAACCGTTTGCTATGGTGTGATTGAATAATTTTTGATAAAAAAATGTACCCGAAAATGAGTATTTGGGGATAATTTAGAAGTCCGCGAGGAAGCGTACGAATAGGTGTTGAAATAATATCGTCTTCAATCACCTTCGTGAAAGCTGGCTTATTGGGAAGTGTATATTGTTGGACCCTCTCTCAATGTGTAAAAAAGGAGATCCTCTCCATCTTCTTGCCACCGTCCCACATGGTTTTCTCTAGGCTACTGACCGCCCTGACGGGATCCAGATTTACAGTAGCACCCTGATACTGATGGCTATGTCAAATTGTGCCTACGTATCATAGCTGTATTAGCCAAGAAGTTTTCAGTGCACTCAGTACACTTTTTCTGCTTTCCTAGTCTGCCGATCGTACTATGGAATACTATTGCGTGGTTAAATCTTTTATTAAACATACATATGTCCTATCTTCGCTACGATTTAGAATTGTATAATTTTTATTGACGAATAACTTCTAGCGTGCTGTGATCTTTTTAAAATGGATAAACATCTCTTTGGATTATTGTAAATAATTATGTCGATAACCAGATTAGGTTTCGATTCCAGTTAGTGTACCCCATCCTATCTGAATAGAATGAATCAAACCCTAGAGCTTTCCATATGGGCACTATGACAAATATTCGTAGTTATCTCAAGGACGCGTAACCAGTCATCCCTTATCATACACATACTTGAACAAACACTGATAAATTACGAAGAATAGCTACTATAAATCTCTCAATAAAATCAGCTTAGAAATAGGACCGAATTCATTGCTTCCACATGGCTTGCAATATTTTCCTACGAATCTTAGGACACTTTTGTCCTACATATAGAAATAGACATATTTTGCGCTGTATATGTTACACTCCTTCTTTGTCGATATATCTTTTTATTGAGTTGTAATAGAGGATCGCATCTATTTCAACTATCAAGAAAACGTTTGCTCATTGAATTCGGTACGATTAAGGTGGCACTACTTCCGATGGATATTTATCGCTATTTACATTCCTGAAGACACCCTCCCTGCTTCCGCAAAATGTTACCTGATTGTGTTTGATTCTCTTCGCAAACAAATCTGAAGAAACAAACAAACTCAAGGGAGGCAGCCCACTATGCATTTCCTGGACGACTTCTGATAAAACTTTCACTTATACGAATTGCGGCACAATTTCCTTCATTCCCACCGAGACCTTGGACGAAACGTTGCACTATCTTAAGTCGGGTCGTAGCTCGTTTATCACGCGAACACTTAATCTTTGTCACTTCACACGTGATGGCAAAATTTCAAGGAGGAGCCATCCTTGGCCGAACGGCATCAAATCACTTCAAATTCCAACTGACCGTCGAGCGATTCCTGCAAAGTAATGGACTCACCCCGCGAAAATCATTAGTACCTACCTTTTTGGCATGATGACCGATTAATTTCCGCAATAAATAATCAATTTCAAATTAGTCAAACAGTTCACGGGGCTCAAAAGGAACCGCAACCGGACTATCATCAACGGTCACGATGTATCGTTTCGCGCGGTTAATATCGAACTGTTTCGCAATATGGCGAACATGTGTCCGCGTAATGTGGATAATGAATGTTCACGACTTGAATTTTGATTAGATAAATAATAGTCGGCCGAAATAAAACAGCCACAAACAAATACAATAATCATCATCAACACCTTATGAAGATTACGAGGGGGAGTCATGTTGGAAAACTCGCGACCGCTGATAACGGGCGGGTGAAGGTGGATTTTGCGGTCAACTCAATGCAAAAACGATGAAAACAATAGATAAGACACCGGAATTTTCTGAGAAATGAGTAAACAAATTAGAGATTTGTGCAATTCTTTTAGTATGTAAGTGCTGAGATAAAGAATGCCCGGCCCACAATTCGAGACGCGCGGAATATTGTTTGTTGATTGCACTCGGAATTCGAATTGAGATGAAGACCTGATAAAACTTTTTAATTAGTTACATCGCTATCTTCGAAGAAACTCAATGTCAATTTCTCGAAATCACATCCTAGAAAACCCTAGCAATGATTTTCAAGTTTCATCATTGAATACCGAAGGAAGGATACACCTTGCGATGAGTGATACTTCTTCAATTCATTCCAACTTGAACTATGTGCCTATTTTCCCTATATTTTGAAATGCGTGCACAGTATCTTATGAAGAAGAAACAAATTTTCCACCCATTGCATACAACTACATCAAATGTTGCACCTAGTTTCTTCAAATTCCATGTTCAAAGAGTCCTCGAAGCATTGGAAAAAAGGTTAATCTTACTTGTAAAAATACAGGTCTTCCCCTTAAAAGTACTTCTTATTTAATTATCATCGTTACACCGAAAAGAAAAGCTTGAAGCAGCTTACCCAAACTTTGTATAATGGAAACCCATGACTCAAAATCCACTAACTTTCGCTAAAAGATAGAGATCATACTTATGGACGCTATACGACGGAAAAAATCTTTAAAATTTGAAAAACTCATCTTTTTGACATGCTTATGGTTGAAACATTTTCTTTTTCAAAAACACAACAGTTTGAAAATAGTAAAGTTTTATTGATGTAGTCTTCAACGCTGATTAAGCATACTATGATTTTTTCAGGGAAGATATGATAGTCTTCGGTAAATTTTATAAATATTTTAATAAGTATAGTAAGGCATTTTAATACCAAGAATAATTTATAACACACTCTTTGCCCAACCACTTTTTCTTATTTTAAGCTCTGAAATGCATTTCCGACGTCAATTGACGGAATAAGTTGCTGCAAACGAACTAACTGACAACACTACTGTCCATACAAATAATGCCAACTGCACAAGAACCACACACACATTTTATTTTGTGTTTTATAGAATTTATACTTGCTTAGCAATTTTTCGACAAAAGGTTTAATATATGTATAATTATATATTATGTATACTTATATAATTATTGAACTTAGAGAACCCGTCAAAATGACTTACGATGATTATAAACAAAAAAAAAGATGAAAATACATAAGATAGGAAATAAAACAAAATCTAAAAAATGTCCGCAATTAAATGCCATTAAAATTTCGGTAAAATTCAAATTAGTCAATTTTTTTTTCATAAATACACTAAACAAACATTCAAAAACAATTTTAACGAAAAAATCAATGCAAATTGTGCGAGGCTCATCTTCCTTTGACTCTTCAATAATATTTACACAAACGCTTCAAAGCCCACCACTCGTAGACATCTCAGAACTTACAGTTACAGTACCAGATGTAGGTTTGACCGTGGCTAACATAGTTTCGGAATGCATTGCTACAGTAGGATCAAGTAACTGAACAAGATGCTTTTTTTACTGTAGTAATAGTAGACTGTGATTGAAATATTCGTGCTTTGTAACAAGAATCAAGCATTATGGCTAAGCAATATGTTTCTTCATTTTCCAAACCATCAAATTTTCCATTAAGAGCCAATACAAAGTCAGCCGCTATTTTTTTCGATTGCAATGAATTCTCCCTTTCTGTCAACGGACTTCTTATGTTTTCCAATAGTTTGTGTTTTGAAGTTGACATGACGTCTATTTCGATTTACTTTATTTGACTCAATGAACTAGGTCTAAATGATATACAAACACAAACTAATTACGATATGTAATTCTTAATTTTATTTGCATGGAAAAATACTATGCGCGTCAACAGTCAACCTTGCGAAACAAGGGACTGAATAAAGCGCGGCGATTCTCCGAGCATAGTTAGTTCGAGACTCTTTTGCAACGAAATAGACGAGACAGTACGGTCGTTTACATTACATCATTTTCAAAGCGCGAAATTTGAAAAGTGTCGTTGAATCGGCCATAAAAATATCGCCGATACCGATATTTCGGCAAATCCGAAGTATCGCCGATATATCGGTATCGGTGGCATCCCTAATTATAACATTAAATGCTCAGTTTGATGATTTTTTTTCAATTTAAACCCATTTTTAAAATAATGCTATTGTTTCTTGTTGTTAAAAAAATTATTTATTAAATGCAAATTAAGAAAAAATATCACATTTAAGATTCCATCATCATTGTAAGTTGGCCATAATAGCAAAAAGACATGAAACTGAGGCAATACATTCTAAATGAACATATTGTGTTAATATTTTCATTTAGAATGTATTGCTTCAGTTTCGTGATTTGTTTTTGTTTTATTTTCGTTAGCTTGGTAGAAAGTGGACAATCTGCTTACAAATTAACTTCAGGAATAACTAGATTTCATTGTTTTGGAGCATAGAAAATATATGATGAAATTTTGATTATATTTTTGGAAATAATTTTTATTCTCCCAAAAATACGATAATGGCCTTATTTTTTTAATGATGCTGCCCTTAAAAGAACTGTCGACACCAATTAATAGAATGAATTTGGATCTTTAAATGTCTGCTCTGCCTCTTCTTGCCCCATAAAAAATCTACGTCAACATTTTCAATACATTCTCACCCGTTGGTTGATCAATAAATAGGAACTGAAAATATTCAAAAAATAAATAAAAATAAACGAGTCTTAAAATGTAGAATATTTATCAAATAGTTTATCCGATTGGATTTATACAGGCGTTTTAAATACCTGCAAAATAGTTTCTGTGGCTATTTTCGCGTCGTATACTCCACGGTAGAAGGTTGTCTTTTTTAATATAGTTTATAGCTACAAGTGTTGACTAGATCGCTTAATTGGTGTTCTGAATCAATGCCACTGATATGTTAACACGCCAGATTGTCTCCAGAATCCAATTCTGCTTTGTTTAGTGTTGTCACTCGAGGTGTGAGGACTCACGTCGACAAATCGCCTATAAATAGATCCTCCGCAATTTGTCTCATGTCTACGTTACTATACAAGATATTCGACTTTTTCGAAAAGTCGTGGGAATTAAACAAAATTAATATTAATTTTATTTTTTCAGTGCTATTTTTAAATCAACGAATCAATTCGACCCCTAAATATCGTATTCATTTTTGTATTTATTTTTATTTTTATTCTCATATAATTGAAATACGTTTCTTTTGCCCAGGCTGGTGACTTTGAAAAAATCACAATTTTACTATTTTTTATCGAATCAAAATCATTATAAGGCCTACCGACAGAAAATTATTGGGTTTTAACTTGAGGCTCTGACGTCAGTCGTTTCGGGATGCGATGCAAAGTCACTGAAGCGATAGAAAATGAAAGGAAAATGGTCTTTTTTCCCACCGGCGGCTAATTTATGGTTTTATTTACATGAAAATATAAGAGGAAAACGTGAATATGTATAGTGGATTTCGTGGACGACGAGTGAAAAATTCATGCAATTGCGCTGGTATGCGTGTTGTGTTTCCGAAAATTGGGATAATATTTATGAAGGAGATTTATCTAAAATAAAAATTAACACCAAGAGTATTTTTCGCGGGCCTGACATGTGGGCGTAGTGAATAGATACGTGATTATGAAGTGGAAGTTGCTTGTTATTAGCCAGCCAGCGATCAATTTTCCATGGAAAGTGTATTTAATTGGGAAATTTCAAATTTGAAGGCCAACTTGGAAAAACTATATGTGGTACAATGTTTTCTATCTAATGAGACGTATTTTCAATGGTAATCTCAAGTGGCAGTTAAAGATTTCCAGTGGCTAACATAATTAAATTGTGCTCTTGACTTTTTTGTTTAAAAAATATCAATTTTTCAAGTATTTTCATACTATCTTCAATTGGAGCGTAAGTGTTTCATGGCCATCTAATTTTAGTCTAAACTTAAAGATACATACTTGATGTTACTTGAATTGGGATGATAGTAGTTTGGATTTAAGTTTAAGTCCAAATTTTTACAATAACTAATGATACAATCACTTGGAATCAGTGTTAAAAAAATAAATATAATACCAAAGAATATTTTCAACAACGGAATAAATTGTTGTAAATTCACCCTGAAAAAGTATCAAATGATGATTCCTACAAAAATATTTATGCTCACATATGTATAATATGCATTATCAATATAATAAAGATAAAATGCTCAATTATAAACAAGCAATGAATGAAACACGGTTGAAATTCAAGCGGAATAAAAACAATTTAAGTTGCAACGCTAATGAAGAAAGTTTGAAATATAGACGCAAATATTGAAAGAATATACCTATGAATAATTTCGTTTGCAAGAAATATTTCTACATTGCAAAGAAATTCAGTTTCTTAGTAATATTAAAAATCATGGACCATCAAAAACTTTATCTTAGTAAAAAAAAGAAAAAAATGTTATCACAACGATAGGAGACGATTCTAAAATACAAAAAAAACACCAACCACAGCTGAAAAAATATTTTAGAAAAATTAATTGAGATTAAATATCTTTCGGCGATTCGAGAACACAATACAGTTAGGAGCATAGATGCAAAATAAAATAACCCAAGAAGCTATTGGAAATATTGTAAACAAATAACATAAATTCATTGAATTTCTTTTCATAGAAAAGTTCAAAATAATTCCATAAGCTGCATTCAAATGTTCTTGGACATTCACTTATGACAATTATTACAGAAACTTTGCTTAAATAATTTTTTTAGGCCATTATGGTGAAAAATCATCTAACATTACATGGAAAGTATGAACATTGAAAATGCACACCTAAACTCAAAACTTACGAAAAAAAAATTATTGGGAAAAATTTTCTGAATTTTTTTCCATTCTTCGAAGAAGTCTACCTTGATGAAAAATAAGGCAAAATTTTGTTTCGCCAAAAAAATGGAAATTATTTTGGGCAATAAAAAAATTATAAAAATTTCGAAAATATTTAGTAATTTACTACTAAATGGGAATAGCGAAAAAAATTGAAGCGATAATTGCTCCGAGAAAATGCATTAATATTGAAACATTAAATTGCCGAAACTATTTTTGTCGACGTTTTCCACGCCTATTCAATAGATAAAAACCAAAACTGTTGTGTTTCCTTAGATGGGATATTTATTATTTTATATTTGTATATAAATGTTTCCGCCACAGTGGTCAAATGTACTGAAGAAGGGCACAACTGGTGCTCGAAATACGTATATACAAATATAAAGTAATAAACATCCTGTCTAAGGAAACACAACAGTTTTGGTTTTTATCAATTAAATTGACTTTATAAATAAAATTTCAAAACTTACACGACATGTTGTGTATATTTTTTTTGTATAAAAAACATTTAAATATTATTTTACGTAATCTATCAATCGCAAGAACACATTCCATTTTTTCGTTAAATATTCAAGAAAAATCATCATTCCTCGATGGTTTTTTATCATCCCATTACAGATTGAAGATAATTAATTTCAGTAATGAAGTGCATATAGAATTTTTTTGAATAATGTTTTGCAAACTAACTCAAAGCGTCTAGGTAAAACATTGCAAAGAAAAATTTAGAATTAAGAGGGAACACCACTGTAGAGGTAAAAAAAGTCATTTTTTGGAAATTTGTTTCTCAAAAACCAAACAACATATCGAAATTTGGTAAAAAGATCTATATTTTGCAAGTATTTGACATCCTCTTTGAATTTTTTCAGAACTTTAAAAAACAAAATAGTGGCTCTCTAGCATTTCTCCAGAAACGCCATATTTTTTCATGGCTTCCCGACCGGACCGTTTTCTCGTGAAATGTTGAGGTTATGTTTATCAGACAAATATTTGCCGATAAAGCATAATAACAGCCAGAGAAAAACGTAGGTTTTTTTAAAATTGATTTTTGACAAAATGGCGTCATTTTGAAAAAATGTCAAAAAAACGGGAAAAAACGCTCGAAAATTGTTAATAACAATTGAAATATGCAACATTAAAAAAAACTCTTACGCACTTCCTTGCAGACACTAGTTTTGAAGATACTGTAAAAATTTCAAGTAAATCGAACAAAAATTGTTTGAGAAAGGAGTCCGGCCAGTTTGAAAAACGTTGTTCTGTGATAAACGCATTTAAAGTTGAATTTATTGAAAAATCATAAATAAATTTAATATACCTCTAGTCTGCAAAATACGTACTTCAGCGTTCTCTTCTAACGTGCAACTAACAGAGGTCGTGTACAGTTTTGGGAAATTTTTATTTAAAATTGTTTTAAATTTCAATACCAACAGCGCGCTGGGATACGCGCGGATTGCGCTCAGAAAGAGCAGTGGCTAGTTTAAAATTTCGAGCACTTACAGATTTTTCCACTATATGAAACTTTGCTACATGATTTCTACGATGATAAGGTATACTTTAGAGCAACAAAAAAAATTTGATTTCTTGAAAATCCTACCCCTTGAAGATTGCCTGAGATGTGATTTTTCCAGATTTATATGAAAAATCCATCAAATAACAAATAAATGATATTCGCCCAACCTTTTGTAGATAAATCGAAATTGTTCTTTAATTCTGCATGTAGGAAAATACTGAGCATGAAGCAAAATATAATAAAAATAAAGTTGAAAATAAACAATTATAAAATAAATGTAAAAAAATGATTGATACTGTGTTTTTTCGAACTTAGACAATGAAGATGTCTTATAAAATTCAAAAGAGGTTTCTCTGAACAAGATCTTTTACTCAACATTGAATTATTTAAAAGATGCTAGTAGGAACTGTTGTAAATAAAAGCTACAGCATTTTAAAAAATAGAGATGGAATTTTTTTATATAACTTCTCTCTACAAAGGCAAATATCTTTGTAATAAGACATAATTTGCTGTATATTTTGGGAAAATATTTTCCTTCAATTTTCCCATTTCAAAAATGTATGGTATTGCATTTTTTTTAAACTAGTCTCTTCTTCAGATCACAAAAATGTGTAAGTATCTCCCATTCTATTGAGAAGAACAGTGTCGAATTTCGTTCAGCCGGAAGGGATGGTTTTACTCCTCGATATGACCATGAAGACTTTGCCCACCTTATATCTGGTTTTATTATTACCATATATTTTTACCTACTTCCTCTATACTTTACCATCATGTCGATTTGTAGCATCAATTAATTAATGAAAAAAGCCAAACAACTAATCCACATTTTCCGGCACCTACTCTAAACAAAACATTTTCGAGGCCATGTTTATTGAAACTAGTTTGCGCAATTGAAATGTACTACGATTTGGCGTTGTATTCTGACATTATTTACGTACAATGAGTATGGGAAATCCATTAAATATTTACAAATGCACACCCCCCGCACATGGGCATTGTTAATTGCGTTAAATCTGATTGCGAGGCGTGTGTTTCTGCTTATGTTTTTATCCTCTTTTAAAAATAGCAATTGTTAGTAATGTAGCACGTTTCCATTGGATCAATCATTACCAGACACAAAGCTCATGTCGACTTCCAAATGATGATACACTAATTGCAGGATGTATCCGATTCAACACCTTTCCACGATTGTACATTAGTGTTTGCCAGGCGAGATACTAATGTATCTTGCTTGCTTTGCATGAAAACGGGATGTCATTTATTTGGTACCAACACGTCAGGAATAAATTTCATTTCAACAGTTTACGACGAGTAGCCAGGATCGTTGTGACCCCTATTCAGAGCTATTCGCAAAATGTTTATAGTGTCGTCTAGTCAAAAAGTTATGACAGATTGCTACGAATATGATGGTATAGCGTTTTGATTTCAATCTATTTTTACATACACATGTACGGATGAGTATCTGCGATCAAACAGATTGTTTGAGTCTAAATTTCGAATGCGAATTAACGAGCGATTCCGCATGCAATAAAGCCAACCGAAATAGAGCTGCTGGCTAACTATTCCCGCAGGATTATGGGGAAATGTCGTTGGAAATGAGTGGAGCGACGCAAGAGAAGTTGATGTAGATTTTCAATGGTTGGAAAATCATAGACTATCGTCAGATTGTCGAGGTCTCGGATGAATGCGAAAAAATCATATAGTCGATTTTCTAAGATTCTAGTTATTTTCCAGGATAAGTTAAAACAATACGCATGCCAAAGTTAATTTTAGAAGATCGAAACTCTTTCATGCAGAAACGAATGCAATATAATTCGTTCGATGATATCGATTTTCAATAATCTTATTTCTAAAAGCCTTTTAATGTCTATTGTTCAATAGTTTGATCAATTTTCTGCTCTCAAATGTTTTTCAAGCCTTTTTGTTCGAACTTTTCTTAACATTGGCTGATTTCAAAGTCTCTAGGTCAATGACACGATACCGTCTTAAATAAAATCTTTTATTATTTTCCATTCCTGAAAGTCCATAATTTGCAAATCACTTGTCATTAATTTTTCACGAAATGTGTAACATTCGTAAATTTACGGGAAATTCATCTTAACAAAGAAAATTAATATGAACCTACCCAACCGAAGCTTCTAGTCTTCTTCATCACTTTTCAGAATTCTCTTGATTTGTTTCGAATAAATGTTGAAATATTCTTTGATCTTGGACAATTTAACAATTTAAATATGTTGCGACCAAGATTGATAGCTAGACGCGATGTCCATTCCACCGATGGATTAAGTGTAAAAATTGGCCATTTAACAATCCATACATTTACAACAATTATACATCCAAAAAAAAAATATAAATAGAAAGCAGATAAAACAAAAGAATTTTGTGTTTTTTACTTTAAATCGGCGTGAATCATCGAAAGCCATTCAATTCAGAGCTATTTTAGTAGAACGTTCGTATTTTAGGATTTGTTTGTTTAACTTGTGACATGTTTGTTCTCAAGCTGATATTTACAAAAGGATTTCAATTTTGTTTTGAACAACCTGATGAATGTTTTCTATTTTCAAACGTTACTTTGTCCTTTGCATCTACAAAAGAGTTATTGGAATTTCGCTACATAAAACTGGCAATGAGACACGGCAAATGAAGTTATTTTTAAGCAAATGTGGTTCCATATTCCAGGCAACACATTTCTGCATAGAATTTTTATACGCGATCGTGAAGATTCCACTGGAATTGGTGAGGTGTTTCCATTATCAGCACGAATTTGGAAGCTTCACCAATTTTATAAGAGCCTCAATAGTGCACAGAAATAAGAAATTACTCTTCCAGGATTTTGATATAAACCCAGAGTTTTTGTCGCTTTGAATGCCGCGATTATCTTCACGCAGTGTTAAAACGTAATGATAACTAAAACTAAATAAAAAAAATAAAAAATTGGTTCATTAAAACTGTATTTTATTGGACAGAATATTTTTTTCAAACGCAGAACTCTGGATAAGGCTTACTGGCGACCACACCTATTAAATGCATTTCATACTTTAACGGTAATTCCTAGGAATAAAAGCAATCTAAATTTTTTGTAGGAAATTTTTAAAGCTTGAAATTTAATTTCAAATATTTTTCCAATGTAAGTGACCGTTATCAAGATATTCTTGAAAAACCATTCATGTGACTTATAACCCCGCGTCGAAATTCTTAGTGGTAACCATATCGAAGGGAAGGGTCATCCTAGTACGGGGTAGAAATTAACCGAATCTTCCTTAAGACGGAAAGGTCTGACACGTCACACGGACTTGGAGAGCGAGTTAGATTGTGAGGAAGTGTCTTCTTGATGTCCAATGTTTTTCGCATTTCTTTGTTTTTGCAAGAATATACCGTTATATTCATAAAAATTGCCACTTCTCTTTATCGTCATGTTAAATACTAAACTAATGTTCATAAACCTAGACAACACCACTTTATAATTGCTGAATAGTTTGAATTTTTCCAAATTGGGTTTGTCATTTGCGAACCGTCTAACTTTCAGCATGTAGAGATCATCCCAACATAACTAAGTATTGGTGGGCCTAGAGCGCTTTACATGCGGTAACGCTATGGTGGGCCCATGGAACAATATCTGTACCTGGTGGGCGGTGCTGATGATTGTCGTTCAATGAGGAGTTGTACAGCCGGCCGAAAGTTTGTTTGCACGTGCGTCATTTTTGTCTTAGTAATATCAATTGCTTGTTCCGGGAAGTAATCCGTTCTTTCAATATAGTTGGATGTTGTTGCTCGCGGATGGACCTGATCGCGGTAATGATGTCTGATTCTTGAGTGATGAATTTTTGATCACTTCTAGAGAAACGAAGCATGAATACGCGCGTCGAACTGAGCTGGTATCCAGAAATTGTATTCATGATTTCACTGCAGACTTTTTGTTGGTAGATCTTTTTCAGAAATTCGGAACAGGTAGTGACTAAAGCATCCAATTTTATTGTTCATTTCGTCTAAAGCATCTTTGAACCATCTTAAACGGACATGAACCAAAAATGCATGCAGCAAAATATTCAGCCAAGTATTTTCTTTTTATTTTCGTTAAAATTTCATTAAAAATTTAATTTTACAAAATTTCGTGAGCTAGAGAATAAAAAAGTTCTAAAAATTTGACGACTCAAAAATATGAATTGATTGCTGTGCTGCATTCTTTTTCATGCATTTTATTATAAAACAAACGTGAAGAAAATATTCTTAATAAATAATTATGGTTTTTTGGTCATTAACTGGATACTGAAAATGTTATAAAACCTCACCTATTGGCCATCATTCATATTATAAATACTCAGTGCTGTCAGTTTTGCAGTCACCAGTATATAGGGTAGTTCTTCAAGATCTTCTATGTACATTTTCAAGCAAAAAAGCAGCATTCACTGAACTGAGCATTTTTCAAAGACAATGAGAATCACACTCTTTGGCAGAATCAAAATTTGGTTTCGAATGTCCAGGTTTTCATAATTATTAGCACCGAACTCGCAGTAGTAGTTTCTCGGACGAAATTAAATTATGGTTGTGAACGTCCTTGTTTTTATTTACCGATACTTATCTACACTTATATTATAAAATATCCTTCTGATTTATAGAACCAATACAAATTTACATGATAGGTTCCATTGGCAAAACCGTCACTCCATACATCTTCTCTGTCCAATTTTCGTGTGCAAGGACTATGCAATCAACTTCAAAACTATAAACAATCTTTCGTTTTTTCTCAACCAATGCGCTGCTCTTTTTTCCAATAGAAAATAATAAGGCTCATTTGTGTGCCGCGGTCTGTCTCCAAGATTTCCATTTGATTGTCGATATGACTTGCAAATCGTTGGTATGCATGTCCACATACATATGTGTTTCGACATACGGAAATTCGTAACGCTTTCAGTTTTCCAGTTTGAATATACATAGTTTCCTCGAAAACAACAAGAAAGTCCATTGGAAGTTAAATATAGTCCGGCCGTATTAAATTCGATAGAGGAAAATGTGCTAAATGAATCTGCTCCGTGGAAAAACTTGAAACGAAATCAGCTATACTCATGTCGCGGCATACACAAGAATTTTCCATTTTCCTTCACTCGCTTGATAGCCCACTCGATGAATCCAGATTGCCATCACAATCGTGGGAGCTTATGTGCTTCTCTTGATTCCAAAATTTATTGCGATATATGATCGTACAATTTTTTGGCTATCATGTATGGAAACGACCCATAGGAAAATGTAATGAGTATTTCACGAAACCATGATCAACTCAAAATTGTTGATTATTAATCGTTGTGTGCCATAATCAATGCTACCAATACCTGTGAGGTGCAAGACTTTTTTTTAAATTTTCTCTCAGGTGAAGCACACATTTGATGCTGATTAGCAGGTAAATTAATTACAGGAACTCCCCGTCAAAAGATTCCGCGAATTCAATTTGACCACCTCGTTTTTCCCGCTGGGATAGAAGCTGCCTCCGAGTCTCTCTTGTTAACATTATATTTAAATTTACGAAGCACCCACACCCACATTATAAAATTCGATTTGAAAAAAAGTTTTTTTTGGATCAAGATCTTTTCCTTTTGATCGGGGCTAAATTTTCAAAATATTTTCCAACTCCCTCAATCAGTTGAGGCAAGTTCGTTGCGTGTTTGCGTGGTAGAATAGTCTGTGATCAAGAATCCGTACAGCATTTTCTGCTGGTGTAAGATTTCCATTTCGATTTGTCCAAAGACCAAACTCAAATCAGTCTTTCCGTACCGGTCCGGAAGGGAATCTCGTCCGCTTAGTGTTCGTACGCCTCGTAGTTAATTTAACATTTTCATTTATTTCTTACCGAAAAAAAACCAAATAAAAAAAACAAAAATGAGTTCAGTTGTAAGTATTTCATTTGAAACGTTCAATTTTGAAGAAAACACAAATCCTTCCTTCAATTTTTCTGTTTGCTGCAAAAGTGTGATTTGTTATTCGTGCGAACTGTGTCGAAATAAACATGCTGAATATCCTTTGAAAAGGATAATTTTGTTCAACAGCTTCATAGATTTATTACATATAAAAAAGTGTTTTAGCGCAGCTTATTTTGGTGATTGAATAAGTGCTTAAATTTCATTAAAGGTGTCTCATTATGTGGATATCTTTTTCAGATAATTTAAAACGTATTATTTGAAAATAACGTCTGTGCCATCGTACTAAGGATATTTTTTTGTGATTTCGTATTCAAAATATTGAGTTTGGCTAAAGTGGAACATTTGTAAAATATACATATGTTAAATGCTATTGTTCTCTACAATCCAATCAAAGGAATGATAAGATAAACCTCTTCACAAAACAATAATTTTGATTATTTCTATCACGAAATCTAATGTTTTGCGGTCCGTTGACTTAGTGCCCTTTTCAACTGGTTTTAATTATAATGTTTTGAAGATATCACAGCCAGCTTTCTGATAAATTTTACATCTTGCCGATAAAATTCGTCTCAAAATCATCCAGGCTCTTAGTTATTTTCTCATATTTTACACGACCAATTGGAACATGATTTGATAATGATCCCTATTTAATTCAGGGTTGGCAAGATTTCAGGGATGGTTTTGAAAGAGCGTTACTAGTTGCTGTCATTCTGTTTTTCTGAGAAG
The DNA here is from genome assembly GCA_963942545.1 of Oxycera nigricornis. Taxonomy (NCBI): domain Eukaryota; kingdom Metazoa; phylum Arthropoda; class Insecta; order Diptera; family Stratiomyidae; genus Oxycera; species Oxycera nigricornis. The sequence continues at coordinate 5,858,285 of OZ012663.1, read as the reverse complement.
CAAATTTTATCATTAAATATTTGTTTTATCAAAATACCAGAGATTCTTATTAATTTTTTATTTAGTCAAGAAAGTGATACCGAAAATTTCATATGGAATCTAACTGATAAAATTATAGTTATGAGACAACTATCATCCTGTTGAAAACTTACTCCCTCAACATTCTGTAAAGTGTATGTGAAAAATTGAATAAGAATTTTGAAAAAATTGCATTTGGCACGAAAATCACGGTTCGTTTATTTTACAAGAAAATTCGAAAAATCAAGATTCAAAACTAATTTGATCTGATTCTTAAAACCACTATCCATCTCATAAATTGATTGATAATTTTGAGTGAATATTTTAGGTGGGTCAATATTATTGGAGTTTGAGTAATTTTCTCCAAGGATGGTAATTTCATTTATATGCAATCGAAGACACCAAGCCAAAAAAAAACATTTTCATGCTTTGCCTGCTATCATTTTCTATATACTTCCATAACCTGTATAACCATGCTTCTGCTTCTTTCTTAAGGGTTTTGTTCATAAGCTTCAGCTGTGAATAATATCAAATGCTAGGACAAAAAGTAAACAAATTTACTCGTTCCAAAGGGCAAAAGAAACAAATTCAATTTGTTCATTTCAATAATCTGGTATATAAACCAATCAACTTTAGAATCATGTCAAATGAAATGTTGAAAATAGAACCGTTTTAGTGAATGCTTATTAATCAAACGAAACATACAAAATCGTATTAGAATAAGGAGACAGCATAGTTGTAACTAGAAAATGAACTTTTCACACAGAATATCATGAACGTTTTCTATGCTACATGATGAGAAAACAAATTCATGAATATGATTCAATTATTGGACTATTAATAAAATTTATTTCTACAGTAAGATTGTAAACACCACCTTCAAAATGTCATGTACATATTTGAGAATTTTATAATTAACAGCATGAAAATCCAATACTCAATCAAATGGACAACTCAATTACAAACTCACTTAATAAAAAGTAAATATTTGTACATATTTTGATTCCAACATTTTTCAACTCGAATATTCTTTTGCTATTCGAAATATAGTCAAGTATTTTTTCGGGAAAATTAAATTGAAAATAGATCTGTAGAGCAACTGTTTACTCAACTAAAAGCCTGCCATTTCATTCGTGTACATCGACTGTAAAATATTGCGAAAAGTTAAATAATTTTTCAAGCCATCACGAATAATTTCAATTTGAAAAACAAATTAAATTAAATTCATCAAAAAATTTAGCATAAATCAGTCAGTGATGACCGAAAAGTTTGTTTAAGAAAGATGGTCTGAATTTTTTGGCGATTAGTTGAAATGATGATTCAGCCGAGAATCATTTACTATCAATAAATACCAAATTATTCTATCAGTGTATAATACATTTACGTTTATCCATGTTCTAGGATTAAAAAATATTGTACTATTCATTCTAAGCCTAGTTTTAACTGAACCACATTCATAATAATCACCCTAATCAATGTCAGTTTTACATTAAACATGTCTGTTGAATTTTTGTTTCTATTCGTGAAGCTATTTGATTTATTGACACATTAATTTATTCCAGTTTTGAATTGTTCACATTTCATTCGAAGTAAAATACATAATACTGTAAATTTTTTCAGTTTTTTTCACCAAGGCAAGCGAACTTGATGCTTCGTCTAAGCTCTGCACAAATGAAAATTGCTGAGCAGAAAACTCACAAATACACCATAGAGCAGAATATTGTTCGGCTGTGGAGATTTCAGGGAACAGATAATTATTTTGAAATAATTTTATCAAATGTCGTCATTTAAATATATATAAATATGTATATCCGATGGTTAGTGACTAGCAAAAATGAAGATCAGTTCTTGAAACCCAATCAAAATGTTTAGATACTCTCTAGCTCGAAATTGGTCTATTTTCAACCGCTATAAAACTTTTGCATACTGAGCACGCGGCCACTTATAAAAACCCACTCAAATCAAATGAATATAAGTAGGAACCAATGAAATTTCACAAGTGTGCGCTTTGCAAATCATTTTGAAATTTTTCCTCACTGATTTACATTTTCATATTTTTTCTGACATTTTTTCACAACCACAATAAAATATGAAGAGCTCAGAAACGCTTGCAATCATCATACATGTTATCAATCGATCGTCATGGAAAACTGATATAACAATGTCAATAACACTCATCATGGTTTTTTCTTGCTGAAAATGCGATCGATTTTCTAATTTATATATTCAAGAACTGAACTTTCACTTCACTTGGAATTTCCATCAAACGGAAACGATTTTTTTCGCATTTGAGCTTTGATTTCTAATCATTTGTCTATGAAATAAAACAAAATCAATTTTGTTTCGTATAAAAATACAAAAAATGGCGTGATTAAATCGTGAAAATAATATTTCTGTTGTCCTTCCCTAGCGATTTCCACAGAGAAATGTTATGCAGAAAGATACAACGAGATATGGAGCATTGAGTTTTTTCTGCTCAGCGGTATCGTATCAATCGTATTAATTTAATAAATGATTTCTGGCAATTAAGGAATTAACTGATTTTTTTTTCATTGTAGGATGAGGACCTTACTCCAGAGCAAATTGCTGGTATGTATATAATTTATCCATATAAAGTATTTACCAATATGATTTACAATACCTACTAGAGCTTTGCGAATTGTTGAGTCATTTTTAATTCACCGATTCAGCACTTTTTAATTTATGTTCTAAAAATAAATTAGTATTATTTTTGAAAATTGCTTAGCCACGCGTCCTTGTTTTGACACAATCTCAAACTATCCTGTCACACTTCCACTGTCCATCCTCATTATAAATAAGGAACCAACCACATGTCTGTTTACACCATAATATACTATCCTCCAAGAAACCCAACAGTATGTTAAATTAATCCAAAACCAATGCCCGAAATAGATTTTCCATGGGCAAATCTCCTTGAACACCCAACGACAGCAGCCACAAAACGTCTTGCCTTGCCTCAACTCCTGTCCCGCGATTTCCACTAAACAAAATTCATCGAGGAAGAACATTTCAGTAATTTGATATGTGAGTCTCGAAATTAGGAGATTTCTTTCAGTTTCGTGTATTTTTAAAAAAAATCCATATTATTCACATGAGCATTTGATTTGATGAATTCTTTCATATAAAAATGATTCGAGCTGGTTTTTCACTTTCACCCCGACCGGTGTCGTGGTGAGGCTCGGTTCAAGCTGCGGAAAAGCGTGTATTTCCACCAGATGTATGTTTATTTTGGTAAATGTTTACGTTCGAAATTAGCGTGGAAATGAGCAGTAAGGCATAATTTTCAAGTCAGAAAAAAATTGTTTTATTAAAACGACTGACTTTTCCTCATGATTTGTCGGTGGATCTGAAATTGACCCCACGAAATTCCTTCTATATTTATTAAATTGCTATTTAGTTGATGTATAAACTTTTTGCATGCCAAAGCACGAAAATTGTTGAATTTTATTTTGTAAACAATCGTACACAATGCAGGAGAAATTTTTCGTTCAGGTGGGAGTGAATTAATCTTGGTGAATAGAAGTGATCGTAAAATGATGGAGTTTATGATGCATAGAATACGAGATTATAGTGAATTGATCCCCATTTATCTGTTGAAAATAAAATCTACACAAACTTAACTTGAAGCTTCATCATTGTTTAAAAATGTGGTGGAAACTCAGCGGCAAAGAAGCAATAAATCCTCAAGACAACATAAGCTCTAAAAAATCTGTGAGCATTTTGGTACTAATATCGACTGGAAAAAAAAACAACCGGCTTGAGAACATATACTGCTTCAATTATTTTTTGTTATATTCTTCAAAAAAATCGAATATAACAATCATTCATAATAGGAAACCACCAAGATTTAACGAAACTATAGCCTCTGAAATCTTTTCCAGCCCTTCAACTCATTTTTAGCAATTAGTATTTGCTTCATATGCGTGTAAACACTTTGTAACAATCTTTCACAGTGAAAACGATCCTTTTTAACACAGTTTTATATTTGCAAACATCTTTCACATCGCCGAAATTCAAAAAAAAATCCAGTTGATATGTTTTGCATTGTTTCGTTGATTGCAATTTTTCCAATCTTGATCGGAAAAGTGTGAGAAAATAAAATGGGTATAGACTTAACCTCGTCCAAAGAATTTGCACAAATATCTACTTTTGAGTGTTACAGCCAATTCGTAAAATCAATGTAGACTTTAGGTTAAACACATAATTATGCAATTATCCCTACAAAATATCTATTAAAGACACTTTTAAAAAGAAACTCTGGTTATGGTACGATTCTTTTAAGCTTAACGAATTCATAGGTCTCTATTCTAATGACAATAATAGGATATATCTTGATTATTTACTATTAAAAGCTTTGAAAATATATCTATTGCATAAATCTTCTGTTTTTTTAAAATCTGTGGTAAAATTGTTACATTTTTTTTGTTGAAATTTATGATTATCTTTAGAATTTTTTTCCTCCACTTGTTTTAAGTTCTTAATTGAAATAGTTGAATTAACGGAAACACAAAAAAATTAATGCAAACAGCAATTTTCGTGGCTTCTTTTAGAAAACCGAATTTCTTGAAAAATTTGTAACATACTGAGTGAAGAAGGACGCACGTATTGTCCTTCCATATTTCACATTACTATTTTCGATAAACTGAGAGCCTTATTAAGATATACATATTTATTTCAAATAGATTAACATCCGAAAAAATATAAATTTTAAAATTTTGACTTTGAATAGAATTTTTTTTTGATTTTTGTTATTCTCTTAAAAGATTGATTTGAACGATTAAACGAACTTTTCCTTACGCTGCTATAATTGTCTTAGATCAATTGTTTGGTCATCAAGTCTCGAAGCAAGCTGTAAACTGACTCCATTCATCCTTAGTATCTCGAATTCGAATGGACTACTCCCAGCTATGTCTAGTTATTCAAATCATACCACCATTTACTGATCCTCAATGACACCTAAGATCCCAAAACGCAATTCTTGTATAGACCGACCACCAATATCGTTTCAACAAAGCGTTCCGAAACCGGAATCCATGATCAAATGAACATTCTAATAGTGTATAGTCGCCAACAGCTTCCGAGAACTCATTAGACATCCTGATGACAGACCTATATGTCGAAGACGGACACGCGTATGAATTTCAGTGGAAACCGCATCAAATGGCAGCGCCACGCGATACATATGTATGTATGTTCCTTATTCTCGTAAAGAGTTTGGAAGGAGTCCAAGTCTGCAGGAAATAAGTAGCTATTAGTTATTTCGTCTGACGATCTGTCGAGCCAAGTCAAATGACTCTGTACAAACGATCTTTCCCGTACATCTGCTTCCCATCTATAGTTTTATAAACAATATTTTGTGGGTGTAAATTCTAGCTAACACATTGCTTCCTCATCACCCAAGACTTTCCCCATCGTCGAACAGAGCTCTTTTGAGCATAAATGGGAAGATATTGAATCCCTAGATACTTGTTCTCTCGAATAAGATAGTACCTATCCTCCAACTGCATTTGGCACATAGTATCTACTCGTCATCGCGGCAAAATTTTAATCACTCATTAAAAGAAAATTACCACCGTTCACCGATGATTGCCTGTCGGCACTTTCTGTACATGCATCATTCGTAGCAATTAATACCCCGGAAAGATTTCAATTTGGCAATCGCATTTACATTAGAATATTTCATCGTCAAAACTGTTGGGCAGACCAATGTCAGCAGAACAGACAACCAGTACATATGAAATATTGCAGATATATTAGGAAAGATAAATAGCAAGATAAGAAACGAAATATTTGGGTTGGATTTAGATGATATGTCGCGTTCCAAGTGCTATTTTCAGGAATTCTATTTATGTTAATGGATAGGATTATTATAGAACAATGTTCAGTTGTTTTCATTGTCAATGGGTCGAGTCTGATTTGAAAATATTTTTAGAAAACTAATTGAAGCAGGATTTTCAGATCTTTCTGTGGTTATACGATAAGAAAGTGTACTTCTTAAGCTTGAAAGCCATGACTCAGATGTCAGCGAAGAAAAGGAAGGTTTTCAATATTTAAAATCCTTTTAATATATAGTCACCAAGAAATCAAAACTCTTTCAATTTAAGTTTTATATAACCATCGTTTACCAACATATCAAAAACTATCACGCAAAAGCCATGAAAATTTGAATATTAATATAAAAATACAGGGTATACCATCTGTTGTTTTCTTTGTGAAACTCGATCGCAAAAGATCGATAGTTTGCGATTATTGGGGGATTCTGTGTCATCCTGCTAAATCTTAAGCTCGTTCGATTCCGACTTGTCTAATATCTACCAAAAAATATCAGTTAGCTCGTCCTGTAGGGATAACGTTTTTGACACCATTGATTTAGATACAAGACCAATTACGACCCAAATTCAAAATACACACCCAGCACTCACTAACTGGGACCCATTTGCGTGATTTCGATTCTTGGAACCCCAAATCTCAAAGCTCCGTTTATTCAACAACCTCCAAAATAAAAATGAGGTTCGCCCGAAAAATAATTTTGTGAGTAAAATTCTCGAAATTGGGTTTACTCATATTTCCCGGCATTGTTCAAGCATTAAACGATCCAATTTCCATCCATATCCATATTTATAGCGCGTCACTGTTGTTAGTGATGAAATAACACGCACTTTGAAATTAAACTGGGATATTGTCTAGCTTGAATACATATTATAATACCAATAAAGTTGACTTACCCTGCAATCCTGCATTCCAGTTCTTCAAAAGGCATTTAACAGCTTCGACAGCTCAAAGAGCGGAAGTATTCCAACAGAAATGGTCGCCGATATCCTTCGGTTGATGGGACAGCCTTTCGACAAGAAGATCCTTGACGAGCTCATCGAAGAGGTTGACGAAGACAGTAAGTTCAAATTACATTTCATCTGCTGCCGGTGCACTAATTACTTCTGATGGCTAATTATTGCAGAGTCAGGACGATTAGAATTTTGTGAATTCGTGCAGCTGGCGGCAAAGTTTATAGTGGAAGAGGACGCGGAAGCGATGCAAAAAGAATTGCGCGAAGCGTTTCGACTTTACGACAAACAGGGCAACGGCTATATTCCTACGACGAGTCTTCGTGAGATCCTTCGTGAATTGGACGATCAACTGACGAACGAAGAATTGGATTTTATGATTGAAGAAATCGATACGGACGGTTCAGGAACAGTTGATTTTGATGGTAGGCATTTTAAATTTATTTATTCTTCCTTGTTCATTAACTAAGGATCTTATCTTTTTTGCAGAATTCATGGAAATGATGACTGGAGAATAAGGGAGACTAGAGTACGAGGCTAATTTAATTTCTACAATTTATTTTTATTTGTTTGCGGTACGAAAGAAATGCATTACGCATTTCACACTCAACTTTCTCAACTCATTTTTTATTATTATTAATCAATAATTATATTTTTTAATGATAAAAAAATAAAAAATCGTTTTTAAAACTCAAAAGATTGGATTGGTTTCATGTGGAGTGGAATTTTATAATAAATAACGTGAAAAGGGTGGCAAATATATTAAAACTATGAGAAAATATATCATCGACTTAGCGATGAAATAATTCAATCAGGTATTTCGCAGGTGAAAACGATTTCCGTGCAATAAGTATATTAATAAGTGAAGCTCACCTTTAATTTTTTAAGAAAAAGATCAAAATTTCAAAATACAATAAATAGCACAGCCTCAATTAAGACTCAAAATTTGAATTAAAGCTAATGATCAGGATTAATCAAATAACAATTTCGACATATTTTGACGTAAAATAGTATTTTAAGCAACATAGTTAAATGAAACTATTTTTTTTTGAAACAATTTAACAGTACATTTATTCAAAAGCGAAGACTCAAGACTTTTTCTCAAAAGTATTTGTGAATTGCTTAGGAGTTTAAAGAAAATGGTTAAAATATAACAGTCTTTTTCACTCGGTAAAAAAATTATATAAAAATCATGGCAACTCGAAAACTTTTTTCAAATACTCAACTTGAGCCTAAAACTGGGCTAAGTTCTTTGAAAAATTGCGACTACAATTTGCATTGAATCTACTTTGAATGAAATTTACTGCTAAAATATCTCTTTTGCAAAGTTTCTTAACAAAATGATATTTCTCTTATTTTTTTCTATTTCCCTAAAATTTAGGTGATTTTTTTAAAATTAATAAAGAACTTGATCGCAAAAATAATCCATGAGAAAGTTTTTAAGTAATAATCTTCCATTAGTTCTTGTCAAATTTTGATTCACTCCTGTTTTAGGAAACATTTAGCAGCTAAAGCCAAATAAATTTTGTATAAAATTTAAATGACATTTCACACACAGATGTTTTAGTGAAATCCTATCGCCTTTAACTTAATTTTATCAGATGAATGAAAAACAAATATACGCTCTTATTATTTTGGTGAGTGGTAGTTTTCATAGATTATATTTTTCCAAATGTTTTATATAGGTTTCCAACATATAACAATCTTATAAAATTGTTTATTTTTAGCTTAACAACTAATTATTTCATATAAAAAATAAAACCCCGAAGTTTTTAGATATATTTCAAACTTTTCATGAATTTTTAGCGGAAATTATTTTCATATTTTTCCTTCCTGTTTTAAATAACTTTTGATACAAATTGAATTTTGTTATGGACACTGTCATAAGACACTGTCGCTATTCAAATGACATAATATATTAAAGTTTTCATTGAAAAAGTTATCAACAATCTGTCCATCGAAATTGACATTTAAATTGGTATGTTGTCAACAACATAGTGGAATCGATCGATAATGCTTTACAGTAATCATAGCATTCAATTTTACGAAAATTACAATGCAACCTTTCAAAATGCACCCAATAGCCAAGAACATAACATCTTCGTGGTTTACGTGAGATCTGTACGTCCTGAATAGAATCATTTGTTTGAATGCAACAGCCTTAACATGTCTTCCGTGTTAGGACGATTGTGGTATTGTCCAGGATCTTGAATACAGTCAACGATGCAGTTTTGTTCGATCAACCGAGAGCTGTAAGGACCATGTGAATATTTTCGACTATATAAGTTTCGTTTATTGCACGATTGGCGCGTCTAATGAATTTATCCACTGGCTGGTGATGATTGTCCTTTTGGTTTTTGTGTGCTACATGTTCACAATACTGGGATCAACTGCAGATACCTTGTAGGTCACATTTGATATTTTTAATGAAATAATGCAATGTTTTTGATCAATTTTCTTTCATAAATCCTTTTTCGTTACTACTCTGCTACGATACGATTATCGTCCAGTTTATGTCCTGCCTTGACTGTGATTTCAACCATGCTTCGCATGAGTGAAAACCTAGCGGGGGTGACTATTTTGGCCTTCGGTAACGGCGCTCCTGATATTTTCACATCACTTGCCAACATAAATGGTGAAAGCAATCTACTTATTGCCGAGGCGTATGGAGCAGCCGTGTTCGTAATTGCTGCGATTTCGGGAGCTATAATCATTATTCAACCCTTCAAAGTATATCCGCCCACATATATTAGGGATGTTACCTTCATATTGTTCGTTTGCATTTACGTGGACTACATAATGCTTGATGGAACCATAAACCTGATAGAGAGTATCTGTATTGGTTTCTGATCACAGCAACAGGAGCTGCTGACTTTCCAGTGTTTAATTGCAGGTATTCCTGGAATTTACGCACTATACATCTTTGTGGTGGTCCTGGATCAATTTATTGTGATGCGAATGTCCAAAGGTATTTTCATTTAATTTTTCTATATCTTACACAAAAAGAAGGGTTCTGCAATTAATGAAACAATTATTGTAGAAGTTCAAATTAAGTTAGACATGGTTACAATGGGAGCTGCCGATGGTAAGCATTGTTTTGATAGCTTATAAAACATCCTTAATCAAAGTGATATCCTAGACAAATTAAAAGAGGAATTGCAGGAGCTCAAGCAACAAGGTGTTTTAGAGGTCCTTGGCAAGAAATCGCACATGTCTCTGGATATCGATGATACAAAATCCGCCTCGTTTATGGGCGACACACCAAATACCAATTTATTCATGCAGTTTTTATACTCAATTAATCCAATTGATCGAGAAGAATGGAATATGGCTGGATGTTGCGGAAGAATTTTGATTTTACTAAAGGTACGGAATAATTTGTTGAGTGTAAAATTTGAGACCGATTCTAAAAAGTAGGGTTAACTACAACGCGAAAAAGCTAAAATAAGAGAAATTTCCTGATAAAATTCACAGAAATGCATGAAATCTATGTAAATTGTTATTATAGTTCCAGACATGTTTGCAATGATATATGTTTAATTCATTATTTATTTTAATATACACAAATTTTTATCCACCAATTTTGGAAATGTTCGCAATTGATTAAGTCAAAAACTTGAAGTTAACATTGTTATTATTTCATCATCTATTTGTTTAAAAGACGAAGTAAAGATAGCAGAATAAACAGTTCACAAAAATATTTAAATGTATGATCTTCTGTGGTGGAATAATTATATTTTGGTATGTACATCGAAAAAAATTCAGATTTGTAAAAAAATTACGTCCTAAACTATTTAATTTTTATGTATTTCACTTCATTAAAAATTTTAGTTGGGTTAATTAGAAGCTTCATTAATTTTACTTCAAATAGTGTCCAATGCTTTTCGTACTTTTGATCACCATTCCCGTGGTTGATTACGAGAAAGAAACACATGGCTGGTCGAAGCTTCTCAACACCCTACAAATCATTATAACTCCAATGTTTTTGATCTACATAACTTCATGTAAGTTTGCATATTCATCAAGAAATAAGAAGAAGAATAAATTTGAACCCAAAATCCATTTTGTTTCATTTTCAGTTTGGAATTACACAATAAAAAATACATCGATCCTTATATATGTTGCTGGTATAGCCGTTCCACTTATGATATTTGTATTTTTCTCATCAAGGACAGATAGACCACCAGTTTATCATATTGTAAGTATCACTATTTAATAGTTTAATATTGAACATTCATATTTTTAAGTCCTTAATTTTCTCAACATAACATTGCGTTGTCTTTCGTCAATCTGAAGAATCTTTTCGAAACATTTTCAAAGTTTTCCTAAAGAAATTTAAATATTTCATCCGATTTTAAAATATTTCAGGTATTTGCTATCAAAACAATGATAGCTTGTGTAGTTGTTATCCAAATTATTGCATCGGAAGTTGTAATGATTTTGGATACAGTTGGGATTGCAGCCAAGCTAACACCATCATTTCTAGGTTGCACAATTTTAGCATGGGGCAACAGTGTCGGTGATTTAATATCGAATATTACGTTGGCCAAGCAAGGATATCATAAGATGGGATTTGCAGCGTGTTTTGGTGGACCATTGATCAGTATCCTTTTCTTATAAAAAAAGTGGCTAGAAAGTGGAAGCGAAAGAGTTAGCTCGACGAAAAATTAACATGAGCAGATCTCGATTCAGAAAGGACGAAAGATTCATTCCTACGAGGCACAAAAGTGGAAGATACATTTGCGTTTTAGATGGTTTACTTTCGTAATAGGTTTCGCACAAAATTTTGCCTTTTTATTTATTAAATCAAATTGCGAAACCACTCACATCAGTGATCTTTCTTCACTTATTTAACAAATCAGTAATCATACTTGGATTCGGCATCACGTTCATCTATAAATGTGTCTCCAGCCCACTGAAAATTGCTGAGGTATAATAGTTCATTTCTTTCAAAGATTTCATGCACTGTTTGGATTATCTAAATTATATAAACATTGATTACTTGGACTTGAAAATATGGTTAAAAATTTATTGTTCTTGAAAAAAAACCCATTGTTTGCACTTTTTTAAAAAAATAAAAAAAACGGCTCTGAAATTTTTTTTCAAAGATTTCATGCCACCAATCATAAGTCTGCCAAAGGACACAGAATAACATTTTTCAATTCTGTTTAGAATCGTCTTACTACACACTTCATTTACTACAGGTTCATCAAGGATCGATGGGATCAACATGCAATCTATTTCTAATCTCGATCGTTCTTGTGTCAATGCTTGGGATATCCTTGTCAAAGTTTCAAGCCCGCTGTAGCATGGGCATACTTTTGGTTATAATTTATTTGCTTTTCCTATTGTACGCAATATTGGGTGAATTTGAAATTGTCCACACGTATGGGACGGACCATCAAGAGCAGCGTGTGAAAATGGACTGAAATTCGTGTTAACCGCTTTGTTTTACCATTCTTTTTTTGTCAATATCTATAGAAAGATTCTAGAAATATATTGAAAACAAAATAAAAATTGTCTTTTTTTAAATAACAAATAACTTAATTATTGTACCAGTTAATTTTTTTAGAAACCACTAAAATATCCAACGATTTTTTTAGCCAAAAACAAATTTCACCTTAAATCACATAAAAGCAGTCTCATAAGCCTATCAAAAGTGTGACTTCTAAATCATTATATGTTATAGTTGTTGTTTTTACAAAGGAAAACTACACATAGATTTTTTAATTGGTTAAAAAATGTAACATTATAAGACAGCACTGATCAAAATTATGTAAGCAATTTGGGATTCGAAAGCTTAAAGAATTTATCGAAAATCCTCCAACTTCTAGACAAATTATAATTAACTCTTATTTCCGATCCCTTTCGGAAAACTTCAAAATTACTAATTGTTTTAAATAAAATAAATTGGTAGTTTTTTTTCGTCGTTGGAAGGTGGGAATCTTCAAAAGATACCGATCGGCTCCAGCCTCACGATATGCCGGATTTCTACCGACTAAACCCACCTCCGTGTCCTTCTAGGCAATGTATGCAAGACAATAGAAACTATTTATTTATCCATCCACATTTTAAAAAATGCTTGGCACTTCTCAGACGATAAAGATCGGTATAAGGGACAGTGCCTAATTTTCGATATATAAAGTCATTTATTTTCGTTTATATTAACATTTGTGATATTTTTCTAATTCCTGTGGAACTTCATTATGAGCTTGAGAAATTGCGGAGCTAATGTATTCATTTCAAGTTTTGTTCTCGTATGTTTTTTATAATTTATTCACTGTGTAAAAATTTGAACAATGATTGAAGCAAATAAAAATGCAAAATTTTAATGCACAAGCTTTTCCAAAATTATCTTAATTTGGTCGAGAAACAGAATGTTTTAGATAGCTCTGTTATTTAATAAATACTTGAAGATGGTTTACACCAAATTTTCAGATGAATTCGATTCCTGAGTAGCTGGTTGGTATCTTTTAAAGATTTCCTTCTTCCAACGCGGAAAAAACCGGTTATTTTTCATACCACTCACTGAGAGTTTTATATTTTAAATCACTAGACAAAATTAACTAAGCTTTAAATAGCAAGTATGTCTGTATTTGTTTTCTAGTACAATAAAAATATAGTGAAAAATTTTTCATAGAATTTCGAGACTTAAAAGAAGCCTAAACACTCAAAAGAAATTTCAAACCGTACCTTCAGTAGGCTCTGAACAATTGCTTCAAAATGTTGACATAACCACCATCACCACAAGACACAAATGTTAAAATCATATTCTTAATAATCTGGCCATGGACATTACTGCTTCCCAATTCTATGAGAACTATAATTCGTCGAATCAGTCTTCGCCCAACTTTTCGGCCCATGATATTTTCGTCAAATATATAAGATTTGTAAGTAGCTCAATAATTCCACTCGAATATCCTTTCATATTATTTATTTAAAGGATGGATGCTCCCGAATTGGTTACATTCCGTTCAAGGAACAATGTGATTTCGTGATGAAAGAGTCCAGCTGCAAAGGGAAAAAACGTATTTTTGACTATTTGGACTTCATGTATTGTGTCGTGCAGCGAACGGAATCAAACGCCATCAAATGGATATTCATTATTTTGCTTGCCTGTTTTGCATTTTATGTATTTCAAATTATTGGGCAAATCATTGGAAAATTGTGAGTAAAAATTTCAAATTTCAAAGTATCTACTTATAGTCAAAAAACAGAAGAAAAAAACAAATTGGAAGAGTTAACACGTGGATAATTAAACGAACATTTTTGCATAACCGCGATCAACATCTGACCATCTCTGTATGTTCCTTTACGAATTGGTTTCTTGAATTATGGTCTACAAATTCTGTTTGCATTTCAAAACTTTTTCGAAATTAAGTTTTCCGGTTTCTATCTTTGCCTGCTGTACTTTCAGCTTTTGTCCAAGCCTCAACTACACCGCCAGGACCTTCCGAATGAGTCAAAGTCTGGCTGGAGCTACTCTACTATCAATGGCAAACACTGTTGCCGGGCTAATTATTGCCTGGTCGGATTTGATGGCGGACATGACTGTATTGTACAGTGTCTCCCTTGGAGCTGCCACATTTCAACTTACTGTAGTTGCCGGAACGATATGCATCATTCAACCCTTCCATCTATACTCACCACTATTTGTACGCGATACTGTCTTCTTCATAACTCTGATCACTTACATTCACTACATCATGGGAGATGAGACGGTGAACACATACGAAAGTTGTTGTAAGAATTGTGTTTAAGAGTTGAAATCGACTCAGTTTAATTGCTGATCCTTTTAGTTTTAATATTTTACTATGCGCTTTTTATAACAGTCGTAGTCATCGATACCCTCTGGATCAAACAGATGTCTAAAGGTATTTATGTTTGAATCTGTTTCTGCATCGAAATTCCATATTATTATTGTTAGATATTCGAAAGAAATTAAAGCTCCTCCAGTCTGGCGAAGCAGATGGTAACTATCGATTGAATCACTGCGCTTAACACTAAATCTTATCCCCATTTTTAAAATATTTTTGAATTCACAATGTTTCTTTAAGAAAAACTCAGATATGAGCTAGATGTCCTACATAACGAGGGTGTGATGGAGATCCTCATTAAGGACTCGAAGTCAGTTCTCGATATTTCCAGCACAAATTCGGCGGACTTCGATGCGAAAGGACCCAATTCGAAACTTTTCAAACAATTCATCGACTCAATGAATCCAATCGATATGCCGGAATGGCACAAATCGAATGGATGTCTTAAGTTTTTGCATGTGATACGGGTAAGGTACAACATTGGTTAGTTGGTTGTAGTGGTAGTCCCTTTTTATCCAAAGGTGGTTCACTTAGGCCACGAGAGGCCCATTGTGATACGACAGAATATAAGGGCAGCACTAGAACCTGCGGGATGACGAGAACCATCCAGATTCTCGAATAAAGCCGGCTATGCAGCGAATGTCCAAATCAGCTACTTCCGTGAGGTTGTCTAGGAAGGGCGTGCCCAAGGTTTGCATGCGCTTCCTGGACAGTGCCGGACATTCGCACAGAAAGTGTTTAATAGTTTCTTCCTCTTCCTCTGATCTGCAACTTCGGCAGAAATCGTTGAAAGGGATACCCAGTCTTTCTGCGTATCTGCCGATCAGACAGTGTCCCGTTAGTACAACATCAAATATTATCATTTATTCAGTCAGTACATTAATGAAGGTTCTTGTTTCCAAGGCTTATAGCCGGTACATTATTAAATGGGTAGTGTGGTTTCGGGGTGACGGACGGCATCCTCTTCAGGTGCTGTCATTTGCCATCTGCCACCAGACAGCTGTCTGGTGGCGGAAACAAGATCCCCCATTAATGTGCAATAATAGTGTTAGCAGAGTTGCGAACCAAAAAAGCACACTAGTGGGCAGGTGTTTGTCGACTAGACACGGAGGTTCGAAAACCCTAAGACTCTTGAAATGTTGAATGGTTAAGAAACAAGAAATCGAACATTTCACTTATGTACATCAAAGATATTTATCTAGTTCCCGTGTTCTCTCTATGAATGTATCATTTTAAAGCTATAGATACGTCGTTATGAAGTTCCTTTTGTGAATTTTTTGGTTCTCGAATATTGTTTATAAAATTCTCATTATGTTCTCTTTCATCCAAATAGGCTCCTTTTCTGGTAATATTCTTCCTAATATGCCCGCGGGTTGATTTCAATCGTCCCAATCACGGCTGGTCGAAACTGTTGAACATTTTCAACATATGGAGTGCTCCAATGTTCTTTGTATTCGCGAGCCGATGTAAGCTTTAACTAATAATTCTACTCAACACTCTTCAGAAAAAAACATTTGTTTTTATAGTGAAAAAAGTGGTTTACCATGGTTTATCATTATATGCCTACGTAACATTTGTCACCGTCCCTCTTATGTTTATCGCTTTCTTCACTTCAAGAACCGATATGCCACCTGTCTATCATCTGGTAATAATTATCTATTTAATTTAAAAAACATTACATACTCTCCAGTCAATTTGACTTTAAATAATTTGCTTTAATTTTAATTTCAGCTTTTTGCAATTCATGCAATTTGGATTTCTATTGGCTTAGTACGGATATGTGCACTTGAAATCCTGTCGATCTCCTATTCCATCGGCATCACTTCACAGTTGAGTCCTTCTTTTCTGGCAGCCACATTTAGCGCTTTGGAAGGAGGTATAGGAGCTCTAATTGCGAACACCACCCTTGCTATGCGTGGCTATCCAAGAATGAGTTTCGCTGCTTGCTATGGTGCACCGCTGTTCAGTATCCTTCTCAAATACATCAGTTTTATCCTCTTTTATTTTTGAATTTAAATTGGAGAAGAATTTTCAACAATGCTTGGCAACTAAATTATATATGTATGTCAATGATTTCTTGACCCACAAAAAAACTTATAGGTATTCCATTATCATTTGGCGTTCGATTGCTCTATCGAGGAATCCATAGTAAAGACAAAATTGCTTGGGTATACTCCTACAAGTTTAATTCAAATATTTGTTTCAACGATAACAATTGAATTCTTTCAAATATTATTCTAGGTACATCAAGGATCACTGGCTGGTACTCTGTATGTGATAGCATTTTGTACTGCGTTATTTTCACTGGTCGGATGTGCACTGACCAAATTTAAAGGACGAAGAAGCATAGGCATATTTCGTGTGATGATTTATCCTTTATTTCTGATATTCGCTGTCCTATTTGAATTTGAAATAATCCACTCACATAGTACATATCATACTGATCAACGGGTTAAAATGGATTGAATTGTGGATATTGCAAGAATGTAATGCTATCAACTTTTTATATTTTGTGTTAATAAAAAAGTATGAGAATAGCTTAGTTGTAAAGTTTTTTTTTCAATTAAAAAAAAGAAATAAACATGGAAAAGAAGTTCGGACGAATTTGGTATTGATCACAGATTTTTCAATAACCGTTAAAATTGCAGACCTTTTGCCTTGAAATTCACTATCAATTTCGTTTTGGCAAGCTATTCTTTCTGCAAAAAAAATCGAAAAACTTTTATTTCCGAAATGTGACCGTTCGCAATAAAATTTATTAAAAATTTGTATAAAAAATTTCACTAGGATATGTTAGTTTAAATTATCTTTGAATGGTGAATTTTTCTATAAAAAAATTGATTGATGTCTCACTGATGTGAAATTAAAAAAAAACTTAGTCTACGTTTGTGTATGCCGCGATTAAAATTTTAGAAATTTATTTTTGTAAGTATAAGGCTGACTAGAACCACAAAATTTGTTAGAGAATATGATTTTCAAGCAAATATTTTAAACAAAAAAGAAGATTATGGAAAACTAATATTAGTTCCGTATCAAAAAATCAAAATTGTTACTAACATTTCCAAAATATACACCTCATTATCTTTTCATGTCCCGAATTTTCAAGCCGGGAAAAGCTTCAAAAATAACATAAATTTGTTTAAAGTCGCTTAAAAAACTGATGGGAATTTCTAGTGAAAAGATTGATATTGTAGTACATAAGGACGTAGTGCTACTTGCAATGTCTACCACAAGCTTGTTCTTGATAGAATACATTTAGTTGTTATGACAGGAAAATCAAATTTCTTCATCAATCCAAGAAGCCAAGGGCTTTTGGGTCATAATTTAAAACAACCACCCCCACATCCATTCAAAGGGATGACAATTAAATGTTCACAAACCAAAAAGATCGTTACAAATAATAATGTGGAATCTTACTCACAATTTATCCAATTCTGGTCAAGCACCTCATCACCTGCCCCACAGAAACTACATAGTCAGAGTTGAAGAGGTCCGTCCAATTGTTCCAGGACGAATTGTCTGAATTGTTTTTGAAAAAAATATTTTTTTGTAGATTCGATGTCACTACATGATGGGGTTGCCGTGGAACGAAATGTGCAGTTTCGTGAAAGAGAATCCGAAATGCAATGAGCTCGTGTGGCACATCAAGTGGCTGCATTTTATGTTTTGTAGAATGAAAATGGACACTCCGACTTTTATAACAATGCTGGGAATAATTTTTTCGATCGTTATGATTTTTCTATTGTCTCTGGTTATTATATCATTCATCAGGTGAGGAATGCTTTATTTATTAAACTCTTTCAATGGGATACCTTCATTGGCTGGCTTAGCATTACTTTTTTTTGTTAAATTACAGGTTGGCTCCTAGCTTTATAGCTGTTGCCCACCTTCTTAGATTGGATGAACACACTGCAGGGGCTGTTCTCCTCGTGATCCTGTCCTATGCCGGTGATGTTGTTGAAAACGCTCAGTTGTATGAAGCAGATACTACCACAGCCTTTAACGAGGCGCTGGGCGCTGCTATGATGACGTTGGCACTCCTCGGAGGATGCTTAGGAATTTTCTACCAGTTCACCATATCACCAGTGTATTTTACACGTGATTCAATCTTCATGATATTCGGTCTGACACTGACGACCATTCTCTATATTCGAGCAGAACTGCTTTTATATCATGCTATCATGTTCATGGCAGTGTACATCCTTTTCTTGCTGACGATATTGCTGGAGTTTGTTTACATACAAGCGAAATATCGAAGTAAGTCCTGGCTGACATTGCAGTTAAGGGTCGTGGTTATTTTCCCATTTTCTGCACAGTACGATCTAACACCAGAAGACGTGAAGGCGACAGTTTCAGCATCGAGGATATGGACTTCCAGCACAAACCAATCAAGTTGAAATTTCACGTGAATGATTCGCTACAGTACGGTGAGCTGGAAGGAGCAAACACTTTTCTTCTCAAACAGTTTGCTGAGACAATCAATCCAGTTCGTCCAGACGTCTTTGATAATATGAACAAGTTTCATAAATGCTGCTTCATAGTTGGTGTAGGTTGGATGCTTCTCACTCCTTTCTCAACCTCGTTCATTTCTTCTTCTGTTACAGGTACCACTTCACGTGTTCTACATTCTATGCATCCCTTGTTTTGACTATACACTTCCCAACCATGGTTGGTCCAAACTGATGATTTGCGTCAATTTAATGCTATGTGGACCAATACTAACACTGTTGTTCACACTTGAACTGCAAATTTTCTTGTACACGTGGATTCCAGGCTTCATTTTAGCAATGATTGTGTTTTTCACTTCGCGTACTGATCGTCCACCTAAATATCATATAGTAAGCATATTAATATCTTTTCACAGATCACCTCAAGCTAGAACGTTATATTCATTGCAGGTTTTTGCATTTTTGGCTCTAAGTATCTGCGGATGCTTCCAATTCATGCTGGAGCGGGAACTAATGAGCATTCTACATACAGTGGGAATATTTTTGGGACTACGTAGAGAAACAAACGCCTTATCGACATTGGCTTTGGCGGACAATATTGGTTGTAAGGATCAGCTTACGAAAATAGTTATCGAAACTATACAATTTCTTATTTCACTCTTTTGTAGTGGCGGTTTGGGTGTTTCGTTTAGCAAATTGGGGATATCCAAAGATTGCGTTCGCCGCTGTGTTTTGTGCTGCTTTATTAGGTACGTGGTGTCTTCTAACTAATTATACAGCTAAAGTTAATTATTTTTACTAAGTTAAAGTAGCTGGGGAAAGATCTCCATTGAAATGTATTCGCTACATTTCAAGGAATCACATAAAATAGCTTTCAGAACCAGAAAACTAAGATTTTTTTTAAAATTAGGCATTATTTGACACCAAACTTCCAAAGATCATTCTTGATTGAATAGCTGATGCTGCTACACATACATATATGTACGTCCTCTTTTCAGAATAGCCGATTTCAAAAAGAATGAATTTTAAACTTAACTTGATTTTTGGTCGTTTGTGGATTTTTTTCGATCGTTTTCCAGAAGCAATGAATACAGATATAAAGATTATCTCAATCCCCATATTTGATTCTTATTTTAAATTAAATTTTATACTTCTTTTACATGAAATCGTAGCATCACATTTATTTATTTTTCATTTGTAGATACTGTTTATAGCCTTGGTTTGATATTCGCCGTGAAATTTTCGAAAACCCGAAAGAAAAGCCTCCATGTAAGTATTTTTGTTATTATTCGCTGTTAATCTGAGCACCATTCAGTTTTTCCTGGGTAAAATGTAAGGACATTTTAGTGCTCTGCATTTTACACGCTTCAAATGTTTAGTTGCAAAAAATAAGTCCACGAAACCTTATCTTAGTATTGCCTTTAATTACGCAAATTTAATATCAATTTTACTCATGAGAAAGCTTCTTTTCTGAAGAGTAGCAGAAAGGACCCAAAATGTGTTAGTGCCCTGCTAGTATTTATTTTATGATTTGTTATAAAATTCATTGTAGCAAACAAAATTTATTTTTGACAATTAAGCCAATTTTTCTCTCTTGGTAGTATAGCACATCTAAAGACGGTACTGTCTCCTGTAAAGGGTAATATTAACGTTTTAAATTGATTGAGCCATAAAATTTATGTAATGTTTAGCATCCAGGAAAGTAAACCATGAGCCATGATGGTAATTCAAAGTATTAAGAGTACTTTCTTAAGGGGTTACATAGGTCTTGTATTTTCAAAAAATCAATAATTTTTCTATATGAAACTATGGTACTTCAAGAGTATTCACACCAAATTTGAAGTAAATTCGAGCAATATTACTGGAATTATAGACATTTGAATACCGCGTGGTCGGTACGTGCGCTCTGCCTTACCTAGCGTATTATACGCATGCAGCGCGGTTTTACCGAGTAAAATCAGCTCCTTTCTTTTTCATCAAACATCACAATATCAAAAGGATGCTTTGAACATCGCGAATGAGGCGAACGAATTACTGTATGGACCTGGAATCGACGACTCGATGTAAGTTGCTAAAAAATAACTTTAATTCATTAAATCGCGGTAAAAAAAACTTCGGCCCGATTTCTCGAGAACGAATCGACCGATTTTCCTGCAACTTTGCACAGTTCCTCTTTAAAGTATTGTCTCTTGATTGAACGAAGGCATTTTCATTCCGTCGACTCGTTCTTGTTTTATACGAAAAAAATATTTTACAAACGATGAGAATCGGAAAAATGCTAAAACATATGAGACGAAAATTCATTCAAATCCATGTCAAAACTTTAAATTCAATTTTTTTTTTCAATTCCTTCGTTCAAGCACGAGCCAAAGGCATAAACTATAAGAATTTTTTTGAATTTTTGAGTTGAGCCTGCACCTAAATATTCTGCCTACCGCAAAAAAGGTTAGACGAGGAAAACTGCAGGAAAATTGACAATTTTCGATGTTTTTAGCTGCATTTTTTCACAACTTCTTGAAATGGTAAACTTTTATGTGTGTAAATTTTAAACAAAATAAAGCAAATTTTTGGTTTTTATAATACAATTTTTTGAAAAAATTGTATTTGTTTAATTCAAGACCTATGTAACCCCTTAAGTGGTTATTTGCCACTGCATTTTCTATGTCATATTGCAACACGTGTGTTCATCTGTAATTTTCAATATCATCTCTAATTTACTTACTTTTCAGGTATTTTCTGGAGAAATGGGTCCAACTTCTGCTTTATACGTTATTTCATTGTATGTCTTCACATATTTCAGTGTTGCATTGTGCAAGTTTCAAATACGAAGAAGTTTAGGAATCGCTCTCGTCACCATTTACGTACTTTTCATATCCCGAATATATCTCTCTGAATTCCACATTATTCATGGACTAGGAACAGATCATTCGAAATCGGAGCTCAGCAAAAGTGACGCCGTCTGGGCTTGATGGCAAAATGTCCACAAAAACAAATTTATATAACTTTTCAAAGATTTATTTATTCTTTTAATTTTTCTAAAATGCTCCATTAGACGTACATCGCCATAGCGGCGTGATGAGGAAATGTAGCATTGCTTTTTGGTAAATAAACACATTTACATCTGTGGACGTCAATATATTATTTAGCAGCAATAATTTTATTTAAAATCAATTGGAATTATCAAGTCCATTGTCGAAAACTAT
This sequence comes from Oxycera nigricornis, assembly GCA_963942545.1. Taxonomy (NCBI): domain Eukaryota; kingdom Metazoa; phylum Arthropoda; class Insecta; order Diptera; family Stratiomyidae; genus Oxycera; species Oxycera nigricornis. The sequence continues at coordinate 5,835,996 of OZ012663.1, read as the reverse complement.
TTCAACATGGGATCCTACATATTTGTCGTATGCATTTCAATGTCATCAACAGAAATTTCGGTCGTTCATAAGAGAGTTTCCCTGCATATTTTTTGTGTGTCTGACACTCTGATCTACATTTACATGATTCGACCAAAAATTCTGTCATCGTTTATTTTTTAACCGTCTTACGCTACTATTGGACGTTTTCTTCATTGACTCAAAGCTGGCTTTTGCGATCTTGAATTCTCTGGCCGCAATCATAATTTGCTTCTATCAACAATTAATTGAACAATTCATCTAATTTTATGTCTATCTATGAGAACTTAACTGGCCTTAATAATGCAAAATATACTTTCAAATTTCATTTTTCTATAATATTTAAATGTAAAACATTTTACCCACACCGAAATTTCAATCAGTCACAAAATAGTCTAAAAATTTACGCTACCACTTTATGGAATTTAAACTGATTTGCAAACCATTTTTTCATTAATGAACTTTAACAAAGAAAATCACAGCAAACATCAATTCGTCGAGTGCTTTGCTAAGTGCCTATTCAATTTCCAAACAATTATTTTAACAAGTTTTTTTAGGAGAGTTTAGGACTATGAGCAATTTTTTTGATCATATTTGGTAGTTTTGTCGCTTTAACACCAGACAACTTATTTTTATAGATTTGAAACCATTCTTGTTTTGAAATTATCTTCAGCAGACGACAGTGTAAAGGTTTGTTGAAATCTATTTTAACAATATGAATTGAGTTCTATTGATAAACATATCTTCTTTTAAACTCCTTTGAATCTTATTATCGTCACTACATTCAAGAATTATTCATTTATTTATTTTAAATAATACTTTGGGAGCTACATCCAACCGCTACATCAAACAAGATACTTTTTCAATCAATTTGAATAGTTCAGGCGGGTGAATTGATTTGTGTTTGATTGCCATTCGAGCTCAGTGTTGGCGATTCGTTGGCGTTCACGTCCTCTTCCAAGTCCTCTTCGACAGGCACGCCCGCTACTAAGGATGTGTAGATTGGGACGATTCCGGCCGATTTGAAGTTGGCCTCCTCCAGATCGCGTTGGAGTTCCGCCAAAGCTGGATGCTCTTGAACTAAAGTTTTCAGATTGTTTAGGACTTCCAGCGCACGATCGATTGCCTCGTATTGTCGTTTTGTCTCCTTTAAAGCCTTCTTTTGCCACAACATTGGAAATTGATAGAAAAGATTGCCCTGGCTCGGTGTTGGTAACGTTGTAGGCATTCCACGTATATTGGATATCTACAAGGATATGGTGGAGTAGTGAGAAACAATTGATCATGAATTACAACAATATTAATTATAATTTTATATAAATGATAAAAAATAAATTTGACTTAGATAACAATATTTTTTTGGAAGCGGTTACCAAAAAACCCTTTGCATATCCGGGAACATAATGTTTAAGGTAAAATATATAATCAATAAATTTATTTCACACAACCATACATAATTAAAGTTATATAAAAATAAATAACATTTTTAAATAATAGAAATTGTGACCCAATTGTAAAGGTTGAAGATTAAGTTTTCATTGTTAATAAATATCATGAAATAGAATGAAGCTTTTAAATATTTCAAGGTATCGAATTTTTATTCAAAAGGATTTCCACAGCATATTTTTAAAAAGCTTCAATATTTTCTTCCTGGAAAATTATTGAAGCTGTGTCAAATATATTTTGATACGGTTTTCATATACCTCCCAGATAAATTTATGTCTAAGTCGCAATTTTTTTTATTATATTAAAACAATTAAGTAATTTAGGTGGAATTTTTCCATAGAAATATCATCAAACTTCTTTAAAAACACTTTCTCACTGAAAAATTTAGATATTTTTGTAATAGGAACTTGAAATTTTTGCCGTAAATATTGTTTAACAAAATACTTTTTGCTTGGAATATTTCTTTAAAATTACTTTGGCGAAAATTTTACTAAAAAATAGGCTAGATAAAACTTCTCAAGCCGTAAAACTGTTTGGCCTGACTGTGATCGAAGCGCAACAGTGATACATTAAGAACTATATCGAAGCAATTTTTTTAAGTCAAGAAAACATTCATCGAGTCCCATTACCAAAATAAAGAGAATGGAGCGATGGACTTTTAATAAATTGATTTAATTGAATACTTTCGGAAAATAAGAAAGTGGCATCATTTTCGAGAAGTACACATAATTTACAAATCAGGATAGAATTGTTATACGTAGAAAAAACCACTTCAAGACCATAGACCCCGAAATAAATGTTGAATAATTTCGAAACTATGTTTAACACACATTAAACATTCCTACTGCGTGATCAAGGCTCTCAAAGCTTGTTAGCTTATCACCACCAGATATTGAAAATGCAAGATAGATAGTGCAACAATACTACAAGATATTCTATTACAACTTTTACCTCATTACATGCAGCCTCAATATGAGCTACAATTTCTGGTTCGGGCAAATGGCCACTCTCCAACCATCTATGCAACGACTCTAACAACTCAGCAGGACTTATTGTCTTCATCGCTGGTTCATTTCGGTTGTAATTATCGAAATCTCCATGCTCTTGTTGCTGATGCTGCTTTTGTTTTTGCTTATGTTGTCTTGATTGACTGCACAATGTGCTCAAATTGCAAATATCTTGATTAAGTCTCTGTCAAGAACACATCAATAACAAACATTAACAAAATCTTTAAAGAATTCTCTAATAATCCTGAAACTGAGTATTAGTGCGGCAAATCATCTTGATGAATAGTATGACAGACAGGTTGAATGCAATTGTTAAGTAAGTATGATCGAATCGTGGTTCCTAGAATGATTTAGCGTGTTAGCTACTGCCATGGGCTATGGTGAAAACTAGCAGACATTAAGCATTGTTCCGATTTTAAAGCGACTCGATTTACTCAAGGTGATAAATAAATTGGGAAATGGCACTTACTTACTTACCCATTACCGTTTAGAATTCGTACATTTTGCCTGCTCAATGGAATAAGTGTTTTCCAAAATATTTACAGACACTATTTTTGAATTATTTTTTCAATCTATTTGTTCCAAAGTTGAAGTGCTCCCTCTAGAAAGGTTCTATCTACATTTTGAGAATTGATCAAAGAAAAATAAGTAAGAAAATCCTGCATGGAAATAAAAGGTTCCATTGACTTGCGAACTTCCTAATAATCATTTGAAAATCACCTAAAAGACTACACTGAACTCTTTTCACCCATTTATTTTAGATTTAACCTTTTAAGAAGCAGCCCTTCAATTATACCCAAGCCGTCCAAACCCATTTGAATATACTTTCCGTAGACAATCAACCATCGGAAATTATTCACTGAAGGTGCAGGCGACGGATATCATTCCATTTTCAGTTGAAATCCCAAAGCTAAAATTCTTTTTGCAGCCAAACTTAGCGAGATTTATTTATTTGGAACCATTAATTTATTTGGAAAGTTGCGAATGACTATGATTGAAATAAATATGTCCAAAATTAGGTGTTGTTTTTTTACAAACCGTATAAGATGTTGAAACAGATTTTTTTAACCTATTAGGATATCCTCCTTTTACTTATCAAGCAGGGCATACCATATATTTTATCGAGCACAATTTCGAAAGCAATACTGCATCACTAAGCCAAAGCAATTGCGCAACCATCAATAGCAATGTTGAAATAAAATCATTGATGCGGATGGGATAATTGAAAATTCACGTATGACATGTTAATGTACAAGTAAAACTTTATTACAAAAATCATTTCTTACTTTTTTTCATCTTAAAAAACACAATATTTAGTGCCATACAAATCAAATGAAATCGTTCTCGACACACTATACTAAATCAATTTACTCGTTATCAAAATTAAAATTACAAATCTATAATCAAACATGATAATGATGATGAATAATTAATTAATAATATATTTTATTCGAGCAGACCAAACTCTTACATGATTGAATGCATGGTCGTGATGTTGGGGTGTAGTAATACATGAATATATTTATATGATGTTTTCTTTTGCAATGAAACGATACGATGGATTATTTGCTCTAGACTTTTCTTACGTATGTTTTCTATGTGTCTTAATTACAATATGTCTTCGACAAATCAATGAATCAATGCAAAAAATTATTAACAATTTGAACTGAATATATAGTTTGAGTTTGGTTTTTGGCCTCTAAAATCTTACATCAATTTCATTTCGGTGCCGTTGCAATTCCGTTTTGTTAGATGCTAAATCATTTCCCTTAAGGATTAGTTGTTGAGTTACGTCCATTAGTTCGTCCGCTAATTTTATATTACGATCGTCCAATTCCTTGAGTTTCTCGAGCATTTCTTCTTTGTTGAGCTGGAGTTTGTTTCTGTGAAAAAAATGATTTTAAATTAATTATTGCACGTTTTGAAAAGGATAAAGTTCGGTTTGACACTCATAAGCTATTCAAATTAAGGATTCTTAAAAATTCTAATGGTTCATTTTTATTACTGACTAAATATCGAATTATTTCGCTTTCGAAATAACGCGACAAAGCAATCGTATTCAGCAGCGACACCTCATCATAATAAGCAACTATTTTACTTGATACTCTTGAAGCTTTTCACGAGTACATTGGAAAAATTCCAATTTTCGATGGATCGAAATTTTTACTAAAAGAGTTTGGTAAAGCATCAACATAGATCAAAAGCAAGTGCACTAGGCAATACATCTCTACTCCCTCACTCCATTCAGCCAGAATCAAGTTTTTTTTCCTTGGAGAGTTTTAAACTACCGCTTTCGTATATTTGTACCCGTGTGAAAATAGGTATGTTGTCGAGTCTACTAGCTCTTGGTTTAAAAGGTCTATAATTCTGCCCCATTCCACACCTCAATTCTTAGATCCGTCGACAATTTGATAAAATATATTGAAGATAACCGAGAGATTTCTGACGTCAATTTCAAGTAAATTTAGCAATTATGCAATCCAGATTGTGTACTCACTTATCAGTTATCAATTGCTGTATGCAGCTATCGTTGTCCATTTGTATCAGTCTTAATACTTTCAAAAGCTTCGTTACTAAATTATCCACTTCAATTACTTGATCAACAAGCGCTTGCGCTGAACAATATTCACTAATTGACGGCATTTCCGCTATCGAGTCGTGTCCACTCAGCTCTTCCGATGTGCTATTCTGTTCTGATTGATGCCTGTAAAGGATACAGTTTGTGAGACATTGATTTCAAAAGAATCATTACTTGTTTCTATAATAATCATTTGATATTACCTTAACAATGCAGACCTTTGGGCGGCAGCCAGCGTGTTTATTTGCAATTCAATTTGTTGACGATTAGCAATTGCTTGTGACAAGTTGTGCAAGGACTCGTCACCTTGTCCCATTATTTCGGGATGCATATCGTTCTCGGAAATCAGCATAACCGCCGACGACACCATATTGTGGGAATGCGAATCGGGCATGGGTGCGTCCTCCAACACGTTCTCCATCATCAGACACGGTTCCGTTTCAGAGTCAAGCATTTCCGTTGAGTCTGATTCTTCTGTAAAACCAATCGAATTTTTACCACTAATATAATCTCGATTCCAGTAAATTCCAAAATATTACCGCCATTACGTTCTTCTGTAGCTTTTCGTATCCGTGTTACTTTCTTGCCAGACGTAGTTGCATTCTTAATGGCACTTATCACAGCTGCAATGAATGATTGGTTTCTTTGCGGTGACAAAGAACCATCATGTTGATCGCCACCATTAATAGCAACTGCAGCCGTTTCACATTCAGGACTACCTTCGCCGCTACTTGCACTATTCGTATACGCTTCATTATGAAAGACAACATCCTAAAAATGAGCACCAAGGATATTAATTTGAATAGTAAGATACTACTACAAAGGCTATAACCTCTAAGCTCATCCTATGATGAAATTAAGTTTTTGTTACAGAAAGGACTAATAACGAATTAAACGAATTAAGATTAAGCAGAAAAGTTTGCCCTTGATTATTGCAAGATAAAGTAATAGCGAACGTGCGTGGAAGTATGTCCTATTTTAAAAAGCAATGAACTGAATATATTGTCAAAATAGACTGTAATGGCAATATATTCCAACATTTTATTGAAGCATTTTGTTTTCAGCTAAATATCGTGAAATTTGGATGAACTTCTAAAAAAAATACTGACCAAAGAGCCACCGACGAGTCATCCAGTAGCTGTAGGAATAATCACTGATTGCAATACTACTTCAAACATTTCAACTACCAACATAAAAAAAAATCTACTAACTGAGATCTGGTTATGAAATCCCTAATAGTGTTCTAACGCTACCAAAAAAATTGGTGATACGAAGTAGCGAACGGAATGGACAGTTTACACAAGATTTTACGGGTTCTGTCTTTTGTTTCTTTTGAGGCCATCATGATTTGAATAATTGCTATTTAGCTGACAAATAAGACATGACCGGAAAATGCTATTTTACGGAAGGGGATTAAATATTATTCGAATTATAAATCATAAACTACACAATGTGCAATTAAGGGTGCCCAAATATTTATTTCACTATTTTATTGTACGTTAGAATTTATTTTGAATTGGATAATAACTGCAAATGTTTATCCAGCATACATATGAAGGTATCAATTTAACATTCAGAAAGTGCTATTATTATCTCTTCTAGGTAGGAAGATGGAAAAAGATTAAACGATTTTCATGATATTATTGGTTCTAATTTAAATAAAATCAAGGATATCTCTAGTTTTTGGTAGTTGGTATTTTGAGAATAATCGTACATTATGATATACCATTAATTTAATTAAAGGCTCTGAGCTGAGCCTGATGAAGAGAATTGAGGCATATAAATGGAGAAGGAAGTAAGTTCCAAACGAGTGTAAATGTTGTTTTGCAAGACAAATATAAAATATGTCCCTGACAATGATTTGTAGAATACTACATGAATTTGAAGCGTTGACTATGACTACTTTAGCAATCCATTGTCCAATGAAAAAAGCCGGCTTTTAATTTTACAACAGTTTTCATAACAAATAACACTATTACACATAAATAAGGATTTTTTAACTCAAACGAAAGAAGAGGAACTATTTTGCTTCCAAATAAGTTTGACGGCGGCCCAATTTTCGAGAGAGAAAATTATCAAAAATGTATAAAACTTATCTGCACAATCGATACCGACTGTAAGCGGTATAAATTAACATAGCAAGTGACTCAGAGTATACGTCCGGAAAATTGACCCGACAAGCAACGAAAAATAGTTTTTTAACGCATATTCTCAACGACTTTATTGTAGTCTAATCAAAGCCCCAGATTTATTACCAATAGTTAGTTTCTAGCTTTCAGTACATAACCGCAATAAAACCTTTTAACTTCAAAAACCATATTAATATATTTATTTTTAGGATACGTATGTTTGAAAAATAGAATTTTCATAGTATTTTAAATTTAATAGGCTTATACAGAACTATAAATGACCACAAGTAAATGGATACAATTTCTAAAATCGAGTTTCACTGAACATTAATTTTAATCCTATAATAAAAAGGTTTACTGATCATTAGCAGGACATGCAATATTGCCCAGTTAATAATAAGCCACAAGTTGCATTGTCCTTGAGATGATATATTTTATACGATCCACCGATGGATCGAGCACGAAGAGCTTTATAATCCTTTATTTTGGGTTTTGAACCTTCGTGTCTAATCGACAACACCGCCCACTAGTGTGCTTTTGGTTCGCAATTTTGCTAACACTATTTTTGCACATTAATGGAGGTTCTTTTTTGTTTCCAGATTTCTGGCTGGTACCATCATAATTAAATGGGGAAGCGTGGTTTCGGGGCTTAATCTATCAATAAGCCTAACCGTGGTCGTGCTGTCTGATGGCGGATGGTAAATGGCAGCACCTGAAGAGGATGCCGTCCGTCACCCCGAAACCACGCTTCCCCATTTAACAAGGATCTTGTTAAGAAAATTATGTATATTTTTTTATGTGGTAGTCTTGATTTAACACTTTATATAATTCGTTGCAGATAACTCAAGGTTAATTTATGTTTTCTTCAGACACTAATTCTATGCAACCACATATTAATTGGATTATAGTCTGCACTTATTAAGAAATCATAATGGCGAAAATCAATATCAATTGTGCGTTCAGTTCACAGTATAAAATTATTCAGTATAGATTCAAATAAAAACGTTACATGAATGTTTCAACATGATTTATCGGTACAAAAACGATAGATAAAAGTAGATTAACTTCCCAGCCTTTCTACCATATGCTAAGAGTTCATTTTCCGACAGAAAGAAAAACAGTTTCGCAACATAAATTCACGAAGAAAACTAATTTATTTGATTATTATAATCGCCTACGAAACTTACTGACTTATTTGCTTTCTAAAATAGAAATTAGAAACTTGACTGTGACTACCATCTACCCTTGCAGCACAACTTCAAAACTCTAACTCTGCCTGACAGAGATTTACTGTCTACACATTCATTGTCTCCTAATTTCCAATTCAAATTGTTACTCCTTCTCTAAAGAATATGCGAACGAATGAATCTTATATTCGTTGTTAAATAAAACATGAATACGAATATGAATAAATTGAACTAATTTACTTACTCGTCGTTAAGCACAACTACCACTCATCATCATCACCATCATTCATCACAAGCAGACCAAGTTTCTTTCGCAATTCCGATTAGATAATGAAGCCTAAAGCCCATCGAGTCACACACAAACACAGAACGCTTCAGATTCTGCACAAGGGATTGCAATATAGCGATAGTCTTGTCTTCACAGCCTGAGTGCGCTAATCAACTCTTCAACCGATTGCCCAAGAACAACTCGACAAGGTCAAGCACTATTGCAAGCTGTCCCGGCAGTCAAATATCCCATGTCATATTTCTTGTTATGGTTGAAGAGGCTTCAGCGAAAAATTAATCGCAGCATTAAAGTTGAGGGAGGACTGCGGTCACCATCAAACTGCATTGTTGGTCTCGCACGGAAGAGGACATTAACAAAAAAAACAATAGAGCCGAGAATGGTTACTAGAGAACCAATACGAAGATCTGAGACGCAGTGTTCAAGATCAGGTTCCATAATGGGGTTGCTATTCATCCGCTTTACTTGACGTACCTCTAAATCTCGTTCCGATATATTATACGACGATATCAATTGTTCCACTAGGCTATCGAGGCGAGAATGAAGGCCAGACAAAGCCATTGATGCTCCCGATACGGCTGAGCCCTGTTGTACGACGAGATCCTTGCTCCTGGACTCCAAGGCGGCATATTTCGATTGAAGACCTTTATTTTCTTGTCTAGAAATAGAAAACAAGATGATAAAATTAATTGGAGTGGACTGTTAATTTATTTTTATTGCTTTTCGTTTTTCATATCGTGAGCTGACCAATTTTTTTTTAGAGAGCAGTCACCAAACTCGACTGTTAAGAAATTAATTTAAACCAAGATTTCTTGTGAAATTTCAATAGATTGAAAATACACGCAGATAATATCTTAAATTGTCGAATATTCTTAACATTTTGGGAATCGTCTTCAAAAGTTCAATTAGAAGAGTCAATCATAATACTACAGATAAAACTGGTATGAGCTTTATCCCAATAAACTGGGAATAAAATTGAAAAATGGAATTTCCAATAAAAATTAAAACAGAAGTCTGTCTTTCTTCGTTTCTGTTCGTGATCAAAAGACATTAGGAAAAAACTATATTGCAGAAACATTTCCGATAAAAAAACTACACAAAATGAGTGCTTCTGGAAAATTTCTACTGAAAATATTTTACGAATAGTTCAAAATAAAAAAACAATCGAAATCAACTATCAGCAAAAAAAATTACAACAATTTAGTTGAAAGATTACCAGGCATTCGGTAGAAAAACAATAAAAATATGAAGAAAAAAACGATAAACAAAACATCCAACTGTTATACATCTTGCGAGAAATATACAAAGTCTAAATGCATAAATAATTAACACAAACATTGATGATTTTTTGTGGAGAGAACATAAAAGCAAAAACTGCAGCATTTTAAAAAAACATTAAAATATTTTAGGCGAAACAAAACCTTTTTAGAAAAACAGTATAATATTTAGATATTTTTTACAAAAAAAAATACCAGATTGCCTATTGTAGAAAAAAAATTTAATGGCCTTTCCAAAAAACATTTAGCCACCAACCATTTGTCTACAAACCATTCTTTGAAATCATTTCATGCATAGTTCTTAGAAAACTATTATAATTATTCTACAAAATATTTTTTTGAAATATTTCTACGAAACTATTCATGGGAAAAATTTCACAAACTCGATCTACAAAAAAATATTTATACGCAAATTATGCTTGAAATGAATCGAAATGTTTAGGTTTTTTGTTTTCGAATTTCATTTTTTTTCCGAATTGAAATTGTAATTTTCTTGCTAATGAATTCTAAGGAAAGTTTAGTAGCAATTATGATAATTACAAAGAATATATTTTCGATGGAACTTTTTTAAATTAAATTCTGATATGGCGACAGCAAACAATTCTTACAGAATAAGACTTGAAATTCAAACCCAAACATTATCAATATTAATTTTTCAACACCGTAGAATTTTCGTTGAAATTTTCAATAATGTGACCGTCATGAAGATATTCTGGCAACAGTTATAAGGAAATAAAATATACAAACGGTTTACACAGACACTTTCTGCTGCAAAGCAATTTTTTTAAACTGTTCGAAAAACCGTGTAAAAATTTCTTAGAAAAATATCAACTAAAACTATTTTCAAAAAAAATTTAGAATATAATTTAGAGGAAGAACTTTTCATGAAAATCTTGAGCGAACAAATTTCCCATCGGAAAAAATAAGGAAACTTATTCAGCCCTAAAGTATCTATGAACAGATCGTTTAAGCAAAAATGGAGAGATTTTTGTTTTCGGAAAGTAATTACATTTCTATTTCTCTGTAAACAGTTTGCATCGATTGTTTGATTTTCTCCGTCAGGAAAAAAATATCGACGGGCGGTAGCTTTAATTGCAGAAATTTATTTACTTAAATAAATTTTTAAAATTCAAATGTGAATCATACGTTAACAAGACTGTTGCGACTATTAAACTCACCTTCTTTGCTCATTGACTCGCACCAAGTGTCGACATTCATCACGCAGGATCTTTATCTCATTGCTCTTTTCTTCAACCAATTTCTTTAGTTCGACATTGTCAGCTTCGGCATCACGCAACGCATCGTACATTGCGGACTTTTCATTTTGCAGAAAATCCTGCAGCTCGGACGACTCCTTCTCGATCGTAGCCTTTTCCTGCGCCAAGGATTGCTGACAGTTCAAAGATCGCTCCATCTCGCGTTGCAACGTTCGGCAAATCGTTCGTAACTTGCTGATCTCTTGCTGTTTCTCCTCGAGCTCGTGGCCGGACATTTGGATTTGTGACTCCAACATCAACAGGCTGTCGAATCCTTCCTCTTCGGTGGGCGTAGCTCTCGTCAGCTCCAGCATTCCAATCACTCGTTCCGTATTCAAATGGAGCTCCGCCTGCGCCGCCAGCTTATCCTTTCGCTCGCGGTTCAACTGTTGCTCCATGTTCGCTATCATTCGCTTGCGGTCACACAGTTTCGAGCGAGCGTCCTTATAGTTTTCGTTCACCGCTCGCAATTGTTCGTTTAGCGTCTCGATTTCTTTATCTCTAATATCGGATTGGGTTTCCTTATTCGACGTTTCGACTGCATCGATTTTCACGGCTTTGGCAAATCCTGAAAAGGCGTTTTGTACGTCCTCGCCGGTGATCGCTGTCTGAACACTCGTTTCGTGATAGATTTTTGTTCGTGGCGCTATTTTGCGGGACTTCAGGAAGGGCGGAAGTAACTTATGCAGCGGTGGAGTCGAGCTGGATTTCTTCGCGGGTGGGGTTATCGAGGACACTGCCATCTTGTTTTCGCGGGAAGCAGAGCTACTTCGTGAGCTGCGTCCCCCTCGAAGATCCTCGAAGGATTTTTGCTTTCTTCGTCGCGGAAGGGTGGCAAACTTATCGACGGGCGATCCCGACTTATGATCTAGCGACATCATATTAACTCTAGATTTTATGGCACTCAAGTCAGGCACAGCGGATCCCGCTCGCTTTGTATTCGGGATTGTACCACGTCCTCCAACCGATGGCCAGCGTCCATCGTCCGTAGGCGTCACCGGCGTTCTAGCTCTCGTGATCGAGGGGGTGCGCGTCAAACTGCCAAATCTCTGCGTGCTCGCCGAGTTCGAAAGGGACGATGGCAAGTTTGTCGGTGGACGTTTTACTGGCGTGGAACGAAATGGCGGGGTGGTGCATTTACTTGAAGACGATTGTAGGGCGGGAGTCTTCTCACGCGACCGTGCTCGCTCCTTCGCCGGGAGCACGGGTGGCCCATTCGTCTTGGGGATGGCTGCATTACGGCCGCTGGACAGTGCTCGCGATCTGCTCTTCCCTGTTGGCGGTGTCAACGAGGCCGTTTGCTCTGCTCCTTTTCGCGGCGAAGGCTCATTGACCGCCACCTTCTTCTTCACTATGCTCGCCTTGCGTACGACCGGCCCGCCCGCAACCGACGAACTTTCACTTCCATTCTCACTCGTACATTCTAAATTCGAATTTTGACTCATAATCGTGCTTGCGGTTTTGTTATTCTCGCAAACATCTGAACTAAAGCTTATCACACTGGAATCACATGAAAAATTACCGCCACCCTCCCCATGGTGAACATCGTCGACGCCGCAACTGCTGGCATATCCAGCGCTGGCACTGCTCAACGCCCGTTGAAGTCCAATTTTCAAGTTAGTTGCGATATCAACCCCGCTATCACTGCCATCGCCGTTGCCACCACCAACCCCGCAACCATTATTTCGATTGCCACGATTCAAAAATCCTTCATTCAATTCTAGAGCTGCCATTTTATTGTCCATGATTTCCTGGCAGACATTTTTATTGGGTTCCAGCAATGACGAAGAATCTTGGACGGAATAGGAAGAAGCTGATCCATCAAGAGAGGATTTTGATGCTTCACATTCGGTTTGTGGATCGACACCGACAGGATGTGCTGCTGGCGAAGATTCGTTTTCTGGTTGAAACATTGTGTTAGGAACAGGTCATTGGGAACTCATGTTTTTCAATGGAACCTGCAATGAAACGAAATTCAAAAAACATTATTGAAAGGAAACGAAAATGAAATTTTGAAAATGTTTCTAGTTCTCATAAATATAAGTCTTGCTAAGAATAGAACAGGCTTTGATATTGTCTAACACTAGAGTTTTTTAATTTAGTTTCGCATGCTAGAAAAGATATAGTCAAAGGATTAAAAGTCGCTTATTTAAATGTAGAATAAGATTTTATATTTTTTGCTATGTATTTCAAACTTCAAGCCTCTATCGCAAACAAAATGCCAAACTAGTAATTCGAAAGCACTCTAAACGCCTATATTTTGGTTCAATATCTTCCGGTCCATTGCATATCCTGCTCTGGGGTTTGGTTATTAAACACAGTTCGAAAGCATCAATAGTCTCAATTGATCATCAATAAAGTTCTCATCAGGTTCCACCCATCGCCTTAATTCATTCAGTCATTCAGCCATTCATAAATTGAACATTGAACAGCGAAAGTGAACATAAAACATTGTTGTGTTGCTCTCTTATTCGGTCTAATGAATTGTATAATCCAATCAGTTGGCAATCTATCAACTCGTCACTTTTTATACGGTGCCGGTGGTACAACGTTTGTTGCAGAGGTCTATGCCGGAAATTAAAAACTTTAAGCTTCAAAACACATTCAACATTCAGATTTACGATTAAAAACAGAATGAAGGAGAATGCAACGAGCCATCCATGGCCCGGTGGTGATGTTTTGTGCTACAGAAACCAATTAAGTACATACGTTACAGCTACCGTTGTTGACTCTTTTCAATTAACTAAACCACAATGCAATTCAATCGACTGGAATTCAGTTTGCCATGGAAGAGCAAAGTGTTTATGGTATCGAGATCATAATTTTGATGCCAATTGCCAATTAGGTCTATGTTAACATGACCACAAATTGCTTCAAGAGAATGTGCGAGAAAAGCAACAAAAAGATCTAATATTTATGTTGTCACCCCATTTTTTGACAAGAAGAGTTTCACAAAACCGAAAACAAATCAAAAACTCTTTGATTCACAATTCAATTTTTAACAGAACTATTTTCAAGCAATTCAGATTAGGAGGAAACCGCAAAACATTGGAAACACATTCTATATTTTTTATAATCTCTGGTTGGCATGAAATTCATAGAAATTATATGAACAACCTAATTCAGTTCAACAATAATTAAATCTCGCGAAATTTTACTGTTCAAGAATTGAAAAAATAAATCACTATCAACTATTTATGCTTTATTTGCCTCACAACATATTTGTGTGTATTTTCAAAGCACAATAGTCATTCCCATGCAAATTATGTGTGGCATGCGATATGTATATTACGAAGTATCTTTTCATTTGCCAAGTAATTTGTGTGCTAAAACTTAGATACATTAGCTGTAATTTCGTGATGTGAATGAACAATTGATATGAAACTAATTTCAGGGTCTTTACCTTAAGGGGTCTTTTAGGTTACAATTTTTGTAAAAATAAGAATAGCTCACAGAGATGCTAGTCAGCTAATAAGGCGCTGTATTAAAAAGAGGAAGGAAATATGTATGGCCCAGGCATAGCAGAGTAGAGGGATATAAAGGGATTAAAAAAAAGTAAACATGATTTTCTGGAATTCATGTTTTTTACGCTGGCGGACACGCTTTTAAAAAAATACTCAACCGATCACTCTGACTTTCAAATATATTGTTGTACACATATATGACTATAGCCGGTAGCGGGATCATTATGATCGGTATCAAACTTTCCGATTTTCACTCAATTTTCCACCCTCAAAAATAGTTTTTTTTTCATAAAATGGCCGCCATTTTGTTATTTTTTAATGAAAAAAAATCATTTCGGTACCTGCCATAGGCACTTAAACAAGAATTAATTTGGCGTTTTGTTTTTTAGATGATCCAGTCACCTGAAATAACGTCCACCGTCATTTTCTGATGTTTTTTTTTAAAATGTTATGTGTAAAAAAACAATAAAAAAATCTAAAAAAATATTTACTGGCGTGGAAAAGAACCAATTAACATATGTACAGAATTTCAAAATGATATCTTTTTTATTTCGATTGAAAAAAATGGTTTTTTTTGAAAATCGCAACATAGAAGACCCCTTAAAGACAGTTTTTAAGTTGATAGCTTCTGCCGTTTCAAAGCATTCTAACATTGTTGTGACCACACGGTTGAATGGGTTTTCTTATTTCGGTATAGATTCATCTAATTGGCAACTATTAACATGCATGAAATCGATTATGTAGCAGTAAACAGTTTTTTCTTCAAAGTTTCTTGCATGTAAGAAGTCAACATTAGAGTGAAAAGTATCATTTTATCATCAAAAATCGCGACTACGATAAATATTTCTGTGAAAATTTATATTCATGTTGATCTACAAAGGACATCACAACAGCTATTCGAAGGCTTATAGGAGTGGTTGTACGCGAGGCAAAATAATGTACTTGATGTACGAAAACCGTTGGAAAACCGGCAACCTTTAAGTCAGCTATATGGATAAGTTCAGACACCCAACGAAAATTTTATCAACAAGTCTTACAATCGAATCTTCGGTAAAAAAAATTACTCAAAAGAATTCCAACTTCGGTGTGTACAATTCGAGCAACATCAAATTATCAACCGATATTTTTGCCACTTCAATCCCACCCTCATCCGACAGCAAGATGAACCCCATACTCTTGCCTCATGCATGAACTGTACTCTTGCGGATCATTAAAACCATATACTAATGAGAAATGTGCATAACAACTGGCCACAATTAATTGTACTATTTGTAGAGCAATTAATGTCGCCATCGATATTTAATACCCACAATCGATTCATTGCATTTGGTCATGCAGAAAGTGCCATGAATGGCTTGGGTGGTTTGGCATGGCTTGACTTGGCTCCGCTCAATCACTTTTTGGTCTTTATTTTCATGTGCTGAAGAGCAATAAACTCTATCGCATGTGAAATATGATTGCAGCACCTGCACGGATACCATGAATCTAGAAGCAACACTGGTTCTATACTATATCTTAGAGTCTGCATTGAATGTTCAAACAACAAACCATTGTGAAAGTCATAAAAACATGTTCAAAAAATGATGGAGTGGTTGAATCGATTGGGAATCTCAGCGCAAGCAAAATTAAGATAATAGCTTCGAACATGAAGAATGCGAAAATGATCTATAAAAATCCATCATCTTTCAGTGAATCGCATGTGGGATATAGAATGTAAGAATATACCCAAATGTGGTTATAACACTTTTATCGAATCAAGTCTGCAAACAACAAAATCAATTTCTGCTGAAGATCAAAATTCAGGCCGTCAGCACAACCAAATTTGTAATTCATCAGGCCGTCTCAAATGCGAAATTTATATTGTAACCGTACATTCAGAGTTCTTTACAATTACTTCTTAACCATTACATTCCATTAATACGAAATAAGTTAATCAACTATCCTCGTTCCTTTCATCTGAAAGATCACCAACCATTTCCGAGCAATCGAAAAGAATAACGACGTAAAACCATTCATGTGGATCAGATCTCTTCGTGTAATTGAAAATAGGAGGCGATATGGAAGATACGTAATTGCAACAAGTGACCGCACATCGATCGATCAGATTAAAGTATGAAGTGAATCAAGCCACCATCTTGATTGAGAGTGGCTAATGATTCTTGTTTTCCAACAATTCGACACACTGAACTATTGATGCGAATCGAAATCGTGGAAGAAAACACAAAGAATAATTAGATTTGAAATTATTCAATTGTGTTTGGAATGGACAGCGACTTGGCTTTTTTTTATTTTGTGCGAAAAAAAAGTCGATGAAAGCCAAAGAAATTCGTTGACTATCGACATCTACTTATTATCTAAAAATGTTACTAAGAAAAGTTGAAACTGGAAGCAGAAAAGTTACTACATGTTTTATTGATAACAGATTTGGTTTTCTGTTCTCACCTTGTATAGGGTCAGATATATTACATTTCTAAAAATCATAGGATCAGGACAATTGGTCATTAAAAACTTTGAGTAACCCTATCATATCAAATTGCTGAATAAAATTTACATGACAAACATCCAGAATAAAAAGTTCTGAAAACAGGAAATTACAACAAAGCCAGAAACTTTGTAATCTGGTAAATCGAACTACAACTCTCCTACTTGCTGTCTACAATTGACACGAAAATTTCATCACATTCCAGTATATTTATTGGCAATCGAAATAGCTACAGTACAATCTTAATGCATCACATTTGCAAACGGATTTCACACGAACATTTAAAACAATGCTCAATCAAGATGCCCACCCATGAAAATTGGCATAATCTGAAATGCACGAAATCGACTTGTTCCGAATCCAATGATGCCCACCAAGTATAATCCGTGATGCACGAATTGATCAAGCAAAATATCTATCAGTACATCAGATATTGCAATTCTTAGTCATGAAGTGGTATTTCATCTGATTTTCCAATGTTTATAGCTTGCAGCCTAATCGAAATTGATTTTCATTTTCCCACCCAGCAAAATTGTATTGTAAATTTATTTTGTAGCGTTTCGCTTCGTTACTGCCCGGCATTCGGAGGCGAAATGTAGAGAATCTTTTTAAAAAAACGTTGAAAAAGTGCATTTCCCACGTGAAAAATTCAATTTTCAATTTTTGTGTGCACAGAGCCGTGCATATGGTGGAAATCTGCCCATGGATCATACCTGCATTCAATTTGGAGCAATTCCAAGGGATGGAAACATGCGAAGGAAGAAAAACTTGACACATTTTACGGAACATTCATTCAAGGTTGGTTGCATGATGAAAATTTCAAAGAGTGCCTGTAGGAAATTAAGAATTGAATAAATATACGACACATATGAAAATTTTCGGGGTAACGTAGTAAACATGAAACAATACCTTATATTTTCTAATAAAATAATCAGTATTAAGTTTATCTTATTTAATTTGACCATATTGTAATACCATCAAATCTAAGACCAACTTGTTTTAGATGCTGACTGAATTGATGGACTTTTTTACGAGCTGAATAGTACTTTCTAAAAGTTTCCTTAAAATAAAAGTGTTTTGTGTATATTTAACTAATTCCTTTTCAATTTAAATGCCACGAAAACCAGATAATGAACTGCATAATCCTTGTCCTAGCCACCGAGAACAGTCATGAGTTAATAAGCCGTGGTACAGAGCCCGATATGTACAATGCGGTCAAAAAAGTTTATTCTGTTCCTCATTGTGGCGTTACAAGTTGAGAAACTTAAAAATGTTCCTTCGGGTTACTTTCACTCCCGCGTTTGGACTAGAAAACCTTTGTTCATATGTTTCTGTATGTAGTTTCATTTTGAAAGAACCTAGAAGTTTTTTTGAAATTTTTTATGAACATTTAAATTAATTGAAATAATTTCATTACGTGAAACACCGTCAATTTTTTTTTTAAAAATCAAAATATTTTTTTTTGTATTTTGCAACTCCTTAGACATTTAAAAAGAACTTCTCAAGATATTTCGAAGAAATTCGATAGTTATAACGGTGGTGTATGTATAAGTTTAAGTCCGCGCGCGTGGCTCGAAGCAGGCCGAAGACGTGAAATTTAGAAAGAGACCTACTTAACACATAGTATCTATATTTCCAAATATTCATGGATTCTCATATGTATCACGATTAATTATATAGTTAGATGCTTAAATTTCCGACCATTATAAAATTCTGATAAAGCCGTTAAAAAAGTTTTAAACGCGTTTTTTTTTCAAAACGATATTTTTCAAAACTACGAACAGTTAATCTCTGGATTGGCTGAACCGATTTTAATAAATCTTGGTGCGATTTGTTTACTGACATGTCCTGCAGGGTAATTTACCAGAATTTGGCCAAAAATAAACAGAATTATTTTTGGCATGCACAGAACTGTGAAAAAAGTTGTTTTTCCAGCTTTTTTTCAAACATTCGCCATTTATTTTTTTGTGTTGATTTTACACTAATTATAAGAAATACCCTGTCCGACACCTTCATTTTTATGAATCTTTTTGAATTTTTAGTTTCAAACTTCTCGAGATTAATTGTCTGTAGTGGAACAATGTTTTTTCAAGACCTTCAATTTGGCGTCCTCTATAAATGAGAAAAATGAAATCAAATTGAAAAAAAATTGTTATGTAACAAGAAAATATTGTTTAAAAAAAAATTGTGAGAATATTCAATAAAACTGCTGAGAAAAAGATCCTTGAAAATTTGCGTTTTATGGGCCTTATTGACGGTATTAGTACCTTAAGTTGCCGTTGTCAATCTGTAACTCTACACCTTTCTCGACGGCCAACGAACGAAAAATCATTTTGATGTTCAATTGTTCGTGTTTAATTAATTTGACACTATTCCCAGGTCACTTCTAACAATCACTAATGAATACATCATTTCTTTGAAGGCAAGGGATTCAAGGTGACATCATTCATTGTCATTTCAAATGTTATTGCCGTGAGAACAAACAAACTATTTTGATTTTAGTTTCATGATTAAACTACATACTTTATTATTTAACTTCCACAAAAATAAATTTCAAATAATTAACAATTTTTTTTGCCGTCAATAGCGCGTTAAACTTTACTTCACATACATTTTAGAATATGTCAACAGTATTTCAACGGAAACTCAAACACTTCCTAGTTCGTCCATATATGTGCATGCCTACTTAAATATTCATATGAAAACCTTATAGATTGTGCATAATGTTTCAATTCACCATTCATCATGGAATCTCAATCATATTTCTATTTTGCCAAATCAAAATGCATGCTTTCAATTGCTTACGATATTTCCGGTCGTTTCCTTTCGCTTTACGCCTTCTTAATTAATTATCGTCCATCGAGCATAATACAATATGTGTTATTCATTCATGCTTTCATTCATTGCGTGAAGAAGGCTTTATTTTCCTGTGCCGGTGACCGCTAACAATGGTATGTACTTTATATGCATATGAATTCATATGTAGATCAACGATTGACTGGGTGCCCAGGTGTGATACGTGGATTCACGCTTGTCAATTGAGTCTTTCATTAATTAATTCCAACACTTCACATGGAAATTATGAAGATTTGTTTTTCTTCAACTGAATTTGCATCGATGGCAATCTGATCCTTTTATTGTCAATAAAATTAATACAATGGAAATTTATTAACCATGTCAGTCATGTCGTGCGATCCAATGAAATCTTGGTCATTCAAAGTGATTTCCATGAATCTGAATAATTTATAAGCCAAGCTAATGAACCTAATTTTGCAAATATGGAACAATTTAATCAAAGATTTTATTTACGCAGTATTAGCGGAGTTCGACTTTGATGAGTAACGTTTGCTTGATGAACTATAGGTAAAATCGAAGAACACGTAACACGCAACCGAAATTCTGTTATCTATTGTTCTTAATGATCATTAGTTTTCATTCGAGCGGTGTGAAGTGATGATCATGTGTTTCCTGATTTCAATATCTGAACAAAAAGTAATAATAGCTGTTTGTTTGACTCGTTGTGTCATATTGTCAGAAATTATCAATAATTATTCTTAATTTTATTATCTGCCGATGGACTATCTGCCTTGGGTCTCATATAATACTATATCTGTTACATTATGAATTTGACTATTTTACTCTCATCAAAATAGGGATACATATTCGTGTTATCCGAAACATGGTGTAGTAGATTGACAACCGAATATATTTCACCTTCAAATTTACATAGCAATAGAAGGGTTTTGCATAGGTTCCAAAATCAAGAGCAAGTATATCACCAAGTAAATAAATCTCATAAAAGTTACGAATCACCCTTGAAATTCATCAAAGTTAGTAGAAATCATTTCCAATATACTAGGAAAATTTCATGCAAATCGATGCACTTCTCCTGAAATTTAGATCAATGACGACGCAATTCCGTAAAAAAAATGCCAGAAAACTTCATTTCTCAAAAAAAAATTCCATACGCTTGGGACTTTAAAGATTTTTATGCACGTTCATATATATATATATATATATATATATATATATATATATATATATAGTTGTATATATATATATATATATTTCCTTTGAAGTCCATTGTTGGCTGACACTCCCTTAGTTAAATATTTGCCTCATTTTACAAATAAATTGTCTTAAAATTAGCAAAAGATATTGAGTAGATCATTGTCTAAAAAATTTAATTGTTCATTAATGTACATACCTTAGGCTTCACAATGTTTTTTCGAATCGACTGAAATTCTGAAATGAAAAATAAAATTTCCCATAAATTTGTGCATAAACTTTTTTTTAGAAGAAAAGCATTTGGCATAAAACATCTTGTTTAATTTATCAATTAATGTTTGTAACGAATTAGAAAGACATAAGGTCAATCGAAAACGATACACCATTCACTTTAACTTTTTAACTTTTCAGCAATAAATATTCATGAAACAAGACGCACAAATTTAACAAATTTCAAATTAACCTTTAACACCTGTATTTAAGAATATACAAAAATCTATTCATGATCAATAACAATTTACATAGTTAATTTACTCATTTCCAATAGGTTGGTCGCAAACATCACAGAATTTCGATTTGAATTTCATATTAATTTAACTTTCAAAGCAATTAATCTCGAAACAGAAGCTGCACGAATCCATCAACTGATGTCTTGTAAAATAGTTATCGTGCACAATGTTAATGTTATCGTGTCAATGTCGAAAAAAAATATTTGCAATATCCAAACCGATATCCATTCACTGTAACTTTCGAATTGAATTATTTTTTTATGTTCGCGTTAAGTCTAAATATCTCTTTAGGTGTCGTTCATATCATTTTCTAGATGATATCAAACAGCCTTGAGTTGTGGCAAAAGTTGCTTGTTTGGACAGAAATTGCATATGCCATGTAAATGATCAATTTTCTGAAATGCCAAAATACTACAACTGGTCACAATCATGTTGAAAGAATGGCAGCTAGAAATATGTATAGCAAATGACAAAAAGATGCGAACAATAGATTGACGTATCCATTTACGAGATAAATGTTCAAGCTCTCTTTTATTAGGTGAAATACAGATTCCCAAGTTTAGTATTAGTGTTATAAGTGCCAAATATCTTCTAAATTATATTTCCTATGAGATCATCAACAGACAAAGATGAATTGCTCCAAAATTACAAAAAAAAATCAACTAAAGCTCGTTCACATCTGTTCAACGACCATAAATATCATCTCCTAGTCTATTCAACTTCATTATCTCACAAACTTCAACATTTTATTTTAACTGCATTTACTACAAATTCTTCTCGAATTCACATCACATAAAAACAAAACAGAAAGCTATAGCCACCATAAAATACTGAAAGTATTATGATCTCTGACACGACAATTAAATTGCTCCATTCCATTTGTTACGTAAGCCTCCATGTCTACGTTTGGCATCAATATTGCTGCTCCCTTTCCATCAACCGTCCACCATCCACCATCATCGTCGACGTCGTTACAAATTTTTAATTGCCTATCTTTAGTGAGGTCCAAGCCCTACGACTTTCCATCCGCTTTTCGAAGGCAGCTTAGCTACTAATTAAAGTATTTTTATTTTTAGTAATCCGTGCCACATTTCCGTAAGGCCAAAATAAATGAATCTATCGTTCGTATCAATAAATTATGTGAACATACTCCTTCCCGGCAAGAAAAATCGGTCATGGACGGGCATTTATTTGATGTCATATCTTAGAATAAGTTCGTCTATGTAATTTCAAAGAATTCAATCAGTTAGTGTTCTCAAATCATACACGGATGCATCTTAAACCATCATTTGCTTTTCCCGAAATAGGATGATCTCTCCTAATTGCCAGAAAGCGATCTGGAATTTCAACTTCATTTCCTGGTTCATCCGATTCAAATTCAAGCACAAACTCAAATCCCACCACATTTCTGCATCAATTTATTTTGTATTTTCTTCGCGTATGTCACTAGAATGCCTACATTGGTTCTTTGGATTGCGACACACCAGCAGCGCTGATCTATTTTTGTGACCATTTCAAACCTAAATACTTTCAAGCAAAATCGTCAAAATCCACACAAGAAACGGTAGTCCGGCCCCATTCTAGATTTGATGCATCAACACAAACCAACCGAATTAATTTGCAAACGTTTTATCTTTTGTCGCTCCTCCACAACAACTTTCCAGGCTAAGAATCTTCATCTTCAACCAGCACACACACAGTTATGAATTCACGTTGCAACCGATTAAGAACAAATTTCAAAATGATGAGCTACATTGCTCCCAGAAGATTTTTAAGCATACGGCAATGACTCTTCAGATACAAAACTATCCTAAGATTATTTATTACCCAATTCATCACATGTGCTCAATCTGAATTGCTTGCAAACCAAACTATCTGGCTTCGAAACAAAAACATCTAAGTTCATTAAAACCACTCATTATTCGTTTATTTTCATATTTCACTTTCCCATATGATGTTTTACCCCACTTGGAGAGTCCATCCGAGTCCATTAAGAACCATGTCTTGCACGCACTCACTCGTAACACATTCATAGATTGCAGCCAGCGTGAGATATTTCGGTGAGCTGGTGTTGTTTTCAAATATATTTTTTTTAAATAAAAACGAGTATTTAATCGAAACATCGCCCTCTAAAAATCCAAACGATTTTACCACAAAAACAATCCCGTCACTTACATACAACATGTGAATGTGGCTGCTGCGATAACATTGCTTCTTCAAGAAAAAAGCATCCATTCTTCCGTTTAAGAAAAAGAAATCTAACGACTTGCATGTGTTTTTCTTTCTCAAGAAAGAGTTTTTGGTTTCTTAATGTACGCCACGCTGCCGGTTCAACACCACGAAATAGATAAGATTTCGGGAAAAAATTGATTGTTTGATTAAATGAAAAATATTTGCTCTTTTCGTCCATTTTCATTTAAGGGAGGAGTTTGGGTTACGCGATTGTTGGGTGTTTAATCATATATTCGAAAAGGAAAAGAAAATTTGAACATTCAAAACAACGCATCTGTTACATTACGAATCGATTATGGAGTTTATTTTGATCAATTAATCATCTTCAGATTGATTATGGGCTAAAATATATTGTTTTTAGTTGTTAAACTGCAACATAATGATGTGCCAGACGGTACGAGCGATTGAATTTGATATGCTCAAATAATTTGGTTAAATATGCTTCGATTTACATGAAAATCGGTCGGTTGTGATATTAATCTCGTGAGCTTTAAACACAAGAGGAAACTAACAAATATTTTTTTAAGTGGATAAAATAATTATAAAAACCTGTCGCGAGGTACGATCCTTCAGGTCCACACGACCAAAATTCCAGTAATATATACATGAATATTAATAAATGGATATTATTATTATCAATGAAACATAAATGATGATGAGCACTCATTACATGAGGTCATTTTAATCGTATCATCCATTTTTTCATTATAAATATTATCTATTTGTTGACTGAATATGAATATCATTTTGGGAGTATAAAAAAAATCAAACGTAACTTTCATCAATATTTCCGCTAGAATTTGTTCTTCTTATTTGACATTGGCATTTTTACTGATTTGTCACTGAAACTTTACCTAACAAAAACTCCTATAAAATTATTCAATAAAAACATAATAAAAGTATTCACATTTTTTATAGGTTAGTACTGAACATACATCTGAGAAATTTATTTTGTTATGCACATTTAACAAACAAAATTAACTTA
This sequence comes from Oxycera nigricornis, assembly GCA_963942545.1. Taxonomy (NCBI): domain Eukaryota; kingdom Metazoa; phylum Arthropoda; class Insecta; order Diptera; family Stratiomyidae; genus Oxycera; species Oxycera nigricornis. Next base: position 5,811,132 of record OZ012663.1, on the reverse strand, counting down.
CAGAATTTGTTCCGAAATTTTTTTACGATTTTTCGCAGCTTTCTTCAGGAAATGGTTTAATTTTTTGAATTAATTGATTTTGCTAATAAAATTGGTTTTGAATATCTATGGATCTAAATAAATTCGTACACATATTTTCTCGGTGTTTACCATCCTTCTGTACTTCTGCTTTCGGTACTACGAAGATGTTGTTGTCCTCATACCACTTCATTGTTGATCGAGCATAATGACTTGTCGCTAAATACGGCCAAAATGCTACATATGTATGTGTCGTTTTTCTCGATAAATGGTTCTAGTCGCTTCTCTAAACACTCTTCGATGGATACTGCTGAGTTGATGGTATCCTTCGCTACAAATTCCTCTGATCTGAGACCACTTCGACATATTGCCTGCCAAATCATATACCGCTTGAGAAATTTGGTGCTTTTTTAGGTTTTATGTTTTGAGCTAACACCAGCCACCTGCTGTATCGAAGTCCTGACCAGGCAACTGTGCGAAATCAGCCTTCACGTATGTTTCATCGTCCTACAGAACACAATCAAATTCGGTCAGGTAATCCTTATATAGCTTTTGAGCCCGATTTTTCGCTTCTTTCTCCTTTTCCTCGGATCGATCGGGAACTTTTTGGACTTTATATGATTTAAGATTATAATGCTTATAATCCTCTGAATCATTTCGTTCGATGTTTGCAATTGTTGAGCCATATCTCGAATGGATGTGTTAGGACTCTGCAAAAAATTTCCTCTTTACCTTTCGGCACAAATTTGTATCGGATGGACGTTTTTTTCTACCTGATATATACTTTCTAGCAAGTAAGTCCCTTTTGTACTTTATCATCGTTCGTTTCACTGTTGTAAACGACGAATTGGTATCCTTTGCTAGTACCGAATATTTATGAAAGCGATTTTCCAGGAATTTTATTATTTATTTTATTTATTATTTGCACACAATTAAACTATACACTTTTTCTTGATTTGATGACATCTTTTCAAGAGTGATCTTACAATAAAAATGGATTAGATGTTCTTTCTGTCGCATTTTATAGCTAATTTTGCATACCTGATGAAGACTTAAACTTATCCCAAACAGGTGCTATGCAGGAAAACTGAAGGTCAATTTTTCCGATACAGTCCTTACTTATCGGACATTTTTTTTTTTAGATAAAATCGTTCAAAATTATTGGTGAGTTGACGGTGGTATTGCCTCCACAATAGGAAAGTGCGTGTATTTCTTGAAATGTTGATGTCGATAACCTCGGCATTTACATATTTCAATAAATTGCTGTGACAGACAGACAGACACAAAATCAAAATTAAAATTGCTTTTTGAAATCTTAAAATCAGCAGAGATAACTAGGTTATGTCTCATACTTATCGATGCCGCGAAAACACATTATTGCGAAAATAAATTTAGAAATTGTTCGTAACACAAGTGGAACTGTTACTGCATTGATTCAGACATGAAAATGTTTGTAAATAATTTTCAATCATTTGATAGAAGGTGAAATTTTGCTGACGAGTAGATAGAAATCTATCTTTTATTTTTCATCGCCGTTTCTATCCACAAATAGGACGCCAAATGACCTATTGGTAACAAAATACACTATATTGAAGACTAGTGAAATTTCATAATTTTCAATGAATCTTCAATAAAATGAATCCGAAATGTTAATCGCAGATATCATGATTTCGACTGATCAAATTAGCTGACTAACAAAGCTGCTTATACACCAACATATCTAATTGTAAATAAAACTTTTGAAGTGCCGCCATCGTAAATCTCAAATCTCTTTTCCCACAAACATTTACAGCACATTATGCTCTTTTAAAAGCTACTAATAAACAAGCGAAATTTTCACAAAAACTAGTTTACTCTATCTGATGTACGTTAAAATTACTATTATACAGTTCAATCTTATTTGTTGCTACATAGATACAATTTCTATCATGTGCTGTGGAAATCCAAAAATGCACACATCATCTCCAAGTGAATATGCAACCAACACTCAAGCATATGAACAGAAGACCATTTTATAGGTAATTGGAGTTATCGAAAACTTTAAATTACACAATATAAATCAATTGGGTTTACCTCACAGCTAATCAGATAGACATGAAAATATATATGAAGCATGTGTGTAAATTTGTATAATAATCGATCGGAAGAAAGCGATGGCGTCTTCAGAGCGTTCAATGTTTAGGACGGGCGTAATTTGTTTGATGAATATCTGCTTTTGTGGTGAATTTTTGGTATTCATAGATTATTTAATTTAAAAAAACATATGACCAATATTTTGACAGAGGCCAATCATATTTCTTTTGCAAAAGAAAATTTAGCAACAATATTTGAGTGTACATAACATTTTATCTTATTGGTAGAACTGAACTTGTAGTTATTTTCTGATGAATAATTAGCGGTCAACGAAAGTGTCTTGTCATTCAAACCAAACTGAATTTGACAATATAAGCTATTTGAAAATTTATTAATAAATTATCACATTTTCGAACTATTAAATGGTGATGACTTCAGCGAATCCAACGAAAAAATAGTAACAAAACACACATTTATGGAAGAGGTTGACGAGCCCACAGGATCTTTAGAATATAATGGGATGAATCGTAGGATGTTACTTGAGCACTGAATTCATGCGAAAAATGCCATATTTGAATCTTCTCGGCAAGACACGTGCAGCAACAATTCACGGTAGAATTGTCCCTCTTTAGACGAAATATACATAAGCCATCGAAACATGCGCCCCCTGGGTCGTTCTAAAGTCGTTCTATACCTTCGGGATGCTTACAAAATTCCTACATAATGCTAGCCTTATCAAGATACTACTACTACTACAATATATCCAACAGTTGATATTCTTATCACGAAATCATGCATGCAATATTTATTCTTTCAATTGATGAAATTTTACTTATCATTTTCCTTGCATAATTCCTTCCAAAAGATAAGATATTGAAAGAAAACACCAGCAAAACCATTAAAATAAAAATCATTGAGACATCTTTTGAATGAGTGGTTAGCAAATTTTTTTTAACGAATCGAACAATGGGAAGCTTAATTCAAATTGATTTTTTTCAAGGTAGAAATAACTGAATGGTATCAAAACAATGTTAGACATGATATTCACCGAAATATAGAGTGATTTTTATAATTTATCATTCATTGAAGACACTTGTATAAAATTTTAATCAGATTGGTTTACTTTCATGCATAGCGCTATTTTCAAATGAGTAGTGAATTGTAGTATTGAATCTTTTTACTTAAACTTATTGTCGAAACTTTAATAGACTAGGGCGGATTTGTTTTCGGTTGGCACACTGTTTTTTCCAGAAAAAGTTACGAACTAATTTGTATAACAATCCTATCTCTCAAAAAAGCCGGGACCATTAATACAAAAATCAAAATGGTTAAAAAATTATAAAAAAAAGCATTTTTTTAAAAATTCAGTAGTCTTGCCTCAAAAAAGCAATAAATACAAAAGAGGAGAAAAAAGCATTTTTTATTTAACTTTTTTGTTACCACTTAAGCACTTAGGACTTTCATAATTCGCCTAGAAAACTTTTATAATATAATAAAACAGCCCACAAATTTTCATCAAAATCAATTCAGTAGATTTCGTATAATAATTTTTCAATCTAAATTTATTTCAAAAAATTCAAAAAATTGAAATCTTGCAACTCAGAAACAAAAGCATATAAAAGTTTGATTTTTTTCACTTCACTTCACCTATCAAATGCACTTTACAAAATTAAAATTGGATTGTTAGGGCAGCCTCAGGATTTTTCGCTTAACTTGGTAATAAACTCTAAAACTGTGCTGGGCGGATTCAGTCGTTGAAGCCATGATTTTTTTTTAAATAAATTTAGATTGCAAATTATAATTTGAAACCTACTGAATCGATTTTGATGAAAATTTTTATGCTGTTTTATTCTATTATAAAGATTTTCTAGGCGAATTAGGAAACTCCTAAGTGCATTGTAAGTGATAAAATATAGAAAAAAAGCTTTTTTCTCCTTTTTTATATTTATTGCTGTTTTGAGGCAAGGGTAAAAAAATTTAAATTTTTTAACCAATCATATCTCATCGAAGATTTATTTATGCAACTTTTATTTCCACGCAACTTTCCCCTAAAATAAACCCTCTTAAAGTTGGGAGTGAGAAAAGTAGGAAAAAATCGATTTTTTATCATTTTTAATCATTTCGATTTTATATTAATGTTCCTGACTTTTTTGAGAGAGAGAGAGAGAGAGAGAGAGAGAGGATAAGTCAATTATTGACTTACGAGTTATTCCACAACTTTTTCTGCAAAAATCAGTGTGCCTCCCTCCTCTCAACAGCAAAATGAAGTCGTTTCTTTACAGATTCGCCCTGGTCTGTAAGTACACAAAGAATTTTTTTACATCCAATCTGTTCTCTTCGTCTCTGTCACGTTCCAAATTACTCGTAATTATCTACTAAGTGCTACGAAAGTGAATAAAATTAAGTAAAATTATATGCACATCGCATACAGTTTACAGTCCCGAAAGCTAGCAATTATATTTTAGGATGCAAAAAACTGAAATGATATTTCACTGTTGCCTCCATGATTCTTTTTCGCAGTTTAATTGTGCTCCAGGCTAAAGCCACATGAATAATAATCTTTGTAAATTTAATTACGAATAAGTTGGAAATTATCTGGTGAAAATATTTTCGCCGGTAGATAAGAAGAGGGAGGCAAATTTTTTATTTTCACTTTATGGAACCGTAGAATGAGCTTTTTCATTTCAAAAGCAAATAAGAAGACTTTATTGGATGCAATTTTCATACAAAGAATATAATGCGGATATCAACATTATTGCTGTATACATATTGCGTTTCAATTCAAATAAAGAGGTTCTGTCTTTCGACGAATGGTAGAATTTTTATAATATTATCTAGATCAAATAATTTTTCAAAATTTGTTAATGAATCGGTTACGAACGGATAAAAACAATAAAAACATCTTTTCAAATTGAATAATGATAATTTCGTCACTGAATCTTCTGCAACCATTTTTTTACTTAGCATAATTGATTTTCTCAATTACTACAACTTAAATTAAAAACTTGCACATATCTACGAAGTAGGCAAGAAACAATCTTCAATACAGATTGCGTCGTCCAAGCTTGTATCCAAGACTCGATGCGAAATCCGGAAAGATAGAAATTATCCACAAAAAAAGCATTGCAACATGATTGGACCGGGCGCTTTGAATAATTCATTGATTAATGAAGCGAAGCTACCAAACATCCAATGGAACATCAGCTTAATGTGTTTTAAGTTAAACATGTTTCCTGAAGTGCCATATTATAACAAACGGCTATTCGGATTCGTAATTTCTACAGGCCGTGAAAAATTGATTCGAATCATTTACATTGATTGTATAGTTAGCTTACAAACTAATTTGTAACGTGTTTCGATGTTGGAATATGCAATGATTTTGATTTTTGTTTGAATCTTTTAAACATTGAGTTTTTTCTTCTTCAAAAAAAAACTAAATTTAATGAAGTACTTATATGAAATTTATGAAAAACGATTTCATGTTAAAACATTAATTTCGTGGATTTTATGATCAATGAGAAGGCAATTTGCGATAAGAGATAAGTGAAATTGTTTTAAAATCTATGCGGAAGAAAATTAGCGAAACAGATAGATTGAAATGCTCTCAACTATTGTTTCAAGTGGTACACATTTCTTTTGAAACGAATTTCAAGCTTACATACTTCCCGATATTAGTGCATATACATTTTAAAATAATTTTAATAGAGTTCACATCATAAATGTTTGTTAACAGGAATGACAATGGAAACATAAAGGAGTATAATTACTATCTAAAATGTTTGAAAAGAAGGTCAATGACATATTTCACACACATCATTTTGGCAATCGTTTGATAATACCATGTTTGACTAAGTAGAGGATATTTGAAACCCAATTTAGTGCTTCTTTCTACCTATAAGAAACTCACACGCAACTAAAAGGCTTCCTTGCATTACGCGTCACACGCATGTCAGGCACACATAAATCAACAATGAGTAATTGATTTAACATGAAAAATCAATTACTCACATTTTCCCTCTATAGATAACAGTTAAACACACAACATTAGATTCGTTATCATACGAAATATTGTAGATTAAAATCATATTTATGTTTACCATTTTTCCACTCTCACTACCACAACTAGAATCTAATTATTTTCCTTTCAGGAACAAGACTTAGCGTACATATTTTCAAAAACCCATTTAAATAGCACTCCTTTTCATGCTACTTCATATGTGCACATATTTGTATGTACTAATATGCCAACATAGAGGCCAACATATAAATATACAAACGAATATGTTTTTTTAACAAGCTCACGACATCTAAAACCAAGAGCTTGTTGTTTCAGTGGCATTTTAGGTCAGGAAAAATAATTAACTATACAAAATGGATAGCTGCTTTGTACTATGCAATGTGAAAATTTGTTGTTTTTTTCGCATGTCTTTTTCGCAGACATTATGACGCGTACACAAGCTTTTTGAGTGTTTTGTGATAGGACATCCCAGTGCTTTGATTATATAAGCGAATCATAGAAAACATGAGTGAGCTGTGGAGGAAGCTAAGTAATTGCTTCATTTTTACTTTATTTTTCGAATATCTATATATTTCAACAGCAAGACAAATTCGAGGGTTAAAATGTGACTTTAAATAATTACCTAATCCGTTTTTGTTCGTTTTTGAGACACAATTGCACTGTAAGATTAATTAAGATTTTTTTCAATTTTAAGATTCTTTTTCGATGAAAAAGCACTACATCTTTGATGTTTTATGATGACGTTTCTTAATAGTAAATAAGTCGAAGTAATTTGGAGGACACCATTTGGAAGTTTTAATTTTATGTATATAACTTTTTCAGCGATTTCAGTTTTTCCGTTGCATGAGGCAAAATCAGTGGAAAATAATGATCCCGATATTCTGAACAACCACAAGATGAGGTCTCAATTTTCAGACAGACTATGAACAGCTGCTAGTTAATATTAAGAAACACAAACAAGAAGCAAGCTCCATAACTCGTTTTTGAAAAATCAGACATCCTTGATATGCTTTACAATCGATTCCACACTTAAAATAGTAACTTGCGTAATTTTTTGTCTACAATCTTATTCGTTTGAATCTTTCATCAAAGAAAGTATTCAAAGAAGAAAAGGACGGATCTGTGTAATCTCGGAACAATTGACATCTAAGCTCGATAGCTTAGAAACAATTTTCGTGCCAAAAATAATTGACCAAAAAATACCCGGAATTTCTCATTTAAATTGCCCGCGTTAAGTATTTTCATGAATTTTAAGTTTTTGTATGTTGATAGGACGGTCCTGAATTCTATGCCAAAAATGAACGCGATCTGTCAACCAGTTTGTTAGCAGCAGCTGGTTGAATCAGTCCACCTCAGTAGTGTTTGGCGAATTTTACAATGGAAAAGAAATTGGACAAAGAGTTTTTCTCAAAATTTGTATTTTGAAGGAAATATCGTGTGCCGAATCGATGCGAATGCTGGAGAAGGCTTACGGTGAGTCTGTTTTTTTTTTAAAAATTCAGGCAGGTACAAAGCCTTGACGACGGTCGGGAGATCGTCGAAGACTTGCCTCGTTCCAGACGGCCAACGACCTCTTCAACTGACGATAACGTCCAAAAAATTAAAGAAATCGAGCTCGAAAATCATCATGCTTGTGTGAAAGAGATAGCACGTGATCTCAACTTTGCTCGTTAATCAGCTTGTTTGATTTTGGTTAACCAATTGGGCATGCGGCGCGTCACCGTTCGGTTCGTCTCGATTGAGCTGAATTTTCTTCGAAAACAGTATCGGCTACAGGTCGCTTAAAACATGCTGGATCGGAAAAATTCGCCTTATTCACCTGATTTGGCTTCGTGTGACTTTTTACTGTTTCTCAAACTCAAATTGCCGCTTCGGGGAACCCGGTACGAATTCATAAACCTCATCAAAGAAAATTCGCTGAAGGAGCTGAAAGCCATACCGAAGAGCGTCTATAAAAAATGTTTTGATGATTGGAAACGCTTTGGCATTTGTGTATTACTTCAAATGGAGTATATTTTGAAGGTGATCCAATAAAGATTGATGAAGATTAAGAATTTTGCGTTTTATTTCAAATTTCTGGGTACTTTCTGGTCAGAAGCTATGTCGGCTGAAAAGAATATATATAATTCGGAAACAATTCTGATGATCAATTGAAGTTTGAAGTAAACAAAATTCAGCATGAAAACCGAAGAAAAACTTGGGAAGCAAAAAAAAATCTAAAGCGAAAAAAACCTGGAGTTTTAAGTTTCCAATGAAGAAACAATTCAAATTGAATTTTTCTGAAGTGCAATCGAATGCTTTCGGTGGCAAACGTCTTGCTTCAGAATTTATTACACAGAAATGTAATTGCTTTTGATATTTTTAATTAAAGGGTAAACCTTTTCCCAACATTAATATGATTTTCTCTTACTCTCTGACCCTTTAAATTTTTCAAAATTGAAAATTATTATATTTGTGCTAATGTATGTGGGTATTACATAAAATAAATCTATATTAAAATTTTCTTGTTTTGTAACTTCGTCCCTACCTTTGAAATATTATTTGCTACCTATTCTTCAGCTTTCACTACAATCCTGCAATTAGTTTTGAAAATATCAATTGTTTTCTAAAACGTGCATTTTTCGTGCTAAATTTTTCACGTGCTAAACATGTTAGTTAAGTGTACGATGATATGCGCTGATAGTGTTTAAATATATCATTTTATTCATGGTTGCAATTTTTAAGAACTAAATGACTCAGTCACTTTCGGCCATCAATCGGACAACGTTATAAATACAATTGATCTTTGACAAACTGTCCAAGCTAAATATTTAAATTACTAACTTTTTGCCTCAAATTCACCTAGAATATATTCAAGTCAATGAAGACCAGCCACTCTATTTATAAATAGAAACTAAAAAGCAATCCATCGACAAACCCCCTATAAATAATTCACAAATGTCTTTATGTTATTTGTTCAAACCGCAGCAAGTTGACCCCAAATAACATTCTCCTACTTGCCGTGACAATATTGCCATAAATTATGCCCCACATATGGTTTCTCTCGCACATATTCACATTCATCGTGATTACGGTCGATGCAAAACGCTCATTGATTTCACAAAATGGGTTAACAATTCACAACAAAAGCCTATTATTCTCCACAAAGTCTTCCCATGAAAGCTCAAGACTGACTGCATTCTTACCACCATGTTTAACTTTCTCACTCAATTATCAGATGAATTGTATCAAGAAGACCATCAGAAGCAAATTGTGGCATACAATCAATCCGTATTTGGCTTCCTTTAGAGTTATCTTAATGCACCCGAACTACACAAATTAAAACACAATCAATTTGATCGACTTGCGAAGCAGCAATCTGGCTTCCTGCTTCGTTAGCAACAATTCTTAACCTCTTGAGAGTTCCATTCATCAAAAAACAGAAAGTTTCTGGTGTTTCTTTCGTACATTAAATTTTCCTGCAATGCATTCCGCACTGAAAAAGATCTAAGAAAATCAATAGTCTTGCACGTTGTTTTGGCTCCTCTGATGTTAGCTCTAACGTTACTTTGGATATACTTGATTGCAGCATTACACATTGTCGAAAAGAAAATCTAGAAAATTCAACGACATGCAAATAAAACTTAAATAACAGCACGAAACATTTCTTGGCTTCAGACAACATTCTTTCCTTCTCATGTTCATCCTTTGGGAAGTATGCGACTAAGGAAGGAAATTAATAAAGCGTTGAAATTGCTCAAGGTAAGGTCATCTGGATTCGAGATAGTGTTTCCGTGGAAGATACCATTAACGATAATTGCCAGTGGGATCTTCTTTGCTTTCTTTCGGCTGTTTCGCAGAAGATACAGTGGATGGCATTATTAAGTATGCTTTTGCATGAAATGTCTTTGAGAAAATTGCGCTGACCGCAAGGCAAATGATGCAATGCATTAAATGAGTACACCTTATATCCAAAACTTTGGGATCTGAGCACAGCAAACACTCGGAGTCAACAGACATATTTTATTAAAGGCGATACGTAGGTCGTATTTAATTTCATTGCAGACCTTCAACATTTTGATGTGTTCATAAGTAAGCCCACCAACAATAAGAAAGGTTTATAATAGCTTTTGACAATTTCAATTGGCAAAGAAACTCACTAAGTGCTGACAATACCAAACACATAATACGCATTACAATATTTTCATATGACTTCAGCATGAGAACAGAAACGCATCAACGATTTCAGCCCACCTTCTTCGACATTTACCCTCCGCGCTTCACTACGCAAACGATGTACTCCTTGAAATCCATCTTACATACGTTCGGGCACTTTATGTTGAATTATATATAACTTACGATGCATCCAAGCAAATGGTTAGCATTAAGACTTTCAAGACTTTCTTGGTTTCAAGTGAAACTCAATCTTGATGCCCAGCAAGACCAACTGCAATTAATAAAATCATGATCAAGCAAAGAACACCGTCATAAAAACTATCCATGCTTCGAGAAAAGAATGCTGCCTGCTTAATGAATACTTAGAAAGTACAGTTTCCATCCACGAAAGACTTGATTGACTGCACACTGTCCGCCAGCCAGTACATCCACTTATGTACGATTGTGAATCGATAAGTGCATAGTGAGAAAAAAGGGCTGAGAAAGTACACATCTTTAATATTAATGAGAAATGGAATTCAGGCTTTAACTTGTTTCCACTTACAGATAGTGTAGGGCTTCGACGAGTCAGTTATTTCGCTTCAGATGTTAACCACTCACACGCTCTGCAACAGCTATCTTATCTGCTCGATAAAAAATTAAAAGAATTTCATTCAATGTAAGGAATGTATCTTCAAGAAGATTGCATTCGTCGTAGAAGCATGGAAATCACTGCTCTTAGCGATTTAAAATTTTACCATTGCCTTTCACCCATCGTTCCCTTTTTATCTTGCAATGCCAGCTCGGACTCGAATTTCTCAAATACATATATACGATATTATTTTCTGTTTACTAGTACCTTGCTAGTGTTCTGAAATACAAATCGTAATTTCGCTACGAGAAGTGGCGAAAAGAGGAAATCAACACTTGATGTAATAGCAGTTATTACAAATCGATATGAAGTTCATGGTCTTCGTAGTTTTTGGTTCGTTGATTAGTCGTTTACTGTTAATGAAGACTTCAGGGGGATATTATTTAGCATTTGATTAATTGGAATTTTTTTACATATTTCTATCTGTGAGGAGACTGGGGATTAGAAATACTTACTTACTTTGATAAATTTGTTTAGCAGGAAAGTGAATTTTATCTATGTGTTTAAAGATGTCCCCTCTAAAATTCAATCAAAAGGAATTATTTTGCTTGGTAGAATCACCGTTCGTTAAAAAATCCTTTGAGGCAAGTACGTTTGGAACAGAGAAATTTATGTTCTTTCCTATATGCAAAACAGCGCTAATAAATTCAAAATTTTAATGTTCTTAGTAAAACTGGACCACTTTCAAAACTATGCAGCATAAACAGTTTTCACGATAATTTTCATATTATGACAGTAAGCTCAGTATTCAGTTCACAAATAATAGCACCAAACCAAATTTTCATACTTAAGATATTTATATCCTCAATCAACACGACAAGCAGAATTAAGCCACTAAAGATCTCTTGACAACTGAGGGAAACAATCTAAATCAATCAAATCATCGAAATGAAAGCAATACTCTGTTTTGATTGTGTCTGTAACAACTTGATATTCTGGCAATAAATCGAAAACTTGCAGAAATATTATCACATATATGTACAACATCTCACCCTCACTTGTTTGCTCTTCTCTTCAAGATTTTACCCTTGACAAAGCGCCAGCATCACCAGCCATTTGTCTTTTATGCAAACGAATATACAAACATGTATGTACGTACGTACAAGGTTCCTCGTTGTCTGCCGACTGTCTCTCCATCAAAACAACCCTTGTGATGGAGAACATACAAATATCATCTTTCCGTCTACGTAAGTGATTCCAAATGAAAGAAAATCAATAAGAAAATATGGCCGAATGTTTCAGCGAAGAACTTCAGGATACACAACATCATGCGAATTGAACGTGTTCTATGGTGGTCCACCACCAGCACAATTCTGAAGAAGGACAATGGACGAACGAACGACTTTCAGTTGCTCTTCAATTCGATTTCCCTTTCTATTTATTCCCTTCATATGTACTGTTAGCATTGGTGAATAATATATGATCGTATTCATCAAGGACGAGTTATATTAGATCAGTGAAAAAACTTTAGGGTATTATGAATTTCTGCCCAAAAACTGTTGGCGCAATATCAACTGATAAACTGTAACTATTTCAAAACTAAACTTGTTTCATAAATCACCTGTTTAGAATATGAAATTTTAATTATTGCTGTTTTCTGTTTAGAATTTAGGATAAAATGTACAACCGTTGTGCATCAGGCTTAATTGGCAGAAGACAAAATTGGAACGGAAGTCGTTAATAAAGAGCAGCATAACGTAAAATGTTCAAAAAAATTAAAGTTAAGTTTGACCTCTAGTTTTAGTATTTTTAGTTGTTTGAATGCATTTGTAGAAACATTTTCAGTACAAACAAATTGTTTACAGATATGAACTGAAAATGAAATTATCAGGTTTGGGAGACTGGTAGTAGTGACGCGGCGGTGGTCGGCGCACGTCGGTTTTTTGCATTTGAAGCAGCAATAATTGTTTTTTTTTTGTCTTTTTGTGTGGGACAAAAATGTATAAAAAAATAATAAAAAAATTAAAAAACTTTCGAAAAACTAAAGAAAAAAATTTGATATACTTTTTTTGCAGTCAGAATTTTTTGTGGCATTTTACATCCACAATTAACACTTTTAAACGAATAAACGGAAAAAAATTACTTACCGTCGAGATCAAGACCGTCTGCCTACGCGGGTCGTTTTCGTCCGGATCGATTTTGATATTGTCACCACGATAGCTAGACCGGAACTGGGACAGCGAAAGTTGGTAGACAGGTACTAGAAGGGCATAGGCACAGCAGCGCCCTTCCTAGCGGTGTACAAAAGTTAAAAGTTTTAATTTTCCCTCGGACGAATACGACCCAGGTAGGCAGTCGAAGGGTTAATAATAATTTGAGGGATTGTGGATTTCGGGGCCGAGATGGAGAACGAGGAGGGGGACTCAAATATAATCTCGATAATATTTTTGACAACTTCAATTGTTGAACGATAATAAAATATTTAAAATTGAGCAGTTCAAGACTTAAGGAACAACTATCAAAACCCACTAGTATTTTCTAAATGCCACTGTCACACTGTCAATAAGAAATACAAGTGCTCTCGGCCAACATTACGAACAAAGGACACTTAATAACAATTTTTTCTGAACTTTTCTTGTCTTTTTAAATATTTTGTTCCATTAACCAAGGAATCAACTGCTTTCAAATTTCGAATTCGCATTGCAAAAATGATTTATAAAAGACTTTTTTATAGTGATGATAAAGAAATTACAAACAGGGCCAAGCTTTAATGTAGCTTTTTACTGAAAACATCAATTCTTACTTCAGGCTTTTCATTTGGATTAAAAGCAAAGCAAGGCTGTTTAGTATTTCAAATTTGAATGGACTATGGAGTTCGACTTGAATCGAAATTGTTCACGGTGATACACAAGCCGCGAACCCTTCATAGGTATGCATTTTAACTCTATCATAGATTTAGGCAATAAAGAGTGAGTTGATAGTATATTCTATGTTTATGAAACATATTCTGATGTGACTACGATATCTATGTAACTACAATACTCGCCTTCCAAGGTGCAATTGGATTATGCGAAAAGAATACCTCTTATCCAAGACGGCTATTATCCAACTCAAAATGAGTAGCTGAAGCTTGAGTGGTTGAATGTCACCACACAATAGCACTTGATGTAACACTTCAGCAGTAACTCAATACATATGGCTACAGAACTCTTCGTTTCCCAGACAATGGGAACACTATAAGATTTCTATTTGAGAATGTTTGCAACTTGAATTCAACTAGCCAAGCTAAGCTCTACCAATGCGCATACTACATACATTATATCCATGGTATAAAAACTACAGGAGGTAAACCCGAAAAAAAATCGTCATCCTATTTCGCTCGCACATCTGACTCACATGCGTCACGTATTCACTGAAATTAGGGCTACCAAAGTGAAAAATCGGAGACGGCGCGTATGGCAGCCCAAAATATAACCACATTTCACATTTGAATCTGGCGTTGCAAAATCGCCACATATTAAAATTTACCAAATTGTCAGTTAACAAAAACGAATGTTTACTGCAATCAATATTATAGTTTAGGAAACAAACAAATATTCTCTATAGAATATTCAAATGGCACATTATTGATTTTTTGTTCCAAAACGTGTCACTCCACCCAGCAGGAAAATCACATCTTATATGCCGCAAAGTGTTGCTGAAATTTCTACTGGGCAAAATGTCATGATTGTCTGAATCACATGACGTCACCGCAGCTTCGGAAGAGACTACCTTCTTATCTTTATACCATGCATTATATCTACTCCCGTTCCATCGTTGCTTCTTTAAATTCTATAAATATGCATTCACATAGCATTCAACGACATTCCGTCATTCTTTTTTGTCCCCACCACCATTTCGTCTTGATGTTTTTCACTAAAAGTGTATCATCGCCTCCTTGGCTGAGCCTAAGTTCTACTTTTCTTCGCTTTTTCTTTGCACCGAAAAGTCTTTTGCTAGTATACATATATGCTAGCCTCTTTATTATTTCTTTTTCGTATCCATATTTTTTATTGTAGCCACTCACCGTAGCATTATTATTTCAAGGAGAATGGTAAAGAGTGGCAATTAAAATCGCTTAGTCTTTGACCGTGAATAATTTCTGGTTCTATTGTATGTGCTTATGAAGATGCAGTAGCATTGTGCATATTAAGATGCTATGAAATGGGTACATATTGGATGCTCATCTAATATATGGGTTCGTTAAGAACTCACTTTAAAGCGTTTCAAATGAAAATTACAAATTGGTTTTCAAAGGCTGCTTAGTTAGATTATTATTATCCTAATTTGTCTATTTGATGTTCAGTAATAGTTTGTTTAAATATCAAAATAATATAGTTACTAGAAATTAACATTATTTAAATACGTCAGCAGATCATTCGTGATGAATAATGCAAAAAACTTATTTAAAGTTCAGAATTTTTTTAAAAAAATGCTGTGATTTTTCACTAGAATAATTACATAGTTTAATGATAAACTGCTTTTGAAAGAATCAATTTTAAATAGGCTGTCAGCCCTTGTTATGCTTTTTTAGTCCTTCTTGGCAACTTCTGCTATTTTGGAAAAAAATCTTTGAAAGAATATTTCCTCATGAAAATTTTATTTCTCATTTATGATTCCAGGACACATAGTTTAATTTTGATCTTTAGATAATTTGAATATGAGTTTCACGGAACGATATGCTTATCTAGATGAAAAAAATGAGCGGAAAATTGTCATCTCACGCATGATTATTATTTAATTATTTTATAAATGTGAGCAGATAAATTTGAGATTCAATGAATTCTGAAAAATGGATCTTTTCAATTTACGCAAAGTACCTATGCATACAGCCTTTTGCAAAATATTTGCTGTAATTGTCTAGATTTGGCAAAGACTTTTACGTGTAGAATAGTTTCACGTATATCTTCGGAAAGCCTCTCATCTAGGCAAGATAGATGACTTACTAGAATGTGTACACCTTTCCAACATTAAATAAAATCATTTTCGCAATTTAACCAGACCACTTGCAGCACTTTCTGTTAAGTAGACTCAACAAACTACCAGCCAAGATTTCCATCTTAAAATCGAAAGTTCGTTAAAATTCACTTTTATTCAAATGTACACCTTATCTTCTGACTATGTTTTTACAATCGCTCTCGTAAATATCTTTTCTCTGGTTTAACATTAAAGCTTCTCAAACGCACAAACACAAACATTTTCACAATGAACACTTCGTTGGGATTGATGTGAAAATACCAGTTTAATGACCATAATCGCCTTCTAATACTTTTTTTGAGCCAATTACACTTAATGCCTTAACACTCTCCCTTCCATTAATTGCCGAAATTTCCTCAGATAGACAGACATACATAGATAGAGCGATAGGTGTGTAAGTTAGGGTTAAAATCTTAATGTTTGCTATATCTGATTACGTTGAAAACTGAATTACTTGAGTCAAGATGCAATAAGATAAAATGCTTTACACCTTTTGGGTACAATTTTGTTAGAGAGAAAAGCCAAAAAGGTATATGAAATCTTTTCGGACGGACACGTTTCGTTTCGAAATTTGTGTGCTTTTTGATTTCAAAAAGGTTATGAAATTCAAACTCAAAAGTTAGTGATAATATTTTCAACACCTAAAACTAACACAGATAATATCAGGATACTGAAAGAGGTAGGGAAATGCGCAATTACGCTAGGAAATTTAATGTAGTACTTACAATTTTACGACGAAAATGTTGCGAACCTGAAACAAAAAACAGTCAACGTTTTAGCGTGAACATTTATGGAAGAAATTCGAAATTACTTATATTTTAAATCATACTTCTCTAGACGTTTAACTTATGCATCATAAGATCCATTTACCTGGAAATTATACTTAAATAACAATGTCTAAATGTCTTCAAAAGTAAGACTAGATACGAGAGAACGGACGAAGACAAATATTTTGTCCATAATAAGTTTTATTGTGCACATCAATTCAACATTGTTGACAAACATGTTCGTAGATAAACCATAAAAATAGTTTCATATTTCTGCTACGACATAATGATCAACACAAAAAATTACTTTCACATAATAAAATAACCTTGAGCAATTCACTAAGCTGTTCATTGAATATTGCCAATAGAATTCCATCAATTTTATACAATAGCATACTTTATGCAACATTGACTATTCAACCATTTTTGCGTTGGTATAAAAGAAAATCTAGGCAGTAGCAACGCCTACATTTCATAGGCAATAAGGAGAACGGAAACAAAAGAACTTTTCATACAAGTCTATCCTTGTGGGCAAAATCTATTTTCTAGCCATTCATTCGTTCATTGGAGCATTTGAAAAAAGCTATTTTCTTAGAGTTTTTTACCATAGATCGATCAATATCTTTATAAACAAGAACATGCTGCTACAAGTATGTGGCATGAATGCTGAAACTGAATATCAAACAAAAGAATCCTCGAAATTTTGTTGACAACACTTGAAAAATTGATTTATATTTCAGAAAAATTCAATGTTAGGATGTATATAAGTGATTTTTGCAGGCTATTTTTGGATACGAAAGTACTTTTCAGAGTTTTGCTTTGAAAAAAAATTATGTTAGACTCATTTTTTAAAAAGAAAACGTAAAATTTTCATACTGTTGTGACTAGCAGTGATGAATTTTTGCAGACTACTCTGAATTATCACCAATTACGGAAAATCATATAAAACAATTTCTACAAAAAGCGTTTAATTATCATCATTTTTTTATAGATATTATCTAGCATTTAGGATGTTAGACAATATTGCACCTATACTAGAGTGAACAAATTTTTTAGTGCGCTTAAAAAGCGGTCAATTTCATAATTAGTATGGATATAAACAAGTGACTGGAGGCTGAATTTTGAAAAAAGTATTTGGCATTATAGATTTGCAAGCTTCATTGTGAAAAACATTTCAAAAATTCGAAACTTTCATCTCAATTTATTATGTGAACTTTGAAATGGTTACTTGGTCTTTTTAGTAAATGAAAAATTAACCTGCATAATTTAAATATGTTTTGCTTCAAACTAAATTTCAAAATATCTCTTTAAAAAAATTCAAGTCTGATATTAAGTGGCCATCCATATATTACGTAACGCAATTTTTAGAGTATTTGAACTCCTCTCTCCCTAATGTAACACTAAGTAACATTTTCAAAGACCCCTCCCCCCTTTATTACGTAACAAATTCATCTTACCTCCTCAGACTTTTATTTTAATCACAAGCTATTAACAATGTATCTAAATTTTGTGTATCGCTCTAGCGTCTGCTGACACCTCGTGGTGCGGCAAATAAATTTAAAACTTGACTTTATGATTTCGTATTATAAAAAAAACTATTTTAACTAATTTTCAATTTTGTTACATAAGAATTCGCTAGAATGTAACACTTAGAAATATTTTCAAATACCCCCTCCCCTTCGAGCGTTACGTAATATATGGATGGCCCCTAACCAAAAAATCGGCATCATCCGCCTCTTGTTACTGATTTGAAATGTGCAGCTTCCTTCCCAAAATTTTTGGACTTTTTCCCAAATGAATTAAACTTTTTCTTGAAATAATCGGATCTTTTGCCAGTTGGTTCGAACTTTTCTCAACACGTTTAACCGACAAATTTAAGCTTCCGGCTTACCAAAATATTGGCATAACCTTAATTCTGTTGGAGAAAACTTTGTAAAAATTGAGGGAAATTGCAAAAAGTCTAAATAACTTGGGAAAAAGCCGAAATCAATTGGGCAAAAATCTAGACCAATTGGGAAAAGATGTAAACTAATTGGAAAATGCTATACTTGTGATAAACTGCGCAGTTTTTATTACTTATCGTTTCAAGTTTATGGTTTCAGAAATTAAATTTACCATTGGTTTTTCGACTCAAAACAGATTCTTTAGAAGCTTACAGCAATACTTGGGCAAAATTTGGATCAAAATTCACATGCTGCACCATGCAAAAAATAACACTATAAAAATGAGGGAGACCTACAGACAACACATAACTCATGCAATTCAACGTTTGCATAAAGAATCGTGAGTCTTCTGACGCGACGAAAATTGTACAAATGAATCAAAAACCTGAGAGATTTTTGTAAAATGTATATGATACCCTATTTACGATACCCTCATTACATTTTTCTCACCTAATTTCCAAATAAATCTTCCTGCGTCATATCTTCAAATTTGAATATTTGATCCACATACAAAACAACCACAACTAGATATACGTATATTCAACGCAACTTGCAAGGGACGAAACCATTTCATCACCTTCATCTTGAAGACTTAAATCATTTGTGTACATGAAACGTAACAGGCACGCATTACAATCGAAATATCCTACCAGGCGTACATATGTACTACATATGCATGTTCTGCATTTTTTTAAATAGAAGGGAGGGATTTTAATGCATATCTTCATGTTGACACGCTATCAAAAAATAAATAATGCCAACCATGATAATTTTAGAGTAGCATAGGCGGTAAATGGTTTTCTTAAAGACATGTGTGCTCTACAAATACGACATCGTCTAGTGTATCTGACATCAAACATGTGTAGGATACATGCGGATGATTATTTAGAGTTTGTTGACATCCTAAAATCTCTGTGTTTTGTTTTGTAATCGTTTTTATAGTAATATCATTTGATATACCATGAAGGTCTTAGTACTGACACTGACACCAATGACGGTTTAATAAATTTTCATTTTATAAAAGCTTGAAAACGTGCATTTTGTACATTTATGTTATTATGATTTTTCCTGAGAGATTTTACATTATTTAAAAATAAATAAAACGTTGAGCAAGCGAATTATCTATCAGATCTGAAAACTGAAACAAAAAACATTAATTCCAAAAAACGAGATTCACTACAAAGAGTTTTAATTTTCGAAAATATGTCACCTAGTTATGTCATCATATTCAAATCAAGCGAAGGAAAAATGTACGTTGCAATAATTGTGATTTATTGTTAAAACGATTTAAAGATTAAAAGTTATCATGAAAGAATGCAAAAAGTTAATACATAGTCTATGCAATAGAAGCAATTTTTACCGTCTCTCTTAGAAGTTCAAATAGAATCTAAAGGCCGGTCCAGACGCTCCGTTTTGCACAACCTTTTGTCTGTGCAGTCTTAAGACGGAATGAAAACGTTGCAATTTTTAGAGCGTCTACATGGTGCAGAGATATCTGTATATTTCGCACAGTTTTAGTGATATCGTCATGGAGGAGGTACTACTCTGGTCAATTTTGGCATGCTGTCTTGTTAAGAAAAATAATACCGTCTACATGCGTCGATTTGTCCGCACAGTTCAAGGAAATCTATGCTGTCTGGCTCAGTTATCGCTGCAACTATGTTTTCGCACCCATTTCAAAACTGCGCAGTTTTCCTATCTACACGCAACGTTTTCTCTGCAACGTTTTGAACTGTGCAGACAAAAGGTTGTGGAAAACGGAGCGTCTGGACCGGCCTTAAGTTTTAAGCAATAACTGAACACTAAGCTTCCGAAACATATTCATTTTGTATGAAGACTCTTGATTTTCAGCACATCAATTACTGTGAACACACTACTGCATTTAATAATCTTCAAAAATTCTGGGCACTTTCTTAGCAAAATCTCAGCATCCCAAATCCATGCACATCGTCAATGATGCTCTAAAAATATCCGCTACAGCTAAACTTCTCTTAAACATCATGCCACCACCTAAACATATCAACGCGGATGCCGCGATGCTCCTTTTTCTTGCAAACACACCACGGTATGTGACATGCACTTGTTGGCAAATTTAATTTAAGATTGAGGAACCAGGAGACTCTACGCAAATTCCCTTACATAAAATCAGTTTGAAATCACCTTTTGCATTGCATTGCAATATATAGAAAAGGGCCAGAAAACATTTCTGGCAGCGAGAGGATGCGTTTGAGTTCAATGGAAATTATTGAACTTTTCGTAGGCATAGATTAAGTGTTTTACTATGCTCACCACCGATTTGTTATTGGTGAACAAAAACTTGGCATGTTTATTTGTTCTAAATTATTTTCGTTGATGGATACGCAGTTTATGATGCAATATGTATGTGTGGTTGTAGGAAAAGCGAATCTATTTTAAGGGCTAATTGATTTGAAGTGTAGTTCGGATATTTATAAATTGGTGACAGACAATGGAAAATGTAGAAATGAATGAGGAGGACAGCGATTGACTTAATTGGAACATTTTTGCTAGAATAAGGACAATGGGTTTATAATAAGAAATGTGAAAAATGTGCCTACTTGAAAATTGGGTACTATATCCCAACGAATCAGAGCGTAGAGTAAAGGTATACAGTGAAACCTCCACTCGCGGACACCTCCGATAAACGGACACCCCTCATAACCGGACAAATTTTTTCTACACACGCTTTAGGACTCAATTTGTTCGATACCTTCTACAAGCGGACACCTCTCATAACCGGGCAAAAAGACTGGCACCATGAGTGTCCGGTTATGAGAGGTTTCACTGTATTTCGTTTGGAATTTCCCTAAAATTTCATATTGATTAGGAAGTGTAAGCTAGTTAAAGGGTAACACTACTCTAGGATTTAAAAAAAACGATTTTTTTATTGGCTTAAATTGATGTCGGTAGTTTTATAGCGTGGACAATTTCTAAAGGGCGACTTTGCTGCACCGCGTCCCAGAGCCCCGCGCACGCTGTCGGTGAATCACGCGCCGCTGGGTGCAGCTGCTCCGATATACCTCTCAGGATAATAAGTAATATTGTTATCAACATCACATGAGGTATTTATAGTTTCAAAAAAAGGCCAATACATGTCGCTCATAAGACGCTTATGTTTTCGCTACAAAAACTTTAAACGCGTTTTCCTCAAAATCACTTTTTTCAAGCTTACCGGTAAGATTATTTTGGAACGGGTTCATGGATCCATTTGAAATTTTTAAAGTAACTTTAAAATACTAAAATCTAGTGAAGTACGTTGGGGGTTTTTGATTAATTGTTTATTTTTAGTTTTATAAACAATTTACGGCTAAATTTTTTGTCAAAAATCGATTTTTTTCAAAACAGCGCCATTTTGGTCAAAATTAGATTTAAAAAATCTCCTACGCACTTCACTAGCTATTAGTATGCACTTCAAGAAAAAATATAGTTTTTTGTTCTAGGAGCGACTGTTCGAGAGAAAAGTTACCGGTAACTTTTTAAAGGTGGATCACACAACGGCCGAATACGGGGTCCTGTGGCCGCCATTTTGGAAAAAAATTATTTTTTTTTGTACTTTTTGAGTTATACTATACTACTAATATACTACCATAAGCGGATTTGTGTTTTTTAATTTATTTACTTACGAAAAATCATGTAAAAAGGGGGTCTCTAGAGTAGTGTTACCCTTAAGTATCAGAACGTAGAGTAAAGGCATATTTTGTTTGGAATTTCACTAAAATTTCATATTGATTAGGAAGTGTAAGCTAGTTAAGTATGTAATGCGAGTGAATTTAAAATGAGTAAATTTTATTGAAGCATTATATTTAATATTCGATCAAAAGCTAAAAAATGGACACACAGTTTTCTAATGAACGCATTTTAACTCTACCGATCTCTACTTATCTAAAAAAAAATCAATTGACATTCATACTTAAGTTTATAAGGGAAAGAGCTGGAAAAAGTTCAACTTTATCCGCATAAACTTTTTGCCTAGTGCGAGACTACCCACCAACCCAATTAGAGATAAACGCAAAATCATCACCATCAATGGCTAAGGCTAAATCAAGTATTACAAACG
Source organism: Oxycera nigricornis (assembly GCA_963942545.1). NCBI lineage: Eukaryota > Metazoa > Arthropoda > Insecta > Diptera > Stratiomyidae > Oxycera > Oxycera nigricornis. The sequence goes on along the minus strand of OZ012663.1, from coordinate 5,788,496 downwards.
TAGGAAACTTCAGAACAATTAAAAAAATTATTCATTTTGCAGCAAATACTAGTATTTTCTATCATCGGCATCAGCCAACCGATCAACACGATTTCCTCCTAATTAAAGAGCATACTTATGTAATTCCATGCCAAGCAGGGAGCTTGTAATTTACCTACCGGCTAATTAACATCAACTAAGTCCAATCGAGGTTCAAATGCAGTGCACTCGCTCGTTTATGAATGCAATAAATTACCTCGTTGTGAAGCCCTGCAGCATCGTAACACTCTTGAGAAAGTCTGCATCACGTCTGTCTGCTATTCACAAACGTCGAAGCGAAACATGCATAACTTTAAACTACCTACAACAGCACATACTCACCGGCAATTCAAGCCAACAATCATTTTCATCCTGATGTGGGTCTTAACAGCAAATTATTCCTTATAGCTGCGACACTCTTCACCACTGTTTGCAGATGAGGGACTGTTGCATGTTGTGTGGGCATAATGGGAACGACAAAAAAGAAGTGAAATAGTACCGTCTGGGCGATTCATTTGCATTGGGGGACAACAATCTATGGCCCTCAGCGATAGCCAATAAAACCGTCTAAGCTTCCGTTACAACTTAGTCTACTACACAAGTGATTACTTCCTTGTTCAAAACGAAGTAAGTAGGTACTAAGACACAATTCCTACTTCACCAGTATCCAAACTGAAGACTGCTTGTAAAAGCAGAAGAGGGGAGCGTCTTATCAGATGCCCACAATCGGATAGCCACTGGTGGATTATTTCGAGGGAACGAGGTCACGTTAACGCCGACTTAAGTTAGATCTCGATTAGACCAATATGAAGCAAGTCTTTCGTGTTATAGGTACTATGTAGAGAAGCCACGGGGAAAGTGAATGGCAACATCCTGGCATATGTGCTATGGGCTCTCTCTAAATGCAATTCAATTTTTAGGCAAGTCACTTAGCATGCAATTAAAAGATTTGAATTGTCTTTCAAAAAGTAATGAACTTCACTATGAACGCTGACTGTACAAAAATTGGCTGTTGCGTTTAAAAAATCAAATTAATTCGCTACAAACCTTCGATTATGTCTTTAACACGCACCTAGCTCACAAAGAAGTTATAGGATATCCATTGATGATTTTTGTCGCTCAGATGGGATACTCTGCACTCACACACGGAGTTCACTTTCATAACAAAATATAAATTTGGATTAAAGCTTATTGGTTTCTAGCTTATATAATGACTGGATATAATGAAATGTAGGCTTCTTCCTTTCTAAGCACTTTTGATATGTTGTCACCAATAGCAAGGAAGGCAAATTATCCTAGTTTTTATCTGGCTACCTCAACAATTACAAAAAATTCAGAAATTATCAATTTTTGAGGGCTTCAAGCTAAAACAATTGGTAAATCCAATTTGCTACCCAAATCTGATGGGAAGTTCTTGTAATCGCCTCGAAAATCGAAATTTTCAACATATCTTTACGTTTTGAGGTCTTTAGAGTATATTTTAAGTGTTTTTAGAACGAAGTATGTATGTATGTGTGTGTATGTACGTACGTATGTACGTGCGTTCGTGGACAGTTTTTTCTACGAGCATAGCTCACGTAAACAAAGTCGTAACGACTTTGTGCCAATCGAAGCGTCTTTGCAATCGTAAGAGCTGATTATTTTTTGGGATGGTCGGATGGTCCGGGGGGTTTGCTGTTTTGATCCTTTGAAAGTCATTTCTGTCTTGCGCTATATCTCGTGAACCAAACCTAGGATTTGCGTGGTTTAAACGTCAATCGATGTGTATTGACAATTGTGTGATTCTATTTTTTTTTAAATGTTGCAGCCGTTTTTTAATTTGTTAAAAAAACGTACAAAAAATTAGGTTTTTTTCATAAACAATGAGTTTTAACCTGATTTACAAAACACAGTAATCAATAGTTATAAAATTCATATACTCCAAGCAGTTTTCATAGAAAAACCAGCAAATCTCTTTATCGTGATTACAAAAAAAAAATTAAATTAAAAATAAAATTTCTTTAAAAATCATCATGACCTTCCAGGACATTTAAGTCATTCACTATCTATTGCGCACCAAATATAATATTTCCATTTGCCCCATATTTCCCTAAATAATTCACGTTCACTTTCGCTACTAACACGTCTAAACTATCTCTAAAATCTACACCCAGCAAATGTCGAACTCGTGCTGATCGAGGATCTGAAAACTTTTATGCATTTCTGCAGCCAACTAAGTCAAAAATGCAAACTCCAATGCATTTTGCCCAGCACGACTACAGCTGGTTGTGCAATTCGCATTGCCTTTAATGTAGTTTGCAGGTCGTCCCCATATATTTCCAGCCATTCGTCACCATATTTCAGCACACAGAATCGACAATAAACCAACTGGAAAACAGCCTCTTTTCCCAGGAAGAACTTCACTAAATCGCCCGACCATTGATTTAGGCTCGTCCACAACAGCGTGGTAATTGATTTCTGCAAATGGGTGATGACCTTCAGCGTTTGGCTTGTGCAATGCAGTTTCTCATGTTTTGCTCGCCGCTGGGACGAACATTTGCCGCCCAATTAGGGGGATGAGCACCCGCGAGACGGAAATGATTGATTTTGCTGGTAAACGAGATGTTGTTGCCATTGTTACGATAGCATGTTAGGTCGATAAATTGTGAAACTTGCTAGTTTTGTTGGCGCTTTTTTTATTTTTCATTGAATAAGACTGGAGCAATTCAGAATTGAGGCAAATTAACTCCCCAAGGTAGATATCATCTTCATCTGATTACTTTTTTGTTGCCAGGGAAAGTAGAAAGGTTTCTAAATCATGTCTTTGAATTGGGCCACCGATTATGATAACTCTTCTTCCCAACATGAAACGCCGTGTCAGATATGATTCGGTTTGCACAAAGCTTGGGATAAAGCGTTCTTCTCCACGTCTTCAATATATTGGAGTTCAGTGTCGTCAAGATTCTGTAGCTGTTTCTTTTTAAGTATTCTGAGTCTGAGTATTGGTTGACTTCCATATAATCTATTTTCGTTATTCCACCTTGCTTTTCTACTCTCGGAGGAAAACTGTGATGTTGAGAGTTGTTTTTATGTGTTTTTTGGATTCCAATCACGGTTTCTAATCTCACAAAAGCGCACTGTCTTAAAATTGTTGATGAACAATACTGTTCTGTGTATTTATCAACTCAACAGCTATTTTTATATAAACAAGGCAGTTGCAGCAATGTTTTAGGATTTATTACGAAGTAATCATTGATCAGAGCATTGCAAATTAAACCACCAAAAAACAAGTAGAATATTTCACTTCTAATCCTTTCAAAACGATACATGCGCGTAATCCATTTACGGTGTGTATTGCATCGTGATGCAGCTCCTGTTTGTCGGAAATAATTTTATATCCATCACTTTGACAACTTTATGGGGGCTGTCTGGGTCCTTTGCACCAAATTTGAATAATTTTTTTAATATAAATATTTATTTAAGTGGTATAAAACTTTTGTATATCAACAAGCAACTATTGAACTTTAAATTTTTTTTCACTTTTATTTACATAATGACGGCTATCACGGAGGCGCTCGTAAAAACTGGTTGACATGATATCTCCTCACATCATGATATCTCATCACATCCTCAATCCGAATAGCATGTTGAAATATAATTGATTGGCTATAGCCCGTAGCAGAATTAAACATTTTGGACGAAATAAAAAAACAAAATGGCGGGTTTTTCCAATTTTTTACCCCTTTTTTGCAATTAAATTGTTTAATAAAATAGTTAAAAATTTATTAAAATTTCTGAATCTGGTACGAGCTGAGATAACACATGTGCTGAATACTCAGTAAAAATTTCAGCCCAATCTGTAACATAGATTTTTCGAAATCGTGTCAACTCGGTCAAAAAACGTTGTTTCGAGAAAAACGCGTTTAAAGTTTAAGCACCTACTTAGTGCGCTCACACACGCACTATTGTATCGCTGTATATATATACATATTCCTTAGCTTTGCCGACCAAAATAAAAGTTTTTACACTAATTCTGCATATATGTAGTACCCAAAAATCAAGTTATTAGAATTTAAATTTTTTGGGGAAAAATAGACCCAGACTGCCCCCTTAAGTAGTTGCAAATGATGAAAGAAAATTCGCTTGAATTGTATAGCTTACACTTTAACCAATTGTATGTATTTTATCACTTTTTTGGTCATCAGAAGTTTAAACGAAAATTCGGTTCACTTTTAGGTAAGTTCGGGTTCGAAATAATTATAAATCCACATATCAAAACGACGACATTTTGTACTATTAAAAGTTGTTTAACAGTTAGTATTTTTTCCATTCTTTGTAATTACCTTTTAACTTTTTTCATGCATTACTTCTATTGAATTTTTTTAACTTAATTCGATCTCTATTATGCCAAACTTTATTGATGGCTTCTCTGAGCTCGAAAACATTGAGGTGCTATGTGACATTCTCGTAAATTCGACATATTATAATTTCTCATAGATTTTCTATGGGGTCAGTCTTAAACTTGAATTTCGCATACACTTAGATACTTTTTAATCGTCAAGAAGGTATGAATGGCTGCGTTGTGTTGCTGAAAAATTAGATTTTGTCCAGAAATCTCAAACATTTGGTTGGTTGGTTGTAGTGGCAGCCCTCTTTATCAAAAGATGGCACACTTAGGCCACAACAGGCCTATTGCGATACCACAGAAGATTGAGACGGCACTATAACCTAGCTGCCGACGAGAGAACCTTTTAGATTCTCGTATGAAGCCGGCTATGCAGCAGTGGGGAGGCGTTCATATAAGCCGATTCCCATCGGCTTCCCTTTCCAACTATGTTCCAAAAATGTCTAACATTTCAGTTTTATATGGGAATTAAATGTTTATTTACTTGGATGCATCACTGTAAACATGCACAATCGTTCCACTTGATCTCAGTGTTTATTCCATCATACTCCATTCTCTTCATTCTACACATCCTAATAGTTCCATAATAGCCAGCAAAGCGATCAACATCTGTAAGAGTTGCAGCAAAGCTTTCCGAGTCTCGAATTCATCAATAATTTAAGGTGCCGTGGGCATTCAACTCCCGTTTGTTGGAATGGCAGCTCGGTTTTCCTCAATAGGATATGGAAACAAATCAAAACCCGGTAGCGTTCCCGGCTTGCGAATCATCTGTGAAAATTGATGCTAGAAAATCATCGGCTTACCCACAGTAATTTTTCACCCCTCGCCACTGCTATGCAGCCAATGTTCAAATCAGCTACTTCCGTGAGACTGTCCACGAAGGATGAGCCTAAGGTTTTCATGCGTTTCCTGGACAGTGCTGGGCATTCACACAGAAAATGTTGGATTGTCTCTTCCTTTTCTTCCGATCTGCAACTTCGGCAGAAATCTTTAAAAGGAACACCCAATCTTTCTGCATGTCTGCCAATTAGACAATGCCCCGTCAGTACGGTCACGATAGAACTCAAAGTTTCGCGACTCGTGTTGAGGAGATGCTTGGTGCGTTTGGAACTCAATGCGTGCCAAGTTTGCCTGGTTATCCTGCAGATTTCTTCCAGCAGCCAGGCCCTCAAACACTTACTCGAAGAAGTGAATCGAAACATCATGTAATAGCTCGTGTGATGTTTGAATTCGTTTCAGTAAAGATGAAACAAATCGGATTCCTTCACAAGGAGCAAAAAGCACTTATCATGCTCATTCGATTTCTTTAAAATACAGATTTTGTTTAAATCACATAAATTTATCATGGATTCCGGGTGACAAAAGGATTAATTTTTAAACATTTTGATTTATTTATTAATGTTTCCGACTTTTTTGAGAGGGGAGATAAGTTAATTATTGTTATACCAGTTGTTCCACAACTTTTTCTGCAAAAACCAGTGTGCATCCTCCGAATGGCCAAAGCAGTCGTTTTTTTTATGGATCTGCCCTGGTCTAAAAGTCGATGAATTTATTCTGCCTCTTGAATTCCTTTTTACAACGTTAGGAGGTGAAGAAATAAGAAAAGATGACGATTTGCTCCTGTTTGTCGGCATGTCTAATTCCTCTTCCTTCTTCTTCGCCTAAGGATCGCATAAATGTTTTCAATTTCCACGATCCTTAAAGTCGTTTCTGTACGAAGGCTGTAATGCTATAAATTTGAAAATACATTTACCGACACAAACTAGAAAACAAGGATCTAACTCAAACCAAAGCAATTGAATTTCTTGGCACGTTCCTTGACATGGATCATCGTAAGGACTCCCTTGGCTCAACATGCGAGCTCAAAAATAAAAATAAAAGCACTTTCTTTCTACCAGAAACACCGGTTCCGCTCATGATTCTGACATTTCATCGCTTCCATAGCCAAAAAAGGATCGCCGCTTTCGGTTCAAATCGAAAGATTCACCGCGGCACAGTTTGACGTCCACTGGACTCGTCGCAACCATACGGAATCACACTCCTCCCGTTCCCGTTGTCGTTTACCGCTGCACGACCAGACCGAGCGGATTCGCGCACAGTCTACTTAATTGTTCCCTAATTCGGGTCTGTTAGGCGAGGTTCCCGCGCCAAAGGTCAATAGGTTATGGAAGGAAGCCCCTAAGGCAGAGCCAGTTAACTGGCTGCAATCCACGCAAATCCCCCCACACCGCCTTCGATTTTCCCGAGACATTCCCTCTCGAGGACGACTCGACTCCTTCGACCGCGCCAAGGCATTGCACCCTTTTTACCCCAGTGCCCCAAAAACCGAGCTCGGAACGTGCTCTCGCGCAAACCTGGAAACAGTGCCGCCTTCAAAGGATAACCCCTACTCACTCGCCTCTGCCCGCTCCCCTAGCACGCATACTTACGTTCGGTTGGAATCCTCGCCCGCTGCCGCGCGACTCCCCGTGATCCTTGCGATTGAATCGAAATCCTTGTCACTCGACCGCAACACACACGCTTTCGCATTTATTTCAGGCACTGTTAGGGCTTCTCCGAGTCAACCCATCTGTTTTGCAAGACTCCGCGAGGGAAGCGAAAAATCATTGAACACGTCCTGGGAGATTGGCAAACTGTCACGCGAACGAAGCAGGACCGCGATTCGCGGCAATCGCAGTTCAAACAATCCGGACTTGCACTGCACTTCCGCACCGGAAGAACTCAATTAAAGCACTTTCAGAACTCTACGGATTGCAGTTGCGGGCCAGCTCACGACCAGGCAACGGGAAGGAACATCCAAAGAAAGCGGTTCTTGTCGGCGTCGCGGACCACTTCCATCCTCGGCAAAACTTCCAAATCGGGCGACGTTTGAAATGAAACTGAACGTGAGCGGCGAACGTTCGGAACAAGGTATATAAACTAGACATGGTAACATCTCCCCGATTCCCAAATGCGTTCACTTCTGCGCATGTACGTCACAGAAGCCCCAAGTCGCCGAAAAGTGCCCAGTAGGAATAGCATCAACACCTTTTGGAAAACATGTTCCGCCCAGTAGGAAAGGGAAAATGGCAAGTGATGTTGGAAATAAGCTTTATTGTTGCTGCTATTGCACCCACGCACCGAACAAGTCACCATCGTCACTTCACTTGTCTTTCGTTTACAAGTTTCCCACGCAATGCACCGACTATCCGCCGCCGATTTCCGCCATTTATACATTTTGAATTGTGGCGCCTCGTTTTCTTTCGCCTTGCCAGATGTGCACCCTATGTTTTGTTCACTTGGCAGCCCGAATTTTTTGGGCAAAATGGCGCACGAAAAGCCCGCTGTGCGAGCGAGTCGGAAGAAAAGCTGCGCATGGGTTTACCTCCTGTAGTTTATATACCTTGCGTTCGGAAGATCTATCGGTCGTGAATGCTTGCCCCCAGTAAATCCACCGACAGGGCGCCGCCGCTGCGCGCTAAGCAACGGAGAGTTTCACTCGCCACATTGAGCAACTGCGTGAGAGAAGAAACCAGCAGCTGTTCCACTTCCCCGCTTGAATTCGAAAGCCAACTTGAATTCGGTACAATTGCTGTACTGAAATGTTAATTTGAAATTACACGTTAAACAGACCGTTTGTTTGACATTCAAATTTATTTTACTGTTATTTCTATTCTATTGAAAACAACTACTTAATTCGAAGCCACAAATGGAAACGTATTGTCGGTCTAATTAATTTCAACCGAACATGAAGACAATTTCAATTTCAATTTCAACGTATTTACTTTTATTTTGATGTTCTGCGTTCCTCTATGCTTACACAAAGGGAAGAAATGCTTCCCAGATTTTCACAAAATAAAGTAATTTTATTTTATCCTCTGTTTCACATTTTCTTTTCTTCTCTCTGAATTGAAAAGGTTTTTCGTATTTAACTAATGTATACCTGATTAATTAATATTTAATCTTTATCGTGAAGCTTTTTATCATTCTGCAAGGTGGTTAGATACACTGAACATCTAATTCCTCTAAACATACAACAAAAATATTTTTTGAAAATGGGTTTCTAGATGTCAGGATGCCAAATAACATCGTCCAACGACGTTTCAATCAAGTATTGTTATAAATTCGCCAAAGCTTTGAGGAAGCGCGAAACTAGGCTACAAACTTATTTTGAAATACCCCATCGATCCTTCTTTACTTCGCGGCAAGATTAAATCATTTGAAATGACTGAATTTCATTTACGTTTTACAACCGAGATTTCGATACTTTCTTCCAAGACATTCGTTAAATGCAGCCTAATAGCTTTTGTTTTTTATTTATCAGCTACAAATATCAACTAAAAATACATATATGAAATGGCATTTATTGATAATTTCACAATTCATTCCAGTAATTAACTTTCGAAATTATATTACCGCCCAACACTATCCACTCTCACATTTGACATTTCATCGTCCACAAATTACAGCAACTACAAATTCTACCTTTTTGACAAGTGCTTGATGCCGTGCTTGGTGGCAGTGTGTGAAAATCTCGAATTCATGTAATTTTCTTAACACATTCGAAAAGTTCAACTAATGAACAAGCTATCCCAATCCAAGCCAACATTTCCCCATTGATCAGGTAAGAAGAAATCAAATGCTTGATTGATAATACGCGAAGCCAATTTATTCGCATGTCAAACAAATGTTGATTTTGGAGTTGTTCAAATAAAAATCAATAAAACTTCTGCAGAACCTCATAAACTTCTGAATATTTTGTTTGGGAAGCGTAGAAAGCACGCATTTCTCGCCAATGTCGCTATTGAGGAGATCCTTGAGACTCAAACGGCGAGGTTTTCGTCTAGTAGAAATCATTGCACAATCACCCATTTCTTGGCACAAAGTGAAAGGAGGCTCTGGCTTGGATGGTAGGGGATTAAGGTTTATTCTTTTCTTCGCAGCTCATCGTCGCAGGTAAACCTTTGTAATCATGTCGAAGCGCAACGCTGACGACTCGAGCAGCTCTGGTGCGGCTGGCCAGCCTGCCATCAAAAAGGTCCACTTCGAGCCGCATCTGATAGGGCCGGTGTCGACGCTCGAGGAAATGGACATCAAAGTGCTGCAGTTCCAGAACAAGAAGCTTGCTCAGCGCATCGAGCAGCGAATCCGCTCCGAAGCGGAGCTGCGCCATCGGATCGAGCAGCTGGAAAAGCGGCAGACGCAGGATGATGCGGTCCTGAATGTGGTGAACCGCTACTGGAACCAGCTGAACGAGGACATTCGCGTTCTGTTGCAGCGTTTCGACGCGGAAACTGCGGACGAGTCTGAGAACAGGAGTAATACCACTTTTTCAACTACATATTCCATAAAAACGTTGCTAACATACTCTAATTGCAGATGAAAATGAAGTGACCACATCCTTCTTGACTCAACTCTCCACTTGGGACAAGGAAGAGCTGGACGACAAGCTGGCGAATCGCGTGCAAGTGTCCAAGCGAGCGGTCGCGAAAATCGTTCAAGTCATTGATCGCCTGATGCAGCGCAACGAAAAGATCACGCGAGCGCTAAAGGGTCCCGCAGCGTCGGCGAATGAGGGTGGTGAAGGTGGTGGCGGCGAAATCGATGGCGAGATCCCTCCCATAGATGAAACGCTGCGGCAGTCGCAGATCGAAATCATGGCGGAAAACCGCAATCTGCAGAATCTGAACACGTCCCTGCACGAAAAGTTCCACACGATGTCGCTGAAAATGAAGGAGTACCAGGACGCGTTGACGGCGAAGGAGACGGAAGTGTCGGAGCTGCGCAATCAAATCGACGAGCTGCAATACGAGCTGGAGAAAGTCCGGTGTCGGAATGATAAGCTGGAGAATCATTTGGCCGAAGCGATTGAGAAGCTCAAGGCGTACCATCAGATGCACGGCGACACGACAAAGAGCTCGGGCACGAAGAGCATCTCCACGACGAGTGTGAACAGCCAGCACTTGGAGGATTTGCAGAAGGAGCTGGAGGAGTACAGAGAATTGGCGAACAATCGACTGACTGAACTGGATAAGCTGCATCAAACCCATCGCGAGACGCTCAAGGAGGTGGAGAAACTGAAAATGGAGGTAATAAAAGTTTCAAACAAGTCACATTCATGGCCTGCGCGAAAATATATCTTTTGAAAATATTAGAAATTGAATTTATCGTCCCCAGATTCGCCAACTCCCCGAATCGGTGATTGTGGAAACCACCGAATACAAATGTCTGCAATCTCAATTCTCCGTTCTCTACAACGAATCCATGCAAATCAAAACAATGCTGGACGAGACGCGAAACCAACTGCAAACTAGCAAAAACCAACATCTTCGTCAAATCGAAATGATGGAGAGTGAAGAGTTGATTGCACAGAAGAAGGTGCGAAGCGAAATGATTCAAATGGAGGACGTGCTCGCGCAAATCCGCAAGGAGTACGAAATGTTGCGCATCGAATTCGAGCAGAATATGGCGGCGAACGAGCAAACGGCGCCGATTAATCGCGAAATGCGACACCTTATCACGTCGCTGCAAAACCACAACGGTCAGTTGAAGGGCGAAGTGCAGAGGTACAAGCGGAAATATAAGGATGCCTCGACGGAGAACATTAAGGTGAATAATTTGGTCTGTTAAGATTGAACATTTCAAGAAGTTTGTGCGATTTTAGCTTAGGAAAGACGTGGAGGACGTGAACGCCAAGGCGGAGGGATCAAATTCACGAGGAGATGATGTGAAACAAGAGAATGCAATCAAAGAGGAGACAAGCTCCGAGGGGTCTGCAAGCGTGAAGGAAGAGTCTGCAACACAGATTAAAAGTGAGTTGTTCGTCGAATGTCTTCTGCAACTAAATAAATCACAAAACAGTAAATTGACAAAATTTTCCTTAAGTGGAATCAGACGAAAATGACGATGATGGCAAAGACACTAAGGACGGTATTAAACAGGAGAAACAAGGGTCTACAACGCCTAGCGACAAAAAAGACGGACAACCCTCGGCAAGCTCGGTGAAAACCGAGAAAGACGCAAAGGACGCTCAACGGGCTAAAGATATCAAAATTGCTGAATCGGAAATGGTGCGCGACATGAAAGTGCAATTAAAGTAATTTCCCCACTCTTCACACCGAATCTAAACATTTCTTATGAACCGAACCTCCCTTCCATTTGCAGGAAAGCCCTGAATGACCAAAAGGAAATGAAGCTGCTGCTCGACATGTACAAAGGCGTGTCGAAGGAGCAGCGCGATAAAGTCCAACTGATGGCCACAGAGAAAAAGCTGCGTGCGGAAATCGACGATCTTCGGCAGCAGCTGAAGAAGATGCAGGAGAGTAAGCGCGAGGAACGAAAGAAGCTCGCGGACGAGGAGGCTCTGCGCAAAATCAAACAGTTGGAGGAGCAGAAGTACGAGCTGCAGAAGCAGGTGGCCAACCAGAAAAGCGCAGAAGGGACGTGGGCGGGTGCCCACTACGTTCGACCGTTTGTCGGGTCGCACGAGGAGGAGGCACTGCTGAACGAAATGGAAGTCACTGGCCAGGCGTTTGAGGATATGCAAGAACAAAACTCGCGGCTGATCCAGCAGCTTCGGGAGAAAGACGACGCCAACTTCAAGCTGATGTCGGAACGCATCAAGGCGAACCAGATGCACAAACTTCTGCGCGAAGAGAAACAAATCCTCGAAGATCAAATCGCGACGAGGGACACACAAATCGAAGCTATGCACATCGTGTTGCGGAAGCTCGAGGAGAAGGAGATCAACCTTCAAAACACGGTGGCAACGATTGAGAAGGAGCTCGTGCTGCGCCAACAGGCAATGGAAATGCACAAGCGAAAGGCCATCGAATCGGCACAATCGGCGGCCGATTTGAAGCTTCATCTCGAGAAATATCACGCGCAGATGAAGGAGGCGCAGCAAGTGGTCGCCGAGAAGACCAGCTCCCTGGAAGCGGAGGCATACAAGACGAAGCGGCTCCAGGAGGAGCTGGCGCAGTTCAAACGCAAGGCCGAGCGAATGAAGAAGATCGAGATGACGGGCACCACCATTGACGAGGTGATGATGGAGGAGATACGCGAATACAAGGAGACGCTCACGTGTCCGTCGTGCAAAGTCAAGCGCAAGGACGCTGTGCTGTCCAAGTGCTTCCACGTGTTCTGCTACGACTGCCTGCGCACACGCTACGAGACGCGACAACGCAAGTGCCCGAAATGCAATTGTGCGTTCGGCGCGAACGACTACCACAGATTGTATCTGTCCACGTAGACGCCTAAAGTGTAATGAAATCCGTGTTGCTTTCCAATTATTTTATAATCTACTTTAATGGTATTGTTACAAATGCATTCTGCAGTGAATTTTTAGAGAATATTTGTCCAATTCAACGGACGCTGTTGAAGGTCGGACGCAGATCATTCGAAGGAATATCTAGTTGTAGGATTTTACAGGGAGGACAACTGTTCTGTGACAGTGGCCTCCCAAGATCAATTCATTAGTTCTATTGTCGAGTTATTCGTGCAGCCGAAGAACTGTATTCTGGAAATATAAAGAGATCATAATATAGCGCCAGAAAGCGAGTTTCATTTGCCAAACGCAAAGCGGTTGACATGTTAAAATCAATTGAATCCTATAGCAACATGGAATCGACATGGCACGGTTCCAAGGAAACCACTTTGCTTCCAAGCGTAAATCGATCCAATACGAAGGAGCCCTGGAAACGGAATCGCAGAAATTCGTCGATTGAATTTCGAATGTGACAACTTCGCAGTTCAATCTCAATTTTGTGCGGTGCAGGTCGAATGAAAACGCTCTGAAGGAGTCGCCATGGATAGTGCAAAGCATCGTCTGTTGGGAGCCCGCCAGGCTGACGAGAATGGAGCCATCATTTCGCTTGGACCACATCATCATACGCCCCATAAATGGAACGCGGACCTGAAGTTTAAAACTAATCTGTCGGAGGCTCAGGAGAAACTCGGAGACCGTGTCCTAGCGTAATCAATCCGTTCCGTGTGCTAAGTGAGATCAATATGTTGTTTATTGCAGAGAATCGGCAATGTTGATCGACGACTGTCGATGCAAAAGCGAGAAAAACAAGCAGGAAGTTAATTTCAGGATCAAACAACGTGTCGAAGAGATCAAATTTCTTTCGACGAAATTAAGAAGCAAAAAAAGGTAGCATCTCTGAAAGTCCTTCGCTCCCGGATTGTGAACGCCATTGATTCGCTGAAGGAAGAAGCACTGCGAATTTGCAATCAGTGTATCATGTTTCGGAAGAATAGGCTAGGCATTGAGTTGGTGGACGATCAATTCGATAGAAGGCTTCGAAGTGAACTGAAAGTGATTCTAGGCTGCCATGTTTTAGTGGACAAAACTCTCCAGGAGACCTCGGAACAAATTTTCCGCTTGCGTTCAACAATCTATCTGTTGGATAGAGATGTGATCAACGAGGACATCTCGCTTCAAATCGATGAGTCGAACCTGCTGTTGAGGGACAATCAAATGGAAATGAGCGTATATCAAGGGAAAGTTCCACTGGATAGCTGGTAGGTATTCACATTCAGATTATTTAGTAGGAAGTAGTTTAGAGTTGGCGCTTCTCCTTTCAGCGTCACATCAATTCAAGAGTGGGAGTATTTCATAAACGAGAACATACAAAACACCGCCAAAGAACTTAACTCCGCCACACAGCTTCGTACCTACGTCGACATTCTTCTTCAGCAAGTCATCGAAGACTTGAAGGAGCAAACGCTTAAGACGAACGAATCGTTCCAGCGTCGCAACGACGAGCTGAAACATGCCAAGAATGTCCTTGAGTCGATTCACTATCAAACCGTGAATTAAAAACAATTGCCGGCAACTCCGTGACGACACAAAACAAAAACTCAACGACGGAAACAGTCATAATATGTTCTATTGTAGGTTTTCAGGCATTGCTAATATAATAGCTTCTTCAAATTAAATAAAATCCATTAAACGAACACCAACGATTCCAGACAGATTAATCGTCCAACAGTTCTCAACTCTTCTGATTAGAATTTGAATCGGAACCCACAGCATACTGACTGAGCTGAGCCAACGACAAATGCACTCACACCGTTGTTGGAACGTACGCATCGGTGGTGGGGTCCGCTCGTCCTTTGGTCATGAAGATCCTGCAGGGCAACGCAGACAGCAATTACGACGGCGTACGTCTGCGACAACCACAAAAGGGAATTAGAATTAGTCGTTCTTAAGTTGTGTCGATAATAAATGACTTTATTAAAACTAAATTTATAATCGAGGTTTCATAGCTGTTGCTTAAGGATCGCTTTACAGTTGCTAAGTGAAAGGTGTTGCCGTAACTAGGCAACAGCCACAGTGTTACCGTAACTGTGATTGGCGCCGAGTTCCCACACGTCGGCGCCGATTTTCCACACGCCCATGCTGCAAGCAGCGGCGCTGGAGCGCATGAAGCAGAGGAAACAAACGCTGCACCCTGTGCGAGCGACGAAGAAGACTTCGCCGGCTTCGGGACCGAGGAGGAAATGCAGACGGACACTTCGCCGGTTGTGGAGAAGCTCCCGGCTGGACCCTTGATGGTGGTGGTTCCGCCGGGACCTTCGCCGCTGGCGGTTGCGCTGCCGACTGCACCCGCTGCGGCGGAGGAGCTGCAGACGGAAACATCGCCGGTTGTGGAGGAGTTCCCGGCTGGACCCTTGATGGTGGTGGTTCCGCCGGGACCTTACGTGCCTGCTATGTAGGACGACTTGCGGTACCAAGAGCGCCTTAAATCGCCACACGCGTTCGGTGCACGGTAAGTGTCCATTAGCAGTGTCCATTTGGCTGGCAATTGATGAAGGTAATTGTTGCAGGCAGCACGAAATTCGGCTGCAGCGCGTGCCCCCGTGCTTTCAGCTACAAACGCTCGCTGGAGGAGCACCAGAGCCGAGTGCACGGAATGGCAATTGCGGCCAAATGCCCAGACTGCAGCAAACACTTCCCTACGCGAGCCGGGCTGCAGCAGCATATGAAGGCGCAGCATAGTGTATGTTACCGAAGCATGCACGAAAGAACATGTCACAATCGAAATTTTCTGAATTTCAGGTGTTCGAGGTAGTAGAGGCCAGTTCATAAAATACGCTAAGTAACGAAAATCAATTTGCGGTATTGGTCACATAAATTGGAAAGACGACAGAGGTTAAAGTGAATGGATTTAGTGTCTGAAATGTAAATACTGGATTTATGGCGGCCGTAACGATGCAAGTACAGATCTATTTTACAACTGCAGCCACTCAGAACAGGAAGGAGTCTTCGATGCCAGCGATAAAGACAAAAACTTTCTACCCAAGTGAATTTATTAATTAATGAAAAATGTGATTCAATCGAAATGTGATCTCAATCGTGACATAAACGTGGTTTAAAATTTAATTCTATGATTTTTGTTATTTTCGTCAATGTCTGTTTGTTTTATGTTGACTACTTTAATATCGAGGATAATTTGTTTGAAAAATCTGTAAGAACAAATGAATTTTGTTAAATCTGATTGTTTTTTTTTTCATTATTCAAGAAAATAAAGTTGGCCATGTGAAAACCATGAATTCATTTGTTACAAAAAATGTGATAATTGAAGAACCGCTCGACCGATTTTGTGCAAACTTCACATAAACCATCTACTAAATAGTGCGAACCCTAAACATGTACTTTTGATAGGTGAGCCCGTTCTTGAGTTATAAAATTACAACGAAAAGTGACATTAATATTTATACATACAGATTTAGAACTGTTTTTATATTTCAGCTAGCATTCTACATATTATATAATATCCAGCAATTTTCTACTGCCGGAATGGACTACGAACATGATGATGACCCTCGGTGCAGTGCCCTACTATTTGGCAAGCGGATGGAAGAACGCCCGCCTTCTTGACCATGTTTCGCGAGATGCTGCGTTTCTCGATCTTCGGCGAATCGAAGAAGGTTGCAATACCACGCTCCGGGTGTGCTTCGACGCGGCGTCTAACTCTATAACCATTTGGAGGGACGGGAAGGGACTGCCGGGTGGACTGCATCTGCCCACGGGAGATTTGGTGGCATCTGCAATGTCGGCCCCGATGAATGTACATTCCAGCCTAGCCCTTCCCACTGGAATCGGTTGTGTTCCCGCTTCTCGGTGGAAAGTGATCATCAGCAGGAAAATCACAGACATAGAACGGGCATTGAGCGAAAAAGTAGGATACTGGCGGTGTGTCAGATGCGGATAACGAATAGGTCACACCGACCAGGCATGGAGCATGGAGGCCACATGTGATTACTTACGTTCAGGATGCGTTGCGTGACGAACTCATTGAGCTGCAGAACGACATCGCGAACTTGAATCAAATGATTGCCGAAGCGAAAGCCTCGCAACGCTATTTACTTCACTGTCAAGTGATGCAGGAAGAGGAGATCAACAATAAGACCAACAGCCTGAAAATTGACGAGGTGGATTGTATGACTTTGCGGCAAGGATTGCTGTACAACTCATTTTAAATGGTCAAAATTGTAATAATGTACAACATGTTGAATATATAATCGGTAGACGATTTAAATACATGCTTGCTTCGGTTGTTTTCTTGTGAACCAAGAGAAATTAGTCATTCACCGACATCATTCAGAAGAGATAAGCGGGGTTAGAAGCAAAATTATATAACATCTTCAGCCAAAAGCTATAAAGATAACATAAGCAAAATACGGAAGGCGCTCGGTAATGTGAAATAATTAAAACCAAGCGAGTTCACATGTTGAAAAGTTGGTATTTGTGAAGTCACCAGTTTAGTCGAGCAATTAAAAATAATTTTATTCAATTGAAAACATAAATTTCTCAAGAACAAGAAGGATTCTGTGAATTTGGCTCATCCTAGAATCTAGTATTGCGTTAATCAATTAGGGGATTCAGGCAAGCGGAAAGTGGGAAAATACTTATAAGCTTCTGGAACGGACAAATAATTGGCAAAAAATGTGGAACGCTTCACGATTTTGCGTGTCATCCTTGCGCAGGGGCCATGCTAATCTTCTCTGTATCGTTCCAATTTTAGTATATGTTCTGCCGAAGCAAGAACAAGTGTTTGAAGAACTTGTTAGTATATCTACTAAATAACATGAATTCAACATCTGCGAATTAAATCGAATGAAAATGTTCCATACAGAAAATACACTAGATGCATGTCCACACTTTCCGATTGTCTT
This sequence comes from Oxycera nigricornis, assembly GCA_963942545.1. Taxonomy (NCBI): domain Eukaryota; kingdom Metazoa; phylum Arthropoda; class Insecta; order Diptera; family Stratiomyidae; genus Oxycera; species Oxycera nigricornis. The sequence goes on along the minus strand of OZ012663.1, from coordinate 5,770,930 downwards.
CGCTAGTTAGCGGAAGCACTTTGCAAATGCGGCTTTTCCGAGACACAAATAAATTCAAGTTCTGTCTATTTTATTCGATTTGCTCTTTTGTGGTGAAGAATTAATGATAACAAATTCAATCGATCGATATAGAAATAATCGGGCCCTCAAAATATCAGTTGAAAAACATAAATTTTCCGAAAAATAACGATTTTCTGAAAGACGTTTCGGGTAAAACCACATACTTTCCCCGGAAAGCGTCCTGGGTAAAACCGCTTTGTTCCTGGAAAGCGTTTCGGGGAGAACCGCATCATTACTGGAACGTGTCTCGGATTGAACCGCATCGGCCGTGGCAAGCGTCTCGGGTTGAATGTCATGTTGACATTTCACAGAATTAATAGGTTTTTTGCTAATTTTTACAATTAAAAATTAGCTCAAAAAAGGCAGGCATTTTTTAGATGATCAAATAATTATCTACAAAATGCCTGCCTTTTTATCTCTAACATCTTGCCCAAATTATTTTCTTTCTCAAAGCTCTTTTACTTTCATTAGAGATATTGATTTCGAAGATAGGAATTTCTCCATGAAACGGTTTTGTTTCATTAGAACGGCCGAGAAACTATTAAAGAGAATTTCGTTCGAAATATTTTATCCCAAAACAAGCTCCAAAATACGTGAATTGAAATTAATTTCCAACCTTTATTTTATTCCGTTTAGAAGTTCGTCAAATGAAATATTTACAGCTGATGTCTGAGAAAATTTCGATTTTGTAATTATGCTAGGGAATGCTTAAATTAATCAATTTCTGCACTTTTTTGTAAGCTGTAGTTGCCCATTTGCAAGATACCGATTCGCTCCTGCTTATCGGCATGTCGGATTGGCTTCTTACTATGCTTTAAACCGATGTACATCGCCTGGGAAGTACTAAGTAAATGAAATACATTGCACACGTATAGTGCAAGCAATGAGTGATGGAGTGAGAGATTTTTGGAGGAGGCGCAGGTGGTTTTAGTCGGTGAAAATCCGACATGCCAAGAAGCAGGAGCAAATCGGTATCTTTTACAATTTCCACCTCCCAACGACGAAAAAAATCTATTTCATCATTTTGTCAATTGTCAATTGTTGATGACGGTGGCTCGTGCTTTGAGCGAGCAAAAACGGCATTGATTTTCTCCAAACCCGGCCTAAGTGGTTTGAGGATAGGCTAAATGAATTGTTGGTTGTGAAAATGAGTGAAAAATGATAGAGCCACTTTCAGTTTCGGCAAAATTGTAAATTTTTTGAATTTTTCTGTTTTTTTTTAATTGGCTACCAAAAACGGAAGAACAAACGACGACGAGATGTAAAAAGAGTCAATTTGATGTTGCGTTAGATGCATTTGTGGAAATGTATATATATATATGTATTTTTTCCAACGTCGGGTGGTGGAAACATTCAAAATATACCGATTAGCTAATGCCTCTCAGCATGCTCGGTTTCTACCTGACTAAAACCACCTCCGTTTACCTCAATCACTCACTTCTTATTCATACTTCAGTTCATAGTACTTCCCAGACGATAAGAGTCGGTAAAAGAGATAGCACCAACCTACCTACGTTTTTTCATGGATTTGTGGAATTTTGGTATATTCACTTTCATATTTTATACTATATATTTTATTTATGTTTGGTTTAATATCATATTCAAAGTTGATTTCATGAAATTAGTACAAATTAACCGCCAAAAATTGTACTTGAGGAGAAGTACTAAGCAACAGTTTCTCGACGCTCCCTACATGAACAGAATTTTCAACTCAACCCTGACATGCCATCAGCCTGACGTTTGCCTCGTTGCAGTACAGTTCAATGAGGAAGGAACTAATGGAGAGGAAAATAAACAAATTTCTTGATATGAGTTTTTCGAAGCATCTACTGTCGGAATGCGTAATGACTATTTGAAAGGCGTACTTGGTCAAGAGTTGGGGGCATGCCTCTAGAAAGCGCTAAATTTGAAAACCAATTATGAATTCGGAGAGCTTTAGTTGAATAGGTCTCAAAAAAGCTGAAAATATGTAACAGTAACACAATCTTTTATCATATTCATATAGTTATTTATTTGTAAACACACACACACTTATATTATATATATGTATATATATATATCGGTTAGGTTACTGTTGAAAATTTTCAGCTTAGTATACATATATATATACACATATATATATAAACTTATATATATATATATATTTATATATATTTCACCTCCCTCATCCTTCTTGCAACCGGGCTTGGGACCGGCTTAGGCGGATTTAAGGTGCTGGTGCTGCTTGTCAAAATGTTTTTTATAATTAAGTTGTTTCTCACAATTGCAGTTGTTTAGGATAAATACATCAAATTCATTAGCACGTTTAATGATCAAGTACGAATAACGAAAATTGTATGAATTGAACCCACTCAAATTTATCTTCTGAACCGCTACTGAGTGGCACAATGTCTAAGAGGTGAAAAATGACATTCATAAACAAAACAATAAACAACATTTTTCTGCGCGATTTTCTTTGAAATTATTACATATATTCGTCGCGAGAACTATTAAGAGGACACTTTTCTCAAGAAATGTTTAATTACCGGTGAAATGAAATGCCGACAGGACGTGCATACGGCCGATTTCGACAACACCTTACAATGCACTTCATTTTAGTGTTTTTTCGCTTTTGTCACTGATAACTCAAACTCACAACACGTCTATTGATAAAAGATAACACTATACAAGTTTTTAGTCACTTCTCAAACTCGACACATTTGCAAATCACCATAAATTATCAATCGCGCACGAACTTTCAAACAATTTCGGCCCTTGTCGTAAACGAATTTGACATTCATAAACAAAACATATGTTTTCACAAAAAGAAGAAGAGTAAAATAGTCGTCTCTCTCGTACGTTAGCTGAGACAGCCTTGTCACCGTTCCTATTAGTTCCCTGTTCAATGGTACAGTTAACACCGAGAAGTCGTCGCAGTAGTTGAGCTTTAATCGAACGCCAGTTCCGTGCATTTTCTAAACGTCGCAACGAGTCCGCCTGAGAATTATATTTGATCGTGAAATGTGCGCGACTGGTTCGAGCCGAGCATTTTTCGTTGATCGCACGCGTGGCGAGGAGCAGACTCCGAGTCGTAATCTTGGGCGCCGCAGTCGCAAGAATTTCGAAGTTATTGGCCAGGAGACGAGGAGCAAGTAGTCCCGTCGCTGCGAACAAAAATAAAACATTGGAGCGCGAGGAGTCCGCAGACGCTCAATAAATTCGTGCGAGCTCGCGTCCGGACTGCGAACGGACGTGGTGTGCCTGGTTTGGTTTCGTTGCGCGAAAAAGGCGAAGGAGACTGCAAGGTGCCAAGGCTGAGGAGTCGAGTCGCGAACGCTCACAATCGCCTGCGTTTCACGTTCTGCTTAGGGAGTCGGGATTGGAAGGAACTCGCTTCCGTGCGGTGCAGGCTTGAATGAAATTCCGCAGCTTCAGATCGGCAGTGACCGTGGCGGGCCAGTGTCATTGAACGGAGCAGAGCGAAAACGATAGAGCACGCGGTGTTGGGCGACTGATCCCTAGCGAAGTCGTTGATCGGCGCCCCTGGCAGGGCTCGTGTGCAACGTGCGAAAGCGCCAGGAGTGGAGTGGAGTTGTAGATTTGCCTGGCAGCAAAGACGGTGCGATCGCAGCGTGAGACAGAAGCACTTGCAGTGAAGGTGCGCGGAAAACGGACGAACGCCTTGCGAAAAGGCCAAAACGGAAGGCGGCAACGCAAGTGAGCAATCCTCGAAAGTCCGCTTCGAGTAAAGTGAAGAGGTCGAGCAATGTGCAGTGGTGTTGGTGGCGAGGCTGTACCGTAACGTAATTTCGCGTGAACGAAGAGCGTGTAAACGCGGAAGAGGTTAAAAGCGCAGACGGGTACGACGAAACAGCGCAGCCGACGAGGCGCGCGTTAGAGCGAGACGCCGCGAAAACATAGCGTATGCACTAGCTGCGATAGGGCTGGAGTGTTGGTGGAGTAATTTGCGTGGATAGTGTTTTTGGCTTTCCTCTTTGGAGCCGATCCGCGAATCGTGTGTCGTATCACACCGTCGGCGTGTCTCGTTTGGATGTTCGCTGAGGCCGCGTAGTTTGCGAGCGCCTGTCGTTCGTAGTTTTTGCAGCAGCGGCGGAAGCGTAGTGGCCGTGCGCGGCGCTTTTTGTTATTTGTCGGTCGTGTGTTGTGTTCGCCCATTCATAGAATCGCTCGCTCGTTCCCGAAAATGGCTGACGTATTCGAGATAGAGCTGCACGAGGACGATACCCACCAGCAAGACTCCGACGACGACATCATCGAGGTGGACGATGTAAGTACGCATGGAGTGCAGTTGCACGTAGAAATGGGGGTTGCGAAAATGTGGCCAGTTGGGAAAATCTGGAAAAAGGTTGTTTTGGTGCAGGGGCTGCTAGTGTTTTGTTTTGGTCACTTCCTGCCATTATCGGCGTTTCCGCCTCGCACGAGTATTTTGACAGTCGCCATTGCTTTCTTGGCGATTGCTCTGCCATGCTCGCTGCTCGTTCCTTGCCCGCCGTCGTTTGTTCTGTTGAAAGGTGGCAGTGTGCGTATGCGGTGGAGATGTGTGCGGAATACGCAATCGTATTTTGGGAGTTGGCGAAAAATGTCAAAATGTCGGAAATTCCGCTTCACGTTGCATGCGATGCGATTCGCGCTGATTTTCTGCTCAAATTGACTTTCGCAAATGCCTGGGCCAGCGAAAACTGCAAGTAAGAAGACACCCCTGTGCCAGCCGCTCTGGTCTAATGTGATCAACCGACTCGTGTCGTGCCAGCGAGTAGCCATGACGACACTGCAGCGTTTGGCGATTGCAGCACCCAAGTTTTTGGCGCCACTGCAAAAATAGAATCTACTTTCGTGTCTTATCGTCTCCAAGAACTCGCAACACGGGAATGGGTGACAAGCAGGGCCTATTAATAGCCGGCAATTGCTCGATAAATTGACACCGGCAACGGAATCTGGGTTTGAAAAGATTAAAAATTGCCGGCACAGTGTGATTCGAATCACTTGGTGAGTTACGCAACAAATTGTCATGTTTTCATACTATTTGAAGGGAAACCTCAGAAAATTTGTCAAACTTTTCTTCAAGACTGTTTTGATGGTGGAAAGTCTTCACATTGTTACGTTCATATTTCCAAACACAGAAAATCACTTCTTACATATATAGAATCAAAGCCCGTCGCGGAACAACTCCCTGCCTCGCCTTACGTACGATCAAGGACTAATCTGCCACCTCTATATCGGGAAACCGTCCGGAGACTAGCCGTTACATATACTCGCACACATCACCACTCACAACATACCATTTACCCACGTGCATTTTGTTATCAGTAGTCTCTTGCTAAGTGTTAATTGCTACGTACTTTTCCACTGTTACACAATTGGTAAACACATGCGTTTTTTTGGCTAGTCCCGACGAGTTATCCTTTCTCTTTATCGCTATTTACCCATGTCGGTACCGATGCAAGGAGAAATCCCAGGTTTGATTCTAAGAACAAGAGATAGTCCAATCATCAAGCAAGGATTTCGCTTGGGTCACAACAACATGTTTGATTCCATGATAGTTCGGCTCAGGCAAAACACACGAACGCGCAAATTTAAAGAAATAAGTTAGGGATCATGATTAAGCATTGTAATCATAGTGCTTAATTCGGTCGATAGCTTAAACCACGGAAAAAGTCCGTAAACATGTACACAAAAAGAAAGGATGCCGATGCAGGCAGTCCAAGTTCTCTTGTACGAATTTCAATTTATTTATTCACCCTCGCTTCTTTTATACAAAAATCTGAGCCTAATTCGTATTTGCAAATCATTTACTTACAACTATTTTCTCACGGTACCGTTGCGTATGGTTGCACTAAATCTATAATTTATTTTTATTCTTTAATGCTAACACATGTGGTTGCAATAATTTGCCGTACCTCAAACCATAACACATCTCAAGGATTCAAACGCCTTGCAAGTAGTCATCAAAAGAGCGCCGTGTCCATTTGACACTCCTCAACCACATTTGGGTGGGCATAGCTCTGTATGTAATTCATACTAATTGACCCTTGTAATTTATGTGTTTGTGTTGTTCGTGGGTACATTCTGGGCATGCGTGGCATAATTTAAATGAGTGCAGATGAACATGTGGTGCCACTGCAATCCATTGTTTCCGTATAAGTATCGTTCATGCGTCATTCGGGTGCTCAATGAAAACTTTCTTCATTAAATTCCCCTTAGCACTTCACAATAAGCCACGCAATTAAAACAAGCACCGGTGAATCCCACCAGCATCGCAAATAAGCGTGTTTTGTAATCAAAAGGTCAGAGCGCTCATGTTCAAGGCTGTCGCATTTCTTTACATTCGTGATAACCGCCAATCTCGCATGCTCACCAATACTAGTTGCACGGAACTGATCCAGCATCGCCAACTCTCAGCTGATAGGCAATTGATGTCTTCTGTCGGAAGCGGTGGCTGTCCATCAGGTGAAAGTTCAACTCTGCCGAATGGCTTTCACACTAGCTACCATTCATTCAGGCTCAACTTGTTCATGCCTAGTCGAGTTTTCATAGCTACGCACAGCATAATGCCCAGCAACGCAACGGACACATGTTAACTCGAAATTTAGCCAAAATATTCAAAAATGCGACCCACATGAGTGAAGTAAATAGCTCCGAAAGATTTCACCAAACTTTTAATTTATATTCCTCTGTATAATCAATTCTCTCTTTCTCTCTTCGTTCCTTGGCCATTCATCCGAAAAAGTGATTCGTGATTAAAATGTTTTCGATGTTCACTTTCGCTTTCTTAATATATATCAGATATCTCCTTCGCTCGATGGCGTTTGAAATGTTGCCGTGGAAGCTTGCAAATTGTTCTCCGTGTACTTGACTGCATCGAATCTCGAATGGCGATTGTTGTTCGATCAAATTGGAAAAAAAAACAAAATTATGTTGCATTGAGTCGCTTGAGAAACTCGATGAGAGTGCAGGAATGCAAAGACAACCTTTCTAGAAACCATTAGGAAAGATTAGATAAATTGCAAAACATAGACGTTGATCGTGTGGGCGTTAGTGTATGCCTTTTAAGTTTCCATTGAGGGATATTCAGACCATCAATTATTTGGCGGAATCAACGATAGTTGATTCGGTATCGAGAGATACATAACTATTAGTCTAGTCCAAAGAAACATTCAGCCTCGAAAAAGTTTATGTAGAGCTGAAAATTCGCACAGACCCTTAACCCCAAAACGGCTAATGTAGTCTTTTCGACTAACATTGTGGACTTTTTTTTGCTGTAGCCTTCTTAGTAGTAGCGGTAGCGCTTTGATACTTTGTGCCAACTCATTCGTTAATGTGCAGTTTCAAGGATCGTTTGCGTCGTATTTTTTTCCCAACATTTAAGCTTATTAAGCCTGCTTTACTCGATCTCACAAAAAAGCAAGAAGCAACCCTTTTTGTAACTTTTAATAAAAATATTGAATTCAAATAGGTTTTTTTTTATTTTATAACGTAAAATAAGAATCATAGTTCCTAAAAATGTGCAAATGATCTGATTTTGAGGCAAAAATCTCAGTTTTTAAAAGTTTTTACTTATGTTAGTCGAATTGACTAATCTTATAGCCTCTACGCTGAAAAAATATGATTAGCCCTCCAGGATTAAAACATAATTTCCCACTGATCCTTATGACGTTTTTATTCAACGAATAAATTACCAAAACGGCTACTTATAAATATCTTCCAACAACGCGTCATCCCACACAAACAACTAGAAAATTGTGAACTGCACGGTTTTCAAATAAAATGGTGTGAATATTTTATTTGCTATGCTTCGATCGATGTTTAAGGGTTTGTGCCAATGTTCAGCAATAGTGCTGAACTCGCATAGGCGAGTTTTTTCTAAGCTTGAACTTTTTTACATTTATGTTGACTGGACTATTTCCATTCAATTTTGAAGACAACTTTTCGACTGATTTTCCGGGATGGAATATATTCTAAATGTTCACCTAGAATAATATATATTATTTTGCCAAGTTTCCCTGAAATCCGTTTTGTAGCTTTCGTGTGATGCGTGCATAGACAGCCAGGTGAAAAGTCCAAATATTGTCTCAAATAAATTTTTTCCTTCATTTAATTCATTTATTAGAGTACAGATAACGTTGTTTATTATAGTAGATAGGTATACCGTTAATAAGAAATTGATTGTGTCAGTAGTGACGTAGCTAACAAAAGCGATTTTCAGGTATTAAAACCTGAATTACTTGCCCTGAAAAGTTGGGCTAGAGCCGCCGCTAAATGCAACTATCCACAAAAACGCGTTGGAGTTGACAAAACTGAAGGATATGATTTACAATTTTGGCCCAATTTTGGGGACCATTTATCCTATTCATAAAATTTTATTCAACTTTCATTCCAAATCTAAACAAATTTGTGGCTCGCAAACTTTTCAAAATCAAGGAAGTGTTGAAAGTAGCTCGCTAATTGACACCTTTCAAAATTCAAGTTCATATATAGAATCTATCCTTTGAAAAGTTTGAATTTTGAAAACAGCTGTAAATTTAAGAGTACGTGAAAATACATTAATGCATATTCAAACTTTTGGTAAAGGTTAAGATTATGACCCTCACACCCGAAGGGAGTGGGAGTATGGGGATCGAAAGAGGGGTTTCCCCTACAACTATGACATAGAAAGTTCGCTGCAGTCACGGCCCCACAAGAAGTTATGGGGATTACCACACTAAAAATGGTCATATTGCCTATTTCCAAAAATCGTGTGAAACCGTAAAATTGATGTAGGAAGTGATTTTTAGACTTGTTTAGAAGTCCAGGTGGGCGAAGGGAGAGGTGCAAAACGTGTGTCCAAAGTGTTACCCCTATTTATATTACATTTATGGTAAAAATTACATTCATCAAATTTTTTATATTTTTTTACAATTTTTTCTTATTTTCATTAATTTTTTCCATTTATTTATATTTCACAAAAAAAAATTAATATTTTTTTTTATTAATATTTTCGACTTACAAGTAGACTTATCAAGTATAAAAATCACTTTTCAAATCAATTTTCCGGTTTCATATGATCTCGCAAAATAGCCATATTTTTAGTGAGGTAAACCCCCATAACTTCTTATGCCATAGTTGTAGGGGAACCTCCCTCTTTCGATCCCCCAGCCATAATCTTAACCTTTACCAACCATTTGATACTCAAAATCAGTTGTTCGAATCCTTTTTTTGCTAGGCTGCTGTTAGTTTTGGGCTTTTTCAAGATGTTGTGGAATTAAAAGCAAACCATAGCAAAGCTACTAGTTGAATGTGATCAGCTACAAACAGATTTTACATAAGTCAATAAAACCGGCAAAAATGTGAAAAATGTAATAGGGAAAGCCGTCAACGCTACTCCATCCAAGCACACGTTAACTTTATCTAAACGAGTCCAGCTTATGAACTGGATTTAATGAAGATCATTCGCGATCGTGCTCTGGTATGTTGCAAGTTCAGCATTGTTATGTGCATTACACCACACGTCTACCACTTGAAATGCGGTCAAAATCAAAATATTTCGAAATGCCACAAGAAACTCGGAAATAATTACTTGGTAGCCAAAAGTGTGTCAAATCGTAACAGCTCTCCGCGTCCAAGCCGGAACTGGGAAAACCAAGCGTCCCTAACCTCGGCGCAGCGCAGCACTTCACAAGACAAGAAATTTCGCCAATCTCTTTCTCACGATTTTTACCCAGCTGACGTGCGGCACCGGCATTTTAACCGCATTCCTGGCCCGTTTATATAACCAGCTCTATTTGCCGAGTGGTTCCGTTGCGCTCGTGTTTAACGTGGTTTGGTTGTTCCTCCTTTCATTTCAAGACTTGGCCTGGCTTAACTTCTTTGAAAAGCATCGGCAACCGTGTGCCGCTGATGTAACTAACATTGCGGTACCGTCGTCGGCGGTTACAACTTTCGGCTGAGACGATCATCTGTTGTGGATGCGGCCAAGACGCTCTGCTTACCATTTTCCGGCTAAGTTGCACTCACTGTTCACGTTTGGAGTTGGCCGTAAACATTTCACTTTCTTTCTATTCGAATCCAGCCCCCAACTGCTGCCGTCATCATATTTGCTTTTTTCCGAACCGACTTGGATTCGAGGTCTTGAATTTTGTTTTGGTCTGCGTTTGAGCTTGGCATTGCATTGTCTGCGAAAATGCGCGACAACATTGCCATTGTTCCGTGGAAAGCTACCAACGTTGACGGAAGTGATGCAATCCTCATTATCTTTCAGCGAGTTGGATTTGCATCTGCAGTGCAAACCGGATTTGGAGAATCAGCCAGGTGGATGGTTTACGGAAAGCTTTACTCGGAAGCTACTATCATAGATTCTATCTAGATCCTCGCCCTGGAGACGGTCGAACTATGTGTAATATGAATAACCGATCATTTGAAAGGAACATCTACGAAGAATTTGAAGCTGTGTTTCCATGAATTTCAAGAGACACCTTCCAGCACGATGTTTATTACGTATTTCTACTACTTCATTTGCAATCACAAATGGGCCACCACTAGGCTCCTTGGGCTCCGTCTATAATTTGGAATGTTGAAAATAGCCTTGAGTGATAGTCTAGAGTCGGAACTTGTCTTTCCGGTTTGATAGGATTCAATGGGGAACGTATAATGAGGCGAGAACTATTTTCCAGTAGTTATGGAATAATTTATCGAAACGAAAACGATACCAGCTGCAAATGAGATTGATTGGCTGCGACTAATAAAAAATATAAATATAGTGCATTGCAACGACTACATTAGTCTACACGTTGAAGACAGAGAAACAGTTCTAATGTATGAAAGATTTTAGAGCTAAGCTGAATTCACGTATAAATTTTTTTTTGGATATGGGTCACACCCAAAAACTCGCAAAAAATGCTTTTAATAACTTTTGAATTTTTTTGAGTATTTTATTATATTTTGAAATTGTTTTTGGCGACTTGCATGCGATAAATCTTTTGGGGAAGTGAACCTAATTTCCAATCCTTGATTTGATATTGCCGAATTTATTAAGTCGCATTTAACTAGACCTCGGTCCATTTTTAGATGAGTTATAATTGCTGGCCCAATAATCATGATAAATCGATGAAGTTGCTAAATCTATAAATGTTTTATAATATGTTAGCTTTTTTCGTTAAAATAAATGCTGAATAATTAACATTTGATTTTTTTGAATAATTGAATTAATACTTTTAATTATTATATGCTCTATACACTTATAACAAAAATGACTGCTTTTCGAGTAAAATCAACTGTTCTTAAAAATATATTCCTTACAATTATTATTATTATTTTTAAAAGAAATATGACTGAGAAATCAATTAAAATGTGATACTTTTTTAAGGTCCACTTTATAAAATTCAAACAATTGATATTTTTTTATTGCATTTTTCGACTTGCTAGAACTTCGAAAAAACCTCCAGAAATATTTTTTCGAAATATCTAAATTTAATATATAAAAAGCGACTTTGAGTATGTGCGCACTTTCGGCTCTTTGCAGGTTTTCGATCAGCTGTCGGGCGCGTAGCGTCTCTTTCATTTCCCCTTCTCAAAAATATCGCTTTCTCCTATATATATATTATATATGTAACTTTATTGCATGTGCTCAGTGCTTATTTAGACTTCTACATATCAGTGGCGTGTTCTTGAAAAATGTCTAATTTTTCACAAAATGTTTATCAGCGAAAAAGAACAAAAACTATAAACACGTTTTTTTAAACATGACAGAGAGATAATCTCCGGATCTACTGAACTGATTATCAAAAACTTTGATGCATTTTATTTGTTAGAGAATATTACACTGTACTCTATATGAGCAAAAATTCGAAGAAAAAATTTTGGCGTTAAAAAACTATGAAAAAAAAGTTGTTTTTCGAAAAAAAAAATCACAAGTCCGCCATATTTTTTTAAACTGATTTTTTAAAAACGGTGGTGAATTACGGTGTGAGAGACCTTGCTTTTTAAGGTACCGTTACACTTTTTTGTTTCAGATCTACCAATCCATAGATTATCTCTCTGTCGTGGAGTAACAATTTTTTCTGAGCTTAATTTCAGCGCCCTCTATAAAAGAAAATAATAAACAAAAAATAAAAATTATATTATTTTTAGATTATTCAAATACGAAATAATACGATAAAAAAGATTCGTGCCATGATATAATAAAGTTTCTGAGAAACCAATTTTCGAAAAATGGTCTTTTTCGCCTTCTAAAGTGGACTGGTACCTCAATTGTGTATTAAAATTTTCAAACGCTTGTCATCCCAAATTTTTTGACATAAAATGACAAAAAATAGTATCTTTTGGGTTCAAAAATGGTTATTCCGAAATTATTTGAAATTTTTTAGTCTAAAATGTTTTTACTTTCAAAATTTTCATGTTATATAGTACTTTTTGGCTCCGTACAGTTACTATCGAAAGTCTTTCTTCAGAAATTGTTTCGGTCTTCAAATTTGCATACTGTTTGGACATGCCAAAGTATCTTTATTTCACGATATGCATTCGATAATGTTGATTATGTTGAAGAACATGAGCAATTTAATGAAATTAAAGTGGAATACTATTTGGAGCTTAGAGCTATATAGAAGGGTTAAATTAGCTTCCATATCATGCTGAAGGGAACCCACAAAGAGAAGCAATCGGAATTGGCGTCTGCCGACTGCAAACTTTCTCATTTTTTTTCAAAAGAATCCAAGTACTTGACCAACAACATTCCCACTGAATCTATTTCAATTTTATTTATGCAATATGCAAGTGACCAACCTTGAGCTAATGGAACCCGTTTTCTATTTTCCAATTTCTTCATCTTCATCTGTGTTGACTTACGCTCAGTTGGTAGCTGGTATATAATGCCACAGTTTTTAAATAGTTTTATAAACCTGTTAATTTGTCGATATCAAAATGAGGTGATTTAGATTGGAATGCTATTTCAATTGATAATGTGAAAAAGTGAAAGGTCATAGCGATGTTGATGTAAGATGTTGTCGTTGTTTCTAAACAATATTTAAAATGGAATTAGGGAAGAATGGGTCGAATGTTTGTTGCAAATCCTTGTCGATATTATCATCAGTTATACAATTGTTGTTCATGTTGAATCTGCCATATCAATTTTATCATAAAATGAAAGGCAAACATTCACGTCCCACACACATTTATGTACATATGTACGTAAAAGTGGATAACACTGTGCTCCGTAAATTATCTAATGTGCTGATAATAATTAATGGAAGTATTTGAGGTGTATTCACGCCCATCATATGAACAACTTTGATATGAATAGTTCTTGTTAATGATGTGGTGTTGTCGACAGTATCGAATTAATTGTAGTAATGAATGAGCTTTGCACATGTTCTGTTGAGAATAAAAACGGATTTAGGACTTTACTGAATTGAAATACTGAAATTCATGGAGCGGAACCCTTGACGAAAAAACATCTACGAAGAAATTCTAAACATTTACATATGAAAATGTTTGAAGGTTGCTTCAGTGCAGACATTTTGATGTTTTGGGTGAAGATTGTTCCATCCATCAAATTAATATGAAAATATTAATTTGATGGATGCTATATCGATGGGATGCTTCTTGTTACTGCGACCATGCTACAATACAAAGCCACCACCAATATGGTTGTGTCTAGGCGAAACAAAATGTATTCCTGCATCGCACTCCGTAAAAATGGACTCTGAATCCAAACACCAACTGAGCTGTTATCATGTCTTCCAAACAAATCCGAGGCGCAACCACCAGATTGGTGAGAACTTCTGTTGCATAATGCCCGTTCCGTAATCGTCGGAAGAATCCAAGCTTTTGTTGCAAGAGTCACATCACAAGCCCGAGAGGCCAGACCGTGACATATCCATTATGATATGATGTGTACCTGTGCACTACGTCCGCAGTTAGACGCTTTTGCTAGCCTACGATAATTTTCGTATTGTAGGTCATTCAATTCTGTTTCTGTTGCTGTTGCATTAGTATGGCGTTCCACTTTTGCTGCCATAGACACGAGAATTATTTAGGGCACACCTACATCGAATCGTACACCAGCAAAATGCAAAAGCCAAAGCGAGGAGCCCACGAATTGAAGCTTTTGGATCCTATGCGCTGCGTCCGTTCACAGTGCTGCGCCGTGCTGTTGTGTTGTGTCTTGTGGGGGCGGCGGAGAGCCAGCCGTGAGCAGAAATGAAGTAGAAAGAAAGGCGCAAGAATACATTCCAAGATCTGTCGTTACACACATTCAGGTTGCCTATGATCTATGACATAATAAGACGAATCGGGGGGCAAATGTTTTGACTAGACTGCAAGCTGAAATGATGGCTTGCCGGCACTTTAAAGGCTCGAATAATGCGCCCCGGTATTTTGAAATGTGGTGTTATGCTTTCGCGAAACCAACATTGACGAAACTAGTCTAGAAAGAACCTCTAAATTGAAATAAGTCGTTTCTACTATTTATTAGACTATAGCATCACATTAGATTTCCAAGAAGCATCTTGCATACTTAAACAATCAGGCTGAATTATAGCCCTTGAATGACTCACATTGAAAGGTATTGGCGGCAACCAACAATCTTCTAAGAGATTCCGCTGTTTGTTCATCGCGAAGCTCCGAAGCACATACTAAACTGCAAATTTGAGACTTTATTCGATTTAGTTTTAATAAGCAGCAAAAGTGTCTCCTTGTGTTTATATCTTCTATCACTCAAAACAAATTTAGCAATTGGAAATAATATTTGCATGAATGTTGTTTGTTGTACATCCATTTAAGATATGATTTATTCGTCAGACCCCCATGCAATTAGCGTCTTTAACTGACTTTTTTCCATATTTCAATAACATTTACACCTGACGAGTTTCATGCAAATCAAATTTCATTTGACAAATCTGAGCAACTTTTGAGTCAACACTAAATTTTGTTCCTGCTTCGGAACAAATTTATTCTGATGCAGCAATTTTTCGTTAAGGGTAAAATGTAAAGGTTGTTATGCGAAGTTACGGTTGTTTCGAAGTCGCATTTCTACGTATCTAAATGTCATCAAAGTTGAAATACGCATTGTAAATGCGATAAATGTTATATAGCTTATAAATTCTGTTTCCATTTCAATCTACATTTCATGAATTTATTATTTGATTAATTGCTTTCATTTATCTGGGTTGTCATTTTTAACAAGACTGTAATTCTTACTGTTAACGTATACGATACATCGTGTACAAGTGGTTACAACATCTCGTACAACGTAGTGTTCATGCTCTGTGAGCATAGGAAAATTGCTCTAATGCTGACCTACTAAAAACTGCATGCCTATGTTTCACTATCATTGCATGGCACTTCTCAATCCGTTGGGCAAGCTAGCTTGAAGCGAGCAGCTGTTGCAAGTATGCACAGCCAGTTAAGATAGTGCGCACTAGTGCAGTTTAATGCCTAAATAGTAATTTTGATAGATGCTGCTCAATGTGAATATGTGTATGCGAAATATTACTGGCGAAGTATGAATGATGTCAAGGTCAGGTCAGATGTAATAGCATTAAGAAATCCCTGCGGAATTTTTGGCTGTCGGTATTTTGTTTCTTGAGAAATGTTACGATGGATAAGCGGTTCGTCACAGGTTTAAGGAGATGAATGTACGTGAACGAAATAAATTCAATTAGTAGACTTCGTGTTTTGTACATAATCCACGCTGTTGCTAGCTTCTTAGCGAAAAACTTGACGGAATAGGAATTGGTTCAAGGCAATACAAGACATATTCAGACAACAAATGAGAAGCTTGATTGAAACGAGATTCTTCATCTTTAAAGATTTTTGAATGATTGAGTGCTTTTCATAAAAAATAAGCATGTATGCCCCATTAAATGGTTGGTGAAAGCGCTCAGCATTTGTAGATTAAAATTGGATTTGTCAACCCACCTTCTGGTCTAGAAAACTTAACCGACAGCCGAAGAATCGTAGTAAGTGAAGAAGAAATCAATTTGTCATGCAGATGAAATACGATCGCGATTCTGTGTTCAAGACTTCATCAAAAAAAAAAAATCGGCCAATTCGGTTATCTTGGCCCGATTTGTTGGTGGCTATTGCGGACAGACATGTATGTATGTGCTCGGCATGTGCTTTTGCAATTACGGTTTGCAGGACGACAAATCACTGTCATTTCTGTGTAATGTTTAGTAATAGTTTCTTTATTCTACGTTGTCCTATATAACGGTTTGATTGGTCTTTTTTTAAATTTACCAAAAACATTTACAAAAAAATTTCAACCATTTTTTTTCAACAGAAAGAAAAAAGATATCATTTTGAAATTTTGTACATATGTATGTTATTTCGTAGTTTGGGTGTACAAAAATATTTTTTTTAGATTTTTTTATTGTTTGTTTTACCCA
Organism: Oxycera nigricornis; assembly: GCA_963942545.1. Taxonomy (NCBI): domain Eukaryota; kingdom Metazoa; phylum Arthropoda; class Insecta; order Diptera; family Stratiomyidae; genus Oxycera; species Oxycera nigricornis. Next base: position 5,754,512 of record OZ012663.1, on the reverse strand, counting down.
TAACATTTTTTTTAAAAAAACATCAAAAATAACGACGTGATTTCAGGTGACTAAATCATCTAAAAAAACAAAACGTTAAAGTCACCTTTGTTTAAGTACCTAAAATAAAAAAATGGCGGCCATTTTTTTTTAAAAAAAACATTCTTTTATGGATGGAAAATTAAGTGAAAATCGGAAAATTTGATACCGATCATAATGATTCCGCTACCGGCTATAGCCATATAAATCAGAGCGATCGGTTGAGGATTTTTTTAAATCGTGTCCGCCAGCTGAAAAACACAAATTCGAGAAAATCATATTTTCTTTTTTGACGATTTGTGTTTGAAAAAATGCTATATACCTCTACTCTGCTATGCCTGGGTATTACAAAATTCCATCCTCTTTTTCATACAGCTCCTGACCCGTTAATTAAGCATCTTTGCGAGCTGTTCTGATTTTTTGAATAATTGAAACCTAAAAGTCCTCTTAAAAATAATTAATTTTTTTTTCAATTTAATGGTATTTGAAATATAGTAAGCTAACATCTTTTAAATAATAGGTACAACTGACACTGCACTTCTTACAAAATGATTTCCGCTTACGAAGACTTGTGAAATTATCCCGAATTATTGTGCTCGAATAAGATTCAGAACTTCCTGTAATCCAATCCACTTACTTTTTCGTCAACAGCAAAATTCACAAGAAATCATAATCTTTCAACGTTGGACATGATTTGTAACATCGAATCTCGATAAAATCGTATTCGTTTCAAATACAAAACACCACATCGAATTGATTATATTCTTTTTGTGCGATAAGCAAGAGCATTTTTTTGTTATCAAATAAAAGTCGAAGTGGCAAAATTTCTTAAACAATACAAATATTTTTTGAAATCTTATCAACATTCTTTCGTTGCGATAAGAAAATTTTATCAGATAATATAAAAATAGTACAATACAGTGAAGTGGAATGAATATGCCTTAAGTGTACATGATTGAAACAATTGACGGTTTTTGACTTTTTTCGATAGTTATTTATGATCTGATTATAGTGTATTTGTGATTATATTTTTTTGTTACTCAATCGTTTTGTTGGCTTTTGAAGATTGACTCACAAGGAGAATCTCAGGTTGTGGCATCTCAGATTTGGACGAAATTCGGCACATAAGTAGAAGACGTCAAGGATATTCGATCCGCACACGAAGGAGCCGCAGGTTTGATTCTAGGAACACGGAATGATCCTACCGTCAACTATGGCTTTGCTCCGATTACAACAGTTTTTAATAATCCAACCGTTCAGCAATGAAATTTTAGTATAATTTACATATCTAAGTGAACGAACAATTTGCTGGTTTCTAAAGATAAATGTATTTGTAGTTGAACATTGCCGATTTACCTTAAACTAATTACATCCACAAATATTCAAAAGAAAAATACTCACCGGTAATCGAACACATGCCGAAAATTATTCGAAAATAAAAACAAAACTCCGATCGGGGATCGAACACACGACCCCTTGATCGCGAACTAGTGGCGCTGCTACCTACACTGCACCGCTTCTGTCAGATGTAAAACCATCAGATAGCGCGTCTATTTTAAAACTACAATGTCCACTCCGACCTCGAACGGTTGAAAAATATCTTGACCTCAATGTGTAGTAGGGATAGGTACTTTAGTTGTGAAAAATGCGATAAATAGTTTTTTCTGCGTAGCTTTACTGCGGCTAATTTATTTAAATATATCTAAAAATGCTACATGTGATTGATTGACTCTCTACATTCTCTGATCTCGATACCTCGTGGAAAAATATTCTTTCTGTAGATCAATCCCAAACATATTTATGTGTTTCATCTTGAGGTTTGTTGATGTTGATTGCAAATAAAATTGAAGTCTCCTAAATTGGTAGGTTGTGCGAGATCAAGGGAATATGAAGAATATGCGCCATTTGACCAGTTTTTAATATTGCGAGGAGAACCTAGAATGAAACATTTCCGGAGTGCTTTAACTTGTACTCGCGTCACATTGCACAAATTAGAAGGATATGAAGTTCATTTATGAACTAAAAATATTGGCGATGTTTTCAAACTATTTCCGTCGTGACATCGATGTGAGACGTTAAATGCACCCTTTTGGATTGGCCTGAAGTATTTCGTTTCACGTATTAACAGGACGGTGAAACTACCTTGCCTGCTTTGTTCCAATTGGAGAGTGTTCATGCTCAACTTCAAGTAAATCGACTGAAAAGAAAAAAAAATTTCGCACACAAACTTGCATCCACACTTATCCTCGTAGAGGACGAATTTTCAAAAATTCTTATAGAATGAACCTTCTGTCCAAATTTCGTGTTTCTCACTCCAGTAGTTAAAGCTCTGCGTTGAAGAGTAAGTCAATCATCCAAACATGACTTCTATCTTTATTATAAAATTATAGATACACAGGTATGAAGATTCACAAAATGTCTGCATACTTTTGAAGTTACTCAGCCTTACTCTTTCATCGAAATTGGTTGTATTTCATGTATTGAAATCCAGTCGAAAAAAGAACACTAAACCTTTCAAAAACTACTTCAAACATTTTTTTTGCGGCTTATCATCTAAATATTGCTTTGAAAAACAATTTCAGAGAAAATCTCCCTGTCTCTTAAAACGGCAACAAATGTATCTAGTATAAAATGTATATAATATAAGTGGAACATTAGAAAATACATTTTGATTTCAGTAAAAATTATTTTTCGTTATTTTGGCAAAACTAAATGCTTTATAAATTTTTTGAATTGTTTACACATGACAGTTTGCGGAGTATAATGTGGATAATTAATTGGCTACTTTTCAGTTGCGCATTTCGCACGATCTGATTTTGCAAAGGCAGCTAGGTTTAGACAGTATTAAAATTGTTTCTTTAATTTTCAGGTAAGTGTCGAAAAACTCGCGGCGTTATATTACACGCAGACACGAAGCCTTTTCGAAAGTTTTAAAGCAAAAGAACAAGAAAATATGCAACAAGTATGTGACCATAATCCATTACACTTTTCATCATGTGTGCGATTGACACAGTAGACGTTGTTTCTGTAGTTTGAATATCTACATATGTACGTAGTTAGTTGTGAGAAATAGTAGATAGTGCTATCTTGTAGCTTGAATTGTTTATCAAATGAAATTGGCTGTATAATCTTAGCTGGTGCCCCCACATGTACTTAATTTAAAATAAAAACTTTCCTTAAGTTTGGGTAGGTAATATTTCGCGATAAGATAAGCCCCAAATGAAACATGGACAGGCGGTGATAACAGGGCTTTTGGCAAGCTTTCCTTGTATAGATGTTCTGAAGGCCAGTTTTTTGTTTTGAAAAGCCACAAAAGTGTGAGGAATACTCGTCCAATAGTCAACCAATGGACGGCTTCGGACGCTGAGGAGTATGCGGCTTTATCCAATAAAATCGTGTGTTTATCGCGATCGCAAATCTATCTTTTTCTACAAACAATGCGGAGCCATCCCACACTATGATTCGCTTTCAATGCCATCGCATAATCTATATTTATCACAGAGCCACACAATTGCTACCATAATTTAATAATTCAATTGACTTGGCGTGTGAAGCAGCCAGCGAACAATACCATGCGTTTTTACTGCCTGTTTTCATTAGAACATTAAAATCTAATAAATCGTGATCGCTTTCAAATACAAACACTTCCTGCGAGGTCATAAATGTTTCCCTCCTAATACAATGTGCAAAAATCATAATACGACTATTGTTGCCGATGTGAATGAGGCGACCTGCAGCTAAATTGGTGCATAAAACAGTAAGCAATGGAATATGCAGATTCTAAGACGAGGCATGATGTCATATTGCCATCGCACGCATGTACTTTGTAATATTCGATCATAATATGTTCGAATTTCCCAAGAAGAAAACTCAAATGAGACACAGCATTTTTCACAATTTCTAATCGTTAAAACGCAAGTCAACTTGCTTCGAGTTTATTGTTGTGACCTCGTGGACGATTACCTCAAGGTTCTTCCGCGTGCTGCTTGGTTTAGAAGGCTTTTCATTTAGTCGAGGTATATAGACAGAGGAGGTAAACCCGTTAGAAAATCGTCATCCTATTTCGCTCGCGCATTTCACGCTACGTTATAGATTCAATGAAATTAGGGCTGCCAAAGTTAAAAATCGGAGACGGCGCATGTGGCAAGACAAAATATAACGAAATGTCACATATTAAAATTTGAAAAATTGTCAGGCAACAAAAACAAATGGACACTGTAATCAATATAAAAGCTTAGGGAATAAACAAATATTCTCTAGAGAATATTCAAATGGTTGTAGCATTGCAAAATCAAAGAAACTCTTAAAAAGTGAGCACACGTGATTTGTGCTAGTATTGACGAATTTCGACGTATGTAGTAAGAAAACCTAACGACTGAATAACAAATTGCACTTTGATTCTATAAATACGATAATGAAGTAGACAATTCAGTAAAAGGATTCGTCGTCTGAAAAACTCATGTCCTTATTGCAGGAAATAACAATAATAATAACGCTTTGTCGAGCAGAATATGTAATATGTTTATCCTTAGGAGACAACATTTATGAACACAAAATTGAAATGTAATAAATTTACAAATATTTTTTTTGTCTGTTACAAATATTTCGGTGTAAGATGTATAATGGGTTATTCGAAGTAAAGGTCTTAAACTGGGAATTCCTTCCGCATCGACGAATATTACAGCAGAAACCACTCGAGATTGTCCTGTTCCCGTTAATGAAGCACTTTTGGAAGCGTCTATCGCCGCTTCCACTGCTCCACCGCTTCCAATTTTTTACACACTCTCATGCAACATATGCACATCATCTATCTTTTCCTTCCAATACGTGTCACTCCACCCAGCAGGAAAATCACACCTGTTTTGCCGCAAAGTGTTGCTGAAATTCAAACTGGGCAAAATGTCATAAGTTTTCACGCACCCTACGTCATCACAGCTTCGGAAGAGACTCCCTGGTCGTCTATATACCTTGCATTTAGTACAGTGCAAGCATACCGCTGGATACTACGGGTATTATTATGACGAAAGTGATACGAGGTAGTTTTGTAGTGTTGTTCAATTGATATTAGTAGAAAGCAATGAAAGATGAAATTTGTATAGCGAAGATCTGCTCATTATATTTAATAGAAAGTTTCCACATTTGTTAAATAAAATTGGTAGTTTTTAGACCATCAGAAAGACGCCCCAATAAATATCTAAGAATAACTGAAGATAAAAGGAATACTGAATTCTCATGAAAAGCAATCACATTACGAATTTCCTAAATATTTTCACTTATGCAATGCAAAAACCACCTAACCCAAATCCACCCACAACAATCCATTGATTCAAAAATTATTCCCACATACTTATATCTAGAAATAGACTTCGAATTTCTTCGCTACTCCCAACATAATTGAATTGGAACACCTACACCTGAAGTGAGGTAGGAAAAATGATGGTGGGACTCAGATGTTCGATTGTATAATAATTAGATGGTCCTGTTGATGTTGAAATAGTCGGATATTTGTTTACAAGCTTTAACCAGATCGGTATTTATATAATTCTGATTATATATGCCACCCCAACAATTGCTCTTGTCGATAGTAGATATATAGAGAGAGAAAACCCCAAGGAAACAAAGTTGGGCGTAACAAGGACGATGCTGAATTAATAGCCGACAAACAAGGACAAGGTTCAGATAATATTGCCGAGCAAATGTGTAATCTAGATGTTTAGTTTCCATTGTTCAATTCAAAATTATTAATTCCAGTTGAATGGAAATTGCAAATTTTGTCTGTCCCTACAAAAAGCGGGTAGTAATTATCAAATTTCATACTTTGTCTCTGTTTTGATTTTCACATAAATACTAAACTTCTCTTGATCGAAATCGAACTAATGGTAATAACGATTGTATTTATTACGCATCAGCCCCCAACGTCAACGTAATGTTTGCCTCGTGACTTCATTTCAATTAATTTCGTTTCACTTTGTTGATGCTTTAATGGTCCTGAAATTAATAACGTTACACTCACCTCAAATAATACGCGATAACAATTAAAAATCCATTAGAAATGAATTTTCCACACTATACATGGAAAAAGGGTACAACATAAGTTAGTACGTAATTTGAATATTACCTGGAAGTTTTGTTTCATTAGAAGTTGTCTATTCCCTGTAATTAAAAAAGAACTGTTTTTGGGGACATTTCTGACAAGTTTCCGAATAAGTTTAAATTAATTGCAGTCGGATGCCTGATTTCTTTGGTATTATTGCTGCGTCGGTTTCGACTGAGTCGAATTTTTTTTCAACGTTGAAAGGTGGAAATTTTCAAAACATACCGATCAGCTCCTGCCTCTCGGCATGCCGGATTTCTACCGACTAAAACCACCTCCATCTCCTTCAACCACTCTCTCCATTAAATTTCAGTAATTCTCCGGATTTATATTTCAGTACATAGTACTTTCCAGTCGATAAGAATGGGTATAAGGCGTAGTACCCATTCCTTGTTAAATCCTTCATTACCACATCACGTCGTCATTTTCAACTTCGTGATCGTGTTCCAACCATTTGCTCTTAAAGCTTAATGAATTCCTTGTCGTTCCTTGAACAGTGATTGAATCACATCTAAGATTATTTTCCCGAAATAGATCAGAATGAAGCACTTTTGTGATAGATGCGAATGGCAGGCAAGAAAACTTCTAGCAAAAGAAGCCTAAATGAACAATGAAACACCCACTTCTCGTTAGCCCATAAGCACCATTAGAAATTGAAGGTCGCACTCCCCATCCAATGCAAAAGAGAAATGCACAAAAACATTGCATGGAAAAGCATTGTCAGCAATAATGTATTTCCGCATGAAGATCAACGACGCCATAGTATGTTGCAACAACTGTCTTTGCGATATTGCGACCGCTAACCCCACCACCACCCTACCGCACACGCCAAATACGCGAAAAACGTTGCACAATGAAAATTGCAATGCGTGAATTTGACATAGTGTGGCATGTGTTTCCTATAAGCAGAGTCAGAGTCAGTTGTGCTTCCATACTAGATTTGCTTTCTGCTGATTAGCAGCGCTGCTAGCCTAGAGGGGAGGCTTATTTGTACGTAGAGGTGGAGGCTACGAATATGATGCGCGTGCTTTGTCTGACCTTCACCCTGACTGCTTAGCTTTGTTGCACCAAAGCCCAAGTAGATAACAGTGGGATCATAGCGGCAACGATGACACAGATGACTTGTACACGCGTGGATGGGTGAGGACGGCGTGTCCTTTCTTCTTGTTGTACTCCACCCAACCGAGGTCAAATGTCACTACGCTACGAAACTATGAAATCTGTTCAGTTCGCGAAGGACTCACAGTGGCCACGTCGAGTTTGCCATCATCAATTTTCATAGTTTCTCGGATACGTGTTCGACAACACACTCGCGGCTGGGATGAAAGAAGCTTGCAATAATGTTGAAATGGAAATTATGGTGCGCAATTTCACGGCCTTTCATTTAAAAGTGAGCACACGCGCTTGGAGTTAGTGTGTCACGACCTTTGTTAGGGCTGCACGTGGGCGAAAAGAGTTGGGTGGCTGTGTTGTCCCGTAGAAATGCGACGTGTGGCTTTCCAAAATTCGACTAATATGAAATATTTGAAAAACAGCAAAAGCGCTCGTTTTGCTAGCTACAACTTTCAAATTATATAGTATTCGGTAATTCATAATCAATGACCAAGTCTATTCCTTGAGAAGCACTTGACGCCTCATAATTCAGCTGGGACTTGTGGGCGCAATGACAAAGATAAATTTCTAGCGAAAACGATGACTGGCAAGCTCTGCTCAGTGACTAGACCAGGAAGTGTGAACTATGGACTGGACTAAAAACAGCATCATTCCCAGACACATTCGAAAGGGATGATGAAAAACGAAAAGATGCGTCACTGCCTTGTTTATTTTGGCTAGTGCTAAAATATAAATTGCTTTCATAGATGATACGTCGGCGCACCGAAATAAACGCGTGCAGACGACAAGAATGTGACCCTTTCGGATGGATGCGGGTAAAACTCCTAGAAGATTGCTTCTTTGTTCAAAGAAATCGGGAAATTCTAGGAGGTAAAAGAGCTGTCACCGTCAACTGCATGCATTGTGGATGGCATCGCAAAAAGCACAAGCAAGTGACTTCCTTTGATGAATTGTTGGTGACTTTTGTCCACACGCCAAACAAAAATAAGATTGGATCGTTGTAACGACGAGGAGCGACTCCACGGCCAATGCGTGGAATCTCGTCTGCAGACTGCATTTTTAGACAAGTGTGTTAGGCTGGGCGCAAATGTGTTGATCCTTTTTTGTGGTGCCGACACAATGTATGCGTCCGTACGATCTAATCGTATAGTGAATTATCAAGAGCGAACGAAATGCAAGTTCCTTCCGCGATTGGTAATCGGCTTTGGAATGTTTGGTTTGACGAAATAATTTTGGATCGCGCTGTAGACCAGGGCGGATCTGTTTTCAGTTGGCTTCTATTTGGGGGGGCACACTATTTTTTGGAAATAAAAGCTGCATGATTAAACTTTCTATGAGATATGATTGGTTAAAATTTTTAAAAAAAATTTACCATTACCTTAAAGAGGCGAAAAAAGTCTTTTTTTATTTTTATTTTTTTTACCACTTAGAAAGCACTAAGGGCCTTCATATTTCGGCTGGGAAATCTTTATAATATAATAAAACAGTACACAAATTTTTATCAAAATCGATTCAGTAGATTGCGCATAATAATTTTGCAATCTGAATTTATTTAAAAAGGTTCACAATTTTTAAAATATTGTAAGTCAGAAACTAAAGCATATAGAAGTTTGAAATTTTCACATATAAAAAAGCACTTTACCTATCAAATGCACTTCGCAATATTAAAATCGGGTTATTAGGGCGGCCTAAAGAATTTTTGCCAATCATGGTGATAATCAAGTCTAAACTCCCTGGGCGTCTGCGGATTCAGTCGTTGGAGCCATGCTTCCACAAATCTGACTCGAAAAGCTTTTTTGTACCCAATGCACGATGTGACTTGGAAACTGATTGTTCGACTTGATCTTTTTCGCTTTTATATTTTGGTTCGCAGGATCTCAAATATACGTGATCTGCACAGCGGCACTTGCAACGGCTGAAATGCTGTGAAAGTGTGTGTCGTGGGGACCTTATCAAAATGGTGTAAGCATCGCGCTTACACACGTACAAACAGTTGAAAGGCGAACATCAAAGAGCATTTCGTCGCATTGGTAGGCTAGTGTGAATACATTTGTTTGCCTATGCAAAGGATGAATATTCTTATATATTCCCACATCATAACATAATCACGTTTCTTCTTTCAAGGATGCATTTGTTCTCGAAAAAAATATGTTTCAAAGAACATAATGCCAAACAGCAGAAGAAAGCGCGACTAATTGGGGTTCGCAAAACAGTAGACAGTGTGAAGTCGTCTTTAGATATTTAATATTCCAACAGAATAGTGTAAATTTGTACTGGTAATCACACTTCCAGATCTGTTAAGATACGATTAATATCAATCGTTGCGGTATTAACAGTCAGTCCCCCCATGATTCCCTGCAAAGATATTCTTTGCTACAACTATACGTACGACGTTTTATGTATATATAGTTGTAGGTTTCTCAATATTGGGAAATCATTGGAAAATTAAATATTTTGAAAGTGCGCATTGTCGTCTCTAAGGCCAAGAAAAAAACACTCTCCAATTAGGTCAAGGCCTTGGGATTGTTACCTCATTTTTTGCAAAACGGAACACCAGGAGGTGCAGTGGTCAGCAATATTCTCGTTCGCTATTGTCATCCTGATATGACTCAGGTATTCAGTTTCACTTGAAAGAACTGATGGTCTAACATCAAATCCCACTTTAGAAAATCATTTGTTGCCAAACAGTCTCAAACCTGGTACTCGGTGTATTGCAAGCAAGCGCTTCAACCCCGCAACCACCCGGACTTAGTTCACAATAAAACATCAATCAAAATTTCGGAACGAGATTCTTTCACAACAATAAGTGAATCAATCAAAGAATATTAAATGTGTTTTTCTTTTTTAGTTTCGCAGTATTTTCATACTCAAGTAGCACTCACCTCGAAATTCATCTATTTTAATCTCAAGCAACTTTAAGTTTCATTCATGATGTTTCTTCAGCAACTTAACTTTGCTAATTAATTTAATGATGAATCAATTAGCGAATAATGTCCGTCTCTCTATGACCTGCTTTCATCTCAAAACTGAGAATTGTAAATCAATCTTTTAGTTACCATAACATAACAGGACAGCAATATTATATCTTCATATTTTAATAGATGCATTTCTCTAATTAATGTTATAACAGCTTACACACTGACTATATTTTTCGTTTATAATTTTTATTAGAGCATAGCGATTAAAGCGGAATATTACTGGCCGACAGAGCTATCATATTTTGAATTTCCATTATAGAATTCATTGTTATTAATATTAATTACCCGCATTGGCCTCAAATAGAGCTGGAACCCGCATAGGTCCGACGAAAGGAACATAATTAAGGCATTTGAATAACGATGATTGGAGTGGGGTGTGGTGATTGAATGTGTTCATTTTCACATGTGATATCAAACTGGGTCGCAATTTAAGCGGGATTATTGATATGGACGAAAAACGATGATGATTTTCTTTTTGAAATGCCTGGACTTATGAACATATGTACATATCATATTTATCAAACAGTCAAGAGAATATAATTGAAGAGGGTTGTTCGAAAGCAGTTTGTAAAAATAAGCAATTTCTCAGAATATTATTTAATCAAAGTATGATTTTTGCTTGATAGAATTCAAATGTATAAATTAAAAAACCAAGATTTATTTCGGAAATAATTCTGAGGGTGCAACATGTAAAAATCATTACAAATTAGGCTACAGTTGTATTAAGATCTAAATATGTTCAAAGTACGTTCTTAGATTAAATTCTAAGAAGTTATGAATACTGTTATATTTTACTTAGCCCCATATGACACTAGTTGCAACAATTAATTATCGTTGAACCATTAAAACGATTATGTATTTCACGTGCACAGTTCCTTGCTTCTAGTTCGCCGTGCGCCGATATACTTTATAATATCCGAGCCTTCACGATACAAGTTTGTCACCCCAAAGGTTAATGATCTCATCGTCACCCTCCTTCATTGCAGAGCATCTGAAAGAAGAAGAAAAAATAGAAAATGCACCGGTGAACGTATGTACATACGAGGCGTAATTCAATCTTTGTGCTCAGGAGCAACCTTATTTTATGTCCCCTGGATTGAAATGCATTTGATGTAAACTTCCCCAAAAAAATCTTCCCACCAACAATGTTTCCGTTTCGTGTTCAATAATGTCAGCATATGTGTTTTACGTACAAAGTGTCATCATAGTCAGGCCAAGTATATTGATTGCATATGTGATTCTGGAGGATATCACCCTCCTGTAAAATTGAGTCTTGAAATTTTGTGGGGGTCATCGAACTGTTTATTACACTTTTGGTTTCGTTGTAGCTGGTTAGGACAGGGATTAGTAGTTGACGCAAAAAGTACCAATCTATATAATAATATGAGTAGCTCTGCAAACTATGCAAAGGTAATAGATCTGTCGAGCAACGCCACAAAAATAGTCGGATTGTCGGATGGCTACACCTTTCTCATTCTTTTATTTAAAAAATATCGACGAATGCAATTCCATTTATTGCTGAAGAATAATTGATCATAATTTAATAATTTTGAATGAATATTGTGTCTCAGGAAAATGCAATTGTCCACTAATTACATTCCTTGCAAATGAAATTATTAAGAACCAAATCCAAGAATGTAGAATATGTTGAAATTTGACAACGATCTCATTTGCTTACTGCACAACCCTACAGCTTGATTCCGTTGTCTCCGTTCAAGCTGAAACGAAAATTCGTAATGGAAAAACCTGAAAGATATATAGAATAACAATTTCATAAAACACTTTATCGGAACATGTTTTGGCTAAAGATCAGTAACACTATCAAGGCCTCATTTCGGCTGGTGAGTTTTCTAGATCGGTTTCGGACTAGCGGAAACGACGAGAATGCCAATAGAATAGTTTTGGGTAAACTCATGGGTTCTTCGTTACGATACCAAAAAAAAACCTTTGATAGTATGCCTGTGTACCTAAGATCACGGTTCAAATGACGTGAGGTCGAGTTGGTAGGTGAGACTGGGTTGAAACATAGTTGAAAGAAAAATTTTACATAACATAACAGCTGCAATAAATACATCATTTTTTGCATCTAAAAATTGTTAGTAAAGCTAATGAGACTGGATTCTAGAAACGAACCATCCGGCAAGGACTTCGCTTCGAGCACAGCAATCCGAAATTATGGAACTGTTGAACAATTACGCCCCTGGTACCTACTATGTGCCACAATTATTGAGCACTTATGGCTTGATACGATGGGCGCCATCCTGGTTTATTGCTTTTTACCGAATTGGCTATGAGACACAAAGAGGACGCAGGATTGATTCTAGAAACAAAGGACGATCTTACCCTCAACTATGATATTGCTCCGATTACGACAGTTTTTAATAATCCATCCGTTCAACAATGACTTTTTAGTATAATTTACATATGTATCTAAATCATCGAACAATTTGTTGATTCCTAAAAATACATGTGTTTATAGTTGAATATTGCTGATTTACCTTAAACTAATTACATCCACAATTTTTCAAAAAAAAAAAACAATAAGTACCAACCGGGGATCGAACATACGACCTCATGATCGCGGGCTATTCGCGCTGCTTTCTACACTACACCGCTTCTGTCAGACGTAAAAACTTACTAATACATAAGCATCGCTGAAAACTTTCAAGGCTGTTTTCTGAAAACAGTGGAGGGGGAGTGTGTGTGTGTGTTGCGGTCTAATATTTTAAGGATCGAATATACTTGAAGTCTTCTACTTATGTGTCAAATTTCATCCAGATCTGAGATGACGAGGCCGTGTCTTCTTTTTTTTAATAGTAGTTGGCATTTTAGTTGCGTACATATCCTTTTTATGTTCTAAGGAGACGCCAAAAAATGAAAACACTTTCCAACATAGATTTTTAAATTATTTAGTGTTGTGTGGTGTGAATTAAGGATAATAATAGCAGCTCAAAAACTATGGCTATAAACGAGCCTATAAAATTTACGTAATAGCGAATTAATAGATATGTATATAAATTCCAAGTATTTAAATTAAGCTCCTGCTTTGGTATGTTCCTTTTCTTTAAATTTATATCGATGGTTAGTATGCTTCCAACGATTTTTGTGACACTTAGAAAAAAATTTGAAAAAAAAATTGGTGCTGATTATGATAATTAAGTTTTCAGTAAAAACTTCCGAAATGAAAGTTTTGCAACACACTACCGTTACCAAACACCTAGACATGGACGGATTAATCAAGTAATCGCGTTGAAATCTTGACCATGAGCATAATATTGTATAATTGCTGTCTTCATCGTGAAGTACGCCTAGTATTTATGAAAACTACTGCTCCTCGGACGGGGGATGCATGTAACATCCCCAAAGCCAAACCTCTTTTTTGAGGGATCAGGCTTCACACTTGAACCAATCAGCCAATCAACAGTTTAACGTCTTTTTGCAAGTCGTTAGCTTTTCAATGTCATCAAGTTAGCAGAGTGAATGAACCTGACTGAAAGATTATCGGATTTGTTTTCTTTCGATCGTTTTGCTTGCACTCCTTACCAATCACCATTAGAAGAAACTTGTTTACAAATAATAATCTGATGCTTTCACCACATGGTGTATGGTCCATCGCCATCAGGTGCAAGTTTTTTTTCCATGCTCTCAAATGTTGCTGACTTTACAAAACTATTTGAACTGAGCGCTTATTATTGTTGTTATTGTGTTTAGGATATCATTCATTGTTGATTAGAAGCTCGCATTCCGGCAATATTTTGCTTGAATTTCCTTTGTGCGAACAACAATGCGAAACAAACGCTGAGGTGAATGGAAGGTGGTAGGCGTGCGTGCTAGGTCAGCGCATGTTCTTAGTAAAATTCTGTACATGTGCGATTTTCCCCGATGAATCATTTATGGGGAATTATAAGAGCTCGAGCTCTTTTTTGCCTTACCAGTATGACGCACTAATGGCGCAGATTGCTGTAGTATACATACTATGAACCGGAAAAGAACACTTAGGGATTTTGATAGAGAACTGTTGCTTGAGCGTAGTATGATGCGCGATATCAAATAAAATGGCATTAAATAGACTGCAACATAGAACCGAATTTGATGTATGCTATTTCAAAGTTTATTTGTGGCTAGCTTCAACGAAGCAAAATTATCACTGGCAACTTTCTAACGTGATTTTCTTATTCAATTGCAGGTCGACTTGAAGCCAGAGCTATCAATAAACAAACAACCAGAGTAAGTACATATAAATGCATTCATAATGCATATTTTATTGTTAACATTCAGTAGTGATGTGCAAAAATTGAAAGGAGACCTACCTACAGTGGATCAAAGTAAAACTCGGACACTTAGATATTTATTCTCTACGAGGCGATTAATAGTGTAAGGAAAGAATTTAAACAAAAGAATTTTTTTTATAAAGCTTTTTTTATGGTAATACAGACTTGGTAAAAACACATATAAATTCTTTCAAAAAAATTAAATTTGAAAAATAACGAAAACTAATCTCAAATTGAAACTTAGACAGTAAGAAGTTTTAGGAATTTTATTAGGTTTTAATATGTCCTTTACTTGCTCTAACAGCTTGTAATCTGCTTGGCATCGAGTAAACAAATTTTTCACAATAAGAAGGGTCAATCCCTTCCCATTCGTATGTCAACGCGTCCTTTAAGTCTTTTTTTTGCAATGGGGGTTTTGCCATCGCAAGCCGATTATTTGGTCTAAAAATGCGTTTTTCAAGTGAGTTTCCCCCCTTTGAGATGCAATAGCTCCCGCCAGTGTACAGCGATCAAAATAATCAATACCGCAATCGACTTGGGGCAAAATTGCCTTAAGGGGGAACACCACTGTAGGAATTTCAAGAAATCAAAATTTTTTTGTTGGTCTAAAGTATACCTTATCATCATAGAAATCATGTAGCAAAGTTTCATATAGTGAAAAAATCTGTAGAGTTCGAAATTTTAAATTAACGCGGCGCCTCTCATTGCTCTTTCGGAGCGCGATTCGCGCGTATCCCTGCGCGTTTCCCCGCGCGCCGTTGGTATTGAAATTTAGAACAATTTTAAATATAAATTTCTCAAAACTGTACATG
The DNA here is from genome assembly GCA_963942545.1 of Oxycera nigricornis. Classification (NCBI taxonomy): domain Eukaryota; kingdom Metazoa; phylum Arthropoda; class Insecta; order Diptera; family Stratiomyidae; genus Oxycera; species Oxycera nigricornis. Next base: position 5,739,226 of record OZ012663.1, on the reverse strand, counting down.
TGCTTTGTTAGTTGCACATTAGCAGAAAACGCTGAAGTACGTATTTTGCAGACTAGAGGTATATCAAATTTATTAATCATTTTTCTATAATTTAAACTTTGAACGCAGTTATCTCGGAACAACGTTTTTCAAACTGGCCGGACTCTTTTCTCAAACAGTTTTTATTCGATTTACTTGAAATTTTTAAAATATGTTCAAAACTAGTGTCTGCATTGAAGTACGTAGGATTTTTTTATTTGTTGCATATTTCAATTGTTATTAACAATTTTCGAGCGTTTTTTCCGTTTTTTTACATTTTTGTTCAAAATGACGCCATTTTGTCAAAAATCAATTTTTAAAAAAAATCCTACGTACTTCTCTGACTGTTATTATGCTTTATCGGCAATTATTTGTTTGATAACCATAACCTCAACATTTCAGGAGAAAACGGTCCGGCCGCGAAGCCATGAAAAATTAAGGCGTTTCTGGAGAAATGCCATTTTGTTTTTTAAAGTTCTGAAAAAATTCAAAGAGGATTTCAAATACTTGTACAATATAGATCTTTTTATCAAACTTCGATATGTTGTTTGGTTTTTGAGAAACAAATTCCCAAAAAATGACTTCTTTTTTTTACCTCTACAGTGGTACAAGTTACATATTTCCAATGTGTTTTGGGGTTAAAGTGAAAACAATCAAGTTGTGGCGCTCGATGAATGGATGTCGTTTTAGACTTGTTACTCTTTTATTGTTGATACCATGTAAAAGTGATGTATGCACGATTTGCTGCAAATTAAATTCTACGCAAGTTTGCCATACACAATTTTATTGTGAAAGCCATGATTTTGAAGATATGGGGGTGCCCTTAATTCGTTTGTTTTCAAGATGGAGCCCAGAGAATTGGGGCTGCGACCCCAAAAACTTGAACATCAGCTAACATTGCTAACATAGCATTGCAATGAAAATTTGCACTGTCAAACTCCCATTCGACGGGACTAATTAGGGAACCGTACGGACCGTTGCTAGAAAAATGTTTAGATTGACTAGGACCGCTTGACGTGAACGAAATACGTGAAGATGTGGGGCAGTTAAAAGTCTATTGAATAGTTTTCTTAGTTATGCCGTGTAGAAAATCAACTTTCCAAAAATGCAATGCCATTTCGTTTGAGTCAAAAAACAATGTCCTGAAATCAGGATCAATGCTTCGCCGTTAATAATCTTGTGTCTCCTAAACGGAGCTGAATCGAAATTTATTGTGTGACATTCTTTTACTCAGGATGACTTTAGGTATCGTAATTTTTTGTTGGCAAGTGGTATTAGAATTGTCTCTGCAAACAAAAAAATTCACACACAAAAAGCAGCGATATTCTTCGAATGATTCGAAAATTATCTAAAATAATAATCAAAATATACAAAGTTTTCTCACGTTGAAAACTAAATATAATAAAATTATTCCAAGGTGAGAAAAAGATTTAGTTTTTTGCACTTCCGTGCTACTGAATCTACACCAAGACGAATCTAGTAATAAAATCAAGTTACATATATAGCTGAAACCACATCTATTTGTGTTTTATTTATTGAAATTATTCAGGAAAGTGATTATCAGATAGAATGTCTATATTTTCCTGCAGTTGTGAGCTCTTTACAATTACGAATCCACTTTAATCCTTGATCGCGTTAAAATGGTATCCAATTGAAATTTTAGCGAGGACTCTTTAAAATTACTCTAACTGTTCACATTTCATATATGCTGTCGAGTATTGTGGACAATATGTGGAAAGAATTGAAAAGTAACGTAGAATAATCATTGGATCCCAAAAAAATCACTTCCGACAATCACACAAAAATTCTTAAAAACATATTAAGCATATTATTTGATGACTTTCGAAAATTCAAAAACCAATGAGAAATCAACTTTAAAATACTTTGAGAAAATTCCATTCGTTTCCAAGTTGCGGCAACCATGTCATGTACGAGTAGTATGTAGTACGTACATATCTGATTATGACTAGTATGTATTTAAAAATTCCAATGTACATACAAAGATTGGTTGCTCCACAACAAAGTAATGGTTCAGCACAAGCCAGCTTGTGCTAAAATGAAGCAAATGAAAAGCAAATATTGGATTCAAAGTACACACGCGTAATTTGTCTCCGAGAATGGTTTGATTTATGTGATTCTGGTTTCACATTACCACATCTAGAATACATTTACCGTAGACCTTGACTACTTGGCGGTTACGGAAGTCTGACTATCTGTGCTAACAAGTTAGTTCGAATGGTATCAACAACAACCACTGATTTGTTGTATCATTAATTTTCATAATTTTCAATCGTTGATTAGTATTCAAATGGCAAAATTGAGATTGAAGTCGGCACCATCTAAACATAATTGGAATTTATTTAAATGGAAAATAAGTTTTAGAAAGTAGATTCAAAGTTGAAAACTATATTAAAACTAATATGGGTATCAAATTAAATAAGCTACAAAATTTACCTTAATTGAAAAAATTATGTTCTTAAATAGATCACGTCTATTTTGATGGTGAATTAACAAATGTTTGTATTCAGAAATCAAATTTTCATTTTTAAGTCAAGCAAATCAATACTTGACTAATGTTTTCCGCGCTATAGGTTGGTTGGTTGGTTGTAGTGGCAGCCCCCTTTGTCAAAAGGCGGCTCACTTAGGCCAAGATAGGCCCATTGTGATACCACATTTTAATAGGGAGCGGCACTAAAACCTGTTGGGTGACGAGAACCATTTCGATTCTCGTATGAATCCGGCGACACAGCTAATGTTCAAATCAGCTACTTCCGTGAGGCTGTCCAGGAAGGGTGAGCCTAAGGTTTTCATGCGTTTCCTGGACAGTGCTGGGCATTCACACAGAAAATGTTGGATCGTTTCCTCCTCCTCCTCCGATCTGCAGCTGCGGCAGAAATCGTGGAAAGGGACACCCAGTCTTTCTGCGTGTCTGCCAATGAGACAATGTCCCGTCAGTACGGATACGATGAAACTTAATGTTTCACGGCTCGTGTTGAGGAGCTGCTTGGTGCGCTTTGAGCTCAATGCGTGCCAAGTTTGCCTGGCTGTCCTGCAGGTCTCCTCCAGCAGCCAGGCCCTGTTCGCAGCCTCTATATAATACTGCTTGAAATTTAGCTTGACGGAGGCCAACGGATGGCCGACTTGGGGTGTTAGTGTATAATCCTGGAGCTCAGTGCCAGCTCTAGCTAGGGCATCAGCTTCGCAGTTCCCAGGTATATCACTGTGACCCGGCACCCAGCAGATAGTCACTTCACAGTGAAGCGACATCGCGTTCAGTAGTGTGCGACATTCCATTACAATTTTGGATGAGGTATACACGTTGGATAATGATTGGATAGCAGCTTGACTGTCGGAGAAAATGTTGAGATTTCTTATAGAAATTTTCTGATTTCTCAGCCAGTCCACTGCCTTATGTATTGCGATGACCTCTGCCTGAAAGACACTGCAGTGATCTGGTAGCCGGAAGGATAGTCTCAGACCTAGCTGTTCAGAATAAACACCACAGCCAACTTTTCCATCCATTTTTGATCCATCAGTGTAGATGTCGACCGATTCCTGTGTCCTATTTCCTTCCATGATCCAGTCATCTCTGCTAGGGATGACGGACTTGAAACTGTGGTGGAAGCAGGGAATCGGAGGAGTGAGGTCTACTTTCCCTGGCGTTGGTCCATCCCTCCTTAATATGGTGGAGTGGCCGATATTCCCATCACGCCAGAGATTTAGAGCTTTCAATCGAATAGCAGAGCACTTGGCCTGCTGTCTCGTTAGGAGCTCCGTCGGGAGCCAATTTAATAGCATAAACAATGCCTTTGTCGGGGTAGTGCGTATAGCCCCGGTGATTGCAATAGCTGCAGTCCTCCTGACCCTGTTAACCAGGTTCGCGTTTGATGTTTTTGCCATTGCTGGCCACCAAATAACCACGCCATACAGAAGGATTGGTTCCACTATCGCTGTATAGAGCCATGATACAGTTTTGGGTTTCAGTCCCCATCTTTTCCCAATAGCTCTTTTGCAGCAGTAGATTGCGCATGCCGCTTTACGCGCTCTTTCCGCTATGTTTGCTTTCCATGCGAGTTTGGAGTCTAAGATCAGACCTAAATATTTGACCTGATGAGACGGATTGAGACTTGTCTCACCAAGTTTAGGTGGAGCAAATCGTGGAATTTTGTATCTTCTTGTGAAGAGCATAAATTCCGTCTTTTGCGGGTTGATCTTTAGACCACACTCTTTGCTCCATTTGGTAAGAATACCTAGGGCAAAGTTTAGTCTTTCCGATAGGGTGTTAACAAATTTTCCCGATATTGCTATTGCAACATCGTCGGCATAAGCTACGACTTTGCAGCCAGTCGCTTCTATTTTTGACAGGAGTTCATCCACCACTAGGTTCCATAGAAGGGGTGATAGCACCCCACCTTGTGGTGTGCCTCTGCAAACCCTCCTTCGTAAGGTACTGTTTCCTAGCGTGGAGTTGATGTTCCTGCTGCTAAGCAATTGACCGATGAACCCTATCCTAGCGTGGAGTTGATGTTCCTGCTGCTAAGCAATTGACCGATGAACCCTATTCCGCGCTATATATTTGATTAGTCTTGGCGCATGATGCAAAATTCATCGAACATTGATAATAACTAGTAAAATTGAAGCTCTCAAATGAAATAATAACTTATTAAACTATATATTATTGAGAGGTAAAAAAAAATTAGGTATTTATCACCGTAATTTAAATGAATATAAGATATCATCAACAAATATAACAAATCCTTAGTATATCCATTCAAAATATGACTACTAAATTGTCTAATACATTTTTAAATTTCCTATTGCAGAGGTGACGACTCAGAGACAATACAATTGTGTGAAGGAAATGTAAATCCCACAAATATAAGATTAGGACCTCAAGATTTTGAATTGAAAAAGGTGCTAGGCAAAGGTGGCTATGGTAAAGTTTTTCAGGTGAGTTAGATATATTTGTTAATGATTTTAAGAACCAGATGTAATCTTCAAAATATTTTCTTAAATTTGCTACAATTTTTTCGAATATTCATTTACTTGGATGATTTTTTTAAAAGTACGATATTACATAATAATATTTAAGTTATACTCATGATCGGTTTTCTGTTCAATTTTTAGAAGCTGTCAGTGAGCTAAATCAACGTATGACGCATTGGAATCACAATGTGTGTGACTTTAGAATTTGTTTCATAGAATATGTTCAAAATTTCAACAGATTATTCAACATAATGTAAACAATTCATATCTGAACACTCAGTTTTGAGTTCAGTAAGGTGCGAAATAAGGCCGGTTGTCATTTTCATGAGTAATTCTGTGAAATATTGGAAATCTAGATAAAAATATGAATATAATAGATGTAAAAAATATGTCGATGAGGTTTATGTCAACACAAAAATTCCATTCAAAAATATGCAACCAAGACTACTTGTTAACTGAACTATTTATGTTACCGTTCGTTTGCAACATCTTACTAACATTAAGTTTAAGCGACCAATCGTAACTGCACTTAATCACCATCAAGAAAAAGTGTCGATCGAACAAAGCCTATTTTCTTGATCCAATCAGCAAAGCATTTGATAACATTTTTTTAAAGAGCAATATGCATATCTATTCCTTGTATGAACAAATATGTATAAGCACAGGTCAAAAATTTTGACATTTTTCTAATGCCAAGACTTTAATTATTTTTACATTGAAATTCATTTGGACTTTATTACAATTTATTATCTGGAATTAGTCACACAAATAATTGGACTTATTAAAGTTCAAGTTTTATTTGAATTTTTTGTAAAAACAATCAAAATACTATGTTTAGTTACCCAGTGAAAATTCTTGAACCTCACGAATTTTACATTTTTCGATTTGCCCTAAAAAGTTTGTAATTTAATGCAATCTATTGGTGAAGTTCGCCTCTTTTAACCCTTTATATCACGGTGTGACATTACTGTAACATACCAAATAATTCCTTACAGTTACAGTAACACGGCGGTAACCCACCACTCTATGGATTATTCGTGCAGTTCTTATGAACTGTATGGCGTTACGTGTATCAAAATTCGTGCGAAATTCACTTTGCGCCACTTTGTGGTTTTTGTTCGTGGGTGAAGTTGATAAATACGAAAAAAATACAAAACGACACAAAATTTGTGAAAAGTGTGGCTTTGCATTATGCTACAATAAACTTAACAATTGTTTTAAAGCGTTCCATACATCTTAGAGGAACAGTTTAAGGCAGTGTGACACATCTGTCACACACACTTTTTGTACATTTTTCTCATTTCTCAGTAAAAAAAAAACCAAAACTAAAAAATACGTGTATTTTTATTTATTAAAACCTACCACAAAACAAACTATTTGATAAAATATATGCAGTTGAGTTATAAAGGGTTAATCTCAAATCATGCAGGTAGAAATATATCCTTAAAAATTGGATATATGGCTCATGACTGGACATTGTTCATTTTAGTATGACTAGCAAGGCAAAAAGGTTACCTAAACCCAAAAAAAGTAGCAGCTTTGCAGAAAGTTTTCAGATTCTGTATTACTTTCAACCTTCGACAGTCAGAAAGGTTTATTCAACTTGCATTGCTCATACGCTCATACCGAACGCTATTACGTCAAAACCATACCATATAATGTCCTGAAAAATAATAAAATGTAAATAATTTTTTTTCGTAGCTCCAATTAAAGAAAAGAAAATCCAAAAAATATGTATTTCATAAAAAACTATGAAAAAATCGCCAACTTATTGGAATAGTCGTAATTTTCTTCAAATTCGCTGTTTAATATGTGTCCCAAAAAAGAGATACAATGTCATAACTGCCAAATTTTCAATTTATTGGTTATTTCTGCAGTATCGTGGTGCATATTTTTGTTTAGATTCTCATCATTCTACACGGTTTGATGGCAGTGTAAAACTATCTTAGTTCTCCGTTCTTACAGAACGCACTGTCAGGTTTTAAGAACTCTGTCAAAATTTGGTAGATATATTGACAAAATCTGATAAAAATACCATACAAATAATGTTACTCAATTATATGTCAAAATTTGTCTTCTCTGAGTCCATAGTTCGATATCTTCCTTAGTATGAGACTGAATAATCAGGAAACGTTTTTAATTTAAGATTAAAATCCTTAAGGTTGTACTGAATTTGTGATAAATGCTGAAGTAAAAAAACCTGCAATTTTCCAGAGATTAAAAGCTTAAGAAACAATCAAATGTCCCAAAGTGATAAGCTGCTCATTTCTATACGGCATGTACATACATGTGATTATTATTTTGTGCACACTTTCAAGGAGAGATACGCCGCACTGTATACGTACTTGAATATATAGTAGTTAAGCTTTTACGGTGAATTTTACCATTCTTGCATCATCAACAAATGTAAAAGTCATGCATGCAATGAATGCACGTCCATTGTCTACAAAACTGAGCGGAATAATTCATCATCAAAAAGCTGCTTACTACGTATTACCTTACAGTTCTTGTTTACGTTTGGTGTAATAATAGTGCACCGTATTTTCTGTCATATCGTAATAGTAGTGCACTTTAGGGGTGTGTAGAATGTAGCTATGAAAAGATCCGACATTCCTATTGTACGCGAATGATAATTACTATAAAACGTGGCTTCATTCAGTACCGCGCTGGGAATGATGCATTTGTGCTCGAAATAATTGCATTCATTTGCAATTAGTTTGGATGGGCAAAGACAATTACATACTGCAATGAATGAAAATGAAATATGCTGGAAATCGGAACTGTATGGTGGCGGTATAGCAATTAAAGTACTTTTCGAGTATATGAAGAAATCATCTTTATTCGTCGATAGATTCATGAAGGAATTGAATTATTGCAAACGGGTGAACGAGCAACGAGGGCAACAAGAGCTTAGCCTCTTTGTAAAAATATTGTTCTTAAATACACTCAAAAACAGGCCTGTTGCGAAAAATGGCCGCATCTATTCAGACTGTCCGTCGAAGTTATTCTCAGAATAAAAAAGTAAAATATTCCATCATGAAAGTACAAACGCATTAAACGAGTCATTCCCGTTTTATGACGTTAGAGAATATTAAGTTCAAACTACATTTCCTCAAAATTATTAGCAATTATTCGATTAGCGGTTTATTAACTTGCAGCTGTAAAAACTCAGACATGGGCTGCTATCTCAATTTAATAATATTGACTGGCATTTGATTCCGCACCCCTAAACGGAACGTATCCAAGCTTTTAATCAGAATAGCAATAATTCATAGGCAGACATCATAAACAGCGACTTGGAGGTGCATTCTCGTCAACCCACACTGTAAACTAATTCCAATAATATTCTGCTTGTAATCACACGGAATATTGGCTTGTTATCTTCACTACAGCTCGATATAGAGGAAAGCTGTCTAATATGAGATACTTGTCTAGTATGAGATATACCCCTTTGTCTTATTTGTACGGAGGTAACATCGGTTGCGAGTGATATTATCGTAAAAACGAGCTAAATAATATCGTAAATGTGCTGACTCGATTTTAAAATCCTATTCTATACTCCTATATAAGTTTCAGAGGCTGATTTCGACAGGTTTTACGATGTACTCGTACAACGTAAATCAATTTTAAATTTCTCATTATTGGTAAAAGCTGAGATTTAGATGTAGTTTGATAGTTTGGAGTTACCTGTAATCTGTCAAAAAATACAAATATTATTTCGAAATGGGTACATTTAAAATGCTCAAAGTCGATTTTGTTCATCAGCGAAGCATAAATGTAATTTTAGAAAAAGTTTCTCATAGTAGATTACTTTCCCCTAACCTATTAACAACAGCAATAAAAATACCACCTGTTTTTATTACGTGATTGTTTGCATGAGCATACTGTTTAATTATATATTATTTTTTAGCTAGGCTGTGATGCTCTATCGCAACAAAATGATACGCCATTGAATATTATTCATCGTGGAAATCTACATACATATGTATTTTAATTGTTCCACGTTTTTCAGTGCGATTTGAAGCTTTTGACGATTCAATCAACTAACATACGTTTTCAATTGATTTGATAGGTTTATTTTTCATTCATTTCAAATAATTGGTCACACATTCGATTCGATATTCACGCTGCAAACAAATTTTAGTATGTATTTGATGCTCATTCGAATTCGATGAATCAATCCAACTTTTTACGTGGGATCCGCGGAATTGATTGTCATCGCCGTTTAAGGGGGCAGTCTGGGTCTTTACAAAATGGCGACTACCACAGAGGCACCAAAAAAATTGGAGCATCTGAAACAAAAAAATTCGAATGGCATGTTGAAATATAATAATAATAATAATTTTATTAACAGAAATTTAAAAAAAATACATTAATTAACTTATAACTGTAAAAACACAAAAACAACGAAATTCAATAGGGACAAAAGTGTTCATACATTATCTAGTTGAACTGAAAATGCCACATTATGCAATATATTTTTATATTTCAATATTTTGTTGGGCCGCCGTTGGCATCAATAACAGCCTGCAACCGTCTTGGCATTGATTCCACCAAATTTTTAGTGACTTCCGGATTTATTTCTCCCCAGGCATGTTGAAGCGCAGTTTTGAGTGATTCCTTGCTGCTGTTGTGAATTTTCGGGATGTTTCTTTTCATAAGTTCCCAAATATGTTCACTGGGGTTTAAGTCTGCTAACTGAGGAGGAGAATACAGTTGTCTTGGTGCGTAATAAAGCAACCAGTTTTTTACAAAGCGTGCAGTATGTTTAGGATCGTTGTCCTGTTAGAATATCCAATGCTGGCCAAGACCCAAATTGTCCATGGATGGTTGTAAATTTTCTCCTGACAGTATTTTATAATAGTTTTGGTCCATAATACTGTCTATAAAGACCAATCGGCCAACCCCACCTGCTGCAATTCCACCCCACACCATCACATTGCCACCGCCGTGTTTTACTGTTGGTATCAAATTCTTCAGTTGCAATGCCGTTCCCTTTTTTCGCCAGATTCTTTCTTTGCCATCATTACCGACCAAGTTCAACTTGCTTTCGTCAGTAAATAAGACAGTTTCCCAGAACTTTAACTCCTTTCCTAGCTATCGCTTTGCAAATTCAAGTCGAAGCTGCCTATTCTTTTCAGATGTTATCGGTTTTTTTACGAGGAACTCTACTTGCATATTCATTGGAACGTAGCATTCTTTGGATAGTTTTAGGGTGAACACACTTATTCGAAGTATTAGCGACATGTTCCGCCAGCTGCAGACCGGTTACCCTTAGGTTTTTGTCCACCTCTTTTAAGATCATGCTGATATCCCACCTGGAAAGTTTCTTCGGTCGTCCATTTGTTGGCTTATTTTCCACTGATCCTGTGTTTTTATGCTTTTGGACAATGTATTGGACAGTTGCATGGGATAAATTAAATAAAGCTCCAATTGCGCGGTATGATTTTCCATTTCTATGCTCAGCAATAATTAATTTTTTTATTTCAAAACTTCCTCACGCTTGCTCATTTTCCACTTATTTTGCTCACAGGTTATTCGAACAAACTAGTCATTAGATCGTACTTACGCTTTTCATGGGAAATACAACGGTTCTTTGAAGAAAAAAAAACAGTTAAGTAATGCAATGAAGACCAGAGTACACTATCTGATCAATGTATGAACACTTTTGTCCTTACTGAAATTCGTTATTTTGGTGGTTTTACAGTTATAAGTTACTAATGTTTATTTGTTTTTAAATTTCTGTTAATAAAAATACATTTGCAGTAAAGTTGCATATTAAATTTTCATATATATGTGCATTTTCTACTAAATTTATGAAATTTTGAAGGCGTATGGAGAGTTTTGTCCCTAACTGTATATTTCTTGGCTAGCAGCCAAAATAAAAGTTTGTACATTAATTCTATATGTACATACATATATAATACTTAAAAAACATTATTTAGAAAATCGATTTTTTTTTGAAAAAATAGACTCAGACTGCCCCCTTAATAGATTGTGTCGACAAGAAAAATGTTTCTAAATTTATTATGGCTTATAAGCTATTCGTTCTTTTAAAACATGTTTAGTTCTTAGCATAAATAAAATGTGGTATCTTACGATAAGTAAAGTGCTGGTGAACTTTTTTCATTTTAAAACGACATTGATGTATTCATGTATGCACTAAGTGAAGAGTAATCAGTTTCACCTGAATCAACCCCATCCAATGTCGAAATTATATTTTTAATTAAATTACAATAAATTGAGGAAATTACAGTCGACATTCAAACGATCATATCATAAAAGCCAAGGCATTAAATACAACGAACTTGAACTTAAACTTGTGCCACTCACTTGATAACACTTCGTGTGTGTGTTTACTCTTGTCAGGATGCTAATCTTAAAATGTTGCTGTTCGACATTCGCCTCATATGCTTATCAATTTTTTTATTGCAGGTTCGAAAGACGAGTGGTCGCGATGCTAATAAATATTTTGCCATGAAAGTTCTCAAAAAAGCATCAATCGTTACAAATCAGAAAGATACAGCACATACACGAGCAGAAAGAAATATATTAGAAGCCGTAAAGGTAATTATATTCCATAATCAATTCGCTAAGTTAACATGTTGTATTAACTTCCCAGTATATGGGAAGTTCTTGTAATCGCCTCGAAAATCGAAATTGAAATTTTCAACATTTCTTTACGTTTTGAGGTCTTACGAGTATATTTTAAGTGTTTTTAGAAAGAAGTATGTATGTGTGTGTGTGTGTTTGTATGTACGTACGTCCGTACGTACGTATGTGCGTTCGTGGACAGTTTTTTCTACGAGCATAACTCACGTAAACAAAGTCCTATCGACTTCGTTGAGATGTCAATCAAAGCGTCTTTGCAATTTTAAGAGCTGATTAGTTTTTGGGACACTTCGGTCGGGGGGGTTTGCTGTTTTGCCCGTTTGAAGGTCATTTCTGTCATGCGTTATATCTCCCGAACCAAACATGCGATTTTCATCATTAAGGTGTCAATCGACGCGTATTAACATTTATGTGATTCTATCAAGTTTTTTAAAAAATTCATGGAAGTGTTTTTTAATTTTTTTGAAAAAAGTGCAAAAAATTAGGTTTTTTTTCATAAACAGTAAATTGATTTTCGAAACACAGTAATCAATGTTTATAAAATTTATATACTCCAAACAGTTTTTGTGCAAAAACCAACAAAACTTTCTCTCAAGATTACAAAAAAAATTAAATTAAAAATCAAAAATCATTAAAAGTCATCATGATTTCAAGGTCATTTCTGCCATTCACTATATATCACGAACCAAATATAATATTTGCATCACTTAGGTGTCAATCGACGTGTATTAACATTTTTGTAATGTTTTTATATTTAAAAAAATCGTTGGAGGCATTTTTTAATTTAATAAAAAAAATGCAAAAATTTAGGATTTTTTCATAAAAAATAAATTTGTTAACCAGATTTGCACAACACGGAAATAAATGTTTATAAAATTTATAAATCCTTATCAATTTTTGGAGACAAACCAGTAAAATCCTTTTCCATGATGTTTAAAAAAATTAAATTAAAAATAAAAAATCATTCAAAGTCTCGATGTAAAAAGTGTTAATATGAATGATTTCACCCGACTACTCTTATTCTGAAGACATTGTTGTTAAGCCAATCACAGTTTATTAATATTTGCATAATTTAAGCAGATTTTTAATAGTCTTCATAGCACCGTGTTTTAATTTTTATATCAAAACTGCTTAAATGTTCAAAATCAAAAAAATTAATCAAATTTGCATTTGTAGCAATGAACGCTTTGAATGGTAAAATGTTTCGTAGTCAATACTTTGCTAGATCATATGCTATAAAAAAAGCTTTCATCAATATGGAAATAACAAATAACGTAGAACCCCCCCCCCCCCCATTGATCCGCGTGAATATTCAATCAAATCAATCTGTCCCCATCGACCAAAAACCTTACGTAATCAATTGACGCTCCCGTAGATGATACGATTAATATTAAGTCATTCCAGTTACTGTGATGAGAGGTACATTATTATTATTTAAAGTAGTAGTATTTTCATAATTATTATTTTGTTTAGTATTTTTAATATTTATGTAAATATTACTGGGAAGTTGACCGTGTGGACCTCAAGGGTCGCACCTCGCGGCTGGTTGTAATTTTACAATTGGACTTTGGTAGTTGGCCGAGTTCTCGTCAGGGTTAAATTCATTAATTTATTAATTGCATAGCGGTTACTAATGAACATCTCTTCAATTAATGATCAGTTCAGAGGGAATTCGTGAAAAGTTAATCTGGGCTACTACGTTTCACGACTAATAAATCCGTCGTAAAAATAATGAACGCATGACACGCGGGTATTCTGATTTTCCCTGAGAGAATACACGTTATGTAATTGCACGTGATTCGGAAAGTGTGGACTAGTTCGGGAAAGACATTCAACGATAAATAGCGCGACAACACATTCTAGAAAAGCTGGTCTTATCGTTGATAATGTGTTCATTTGGAATGTCTTGCAAACCACACGTAAGCAGATAAACGAAATACAAAAGAAGCTTCCAATTGCGCAACAGTATATGCGCAGATATGAAAACTAATGACGGCGGCACGTTTTACTGGAAAACCTTCGGATGCCATTGAATTAGCCGATTTTCAATTGAGAGTAGTAGTTGCATGAAAATACATTCATAATTTGATAAAGACGCACTTGCTTCTAGACACAATCACGATTATGAGGAGAAGGAAATTTCAGCTGAAAATCATGAAGATACGCGTTCATTCATTCATCATTTTGTCATTTCTAAATGTTTTCAACAATACCAAATGCGTATAATCATCACTATATTATTTAATGTTGCAATTCGATAAAGTTCGGCGTTTCTGTTTAAAATCTTTTAAAATTCGATGAAATTTGGATCATTACCATTTCTATATTCTTGTTGAAATTCATATCAAATTTAGGGTGCAAAGTTTTTTTTAAAAAAAGCCGCCCTTGTTTCGTAAACCGACTTGAAGAAAATGAGCACAACTGTATTTACAATTAAAATACAATTATCACATTAAAGATCAATAAATCAGCAATAATCCTTGACTGCTACGTCAAACAATAATTGTAGATTTTCTTTGTTTACAGACCATATTTATCTGCATGATAACATAGATAGCACAATATTAATTATCAGTTTAGTGAATTTTCGTTGATTACGTTAAATCACATAACGATTAGGTTTCATATTAAGTGTCCGTTCATTTGCTGATTTGTTTGTCATTGAGTAGGGAAATTACCTTTTAGATTGATATTTTAAATAAAAAAAAGCCAGATGTACTATGGTTCATAAGCTTAGACTTTCTAACGATAAAAGTTACTGCGAAATTGATATTGAGTGCCATTTTTTGTAGGAAGAAAGAAAAAAAATTTTTTCACCAAAATGAGGATCAAATGTTAAATTTTTATTTTCTGTAAAACCAACTTCTGTAATATTTTATAGAATGCCGAAAAACGATACAATAATATATTGTGTTGTAACAGACCATGCACTGGTTTACTCCTGATGTTTGCAGTGAACAAGCCAAATTTTCTTTGAAAAGGCGGCTTTGGCTTTAAGAATTATTTGGTCAAGAAATAAAATTTAAACTTTTGATGAATAGAATTTATTCTTTATTTAATTAGGCACAAATGAGGAAAAAAGATTCAAAATAATGTCATTTACATTAAATTTTAGACTCATCAATGTGTCCAGCTTTACTTTTAATTACAGCTTCACATAGTTTCGGCATTCTACTTAGCAATTTATTTCAAGTTTCTTCTGAAATTTTATTCCATTCTGACTGTAGAAGATGCCACAAATGTTCGGTAGACGCTGGACAAACATTTCGGACGTTTCTGTCGAGTTCATCCCATAAGAGCTCAATTGAGTTAAGATCAGGTGACTCCGGTGGCCAAAACATTACATTAGGCAGTCCTTCTGCTGATAGCTTCTCCAAATAGTCGTTACAAAGCTTGGAGGAATGTTTCGAGTCATTGTCGTGCTGAAATGTGAATTTATTTCGAAAAATAAGCAGTCCAGATGGTTTTAGTTTCAAGTAACTCCCGATAGTGCTCCTTCCTCATTACGCCTTGGATTCGGCAAACATTACCAATCCTACCTCCACAAAAACAACCCCATACCATAACAGAGCCACCCCCATGTTTGATGAAAGGCACTAAAAATTGATCTGCTGACCTCCGCACAAAGACTCTGCGCCTGAAGTCAAAAACTTCGAATTTCGATTCGTCACTCCACAACACCTTTGTCCAGTCTTCAGGTGTCTAATTTTTGGGTTGTTTCGCCCATTTCAATCTCTTCTTATTTCTGGCATGTAATAATGGGTTTTTTAACCGCAACACGGTTATGAAGGCCTGCTTCCTGAAGCCTTCGTTTGACGGTTGACACACTTAGGTGTTCAGATCGCCCTAAATTCACTTCAGCGGTTATTTCTGGAATAGTAAGACGTCTGTTACGTTTGCTGGCAATCACTATCTTCAGCTGCAGTCGTGGTTCTGGGTCTTCCACACCGTTTTTTTATTTCTGACACTTCCAGAGGTCTTAAATTTGTTCACGTTGTAGTCTACTGTTCTCATCGAGATTTTCAGTTCCGAGAAATTTGACGATTGCTTTTGCCATATTTATGATGCGCAAATATTGTAGCGCGTATTTCAGTCGAAAGTTCTTTTGTTTTTGGCATATTAAACAATCGCTCAATAGAAGTTTGAAAAAATACAAGTCCGCCGGCAGGATAAATTTTCAATTATATTTTCTTGGCAGTTAAAAACGTTAACTTTAAGTTCGATGCATTCCTAAATACATCCTAGTATGTATCTTCATCCGATAATAAAAGAGAACCCTAAAAAATCGGTTACCTTATGGGATAAATTACTTCCAAAGTCATTTAATGTCATTTTCATTGAGAACCCATCTATCGTTTTTCAAAAACATTTAGTAGATTCTATAATTACATCTACAAATTTTTTATACAAACAAGATGTCATTAACGAAAGATATAATTAAATCGCTTTACATCAAAAAACGTCTATTAATACAGAAAATCTCAAAATATCAGTGTAAGCAAATATATATGAGCGGGGCTGTACCTTATATTAAATGTTGGATTTCAGTAGCTTCAAAGAAACCAGCGAATAAATTCTAAATCGATAAGAAGATACATATGTATGTATGTTTTAAAAGCTTCTATCAGCAGCAGTTTGGATGTTAAGCTTGGTCGTGAACGGTTTATATCTATACAAGAAACTGTTAAAACTTCAACTGATGGGTAAATCAGGACACATAATAATCAACTCTGGGAAATATAGGGTTGGAGAAAAAGAAATGTCGTATTTTGTCAATAGATGGCGACACTTAAACATATCTTGTGTTGTACTCATCGCATCGGGTCATACTATACGGCGGTTTGAAGACGACAATCTGTGCTACAAGTGTCTCTTTGACAGTGTTGTGATCGTACGTTTCAGTCTCAAGTTATAGCGCGTCAAAAATGGAGTCCACCAAGCAAGAAATTCTTCATGTTTTACGTTTTTACTACCTGAGAGGTAAAAATGCAACGAAGGCGGCCGAAAAAATTTGTGAAGTTTATGGGCCCGATACTGTAAGGGTTCGCACAGCACAGCGTTGGTTCGATCGATTTCGTTCTGGTGTAGTGGATGTCGAAGATACACCCCAAGGCCAATCGTCGTAGAAACCGATAAAATCGTCGAAATCATCCAACTAGACCGGCATGCGAGCATTCGCTCGATTGGCCAGGAACTGGGTATAGACCATAAAACCGTTTGGAACCATTTGCAGAAGATTGGATTCCAAAAAAGATGGATGTTTGGGTGCCACACGAGTTGACGGAAAAAAATCTCTTGGACCGAATCAATGCCTGCGCTGCACTGCTGAAACGGAACGAACTCGACCCATTTTTGAAGCGGATGGTGACTGGTGATGAAAAGTGGATCACGTACGACAACGTCAAGCGAACAAGATCGTGGTCGAAGCGCGGCGAGCCTGCCCAAACCATCGCCAATCCCGGATTGACGGCCAGGAAGGTTTTGCTTTGTGTTTGGTGGGATTGGACGGGAATCATCCACTATGAGCTGCTCAACTATGGCCACACCCTCAATTCGGTCCTCTACTGTGAGCAACTCGACCGTTTGAAGCAGGCGATTGACCAGAAGCGGCCACAATTGGTCAATAGGAATGGTGTTCTGTCCCACCAGGACAACGCTCGGCCTCACACATCTTTGACGACCCGCCAGAAGCTACGGGAGCTCGGATGGGATGTCCTATCGCACCCACCGCAAATAAGGAGGGGGGGTTTTATAAGAGGGGGATAATGAAGTTGCCTTCTAAATGGCAACAAGTTTGCAAACAAAACGGCGCATATTTGACT
Source organism: Oxycera nigricornis (assembly GCA_963942545.1). NCBI lineage: Eukaryota > Metazoa > Arthropoda > Insecta > Diptera > Stratiomyidae > Oxycera > Oxycera nigricornis. Next base: position 5,721,788 of record OZ012663.1, on the reverse strand, counting down.
TAAATCGGATAATTCTAAATATGTTAAATAAAGCGTAAAATTTCGATCACAAATACGACATTTCTTTTTCCCCAACCCAATATAAGAAAAGGAAATTCAATCTCAATTAAAGTCTATGTTACGTCATTTAAAATTTTCTAATTAAATAATAATACACCGATTAAATGCATCTGCATTCATTTCATGTAGAAAAAAATGATAGTCTTACGATAATCCAATTCAAGGCTAATATGATTGGAACTATTATTATTCTTAACAAATGTAGGAAATGCACGGTTTTATAGAATATTTTTCTGAAAAGCAAGCAAAATCTAAAGTAAACATCATTAGGTTATCAACAAAAGTGAGATAGATAGAACATGTTTGCGAACTGTGCAGATTTTATTTAGTTTTATTTATTTTTGCGTCGAGAAGCTTAATGTATTTTGCCATATCTTTGCGAGCGTTATATATTTTATACAAACGTTATTGTCGTATGTTGACTTAGTCGATTTGAACACTTGACTAGCCGATAAAAATTAGATGGGTTTAAATGATACGCAAGGTGGAGCACGAGGGGGTGGCAAGGTGGTTTATTGATTTGAATTATATTTTCGAAACAGTATTTATTTTCCATGGCTTATTTGGCCTCAGATGACGTTTATCACTTATTGTGTCCTAAATAGCTATAATGAAAATTTAATGAGTTTACTTGAATGGTTAAAATGAATAATAAACACGCGCCAGGTGTATTCTGAGATAGTTTCAAAACTATTTTTGGTTTGGCTGTCCTTCAAATATGATGATTGAGATGACGACAATGTTACTTTTGAAAATTTATTTAACTTTTGTTAAACCCTTTTCACATAGAAAGTAGTTTAGAAATTTCCGGTGTAATAATTAGAATAAATTGGGTGTAAGTTGAACGTTGTTTGACTCAACACTATTCTGAATATCATTATCAGTATTTCGAGCAGTAGATTGATAAATTTATTTGATTAACTTCAAAAATTATTTTCAGTCCTAATAAATCGTTTAACAAATAACTTTCTTTTTCTTTTCAGCACCCATTTATAGTAGAACTAGTATATGCCTTCCAAACTGGTGGCAAACTATATTTAATATTAGAATATCTGAGTGGTGGTGAATTGTTCATGCATTTAGAACGCGAAGGAATATTTTTAGAGGATACTACTTGGTATGTATATTTGTGATTAATTTTGAATTCAATAATATTTATTAAGTAGCTAATAAAGCTCTGAAAAAAATGGATAAATTATTTATTTTCTATCTATTTTTATCAGTGAGCAATTGTTAAGTATTTATCATTTGCAATAAAGTTAGGCTTCCATTTTATATGGGTATTTAATTTTCAGTGAATAAGCAACTCCCTGCTTCCTAGAATTCAATTCAGTCAGGGAAGAAAACTTTGAAGGACGAATTTTATATAGTCTGATTTTCAGTCGAGATATTGTAATGTTGATGGATCATAAGTAATATGATATTTTCGACATTGTTCTTCCAAAGAAATTTGTCAACGTCAAACTGTGTATTTAAAAAAGACACCACGCTCGATGTATTCACGAATAATAAATAGTCAAGCTTCCATTTGTTGCGCCATAGTCAGCATAATAAATTTTACGAATGTCTAAAAACCAAAAACTATTACACGTGTCCTTTCACAGCGCGTTAGGTCGTTTTCCCTTAAGAGCTCTTTGGCTAATTCGATACTGGCTTATTCACATGATAGTCCTCTTACTTCCAAAAATCAAAAATGAATCGTCTCTATATTTAAATGACATGCACGTCTCCTTAGAAATATTTTTCGACTTATTTTGAGAAGACAGTCATGTCATTATCATGTGAATTTATTTATATTTTCGCCCACAAATTTAAAATTCCTTAATAATCTCACGGCAACTCCATTCGTGAAAGATTCTAAGATATTATTTTTGTCCATTATTGGATGTCATTCAAGGAAAGAATCCATTGATAACAAATATTCAAATCATTGTATTTTGGACACCATTCCAGTTTAGTAGTATCTGTTACTCGCAAACAAGAACGTGATTTCGATCGTTGTCATTTTCGTAGGTAGCGAAGAATCGATTATAAGTACATACATACATATATATTTCACAAAATTAGGTTATTTGTGCATCAATAAAGCGAACCATAAAAATAGTTAGTCGTAGTAAATGAATGCACTGACTAACTAACTTTTTGTGCACAATAAGCTATTTTCTTAATTGTTTTTTTTTTTCAATTAAATTTGAATTAAATTTGCTCAATTTTAGATGGTTTAAATAAATTTAATTGTGAACTTTTAATCCTTGAATCTGAAAGTTTCTTTAATACTTAATTACATTTTTTTCTTTCAGTTTTTATTTAAGTGAAATTATTCTAGCATTAGAGCATTTACACTCGCTTGGAATAATCTATAGAGACTTGAAGCCCGAGAATATTCTGCTCGATGCCAGAGGTCATGTAAAATTGACTGATTTCGGTTTGTGCAAGGAACATATACAGGAAGGCATTGTGACACACACGTTTTGTGGGACCATTGAATATATGTGAGTATCAAATGTTATTCCTTCTTCTCAATCGAAGCAAGATTGAAAAACAACTATATTTATATTGTGTTCATCGGATTAGGGCTCCTGAAATTTTGACAAGAAGTGGTCATGGAAAAGCTGTAGATTGGTGGTCGCTAGGCGCTCTTATGTACGACATGCTTACAGGAACCGTAAGTTCGTGTCTTGCTGTTGGTTGGGATTTTGAATGATTCGGGTTGTTTTCCTTGTTGCATTTTGTAGCCTCCGTTCACGGGCGAGAATAGGAAAAAGACGATAGAAACCATTCTTAAGGCGAAACTCGGTTTGCCTGGTTACCTTACACCAGACGCAAGGGACTTAATACGTAGACTGATGAAGCGGCAAGTGGTGCTACGTTTGGGTAGCGGCCCGGAGGATGCAGCCGCGATACGGGCACATCAATTCTTCAAGCACATCGTGTGGGAAGATGTTCTAGCAAGACGCTTGGAGCCGCCTATCAAGCCAATGCTGGTGAGTCTAGAATCTTGCTTTGGCCAATAAGTCCTCAACTCTTGAAACGCTGACGCGAAATAAGGATAAAATTTGTGAACCTATTTTGATTTGCTCTGTTTTATTGCAGAGGAGCGAAGATGACGTGTCACAGTTCGATACAAAGTTCACAAGACAAATACCTGTGGACTCGCCAGACGATACAACCCTTAGTGAAAGTGCCAATTTAATATTTCAAGTGAGTTGGGTTCGATCATTGTAGATAGTTGACCAGATATGTTGGAGAGCATCCTGCGAATTATGCTTATTTTTCGCTTACAGGGTTTCACATATGTTGCGCCATCCGTTCTAGAGGATATGCAGCGTGGATCACGTGTATTTCCATCACGTTCGCCTCGCCGAACGCCGCGACAACGCGAAGAACACTATCGATTGCCATTTCCCAAGCAAGGAAACATGCTAGCCCGCGCCACCCCATCCCATTTACAAAATTTCGCACCGCGACCGTCGCCGCAAGAAGAGATGATGGACGTTCAAGGTTTACCAATCCTATAGTTTCATATTGAAAATAAGCAAATAGATTGAAAAATGAAATTATTGAATAGAAAATTAATATATCGAAGTGTAAAAGTAAGAATTATTAAAGCGACTAAAATTCGAAATTAATACGCGCGTTATACATGTATACACTATAAATAGACAAAAAAACGAGAAAAGAAATAATTTTTGTTACTTATTTTTACTTAATAAAATGTTGCAAAGAATGAAAACAAACAAAAAAAGTATCCAAAAACCATAGGAATTTCAGACGAAACAGAAATCATACTAAATAGAAAATATTTACTTTATTATTTGCTCTGTTGTTTCGTTTCTTTGCAATTTACAAGTGAATATAGATGAATTACATACTTTTGTTCTTGTTATGATTAAGAGACAGTAAATGAGTGAATATTCTTTCCTGTAGTCCGTTCGTCCAATACCCATATTCTCGAGACGCAAGGTCGGTCGATCGCAATGAAGAACATTCGAACTACAGGAAAGAATACTTCATTGAAAATGCAACTGACTTTCGTTGAGCTTTTCGCTGATTTGAAAATGTCTAACCAAAAGTAGTTAAAACACTATTCGTTTTCATTCAGCTCATCGTATAAATAATAGTACATTTGGTAAGATGCCATTCGCTCCTACAAAATTCGATGTAATATCGGTATTTTTTTTTGCAATATGATAAAGTGAGAAGCTATCAAATTAGTTATGCTTAAGCGAGAAATGTTGTAGAAATAAAATTGTCGATTTTATCTATCATAAATGCTAAATGTTTTTATCGGGTCAGCAATCGTCATTATACAAAGACATGGAAGCCATAGATAGAAATCTGTTGGATTAACTTGGATTAATTAAATATTATATGAATATACGATGCGATGTGGATTTCCCTTTTCTTGTTTGTTTATTTTTTATTCTTGGATTGTGTTTTTTGCTGATTGACTTGGCATTGTTTGATATGATTTCAATGTTTAAACAAGTATTTTCAGTTTTTTTCATTCTCAGAATTGGAAATGCATGAAATAGAATAGAAAAATGGCGTGGCACAACCGGTAGGTGTTGCACGATTTTGCTATAGTATAAATCAAGAGATGCCGAATGAATTGGGTAATCGTTTCAAGTTATAAAACGACAGTAAAAAAAATAGAATAAGAGCGACTGAAATACCATTAGATGAGGCTTTTTGGCTCGTTATTAAATGCGTTAACCAGCATGGGGATGTTTCAAAACGATACATATAAATGATTTTTTAATGGAGTGCAACACGTACAACAACATAATATATGCGAGCGCAATTGCTTCTTTATTGATACAATTATGACTGGTAAAACCATTGGATTGAATATGATTGCTAACAATCGATTCATATGTTTTATTAAATTGAGTTGCAAACAGGACATGGGAGCCTTTCGCACAAAGATATGCCATTTCAAACAAATCTTAACTTTACTCGAACAATACTGAAGCAATTATAAGATGTTGCTACAATCGGAATGGACATGTGATAATCTAATTGATCGTTCGGCACACGAAATATCTCGTTTCATCAAACGCTTCCTTTCGTTTTCCTTTTTCGATGGAAGCGTTTGGTAACAGAAGCCATTGAATTTTGGATCGATCTTTCCACTAGGACCACTTGAAACAGTGTCTATCTTCGCACTTTTGGTCAGTTTTAAGATTGGCAGCATGAAATTTAGCTCAATACGCAATTTTTACAAAATTCCTTTAACATCATGAAAGTTTGTTATGTTTTTTAAAGGAATTTTCAGTATAATACATATTCGTAAATATATTTTACTTTTCTTCTTGTTGTTTTTATCAAAATACAAATTGTTCTTACCATATTTTTATTGAATTTTTTTCTTTGTTTCAATTCGACAACAGGCCTTCTAGTAAATGAAATGATGTGTTGCACACAGTTTAAAGCGAACTAGTTTCAAACGCAGATAACCGGAAAGATATTTGATTCAAATACGTTACACGAGACACAAAACTACCGCATAAATCATATCCTATAGTTGACATACTTCAAGCTATGTTAAATTCTAATTCCCAATTTTTACATTATTCCCTAATGAAACGCATCAATCCGAACATGATCTTTCAAGCTTCAACGAAATAACGTACCTACTTGTATCGATTTCAATTGCGATATTCCTATAATTTCTCAGAATCGATAGAATAAAATTCAACCGAATGAAACTTAAAGCCTTAGGAAGAAACAATGGCAATTAGTGAATTTTTTCAGTTGATGAGTTTTTTACTGGAATTAAAGTGGAACTATTCAAAAAGTACAGATAAAATCAATAATTAAATGAATGGAATTTGTTATTATATATATATAAATGAAAATATATATTTGGATCACACACACATTCTTATAGAAAATGAAACAATACAAATCGAGCGAATTTATTTTTGGATAATCTATTATGTATGAAATAAATTCAAAAGAAATAGCAACAAGAAACAATACAATAGCAATGGATAAAGTAGCATAAAAGAAACATTACTTTTTTGATTTTATATAACTGGAACAAGTATTTCTTATACTAAACACTGAAACGATTGATGATATGCATTTCCTGATAAAATACTCGAAAATGTTTATGTTAATAATAATCTCATCGTAGTCAAAATAATTTGTAAATAAATGCTACACACTAAAAATGCATCATATAACAATTTTTAAAAAATCTTAAAATGTGTTCGTTATGCTTCAATAAGCTTTTTGGGTTGGTGGATCTAGTGAATGAATTATTTTTTTAAAGGGCTAACCAATTGTCTGTGTTGAAGTAGAAATTATTGTCACATCAAATGAAAACTGCTACTAAAGTAAGTTGTTTTATATTGTTTGGCTCTGAATTCACGGTCAGCTAGGACACTTCTTTATATCGAGAACATTTCAGTGAGAAAACGTATACGAAATTAATTAGTGTTTTGTAAATTCTCTATAATTGATTTGACTTTTTAATGTACCGCAAATATAATGTTTTAAGCAATTACAATTCAGATTTACGTTGAAGCGATCGGAACTTGCTTGTCGTAGAGTAACAAAGAAACTTAATTTTTAAAGGTCCTAAGATGAAGTTAGGAGACAGCAATCTCCATTGGATAATTTATTTATGTTACGCTCAGTTTTGAAAAGACTGGGTCATTCTGTCTATCAGCTGCATTCCAGAATGGCTTGAAGTAGTACTAACGTCTTTCAGGCTTAGTCTTTCATGATTTAATTAATTTACCCACTTCATAAAAAGTCGAAGGAATACTTTATGTAATTATATCCATTTGAATAGTTATTAATAATCATGAATAAAATATTGAATTGATATTCATAAGGCTAGAAAAATGATATTTTACAGAAAACGAAGAGTGTGGAACATCCTATTCAATTTTATATGAATCGTAACTATTAGCGGAGTTATATCGGTGAATATTAGATCCTTGAATGTACGTTTATGCGTATTCAAAACTATTTGCTTTTTTATTAGCGCAACTTACTACTAACTTCTTTGAATTGGCGGCATTGATAGTTGTTTTTTGTTTCTAACATAATCATTTTGAAATGGTGTATAAATAACTGAACGGTGATAATTCGGTTCAAAACAAGAACAGTTTAGGCTCATTCCGATAATAGAAGTTCGCTTCCACTTGTGGGTGTTGGTAGCGAATGGTGTTTCTAAAATGCACTTGCACTCCATTGAAAGCCATTCGGAATATCTGAACAGCTCAGCAATCTAGATGACCAATAAAACATTTTACACCTTCTCTAGAGAATTTCACGAATAGATTCGGCAAGATTAGGGACTTAAATACATATTAATTTAACACGGACATATTTCACAATATTCTAACATGAATGAAGTAACATAAAGTTACAGCTGTCTATTGAACAGAAATGACAATAGATAATGAAAATGTAATTTAAGTTGAAAATATTTTAAATAATGACGTGACACTCTAAAGGATTTTTAAAACAAAATAATTTTAAAAATAAAATCAACACCAGATAGAAACTGCCAGAAGTGTTCACTAACAGAAACGAAATGACTGTTTTTCAATTTTGATTTTTTACAAATTATGTACAAAGAAAATAATTTATTGGCATTTTAGGGGTTAGCCTGAACGAACTAGAATGTTTATACAAACCGCCGCGAATTTGCGGACCAGTTCTATTTACAAAATGCAAGTAGTAAATAAATACATGAATAGGAAAATGAAAACTAGTAACTTTGAAATCGCAGACACATATTCTGTGAATAGTTGTTATCCAAGGCAAGGATAGTAAAAACTAGACAAAACTGAGTATGCAGACAATGTGATGTATGCAAATGGATAAGTGAATATTAATTAGTGTGAAGTTCTATTTGATAATGGCGAACACTATTGTTTGATTCAAACCTTGATTAATTGACACTATCTAACCATATACGAACTAAGATAATTAAAATTCAAGCGTGCATTGAAAACCGCTGAATTTGTTTAAAATCATATTTCAATTTTTGTTTACGACATACTACTCGCAAAAAGTGCAACAAACTATAGAATTTCATGTGAACAACTCCCAGAGATTTGTATAAAACGGAACAAAGAACAAGCAAAAAAATGTTGTGAACGATCGATTAAGACACATTACAGACAGACCAGAGAATGGAAAAAATTAAATACAGTTTATATATATACACACATACATACACACATCTATATGAACATTTATCTTGCTTTGACACATATTTAAGAAAAGCGATAACTTACCAATATATATCGAATCAATAGATATTAATTGTATTTAGAGAGAGAAAAGGAAAAATCGATCATATTTTATATTTGATAAAGAAATTGACGAAAACGTATATCAGGTCTCGAAAGTGAAATTGATAAACAATAAAAAAAAATCGAAAAAAAAACTAAATTCCACGCTAAAATAACAATATATATTTTAAAAATATATATTTCATTCAAAGTGGCGTATTACAGGTCCACTATAAAGTTATAATGAAAGCAACAAAAAAACAATATGTAAAGAAAATGAAATGCATTCTTAGCAAATTTATCTGGATTACAATATCTAATTTTTATTCGTATTGAAACTTAAAATATATTCAGCAATGAAAATAAAAAAACTGTCGAGCATGAACCTATTACAAAGATAAAAGTGAATATTTATTTAGTTGAAATGATCCAGATGAAAATAAATCTACAGAAATAAAAGCTTCCAATTCATAAAAAATATGTGTTTTTATAAATATGTCACATCATCATCACCATCAATGACGTGTCAGTCCAAATTGAGGTCTCCAGTCAACATTGTGTTTAGATGTCTTGGCCCAACGACCGCGTCCTTCAATTTGCAAATCTACGCAGCAATTTTCAGTTGGCATTTACTGAGTCCTTAGAACGTTTATGTCCGGGGCTATACGCACTACCCTGACAAAGGCATTGTTCATGCTATTAAATTAGCTCCCGGCAAAGCTCGTTACGAGACAGCAGGCCAAGTATTCTGCGATTCGATTGAAAGCTCTAAATCTCTGGCATGAGGAGAATACCGGCCACTCCACCATATTACGCAAGGATGGACACCAGGGAAAGTTGACCACACTTCTTCGATTCCCTGCTTCCACCACGGTTTCAAGTCAGTCATCCCTAGCAGCGATGACTGGATCATGGAAAGAAGTAAGATACAGGAATCGGTCGACATCTGCACTGATAGATCAAAAATGGATGGAAAAGTTGGCTATAGCATCTTCTCCGAACAGCTAGGCCTGAAGCTATCCTTCCGGGCACCAGTTCACTGCAGTGTTTTTCAGGTAGAGGTCATTTAATACACAAGGCTGTAGATTGGTTGAGAAATCAGAAAATTTTCATAAGAAATGTCAACATCAAGCTGCTATCTAACCTGTATAACTCATCCAAAATTGTAACGGAATGTCGTACACAACTGAACGCGATGTCACTTCACTGTGGAATGATTCTTTGCTGGGTACCGGGGCAAAGTGATATACCTGGAAATTGCGAAGCAGATACCCTAACGAGAGCTGGCACCGAGTTTTAGGAGTATACACTTACCCCCAAAGTCGGCCAACCTCTAGCTTCCATAAAGCTAGGATTTGAGCAGTACTACGTGGAGGCTGCAAATAGGATCTGGCTGCTGGAAGAAGAAGAAAGCGCACCAAGCAGCTTCTCAACTCAACACGAGCTGTGCATTAAGTTTCATCATATCCGTACTGACGCGGCACTGTATGATTGGCCGACACGCAGAAAGATTGGGTGTTCCTTTCAACGATTTCTGCCGAAGTTACAGATCGAAAGAAACGATCCAACATTTTCTGTGTGAATGCCCAGCATTATTCAGGAAACGCATGCAAACTTTACGCTCGCCTTTCCTGGACAGCCTCACGGAAGTACGAGAATCTAAATGGTTCTCGTCATCCCTCATGTTCTAGTGCCGCTCTTATCTTTTTGTGGTATCACAATGGGCCTATCGTGGCCTAAGTGAGCCATTTGCCACAGTGCCAATATTTTTCTCATTCTTCATAATATCAACTTGCCCACCCCCTTGGTCCATGGGCTGTCGACTCCCTTGGCTGCATAGAGCGCGGTTTTACTGCATGCCTGATTTTTAACCTATTGCATCATTCTTGATACATCCATAATTTTATGGTGTGATATTGTTTCCCTGTTTTATTTTACTACTTCAACCATTTTTCTTAGCTGATTTGCGGTTTCATCGTATTTTTCATTTGTTTTTTATGAAAATAATATTTTTTTCACAATCAATTAATTCGCCACTGAATGAATCGCGAATTTCTATACGGAAATAATGCTGCGTTTATTTTTGCCAAAAAAAATTTCCAAGAATTTTTCATAGAAAAATTCCAAATTTGCTGTAGGTTATTTTTCATCTGTAGTTCTTTGAAGTGATCTTACCCTTCATGAAATATCTGCTGGAATATTTGGCGTTGTGAGTTCCGTATTTACTTCATTTATTATTTTGTTTCAGCAATAATTTTTGTGCATTAAATTCTCAAATTTGTTGATGTGAATTTGTCACACGAACAGCTTTTGTTGGAAATAGTTTTATTCATATAATATTTTTGTATTTTTCTATATTTTTACTGAAGAAACTCATTTCTTATTTAATTACTATCCTTCAAAGTATGGTTTTCCAGTCTTTCAGTTCACTATCAAAACACAGTGTTTAAGCGTCTTTCACTAAACTGTTTTTATTTCAAGCTTTATTTTTTTATGCTAGTCTCTAAATACATACATGAGTTTCATATTGGCATGAAAATAAACAAAATAATTCAATAAATCCATGAAATTTGGCGAGCATCTATTTGTGTTTGCTGCGTTTCAAATGTGCTTTAAATATTGTATATGTTCAAAAGTTTTACAAAATGGTGTAGTTTATTAGTAAACATCTCTGGAATAGGGGGAGTAGAAGATCGTTTAAATAAAGTGTCAATAAAAGATTGCGTCCCGTAAGTAGCAAGAGGCAAATGGGGGTAGTAGTTTTGTTTTTGATTTGAATTATGCTACTAAACTTCAGGTATCATTAGCAAGCAATTATTAGCGAAAATGAAACCGCAGATGAGTTTAATATTTTTTGCCGTTCGAATTGCACTCGAATTCAGTTTACTTGCAATATATATGGTCTTGTAGAAAAATATTAAGATTTTTGATTGAAGCGTTCATATTTTTTCCAGAATTTTTGGATAATAAAATTAGTTTATGGACGTATGTACGTGTTGAATATCCATTTTACTCTCTATGTATTAGCTATCCCGAGGAAAAAAGACCATAGAATCAAATAACAAAGAAGCGAAAAGTATTCACAAAAAATTAACAAACTTACGCTCACAAGCAAATGAAATTGACGACTTTGTCAGGGTTTCTGACAATTCAAACAGTTTCCATAAGAGTTAGCTCGTCGCTTTGAACAAGATTCATCTAACGATGAGATTTTTTGAGCAGAACTTTCGACGAAATTTCATGCCTCAACACATTGAAAGTGGCTGGATGTGGGACATTCCTACTATGAGAATATCAGCAGATTAATAACAAGGTATCAATGATGATATCAAAGATATAAATCATCAAAATAAATACATATTCATATATTTCAAGAATATAATAACATATAAAACGAATAAACAAAGAAAAAACTTATTTCATCTAGATTAGTAATTATCTTCGCGTCATGACCGACAAACAATCATGCATTTCTGTATTCTTTTGCTGCTTCCTGTTCATTTCCATTCTCATTTTTGCATGCTTATAATTCGAATCCATTTCGCAGGGAAGTCTGTCAGTGAAGTGGTTAGGTTGAGTATGTGGTGATTGATTTTTTTTCTGCTTCATTTTGCGTTGAATTATACTAAACGCCTTCAACGGAGCTAGCTTCCAAATACAAGTATTATTTCATGCTGTTCAGGCTCAAAGTATCACGCAATATGGGGTGATCGGTTCGTGGTATGACGTCGATACTGTTGCGAGCCTGCGGACGATACTTTGGATTTTTGTTTCGCATTTTAGGCGATCCATGAGGAACCGATTGAGGTTGCTTGTCCTACGAAAACAAATAGTTGAACCAATTTACCAATCTAAATCAATTGCATGGTGTGTTTTTTTTGGCTTCACAACGAAAGAAAAGTATGACCAATAAGCGATAAATCACATAAATCTATTGAAAATAACATTAACAGAAATAATTTCGACTTTATAAATCCAATCTGTGATGTTATCATATTGAACAAAGATTAAGTTACCTTTTATTTGTAACCAAAAATAAGCATCAACTTCTGTTTTTGTTAGATCAGAAGAAAAGGACGTGAAAACAAGGTTGGTGCCTCGATTTCTCGGTCCCAAATCCATTATTTGCAAAGTTAACGTTACATTACCTGATCTCCAGGCGCATGCGGCTGATTTGATGTGTTCGTGTACGATTGGAATGTTGGAACGTCACGACGTGTCGTCACTTTTTCCTGAATTGAATTTATTGTTTTCGAGATCCACGGTTGCCAACTACCGCGATTACTTTGCAACTCGGTGAGCGTTGAGTTCAGTTGATGGTTGAGATCTTGATTCTTGCATTCAGCTTCTACCTGAGCTAGCTTTGTTTGCGCAAGTTCTAATTCGAGCTCGCGAATACGGAGTGTCGCCACATTCAAAGGATCCAGTGGACCGAGCGAATGATCGTTCTTAATATTGTTCATGTGCAGACTATGTTCGGGTGATGATTGGGCAATTGATGCTGAACACTTCTGGCATTTGGCGACAGTTTTCTGCAAATTATTTGAGTTTATTGCGACTAAAAGATGTTAATGTTTCGAAATGATGAAACATGCGCAATGCAGACACATTATTAAATATAAATTTAATCCAGCTGATGGATCTTGTAATTATAAAAATGGTGTGTATTCAAAACCTGTATATTTACATATTAATTATTGTTTCTACTTACTGTAAAGTTTTCTAAAAGTTCATTTAGTTTTGTGATTTGTTGCTCTTGTCGCTGTATAATGTGTTTATAGTCCTGAATTATTCCGGCATGTTTTTTATCGTCCTGCAACGCCTTTTCATTCACTGTTTCAACGACTTGTTGCAATTGCGATATTTCCGTTCTAAGTTGCTTGCGCTCATGGCCAAACTTTTCCTCATATAATCGCATTTGTCCTTCCTCACGATCTTCCAATTGTTTTTTCAACACAAACTCCTCCTCGTACTGTTTTAAACGTTTCACTTTTCTTTCACAAGCCTTTTGCATTATTTTTTTCGATTGACTAGAGCTTCGGCATTTTTTCGGCAAGTTCACCCGGAAATATTTCAGTATGCCTTCAAAGTCCAATTGCCTGAGTTCGCTCTCACATACCGACAGCAATGTAAGAGCCACTTGGAATAGTATGGGCACGCCGTCCAACAGAAACACGTCCAAGACGTGGAAAACAAAGTATAGCGGGAAGCGTGCAGTGAATAGTGTTAGAAACCATTGCGAAGCGAACATATGAGTCTCAACACCTGACTTTTCGAAATGCTCGTGGAGCTTGGGAAGCTGTTCTTTGATCAGACGATCCAGCTGGTAGAGACGCATGTAGAGCGCTTCGAAGCCTTGCTTGTACAGGTCGCGCAGTCGAAAGTCGTACATGAGGGATACTAGCACACAAAAAGCTTCTTCTTCGGGCATCTGAAATAAAAAAGCAGTTATTAAATACAGCAAATACCCCAGAATTAAGCTATTCAACGGATATGAAGAACGTGTATTACATGTATGAGTAAACTGGCAGCGATGAAGCTCAACCCTTGGCAGTATCCGACTTCAGTGTCATACACCGCGTATGCCTTTGAAACTTTGAAGAGCGCATCTTGCCCGGAACCTCCTGTTTCCTTGAAACACTTGTGGGCGGGGAAGGTTCTATGAATATCCCTTTGGATTACAGTCTCGCACTTTGTTTCCTGCAACATATCAGATATTAGTCACTATTGCTTTCCAAATTGAACAAGTGACAAACATACTTTGGTAATGAGAGTCCGATACCTATCCGTTATGTCCGGTTTGTTTTCGACGTTTGCCAACTTTTGCCAAATGGTTCCACGCAAAGCTTCCGGCACACCTAGTCGAACCAAGGTCGGAAGATGTTTCGGCCGTTTTTCTCCGTCCCATTCCTTCAAAATTGGATCCCACTCGTCCAGAGTGTCTTGCGAACAATCTTTGGACACCTCTCCAGTTCCACTTAGCAACGGTTCATCGCCGTCAGAGCTGTACTCCGTGGGGAAATCATCGTCGATCAGTACCGTTGATGTTGAGCGGACCATTTTCGAGAGGTTATTTATGCCCTTCATCAAGGACGACTGATTGGGCGGCTCGATTATCTCCTCGGAAGGGTCAATCGAACTCACTTCCCACCAATTGTCGTCGTCGGTTTTCTTCAGTTGTAAGTAAAATCTCAGCGACATCGCTCGCTTCGAGATGAAGTGATCCATTATCCGAATTTCGCTTTGAGACTGAATTGTGACTGGCGACTCAATAACGAATCGGACTGGCTCCTTAATCCCTTTTATAACTAAATCCACAGCCACCGTGATGTATGTTTTTTGAGATTCATAGTTTAACTGCTCGAACGCCTTTTCGGTCGCCTTCCATTGGGCAGTTATCTGGTACGGCCACAAACACTGCGATAGAGTTTCCGATTTTAGATAGATCATCGAAACCATGTCAAGCAACTGCATGTCTGCTTGCCGAACCAGCTTGCCTGGACTCAGGAGCACGCCAAAGCATCTCTCAATATAAAGTGGTTGGAGGATCGTCGACGGCGTTTGTTTGACTGTTATGCACACCTCCTTGTCGGTGTTGCATCGCAATTTGAAGCAGGATCGATCACGCGGCACCGAAGAATATGAGTTTTTCGATACCTTTTCACGAATTTCTAGGGAAACAATGAATTCGTATCCGGCGGAGGTGAGAGGATTGCCGCTCATATCGGATGTAATAGAAGCAAGCATTATGCTATTGTTATCTCCGGCGGCGGACGTTATACTTCCCGTCAGACTTAATGGGTAGCATTGGAATGCTTTTGCAAAGCAGGCTGAAAAAGTGTTACGATCATAAATTTGTCTATTTGTTACACACGCCTATGTTCGCTCAAAATTTGCATTTAAGAAAATTTATGAATCATTTTGTGATTTTCAACAGAATAAGGTTCTATGGAAACACTTCGTTTGAAGTGCAAATAGTACCCGTAGTACACTGAGATAAGACAGACAGTTATCATGGTTGTTTTTTTTACAATAATATTGATATGACATTTAAAAAGCAATACCAATAAATCTCGTTGATTACGATAAAAAATATTTGAAGAATGGATTTCCAGCCTTTTTATCAAAAGAGAAATAATCCATCAACATCCAAGATATCTTCGTTTTAATTATTGCTAAATTGTATGTATATCTAACAAGGCCAATTTCAAACAATTGAATCAGTTGTCACAACCTATCGAATTTACAATTTTATCTTATCTTACGCCTGTATTTGCCGTAAACATGGGTCTGTTTCGGATTGTTTTTAATGCACCTATCTCAACAGCTTAGGAATTTAAACCTGTTCACATGCAGATAAGACTTTTGTCTTCGAGACAATTATTTGGCAGTCTTTAGTGAAACGCATCTGTAATTCATTGATGGGCAGGTACTTACAGTTAACTTGAGTCACCGCTTCAGGAATATTGCAACGAAACACATGGCATCGGTAGACCCTAAATTCTACCGAATCGCCATGTGACCAAGTGAACGCAAAGCAAGCTTCTTGTTTTGTTCCCACCTGGCCACGTTCGTAGTAAAGAATTCGGTTAATTTCGTAGCTATTCACCACACTATTGTTCTCAGCGTCATACAATCTGGCGGGAAGGGTGGTAATTATAATTTTAAATTGTGTCCTGCTATTTTGTTGGTTGAATGAAATTCAAGGATACTTACATGACACAACCATCCGAACTGCTTGGGATGCTAACTGATACTTTCAACCCAGCCGATGCGGAGCCGCTGTTCATATCGGCCATCTTCTTTTGAATCTCCATCCCCGATTTCGGAGCGTTGATGTTGGTCGCCCCTAAATACGTAACGCGGGAAAATATTGTGCATCCTTGTTCATTGTCCGACACTAAAGTTGGGACGAGTTAGAACGGGTATAGAACTTAGCATTGCTTCTGAAACTTACATTCTTCCTCGGTGTCACTTTTCTCCGGCTTCATATCGTCTTGCTTTTCCGCACTGATCGGACTCATATCCATGCAATCATAAAACACCGATTGTCCTACTTTATTCACGTCCGGTGTTGATACATCGCCAGGCGAAAGGATCTCAGATGCTTTCGGTAGGTTCTTACAATCGGGCACTTCGAATGACGATAACGATGGCGATTTCTGGGCTGATGTTGATGGCACGGACAAATTAAGATTATCATGTGGTTTGGCTGTGTGATGAAAAAGGGACAATTGTTAGAAGATTCTAAAATCAGGAACGTGGATTTACAGTGAAGACGGAAAGAGCTTGTTATTATATATTAAATACGTAAACGTAAAATGTATTCGGAATTAATGATGAAAGAATCGAAATTATTTGTCTTTCTTTCAGAGGACTCAAATAATATGTATACCATAAAAGGGAGTGGACAATATATTTCTTAAATTATGTTGTCACGATATTCTTTGTTAAACTTGTGGCAGCTGAAACAGGTCACAGAATTTTAATGAAAAGCATTATTAATCCATCATATTTCTAGGCACAGTAATGTTTTGATAACACACTGTATTTAAGATGACTCGACTATCGAAAATGTAAAGCACCATCAATAATATACTCAATTTGTTCCATTAACCCACTTCACGTTAGACATCGTCAATTATTCCCCGACACAATAAAACAGAATGTCGATAATAACAAGACCAGATGCAGATACCAAAGATACGAACAGTAAAGCAAACTTCAATAAACGAATGTCGAACGTCCACTTTGATGAAATTCCACGTGACATACTCCAGCGCGAAACAATTGCCCTTAGATTATTTACCTACAAGCAATTCAAGCAAACACCAAACGAGAGCAACTTAATGGGCGTTTTTGCCGGCTAAGCACACATCCCTGCACGAACGTACACTCTTATCAATGTCTTAAAGCAAACTGTCTAAACTTGATTAAACGTAGATACGTTGCAACAACTATGCTTCACCGAAACTGTTCCAGTTTGTCCACAAATCATAAGTGCAAACATCGAAACGCGGTGAATTGGGAACAACCACAGATATTAATCCTCGTTTTAAAAAATAAACGAATAAGATCGAAAATGCTTTTTATTATCGCGCGATAGCTTTAGTTTTTCTTTTTTATTAATTTATAGCTTTCATATTTTGTCGCATAGAATGGACACGACGAAACATTAGGTGAGACGTTTCTGGAGTTATTTTACGCTAACAATAATTGTGCTTTATTACGCTGATGCTCTCTTACGTAGAACGATTGTGTAAGTTTTGGCGCTAACTTTATCAGATTCAATTATTCGTTCTTTTATCATTGAGTGATGATGAGTGTATCGTTTATACATATATGGTTTGATCTTCGATTCTAATAGTCATCCAAATGGGAATTGTTTGATTAGTTGAAGAGAACCAATCTTAATGGTGTGTGCTTTTGGATGTAATTAGCCGATCTGATTAGGACACAATAAGCTTTTACACACATTAAACACTGCCTTATACACTCTGTCATGCAGATAGCTCATGAACTTATTACCGAAAGAAATTTGCAACTGAAAAGGGTTCACATCACAGCCAACAATACTCACAGCATTCATATTTATATTTTTTGAAAGTAAGATACGCGAGAAATATCGTCCTATCCATGTCCTCACTATCTCTACTAAATCTATTCATTGTTTCGATTTTTCCCCTTTTTTTCTAACTCCGCGAAAACTCACTGGCGGCTTCACACACTTCGAACAGAACTACCAACCCAAAATCAAAGACAGGCTAACTAAAGAGCCTTCCTTGCCTCGAACATTTTTCATAAATGTTCTAACGATGAATATCGCAATACAAAAGCTTCAAACAGTTTTAGAACTGTCGTCGCTCACTGCATTAAAGCATCTTTCTTTGGCTATTATCAATTTTGATAAAAATAAATATGTATTATGCAGAAAGATACTGATGAAGGTAAGTGGTACTTGCGGGGTGGCGCGGACACGCTGTTGTTTGTATTGCTAGATCCTTTTGTTTGCCGCGGGCGACATTGAAAAGAATTTGAGAAACCGTAGTGAAAGAGTTAGATATAGTGAAAACTGTTGTCTGATAAGTTCATTGTGTTTTAATTGTTAATTGAAGCTTGCATAGAAGCATAGCTTTTATGTTTTGTACAAATTTTGAGACAGCTTAGCCCGGAAATAAAAATTTAAGTTACAGGATGTAGTCTATGTTTTAAATAAAAAATAGTAACGCGGTTTCAAATGATAAGGCCAATCCAATGTGATTTTTGTATATTTGGCATGTATGAGTCTTGATTGAATTGATAGTATAAATAATGGAAAATGAATGAATTGTCTTTCGAAATTTGTTAAGTTCTCTTAAAATGAAAATTGAACTACTAAAATGGGAAAGCAATTATGGCACTCCGATACAAAATACTCGATTGTTAATCGAAAGAAAGATTAAGTTGACTAACAAAGATCGATTCTTGCGAAATGGAACGATTTTTGAATCGGCAAAAAACTTTTAATTCATGGAAAACTGGGCGCACGAAGGATCTAACAAAGAAAAAACTCCATAAACTGCGTCTGAATAAAAGGACGAGCTGACGGGTGGTCTTCATTCCAAGAGAGAAGCGTAGGCGCTACTGCATATGTAAACACAAAAGAGACCCCCAAAAAAAAGGTCTATGCTATACAATTGCTAGTTGGAGCGATGCAAACCAGATGCAACCTTATGTCAGGATTTCCATTCTATCAAAAATTCAGATGAAAATTTGCCATCTCCAAACGGTCTACGAATCTTGATTTATTTTACCTCAAACGAGCGATAGAAAGTGAAGTCAGGATATTTTTAGTTGCAGCACGAAACCGAAAGCTTGAAAACTGTTGATATGTCGGACTCAGGCAGCCAGTCACGGAAGTATAAATATACTGGAGAAAATAGCGCGAAATAGTATTGTAAATGACACCAAAGATGCCGATACAGAATGATATTCGACTGCATTCTAGATGCATGCAAACGAGCCAGATTAATGGATACGTGAAATATGTGGTGATGTGTTTAAAATAATATGTTGTGCCGCCGTAGCTTGAGCCATCTTAGCGATAGCGGTACGGACGAAATACACACTGTGGTTGCGTTTTAAACCGGTCGACAATACAATCGTGCAGATGATGGGCCCAAAATGGTGGTATTCTGAAGCCAAGCGGACGATCGGTTCAATCTTTGTAATCATAGTTTGTTTTCATTACAAAAAACTAAAAACAATTCGAAATCATCTTACCATAACTTTTTTGTATTGATTTTTACCGCAAAACGCATTTAAGATGATTTTGTCACAACTCATTTGCGATATCGTTTGTTAAAAGCACAGTATTCTGGCGGTAGTTATTGCGTGCCAAAGAGGAACAAGTAAAATTGACTCATTTGAAAAATGAACTCTTGACTGTATAACCATTTTATGTACTGAAGGTGATTATATGTTTATTTTAAATTCAAAGCCACGAATTTGAAAACTAAACAGCACAAATTTTGCATTTTCACTTCCTATATGTTTGCTGTTAGTTTATGTACATACAATAACTGTGCTTTGACTCTTTCCGTCACCGTGTGGTATACACATTGCACTACCCACAATACTCAGAAGTCACAAGAATACTACAATAAAAAATTTCGCTGCGCAAAGCAAGGAATTCCTGAAAACTCATGCAATGGAAAGAATTAAACCATGTTACGAACCAAGCGGAAATCCTTGCTTGCTACTCTAATCGTATTTAAAAACGAAGACTGGGTCTTCTCTTTGCCTCGGCATATCCATGGGTAAATAGCAATAAAAACAGGGACCAGTGCTGTGAACACATCTTGCATGAGTAGTGACCATCTATGTAAACAGAAAAGGGTCGAGTAGAAAGAACAATCAGTAGGAAAATAGGATACTAACCTTGAATTGCATGAAATTATGGAATAGGAATGTTAAGTGAAATGAAGTGAAATGGATGTGACGAAACACAATGAGGGTTGCTGGCTTCTGAATCATCAAAGATGATCGTGGCAGATTAGTCTTGTTGATACGTAAGGCAAAGCAAACAGTTGTACCGCAAGTGTCGGGCGCGAACACAACGAGTCTTTTTTGCGAAGTCCATAATATTAGATATATTTGTGTCAATCATTTACGACAAATAATTAAAACTAAGAAAACCTCATTGCAATCGAGGTTTTGATCCGTAGAACAATTCGTCGTGCGGTAAGATCATACTCACCCTCAGTATCTTTTTGCACATCCAATTCTTGTATCACCTCGTTCAGATCTTTTTTCAAATCCAACAAGTCGCCATTGTTGGCGATATTCAAAGTCGGAGATTTTGATATTTTCTCCATTTCGATTGGTCCTTCCGGCACAATTTCGTATTCCCCACTGGTCGTTAACGAATCAGATGATTTGATACTTACATTATCGTCCATAATCTTTTGCCAAGATTACTTGCGCGTCTCCACGTGAACGGGAGAGAATTCGTCAACTAAGAGTTGATGTGTGGTATGAGTAGTGTTTTCACTTTTGTTCGATGGAATTCAATTAGTTAGTGTTCGGTTGGTTGCATGGAAATATGTTATTTTGTTCGATTCAGGCAATGCACGTGCACTGGTGGTAGTGTTGATATCATTTTTGTTGTTGTGATGGTTCAATGAATCTGAAAGCATAAGGTCGGGGATGTAATAAGTCACCGAGTCAAACTGTGTTTGAATGTTTTGGGTTCGAAAGTGAGCAAATAGCAACAATTCTACTTATTTCACATATGTTATATTGAATCTAGTTCGCTTGTCTAGTTTCTGTTTGTTTGCGTAAGTTATATGAATGTAATGCAGATTATCAATAGTTGAATGCCGGAAAGTAGACACTCTTATACAAGCGGTGCCTTGACATCAAGGCAAGCATGCAGTGAAACAACGCCTAACACCCGGAACATCCGCATTCGCTTCCATCTGATTCAAGTATTTTCTGGGGAGTTGTTCTTGAAGATTTCGGAGATCTTTTCCACATGAATGACCGCAGATATTTCAATGGAAAATAATAAGTAATAATATAATTCAAGAGCAGTATGATGGTCCACTATACAAATCCACCACGAAAGTAACGTCTTACGAATGGAATTAAGGGGATGTCCGCATCTGAAGAGTAAATGAGTCTTTCGTGTTTCTGGACCTAAATAGAGCAGAGACCCCTTCATTCGTTTGGAGAAATGCTAGAAGTTCTAACTACTTGAAAGGAGAACTATGATCCGTAGGAGTAGTACGCATTCGTTTGTTTCAAATCTGACATAGAAAATCTTCAGTACCCGAGGACCCATTGAAGTTCATCAGCTTCTCAGGTGTACTAAGGACAATCTAGACAATCACTTGCGCCAGTTCTTGTGCTCAGCCAAACGAGACCACAACAATTCGTAGGAGAGTCCTCATTTGCATTCATGGGGTTTATCCAAGTCGAGGCCGGCGAGCACCCACCCCCGCAACGGAGCGCTGCGAATGCCCTGAAATGACTCAAGTGCGATTAGATTGCGTCCGATACGAATAGGACCCCAGACCCTTTGCACGTACGAACACTTCCCAAAACGGACGTGCCAGCCGCCATCCATCAGCTGCGACATTCGAACTTTACAGTCTGCGCGATTACTTCGCAACTGCAGTGTCGCGATTGTCGCGGCCTCGCTGCCAAAATCGATGGCTGCGACGTGACGACGAGGAGGGAGTGTCATGCAGAATGGCTCCGAGGCCCGATTTTTGTTTGCACATTGCACTTGAACACAACCGGGACTACGCAAAAACCGTACGAACCTTGACTGCAGCTCGAACGCGATCTAGAGTTGTCCTGTCGTCATCGGGAATCCCGACGAAACAATCAAAATGGGCAACTAACTTGACAGGAAAGCAAAACAACGATAAAGACGAAAGCAAAACAACGACTCTACGTGCGGCGGTGTCCACAATGTCGGAACGACAGCTTAGAAGAAGATGTCGAAGATGTCGCAATGTCAGTGTCTCACTCGCACACCGCGATCGAGAGCCACTTTGATATATATAATATATAAAATACTAAAAGTGCGACGAGGTAAACATGCGAAGTTCACGGCAAGTGTGAAAGAGATGCGACGTGAAATCAAAACAAAAACAAATGTCACTTTGTCGATGTCACTTTCATATCGCAGCAGTGGAATGTGGAACGGAGTGGAACGACTCTACTATGAAGTAGTGCTGCTACTCACCACAATGCGTTATATGAGCGTTGGCAGTTGCGAATGGCGCATAACACATTTGTTGCGGTTCTTTAAAAAATAGTCGTTAATTTGGTCATGCTTATTTTTCGGGTAAGGGCCCATCCATATATTACGTAACACTCCAAGGGGGAGGAGGGTATTTGAAAATGTTACTAAGTGTTAAATAGAGGAAGGGGGTCTTGCAAATTATTACGTAACAAAATTTAAAATTAGTTAAAATAGTTTTTTTGCAACACTAAATCATAAAGTCAAATTTTTAATTTATTTGCCGTGCCACGAGCTGTCAGCAGACGCTAAACATTGCATTTTAATGCATCTAAATTTTGTTCACTGCGTTTAATCCACCACCCCCCTATGTTACTATTTTTGAATAGTTTGTGATTAAAATATTTAAAAGTCTGAGGAGGGTACAATGTGTTACATGGGGGGGGGGGAGTTGAAATACTCTAAAAATCGCGTTACGTAATTTTTGAATAATAATCGTTATTTTTGCCAATTTTAGTTTCTGTAACCCTGTCACTCATAGAATGGAGCAACTCCTGTATTTAATTAAAAAATTGAAATGGTTCACTGGACACAATGGACCAATTTGGTCTAAGTGAAGCGGAATACCTTTAGATTAGCACGGAATTAGGATCACATATTTATTGTTAAATAAACTAACATCATGTCTCGGGATTGTCCAATAAAACGGACAGTGATGTCAATTAGTGCCAATGGAATCTAAAGCAACAAATACTTATTGTTTGTATAAGTTTAACTTATTTTCAATGTTTATACTACAAGTACAATCAGCTCCACTAAAGTCAAAGCCAAACATGTAGTTAACAGAAAATAATTTATGAACATATAGAGAGAGAGATTGAAGGGTTGTAGTCGGTAAAAATCCGGCATGCTGAGAGGCAGGAGCTGATCCTGATTTCCACCTCCCAACGTTGAAAAAAAAAACAGTGAATAGTTCACCGAATTTAAAAATATTTTGGGAATTCAACCAAACCAAAGGAAGTCATTAAAATGACCGATTCTCTGAAAGCATAGCATCTGCTCCGATTCATTAAATTATTTCAAGAATGAAATTAATAAAAAATGCTTTAAACATGGAAAATTGCCGAATCATTTGAAAATTTCACTGTAATACCGACTTTAAAAGGGGGAGAATAAACTAATCTTATCAACTATATATATTAACTTCACTTTTAACTTCCTTGAGCAAAATTTTAATGATAATTTATAAAATTGTTGCCGGAGTTTACATAATTGCCTATAAAGTTAGTAGGCCTGACTTTCATGGAGAGAGAAGGTAAATTTAGTGTAACTAGAACTTTAGAGAGCTATCTGCACAGCATGGGAAATACATATAAGATAGTTTTTCCATTTTCTAGCAATGAACGACTGAAAGAAGGCTCCATAAACAAAGTTCTTTTTTCAAGATGTTATCAAAAAATGTAACAGTCAAAATACATGAACAAAACGTAAAGCAGTTACAGCAGCTCTACAAAATTCAAGACTAACGATTGATTCTACCTGAACTAGGTATCTTCAATGATAAATTTAACCAAAAGAATTCAAACCATTATTTATTTAGTAAGTATCCCTTATAATGATTTATATCGTCTGAAAAGTACTACGCGCTAATACAAACTGTAGGCAATATAGGAAAAATCTATGAAGCGAGATTTGGAGGATATGAAGGTGGTTTTTTGTCGGTGAAAATCCGAGAACCAAGAGCTGATCAAAAATTCAAAAAATTAAAGTTCATAGTGTCGAAAAAATAAGTGATTAAATTTACATACTGACGTGACTACAATGGGAAAATAGGAAATTTTGTCGTGTTTTCGAACCACAAATCATTATAAAAGACGGAAATGGAAATGAATTCAAATCACTTAAAATACATCCAGACTTTGGTGTTTTATATGTTTGTCTTGCGAACTCAAAGTGCATCTCGTCCTCAATATGCAGTTGATGCACAAATATGATAAAATCAGCTAAAAATTAAAGTCTGCATTTTAAAATTCATTGATTTGGAAAAACGCTGTTCGATAAAATCGTGCTTTTCATTGATTTTGATTTCGAATTCTATTTTTTTCGTCGTTAGGAACTGAAAATCTTCAAAAGATACTGATGAGTCCTGCTTCTCGGCATGTAGGATTTAAATTCTAATGGCCGCTGAGTAACACAGTGTATATTTTTGGATTTCACTTCTTCGGAGAATTTTATAATTTGATTAACATAAGGATTACCATTCGTTCAATAAAACACACTTTACATTTAACCTTCATTACTTTTAATTTTAAAAAACTGACTTAGGTTGTTGTCAATACAAAGAATAATAAACTTAACTGTAACGTGTATATAACGTATGTAAAGATAAAAGATCACATTTCATGTATTCATTCCCATCATCAAACAGTTCACTTATAATTTAAAAAAAATTTACTTCCATTCAGAGATATTTTATTTGGACTTCTCACATTTACAGTCCGCTAAAGATCGTTGAAACCTTACATGGCATTATTAATAAATCAAATATGAAAACTACATTTCGCCAGGAATTTCAACAAACAAGTGATCTGACCGATAAAATCAATGTGAAATTAAGAAATTAACTAGAAGTGGAAAATTAAACGTATCGTGTTGGATATAATCTAGATTTTTATAAAATCTACTTTACTTTGCTCAAAATACTATTTGCATATTACATTAGTTTAAAATCTTAGCGTATCTATATTAAATATAATATTCCATGTAGAGAAAGAGCTGCGTTTCATACAAATTAATTATTCTGTGAATTTGAATCATATAAATTGGTATTGAATTTATCTAATGCTGTTATATGAATTATGCAGACATATTCACGGGTTTAATTAAAAATCGTTTACTTGTAATAAATATCATTCTTTCATAATGTTTATCAGCAATAAAATTCGATTATTTCCTTGTCTTTCATACACGTTTGTAGCTTCCCGCCAAATGGGTGTGGGAGAAAATTCAAAGAAATTTCTTTCACTTGCACCTACATTTCCGTTTTCTTTGGGAAGCTTTGACACAGCCTGAGTTGGAAAACTCTATTTCTAGCATTCATCGATTCTCGCTGATAATGGTTTTATTTAATTTATATGTACGTAGGTAGGTAGGTATGTATATATGTTTCATAATAAATTTTCATAATTTTTGTTTCGATTCGAAGAGGTATTTAAAATTCTTATCTCACACACTAAGTGCTGGCTGAGTGCTTGATCGAGTGTAAGTACACTTTGTCGCGATGATTGTTTGTGCAATGATGTTCGACGTGTTTGTTCGGGTGATTTTTATTTAATTACAACTAATTTTCTGAGCTGTTAGCCTTAAAAAATGCGGAAAAGTTCGAGCAGCGCAACATTGATCGAGACCCATATGAACATTTTATTTGATGGTTCAGAAGCTGGTATAGCTTGCAGTTTGAGATGCCGGCAAAATTGTTGCCGTTCACATATAAAATAGGGTGAACCATTTCTTGGTTTCTTTTTGAAGTGCGTGTGATTTTGAGATTGACAACAGTAACGCATTCGGCAGATATGTAGTGTTATACCATCGTTGCGTGAAATAGATTATTTACGACTTAACGTTGTACAATATTTAAACTGTGCTGTGCGAATTCTCAAAAAAAAATTCGGTCGAAATAAAACCTCGTCAGCGCGCAGCTGTAATTTGTCGCCGTTCGTATGGGAAAATGTTTAAGATCATTTTTACTCCAATGGCTCATAAATAAATAAGGCATTGATCGAAAATATCAATCGAGCTTTCGTGAAATAGTGCTACACACATTCAACAATATGCTATACGAAATTGGGTCAAAAGGAGGACCTACTAACAAGCCATCTGCCTCAGTAATTTTTCTGCAATTATTGCTTACAAAGCAATATTATATTAAAAATTATTTAACGGTGTAGTTTTAAAATAAATTTGAAACAAAAACAGCGAATGGCTCATCCTTAATAACATCAATCAATATCTTAAAGGCTGATCTACAATAATCGGGAATAAGAGAATGTGCTGTTTCTTGTTCTAGTCAACAAGGTGAATGAAAAACGCGGATGTCGTTTGAATGGGCGCCGCGAATAACGTTGCAAACGCCATATTTACGAAATAGAGATTTTTGTAGAATAACGATGCTTCAACCATTCTACAGCTCTTAAAAACAAAGTTTTCATCTATTCTTTTTAGGACACAAAAATTGCATTGGAATTTTCCAGTTTATGGGAAAAACGTTGGACGTCAAGTGCACCATGGAGAAAAGTACCGCCTTCAGTTTAATTACAAACGTGAATAAAGGTAGAAAAAGGCAAGTAAATGTAAATGAATGGATGGTTATAAACAATAAATGGCTTACAGATTGTGGAATGGAATATATTTCATGAAAGGAGAAAGTGGTCCCCCCAAAAAATGGGCATAGCATTAGTATTTGGTATCGATTATGAAAGTTATAGAACCGAAAAGAAGTAGAGTTCCAGAAGAAACGTGCAATATTTCTAATTTGCAATGGTAAACGAGTGCGTGTATGCGAGAAGACGGTGACGGCCATATTTTAAAAATGACAGCTCGTACAATTCAAATGCTGCTTACGAAAATAAAAAACGTAGATGATTTAGCTGATGAACGGGGAAAGCGTCATGGAGCATATAAAATCGTTTCTCGCCCAAGAAAGTCATTACGGTAGGAATGCCTTATCCGAAATTGAAGAATTTCCATAACTCTATAATGAAAAACTTCCAATAAAATTTGATAAGAAAACGGATCTTCTTGGAATATGTGTCGTTTTACCAGAAGAAAAATTTCTATTGTCTACTCCTCTCTGAGAATGATGCATCCTTAAATTTGGTTGTCTGCATTTGAGAAATTTACTCATCTTTATTATGTTCAATGAATTTATCTTATTAATTGAATCAATAAAATGGCATTTTCAACCGAAATGTGAAATTTCTAAGACAGGATATTGATTTTCTTAGTTTTGAAAAGCCTATGGAATTACTGTAATTTTTAATATATGTAGGTACGTCGTACACGTATAAATAGGCAATGATATCCGGTTTGTTTAAAATTTTATTCTCTAATTCAAACATGACACCTTCAATTTTCTTGCACATTATACGTGGAAGAACGTTTCATTTACAACCAAAGGCAGGATTTGCAACCATATTCCAATAGAAAAAAATCTGAACTCGTCAGATCAGTCTTCTAGATAAACTTATTGAACGTTTTGTTTTTCAAAAAAGAAAATTCAAAAGGTATTTAGGTTACTTTAATGGGAAAAATATGAATTAGGATAATTTCAACAATCAAAAACAGTTCGTTTACGAATCCTGAACATTTTATATTATGTCGCATATGCAACGTTATTCGCGGCGCACATTCATTTGTCGATCGTGCCATAACGTGAAGAAATGTTGGCGACTGAAGATCCTTTCATGAGAAAGCAGGAAAAAAAGACATATTGACTCAAAAAATTAATTGGATTTAAGGTTAAATTTTTGACCAATTTCCCGATCTTATATTCTACCTAGAACAATTTGGTCCAAAAAAAATGTTTTGTGAAGAAAGTATATCTAGTAGATCTTGCGTTCACGAAACTCATTCAAGTTGGTTATTCTACCCAATTCAGCCATCACAAACTTGCGCCATTGCTTCCTTTAACAGTAAACCTATTGAGAAGGTTTGGATAACTGTCGACCAACACCATTGCACAAACGACTTTTCAATTTCCAATTTAAGGATGGTTTATACGGCATTGAACTCTTATCAAATGTCGAATTGTTTCCCCCATTTCGTTGGACTATCGAAGATTTAAGGCTGCATGTTTTGTATATTGGGTTGGATGTCTTCTGACTTTTGAATTTAATTATCTTTTGATATTGTACATATGTTTGTTTCATTTTTGTAGCAAGTTTCATTGATTTGAAAGCAGATACATTCGCATAAACAATGCTATTGATTGCTTCACGAATGACCTGCACTAAAATCATATTTATAATCATTTTTTTTGCATATTTCTGCATTTTTTTCATTGGGCAAATGTTCGTTGATTTACATTATTTCTATATCGTTTGAACAAATGCTCGTTTCACGGACCAAAACGGGCGTTCATTTTATTTGTTTGCATCTTATTTATTTTTAATAATTTCCTTTCGGGTTTAGTTTACATTCTAAAGTTATTTCTTTCTTTGTAGTTTTAAAAATCGGCAGTATTTCTCTGGTATTAAATTGATTTTTTATTTCATAACAAAACATGAAAAAAGAGTTGTACAAGAAACATGGATTTTCTAGAGTAATTTTGTGATTTTTGATTGGCTTTTAATAATAGTTTATGCCCAAATATGATGTTTGTACGTTTTGTCTGGTCTTTAAATATGTTTGTTGTGTGCAAGGTGGTTTTATTGTTAACGACAAGAGTTTACAACCGATTAAGGAGTATCGGAAAATTCCACTCGTTACAAGTCAAATTAAATGACTTGAATGTCGAAAGTGATTTGTTGCACTGGTCTTATTGTTTAGCGTTTAATTGTTAACATTATCATAATTTTAAGATGTAAATTCTAGTCTTAAGCTTACTTGAAATTTCGAAAGGTTTCGTTAAAATTACTTCTGAGGTCCAAATGTTGTTCCAGAATTACATTTATAATAAAAGTGATTCACTTCGAAATGGTATTTATTTGAGAGCCAAATCGATAATGAAGCATTATTATTAATTTGTGTTGAAAATGTGTTTTTTTTTGTAAATTATGCATTCTGTACCATTTTTATGTTCATCCCAATAGTTATTTGAAACGTTGCACAAATGTTTATCAAACAACAATTTCATTTTTTGAAATTAGATTTAGAATAAGTATTGATAAAACCGGAGTAGGCTCAATGCTGGAAGGGGCGTACAACATTCGAATTGACGATTTCAATCGTATTTCAAAACAATCAGTTTCAATAAAAAATTCGCACAAATTTACACACATAAGGTAGGTATAAAACATTATTTTACTAGAAGATAAAATTTATCATAAAAGTCATTACAAGTTAGAATGAATACTTATGGAAAATCCTTCCACGTGTTCTTTTGCTTTCAATCACAGACCGTTCCAACTTACTCATCTACACTTCAATCTCTTAAATTTAACAAATTTTACGATTAATTAATTCAACCAAATGCTCCTATGCAACTGGTTGGATGAAATTATACCTACGAAAATAAGAGAGAGAAAAAACGATAAAAACATAGAAGGGTTGTATAAAAGATCCTTCTTAATATCATCATCACATTTTCTTTGCAGTCCCATACGTTTCATTAAGCTTCGTTACATTCCTAGTAAATATAAAGTCTCATTTGAAATTTGCCAATCGAATATTTGAGAAATAGAATTAAAGCTTATTAATCGACAAAATTTGTCTATTTTTAATTTTTAAAATTAAATGTTTCCCCTAAAACATATTGAAATCATCTACAGGATATAATTTACAGACCAGAATAATCATTTTTCAGAATAGAGTTTTCATGGTGCGAAGGGTTTGCCTTACTTACTTACTTTTAAGTTAGGAAGGCTGTTTAAATAAATTTTATTCTTATCGCTTTGGTTTAAACTTGCTCTGCTTATTCATTTACTCATCAAAATTTATGTAATTATTAGTTTTCCCTTCAAAACTCTTTAATGCATCAGTCTCCAAACGGCATGGGAATTCGCAAACAAGAGCAACTAGAATCAAACAATTTGAGTATGTAATTACCCGCGAATTACTAAGGATTTTTCTATTTGAAATTCGCTAAAAGCATATAACATATCCAAGAATTTCTGTGGGAATGTTTAAATGAAAGTCACAGCAAATCAATACGGATTCACAGTAAAATGTTTAAAAACTAATGATCATTTAAATTCGATATGTGTCAATTTCAACCGATGAATTAAATAATAAACAAGGTCCATTTCCGTCACATGGAAATCACAAACAAAATCACTTTCCATCACAGGAAAACCCTATCCGAATACGATTTTCGTGCCAAAACAAAACAGGAACAATGTTCAACAATTTTCTGTCCTCTGCTGTGAGCGCGTCTAAAAGATTGCTCGATTCTCGTTTTCTATAACCTTCTTTTCCTATATACTTTTCGTATTTTATTATTAATCTTATTTTATAGAATTTATTAATTGACGACAAATACATTTGTTTTGCGAAACATTAGAGAACGCATTATTTTCGAATTTTCCACGATTAGAACAATATCGCGTTGTGGTAAAAATAATGTGAAATTACATAATATTGTAGAGACTTATCAATAGATGCTCCATTTAATATATTTACACGTACGATAAATAATTTACTAATCACTATCAGATTTGAGTGGGAAATGTCTGTTGTTTTTTCCTTTTTAAAATTCATTTTTCAATAGGAATAATTTTGAATAATATACGCATTTTAAAATCTTCAAAATTGTTTTCGCCTCGAAAATTGTCTAACATCTTTATCACTTCCTGCATAACAGTCATTAATTGTTTATTTTCAGTTAAATAAATTTTCTTTAATCTAAATAAATGATTTGGATTTTACGCACCGATTGAAACGTTCAAAATGGTTAAAATTAAATTGAAAATGATTTCAGAAAATTCTGTCCAATCAATATTTAATGATTTAACATGTTTTTGATCTAATAATTATATTCGATCATTCAAAATTCCATTCATTTCGACTTTAAATCAAACAAATTAGTTATATTTCCATATGCGTCGCAAAATATTTTAGCTAAAACAGTTGTTTTTAAATTTTTGCTACTATGCAACAAAGATATTATTTATTTCATACATCTATAAATTAACAGAATTCCAGCTTGAATAAAATCAGCGATATTCAGATCAATGCAGAGAAGCTTTTTAAAACGAAAATGTATTTTCTTTACAATTTTCAATTGATTCGCAATCATAGACACCGCTAAAGTGAAGCTGACACCAGAATTATAAGACAGTAGCTTCCTTTTTCCCATTGTTTCATTTACCTCCATTCCAAGGATATTTAAGGCTGTACATTTTCGAGGCTGAATTTGAAAATATACGTATTTTTGGCTACAATACCACGTTTAAAAATAGTGGAGCAATCCACAACTACCAAAAGAAGTGCATTTTTCTTTTCTTAAGTTTTTTTTCTCAAAGTCGTTGACGTGATATTTGAAAACGAAGCGTTCGTCAAGCACATTCAAATGGTCCTTTTGTGTATGATGTTTAGGTCCTGGTTCACTCACCAACTTTCTACATTTACATTCACATCCAATTCATTCATTTATTGATCGCTTAACTACTGAAACCGATTCCTGAAAACTAACTCCCTTTTTACACTAGAACTACACCTACGACATTATCCCTACTTCTAACTTTACTTATAGTAATTTCATATTTAATAAAAGTTGTCAAATTATTAACATTGAAATATATTTTTGTAAAGACTCTTGATGAATTTGTGTGCCATCAAATAGAACATATCAAGTGTTAAATGAATTCGATCTATAAATTATGCTCTCTGTCTAATTGTAAGTAAATATTATTTACATAAATGTATCTTTAATTGCTCTTTGCACGGCTCCATTAGATTGGATATCTTCTGTCAATATCTAGCATATTTATATTTATAATATATTTATAAATAAATATTTTTCGAAGTGTAATATTTGGTGCAATAATTAATTTAATCTTTCATAAAATGCCTACATTTAAAAAGTTTCATATTAAAATGTTTAAGCTAAATTAAAATATACCAACGAGGTAAATACATCTATTGTATGAAAGAGAATATAAAAATCTTATTGATATATTTTGGAGTTGGTTTGCTTATAAATTAAAACTATTTCTGAGTGAGCATCGAAGAGAAAATGTTTGAAATTATTATATATAACGATTTTATAGTTAATAGGTGGCTTTTGATTGGGATTAATGACGAATATTTGAAGAGAATTTTCCACCATAGAAATGACGTTCAATATTTATTTTGTAACCTAACGCTCATTGCAACCAGTCAGTCA
Source organism: Oxycera nigricornis (assembly GCA_963942545.1). Taxonomy (NCBI): domain Eukaryota; kingdom Metazoa; phylum Arthropoda; class Insecta; order Diptera; family Stratiomyidae; genus Oxycera; species Oxycera nigricornis. The sequence goes on along the minus strand of OZ012663.1, from coordinate 5,689,192 downwards.
TTTGAACTAGATTAGTATTTTGGGCAGCGTCATACGTTAAAGTGCGATACTTTAGATGTACACATACAGTATGGTTGGGAAAGAAAATTCATTCAAGAGGAATATGTAAAATGATCTCAGTGATAGGGAGTCGCGATTTTATATCAATTATCTCGAATAAAAACGCTTGAAGCGATTAAATAAATTTGAAAAATCCATCTATAGCCTTTAGAAAAAAAAACACAATAAACATTTACTGAAACTGAGTACATAATAAAAATTTAAGCGAAAATTTTGCCAACATAAAAATTACATGTTTTCTAGAAAAAATGGAGAAAAAGTGTTTATCTGAAAGTTTGTATAGGAAATTACAATCAATAAGCACAAGCAACTTTCTATCAAATAAAAATGAATAAAAATTCCTTCAAAAATATTTACCTAGTTTTTCCATAAGTTCTGCCACAAGTGGAATAACTCGTATAACAATAATTGACTTATCCTCCCTCTCAAAAAGTCGGGCACATTTAAAAAAATCGAAATGTTTAAAAAATTCAAAAAAAATCGTTTATTCCTACTTTTCTCACTCCTAACTTTAAAACGGTTCATTTTAAAGCAAAATTGTGTGGAAATAAAAGTTGCGTGATGAAGTTTTCTATAAGTTAAGATTGGTTAAAATTTTTAAAACATTTAACCCTTGCCGCAAAATAGCAACAAATATAAAAAAGGAGAAAACGCCATTTTTATTTACTTTTTTAGAATGCACTTAGGACCTTCATAATTCGCCTAGAAAATCTTTAAAATATGAGTAAATAGCAAACAAATTTTCATCAAAATCGATTCAGTAGATAGCCCATAATAATTGTGCAATCTAAATTTATTTAAAAAAAATCAAATTTTTTGAAAGCTTGCAAGTCAGAATCTTAAGCTTATAGAAGTTTGAATTTTTTTTGCACATATAAAAAAGAACTTCACCCATCGAATGCACTTTACAGAATTAAAATCGGATTATTAGGGCAGTCTCAGGAATTTTTGCTTAACTTGGTAATAGAAAATTTTATCACGCAACTTTTATTCCCACACAACTTTGCTCTAAAATGAAAAGTAGTAAATGTTAGAAAAGTAGGAAAAAACGATATTTTTAATTTTTTTTAAACTTTTCGATTTTTTCTTAAATATTCCCGACTTTTTTGAGAAGAAGGATAAGTTCATTATTATTATACGAGTTATTCCACAACTTTCCCCGCAAAAATTAGTGCCCCCACCTCAACGACCAACTGAAAACAGATCCGCCCTGGTCTACTAGTTGTTGGCTTCACTAAGATGTGTATATTGTCTATGGAGTTAGCGGGTTTTCCTTTTATGCCTACGATATGAAATTCAAGAAATTAACAAAACATCGAGCTCATTGCACTCTAGTGTCACCTCTAGAAAAACGCTTGAACCAACGCAAAAATCAAGCAAACTGATGATATTATCAAATAATCACATGCTGAAAGCAAGAACGCATGCAAATCCATTCCATCCAATGTGTTTCTTAACAACGACTTTCTTGAAATAAAAACAAACTCATGTTCTCTTCTTTTTTTAAAATTAAATTTCTTTAATCAACAAAAATAATAGATTTATACCTTTTTTCTTTAAAAATTCGCCTTAAAACAAATAATAATGATAATAATATAATAATAATAAAATTACATAAACACATTCAATTTAATATCGACACTATTTTTTGTAATTCAATTCTAGAATGTATACACACATGTTGTTTCGATATTATAATTATTTTGTTTTTGTTATTTTTTTTATAAATTGATTGCCGGAATTTAAAATACTTGTTATATATGTATATATATTTTTTTTGCTCAGACAGTCAAAGTAAGTAAAGTAGAAAAGGTAAACATATCAAATAAATTCTGGAAGCTGGAAAGTTGACCGTCAGTACTTTAGTCCTGAAGCGTTTTAAGTAGATTGAGTAAAATCCAATTTCCGGCAATTTCACTTTTTAAAAACTAAAGGTACACTAGTAGTGTGAGATAAAACAATAGACTGATAATTTTTGCACGAATTTCACAAGACACGAAAATACAAATACACAAAAATTTACTGAAGTTTTTTTTCAAAAACATCAAATTTCCATTTCAAATCGCACTTTCGTAATAAATTTAAATTTGCAGAGAATTTTGTCAAATAAATTTTCAAATTGAAATGCGCAGTTTCACGGGAGGCGTAGTGTCGATTCGAGCTTAAAAAATGAGTCAAACGAAATATTAAATAGGAAAACTATGAATTTCAATCAGAACATAATTCACTAAAACTTTTACTATTCTCCGTGATTTTCGCTAATTTTCATTTTGTTTAACATGACTTACATGTAAGATAATGTACAATAGTTGCTAATATAAACAAGAAGTGGATTGAACGTGCTGTAGTAGTCAGAGGAGGGACGTCCGACAAGCACTTGGCCACTGGTCGGAAATCTTTAAAATTATTATTTTAGCTTTTCGAATTGGTTTCTTGGTTTGCTCTTCGTCGATTAGGCAAGGCGTGAAGACGTCCAGACATTGGCTGTCCCCGTTGGAAGGATCCTACACACGTGTCAACCGGACCAACCGTTTCAAACACAATTTCCGACGCGTCAATGTATCTCCGTAAAAACTAGGTAGGTATCTGTTTCAGTATTGAACGAACGCGAAATACAATATATAAACGTTGAACTCTCGTTACGGGCTATAACCTCCAAGAAAATGTTACAACTAAAAATTAATACCGTCTAAGCCTACGTGAACTTAAGCATATTTAAGATCGAATTAGACAAAGAGTTAACAAATATACAAAATGCAAAACTAAACTTATTGCATTAAATATCTCTAGAGAATTTCCAATTTACAGTTATTGTTGCTACGATTCGCGGCTCCCCTTCGACAATTGCGAGACGGACAGAGTTGGACGACAGGACATGTGGCGTGGATAGGGATGGAGTGTCGCTTGCCGAAGCAAGAGGGAGGTCGCGTCCGGACGAAGTACAACATATTCTCTAGCATTAAAGATTCGGCAGTGGTGCTTAGTTGGTGATCGTCTTAATTAATTACATTTACAAAGTTCCTGGTCGAGTTTGCAGGAGTCGAATCGGAAGGAGCTGATCGACTCGAGATGTAGTCGGGGCGCACGGTCAATCGCTAATCCAAATAACTGTCTCTGTCGCATTTCCTCACTTTCAGGTGTTTCGATTTTAGAAAATAAATTAAAACATGTCTGTCGTTTACTGCTAGTTTTAAATTTAGGCTAAGAATTATTTCTTTCAATCTATACAATTTCAAACCATTTGCTATTCAACGCTCCCTCGCTTTTTGCAAGAACCGTCCTCGGTTGCGTTTAAAAAAAGTGATCTGGATTTCGCCGAGTCCGCCGGGTCCTTGCGGGTTCACGGTTCATTTTGAGTTTGTACAAGTGAGATGCCCAACACGGTGGCTGGTGAGAAGGTCCTGGAGTCGCGAGGGTCTACGCGCCGGTGCAGTCGATCTCCACGATGTCCTTGGGAACGTCAACGAATTGGTAGACGAGCCGCTGCCCGTCCACCTTGGCCAGGATGCCGCGCTGGTAGTAATAGCGCAGCGCGCGCCCCATCGTCTCGTAGTTCATGTCGGGCTTGTTTTTATGCATGCCCCACAGCTTGGACACGGCCTTGGAGTCGACCAGCTTGAAGACGCCCTTCTCCCGGTTCGTCCACTTGATGTAGCGCGGACAGTACTCGCGGTCCTGCAGCAGCTTCAGCAGGAACTCCCACAGATAGGTGGTCGATCCTTCGCGGCTCTTCCGCTTCATGCCCATCTCCATTTTGGGCTTGCGTGGCTTTTTCAGCTTGCGCGGCGGGAAGCCCAGCTCCAGCATGTAGGAGAGGTCGTCGTTGACACTCGACGTAGCTGCCTGGATAACACTTTGCGGATGGAGTCCTGCGGCGGAGCCCACGGGGCCGGCGCCGTTCGTCAAGTGGTGGTGATGATGATGGTGGTGCAGCGAGTGGTGAGTTTGACCGTTGGCTCGCGGTGGAGACGGGGCAGGGAAGTGCGGCGAGGTTGCGTATGCCCCGCCACCTCCTCCTCCGCCCCCGCCGGCTCCACTCATAGAGTGCAGGTAGTAGCTGTCCGTCACTGCAATTCAAAAAGAAAATTCAAACATTAGTATGCCGTCTTAGTTTCCCGTCAAACATATAGATAATACAGTAGAACTTAGAAAAGCGAAATATCTAATAAAAACTTCTAAATATCTAAAAAAACTAAATGAAACTCTGTTTTAGTGGAGACCTGGCTAAATCGAATGAGTTCTACGTACATTCCCTTCTCATTACACTTATCCAAGTCCTGCTGTATCTAGCCGTTTTAGTAGTATCAGTTTAGAAATGCAGACAAATATCTCCGCGATACATGATCAAGGTAATTCGTTGACTGTGCATAGTTAACATACTTGTATGCAGGGGCGTGGCGAGCTTCATGAATTTGGGGGGGGGGGTGATAAATGTTGAAAATGCCGACTTGGTTAGAAAAGTTTGCCGACTGTCCGACTTTACAATCAAATTTCTTGAATATGCCAACTTCGGCACGAAAATGCCGACTCGCTAGAAAATTTTAGGGGGGTGTCACACCCCCAACACCCCCGCCTCGCTACGCTACTGTTTGTATGCAACTTTCGTTGCAAGATAAGCTGCGGGAGCATCAAAGTCGCTTCCTTGATTTGACAAAAAAACACCACGAGATTATTTCCAGCCGAAGCGCAAATTAAATTCATCATTTTCAAATCGATTTGAATATTGTCCGTCGCTGCTTTTCTGCCACGGCCAATTTTCTTATCGCCTCGTTACTTTTGCAAGCATCCCCACGAAAATAGACGCGGATCTGCAATAGTGCGTTCTTATCGCGAAATGCGTTTGCAATGAACCGTCGCGCAGTGGTTTTTTTCGCGGACCACTTTCGATAACAGGCAATCAAACGAAAATACTTTTCGCAAACATTAAGAATGCATTGAAATGTCGAAAAGTTCACATCGAACTTCAAACGAAACGCAGAGATTGATGGGAATTGCTGACCTCCCTCCCAGGCGATGGTGTAGCTGGGGACGCTTTACAGGAAACATTTGCGAATTTTTCAGTGATAAACTTTGAAATTGTTGAAATTATGTGTTGTTTGGACCCATATTGAGATTAGACTTAAATTTGTTTTGACTATGAATATGTAATGCTTTTTTTGGGGGTGATTTTTATTGAAACGATGATTCACTTCCAAAATTATTAAAATAATTTGAAAAAAATAGACATGTTTGGTTGGAACCATTTTTACGAGATTAGGTACCACAATAGCAAATAACTAGCATTTTTAAATTTTCTTCCAAAAAAAACGAAAGATTGCTAAAAAAATTTTGTATTGCGCACGAAAAGAATCAAGCTAAAACTTATTTAAAAAAATCTACGAAAAGTTGACAAAAAAAATCCCAAAAATCCGTTTTATTTAGCATTTTTAAATTTTCTTCCAAAAAAAACGAAAGATTGCTAAAAAAATTTTGTATTGCGCACGAAAAGAATCAAGCTAAAACTTATTTTAAAAAATCTACGAAAAGTTGACAAAAAAAATCCCAAAAATCCGTTTTATCGTTGAAAATGAATCTTTGATTGTGGAGCTAGCATTCGTATTCCGTTATGGGAAACGACCGTCTTCCAATCATGATAGCTGGCGTTCGAACCACTGTGTAGATAATTTCTTCACCCGAAAAACGGTTTTCCAAGTTCGGCAGAATCACATTTAAGTATCCACAACAAGCAATATTGCAGAGGTTTTCAAAAAGCGTGTGTAACGGGTTGTTACGTCACGCCTCATAAAAAATACCGATTCGTGCTGTACGATTATTGATTTTTTAAAAACATTTTGTTTCACTTTTTTTAGTTGCTGTTGATAACGATAAGGAGGACTGTTTGTGAAATGCGGCAAACCCCTTGCGAACCAAATTAGGGATCACATGCGGTTGTGTTTTGCAGGAACAAACAATTTGTCTTAAAATTATGATCAGCATATTACTATTTATAAATGTGTGATTGTGTATGTAGACATAAAAATAACGACACGTTTATATAAATATAAATGCATGTGTGTGTGTGTTTGATTGTAATTTTTGCTTCATGCTTTGAATGTCTACTTGCGCAATCATATTTGAGCCGTCTTAAAACTTAAATTAATATTCGGACTGATTGAGATTCCGGTATCGGGTACATCTTTTGAGCATGAAATTGTGCTATGCAAGGGCGGATACAGGGGGGGTCATGAACCCCCCTGAGCGTAGGTAAACTAGTGATTTTTACTATTTTTTTGCAATATTGTCTTCTTTTATTGTGATTTTCGAGGCAGTGACCCCCCGAATCAAATGCTGCATCCGCTGATCGAAGATAAAACTCAGTACACTCATGTTGAAACGCAATTGTGTAACCAATCAATCGGCAATCGAAAGTTGAAATGCCACGTAACGTCCAGTCAAATCAATGAAAATTTGATTTCCATTATCCGAAAATTTTACGCTCCCATTCGGCATAACTGGTTAGTAGTGGGAACACCGAAAATCGTATATTGCTTCAGGTCGGCGTTAGGTACCATATTTGATTAAACTTTTTTTGTTGTTGCCTCAGAATCAATTAGTTCTTATTTTCAAAAAAAAACAGTAGGGCGATTGTGTTCTCAAGTAGCGACGCCATCTTTTTGGCCTAACATAATTCTTTGTGAAATTTTTTGACGTAGTTTTTGAGCTACAGGACTTCAATATTTTCTTGAAGTCATGTGATTTATATCAAAAATTGTTAATTTTACAGAGTCAACTTTCAGTACCAATTATATAACGTTATGTTACCTAGCAAACTTGCTCGGGGCGTGCTATTCTAGGATTGATAGTTTCCGATTTATAGCGCAACAAATGTTTCCAGATGCGGAAAACCCTATAACATTTTCAACCGCTACAAACTCTATCAACCCGCGCAGGCCGTATTAGGCTGAGGCTCCACGTCCGATTCCAAATCGGTTTCGGTTCGTTTGTTTTTAAGAATGAACGTCATAGCGGCGCGACCTTTTCTTATTTTGCATGTTATCTATAAGAGAACCGGGCGACCCTGCGTCCACGTCCGATTCGATCAAGAACGCCTGTTTTACGACCAGTCCGGTTCAGAATGACCCGGGTCGACGTTCCGATTCATAATCAGAACGAAGGCGCTTCCTTCTCGCTCATTTACACGCTTTCGCCATAAGATCGGATGGCACCCGGCTCCACGGCCGGTTGTCAGAAACCAATTTTCTGTATGCGCATGCGTTGTGGTCATTCGTTAAAAGGCAGTAAACGGAGAAGGCCATGGAGCAGGTGATAACGCCAGTTGCAAATAATCCGGTAATATGGAGTATTGTGGATAAAGACTACCACAACAGGGAATTGAATGATGCGGCGTGGGAGAATGTTTGCCGAGAATTGTGCCCTAGTGCCAGAATTCACCCATTTTAGGATTTTAGCACTGACACTATCAACAACACAAGACAGATGTTTTCACGATGAGCACCGACAGGAGAATGAACACTAAAGAAACAATCTGATTCAAGAGCCTCGCACGTTCTTATTTTAGATTTGGAATCGGACGTGGAGCCTTGACGCCCGTCGTTCTTATTGTTTACGCATTCCAAACAATAATCGGTTTGGAATCGGACGTGGAGCCCGGGCCTTAAGCAAACTCCATTACAAACTCAACTGTGGCAAACCCCATCACAGCCCAATGCTTTTAAGTACGGCAGGTCGCATCACAATTCTACTCGGGTTACAACTAGTTTAATATTTTCATAAAGGCTGTTGAGATAGAACAAATATGCTGAAAGGGGACGATATTTGGAGATTGCACTTAGACTATTTGGCTGAGCTTAAACCATTTAGGAAGCACGTAGCTCAAACGCCGAAGAACAATCATTTTGGATTAGAATGAGTCCACCCAGGATCAGAACAAGGACTTTTCCGTTGAAGATTATTTGAACGATCGTTGGTTGAAGCCTGAAAGATCCAGTCTCGCTCCATAGTTAGTTGAAAAAAATTAAGATAGCCGTTTTTAATTGCATATATAAAACTTGGACATGCCCAGACCTTCGCTAAAACCCGATAAAGGGTCTAATTGGAGGTAGAAATTGATGAAAACTAATAAAATCTAATCAACATCGCATCGCAAAGTACACAGAGGACATTATCATTGCTATTAGGAGGAAAACAGCGGTTCGCTGTTGAATGTACACACGACACCGCTGCGACCATTTTAAAAATACAATTCTCTACCGAGTCCCGGCGAGTGTGAAAAAATGCAGAAAAACGCTGCAAAATGAGGCGAACTTGCTACCGCGCGAGCTGCAACGGCCAATGTCGCACTCGCACGCAACCTAATAACAGCGACTGCGTTCGTCGGCAACAACAATTCAAAGGCGGCGCAACGCGATGAAGAAAAAATAGATTGCATCCAGATTGGAAGCGACAGCGCCATTAGTTGGTGTCAGTGGATTTCTAGGGTGATCGCTCGGCAGAAGGTCACCGCGGTGGTGTAACATACTAACAAGACTTCTAGCACAAAAGAATCAGAACAAACCGGTGCCAGTGCATGGATGCGAAATGCGACGGTAGGGAAGCGCACGCCCGGCAGAAGAGAGACGCGCCCCGTCAGGACCGAAATGCTGCAATGAGAACGACGCGCTTATGTACTCACGCCTGTCGAGCACACCCCGAGTTCCCGGCCGTGGTGCAGGACTGGCAGCGATTGCAGTATATAACATAACACACACACAGTCGCACTGTCCTGACTCTCAGCATACCCGCCATTCTTAAGCTGAGTGCGTTGCGTACACGCCTGGATGCGATCTGACGCGCTGCACCTCCTATGTAGATAAATTTCCTCGCGGGAAATCTGCGGTTCTTATTCCGTTTACTTGGTGGGCTAAGCCGCTAGCGCCTCATAACTAGAACAATAGAATCTGTACCGCATTCTCGATCGCATCTTATATTATCTAGTATACGGTGATATGTACATATGTATGTACATCATCTGCATATTTAGTCACGCGTCCGATCGCATTTTCCATTGCTCGCTTCAGCTTTTACACCCGTAATTAAGGTGCGAAACTTAATGGCATCAATTTTTGGTGTCATGACCGATTAATTGAGTAAAGTAGGCAAATTTTCATGTTTATTCTGCGAAGAGCTTGCTAGTACGATCAAACATTAGAGTCGGGGGGATGCGATAGCGACCGAAGATTGTGCAAGCGATGGATGTTGTTGTCACAATCAAGCAAATTTGATTGTGGTTTAACATTGAAATTCGTACCACCAAATTCAACGTAAGTACATAAATGATTGTTATTTATTGTTGTTTAAAATGTTTTTGTAACAAAACTAAATTTGAAAAACAAGAGTAATTCTCTTTAGGATTTTGTAGAGGCAGGGATTCCACTTTAGTCAAATTCTACGACTGGATGAAAACGCTACTGTCGAATTACGCTCGTGTCGCGATTTTAACACTTGCGGCAAAAATGCAGATCGGCAAAGTTTTTTTTATAAAATAAAAACAGTATAATTTAGTTGGTGTTGAGCAGCATTAGTCTTGCAGTCTTGATCTTGCGGTCTTGGTCTTGCAGAAAACCAATTCCGTGACCAAAACTATACCTGAAGTAGCAAGACATTGCAGGATCAACAGCAAGACTCGATTTGCAAAGAAAATTAATTTGCAAATGTATGTTTAAAAGGAATTAAGACTACGTCAGCCAAGTCATCCTCCCTATTTTCCCGCAAATGTCACACACGAACAAATTGATTTCATTTGCACATTCTGCTACGATGAATGAATAATTTTACAGTATTTCTAAGTTCTCAATGGAAAATTTCATGGAAATAATGGTTAACTCACACTTTTAGATTGATTTAATCATATTTTGATATCATTAAAAACTTTATCTCATGTATAAAACAAAACACCTTATTGAAGCATCTTATGGTTCGCATCTGGCTCATGGTCTACAAAATAAGGCAGCAGCCTTGTTTCGAGAACTACCACTCACATTAGCATTGTCACTGTTCAGTCTAAAAAAATCAAACAGTCATTCCTCCTTAAAGTCCATCTAATTTTCAAACGGGGCTGACACGAATTTTTTTTTGCAAATATTTTCAACTTTGGATGATTCCAGCCGTTCCATACTTTCCGTTGGTGGAAATAGGTAGAATCGCCCTGTATACCCTGTTCCCGATTTAAAGAAAAGTTTAACTCATTTGGGAAAAAGATTTTTTTTTTTTGAGATCCAGTTCAATTCAATCGGGGAATGCTTCAACCTGGATGAAGTCTATTCAATACAAGAAATCGCTGCATATTTGCTAGCACTGTTTAAAACGTGGCTTCAGCGATTTCAAAGGAAGTTTGTGTAGGAGCTCAAATTGACTATCATGAGCATTATATTATTCGTATCTATCTAGGTACCTTTGCATCACATAAATAAACAAATGTTTCCAGATTGTTTAGTTGATTCTCTAACAGAAGCAATAAACAGCTTCTAATCTAATATAGAGTCGCCAGCTGCAATTGCTCTGAATTTAACGAAAGAATGAAAAATGTCAGGTTTTTAGTATAAAGTAGGAAAAAATTTGCTTTGCAGCCCTTAAATAGGTTTTTTAGATAGCTCATATTTTATTTCTACTTCAATATAGTCAGATATTATCAAAAAAAATTCAAATCGGACCGAAAATTGAGTGGATAATCATTAATTTAAATTAATAGTGAACCCGAAGGTCAAATGTTAAATACTAAGTATTGAGATATCTATTTGCAAATAGACCTTTCAATTCGCTTCGAATTTTTCGAAATATGATCTCGTTTGCACAGATCAAAAAGAAGATGCCGATCAAAGTCAATCATCTCTTAATAGTTTCCATTCAAGGCATCAACTCCCAACTTTTTCGACAGCAATACAGTTTTATCGTCCACAGCCACACAGTGCGGATGACTTCAATTAAACATGTGCGCCTAAATTGCAAATCTTCATTTGCTCATTGACAAACTCAAAGACAAATCCAAAGATGCTAATTCGAAGCAAGCACAACTTGATAATTAACCTCCTTCGGAACTTACCATGTCAGTTTCGCAGCTCTTCACATAGGTATGTATGTACATCCGACACGCGCATTTATAAATTTATTGACCCATTAACTTCATCCGAAAATTCAAACTGCACTCAATGCTTTTTGAATGTCGTTAATGTTTTTTTTTTCGAAATTTATTTTTACATTTTACTATTCTGATTGATTAGCTACTAACTCTTTATTTGGCGACCATGACCTAAGAAAACATTTTACCAAGAAAAGAAAAAAAAAAAACAAAGTGATGGAAGCTACAATAAATGCATCTTTACCGCCGCATAGGTGCTTCGAGGTAAGTGCCTATGTGCACAATTATTTGTGCATTACATTCAACTGTTGATGGGCAGATGAACGGAAGGTCGCCTCAAAGTGAAGAAGATTTAATTGCAAATTAGACAGTTTAACGGCTTGGCAGTTGCTTTGGATGTTGGGCGTACGCTAATGTGGTTTTCATCACCTTTTGGTAGGCTATAATTAATTGTTTGCATACTAATTTCAGATAATTAATGTGGCCATTATTATCATGGATGAAAATATTGAAAATCACTGAAAAAAAAATTTAGTCCATATTGCGAATCGTATATATTTTCGCAAAACAGACTTAAGTTTTTAGATGAGATACTACTACTGAAATTAAATAGAGCTTCGTATGACAATGTTATATTTTTCTACTTTCTATTTGGTCAGAATTATCATCAAAGTATTCATTTTATAATTGACATTTTTAAACCATAAATACATTTTGGAAAAAAATTACTCGGTTGTTAGCTTATCGCAAATGAGAGGCTTATAATCTACGAACAATCACCATTTGCAGGGTTCGGTTACAACAATCGTTCCAATCGATTGCTCGAAAAAAACGAAGCGAATAGTTATAAACAATTGTTCAAGAATGTTACTACGTCCCGTCTTCGTAGAAAGGAAACAAACTCAACAGTAACAGCTTCATCGCCAATAAACTGATGAATGACTGTATTCAATCTAATTGTGAACCATATTTAAAAAGATATTAGATTTTCTGGGTGACGTTGTGTTCCAAAAAAAAACATGTATTCATCAATTTCTTTTACATTTCGATCAGGCTTTGAATAATGTCAAATAAAATGAAGCTGATTAATAAAATTGTTCCAGTTTTTATTTTAAAAATATACATTTTATTTCGCTTTTGCACTAGAATCTTTGTTCTATATCAATTAAAGTATTGACATCCAACATTCAATTACCAATCCTCTTCTCGAAATTGCTATAAATAAATCGATTTTTTCAGTAAGCAATCTTAAAGCACATTCACGCGGCGAAATGGGGGAGAAAACATGGTCCCAATAATCGAGAACGCTTACAAGCGCTTGAAATTCATTTGTCGACCTAAATGTCTGTCGCATGAAAAATTAAACGTGCCCGAAGTAAACGTTTGTTCCGATTTTTATTCGATAGTTTCTTCCGGGGAAAGAATTCCACACCCTTTCTAGTAACGAGGATCATCGCAATGCTGCCGCCAGAAAAATAGGTATCCTTCCTTCTGCTTTCGGTTGCACTGCTCTGCGCTGTTGCATTGAAACAGTCTCAACATTTACATGATGCAGTGTCGAAAAGTCGTGACTTAATTACAGAGTTCGTGCAAACAAGTGCAAGTGCAACGTGGGAACTATTCAGCTGGGCAAGATCGGGCGCGCAATCAGCGCAGCCGGATATTGCGGCCATACCCGCACAGCGACTTGCATTTCCTGGATAGGTTAAAGTGTCACCCGCTATCGACCCCTGCGGCTTGAATTCATCCCCCCCTCTTTCCCTGCGCCGCATGAAGATCTCTTCCACGACATCGTGAGCATTTATAAAAAATCAGCAAATCTTGGATGCTTTGCAAAACCACTTTTCCAATCGCTGCTGTGCTGAGACTGTGGTGCAGAGTTAACACATGATAATGGCATTGTTGTGTGGGTTTATTGGTGCCAAGTTTAACGACTCAGCGCCGCCAAGCTTCCGAGCGCGCCAAGATGCAGTTCTCGCTGCACCCGAGAGTCGCTCAGTTGCATGCAAATTTTCGCGTGCTGTTGCATCGCTCGATGCAACAAGCTGCTGGTGTCAGCCGCACTGCATCTTGAATCTCGAATCTCTCGACTTTTCGCTACGATTTTCCGCAAGTAGGAAATCGTACATAAAATAGAGTTTTTATTGGCGCTGATATTTTCGCGCAGGAATAATGCAGTCGTGGAGGTGCATAGGGGGCGGCTGGCAGGCGGACGGACTTTGAAGCTAGCGATTTAATGGCGGTGGAGCGGAGAAAGTCACTTAATTAGAAAAAGAGGTCAATGCAATCATACGCCCTTCATGCTGCACGGCTAGATGTTCTACTCGTCGACGACGCCGTGCGTGAATATATGAATAAGTCTTGTGTTTTCTCGCTATTTTTGCTGCGCATGGAAGTGGAAAGCAGAAGCAAGTAAAAAAGCAAGCAACCGATACAGTGTCCGCTACATGCAAAAATTATTTTCATAATGACGATGTTTTTTCCATTTATTAATAGGAAGAGAATGGGGACGAATGAATGACGTCAAAGCCTGCAAGACTGCATCACATGCTGGGCTGAGCTGTGCTGATCTGAACGATTGGCATTTTCCTTGCACTGTTACAACATCGAACAATTCATAGCATTTGGGGTGATGACAATCAAGCGTTAGAATTATAGAGATATGCAGGCGTAACAAATGCAATTATTCTTGAGGTCTGAATTTAAATGGGAGGCAAATTGTATCAAGTGTGTTTCGAACAAAGCGAAACACATATCCATATTTTATATTAATGTCTACTTTGGACAAAATTTTCTAACTATGAAAAAAACTTCAAACGTTTTTTTTAGATGTTTGGTTCCATATGAATGTCCTCTACAAAACAAATTAGAATGCTTGCTAGGTGAATCTTTGATCATGGTTAGTGGATTGGTATTTAAAACTCACCGCTTATGAAATTGACCAAATGTAATCTGATCACGTCAAGTCAGTCGAAAATAAATATCATTTAGTCCTGCCTAATCTTGTCAATAACAGGAAGGCAGATAAGTACTCACCGACATAAAAATTTTTTTTTTAAAACACAGATATTGATATTTTCATCGTATCTACAAGTTGCGCATTACCTAGAATTCAATTAGTTAGAAATGTCTTGAGTTTTTCAAGTTTTACAACTAATTAGTTGCGAGAATTTCACAAGGATGAGAGCAAAAAATGACAAGTTGCTGATAAATGGTAATTCGACAATGATAATCCGAATGATGATTTGAATGGTCATTTATTCCTATCGACCAGGACATATGTTGTGTGAAGTTATCATTCGGTACTTGATACAAATATGGCCTATGCACTGATAAAGCCTAGGCTTAAATCGTGGTTAAATAAATGTAACGTTCACAATACTTTCCGCATGCACAGATACTAACCCTATAAACTAGTACAAAGTGTGGATGCACCCCATGCATGCTCCTTCCGTTAATCGTCACGCATTATTTGCAGGAGGAAGTAATTTTTATGATACATTTTAAAAAAATTCGTAACTTCAAGATGAGTTACGTTACATGCATTCCATCGTTTTCATTTAAGCAATGCATACTTAATGAGTTTTAACCTTTTAGTTGGCTAATCGTAGCTTGGAAGTGAATCATTAATAATTGAATTAATTAAAAATTTATAACTTTATCGAAATTCAGTCCCAAATAAGGCCTTATTAATGTTCCTTGTACATTTGTCGATAAATGTAGTAGTGAATTGTAGTAAGGACTATGAAAATATTTACTATTTCTTTGCTAATCATTCAATTTTTGAAAATACATGTTGATGGAAACAATCATTTCTTTGATAGTCGATTGTTTTTTCATAAAATAAATGGAAAAGTTTGTCTACTATTATCTAAAAGAAAAGGGGTAAAAAAATGTTGTGAAACAGATTTATTATGTAAACACGTTTTTGACGAGATTATCTTAGATTTAATTACATAGATCTTATCAGATGGCCGTTATTTAGTATGACCAGGCCAGGATATGACCAAAGTTGATTTTTACCCACATTTAGTAGAAATAATTAAATTTTCCTTTTATTACACATCATAAATAACTAAGAGATAAAGATTCATTTTGTTTTTGTTTATTATCATTTCTTGTTCTTGTAATATTCGCGTTTTCAATAAGGTAGGACATATTTGTATCAAGTAGGTACCTTAATTGTACAGTACAGTCGAATTAATGGAAAATTGAAATCCATAATGCAATAATTCTATAGTCAAATTTTGCATGCAGACTTAGTGTGCGGTGAGTCTTAAATGAAAATATGTATATACTTTATACAAGTTTAGCGTTAGCCATCACTGTGAATTAAAGTTTGTTGCTTTTATCTCCAAAACCGTTCATTCAACAAAAAAAATTAAAAATGATGTGTTTGGTTAACACTAAATTTCGTATCCATTTGATTTCAGAATTATCAATGTAAAACTTACAGTTTTAGAACTACAAATCCATACAATTTTTTTAAAATAGTTTTTTCCACTATACATCCAAAACGATTGACTTTACGGAAGAAAGCGTAGGGTTAAAGTGATAAATCGTTAAATCATCTATGAATCTTATTTGAGATGTTTTGTTGAAGGATTAATAGTATCCAATTTACAGCGCGAAACATCATTTCTCTTAGACATGTCGCTAAAGAAATTCAAAATCCGTGAATCTTTTTTCATTCCTGGAGTTTAACCGAATAATTATAAGAAAGTTCGGCAAACATTTAAAATATTCCTTGTAAACTTTCAACTTTCCAAAAAATATATTTGAAAATGGATGGAAATCAGTGGAAGTTCAGTTTATGATTTCGCTTTTTCAATACGAGCCCAACATTTATCTTGCATTCTAAACCCTGTTTTTGAGTTATGTACGTATATTCTAATCAAGTATATCGTAACGTCTTCGACACCTTGAATTATTTCAATGTTCTCTTACTTTTGCTAGCTAGTAAGTAAGTATGCAGGTGTGTTCTAATCAAATATAATTATTATTTTCATGCTTCACAATTACTCACATTTCTTGAGTTGATTTTTTCAATTGCATTTAGATTACAGTGCCAAAAGGCAGGCGTATTTTCTTTCGAATTTTCACTTTCGCTTTCAATAAGAACATTTTCTCCGATGTAGGTAAGTCAAGCATCATTTTTGTAGCAAATTTTAATGATTCTGTCAAGAGGACAGTGTTTACAATATTGCTTTTATGCAAGCCATCTGGTCTTTTCGTATAATTAGCTTTTGAAATTCAGCTGCAACCGTTTCTGGTTCCAAACATATTTTTGGCATGCTGAACAATTTATGCAAACAAACATCGCAAGCAACAGTCGATTTGCAAGTGCAGTCGACTCGACAGCAACATTATGCATTCTAAAGTTGAGTTGGGCAACCGAGATGCCATTCGATAAATGTGCTTCCAGAATCTGCATGCTATTTCCGAACGAACGAGAGTAAAAGTTGAAGCCCGAAGTGAGGTTTCGCTCATATTGAATGCGCCAAGCAACAAGAGCTACGTCACAAACGGCAACGGCAACAACAATAGCAACAATAATAGCTACGAAATTCTTGAGCGCATAACTAACAACGAAGCAGTCGACGGTCTGTCAAGTGCTTAACAAAACGCGGGGAGACGATAATCGGCGGAATTGCAAAAGTTAAGCTTCTAAGATACATTCTGTCTTACGTACCATGGAGCGAACGACAGAGTGCCGGCGCGGGGGCACAATTACTAGTATGAGGATGCGAGCGGGAGGTACACCCGATGCCGTAAACGGAGCCAACTTCACTTTGTGGTCATCGACACATCGTCTTTGCACAAATTGTGAAGGTCACGAAACAAAAACAAACGGTTTAGATGCAATTTCCCACTCTACCCTGCCCAGCTTTGCCTTGCTCCGTGCTATCCACTTCTTTCCTCTTCTTCCTCTTCTTCTGATCGTCGACGCTTCCTATCGCAGCCCCGTCTCTAACATATCCATCCACCTTTCCGGCCCCAAAAGCTCCAACCGTCGTTTGCGCGCACTCCACATTGTCTGCCATCTCTTTCGCCATACCAACCGTCTGTTTACCTCACCTATACACTGCATATACTGCGAGCCTCTTCAATGGCATTCTTTTCAAGTCGGTTCCCCATTTTCATGCTCCTCATGCCCCACATGCAGCGCACAAGAATAGATTCTGCTGTACGTACTCGCACGTATACGGTCATATCCGTAGTTGCCGTCGCACGACACATTTTCCGCGCAAGCAGCAGCAATCCACGATCCGCCAAGTGTGGCGCGGAAAATGCTCTCTTTATTCTAAAGTAAAACTATAAATGGGCCATCGAATGGGGGTGAGCTCATCAAGAGCAACAGGGTAGTGGTAGTAGTAGCTAATGGACTAGCTTTCCATTTTCCGCTTCCCAAACGGAATGAGAACTGCGGAAATAAGATCTGAAGATTGGAACCATAAAACCCAACCCAACTTAGACATTAGATACTTTTCGTACAGTCAGTGAACTTCTCAACAAAGCTGATTCCTGAATATCCTGGTAAAGTTAAATTGAGTAAAACAGTTGTTGGCGTCTTAAGATCTCAGGCGCATTTCTCAAACTGCACCTCACGCAGTTATTTCTAGTTAATTTCACGTGATGCATTTATAAAAGATGCTCGGCACATATGTATACGATATACCGAATTGAATTGGCCACGCTCGCAAGTCTGGAGATAACAAACAAACCCTTCAAATCGGTTAGCTGCATCATATTGAGATCGATTTTTGAAGGACAAGATGTCGAGACAAGATTCAGCAGTGGATCTTTCTCGTGATAAGGAATACCTTCCTGTTGAAACACTTCAATATTCTATTGTTTCGACTTCTTTCCTACACAAAATTCAACCAATAAATTGTGTCTTTTTAGAGCTTGGTTGGCTTGATTTATTTTTACTTAAATATATGCAAAATAATGCAGAGAAAATTCACGAAGCGTGCTTAATGCAAGGTCATAAGTGTTGTGCCAGACAATGAATTTGACGTTTCGTAAGATGTTTTCGGGTGAAAATTGTAATAACTGTTTCGATTTATCTCATTTACATATTAAAAAACTAAAGCTTCATTTCGATTCTTCGCAATCTTGAAATGCATTCCGCTATAAAATAAAACAAAAACCATTCGTTTTTCTGTTTCAATTTGAATTCATACAACAAATGCAATCAATTTGCATATTTCGTTCTCTTCCAAGGCGAATGGGGGCATGATCCTGGAAAAGTCACCTTGAAACGTACCCAACACCTTTGTACCGCCCATCATTGTACATGCTATTAGGTACAGCAGTTGCTTCCTTGCCAGCGATTCCGTGAAAAGCTGCAAATTTCCTGGCGATGGGAATGAAGGAAGTAGGAAGCCGCGAAAGGATTGGATTTCTCTAGGAAACAGACAGACTAGTAGAATGTTTTCGTATTAATTCGGTCGAATAATTTTCAATGAAGCAAGCAGCTTTATCGCGAATACAGCACAAATTTCTATTCAAATTAACCTTTCGTTTTGGTTAAAGAAATTCGTCTTCAAGGTATGTGGAACGGTAGCAAGCCTGAATATTTTCCAATCGGGGTGAGTGTCACGTGCATTATTGTGTTTTTTATGCTATTTTCGGTCAACGAGGATGCAATGAACTCTATGGAGTTTCATTTCAGAATGGCGATGCGCATGTATTTCGTGTGGATCAATTCAAGGGAATGTACTTTAATTTTGTTCGTCAAATGAGGAAGCAGGAAATGATTTGGGTCTAAGACTCCTGTTGGAAACAACTGTGTATTTTCATTGCACAATTCAGATGAAATACAGCCATTTTTGAAATACACAATCGAAATTTTTCCATTTTCCAATAAGGTATGTTTCCCACTTGACAACAACCACCCTCTTTGTATTTTTGCCAGAAATGCAAACATCCATGCCTGCTCCATTGAATTTCTCAATTGACTTTGGTCGTGTGAACGTAAGTTGGAGTAGGTTGACTGGATTTTGTCAAGTTGTATTTTAATTAGCTGCTTCCGCAGGCGGAGCAAATTGGGAGGGAGTAATATGAATGACGAACCGTAAAATTACATGGAGTCTTAACGACTGCCATGGAATTCGGTTAATGTGGAGGAAGAACATTAATCAACTGACAAAAGTGAATAAATTGGGCCCGTAAAGCCATTGAAAGTGTATGAAATCCAATTGCGTATAAAGTCTCGCTATCAAATCGAAATCTTACAACGGTTCTGTTTGATCCTAAATATTGTGGTTGACGAGGGAAAATCATGGTATCAACAAACCAATTCAATTAAGTAAATATTTATAGCTTGAATCTATTTATAGGACTATCAATTGTGTTAATGTTTAAAATTAGTACAATTCATTTTGGTATCAGGCGTTCGGCAAATGTCAAGTTCAAAGTCAGCCAAATCCATCACTCCGCCATTCCCAAACATATTTGCTATCATTCCGTTTCCGAAAAAAACAGCAACACCATCGAATCTTTGCCGTGATTTTCGAATTTCAGACTTTTATTTTCTCAAACAAACAAACAATTCCTTTCAAAAATAGAACAGAGTGGATAAGATGTAAGCAAAATTCTACATATGCATATGTGGGTATTATGCGCGTTCCTCTTGTGTCGGAAGTGAGCTTTCAATCATCGCTGTCTATTTTGCAACACTTCGATATTACGACTTGCACGTGGAGGATTTTGATGATACCATCAAGATTTCGCAAAAGAAGCATTAATATGGGACAACTATGAGAATATGTGAGACATAGTGAGGAGCATAATGATGCCAATGCAGCGCTTCGCAAGTAGGGTCGAAATAGTTCTAGCTTGAATTCTAAATATGCCTTATACTCGCTTCCAAAAAGAAAGGACATCTTATTTTTCCAGGACAAAGCACCACATTGAATTAAGATCGCAGGCCAACTATGCCGTCTGGGTTGACACTCATCCGATAGGGAAGAAGATGTGATTTTTCTATTTTAATTTACATAGATCATTTGACAAAGTTTTTGATAGCATGACAAAATGAATTCGATTTTGGATAGTTTCGAAGGTTTACACAATTGGAAAGATGTACACAGGGAGTAAGTTAATTTTAATTTTAGTTTTTACCTATTAGATATCTATATACCTAAGCAAGTAAATGTCATACCGATTTTCAAATTTGCACTGAATAAACTAATAATGAGAATATTTATGATTTAGATGACCTTATTCAGAGTTAAAATCTTATATGAAATAAGCTTCGTCTGCCGTAAAGAATAACAGCGTAACAGCAATCGCGGTGCTTTTTTGTTTGTGTCTAATATAACGAAAGCAAGTACTCCTTGTGGTACAACACCTTAACATGACTCCTTGACATGTTCATCACACATCGTTCGATAATCGTCACTTTCCATCCCATCAAAGAACATTGACCGTGTGCTCTCTTGGTGGAAATAAAGTTAGCACCGCGTGCAAATGCGAACATGATATGTTGATACAGTTTTTTTTCTTTCGTTAATATTAAATTTATGTTAAAAAGTCAATGTACGAGAAGTGTATGTATGTACATATGTAGGTACGTGCCCCATTAAAGCGGGAAGCAACATGAATATGAAAGCACTTGCATATTGCCTGCATATAACAAAACTGGAGCGTCCCACAATCATTGTGTGGATGTTCGAAATGTGATACGTAAGGGGTTTCGCTTACAGCAGTGGCAAAATTAAAAAAAACAGCAACAACAATATAATAAGACACATAAAATACGCGATAAGGAAGCAATAACACTTTGATTTACGCTGACTGGCGGGGCTGGTTTGCTACTATTAAAAATTAAAGGGGGTTACAATGTAAGTGATACCATTCGCAGTGTTTCGGGGTATATTCAATGCTTCGACAGGAAGTGCGGATCGCATCTTTTTGGGATTACGCATTGATTCATTGAGAAGGATCGTATCGTGCATGGTGATGCTTGTTATGTGTTAATTATGAAGTGTGCTTGCGCGTTGACCAATTTCAGCGTTCACACCCAATAACCAGATGTAAAAGACATTTAGGGACACTTGAATGCAATTTTTGACTCGTGTCGAAAAGCAATATTACGTCAAGACTGTTTATTTGTATTCAACGAAGCCTTAAAACGTTTCAGGTCCAAACCCAATACAGAATAGGTCTTCAGATGCTCAAGGCAATAGCAAATAAATTTCATGTAGATAGTCATGAGCTTGGAGCAATTTCCGGCACTAACTTCGGCCGGTATAACGTGCATATGTGTTGACCGAATTATGTTTGTTTACTCGTTGAACAATCTTTTTGGCTCACAATCAGTGGAATTCAATTGAATTGGAGCTGAATATTTTCCCACAAACAAGAGGCTGGGTGCCACGCACGAGCGCATATGCAAAAAGATATTGTACATATAGGAACGATGACCATGATATGTATGTAAAGCTTTGCTCTAAAAGTCGAAAATATGTCGTAAAGTGCTTAGTGCACATGATATTCCAGCATACTAAGTACGTCTGCTGCCTGTAAGCGATTTCGCTACGCCGTATCTATTAAATTGATAATCGCCGGCTCGCCTAGACACTGTGGCTCTCGAAATTTGCTGGCTGAACGCTGAAAGGCACAAGTCCAAAATTTCATACATAATATTATATGCTATTGGAGGTGCTGATAATAATTAAAGCACTATGTGCTTCTACGGCAAAGTGAAGATAGAAATGAGTTTAACTCTGTATGTAGATCTTCTCGCAGCGGCAGTTAATGTTCTTCGTTACTTAAATCCCCAGCCGCATCAGAAGGAAAGCATACTCACATACATATGTATGTATGTATCCACATTCTGCTTAAGAATAAATTTATCGTGATCACGCTGAACTAGCTGTACGCTCATCGTGCATGCTGAACGCGGAAACTTACGCCAGTCAGTACTACGGTGCTACATATCAGGCCAGGGGAAGCTTCTTCTCCCGTGGAGTAACTCCATTCTGCTGACTCTTCTAGATCGCATTCTAGCCAACTCAATTTTACCCAGCTGAATTCTAGCCAACGAGCCAAAACGATAGATCGAAGTTGGGGCTAATTTCGCTCGGGATCGAGATGGAGATGCTGCTCAGCGATCTGGCGAGCAGCGACCAGACGAGAAGTCTCAAAGAAGCGAAGATGGAAGAAGGAAGTCCTCACAAACAAAACACGTCGCCGTAGACGTCGTGGTTGTTTTTCTTCTTGGCGAGCCTGCGCGTTAAGATGCGACCGGCCCGGCTCCCCAAGAAAATGGGGCTATTGGACTCGATCCGTGCAAAAACAGCACTTTGAAGGCCAAACCTCTGGCGAATTGTTGTTGCCGCGCTGTCGCCGTGTTATTGTATGCTGGCTTGAAGAACATTCACGTAGATCGCTTCATGTATGGTTTCAGTGTGGATCTCGTCTCAGTTCTTCCTGTTCTTGCTTCGTATATGGCATCGTATACTTTCTATGGCTCCTACCATCTATTTATAAACCATGATTTTTGCTTCTTCCTCATCTGATCGCTCAGATCCCTTCGAATCGACTTCTTTGCAGGATCAACACAGAACGGGTTGTGTGAAGATACATACGTCGAGAATGGTAGATAATTTTTTTTCGATGGTAGCATACTTCACAGGATTTATCGCCTATGCATTGTAGAAGACATTTTACAAGTCGACAAGGCGCTACAGTTCTCCTAGTGCCATAAACCAATTCGCCCTCAAAACTAGAATCTGATCAGCTATAATAATATTTTTAACACAAATGCGCAAAATTTGACGGTTTGAATCAAGAACATCGAATCTTTGGTTTGAAACGAGCACATTTCAAAAGCTAGATACATACAAATTTTAGTTAGCGCCTCCCCATACGACTTGTAACCAAAGGCCTATCTGACAGTTTACCACTCATTCAGAATTTCCTTATTCACTGTGTAAACTGGGTCAAAAACCAGAAAACCGAATTTCCGTCTGAATGCGTCAATTAAATGCTTGCTTTTATTATTTTGCTCTAAATTATTTTTGTCGCTCAAATGCGCAATCGACGCACGAACTTCGGCCATAAAATTGCCGTTTTCCCCGCACTCCATTTTCCGATTGATAAAAAAAACAAGAATAGATATCTATTTCCCGGTGAACAGACCAATGATGTGAAAAGTTTACAAATCAAATGATTTTCGCTGTTTTCCTATTCTAACAACGACATGACATCATTTTGTTTCCTCATTTCGAATCGCATTTCATCTCATATAATGCAAAGGATACAAGTTAGCTTTTTATCACCGCCATACACTGTTACTCATCGGCGAACAGTGACTGACTGGATGGCATTGCTTTCCTAACGCCTGGCTGTGTTTTCTTAAACTGATATTTGTTTTGGCTCCGAAACAATTCTGGGCGAATTATGGCAATGGCGACAATAGCGAACGAGCTTGGAATGCCATTTACGTCACGGGACAGCTTATTATGTAGCCGAGTATTTGCAATGGAGCTTGAGGAGATTTGCCAATAGACCTCTATTATGCTGGGAATTCATTAAATTTCAAAACATCAACAATTTTGTTGCAGAGTCGGCTTCGACTCCACGTTAAATAAGAACACAACTTTAACAAGTCTGACGCTCGCACCCATACTTCCAGGACGAACGCGCGATTTCCCTGGGAACCAACCGCACTTGCACATTCCAAAATATTCAGCGCAAATTAATTCTATTAAAGCATATGTAAACAAATGTGTACTTACATCCAACACTCCTGTTGTTCCATATATTCCTCAAAGGTGGCGAGTTATGATAGAAGTTCGGGTGCAAAAACGGTCCGGAAGCAACGTGGCCCTGCGTCGGACAGTGCGGAGGCAGACCGAGACGTGCCTTAAGCTCGTCACTGCATGGTTGGCCGCCTGAGCTCGAGCTATCTACATCTGAAACTCCGCTATCTGCTGGACTTGGCGGCAGTGATCCTGTGAAAATCGAATGAAAACCATTTAATAATATGTCCAATTGTCTACACGAAGCAATATAACATCTTATCCAAGAAGGGACTCAAAACAACACATCCTGAAAACAAAGCTCCGAACTTAAAGTCTTCGCTCAAACTTTCCCTCAATAACCATCCACTGGAAGTTGCGATACGTCGGGATCATTTTCAACAAAGGCGTGTGCATGTGATTAATACAGAAATGCATTTCGTGCTGCAACGATCATACTAAAAGGACACTTCGCAATCAGTAAATCCCTTCGAAAAGGGTTTCATTTTGATTGAGCTGCTATTCTTTGCGTCCTCAACTCAGGCCAAACGCCGTCGTCGAGGGGGAATCCAGGTCGACCTTTCCGCCTTTGTTTCGTGTTTCGTTTCGTCTGAATCGCAGCATGTGAATTTCCCGAGTTTTTCATTTGATGAGAACATCAATACAATTGTCTTGGGTCTCAATCAAAAGTAGTTCTTGCGATTTTCGAAAGGGACCAGTTTTGCGTTAAAGCCCTTTAATATCAAAAAATTAAGGTCATCCCGAGCACTCGATTTCAAGGTGGATGCGGATTTCTATTTTAAGGGCAGCCAGGCATTTACGATTCACGCAGGGAAGATATTGAACAGGTGGATGAATGGATGGCTAACGTCTGCAATGGATTTCTAAAGACGATCCTTGTTTGGGTTGGAATCGTTCAATTGACAAAGGCTCGATTTCGTTGCATTGAACAGACGGCGAATCGGTAGATTCGCATTGAAATACTTAAGTGGAGCAGATGATATGTGTCTGGGCCGAGCACACATCCCACGTCCCACATTTGTACGGCGACAGTTGTCCTTTGATTGCATTCAACAGTTTCGATGTTTTCCCAAAAAATCCAATTTCGTCGATTGTTTGGGCAAGACACGATCAAAGGTGAAGGCTAAAGAAATGCATTGATACGCAGCAATCACATTCTTGCGAGGATGAAAGGATTGCAATTGATGGACTTATTAAACTGCAAGGGTGCAAGTGATTTTCGCATTGTCATAGCATGTGCATGCATATGAAATGACATGCATGTTCTCTACAGAAGAGATGAGTTTTCGATAGCATCCGATCCATGCAGTGTGAATAGTTTACGTGTGTGACTTTGAGAACAATATTTACAAGGGATTGCCAAGAACCATTACGATCCTTTTTCAATTTCCAAAACCATATGAAAAGTGTGAGAATTTGTCTGTTCTCAAGACTCGCAAGTGGATTCACGGGAGAGGGTAAGTACTCATCAGAGAAGATATTGATCCTTTAATTTTTCTTTTGCATCTGCAGACAATCGCAGACCAATTCCTTTTATACTCTGTTTTAAATCTTTGATTGAATCCGACGGAGACTAGGTAAAATGTATCCAAACCATCCTTCTAAAAGAATTTTAGCTGTTAGCTATTTCGAAACAATTGCTGCAAGTCGTGCCGAAGTCTCATTTATTTTCTTATTGTATTCTGCAGATGTTTCACAAACGAGAACACTCAAATCTACTACGCAACGAGCAGTTTTCAAGCATCACCAATTTTGAAAGTGTTACGTTTCAACCGTCTCTTTCGAATCTCACATCGAACAACTTTCGGATTGTCCAGCAGTGACAACATCAAGTCCCGTCGACATCATTATCCTTGACATTTCCTGAAGATTGATTATATTAAGTAGAAGAACCGGACAGCTAACAACTGACCACCGCTATTATTTCAAATAAAAGGATTCGCTTCCTTAAAATATCACCTTAGTTTCGAAGACATTTTCACGACGATTCCAATAACGATCCCTATCAAATGCCACCCGGGAATAGAAAAGATCGCTGAACCGGTAAGGGTCCGTTTGATTATCAGGCGCAGAACAACGGAATTACGTGACGGCGAAAACCAGTAGACAGATAGAGTACGTTATTTTCAAAGATGAACAGGACAATATGATCGTTGAATATCAACTACAAAGGGATCTGCTAAAAACGACGAAACAAAGGCAACTTTTCACAGATCGCGCATTTAACCAAAGCCAAAGGGTCACTCGGCGAAGGATAAGAGATCCACAAAGAAGCAGGCAACAAGGAACATAAAGATCATGCAGTGACCGTTGGTCAGGCGATGAATCAATTATACAAATATGTACACCATGCAATATTTCACTTTTTCTGCTCGGCTTCCTTGCGCGATGCTTGCAATCACTTTGGCGACTTGAACAGGACATGGATTAAATAAAAAACTCTTCCTTTTTTGTGAATAAATTATAATGAGTTTTATCATTCTTCTTCCGACATTGATTCATTCGGAGGGACCTCTCACGATGGAAGCGATGATCGGCCTTCCTTGTAAATATTTTCGCGGTCGAATGCTAATCCCTTTAATATTTTCTAGTGGTCAAGAGTTTCGTGCGTACAAGCGTGTGAGAATGTCCGTGCCTAGAAATCGTCCTCGGTATTGTCAAGAGGCGTTGTGCTTTACAACTTGAGCTCTCTAAAGGCCTAGGCATGGCATTTCCGTTCGTCCAAGAAATGTAAAAACTGCCCCGAGGATGTTTACCTCTTTTTTGTTGCATTCGGTGAGGCAGCCCTTTTCTGATTCCGTATCTATTTGATGTGAGACCCAATGCAAATAAATCTTCACATTCACTAAAGAATAAATGTGTCGATTATTCAAAGCCACTATAATGCAATGTTTGCATGCGTTTGTACATCTGCTATTTGACCTTTAATCCTTTCGCCACAAAAGTGACTGTGCAGTAGGTTTCTATGGAAATTGATTTGATAAAATTTGCGTCCAATTCGCAATTTCATTGCAGATGTTTTACTTGCACTCGCTGGTCTGCGATGCCAACTTACAGCACTTCATAATCCTTTCAGGACGTATGTGTCAAGTTACATAAACGAAATCATTGAGTCATCATTGTCAGTGAACAGCATGTGCTTCTCTTCAAGTCACAGTTGAACCATCTGCCCGTTACACATCGCTTTCACTATTATAAACCGAAATTTCGGAAACCAATCAATATCCGTTGGACAACATCAAACAAATCTGAAGATGTATCTTTTGTTGCGATAATATGCCGCAATATAACGCACCTTCCATTCAGTTGAATTTTAGGACGGGACCTTGTTGTGTGCTCAACCCCTTTCAATGACCAATAGCCGCATTGATCGCAAGGATTCAATAATAAAATTGATCACACAAGGATGCATTCGATGGTTACCCAAGCTTCAAACGCACTGCAGATTGCGGAATATTATTTATTTGGCAATCATGGAATCGTTTGAAAGAATCCGAATGCGTCATCCGTTTGAGGCGTAGTACTCAAACAGTTGTCGATGCCACTCGAAATACAACTCCTCATCGTGGTCACTTTCTTTCTATAATCTCCTCGAAGTTCTTTTTCCGAAGCAATTTCGGAAACATGGTGCCACGGATCATCAATTGTCCATGGCCCGGTGGCTATTCTCTTTCTTGAAAAGGATGTTTGCATGACGATTATCGGCCGCTTTTGAATTGAGTATGAGAAAAGGTTTAAAGAATTAAAGGATGTTTTCGTAGTGTCCTGTTATGAAGTTTTGGCAAATAACGATGGCCCGGGAAGCTACTTATGAGCCGCAACATAGAAGAACAAAATAAAAAGTATTGTATTTCTCGTTGACCCACTCAAAGATTATCTGAAACGAATACTCTGCGTTGAGTGGGAAGGGGTGTACACTGTTTTTGAGGAGGTCTTGGTCGTAGATAAGAGACATCAGTGGAATGTGTAGCATCGTGTTAATCTTCGTCTTAATTCAAATATTTAAGCGTTTTGTTAATATCTTCCGACTGCTCATTTTCAGTTGTTTCTAACATTTCTCTTAAAAATTTGAACACACATAATGACGACGCACCGAAGCATTCATTCTTCATTAATGTTTTCAACCCAGTGGCCGATTCACAGTGACCAGCCAGGTGAGCAACTATTTTGGACTGTCCCTTAGTTAACACGATCCCGGATTGGGAGAGTCGCATCGAGAAAATAACGACAATAAGGTTCAATCCGAAGGAATCAACCCTTACGGTCAACATCTTCCTGATGGGGTGCCTCTAAATGCTATTAATCATTTAAAATTAAAAAACGCAAGGTCGGCAGAGGTCAGTGTGCTCGTTGACCAGTTTTTCTTAGCAATGCTGACCATAGTGGACAATCCACCCGATGGTTGCTGGAGGCTGCCAACTACCAGCAGAACGAAAGGACTGGTATACGTTCACTTGCGGAAAGAGCTGCTTTTTTCGTTGGGATGAGGATCACTCTTTTGGTTAAGGGTTGAATCCTTAATCCCAACCGGTCACTATGGGAAGTTGCCGGACATACGGAAATTAACGCATATCAACGCTTGCCGCTGTGGGTTTGAATGGGAAAATGCGGGTTTCACATCCTTGATAGCTGTGTCGATCACAGCGTCCAGGTCTACACTTTCTTGGGAAATTACATATGAAGACGCTGGGGTCTTCGTGACGGGATCTGCTTTTGTCTGCGCTCCACGCTACAACGGGCTTCACAGTTTCAGGAGAATTTGTAGGACATACAATGCGTAATGGATTTTAAAGAAAAGCTGCTCAGATGTCGGTTGTCGCATTCGTGCAGTTTCAAAGTAGTTTCAATTTTGTTGAAGCTTTTTCGAAATAACCGACTTACTGAACAGTTTTTGGCCAGAGGAAATACTTATTTGACTGTGTATTGATTTTGGAGGTATGAAGTCCTTGATACCTAATACGTACCTGTGCTTGAAGTGCAGTAGCTGCGATGGTACGGTGTGGGATGTAACGGCGCCCCACTCAACAGATTGTGTAGCAGAGGTCGATGTTGAGCTGTATTTTGCTGCTGAGAATGCGGATGACTGTTAGGATTCACATTTCCATTACCACCATGTTGAGTTGATTGCTGCTGTTGCGATAGCGTTGGCGTTGGATGTTCAGTTTTGATGTGAAGCGCGGCGGCAGCGGCTGCAACGGCAGAATGAGAGGATTGCTGATGCTGCTGCAGACGATGTGTTGCTGGTGGTGGACTTGATGACTGCTTTATGATTGGAATCTCAGTGTCTACTGGAACAAAATGAAAAAAAAATGTTGTTTAAGCATAGAATCATGATTGCGGATAGCATGTAGGTCATTTCAAGATCGCAAAAGTTAAGCAGATCGAATTTTCAACAACATCAAAATCCCATCAAAAACGAAGTAATTGACGCTCGTGAAAGAAATTGAGAATAGTTCTCTTGATTTTCCCATTCGCTGAACAAAGTCAAATGGTGCGAGAATGCGTCTAATCGATTTCAACGCTTATGCTTCAGTGCATATTTTCAACAAAATTTTATTTTTAGTGAGTTTTAAGGTAAACCACATCGTAAAGATCATCGAACATTTGCATGAAGTGCCGCATGGCCGTTGGTACCTACTGCAAACGAAAGTGAAATCAAAAAGATGAACGCGGATCGTAGAATGATATTAAGCAAATAGGTTTCGACACCTACCAAGAGTTTCGCAATACATCTTGTGAATATGTTTGTCATTGTTATTTCGGCGGTAATAAATACGATACCTATTGTTAAACAGTTTGGCAGTGAGTTCTGCAGCGATCGCAAGCAACCCAACTTGACGAAGCAAACCAAAAAACAAGCCAGGGAAATAATGAAGACGAGCCCGCAGGCTTACGCATTTCCACATACTTGCTTGCTTTTTGCACTGAACCTTCCGAGAGAAAAAAAACACTCGACGTCTGATGTGTACACTACAAATTGGTGATGAGCGCCACAAGAAAGAAACGCATCAGAAATACTGATCATTATGCAATACCACCTGATTTCTTCGAGCGCTTTATCCATCTTTTGCTTTTCGTCACTGCTTCATTCTTCGCCGCTCCGTTACTAAAGAGTGGTATCGCAGCAGGCTACAGCCTAGCCATTTCGTTGAATAGGAGTTGTGTTGCAGCGATGATCGTGAATTGCCGGATTGATGGGCTTTCGTCACAATCATAATACAACATAATAAAGTGTTACAATATTTCGTCAAGCGTTGCGCTGAGGCAACAAGACGGTTTGTTAATTTCCGTTTAAGTTCGCCGTTTAATTGGACGCGGTAGGAGATAAGCAGCACTAGACAAGGGTCGCTGATGAAGAGCGCCCGTTCTTCACACAATCCTTGCAGACTTTCAAAGAAATTCAGGCTACAAGTGAACAAAGCACCGATTGAACCCAATTCGTCGGTTCATCACAACCTCACCGAAAACAATTAGATTTCGCTATCTTCGAGTGCATACAAGACATAAAAGTGCACAAGGGCGAGGTGTCACATGATAAGCATGACGAACGTATGTTACCAACTCCCTCGCGCGATCTAGCCAAGTTTGAAATACTCTTTGCCCGCCATTCATCAATATTGATCAATCTATCTTATCTTTGCAATACCTCCGACAAGACACAACCGTCCATCCAGTTTCCAGGTTGGACTGATCCACTTTCTATTGCCTCTAAATTGTTTAATTCGGTAAGCTTTACATGCACCTCTGGTGGCCCATTATCGTTGTCGTGGCTGCAAATCGCATAATAAGCTCTCAGCAAAGCCGATTTCATAACAAAAAACGATATTTCGCATTCAGATTAAGTAGACGTACTCTTATAATTCATATTAATTGTTAATTTTAGCAGTGCCCGCACGACAATCAGGCGTGTGACAATCAATTACTTTGTCAATTAAATCAAAATCGGATTATTTTTTTGCAGTATTGTGTACATACATGTAGTCTAGCGGTCACCTCCACTCTGTATCAATGGTATAATACGTTACCAAAATTTCTTTTGGCGGCATTTTTTCATCCGTTTATAATAGGTAAACATTGCGTTAGCGCTGTACCAGAAGGTTAATGCCAAATTGTGATTTTCTGTATTGGATTTAGGGTATACTGGGCGTTTTAATTGGATTGATTGGGCGAACATCGTTTGAATTTTCAATTCGCGAATAGTTTCGTTTAGGAATTTGAAAGCCAGTTTCGATGATTGGGCAATTGGAATGCTTGGTATTATATTATTCGTATAATAGAATCATTTAAGATTTTGATTATCATGATGTATGCGTGGGCGTCGGTATTCACAACAATATGATTTTTTTCGAAACGATTGTGAATGATCGACCTTATCTCATATCACCAAAAATTACCAGGAGAGGATGCTTGCAATATCTTCAATTATCATTTTTAACGCAGTTCCCATGTGAGCCCAAATTGTAGACAATTTCATTCGACCACCGCTCAACTCGTGCTACGTTTACTAAGTACCTATTGGAGAACATCCGTGTTGCACATGAAATCAACATTCGAGTATCTGATGCGATTATTGATGTGATGACATTTAATTTAATGCCATCAAACTTTTATCACCGCTAAGAAATAAACTCACTTGAAAAGTGACTTACTTCTGTTAAAATGCAGACATAATATAATGTTGACTCACAATGCCATGGTAAACTTCTACATCACATACATCATTCCGAAATGCCGTAGATAATATCGTTAAGCTCAGCAGCTTAACATTCGAGTAAACAAAGAAAGTGCCCTGCGGGTGTACCCGCAAACACTCAATGCGACCAATTTACCAAAGCTTACACATCTCATAGATGAAGCAATCTATATCTTCTTTTCTGCTCTGAGATTTTTCGCTTTGAGTTTATTGTCGTATGTAAAATAACACTAATTCACTTTCACTTCCATTTTACAAACCCTTGTCGCCGCTAGTTATTGCCTCAAAGGCAATTCTATGCGACATAGTGGAAGGAAATACTCTCCTTTGTATACTTGTGTCGTAATTTTTAATAGTGACATTACCTAAGAGCATTTAGAACCTATGCTAGCATTATGTCAAGATGTGTTCACATTGACTAATGCAATCTAATCGATTTATTGACTAGTTCTTATGATTTTTCGATCCTTGATATTATATCCATGAAATCGACTTTATTCCATTCTTTCAACCACAAATCCATGTAGCTGTTATTCATCCCAATCCATTAGGTCATTCTTCATTAGAAACGTTCAACAACAAACTTTCTGCATAATCGGCAAAAAAGTGAAAGTTAATGGAGCCAAAACACAACTTCAAACATACAATCAGTGAAAGTTTGTCCTTGCGACTTTCACAGTTGTCTACGATTATTCCAGAAATCAGAGAGTGGGACCGGGGCTGTACAAGGAACACTAGGCGCAGATTATCGATTCAAGACTAGAGTTTTGACAGGAACAGTTACCACCAGGCGAGACATATGAGCTCTTAGCTACCACTACTGTTGGTTAGGCCATCGATTCCTTCCAGAACCAACAGCATAATCGCCATCGATTTGCTTTAAACCCTATCTGTAGAGAGGCTGAGCCAGCACAACAAGCCGATCGCCTTATTTTACTTTCGCCACCCTCGGCCTTGCACCCTTTATGATTCGAACGACATTTGTCTGCTGTTTGTATGTACCAAAGCTTCAACAGGGGGGTAGGCGTCGACGAACATAAAGCGAGGAGGAAGATTTTGTGCAAATGCCTCCTGCTACTCGTATACAATGTTTACGAAGTGAGGGTATGTCTAGCCGTATTGATCCAAGGATGAGGGAAGCATGCTTGAAGTCCCTTTACACAGAATTTTATTTGGTGAAACGTTCTCATGGCTGGCTGGCTGGGTGGGTGGCTGGTTCGAGAAACGCACAATTATGGTCGACGGACGGATGAGAAAGTCAATTGGCACACTGGGAAAGGGAAAGTTGTAGGGCGCCATTACAAACACGCCGTCTCGAATGTCGTCGTAGTAAAATACCTACAACGCCTATCGAAAAATTAAGGAATATTTGAAGAAATACACCAAACACATCGTGAAGGTCCTCTCCATGGGGTGGTATGTGCTGTTTCATTTATAGACATTGTAGGGCGATATTGTGAAGAATCCTTGGGCGGCATTGGAATGGGTGTCTCCGTTTTTCTATGATCGATTGACGTGCGAAATCGATGTAGACTTGTGGAAGACGACCTGACGAACTTTAAGTTTTTAAAGTTGCCATTGAAAATATATTTCGCAAATATGTAGTGGAAGCGAGCTAGGATTTGTGTGGGTACATCTGGAAACGTGTAAAGAACCTTTGCTGTGTGCATTAGCATTCGCTGTACTGCATCTTGCTTAAAGTAACGCCAGCTACCAACAGCTGCATTTTGCGAATCATTTAAGAGCTAGTTCGGGATTCGAACAATACGGATTTGGCATTGGCTGCAGCAACTAGTTTCCTACAACCGCGGAGCGGAAACGAAAGTAAACATTATAACTGTGTTCCTCTGCTCTGGAAGAATAACCGGTATGAGCACATCCACTAACCAGTAGCCGAGTTTCCTACGGAAGTCGATCTCAATGGCTGCATCACCTCCACTGGCTTCCAAGAAACATCGTTCGCCGTTCACAATGCTTTTCGGATGTTGCAAAAACCGCATTTCTAACAAATGCGCCAAAGGCAGTAACAGCCCAAATCGAGCCGCGGCTGCGCAGCACTTAGTATGCAGCACCGCTGAGTATTGTTTTTCCCATGCAAAGCAGCTCATCAGCAAGCCAGCTTTGTGTGCGGTGCAGAAGCGCGGTTTCGCATGCAAAACAACCAGCTTCGCGCGGTACGGCACGGACAGACGTAGCGGTAGTGGCGCGTAACGTAGCAAGCCTTGACCCAGATTTCCCTTTCCGCTGCTCGTCGCACGCTGCAAGCTCGTCATGCTAACTAACTGCTGTTTTGCTATTGACCATGCCTCATCCGCCTTTCAGCCTGCGATCTTCGAGCTGCTAATCGACATCTAAACATTACCGTCATTCATAAAACATTTTATTTGGCTGCTCTGGTGCGCTGCATTTGTATCTCCACTTGCTGGAAATGTTTTATTCAGCCAGCGAACAGTTGTGGCCAATGCCAAACTGGTCTGGGCAATTTCCTTTTCGGTCAAGATTTGGCAAGGACTCGATTATTTCGGAGTCGCTCAAGCCGATTGCCCAATACTGTGCGATTGCGGTGAATGCCGAAAGCTTGGTCGCGGCGCATCGGAAGGCTTTGAAACGCTGCCCAGGTGAATCAAGCCATATTTCAGCCGCAATGGTTCGCGCTAGGTTGGTTGCGCAACGGCTGCAGAGGGTGCATACTAAGTACTATTGCTTGAATTTCGCGAGTGCTTCACTGTCAAAGAGGTGTGCATAGAATACTAGGATATTCGAGCCTTCCGCTGCTGCAATATTTTTTAGAGATGTTAGATTTTTATGAAAAATAGGCCAATTGCTTCTGGGTTTGGGGAAGCATCCAAAGAAGACAATCATCTACCTTTGCACCAGGTGTTAACTATGATCCACTGATCGAGAGAAAGAGCGTTTTCAGAAAAGCGCCCGTCAAAACGTTATAGGTATTATTCTTTCGAGGATGTCTTAGAAATCCAGACGAAAATTCCACTATTCGCCCTCTATAGATAAAGTTGTGATTTTGCAACAGAAGCTGGAACTCCTCTGGCAAAAAGTATTAGACACGTTGCTACCGTGGTATCTTTTCTCACACGTTCATCTCTTCACTGTGTCTCGTGTGCACTCCCGGTCACAATGGCGGTACAAACACTCCATCATCATTGTCTCGGCTATTGTAACACTCTACCAATAATTTTATTACAATAAAGCGGAAATTAGTCAATCAACGTGACTTATATGGTTGTTGCGGTGCGGCGAAGATTGTGAAGCCGAACGGCACCACACGAGGATTGGCTGGGAAACCGAGCTGAAATGTTGGTAACATTTAACCAGTCACGAAAATATGGCACAGTAGCCGTGGAAACACGCAATCAGGCAATGGTCTCAAAATCAGACACAAATTGAGATATTGCTCACCAAAAAGGGTAGCTGCGCGTTAATTTCCCCATAGTTGATTTTCGCCTTTTGGAAATTCGCAAAGAGTTTGCATATTGTGCATTTTTTTCTCAAATCAAATGCTCAAAAGCGTGTATCTCCACTTATAGAGAAGATGAATTACTGGTCGTTATATGCATGCATTTTCTAAGCAGTTATCTTATTGAATTTTATCAGCTGCATTGATTTCAAAGAATAGCAGCCTGGGCTGCATCTCACTGTTTCTTTCCCGAGCGAAATCTTACATTGAATTGCTGAGTTACCTCGATTTATATCTGGAAAATAATATCGCATCAAGATTGCATTATTTTATGCATATATTTTAAGAAAACAACCATCACCGATCATTCTGCATTTAATTACTGCAGCATATCAGTAGATGTCGAGCGGGAAGGGAGACAGAAGCAGAGGAAAACTTACTCAACTTGACCCAGAGAGATGAAAAGCTGCACCAGCGCGGAACAACTACCAATCTAAGTTTACCAAGTTGTGGCGCGGCTCACTCCGGAAAAGCGTAGCCAACATTCAACAGTTTAGTACTGCCAAGCGAATGTAGGCACAGCAATTTTATAATAATATCGAAAGTGCATCGTGACTTCCAGATAATAGATGCTGGTGGGTAGTAGGTGGCTGGGCATTGTATGGGTGTGAATACAGCAGCGCAATGAGGATTGCATGTGTCGAACACAAGTACCGACACACACCGAATACATTTATTCGCGTCGTGAAAAGCGCTTCAATGAAAGTGCATTGCGGCGCGGACGAGATGCAAAATGCAGAAAACTTTACATGAAACCCCGGAGCTGGGGAGCGCACTACCAAAGCGCTCTTTGGTGAACTTACGACTGTACTGGTACTTTGTACTCACTCACAGATGAGGCATTGATATTTTGAAAAAGGCAGAAAAAGTAAAATTTTATTGAGGTAAGTGGGACAAGAGGCATGCAAACCGACAGTCGCACGGACTGCATTCTCCACTAAATTCTATTGACAGACTTCCTACTGGCAGGATATGCCACATGAGTAACCCTTCAATAAACTTTTTCCACGTAAGGAACTAGTGAACAAGCAACGTGACTAGGATAAAATCACCAGAAGTATTCCAAGGACGTAGCTCGCATCATTGATTACAACATTCAAATGCTTCCCCTTATTAATTCTTTTCATTTTACATGGACTTTATACGGGTTTTCGAAGTTTGTGTGATACGATGAGTTGTTTTCAAGAAAATGGATTGTACTGCCACAATTCTTTCTGCTTTTTTGGATTTAAAACCTCCCGAACATGCAAAGCTGAATAAAGAATTCCATAACCAGCTGAAATAGCAAGTCTCCGATTGAAACATACTCCTGAAAAAGTCGAGCTTGAAATCTGTCCATAGTTCCTAGCAGCTTTGTTAACTTGAAAAATTCCAAAAAGAAAAATGCAATTCGCATCCACTATGAAGGTATTTATTCCACTTTCCTCTGATTGAAGTTTCATTTTCTCATTTGTTTTCCACAAGCGGAAAAAGACTTTCCTTTTCGAAATTGCTGCGAAACCACAAGCGTCAGCCACTCAATCAGTCATTCAATCAGTTCCAACATGAAAAGCAAGTTTTCCTTGCATGCAAGACGCATCTTTGGTTGCATACGACTCCAACATTAGTCGACAACCAGTAGATTTTCTCTTCGGCACACGTCGACAGGCTTAGGCGTTTTCACCTGTACACGGCTTGATGGTTTTCCATCACAGTTCGTTTTTCTGGTGGATTTGAAAAGGCAGTCAAATCTATTAGAAATGGAACATATGGAATTGACGATTTTGGAAAAAAATATGTTAGTTTTCATTGGTAAAATGCAGTGGGCAGCAAGCGTTTGAATCAACGAACTATATGACTATTCCCGAGTTTTTTCCAGCACAATAATCCAGCAAAAAGGGATAAGAGCAGCTTTTTCTAGTTCAAAACTAAAAAAAAATATTCCGAATAAACAAATAAATCGGTAAATGAGCGTATACGTATGCATACGATCTGCGATAAAGTTAATTGAGTTTTCTCTGCATACTGTAGCATCCTATTCGCTGTATGATTGCAGTTTGTTCGCCCTCTCAGTTCAGATATGTAGATTGATTACTGACAAGGTTTCTCTGTGCCTGATTTTACTTGCAGATATTTTTCGCTAAACAAAAATAATATTTCTTCTTACAATGTTTAATAATACAAAAAATGATATTAAAGCTCCTCGATGCAGTTTTTTGTCCCTCATTTTACCATAGTTATATTGAATTGCAAAATCAATGAATATACATCAAAGGCTGCAGTTGTTCTTACAGAAAATTATTATTTCTCTTGTTTGAATCATAAGACATCACACTTTGTACTAGAAGGAATATGTCGTCAATAGTAATACCTGCAGATTATTTTGCAGGTCAAAATTGAAAGCAACATATGTAGCTACGCATATGTGCGAATACCAAATGGGAATTGACAACGAAATGTTAGAATATTTTATGCACTATGTCTTGATTAACGTGCAGCATTGCAATTGCGTTGACTTTCAAGCGAATGTTGCAATACGATAGTGGATATGCATGTATGTTGCAGAGTACCTGTTGCGTGCTACCACGTGAAAGTTGTTTCCTTTTCGGCTAAATCAGGTTACGCGTATGATCGATGGCTAGCCCTCTGGGCAAATTGGCAACAGGTTTAAAAGACCCGCCAGCACTTATCACACAAAATGATTTGCGCCGGGCAATATGCATAAGGAAACGATCAGCCTATGCGTGCGATATTTGGCCCATCTGACCAAGTCTCGAATTTGAAAAAGGAAAACCTTTCGACTACGTGAAAATCAGCCATCAACTGAGAGCTAAAGACGTTCAAACTATTACCAATGCAACGATCATCAAACTCAATGAATGCTTCGTGTCTGACTTCGACCGCGCATCTATAAAATATCTTTGCTCGTAAACTGTATTCAATGTCGTTCTTCCTGAATTACCGTTCAACAAAGAATCTCATACGTAACGCAAAGACATAGCTGCGATTCAATTAATATTCTCCAGGATGACGATTTAATCAATGTGTGGGGACAGACTGGTGCAACAATCAATGCTTTTTGTGTTCACTTTGAAAAGAATGTGTCGCCAAGACGTTTTCAACCCAATGAACATTGAGGAAGTGGTTTTGAATCAGAGGCACGAAAATTGTGTTTTGGAATTAAAGTTACGTACTTATGCAAGTCTGTTGTGCGCGGGGCTGAAGTCAAGTTGACGTCATATTATCGAAACGTGTCAGGAATTTAATTGAAGGGATATCTACTTTATGTTTGTCATTTAGCTGAACAGTGATGATGATTCACTGCAGGAAAACGATGCCTAGCTTCAATTGAATTGATAGTGAAAAGCTAATTGTCTTGGGCTTGTGAGCTCTTCTTTAGTAGAAAAAGTAGAAGATTTTTGTAACAATAAATTGATATTGTTTCTGGGATCAACTTTGCTAAAGTTAATGAGAGTTAGAGCAACTGTCCAAACAGTGTGATGGGAAAGACAGCGTTACCACATGAAAATCAAGAAGATGACTTGAGGTTATAGATTAATTGTTACCATTCATCTCCTTCGAATGAGGTAGATATTTCCGATTCTACGCTATAAATTAAACAAATTTCCATGGCTTCGTAGCGATTTACTTTGCTTCTAATTTAGGTTTGTTACTTAGTATGCCTGAACGTCAGCTTTAAAATGGACCGATTGCTGACCCACTGCTCTTTCTTCGCAATTAAAGTCATACACGACAAGGTTGGCAAGTATTCATCATCAAAAGGTGTTATTATCGTGTCTTCGTGGACATTGAACATGTTTAATTTAGAGTTTTCAAATCCTCAGTTCCTTTGTAGAAGAAGTGGCATCTCTGTTACTCCTTTGTACTGACACATTGTTAGACATCAAATATAAAGGTCAAATCAACCATATTGCACGATCCACTAATTGCTAAACAAATAATCAACAACTCCATTGACACTTCCTTTAACGCAATTCCGCACTACCATCTTTTCCAGCCTGGGTGCCAATCATCCATTCAGTCAGCCCTTCACTCATGTGTTCAAGGTCCAATAGAATTTCTCTTCTTCAAAGGCTACCGGAAACGCGCGGAACCAGTAACAATGTAACAGTTTTCAAGCAAAAACCGAATTTCAATATCGCATCGCAACAAAATTAATCATCGCCCAGTACATGCTCCACGTTCACACATGCACATATGTACGCCGAACGAGCTGGTATGCCCGATAATAATAATAATTAATGTACAACATTATCGCCTTGCACTCACTAAGGTCAGCTCTTGAAATGTTTTTGTTTTTCCTTTTCTTGTTAGCAGTGCTACAGCTTTCCTTGCGTTTTTCCATTGCACTCGGGCGCTCCTTGTGCCGGGAGCCAAGTGATAATTAAGCCAAAATTAGCTCATATGTGTGTGCACGTATGTATGCATGGCTCCAGCCGCGGGGCCGCAGACGATGAGGAAGTGACACGAGAGCGATCATAATCTCCATAGGCAAATTAGCAACAGTTTTTGCCTTCTGCATATTTGTTGCCTTGATGCCTGCCCGGGCTTTTTTCCACGTCCAGCAGACAACGAAAATAAACGCCAATTGAATCAAACCAGGAGCTTTCAGTGCATACCACGCGAATTAACGATAATTCCAAATAAAATTGTACTTCAATCATTTAAAAAGCATATTGAATGGCAGTCATCGGGTTTTTTTCGCGAAAGATGTGGTGGTTGTGTACGGTTGGTGCTGCTGCTATTTTGCAACCTTGACACAGAAAAAATTTCAAGCACGAAGCGTACACAACTCGCTCCCTCAATTAATTCGCGAATAAACAAATATCGGCGGGGCGGAGGCCGCCAAGCGGTATGAGATCGCCGAGCCTAGTAGAAGCGAGTGATCTGGCGCCATAAGTGGTTTATTTGCAGCGGAATTCGCTATAAACAATCGGATTGTTGCTATTTTTATGGGCTGTTCCGCTGGAGCTTTCGATGGAACTACAAATGTGTTTATTTCAGTGATCGCCAGGCGATTCAAATCTCTTCCGGTTTATTTTCCAAATGTCAGACTGTTAACAATTGTTTGTCGGACTCAAGTACGAAATTTGGTATTTGAAGCTGCACGAAATGTGCAGTTTGAAGTAAAACTGCCGGAAACCGGGAGTATTTCAACGTTATTTGCTAATGGGAGCAGAATAGTAAATTTATATGCCGGCCTGAAGCCCAGGACGTTCCGCGCATTGTTTCGACAAACCAATGAAGAATTGCGCAAATTAGGGATTCAGTGAGGGGCTCAAGTATAAACCCAGCCTGGTTTATCTCAGCATCCCCTTCAAGCTGTTCCATAATTCACAAAAGGTCATCGATTTTCCAGGAAGTCATCCAAACTATTAAACATTCGGTTGCAGCAAACACAAGATCAAGTGTAGAGGTCGTTCCTTGATAACTGGTTTCCTCTCATATGCGGAAATATTTTTGATTGCCATTCAAAACGCTACTAACCCAGTCAAAATACAAGACAACACATTGCGCTTGCCAAAAGCCAATGCATATACTTATTTGAAGGTTTTGTTCCGCGAACATGGCGTCGCGTCAGTTAGCATAGAATCCACTCGAGTATGCAAACAACCATCATGAAAATTGGTATTCTCGAAATTACCAACTTCCGAATTTCGCAGAAGACATGACAACATGCAAACTACAGTAAGTACTATCTACAAGCCCACATATGAAAGCATAGCGGCTGAGTTTCGAGCAAGGCTTCTCCAAATTTGATCCGATATCAATTGTCGGGCAACGAGAATCGGAGCACAATGAACAATCACACCTGAAACTACGGAAAACACGAAATTGTTCAATGGATGATAACTAGACACACAAAGTCGGAAGAGCTAATGAAACAACACGTCGAAAGCTAATTGAGTGATGAAAAACAACCAATCAACCTTGTCCCAAATTCGCCAAAGCATTTTACTACTTTTTCGTTAATGACGTTTAACAAATATATGGCTTTTTATTTGGTTTCCGCGGATAAACGTTCAGGTCTGGTCGAGATATGTATCTTTTTTTTCGGCGTTGCACGCCGTACTCGCCATTTCACTTCGTCTCTTACATTTCCTTGGCGGTTGTTTTCATTTCCATGTTTTCAGGTTTTACTCGGAATCGAGTACAAACAGTGCTGGTTGTATTTTACGCTTGATGATAAGCGCATTATCTGATAGTATCGTAATGCACGATGAATGAACAATATAATACGTTGAAGTATTTTTCTAGGGGTTTTACGTGACGTGACATTCAGGCCTACTAAATAAAAATTGAGGGCGGGCAACTGTTGCTGAACGGCTCAGTTGCAGTTTGGAATGCTAGCCGAGTCGATTACGTGAGCGACTATCCCTTGTATGGTTGATCAATCACAGGTGATTCCCCCAAGAATGTTGAGCTTATCAAGAAAGTGCTGGAAATTCGTTACCTTATTTAATTGACAGCCATGCCACTAAGAAAACTTTGAACAAAATAGATTTTGTAAGCCCTGCAAATCAATCTCCGTTAAACTGGAAACACTTATCGAAACTGTTTGAGGTGCACCTGGAGCCCATTTCTATTCTCCCGTCAACAAAATATTCTGTCTTATTTTCTTACTTTTGTTTCCCTTGCTTATTATCTAACCGCATCGAGCATTCAAATTGTCCTATAAATCATGCTATCGACGCGAGAAGGCAACGACACCATAGCGTTCTAAGTGTTTTATTGAGCTAACTTCTATGATAACGTTCACACACTATAAAAAAGTAAAGTAAGTAAGCATAACCGCAAGCAGCGAATTTAAATTCCACACAGGTCAACATACTCTCGCTCGCTTTGCTTGAAAGCCACGAAGATATTTCCTGTTTGCCAGCTATTGCAGGGAAGCACCTTACTATCTATCCATCCATCTATTTATCAAGAATGTAAGTGTATGCAAAAACTAACAAAGGATAACTTTAGAAAAAGATCCGAGCCGAAACAAATAGTCAGTCACAATGCAAACAATCAAGTGACCAACAACATTTCTGATCGTTCCGAGTAGACATGATTGACGAGTCATGGATGTTTTTGCTGGCAATTTTGTTTTCGGCTATAATGTAGGAGGGGTGTGCTCCAGACGGACAGGGATGTAGGTACATACTAGTTTTTTTTAAATTGATTCTTGAGCGAGCTTTTTTGCTTTGGAGTCCATCGTTCGGACTTCATTGTTGTTCGATTGCACTGATGCTGGTTCTTGCCTCCGTGGCGTATTTTTCTAAATTTGACTGTCATTGTTTTAATTTGAGATAATTTTGAACTTGCTTGATAGAATCAACAGATAACTTGTGAAGTATGGGAAAATTAAACTGGGATGCAGAAAAACATTCTGAGCAGTTTGAGTTTCCGTTGTTGGAAAAAATGTTCAGTAAAACGAAAGGCTTCTCTATTTACATAGAGTCAATTCAAATCCACACATTCTC
This sequence comes from Oxycera nigricornis, assembly GCA_963942545.1. Taxonomy (NCBI): domain Eukaryota; kingdom Metazoa; phylum Arthropoda; class Insecta; order Diptera; family Stratiomyidae; genus Oxycera; species Oxycera nigricornis. Next base: position 5,646,606 of record OZ012663.1, on the reverse strand, counting down.
GCGAATTATAAAGTTTTCATTGCGAATGCAAAGAGTTAGATGCAAAGACGAGTTTCTTTAGTAATTCCTTGAAAGTGATTTTAATTGTTCCGCAAATAAATTAGGCTATTTGCGTTTTTAAGGGGTTTCAAAAGTCATTCTGTTATGATGGCTATCTTTTGCATTGTTCCTATTAATCGCGACTGTGCCAACAACCAGAAGTCGATCATAACTCATTTTAGAGATTGATCTGCATCAAACTTGTTTCGATATGGAGCCACCAAGAGATTTGGAAATTCAAGGTGCATTTGCTTAGGTTTCAATGATCGACAGCCTCCAGTTACTTCCGCAAACATTATCTGCACTGAGCCGTCATGATTCATTTTGGCTTTGATGGTTGCCTTACCAGCACTTTCAAGAGCCTCACAACATCCAGCCTACCTGATTCTCGCGATGAACAACAATTTAACCCCGAATCAAACGCATATGACAATACGGTGACATTGGTGATGGCTAAATGGCTGCGTGCGCAAACAAACAAGCGTTCTGCGAAATCGCACGACTCCTACTTCATAACGAGGACACCCTGAATTATCCACACTCGTCATTCCAATCATGACCTACCCGAAAATTTTCAATTACTATCTGCTAAGTACACTTTTCCCTCGCCTTTCCGCTGCTCAGCCGATCGCATGCCATTGAATCTTCCCGCAACACTCCTCGTCGAGTGTCTCATTGCCAACGTGACGACGGCGACAATAAAAACGAAATTTCGAAAAGAATTTGTACGGAAATCAGTTTGGAAACGAATTATTAAATAATCTGCACGAATGCTTTCGTGGTAAATTAATTTAAAGTGCCTCCCCAAATCGCATCTTGGATGTCTCTAATTTACGCACTGTGCGACGCAATCGGGCACAAAGCAGCACCGCAAACCCGCAAAAATGGCAGCAGCGAAGATGCGGATTCGCGAATTGTGTATCATGTTACGATTCAGCATGGCTTAACCTTAGCGAATGCAGAAAATTAGTACAAGGACTTCCTTTTCTAGAACAAGCGGCGGCACGGCGGCAAGCCAGCGATTGTGAGGTGAATTACAAGCAAGCTGACGAAGTGATGACTGTATATTGTTTGCTGGGTTTACAGTTTTCGGCTGTGCTCAACGTTCGCACGTATGAATTTCCAGCGAAATGTTATTGAGTTGCCCGTTGCAAAAATCAAGTACCTTCACATAAGTGTTTACGTGTGTACCTGCGCCATCAATGACGATAGAATGTACGGCTGTGCTGTATCTTTGGATCCGCCAAACTTATCGGCAAACCTCCAAAACTTTTGAAAGTTCTGTACAAGGTGTAGCCTCTACCGTTTCGAATCGTGCACCACTCGTAAGTGCAAGCTTGATTGGCTTAATTCGGCCACTTGCTCAACACTGCGTTTTCTGGCAAATCCAGCAGACAGCCTGCATGGAACAGGTAAAACGCTGTTCGTTTGCATCTGCCTCTGAAATTGTTGATTGTAGATACTCTACCTGTTTGCCAAATCACCTGTTTCCAAACAAGGCACAAGTAGCTGGTGTTGAGTCAAGTGGAAGGGTTCGCCACTAAACGGTAGGTGAAGAGCGTTGAGATAATCAGGATTTAGGAACTGTTTGTTAATGAGCAGATTGATATGGTATTATTGCCATCAAAGTTGGTAAGAGGATTATTTAGTTGTTGGACGAAAAGCAGTGCTCATTGTTTTTCCTGAAATTTCTGGATTTGGTTTACTTTCATCTCGGAAACAATAATTTGATTTCGGTGACCGTTAACAATGTTTATTCACATAAAATACGTGTGGGCCAGAAAATAGAGACTATAAATATTCATTGATTTCATTCTCAGAATTGTGTTGATTGTTGGATCGCTTGCCTATATAAGCAAATTACACTTATTTTTACCAGCTTAGAAACATATCCTTAAGATTATTTTTAGTCCATACATTAAGTGAAGCGAACTTCAACAGCTATAGTTCGCTCATGTTTTTGCTTTCTATCAATTAAGAGACTTAAGGCCGCTCAAAATATTTCTAGGGACTGAGTTTGTCACTTCATTTTTGACAGGGGAGCATATGCCTAGGTGTTCTAGTGATCTAGAAAATGTTAAATTGTACTCAATGTCTGTACTTTTTTAGACAGAGATTATCGTTGATTAGAGTTGATAAAGATTGTCTTTTAAGGTAATAATACCTTGTTTTTGATTTAGTATTTTTATTGAAATGTATAGGACATCCCCCGAGCTTAAAGAATTGAAACGCATGAAAGTCTAGGGTTGCCTAAGACCTGGAAAAGGCATGCAGTAGTTTTTAATTTTTTTTAAAACCAATTCCTTAGAATCAAAACGGGCACTTAATAATACGACATTTTCTATTCAATAATCACAAGACAATAACCATTCTATTTGTCCTGTACGTTGTCACCTACTTTAGAATGCTATTATTCCTCTTAGTTATATTGATGAAATTTCAAAGATATTTTCAGGTAATTTTGAATGAAATCTTGGATGTAAGAGTGAAAAGCTTTGCATCCAGAATTAGAGAATTCACAAGTTTTCTTAGTTTTACCGGAATATCCAACGCGAAAAATGGTAATGCGAAGAAGTGAGAAAATTTGACCAGTCTCTAACTATTCTTCCGGTGGTAATACATTATAGACCTTTGCACCTGAAGAGGTTACCTACCAGAGAAAAATAATCTAGACTTCCCTATACCTAGGCTGTGATAATTTTCCATTTTTCCGATGTATAGTCTCAGCATCGACATTTGCTACTTTTCATGCGAGAAAATTTGATTCTGTTGACAGTCAAGGGTTTCACGATAAAGGTCATTTGAGGAGAGTCTTAGCAATAAATTCATTAAAACTGATTTTCTAACGATAAGCAAAATTGTTTACTTGAACAAAAAGTTTTGCATCTTTGATGTTCTTTGTTCAAATTATTTGACAGTGCAGTCGAGTACAATCTAAACAAAAATTTAGACTCATTTATAAATAAATTAAATGATAATCATTCAATTTCAGTGTAGAAAAATAGAAATGTGCTTACAGCGGAAATAAGGTACTTGATACAAAAAATGTCTGTCTTATTTAAAATCCTGATATTTCAGTAAATATTACACTATAAAATAGGCCTTATTTGTATTTTCGCAGGTTTCCATATAATTTATCCAAATTTTAAACGATGGTTTCTTTACGTACTGAATATTTAGATTGATTTTTTTTACAGTAGCCACCGCACACCAATTTTACTACATGATAAAGTTCACTAAATATGTCTAGCCTTCATGCACAATAAAAAACAACTCGTGGATACCTAAATGCTTTGCCGCCTCCGTACTTGCAATCTACTCAGTTGTTAGGCGATTTCAAACTAGACAGTTTGGCTGAGTGTTTTCTTAACATATTGCGTAGGAAGATTGAAAAGGGTCGAAAAATAGAAAAGGGGAAACTTTTAAAAAAATCTATGGAGGAGTTTTGAAAGGTTCTATCCTACGTGGATGACGTTATAACGATTTTGCGAGACCAAACGATACAAGTTAATTCTGAATTCAAATTCATATATTGGCAGGTATGTGAATTGGTTGTCGAAATTGTAAAATTGTTTAGAGTGCTTACAATCTTTTGTGGATTATATTAATGTTGAAATGATTAATTAATGCAATTAAGGAGCAGAATCGAACACATTTTATCGAATACTTAAATTATAAATATTTAGTGTGATCTAAATTCTTTTTTAAAAACGAAACTTCGAGACCTCGATTAAATGTTTTAATTTTGAAAACCCAAAACGACATTGAAAACATATTTATCGACGAAATTACTCAGCAATCTATGAGCAAACAATTTAATTTGCTGCTTGTTAACAACGTTTATGTCCAAAACATGGCTTCATGTGCTTCTTGGAAAGTTTTGAAATGTTCTTAAAAACAACACATTCGAATGGGGTGGAGTCCCTTTTTAAATTCAAGCCCCTCTCCTTTGCTAAATTTTGAAATTCGCCACTTCTCACAATTCCTTGAAAATTGTGAAGTGACTAGTTTATTTGATTTTTTAATCGAAAATGTAGGGATTCAGATCTTCTGTAATAAACTGCTAATGTCCAAATTAAACCGAAAGTTTCAAATATACATTGCGCAGGTATATCGAATTACAGCAATTAATTTTCTTTCTAAGTTTATAGCGATAGCACTGTGACAGATATCTGTGACAAATGCATGACATTATCTTCATTGTTTTAATAGTGATGCTCGTTTTTGTGACCGAAAAGTGTTTTATTCTTGATTTCTAAAATGTCTGATTTTGTTAAGAAAAGAAGTTACACTATATTTTGTGTTTCGAGTGAAATTCCTGCTGCAGAACCGATATGGATGTTTCAGCAGGTTTTTGGTGACCAGGCTCTATCGAAACCATGAATATTCCAGTGGTAAAAAATGTTTAAAGAAGGCAGAGTACGCGTTGAAGAAAAAAGCGCCTCGGAAGAGTAAAAAACATCAACATTTGCTACTTTTCATGCTAGAAACTTTGATTCTTTTTACAGTCAAGGGTTTTATGCCGATTTCACGAGAAACGTCATTTGAGGAGGGTCGTAGCAAAGCCCAATAAATACATTAAATTGATTTTCATCAAGAAAATCAAGGATACGGCGCTCAAAAATCGTCGATTGACAACGATAGACCTTGCTGATACTGTTGGCATCTTAAAAGAATCAGTCAATTTCACTTTGGAAGATATTTTGTTTAAAACGCGTCAAATCTCGATTCATACCAAAAACGCGTAATTTTTTGGATAGGAGCGTCACGTTTATATGAGTGAAACAAACCTTTCTAACTACCGGAACGAAATGAAACGCATCTTCCTGGAAGATGGGACTCGAATCTGTGCCTACGACCCGGAAATAACCGATCAATCGAGCGAATATCGTGCACTAACTAATAAATCGGGAGGCGAAAACGGAAAAAATCGCGATATATTCGCTCAAAAATCAAGGTCATGTTAAAAGTATGTTTTGATTCTTTCCTGATTTCTTTATGCCTTCCGTCATGCCAAATTGTTATCAAAGAATATTTTTTGAGTGTTATGCGTCGTTTGTGTTAAGCTATTCGCCTAAAGAAGCCGGCATTGTGGCGCGACAACTCTTGGTTTTTGCACCACGATAATGCGCCATCTCTCACTGCATTGGTCCATTGGTCGGCAAGAGCCACAGTATTCGCTTGCTCTAGCACCGTGTGACTTCTGGCTATTCAGTTAACTAAAAAGACCGCCCCGGGGGCACCATTTCGATTCGAATGAGGACATGGAAGCCGAATCAAAAATGGCTTCTTGAAGGCCATTCCGGAAATCGGAAGTTTGGTATAACTGAATTGCGTCGCAGAAGGATTGCTTTGAAAGCAATGAAATTGATTCGGAGGAATAAATATAGGCACAGACATAGTAGTATGTCAATATGCAGCTACATACAGTCACTCAAAGTGAAAATGATCCACCCAGTGAAAATAAATTTATGTGCATCGCAAACAATTTTATATTATTGGAAATTACTTTGTTTCTAGGTTAAAGTAATTCCTAATGTGTAAGCAACAAATACACAAGTTATACGCGAAATGCTCACATTGCCTTTGAAATTATGGGTCAATCTTTGCTAGAAGGCTGAATATGGGGTCAAAGTGAAAATGATCCAGTGAACTTATTTCATATAGTTTACTACTAAGATTTTGTAATCAACTGTTGACATGTATTTGACATTTCCTTAGTTGACTTTACTCTCTGCACATTTATCGTTTTGAGCAAGTTTTTTTTCGAAATGGGTCGCCATACGACATACGAAGAACGGGAGCTGGTAATCCATCATTTCAAGCTCGGGAAAAGTAAACGCGAAATAGCAAAGATTGTCAACAAGAGTGCGTCAACTGTTCAACATATAATTGAACGATTTAAAGACAATCGCATCGGTAATAAGGTTCGAAAAAGTCCAAAAAAAGCGTTTTCCGATCGTGACGAACGGTGGATAGTAGACTGTATCCGAGAAAATCCGAAGCTTAGTGCGCCGAAAGTTCGCGTACACGTTGAAAAGGCCTTGGGTATCAAGGTCTGCGACGAAACAATAAGAATTGTTCTAAGAAAACATGGATTTAACAGTCGCTCCCCACGAGTAAAACCGTTAATAAGTGCGAACAATCAGAAACGTCGGCTAGAATTTGCGACTCGGTACTATTCGCATAGCCCAGACTTCTGGAATACCGTCATATTTGCTGATGAAAGCAAATTCAATGTTTTTGGATCGGATGGGAAGGTTCGAGTATGGAGAAAGAAGAATGAAGAGTTGAATTTGAAGAATCTTCGTCCGAGTGTAAAACATGGTGGAGGATCGATAATGGTTTGGGGTTGTATGGCAGCTAATGGAGTCGGTAGTATTCATGTTATTGACGGTAACATGGATAAATTTATGTACCTCCAAATTCTGAAAGACAATTTACCGGCCAGCGCCGAAAAATTGGGTCTTAAAGACAAATTCCAGTTCTATCAAGATAACGACCCCAAACATAAGTCGTTACTCATTCGAGAATGGATGCTCTATCATTGCCCCAAAGTTATGGAAACTCCAGCACAATCACCAGATTTAAACGTGATCGAAAACTTGTGGGACCATTTAGAAGAGCGTATTAGGGAGCATCAAATATCAAGTCGAATTCGATTAAAGGAGGTCATTTTGGAGGAGTGGTCGAAAATCTGCCCAGAATTCACAAAAAAACTTGTTGCTTCAATGCCAAAGAGGTTATCAGCTGTTAGGCTCGCCAAGGGCCTTCACACTAAATATTAATTTGTTAAAGAAAATTCTTGATTTATATTTTTTTTTGTGTTTTATATGTTCCTGGATCATTTTCATTTTGACTATGAAATATACATTTTTTGTTTATATTTTTATATTTTCCAATCGAATAACTTTTTTATTTACTATACATTGAAAATTGATTCTGCACATCTGAAGTAATCATGTTTAAGTAGCAACAGTCCATTTTTGATTTATTTTCTATCATTAAATTACGTTGCAATAGTTTTGCACCGGGTGGATCATTTTCACTTTGAGTGACTGTAGATATCCCGAAATGAACGACAATGTTTTTAAACTACTGAAGTATATATGTACATAGTTTATTTAACAATAAGTACTTTTATGGAAGATTGAGCGTGTCGCTTCGAGCGAATGAAAGGAAATTGAAGCTTATACTGAGTATCACCTCCCTTCGTCACCTGATCGAAACTCACAGGGAATTCCAAGTGGAACGCTTAGCAGTTCTTATCATCCCCAATTTGCATATTGATGTATGCAAGTATGGAAGCAGAACTGCTGCGGCCTAGATTCGATTGTGTTCGTGCGGTATGTTGTTTTATTGTTTTTGTCACGCGACGAAAGTACTTGCAGCCATCGCCGGCACATTCGCAAACCCCCTTGTCAATCAGGGATCGATTGCCTGCCCCCGCCCGCACAGCTGACTTTCTTCGCACTTATGAGCGCAATCCACACACTTAGTCGGTGCTAGTGCGAAAATCTATCCGTGCGTCGTTAATACGTTCCTAAGTCGAGTGAAGTTGACGGATCGCATATCATTCCGCCATTCTGCGTTGGCCGTCCGTCGGCCGTAGTCTCCCGCTCCGCCACCGGCGAAAAACGGGTACTACATCGAACGGGAGGCATTCTGGGAGTGTGTGGAGCGCGAAAAACATTGCCCACGACAGACCCGAAGACGTACACGAAGTGGAGACGGAGACCGTCTATAAATGCCAGTCAGCCTGCCAGCCACAGTTTGTACGATTCGTCTCAAGTTCAAGGTCTTTTAGATAACGCTATCTCTTTTATATGAAGCGTCCATTCCTATAAACTTGTCCCGTTTTTTGTGGGTACGATGCCTTCCCGCTTCTCTTCCCAGCACTTCTGAAGTCTATACGTCGTTCGGGCCATTGTGTTTTGTTTAGCATTTTCGCATTTGCCTGCTTTCGCCTCTCGACGGCGTCTTCGTTTTCTTGTTGTAACAGTCTGGGCTGTATCTGTATCTTTCTCTCCTTGCATGCTGCATCTCCACGTCCTCCCGGGTTGGTATCCAACGACCACGGCTGGAGACCTCTACGCTATTCCCTTTTGACGGGCATGTTCTTTGTTGCTTGCCGGGCTCCGGGGGGCATCTCTCTCCAACCGCCGCCCTTGCACAACAGCAACAGCGGCTTCCTCCCACGTCGGCCCGGCATCTTCCATTTCGGGACACATTGCCGGAATTTATTACGCAAGGGGACTTTCATGCGCCTTCCTCCCCACAAAGTGGATGCCGTACTCAGCTTGAATCTACCGAGAGTAGGCAGAGTGGGCCGCGAGGGTTGGTCAACGCAAACTTTTTTTTGGAATAATGCCGACTTGCTTCATTAAAGCTTGGTTCCATATTTGTTTTTGAAATTTGCGTCTTTAACAGGCAAGCGGGCACGACACGGCACGGCATCGTATCTAATAAACTTGCCGGACCGGTCGGTACGCTGCTGCCGCGGGAGCGTGAAGCGGCCGACGGCGGGCGGCTGGGCACGATGGGGAACGAGTGCTAAGAAAAGCCGGAAATGAAATTGCCAAACAAAAATGTCTGCACGGCGGCGTTGTTAATTTTGGCACGTCGACGTCTCTCGTTAATTGAAAGGGAAGTTTATGGCGGGTTTTGTTGGTGCACTCGCGTCATCGGAATGTCTGGCTGTGAAGTGCACCACAGCGACTGTGTTCTGGACTGCGTCCATTTGGCATACAACAAGGGATGGATTGGGAGCCGAGGACTGAGTGTGCACTTGATTTTTCGTGGTGTTTGGTGATTTCAAATTACTCACATACATATGTACATACTCCCGTAAGACCTTCGATATCATTTACAAAAAAGCATCAAACCAGCGCTACACCAAAAACATTTGAGGAAGGATCAAACAAAACTAAATAAATTTGGCCAGGAGTTGAAAAATCTCAGTGCAATAATTTCCCAATGCAAATTTGATGAGCAATCAAACATCCTTGTGTTTGCTTCAAAATTACAATACAGGATCCTCAATAGACCAGGACGGGTCTGTTTTGAGTTGGGCGTTGTGGGGGGAGGCACACTGATTTTCGCAAAAAAAGCTGTGCAATAACTCGTATAACAATAATTGATCCATCCTCCCTCTCAAAAAAGTCGGGAACATTAATAAAAAACCGAAATGTTTAAAAATTAGAGAAAAAAACTCGATTTTTTCCTACTTTTCTCACTCCTAACTTTGTAACGGTTCCTTTTAGAGCAAAGTTGTGAGAACATCAAAGTTGCATAATGAAATTTTTCATAAGATATGATTAGTTTAAAACTTAAAGACATTTTACCCTTGCCGCGAAATAGAAATAATTAAAAATATAGGCAAAAAAGTCTATTTTTATTTAATTTTTTACCACTTAGAATGCACTTAGGCCCTTCATAATTCGCCTAGAAAATTTTTATAATATAATAAATCAGCATACAAATTTTAATCAAAATCGAGTCAGTAGATTTTTCATAATAATTTAGCAATCTAAATTTATTTAAAAATATTCATTTTTTTAAATCTTGCAAGTCAGAAACTAAATCACAATGGGAATGGCGGTCAAAAGTAAGAAATTCAACTACAGTGGCTATAAAAACAATAGTTTTTTACCTAAAGAAGTTAAAAATGAATTAATTGTCAAACGAATTATGCTAAAAAAAATAACATTCAAATCAGTGATACCAGATCATGGTTTTTCATCCTAGATTTCGGGTTTTTTCTATAGCAGGGAAAAATTAATAGGAATGGAGGTTTAAGGTTTTGTTTAGAGATATTCGAAGGTGGTATTTGAAAACGTTACCAAGTGTTACATGGACGTTACTAAGTGTTACTCTGCTAACCGTGCTCTTTGTTACATAACAATTTGGTAGACCCCTCCCGTCTACCAAATTGTTATGTAACAAAATTTAAAATATGTTAAACTATTTTGTTTAAAACACCAAATCATAAAGTCAAATTTTAAATTTATTTGCCGCGCCACGAGATGTCAGCAGACGCTATGCGCGATAAGCAAAATTTAGATACATTGTTAATAGTTTGTGATTAAAATATTTAAAAGGCTGAGGAGGGGTTAGATGAATTTTTGACGTAATAGGGGGGGGGGTTGAAAACGTTACTAAGCATTACATGTGGGAGCGGGAAGTTCAAATACTTTAAAAATTGCGTGACGTAATATATGGACGACCCCTAACCTATTTTTTTCTTTTGATCAGTAATTTCCTTTTAATTTTTGTTCGAGGTTTTTTTTCAGCCTAATTTTTAATATTATATACATTTTGTTTTTGTGGGGCAACTTTTAAAGCAGCAAGCTTTCCAGGTTTTTTACAAACGCCACCACCTGCTACTACAACAGAAAATCCTCTAAGGACGAATATTAGACCTTGCTTTTTAGAGGAAAACTAGGATGTCTACTGATGTACCTATTCTCTTAGGAAAACTACTCCTAGTGCCTGGCAGGCCCGTACGCTGAGGGTTCTGGACTATGGATAAAATCTAAGTTTTCTTCATGATCAGAAATTATGTCATCTCAGTGATCGATCTTGTAAAATTTTTATTGAAAATACCGAAATTGATTGTAATTGTTGAAGCAAATCACATTTCACCTACAAATTGCATGCACGAGAACTAATACACTCACACTGACAAGTCAATTAGGTATTTTTTTCGGCGACGAAAGTGAATGAAAGATCAATGAATTTTCATGGGAGCAATGGTCAAAAACGGTGTAGTTACTAGATTAGACACCCACTTGAAAATTGATCAAATCGGACCGTTTTCTTTATAACCCATCTAAAATTTGTTCTATTTCTACAGAATTGAATCGAATAAGTTCGTTTATTTGTGTTGCGCTTCTCATCTCTCCTCGAAAAGCATGTGAACTGCGAAATTTTAACATTTTGCCAAACTCATAGTACATATAGTGAAGATTCCGCGAACACACCACCGAAATCGCGACCAAATCGTGCGTAATGAAGCTCCCAACTAGAGAGGTAGGTCATGGACTGTGTCTTCATTGGCGTTCGCATAATTTCAAGTCCGAAAACAGCAGAAAAATCCACGCTTCACAACAAAGTTCTTCGCATTTACAATTGATAGTTTGGTTCGTCCAAGCATTGCGAAATTACATACATATATGCGAAATAGTAGCGAACTTTAACGCATCGTTGCCGTTGTATCCGCGCGACTTAGACACTTCGCGTTCCAGCTTTTCCATTGCGAGCGGTATCTAATCACATTGTGTGGAATTCGGCGAGTGATTGTGTAATTTGTGTTGCGTGAAGATCAACGACGGACGCCTGGCAAACCTTGCCGATGCCCCTTTTCCATAAATAAGTAGAGAATGTTGGATACACATGTCCCCGTGGAATCGCAGTCAATTTTCAAGCGAGTTCATCCAACATTTTCCCATTGCGTCGATCAATAATTTTTCGAATTTAGTTGGTTTTTGGAAATTTTGTTGTTTGCAGATCGAGACCGTTGTTGCTGAAAATTGTTTATATTATTGCAATTTTCGACAAGAAGCAGGAACGATCGAAAGACACCCTCACTGTGCAATCGCAAAATAATTATAGAATCCAAATAAGCCAGGTTAATATTGGAAAAGACCTACGAATTCCAGAAAATCTTTGGTTTCCTGTTTTCAAATGGATTCCGAATTTCAACCCGGTAAAGTTTTGCCAACGAGAGATACAAAGATACCATATCATGCGTATTAGCATTCGTTTGTAAATATGCTATGCTGGAAAACAGATCAAGGTCGCACTAGGTCGTGCGGGCTTAAAACCTCTCGGCTCGGGTCTGACAAAGAAACAGTTTAGTGCAGCATAGCCCGGCAATAATGTTTCCTCCTCGAAATTCGTAGATGTGAAACATCATATCCTACAATTTGAGTCACCCCGCGACATACGAACGGATAGTTCGCGCGTCGCGCATAGTGTTGGCGGTAATTTCGCGATTAAATTCTACAAATAAGACGCGGCACGTGCTGGTTTGACGCCCGAGTTCAATAAACCGATTGGCGCTTAAAATAAAATTCTGTGTAATAATTTGTCGCTTAAGAAATACAGCAGCGAATCGGTTGCGGGAAAACAGCATTTTCCGAGAGCTTGAAGTGGGTGAGCATGTGGACACAATTGGTTTTTTATGGGACGACGCAATGCAAAGAATTAGAATGATTCGAATTCTTGCAAAACATGGCGAAAAAAGCGTGAAAAGTCTGAAATGCTGAGCGAACGGCAATAATAAAATGAATTTGAACACTTTTGCACTAACCCGATAAAATCAGGCAATCTGCATCCAGCACTATTACATGCCCATTCGAATGAAATATCTAATAATAATCCAAAAAAACATTTCTAAGAATCTCACACTAGCGTGTGAGTATGTTGGCACCGACTTCGTTTCTGTTCAGAAAAATTGCTCTTTTTTATACGGTTTGAATTTTCAGTTATTGTTTAAGTTTCATATAAAATATAGATCAACATAATCAGCATTCCAGCCTTTGGTTGTGCATAATGAGAAAACTTTTCGATTCGACCTTAACTTTTCAGGGAGAAAGGCCCTTGCGACCAAAACCATCTCTGATCTGAGACTTACCTATATAACCTTGACCCTTATCCTTTTGATTTATCGCACGATAGTTAGTTGTTCAGTGCTCCTCCGAGCAATGATTAACATAAAATCGCTTCGACGGTAGTTGAAAACAATTACAAATCCCCGCAGGACCTTTCATGTTATCCTAAAATAATAGCAAGCTCCACGCTCCGCACGTTCTGCGAACACAAAATATTTCACTTCGGCTAGTTTGCAGATTTGCTGGGATTGGCGTGGGGATTATTGTATGCTTTCCTTGAAAAGAGGAGCTTCCTACACTAGGACGATAAAGTGCAGAGCTTTTTTGGTGATTTATATAATAACAAGACTTGTCGGTGGCTTTGAAATATCGAATTTGTAGATATTCGCAAGGAACGTTGTACTCTTTCAATATGAGGTAAGAGCAATATTTCAATTTTATCATGAGCTCTAGGATAACTGTGATAGAGGCTTGGTTAGTTTTGTTGAGTTTCGGGATGGAAATTTACAATGCCTTTCGGCAGAAGGTGTCGGGTTCTAGTCTATAGGTGGATAAGGAGTAAATTGTTACAAGTTCGTGTTGGAATATTCAACAGCTGTTCAGCTATAAGCCAGCACATCTCCTAGAAACGCAAGCGTGCGAAGAAATTAACAATTTTTAATCTTGGCTTGAATTTAAACTTTGGCACATTAAAGATCTTCTTAGAAGCTGTTTTCAATTTTGTTCGATTGAAGCTTTATTTAACCAGTTGCAAAGTACGGCCATCACCCCTTGCATCCATCTCCGATTAAATCGCACCACAGACACCACTCCCATTCCACAGCAGCACGGAAAAGCCTATATACGCGCAACCAGAAACAATGTTAACTAGGTCATGAAATTGTGTTGTTGTACAACCACTTTTCTGGCCATGCGGCTGCTGTTGCTATTGGCGAACGCACCACTGAGCCGGTGTGGTATGATTCTGTGCCGGCTTTTTCCGCTGCCTTCTTAGAACACGTCAGATTGCCACTTCCTTGAGCCAATCTCCCTGTCGGCTCATTTCAATTCACCCTTATTTTTCCTCTTAGTGCCCGTAAATCGCCGGTAAGTACCAAAGTATTGGTCCGATTCAACGCAAAACTCCTAGGGGTGGTTCGCATCCTCCAGGCACGGCGATGTGATAGGCACAAAGAAATGCGAAAATACCATTGTGCGACGGAACAGCTAGGCATCCTTGTGTTCGTATTCTCAGTAAACATTGATTTTCCCAAGCCGGCATAAATTTCCTCGCCGGGTTATTCGCGACCCAACTCCTCATCCACCCTGTTTGCAAGACGAGGCTCTACAGCACACACGGTCACAGTTGCTGGGTGTGTATTCAGCACACAAGGGATACCTGGTTAAATGCATAGCGTTCATAGGCCTCTGGCTCATGAGAATTCCCCAGGATAGTCTGTCTTCTATCGATTCTCCATACATGCCGAAGGAGTCTCTGCATCCAGGTCTCTACCAGCTGATCTCCTTCCCGCCTACCTTGATTTCATCCTTTTGCTTCGCTTTGCAGGATAAGTGGCTTCAGAAGCACAATGACAATGGCACTCTTAGAAAAAGCTTCAACTCTCTCCTAACGACGAAAATAAGTTATCGGGGGCAGCCAGTGAGCAGGAAAAGGTTTTCTTGTATTCAAGGACATTTCCTACTTTTCATTTCAATATGCGGGCGTGGGTCACAGGTAGGGGTTGATGCCTCGCGAGTTGCCCGTAACATATGCAGTCGTGGCTCATATTATGACGGATTTAAGTAGGTAACGCAAGACAAGGCATTCCTGCTTGCTGTTGCTCCTGCGACATTCGTCAAGCTACTTTTGTTGGCAGGTTGTGTCGTTCACACATTGTCGTTGCTTTTATCGATTCGTGGATTTCCTGCACTGTCACGATTCGTCAGGCCTCCGGAAAATCTTTGATGGCGAACGATTAAGGCGAGAATAGCATTAGATTGTCGGTATGTGTTCTGAATGTTCTCGAGAAGGAAGCGAGTGAATCAATGGTATTCACAGCTACTGTTCATGGCACCATGAAAATGAGCATAGATGTGTATGAACGGGTAAATTGGAAGGATACAGTTAAAGGAGTAATGTGATGGTTGACAGGAAGGCATGCAGCTATTTTTAGTATCTATGTAATTTTCATGACCTTTATTGACGGTTGAGAGGATACTTAATTTGAAAAACAAGCTAAGTGTATCATGACGTTAATCTAAAAGCATTCCCAGCAAATATTATTAATTGTGTTGTTCGGTTTATTTTGCAGAAAATTTGTTTTTCTTGATTTCAACCTACATAGGTATATGTTTTTTTAAAAATATTTCATAATGAAAAGAATTTCTCGAATGAAAAGTGAAACGTAAACAAATTATTTAGGATCAATCAAGCCTAGATCCTTGCTAAAGATGAGATACTATTCTGATTAATTTATATTTTTTTAGCAGTGAAGTAAACAGACAAATTGCACAAATTTTCTAGGTATGTTTCTTTAGCTACCGCAAAGACATTACATTTAAGTATAAGATTTGATTTTGTTGGGTTTCCTGTGATTGATTTTAGGTATCAAACTGTTTGTAGGCTTTGCTTCATCGATTGCTTGCTTAATCGTTTAGGACGACTAGCAGATCTCTGACCATTGTCAATATCCACTTTATTCGGAACTCACCACACCGAACACATACATTTAGTTCGATATAGTCAAGAGATTTAATAAAAAAGATACGCAGCCAGATCCCATGTTGCAAACAGTTTTAACCTACTCAATCGAATTTATATTCAGGACATCAAACACGAAAACAAACAAGCTCAACCCAATTTCTTTCTTATGTTCAGATATTTCAATTCAAATTTAAAGAAAACTTGACAAAAACATCTATTTGAAAATCAGTCATGGATTATTTTTAAGTTTTTTTTTGCTCGAATTATTTTCGATATTTTTACACATCCCATTTGTACTTTGACGTCATCATTATTCAATCTAGCATCAAGTCGACAAACTGGTCATAGCTAATAAATACATATGTATATGTTCCACCACAAACCAAAATTAGAACACGGAAAAATTAACGACACCACCTTAACCTTACGCGTCATATATTTTTTTAATGTGGACACTTCACGCCTATCGTGGCGTCCATGTTATTTTTTGGGTTGTAAAATTTGCCAATTTTAATGTTTGTCTGGTTGTCGAAAAATATAGTTTTGTTTACTGAAACAAAATTTTATTTTTCTTAACCCTATAGTTTGTTAAAATATGGAAAAATTAATACGACTTGAGTTGAAAGAAAGAACATATTGATTATTATATATTTTGGTTCAAAAATGCACTTTCAAAAATGTTTTAGAAATGATTTTTTTGGAAACGTGTTATTGGATATTTTGGCTGAACTGTGTATCTCTTCGCAGTCTCTTCTGGGAATTTATGTCTGTCAAAACTTATTGTAATTGTGTTTACGTAAAACAGACAGAACGCAATGACACTACAGACATTACTTTTCATACAATTGTCGCTACAGTGCTTTGCAATAATCCCGAAACGAGTCCCAATTTTCCATCAAGGGTTAAACGCCTTTCTTTCCAACATTCTGAAAATATGTTTCGATTTTCACAATTTTTGATGCTGAAAATTTACCTCGGCTACCAACATAGATATTTGGAAAATCTCGGGACAAACAACCAATGAATTCACTCTAAAGATCGGCGAAGAGGACGCATGAAAGACGGACGGACAGTGGTGACAATGACATTTTTCTTTCGAAAGAAAATTTCAGACCAGCTACATACACACAAACATAGGAAACAATGTGGGATCAATGGCTGTTGGCCGACTGTGGAAGACGACAGCCCAACTGAAGTGTCGTAAGAAATTTATTTTCAGAATTAATTATTTCATGGTCATGCATAGGGCCGACACATTTTATTAGTGTAGGGGAGCCTCAGCTCGGTTGAGAACAGGTGAAGCAATCTGGTTGGCAATGATGGTGACAACAAGTGATGAAATTATCATTAAAAACAGCAGCCAACGTTGGGTTCCTTGACTACGGGAGAGATGGTCCGCAGGATTGCAGCGCTCAGATGATGTAGGCGGGTGAAAAATTTACGAGGGCGGCCAAGACCTACTTTTTATTTAGAATTTTCATCGGAAGGGCTCGTGGAAATGTGGGTTTCCTGTTTTCAGTTTTTGTAGCTGTAGAACATTTTGGGTTGGTGATTGTTCTTTTCAATTTGATCGAAAGTCTCGGTCTCTCAGTTTTTGAATATTTTTATCGTATGAGCTTTAGTGGCATATAATATTTTGCCTTTTTAATACTACAAAAATTAGCCAGTTATCGCTTCTGGTTGAAACGGCAGAGAGGGGGATGTTAAAACGCATTCGTACATGCACAATTCAATATTTAGTAAACGCAATTGTGAGCCAATAATTTACGTTTAATAAATTGCTTTTAAAGCAAAGCAATTGTTCGAACGCCAGATTCAGTTACCAAGCGAGAAAGTTAAACTTTGATGAGGAAATCTTGAAAACTCGAATAGCTTCACATAGCCAAAATGTATGAATTGACTCTATCAGCAACGAACAGAGTCATTCCACCTCATTATCCATTGCACCACTTTAAATATTCGTCAGTGACTTTGCAACAATCCTCTTTACATACGTTCAATGATCCTTTCTTCTCAACTTCTTGCATTCGAACGATCCTCGATAACAATGTAAAAGCCTCAAATTTCGTTCAATTGATTCTGATCGATAATCGAACCCTTTGCTGCAACTGTGAAAATTACAATGTTTGCAGGATCTGTCGTCGAAAGTGATGCAAGGCTATAATTAACATGAAAACTGACTGAAAACCTCAGATTCAACATCTCTGAATCCGCTACAAACGATGCTGGGCTGCCTTCAACCGTTTTTCCAGTTGAAATTCTCAATCCTCAACAAGTCTGCACAATAGGTAACATCCAATTTTTTTTCGTCCTACATTTTTTCTTGTTCGGCTACAACTTGAAGAAACTGTTTTGAGTCCATATTGCGCTCAAGTGCATTTTCTTTAGCCCAAACACAAAAAAAAATATATAATGTGGAAAGTTGCGTCCCGTTTCCCTCTTTCAATTTGAATGCGCTTCGAAACTAGGGTATACAATCTGGAGCACGAAAAAGGAGTGAGTGCATCGGCATCCACGCTTGCACTCACACGGATGCAACGGGAATTGGGTCAAATGCAGGCACAGTAATTTTTCTCGTTTTCCAATTACTCGGTGCTACTTGGTCGCCTTTTTTATATTGAAGAGCAATAAACTTATATTTCCTTTAGAATTTCTCCACTTGGCAGCATTGACGAGCAAGGATACGGTTGCTTGGTTGCACTGCATTTGATCCTGCTGGAAAAAACCTAGCCGAGAAGGCGCATGGAATTGGGCGAGGTTCGAAAAGGGTCTCTTTACTAGACTCGCGCGATGAAACGTGAGATCGAATGGACGCTATTGTTGCTCAACGCAGTCTGTTGAGCTATTCAAGGAAAAAGTTGAATAAGGTTATTGCGTCCTGTAACGGTGTCTCGAGACGCGAAAGTTGAAAACACGTTGAGTTCCTTTATCAAGCTGATAACAAAGGACTGCTCGTATTATCGGTCGTGGTTGGCGTAATCAGAATGGAACGCTAGCTACCTGCTAAAGAGTGTCTGTTGGCGTCAGGCGTAAGTGGATCTCGACCATATTCGAAAGGAAAAAGGATATGGACATGTCGTTGAGAAAAAATCGGAAAGCAACTGTACTTTTCTTATTTAAAATTTCAAGTGTGAATATTATGAACGGTTTTATTATTTCTGGGACACTTCCTAATTTTCTGAAAAAATATTCTTCTTTTTGATAGCGACGTTTAAGAAAACATTAATGTGTGTGTGCCAAAAAAACTGAATCAGAAGATTTGGGCTTGCTGGAAAAACAAGCAACGATTCATCAGCAAAAGTTAACCTTGCAGAAATGATTCACTGATGGAGTGACATTGACAAAGGATTAGGGTGAGTTATGCAGCCTTAAGTGCAAGACAAACGAATCAGCATTTAAATAAGCGCAAAACAACACTCACAATATCGTTTCATCAGGCTCTTCTTGTAGGCTCGTCCTTGGCCCTTTTCCTCGCCTGGTCCGCCGGAATCGTCCGAATCGGTGCCCGCGGAGTAGGTCCTGCGCCTTCGCGTGCCCAGCGACAAATCCAATGGACCCTCATCGTCGTCGTCCTCGATCGCTTGCTTGCCATCGTATTCGTCGGAGTCGCCACTATAGCTCAGCGGGCGATCGCTCTCCATCATCTTGGCGGGATCGTGGCCGCCCCTGCTTCCAACGCGGCTGCCGTATTCCTCCTCGTCGTCGCTGATGATGCGTCCGGCATCGCGATCGTGATCCTGATCGCGATCAACGCAGCGCAATTCGCGACGAGCAATGGGGCCGCGGGCTGCAGGACCCTCAAAGTCCTCGGTCACCTCGCAGCATTCAGGATCGATCCGTTGCCTGCTTGCTAGTGGCGACTGGGATCTGGCTCTGTGCGAGAGGCGGTTGTCGTGAGCGTCTTGCGGGGACGCAGATCGCGCCGACCGATCGGTGGACTGCGATTCATCCTTGAAGTGTTTCAGCCGATTGTACAGGACGAACGACTGGTGCTGGAGGCTGTGTGCTTGTTGCTGATCCTCCCGATCGGGGTGGTGCGGTTCGACCGGGTGCTGGTGGTGAGGAGGTGGACTCGCAGAGGACAGCGATCGACGCCTGATAACTATTGGTCGCGTCTGCAGCTGCTGCTGGGGTGTGGCTGGGCTTGACAACGATTCGGTCGACGAAGACGACGATATTTTGGTTGGGCCGCCAGCAAAGTGGTTGGCGGTAATGTGCTGCAGCATAATCATGTTCACGGCGTTACGGAGCTAATTTCACGGGAAGCAGCCTGGGAACTGGGAATCGGTCACTGTTTTTCACTGGCAGAGAACACACTGTAGAGTTCTGGTCGGCATAGTTCAACGGTTTCAAGTTCTTACTCGGGACGTGCAATTCCGGAATGGTCTCCACCACCAACTTCATGAGACCTGAAAGTTTTCTTCGAACAGAAGCATCTCGCCTAGGAGAAGTTCGTCACTGATCACTCCGTACGACGGATTGTCCAGTTTTCACACGATCAGACAACAGGAGGAAATTCTGGGGATAGTTTACGGTAGTTCCTATCTTCCCGCTCCGATTCAGCGGATTTCCGAGCACTTTTTGCGGTCTTGCACTTAATTTTCGACTAATTACTTAACAACATTTTTATTTACATTGGGTTCATTCGATTATTCTTTGCATTTGCATGCTTTGATTCAACAGATTTGTACGAGGATATTTTTTGTTTATTTTGAGGTAGAAACGGAGGCTAAAACATTTGTGAATTTTTCGAAACTTTTTGTCGGGCAACAATCGCACTCGATTTCACTTGTACTTGAACAATGACGGCACACTGGACTGGTTCGCGGTGATAACAGCCGAACTTATCTTTGCAAAATCCAAACGGCACTTCCGCCCGCGACTTTCCTTGGCAAAAGGACTTTCGATTTCTCGCGTATTAGCGACGACGGTTAACGCGAACGCTGTCTGCCGTTGGTCATTGGTTCAGTTTGTTTCCTTGCAATTTCACTGCTGATCAGAACACACTTTGCGAGTGCGGACTCGGGAAAATCTTTGGAAACCTTGCAGGCGCCCTCGCACGGTGCGATAAGAGACGAACACCGTTCAGAAGTGCTTGGCCGCGTCTTAACCCGTCCCGTTCTCGAGTTGGAATGATGAAGCGACTCAAAAAATGACAGCCTAGCTCGCGCGTTGCAAGCCAAGAATCACACACCCTCCCACCCAACACTAGCAAACTGCGCTGCCTGCTTCGATGTGTGCGCGCGGCGAATGCGGACGTAGTGGGACGCATGGGTATGAGTGCGAGGTGCCGTGGTTTCGCTCAGCAAGCAATCCAACTCACACACACTGTCGCGGCGATTGCTGACCTTCCTCTACTTTTCGGCTCTGCCATTGCGAACCGGAGTATATAAGCAGGGTCTTTATATACCCGACGGCGCGATGTCGGCACAGCCAGGCGACATATCTGACATATTTGGCTGAGTCAGAACGCAGAGGCTGCGAGTATATAAATATTTCTCCTACATTCCTCTCTCGATGGGCTGATGCAACGAATCCAGCGGCGTCATACATAATGTATGTTTTCATTTTCATTTGACGCCCCTCTCATGATTATGAGCTGTGTGCTGCTATCTACTTCGCTGAGCGCAGCAGTGTGCGTGGTTTGTTTATGTTTTTCCCTTTCAATTTTCTCAGCAATGCCGTGGCTGGTCAGCTCTCTCACTCTCAGTAGGTCAGGAACGGAACGGAACGGAACGCGACGACGCAAAGTCGAAGAAGTCATTTCGCATCTCTGTTTTTCCCCAACTGGGCAAAACAGTACCAAGTGCGCCCGGACTCGAAATTTCGTGGGTGCGATTGGAAAAGTGCAGGCGTCCTGATTGATGGCGTACCAATCAGCATTGCATTAATTGAATGTTAAGGATGTTTGCACGTTTCAACAGATGCCGTGGACAATAATTGCTCAGAGGCCGCCATTATGCGAGTCATGACGCAGAACTCCAGACAGAATTCTGTCCGTACCTCAAGCAAATTTACGTTCACTGTTTGTATCTTAGGATCAAAAACACTCTACAGATTCATTTCTAGAAATCATATGCAACAAGCAAACGAAAGAAACAAATCGTCTAGGAAATGGTTTTTCCGAAAGTTTAACTCGAGGAGTTTTGCATTTAACAGGGAGTAGGAGGGCTCGAAATAGGAGGTTCTCCTAATACTATGCCATAAAAAGTTCGCGGCGGTCACGGCCCCATTATGGGGGTCCCCTTACTAACAAATGGTTATTTTGCCTATTTGCAGAGATCATATGAAACCGTAAAATTGATCTGAGAAGTGGTTTGTAGACTTGTTCAGAAGTCGAAAAAATTAAAAAAAATTAAAGATTTTTTGTAAAAGATAAAAAACAAGTAAAATATATAAAAAAAAATTATAAAAAGTACATGAATGTCATTTTTACCATAAATGTAATATAAATAGGCATAACACGTTGCACTCCTGCCTGCGCCCCTCGGTCCCCTCACACTCCCGCGCGCGCGGGTGTATATACCATTTTCAAATAAAATGATACGAGTCCAATAAAGTCTTCCAAGATTTCTTCCACCATAGAATTTCCATACGTTTCGTATTGGCACGTTTTTACTTCCAAGACCCAACAACTTTAAGCTTCTGTCTTGAGCCCAAATAAATTTAAATGAGATGAGTATTTTAGTGTTTTTTTCCCGAAAAACAATAAAACTTAACAAATTTGCGGATTCCACAAAGCCTCCAGTTGATAACAAATTAACTACAAAGAAATATGGAATTTTAGGAAGTTTGCAATCCAAAAATTCGCAAAATATAAAACTTTTTTCTGTTACCAAAAAGTTAATTCTTGACAATTGTTTGAAGGAAAAACTTCAGTATTTTCCACTCATCGCTGCTTGGTTTTTCATTAATCAATCCTTGTGTCTAGAGCAGTATTCCCTACCTCCTGATAAAACTGGAGATTGCCCGATATCAATACGAAGTTTCCAATCTACCGTTTTCGTCTGCATTTTTCATGATAATTGTAATTTATTCTTGGTTAGCCAAATAATAATAATTTATTTGTTCAATAATTTGTTCTTAAAAATGATGATTACATAATTTACAAAAGTATGAAATTAGTTATTGTAAATCAAAAAGAAGATAAAATAGCAGATGATCCGTAAAAGAGCAGAGTAAGTGCTTTGGAATTGTCAGTTTTGAGGTTTATTATATTTTATCTCAATTTTTTATGCTTATTATTTATAATTTGTTTAACTTTACATTTTCATGTCTTCTGTACTTTCAAAATATATATAAATTTAATCTGAAAATGCTGAAAATACTAACATATCTATTTAAAAAACGCGATTTTTTTAATTTATTGCTATTTATGATTTTTTTTTTGGGAGAATGGATAAATTTGGGAAGAAATTGAAACTGCCATCACTTCTTAGTAATTATTTCAATGTTGATTCGGGATTGACCCGATTCGTACGACTATCTATGTCTTGTCAAATGAGCAGAAGAAGCAGAAGAGGAACTGAAAGTAGTTCAGAAGGAAGAATGCTAAGAACCTTGGCATGAGAAAGGTTTATACTATTCCAAAAACAACCTTAATACGAAACTTGAAAACAAATCATCAAGTGTTTTTGAGTCTGAACGGTATTTTATTTTATTTTTCTAACGAAGAAGGAAAGAGTTCACATTGAATACGTTGACAATTCGGATGGGCTAGAATATTTTGGAAGCGACATTTGCGTAGGATAAGTTGAAGATAAGAGTACAGGAAAACAAAGAAAAAGATTATTGAATTTAAGCCGCAGTTCGTAAAATGATATTTGCAAATCTTCTATTCCTACTTACAATGCTTTTGGTAGATATATTTCGAAAAACAATGAGGTATCATATCACCCATAGACTCACGCCATATCATCATTCTTCACCAGAATGAAACAACAAAAAATTTTAGTTATTTTTTCAATAGTTTGTAATTTTTCACTAAGAAGTAAAGCACCTTTGTTGTTTTTCATATATTAGCGTTGAAAAAACGGAACTTGCGTTTATATTCATTGACTCTTTTATTTCAAAAGTTATATGGCAAAAAAACATGTCAAACCTACCAGAGTTATCATATATTTTGTTTTGTTAGTACCTTCCGAAAAAATTAAGACCAAAGCTATTATTGGAATGATGAAAAATTCCCTTAATGCATAAACAAAGAGCAAGGATCAAGGGAGAGGGAAAATGAGCCAAACTGCGTAAAAGGGCACTCCTGCTGACAAGCCAGGCATCCAGCGGATCGAGCCGCACACAAGGTGTTAAAGATAGCACCCATCGAGCTATTTCAGCAAAATTGAGCTACGAAGATAAACTACTGCCACAACATCCGTGGCAGCTATTTAACTGAAATTATTTTTAATATATAATTAAAAGGTGAAAGCTCCCTCTTCAATGAAATTGAAATTTGAAATTTTTCAACGTTGTGGTATTTATAGGAATTTCAATACAAAACTACTGGTGACATAACATAAAGACCGTTGTCATTATCAATGGCGCAGCAGCACAAATCAAGCTTTGACCTCCTCAACTTACACATGTAAAAAGAGGGGCAAAAAATGCGCATTTAATACATTACATCATTTTTGGATGAGTAAGCAAATTAATCGAAAAGTTTTGTAATATATTTACCGACTTTAAATGCGGAAAATTTGATGTATAAGAAATCTCAATTTAATAGAATAATTCTACTATATTGCTACCTACATATATTGGATATCGGATTTTATCATAAAATGTTTTTAATTATAATAGTTTTTTAGGGTAATATTTTAATTAATAAGCTTTCTGATTGATACTTTCCCAATAAACATTTTCTCCGAGCTGGTTTGGAATTATTTCATGAGATTCTGTTAAAACCCTTGTAAAAAAATTACTAGGGTTTTCACGGAACATTTGACTTCATCATTTTTTTAACTTCTAAAAACTTCAGAAATATTTTTAATGAAAATTATTGTAGTAAAAAAAACTCTATGAATGTGCTATTTTATAAAAAAATATGACAGCTAAAACTATGCTGTAAATAGCTTTAATTAATATTTTTAAACAAGGATTTTCTAAAACAATATGAAAATATTTGTAGAAAATAATTTTAACAGGCAAGTAGGTGCGATCCCACTGAATTTCTAAAGCAAAAATCCATTCGAAATAATATACAACAACAATATCAAATTTTGATATTTTTTGCATTTTATCGCAATATTGCATTAGCATTTCTGTTCATAAAGACTACTAGAAAATTAGTTTGTTTAAAAAAAATCCATAATAACATTCCAGAATGTTTCTAGGAAAATTTAAGAATATTATTTCAATTAATGTTAACGAAAAATCATAAAAAATCATAAATTTCTTTATAACAATTTCATAAAAAAAAATTGGAGAAAATTTAAGTCCAGGCCATGGCGCAAAAGAAAAAAATATTGCATATTGAATGGTTTATAAAAGTCTAATATTTTAGGACCGAAAATAACAAACAAGATCAGAACTGCCTCAAATGTCTACATTTAAGTTTAAAAATTAAATTCCAAATGCAATGCCAGTTTTTAAAGATATACTAGTGTGAAATTTTGGCAGATCTAGTTGCCAAAATGCCCGGCTGAGTTCATCTTTCGCCGAGAATATTTTCTCCATAAGGATTTCGTACATTTAAATAAAATAAATTTTGGGTATGTGTTTGTCACTGGTGGGTTCAGAAGGAAGTTTATATCAAATCAGCTTTGATCTATTTCCAACACGTTTCAACTAAACTAATCCCATTTTTTGGTCAAGCTTCCCATTGTACTACTCTTAAATCTCGGAAGACCCTCGGCGTACTATTTCTGACCAGGAAACGCATATTCCTCCTACACCGCCCAATGCACATGACTCGTCATTTACGTGCCTGTGGGCCATGCGCCCGTTGCGGCCTTCGCAATTCTGCAACTGTTTCGCCAACTTTCTGCCGTGGATCGCTAAAATCGAAAGGTGGCGTCCATCACTTTCGTTGCTTCTGTGCTGCAACTGCCCCAAGATGAAGCATAGAGTGCACTCGGTGCAATATGTGTGCGAAGCGAACGGTGTATGGCTTGAGCCTGCACTTAATCGTTCGCGGAATGCATCGAGCGGCCACAGTGAAAGTGCTCGCGCCCGGCAAAATCCACCCGTTCACCACCCTCTCGCGCTCTACTTGACGGGTTCTTAGCCGATTTTCCAGCACAAGTGGAAAACTAGTGCACGCTTCGGAGTCATCTGCCTGCTAGGTTTGGTGCCGGTGCTCTTCCGTCTCCCGTCAATTAGCGCCATTCAACACCTTCCGATTCGACGACCCATCCCGGTCAAAGTACCGCGAAGGTCGACCGCGATGGGCTTAGGTGGACGGGCGTGCAGAACATGTTCACGGTTGGGAGGGTGGCATTAAACAAATGCGATTTTAAGTTGAAGTATGTTCGCTTTCAGGGAGCCCAGGGGTCATGAGCGAGTGAGTACAGGACAAGAAGTGTCGTACCCGCGCTACAAGAAGTGAGCCGGATTGCAGGAATGGGGTTGTTTTTCACTCGTGCACGTGACCCAAATCGCCTTCCAGCACGTTTTATCTGGGAGACAATGGATTAATCGTATCCACCTCAGCTAGCTTCGCGCGCATGCTGCAGCCGCAATCAACAAAGTTTATTGGGTTCGCACTGACCCACTTTAGTGTGAGATGCCGAAATGTTTCCCCGTGTATTGCCCAACACCTCGAGCAACACTTGATTCTGTAGTGATGTAACGTGAGAAGGCCGCGCAAACGAACGGAAAATATTTTCCTCTTCATTCTATTTGTTGGACCTTCACATATTTTCCAGCAAGATAACTAAACGATACGATTCCATTTCACACGTTTGTGTCCCTTGCGCCGAGATAAGCCCGAGTCGGCTGATTAACACGTATGTATGTATGCCCGATACAGATTGCGGGCGTGAATCAGTACTTAATTGGCCGTCATAATCCGCCAAAACAATTACGATAGGTGAGTGGTGATTCCTTCGCGCCTTTCAGCCAGGTGAACAAAATAGGTTGTCCAAGCGGGACTGGTGTCTGGTGTACGGCAGGAGGCCAGCAGTAGCGTCAACAGCGCCACCATCAGCAACAATAGCAGGTCTGCTGAGGCCAGGTGAGTCTATCTTTAGTTGGGTCTATCTTATCTGAGCTCGGCTTGTTTGCAGACGTTGTCAGCATTGAATGGGCGAGTCGCCCTACTAAACGGCTCGGCTCGAATTGGCCGGGTGGGTGGCAAACTGAGTTACGGCTTTCGTCCCCACAATGGCATTGTCTGGGTTTCCGTGGTGGCGCTTCGCTAGCTTAACCCAGTTCTGCAGCGCGAACGAGTGTGGAAGCCATTTGCTCGCTGCACTCATTGCCACACTTACAAATAATCAACAATTAAATCTTATTTGACGGAGATACAACGACGATACGTGAATGAATGCGTCCGTCCAGATAAGCTCCGGTTAGCGCGAAGATTAAGGAAATATATGAAGTAGTTCAATAGCAGGAGCAACAGCTACTTATGTTATGAAGGTATCTCACCTGACTCGCAGATACTTCATCAGTTGGCCGTGCTCCGAGTTTCGATTGGGTTAAATATGCTTTGTGAAATCGTAGCTTTTATGGATCAATTGGCTGGTGCACGACATATTTCGTAGTGGCTTTGCATTTCCATTGCCTCGCACGATAAAAGTTCGATAAATGCTTCGTCTACCGCGCGCTGTTTGCCCATGCAAGGCGGGCAACCTTCTGGTTCAATGTCTATTTGCACTAGCTGTGAGTAAGTTGAGCCGAGCCGGTGGCGTTTATTGTTGTTAAATCACAACCAAATATACAGAAACTTGTTTACTCGCTTGTTTACAGTGTTGGCAAAGTCATCTTTCCTAAAAATACAAGTTGACCAAGAACACTTTTGTGGACAGCGCAGCTATCAGATCGGTAGATACATCAGCGGGCTGCTACCGTATGCGGTCTAGCACGTATTCCTCGGCATAAATCATAGGTATGATAATGAAGTTTACATGAATACACGATAGATACTTTGCTTGTCAGGCACTATGAACATATCTGCAAGTTTTTATCACCATATTTTTCAGTTAGCCCTTTTAAGATTTAATTAAGAGCGGATGGATTCATCTCTGCTAATTCAAGTGTATATTCTGTTTGTTCCCAATTTGCGCTTGTTCTGTATAACATTGGTTTCTTTTCATCATGTTAAACCACCAATATTCAATAAAAACCAGTTCCTGTGACACAGTTCGTTCAGTTTTTCATGAAAAAATTCTACAAATTGCATGCAAAGTTTGCAAAAAAATGGCTGAAGAAACAGTTTCAAAGAAAATATTTTCGACAAATGAAATATTATATTTATATCCGGTGTAATTTTCTTAAGAAAATTCCATAAAACAAGGACCCTTCCTTATTCTATCTCACTTTCTTCAGATGTTGAGCTATAAAGATAACAGAAAGCATTTTTTGCGAAAGAAGTAACACATTTTCCAAATGACTGTATAGCAGTTTCCTTTTTAAAATAATTTTTTTGGCATAAAATTTTATGTTAAAATTTTCTGAAGTGAAAAGAAATTAAAGAAATATCAACCTTTCATACAAAAATCTCTTTGATATAATGTTTCCGGACAATCTCTATTCAAAATATTGATGATACAATACCCAAAAACCAACTAAATGTGTAAAAATTATGTGATTTTGAAACACAAAGACAGGAATAAGGAATAAAGAATGAGTAGTTTTCGTTTTTAAGTTCAAATTATTCAATATGTGAAATAGTTTCAAAAAGTCACAATAGTAAAGGTTATTGGTGACATACTTTATTTAGGACTGATAGTAATAATGTAAATAAATTTAAGGCCTCGTAGCAAAAACAAGCAAATTTCAAAATAAAATAATTCAGACATAAAAGACGAAGGAATATTTTGATGTAAACAAAAACTTGCTACAAAATTTTCGACAACAGTTTTCCTTCACTTAATTTTTTAAAGAAAAAATATTAATAATTTAAAACCATTAAAAAATTATACATAGATGAATTTTGGACTAAATTTTTGTAAAAACAGTTGTGATTGAATTGTTATATAATAGTTTAACATGCGATGAAAAATAGTTCCACTGAAATTGCTGAAAATCTATTCTACTGCAAAATATTTGCAAACATTTTCTAAAAAAACACCAACTGGAAAGATTATATTGAAAGCAATCAAAAACAACTCAACAAATTAAATTTTTACGTTAATGATTCTGGAAAATTTATGGATTTTTTTCCAGATTTTGACTTTATATACTAAATTGAATCTCTTAAATAATTTCGCAGACAAAATCACGGAAAAGCTTTATTTTATATTTTATGAAAGTGTAAGGAAAAATTATCGTAGTCCTATTTCAAAAATTAATTTTTCAATAAATATCTAATAACCTTGTTTGTTTGGCTGTAAAGATATATTAAATTTATTCACAAGGGCTTTCTTCTACTTCCAGCAATTTGTTTTGAAACAAAAGCGTCATTAATAATATCTTCTTATGTCGTTCTCTAAAAAAAATGTGTAGCAAAATGTAACTGAAATCTGAATCTAAATCAATTCGTTGAAAGGTCTATGGAAGACCGTTTTAAAAGCCCTATCAGGTGTAACTATGCCAATAAGGCACAGTTTTTATACACTTTAGGTATAATTTTCAGCCTCAAAGTTGGTTCAACTGCATTTAATTTTCAAGAATTTTTTATAGGTGGTCGTTGTTAATATAATCTAGTTTTCTTGTTACTGATTTTACCCGTGGAATTGTCCAAATTTATGAAAACCATTCCACTCTTGGGATATTCAAAAATAATAATTTTCTCTACTTTCCAGAAAGGAGTTTTCTAATTTTGAAGATCAACCCTGTTAGTGAAGAGTAAAATTGTTCTAAGTGTTACAGGAAGCAGTATTTGGCTGGCAGAAAAACCAAGCCAGAGACCCAAATCAAATCTGGAGTAGCAATACCAAAACCAAGACCAAGACTTGGCGGTACTTTACCCAGAAAGAAACCAAATTGCGGAATTTTACTATGGAATATTTCCCTCCATATTTTCAGTTTTATGAAGGGTCAATTTCAATAAGTTTACAAACACCAGCTAGACAAAACATTTGAGTGTGGAAATGCAAGGTTGTAACAGTTTTGTAAAAAAGCAAAACTGGATGGATAAGACCAAGACTAATCCCATAGATGTAAGACCAAGACGGAATGTGTAAGGACCAAGATCAAGACTTCATAGTCTTAGTATTGTTTTGCTCATCACTAAACTCTGTTTCATATTTCTCAAATCAAATGCATGATTTTATTCGTGGGTTTTCGGGACACATAATACAAAATGAATGGCAATTTAAATTTGAAATGTATTTCAAAAGTCTTTCATTCTTGCATTAATCTTAGGGTTTCCAAATGGTCAATACTTTTGGCAAACAAATTGTAGCTCTGAATTATATGCGAAAATATGTATATATTTGAAATAATGAAAAAAGGAAATCACGTATAAAGGAGTTTTGTCTGTTCTTTTCTGATTTTTGAGACGGTTTTAGCATATATATTTTTCTTTCTGGAGCGCAAGCTTTCGTTGAGTAGTTAGATAACAATCACTGATTGAGGAATAGATTCTTTGCATCCGCTCCGAGGATACTTTAATCAGATGGCGTCTTTCATGTGTCTTTTTAGAGATGAATAATTGGTTTTGGTCATAATAAATTGGTTGATGTGCGTCTGCTGCAGCGTCAAAAATGGACAATAGCAACTCTCAGGTCCATAACAATTGTTTGGAATGCCGAAGATGATTAAATGCTTGACCTGTGAGAATCCAGAAGAATTAATGCTTTATTTAGCCAAACACCATGCTGAATCGACGGCTGCTATCACGAAATTCGTACTATTTTGCACGGTTTCCATCAAAATGGCAATGCTCACCCAAAAGAACCGAAACAATGGCGCGGCCAAGCAATGGCCTCAGACCGATGTCAGCTTTTCACCTAGATACCATTCTAGTAAACAAACAAATGTTGCATTGGCAATGTTTGCGAAACGGTCACGATTTTTGGCGGGAAACGGCGGCGTCGTCGTCGTTGTTGAACAAAAACATACATACACTTTTCAGGTTGGTATTGTTATGAGCAGTTTTTTCCGAAAATATTATTCCGAAGAAACATAACAACAAAAAGTCTTGAGTGTTTCCTTGTAAAGAAGTGAAGTAAACATGGGCGATTGCTTTCATTCAGCGACGATAATGAACGGTGGCGAGAAAAAGTGCAAGCAGACACCCAAGTACGTACTCTGGGAAGGTCTAGTTAATGTAGTAATGGAGCCAATCGCCTACGCTAATTAATATTATCGAATTTTTTTCGAATGAAAATAAAAAGACAATCACTGGTATCAGTAGTTAGTTATGAGCTAGTGCAGGTCAGTAGCGTAGACAGCCTTGGGTGGGCCCTGTAACGGAAATCATCAAGGCGCCCGTAAACTAATTTTGTGCAGCAAAAAACGTAAATGAATTGCTTCCAAAAATGTATTATTTTTTTAACCCGGAAATCACAACCACAGTAGAGTTTCCTTCGTTATTTGAAACTTCATAAAATAAACATCATGTTTTATGTTGAGTAGCTTTTAAGATATTTTTAAATACATCCGTTTTTCAGTTGGTGAAATAAAGATTTCTAATTAATTATTAATTACCACATAAAAAATAAAAGGCGTTTTTATTCACAAAACGATTGAAGGGCTCCCTATAAGAAGGTTGTATTTACATTTTGACAAATCATCAGGAACAAGAAAACACATCACGTAAATTTAGCTTTTCAGGGACGAATTTTTTAAAGTTTATCACTGCTACAGTAGCGAATTTTTGGAAGATTTTTGAAGATTATTATTTGTTCAGTTCACGTCGATAATAATAAAGTAATATTTCCATTTGAATGCCAAGGATTTCGGAGCAAATCAGCAATATTGCTGGGATGTTGTGCTCGAGCCATGTTTGATTCGAAAACAAGTTGCCCGGGATTTCAGCATCTTCTTGCAATTCTAGCAATCTGTAATATAATGGATTTGAGCTGGTTTCCTCCATTGCAAAAAATAGACACCAGGATTCAAAACACTTCGGACCAATTTCCAAAAGAAACTTTTCGAACCAATGCCGTTGCGGTACATTAAGTGGCTTTTGCTTTTAGTCCACACATTAACTGCGAGCGATTTTCTTTGCTGCAATTACAATTAAACATCGTCGTCGGGTAAATCTTCTGGAAAAATTATTGCGTGAGCAAAGCAATGTTGTTAGAAAGCAAAAAACAACGGATTTACTCATCTTTTGATGTGCAATCATTTTTTTTCTTCGTTCGTACCTTGCGTTGCATCGGGAAAGCAATGCGAGGCGGAATGTTACGACTCCCATCATCGCCATTGTTCTATGGACAAAAGTCTTTACATTTGACGTGGAAAGCTTGTGAAGAAGTAGCAACATCAGCAGCAGCAGCTTCAGCTAGTTTTTCCATTAACCGTTGCGGAAAAACGTCAGTATCTCGACTTGCATCCAACCGGACTTGGATAGGTTTTCTGTTGTTTGTTACGTCTGACTGCATCTGTTGGATTGGTTTGTTGATGGTTGGCTGCTGGACTGACTGCCTCACTGGCTGGCACTCGAGTTAGGCAACATGCGATCAGGGAAAATCTGATTTCCCAGATTTCTGTATTGACCTAGATTTCCACGGCGCTACAGCGCGTATGGAAAAGGAAAACTGAAAGCGAAAAACGCCAACGAAGAAGACCAACCAGAAAAACTACCGCGAACGGCAATCATTGGGAAGTAGCAATCTTGCACTGCAATGTGAAAATTGCTGGTGCACCTGAAGTTTTATGCATGCGAAAATGGGCGCGGTACAATCGAGTGCCGCCAACTGAACGCATGGACATGCATGCGAATATAGTATGACAATATGTTATCTGAAAGTGAGATCCTGTTATATTGCAAGTGTGGTTACCGAAAAGACATCTTTATTTTGAGAAGTGGTATTTGCTACTCTTGAAAGGAAGCATGTATCTAAACGAGAGCGATCACCTTCCTAAATTTTATATCAACCATGTTCGCAAATTATACAAAATTTCAAGTTTATGAAAGTCAACTCAACCAGAAGATATGAAAATAGATGGTTTATTGGTTACTTACAATCGAGATGTCCATTTCAATCTTAAGTTGAGATTGCGTCGAAATGAAAAGTGAAAAACATAAGCGAAAAGGAAAATCTTCCATGAAAAGATGACTTGATTGGATGCCATCCACGTACGGATACAGGTTATGTGTTCGCAAAAATGCATTTGCCTGTTAGAAAAGCGAACACAACAATTTCTTGACCGTCTAACCGTTTTGTGGCGGAGATGGTAGTTCAGCAGTAACAGTCATCATAGTGCAATCCGCTAGCTGGTTTGAAACTAGTTAGATGCAACTGTGCGTTGCTGGCTAGTTACTAGTCGCCATGCCATATTTGCGGTTGCACTTTTCCTTGACTGGAATCGGGGTCATTGAGAACGAAGATGAATACAAATGCTTGGGTGCGATGAAAAAGAAACCTACCCAAGGCACTAGGCTAGGCAAAACCAGTGCACATACTCTGCCCGTATGTGCAAACGGTTGTGAAGAAAATAATATGACCATGAAAAACGAGATGCCATTTTCCGTGCTCGACTTTCCTTTCATTACAGCTTTGCTGCACTGTCAGAAAAGTATGGCACGATTGCACTGTACGGTGCTGCGCCCGTGTGCACTTGCCGCGCTCATGCCAAGGGTAAGTTATTGTTTTCTTTTCATTTCTTCTGCAACTTTTGGTTTCCATTATCGAAGTATTTCAGGCAATAGAAGCACGCGACAGCATACCATGCCGGCTACTCCACTGCACTCCGGTGCATCTCGTCACAGTGGAAAATGAAAGCATATCTTCATCGCGTGCAATTATTCCGCGATGTGGTTCTTACCATTGCAACTGCAAATAGCTGCTTCCACTTTTCCCTGTGATCCGTTTTCTTTTTGCGGAGCTTCGTCGTCGTCATTTTCATACAGCAAATAAATAATATCAATCCAAAAAGCATGACAGGCGGGGAGAGTGTTTTCCCATCACGCATCACAAGTTTTGTCATTTCTTTTGAAGCTGAGTTGTGTTTTGGGAAGATTTTTTTCCAATTTGCATCAACATTTATGAGAATTTGATGGTACTATACCTATATCGTGTTTTCAATTCAACTTGTAAATGATGTATATGACAATAAATCATCTGCAAGAATGCTCAGCTAAAACTTCAGAAAATGAAGCGCGAACAAGACGAACGGTATTTTTCTCATACGGAATTTTTTTCTTATTTGAATTTGTTCTTCCCCGGCTGCAGAATGTATCCAAATACTCAAAATATTCCTAAAACCACAAACGTTCACATAAATTTGAATATTAATGTTTCCGAAGAATTTACAATCATTGAAAAATTTCCTGGATTTGTTAAATAGAAATATCTACTAGTTTTCTGAACATAATTTTTCCCGGTATGTTTTCAATACTGTCCTTGTTGCATTTAAGAAAGTAAGAAGAACACATTGCGAGCCCCATTTAATATTATTGAAAATTCGATTTTCTTGACTTCCAGATATAAATGTTAATCATCATTCAACGCATAATTTCAATTAGTATTCATTAATTCTGAACGTGATTTTTCATCTAAGTGTTATTTGATGTAGTCTTGCAATATGAACTACTTTTAAAAATTTCTACTGATGTTTTAATCATACTTACCAATGAACTTTTGTGAAAGACTAAAAACCGTAGCTTACCTGAAATCAAAAAAATAATATGTTAATTACAAAACTTTATCAATTTATAGATAATTAGGAAAACTGTAAGCGTGATAATATGGTTAAAAATAGTGATGAGCAAAACAAGACCAAGACCAAGACTGTGGTAATCTTGGTATTGGTCTTGTTCTTGCGCACTCGGTCTTGGTATTGGTCTTGCGTCGATAGACCTAGTCTTGGTCTCGGTCTCGGTCTTGCCTACCAAATCTTGGTCTTGTTTGCAAGACTCTTGCAGTCTTGCTTTTTCACATACAAATATTTGAAATGACTTATTTACTCTTATTTAATAGATCTTGAAGAAAAAGCTAGTAAATAACTTGTAGCCACTATTGCTATTTATTTTAGACGGAACTAGGTAACGAAGTAATCTTCTTGTTTCCTTGAATGTGTCGAAACTTCTCACTTATTATGCCTGGAAACATCCTAGAGTTTACGACGAGATCCTGGCACTTTTAGATTCGAAGCTGTGTACGCTAGCCATTACGGCCTTTTGATAAAAACTTATACTGTCATAATTAAGAAAGACTTCCAAATCGGCTGACCAACTCACCAACGCAGAACCGTAACTACTGAAGCCAGAAACGACACAAAACGCAAAGAAAGTTTGCATCGGCAAAACTTTTCCTTCAGTTGGTTTATTTGAAATTTTTTATCAATACTTTACAATAGAAATAAATACTTCACTATGCAGTGGGAAATGGTATCAATACTGATTCAATTTCATGCACCAAACTAATTTCATGTAAGCATATATTTCATATACCAAATTTCATGTTTCTGATTTAAAAAATGACAGCATTTTCATACGTTTGTTTAGTTACACATGATATATATGAGTCAGGTTTACAGGACAATTTGCCACGCCCGTAGCTTCATACGGAATAGCAGACACTCTTCTCAGTGGTAAAAATGCCATACATTCGACATTTAAATTCATTGAATGCTTCTCTTCAAAAGGATTTGGTTGAAATTAAAAAAAAATTTCTTCCATTCTCTACACATATGATAAATAGATAAATATAGCAAAAGAGCTGAAAATTTTCAAATGTATCGATTCGGTACTGTTTGAGTAGTACTCGTCACTAATCATATTTGAAAAAATAACTTTTGATAAAATTACATTTAAGCTGATGTGCCCGACCTCTCCGACACGACTAGAAAAATTCTTGTAATTTTTTTCGATATTGCTGAGATCAACATAATTTTTTTTACAAATGTTTTGGAGACATTCCGCTTTCAAAAAATAACAAACAAAAATAATCGATTTTTCAAAGTCTAGGATTAGGTGTATGTAACTCCTTAGCATCGATGAGCGAGACGATAGACAGTAATATGTGACGGTTCTTTCGAATTCCCTGTCGAAATTAAGAGTTTTTATAGTGTTTTGAAATTCGAATTTGAGAAAATCTTCTAATCAAATTGCTATGGGGTCACAATAGATCTGAGTTCTTTCTGGTCCATAATTTTGAGAAAGTCAGACCGATGAAGAAACTGATCCCGATTTGATGGTACCTTGGCTCATTACTAAATTTGTCATGATTTTCACTGCAATGGAAGTTCTGCGTAATGAAAATCATGACGACGAGTAACAGTGGAAAATTTTTCAAAACGGCTTACTGAAATTTCCTGGATTCGAAATATCGAGCAAATTGGTAACAATATTTCAGGGATTTTTCGTAAAAAAATCATTAATATTTTACGACATTTTAAGAACGAAATCTTCTAGCAATGATTAATTAGTCTTTGGTGAAAAACAAAATTATCTGCTCAAAATAAAAATTGTATAATCGCTTTTGGTGTATATTTTGAATATTTAAGCTTGAACTTTACTTTAAAAACTGGAGGCACAACTGAACAACATCGTTCTTCCAGACGTTGACAATCTTTCCATTGGTTTGCTGCAATCGTTCATTGTATCCTTGCAGTGGTTCATAAATTTCTCCATGGTAGTTTTTAATTGGCGTTACATTAGTAATCCCATTTCATACGCCAATTCTGCCTTTGAATGTTGATTATTGCTAATATAATTACTGTGGGTAATAGGTTTCAGAATGACCTCTTCTTTTCGACGCTTATTTTAGTTACTTTAAAAACATTGGCCACGATTTCTTAACTTCATACGAAGACCTTACACTCTCAAAGAAGGATCAAGATCCAATGAGAATTTTTAAATTCGATACTTATTTAACGTAGTTTTTTGCCCATTTTCTAGGGGTGTTTTTCCAAAGAATCACTTCCACATGTATTCTTGAATTTGTAGTGAATATTCTTCGATCAAATTACGTCTGGTTAGTGAAAGTTTTGTCTGTTTCATGGATTCTTGATCCTATTGGCATTGATTCTCAGCTCAATTGCATCAGCTTTCGAATTATAAATTGCCAGCTTAATGTCTTACATCATTTGGTATTACGTGGACAGTATTAGTGAAATCTTCCATTATGTGAGATTTTTGCGATAGTGCATTTTTGATGTCGATCGAAATTCGTGTTCCATAGCTTCAAAATATCTGAATTGAATCTCAGAAATCCCTATTTGCCGCTATTATCTTTGTTCTGTGCATTTGATACTCACATTGGAGTCTAGCATTCCTTACAACATCTTTTACATGGAGTATTTATTTTGATTGATTAAAAATAGATTGCATTTTTTCGGTGAAGTTATTTTCATTTTACATGAATCTGAGACATAAACTAAGTATAAGCTTCTGAAAAATGATAACCCTTTTGGATACTTACATTAAGATAGCATGCCAAAAACTTATCTGGATATGACACCCCAGTGTGAGTTTCGTGTAACATAATTATAAGTATGAGTTGGAAGGATTCACTGAGACAATGAAGTCTGATCAATATTTTCACATGATTTATAAATTTATGAAAAATGACACCTCTCAAGCGCTATACCAAGCTCTTCCTGACTTTCTGCGAAGATCATATCGTTTATGTATGCTCAGTACTAAAACTTTATATATCACTTCTTTATGATATAGAGTAAGGCTCCTGCTATTTTTCCGACAGTTATCATGAAAACGTTGCTGAAGGCTTTGCTGAATTGCTTTTTTAAAGTGCGAAATTAATTTTGGAAGCAATTCAGTTTAAGAAATATAATGAATTTTTTTGATTTCTTTTGGAACATATAGGACCCTAAACGGCTTCAAAAATCGTAGGCGTTTGTTTGGTGACAAACTAAGTAAAACGCTCTTTTGGAGAAATTTTCTAGGAAGACCTATTATGAAAGCTGGTAAACGTAAAATAAATCCCTGATGTGAAATAGAAGCGGTTGATAGTTCTTTTGTCAATAAATAAAATCTTAAAACCATAGCATACTTTCTCACCGATCTGGAAGGAGACACTTTATATTTTTTAAACAATCGACAGAACATCACCATAGGTAACATTTTATAAAGTTTCCTTTAATTGTTGACTAAAGTTGCTTCGAAAATTAGTCCCAGCCAAATAAGAGTTTATTAGTGACATCTAGACTTCAATTGAAATAAAATTCCCAGTTTTACGTAAACCCAACAGGATATTTTGATATTGCATTGTCATATCTACACTTCCAGTGTGACACATTCATCTTTAATTAGTTTTGCGATTCCACATATTTTTAGCATTGTTGTTAGCCGTTACCTAAGCACTGCAGTCATTGCTGCACCTAGCACACCTAGCCAAGCACTTTTGATGTTACAACAACCGCAATTCTGGTCTGAAATGCATATTAGATGATGGTAACGCAGTGGTTCAGAATACGCGCGACATCGTTTCTGCGGCTGAAGTAGCAGCAACAACAGCAGCAGCAGCTCTTGAAGAAAACGTGTCAACTGATTTGCATTCTATATTTGCATATAAGTGAAGGTAACACCTCATGTGCAGAAAACATAAAGTTTATGTACACTACATATTTGATTAGTTTGTTGAAAAAGGGTATCTTTTTCGATCGACGATTCTGTGGGGCGAAAATTCAGACCAGCCAAGAATTACGCAAGAATGTGGGTGGGCTGATTTTTTGAAAAATAGATTTCCAAAAAATTGATGTGTTCGATGAGAAGAATCGTTTTAAATAATTCTCAGGCTTCATGCAATTCCAAAATGATTTTGTTTAAAACTTGAATCAACCAACAACTTTTCCATAAATAAAAAAAACATTTTCATAATTAATTTATGCTTTACAAACATTCTCAACTCCGATTTTTTTGTCGTGAATATTTACGATATTTTCTGCAAATGCAGAATCGTAACGTCCATCCCGAGAGGTTTCTCAATAGTTCTCTTGGTATCAGAGCAGTCGCCTTAACGTCTACTTTGGAGCCATTTTACTATGAATCGCAAGTGGATACATTGAAAATGAGTTGGTTGGGATTTGTAGCGATCATCTCAAGGACATTCCACAAAATGTCATCATAGGTGGAGCAACTTCAACCGAGCAGCAGAAGCAGTAGTGTGTATTTGCTATCGTGGATGTCTTCGTAGTATGATATCTAAGATTATTCGGTGGAGTGTTTCGTGGAAAAATTGAGATTGGCATAAAGAATACGACGAAGGAATAGGGTCACGGATCAGTATGCTGTGGATTTGTACTGATTTGACAATGATGACTAGACTAGACGAATATGAAATGAATTGGTAGAGCGATTGGCCGTATATGAATTCGAGATGTGTAATTCTGGCTTTGTTGTTACCAGACATTGAAGAGATTGATTGTAAAAACAGAATTATTGTGATGTGAACGATGATTGATACATTTAAAGTGAATTGCATTCAAGTTTCTGAGCTCACGAATATTTTAAGCCTAAGAAATCATAATATCCTATTCCAAGAAGTTGCAATTGAGTAAATTCTATAGTATAAAATCCTAACAATTTTCAATTGAATTTAATTGCAGACATAAATAATAAGAGGATAACGGGACATTCTCATGAAAATGTTTGACTCATTCTACTATTAATAATAATAATTGAACAATAAATTTTCGTCTGAAATGAAAATATTTACGCTCCTAATGTGATTAGTAGACAAAAAACTAGTTGATAAATTCTGATTTTAACAGAACATTATTATAAATGTGCGATTTATTGCTTTCTTTATGAAGTGCATATTATTTCGATATTGGCGGCAGTGACGACCTTCAAATATCAACTGTTCAACTTTCACACGACGAAATGGTTACACTGAAGCAACGCTGGGAAATTCCTAACATTATTAACTTCCCAGTATATGAGAAGTTCTTGTAATCGCCTCGAAAATCGAAATTGAAATTTTCAACTTTTCTTTACGTTTTGAGGTCTATAGAGTATATATAAAGTGTTTTTAGAAAGAAGTATGTATGTGTGTGTGTGTATGTGTATGTACGTACGTGCGTTCGCGGGCAGTTTTTCTACGAGCATAGCTCACGTAAACAACGTCGTATCGACTTTGTTGAGGTGTCAATCGAAGCGTCTTTGCAATGTTAAGAGCTGATTAGTTTTTGGGACACTTCGGTCGGGGGTTTTGCTGTTTTGCCGGTTTGAAGGTCATTTATGTCATGCGTCATATCTCGCGAACCAAACCTACGATTTCCTTGAGCAAGGTGTCAATTGACGCGTATTGACATTTATGTAATTCTATCAACATTTTAAAAAAATTCTTCTCGACGTTTTTAATTTTTTTTTAAAAAAGTGCAAAAAATTGCGGTTTTTTCAAAAACAATAAATTTTTAACCTAATTGTCAAGTCCAAGTAATCAATGTTTATATAATTTGTATACTCCAAAGAGTTTTTATAAAAATGCCATCAAATTTTTTTCTCATGAAAACAAAAAAAAATCAAATAAAAAATCATTAACAGTCATCATGATCTTCAAGGTCATTTCTGTCATGCGTTATATCTCGCGAACCAAACATAGGATTTGCATCGATTATGTGTCAATTAACGCGTATTAATAATTACGTAAATCGGTCGCATTTTTAAAAAAAATCGTTGGAGTCGTTTTTTAATTAAAGAAAAAAAAGTGCAAAACACTAGGTTTTTTTCATAAACAATAAATTTTTAACCTGATTTGCGAAATTTAGTAAACAATGTTTATAAAATTTATATACTCCAAACAATGTTTGTAGAAACAACATCAAATCTTTTTCTCATGACTACGTAAAAAATTAAATTAAAAATAAAAAATTATAAAAAGTCATCATGATTTTCAAGGTCATTTTTATCATTCACTATATCTCACGAACCAGATATAATATTTGCATCATTAAGGTATCAGTTGACGTGTATTAACATCTTTGTGAAGTTTTTAACATTATAAAAATTCGTTTCAGCCGTTTTTTTAATTTAATAGAAGACAATGCGAAAAATTATTGGTATTTTCATTAAAAATATTTTTTTAACTTGATTTGCACAGCACAGTGATACCAGTTTATAAAATTTATACATTTTTATCAGTTTTTGAAGAGACACCGGCAAAATGTTCTTCCATGAATCTGACAAAAACTAAATTAAAAATAAAAAAAATCAATCAAAGCTACCATGTAAAGAGGGTTCATACGAATGCTATTACTTTATATCTTTTATTCTAATTTTTTTTTTGTAAATTCAATCAAAGTTTTAAAATATTTGCATAATTTAAGCAGATTTTTAATAGTTTTTATAGTCTTCTAATTAAAAAAACTGCTTAAATTTTGAAAACCAACAAAATTTTTCAAGACCAAAAAGGCCCCCATCGATTGATCCGCGTGAATACGATATGATTCATATTAACTCATTCCTGTTACTGCTATGAATACCTCTCATTGTTGTAATGTTGTTGATGTTTATGTAGATATTACTGGGAAGTTGACCGTGTGGACCTCAAGGGTCGCACCTCGCGGCTTGTTTTCAAAGTAAGTTGCAAAAGTTGAGAAGAACAAATGGCACAAAGTAGTCATGGATATTTTAAGGAATGTTGTTACCGCAAGAATCTATAGGGAATATCGTTATTGCAAGAGTCTATAAGAGAAACTTAAGACGAAGAACCATCGAGCTTTCGTTAAATAGAGCTGCAAACAATCAATAATGTAGGTCTACAAAATTGGGTTCTGTGAATGACCTACGGCGAAGTGAATTATGACAGTGATTTAACAGAAACCATTATTCAAGAATAATAAAAATTGGAAGCATTCCGTTTGGTTGAAACCAACGTTGCAGCCTTGAACCACGTTCCAGGATATTTTTGAAGAATGTGGAATGAATGAAGGCATACTTACATATAGCATTTTCCCATCAATTTAGGTGTTTTCCGAATCAAATCGGTTTTTCTAAATCGAATTAGAAATTTTTTAATCTAATTTGTATTGAAAAAGCGCCACTTTGATATGGACAATCAACAATTCATTTTGAAATATTAACAATCTGATTCGAATAACACCAAAATTTGAGAAGAAGTGCTTTATTTGCCTGAGAAAATTCAAAAACACTTGACAGTTTTATTACTGACAAAAGCTTGGAGAATTGAAATCAACCATACAGGAATTAAGGATTTCGACAGAGTGAGAAACGAAAAAACAGAAGAAGTAAAATATTTTGTTGTTCTAAATTTCAATTTTTTCACAAAGGCATAGCAATTTTTAAAATATAGATATGTATAAAATATTTAAAATGAAAATCATCTTATTTAGTAAACATTCATTGAACACCTTTTACATTTGAATGGGTAATTTACACAACTTACTAGCACCTCGCAAAAAGTAGTAGAAGGAAGTACAATAGATAAACGTTTAAAGTTCGAGCTTGAATGTTGGTAATCCTTAATCGAAAATATAACGTGAAAACATCAAATAGCATTAAAAACTAAGAATTGTGTATGATAAACTTGAAAATTTAAAAAATAGGTTGATAATCTCCGCGATAAGGCGAATAAAAACATACCATCTTCATCCAAGGAGGTGTTGTCGGATAAGTCAATTGAAATGAAGTGAACAATTTCTGAGGCCTGTTTATTTAAATTGCTACCTGCTATTTATTTGCTTAGTTACCGCACAATATTTTTTGATTCAATATACATCAAAAGAAGAAGTTTTATTATAGTCCTTTGGAAAATGCAATTTGCAAAATAGCCATCAGGTCCATTTGTCCGATTGAATTTTTTTCGTTATATTTTTTGGTTATTTAAGCGTGATTTTTTTTAGATTCGAATATCTTTTGAACATATTTTGCACTTTTTAAATCACTGCTCCTTATAGTGAAAATATAAGTTTAATTATTATGGATTGTACCATACTTTCTGGTTGTCTGTTGTCCGCATCAAGTTTCAAATTCTGAGCCGCTGTCGTTTAGTAGGAAAATGCGGCAAAATCTCGGCAAAAATCACAGAATGTTCTGACATCACGAACTTGCGATATAAAAGTAGTTGTGATTTAATAAAAAGCAAAATTAAGGATATCAACATTTAATGTAAAAACATTTGGTAAATATTGAATGCGCATTATCCAAAATGACACATAAACGCAATCTAATTTTATTGGGTTAGTATAACCAATTGGCAACAACAATAAATATATGTTGAAGTAAATTTGCATAATGCTGGTATTTAGGCCGGTTTATTGTGCGTACATTACCATATTTCTACAGACTTTCGATTGTTAATACAAACATAATTTAACACACATTTGAAAATATGTTAGTAGATGAAATAATTGAGAATTTGGTGTGAATTCAAGCACATGTTTTGTTACCATTTCAAATTGTCACATTTTTATTTATTTCATATTTTTTATGTTAATTTTTCGCAGACCCATACTTGAGGGTATTGTTGTTCTTCTATGAGCAATG
This sequence comes from Oxycera nigricornis, assembly GCA_963942545.1. NCBI lineage: Eukaryota > Metazoa > Arthropoda > Insecta > Diptera > Stratiomyidae > Oxycera > Oxycera nigricornis. Next base: position 5,603,585 of record OZ012663.1, on the reverse strand, counting down.
AAAAGTATAAAAATTTGATAGAATCTTTTTAGAATCTCATTGATTGCATATGCTTTGAGATAAGCAATTGGTTGATTATATTTTTGCACAATGCATTTGGTGTGGTTAAAATTAGATGGATTAGCAAATAGCAAATACGAACATAAAATTGCACTGTAAATATTTCTAAAAATATGTTAGCCAAGTTTTAATACTAAACAAACAACTGGTAAACAATTTACTATTTTATTATTAATACGATGCAAATGAAATCTACATATCAAAATGCTATGATTATTTTCCATTTGATTTTCTTGGAAAAGTTTTCTCTTTCTAGGTCTAGGCCAACGTGGTTAACACGCACACAACATTTGTTTTTCTTTTGCATTATTTGCACATTGCAATTTGAAATTGTCCGCAAATAACTCACACTGTAATTGACTAAGTACTACTACATCACACACTGTAAACGCTAGAAATCATATACATTTATTAATACATAGCTAAACAAGCTTTGATCCACACTAGTACCGCCAAAGTTAAATAGATAGATGGATGGATGGATGGATGGATGGATAGATATATAAATAGATACAGTCATTGCAGTTTAAGATTGAATTGTAACGAAAGATAGTCAAAGCGCTAGAGGCTAGACACCTCGAGTGTGAGCATGTCCGCCTGTAGACCACATTGATTGGCAGCAGTGGAAAAGTGCGTATGGGTGCATCATGTCGATTAGTCGTTGCATGCATGGTTAGCGAGTGCAGTGTGCATCGAAGGGGGCAGGAGCGACGTGGTTGTTGGTACGCACGTCTAATTAAGAGGGAAATTGCCGATGTGAATGAGAAGCTAATGATCGAGCCAAGATCATTTATGGACGGCCTTCAACTCAAATTCAGAATAAAATTTGTTCAGCTGTTATGTTGACTGCAGTAGAATCCGAAGTGATGCGGGGTGCAATTGAATGATAGGCTTAGTTTAATTGCAGCATAAAATAAATACTACAGTCTGCTTTGTTACGAGCAGTTGAGCAATCAAATTGATATTGGAATCAAAATTCAATGTGACTAGAATAGGCAATTGTTACTGTCCGCCTTTATACGAGCAATGAACTAAAAATCGTTTCTTCTGGGATCTTCGGTCAAAGAGCCTTTTGTATTTTGTTTTTGGTATTGATCACGATACAGGACTCTGAACGATGAGATTTTAGTCATAATATTAGTTGAATATTGATATAAGCCGGAGCATGTAATGGTTTACATACTAATCCAGAAGGTGTTCAATGTGCGCGTTGATACTGTTGCGCTTCACACAATACGATAAAAATAAAATAGGTAAAAAACTTTTAACCCTACCTGTATATTTATTATAGAATCAGTGATACTATAAACGTTAGGTATTTGATCAGACTAGCATAACTACGCAAGGCGCATTTATAAGAAAAATTTCTTAAAATATTTTGCCATTAAAACTTAGCCCGTGAGCAATGTTACGTAGGAATCCAGCAGAAAGAAATAGTTTTAAAGTCAATCGGAATATTTGAATCAAAAGTACAGAATGTGAAACTTTTCACATCAATGTTAAAATTCAAAATGCATAAAATAAAATTCAATTGTTTGTTTATATACAAAATTCATCTTCAATTAATTTTAATATGTATCTAACTGACTATGAAAACAATTGAATTCGGAAATGTATACAAAGGACGACACGAAATACACTAAGCTTGGTATTCCGTGTCTTTATTTGATCAAAAAGAAAGAAAATCTTTAAAGTTTCTATACACCATTTGCAGATACAGTAGTAAGGATAGATAAATTGGGCATTTCGATACCAAATAAATAGCACTTTTTGTAGCTAACTTTGAAAGATGCCATTTCGAAAACTAGCATAAGAAAAACTATCACCAATTACGAAAAATGTTGAAAACAATTTTGTAAAGTTTAAAAATTTAAATTAAAAATCAAAATTATATGTACCGCAAAAAAATTGGTTACTACTCAGAATTTAAAAAGCCTTTTAATTATGTTCATAATTTCCAACTTCAACCAATTATAGTTTCAAAATATCAGTTCATTGTTGTTAATTGTTCTCAAAGCTAAAATTACTGCTGACAATTAAATATTTATTATCATAGCTGAAACAACAGCTATTTCCGAGATATTATCTTCTCCCCCGGACTTTGTTTCCATACAATCCAGTATCAATTACTAAGTTTTAATAAACTGGTTAAACAGAAAATAGTAAACCAGACTTCACCAGACAATTTTTAATAAGGACTATTGAAGAACATTAAAAAATTTATTAAATTGAGGAACTACAAATCCAGCAAAACCACTGAACCGTGACGTTTTGCGATTTGAACCTACCGATGCGAAATTAGAATTCCTACACTCTACGCCGTCATCCATAGCAACATCATAGCTACTTAGGTCCGGCAAGTATTAACAGCTAAGAAAAAAATAGTTTACGCTGACAGTTAATTACGTGAACTTGTGAAATATTTCTTTGGATTAAATTTTTAAATTGTCGAATTCAATGAAAAATTATGCTAATTTAAAAGCAACGAAAATTCTGCATGACACAATCTGCAAATGAGAATTTTCGTTGCAATAATGTAAAGATTTAGAATATAATGACGAAATATGTTGAAGAAATCATTGTCATGAAAACAACATAATTAATAAAACGAAATGAACGTATGAAAATTAGAAAACGCCAAGAACGTATAAAGCGTAAACCAGCTGCTTTGCCATGTGAACATTTTCTTCCACTAAAATGCCGTATGAGCCACGTTGATGGGAAAAGAACAGACCCGATCGACAGAACAAAGCCCCATATCAGATGATGGGAAGAAAAATAAATTGTGGAATTTGGAATAGCTACCTATATGAAATATGTAATTGTTTATCAATTATTTCATAGAGTCAAATAGGTTTTTTTTAATAAATTTAGTTTCCGATAAAATTTGCTGAAAGTTATATATTAAAAATATTCACAGTGTCGGCATTTCTTTACAAAAAAACACCATCAGCCTAAATAAGTTCAAATTTCAACAAGAAAATTTGAATGGGAATTTCTTTCTGACACATTTTTCGCAAAAATAACACACATAAAATCGGAGTAAAGTAGCCATATTTGCTTCATGTAAGTATGTTTTCCGAAAAAAACTATAAAAAATTACAAAAACTTTTCAAAAATATAATAAATTTGAACAGTTCTGAATGAAAACTAATTCTGTAAAAGTTCTTTTTACATAATAATTTGCCAAAAAAATTTCGAGTCAAATTTTGAAAAAATTCAATATTTAGATGAACATAAAAAAAAATTGTGATATTCATGATAAATTGACACTACAATATATGAATTACTATTTTCGCAAAAAATTGGAAACCTAAAAAATTAAGCCAGAAATCCAAAAAAGCTAAAAAAGGTTGAGAATTATTGCAGAAAATGCAATCCACAAACTTAGAAGTCCATCGTTCAATTCAATGAAGGAAACTTTGAAGTTTTCATGAAAAAGTGTAGTCATTTCCTAAGAATAGCATTAAAATTGTAATCCTCATCTTTATCATCCATGGTGAACCGGCATAAATGAAATCTCAGCCTTTCGAAGATCACAACTATAGGTCAGGTGATATACTCGTATGTACCTATATAGTTTTATTTACATTACTAATGAGCCCAGAATGCATCGTATCCTTTAAAATTGGCTTCGGAATTATTGGCAATCAGGTAAAAATTTAGATTAAGGTTCTAAGATACATTTTGGTTGATTTCATGCACTCTTTTGTTCGTATAACGATATTTAGCAAAGTCAGTGATAGCTGCAATCTGAATCAATAACAAAATTCTCCAATTTGTCGCACATGAGTGCATCAAATGTTTTGCAATACCTTTTGAAGCTTTTTTTTTTTGGGTTTTTCTAGTTTTCTTTTCGTGCAATGAATTTCAGACATTAGATACTCATGTCTACTTGTATTGATATCAACTACTGAACTAATTAGGACATAATTAAATACATATTACCGCTACATGAACTAAAAAAACACAATGCTATCAATTCCCTGACTATCAGCAACATACATACATTCGGTGGCTGCTACTGTTCCGCATTATCAGCATTGTGTGTTGCTAGTGATAACGGAGTTTCCGTTCCTCCGCCGACCATGTCTCAGGTGTAAATCAATAATTGTTTGATTTATTATCGCGCCCGAGGGAAAATAACATGCATGTAATCAAGCATAAATGGTGGCTTTAGAGCTGGAGTATGTTACATCATCGGTTGGGAAAACAATCGAAACAGATGTCGAAAGATATGATGGCATAAGAAAGCGCCAACATGTTACCAACAACAAGAACAGAAACTCTTTGGATACGAGGTTGAATAAAAAAAATATTAATATACCTTGAGCACATTAACTTTTGCCGATTGAATGGAGTGAATTGGATTGAATTCAATACGATTGACGGTTGACATGATTTTCAATGACTCGCTACGAAGTTTAGAAAAAATCTAACATTTGGAGTTGTTTTAAATCTATTGGGTTTTGATTCACCCACTTCTAGATTGAGTGGAAAAGCCAGAAAAACTATCGATACGTTGTTGAAAATATTAAAATCAGATGTGATTGTTCTAGTCTTGTCTATCAGAAATTTATTTATTTATTAACAATTTGTCTTACAGACTAACATAAGACAAGAAAATAATACAAGAAAAAAATACATAGTATAGTTAAGCTAATTAGTTAATGTACCCTTTACATTCTGATTATGAATGTAGAGTGAGTGAGGAAACGGACCAAGTTGCAGAGTATTGTTGGTTTCGAGGCAGCGGCAACATCGGCGAATGGTACAAAGTCTCTGTCCTAGCATATGGAACTGTAAATATGATGTCAGATCTGTCTGTCAGATCTGGCATTCTGAAATACGATACTCTAACCAGTCAGAGAAGTTAGAGTTTAATTGATGGTGGTCAATAGGGTTGCCAGATTTTTTTGATCGTATAAGAGACAAATGCTTATTCTGGCAAATAAAAACGGGATTTTAAATTTTCCACCAGGACAAATGAAAAACATGTATTTTACGTTGTTTTTATTGCTATTCAATAGTTATATTTTAGAGGAGATCGTGTCAGTTTTAACATATCTTTGTTTGATTCTACATATTTGTAAAATTCAATGCAGCTTTAATCATAGTTGAAAACGGTCATTAATTCCCTCTTTATTAAATACGGAGTACATTTGTTGCGCACATCAGTCTATTTTAATGCCATCTGCGAAAAAATCCTCTCTACAAAGCAGTTCGAACTAGGGATACTAAAGATAATCGATATAATTAGAAAAATGTTAAGGATTTCACTCCTGCGAAATCCTTCCATTATTTTCTTCCAATTTTCAATAGCACCCATGCTTTTGTCGTCAAAAGACGTTGCAATTTCCAGGTTTCTTTAATAATATGAAATTTTCCGTTAAACGAGTCCTCCATATTTAATAGATCGTTTCTTAAAAGTTCTGCAGCTTTTTGGAAATGCTCATATTTTATTGGTGATTTCAAATTAAAAAATAGCATCTTGGAAAGGATGTTGCTTTCTGAGAAACCATATCCCGGTGTCAAATATTCTATGCTATTGCTCGGCTTCCAAAAGAGTTGTGTTTCAATCTTTGCTCCATCTTTTCGCGAATCCCGTGCATTTCAGCTTTCATTTCAACAATTGATAGAGTATCTAAATCTTTTTCATTGTTGTTTCTATCGAAAACGTTACATTATTACGCCAAAGTTTCTGTCTCCTCTTCTTCGGATGTAATTATGGTCTCTAATAGACAAGGACACTCGGGATTCTAGAAAAGGAGATTCTTTCTACTGCAGGACCAAGAGATAAAAATCTCGTAGCAACAAGTTTCATAATATCTTTCCATTGCATCTCATCACAAGCGTGGCAACAGGACTTCTATATAAGCCTCATAAATTTAAATTTAGTCTAAGGGGGCTAAAGGGTAGGCTTAGGGGAGAGTCTAAAGGGAGGAGTCTAAGGAGGTTAAAGGGGAGTCTAAAGGGATGCTAAGGGGATAAAGGAAATACTAAAAGAGGCTAAAGAGGAGTCTAAAAAGTTCTAAGGGGGAGTCTAAGGGGAAGTCTAATGGGGCTAAGGGAGTCTAAGAGGGAGTCTAAAGGGGATGCTAAGGGGGCTAAACGAGGAGTCTAAAAGGGCTAATGGGGAAGGCTTAAGGGAGTCTAAGGGGGCTTTAATCGGACGGACACTGTTCGTTCACTCATACCTCATGCTCTCGTGCGCGTGCAGCACAACTAGCCGTCGGAGTCATGTGCGACGCGGTGCGTATTTCAATCGAATAATGTTGAAATACGGGGCAGAGTCTGTCCCGGCGGGACGTTCAAAATTATGCGTGAAATACGGGATGTTCCGGGAAATACGGGAAGTCTGGCAACGCTAGTGGTGAAGCCTCATCTAGAAGCAGTCTGCGGTATTGCATAGTAGGAAGTTGTAGCAAGGAAAATCGCTCTTCATATGGCATATATGTAATATTAAATTTAAAGATGAGGTAACGAGTGAATCTGTGTTGTACTGATTCAATCATAGAATCTAAATATTGATAATGTGGTGAGCATACTTGCGAGCAATATTCAAGGATGGGTCTAAAGAGGCTAATGTATAGGTTGGCGGAGGAAGAATTGTCAGTAAATATATGAGAGTGCCTTAATACGAACCCGGAGACACGAGAGGCGCGTGCGGCTATTGCCACAATGTGAGGTTCAAATTTAAATTCCGGGTCGAAAATCACGCCCAGATCTTTTATTTGAAAAACAGGCGCAAGTGGAATATCATGTAACATGTAGATGTTATCAATTGAACTAGGCTTTAAGGAGAAGAACATTTTGTGACATTTCTGGACATTAAAAGAGAGAAAATTAATTTCACTCCAAGAAACGATCGCGTCTAGATCTCTTTGGAGAGCAATACAGCGCTCTTCTGAGCAGATAACGCGGTAAATTCTTAAGTCATCAGCATACAAAAGACACTGAGATGCTACGACAGAGGGAAGATCATTTATATAGAGTAAGAAAAGAAGAGGCCCTAGAATAGACCCCTGAGAAACGTCGGGGGTTGGATGGAAGAGAGAAGAATGTGCTTCACATAGGATGTAGGACTCAAGCCAGGAGAATAATGGTCCAAACAGGCCAAAGTGATCTGGCTTCTGAAGTAGACCATTTAGGTTGACAGTTTCAAATGCCTTACTGAATTCAGTGTGCACTACATGTATCAAAATATAGAGGTAGTCTTCGAAACTTACATATGAGATTGTTTGCTGATAAGGTTCGAAAGGATAATAATAGTTTGCAACAAATATTTTTAACTCCATACTATTACTGGGAAAATAAATTTTTCTGATATTTTCAGCAAATTTTCCAGCACTGTATTCCTGCCAAAGATATTTTCTAATTTTGTGATTGTATTCGAAACAGAAGAAATTCCAGCAACGAAAATATTATATCAAGATCGACTGACCCAACTTCGTACGAACGAATCCTTATTAATGTATACGCCATATCTTCTATCGACCGGATGGAAGAAGTGTAACAAAAGCAGATAATTAAAAATAATCGAAGAAACTGAGCAACACTACTCGTCTATAATATCAACTTTCGATTTTTTTCCACGTAGCTACATAAACGCGGCAGCTACTCCTGCAATTAATTCGCTTTTCTACTATCGAGAGTTTTCATGCGATTTTCACGTAATTTGGTTATGATCTGGAACATGCAGTTTTCATTTTTATCTAGATTTTCCGATTTTCTCCTGCATTTTTCTTTCGCGGTGCAGTCTAAGATTTCACTGAATGCTGCTCATCAAGTGCATGCCGATTATCATGTGTCTAAATTGCACCTCTGGGCCCGTGTGTGCGCTCGTATGTGTATCATCGCTTTAATGCACCTGAATAGGCATCTATGGAGTGTATCTGCGGGATAATTGATGTGGCTCGGCAGTGCCAATGCGAGGATCATCATCATTGCGATCGAGCTTATAATTAATGCCTACCGTGGAAAAGTTGCGATTGCCCGAGCGAATTGGCGAACTCCATCTTCAGCGGGAAAAACTATCTGCGAGGAATGTCGGAAAGTTGTTTTGAAATCGAAAACAGAAACAGAAATTGAATTCGCTCCACTGAATTGCATTGCATTCAATTGGATTGAATTGTCTACATACTGGCATGTGTGGAACCATGTTCATATGCATGTAGTGTGGCGATTACATGCGTGGCGCGAACGCGCGAATCTAGAAGTGCTTGCAGCCGGCTACTGAAAAAGAGGACAAGCAGGCCTTGACTCTGATCTAAAAGTGTCGCATCAGATATAGAAGTGCTGGCTCTACGCGCAGCATCTAGTTATGCAGTCGCTCAGATTTATTGCGTGGATTTCTACTTAGAACTGCAAGTAAGGCGAGCGAGTGCCAGAGCGATCAAAACATGCACACGCATGTGGGGAAGCTGAAGGAGTTACTGCTTGGTGGTTTTCCTACTGCCTGGGGACAATTTATCGTGAAAAAGAACTCTTTAGATTCAAATCAAGCATACAATTTCGAAAAAATTCACGTCAAAATTATTTCGAAAAATAAGTTGCACACATTTAGAGTATTCATTTCTTGTGTTGATCACGTCATTGACTTCTGCAACAATTGAATACCACACCAAATTGCTGCCGTTAACAACAGCAACAACACTGACACTTAATTTTGAAATTTGCCAAATAGATGCACTGCACTGCATCACACACTCGTCGTCCTCTACGATCGTCTTATTTATTTATTTTAATTTTTTATTTTTAGTTGCCACTACGTTGGCAAATGCATTCCGCCAAATTGCACGCATCATATGAGTTGAAAAGCCTAGCAATGATTTTCCCGTAAAATATCGAGGACATGGTTCCGTTTACGTTTCAGAAATTATTTATATAATATGGATGCGTTATAAATAGAAATTGCTTTAACGAGTTTGTTAATAGACTTAGTGTTATTTGTATCATCTTTAGACTCGTATCAGAACATTTCTACTGTGTTGACTTACACATATATCATGATTTTTGGGAAATATAAAAGATATTTTGATTTTAAATGGATCTATAATAAATTCCAATCTTTTTGAAATTTGATAATCTAGTGCTTTTAGTTTCACTTGTGCTGAAATTTCCTAGTACTTACTAAAAATTTGTATTTTCATTTATTACAGAAATGTTTATATAGGAAAAGAAAACCTAAGTTAAATAAAAAATACAGAAATTCTCCATGTTTTTTTTTGGAAAAAAATCGTATCACAGTTAAGACAATTGAATGTCCTTATAAATACTAACAGCTTTTTGCAGTGAGTGTTCATACGAAAGGATTCGTTTCAATATTTTGAATATCGTTGAATAAATGAAAATTTTCAAATCAAGGAGCAGCTGGGTAGAACGGATTGAAAATTACATTATTTTAGAAAAATTGCAAAAAAAAGTGGATTCACAGCACTGAAAATTTAGCATTATTTTAATGCTATCATTGCCAGCAACACTTTAAATAGTATGGCGAGTAAGTCAAATCGTGCAGGGAGAATAAAAAAATTGATTTACGGCCCGAAATGAAAATGAAGGCGATTTGTTCGCCAGTTCCCCCCAGATTTTATCAAGAATTTCATTTTTTGCATGTCAATTATTCAAAATAAAGTTAGAATTTATCATTTGAAGGGTCAGAAGGAAACAAGACTTTAACAATTCAGTTAAAAGGAAACCAGATATTATTCTTATGAATAAGAAAATCCAGTGAATTGTTATATAATCATTTAAATGTCATTACTTAGTTTATACTCGAGTAATTTAGAGTTGAAATTAAGATCAAAATGGATATAAACTTCAGTTGCAAATCACATTTTATTCGAAAATCAAAATATCCGAGCAATTACTTGAAAAATTTTGGGGGAAATTTCTAAATTTTTTGTGACGAAGCCGATGAATCTTTTTTCCTAATTTTCAGGAACTTATTTTTCGAAAAAAATTATAGCAGATTTGAAAGCAGTTTTGATAAGATTCGGGAGTAATTCCCGAGAAGATACCAAGGATATACATCGGTTGGTTTTTTCAAAGCTCGTCAGCATTAATTTTTCGATAAACTTTGGAGTATACTTAAAACATTTTCCAGCAATTTTGGAATTTTTACCGTGGTGTGTAGCCCAGAAACTTTTGTTTTTTAGTTTCTTTTTTTGCGTTTTAAATTACTTTTGATTATTTTGGTGGGTAAGTTTAAACATGTTTGGTAAGACTGCGTTTTATAGTGATCACGATGAAATATTAAAATAGAAATTGAAATTTCGAAAAGAGCATTATGTAGGAATATTTACGTCACTTTTGAATGACATCAAGAAAACTGTAATTTAACTCTTTACCACTAAAGCTGGATGAATTTCATAGTGTTACGTTAATATTTTGGCTGCAGTCGATTATCGCCATCGGGTTGAGCAAAAGGTGCTATCCGCTTCAGAGTCGAGACCTTCCTTTCGTTCCGCCGTGTTGCGTCAATTTCCGATCATCATCATCAGTTGGTCTAATCTGACGTTTTCGAAGTCCAAATATTTCTTCTGGCAGTTCTCGCATTGATAGTTCTTGGATCAACAAGCAAACTGTCGCAAAAAAACTGTGATTCGGTGAATGAGTGCACTTTTCAGCACCAAAACTAACAAGGGTTAAATGTCAAAAAGTGCAGCTCATATTTTTTTTGGTATCTTTTGAAGAGCAAACTTTTCCGAAGGTAAAGGTATTTTTTCAAAACTTCCAAGATGTTTATTGTTCCCCGAAAAGTCTTACTGAAGTTTGATTGAGTTTCTTTGCGGAGGAATTTTTTTCTTTTGCCTTTTGGTGCTTCAAACCTGATTTTGACACCAGAAAGAGTCCTGCATTCCACGTAAAATGGGTTATTAGATCAAAAATTATGGGGCACACTCCAACTGATATGCGAAATGTCAGATTAATATTGAAACGAATGGCGTTTTTACAGCAATATTCTCTCGTCGCCTTGAAAGGATTGATTGATTAGATATTTTTATGCCAAATTGTCACAAGTCATGAACCTCCTGAACAGCTTAATTTTTAATCCTTTGATTCCGGGACCATGCTGTGCCGGTCCTCAATATTGGCTGTAATATCAGTTAATCTGCAAACCATTACTAAATAAAATATTGTAGATTAGCTGCAAAAGAAATCGTCAGTGAAATCTTTTTTTAAGCCAAGAAATGATGAGATGCAATTTTTCGAAAATTCATAAGTTGGTGATCAACGAAAATCAGCTTTTACTAGCAAACAGGGAAAGTCTTCACTATTTGCATCTTCTACAAAATTTACCAGATACGAGTGCTCATTATCCGTCACCTGATGATTTTTGCTGTATAAGGGAGTTGTTTGATTGTTTCGCTGCTTGCATACCACACCTATTTGCGCTGCTCAACATGTTGAAACCACGGAAGGTATGCATGGGCACCGCAAGAATGCTATTGCAAACCGAACAAACATCGAATGGGCGGCAACTTGTCGGAAGTTGGCTAAAGAGTATTTATCACTGTTAACACTGATAACGGAACTGATTAGCCAAACAACATTCCTCAAACATTTATGGATTACATGGACAAACACATGATGTTTGCTCAATAGTGCAACAAGCAAGATATTGTGGTGGCAAAACAAAGTATGTATCTACAAGTGCAACTGGTGATCAATGCCGGGCAAGGTGTTGCTGATTACGATAGGCGCTTGAAAGCGCTATTGTCGCAGTACATATTTGATAAGACGATGTTGGGCAAATTGATGTGGAGTGTGTGGAAAGAGATTATCGGAAGAAATTGACGATGACTGACAATGGGATGGGAAGGGTGAATCGCTTCGGATTAAGCAAGGTGTTCTGGTTGCTTGCAATGTTTATAATGCAATGCTCCATTAGCCAACGAACATACAGCTCCATTGCCTGTGATGATTCAGTAGCACGATTTCACTTCGATCCACGTTTCCCTTCAAAGTCTACATATTCTCACTTCCGTTTCTGCAGCAGATGTTCGCTTCTTTCAAATGTACATTGAAGGCATCTGCAAGGAAGAGATTTCGTTAAGAAGCGCAACTTTCCGCGTGCACAAGGTTTTCGCATTAATTTGGATTCATTAACACTCTGGATACCCACGTCACACGTGATCCACATTTTCAAATAAAATTATTACTATTTTTCTATAGTATAATACATAGTATCTATATTGAAGTAGGCAATCCGCGATCGTTTCCCTACACTCATTGATTTCAAGCCCGCAAATTGCATGCTGGCATCGCACGTGTTAAATGCTTGCAAATAGCAACGGAAACGCGATTGTACCAATTCTTTCCACCTCTCGTGTATCGTGCACCGTCGTTCAAATGATGATCATCATAAATTTTTCACCTGAAATGGGCCAAATGTGCAATTGAGGAAATACATGAGCAATACACCTCGGCTAACCATGAAGAAGCATAGCGCTATGTTCCTCTGCAACGCAGCCTGGACGGCAAGAAGAAGCTTTGCAACGAAACCCAAGCACTCACTGCTGCAAGATTGAATGGTGAAGATTGCCGAGTATACGCAAGCCTCGATTGACCCGCAATCTGGCAAGAGAGCAAAACTTGACGATCTTCTTCCGAAGATCTAAACGTAAAACATGGATTGGTTGTGAAGACATTGGCTAAGGAAACTTGTTTCGGTGCTGCTTCACTTTTTAGACTTCTTCACTTTTGCGTTGTGCCATCCGCGATGAAGACTTGCGACACATCCCTTATCTGCCGTCTCGTATTCAACAGCTAGAAAAAGTGAAGATACATTTTCACGAAGAAGATGACGACGAGTTGCAGGCGGGATGTGGTCAAGCGTAACATTTAAAACGCATTAAATTGCGATTGTTGTAATGATGCAGGCGTTCGGCTATAAATCCATGGGAAAATGCACTGGGATTGTGTTGCAATCGAAATCACAGGCTTCAGGTAGGTATTAATACCTGAAACGACTTGGTCAGTGTCGAAAACTTACCACAATGCTTTTGTGAATAAATGATTCTTGTCGTGAGTGTTTAGAGAGATTATTTTGAATATGAAGTGTCAAAACCATCAAATGATGTTTGTAATCAATCACACATGGTTTTAGGGGCGACGTAAGGAGTTATCAGATATTTATGCATGTGAAAAATCAAAAAAATCAATTCAAAATCAAAATAAATCCTGAATGTTGGGCGAATGGTTTCATTTTAACGAGTCTTACTGTGAAATTATGATGACAAAATGTTGCGACATTTATTGTTAATTCGGTAATTTTCCACCAGAAACATTTTAGATTTTATGGAAAGCAAAAGAAAACTTCAATACATAAACAAAACAAGTCAAGAAAAATAAAGAACTTTCGCCCTCAATTATATTACTTCTATGCAACAATAAATATTCAAAATTTAAATAGCCTTTTGCCTGATTCCAATTTGAGTAAAATTGTTGAAAGCTTCTACGAACTCGTGGAAACCATTCACGTGCCTATCTTTAAAAGTTTTGAAATTTCCAGAAGGACGGAAAAGTCGCATCAAAATTCTTCTCTCGATTTTTGCATTTTGCATAAGAAATTAAACTGCAAGGATGATGAATGACGAGTTTGAAAGAATAAGAAAATGTTTACATGCAGATGGTATTCAATTGTGTTGTTAAAAAAACTACGGAACGAGCAGTCAACGAACCAAATGGAAAAAAATGCAAACAAATACAGAATCAAAAGTACATTTTATCGGTTGGCTTCGAATAAATAATATTTGCTTTTGTCGTTGGCCTCGTCAAGTTGTTCTTTTCCTTATTAATATGTACGGTATTTGTTTTTTGGGCTTTGTCAAAAATTGTTTTTGCAAACATGATTATTGTTTGGGAGCATTGGTGAGGGACATTTTCAAGGACTTTGGAAAGCATAAAATTTAAGTAGAAATATATTAACAACTAGGAACATTTCACCCAAAAGAAAGGGAGATATGCTAATATTTAATTTCAAATACATTGCCATCAAGTCATCTGTGACTATGAAATTGTTGATTTGATTTTTCTTAAGTTTAAAATGAGCCAAGTTTGAGTTGCAGTGGTCATAACAAGGCAACAAATTTAAAAGTCCCCTGAAAAACACGTGTAACGCTTTGCATACTATTTGTTATTACAGATGACAAAAACAACCCGAAAAAAATGCCTAGCAAAATTTTAGGTACTGCATTTTCAAGAAAATCAATGAAGAAATTATTTCGATATAATTCAGTCGCACATCAGGAAATGATAGAAATGGAATGTTCAAATACGCAGAAAAAATTGTTTGCCAACAAATTTCTGGTAAGAATTTGAAAAGAAAAACTGAAATTCAAAGGGGAAAGGAAAATACGATAACAGGAAAACCACTTCAACTATTTAAAAATAAATAGAAAAATTACTTGAGCTAAATAATATTGTATAATTTTTCGGTGAAATATCATGAAAAATTACTTTTAATATTCAAATATTTTCCAATAAATTGATTTTTTATCAGAAGTGCTTCGCGGAAGAAACCATGGCAATGATTTTTTCGGAAATGGTTTTGAGACAGAAGTTGCTTTGAGAAAAAATAATTTCGAATAAATGTTTACGTTGAAAACTTATATTACATAATTTAAGTTGGTATCAATAAAGTTTTAAGTTGGAAGCATAATGAATGGTATCGTTTTTATCCGTAGATGGTACAATAAAGCTGCTGTGGACAGAAAAAATCAGGGACTAAGCGCTGTTAAGCCGGTGAACCATGAGATGGACCCTTTAGAGTAGTGTTTTCTTACCTAAGACCTATACAGCCCCATCAATACGATCTTTCTAATAATAAGATTGTAGGGAAAATGCAAAGCTCAAAAGCGAAATCACAAGATAAAATCGTTGATAAATCAAGAAGGTTTCGATACTAAAAGAAAAATAATGGCACATTTTCATTGTTTCGAAAATATGTGTTTATGATTGTTGCTTTTCAAAATTTGCAAAAACCATTTACATTGCACTGAGATATTTTCGTTTGTCAGATGCACATGTTCAACAGTTGCGATCTCAAAATAATTATTTCCAAAAGTTCTTATGAATGAGGAGAATCTAAGATATGTCATTTGTTCCATTAGATTCCGAAGAAAAAGTCCATGAAAATATATTTGAAGTAGTTTATTAGCATCAAACGAAAAATTTATGGACTTATATGTATACCAAAATTACATCTGAATCGTTTGATTTTTTTTTACTGCGCATGATAAAACATTGGAGAGGAAGATATACATGACAACATTATGAAATGAATTTTTTGCGAATTTATTTCGTCTAATGCGAAAAATAAATTTTGAATATTTAAAAAAAATCCTTACAAATATCATCCAATGAAAACAGTACCTACGTTTGCTTTGTAAAATGAATAACTTTTATGAAAATTCAAGGCAATTTTCAATAGCTTCCATACGACACAAATTATTGAGTAGGTATATTCACAGATTAAATTTTTTTATACAAAACGAATGTAGAAATGTTACCCACGCTAAATGTGCTATTTTTAAATAATGCAATTTTCGGAAACTTTTTATGCTGCTCTTCAAGGTTGTCTGTGAAAATAAACCTTTGTGTTTCGCTATAATAGGATTTATCGATACACATGGGCAATTCATAGATTCGCCCCTTTCGTATTATAGTCAAAAATCAATGTAAATGTTTTTCTAGTCTAATTTGGCTAGCAGTTATAGAAAGCTGTGTGCACTCTTGATGAGCCATAATGAAATAAAATCTTTATAAAACTAAACACTTGATATTTTTTTAATCACAAATTTGCATCAATACGACGCATTTCCATCCTTAGACCATCTTCAGGTTCAATACAGTTTACAAATATTTTCTGGTTTTATTCTCAAATAATTAATGGTTGAAGGAGTGGTGATTTTAGTAAAATTACCTTTCCATTCAAATCACCACTCCTTCAACCATTAATTATTTGTGAATAAAACCAGGAAATCCATTGGGTAATTTCAAATATCCTACTTTTTCATTTCTTTTGGTTTTTTCATTGCTTCAGCTGATGTGAAAATCTTACTCATCAGAGTTCCTTTCGATGATTTTTAAAAGAAGTAATCGTAGTTCAACAACATTCTCGGTCTGCACATTTAGGTGCATTTATTTATATTAGTATCTAATTCGGTTTAATCTGGTTTATGGACTCACGATCTCCGGAAATGGTGGAGATTTCTTAAAGAACTTGTTGCTTCTATTCTGATGGAGTTTTTCGTTGTTGATCGAATTTTCAGTATTGGTTTCAGGAGGGCTTAACTCAAGAAGTAACGAAATAGGGATGTGTTGAGTTTTTTATACAATTTATCTAGGATTCGTCTACTGTTGGCTATTTAGCTATGAAATCACTTCTTGAATTTGCCAGCGCTCTTCCGATTTTCCGATTTCCCAACGGGCGAGCGCAGCTCATGCACGTCGCGAAGATGATCGTGGGACGCATGCGGTTTGCATAGCTAACATCATCCCGGGAGGAGCGGACACTACACTCGCAATTAAACTGCAAGCATATGTGCGCGGTGCACGTCAGCGTGTGTGGTATGTAGCCTTGAATCAGTTCGCTGCACTCATAGCGTACGATCATCGCGGATCGCGGGATCGCCAAGTGCATACATCGATGTTCCTATCCTATCCGTGGTATGCACACTATACCGCGGATCGAAATTCTAACCCCTAATCGTGGTCGCGATCAGATGCGCTGCGCCGCGGCGCGGGGTCGTTCGGGGCATTTTTGCACGGCGACTCGCTTTGGATTGACGCCGATCGCGGACATGAGGATCGCGCCAATCATGGCCACTTAGAGGATTGCGTCGGCAATGTTGCCCGGGCCGATCGGACCCGACCGTACCGCGTCCTGCAACGCTGTTCTGTGCCTCCTGGACGTTTTGCTTTTGTTCTGGGCCGCTTCTTCCTTTTCCTGGAGCATGTTTAATGGCTCTGTCGTGGTTCGATCGTGGCCTTTTTTCCTTTTGCTCAGATAATCCGCCAAGCTTCCTACATTCCGACTTTTAGTCGTTTTGGTTTTGCATGACTTCCATCCCGAGAGGTGGTTCGTTCGGCTGCGCGCCCCGTTTTTGTGTTCCATACACGCTGCACTCTGCGATCGTGCTGGAATTATGCAAGTTCTAGAAAAAGACTTGAAAAAATTCGATGCACCGAGAAGTGGTCTCCACGGAAGAAGGAAACAAGGCAGAGGACAAGATCAGTAAAATAATCGAAGGATTACAGGCAGTAAGCCTGGCAAGTAAATCGTACAGCAAGATTACGGATGTGCCCGTCAGTTTTGTGGCTACCGACAATTTATGATTGCGTTTGAAGGCCTCACGCCAGGCTGGAGGATCAGGAACTTTTGTCGAACAGTTGGCCTGCGAAGCGCTAGATAGCAGAAAACGATATATGAATCGTCAAGGAGAACATCGGGGTGCCAACTCTATTACTGCGAAGTAGAAATCTTGTTGTGATAATCATGTCGTCGGTTGGATTTCGCCCTTAATACGATCGGTCCCATTCCAGACGTTTGCACATGACCACCAGAGGCAATTCCTTGAGAAAAATTTCGAAATAGAAAAAAAAATTGCAAACCACCCACCGCTGGGCGCAAAAACGCTCACCATGGTTATTTTCTGCACTTGGTTTTGCAACAAGAGCGTGAATATGCAATTTCCTCAATTTTCGATACTTTTTTCTTGTTGTCGAGCAAACACGGGGCTCGTTTTTCGTTATTCTTAGTCCGATTGTTAATATTGTTCGTCGTAGAAGCCCAAGTGTTTCTGAACGATGCCAAGCAGCAAGAAGAATCGGGGATTGATTGACCGAAGCATTTTATTGCATTGTATTCGTGCTTATGCGTCTGCAATGCGGATGGCAGGGACCGCAACATACGAGTGCAGCATCCACGTATGACCATCCATATGAATGTAGTATGTACATACATACATCAACTTGAATCACAATCACAAGTGATCTTGAAGCTTTTCCCGCTTCTCGGTATCAATTGTGAAGGAGATCAATAGCTTGCTTCCAGGAAATTGCGTGAGTTATGTAAATTCTGTGACCCTAATAGCAAAAGAGCATAACATCGAGTAAATAGTGATGGCGATACATGTGGAAAAGCGTGGAAAATGTAGAGATGAAGATCGCAGTCAGTAAGCCTTCACGTCTAATTGAGGACCTGCTTGATTTGATTAAGACTTTCGAGGGTATCTTGAAGACGAGCCAAGGGTTTGGCATATATTTGAATAGAAAAATCCAAAGCGACCTTCAATGTTTTGAGTGCTTATTTTTAAAGAGCTGCAAAAAACATACCACAAATTCTAATTGAAAGATTCATATATCTAGCATTATTTTGTATTCTGCAAAGAATTATTACATTCATTTTCTATTTAGCAGTTTTATTGATCCAACCATATTTGATTTACAGTCCCTGCCAAAATCAAAGCAAAAGGAGTTTAATTTAACTGAACTTCATTTATTTGCTACTCACAGTCATTTTGATTGTCATCGCAATGCCTTTGAGTATTTAAAGTTATTCATCTCTATACAAAAATAAATGAAGTGAATCTTAGTCTGATTTAATACGAGAACATTTCAAGAAAATATTTCTCCTTAATTTCTTATAAATTCATTTTTTTCCCAAGAAATTCCTTAAATTAATGTGCTCAACGGAAATTTTTCAAATTTGTCAAACAAAAGTTTCACCTAAAAAAATAGCAGGTAAGCCTAGACAGAGTATGGCCTATATGTATGACCAAGAAAGATTTTTCTTCGCAGCGAGCGCAATCAATCTAGTCTAGTCTGTGATTAAGGAACTGCTGGAAATAATGAAAAAATCGCACAATCAATTAGCCGAAAGACTACTTAACTAACTCAATACTAGAAGATATGAAAAGGACATCATGAATTTGTATTTTTCTCGGACATCCCAAGATTTGTACGATGAAGCACAAAAAATCAAAATATCAAAAAAAAAATTTACCTAGAAACAATATTTTCTAAAACAATTGTTACATTTTTGAAAACTAAATGCATAAATAAACGAAAACCTGGGTGTGCATGATTTTATTTTATGTATTAATTAGTAAGTCGTGTAGTAAATCGTAGTTGCGTCTTTTTGAAGGTATTAACAGTTGTATTAAGGGGACACATCCATTTAGGTAGCTTGTAAGAAGCGATTTTTAAGAAGTTTTTTTTGACAAAACAATTTTTTAGTCGTGCTTGGAACTTTTTGTACACTTTTGATCTTTAAACCAAATTTTTTTTCTAATTTTTACAAATATTGGTTGTATGAGAATTCCATCCGTGGTTTTGTATGATTTTTCATGAGATTATTATATTTATCAACGAAAGAATTGTTGTTTTAAATAATTTTCACTCAATTTTAGGTCCTCATCGAAGAAAGATAATTCTGTTGACTAAAGTTATGTAAGATTCCAACGATCTTAAACATTTTGGGTAATGTCATATGAGGTGGGTTATCGAAAAAGTGATTTTGAGAAAAACGAGTATAAAATTTGCTGAGTGTTTTCAAACCGAGGCGGAGATCAGTAGCGTTCACAGGCTCTATCTTTTAAACGACTACATTTTTCGTTCCATCACTTGCATACAGGGTTACCAGGTTTTTCTCACTCTTCGCTCCCAAAAACTTCAATAAAAACCCCAAATCGGACGAAATTCTTTTAAAAAACCCCAAATAATTTGAGAGCAATCTTTTTTACAAAGTTCATACAAAAAACATCGATAATTAGCAAAAAATGTTGTCAAATAACTATATGTAACAAGTAAATTTTCATCTGCATTTCATAGTGAGTTAAAGTCAAAATAGAACAAATATACTTTCGAGACTTAAAATTAACACAAGTAGCAGCATAATGAAATTAAAGAAAAATTTTTAATATATTTTTGGAGTTTCATGTGTAATTTATCGAAATATGTAAAATTAAATGATATTCTTAAATTGTAGATGGGTTGAAACTAATAAATCTATAAAAATTTATTTAAAATTTAAAGATAAAATGGAACACGCACTAACATGATTTGCGTTGACTTAACGAACTAGATCTGACTTCCCTTTTATAATTTGAAGGGTGTGGGAAATCATCAGAAAGTGTTTCTTCATCATTTGTTGAGCATAATCTATGTTTAAAACATTACGGCAGCAATATGACACCAAGAGGAACTCAAACTTCAATTGAATTAAAAAAAAGCCATAATTTGGCAATCTTAAATCGGTAAGATTGTGCATAAAATCGCTGAAATAGTTGGTCGAACTCCCAAAACAGTATTGAACAAAATAAAACGTTATAATAGCATAACTGACACTGAAAGTAATAAAAAATATAAATAAATTAAATTTGGTGAAAGCTCCTTGCTAGTGTGGAGTTTTATCTCAGCCATGGTGTCAATGATAATTTGCTGGATATGCCAATACTTGAAGTCTTCGAATGGCACAATAAAAATTATTTTTAGTGTGCAATAAGTGAATCAGATTTCATAAATTACATTTTGCAAACAATTGATTAATTCGATAAAACCCCCATTTCACCCCCAAAATAAAAATATAATTAACTGACCCCCAATTTCTCCCCAAAGGTATGTAAAATACCCCAAAATGGGGGTGAAAACCCCCCAACTTGACAAACCTGATCATACCATATTATATACATACATGTATAGCTAATAATTCATGCAAAAACTGCAAAAATACATTCTTGCAAGTTGTCCTCTTCATTTCAGTTTGGCTTCATTTAGATGGTATGGTGTGCAGATTTCATATCAAGACTCAAGTGTCTAAAAATCAGCGCAGTGGTAATTAAGAATGTAAAAAGAATTCCATTTGAAAACCCTTCCATTAAACCCTAAAACCATGTTCCTCTCATTTTCCTCCCAGTTGTCGAGTAAAACCCTAAATCTAGGGTAAAAAATCCCTGATCTAGCATCACTGATTCCAACCCACTAAGCTTGTACACTGAGATATGTGGGAAATGGGGGCTAGCATTATAGCTACATATTTATCTTTTGGTCTCAGGTTTTCATGTCATGTTTTGTTTCGATTTTGAGATCATAATTTTCAGCAGTGATTTTTCATTAGTCTGTAAGAAAACATAATGTTATCCTTATAAGTTCACCGTCCTATCGTCATAATTTTTGTTGGATATCTTTCGGCACATTTAAATCGGGATCGTTGGTTTCCAACCAATGGCCGAGTCTTCAATAATTGTAGTTGAGTATCTTCCCAATACATTTCATAATAGTTCGCCAAAGCAGATATACTCTATTTTTGTGTGTGATGTATTTAAAGTGGCGAAGCATGTTTTCTAGTTTGCATTCTTGGGATCATTGTCTTTCAGATCCTTCTATTTCTCAATCAATTGACGCTGAGACGATAGGAAAGGAACAATCTTTGTTCTCGGCATGGCAAACTTTATTCAACCCGTTGGTTTATAGCCCCAAATGCGGTCCTGATCCAAATGTTAAATTGAAAAAAATCTCAAATAATTCTGAGCAAATTTGCAGATGGATCAACCTTGAAATTTTGCTGTTTCTTGCTATAATTTATAATTGTGATCGATTAAAGGTATGATGAGATTGCGAGTAGATATCTACATATATATTAAATAAATCAATTAACTCTCTCGTCCTCAGATCATAGTGCCAGGCAAATATTTTTCGGATGATATCGAAAAAAATACATGTGCATGTACTCAAAGCAATAGCACAACAATAAGACATTCTATACTTAACATCGATTACTCATAAAAATGACATTGGTTGTAACTAACTTGTGCTACGGGTGTGCTGCCTTCGCGGCAGACACAACAAAGCTAAAATTCCGACAGCAAAAGGACTACTCATGAATATTATCGAAATTATAGTTAAACACGGAAGGTGGCGACTTGAAAGATACAAAAAGAATGCGACGTGAATGCCAAAGGCTTGGAGACAAAGCGTTAAACGGGCAGCTACTGTCGCCACGCAATGTCCACCTCTAACGGACTACCATTATTCTATTGTCCCGAAAAAAGGAAGTGCTCACTCACGAATAGAACGCGAACATATGAAAATTACAATCCGAAACACTGAATTCGTGATGAAAGATACGTATTCCAAAAAAAACAACAGAACAACAATAGGTTGTCGTTGGAAGGAAGCTCCGCGGATTGGAATGAAGATGTCATTCAGGTGGTGAAGTCAATGTCCCGTGCTTCTTGTAGTTATGGCTCAGAAGTTGATGGCCCGCAGGGAAGACGGACGAGCATGGTGAAAAGGGCATTTATTTGTGGCTTTTCTATTCTTTTTAACACTAAACGGCCGCGACATACTACTCTATCATAGTTTGGGGAGGAAGCAAGTCGTGTAACGAAGAATGTGTTTTTTGGCCGCGTGCAGCGTGAAAGCCTCGTCTTTTGCCTGGCCAATCGATAGAATCCAACATTCTTTTACATTTCCTGACAAAATTTTTCGGCATGTTTATCTATGCAAGAACAAGGAGCCTATCCAGAGGGAGCATTGTTCTGACCCAGTCGATCTGTTTGTCACCAGGAGTGTTTGCGTCTAAAACAAGCCACGCTGCTCAGGCAGATGGCTTCTTGCTGCCACAGTACTGCTCGGTCTGCTGAATTACTAATTAACTATGTAATTGATTTACGAACTTTTTGCTCGCAGTGCGCCGGGAAAAAACGCCAAACACGATTCGAAACTAGCAAACACCCATCCAAGGCAAATCAAGAGGGTGTTGAAACCCCGCAATGGCGATCAACAGTGGAGTTCAATGAATTTTAGTGAACTTTACCATCGCTAGTGCTTGGCTTGGCTTGGCCTGCCGGGCTGGTGCTTTCCCAACAATTTGGTATTCAATATTTTACGAAATATTTCGCTGTTTCTGGTCATTGATTTAGAAATGCTTGGTATTGCCTGTTGCCGATTGGGAAAGGCTCGATGCGGGGCGAATTTCGAGCCGCTTCTGCCGATCAGGTTGCTGTGGTGAAAACTCTCGCAAGCACAACAGCTAGCTTGCTAGCTACGAAAGCATATCATCCTGCGAGATGAGTGACATTTTCCAGTGGCCCGGAAAAATGGATGTCCCGGAAAGGCATCAGCCAGCACTGCTTCGATGTGCACCGGCGAAGCCACCTGAACGAGCCTCCTTGCTAGCCCTCCGGCCCAAGTGTTAGACCGCGGATTTTGCAGCAAACAACCGGTTCGGATGCTTCTGAGTCTGCTATTGTAGCTTCTTGCCAAACACAAGAAATCCGCGAGCTACGAAGAAAAGAAGAAATGCGAGCCATCGATAGTGTTGGGCTTCGGATTGGGCCGTTGCTGATGAGCTTACGCTGTTGGGCTGCTTTGCTTCTAGTGCGCAACATCCGAGCCGCTTAAGAAAAAGAGAGGTTGAACAACTTTCCGACCGTTTCAAGGACTCGATGGTTTGGTAAGTTTTGATGATAGCTGCGTCTTTCGCTTTTTATCGTTCCAAATATAAAACGGTAATCAATTTCGATCGTTTGATATGTTTATATTTGCCTAATGGCAAACTAGGCCTTGACGGGTCGTTGACTACTAACCAGCCGCGTACCGCGTCACAACCGTTTTTCGCAATCCCGCCGTTGTTTCAATGGTAAGGTGGATTTTGGCGTGTTGGACGCTTCGCACTTTTGGCCACTATCACTGGCGCAAGGATTGCACAATCGATTGTAGTTGTACATTCATAGATTGCATAATTTATGCAAATCGATGAATTGTCGCGCATTTCGCTGTACAACTAATTGATGGCGAGCGTACGCGACGGTGATCAAGCGCAAAGATTCAGCTTTGCTGATGGACGTCCAACAGTTTTGACAAGATCACTGGCAACATTGAAAGGATTACATTTTTTCTGGCGTTTTTTGCGGCGTTTCATTTGATTTTCATTAGAGTTTTTCTGGTTGGCTTAATTAATACCAGTTGATATGTGTGTTGCAAAAAAAAGTATCGTCGGCTAAATTAATCTGATTATTATTGATCATGTAGGAAATAAGCTGACGAAAGTTGGCCCAAATGAACTGAAATTTACACGCTCCTATGTGAGGAAAGACTTGTCAAGCATTTCTTTGCACATGACGTGATGGAATATATTATAGGGTGATGGTATTTTTTGCTCCACATGAGATGGATGTATTGAAACAACTTATTAATTTATTAATTAATTCCTTACGTTATGCAGCGAAAATGTATGGTTATTGCCAAAAAATTTTTTGTTAAAAGTATTCTGAATTGCAAGCCCTTATTTAATTTAAGGAACCCAAATGGGACTTTAACCACCATGTTTGCGCCCGAGAGTTATACTAAAGGAAAGCCACTTTTTTCTTGACCGATTGTGGTTCTTCTTTTTAATTTTGGTCTTCAATCAATCTAGCAGCGCAGCGTAGCAGGGTCCGTTGGTGGTTTTACCTTTCTCAAGGCACTAAATAAATATTATTTCTCGGCAATGCCAGAAAACTAGTCCTTGATGACTTCAAATTTGAGGAGATACAATTTGGCTTTTCAATTTTTAAAGAAATATAGAAAACCTATTAGTTTTTTTTGAAATTAGCTTATTTTAAAACAGATGATAGTAAAGTAGAGAATGCTATGCTTAACTATGAAAAATATCTGGACAATACAATTCAGAAAATAGGATGGAAATACAAAACTCTCAAATTTTAGTTAAAAATGAACACTTTTCCATTTATTTGAAATTATAGGATTTGTTTGTTTAGCGAACATTTTTTTGAGGGATAAAAACGACAGAGAATCTTATTGATTCTTTTGATTGTGGAGATAGATTTTTATTTATTTATATGTTTCAATTGAACATGACTATAGTCTATGACCTACACCAAAGAATATGTGATAGTAGAGGATTAAAAGGTTCAAAAGTGTCTTTTTTGAAACATTTGTTTTGACCGTCTTTTGATGCTATGATTATATATTTTGGCTTGCTATGTCTCCTAACTATATCTGTCTTATCTTTTCTTACCCACCTGAGCAATTGATAGCTTTTTAACTTGAAATATATGAAATTGAAAGCCGAGGAGAAGACAGCTTCGGAAGGTTTATAACAAAATGCAATAAATCCGTTTCAAATAAGAAAATCGTTTAAATTCATCGAAATTTTTCTGTCCTGATGCATTTTTTAAAGAGAAATAGTCTTTCACTTACATAGAATACAAAGTTGCTGTACACAATCATCTCCCAACAGATTTTTGTGAATGCTTTTTTTGCATTTTTCGACTCCTTATAACTTCAAATTGGTGTAGGGATAGCAGATTAATCGTTCGTAAATGTTTAAAATCGATTTTTGAAACAAATATGAACAAAATGGAAAAAAAACTTTAAAAACACTTTTCTCGAAACAAAGTTTTTGAAAACGGCGGACAGATAATCTCCAAATCTACTGAACTGATTTTAAAAAACCTTGGTATGTTTTATTTGTTAGAGTATCATACATAGTAATCTACCATAATATTAGAAAAAAATTGTTTTAGCGCAGGGGCGTGGCGAGCTTCATGAATTTGGGGGGGGGGTGATAAATGTTGAAAATGCCGACTTGGTTAGAAAAATTTGCCGACTGTCCGACTTTACAATCAAATTTCTTGAATATGCCAACTTCGGCACGAAAATGCCGACTCGCTACAAAATTTTAGGGGGGTGTCACACCCCCAACACCCCCGCCTCGCTACGCCCCTGTTTTAGCGTTAAAAAAACTAAGAAAGAAGGGTCAATTTTTGACAATTTTTTCACAAGTCCGCCATTTTTTATACGGTTTTCATTTTTTGGAAACGGTGGTGGATTACGATGTGACAGACCTTATTTTTTAAAATCTCGTTGAATTTTTTTGAGTTCAAAAGAACAAATCCATAAATTATCTTTCCGCCGTGGAGTAACAAATTTTTCAGAACTTAATTTCAGCGCTCTCTATAAAAGTAAAAAACAAAAAAAAAAATTTTTTTCTTGTGTTTTCTAAATATGAAATAGTTTAAAAAAAGATTCAAGTTAATATCAAAATGATATATTTTTTGCCTTCTAAAGTGTAGTAGTGCCTTAAACGATAATTAATCGACATCCGTTCGGGCAAATCAAAATTACTAGAAGTGAAAACGTTGCAACTCATCATTACGCCTAAATAAAAGTGCCATCGACTATCTTTAAATAACATAAAATTCTTCCTCCTTCGAACTGACTTTATTTAATTTTATCAAAGCATAAAAGTTGAATCCTGGAAAGCTTGGTTCGTGAACATTGTGAAGCTTCCCTGGAGTTTTTTATGTTGCTTATTTAATCCAGGTTCTAGTTGAAATTTGAATAACTTATTTCATAGTGCAGTATATCCTTGTAAAAATTCAATAGCGCAAAGAATAATAATAAGCATTATTTTCATTTTGAACTTTATTAATTCATTAGTGCAATGTTCGTCGCTCTTACGTACGTCATAACGAAGTAGAAAGTGTCGTTGAAGATGCTAGGATCTAGGATTGAGCGCAGTGTCCTCATAAACGAACGCTCAAGATACATTGACCACATCATGATGGCGACTCTTGGAGTAGTTCATTTCGGAGCTACAGTACTTTCCCGAATCAAACAGGATCAAGGAGGATGTTCTGCGTCATCTGAAGAACTGTTGAACTGAAACCCGTCCAAAGGAACGGAGACCCAATCGTTTCGTAACCACCCGAGAGACTCTTGGGTACTCGAACGCGTACTTCCAGCAGCATCGCGCCATCCGCGGAGTACGGCGGCAACCGGATGATGTAAATGCATAAATTACCATTAATGACACAAACTCAAATTTGGCAAGCACATTGCGTTGCATATTAATCTGCATTTGTTACAGCACACGCCGAGACATTGGTCGCAGCGACCACGAAACTATGTTTTCTTGCCACCGCTCGTTCCGACGAACTTCAAATTTATGTCTTTTGCATTTTCGTAACACAGTTCACCTTGACGCTTTCTGGAAATGGTAAACTTTGGTGTTTGGTGTTTGGTGTTTGTTGCTGATGAGCAGGGTGACGGCGATGGCACCGTTGATGATGGCGATGATATGCAGAGATGACGGCAGCGCAGCGTTTTCTTCGCATCGCGGTGCCGTATGGCGAAATGCATGGGAAAAAAGCTGTTAGTTATGCATATCTGCATTCTGTGAAATTATAGCGGACCGCGGACGACCCGACACGTCCAACGAATATGATAATGCCAGTTATGCGATTAGCACTGACCTTCCAGCCGTGCTTAGACCTCTAACAATGTGCAACATGTTGTGATGAGTAATTGGATTTCCAAGTCAGTTCAGAAGCTCCATTAAATATGCAAGGTGCGCTGCATGGGTGTTCGCACGCAACGCGCGCATGCAAGGAGTTTCAGTAAGGAAGCATTGCGAGGCTGCCACCAGGTCTGCGTGAAATATGCAACCAGTGAAATACAATGTGTTGGGTTCTAAACAAACGCTAGAGGTTTCCCTGGCATTTTTTGCCAACCAGCGTTAGATTAGTCAATCCATTCGCGAAAGATTTCGCATCTATTTTTTGCCACTTCGGAGAGAAATGGATTGTTTTGAAATTGAAATACACTTAAATTGTTAGATGCTTTTTTCAGGCAGATTGGGTAATAGTTATTTTCGTTACGAGTGCGTGGAGCGCTGATTTTAACGAGTGTGAAGTTCAATCACACGAGTTGGACACGGCGCTGAAACGCACGAATGACGAATTCTATTTTCTGTCACACAGGCATCCAAGGCGCGATTACGCTCAGGAGGAGATATGTAAGGGTTCAGCTATCTGCTGTGTTCAGTCGATTTCTGCATGCGTGAATTTGAAGATTAGATTCACTTGGTGCGCAAACTTCACGTAGTATTCGTTGTCAGCGAAATGTTTCACGCATTCGTAAATACTCGAAAAATGTTTCACGCATTCGAAGATTAATGCACTCGGAAAAATATACCACGAACTTGGAGACACTCGGAGAATTTTTGCAAAATACGGAATGTATAGTTGATAAATTATTTTCAGAAAAACATATTGAAAGGGCAATAGAACGATCAATTTTGCAAACTTTGAGGTAACTAAAAAATCGTTATCAAATCAATAAGTATTATTTTTCTGCATAGAACAATAAACTTTACTGAGATTTTTTATTTCTTCCATAAATTAATAAAAAAAGTATAATAATTTTCATAAATCATTTTTAACGGGAAAATTCGAATTTGAATGATGATAAAATATTATCTGTCTAGGTATTCCAGAGTATGTGCAGTATATATATATTTTTCAGCTTTCCTTTGACCTAAAATACCTGTTTTCAATATTTTCGAAAGAATATTTGATGCTGCGTAGATTCAAAAACTGCTTGATATTTGCAAAATTCATTTATAATAATTTGTTCAGTGCCACCGTTAACAAGACAGAAGAAGTTTAACATTTCAATACTAATCTAACACCATTTAAAGATGCTTGCTTATAAGTTTTGTTAAAATTAAAGACGACAAGATATTATATTATTGCTTAATTTAAATGTGAGAAAGAATATTCAGAGAAATGAACCGTTTTGTGATAAATGATCTTACCGACAGACGACTAATAGAGTTTGCTAGCAAATAAACGCAGGTTTTTATATGCCATCTTAATTTTACTCTTTTCTCTAAGATTTTAGATAGCAATAAATCGTCAAATTTTTTAGGTCCGAAGAAAAGATTCAAACTAAATTTTATAACCGTAAATTAATGAAATCGCTAACATGTTTATTGGAAAAATCAAAGAAAACCAAATGCTGTTCTTCGCCATGATGCTCCATTGACTGCGGTAAAATCAATTATGATTATAAATTATAATAGTTTAGTAAAAAGTTTCCAAATTCAACTACAGATTGTTTTCGAGATTTGTTTTTGAAAAAAATATGTTTGATTTTACAATAAATCGTGAAGTATTTTTATCGATGCAATTTCAAACTCTACAAGCAAACATTCTAAATGTGGATGTTAAATTCAACACGAATACTAAATGTAGTTGTGTTCAGTATTTTTGTTTTGGACTGGAAATTAATTCAATTAAACTTGTTTCCAGAATTTATTTTGATAGCGTTGCTGTTCACTGAAAAACTAGTTTTTGGAATTGTTATCATTTAGGGAGCTCGAATTTCGCACATCTTTGGTTTTATTTTTTGTATCGTTTCAGAAAAAAATTGTTCAGTCTTTCAATGGTTTTCGTCGATTTACTTGTGTAGTTTTTTTTTTACTAATGAATGAATTATATTAAAGCATTTGGCAGACCATTGAAAAAATTGATTCACAGGATTAAGACACAAATGAATATTTTGGGCTTAAAAATTTAACTGTGCGGTGCGGTGTTTCAGTTTTGGGACTTCAAAGAGGATTCCACATTATTCAGTCAATTAATTGTGGACAAAAGTCCGTATTTTCTTTTATGCTCAAAAGCGCGTCTATGAAGAAGTAATTTAAATTCGTTCTATCGTAAATTGTGTCTGTGATGGCAAGAATTTAATTTTTACTTGCCACGCAGAAAAAGAATTCAAATAGGATTCCGCTGCTCATGATGATCATGATTTTTCTCACCTTGCATCATCAACAAATTCCAAGTGGATTCCTCCGGCAATTGAAATTCAATTTCATTGTCATCGTTTCTACTTGACGGACGACACGCGACGGCAAAGGCAGGATATATAGCTAAGCTACACACTACAGTCGCAGGTTGCCGTCGTCTTAACGATTTCCTTACAGGTTTTGCTACAAAAAGAAAATAGTAAGCATTTCTAATAATTCGTGCTGCACAAACAGCCACCGTAACGCTATGTAAGTTGAATAATAAAACGGAAATTCCGCGAAGAGGTTTTCGCAAGCAGCTTTGACGACAACGATGACGCTGCTTAGAACACAACTAGAGATAGAGATGACAATACCGCAACCGACGTCAAATTAATTACCATTTTTCGATCATTTATGGAATGCTAATTGCCTATTTTGGTGCTCTGGTTCGTTTGGATTTGTCTTGGAGATTTCGCGCAAGCGACACGCTCTTTAAATAATAATTCGTGATTATTGACGCGATAATTGACGCGATTTCACAATACCAGCGATTCGAGTGGGTGTTGATTCTTAGGAATAACTGCTGCTATTCGGATTTTACTAAAGCAGATTTGGTCAGATTTCGCCCGAAAGATATTTTGAAAGGTTTTATTTTACTGTAGAGTAAATATCATCATTTTCCTAGACATGTTGAAGATCATAGCGCAAGCAAAACACTACTCAATTCTGTGTTAAAAGCAAGGACTGCTGCTACGATCCTGGATACTAATGGAATGGGCCCAAACCCAGGTGCCCTCGACTAAAGAGATCAACGGAACACTTTAGGAACTATTAAAACAAGATGAAAGGAACATGGCCAAAAGATCTCATCCAGTGAACTATCCCGAGAATTTGGACTGGAGATAAAATTCCCAATGATTAACGCAAAAGTATTGAATTTCCAATACTTAAAAAAGGGAATAAATTCAGTTTGAATTGCTAAAGAGGCATATTATTGACAAAATTAAAATCGTACACTGAAAACATCATCGGTGACTACCAGGATCCATTTCGGAGTGATCGATCTACAATTGACCAAATATTCGCAGTGAAGCAGATGCTAGAAAAGTGCTGGGATTATAATATAGACTGCGCCAAACTTCGTATACTTAAAGCAAGTAAACGATAGCATTGCTCGCCAAGAACTATATAAAATTCTGCTTGATGATGGCATAGTAGCATAACTGATCAAAATGATAAAATTGACGATGGTGAACACTGAATTCCAAGTCAGGTAATCGCATACGCTGACGATATAAACATAATGTCAAGGTCCAAATTTCAAGCCGAGTATGCATTCCAAAATTTAGAGTCAGCCTCTAAAAAAGTCCGAGATAAAACTTAAGGGTCAGTGAGACAAAAACTAAGTACATAATCCAGGCACGAAAAAAGACGGGATTTTTGTTAACAGTAACGTCGGAAAAAAGAAGAAATTCAACGAAGAATTGACTAAGCTAAGAAGACCTTTGTCCTCTTCATTTTGAAAATAAACTACTGCTCAACAAAATGTCGATAATATGTTTACATGCGAGTCCTGAGCTTTGACGCAAGCTTCAGAAAATACCCTTGAAATTTTCGAATAAAAAATCCGTAGCAGAATATTCGGTTCAATCCTGGAGGTAACGGATTGCAGGGTATGATACAACCATGAGTACAACGCATACAACGGCCCACCCGTTTCTGCGTTTCTGCAGTTGTGATAAAAACATTTTGCCTAAAGTTATATAATTTTTTTTAAATGAAATTTCGAAAAAAAATTTGGCCATCGATGCATTGTGTAAAAAGTTTTTATATTTTTTCAAAATAAACATAAAAAATAGCAGAAAAGAAAAGAAAGTTGGTATGGACAAGTCAATATCAACGTTTTTCAAAAAAAACTAATTCGAACTTCTACTTCTACTGATGTTATGTTCGATGGTATGATAACTGAATCTTTTATTTTGCTAAATTTGACTAAAAAAGTGTTCAAAAATTTGAATGTTTTAACACAAAATGAAAAAGAAAAACAAAAACAAAAATCGTCAAAAAAAGTAGTAGTAGTAAAAAAGTATCGATTGAAATTTACTTACAATTGCAAATTCTGTCTTAAATTAACCGGATTTTGTTACTTGGAAACTTTCGTTAATATATTACGCCTTACTGATTTAGCATTTTTGACGAAATAATCCTCTCATATGTTCAGAGTTTTTGGTAAGTGATACGGGCAAATAATTGTTTGTTTGTAAATTGATGTACAAATTCATATTCAAATCGTGTAAACAATTACCGCAACATCTTCGCGAATCATTTTAAAAAAGCTACTTTTTATAACAAATATAATATTGAATTTGTTATTATTCAATATTTTTAAATGATTTTTGAATACGATATTCAAAGTTTTAACTAGTTGATATACTAGCTGATATAAAATTAATTCTGTTCAATGGTTGTTGTGATCAAAAAACATTGCAGAAAAATAAGAAAAAAATAAAATTGAATTCACCGGAGATCATTTAATACAAACTGAAGATTGCTAATTTTTTTTGGTTTTAAGTTAATTTATTTATACATATTCTTGCTAAGGAAACAGGAATATGCGCAACGTATTTTCAGAGATATGAAACACTTTAAAAAACAAAACAAAAAGCCTGTGTTCAATGATGTCCTACTTGTCATCAATACATTCAAAATAATTGAATGGATATTCAACTATTTCCTAGAGTTAATATGCCATATAAATGGTTTGAAAAGTTTGATAGAATCGAATGGTCATTTCTACCGAAAAAAGGACAGCATGCAATTTTCATTACCCGACACTGATAATGCAAAATTTAAGTATGGCTAGGGTTGATTTTCTATATTTTAAACACATTTTTAAACGTACATTTATTTATTAGTTAAGGACATAATAGAGCAACATTTCATGAGTCTTCTGTTAAATTTTTGTGTAAAAATGTTGTGAATTGAGTCACTGACAGCAAATATTCGTAAACACCGAAAAAACGTTGTTTTCTTTTAAAGACTTTTAAATTTTTGGAAGTAAAATGAGACGAACATTTTGAATTTTTAAAAATTTACTGATAAAAATAGGCGAATTTGATGTTTTAAAGTAAATGATAACAAAAAAAATACAAAATCTCGATGTTGTTACCTCGAAATTTACGTATAGTTTGCGAAATTTGCGAAGGATCGGTGAAGTATTTTTTGAGTTATAGTGATCACCGACTTTGAAAAAACTAAATTTGAGAAAAATGAGTTTAAAAATTAATAATGATAAGCCGTGAATTCTAATGAAAAATTCGGTTCGGTTTTCCACACTACGTTCAGACAATATCCTTAAGTATTGATTTTAATAACATTAATAACCTAAGCAAGGATAGATAGGTAGGTAATTTGAGATGTTACATTGAGGCGCAGTTCGCCGCCATCTTTTTATGAAGTTTATTTGCACATATCAGCCAATCACGAGCGTTTAATGCTACCTGGTTGACATTATCAAGGAATGGCTTCAAAAGTAAGTTAGCTAAAACCTGCAAATATAAGGACAGTCTGTTGGTGGCATTTCAATATTATATGAATCCCACAATTGACTGATTTTTGTCCGTTTAAGATGTCAGAATAATTTTTTTTGTTGGTGGAAATTTTCCGGTGAGGGCGGAAATACGATGCTATCTTTTCGAGACGCAAAAATGACTTTCTGGGAACTACGGAGTGATAAAGTGTTCGTTTTAGTATTTAAAGTTGACTTTAGTTTCAATATACATATGTACATGCATGCATATAAACTCACATTACAAACCTCATGCCTTTCGAAGGTATTCAATGGATTTCAGACTTGCACAAACAATGAATCTGGGTCAAAAATTTAACGCTTTTCGAAGCACTTCACTTTCCTAAATATTCTAGTCCTAGTACTCGTTTTGGTCCTACTAAAAATACTCACGAATAAGCAAGTCTACAGAAAACACAAGACAAGTTCGATTTGGCAAATATGCAAAGCGGCCTCACTTCAAAACCACCTAATACGATTGCCTCACATTCTCAGCAATAATTGTCAAGTTCCTCGATGTGTATGCACGCAGGAAAGCTTATTCGGCTTCTCCTATGTTCGCCGTTTTTGCACCTCCAGTTTCTCATATTTCAAAATCAAATCCGCCAGCAAAAAGAGGCAAAAACGACGGAAGCATTAACATCGCGTCACTCAAGGTTCCACTTCGAAACATATAATAGTTGGGTAATCCAGACGTGCAAGTGGTATCTGCAAGAATGGGATGAGATGCCAGCAGCTTCAGACACACCGCCGATAGTTAACTCTTGAGCACAATCGCTGGGAATGGCAGTGCAGTGGCCCAGTAGTAAAATGCTGAAGTTTAGCGCTCGTATGTGAATTTTGACATTGTGCAAATGGACTTTAAGTTCATTGGGAAACACTACGTTTCCGTGGTTTTCTTGCTGGAGGGAACGCGAAGAAGTTGACTTCTGGTAGTGTACTCTGAGATGGAAGGGCCACTTGGACTCCCTGTTCATGTTTTGAAGCCCGACCCTTGCTAGAATGGCATTTTCAATCCCTATAATCAGCCTTTGCTGATTTACAGGATTTAGAGTAGCTCCAGTACTTCATCATCATTTGTTTCTTACTGGGATCGGATCGCAGGCATGCTTCAAGAAATCTTTGCAATTACTGGTTTATGTAGTGGAAGCATGGAACAGCCAAAAGAATGGCTTCGTTGGGAAGAACAGCCCAGGACAGCGCAGCCGGCGCGAGTATTTCTTGGCGTTGGCATCTCAGACGGGACGGAAATGATTTCTTAAAGAAGCATTTCATCAACATACAATCGGTTGGCGGCATATGAATGGGGAAATGCCACAGTGCGCAAATGCATTTCAAGATTTCAACCAAGTGAGAAAATAAGAATTTTTGTCTTTACCGACGAAGATTCGCAGGTGAAAATGGGATTTGTTGCAAGAGTCAGTCTGGAGCTATCTTCTTCACTTCTGCTATCACAGTTTTATTCAGATCGATACTACTATAATTTAATGGAAAAAATGTCAGTCAAGCAACCAATAATCGATGCAGAACATAAGACTATATTTGAGTTTCATGATACCAACCAAAAATAAGTTGAGAAGCACAAGGATATCAAAGGTTTACTATAGAAACAGATCAAGTCAAAAAATCAGCACTGAAATAATATGGTTTTCTAAATTTGACTGAGACTGCGTGGAGCTGCTTTGGTCTGCTTGATTAATTTTTTTCGACATAGTCAGTTTCTACAAGAGATCGATGATATGCGGATTTCAAAACAGTTTTGCGAAAAAATTTGTGGTAGCCAGAATATATATAATTTTATGTTCTTCATTTTTTATATTTACTGGCATTGATATCAGGGTTGAAAATATTTTTTAAACTATTGTACTCACTCATATCATACTTAAAAATGCCATCATGTTTATTACCTGAAATTGGAAGAAAAGAGTAAATCATTTAGTGCTTCAAAATGGAAATGGAAATTTGAATTTTTAATGCACTGGTCAATCAATTCACAATCAATTAAAAGATTTGAAGAATATGAGAAGTATATGTCCAGAACTACATATTATGCTACATGTGAAATTTGATGTTGGTACAAATTCGAATTGCCACGATTCCAAGAGCTACGAGATTATTTCACATCATCTATGTGTTTTTCCATAAAACGGAGGAAAGAGGAGTTTTGTGAAGTTAAACCTGTTGCTGAGAAACATATTTCATTTTTTTGTTCAAAAAATTGTCCGATTTGAAAGTTTTGACAAACATTTAAGGGGGCTTTTAGGTTACAAATTTTCAAAAAATTTAAATATTTTTTTTTCATTGATTTTAGTTCTAAATACAATCAAAAATACGATGTAAAAGGTTTTAGAGCGATATAAAAAATTTAAACTAGTTTTTAAGGGCGTAAGGCGAAACGCGGCGAAAGTGCATTTTTCAACTCTCCAGCGTGCTTCATCGTTCTCGGCTCCCCACTTGTTTTGAAGGATCTGCTTCGGTTCATACTCTTTTTTTTGTTTGCCACGTTAAAAAAAATATTATTTAGAAGGACCAAGGAAAGAAAAAAGCGTATATTGCAACAAAAAAACGGCTGATAGTTCCTCTAAAACTAAATAAGAAAGTGAACCGAAAAAAGCATATACAAAAAATCATCAAAAGTAACTATTAAATTGATGAAAATATTGTCGACTTATTATGGTTTGGCAAATTCCGATTCCAAGGAAAAAATGCGAAAAGGAATGTGGGCAACGTTTTACCACGAAATTTCTACCGATGAAAATCCACAGCACATTTATTGTCCAGCTGGTGCTGACTCTTGGTGCAATTATAGTAAAGCTGAGGCGGCTGGGGAATTAATAAACTATGTATATAAACATGCTCCACCTCTTGATCAAGAAGCACAGGAAATCCTAAAACCCATCTACGAAGCCTTCACATCAGACGATTTGTAGGAAAGATGTTTGGGAAATAACACCCAAAATAATAACGAAAGTTTAAATAATTGTGTTTGGAATTTCATCCCTAAGCACACTTTTGCTGGCATGATTATTATGAAAATTGTTGCTCACACTGCTTCTTGCATTTTTAATGAAGGATTTGCAAGTGTATTAAAAATAATGTAACTGATGGGCATTGCAATAGGATTTTCAGCCTTTAGACACGCGGAAATCGATCGCACTCGCGTAAAACAATCGAATCGTCGCAGCACTGAGGCCTCCAAAGACGCTAGAACAACTAAGAGAAACGAAAAATTGAAGCTCCAGGATAAGTACAAGGAAGAGGAAGTACTAATGCATGGCGCAGGTATGGCAGAATAGAAGTACGAAGCATTCACCTTGAAAAATTACTTGAAAAAACTTTAAACGTTAATTTCTCGGAATCGCGTTTTTTGAGTTGGCGGACATGATTTTAAAATAAACCATTGATCCGATCATACTGAATTTTTAATATGTTGTAAGTCACATGTCTGGCTATTGCATGAACTAGAATTATGTTGATCGAAAGTAAATTTTCCGATTTCCAGCCAATTTTCTAACCTCAAAACCCGATTTTTTTCAAATGGCCGCCATTTTGTTATTTTTCGGCGGAAAAAAATTTATCCTTATTCACGCGATAGCCATTTGAACAAGGATTATGTTTTGTTTCAATTTTAGCTCTCTCAGATGTTTCAGACTCGAGAAATCACGTCCGCCATCAATTTTGGGCATTTTTTTGAGAAATTCGTAAAATCTAAATAACAGTTTCAAAAATTCTGAAATACTATTACTGTATACTTTAAATGTTATTACATATTTGTGTGACATTTCAGAACGATATCTTTTTTCCTTCTATGAAAAAAAATCATCGAAAAAATTGTGTTTTTTGAAAATCGTAACCTAAAAGTCCCCTTAAATCATTTGTTTAGTGACCAGGCATCATAAGAGTACACAAAAATTTTAAAGACTTTAAACGTCCCCCCGCTTTTCTCATGTAACTCTTAGTAACATTTTCAAAGACCCCTTTTCATGACGTAAAAGAAGAAAATTAACTTTCAACTTATTTGAACTAATTTTCAATTTTGTTATATAAAAATTTGATAGACCCCCCTCCCGCCATGTAACAAACATTTAGCATCATTTTCAAATACCCCCCTCACCCCTGGAATGTTGCAAAATATATGGATGTCCTCTTAAGGTTTTCATGTTTTTTTTGGCGCTTGTTTGTCTTATTTTCACTAAAAACTCAATGCTGAACACAACTTTCAATTAGGTCCTGTTTATCAAAGTTATTGATTCTGCCAGTGAACAAATCTGTGTTCTGTGTCTTGGGTTTGGGCTCGAGCTCTTGAGAACCGTCCCTTTCCATCATGTGTTGGATGTTTTACAGTGTTTTTATTTATATATGGAATAATGCATACCTTCATTTAAATTGCTTGTTTGATGACGAGCTACTTGCTTCATTGGAAATCAGACAATCCTCAAATATTTAAGTACTTTTCCTTTTCGAAGATGCATGAAATCTTAAAGTCTGAACCTTACAATTTGCTGCATTTCTACAATTGGGAGAAGCCTTTCGCAGAACAAAAACCATATTTCCAAGAAATCATCTATACAATCAATTCCCAGCCATAAATGCACGAATTGGGTCAATCAGATTATTTAACAGACAGAGCAACATCTCTTTACCATTTTCTTATTTTTTTCTAAACATGCAAGGTAATCAACCATTACTTTATAAATAATGCTTTCTTCCTTTCGTATGGGTTGAACCACGCAACGTCATCCTTTCTCCCGGGTAGCCTTCCACAAAGAATAATATCAGCTTATAACTTCTACCAGTCATTAATTAAAATTAGCACTTCCATTATCTTTTCGTTCAATATCCCTTTCCTAGGTGTTCATCCTCGTTTTGTTCTTAAGTAGCGAAAACAAAATCTAACGTCTTGCCGTGGGAAACGTTGGTGCGGTTAAAGTCAGGGATTAAATGAGGATCTGCATCAAGGAAGAGTGGCTCGCATCATTGTTTCGATGTGGATATCAACCACAGTTTATCTTGGCTCAATTTTCGGCTTTGCTTTTTGGCTTATTTGCCGAATTAATTCGAATAAATTACTTTTAAGTAAATATTCAAGGATGCGTGTTAGAGCAAGTAATCGAGCTGTTCGAGGCGAGTATACAAGCTTTGGAAACGACTCCTGAGTTCTGGTTGAAATATGTTGCTAAACACGGAGCAGAAGGGCGACACCAAGTACTTCAACATTATTGAATATTTTTTGCGGCTCGAAGAAAACGGCTTCGTGTATAGAGTATTGCTTTCAAGGACGAGCCAAGCAGTCAATAAATTATCAGCTGGAGCAGGGAAAATGGCTTTGATACCAGGTAAAAGCTTGGTGAGCTCATCTGATTGATATTGGGGGTGGTATGTGCATGATATGCGATTGATGTGGTGTCCTTATTATTTTGTGTTTCGTCAAGGCTTCAAATGAAAACTGTTGATGTGAAAATACGTCTTTCAAAATTTTTTTGCGTAAATTAAATTCATTGCAGCTCATGATTAAGTTTTATTGAGCAATAAATGGTGTCATTAGTACTTACCGTTGAAGTTCAACTAATACTGGCAAAATTTAAAAGAAAGGATGGATCCATTAGCAATACTTTAAAGCAACAATGAAAGAGTGTTCCATCCTCTCTTTATAACTCCTTCAAATACAAGAACCATCAAAGTTTGGTAAATTTCGGGAATGAAAGTGAAGGCCGTCTTAAAAGTGCTTCGAAAGTCTCCTTGGAAGGATTTTTCGGAAATTATATTCAATGCCAAAAGATGCCTACTGGCAACAAAATGAAGATGAAAGCAACACTGACTTTAGGCTAACTGAATCCTTAAACACGACGCGTTGGTGGTGATGGTTTTCCTTGGGACTTTTCAACAATGTTCAAATTTATAATATACGACCGGAATCAGAAAGGGTTTTTGACGAGATGTGTTTCCTTGAAGATTTGTTTATTTTGAATTTTTTCCTCACTGATAAAAAGCACAGGTAGGATTTCATTACGTGGAAACAGGTATCAAATATGAGAACCACTAGGTTTGATATTTAAAACTGATGAGGACATTGTTCTTTGAATTTCAGGTGTTTTCCATGCCTTTGAGTGAAAAGGAAAACATAAGCGTACAATTTAAAGTTGGTATTTCCATGAGATTAAAGCTAAAACGACTTCCATTTTCAAGGATTACTGAAGTTTCGGAATACTGAAGAAAATTTCATGGTTTTGAAAATGTATGTGCTTTGAAGTAAATTTCCGAATTACAAAATGTATATGTGTTGCTAAATGCCACAAGTATGTATTTTTGATAGGTATTCTCAAAAGTATGTATGGAATTTCAGGTTTTAATTATCTCGTAATGATCATTTAAATGTCAATTAAAATATTAATATCTACGGAAGATATCAATTCTGAGTTTGATATTTCAATCAGCAGTGGGAAAAATATAATTTGCAAAATATTGCATGGCAAGAATACGATTCTTCCTTTTTTTCTTAGTTTTTAATTTTGTATAAAAGGTTAAGGCTGCTAAGCAGTAGTTTTGCGTTTAAATCTCATCGATTGCCTTGTTTCGAATAAAAACCGAATAGTTTTAAGTGGATTTTTAGAGGCCATGTATTGCCACTAGGATTTGGGAAGGAGGACGATTTTATTAACGAAAGAACAGAATATTTTTAAGATTTATTATGATTTTCTTGCGTCCAAATGTTAATGCATCCAATGGGTAAATTTCAATTCGGGCGTGGCATGTTTTTGCGGCAGTATTTCAGTTTGTTTGGTCCTAGTGAAGACAAATTTCTGTAATCTTTCGTAGCCCATGCTAACACATCGATTATTAAATTAGGCAAAGCGTCGTGCCCGTAAAATTTTGTATCGCATGTCTACCAGTGGCGAAGCGTTCATATAAGCCGATTCGCATCGGCTTCCCTTTCCAAATATGTTCCAAAAATGTCTAACACTTCAGTTTTATAAGAGAAGGAAGTGTTTATTTACTTGCATGCATCACTGTAAACATGCACAATCGTTCCACTTGATCTCAGTGTTTGTTCCATCATACTCCATTCTCTTCATTTCACACATCCTCATAGTTCCATAATAGCCAGCAAAGCGATCAACATCTGTAAGAGTTGCAGCAAAGCTTTCTGAGTCTCGAATTCATCAATAATTTAAGGTGCCGTGGGCATTCAACTCCCGTTTGATGGAATGCCAGCTCGGTTTTCCTCAATAGGATATGGAAACAAATCAAAAAGCCGGTAGCGTCCCCGGCTTGCGAATCAGCTGTAAAAATTGATGCTAGAAAATCATCGAAAACTCCCAATTAGAAATACATACTGTTGCAATAGTCTATATGTCTATACCTTGATTGTGGTAGCAGATCAGAAACAGAGGGTAATTCAAATGGAGCCTCTTTTTTAGATCGACCCAAAATTTTATGCCACGAGCCATTACTGAAATCAATATCTTTAAACGAAATCAAATTCCTTAATTTCGTATTTGCTCAATATATACATTCCTTGCCAATAAGGTCAAAAACGATACACATCAAAATATAAATATAAAAATAAATATAAAATATAAATATTTCATAACTGATCGTAATTTAAAATGTATGCAATAGAAAGAATAATTACGGTAGTATTTCTCTATATGCTCATAATATACAGCTTTGGCTGTTAAGGGTCTATGTCTCTCAAATAATAAGCGGCTTACCTACAGTAATTTTTCACCCCTCGCCACTTATGTCTACCTCGAAAATTACTTTAGTTCCTATAGGCTTCTTATTTCACACAAAACTGCATTACAAAAAGTATTTATTAAAGCAGACTCTAGAATCCTTATGTTTATTCCTTAGCGGCTTGACTTTCATGCTCGTTTAAATTCTTGCATCGTCCTTTATTATCAAATAAATATTTAAGGAAAATTCTAGACAACTGTTTTTGTGCTTTTGGTATACAAAGCGCCTCTCGCATTATATCGTCCTTAGCAGACTTAGTCTGTTCTAGTAATCACCAAGGAATATTTTTGGTTGACTCAAAATGATGAAACACCAATTGGGATTCACTTCGTGTGTCTTGTGTCTTTTATACTTATTTTTTCCTGATTTGTCTGGCGGAAAAGAATTCACATGGGAAAAAATTCAAATGGCAATTTTAAATCGTTTTCTCAGAATTCATTTAAGGATCGAGGAATATTTCCAAGAAAATTTTTGTGTTTGAGGCTTTTCAATTCGAAGTGGGTCTCATTTTTTTTACTTGAATATAAATGTAGATATATTTCAAACCTGAGCTATTGAATGTCTTTCAAGAAATGAGCAGACAGTTCAATAATGTTATTTTGAAGGCGGTCACATTATTAAGGTTGGCACTGCATCCAAAGTGGCATTTAAATTGTTAAAAATATGCATCAAAGATTGCATACATTATTGAAAATTTAGATAAGGCAAATTTTATTCATTTCCTCCAATAAAACCAAAGACAAACTAACAGGCATGATGTTTAACACATGTTTTATGTGTTAAAAACATATTTTAAAAAATTTCACCCATAAAATGCAAAAATTAATTTTCAAATTCAATTATTTCCATAATTTTCTTTCAAGGATTTGCTTAGAGAAAATTGTAATTTTTTTCATTGTGCCATTGGCATATGGATTTCTTATTTTGTCAAAGAATTTCCAATGAAAATTTCAATCGTCGCATCAAAATTTCGGTTGTTTCAACTTATGACACGAGTCCCGACATCCAAAATCATTGCCCGATTTTCTAAGATTCACCGAGGGGATTTTGGACGATCATCCTTGGAGCACATCCGTCTGAGATATGAAGTCTCAGCTAATGCGAATTTGGTCGCATCAAACTTGATTTGATGTGCCTCTTAAATTAATGAAAAACCTCTCCTATCAAAATAATTTACGACATTTCTCACGCTGTGCGCCCAACAAATCCAATAGCCGAGCTTAGTATCCAAACCGTCAGTCGTAAAGTGTGAAAGTGAAAGTAAAGAAGTTGCAACTGAACTACGTCACACCAGACTAGACACAAGGAAAAGGAGAACGGGATGTTTACAACGTCTGAGCACTCATTGTAAGGTGGGAAGGTGGGTAGTAACTGGGAAACATTCGCTAGCCGAAACGTATCTTTTTATAGCATTTTCACCATTACTTCTATTCGGGACCATAAAATTCTTGGCTCCTAGTACTTTCTTACATGACAAAGCATTAAATGTGTATTTGGCAAGCGATTGTGGTGTGCACGATTCAGGATTGCAATTTACTAGTTACACTCTACCAACAGAAAATGGTGCAATATTTGTGCATTGAGAAAATTTACTTATGGTTATTTCAAGAAGGAGTTGAAGAAAACAATGTAGCCCATCAGTTGTTAGTCTCACCAAAAAGTAACCCTGGAGCCACTGATAGGCAAACCAAAGTCTAACTTTTCAATTTCAGGACACCTCACTTTCAACTCTTCAAGTATCTCCGAAGCAATGAACGAAGGCCTTTTCATCGTCAACTGTACCTAAAGCAAAGTTCTGAGACGTACTAGCGATGATTGGGTGGTAGTGATCTGGTGTCCTTACCATCATCGTACACAACTGGGGGCTATGTGTAACGCTCGGGCTGGTAAATCAGTTGCAGACACAAAACGATGAAAAGTGAAAGTTTACTGCTACTTTCCTATATTCCCATTTCAGCCATAGTAAGTTTCGTCAATAAAGTCCTGTGCTTTTATATATGACGACGCATGAGACCTCTATCAAATCATATCAAGGATACGATTCAAACAAGTTGC
Organism: Oxycera nigricornis; assembly: GCA_963942545.1. NCBI lineage: Eukaryota > Metazoa > Arthropoda > Insecta > Diptera > Stratiomyidae > Oxycera > Oxycera nigricornis. Next base: position 5,560,578 of record OZ012663.1, on the reverse strand, counting down.
CGAGTCGTATGGGGATGGGAGAGACAAGGGTTTTCACTGGAACCCATCAGGTGACCGAAAGAGTCTTTACGGGGCACTTGATATGGAAGGAAGGTTCACATCCATTTTCTCGTTGCCAAGGTCGTTTCATGTAGACGCACAGTTCCTATAAATCCCAAATTGTTTGGATGCTGCTAATGTAGGCGAAAAGGAGGGATGATTACAGCACGGAAAAACGAGCGGCAAAGTTGAGTACGGATAAAAACTGAGAACGGATATTGTTGAATGGGGATCATTTTGCCGCAAGGTTTGACGGTTTAAGTTGGCAAATTAAACATGTTCTTTCTATGGCAGATATACATATATTTACATGATGAGTTTCAGGATGGCGGTCGAGCATCTCGGATAGCTAAAGTTTTTCCAAGGAGGTTTCTCTCTCAAGACTTTGCCGGTTGTTTACTTGACACTCTCCATTTTCTGAACAATCCTTTTTCGAGATTTTTCCTAGAATCAATTTAATTTCTCGAAATATTTTACGAACGGTTCTTGAGGATCTTTTCTTTGAAATCGTTGAGTTGGGTAAGGTAAAACAAAAACCGTGAGTTGACAACATTGTATTACGTATTTAATCCTCTCTCTTGCCATGGTTGCGATCGAGAGGAAAAAGCGCTTCCATGTCTCAAGGCAGAATAAGTTTTGTCAAGGTCAAGAAGCGGGCAAATAATTGTTTGCTTCACGGCGAGAGCATCGTATCACGAGGCATCAAATTCAATATAAAAATATATTAATATGATTTTATTCAATCAAGCGCACACCAAAACATCAGGAATTTCTGGATAAAAAGAACAATTTGTTTGATTTCTTTAAAAAGTTGCAACAAAGAAACCTGAAGAAACCGAGCTAACGACACAATCAAAGCAAATGTTTTTAAGTTTCAACTATCAACTATTTAAGTTTAACTATCAAAATAATCTTTGAAACATATTTTTGTGAGTGTAAAAATTGGTGCTCAAAGTTTTTGATTTCAAATAAGTTCTGCCACGAAAATCTGCAAACATTTTATCAAAAAATAGTAGTAAATAAATTAATTGCGTAAATTGCGCTGTTGTTTTCTTTGTAAGGATACGATTTGGATGCAATTTAGTTAGAGTAAACAATTTTTAACTTGCTGTCTGAAAATTAAGATATGGGTTTTTTCAAGTAATAGTTGTTACTTAAGGGGTTATTCTACCTTTTCAAAAAAAAATCGATTTTTATTTATTTACATTTTTCGATAAATACAACAATCAAAAATGTGTGTTTAAAGTTTCAGATCAATATCTCCTTTCGTTTTGATTCTACACACATATTTCGGTGCCTGCGTACCATGCCATTTCTTTATATTAAAAGCGTTGTCAAAACTTTAAACGCATTTTTCTCAAAATGATTTTTTTTGGTGCGCTTTGTAGCGCAGAGAAAAACTAATTGATCGAATCTTTTCAAATTTTGCATAGACATTTATTAACTATTTTAAGACTGCAGTAGCCTAAATTCAGAATAATTTATTCAATTTTGGCAATAATTTATTCAATTTTGGCAATTTGGGGGCACGATTTTCAATCCAAAAACTGCCAAAAATTAAGTACCTTATGTTTCAATGCCTCCCAAATTGCGAAAACTTGATATTAATCACTAATTGTAGGCTATTGCAGTAGATTTTGTGTAGAACTAACGATTTTGTTTTGTTAAATTGATTACAGGTCACTTGGAGGACCTGCGTACTACAAAGCGCAAGTTGCGTTCAGCGAATTTACTCGCTGCATCAATGGGCTATATCAGCCGCCATTTTGTTTAAAAACAATTTTTACAATAAAAATATATATTTTACCTTTCAGTAAATATTTATAGTCAATTTCATATCAATTGCTTTGTTGGTTTTTTTTCCAACAATTTTAAGTGACTGCGATTTTTTAGCGCCGAGAAGGTAAAATAACCCCTTAAAAAATCAAATATTACCAGAAAAATAAAATATTATCAAAACAAATTAAAGCTTCTTATTAAATTTTTGGATTCAAGCAGTCTACAATCATTTAAAAAATAACGCTTATTCTTGGCAAAAGGAAACACCCACATTTTGTAGAAAAAATTTAACTTTAGCAATCAAGTAAGATAGGTTAAGCTTTCTTTTATCATTGGATGCAATGAAAAAAATCCATACGATTCCATAATCCATGTTCAAAACTTTTTCAGTTCAGACACAGAGATTTTTTTTTGTTTTCTGTTGAACAAACTTATTTTTATCATCCCTTCGATGAGCTTGAAGACTTTTTTATGGTATATTGTTGGGTGAAAGAAGACTTCCTGAAGTTGGATATCAAACTGACTGTCAAGTGATAGCTTTAAAATTCTCATATGAAGCTTTCCAATTGTTGAAAATAGAAATGTCTACAGGATCGAATGCAAGCGATCGACCTCCATCTTCTAACCTGACTAACTCCTTTCAGAAAGTTGTTAGCATAAAAGAATTCACCATTCGAAAAAGTGTGACACTCTACATAAATGATCCTGTGTGTAGGTAAATGCAATCACCAATCAAGACCACCTACATGAGAGGTAATTAGCTAATGCTTGAAATCTATTTGCCAATGTATGTTTTCGAACTTTTAAAAGGCCATCAGAGGTAGATATGTTTGTATTATGTATTATCGAAATTCCTCACTTTACCGCGTATTCTCCGTAATTTTCTTCAAGCATTCAAGGAGTTCTTTGGTATTTATTGTTAACATGCGCCATCAAATAAGTAAAAGCCACTGCTGACAAACTTCCTGGAATCAGTTTCTGCGACATGTATGCTAAAATTACAGCTCTTTGCAAAATAAAATTTTCATCTCTGATTAACCGGCATTTTCCGACAAAGGATCTATCGTGCCGACAAATAGCAGCACCACCCCTTACCGCATAATAATTACACCCACCACTAAAGCTCTTGACTTCTTCTGTTGAGACATTACGTGCCTAAATATTATCAAGGCTGGCAATTCGTCATATCCTTGACCTTAAGCTGTACTGCCAAGGACTTTGCAGTGCGTTTTTACACCCAACGAACATATGAACGCTATAGACTTTGCAGGAGTACCCTTCGGCAAACAATTCGTGTCAAAAATGGACGACCAGTGATTTGATCCATTCTCACGAAGTTGAAATTTTCGGTTCAAATGAACTTTCAGTGACCGATACTTTAGTTAGCTAAGAATGTAATAAGTGCGTAACGCAGATCAATAGAAAGCCTAATTATTGTCCTTGTTGTCGTAGCTTCTTCTTGCTTCAAAGCTTCAATTGAAATCTTGTATGAATATCTACAACAACTAAATTGTTTGACAAGATCGTGGATTTGACTGCTTGAACTGATTATTTTTATAGTTTACTACACAACTTCTCCCAAACTAAAAAATAATTGAATTTTGATATTTTGATCCCCTCTTAGTGATGTTCAACAAAATATTTGAAAAATTTAATGGTGAAGAGTATTTAAAAATATTGTAATGCACAATTTTAGTCACAGCCTATGCTTACTTTCTCTGCACGGAGACTGTAGAAAAATAAAGTCCACCAGACAAACAGAATAACATTTCTGTCCACTGGAACGGGATTGCATCCCCCACCAGTTATGCGTTCTTAGTGTGTAATAAGTTGCGTTAGTCATGGGTACCAGGCTGTTACACCAATGCCAATAAAGACGGGGTGGTTACGGGTAGCAAACGGAAATGAGCCGAGTACAATACAGGACGAACTCACCCGCCGATTCTCCTTTTTCTGAGACTATCATCAATAGCGGAAAATGTGAACAAAACGGACAAAAAATAAGCTCCAGACGAAGCAGCTTAGAAAATAACTACCGTATTTTGGGCGACAGGAAGCTCACAACAATATACGGAGCAAGCGGTTTGAGTGCCTGTTACGGGCCATGTGAAATTTCAGTGAAAGTGTGAATGAAGAAGGGCTGCGATAATCCACCCAACCTACCACTCAAGGACACAGTTTTGCAAGAAGGGGTGGTTTTCAGTGAGAAGCTTCTGGCCGTCAGTGCTCGGTTCCGATTCGGCTCAATATTCACTGCGTAGGATGAGGACATGTCTGGTTGTCGTTTGTCGGGAGTGAAAGTGAGGTTTTTAACCTTCTTTTCGTCGTCGTCATTGAGTCAAGGTGATTTGGTATCATAGTCGCATGGGAAATCTCACAGTGCACTGTAGGTGGCAAATGGAACGAATTCAGTGGATGATGACAGTCGATTTCTGCCGCGTTAGGATCCTCCGAAGACTATTTAGTATAACTAATGAAGCCAAGCAGAGATGCAAGGACTTTGTGGAGCGACAAAAAATATCGGAGCCAGTAGTCACTGTAGCATCAAGTATCAAAGTTAGGTAAACATTTACAAGGTTGTTTGCAACTGGAAAAGATACAAACATAAGCCTGTTTTTCTAGTTGAGTCATGGAGTTATCCTTGCCAAATTTGAGTTTCTACGTATGAACGGTAAAATCGCACTTACATTTAAAAACCGGCCGGTATGCGGAGAATCAAGATTTAAGTACCTTCACCGTGGGGATATTAGCAAGCGAATTGTCTAAACTATTTAAGGGAAATTTGCATAACAGAAAACCACTTGCTGTAATGCAGCTGTGATAGTCTAGGCACATGATACAGATGCATGTTTTCCTTTACATCTAATGCGAATTCAGTACTGGCAGGACCAAGTACGCATAGTGAATGTGTCGGCAACACTAAAGCAACTAACCTCCCAATAAGCCACGCTATCTAGTATTCCTGCAAAAACACAGATATCGTCATCAGCGCTTTAATACCGTCTGAGTGTCTCTTCGTCGTCTATTTTGAGGACTGTCATAAAAGTAGGAAGCTGTTGAAAGGCGAAATAACTTAAAAGATTTTGGATAGGGCGCAGATGGTACAAAGTAGCTAACAGGAAAGTTTCCCAACGAAAAAAAAATCGAGTGAGAGCAACGAATGCATTAAGGACGATTGGCTTAGGGGGAGGAAATTCCATCACATATCAAACGATTGTCATTTTAGCCAAGAATTTGTGATGCTTGGTCGATGAAGATTTCGCATTATTGGAGATTAGAGTGCCTTGTACAATAGTGATTGTGCTTGGAAGTAATGTGTCTACCAGGATTACATGGCTCGGTTTAATCCTATGGGATTTAATTGGAAAATCCCCTTTTGACGTTTGGTACATCGAGGGATTAGTCAATGCAAGTCTATATAGTAAAGTTCTAGCACCAATTGAAAAGTTTTCGTAATCAAGTTCAAGCCCTTTGGGACGTCAACATTTAGTTGGTATGAAATCTGTTCCAAAAATACTTGACAGAAGTAATCGTTTTCCCGATAGCCCAGGACACTCCGAAAAAGTGTTTTATTGATTTTAATATGAAATTCATCTTAACTGAAAATCAAAGTTGTAAGTATGCTAAGAAGAATTTGTAAGTTCATTACTTAATGTAAAGTTACCGTAAGTCCTCCATATAAAACTCCATTCGAAATTAGTTTCGAAAGTATACAATTATGTCAATCACCAGCAGTTACTATAATAAAAGAATGTTTTAAGGGCAAATTTCACTAAATGTCTACCGTGGAAGCTCAGTTGAACCACAACATTTCGATTTTTGCTGTGTACGAAAGTCTTCATTCGAGTCTATTTGTATTCTTCTTGATTAGCTTTCTTTGATTGAACATTACTGATAATACACAAAACGTACACTGTCCGATATTCATACCATTTTGGCGTCCAACGTGGGCCCATATGTTGGTAAGAAATAGTTTTCACAAACATCTACCATCGCAGTTCACAGTGAATCAAGTTGATATCAACTTGCAAGAAAAAATATACTTCAAAAATGCCTCAGCTAACATCAACAGCATTTTCATAATTGCTTCTATACAAAGACACCCTCCCTAAAACGTATTCCTTGCCTACAGGCGTATGTTTTCTTTCAACTGAAAATTTCTACAATACACGACAGTCTGATGATAAGGTTGCTTCATCGGTACACATTTATCCACACTTTATGGACTAACTGTTCGCTAAATAAAGCACCGAATAAAGCTCCTGATAAATGACCCAACAGCAACGTCGCAGTCAATTTAATTTCTCAGCGAAACGTTCTTTTAGCACAATTTCATCCTTCGTCTGTTTGCATTATCTACTGCAATCCAGGGATCAGAGTACAAGATTCGGATGACCAGGGGTTAATTTAGTAGTCAGTTTCTGGTTGCCTAGCTCTAGTTAGTTATTGTTATCAAAAGATGTCGTCTAGCGACAATCTTGAATGTGTTCCAGGTTTTTATGATGTCAGGGTGGAATTTATTTTAGTTGAATTCGGCTTGGTAGCGATCGACTTTTTAAGGATGCACGAAATGAAACTTATAATTAGAAAGATATTGACGACGCTCTTTTTCACCTAAACAAAAGGCATTAATCACATTTAATATATATAAGAGGCGTTTTACATGCAAGTCGAAAGCATCTTGAAGTCATATAGTACTAATAATAATCACAAATCAATCAAATTGTTTACTGACGTTCAAGTGAATTGTAACAGCTAAACTTAGCTTGCAGTTTATTGAAATAACAGCCATCCCTAAAACCACTGGCTCTGAAAAACGCAAATTTATGCTCAAAGCTCCTACAGATTTCTTTGTAAGCATTTGATGAAGAATCCATTGTACAACTAAGATATTTAGACCCTAGGCAAATACATGGCTGGATCTCCACACATCATTTCCGTGTCCTTAAACAACGTGCCTAGAACGCATTTGACCAATCTGAACATACGGAAAGCATTAACTTTTTATGAACAGCCACACGACAAAGAATTTCCAGCACAGCGCCAGAAACCATTCATTATCCAATTGAGTCAAATCAAATAAAAGCAAAGCGATTCGTGGAATCAGCAGTTCGAAATATTTTCCCTCAGTCACTTTAGTAATCTTCCTACGATATCTCACTCGGCCCTTACTACCCTTACTCTTCCCAGGAAACTAGCCAGTCATGCATGCAACATAGCAAGCGTACGTCCTTGAGTCAACCTTTAAAATACTCCTGGACTAGGTACAGTACACGTACATGTTAGCCGCTTCCTTTCAGACTGAGCAACTTTTCATATATTGATTTTCCATTCCTCTTGAACCAAAAAAACGTCGGATGAAGGTTGGAAGTGGATATGCAGACTAGGTGATGATGATGGTGTCTGAAGCCAACAAAACACAGGAATAAAATGTTATCAGGCTCAAAACCCGCGATGCAAATCATCAACATTGCTGTGAGCTGGCACAAAAGAATGAGATAATCATCTTATAGGGGAAATTATCGCAACTCAATGAAACACGTCGAAGACATATTCTTTTGCTGCAGCTCTGATTACTTCCTCACACCATATGCTCGTGAGAGCTCTTGAAATAATAGCTTCGTTGAATTCCTAATGAGCTTCCCATCCGCGGAATCAAGTCATTAAAAATTTATCACCAACTCCAAAATAATCTTAAATTCTCTCTTGTCGTCCCATGCGGAATTCAAGTGCTGAGATTTAAAAAGTCGATACACAAAAGCCTACCACAACCCCCGAAATATTGAGCTCGGCGCTTTCTCCGTTGTGAGCGGCATTCTCAAGGCTGAAAACGATTGTTGGGGAGAATCCACTTGAAATGCCGGTTCCGAATAGAACCATATTCTATAAAGTATAGACTTTTAGTATGTATTCTAACAGCTAACTATATACGCCAATCACCCGATTGCCTCGAAAGCCATGTCTGAAAAAACTTCAACGCCGCCAAAATGAGAGTCGGTTCGGGCAAACCTTTCAACCGTACTTCGGACTCATTATTCGTTCGCCCAAACCTAAGCTTGCTTTCCTTTTAAACCCCACGGCTGGAATACATGAGTTCAATTTAGGGTTCTACCTCTCAGCCTCACACTATTACACAAACACACACAAAAACATCTGAGCCTCCCAAACCAATTGCAACCCTACCCATTTCCAAGCACGGCCTACCATCATTAGCCTAGCGCGGAGTTAGACAGAAAAAGCTTTTTGTGACCTTTGATTTCATTTCCGGGCATTCTCATCTTTTGTTTGAGCGTTCAGCGACAGGACTAACATTTCTAGTAGCATTGGACAAAGCGAAGGGATCCTGGTTTAAATCACCCTAAATAATCTAGATTAAGACCATCTGCTCTCTTGAGACAGAACAATACTTATAGCGAGTGGTGTAGATGCAAAGATCCTTATCAGAGGAAAACAAGAAGGAAGCCAACGCAAAATCGGGGATAACTCAAAACGCTGCGGGCGGTTGTAAATAGAGATGGTAGGGTTTCTCCAGTCTGCCTAGTGGGCTAGACGACTGACTGCCTAAATCGATAAGGGAAAGGACTCACCGCCAGCACAAATGCCTCAACGAGTTCATTTAACTTCGTTCCTGGAGGACCGGCGGCCATAAATTCTTGTGGAAGGAGACCAGATTCAAGGCCAAGTGTTCGTCCTTTACGCGTTTGCGTCTGCTCTACAATCGCGAAAAGGCTCCTCTACACTTCGAGGATATGTTTGTGAATGATGTGAGACGAGCACACTCTCACAAATTTAAAATCTAGTTAAAACGGCGGGGGCGGGATGCGAATTTACGAGTAAACTTATAATGTGCCGATAAACAATAAATGGAAGAATCAAAATTCAAAGCACTTGTAAGCTGCTGACAGCTAACAACAACAACAATGACTCCTCGCATAATTCGGTATGCACGTCACATTTGCAATGGAAGGACACAGAAATTCTCAGACAGTGGGCGAGTTATTTCAAGCATGGGTTTCTTGAAATTTTTTGCTATTGAAGATTAAAGTCCAACTGTCTCAAGTGCTTCACGAAAAACAGACCATTTAGTATTATCCTTTTATTGTATGAAGATATGTTTCGATAGTGGTAGACGATAAATGTTGAAATTCAATCAAAAATATTAGTAATAGGCAGTGGATATTGATTAGCTGTAATAAAGCATGAAATTAATTCGGGTTGATTCTTATTACCAGCTTAAGAAGAATCCTTGACTTTATTTAATTTCTTTAAAAATGTGCAATAAACACAACCACGGAAAGAGTAATTTTGTATTGTTGCAACGGTGGACGTTTATTTATAATAAATATTTTTTTTTTCGAAAACAGACGATGAGTTGCTGCTTTAATCAATTCAATGGAAGATTATTTCACTGACGTCAATAGTTCACAAAAAATGTTCGGCAATAAGACTAAAAATAATGGTCGAGGCACCATCCATTTTCGGAGATCATATATGATTGTGATTTCTTCATTTCATTTTGTTATAGAGCGCAATGTTAAACATCAGCGCAAACACTCCTATGGCCCTTTTTTTATTTCTCGAAAAAAAATCCTGAGTCTTAAAAATTATCTGTTATTTTGAACATGCAAACTAGATTTTTACCAAGATGTCTTTAGAAACATTATGAAAAATTTAGGTGAAGTTTTCAGGGACGAGTGAAATAGGAGTGGTCTTCCTGTTTTGCAAATTTAACACATTTTCATTGGTAATAGGGACTTGAAACACTCATGCTTTGTTTTCAATTAAAAATAAAATATTTTTGGATTCCACGAAACCTTATTTTTATTAAGTTTATATTTCAGTTTATTTAAAACTGACGAGTAATTCTTTCAAATATCATAAATTGATTGTCAGCTGACGACATAAGCCCATTGAAGCTTTTATGTAAAGATATACTAAGATTCATTGTATTTTGGTATAGGAAACTTTAGAAATATCAAAGAAAACTCTTGCAAACCGTCAATGATATTATTTTCCTTCGACATTTGATAGCTCTTCACAAAGAACGACCTGATTTCTCACACTGAAACCATGTTGAAACACAATAGGACCATCCTTGAGATTCAATCAGAAATTTTACAAGCAATTCAGAGTTGGAGTTTTCCTAATCATTTCAAATCGTCCCCATTAACATGATCATCCGTTTCAGCATCAACTACTTCGAAGACTAGGTATTCGCAAAGTTTGTCCGTCTAGACGAATCATCCCTTCAAGTGCGCGACCCAAACGAATGATGAGGCATGACAGATGATTTATATACAACATATTTTTGTCGAGACTGAATATTGTGGGAGCTCCCCGTAAACAACTAGAAACCCATTTTCGTATGGATGAATTGGTATTTTCCTAAAAAGCTGTTTTCCCATTTGCCAGTGCCTTATCACCTGGTGCACACCATTGCGACAGACCTTGAAATCTTTGCAGACTCGTCTTACAAATTGCGTGGAAAGTTGCAAAAAGGAAACTTCGGGAAACTACGTGTAGACTCAAAGCCGAATATGTTTCCCTTTTCTTGTCCTTGCTCCCAACAATATGACGATGAGTGCCTGATTACCTAGTGGAACGTTCAAGGTATGTGGGCGAGCAAACTGAAAAATGGTACTCCCAGGACTATTATCGGCTGGAATCAGGGAGAATGACGAGTCTTTTTCGTACGATGTAGGAACGTTGTACCTAAGTAAACATAATAAGGACATGAAGCAGTATTCTCTCGATTAACGTATTGAAAGGCACCATGATATCGGCATCCGGATGCATCACTGAGTTTGCAGAGTCTGTCAATTATTTTCACTTGTCCACAGAATTATGTTTAGGCAAGCTAACGAATTCTCTTTTAAGTAAAACTAGCATTGTTTTTCAGCCGATCTCCTGAAGATAATGATTTTTCCCTGGAACACTAAGAAATTCATTCAGGAAAACTTCTAGAAAACATTAAACATAACCTTGGATATGAACAGGAGCAATTCACGGCAGTGAAGTGATAGAAGAGTGGCTGAACTCCTCAGGAGAGAAGCGCCTGTGTGTTGGAGCACCATCATACCAGGCGGTAATGTCTCACCAATGCCAGAATGAGGCTAGTAGGGATGCGAAGTTTCCCCTAGGCTCCTTGTTGCGTGATATATGGTGACCTTGGACTTGAACGTTGCTCCATTCAGGGTGAAAACCCCCAAAAAGTAGAGGTCGGACTGGCGGACGGCTAGGCTGTTGCTGTTCGTTTGTTCAATCGTCTCCTGTGTGAACGACTTCGGACTTTTCAGCCGTACATATCATCGATTTGCTGAGCACACGAATTAAGGAAAGATGGAAAAGGGTGTTGCACTTCCATCGCCCGACACTTTTGCTTAAGAGTTTGTGAGGTGGTTACAGTGCTAAAAGAAAGTGGGCTGTAGGACGGTTTTAGGATATTCCCGCAATGGAAGTGGAAGCGATTGAATTCGCCCATTCGTCTAGGCTGTAGGCTATAAGTTGCCTTTGTCTCATTTTATGGAGCAGAAACCGCTTTTATGTTCGTCTACATTTTCGTTTTGGCCCTGTTAGCCGAAGAATGTTCAACTTGGATCAAGCGTTTTTAATGAAAGTAGCCATACAGTGTTTCGATACGTGTTTATATTTTTTATATATTTTACTCAGCGATGTAGAAAGAAAAGGATTTCTATTTCTGCACAAACAAGACTATGTGGAAAGCTCGACTTTTTTTTATAAACTTGTTGATTGGTTTGCGTCTATCAGTTTTCACGATTTAGTTGAATGTTTTTAGGAAAATTCATTTTGAGCAATGAAATTTGTATGATGAGGTAAAATTGTAGGTTTCTCTTATAATATAGAATAGCAAATAAATATTTTCTCGGTAGAACTGGCTATTGTGTTTGAATAGCAATCAACCATATTGGGATGAAAATATCTCTTTAAAACATAATGGGAGGAGTACTCTGTTTTGAATTTTTTTTGGATATTTCGTAAGAAAAGTACCTTAAAAATACATGTAGAATTTTATATCGGTATCTAAACTGCTTTTCATTCTACAGCGTTCGTAGTCCCTTTCCATCCTATTATACTTTTTGGAGCGCAAGCGGCATTCAAGTGCCCGAACATATGCCGCCATGTAACTATTCGACTATTAAACTCTCGAATGCAATATATAAAAGTTATATTACATAGTTAGTTATAAGTTAGTGAATATTCGAATTTCACAGTGCAAACATCAAAAATTGGGATTTAAAATGCTTCCAAGTCGAAAGAGACGAGATAATTCTCGTAAACCGAAGGAACTTTAAACGCGTTTTTCTCAAAACATAATTTTTGGGTGCGCGTCGTAGATTCGTGAAAAAAACTACTGATCCGATTCATTTGAAGTTTTTCACACATACTGAATAACTATTTAATTACTGCACGGCCCTAAGGTTAGAGCAAAAAAAAATTTGACGATTCTAGAACACTTGTTTCAATCAAAAAATTCAAAAATCGTCACACGTATATTCAATTCTGCACCAAATCGCGAAAAACTTAATTATTGTCCGAAATTTAGGCCCTTGCAGTAGTTTATACTCAAGACTAATGGATTTTTTTCGTTATATGGTCACACATGAATATTTTTCCGCTTTTTTGATTTGGCACTACTCCAGTGCTCGATCGGGACGGGCGTCATTTTATTTTTGTAAATTTTTTCAATAATGTAAATCTGAAGTTTTTTTTCAATTTATATACATTTCAAATTTCAAGTCAATATCTTCAACAGCTTATTTTTTACATACATTCAAAAAAAGATCCATTTTCGACGATTTAACAGAGGACACCTCCCTTAAAAGCGAAATACTTACGTAATTTTGTATTCTAGAGTTGAATCCAGCTTACGAAGGCAATGTAATTTTTATGACTTAATAGAGTCATTTCATCATTGCGATGCTTTTGTACAATGTTCAGCAGCACTGTTTCTGAATAGTTTTATCAAAATATTTTTAAATCTTTTTCATTTATTGATTGGATTACGTGTAATTGTATTAGTCCCTCATCAAAAAGAACATTTAGATAGGACAGTAAGGGTTAGTCTATTGTGGTGATAGTTTCAGTTATTGTTCAGGCGTCATCGCGATGCAGTTATTAGATATTTACATAAAGTCTTCACAAACTGTGTATCAGAGAACTTCTTTTTAGGGTTTACAATCAAACAAACCATATTATTTTGTGTACTTCAATGCGAATTCATCACTCAAAAATTCTTTAAAATTCATTGCATATAAATAAAAAAAAACACAGTGAAAGTAAAACTAGAAAATATTCTGACAACATTCAAATACCTTTCCATATCTATGTCATGATTGCAACCACTTTCATTTTTCTCAACCCAATCAATCATTCTTACTTTTCGTTAAGTGAGAGACGGCTAAGCATACCTAGATATCCTTGGCGACAAAACTAAATGCGTGATTGTATAGCCTAAGCCAAAAGTTCAAAAAATCACGTACAATAAAACATTAAAGTGTCCAATGTCCCTGTACTAAATGACTGAAATCTAAATTGCATGTCAACATTCTAAGCAACAGCGGAGAAAAAATCCATCATAAAAAACAATCTAACATGAAATTAAGAATCATTTTTATTCAGAACATTCTTATAGATATTGGAGACGAGTAAAATAAGTATCGAATGATGAAATATCGATATTTTCAGTTCCAAGCTCATGGGCAAAAGGATGACTGCTAAATTAACATTTGAGCGTAGTTCTAGTTTCTGCAAATGTTCTGCTTAAATTGAAAATATCCAACTCCTGGTCGATTTTCAATGCAAAAACCATCGATACTCCTGGATATTGAACAGCTCTAAACAATATCAAGGCGCAGCCGTTCTAGCCATTCGAGAACATGCACCTTTAGTAAGAACACGTATGGCTTGGACTCCTGCAGCCATGAACTCCATACATAAGTAATTGGCTAGTGGAACCTATCGCCATCGAGCCTAACGCTAGCTGCGCTGACAAACAGACAATGCCCCGGGGGTAGAACGCAAAACGCAACTGTCGCATTGCCCAACAGCGATCGCACCAGTGTCGCGGGCCATTGCACGCTTTTCCTTTCGTTATGAAAGCCATCGGCAAAAGTGAGACCAATTGACAAATCCCGCTTGCAGGCACTACCAATAGCAGTTAGTGCTCTTGACAACATCACCGACATTTTTACAGTCGTCAAACCGATATTGGTGGCTGCAGCGCGATTCCTCCTCCGGAGTGCTACCCTCGTTCACGTCCCACCCGCTGACTGCGTCTTAGACATCTAAATGACACTGCAATAAACGGATGTGACGTCACCTTGGCATCTCGTTCTTAATAGCCATGTATCTATGTATCTAATTGACATTAGATGGGAAGAAATCCATTTGGAATCGCTTAGGTATCGGCGACTTTGAGATTGAACGTAAACGGCGTTAAGTAGTCATAACTTCATTTTTCATGATTATCACGCATTGCAACGTTGAGCACTCAGAATGCGAAATTGGTAGCGAACGCATATTGCCGATGGCTAGGAATCTACTTCGACATGACAGTGTTTTCTAGCTGCTCGTATTAGCAAACAGAATCTAATCAATGGAAATTTCAGGAGCCTTAAAAATGAATGATCAGTGGCAAGCTGTTTCCATATCTAATATTACCTAGAATTCTTCAATATTCTCAGATAAATGAGTCTTATATACTACGATATTCGGGGTTTCAAGCGTGAATTCGGCATAAAAATTTTAGTTTGAAATTTTGGACGGTTGCTCATGTAGTACAGACACTTATGTTTTTTATTGGAAGTTTAGCTTCCTTTACGGAGGTTCTAACGAAAACTGAGCGAGAAGAATGAGCCCAGAAAAAGCGTACCGAACGAAAAAGCGAACGAAAGTTTGTCTTAAACCTCAAAGTGATCACAATACATAGCAACGATGTGCAAATATAAGAGTAGAGCGTCTGAATCAGTGAGCAGAGCGCCCGACTCTTACTCTCGAGGTAAAGGGTTCAAATCCCCGTTCCCGCTGTTTTTTTTACTCTATACAACTCTATATACAACTTTTTAAACTTTACATAATCATTTGCAAAACGTAGCTAAACTTCCCACCGGACACTTCCAGAGTGTCTCACTGGTTTTTTAAAGAATTGTTTGAACCTGATCATATCAGAGGCTGCTTCACATTGCTTTGTACACTACTTCCATTCATGAGGTACACACAAAAAAAATATAATCAAATAATTCTGAGTCTTTCAAGTTATAAGATACCATGGTCAAATTATGTCTGATACGCAACTATTCATTCGTCAGAATGATAATTTTTTCACGACCATCCGTTGTAAAACTTTTTTTCCAATAAAACTGGGGCCACTTTCTTTCTTTCGTAGGAACAATTGAAGGCTCAACGTCAAAATATCGGTGAAAGAAAGAACTATGGAACTCTGGCTGAACAGTTGAAATTTTACAACGAGAGTTTCAGCAATTATGTAAAAATCGTAAATAAACTGTTTCAAAAATCTACAGAATTTTCAAGCTTGTTAATAAAAATATGAGAGGTAATATTTTTGTACAGTGTTTATGATAGACGAAGCACAACCTAAAAATGGAAGAGCTCACATTAAATCCGAAAAAGATTTGAATAAATATGAACTGAACTTATCGACTGACGAGGTTCAAAAAAACGTGAAAATTATCCAAATTTAGAAGAGAGCTGTGTTTTGAATCTTTCTTTTGCTGACCAAAAATACATAAATACAACTGAGCAATCGTTGTTTGCCAAAATATGAGAAAACTTGTTCTATATTGAAAAAAATAAAATGCTGAAATATAGTGTAATAGTTTTTATTTCTTGTTTGGAAGTCATCCATCGTAAGATGAATTGAATCAGGCAACTGCAGTAAATTTTTCCTGAAAACAATTCAAAGGGGAAGATATTTTGGTTATTGGGGACGAAAAATGCTCCCGGCATTCGGTGACTATTTTGGATTCTTCAAAAAAATTATGATGCAATACCAAAAAAATCGGCAGGATTTCTTTAGAGGCCATTTGAAAGTGCAATAGATTTTCAGAAATTAACTTGACAACACTGTCGTTTCAAGAACATCACCAACACACTTGTGCCGGGGCAATCACCGTCTGTAAAGTGCAGTGCGTCAGTTGCAATTCTGCGTTGCACCTCACATGTCTAATGTGCTTCTGCCGATTGATGTCAAGGTGCTCCACTTGATTTACACACTGATGACAAAGTACTCCCGTGAACCGCGTCGACTGCGTATTTTTCAGAATATTTAATGTAACGCGAAATGTCGCCGACTGCATATTTAGAATTATTGAGTCTCCATACGAAAATCGACAGAGCCAGCATCTATTCGATCTAACGACTCGCCCAAGGCTCGATGCAATCAGTCTAGCTAAGCTAGCGAAATATGTATCTGTCGCCTTGAATCCAACCTTGGTGTGCTCCAAAAAGTACAAAAAATATCTTAAACTACGCACAGTTGACGCGGATGCACTAGATATCAAAAGCGTTTGTTGCAATGTGTGCGCAGGCTGCCCTTGTCGGGAGGTAGCATTGCATTTAGGGAAAATCAGTTGAACATTTTACAAGCCATTTTCATGATCGCGAACTCAAGGGGAGGAGTTCAACTTTGAGAAGCTGGTGGAAAATATCGAGGTTGCTTAATATCCTAAAGGGTATAAAACAAGCCGAAGTAATTCTGATAAAAATTATCTGAACTAGAAAAAATACATGCTTGTTTTGGTTCCGAAAAAAGTTGGTGGTTTTTTGATGAATTTAAAATAACTCGTGAAGTGAAAGCTATAAATTAACACTTTGCTTGGAGACCGCGGCAAAGGGTTAGGCAAATTGCCACATGCAAATCCAAATTATTTGCTTTCGCTTCTATCAGCAGCAATTTGAATAATTTGTTGTTAGCCTGTAAGTTATGCTTTTATTGTTGGCATCATTTCGAACGGGGCTAGAAACAATGCGGGCGGAGTTTCTAGCCTAATCAGTGTAAATTATAGTCTATTGGTTAACCAATTTTCTTCTAGGATACTCTTTTTATGGCGACCGCATATTTAAAACGCATTTTATCATAAAATGTTCGATGAAGAAATGGCTGAAAAATTTTAACTGTAGAACGAGTGGGTTATGATTTAAAGTGTGTTTTTTTCGGTAGTTTTTGTTTTCAGTTGATATATTTGTTATTTATGGAATATTTTGGTGTTGAAAGGTTCAGATTGTTGATAGAAGAAATTCAGAATCCTCATTCAATTCAGATAAGTGTTTTAAACCTTTTGCAAATAGTTGAGAGCATTTGATCATAAAATTTTAACATGAAACTTCAGATTAGAAAATTTTCAACCTCTTTGTTTAACAAGCGAAAATTCCGCCAAACTCAATAAATCATTTATTTTGTATGCTTTGAATGAAATTGAAAATTTTCGAAATCAATTTATTATTGTTTTTGGCATAATGAATATGCAAATGATACTTTTGCTTTTATCATTTGCGAAATGAGTTTAAAATAAATTTGTTTAATTTAAGGGGGCAGTCAAGGTCAATTTAAAAAAAAAACGAAATTCTAATCTGCAACATGCTTGCAGGTGCTTAAACTTTAAACGCGTTTTTCTCGAAACAATGTTTTTTGACCTGGTTTACACGATTTCGAAAAAATCTGTGTTACCGATTGAGCTGAAATTTTTATTGAGTATTCAGCACATGTGTAGTTTCAGCTCCTACCAGATTCAGAAATTTTTATAAACTTTTAACGATTTTATTAAACAATTTAATTGCCAAAAAGGGGTGAAATATTGAAAAATCCGCCATTTTGTTTTTTTTCGTCCAAAGTGTTTAATTCTGCTACGGACTATAGCCAATCAATTATATTTCAACGTGCCATTCTGATTTTTTGCTTCAGATGCTCCAGTCAGAAGATATCATGTCAACCAGTTTTTTGGGTGCCTCCTTGATAGCCGCCATTTTGTAGATAAAAGTGAAAAAAACTCATAAAAATTTAAATTAATGTTGATATTTAAAAAAAATTCTTGAAATTTGGTTCAAAAGACCCAGACTGTAACCTTAAACAGATGAATATGTAAATATGTTTATTGATTATCCAAACTTTGGATTGATAAATTAAGGTATGAAAGAAAACATCTTGGATTAAAAAGCGATGATGTGGTTACATATATTTTGACCGCATCGAACATAAAGTTTCTGAAACTAAATTTTTCGAAACTCAAGAAAAAGTTGCTTATTTTTTCGATAGATAATTCGTTTTCAACATTGATGTTAGATTTCCAATCGTTAAAAGTTTTCTATTCATCCATCATGTCAATATACTTTTCTAATGAATATTTTAGGTAGCTTGCCTTAACGACAGAAAAATTCAAATATATATTTTATTTTCAGTTTCAATCATTTTAAAGAGATAATTTTTTAAAAATTTATTTATCTGTTACTGAAGCAATTGCGGAATTTTGTGATGTGCGTATCTGACATCTAATCGTGCAAATTTTTCTTTATTCAATTGGCTCAAAAGATTAAAAATCTTCTACGCTATGTAGTATCGATTCCGCGTGGTTACCAACCAGATTTGTTCAAAATGCTTCCAAGCCTGAGAACATTTGGGAACTAAACGAAGTATTCTATTGCGTAAATCGGACCCGACTTGTGCTACAGCGAAGCTGGGCGATATTTAATGTTCTACCATTAGAACTAAAGGAGTAAAATGTCAAGACTGCTGGACCTTTTGTCTATTTCTTAAACGATCTGACTTTATATTCAGATCTAAGTTCAATATAAGCGGGCATCTTCGATATAGCAAAGGAAAAAACAAAGGTCATCCGAGCCTTCCAAACAGAATCTATCTTATGTGACTGCGAAGCTACTTTTCATAGACGACCTCAAACGAAGTGGCAAAATCATGGTATACAGACAACCTTGGTCTATATACTTTGAATAAAATCACTCCCTAGGGACATTTTAGTATTATATAAGCCTCTCAACATTTAACAGCGAGAAATTATGTCTAATACGCATTTACTTCTCAACCACACCATTGCCACAATTAAATTAATCCTGAACTTTTTGCAGACAACAACATCAGCTCTGGGACACATTCAGTAATTTTCGCCGAAGCTAATGTTCGTTCTTCCAACAGGTACAGAGAGGAAACATGCGCATGGTAATAATAATATAATACATTCGGATATGTCTTCGGGAAGAGATGACTGAAACCATTAAGCATTCTTCATTCCACTGTATCTTCATCAAATAATATTTTAAATAGCACCGATTCATACGATGTCCTGTTTCTTACCTGAAACGAAGAAAGAAAGGAAGTTAATTATATATTCTGTTCACATTCGACGCACACATCCACAAACACGCCCATTCAAACACACACGCAAACATCTAAGTGTTCATAATATCTTTGCAATGACGATAAAATATATCCAAATTAATTCATTATATTACTGCTCCGAATACATTTTCAATGTTGACTATACCTTTTCAGGTTAAATGCGAATTGCTTGGTATGAAATTGAGAATGGTGAATATCTTATGCATGGCTCATTTTGGCGAGTTCGATTGTCAACAAAATACGCTCACGCAAATAAGGATAATGGATGACAAGAAATATTTAAATACTGAAAAATAACATTCAAAAGCTTAATAATTTAGTAGGGCATCTCGAATCAACTCTGATTAGATTGCATCCGACGTTAAATGCATGCATAACTAGGAGCTAAAGATACTTCCGATGATACTTAACCATGGACAAATTATGAGCAGAACGTCTATCTTTAGATACAAATCGAATGAAACCATGCAAGAAGAAGTAGTCCCGAGGGATGAGTGATCCTTTCGATTTCAAGGTTTTGTGAAACGTGTTGGCGGCGCAGAACTGAAGGAGTCGATAGCCTGCAGAACTCTTTGCTGCTTCGCCCATCATGCGCCAGCCGCCACGTCCGCTGCATCGCCATCCGACCATTTAGTATGCTTACCACGAAATGCATAGACAATGTGCAACGGATTGATAGGACGATCGGGGATGGGTTCTAGGCTGGCGCACGCGAGTCAGCGATT
This sequence comes from Oxycera nigricornis, assembly GCA_963942545.1. Taxonomy (NCBI): domain Eukaryota; kingdom Metazoa; phylum Arthropoda; class Insecta; order Diptera; family Stratiomyidae; genus Oxycera; species Oxycera nigricornis. The sequence goes on along the minus strand of OZ012663.1, from coordinate 5,540,646 downwards.
CCACGGAAGGATGAGGTGCGCGCAGGAAGAGCGCCGAGTACCGGATATAGACAAATTGTTAATGATTTTATTTGAGCGGAATTGGCCGACAGTGACAAACCCGATTGGCATTTAACAACGTCGTTATTCGTAGTAACACTGCTAATTATGATTGAGATCGCATTGATAAGCCAAACGAGCACGTGATATCTTATCCAGGAATGGTCAAGTTGTACATTGGACTTATTCTCTGAAATTAAAATTAACATTTTGTGGCGACTTCAAACCCAATATTCATAAAACAAACATCCTACTATAATTTACAGGTAAAACATTTATAAAACTATGATGTACATTTTAATAAATTGAGAAAATTGGTTACTCTATTAGAGATAAATCTTCGAAACCCTACACACAAAAATCTAGGAAAAGACTTCATAAAACTGTTTCTTCATATAAAATTTTAAAAATCCGATCGTGACCGATCCATTCGGAAAAATTAGTGTGATTTTATTTGTGTATTAGAAATAACTTCAAAATTTTGTTGGAGCTATTGGTAGATTTAATCACGATTCAGCAACAAACTATTGGGTGTATAACTTTGCTTCCGCGGTTTTTTTCCCGGAATTAAAGCTTTATTGTCAAAAAAACTAACATATATATTATTCAAAGTATTGTCCATCACTTGTGATAACTTTCGACCATTTATCCGGTAATTTTCGGATCCTATCTCGGAAAAAGGACGCTCTTTTGACGTGATCCATGATTGTCCTCGTACGAAGCAAAATGCTGATCAGCCAGGTCGTGCGTCATCGAACGAAACAGATAGTAGTCGGAAGGAGCGACGTCTGGGGAATACGGCGGGTGGAGCAGCATCTCCCACTTCAGGGTTCCAAGTATGTCTTGACCAATTTTGCGATGTTTGGCCGAGCATTGTCATGCTGGCGAATGACTTTTTCGTTTACTTCTCGGTACTGTGTTCGTTTTTCGATCAATGTACGTTTCAGACGCATCAATTGTTTTCGGTATCCATCACTTGTGATGGTTTCACTCGGTTTTAATAATTCATAGTATAGTAGTAGTATTCGTAGTTATCACACCGTAAATTTTCGGTTTTGCTGTCGATGTGAAGGTATGTCCGAGTTTCCCCACGACTTTCTGCGTTTGCGATTATCATAACGGACACATTATTCGACGCCGGTTACGATACGATGTAGAAATCCTTTCCGATTATGTCTTCCCAGCAGTTGTTCACATTCAAACAAGCGTCGTTTAATATCTTTCGGCTTCAACTCGCAACGAACCTAATTTCCTTGTTTCTGAATCATACCCATGGCCTTGAGGCCTCTGGAGATGGCTTGCTGAGTCACTCTCAGTGATTGAACCAGTTCTTCTTGTGTTTGGCATGAATCTTCATCGAGGAGTTCTTCCAATTCTTCGTCTTTGAATATTTTTTTCTCTACTACCACCATGTTTGTCCTCGACATTGAAATAACCAATTTTGAAACGGTGAAACCACTCCTGAAACGTTCTTTCACTCAGAGCAGCCTCACCGTACGTATTTGAGAGTTTTCGATGAGTCTCATCTGCAGTTTTTTTCAAATGAAAGCAGAAGATCAAAATTTCCCGCAAATGGCGAGAACTTGGCCCAAAAGCAGACATTTTGAATCAAGGAATCACTCAAAAATGTAAATAACTTTCACGAATACAGCAATGCCAATACGTTAGCAGATGTCCAAAAATACTTTTGACAATTTTAATCTACATATGTACGTACGTACCGACCGCAGCTTACCGCTACAGCCATCTATCGGGAAACGGCAGAAGCAAAGATAAACACCTAATATTTTAAAATTTCGCAAACGAATTGCTCGAATTAATGTCATGAAAAATTTCTAGCAACGACTTTTAAGAAAAAGTCTTAGAAAACAATAATTTTGCTTAGAATTTTTAGAACAGGATATCATTGTTAAAAAATTAAGAACAATATTTTTGATGTTGCTTAAAACGAGGTTAAAATGATTCAGTTTAAGGGGGTATTCTCAATTGCAACCCTATTTAAGGTAGCTATGTTTGGGAATTTTTTAAAAGGACTTGGAAGTAGATATGGTTCTAATTCTTTTAGCGCTAAGTAAATACACCCTTGGAATATACAAAACAATTTTGTTTATTAAATTATTATGATTATAAAATTGTATATTGAGGATTTAATGCAACCACTTGAAAATCGCCAAGACAAACGGTCACAAACTTTCTGATGAGAGAAATGCTCTGAAACCAAAAAATCAGAAACGTAGTTGTTTACTATGACTGTGGCTATGGTCCCAACCTCAGAGAAGATGGTATATGCAAAAATAAAAAATGGCCAATGTTGAAACATAAACGTCCAAAAAATGACTCTTTTCGTGTGGTTTTTAGGCTATAAAAATATTAATAATTGATATTTTATTAGTTCAGACGATACCTATACGTTGTTGAATAAGTGGTTAAAATTTGAAAACAATCCGCCTAGTAGATTTGGAGAAAACTTTGTGACCGTGTTGAAAATAGTGATTTTGAGAAAAACAATACGTTTGAATATAAGGTACTTACAGTTAATCAGCAATGCCAGCTCCGTACAAGTTAGGCAAATTTATACTCTTAAATTCAATATAACGGTACTATTATACTGATTGTATTGTATCCCAAAGCTATCTGCTCATATATATAGAGCTAAAAGAAAGGGCGGAGCACCTGCGCGACTGTGTATGAAATACGTAAATTTTTCTATACGGAGAGCGCTTCAATCAAGCATAACTATAATAAGGATGCTGGGATCGATTTGAAATTTTAACACGACATTTTTGAAACTATATACTATCGAAATCGGATATATTTTTTTCTAATTGAGAATACGCCCTTAAGGAATCCTCCTCATCCTGACAAGTACTTTATATAATGCAACAAATTTGTCCATACTCCCTTCCAACCTAACCAAAGCCCAAAAACACCACCATGTATCAATAGACTGCCCTACATTATATTCAATTGCCAATAAACAAAATATACAAAGTGTAAAAATAAATCATCACTTTATATACAACATCACCCTAGGGCAATCGGCGCATTAACACTTGGCCTAAAATACTGAATTTCATAATGAACCATGCAAAATGTCCGAATTCAGCTGCCAATCGGACGGAATAATCGCCGCGTAAACAGATCTTAATAATATCTGCGGAGGTGATCTTGGCGTGTACAGCACTTATCCACTCCATCTTATTGAGCCGGGCCATTAGACGAAGAAAAGAAATGGATAGCTAAGAAACGGCTCTCGATTGCTACCGCGGATTGCGCGAGATAGTCATCAATGCCACTAGCGCCTTTTATTGAAAGTATCTCAGCGTAATTTGCCAATTCGAGCTGCTGTCTGTCTTCTCGAGGACTCGAAAAATCGCCACGCAATCGGAGCTTTGTGCGGGCTGTGTAATGAGCAAATAGATAAATATTTAGCTGGTAATAAAATCAGCTCTGAGATACTTTCATCCGGAACGAGTGTATGCTAGCTTAAGTGGAAGGTGGAGCTTCCTAGTAAATTTTTTTGCTTTCCTTGAACATAGTTGAGTATACACTGAGTAAGTACTTCCGTCTGCAATGAATGTATTTCGAACACGAAAGAAGCTTAGAGGAAGCTGGATGCATGTGAGATTATTCCCACCCACGGATGTGCTTCTAAGAGAACTTATCTTTAGTGATAAAATACTAGTTCGCAAACAACTTAGTCCCACGATCAATCATTCCACTTCAAAACCCAGCAACGCTGCATAAATCAATTTGTCCACAAAATATTTTTTTTGGGATAGATACGAGTAAAAACGATCTTTTCAGACACACCTGTAGAAACTGAAATTGATCTTGGCAAACTTACAGTTGCATCACCACGCGAGCGCACGGATAAACATTAAGAGACCGCGTCCATAAAAGCTGATCAATTTTTTTTAATAGCTGCGAATTTCCTCAGAGATTATAAATTCAAAAAAATTATGCAAAAAAGGTTCGCGTCAACCAGCCCCGACACATTGTTCGAGGCAATCAGTCATTCGCCGTTCATGTGGCGTGGATACGTGATGTGGTGTGTGATCTTTTGGAAGAACCAGGCTCGTCATCCACCCTCCCGCTCGTGGTAGTGCGTGTTGTATGGGTACTTGCCGCGTAAAACAACATGAACCATATTTTTCTCACGATACCTTTTGGAAATTTCACTTTTGCTGATGATGTCACGAAGATCTCGAGCAATTCGTGGTGCAGACAGTATGCCTTGTAAGGAAGAACTGTGACAACGGTGAATAGATGGATAGATCGCGAGTTGAAATATCGATGAATGGTCGCTGTAAAACATTTTTTGGCCCTCAGATAATGCACTTGTTGCATGGCCGTCAAGTTCTTTGACAAATTAACAAAAAAAGCGCAAGCTAATTTACGATTTCCCTAAGATTGACTGTGCTTCTGAGCATGCAGTCTGTAGTCTCGAGGTTTCATGAGTTTGGAGATACCGCATGCTCAGTGAAGTAAGTATGTCTAACGATCTAACTTTAAGATGCTATCGGCTCACTCACTGAAAGCATTCCACGAAGAAGTGTGTCCGCCTGCACGCACCATTGAGATTGCGTGATTAGCCCTCCTTAGTGGGTCTTACATTGTTTTGACAAGTTGATTTGGTTGTCACTGAAGAAAAATGCGAAAGGATTGACTGAGTCCACTTGTAAAGGATTCCGTTTGGCGTAGATATTTTCGACACATGTTAAGCGGAGAAATATCGATTGGATTCATGACCGTGAGAAATTTGTTTCAAATGCTTTGATTCGTCGTATTATTTTTAGTATGAGCAAATTTATATGGGAATTTCTTTTGTCATATGAGACTTTAAGGTTTTTTTTTCGAAAATACAAGTCAAAAAAAAATATTTAGAATCATCCATAATTTTAGACGTACGAAGATTTTATTCTTTTATTTTGGTGGAAGCAAAACAAAATAATGCTTTGATTATGAAACTTATTATTACATACTTTAAAAAAAATTGAAACGGCCAGTTTAAACGTATTTGACAGAAACCCCAAAAGGAAAAGGTAAAAAGTGATTTAGTTGCGACATTAATATGTATTGAAGATTTAACGTGGAAGTCTGTGTGCAAATTCACATATTTTTCAGCGAAGAAGGGAAAAACTTTTAATGCGAGGAAAAAAATGGGAAAATGCGGTTTCGGTATAAAAAGTGGCATCCTCTGCATGTACTGCCTCTCCTTTAAGCAGATTATTTTGTCATTCCGAGTAAATTAACTTAAACTAAACTGACAAGTCTTTCAAATCCCGTATATTTTTAGCATGGTTTCGACACCTTCTTCATTAGCCGGATCAACTGAATGTAACGTCTGAAAAAAATTTGCATTTTGGGACAAGTGGAGAAATGAAAAAAATAGTATGTATCAACTTTTGTGCTGTTCTATCCGAAGGCGAAGTTTGGATGCTTCTATGACGCCTTTCTTGGCTTTATATTCAAATCCTTAAATTTTAAACTTATACATTCGAATTATTTAAAAATGCGCGTGTAGTCGCTGATCCCATAAATATTCTAAGTTTGGTACGTCTTTCCAGTATGAAATTTTATGATTGTCAAAATAAATTAAATGAAAACCTAGCCACGAAATTCAGTTTTTTTTATTAATTTTTAAAATAAATTTAGAAAAAAATCAAATCACCCATTAAATTTTTTTAAAAATAATTTGGCTTGAAAATGGCTGTGCTGGCAATAGTTCTGAATTCTACAGCGAAGGCTTCATGAAATCAATATTTCAACGATCGTTTAGCAAAAAAAAAATCTCAGCATTAGAATTTGACGATAAATGACTAGCAATATTTTTTTTTATTTACAAAAATACCAACGAAATGGGTATTTATTTTTCCGAAGGTCATCATTTTTTGGACATCAAATGTTACATGGAACGAATATCATTCTCGAACTATTTACAACAACCATATTTTCCATTTTTTCGGAGTGACCTTCAGAACTAGTGAGGACTTTATCACGGAGGTAAAGGAAGTAATATTTGTCACGTTCAGTTGAAATTTATTTCATTAAGTATTTCGGAATTTCTCAAAAACTGCATCAGCCGTCTTTTACTTAAACCAATTAATACCACTCAGGAAAAAATAAAAAAAAGCATATTCTTCCGCATGCTGTCGTTCGTTGGCTGTGAAACGTGGAAGTAAGGTAAGCGCTACTTCCAAACCGTTCATTAATAGAAAATTTGAAAATTTCCGCTTTCAGTTATTTGTATCGCTTACGCATACTTCAAACTGTCAAAACATTAATATTTAGAGTATATTTAACACAGAAATGCAATTTTTTCAATAAGTTGCTTCAGAACGTATTTAGGATATTAGATGAAACAAATAAGATTACAAAAATTTGTTAGAAACGCTACTGTGAAAGCTTCATTATCCTATATTTATGTCCATGTTATAGTTCTTGGGATCATTCGTCAAAAATAGATTGTGTAAGTAGTTTAGTTTTAATGTATGTCTTAATATCGAAATACTTATTTTGTTAGGCACATGGCAAACATGACAAGTATTTCGGTATTAAAACATAAAGTACTTTCTTGACGAAATTGGATTAGAACCGTCATTGTTTGGCACATTCAATAATTTTGAAATTAAATAAAATTATAGCTTGGCTAAATATGTGTAGACTTGTTTGCACCTCAATCGTTTCGAAACGCGATGAAACAATTATGATATCTGCTTGCATACTTCAAGCAAGAAGATATGTCCGATAAAAAAACGGAAACTGACTGAACTTTCAGAAATCTGACTTTGGTATGAAAAAATGCTATCTGATGTTTTGATAATTTCCAATCGGATCTACATATATCAATTACAGTGTTTTCATTTAAAACCCACACACCAAGCAAATACCAATTGGTCTACAATCGAGCTGACAACTTTCAAAATTAATGTTTTTATTGAAAATATTTTCGGAAGTTACTCGAAATATAATGTAAAAACTTGGTGTTACATATAAAATAAAAAAAACATTATACAACACTTTAAACTTTTTGATGCGTATATTTTTCAACCTCTCGCCACCCCAAAGAATAATCGAGATGAATATGAAATTGTCAACAATATTCAAGAAATTAGGGGAAAAAAATTATAGCAAATGCGTCTCAAGTTTTCATAAACTTTCTTCATGATGAAATTGGATACAAAACAGGATTCGCTATCAAACAGTTCAAAGAAGGAAGCAAACTTATAATTCTTCTCGTTGCAACATGTCCTGATAACAGCTTCAATTTGAATACATTTCGGACGTCAACTGCCCGATACGTGTAACCCTGATTTATCTTAAATTGGTCATACGTTATCGATTGCGGGTCAGAAAATTGGCAGGTCGACTTTCACCGGCATTGGAGGTCCCCGCAATAAAATTTTAAGTAACTTTTGTGGCCACGAAAAACGCGAATGGCCTGCAACCAAACAGTAGTGAATTCCGCAATTGAAAGCGAAATTTTGGCGGTTCGCTTCAAGGGACTCTTGGCTCCATGTCGCGTTCAAATCTGGCCGCAAGCTTAGTACGTATCGCAATCGTGTGAAGGCGGGACAAGCTTGCATTATCTCAACATGGATCCAAGAAAATGTGGTCTCAGTTGGGCTAAACAGTGTTGCTGGCTGATTTCGGTTTTCTTCAAACCGGTGGGGCAGATAATCACTTTAACTAATTTGGATAAGACGCAAGTCGAAGAGAAGAAGGATTCGGTCAGAGGAGGCATAATCTCTAGTACTACAATCTGATATAGTGTGGCAAACAAATGTTGGGAAAATTCAATTTTTATTTCTGTCTACAATCTCGTTAGTCCAATTCTGATCGAAGACGTCCGTACATCAAACATTAATTGTTGAAATTTTCCACTTGACTGGTGTTCGTTGAAAGCGGCACCTCTGGCCCATGTACTCCAACAAAAAAATTAGATGTATTAATTTTGGCAACCTTTTTTGCCAGCTGTATCGCCGCTAATCCAAGCCTGCGCAAAAGCGATCAATTTCAGCTTGAAAATGAGTTAATGGGAAATGAACGTTTTTTACGCTAAGCTCGAGCTAATCGCGTGCTTTTTGTACAATGCGATTCTCCTGGCTTGTTTGTACGTTTGTTTGCCAAAGAGTGTGTACGAGAATGTTGCACAGATCGGAGGGATTATGATGACTATTGGGGCCAGCGATTATATCTTGTCGTTTGCGAGCCGCAAAAAAGTGTGAAAATCGTTTTTGCCCGGCACCGCATTAGTGCAGAAATGAAATACCGCCGAAATTGGCTTGTTCGCCGCCTCATTAAAAATGGCCTTTTGTTTTAATTTATGCGTGGGCCCGGGCCCGATGCTTGTTTTCATGCAATTACCACAATATTCGTTGTTGCTGTCACACACTGTTCAACGGGGTATTATGCATGTGATTGATCCTATCAAATAATTAACGGTTTGCAAGCGAATTAATTTTTGAAAATTTATAAAAATTATTGCAATTTTCCACGAAAAAATTAGATTTTTTTTTCGACATCTGCATCAAAAGATATTGATAGCGAGCATCCTCTCTTGTCGAACGAAATCTCAAGGAAATAATTAATACATGTGTGGAAAGCGAAAAAAATTGTTAATATCAACTTGCAGATCTTTTCCTTGGTCAACCAAACGCGTTTCGGGCAATGCAATACATTTTAATCAGCATTTTTTTGAAAAGATACTTCTCCTACAAATAATCGTTGACTAAACAGATTAAGTGGAACTGCGCTGCCGAACCAAGTTTCCTCGGGTATTCGGCAATATTGATGATGGCATCGATCGCAACAATTATCTTTGAATGGAAACAGGTTTCCCACGATGCCTGGGAAATCGCTTTGTATTTGAATAATGTGTAAACGTTTTGTTTAAACCATAAATCTCCAAAATATTGCATCTTCGTTGGGTGGTTGAAGAACACCACCATTTTGCCAGCACTATTGGGATTAAGTGGTTTCTGCAACGCACCTTACACATCTTTCGAGCTTGAATATTACAAATGTAAATGGATTGATTGGGAGCGTGGCAGGTTGAGTGCGCAAGATATTTTTAGGCGAAACGCAATTCCCTTACTGTTTTTTTGGTGAAATGGAAAACCAAAAATCTTTAATCATTTTATTTTGATGAGATAAGGACGCAATCGCGGAATGAAATTTGAATGTTGAACTTATCAAATGAATTAAAAAGGTGATGCTATTATGGGGAAAAAGATGCAGTAATTTTTCAAAAGAGTGTTTGCCTTTTAACACTAGAAAGGTCGCATCTCTCAAAGTTGCATAGAAGGTCGCATAGGATCTGTGAGATTCAATGCCAATACTGTATCAGCGTCCAATGTTAATTTCCTGGAAATATCCACAAACATTTACAGCGACGACCCAATCGAAAAATATGGATACCGGATTTAGGAGGATACTGAGAATCATTAGCCACAGAATCAAAGCGGTTGCAACGCACACATCTAAACACACACCGTGGATCTCTCAGATCCGGCGCGATCTTCCTAGTGTTAAAAGTACACCTTCCAATGAATGTATGGACAGAAGAGTTAAATTAGCGATAAGAAAAACATAAAAATCTGCTAAGGGGCATCATAAGAATTTTTAATTGAATTTTGTTAAACGGAAGGCAGAAAATTGAATAAAATGATAAGGTTTGGCATTCCATTTCGTCCTTTCAGAATGGTTTTATCTTATGATTTTTTTTTATTATGCGAGTCATCGTAAAAGCGCGGAAACATACGTTGACATTCACAATTATATGAATAAAATAAGATAGTCAAGAAAGAGTTGCAAAAGTACAGTTCATATCTTTTACTGCATGCATGTTTTCGAAAAGCAATATTTCCAATATGAACAATAACATTTTTTACAACAGATGCCAAGAAATGAAACTAGAAACTCTTCAATTACTACTCTATCCAACTTTGATGACATTATCAAAAAAATGCTTAAAAAAAATGCTGCGTGGTTCGTTCTGTACACAAAAAGGAGATCACCGATCGCCTATTCGCCGAATCACTGCTAGTCTGTGAAAAGTGCTCTAACGAAGCCGAGCAAGATTATTCGGCGTTCATTGTTTCTAGTTCATCTCAATTTCTGATACATTTCCGACGATCCAAACATATTACATTTAACATCATAATTCGTTCCCAGAAAGGCTTTGTTCTAAAAAAAACACGGCGATTAATTATCATATTCGCTGAACACCAAACAATCTGCAGTCGACTTGGTTCTTGTTTGACGATAGACACTGTATGTAATTCGGTTTGATATTATATGTATATATTTTTCTTATTTCTCCAATTAACGATACAGGATAATTCCAAGGTAATACGACCAAACTAAAATCAACAATTGAAGAATTCCAGGACAAATTATGTACACAGAAACCGCAACAAAAAATACTATTGCTAAAAATCTCTTGAATCTGTGAAAAGTTCATAATAGCCATTATCGCAGAAATTTAACCATTTATTATTTCCTACAAAATAGTCTTCATAAATTTTATCTCGATAACTTCGAAAATATTTTTCATTAGTATGAAATTACAGATTTTTTTCCAGCATTTTTCTGAACTATATCGCAAGTGGTTTTGTTTTGTTGAAGTTTTATTTGAGAACTTTTGTTTTAGATGGAATATTTTTTTTTAATTAACAGACGTTAATATCAAAATAAAATCAGGATTCAGCAAAATTTTCGAGTTTGAACAGAAAAACTTGACAAAATTTGTGACAAAATAGCGCCATTTCTACAATTTTAGTGCTATTTTACGTTTTTTATTCGTTGAAAATGTTGTTTTTATGAAGGTTTTTTTGGCTTCGCGTGGTGGATTTTCCCCCAAATAAATCGACTATTTTTTTTAATAAAAGCCTGCTGTGAAATATGTTTATAATTTTTAACATCTTATTGTCATTAATTTCGCAAAATTATTTACGGCAGTATTTGTAAAGGGACTAAATAACTGATTTTGGTAGAAAGTCATATATGAGAATTTCCTTCAACTTTTTTTAATCTAATGCTGATTTACCTTAAACTAATTACATTCATAATTTTAAAAAAACAATACCGGCCAGGGGTCGAACACACGACCTCATGATCACAAGCTAGTCGCACTGCTTCCTATACTATACCGCTTCTGTCAGATGTAAAAGCTTACTTGAAGGGCTTTTTTCTCAAAATCCAGAGGGAAGGGGGTGTTGCGGTCTAATATTTTAAGGATCGAATATCCTTGACGTCTTCTACTTTTGTGCCAAATTTCATCCAGATCTGAGAAGACGAGGCCGTGGACTCTCCTTGTAAGCAAATGATCGAGTCGTTCAATTTCAGACTTGATTTTAGCAATAATTAGATTTGATTACTTTGACTGAAGGACGCATTTTAACATCCAGGAGATGATTTATTCAAGCTATTCGAGAATCATGCTACTGTACATAGCCAGGAACATAAACAATTTTTTAGGCGAGGATGACACGTGTGCAAGATGAACTAGACGACGTGAACACATTTATCAGCTATATACCCAATTCATGGCTGGTGTAATTAGAGGATATGGAAGTCATTTGATTAATCCTTTCTAGGGCAAATGAAAAAATAAATACCTATTGAATTTGAATGGACCATACTCTGAAAGTCACTACAGTATCGATGACATTGTTTGGCGAAATTTTCTTTGGATTACATTCACTTAATTGTCGTTATTTCATAACAATATTTAGGCCAAACAAGACTGTTTCGGCCAGCCCAGCGTGAACTCTGCATTGATTTCATTCTCAAAACAAAACGACAACTTAGTATTCACGCAGGCTATTCACCTTGTGATAGAGAACGTGATGATTGTCTGGCTTCAATCGATTCAAATAAAATTAGTAACGTCCAACGCATTTCAAATACACTAAAAAAACGGCTAGCTCTTTTTCAGCCATGCGTATACCTTCATATGTGCACACATGACGACCATAGGCAATACCATTCAATGGTCTGTGCCGCCATCACAATCATCATTGTCAAGTCATCAGCATCATCGCGACAATTATCATTGGACATTATTTGGACACAAGACGCGACATACCTCCTATAAAATGCGTGCAAATGTGTACTTTTTTATTATGTCACGATTGCAGCCACGACATCTAGATATCAATGGTATTCTGTAATAATTAGATACATTTGACTTAGTCACTAGCATATTCCAAAGATTAGCGGCACTCATAAAAAACATAATGGATTGTGGATCGTTGCTCGCGGCACAAATTAACGTTTTCAGATATCGATTGACATGTCTGCGTTTCTTCATAAATTTCAGCTACTCGTTTAATATGTGGGTAATATTGTATTACATAGATATTTATTTATAACGACATTTATATTATTCGATGAAATTGTACGCTAAACGGCAATAACAGGCATGCCAGACCTGCTGTCGATCGTACGAATCGGTGTAATTGACATAGTTTAGTGGGCACATGGCCTTAGGATTTTCTGGGAATTGTTTACTACGTTTTGTATGAATGAAATGAATTTTATTGGTCTTATGAAAGTTGGTTTCTATAACCCTGAGTTGGCTTAGTTTAGTGCGCTTTTAACTTTTTTGTTAGACCATTGGACAACTGCATTTGATTGTAGGTCACAAAACGGATGTGAATACGATAAAAGCGATAAAAATAAATTTCGGTTGGACTGTTTGTTGTTTGTGTTGGAATATTCCGCGAAAACGAGGAGAGCAATGCAACAAATCCAAAGGATATATCTTAATAATTGCAAAATATATAATTTTTTTCCACGCTCGTGCTGTTTTCACCTTCCACCCTCAGCAAATTTCTAATTTGATTAGCAGATTTATTAGATGCATTATTTTACTTTTATTTTCATATTTGATAATAAAGTATTTTTGGTATTTGTTGTTTAAGCATACAGTGTACAGCTTCTCATGTGGTTTTTGTGATAGACCTGTAGTAAAATTTGTCGACAAATCATGATTTTGACGGGCCCCAAAAGTGTAAGTTTCAGTCAAATATAAATTTAACAAGCGAGGTGCGACCCTTGAAGCTCACACGAACAGCTTCCCAATAATTTTTACAGAAACATCAAAAACAATAACAAAATAACCATGCTTTAAATAATAATAATAAGAATGATAACGACTACTAGAGTAGGTGGAATGAATTAATGTTAATCGTATCATCCCCTCATTCATTGAAAATAGTCATGAATTTATTGTTTATTAATGAATATTTTTTGCAATTATAAAAAAAAAACTATATTTTTTCATCTTTGCTTTTAATTTTTTAAAGCATTGGATTTTGTAAAGTTTGTTTGTTTGTCAGATTGAAAAAAGTCCTTTTATTGGAAGAAAAAAAATATATTTTTTTACTAAAAAATATTTTGAGAAGTTGCAAATGATATCAGGCTTTGATTTATACCACAGTCATATTGCAGGAGTATGTAAAATTGGGTCTCTTACTCAGTATAACTATTAATGGTTTATTATTTGTATTTGTACATATTTTGCAGTTATTGAAAAAAATTTAATTTTTAATCGTTTAGGACTTTGCGCAGCATCAGGTTTTTTGATCATTGATTGTTAGAAGAGCAAAATAAATTTTGAAAAATAAGAAAAAAACCCTGATTTTCCAGTGTTTTTTTCTATTAAATTAAAAAAAAGGTTATTAAATTCGTTGACAATCTCATCATCATCATTTCAGTATGCAAATACACTTCGATTGGCAATTTAGCAACGTAAATATGTTTTACTCGTGAAATATCGTGCTTGACAGAAATAGCCTTGGATGAGTCAAAACAAACAACTGCCCAACTGAATCATACCAACATAGAATCAGTTCATATCATTACTAAGACGATTCGATTGACCTGCCAACGATTTCGATACGACTGTTCCTTCGTAAGATATCGTTCTAGAAAAAAATGATCAAAACGTACGTACACAAACTTAAAATATACTTGGTTTCTAACTATACTTTTAAATTACTCCTAAGACCTAAATGACAAAAAACTGCCCTGGGAAGCAAAAGATGAAAACAAACTAATATGTTTTATTGTAAGCTTTATAAATTGATGTCATTTAATTTATTTTGAAATAAATAGTTTTTCATGTACATACTGAAGAAAATCACGATAGACTATTGTTACATATCGAAGATTCTATGGAATTCTCGATGATAAACTGTTACCTCGATTTTTTGCTTCGATGTATTTCCTGCAATCGTTTACATAGACGCTTGTCTCGTTACTTTCTCTGTTTACAAAGCATAAATTAATAAATATCTTTGCAGTATACCACTTGTAATTGGAGGTCTATTAAATCTTAGATAGTTTATCATCACCTCTCAATCAGTTTTAACGTTTTAGCACGAAACTGACCTACAATTCGCCACCGCCTTTTCCCAGAGCAATTAAGTTCGCTTGGACATTGCGAATTTATCAAAACGCAAAATCACAACGAGTGCCCGCTCCACCCGAGCTATGGCCCCTCGCTGCAGCTTGGCTGCACCCGCCGGAATGTGCATAGTGCAAATAATCCTTGCCGTATGTGCATTCAGCTCGCCATCCGCTCGGGGATAGTGCAATCCGACAGGTAGAAAGACCCCAATTCACGATGTGTGCTTCAGGTGCTGAGCATGTGTAACATGTGTGGGGTCTCAGCCCCGAAACCAGATACCCATTAATCAGAGCCTGCAATCGCATTCGAGATCCGCTCAGGATATTGTGCTCCGCCCAATGTTGCGTGTCGAGTGCACGCAAACAGTTTGTAATTGGCCAGGCAAGCACTGCACATTCGCGGAATTTATGGACCTGACCTTTTCACTTTCACTCGCCGCGGGATTTATGGGGGTTGCGAGTCGCGTGCATTTGGGAATGCGATGACGAACCCCTGTGAGTCAGGAAGTAGCCTAGGGTCAGCGGTTCGCAAGGAAGCACCAGCATGTAAGGAAGAAGAGTTCCTTCCACTTTCGCCCCTGAGCCCAATGCCCGTCCCCACCGGCCCTCTTCTGATCAAGTCAATTAGGCGTTCGTGCTAATTAATTGCGCACCACGCGAAAGTGCATGTTTACAGTGTTTTACTGAGTGCGTCAAGTGCCAATGGGGAACTGACCTACCTCGATCGTCTGAACGTTGTCCGCGTCCGGGCCGAGCTGAGCTGGGCCGGCGGCGAGGCAAAAAGAGGCGCAACGCTGCATCTGATTATCACCTAAATGCTAATGCGAATGCGGAAAGTGCATGCTGGGGCGATTGCAACATTGCGTTTATGTCCCTGCAGTGCCACGCCACGCAATGCATTCGGCGAGGTGGCGGCGAATGTGTGGGAATCAATTATATAACTATTTCAGACGACGCAGAAACACCAAACACTCGTCGGTACCACACCGACCGAACAGTCGATGACGCCGAAATCAACGCAACATTCGTCCTTGGCCGATTAATCTCAATGCTGGTGTGCTGTTCCCCGTTCGCCTTGCATTTTTCTGCATTTCTATTCTAATGCTGGTGTTAGGTGTTTTATTTGATTTGATTTAGTTTATGGACAGCTTGCAAACATAGATATTAGCATGAACATTAGAAAATTGATTTTCCAAGATAAGATTCAGTGACTTGATGAACAACTCATGCTTAGTTACAATAAAATGTGAGCATATGTGTCGAATATCGTCATCAAAAAAAGGTAAATCAACGTTTCACCATTTCCATTTTCTTTTTTAACGAAAATACATATTCTCTCATCAAGAATATTGTTGTTTTGACCGTTAATTTCACATTTTAATGAGTGCTTATTGTCCGTTCATTCCGAATTCAAAGCACCAATGAATGGATGTTCTAACTATCTCAAAATTTTTACTTACACGCTTGAATTGCATTCTGGTGATTAAATTTCCTAGTTTCATGTTCTTGATTTTTAATCAAATCCATGGCTGATTTCCCAATCAGCTAATAGTTATTTTCTTTATGAATATGTGAAGCGCTGTTTTCCACGAGTATGTAGTTTCGCAATCACCGGTGCGAAACGCATGAATGACGAATTCTATTTTTTGTCATACATACATCCAAGGCGCGATGGCGCTCGTGTGAAGATAAGGGGTCAGTTATCAGCTGTGTTAAACCGATTTACGCAGGTGGGGATCTGAGGATTGGGTGCACTTCACGTGGCACTTACATTCGGCGAAATGTTTCACACGATCAGAGACACTCGGAGAATGTTTCACGCACCAAGGTATGAAACACGTTTTAACGAATTTTTAGAGAGACCGATAAACCTAGCGTTTGATGCATAAGTAACAAAATATATTGTGCTATTTTATCTTCAGTGAATTCAAAAAAATTCAGGAATCGAATGCACAAATCCTTGAACAAGGAAATATCTCAATAACGCAAACTAAAGCCAGACAAAAATGACATTTTCAAACCTTTCACTATGTTGGTCATTCTCAATTTGTCAAATATACTTTATATCGGCAAGCGCGTCGCAAACTAGCGATAGTGCGAAATGCAGTTTTTCAGGAAAGATAAAAAATAAGATGTTAGGTCTACTGCCAATCAATTAAATTTATGACTAACCTGAAAAAAACTTTTCTCACTATCATTATGTTTCTAGAGTCCATTTACGAAATCATCTTCACTTACAGATTCAGTACTTTATCAGAAGAAAGTCGGTTAAAAATAAATCAAATTTCTGAGACTCGCTAGTTTGCCATACACTTAAAAATAAAAGCTGAATAGAAAATTCACTGAGAAAGGTTTCGTCATTCAGTTTGCAATGATTATCGATGATACACACCATTTGCTTTTTGGGGATTGATTGATTAAATTGAATTAGATTTAAAGTTCAAGAGAGGAAAATTCATAGATTTTGAGTAAATTGTTTCTTAAAATAATTTTCCAAAAATTTGGAGAAATTTTTAAGAATTCATGGTTTTCATAGCGAATTATTTTTCCACAAATCTTATTTTTCTGAATTTAAAAAAAGTATACGTGAATCTGCAATAATAAATTTGAATGCACTTTCCATGAAGTTTTCGTTTTACTTTTGAAAATTAAATAATTGAGACGGATTTTTAATATATTTTTTCATTAGATTTCAAGTGACATAATTGTTTATGTATTACACACAGCAGATTTTGCCAAATGTTTTTTACTGATTAAAAGCAATCTTTCTTGTTTTCATTACAATTTTGCAAAACAACGAAAAACAGTCAATTAAAATGCAAGGCCAACAACAAGTATAGTTACATATTACTTATGTGCATTCATATGAGTGCAATACAAAAGATCACATTCTGGCACGAGTTGCACGCACCTCAACCAGGATCTTAAAATTCTAATTACTAAAGTCAATGCTGGTCAATGTACTTTTCCAATCGGCAATAATAGATTGTACGTTGTCAATGACCAAATCTGTAGAGCACTTTTAACAACGACCTTCTAATTTCGCAATTCACTTTAGATCGTTTTAAAAACAACTAGAATTAATCACAAAGATTGTTTCACATAGACAGTGTGTGTTGCAATCGCATTGATTTTTCTGAAAATGGTTTACTTTTAAATTAAATGAATTGTAGTAAGATATTTTCCATGGTATTCTAAGGGATCAAAACATAAAATCATTGAATAAACATCAAAAAAGTATCAATCAATTTACATACGAAACAGCATAGCTGTAATCTATATTTTTACATTGGTTCAATCAACCGAGCAAACAGACATGGATAATGAAGTTTTCTTCGATTTATTCGTAGTTTGATTCAGTTAAACAAGAGATCGTGAGAGATATCATAAATTAAATAACTAATTTTGAAAGGTTCGTAGCTTGTATGGGCACATTATCTTCAATAAAAATTCAATTAGAAACAATACAAAATGTAGCCTGCCAAGCATTCTTATAGCACACACTGTACTTACACACATCGTGGACACTTGGATGCATTGATAAATCACATACGTTCTCCCTTGTTGGCAAAGCGCGCAATGTGTGCACGCACGCACTTCAAAATCAAGCACTCGCAGCTTGACTACATGGCCACGAAATTGGGTCTTAGAATTGATCTTAGAATATTTTATGTTGCAGACATTCGAAATGCATTTCGCACAATGTTTCTGCGCCAATTCAGTTATTTGTTTGCTATTTTCAATCATTTTTGTTTTTTCGTGTTTTTTGTCCTGACAGGTAACATTTTTGCGTTGACTAAACACTTTTTGGTTTACCTTTTCCAACCTGGGTAAAACTATGACAACGCATTCACTTACGGTAATTTTTTGTGGTCGACTAAGATATTTTACTTTATTTTGAGTCCTTTTGTGGATAGCGATTGTTTCGTGTGTGATGTGATGGAGAGTGTGGACATTTAAAATGAATTTTGTGCGGATTTTTCAAAAGGAATTATGGAGAAATGGACAAAAAACTGAGCTTCATAAATGATCTTTTTGAAAAGTTCACATATTTGCCCCTTAAAAAGCAGATAAATTAGGATGAAATCGATGATTCCGGTTAAATCACATCCATAATTCTGAAATTTTAAATGGCGCCCAATTTATGAAAAAAATTGAAAATTTCATCAAGGATTTCTGGCTTACAGAGCAACAACAGAGTATCTTTAATATGTCATTTTTATCACAGTTTTGTTGTTGCTTTTTTGCTGGATATATCATTTTTACTACAGGATTAGGAATGTTTTATGATTTACAATGTTTCGATACAGCTACAATGACTTTTCTACAATCGTTTGAAAGTCTAGACATCTTTAAATAGTAGCGTTCTGCTAACCAAGGTCACAGCTTAAATTTAGTCGCTTTTTGGTCTGAGTTCAGCAAAAAAAATCAGGCTTGTTTCTATTGGCATTTATGTGTAGGAATTCGATCGCTTCTAACGACTTCTTTAAGGGGTCTACTCTCTTTATCATTTTCAAAAAACCGATCTTTTTTATTGCATTTTTGGAAAGTATATATATGCAGAAATATGATATTAAAATTTTATAAAGATCGGAGTAGTCTAACTGTATTTTTGGCCAACTTTTACTTTATCACCCGAGCGCGATTGTTCATTAAAAAAAACTTTAACCGCGTTTTTCTCGACGCCGCGTTGTTGAAATCTCGGGAACTACTGAACCGATTCTCACCAAATTTTTACCAGGCATTCTTTATGACAACATCAATAGCGCGAATAATGGGTTTTTCAAAATTTTGAATCAAAGTATTTTTTTGACCAAAAACGATGAAAAAAAGCATGTTTTTTCGCATTTTTTCGAAAAATTCCGCCATTTTGTCAATTTTGCAAAAATCAAAAATCGCCCTATTCGTGCTATAGCTATTAACATACTGAACCTAAAACTATTTGATTTTTTTAATTTCAGACCAACCATCTCGAAAATTTCATCAACGGTGCACACCCCTCTCGTTTTTCGAATGAATAAAAAATATTTTTTTTGTGTATTTCGGGAATTTATTTATTGAGTATAACCCCTCTTTTATCAATATTTATAATTTAAACCTATCTAAAAAATCATTAGAAACAACCCTTTTTGCACTGCTAAAAGAGGGTAGACCCCTTAACGCGTTACACCACAGTAGAGATTTCAAAAAGTCGATTTTATTTTTATTTGCTTCAAAAATCTTTTGAACCCTCTAGAATAAGAAGCAAAAGGTTTTATATCTGCCAGAAATCATTTTCATTGAAAATCTGAGCGCTTTCCCGACCCTTCTCGACTGCACCGAAACGACTACTAACGATAAATACGACACCTGCTCGTCGGATACAGCATTATGTCTTACCATTTGATTTCTTACTTCTCTAATACACTAATAGATGTTGTTAGCACGTTAGTACAGCGTCCTTTGATGTTAAGAGAAGACGTCAAGTAAAGTAAAGTCAAAACTTTAAACGCGGTTTTTTCGAAACACGTTTTTTTAAAACGGCACGCAGCATAACTCAAATAATTTTCTATTATTTTTCACTCCAAACTAATATCACATCTTTAAAACAACATTCCGCATAGAAATACGTAGCCGATTTTTGATAAGTTAATATTTCCATTTTGTAGGTACAAATAAGTGTCCGTTTTTTGGTGGTAAAATTAACTTTTTTTTCAAATGCTCGCCAATTTAACATAAATTAATATTTTCAAAATCTCCTACATGTTTTTATAGCTATACTAATGTAGTTTAAGGGGGAAAACAAATTTTTGTTCCAGATTAATTTTTGGAGCACTTCTACTGCGTGCCGCGGAGCCTCTCCAAAAAACCGTTCCGCAGACACGGCTATTGGGCAGCCATTTTGTAATATTTTTAATAAACATTTTTTAAAAAAATTTCAAAGCATGTTTAATAACATCCATGAAAAGAATTGCCCTTTTACTTTTCCTTAAACTTTAAAATAAAATCGCAAAATAACGTTAAATTTTCGCTCTCCGCTGTGGTGTAATCTCTTAAAGTCGCTCATTGCATCTCAGAACACTTCTAGAAAGGTTGCTCTAAGAATTAATTTGCAATATTAACAATAATGTCTTACTCAACATTCAGCATCTTGGTAACTCCAATCCGCAATCGGAGCTCACCAAATAAATAGACAATCCAAAGCAGTCAAACAGCATCTGAGAATAATCGACAGCTTGGAAGAAATATGGTACATGGAAAGACCATTGGCAAGCTTGTCGCTGGCAACAAATCACAGCAGCATACCAAGCGACAACATCTCAATGTTGACGAGCCTAGGCCTATCGTCGAGCCTGATCGCGCAAAGAAAAATTTACCTGTAACCGCCATACGTGAAAAGCATGATCGCCGTGACCCGGCTTCTATCCACTGCGGCTGCGCCTGCGACTTCGCCGATGTCCAGCAGTTGTTACTGCTATTGCTTTTGTTGTCGCCTCCTTATCGGAGCTGTATTTCACTTCTATCTGAAACACGTACAGGACTTTAACCCTGCTCGGTGCGGGAATCCATAAATTCGTAGCATTTATTGCCGATCAAGTCAGAAAGGCCATCTGGAAAGCTACCACGCGATCCGTGAGAAGCAGTTCCACAGTTTCTGCGTCAGGACCAAATGAGCTGTGAGTGAGCTTCAGCTTCCGATCGAAGCCAGGTGAGACCAGCAGATTCGCAGGATCTTCCGGGCGTTAAAAGCGTTAATCTCTCATAATTTCCGCGCGACTTGTTTCCTTTTATGACGGCCGCTCTCCCCCAATCGTTGGCATGGCGTAGCGCCCATTAACTTGATTTATGCGCCGCAATTGCGGAGTAAGTTGGCCAAATTGACTGTCCATGTTCGCCACCGACACCGCACGTAGGTCCGTCCTATACGCATAGCGGGTCTCCACCGACATGTGATTTTCGCATTCATCTAAAATCTGTCAGGCTGCAAAGCCTGAGTGCGATTACGAACGAGCCAACAAGCCAGCAACCCGCTTCGCCTTTATCTTGAACGCTTGTCCTAGAGGTGACATAGATGCATGTGTGCCGAACGCGACTGTTCCTTCCCAGCTTTTGTCTTCTGGGATTGCGATCGGTTTGAGGTACATACATAGTTGCTGCTGTTACCGTTCCGCACAGGTCGCTCACATGAGTGACAAATGTGCGACCACAATGGCCCCGCGGTCACTTACCACTATCCGAATTTCGCCCTGCAGCCATTGACCGATTTTCGCTTGCAACCTTTGCGCGGAGCAGTCGCCAATCTTTTGGCAAATTGCGCAAGAATCCGTTGGACGCAAGCAAAGCTGGTGGCGCAGCGCCCGACTCGCTACTTAAGCTGTTGTATCAGCCGTTATTGTTATTATTCATAACTTTCGATTTTCTTGGCGGTGAAATTATTTTAATTTGCCTACCCCCCGTCAAACGGTCCAGCGACCTCCGTCTTAACGATAAAATAATCGCTATTAAATAATAAATAATGGACGTCAGCTATGAAGACATTCGTCAAAAGTTCAGGTCGCTTCTGGGCGGAACCTTGACGGCTTCAACATTCAAATGGCAATTAGGGTGTGATATATTGTGTTGATTCGTCTTTTGTGCCAAACATATTTACCACCCATTTCGGCATGAATAAGACAACCAGTTAATTTGCTATTGAAAGCTTTTGGAAATTATGATCAAATTTACATTCAAGAGTACTGCAGAATTGCATGAAACAGAAATTAATTTTTGTGGGGATTCTCGAATTTGTACTGCTTCAAAATATTACGAACTACACTATGAACATCACAGTTCCTTCTTCATGGCTGTTATGAGATGCTTCGCTTGGCCATTTCCACTGTCCTCGCCAACTGTTGTTTAAATTTCAAAGACTTTTTGACTGCTTACAGTTTTCAGCCGGTCAAAAATCAGGACAACGGCTCAGACCCTAACAGAGAATTAGTTGAAACGGCAGGAAAAGTAGTTTCCATTCAAATGTACCAAGTGTTCAATCGAATTGACCAGGGTTTTGTACAATACAGAAAATAACAGTTGATAAGAGGCTCTTGACTTCATTTGATGAAAAAATAAAAGAACAGAATGTTACGACCAATTTTTTCATTATTGATCAACCTAATATTTCATGCAGATTTTTCAATTTGCGCCAACAAATATCTAAATCTTAAATAATTGAGATATAAATACTAAATTTTGTAACTCCTTTTCCTGATTTTACCGTTATATGACCATTGATAATTTTTTTCTTTGAAAGGTAAGACTACGTAGAAGTAATAATAATAAATTATATTATTAAGATAGATTTTTAACGAGAATCAATCAATTAATATAAATATAAAAAGAAAAAGAAGTATCCAAATTAAGTTATTATTTTTTCTCGAATTTTTAGTTTACATGGATTCACTGAGTGTGACCTTATAATCAATATTTTTCAAGTTTCATTATTGCTCTATATTATCAAATTACTTCAAATTCATTTCAATGAACTGTACTTCTTACACTTTTATCCTAGAATATCTCTAATGAAATGTGTTTACGGCGAACGATATCGCTACGAAAATTCAAGGCAACAAGACTTTCGTCTCGTTGGCCTCAATGGACGTTAAGTCCCGGTTACGAGCCAACGAACTCTTTTGTCGTTCAGACTAATTTGGGTTCGGCCTCTACCTAGCTAGAGGTGTGATGGCTGCTGGCAGGCCAGCTCAGTCCGGCGCGTACTGTCGTGGGTGCGTTTTCTAGCATCAGTCACGATTCCATTTCAAGAGATTCAGCCATCTATTTGCGCAATTTCTTACCAACCAACTTACTTACCAAACCAACAAATCATATTAGGCATCTTCTGAGGCTACCCCTCCTACGTTACTTTCCAAAGTATTCTCGCGCGCATACCGAGATAATACCACGTTCCACCACGTAAGTGCGATCTAAGTGCGAAATTCCGAAACTACCCTAAAAACGAGAAACTACCGCGTACAAAACAACCTCTCGGGTGGTCATGCTACTTCCTGATAGAAAACCAGCTTCAGTGGAGCTCGCCTTGCGCAGATGTAGCTGACTGGGCCCGCCCTATCATGGCCCAGTACTTGCGTGTCCGCTGTGCGCGCTGGGCCCACCAATCACGAGTCCACTTCACGAACGCCACGCTACTTACTCTTAAGACACAGCACTCCTTTTCATGAACATTACTTTTTCGCGACCTTCTTCATTCAAATTTTTCACGCGGCTCTCGACGCCCAAAAAAAAACTTTTTATTCTCTCCAGCGTTTCAACTTCTCGATCCGATAACGGTTGTCTCCAAAGAACTGGTCGGGCAGCTGCCAGATTCCCTGGTTCGAACGGTGTCCGATTTGGTGAGTCGACATGATTAGGTGTGTGGTTGTCGCTTCTGAGCGAACCGCAAAGATGTCTTTTCCCATGCCGTGCGCCATAACATATTCAAAAGGTTTCCCAAAAGCCAAGCCATATTAATCTTATCAGTCATTAAATACAAACCAATCGTTTTTCTACTGTGGATCTATTTAAAATCATCATATTTTGGTTAGATTTTTGATAAAAATCCTTTACGGTTGGGAGATTAAATCCGATTATATCGTCATACCAATTCAAGCTATGAGATTTTGTTTCATTACAGATAAAATTTATGTTTAATGCAAACTTATTAAAATTTGAACTAGAAATTTGTACAATCGCCTTTAAGTTACTACAAATTAATAAAAAATGCGACCCTACTTCCCTCACATTTTCCAACTAAACCACATTTTCAGAAAATCGTCTATGAAAACATCAATAGCTGTCCACAACAGGACGAAATTCACTTGAAGCTCACCACTCAAGAATTCCTTTAATTAGTTTCGTCCAAGCAACAACAAGTACGCAGCCCCTTATGTCTTCTGATGGCCCCCAAAAAAGAATACATCTTTCTGAAAATAGACACTCGGTCAAACGAATCTCCTTTGAAGTATTGGTAAGTCCCTGAAGTCACTTAGAGATCAAACCTGCATTTCGAAAACGTAGAAAAAAGCAATCAACCCTCTCTCTTTCAAGTGTATATATGATGTGTACTTTTCAAAATAGCACTTGTTTATACGATTTTCTTTCACAATCTCTTTTCCGGCAGACTTAATTACATGTCCTTACAACAATCCCAACACATGGGCTACATTTCACTAACGACAAATTATAAAGTCCTTAGGATTATTAATGGCTGCAGGTCAAAGAGGATATATGACAGTGAGAAGGAAAGCGGTATTGAAATTTTGGGCCCTTCACATTGCACTGTTACAAAATATATTCATATGATTTGGTTTCACTTGAAACGTATCCCTTTTTCGAGCATTTCACCGACAAATATGTACGAAAAGTTAAAGGAAAACATCAAAACTCAATTAGATTTCAGAAGATTCGTAGTTGAATCCTTTTCCATATTGAAAGACTAAGCAAGCCGGCAATGGAGCAAGTGAAATTTATAATTGCGACATGATGTTTACGGCAAAGGACAAAATTAGGATGAACTCATGCCAGACGAACGCAGACAGGATACATGTGACTGGTTATAGATTTTAGATTGTCTGAGGCTTGATTTGTAGAATGGGACATTGCATGTGCTGCCTATAACGTGATGGTGGTGTTTAAGGGTTTGATGATTCAAGGACAGCTGCTTAATGTATATTTCGAAATAGTAGTGGTTTTTGTATAAAAATGAATCGATTTTTGGGCAATTCGATGATTATTCATCCCGAAGTATAATTGAGATTAATGTGCCAGTTTCAGATTGATCCATTGTCTGTTGATTGGAGACAATGTAAAGCCAGTGTATAGCACATTAACGCCTTCGTATCGCATACCTCTGTCTGGTATGCATTCAAATGCTCAATACCAGCAATTACCGTCGTTTACAACACCCCCTTTGCAAAAGGCCTCTCCTCCTGAACTCAACGTGTCATAACGATCACTTATTGCCGCAAAATTAGTAGATAGTTCACAAATCGCCGCGTTCTACCAATCAAACCGCAAAAACATACAAAAAGTAAACATTTCATGTGATGTCTAGTAGGCAGGCCGTCTTTGAGACTACGATAATCCGTCATTGAAAATAGCGTATCCAGTGTCACACACCGCGGTAATAAAACACATATTAAGATCAACACCACCATAGTCAAGCCAAGCCAAGAAAACTCAGGACAGGTATGGAAAAAATTAATAGTTGTCGTCGTTTCGTACCTGCGATTGATGTAAAGAACGACTCGAGTGAGTCAAGAGACAGCTTAAGGTGTATTTGACCCAAATTACAACGTCACGTTCCGGTATTGCAAAATGTAAACAAAATTCTCACATATGTCGGCACATACGTTTGCCGATATGAGATAATCGTTTAAACGTAAGTGCAGCTTACATACAAATCTCATACAAGTCTCCTACGTATATATTTACTGCGTGCTATACTCACCGCCGACACTTCCAACAAAATTAAGTAAGAAAAGCTACCTGTCTGGCTCGAGCTTTCGAATGTTAGCGCATATGTTACTCATATGCAGGGTGGATCATCTGCAGATAGTTAAGTAAAAAAAATCAGTTTCAACTATTCAAAACTCCAAAGTGGTGTACATCATCCAATCCCGTCATGTCCTCCAACATTTCTCATAATTTTATCCAACTTCTATGCTGTTCATCAAGGAACGCTTAAAAACCTTGAAGATCCTGCTGGAATATGAATGTATTCACATCCCTACCCATGAGAGTCCTATTAACCTCCAGCATTTTATGCAGATTCGTGCCGTCATGCATCTCAATTCTCTCCATAGATAGCTGATCCCTTCATAACAGCATAATAAGGTAAACTTTTTGATATCCTTTTGATATCTCTTAGCCTACCTCTATTGATCATATTTAACAAATGTGTCTCCGAGGGCATTTTCCCTGCTTCCTGGAAACTTTCACATAGAATTCTTATCCACAAGTCTGGACTCCTTTCCTTTCCACGCAACTACCGTCCCATAGCCATGTTGTCTTGTTTTCGAAACTGCTCGAGCGGTTCGTTTACAATTCAATAATTACTTCCATCAGACCTGTTATTGCTAATGCACAACATGGTTTTGTTGCTGGTCGTTTCTCACTTACTAACCTCTTAGAATTCTCCGACTTTGCGGCCAAGACTCTGGCAAATAGAGAGCAAATTGATTGCATTTACACGGATTTGTCTAAGGCTTTTGACTCCGTTGACCATAATATTTTAGTGCGTAAGCTGAAGAGCTATGGCTTTCAAGGGTCTTTACTCAGATGGTTCTCTTCCTATCTGGTTAACCGTGAATGCATTGTCTCCTTCTGCAATCATACATCTGCTCCTTTCTATCCATCATCAGGTGTTCCGCTAGGCTCTATCCTGGGTCCTCTTCTTTTTTTACTTTTTGTCAACGATTTGCCTCAATTCATTCAGTCTCCCTGCCTCCTGTACGCTGACGACTTTAAAGTCTTTAGGACAATCAACTCCATTATCGATTGTCAAGCTCTTGACCAGGATCTATGTGCGTTTCAATCCTGGTGTGACCTCAATAATCTAACGATTAATGTTGAAAAATGTCATAAACCTACCTTTTTCCTCAAATTCAACACTATTGTTTTTCCTTATTCCTTACACAGCAGTACTCTCGTTGCAGTCGATCATTTCTGTGATCTAGGTGTCATATTCGGTCGCAAACTAAAATTTGATCATCATATTGCCAATGTCGTGCTTAAAGCGTTAAAGCTTTGTGGACTCTTACTAAGAAATTCCACTGCATTTCGGAGACGCGAAACTAGTATAAAACTTTTTAATTCTCTCGTACGTAACTTGGTCGAATACTGCTGCTCCCCGATCTGGTCTCCACACAGCAAATGTGATGCAAACTTGATCGAATCTATTCAGCGTAAGTTTACCCGCACTCTATTTTACAAATTTAATATTCCCTATGCTCCTTACGATGTTCGCCGCAAACATTTCAACCTTGCCACCTTACAACAAGCAAGCTTTTTTTGAATATCCTCGACACTCCTCTCTGCAATGAACTTCGCTTTCGTCACTCTTCTCACCCTTCTAGAAACCTTACGATCTTCGCCCCTCCCTTCACCACGTCTAACGTATATTATAATTCTCCTCTGACTCGCTTACAACGAAATCATGACCTTATGCAGTTTGGTTCCTTCGGTTACTCTTTAAATACTTATAAGATCAAACTAAGAAATCTTATATTTTCCTCTTAATTTTAGTTCTCAAATTTTCTAATTCATTCACGATTGTTCTTTATTCTTATTTACTATACTTATTTCATTAATTAATTCATTTACTCTTTAGTGTTATCCTAGTCTTAGTTTAGTTTATCGCTACTATGTAATTGGAACTCTTCTGTTTAGTAGCTTTGTCAACAATAAACAATATCCGTTACATTCATAGGCATCACATATGAGGATTTTAAAATAGTCAATCCCTAGACTCTTTTGCTTTCATATTCTAGTTCTATAAAAACAACGATTAGCTTATACAGAGTGTTCCGGCCCTTAAAAGCCTTCATTCCCTTTATCTTAAAACACAATTTTTTCAGACAGGGATTACAAACTTTTTTTTACAAAATTTGCCTTGAAATCTTTTTGACCAACTCCTTCATCAAAGCCAACAAGTATCATAAAGTAAAAATCATCAATTTAGGTTCACTGGCCTCAAACAAACCTCCGATTGGCATTAAAATCTGTCTTCAACAGAGGTTAAAAAGTTTCAAATTCGAAGGCTCCTTGATGAACCAAGAAACAATCTTTAAAGATTTCGATTATGTATATACAAATTCCCTTAAATTATTAAATGGAAATATGAAAAAGAAAAACTTTGATCTTAAAGATACTTACTTGTGTTTGAAAAATTATTTTGTGCTCTTATTTTAGCCATATTACATTGAAAGGTATATCTTTTAAAATTCTGCGAATACTACACAAAAGAGTGGTGACGGAAGATAATAATGTTCCTACTCTTAAATACAATTTTCACAGTCAATTGTCAGACATGTACAATACTGGCAATTTGTAAATGTTGAATGGATTTATGGAAATTAAAGATTTATTTTTCAGAAATAGAATGTAGGTTCAGTGGAAAATTGTGCATATATGACAGTTACGGCTACATAGATTATAAGATAAAAATTATTAAGGATTGTCGTTCTGTTTTGATTTATTTATCCAGAAAAATTGAACAGATAAACTTTTGCTTATTAAATTTCTAGAAGAAATTTCTTGTTTTTGTTTACGACAAAAAGGAGTACAACTAGTGATAGCAAATTAGTTTGTTAATTTTAGAGCATCAAAATCTTTTCAGAATTGAAGAGCCTTCAAAAAACTAAAATGATCCTTATTTACCAATGGAGAATAAGGATAACCATATCAAAATGATATCACGAAGGA
Organism: Oxycera nigricornis; assembly: GCA_963942545.1. Lineage (NCBI taxonomy): Eukaryota > Metazoa > Arthropoda > Insecta > Diptera > Stratiomyidae > Oxycera > Oxycera nigricornis. Next base: position 5,511,750 of record OZ012663.1, on the reverse strand, counting down.
AACTGGTAAGATTTTCGCTTGGTTGCCGGACTCCCTTGAAATTTCTTCAAATTTTCCACTTTACGACTTTTAAAGAAAAAATATTGAAAAGTATGTTGGAAATCGATTTAGTTTTTAACCGTTTTTTATAAAGGAAAGTTATTGTAACTGGTCCGAAAGTCGAAATCAAAATTTTCAACATATTTTTACGTTTCAAGGTCTCTGGAGTATTTGCAAAGTATTTTTTGGGGGGAGAAGTATGCACGTGTGTGTACGTACGTAGAAACTTTAGTTCGTGGTCATATTTTCCAGGACGATATCTCGCCAAGCCAGGCTGCATTGTCTTCGTTAAAGTGTCAATCGAAGCATATTATCATTCAAGCGAGCTGAATTGATTTTTTATGCAGTAACCTGCAGAAGGACTTGCATGTCGCAAAATTGGAAGAAGGCAAATTTTTATCATACACCTGCCAAATTTCAATTGAATCGAAGATTATTTGACAGAGCTGTTCGCATTGTTTTTTTTTAAGAAACATTTGCTTAAGACGAGTTGTGTTTTTTTCTATTGGCAAAGGTGGTGAACTTTTTCTCTGCTTAATGCAGGATTTGGTTAAAATATTCAAACGTAAAGCTTTTCAAATTCACTAGATTATTATTTTCGTATCAATATTTTCCTTGGTTTCCTTTCTTTGCTTCCGTATCTTCAGTCTTTTACATCCAAAACTTAGCTTTTTGCTAACGAGCATGTCGAATTATAATTTTTGATGTTTGAAATTTTTTTTGAATTCGATTTTCAAATTAATTGATTGTTTGATATAATTATGTTTCAATGCATCTCCGCTCTATTAAATTTCAAGAAAATTAGGGGTCTATTATTACTAGAAAATGTTTTAAAATTATATTTTAAGGCAAAGAATTCTAAGTCTTGAAAAAAGAGTATAAATGGTCTCTTTCTAAGCAATAAATCACCATAAATATCAAAGATGTTTCACATGTACATACTTGACAAAAATTATATGTTATGCAAACATTGTTATTATCATTTCGATGGAGACTTTTTATGGATGAATGTGTTTGAATCTTGAGAAAAAGCAATGGCAAAATATTGTGTCTTCATAATCCAAGCAATTATTAAACATTTATCTTTTCTCTCAATCGCATCATTTCTTGTTACAGCATGTCCAATATTTCACAACACAATTTATCGTTGTCCGAAAAGTGTAAATTATGTTGTCCTTTTTTCAATAGACCATAAAATTTTCAGTGTATTCCATCCCAATTACAGCTAATGAACGAGATCATTTTCTGACAGGATCAAGTGTCTAAGATGCTTTGATTCCTCTCGGATTTCACTCACTATCGTATCGAGTGCCAACGTACAAACATACTTCTTATGGTGGTCACACGCATATGAAATGCATGTTTATGAATAATGTTGCGATCTTTCCGATGCATGGCCCATATGACACCATCTGATTAGGTAAACGACCACATGATCTTGTCACGACCTTTTGCATTGAACAACCTGTACGCTCGTTTCAAAAAAAAATAAGTGCATTGCGATAGTATTGTTGGAAAAGGAGCATTCGGTCGGTCACCCAATTGTGCCACTAGGATCTTTTCGGGCCCTGTAAGTCAATCTAACCAGAAAATATCACTATTTTCCACATTTCTCCGTAGGTTATGTACTTTTTAGTAAACTGAAGTCCTTATGTTCGATGACGGTCCATCAAGATTATTTTGATAAACTTTTTGTCAATTTAAAGCCTTTTAGAGGAGCAAAGAATCTACTGCAATCGTCGAACGGAAATATCCGAATTCAGAACCTCTTCCGGCTTTGTTGATTCTACTTTTCGCAATAATGTAAACCTTGAAATATCCTTTATGTATCTTTATTATAGTGTTGTCCTATCACAGTCAATTGCTTCCACAAGCATTGTTGTTTAGCTCTTTCTACCTTTTTATCTGTTGTTCGATTTTAAAGCTCTTGCTTCTTGCTTCCAAAATTTTTTCTTCTGAATTCAGCCTACAATGAATGTGTTTCAAGTGGTTCAAATAGCAACTCGTGCCGTAGTAATACCCTTCACTTATAAATCAATCAATGAGTAATGTTTCTCTGCTTGCTCGTTCAGTAAATGACGCGGTATCGTTAATATAAAATGTGAGGCATATTCAAAAGTGTACAGTAAGCATACACTACAATATGGTTCCAATTGAATTTTCGTCAATGTATTATACTGCTTACTTACTTACAGCCAAAAAAGGAGAAGAAAATATGTACTTCACATTATCATTTTTTTAAGGTTTTGTCGACTAACAGTTTCCAAGATGTGTACCAACTATTGTCTCGTGTAAATTTATATTACTAAATTATTAATTAATTAATATTAATGAATGTCAGAAGCATTAGAATATACTATCGGTATTGAAAAAAAAAACCAAAAATACCAAAAGTACATGTATAGGTATCAAAAATGCCAAATATTAAATTCTTTGATTGTCAGATAATTATGCATAAATTTATATTTTAATTTTTTTTTAAAAAAGTGCAAATTTCCCGATAATTTTATTTTTATTCATATAAAACTATATCAAGGAGTAACAATCACGAAAACTGACTTACTTGTCCTGAAAATTCCTTGAGCTATTTTTACTTAGATTTCAAGGAGGCGAATTTCTTATTCTTCTGTATGGCAGGTGAAAAAGGGAAATATTTGTCCGATTTAATGTAGAATCGAGATTTAGAAACATACAAAAAAAATCTTTCTGAAAAATTAGAATTTGTTTGGCTCGTTTCTATCGGAAAATGCGTTTATCAAAGAATCATTACGAAACAGACTATAGAAACAATTTTTATTGAAAGAAGGAGCGAGCATAGAAAAAGATGATGCACTTTAAGTCGGATAACATTTCTGAAACAATACATTGTGGGCGTTCCAGATAAGAGACTTCTTAAACTTTTCTTCAATCAGTATTTCACTTGTGTTGGAGATATCCCCGATTTACATCCCTTTTCTAACTTGAAATCACTACAAAAATCGCTGCCACGATCATGCGTCGATCATGTTTCCACTTCCTTCACCGAAATCCACAATTTTCTCATAGCTCAAAGTTTATCCAATTCGCCTGGCAAATTCATTGTTTTTTGTTTGTTATCTGAATTGGCAAACAACAAATTGCAGCTAACGAACTCATGATGTGTTTTGTTCCTACAGCCTTCGATAGGTGTTTATGTTTGTTGTCATACGATAGGGTTCGCGCTGCCGTGATTATTTACTCGGCTTTTTCAACCCCCTACAGAAAAGGTAAGTAACCTCATCATATTTTTATGAGGAACTTTCTGAAAGTGCGTCACCCGAGATCAGCAACACGAGGTTTGGGAATGAGCTTTTTGAATGAACATTGGAAAATGCAGAAAATGCACTTGAAGCAGTGTTTGTAAAGAGAGGCCACAACGTGATATTCAAACCACTGAGTGTTGCGAATAAAAATAGAATACGTTTTGTATTCCAAGCAGTAATGCTTTGGAAGTTTCCTTTTACAAGAACTCGACGGGAAAGTTCAATGGCATTTGGATCAGCAACGAAATGGATGCATTGTTTTGGAAAATTTGATGACTGATATAAAGGGATTGTTTATTTGCAGAACCGTGTGAACGGATATTGAATAAGAGCCTGCTTATTTTTAATTACCTTCAAGAAAATGTTTAACAATGTTTGATTCATATCTGCTGACTGATTATTTTGTTTTTACAAATAACGCGGCTCATGTTCATGTTATTTGTCGAAAACATCATATCAAGCTATTTGGATTCGTATCATAAAATCTTCCTAGTGTAGTAGCACAATCTCAATAAAAACATTCCATGTTAAAATGTGAATATATTGAAGTAGTGTATGAAGTATTATCGCATATAATCGCACCCTTCAATTTCACAAAATTTAGTGCTCCACACTACATAATATATTCTCTATTAAGAAATAAATCGATACCTTCAGTAAAAGCAGAAGGATGAAGGGTTAAATCAGCTATTCGAATCTAAACTGTGTTTTCAGGAATAAAACTCTTCCCTGATTTTGATAAGAGCTCTAACAATTTATTACAATTTTTTAACAGCCTTTGTGGCAAATGAGGATATTTTGTTAGCCAAATAGGTATGTACATGATCTGATCTGATTGATACTCTAACACTTAAGAAAGCTGTCTGAGAATAAAATCTATCCGTTAATTAAGGGGTTACATAGGTGTTATATTTTCAAAAAATCGATCAATTTTTTTTATTCCATATGAAAGTATAGTACTTCAAGAGTATTCACACCAGATTTGAAGTAAATTCCAGCAATATTACCGGAATTATAGAGATTGGAATACCGCGCGATCGATACGTCCGCTCTGCGTTACCTAGCGTATTATACGCATGCAGCGCGGTTTTACCGCGTAAAATTAGCTCCTTTCTATTTCATCAAACATCACAGCATCAAAAGGATGCTCTGAACATCGCGAATGAGGCGAACGAATTACTATATGGACCTGGAATCTACGACTCGATGTAAATCGCTAAAAAATAACTTTAATTCATTTAATCGCGGTAAAAAACTTTAAACGCGTTTTTCTCGAAACTTTGTTTTTCCATGCGGTAGGCACGATTTCTCGAGAACGAATCGACCGATTTTGCTGAAACTTTGCACAGTTCCTGTTTATGCATAGTATTGACTCGTGCTGGAACGAAGAGATTTTCATTCGGTCGACTCGTTTTTATTTTATACGAAAAAAACTACTTGAAAAACGATGAGAATAGGAAAAATGCTAAAAAAACTATGAGACGAGAATTCATTCAAATCCATGTCAAAACTTTAAATTTAAATTTTTTTTAATTCCTTCGCTCAAGTACGAGCCAAGAGCATAAACTATAAGAATTTTTTTGAATTTTTGATTTGAGATGAACCTGTACTGAAATATTCTGCCTACCGCAAAACAAGGTTGGACGAGGAAAACTGCAGGAAAATTGACAATTTTCAATGTTTTTAGCTGAATTTTTTTTACAACTTCTTGAAATGCTAAACTTTTATGTGTGTAAATTTTAAATAAAATAGATTTTTGGTTTTCAAAATACAATTTGTTCAAAAAGTTTTTTTTCTTCATTCAAGACTTTTGTAACCCCTTAAGGGAATTTAGCCTAGTAACATTTTGAAGTTGTTGAGAAATGCAACATTAAACTTAAACGGAAGTAAGGTGGAGGGAATCACACTTTTGCACGAGTTGGAATGCTCAACGTTACAGAACAACATTCAAACAAAAATTAAACTAGATCACGTACTTCTTTGTCAACGATATAATACATACGTCTTCCCTAGCAAAGCACGTCAACAACATAAAAGCAAACTAAACGCCTCCCCTCGAAACAGCGGGATGTCTTATTACCATATGGCTTAGAAACAGTTTTATTTAACAAAGCAAAGATGTATCACTATTGTGCAAAGTCAACCCAGGAATATTTCTCTCAATAAAGAAGAAGTCCATGCACACTAGAACTAGAATTTTAACAATTTTGACATGTTTACTGTTAGTTTGGCGCATTTCATTCATTTCAATTTGAAACAAGTAGGGTCCAATGATGCCACCACTACAAAGCCCACACCATATCGTAACTGTTTCAGGATACACTGATTTCTCAACGACTACTGTCTATACATATAGCTTGAACGACTACTATTAGCGGCACATTAGAGCCCAGTAGTGCACAGGTACGGTCTAATGAGATAGTGACACACTATGGGTATCCCATTGTGTCTGTCAGTTGAACGAGCATTTGACATAAGCACATGTTGTCTGTACACAGCTGTGACTGACAACGGAACTGTCATTAATAATTTTAAAAGATGAAAAGCAACTGCAGATGGATTTACTAACGAGCCGCAAATACCGGGTACACACATATACAGTCTATTAAAAGCACAACTCCTGCAATTTACCTGAAAGCTGTTCGACATTCACCGTCAAATGTTGAATTCACAAGTGAAATTGAACTTAATCAACTAGCTATCTTCTTGCACTTGCAACAGTAAATTTTTCAGATTCAGCTCATTATGATGCCTAGTGTTTTACTAGTATTCATGTGAAATTCCGGAACCCCGAATACTACAGTTTATTGACATAATCTTTAAAACGAAAATGAGCTTCGTTCGAAAAAATGGTGGTCTCCATGCTTCTCTGTGTTATTCCAACGTAAAATGAACGACTTATTACCACTGCATTAATATTAATACGTCAGGCGTGTCGCTATCGTTAATGTCGAAATAACTCGCACTTAAAAAATGGCTCAAATAAACATTCTCCAATCTAGGAACTTCGTACCAACACAACACAGGTATATTTGGGTAATCATTCTCATTCACCCAAGGTAGTTTGCTGGCGTCCTTGCACCACCAAGTACTTACCTTTTATGTCCGGCGGTCGTCCCGTTCGACTGCCTATACTCAAATTCTCCAAATCGTTGATATTTGGGGATAGTAGCTTTTCAGCAAGAAGCGGATTGGCTATTGAATATCGACTTGTGGTCGGGTATTGTCGTGCTTGATGGTTCTGATGATGTTGCGGATGGTGTGACATTGGCGACCCGACGGAAACGGATGCTGCCAAAGCCGACAGGACGCTTTCGGCGCTCGATTGTTGTAAATTATTGCTTCCATTGGCAGTGGTACTGTTTGATATGCTTTGCATAAGAAGATTGTTGTTGGCATTTTGCTGCTGTTGTTGCTGATGATGCAACTGCTGTTGTTGTGCGGCAAGAAAGTTTTGATTGGTTGGATTTATTGTTTGTTGTTGCGTATTATTAAGACTATTATTGTTTTCCTCTTGCTAAAAAATCAAGAAGAATCGAAATAAATAAACAAAATCTTGATATAAATATGAACCTTCGCATACCTTCACTTCCGTTGCTGTAAAATCCGATAAGAAGCTATCGAGCTCAAATGAATTTTCAGTTAGTTGCCGAAATATGTCGTCCGAAGAGTCAGTGCACAATGGGTCAAGTGGATTCAACTCGCATGAACCTCCTGCCACATCTTGACCTTGATTGTTATTCGCACCGGCAGTGACAGCATCCTAAAAGACGATTGAAAGAAAAATTAGCAAAAATCCGAAAAGTACAGGAGTTAGTCAGTATTTGCAATTAAAATCGATGGTAACTTCCGTATTCAAATTTATAAAAAATTTACTTCAAGATAGATGAATCCACGGCGCACACTAGAATAAAGATCGAGAGAAAAAGACCATTTTTTCAAAATAAAATAAAATAAACAACTGCTGATAGTTTTTAATGCAGTAGAAGATTTCTTCAAAACTGGAGGACTATGACATCTCAAGAATGTTATTAAATGCAGTTCAATTCATGCCGTGCAGGTCATTTATAAAAATCGATTTCCCCTTCGACTACCTTTATATTTTGCTTTTTATGCTTTTTTGGGTTCATTACTAAAATTAAATCACTATATCCTACGATTGAAATGAAAGGCGTTTAAAGTTAATGGGAGTTGTTCGAAAGCTCAAGCTAATATTTTAAACATTTTCATTCGGAAATTGGTTCGACATGGCTATTTGGTTATGTTCAATCTAATAGAAAAACATATAAGCTATGTTTTATTAAAAAAAAACACAATTTTAATAGTGAACAATGCAAAATATTCCATAAACAGGCATCAATACCATCACATCAACAGCCTTAGTTCAATGAAATACGTAAACCCTTCAAAATGAAAAGTTCTACAAAAATCCTTATCTAAAATTATGGCCGTAATTTTCTGCACTGCTCTGCTTGAAATAACAGCCGTCAATTCATTTGATTTTCATCATTTGGAGTACTTTCTCGCTTTCAAAAACACTCCCTTCCCTCTCCGACTACACAAGTCTAGAAAATTTCATTGCATGCCACTCGACGAAAGATGTCACCAGCCATACGCGTAGGGCAACTCTAAAACTAGCAAGCCGCCACCTGAAGCTGCCATATTAACTAAATGACATTTCTCTTGACGTTCTTTCCAGTCGAAGGATCGTGGATAATTGCTTTTCATTATTTTGCGTTACAGCTTTTGTAGTATTGTAAATAAGTATAGAATAAAAATATGTCAACGAAACCGTTCTTGTTTCATTGCAACATTTCTTTCGTCGTTCTTTAGCTAATTTGTCCACCAGTTACGATTGTGAGTTTTTGAACAATGAACTTGAATTCAATATGAATAATGTAGACGAGACTTAATTTATTACTGATGGAATTAGGATTTTTAATTATTTTTCTCACCTGTAAACACGTGGAAATATCAACCATGCGTCCATCGTTTTCTGGGCACCATAATAACGCGTCGTCGATGAATGGCATCGCCGCGATGGCAGAGCCACTGCGGAAGGTTGTGGCCAATGCCAGCTTATTGAGGATGGCTTCCAGGTGTACGAAAAGGTTCAGCAGCAATTCACTGCTGCTGCTTACTATAAAATCCAAGCCCCACAATCGGTGGCCTTATAAAAGTGGTAGAAAAGACTTCCCTTTTCTGAAGAAAAAAATCAAAGACAATTTTGCGATCAGTCTTTTCGTGTATTTCGTCCTCGAAAAATCGGAGGAGTTTGTAAGGCGTGTTTTGTTGTTGTTTCGGCTGATTGGTCACGATTAAAGGCACTTGACTTGATTGCTGTTACAATTTTCGGTTGATTTCAATCAGGGATTGTCCATGAGTTTGTTAACTGTTTTATTCAGTCTTTTGGTCTTGTCAATTTTTGCACACATCACTTGATAAGCAACAAGTTGTTCTTACTACGGTATATCACTACAGGACGTATATGCTTCGAAAAGGTACATTCATAAATATCGATCATTTTTATCGAGAGAAAATTTGGCATACGACAATGTTAACACAGATTTGAATAATTGATCACACGTTTTTTATGATTGTTATATCGCGCTCGTATGATTTACAAGGCAAATGCTTTCAATTGTTGCTTGATTGTGCCTTGGTTGTTCGAGTTTATGTACAAGTTGCTGCTGCAGGGTTTATTGATTGCTTGACGTAATTCGTGTCTGAAATGGAAATAAAATAATTCAATTAAAATGATTTTTATATGCATCAAAATTCTTGATAAATTGTGACAAAGTCGCTTTGTGCTGAAGAACATCAATAAAGTCTTGTAACAGAAAACTCGATTGTTTTCAGCTGGAAAGTTTGCTTTTTGAAACGATACTACTTTTGTCACCATGAACACCGCATGTTCCGACAAATTTGTTACATGATGTAATGTGCACCCGGTTTGACGATATTATTGTCTTCCAGATTTTTAAGTGATACTTTAGAGGATTTTTAAACTAGTGGTTCAGGAATTACGATGACTTTCATAAGCCAACTGTTGACGCGAGCTTTTCAGCTAGAAGTATGTTCTGCATCAATTTCACCTGGAAAACATATTAAAGAGTTTGGACAATCTTTAATTTGCCTTTCGATCAGATTTGTATGAGCAAATTGAATATGAAAAATGTAAAATAATAATACATGAAAATAATAATTAGATTAAATTTCCAGAGTCCATAATACATGTAAATAAACACTATAAATAGTTAATCGTCAAATTGCTGTTATTGCATCAAAAAAATTCAGAGATCGCAAAAAATATATTTGAACCTATTATCGCTGACTGAATCCTTTAACGTGGGACCAATAATTTTACATGTGTAATAATCCAATAATTCTGATAGACTATCTAGGCTTACTAATGCGTTTTTTAATAGCTCATTTATATTTAGAGTTTTGATTTAAACTGGTGTTCCCGCCCCGATGGTATCAAATCATTAAATTGATGACAGAAAATTTGGGAAAAATTCTACCTTAAACAAATGCTTTAAGGATGGAAAAACTTCTACAGTAATACCGACATTAAAAGGGAAATACGAAACTGATACAAACAACTTTAGACCAATATCACTTTTAAACTCACTGAGCAAAATTCTTGTAAAAATTATAGATTCTCGAATTACTAATTTGCGGGTACAAAACGATATTTTGGATAAAAACCACTATGGGTCCCAAGTGGGTAAAGGGACAACAGAGAAAATAGCAGAATTAATGATATTTTTAAGTACAAATTTGGAGAAAGGTCATTATGTTGCGGCAATTTGTGTAGCCCTAAAATACAGTAGTACACAAAACTAATAACCAAACTCGGGGAATATTAAATAGTGAGAAAAGCCAGGTATGTATTAAGTAGTTACTTAACAAATAGAATGAAAAAACCAGCGATCGGAGAAGTCTCAAGCAAATCTGCTCAAATTCACTGCGTGTTTCTACAAGGCTCAATCCTAGCACCGACGCAATTTCTTCTTTATATCGATTCCATGTGTGCAGATGACATTGTACTCATTTAATCAGCGAAAAAACTAACTAATCCGTTATGACCAGTCTGAAAAAGTTAGGCAAAAGGTTGTAGATTTGTCAACAAGAAATTAAGTCTAAATTATACATGCGCGCATCCTTACAAAAATTTATTTTGGTATCGTAAATTGCTCTTTAACTTAAAAAATAGAAGAAAAGACACTTGTTTCCTTTATTATACGATTTCGTTTTTTATTATTTTCAAACGTAAATTTCGGACATTAGTTGTGTCCTTCTTCAGTATATTACTGTTCCTGAAGGGCAGACATGATTCATGTGGTTCAGACGTTTCGACTCCGGGGTTCTCGCAATCAATAGACTCTCGTAGGCATCCAGCCTAGAATGTTTGTAGACCATTTTTATACATTTCAAGTTTGCCCTAGTGATGCTGTGGCCTTCCTCCACGATATGCTTTGCCACCGACGACCTAATATCAGTCCTTCCATGTTTGATGGCTAGTGCAGCTTCTCTAATGTACTCTTTCACTCTTTTCTGGATCGGCCTGATTGTCTGTCCAATATCTATTTTATCACAATCTGAACATGTGATTTCGTATATGCCGCTTTTTTCTGTTGCAGTTTGTGGATCTTGGTTGTCCCCAGAATCGTTTTCGTTTTGATTTTGTTGCTCGTTATTGTCGCTTCGATGTTGAATTTGGCTAAGAAACTTTTTTAGTTTTCCGCTTATCGTTGAGTGCTCAATTGCTACCCGTTTTTTGATTACTCGACCATTCTCGCTACTTTCTAGGGCCGTTAGTTCTCTTATTCTCCTTTGATGGTCTATCTTCTTAATACGGTTCTCAATGATTGTCCTGGCGAACCTATTCATTCGTGCCGTTTCTAGGATGTATTCTTTTTCCTTGATGCTGCGCTCAGTACTTAGAGTGATCGTAACCATTCGGAGAATCATCGAGTTATATGCGGCCATTTTGTGTGTGAATGAGTGATTGGATGTTCCGTAGTGAATTCTATGTTTCTATAGATTTCGTTGATACCTTCAAATACATCCTCGAACCTACTCTGTTTAACTACCGCGAACACATCATCCACGTAACATATCCAGATCCTTGGTAGCAGTTCCTTTTCTCTGATCTTTTCTTTTATTGACTTCACGAAGATTTCACTAATGAAACGAGAGAGCGGGTTTCCCGTTGTTACACCTGATGTCGTTTTAAAATATTTTCCTCTGAACGTGAAGTAGTTCTTTCTCATGCAAAGGTCAGCTAGTTTCACGAAAGACTTAACTTTATTCCTCCATTCCGGCGTCTTCTTTTGATCCAGAATATGTAGCGATTCTTTTATCGGGATGCTGCGAAACAAGTCTTTCGTTCGTTTAAGTGCTTCCCCTTTTAGTAGATCAGCTAATTCAAACGAATTTTTTATTGATCTGTGTTTTATAGGTGTCCCTAGTCTCTGAAACTCTGTTACAAGCCACTTGGCTATTTTTTATGTGAGTGACCCGTTTGCTGTGACAATTTTTCTCAACTAATTTCCTTCTTTATGCTATTTGATGGAGGCATTTGATTCGTGGAAGGGTCGGATTCTGGACTCGCAAGGACGAAAGGTTACCAATCAGAGGTTTGCATTCTTTTAGTACCTGTTCCGTTCTTCTCACCGAGCCCAACTTCGAAAAGCAAACTGATGTACATCTCTAGGCGTATAAAACTATTTCCGATTTTTCGATGCTAGACCCTTCAGTCGAACTTTAAAAATTAGCTCATGAACTTAACTTAGAAAGCCTGACTTCTATGGAGAGAGCTAAATTTATACACAAAAATCAACACCGCATTGAACATAGCTCACTAAAACTAGATACCATTTTTGAAATAAGGCATGAAAAATGTAGCTAGAACTGCTTTATTTGCCTAAAAGAAGATTGTTGAAGTTGACAGGACAGTAAGAAGTTTCAGGAATTTTATTAGGTTTTATATTTTGTTGGTAGTCCTTTACTTGCTCTAACAGCTTGTAATCTGCTTGGCATCGAGTAAACAAACTTTTCACAATAAGAAGGGTCAATCCTTTCCCATTAGTATGTCAACGCGTCCTTCAACACTTTTGCATTAGATATTGTGTAGTTTTTCAATTTCTATTCCAGATATGCCCATAAATGTTCGATGACATTTAAGTCTGGAGATTAAAGAGGTGGGTCAAGATCATGTGGGCAATTATAAAGTAGCCACAGTCGAATATTTGCAGCTTTATGTCTAGAGTGTTATCCTGATAAAAGCTGAAACAATCAACTATCTCTAATTTTTTGACATTATTTCTAACACTTTGCTTCAGAATCTGTAAATATTTATAATGCATATTTCCTTGTCCGGTGGCTGACATAGACCGCCAAACCATTACTGACCCACCCCCATGGTTAACAGTTGGCCGCAAGTTGTTTTCTTTATATTTTTCATTTGGTTTTTTCCACACATATGACTGACCACCAGAGCGAAAGACGCTAAACTTACTTTCGTCCGTAAACAATACTGTCTTCCAAAACGAAAAATCTTTATTTTTGTGTAATTTGCGAATTTTAACATTTTGGGACGGTTCTTCTTGCTAATGAATGGTTTTTTTCGAGCGACTCTACCATTTAAATTATTTTTCCTTAGTACGATTCTCACCGTTTCTGGGTTCACTTCTTTGCCAAATTGCGTTTTTACTGCTACAGCTAATTTTGAAGCACTTAATTTTGGGGTTTTTCGAAATTTCCCTTACCATCCACCGTTCTTCGGATTCTAAAAATATCTTCCGATTGCTTGGTTTTGATTTGTTTTCCAGAATATTTTTTGTTCTAAAGCGTTTGATAATATCGTGAACTGTAGAATGACTTCGTTTTACAATTTTCGCAATCTGTCGCACTGATACTCCATCTTTGAAATGATTTACAACAAGCTCTCGAGTTTTCAACGATGTTTGTCCAGAATGTCTTCCCATTTTTACGCTTGAAAACTGAATTTCACAAAAACAAGTAAATTTCAACACTTCCTTTGAGGGTTCTGAACGTCAAATGAAATTAAGAGATCCTCAATGTCAAAATGAATACTAATTTTTGAGATTGCCTGCATTTCCTAAGAATACAATAACAGTATTACCAGCTGTCCGAGTTTCAATTTGAGATCAGTTTTCGTTATTTTTCAAATAAAATTGTTTTAAAGAATTTATATGAATAAATTTTGCTGTTGTTTTCACCGATTCTCTATTATCATGAATAAGGCTTTACAAAAACAAATTATCTTCTGTTTAAATTATTTCCCTTCACTATTGATCGCTTCATAAAGAACAAATGACTAAGTGTTCGAGTTTTACTTTGATCCACTGTACGTAAAATTAAATTTCAAGTAATTTGTGCACATATTACAGTCCCTGGCCATATTATTAGACCCATGCTGAAAAATGAATATTTCACTGCATTTTTTGTTGTTTCATTGCAAGACTGTTAACTTTCGCTGGAAAAACTTCTAGTTTAATACTTATGGTAACATTTTATGTAATTGTTCATACAGTTACCACGTTCTAATTTAGATGGCAGCAGTTCTGTAATACAAACTTAAAGTGAATAAATAAACGTCAAATACAGTGCAACAGGCTCTATTGTGTAAAATACCTATTTCCATTGCGTGAAATACACAAACATTGCTGAAGTAAGTTCTGTATTGATGCTTTGACTAATTTTTAAGAAAATAGAGTAAAACTCTTGCGACTTGTGATAATTATGTAATTTTCAGAATGGGTAAACGACGTGATTTGTCTCCTACTAGAATTGGCCAAATTGCCGGTATATTGAAAGCTAAAAACATGAGCCAGTATGAAATAGCTAAAATGTCTCACGAGGTTCAGTGAAGCATATAAAGAAAAAGATTGACCTTGGCGAAGATTTAAAGGTCAAACGCAAACGTGCGTCTGGTCGTCCTCGAATAACTTCCGAGAGGACAGATAGAAAAATTCGTGATATATGCATCCGAAATCGAAAATTGGCCTTGAATCTTTTGGAAAAACAGATTACTGAAGCCGGAATACAAGTTTCTGAAAGAACACTACGACGAAGGTTAGCTGGACAAGGTCTTGTCTCCCGAAGACCGGCACGCAAACCTAGGCTCACACCAGCCATGATTACAAAACGTTACAGATGGGCCCAAAAGTATAAGAATTTCACAAAGGATGGCTGGAAAAAAGTAGTTTTACAATATATTTCTATTATAAATTCAATTTTTAAGTAAAATTTGTGACAATTCTCGGTATTTTTAATAGGTTACAGGTAAATTTCTCAGATGAATCCATTTTTCAAGTATTGGTCGAAAAGGCTCAGTTTGTTAGGCGTCGATCGAATGAAAAATATAAGAAAGATTGTATTGTTCCAACAATAAAACATCCTCCTTCGGTTATGGTATGGTCTGTTATAAGTATGAAAGGTCCAGGGCCCCTGTACATCGTGGAAGGTACAATGAATTCAGAACAATACGAGAAAGTGTTGGAAAAACAGCTACTTCCAACGATGAAAAAATGGTTCAAAAAACGCGAGAAGCCTATTTTTATGCACGATGGTGCACCGTGCCACCGTTCTAAACGTATATCAACGTACTTAGAGAAGAAAAAAGTCACCGTTCTTGACTGGCCTGAAAATTCTCCAGACATTAACCCTATAAAGAATGTTTGGGACTTTATGAAACGTGAAGTTTCTAAGCATGCTCCTACAGCCAAGCAGGATCTGGTTCGTTTACTCAATGACACCTGGAAAAATAACATAGAGATCAGGAAAAAGATTGAGAATTGCATTGACAGCATGCCTCGTTGTATAGCAGCCGTGTTGGCTGCTAAAGGTGGCCATACAAAATATTGATTTTGACGAAAAATCGTGTTTCATTAACATAAATGCTTTAATCTAATGTAAATCACTACTTTTTGAATAAAACTCATTGTAGAATATATGCTTTCTCATAATTTAACTAAAACTGTCTAATAATGACCGCGATGTGTAGTTAAAATGGAAAAAAGGTGATTTTTCAGCATGGGTCTAATAATATGGCCAGGGACTGTACTTCTACATGGTGTCATTATTAAAAAAGTTACACATCAAAAACCACACCGAAAAGGAGGGGATCATCTTCCGAGCACCAAAACTTCTTTGTTTTCACGTTTAACGCGAAACACCGAAATTAATTATAATGTTCAAGTTTGTTTACAATCAATCAGCTGATGCATGTTTGTAAGCGGTGGCTTTCGCGCGTTTCTGCAAGATGGTGCGCTGTGTCGCGAAATTTCAGGAACCAACAGGCTAGATATGTACGCTACTGATTCAAAAACTTTCTACTTATCGTAGACATTAACCACATCTCAGAAAGCTTTCACGAAACAGCTGTGAACGAGACACATGTCACGCTCCATGACAGTTTACCGGCACAACACGCGAGTGTTTCGGAAACAGCGCGGGGTTACATAGCGTTTTTGGTTGCCGAGTCGTAAACATCCTCATTTAAAAGCGTACAAATCAAGTTCAATGTGTTTGTCTGCTCACGCAGAGTGAAATGGATTCAGAAAGTGCCGAAGAAGTTCAAACAAACGCTGCAGACATCACCAGCAACAGATTTGACCCTCTGCAAGTGCTGTACGCCCCGTCAACATCGTCGTCCCGACCAGACGTGAAAGTGTATGACAATTTGGCTCAGTTCGATGCTGCTCTAGTCAAGGTGGGTGTATTTGGTGTAGGCAACATTCGCAGGCCCGAACCAAAAGCACAACCCAAGCCAACGAAACCTGACGAAAAGAAGTTTTTAGACGTGCCCGGACGCAGGTTTCTAGCCCATCAAGGTAAGTGTCCCAGCTAAACTTGTGCTGGTGCCTTCGCTGTGAAAACATTAGCCACTCACTAATACTCAACATTGCAGCACCCATCCCAAGCACTGGAATCAAGAAGCGTCACACGCGGTCGTTGTTTTCTGTGGTGAGGTTTACTGGTTTTTGATTGATTTATTCATTTCCTTCTCTAGTCAATTAATCTTTCTTACAGAACATATCTTTGTACTTCGAATTTCCATGCTTCAACTTCCTGCCTTGAAATCCTGCAGACTCCTCATAGAAGTTCGGGCTTCGCCACCGACAATGATATTCTAAACATCTTAGGTCCACAAATGTCCTGCTCGAACAGATAGTTCGTTTGAAGTACCTTTCGCCAGGGCTGAGAGTTTCTCACACTTTCCAATCCCCAAAAAATTGTAAAAGTTGCTAAGGCTTGAGGAAAATTTAAAGTGGGGTTTGGACTAACTTCAAACCAGTTGAGATTTGTGATCCGGTTTCAAAAAATAATTGGAATATAATAGATAACTGCGTCATCAGGTTGAAACAAATATGCGACTTTTACGGATACAAGGTGTTGATCTCAGCAATACCGGCTTGAAATCTGCTCAGACATCAATACTGGCTGAAAACCTAGACTTTTTTCTAACATCTGCATTGGCTCTTACTAACGTTAGTCATAGTCAAGTGGATTACCTCCTAACATCTAACTGTTTTTACTAGCATCTCAGATGAAACTTCATTTTCATACGTATATATACTTTCCAACCAAAGGCTCACGTAATCAAACCTATAACAAACACATTTGTTGCCCATGGTTTATGGCACTTTTGGCTATTTTCTATGAATGTATTCCATGTCTTCAAGATAAGAGCAAATTCGTCAGTGTGCAAACGCAGGATCCTCCCTATGCTATAAATATGACACGTTCAAATTTCTCGATTCATATGCACCACGTGCATATAAACTGGTAATAAAAGCATCTAAATCCGCTGAAGTTAGACTTCATGCGGATCCTTCTGATTCTGTGCACATTTTTATACTATTTAGAAGGCAATGGTCTAGTATAAACAAAAATGCACACCTTACTTTGCCCCACATAATATTGCATTCCGCTTATCTCGTTGGCCCTGATATTTCTCTGAAAATTCAATGAAGCGAGAATCTTTCAGGATCAGCACCTTCTCAAATTTTAAGCCAAACAGCTCCTTCGAATGAAGTTTTAATATTCTGATCGTTCTCTTCACATTCGTATTCAGAACTAGAAAACAATCTCCATCATTTTCGTCCTCTAAGCTTAATCACAATGTACTTGTCCTCATCATATATACCTTCCCTTTCCCAGAATTTTCTCCTTCATCTATTTCAAAGCATAGCTCGCTTATATTATTCATTTCTTCCAACCATTTCCTTTGCATTAACATTTTAGTGGTAAATTTTTGAATGTTTGTTTGAACGATGATAAAATTCAAAAATTACTACTAACTATTTTTATTTATTAACTACCCAAAGTTTCAAGTCTATTATTTATTACAAATAGATCGAGGAAATGACTGGTCCGATGGCGGCGCTTAGAAACTACGTGGAAAGCGGGCAACGGATTAAAGTTTACACACGCAAACAAAAAGGAATTCGGGGATTTGTTAGTGGCATTCTGAAAACCTACGACAAGAACTGGAATTTATTACTGGACGATACGTGTGAGGTGTGGAAGCGCCGGAAATTCAGATATAGTGAGAATCCGACGTGTGCGGGCACCGCGAAGGATTGCTCCATGCGATTGAGGAAATTAGGGATTCAATTGCCACAGGTGGACGTTCGGACGCTGAACAAGAAGTACGTGGAGTGTACGAGACGAAGCAAACAGTTGATGATTCGCGGCGAGCAGGTCGTGTTGGTGACGCCTGAGGCTAAATGAAACGGCTGGGTATTCAGTTTTCTATGAATATTAGGGCTAAAAGTGTACTTCTAAATAAAATGATATTCTGACTGTGATTTTTGTTTGAATGATGATGGATGAGATACAAATTGACTGACGAATCGATTTAATATCGAAGCTGACATCAAGATGAGAAATACTCAATGATCCATTTATTAGATTGATGCATATGAAATTTGGGAATTTTGAATGATTTAAAACCGAACTCCCATAACGATTTAAATCCTTTTCACATCAATTCAGCTAGGACATCTTCTCAGGTATCACTTTTATCATCCTTGCCTGGAGTTGATTCTCATTTTAATAGTTCATGTACATTTGTCATCATGATATCTGGGGGACAGGTTCGCTTTTCAGTTTAAAATTGTTTCTGCTCAGCAACAATGGTAACTGAAGTGTGACGAAAGGATCGTGTAGAAAATTCAGAATAGTAAATTATACCCACTGAAATTTTGAGTGAGGAAGACCTCACCAAGCTATGAATAACGCTTTGCGATAAAAAATGGATTCTCTATGATAACCGCCACTGGGTCTGTACAGTGCTACATGGATGCTGTTGAACGACCGAGATAGGCTGCTAGGCTACCGCTACATCATTTATTCAGTATGGTGGACTAGCAAAGGGGTAGCACACTAAAACTTCCTAGAGCATGGTGAAACAATTACAGCCGTATCTTATTATCATGAAATTGAGATATTGTACTAGAAATTCCTACGAATGCAACCGAGATTTTACTTCATGATAATGTACGACCGCGTGTTGAAATGGAATGACCTCCCCCACAGGCTAGATGATCTAGGGTTGGCAGATTTGCCTCCATCCACCGTATTTATTTATTTATTCATTAGGAATTCATCCCACAGACTAATATAGCCCAATTACAAGACAAATTAAACAAAAAAAGAAAATAAATATATAACAAAGTAAAACTAATTACATAAGACACGCTTTACATTCTGTTTATATGTAGATGTAGAGTGAGTACGGATACGGACCAAGTTGCAGACTATTGTGGGTTCGGGGAGTCGCAACAGCGACGATTGGAATAAAGTTTCAGTCCTAGCAAGTACGGCCCGCAGTTCTACGGGACAAAGTCATATGTTATCCTTCATTTATCATATGTTTGTTGTCATTTATGACAAAATGGTAGCTAGTTACTGCTCGGGGCACTGCCAGACCTCGTATATGCACTTTTCATGCTACGCTTGAAAAAAAACACCCCAGAAACTTCGGTTCATTGAATTACAATGGTGAAACGTTTTCGCTGACACAAATTTCATTTGCTTTTGACAAATTGATTTAGAGAAAAAGCCAAAATGACTGAAAAAATGTCTCATGTGTTGAAGCGAAAGATGAAGTTCACGAAAGTGCTTTATCCTCTGCAAATTTGGCAGTGCTTGGCAAACGTCAATTTTTGCAAGCACATGGCGCTATTTCTTGGAAGGAAATTTCGTGTTTGAAGGCCTCGATTGCATACTGGGTCTTACCTATACTGTGCTCTAACCAATCAGGTTTAATTGATGGTTGTAAAGCCGAAACAGAAAACACTCATCTAAAAGGAGTCTGCGGGATTGCAAAGTTGTAAGTTGTAGCAAGAAAAGTCGCTCTTCATATGGCATATATGTAATTTTAAATTTATAGATAAGAATACGAGTGAATTTGTACTGTTCTGATTCAATCATAGAATCCAAATATTGATAGTGTGGTGACCATACGTGCGAGCAATACTCAAAGATGTATCTAACTAGGCTAGTGTATAGGTTGACGGCGGAGGAAATGTCAGTAAACATATGAGAGTGCCTTATTACGAACTCGGAAACACGAGAGGCACGTGCGGCTATAGGCACAATGTGAGGCTCAAATTTAAGTTTCAGGTCGAAAATCACTCCCAGATCTTTTATTTGAAAAACAGCCGTAAGTGGAATATCGTGTAACGTATAGATATGATCAATCGGACTGGACTTTAACGAGAAGAGGAGAGTGACATTTCAAGACATTAAGAGAGAGAAAATTAGTTTGATTCCAAGAATCGATCGCGTCCAGATCCTTTTGGAGAGCAATATAATCCTCTTCCGAGCGAATAACTCGGTAAATTTTTAAGTCATCAGCATATAGAAGACACTGAGGCGCTATGACTGAGGGAATGTCATTTTTGTAGAGTAAGAAAAGAAGAGGAACCCAGGGCCTACGCTGGAATTCAAAGAATTAATTAATGTTTGGATTTCAGTTGGGTCAGTGGAGATAAAATCAAGAATAGGTGGAAAACAAAAAGGAGTATTAAAAGAAGTTGCAAGCAGGATATATTGACAAAAAAAATTCATCAAATATCTCGCAGATTTTTTAAGGAGTCGAACCTTGTTTACTGTTCCAGAAAACAGTATTAGGAATATTGAACAAAGGCTTAAGGGAATTGACATAAGACCAAAACGGCTTTGTTTGGCTAGATTGCAGCGAATTTTCGATATTAGAGAAGTAGTTACGCTTATTTTTTTTAATTTCCAGTTTGATTGAAGCACGATGTTTTGAAAAGGCAGTATAGTTTCCAGTGGCGAGGGGTGAAAAATTACTGTGAATAAGCCGATGATTTTCTAGCATCAATTTTCACAGATGATTCGCAAGCCGGGAACGCTACCGGCTTTTTGTTTTGTTTCCATATCCTATTGAGGAAAACCGAGCTGCCATTCCAACAAACGGGAGTTAAATGCCCACGGCACTTTAAATTATTGATGAATTCGAGACTCGGAAAGCTTAGCTGCAACTCTTAAGCCGCCTGTACACTCTCGTCGAGGCCCAGCGAGACACGACGAGTGCAAGAGTGAACATGCTACTCTCGTGTTGTCTTGCTTTGTCTCGCCTCGCCTCGTCAGCTCTCCATTCCGTGTCGGTATTTTGTGCGCGAGTCAAAGGGCCTCGCGAGGCAGCGCAAGGGCATCCCTTACACTCTCGCGTGGTTCAGTTTCGTTCAAGCTGTAGAATCGTGAAAACGTATTTTGAAAATGTGGAGTCACGACATAGAACTTAACTTTTTAGAAGTCTACCAAACTGATCCTGTATTATGGGATCCAACGCATCCATTTCACAAGGACAAAAAAAGCTGCACGATCCATTCTTCTCGGCGATTGCAAACGTAATGAATAAACGAGAATGTACAGGATTGCTCTCGTCACTCGACCTCTCGCGTGAGAGCCCTCGGCGAGGAATGGCGAGAGCACTCGCGCGAGAGTGTACAGCCGCCATTACAGATGTTGATCGCTTTGCTGGCTATTATGGAACTATGAGGATGTGTAGA
This sequence comes from Oxycera nigricornis, assembly GCA_963942545.1. Taxonomy (NCBI): domain Eukaryota; kingdom Metazoa; phylum Arthropoda; class Insecta; order Diptera; family Stratiomyidae; genus Oxycera; species Oxycera nigricornis. The sequence continues at coordinate 5,490,350 of OZ012663.1, read as the reverse complement.
ATGAAGAGAATGGAGTTAGATGGAATAAACAATGAGATCAAGTGGAACGATTGTGCATGTTTACAGTGATGCATGCAAGTAAATAAACACTTAATTCCCATATAAAACTGAAGTGTTAGACATTTTTGGAACATATTTGAAAAGGGAAGCCGATGCGAATCGGCTTATATGAACGCCTCGCCACTGATAGTTTCCCGGAGTTTTATTGGATTTGTAAAGCCGAAAACATGTTTTTTTTAATTTCAAGATAGTTAAGACATTACGGGCCAGCCAAGGAGTAACCGTAACAATATTAACCGTGGTATGACTATTGTAGGGAGTGAAGCGAGAGATAAGGTCATAGAGAAGAGTATTCTCGCGGGTCCTTTCGTCTACGGATTATCATTTTTCCGAAGTGTGGATTTTGAGCCGAGAATTTATCAGGTTATTTGATAGATTCTCGGCTCGATACCCAGCAGGACAGCAGGTTATTTTGGCATTAAAGGTTTTTTGACGAGACAAAAAATGAGTTATACGTTGGCAACAAGCCAAGAAAGCCAATAAAAAATATTTTGAACCTTAAAATCATTGATATAAAAAACTACTACTACCCAAAGCATTGATAGAAGAAAAGGTTAATTCTAGGAATGTAATTAGAAACGTTGGAGATGCAAAACCCCAAAAAATAGATAATAATGGAATTATTTATTAGGAAAAACGTTCAGGCAATATGAAACTTTCCAAGAAGGTCGGTTTGAGAATATTGAACATACAAACGATATCATGACCCACTGAAAGTCTGAACAAGTTGAAGCCTAACTGATGTGAGTTATTTTAGTCAGGCGCATTTAATGTCCTGTCCAAATAAAGGAATGGAAATAGGTTTTACACAATTCAATCTAGAAATTTGACCACGAGGAACTTGATATGTTTTGCTAAATTATAAACATTTCTGATATACAGTATAGCTTCCGAATAATTAATTAAATCGGTTATGCTTCAAGCTCTTTTGGTAATATTCATTCAGTTCAATCAGTTACTAATTATTAACATGATTTTTTCAATTGTATAATTTTCAACTACCAATCATTTTCATGCAAATGCAAATCGCTAAACACTTTTACTTTGTTGCAATAATTTTCTTACTTAATTATTTGATTCGGTCAACGACATCTCTTCTCGTCATCATCAATCCAAACAGCCAGCACTCGCGCCACGCATTGGCAAAGAAAACGTAATGCGAATATTAACCTGTATAAGTGGAATACCATGGAAAACAACGATGTATATAATAATTTCACTTTTTTCAAAGCATTTCCATTTCTTTCTGCATAGATTACGTGCAGCTCAACCGCTGCAGCGAGGATGATGATGATGATAATAGTTGATGTTGTTGTTGTTGTTTTGATGATGGAAAACTTCAATAGACCATTAGCTTAGATGCAGCACTCAACCCTGCAAATTTGTTACTGTTTTCTATTTTTCCCTCCCTTTGATGCGATTATTGTAATTTAGATTGAATGATTAATTATGGAGTGGTATTTTGTTTTCATTAACAAACAGAAATGATTTAAACTTTCCGCTAAATAAGCTGCTTTTGTTTTCGTGAAGCATGCACAATGGGAAAAGCAGCAATTTTCGAAAGGGCTCAAAACTTGAATGGCTTTTACGATTCTATATGCCAGGAGCTGGAAGGATTTTTTTAAATAGACGCAACATACATATCTGAAACTAAACGACTACATCAATAACATGATTTTCTATTCATTTTTCATTTTTGAACCTCAAGGTTTCTAAACGTGAGGTGAAATTTCAATACGAAAAAAATCCTTTGCTGCTCATTGGATAGCTATAAATATTGTAGCCGCAGGCGACGATATCAAATATGAATTTGTTTTTATATAGTCTAAGCTTCCGCCTTATTTTACAGTGGCTTTATTTTGAAAATTTCCCTTTTTATGTACATTCTTACTCGTATTTGCAAATAGTCATAGATCGAAACAGTTTGGATTATTTGAAGTACACAGTATTTCCCTATTCGTAAAATATTTTTCACAATGCAGTACAAACAAACAAACAAATTGAGTGTTTGGAAATTTTCACACATCTTAATTATTTTATAAAACATAATAAACCATAGGTTCAGTATGGGAGATGGCCTTCAGTGTTCTCTATTACTAACTTTATGTGTGTTAGCATATAATCAACCAAGGATCGACAGTGTTATTTTATTGTATCACTGTAAAAACATATCTTGATTTCAGCGACTATTATCTTCTTTTTGTTCAAGCAGTTCTTTTTCCCAGAGATAACTTCAGGATAGCCCATAGATTGTCTATGAAGTTGAGATTGAGGAGTTTCCAGGCCAATCCAGCATTTAAATTCGGTATTTTTTTTTGCCATGCTGAAGTTGAGTAGTATACACTTTCAGCACCTATCGGACGCAGTGCAAAACTGGCTGAAAGTGTATGTCTTACTACTGAGTTGTGCCAAGGGGCACAGTCATGTTGGGAAACGCAATCTGAAACTTTGGCTAATTCTAGATCTAATTCTAGATTTTCGAACAATCCTTGCAAAAGATGATTGGAAGTGTTCATGAGAAGAATTATCCCTGCATATATTGCCGCCAGTAGCTTCGATGGCTGGCCAGTTGGGAAGAGTACCACTACTCAAAACTTTAAAAGATCCTCCGTAGTTATGGGAACTTCATGTTGAAATGCCATCGCTGACTCCCCAAACATTCTTTCGCCTAATTCTAAGTCCGCTCTTATCGTTTCCTGTCGAGAACCGCCGCTCACTTCCAATTCGCATCACATTTTCCACGGCCAAACGTTGCGGCAGCATGTTGCCTGCAGTGATTGCACTTCCTAGCTTCCTAAGCTATGCAATCAACACGTCGAGTTGGTGCCCTCACCTCACCACCGTCGCGGGGCATTGAAATGCACTTTTGCGATGCAACTGTAACTGCAATTGCCATTTCGACCGCGCACCGGAGAAAGTTTTCACTCGTTGCATTTGATCGTCCGTCGTCGTCGTCTGCCTGAATTGTGGCGTGCAATCACTGCCGCATCATTACCATTGCCTTCATGACTGGTTTCGTCTAATGCCAGTGTCATTATTTCCATTTATTTCCTTTTGCATTTATTTGATAGACACATACTTGTTTTTCCGCTCTTTCGCTTTTCATAGCACGTTTTCGCACACCATTATTTTCCCTTCCATCACTTTTATTTTCTTTCTGGTTAGTCCCTGCTGGAGTTGGATGGGAAATTTAAATTGCGATCGTGAGTCACACTGTTCGAGTTGGCCCCACATTGGATGAGCACGGAGCTGACGAAGAGGCTCTAGCATTCCTAGGAGTTTGTCAAGACAAACCAGCGAAAATTTGTAGTTTTCTAACGAGTTTTCCGGCAACGGACGCAAGGCTCGGCGGCTTCCCACAGGGCTCCGTGACTGCAAAAGATGGATTCCGGTGAAAAGATCGCGACGAAAACATGGTCCTCTAACTTGTTCGGCACATTTATAATATTTTCACATGTTGTCTTTGGCTCCCATAAATTTTTATCAAATAATGCGGCGCACAGACATCAAATAACTGTCGGACATTGCAGGCACAATGTTAGAAAGGACAGTGAAATCGAAAGTACATGATTTTCTGAATATCGAGGAAAACATCAGCATTACACATCTGCCACAGCAACTGTAAGAATTAGTATTCCTGCAAGCGTGGGATTATTATCTGAAAACATTGAAGATTCCTTTCTGTTTTTTGATAATTGTGAATCAAACATTTCAATTAATTTCATCAGAATCAGCAATAACCATATTTCTATGCTTCTAGGATTTCGATGCCTTTGTTTCTGTATCTTGTGTGATCAACTTCAGTATTAATTTCTAGCCTTTTCCGTTTCTCCTCCCAGTAAAGCGATCTTCGTGGCCAGGTACATCCGACCATGATGGCATCGTGCAACCTTAGAAAATATTTTTTGGGCTCAAGATACCGCCATTCGTTCCATCGGTTTCCCGCTTGCGGCACAAGTTTCTCTCAACTCCTCATTGCCTTGCACCAAAATGCATTTAATTCCAGATTTAAACGAAATCCGGACAGGTATCGGTCGCCTTTGGTGATGACTGTTTCATGGAACTAATCCACAAGAATGATCCATGGATGCCGTCCAGGCACAAGTGCCACCCACATTGTGGGTGGCTGGACTGCATTTCATGATCCCAACAGGAGGATCAACAAGGTGAGCCTTCGGCGCATAAAGAAACAGTTCCTCGGCACAATAAGCATTGAAGCTCAAACCTGAGACAGTTAGTTGGTGAAGGTGAATGGTATTTTCAATAGCTGATGCGGATGGAATGCTGGTCCAACTTGCTCTTTGTTTGAAAGTTGGTGCTGAGATTCAGGTTTAGTATGTCAACGGGGCTGGATTTTGATGGAAGAAATTAGGAAAGTTGCAATCATTCTTTGTCGGTGTCCACGACTAGTATTTGAAATTGGTTCCGAATATGCAACATTGACTGGATGCTGCATTTGGCAAGCAATTTGTATTCACTGCACATTTAGTTGCTTCATGTAAGCTTTTAAACACGTCACATTTATCATCAGAGACGTTTTCAAATCGTGTTATTTTATATGAGATTAGAACTTTTATTTTAACTTGCATATCTACAAAATAACACTACTGATTTTCATTTTTTATATTAACATAAATTAAAAGTTACCTTAGCAAGTGCCGCATATACTGTTTTATTATCTTCGCTTAAGAGAACATAGCAAGAAAACAGTGTACGTCAGCAAAATCCGGAAAAATTTTAATCAAACTTCCAGTCATACTAAGTTTGTTTTGTTGCGGAGCTGCGGAAGGAATGTAGAAAGTCCTTCAATCGGGCTAAAGGATCCAATGACTGGTCTACTTATAAAATAAAAGTGAAGGAGTTCAAATGCTCTATCAGAAAGGCTAAACGCATCTCTTGGAGAAGTTTCTGTGCAGAAATAGAAAACTCCAAGGATGTCAGTGTTCTGCGTAAAGTGATGACGAGCTCCCCCTCATTTTTAGGACGCAAATTGAGTCTGGACGAAATTCAGCTCCGAGGCGTTGTCCGTTCTCGTGGATACGCACTTCCCGGATAGTGAGGTTGTCGCTGTCAAAGCAGATCCACACACGCTCCCGAGCTGTATGTCAACCACTGTGGCTGTAAATAACAGGCTCTTACGCTGGGCAATCAGCTCATTTCAACCCTTTAAATCACCTGGCATGGACAATATCTCACCTGTTGAGATCCAGCAGGGAATCAATACTGCCATGGCTGAACACCATTTTCGAAGCATGTGTACGGATGGCTTATATTCCACAGCGGTGGAAAGAAGCTAAAATAGTCTTCATACCTAAAGCGGGCAAGATATCCCAATCTTCACCTAAGGATTACATACCTATCAGTCTCACCTCTTTTCTGCTGAAAACTCTGGAACGACTGATGGTGATCAACAATATCAGCCATAAGGCTATTAGGTCTGACCACAATTGACGTCCGAACCCGCAAGTCGGCCTGGGATGGTACGCACCCTCTCACTGACAGCTATGCTAAATTCGACATACGTTCCGTCAAAGTGTGGAACGTTTTGTTAGAGATTACTTCGAAGTTGATATCTTCGTTAAGCTTTAGTTTCTCGGGTCCGGACCCGAGGAAGTTTAGCTGACGTGCTGAAAGTGAGGTTATGTGTTCACTCGAAGTGAGAAGAAAGTGAGTTTTAAATTTGGAGGACTGTGAACTGTGGCAGCAAATTTTATGGATTCGGTGGATTAATGAATGAAGTGAGTGAAGTCAATCGAAGCCAAAAACCGTGCAGTTTTCGAACAATCTTTCACGATCGAAATATTATCGAGCTAGTTTTCTACAGCAGCGGGACAATCATCTTTTCGAGTTAAATATTTTGAATTGCTATGGCAGCTGTCACCGATGACAACTCATTTCATATCCAAGACACTCGTCATATTAAAGACACTTTATACGTTATTGTAGTTGGACTTATGTTTGTTCAAGATTTGACCATATTTTGACAGCTACTTAGCCTACCGCAGGTCAACTTGACGAGCTCAACTTGAGGGCTCGGACATCAACTGTGGTCAGACCTATTGGCAAAGCACTAGGGGAAAGCAATGTCGATGACAACTGATAGGGTTCATCGGACAACTGCTAAGCGCAGCAACATCAACTCCACGCTAGGAAACAGCGCCATAACAAGGAGCACTTGCAGAGGCACACCACAAGGTGGAGTGCTATCATTCCTTCTATGGAACCTAGTGGTGAACAAACTCCTGTCAAAAATAGAAGCGACTGGCTGCAAAGTCGTAGCCTATGTCGACGATGTTGCAATAGCAATGTCGGGCAAAGCAGATGCCCTAGCGAGAGCTGGCACTGTGAGCTTCAGGAGTATACACATATCCTCCAAGTCGGCCAACCTCTAGTCTTCATAAAGCTAGGATTCAAGCAGTACAGACATTGCACCCTGGCCGAATAGGAACGGAAATAGAAATACTTCAGTTTTCGGGTATGCGAGATCAAACTGCATCCCGTTATGGATGAAAAAACAACTGAAAAGCACCACAAAGAAACATTTAAAATCGGTGACGACGGGTCAAACCACAAAAACGTCAAAGTAAGAAGTACTTCCGCAAATATTCCTGATCAATAGATTTTCAGGACTATTAAGTGCTTTAATCCAAAACAACAACTTATAACATACAACAAACAGTGATTGAACAAATATCACCCATGCAATACAAGCACATTACCACACGAAAAAAACGCTGTGAGCTTCTTTGAATGAGGTGCCTGTTACATTGTTGGGGAAAAGCGAAAGTGAAATCATTACCGCAGAACTACATACACAAAGCTATAAATTAAAAAAAGAAGATAATGCTTTCAGCTAACAATTAAATGTTACTATTACTATTGTGCGATTGTTATGTAGGGGCGAATGAACAGCCACTCCTTCATTCAGTTATTCATTCATTCATTCATTCATTCATAAATTCATTCGTTTTTTTCTTCAATTATTGCTCATGTGGAAAACTTTATAGCGTTATGCATCTGAAGCGGAAAATGCAAAGTAGTTTAGTTAATTCGTTGCAATATTGTTAGAAAAGTGCACTTTATGTGCCAGCATATGTAGTCCTTTAAATCATTTTATCTATGGAAAGCTAGCAAAGCCAGTCGTAGCACTGGAAATAGGGAACTATAAACATTTTATATTGTAGGGGATGTGATAATAATATTGATGTAATTTGTCGGCAAAACGCATAGCAGCTTCACAATAAAAGAGTTCAGCTTCAGATTGCTTTGTTGGCCTGTTAGATAATAATGAATGGGGGTGGGTTGATGCCCCTTTAGCCGCCTGGGAGAACGTTGTTCTTGTGTATTCGATTAATAGATTATGCAACAAGAGAACATTGAATACGATACTAAGAAAATTTAGGAATAGTATAAGATTATCAACATTCGCCTTGTTCCTTCGTCTAAAGTAAATTAATTTTAATTTGATCACTGGAGTTATATCTTATCGGAAGGAGGTTGCTTATTTTTTAAACTACCATATACATAAAGCAATGTTGAGTGAAGCCACAATTCTGGATGCAATAATTGAAGAACGATTTCTCAGAGACAATTTGCTACCAGTCATTATTCAAAACCACAACAAAAATTACGGGTATAATCAGGAACAGTATTTTCTGGCCGACCAACTGTTGGAAACGATATCGATTTCCATATGATAAATGGTTTCAATTAAACGCAATGCATCATCAATTTCTAATTTCATACATTTCACATGAAAACCCAACTCATTCCGAGTACTTACGCACAACTTTTAGTTTCCATGAAAAAAAAACCAACTATCTTCCATTAACCGTACCTTGTCTAATACAAGAAGTGCAACGATCTCTTTGAGCCGCGGTTGAATGCACGTTAAAAAGTGCAAGTGATTTTCATGGTATTTCATTTCGCTTTCTTCCTTCATCTCTTTCACCGCAGATACAAACTAGCATACCGTCTATCGTGCGTCGCGGACCTCAAACCAAGAAAACAAAACACTTTACATTTTTTTCCGTTATTGTTATTAAGATATTAACTAGTGTGTGGTGCCGTATAATTTCTCTGTGTCAAATGATTAGTCGATGCAGCGGCCGCGGCATTCGTAAATTATGCATATAGCATTTCTTTTGGTTGCGTTCGAGGGAAATTAATCCATCTTTTATTCACCTGTCTTGTCGGGCGGGTTGTTGGCCGAGGGACACCTCTTGGGAGAAACGAAACAAAAAGCCGTTGTTTTCATTTTTTTCGACGCTGTTGGTGTTGAGACGAACAAAAAAAATCTTGATTATAACTTTCGCTCTCGAGCTAACCATGGTAGTAGCGAACAATGCTCCTAAAATACATACCTAAGCAGCAATGTTTGCAATTAAAACAGATTTGGGCAAAAAAATGGTGAGGCGCACTTTGATTGTTGGCTAATTAACATCTTTAAGATTGACGTCCATGCTTCACGTGACGGTGTCGATGGAAGTGCCTTAAATTGATGTGGTAGGCAGGAAAAAACTATGAGGAATAATGACCGGAGTTCGAACATTCTGTAGTTCAAGAAACTACCACCCACTTTTTCTTTGCACTATATCCATAAACAAAAATAAGCCGCAAGATGCGACCCTTGAGATCTACATGAACCACTTCCCAGTAATATCTACATAATTGTTAAATATATTAAACAAAATAATAATAATGAAAATAATTATATTAAAAATAATAATGATGATATCAACTCATTACAGTATGTGGAGTGAATTAATGTTAATCGTATCACCTAAGCGAGCGTCCATCCATTGATTGCGTAAAGATTTTGGTTGGAGGATGATTGAATCGAATCCTTACGAGGAATGATCTGGGAGGGGGCGGGTGTTGCTTCCAAAGCCGCTTGTAGCTTTTTTCGTAGCAACGCCTGAAATGCGCAAGCACACACTTTTTGGCGAAATTAAAATTTTGTCGTGTGATGACCATGTGTTGTAGTTGCGTCCTTAATTTCCATAAATGTTGCATAGACATTGAATTTGTACTATTTCACTATTTTATCTTAGAATCATCATTTTTTATTTTGTAGTTGATCTTAAGGTACTAGTACACATTAAAAATTTCAAAATATCAATTTATTTTTTTGACATTTTTCACCTCCTCGCACCTTTAACGACCTCTTAAAATATTTTGAAAAAATTCGGACGTTAAAATAGTATAAAACACCGCCCCCGCCCGCATGGCATCGATTGTCTATCCCCTCTTTCTAAAATACTGGTTTCTATTATTCATCCACAATAGAAGACGAAATTTTCGTCAACTTACACGTTTCAGTATTTATTCTGACGTATAAAAAACGAACTAAAAAAATGTATAGAAAAAGTACTAAAAAACGAAGCCAAACTTTAAACGAGATTTTCTCGAAATGACGTTTTTTCAACTGGCCGCTAGATAATCTCCGGACATATTCAACCTATTTTGATCAATCTTAATGCGTTTTATTTATTAACATATTTCGCAAGCTCGCAATTAGACCAAAAATTTGGAAAATAAAAATTTGGCGTGCAGAAACGACTGAAAAAAAGGTTTATTTAAAAAAAAATCCAAAGCTCCGCAACGTTTTTTAATTATTTGTTTCTAAAAAGGTGGTGAATTGTCACGTAAGAGACCTTAGTCTTTATACCCTTTTTTGAGTTTTCTGTTTCAGAATTGCAAATTTTGACTTGACAACTTTGGCGCCCTCTATAAAATAGGTTTATAATGAAAATTTAAAAAAAAATGTTTTTTGTACTCCCAAAACATTGAAAAAAAGTTGCATGTTCATATTCAATGAAGGAGTTGAGAAAAAATACATAAAAATTTGCTATTTTTTGGCCTTCTAATGTACACTAGTACTTTAAAACAACATGTAATATGAAAAATTCGATTTTATGAAAATATATAAAATCTTCTGAAAAATGGAGAAAGAAGTAATCCCTAAAATGATTGAACTCAACAATTTCACAAATTATTCTTACATAATTAATGGACGCTACCATAGTCCACTTTTAATAATCATTGTTCATTGTTTTAATACGAATATTTTTTGTAAGTACAAAAACAATATTGATTTATTATTTGATGAAAACTCTTTGAGGAATCTGATTTTGTAAAGAATTGATTGGCAACAGTGCAAATTAGAAAAAAGTATGTTTTTTTTAAAAATGTTTATTTTTTTATTAAATTAAAAAATACTTGACCTGAATTTATTCAAAATCGTTCCACATCAGAGAAATATTAGTACACATAGATCGGTACCACAACCACTGCATTAGAGTTAGTGGTATAAGGTAATATTATTCATATCAACCCTTTTATTCCAAATGACTATTAGTGGTTTATTGCATTGTGGTTTAAGGGATGGGTAGGGTTTTTATTTTAGTTTTTTGCATTCAATAGTACAGCTCTTCAAAAGTATCCAGTTAAAAGTTGAGATTGATCGGAGCAAAACTGATGCAGATACAACCATTTTAAATATACGCTCTCCAACCAAATTTGCAATTATTATTAATTTTTAAACGCGTTTTTCTCTGATTTAGTTTTTTCAAAGTCAACACCAAATTACTTATCCGATCCTTCGTAATTTTTGCGCACTTACTTTATACATAAGTTACGAGGTAACCACATCGAGATTTTGTATTTTTTATTGTTATACTCTACTTTAAAACAACAAATTCGCCGATTTTTATCAGCAAATTTTCATAAATTCAAAAATTTCATTTGTTTTTACTTTTAAAAATTGAAAAATCAATAAAATAAAATAAAATTTGATGTTGTTTCCTCGAAAAACTCATAATCTAACGAAATCTTGGTTTTTAGTCAACAGGTGATCCAGTAATGAGTTATGATGATCACCACAAAGCAATTTTTTTTGGATGTAAACGAAGATTTGCTGTCAGTGGCTCAATTCATTACATTTTTCCACAAAAAATTAACAGAAGACTCAATGCTGCAATATTATGTTCTTAAATTATAAATAAATGTTTGTTTAGCATATTTTCAAAAATAGCTTACAAAAATGTGTTTGAAGTATTGTTTGTAATCATGAAAAAAATTAGTAATTTTTGACAAAAACTTTCTGGAAGATCTGATTATTATAAGCATTAATTGCTAAAACCTAATTTTTTACACTATTTTTATTAAATTGAAAAATGGTTACATGAAATTTGTTCAAAATTTGATAAACACAAATGTTATTACGCTTCGATTGACACCTCAGCGACGCTAATGCAACGTTTCGTTCTGTGTCAAAACAAAAAAAAAACTGCCCAATCTCATTGCTAAAGTACTTCGATTGACGAAGGCGATACGAGTTTGCTTTCATGAGATATCGTTCTAGAAAGAAATGACCACGAAAGTATGTACCGATTAAAATAACTTCTCTATATACTGGGGAGTTAATAGTCAACAAAGAATGTTCTTTATGAGTGCAAGCAAAATTGGTAACCATTCAGTTGAACAATTATTTATTATCTCACAATAATTTATATCGTTAGAAATTTTACTGATTTTGTACGGAACAAATATAAAATGGAGAACAATCTTGCTAAGCCAATTTCTTTCGAATTTTCTAAGTTAGACATGGAACGATCAGCATGAAGATTTCTTGGTTTTTGGGTGTACTATTTCAATTGGATTCACTTTGACCGCGATACACTTATTCAAATATCATAGTTCAATCACCAAAGAAAATGTATCATGATCTTTCTCGCAGCCTGAACAAGACAGAATAGAATGTAACTCATCAGCTTAAGACTGTCACGGGCGTTTTCTTAGCAATATTTGCAACTGTTTAAAGAAATCCTTTGAAAATTGTGAGAAGCTTTATTTCAAGACGCATAGATATTTAGTAAAAAGAAAAAGAAAATCACGAATTTGTTTTAACCATTCCTATTTTCAAATTATTAGGAGTCGACATTTCATCTATTTAAATTTATTGTGCCAAAAATTTGTTTTCATTTCCCCGTAACTTTCGATTTTCTACCATTAACAATCTAATCAACAACAAAAAGTCCATCAAACTTATTTTCTTCACCTATCACCTGCGAATAGAATCGAGGCAATTCCGGCATTCGTAAATGAATAATTTGTGATAATATACAATTTAGATTCAAGGATTACGGTGATTTTATAATAGTTTATACGATAGTGTGCCTTACGAGACACTACTTGAAAGTCATATTAGTGCTGGAGAACCTATTTCACATATTTCCATGAACAATCAGAGGCAAAGTTTAAATGCGTACCCAGCTGTCCCGATAGATATTACATAAGGTAAAAACATTATCTATTAACATGGGCAAGTTTTCTTTGTTACATGCTATTCGATTTATTTATACGTGTGCTGATGATCAATTGATCTTGTGACAAACGTTTACAATCTGAACGTTTTCAGACTCAGCGCTTTGTTTGAACAATTTACAAGTATTGGATATGCAAAGGGTCTTGATTTGAAAGTCACCCTTATGCAATTTCTCTGCCCAAACCTTTTGGAATTTAATTTTTTATTAAATGACTTCAGCGTACACACAGTTGAAAGTCAAACGTTCGAGTATGAGCGTCAATCCTCGTACCAAAGTTAAATTTTGAATCAGTTAGGGTTGAACACAACCATTTTCATTTCTAACCAAATAAAGCCTTTAAAAATAAAAACAATGCATATCTTACCTCCTAGACGTTTTCTGACGTCACTGATGAAACACAATATCCACTTAGAGGTCAATAATATTGCTTCAGCTATATATTATGATTATTGTCGATTCCAATGCAATGTTTAATTTCTAGGTAAGTATTCTGTTGCTGTCAACTACAACGAGACATTGATTCAAAACAGCAATATTCGCTATGATGACGATATGTATTAATACGCCGAGATAATAGATTATATCTTGCTAGCGTTTTAAGTAGTCAATAAAACATGATTATTTTATCGCTTATAAGTTTCCGTATAAAGTTTATAATAAATGTTTCATTGCATTCTTTTGCCCGCTATTTGTATTATGTTTGGTTCAAACAGCGTAAGTTGTTGACATATGAATATCTGAAAGAAAAAGGATTCGATTAATTAAATTCTAATATACTTTATTATGATAAATTGTTTTGTAATATTTTAGTTTTAAACTCAATTTTATATATGAAAGACCCTGTGCATAACTATATAATTTTTCGGAGAACAGTTTAAATATATTTAGTAAATCTTTAAAATAAAACATTTACTGTAATTGAATCGAACGATTTGTCAAATCCCTTATTTCTGTTCTTACCATTTGGCGGCTAAAATGTTGACAATCAAAAGCAAAAAGTTAACGATTTTTCAGAATAAAAGCTTTTAAAAGCTGTCTTGATGATAAAAGCTTATGTTGCAGCCTAATAAAAAACCATGAGTACAGGATGTTGATCAAAGTTTGGTTTTTCGATGCAAATAGAAGCCCACGTTGGGCGCTATTTCAATATAATGTGTATTGAATATAAAAATTAGAAAACTTACTATAAAATAAGTTATTATACAGGCTGTGGCATAATGGAGTCTCGCATTTCAGAAAATCACTGAAAATGCCCTGGACCAGATAAAAGAAAACGGTCGGCTTTACTAAGGGGCGTGAGCAACAGCATTTGAACAACGTAATTTCTTCGTGAAGGCTTTTTTCAAAAATTTCGAATCTGTGACAGTGACGCAGAGGACATTTTGCACGCACTTCGGTTTAAATCCAAACAAATGTGTTTCTATTTAGAAATGGGTCCATAACCTAAGGGCAACAGGATCTACAAATACTAAAAAACCACTCGTGAGAACACCTGAAAATATCATATCATCGCAATTTAAGCGTCAATAGAGCAATCCTTTTGGAAACATGCCTCTGCACTTCAATTATCGGCTCGAGCGGAAAGGCAAATTTTGCACTGTGACCTCAAGCTACATCCTTAAAAGATTATGAATGCACAAGACTTGAGTCTAGAAGATTGGGGAAGGTGTTAAAATTTTTGTAATAGGATTCTTACAGCTATGTACAGCTTCGTCGGTACTCCACGAAGCGCATTTCCATTTTTCTAGCACTGTGAACAACCACAATTTTCGTTATTGGGCGGCTGAAAACCCCCGAGTACGCCGAAATCACCTCTTCACAGTCTAAAATTTACCTTTTGGTATGCTTTGTCTTCTGTAAGCAATGTAGGCATTTTTTTTAATAGAATAGCATCACTGTTACTGTTGCTTCGGACCGATACTGTGACATGCTGAAGATTTTATGCGCCCCAAATTGGAAGAATACGATACAAGGTAGATTTTTTTTTAACAGGATGAAGCCGCAGCCCATAAGGCCCGTCGTTTTCAAGTCATTTTGAAAGAAATGTTTCATGGCCCATTGATCTCTTGAGAAAAATCGTTGAATAGCTCCTTCGCTCCCCTAATTTGAGCCCCTGCAACTTTTTCTTTTGAGGGTATATCAAGGCAAAGATTTTTAAAAATCGCTCTCGAAGAGAGTTTTTTAAGATTTCCAGGAAGCCATTTATAAGAAAATCGATGGAATTCTCCCAGATATGCTGGTGAAACTTCAAGTAACGGCTCTAAGCGAACACTTTGACGACATTATTTTTGGAACCTAACCAAAGCAACCTTATACCATGTACTTTGAATGAATAATCTTTCCATATCATCGTCCGGTTTTTTTAAAATTCATCTAGTAAATGTGGAACTCCATTATGCCCCACTCTTTACCATCAGAACTTCTTTAGCTATTTCAATCGCAGATATCGTGACACACACTTGAAGACTCAGACATCGAAACCTAACATAATTTGAAAATATCTTGTAAGGATTAAGGATAGGGCATTTCCTATTTAAGTTCTGATCGTTTTTTCCTCCACGATAAGCATTTTCATCTGCATCAATAAAATTTCATTTCCACAATTAGACTTTATTTAATTGAGTATATTGTATCCTCATTTTGTTACATGTTTGTTTGAATTCGATCTCTGAAATAGTTCGGTTCGGCAAAACCTCAATGGGTCATTTTGTGATGCACTATCCTACGCACGTTTCACCGAACGAATGCGATGTGTGCATACGGAAAATCAAAAATAAGCAGCATTAGAAATCTCTAGGCCAGCACTTGCAGCCATACTATGTAATATATACACCCCCACACATATTCGGCGTCGGTCATATTCATATGTGTAACATATTCTACGCACAATGAAAATCAGCAAACCAAATAGCCGGACTGGCCCGTGGCCGTGGTCATCGTTGTTGTCGTTTACGTCTTTCATCGTACAACTCTATCCTTGAGAGTCTGAATAATAGTCGCTTTATTTATTTCCTGGAAAGATTACGCGGCATTTTGGCGCGATGCAGTGGAGTGCAACGGAGCAAACAATCACCCCACCAAATAACAACAATATTATAAACAATTAGAAAATGAGAAATGCGCGGGCGCAGTGGTCATTGCGGATTCGGAAAATTGCACAAAATGACTTAACTTGAAAACTCAGTTGGCTTATGCAGCCACTAAATCAAGGGCTACCGCTTTCATTTTGAGAAAGGATGTTTAAATGTTATTCTTGTAGAAATACAATCGAACACCAGGTTTTCTTCATATTCGAGTGAACATTCTCTTTCAGCACTCAACCGCATAAATTTCGAATTGTGAAGAGAACTTACTGAAGAAGGTTCCAAAACATCTTTTTCTTATATTGAATGTTTTTTTTATAAATTGTAAACAAGGAATCGCGCTCTGATACTTATGAGTACCACAGAAAACTTTTTTTGTGAGTGTCCAACTTTAGCTCAGAGGACATTTCACATTTTCTATGGGTCCAGCATTTTTTTTCTATTTATGGAGGTTTTCGCTTTTTTAAAGTTCGTATCATAGGGGTTGCACTGTTTTTTTCGATCTTTAAAGCTAAAAACCACAAAAACAACTATTCTTGCTTTCCTGATTGCTTTTTCAAAATTCCGTTTCGATCGGAAAGCTGGCAGCACCACGAAATTTGTTGATATTTACTCATACGCGGCATAACCTTTAGATGGCAATATTCCAGAAACATTCAATTTAAATCACAGAATTTTGTTTTGCTCATTCTACAATGCTACAATAATTATTTATAGTAAAGCTTCACTACTAAGTACTGCGATCTGTTTTGATCATATATTTTCAATTATTGCTCGTGAAGTTCAGACACCGCACAGACTACACGTAGTATGTGTAAATGCAGTTAGTGCTTATTCGCACATTGCTCATGCACTTAATCAGCACATTCATTGCCACCGATAGACACATGGAAATTATTTTCTCTCCTACAAATAGCACTTTTGAACTGCTTGCTCATTCCAAGCAAGTAGATAAATTACAACAGCGATTCAAGGACGACGATCAGAATATTAAGTGTATTATGGTCTAATGCATAATTTTCTATTTAATTAAGTATTCTTTTCGTTATCTGGACTTTTTCATTTCCGATTACATTAAATCTCCAGCGAGTGATGGCAGAACATAAATTATTTTGCTGTGCAGAACTCACATGCTTACAAAAAACCAATTGTTATGTTTTTAGTTTCAGTTGGTAATTTTCATATGTTAAATATCTGTGTTCAGATTTTTTACTTTGCATGGTAGAATATATTTTTTGATTTTCACTAACAACGATTCCTTATCATGCGAAACAGAAAAAAAAAATAAAAATAAACAAAAAATCTACAAAGTTTCAGCATAACATTTGGCAGTACGATCTGCTTTCCTCTTTACTATTACTTTTTCACTAAGGATTTCTATTGTTATTCGCAGTAAAATTTTCGGATATAATTTTGTCTAAAAAAATTTCAACTCAACATTTCTGTCAATTTTTGAAGAACTTTGGTGTAATGCCGAAGAAATTTTTTTACATACAATTATCAAAAACAAATATGAACATAAGCTAGAATGAAAACAATTTTAAAGACATATATTTTTACAACAATTTACGAAACGATATTCAAAAAATGTGACAGAATCAAAGCATTAAATTTTTTGTTTTCAAATAAATAAATTCCAAATTCTACTCAGCAAAAAACTTTTTAGAAATTTTTTTCATAAATTTTGCGACGAAATATTTTCTTCTTCAAAAAGTCCAAAAATTATACAAGCTCCGAAAAAATGCTTAGCATGCTTGTAAGGAAATGAATACATCTTTAGGGAAGCATGGAATATTTTTGGTAATCTTTATTCAAGGTCTGCATAGTCTCAAAGTCTTAGAAGTTTTTGCGATTCCATTTCAGTGTTTTGCGAAACTTAGGTGTCATACTTTCAAACTAGACTTTACTAAACTTTTTCCCCGAATGTTTTTAAATGCTTTCACTCGCAATTTTTTCTGCAATCTCCGTTCTCTATCAGAGGAATTTGAGTAGATTTGGTTTGACGAATCATTCTTTCTTGAATTTCTTTGCAACTTTCTGAAACTTTCAAATATTTATATCAAATATATAATTGTGCCTTCCACTAAGCCGTTTCTTTCCTAAAATCTTTTCTGAAAATTTTGATACAATTTTTTAAAATGAAAATCGACTGTCAAATTTTCGACGTAGCAATACAAAAAAAAAGATATTTTAACAAAAATTCTTTGTGGATACAAAATTTTCCTATATTAAACTGTTTTTTAGAGTAAAACTTATCTCGACTTATGCTAACAAGCAAAAATAATTATGCTTTCTATGTTTATTTAATTTGAAGAAATCTGTAAATTTTAACAAATTATCTTCTAATTCCACATGTAACCTTTGCCTATAATAGGGTAAAGCACGACTGTACTCTCGTTCTCGTAGCAAAGTTGATTAATTTTTTTAAAATGTGTGACAAGAAAATACTGTATCTACGGAAATAAACTGCAATATTCGACTAATATATTCAGTTCATTCATTCTCTCTCAGATATATTCAGCCTCAAATCCATTATAAAATATAGGTTCAAATGTATTGAATTTTATTCAAAATATATTAGACTACAATTTGGTGTACACAACACGACATCGTTTAAAACCCCTTTTATTCGAATCTGGATGATGTTAATATGATGATAGTATAATCGTTTAACTTTAAGAGGAAGGACACTAGATTAACTGGTATGTTTTCCACTAAGAACTATTGCACTTATTCTGAAATTAGTTTTGTGCATGTCTCATTCTGTAAGGATTTATGAGAATTTATTCAGGTGAGACTTTTGCTGTAAGTGGTTCTACTTGAATACGATGTGATTGAAGGCTCTGTAAATTCTTAGTGAAAAATCAGATAAAATTGACGCCTTTTTCCTGCATTTTATAGACAATTTGTTCCCGTTATCTTGCGATCTATCGACTAATTCATACTTATTGCAGGTTAAATACTACGTGTTATTGCTCGCATTTAATGAATTTATTCAATTCAACTCATTGTACAGAAGCTGATCTTAACTGTCTTACATAACTATCGACATGGTTGTCTTGTCATCTGTCACGCAATTTTCACTGATACATATCATGGACGTGGTACATATTCTGAATAATCTGAGCTTCAATCGACGTAAGAACAAATCGAAAGCAACTGAGAATTATTTATATTCAAAGAGGTGTCTCGGCTAGAGCGTATATAGGTTAAGTAATGTGTTTTAATTAATGATAAGAAAATATGTTTGAATCTTTAACAAAGAAGGAATAAAGCAGTTTAATATTTTTAGAGTGAAATCACGATAACGGATTACATATACTTAAATCTGTCAAGATTAATTCTACACATCGGCAAGAATTCTAAGACCTCCCACCTTTTCATAGGGAAATAGTATATTGCATGAAAATTAATTAGCGTCTTATGATTTTGTTTCAATTTTAAAGTTTGTTGTGCATTTGTTGATGTTTCAAGTAAAATTAAACTATTTTTTATTAATTGCATTAAAGAAGTTTCCTTATTTTTCGAAATAGAAAACATTTGCGTAAGGAACCAAAAAAACTTACGAAATTATGGTATAATAGTTGGCAATTAAATTTGGATTCCTCTTTGTTCTTACACTTTCATGCCTTTTAAAATTATTTAAGGAGTCTTCTAAGTTATAATTTTTCAAAAAATCCAAAAAAAAAGATTCCGGTTTTCTTTAGTAAATTTTATCAAGATTACGATTTAAAAGGGTTCACAATGATATTTTAATCTTTAAAATATTTTCAAGCGTGTACAGCCGTGAGACAGCATTTTTGACGCTCCGCTGTATTTCGGTATTC
Organism: Oxycera nigricornis; assembly: GCA_963942545.1. Classification (NCBI taxonomy): domain Eukaryota; kingdom Metazoa; phylum Arthropoda; class Insecta; order Diptera; family Stratiomyidae; genus Oxycera; species Oxycera nigricornis. The sequence continues at coordinate 5,471,051 of OZ012663.1, read as the reverse complement.
TCGACGCTCCTCTCCTGAATTACGAAAGTATAAGCATGGTCCACCTCTTGATCAAGAAGCTCAAGCAGTTTTGAAGCCAATAAACGGGAATTTAACTTCGAATGATTTATTAGAAAATTGCTTCTTACTTCGTAAAAAAAGTAAACGCGGTTTTCTCCAATTCATGTTTTTTAAGCTGGCGGTCACGATTTTAGAAAAACTACTCAACCGATCACTCGGATTTTTTAATATGTTGTTGTACATATAAATGGCTGTAACCGGTAGTGGAATCATTATGATCGATACCAAATTTTCCGATTTTCACTTAATTTTCCATCCTAAAAAATAGGTTTTTTTAAAAAAAAAAAAGGCCGCCATTTTGTCATTTTTTTATGAATGGCGTTTTTTACTGTTTGAACATGATCCAGTCACCTGAAATCACGTCCGCCGTTATCTTTTGGTCTCTTTTTTAAAACATTATTATGGATAAAAAAATATTAAAAAATATATAAAATATAAAAATATAAAAAAAATAGTTTTGAGCACCCAAAGTACCAAAAAAAAAATTCGGTCACAGTTTCATTCTCAAATGAAAAGTCACTAACATATCTGTTAATTTTTAACGAAAAACACTGATGTTTACGCTTAAGAAAATATTGTTTACAAGAAATTTGCTTCAAAATATGGACAAAAATAATAAAAATAAAGACGAGTATTTTCAGGACAATTTACGAAAAAAATATGATAGAGAGAAATCGTTTAATCTATTCTTTAAAATGAATAATTTCTAAATTCTACCCTGCAAAAAATTTTCAAAAAAAATTTATAAAAATTTTGCGAAGAAATATTTGTTTTAAAATTATACTTGTTCAGGAAAAATATCAAAAAATTGCATGCAATCGAACTTAAAACTCAAAAACATGGCTCCATATTCTGTCAAATACATTCAGTTTAGCGGAACATTTAGGTGAAAAATTGATACCATCATGACCAGGAAATTTCTATGAAAGTTTTTAGAAAAGCGCGACATTATTTGCCGCAAATACAAAAAAAAAAAAAAAAAACAGATAAAAATTTTGCGGAATTTTCGCGAAAATAAACACTTATTAAATAGTTCTATAAAAAAAGCTAAAAAATATGAGAAAAAACTTGTCAAATAGTTTTTAGTTCAAAAGTATAAGCGAAACATATTTATAGAAGGAATCTGTTTTAAAAAAAAATTCTGGCAAATGTAGAAAGTTAAAATTAACAAATAACAACAACAAAATAAAAATAACAAATAATAACATTGTGGAAGATTTTAATAAAAAGTTTATACTATGTATCTGTTTCCCCAGAGCATGTTCTTTAAAACAACTTTTAGAATAAAACTAGCCTCATGCTTCCAAAATAGCTTTCAAGACAAAGTTTATGCTGCGGAATTCAATTATGAAAATTCAATAAAAACAAAATGAAAAATAATATAAACAAAAATTTTGAAAATACTTTAAACGAGGCAAAATACTAATGGCGGTTGAAAGGTTCATGACCGATCGCACAAACGTAGAAGAGAAATAGACGAATGGAATAAATTTAATATCTTTTAACAATTTTCCCAAACATAATACTTTCCCATAGGTTCGGAATGCTAGTAACAGAATTGTACGAGAAGAATAACCTCTCCTAAGCCAACCATGGACGTCAGCCCTTGCGAGTTGGTATGCACGTTAAACACCAAGAGCGTTCAACCCAATATAATTTTCATATTTTTCAAAATATTTGATCGTATTTTGGATTCAAATGCAAACCACTGTTGAATCGGTTACTTGGACTATTATTACCAAAATAGTGAACAATGCGTATGCATACAATTAAAATTTATCTGCCTCACAACCGAGGCTGGCATATGCATGTAAAGTGGCTAACTAAGCTACCATCCTGTCAAGAACATTTTAAAGCATATCGCATATTGTTTGTTGGGTCGTAAACCTAGTTTTTCAAGAATATTCCAATATGTTAGCACTAAATTGCTATTGTCGATGCCAAGCATGTTGTAAAATGCCCATGAATATAATTAAAATTTACTTTTAGATATGTAGGAGAGAACGGCGTCTTCTAGTCACTAGCTGTTCGAATTCAAGCGTCTTCAATGATAATTCTTTTTTATATTATTTGGCGATCAGAATAACTTGTTTGGTGGAAGATTTAAGGTCAAACAACGATGATTATGTGTTAGACTAAAAACAACCATTGAGAACGACAATTATTTTGATAAGGTCATATTCTCACCTTCGCATGTAATTTTACGCCTAGCAAATGATTAACATCCCAATCACCTAGACTTTATCTACTAAAACATGATTCACTGACAATCAGCTACAATACGACTAATACGAAGCATCTAATATGTTGGAAATGTTTGTATTTTGCGTTGAAACATGTGTGGAATCTTATCGCATAAATATTTCAATTGCTTTCAACAGTACTTGCCATTGGTTTAACCGCTTACGCTAAATCACATTGTCTGTTATCATGGAAGCCTTCGCTGTTATCGAAGGGCAACAATTATACATACATGCATACATTCAGACGAAGCAAACTATTCTCGTCACCTACTTCTAACCATTTATTACACATGACTTCAATTTAGAATATGTGCTTCAATTTTTTTACGTGGATTATTGATTTTCTAAAACGCTTTCAACCTTGCCGTAGTCATGTTGCCGATATGACGAGACAACGAGAAAATGCTAGGGCTAGCGTTATCAAGCATTTTTCAAACATTTGTTTGTACTTCAAACACCGTGAAATCCTTGGTATTAGCGATGATAACAGCAATGTAAAAGTTTCAAGAACTAAATACACACTGGATTTTCATTGAAGGTTGAAACATTATGAATATGTTTTTAGTGGAGCTGATATGAGAGTGCTTCGTCAAAAAAAAATTGTATTCTAAGATCTAATAAAATCTCATTTTGGAAACACACAATTGTCCTTCAACCTACGAAAATAAAATCCTGAACTGATGTGCCCAAAGACAAGCAGTAGCGGGTAACCTCGACTTTCACATGCCCATATGTACTCACACTATCTTCCACGATGTTTCAACTGTTTCGCGGAAATCAGTCTAACATTTTCGTAACAAGTATGGAAAGGTTTCTTTACATATCTTAACTTAAAGCAAATGAACGATGAATGGTAATGAAAGATAGACCAAACTAATTAATCGGGTATGGATACAATGTGAAGTTTAAGACTCTTAAATTCATATCAAAAATACAACTAAGGCTTTTATTTGTATATTACTACATAATCATGTCATATCGATGTCCAAATTGAATTATTTTCGTTTATGAAAATTGTATAACATGGTTTCCAAGCTCATTTAACAAAACTAATTTGTAGCGATTAAATTATTAAATTCTAAACATTGATATCTACAACAAGTTTGATAGCGTATATGATAAGTAAATAAATACATCGGTTAAAAATTCATATACGGCTGGTATCTGACATACAATATTTCCCCTTCAGTTTAGGTATAGTTCGAATCAAATCGGCTATTTTCTAAATCAAATTGGTGATTTATCTTATCGAATTGGTGCTTTTCCAAATCAAATTTGCGCGTTTTAAAAAATCAATTGTGTTGACTTGGAATTTTTGGAATTATTTGAAGCATATTTTTAAGATTTGTTTTGAAAAATACTGTAAATATAAATTTATTTCTGAACAAAGTACATAATAATATAATTATTCAAAAATATTCTCTAAAATTTTGATCCAAAAATATTGATTACTGAGCCACTGACAGCATATTTTCGTAGACACCTCAAAAAAAGCAGTTTTGCGGTGCACAGCATAACTTATCACACGATCGTCTCATGACAAAAAACTAAAAATATTTCGTTAGTTTATGAGTTTCCCAAGATAACCACGTCGAGATAAAAACTTTGAACGATTTTTCAAGTTTAGTATCAATTCTAAGTAGAAAAAAAAACGAATTTTTTAAAAAAAAATATTAAAAAATCGACAAATTTGTTATTATAAAACAAATTATAATCATTAAAAATAAAATATCTCGACGTGGTTACCTCGTGGTTTATGTACAAAATATGTGTGCAAAATTTGAAAAGAATCGGATAAATAGATTTTGATTTAGAGCGTTCACCGGCTTTGAAAAAACTAAGTGTTGGAAAAACGCGTTTAAAAAAAGAGAAACAGCCGATTTACAGTATGTAGCGCTTCGAAGAGCAGAGTTTTAAAATCCTGTAGCTCCGTCCGTTTTGTTCCAATCGATCTAAATACTATCTACAATCGAACAAAATAAAATAAAAAACAATACCATACTCCCCCTTAAGTTAATCCGGAGGAGCACCAATTTGATTTGGAAATTTGCCAATTCGATCCAATTCGACTCGTAAAACACCGTAATTGAAGTGAAAATACTATATCTTATGTTAGTGGTCAAAGCAGTTCATGCCAAACTATCAAAGCATCTGTTCTGAGTTTTGCTGAATTAAAAATACTTATTTCCTCCATTCTAACTGTTGAGTGATATTTGCGTAAGGCAATACAAAATAAATTATCTTTCGAACAATATACACAAATTTACACACCGGTTTGAATATCGGTTTAATGTCTTCCAGACATCATAATAATAGATTATAATTAGCGCGATTTTTAGTGCTATTTCAAATATAAAAGTCCACGAAACGATGAAAAACTTCTGTTATACAATTTTTAAAAGTAATGCGCACTTCTCATGAGGGCACATATTTTTTTTAACACAATGACAAAGAAAAGATGTACTCTAATGTACTTATCATTGAACAATTTTCGATTTGGATTGCATAGACGCGAGTAAAAAAGAAATTTTTTGAAAATATTTTACATTTAGGTAAAATGATCTGCTTCTTACCTGACAAACTAACAAAATTCATACAGGCAAGAAAATAAGGTTTTTCATTGGAAAATGTATTTTTTGTTCATTTTGACATCTCATATATGGTCAGCCAAAAATTTTTACTTTAAATACTTAAAACTTTTTATTCAAATAAGCTCGAATGCATCATCATTATTGATGCACCACCTCGAATCTAGGCTTGGCCATCTAGACCAGGGCAGATCTGTAGAAAAACCACTAAATTTGGTCGTTGAGAGGGGGCACGCTGGGTTTTGCAGGAAAAGTTGGGGAATAACTCGTATAACAATAATTGATCTATGCTCCCTCTCAAAAAAGTCGGGAACATTAAAAAAATTCCAAATGTGTAAAAATTTGAAAAAAAGTCGTGTTTTTCCGCTTGTCTCACTCCTAACTTTAAAAGTATTTTTGATATAAAAGTTGCGTAATAAAATTTTCTACAAGGTTCGGTTTAAGATTCCAAAATATTTAACCCTTGCCGCAAAATAGCAATAATTAAATAAAAAAAGGGGGGAAAAGCCGTTCCTTATTCAATTTTTTTACCATTACAATAAACATTTATAACACAATAAAAGCGTCTTCAGGATTTGGTAATGCGATATTTAGGTTTCTTTGTTTGAGTTATATCGGCTCCACTACAAGCCGAGAAAATGCTTTTTTTATTCTTTTTTTTTTAAATTCGTTGCAAATGCCCGTCAGCTTAGAACGGTTGTATCTCAGGAACTAATGAACATATTTCAATATTTTTTCTTCAAAAGAAGCGTATTTTAAAGTTCTTTCTCACGTATTACTTTTAATTTAATTTAAATTAATGGTTACCGAGATAGTTAATTTGTTTATTAGAAGAAAAAACTGTTTAAAATTTCAAAAAAATCCTGAGGCCGCCTTAATGATTTGATTTTTGTTTTGTAAAATGCATTCAATGCGTGGAGTGTTTTTCTATATGTAAAAAAATTCAAACTTCTATGCCCTTTAGTTTTTGACTTGCAAGATTTCAAAAAATTTGAATTTTTTTCAATAAATTTTGATTGCCAAGCTGTTCTGTAAAATCTAATGATTTGATTTTGATGAAAATTAGTTTGCTGTTTTGTTTTATTATGAAGATTTTTTAGGCAAACTATGAAGGTCCTAAGTTTATTGAAAATGGTAAAAAAATTGAATAAGAAACGGCTATTTGCCCCATTTTTTATTTAATCATTGCTATTTTGCAGCAAGCGTGAATTGTTTTGGAATTTGAAACCGATCTTATCTTGTAGAAAATTTTATTACGCAACTTTTACATCCAAGCAACTTTAGTCTGGAATGCACCGTTTTAAAGTTAGAAGTGAGACAAGCAGAAAAAACACAATTTTTTCAAATTTTTACATCTTTCGATTTTTTTAATGTTCCCGACTTTTTTGAGAGGGAGCATAAATCAATTATTGTTATACAAGTTATTCCCCAACTTTTCCTGCAAACATCAGCGTGCCCTCCTTCAACGTCCAACTGTAAACAGATCCGCCCTGGTCTAATCTGAATATGTTGGCTCCAGCCGCTTCGGTACAACGACCGCAATTACGCGAATCTTATTATAATTTTCTCCCTCGAATGTGAAATTTTTATAGCAAAATTTATTTAATTTTCAAATTAGTAGGCGATTCAAAGTAGCAAATATACATTTTATAAACGTTTTTCAAAAATATCGTATTTTTCAATTTTTTATGAACAAAAATTCATTCATTGATAGTTTTAGCAAAACTAATTTTCAGATATTCAATTCAATCTCACATAAATTGTACGTATCAATTTCATGAACCGTCCTTACAGGCCGTTCAAGTAAAATTTATTTCAGTGAACATGACTTTCATTGGTTGTTAGCATATTAAAACTAATTCCATTAATAATGCACTTTAATTAATAAACTCAAGACCATTGAACTTGACGTTAAACTATGCAAATATATTATAATTCTAAGATTCGAGTAATAGTCACTTTCAATTCTGACTACGTCTATTCTGAGAATTATTCTGTTTTATTTTACACAAATTAGGCATTATTTATTGTTTGCATAAAAATTAGTTCCGGCTCGCATTTTAATTGCATCGTATCGGTGTTTTTTTTTATAATTAGGATGTTAGTAACGTCCAGTATAAACATTTTTTGTGAATGAGGTCGATTCAAATGTATCTTATTTACATACTTTAGCGAATTAGTCAAGGTTGGAAATAATTTGCAAGCTTCCTTGTACTTTGACGGATACAGAATAATTTTCATTAATAATCAGTTCACGGTATATTTAAGGTATTAAATTTTGTTCCCAATTATTGAGGTTTGCTATTAATATGTGTATGTATATATACATCGTTCTATGATAGTTGAATATAAGGACAAAATTCGTACTTCTTTATTCCATTTAACATTTAATGTACGACCTTTTAAGATACCTCAAAACATTTATTCGAAACACAAAAAGCTTCTATTAATATCTGAGACTTTTTATGACTTTCTAGTTGCAGCTAATTAAGAATTTATTAATATTTCTTTCTGTTCTAAACGACACATTTCTAACATTTACCACATACTATACAACACTAACAATGAGATACGCCCATTACTATAATTGCAAATTCTTTTTAATGATTTCATCGGAATTATAATGTCAATTGCATTCCTTTCTGTAAATATGAAAGTAAGATAGTTACCGTTCAAATTGCGTGCAGATATGAAACACAGCAGCTGTAAATGATTGTCTGAAATAAACGAGACGAATTTAACGAATGTTTGGTTGCCTTTGGAGGAGTATCTTTTCAAAAAAAAGATAGCTAGAACGTCACAGATATTATCAATTATATTCTTGTGTGAAATATGATGTTCCAGAAGCTGCATCTAAAGTAGAAGGACATTTTGTTAAGCCAAAATCCGAACAATTCGGTCACAATTCAATAAATCATAAGAAAATTAAAGTATGGCTAATTTTCAAAAAATGTATCTATGATTTTCTAGCAGCTAATATTTTCGAGGTTGTAAAAATGACTTGTGTATTTATGATAAAATCAGGAATAAAGTCATGTTTTTGAATTTTATATGCACGGAGACACCGCAATATTTGATAAATAGTATTGCGATATTAAGCCTAACAACCCCAAATATCAATCTGGCGATTCGGTTTGAAAAATAACTATATCTTTCACTTAGAAGCGCAAAAAGACAAGCACATAATTTTCGATAATTTCCACGAGAATTTTCTTCGCCTTGGTGGCGAGAAGTGGATATACATATACAAAAAAATTGTCTAACCTAATTTTTTTTTACAAAAATATGTACTGGGTTTAAAAAAAATATGAAGGATTACATGAATCCTTCTAAAATAAATATTTGAATAAAATTGTATAGTTCATATGGTTGTCAAAGTATCTTCATGAATAAATTATAGTATATTTGCGGTAGACGGTCAAACAATTCGTCCGAAAATTCAGAATTTTAATGCAATTTTTCCCCAAAAAATACAATGTCTGGTATGATTGCAAAAATAATTTTTATGTGCTGAACTTTGTTGGAGCTCCCAATTAAAATTCCATAGTGTTAAATATTTGAATGGGAAAGCGTGGTTTCGGGGTGACGGACGGCGTCTTCTTCAGGTGCTGTCATTTACCATCCGCCACCAGGCAGCACGACCACCTGAACCTGAGGACGCCGTCTGTCACCCCGAAACCACGGTTCCCCATTTAATTACGATGGTACCAGCCAGGAACCAAAAAAACCTCCATTATTGTGCAAAATAGAGTTAGTAAGTTGCTAACCAAAGCACACTGATGGGCGGTGGTGTCGACTAGACACGGAGGTTCAAATCCCATAAATAGTTAAATATTTGGTTACATGCTTAAAGCACCTAGTTTTGATTCATTTGGTCATTAGTTTCAGCCGTATTCAATTTTTTGTAAAGTTAAATGCTCTCTTTACGTTCAGCACACATAAAAGCAAATCGATATAATTAGTCAGTTTCAACAAGAGTAAGTTATATTCAGAGAAAGGTAATGTGGTAAAAAAAAAATCACGTTAACATTTTCTAAATTTAGAATTAGTTTAGAATCGCTTTTTCCGTCCTTTAACATTCTCGTTTTTTCTTAACACGTTCATTGCCACACCACGCCATATCGCGTAGCTCAACAATTCTTTCGTACGATCGACCATGTTGCGTTTCTAGACATGTCTTTCAGTTAACCAAAAGTGCAATATAGTTTGTGTAAATCAAAAACTTTTTCTGGTATGATAAAAAATACTTTTGACCATAAAGCATGGTTTTCGTTTTTTGCGCTTGACATTCAAACTGTTTGTAAACAGGAAGTTTTTAATGGGGAACAAAACTCCATCATTAATTCAGGACTCATTCATGTATAAAATTAGCTGTAAAAACATGATGCCAACCGTTGAAATAATTTTCGTGGTTTTTTCAATGTTCTCGAGGAAAATGTGTTTAAAGTTTCAACTACAAAGCTATGCATCCACTTGCGCTCGCAGCACATCTTGCGCTTGGCAACTATTTACTCTTATACGAGGGTCGGCTGATAAGTCCTGGGACTTACACAGAAATGGCACTACAAGGCCAATTAGCCACATCGTATAGTTTTACTCTAGACTAGCTTTTATCTATAGTTACAGGTCAGTAGCTTGATTAGTTTTTGAAGGGAAGCATTTTAACAAGACAGCTTTACAGTTTTCACGAAAATGGAGGATTTGGAACAACGAGCAGTGTTTAAATACTAACATTTGAAAGGCTTAACGCCTAAAGAAATCAAGGAGGAAATGGACAGTACATTGAAAGACCTTGCCCCTTCATATTCAATGATTAAAAGGTTTGTTGCAGAGTTTAAAATGGGACATATGAGCCTCGCTCTGGACGCCCTGTGGAGAAGACAACCCAAGAGATCATTGGAAAAATTCATCGTTTAGTACTGGAAGACCACTGATTAAAGTTGTTTTGAGATAGCATAGGCTGTTAACATATCAAAAGAACATGCAGATAATATTTTAAGTGATTTTTTTGGCTTTCACAAAAAAGACAAGTCAATTTTGTCAGCTAACAAGGTTATAGCGAGTGTTTTCTGGGAAGCACAGGGAATTATTTTTATTGACTACTTGGAAAAGGGTGAAAGTATCACTAGTGACTACTCCGCAAGCTTACTGCAACGTTTAAGTGATGAGGTGAAAAGAAAAAGACCTCATTTGGCTAAAAAAAAATGGTCCATCACGACAATGCTCCCGCCTATCGTTCAGTCATTGCAATGGGATAAATTTGTGAATTAAAGTTCGAATTGCTTGAGCATCCACCCTACTCGCCAGATCTAGCACCCAGTGACGACCACCTGTTCCGTTACCTCAAAAAATTTCACAGCTACGAGGAAATTATTGATGCGGTAAACGGCTATTTTGTGGATCTTTATAAATCGCACTACAGAGATGGTTTAATTATGGTAAATTAGAATACCTACATGACAAACGTATTAGCCTTTCTAGAGATTATGTTCAGAAATAAATAAAAGCAAAATTAATTTTTATTCACTAAGAGGCTCGGGACTTTGTGGAAAATGCCTCGAATCGTTCTGAAATTTCGTGGAGACGTTTTTCAGATGTTCTGCTTTTAATGATATGTGAAACCGCAAAATACGAATTTTTGGACCCAGCCACTTGCATATCACTCCTATTATATTACCATATCCATTTGCTACGAGTGAGTGGCTTGAACTTATTATTGTGATTTTTTTGCAAATTTCGTAGGTACTCACAATCAATAACTGCATATCATGTGTGAAAAAATAAGCTTGCAATAGATGTTGCACACTTGAAGAAAACTGATGCTGCTGCAGTGGCGGCTCTACCTTTGGGGCTAGTGGGGCTCAGCCCCATCCCCTAATTGATGAGCCTATATAGTTTTCATAATTTCATTTCATTTCAAAATATAATGTAGCATTTTTTTCGCCCATGCTGCAGTTTACTTTCACATATTCTTCTTGCCACGCACTGTAGAACAATTTGTTTTTCTCTTCGACTCGCTTCGTTGTGCCTGCACCGAGTAAAAGCTGAGAGTAAAATTCAAACTTATTTTCTCTTTGACAATTTTCCACCTTTACTACGAGGAAGGGGCTACATGGATTTTGCCCCGAAAAAAAGTAGTTCGATTTGAATTCTATGCTGAAGCATAGGTACTCACAATCAATAACTGCATATCATGTGTAAAAAAATAAGCTTGCAATAGATGTTGCACACTTGAAGAAAACTGATGCTGCTGCAGTGGCGGCTCTACCTTTGGGGCTAGTGGGGATCACCCCCACCACTTATTGAAGCCTATATAGTTTTCATAATTTCATTTCATTTCAAAATATAATGTAGCATTTTTTTCGCCCATGCTGTAGTTTACTTTCACATATTCTTCTTGCCACGCACTGTAGAACAATTTGTTTTTCTCTTCGACTCGCTTCGTTGTGCCTGCACCGAGTAAAAGCTGAGAGTAAAATTCAAACTTATTTTCTCTTTGACAATTTTCCACCTTTACTACGAGGAAGGGGCTACATGGATTTTGTCCCGAAAAAAAGTAGTTCGATTTGAATGATGCGTGAATTCTATGCTGAAGCGGCGGGAGTGTGCGTGTTTGAAATAACATGTGTATACATCGTGGACGGGCTAATCATATGCAGCCCGTTCAGTGCTTCGACAACTTTTAGTCTTGGCATGGTCTGGATAATACTTTAGAGCAGGCATGAGCAACATGTTTTTACGACAGGCCGAAGGGGCTGAAGGTGATGACTGTTAATGCAAAAGTAGTGTCATCAGTGTAGTGCATGGTATTGATGCTTAATGTGCCTTTCTAGTGTTTGGTATTTTTTTAAAGTTTTGTATTGCGTAAAGTTTGTTTCAGAAAAGGGTTCTTCAGGTTCAGGTTCAAACTCACATAAGAACTTATATTGGTGATAGAAAAATTCGTACCAGTAGCCCCACCATACTTAACTCCCACGAGCCGCCACTGTGCTGCTGCTGTTCGTCTTTTTGAGTAGAGTTCAATATTATTCTCTTTCAGCTTTGACATAGTATTTGTTTTATTTTCAGCCAAATTGACCTGAAAACTTTCGGTACTTAACTTGCGAATACGATGCATGATTATCAGAATATTTTTATACAACCAAAATTTGAAGAGTAGAGAAAAAAAGGAAAATAGATTTTCTTACTAATACATACACAACGTTGAATGTTTACACAGCGATGAATACGAATGGTATACTAAAATTTACTATCAAAATAGAAACTTTAAAGTTGTATGGTTTGTGTAGTGCATACGATAGTGTTTTGCCCTTGCACGCGGGAGTCCCGAGTTCGTATCTAGGACTGGTCCAAGTGTTTTAGTTTCATTTTTGGAAGCTATTAAATCATCTAATTTCACTACATTTAGCAATATTTTCATTCTCTCTTTACATCACTCATGTTGTATTATATTTAGCCGTTCACTGGTTCGGTGTTGTGTGATAGCTTTCTCTCTGAGGATCATTCGTGTGTATATCGTCGCTGTTCATTTAGCAAATGTATACGTACATTTCATCGATATTTCGTCATATTTTTTTAGTTTGTTTTGCTGAAGGTCGTCTAACATTCCACAAAAAAGCGTTTTCAGTTGAAGAAAACTTTCGAGATTTAAAAACGATGTTTGATTTTCCTAAAATTATTTACAACAACCGGTTTGGTAGATCTCAAGAATGTGAAAATCGAATGATGACATGCGCAAAACGCTTAGCATTGTTATACGTTCGAGACGCATTGAAGCGCCAATAATTGAATAATGATTTTTAAACACTATTAAAACTCATAAACATTATTTAATCACAATAGAAAAACAAATTTAGCCTGCCGTTTTATTATATTGATTGATGATTTAAGTTAAATTCAAAAACCATTTCGTCTGGCACACCCAGACTTCTTCATAACATTCTCGGATATGCACAGGGACTTGAAACGCATGTTAAAAAATACAACATCGAAGTGGTACCAAAGAGCGAAATTCAACTAAAAAATAGCATATCGACGGAAAAAGACAAACTGGAAGGAGGAGAAAAAAGTGGGATATACCAGGTTACATAAGGGAAACTATAGAGATAGAGTAGATAGAGTAGAGTACCTGTAGGGATTAGAATGAATATTAACTTAGAAAATGGAGCAATTAAGCTGATTAAATTTTGCGATGAAAATGTAAAACGTTTGGGATTGAAATAGAAACACAGAACTTAGGGAATTAGTTATACACTGAAGAAGTCTGGGAGTGCCAGAAGAAATGTACATCTGCTTTAAAAGTTTAAATACACGTTTTTAGGGAAATTTTGGAAAATGGTTTTTGAATTAACTTAAATTTGTGAAAGCGAGATTGATGATTATTCGATCGAATTTCTAGAGTCAGTTATAATAAAAGCATCATTGCACTCGAATTTCGAGTGCTGGATTCTGCTAGTACTAATTAATTTCCCATCCAAGAAGTTTCTGAAATCTGAAAAGGCACTGAAAGTGCAAAGCTCCAGATGCACATAAAAACAATTCAAACGAAAATGAAATCACCAAACAAAGCTAAGAAGTTCGCTAGCCTTATATGGAGTTGTCTTTGTGTTCGTACAATTAACTTTTATCTAAATTGCGTGCTGGCTGCTTGTTTTCCATTAATTTTCCTTTATAGCGCCTTTTTTGTTGTTTCCACAAACTCTCCATGATCAAGACGTTAGCTGTTTCGCGCACTATTATTGTTCGTGCTGTGCTTGGAAGGTTATCCTGAAGTGAGTATGCGGAAGCAACCAATGCTATTTACATCAAAGCCAGTCTGTTGTGGCGCAGTAGAGGTTGGCCTTAGACGGTGAACCGAGCCGTGCCGTGCGTAGAGCATGAATAGACCGCGGAGCGAGAATGCAATACGAAAATCGACTAAAACTCACATGCACACTTGAGCTTTAGATACAATTCGAGAGAAAAGATTTTGCTAGCTGCGGCTCGCAGTTGTTCGTAGCAGACGCTTTAATGCGGGGCTTGCAATGAAGGTCGACATTCTAAGCACGGCTTCTGATCGTATTTTATAGATTATTTTTTAGCTTTTCGAGCAGTATTTGGATGAAGTCATTACGCGTACCGGACAAGATCCCCAGCAGCATTGCCTGAACTTTAAAAATTCTCCAAAAACAGAGACGGTTTTTATGCTTCATCTCATATGACTTAGCACTGGAATAGAATGTTCAATGCCAGCCTTGGTCGATTCATTACAAGCTCGAAGATATAGTTAATAGTCAGTCACCAGCTTCACCGCGCCGATTCTTACGAATGCCAGTCATAACTCAATTAAGAAGAAGAAAGCTAATTGGGTGGCGTTCGAACCCCTGCAGCCTTCACGGTAAAATCACCTTTCAATGGTGCAAACGATTGTCAGCTATAAATCCTCGTAGTGTACATGAATGTGTCGCCACGAACCTCAATAATCTGACACTGGCCTTAACTAAGGTTTTCCCATTGTGCAGGGTACCTAATGTATTGTGTTCAATGCGAAACATACAGCATTCGATTATTGATTCGTCAATTACCACACTTCTCAATGATGCGAATGCGATATGATGCGGCAACCATACAAAGTGTGTACAGACTATGTCGATTCGAACAGCTTCACGCGATCAACAACATTCGGTTGATAGCAGAATTTTGATAGCGTTTTTTCGTCAACTGAATTATCACTTCGGGGTCTCACTTATCTAACAAGGCCGCCGCCAAATAAAGGTCTCGCGAAGGTTCATTCGCCTTCACAACATTGTCGCCAGATTTGATCAAGTGATTATTGAAATTCGATTCCTGCGACAGTGGCTGTTAGTAAAAGGATTGCAGAAGCGATGTTTTCATTGAATCAGACAAACTCTAATGAGCCACTCAATTCAATTCTGTTCACTGTAGATTGATAACAAAGTAGCTTATGCGAAAATTTCATACACTAGAAATATCTTCTGGACGAAAGCCATACTCGTTATCCGAAAGTCCATTTCATCGTTTTATTCTCTAGACTATTTTAAAAATAATGATCGGTAAGATGAAACGTTCAAAACTATCTTAATTTTCTAAATATCTGTCTTGGATATCGTATAAAAATTAGAAGAGAATTAAAACGGATGATTCAAATCATAATGTTTTTTGCTTAGCTGGAAGTTGTTTTTATGTTGCTTAATATGTATGTCAGATATACGCCTTAAAAGCGCCTCAGATTTTAATAGTTCAACTTTGTAGATATAAAAAACTACATGAACTACAAACTATTTCCCCAACTAATTATAGGTCTAAGAAGTTTGATATGTATGTAATTTGCACTTTTCATATTTAATTTGAGGTGTGCAGTGAAGGATCCATTCAGCGAATCTAATCTTCCTGAAGCGATAAAGAATATGTAGTAGTACATAATTTCATCTATTCGTTGCACGAAAACATCATCATCAAATTGTGAGGCCCAAATACGTTAATGCGAAAAACTGTTGCAGTTTCATTTCACCCAAATTATTGACCTATGCCAATGATCTAGACAATTTTTAGAGCTTCTTCATCAAATGGCTTGCAAATATGATGATAAGTTATCAAAAGAAAACCGATAAGGCAAATTATTCGATACACAGATAATTGCGAATGAAATCAAAGAAATGGATTTCCAGCATTTTCTGATTGAAATTAATTCTCGTCGGCATCATATATGAGAAGTGTCTAAATAACTCTTCGAAATGAAAATAAGACTGCAAACATATTTGCCTTTGTTCACGAATGATTGTATTCATTCGGAAAATATATGTATGTACTCTTATTTTGTGTTAATCTGTGTCTGACTGTTTGAAAAGCATCTAATTTTTTTTGGTGCAATATATTTATGGTGAAAAAAATGCCAACACAAACTCTATCATACAATATTAAATAACAAGCTAAAATCCCCCCCCCCCCAAAAAAACGATAAGACTTCACAGAATAGAGAGTTCATACTTTCGAAGAATATAGATCTTTATATTGCAAGACTCAATTGAAGGACTCCCTCTAAAAGCGTTCTAATTACATTTAGTGTGCAACATTCAAAAAATCGATTTTGTTTTTTTTTGTCGGATTTTGAAAGAAGATACCCTCAAAAATACGCTCCTATATACACTTGACTGTTTTCCCCTGTTTGCTGATTCATTGCTATTACTAGAATATCTATATGGATATATATTTTGTATTTCAAAAGTGAAATTTGACCCTGAAATGTTTCTTGTCAATTATTATACGATAAAAAAAAGTTTAAAGGCGTTTTTCTCATTATCACTTTTTTAGACACGATGCGCAACTTTACTCAAAAACTGTTCAACCGATCTTCTTGAAATTTTAACCACATGTTTATTACATGTAAAGTTATTGTTGAAATTTTTAACATATTTATATTTTTCATTTTCATATTTTTTTACAAACGAAAAATTACCAAAAAAAATAAGTGATTTTGGAAACGCTCATGCTTGAAACGTTGCCATTTTTTTGTCTTCTTTTGCAAAAATAATTATTTTAAAGATTTGTGCGATTGCCAGTGACATAAAAAATCTAAATCTTTTTGAATTTTGTGTTTCAGATTATGCTTTATTTTTAAACCGTGTGCACCGTTGAAGTAGCGCAATTTGAGATATCTATGCAAATGTCGCCAGTTTGTAGATATAAGTATATATTGTATTAAACTAATAAACAATATTTTTTGTACAATTCAAACGTGTATTTATTAAATCCAAAAAAATTCAAACTTATAACTATAATGAGCTTCTTAAAAAAAATATAAATATCCTTTTTTAAGCGATTACACTCGAAAGATCCCTTAAAAAGAACAGAAAAAACGTTCTATGAACTAACCTGAATTGAATCTTTTGAATCTGACAACCAACTTCACGTGTTCAGAGAACATTTTATAATTTGAAAATCAACCAAAAAATCACCAAACAGATTAGGTC